>OU342981.1:7520000-10020000 GCA_910592155.1 Ypsolopha scabrella | reverse complement strand
ACAGTGTAATATTTGTGAGACTATTTAAAACGTCTTCACTAATGTAAGTATCGAAATAGATAGCTGCGCTTTTTTCGGGATTAAGTTCAATACGCCATTTTTTGAACCAATCTCCCAGGAGCGTAACAGCTGTTTGAAGTCGTCAAATTACCGCTTCTTTGTTTCTGCCTGTATAATAGAGGGCTGTGTCGTCAGCGAAGAGGGCAAGTTGGACGTTATGGTGCCGTGGGATATCACTTGTAAATAGTGAGAAAAGTAGGGGGGAGAGCACTGATCCTTGAGGAACACCTGATTTGATGGGGCGGGGATTAGAATGGGAGCCCTGTACTCTGTACCTAAATTTCCGATTTGTTAGAAAATCATGTATGATTAAAACTAGTCTGTCCGGGAGACCGAAGGTGAATAATTTAAAAAGTAGCAGACCGATGGTAACCTAAGCTCGCAGCCAGGTATATACAACAGTTGGGATACCTACTGGACGCGGTGTCGCGTCAGCTTATCTACGTCAATAATACCAGGAAATATTGTACCATAACTTTTATTTTTAAAAGTATAAAAAAACAAATAAGCGTATTGTTCCCCTTAAAAGGCCCAGTATGTGTTGGGGTCTGGGCCCTCACGCCATCCGATGCGGGTCCCCAGCACCCCGGACTTCTTGACGACGTGCGACAATTCTGGTGGTCCTTCAGCACTCCGGCGGGACCTGGTGGGATCGGTCATCTGTAAATAGAAAAATTAACATTAATTTCGTTGAAGCTTACAAGACGTTCTGAGGGTCGGGGCATAGGACAAACTCTTTGCTTCGTAATTGCAACGGTAATAAGAAACTTGAATGGGTCGTTGATAGGAGTTTGTAGAAATTATATACTCAAAGCTTTTTGATGGTTGGGCAGCTCCAGGCTTGATTCAGGCCTCGCCGTGACCAGCATGCATACCGCCATTAGCATCAGTAGACTGTTTGGCAGCATTTTGATTCAGGAGCTGCGAATGAAAAGAAATAAAATATTAAATTCAGTCATAAAACAGGCGCTTTATCCCTGGAAAGAAGGCACAGGAGAAGTATAAAAATGCACAAAATAAATAATTTAATTAATCAATACTTACATAGAGCACGGAGGGTCACGAGTCACGGGTCACAGTATTCCTGTGGGCGAACTTGTTCACTCAGTGGCTGTCGGTGGGTTTATGAATATCATTTTTTTTTTTCTTGTGATTGTAGTTTATTGCTGTTGGCCTATTGGCCTTTACAGCTTTACCTTAATAATGAGGGGGACAGAGAGTACCCAACCTCAAAGTTCAAAGTTTATTTTCTATTTTCAAAAGTTCATGATAATGTATTTTTATTATTATGTGAGTGCTCCGAGGCGGGCTAAGATCGCGCTTAAGGTGGGAGCGATGTGTGAGTTGGAGAGAAACGACCTAGCACGTACTTATAGCGTGTGTCGTTGCGTAGTAACCAAATGCGCCGCCGCCGCAGTGAGTCAGGCGTCAGCGGGATATTAAGTTGGGAGTTATTTTTAGACCGCCTTCGTCTACGAGGGCGGTATAAGTATATTGGTGAAGTGGGGTTGGTCGTATTATGGTCAGGGGGATTTAAAGCGTTAAGCTTTTTTGTGATGTCGTCATCCGAGTCTAGTAATGTATTTCTAGGACATCTGCGTGTTTGTGAGACGTTTTGTCTTGCTTCGTAATCCGAAGCGAACCTGATAAGGGGGTTTGGGTGGTGTGTGGCTTTGTCAAAATATCGAATGGATATTTGTTTCATAAAACTACGAACAGTAGGGATTTTTAAATCTTTGTGTAGATTATAGTTCCTCACGTACCAGGGGGCGCCTGTGGCTTTACGGAGGGTTTTGTTTTGGATGACTTGCAGTTTGTTTATATGAGTTTTTGCCGCTTGGGTGAAGACGACACTTGCATAAGTGAAAACCGGACGCACGCATGTCAAGTATAGTCTGACTTTATTGCGTAAAGCGAGTTTGCTTTTTGAATTAATGAGCGGGGAGAGTCCACCTAAAATAAATTTGGCACGATCACACACATTTTTTATGTGAGGGGCGAAGGTGAGTCGGTAATCTAGAGTGACCCCGAGGTACTTGACTTGCTTAGACCAAGGGATAGCTTGGCCAAACAGTGTAATATTTGTGAGACTATTTAAAACGTCTTCACTAATGTAAGTATCGAAATAGATAGCTGCGCTTTTTTCGGGATTAAGCTCAATACGCCATTTTTTGAACCAATCTCCCAGGAGCGTAACAGCTGTTTGAAGTCGTCAAATTACCGCTTCTTTGTTTCTGCCTGTATAATAGAGGGCTGTGTCGTCAGCGAAGAGGGCAAGTTGGACGTTATGGTGCCGTGGGATATCACTTGTAAATAGTGAGAAAAGTAGGGGGGAGAGCACTGATCCTTGAGGAACACCTGATTTGATGGGGCGGGGATTAGAATGGGAGCCCTGTACTCTGTACCTAAATTTCCGATTTGTTAGAAAATCATGTATGATTAAAACTAGTCTGTCCGGGAGACCGAAGGTGAATAATTTAAAAAGTAGCAGACCGATGGTAACCTAAGCTCGCAGCCAGGTATATACAACAGTTGGGATACCTACTGGACGCGGTGTCGCGTCAGCTTATCTACGTCAATAATACCAGGAAATATTGTACCATAACTTTTATTTTTAAAAGTATAAAAAAACAAATAAGCGTATTGTTCCCCTTAAAAGGCCCAGTATGTGTTGGGGTCTGGGCCCTCACGCCATCCGATGCGGGTCCCCAGCACCCCGGACTTCTTGACGACGTGCGACAGTTCTGGTGGTCCTTCAGCACTCCGGCGGGACCTGGTGGGATCGGTCATCTGTAAATAGAAAAATTAACATTAATTTCGTTGAAGCTTACAAGACGTTCTGAGGGTCGGGGCATAGGACAAACTCTTTGCTTAGTAATTGCAACGGTAATAAGAAACTTGAATGGGTCGTTGATAGGAGTTTGTAGAAATTATATACTCAAAGCTTTTTGATGGTTGGGCAGCTCCAGGTTTGATTCAGGCCTCGCCGTGACCAGCATGCACACCGCCATTAGCATCAGTAGACTGTTTGGCAGCATTTTGATTCAGGAGCTGCGAATGAAAAGAAATAAAATATTAAATTCAGTCATAAAACAGGCGCTTTATCCCTGGAAAGAAGGCACAGGAGAAGTATAAAAATGCACAAAATAAATAATTTAATTAATCAATACTTACATAGAGCACGGAGGGTCACGAGTCACGGGTCACAGTATTCCTGTGGGCGAACTTGTTCACTCAGTGGCTGTCGGTGGGTTTATGAATATCATTTTTTTTTTTCTTGTGGTTGTAGTTTATTGCTGTTGGCCTATTGGCCTTTACAGCTTTACCTTAATAATGAGGGGGACAGAGAGTACCCAACCTCAAAGTTCAAAGTTTATTTTCTATTTTCAAAAGTTCATGATAATGTATTTTTATTATTATGTGAGTGCCCCGAGGCGGGCTAAGATCGCGCTTAAGGTGGGAGCGATGTGTGAGTTGGAGAGAAACGACCTAGCACGTACTTATAGCGTGTGTCGTTGCGTAGTAACCAAATGCGCCGCCGCCGCAGTGAGTCAGGCGTCAGCGGGATATTAAGTTGGGAGTTATTTTTAGACCGCCTTCGTCTACGAGGGCGGTATAAGTATATTGGTGAAGTGGGGTTGGTCGTATTATGGTCAGGGGGATTTAAAGCGTTAAGCTTTTTTGTGATGTCGTCATCCGAGTCTAGTAATGTATTCCTAGGACATCTGCGTGCTTGTGAGACGTTTTGTCTTGCTTCGTAATCCGAAGCGAACCTGATAAGGGGGTTTGGGTGGTGTGTGGCTTTGTCAAAATATCGAATGGATATTTGTTTCATAAAACTACGAACAGTAGGGATTTTTAAATCTTTGTGTAGATTATAGTTCCTCACGTACCAGGGGGCGCCTGTGGCTTTACGGAGGGTTTTGTTTTGGACGACTTGCAGTTTGTTTATATGAGTTTTTGCCGCTTGGGCGAAGACGACACTTGCATAAGTGAAAACCGGACGCACGCATGTCAAGTATAGTCTGACTTTATTGCGTAAAGCGAGTTTGCTTTTTGAATCAATGAGCGGGGAGAGTCTACCTAAAATAAATTTGGCACGATCACACACATTTTTTATGTGAGGGGCGAAGGTGAGTCGGTAATCTAGAGTGACCCCGAGGTACTTGACTTGCTTAGACCAAGGGATAGCTTGGCCAAACAGTGTAATATTTGTGAGACTATTTAAAACGTCTTCACTAATGTAAGTATCGAAATAGATAGCTGCGCTTTTTTCGGGATTAAGTTCAATACGCCATTTTTTGAACCAATCTCCCAGGAGCGTAACAGCTGTTTGAAGTCGTCAAATTACCGCTTCTTTGTTTCTGCCTGTATAATAGAGGGCTGTGTCGTCAGCGAAGAGGGCAAGTTGGACGTTATGGTGCCGTGGGATATCACTTGTAAATAGTGAGAAAAGTAGGGGGGAGAGCACTGATCCTTGAGGAACACCTGATTTGATGGGGCGGGGATTAGAATGGGAGCCCTGTACTCTGTACCTAAATTTCCGATTTGTTAGAAAATCATGTATGATTAAAACTAGTCTGTCCGGGAGACCGAAGGTGAATAATTTAAAAAGTAGCAGACCGATGGTAACCTAAGCTCGCAGCCAGGTATATACAACAGTTGGGATACCTACTGGACGCGGTGTCGCGTCAGCTTATCTACGTCAATAATACCAGGAAATATTGTACCATAACTTTTATTTTTAAAAGTATAAAAAAACAAATAAGCGTATTGTTCCCCTTAAAAGGCCCAGTATGTGTTGGGGTCTGGGCCCTCACGCCATCCGATGCGGGTCCCCAGCACCCCGGACTTCTTGACGACGTGCGACAATTCTGGTGGTCCTTCAGCACTCCGGCGGGACCTGGTGGGATCGGTCATCTGTAAATAGAAAAATTAACATTAATTTCGTTGAAGCTTACAAGACGTTCTGAGGGTCGGGGCATAGGACAAACTCTTTGCTTCGTAATTGCAACGGTAATAAGAAACTTGAATGGGTCGTTGATAGGAGTTTGTAGAAATTATATACTCAAAGCTTTTTGATGGTTGGGCAGCTCCAGGCTTGATTCAGGCCTCGCCGTGACCAGCATGCATACCGCCATTAGCATCAGTAGACTGTTTGGCAGCATTTTGATTCAGGAGCTGCGAATGAAAAGAAATAAAATATTAAATTCAGTCATAAAACAGGCGCTTTATCCCTGGAAAGAAGGCACAGGAGAAGTATAAAAATGCACAAAATAAATAATTTAATTAATCAATACTTACATAGAGCACGGAGGGTCACGAGTCACGGGTCACAGTATTCCTGTGGGCGAACTTGTTCACTCAGTGGCTGTCGGTGGGTTTATGAATATCATTTTTTTTTTTCTTGTGGTTGTAGTTTATTGCTGTTGGCCTATTGGCCTTTACAGCTTTACCTTAATAATGAGGGGGACAGAGAGTACCCAACCTCAAAGTTCAAAGTTTATTTTCTATTTTCAAAAGTTCATGATAATGTATTTTTATTATTATGTGAGTGCCCCGAGGCGGGCTAAGATCGCGCTTAAGGTGGGAGCGATGTGTGAGTTGGAGAGAAACGACCTAGCACGTACTTATAGCGTGTGTCGTTGCGTAGTAACCAAATGCGCCGCCGCCGCAGTGAGTCAGGCGTCAGCGGGATATTAAGTTGGGAGTTATTTTTAGACCGCCTTCGTCTACGAGGGCGGTATAAGTATATTGGTGAAGTGGGGTTGGTCGTATTATGGTCAGGGGGATTTAAAGCGTTAAGCTTTTTTGTGATGTCGTCATCCGAGTCTAGTAATGTATTCCTAGGACATCTGCGTGCTTGTGAGACGTTTTGTCTTGCTTCGTAATCCGAAGCGAACCTGATAAGGGGGTTTGGGTGGTGTGTGGCTTTGTCAAAATATCGAATGGATATTTGTTTCATAAAACTACGAACAGTAGGGATTTTTAAATCTTTGTGTAGATTATAGTTCCTCACGTACCAGGGGGCGCCTGTGGCTTTACGGAGGGTTTTGTTTTGGACGACTTGCAGTTTGTTTATATGAGTTTTTGCCGCTTGGGCGAAGACGACACTTGCATAAGTGAAAACCGGACGCACGCATGTCAAGTATAGTCTGACTTTATTGCGTAAAGCGAGTTTGCTTTTTGAATCAATGAGCGGGGAGAGTCTACCTAAAATAAATTTGGCACGATCACACACATTTTTTATGTGAGGGGCGAAGGTGAGTCGGTAATCTAGAGTGACCCCGAGGTACTTGACTTGCTTAGACCAAGGGATAGCTTGGCCAAACAGTGTAATATTTGTGAGACTATTTAAAACGTCTTCACTAATGTAAGTATCGAAATAGATAGCTGCGCTTTTTTCGGGATTAAGTTCAATACGCCATTTTTTGAACCAATCTCCCAGGAGCGTAACAGCTGTTTGAAGTCGTCAAATTACCGCTTCTTTGTTTCTGCCTGTATAATAGAGGGCTGTGTCGTCAGCGAAGAGGGCAAGTTGGACGTTATGGTGCCGTGGGATATCACTTGTAAATAGTGAGAAAAGTAGGGGGGAGAGCACTGATCCTTGAGGAACACCTGATTTGATGGGGCGGGGATTAGAATGGGAGCCCTGTACTCTGTACCTAAATTTCCGATTTGTTAGAAAATCATGTATGATTAAAACTAGTCTGTCCGGGAGACCGAAGGTGAATAATTTAAAAAGTAGCAGACCGATGGTAACCTAAGCTCGCAGCCAGGTATATACAACAGTTGGGATACCTACTGGACGCGGTGTCGCGTCAGCTTATCTACGTCAATAATACCAGGAAATATTGTACCATAACTTTTATTTTTAAAAGTATAAAAAAACAAATAAGCGTATTGTTCCCCTTAAAAGGCCCAGTATGTGTTGGGGTCTGGGCCCTCACGCCATCCGATGCGGGTCCCCAGCACCCCGGACTTCTTGACGACGTGCGACAATTCTGGTGGTCCTTCAGCACTCCGGCGGGACCTGGTGGGATCGGTCATCTGTAAATAGAAAAATTAACATTAATTTCGTTGAAGCTTACAAGACGTTCTGAGGGTCGGGGCATAGGACAAACTCTTTGCTTCGTAATTGCAACGGTAATAAGAAACTTGAATGGGTCGTTGATAGGAGTTTGTAGAAATTATATACTCAAAGCTTTTTGATGGTTGGGCAGCTCCAGGCTTGATTCAGGCCTCGCCGTGACCAGCATGCATACCGCCATTAGCATCAGTAGACTGTTTGGCAGCATTTTGATTCAGGAGCTGCGAATGAAAAGAAATAAAATATTAAATTCAGTCATAAAACAGGCGCTTTATCCCTGGAAAGAAGGCACAGGAGAAGTATAAAAATGCACAAAATAAATAATTTAATTAATCAATACTTACATAGAGCACGGAGGGTCACGAGTCACGGGTCACAGTATTCCTGTGGGCGAACTTGTTCACTCAGTGGCTGTCGGTGGGTTTATGAATATCATTTTTTTTTTCTTGTGATTGTAGTTTATTGCTGTTGGCCTATTGGCCTTTACAGCTTTACCTTAATAATGAGGGGGACAGAGAGTACCCAACCTCAAAGTTCAAAGTTTATTTTCTATTTTCAAAAGTTCATGATAATGTATTTTTATTATTATGTGAGTGCTCCGAGGCGGGCTAAGATCGCGCTTAAGGTGGGAGCGATGTGTGAGTTGGAGAGAAACGACCTAGCACGTACTTATAGCGTGTGTCGTTGCGTAGTAACCAAATGCGCCGCCGCCGCAGTGAGTCAGGCGTCAGCGGGATATTAAGTTGGGAGTTATTTTTAGACCGCCTTCGTCTACGAGGGCGGTATAAGTATATTGGTGAAGTGGGGTTGGTCGTATTATGGTCAGGGGGATTTAAAGCGTTAAGCTTTTTTGTGATGTCGTCATCCGAGTCTAGTAATGTATTTCTAGGACATCTGCGTGTTTGTGAGACGTTTTGTCTTGCTTCGTAATCCGAAGCGAACCTGATAAGGGGGTTTGGGTGGTGTGTGGCTTTGTCAAAATATCGAATGGATATTTGTTTCATAAAACTACGAACAGTAGGGATTTTTAAATCTTTGTGTAGATTATAGTTCCTCACGTACCAGGGGGCGCCTGTGGCTTTACGGAGGGTTTTGTTTTGGATGACTTGCAGTTTGTTTATATGAGTTTTTGCCGCTTGGGTGAAGACGACACTTGCATAAGTGAAAACCGGACGCACGCATGTCAAGTATAGTCTGACTTTATTGCGTAAAGCGAGTTTGCTTTTTGAATTAATGAGCGGGGAGAGTCCACCTAAAATAAATTTGGCACGATCACACACATTTTTTATGTGAGGGGCGAAGGTGAGTCGGTAATCTAGAGTGACCCCGAGGTACTTGACTTGCTTAGACCAAGGGATAGCTTGGCCAAACAGTGTAATATTTGTGAGACTATTTAAAACGTCTTCACTAATGTAAGTATCGAAATAGATAGCTGCGCTTTTTTCGGGATTAAGCTCAATACGCCATTTTTTGAACAAATCTCCCAGGAGCGTAACAGCTGTTTGAAGTCGTCAAATTACCGCTTCTTTGTTTCTGCCTGTATAATAGAGGGCTGTGTCGTCAGCGAAGAGGGCAAGTTGGACGTTATGGTGCCGTGGGATATCACTTGTAAATAGTGAAAGATATTTAGGTATTTCGGTAAATGATAATCACGAGCTCTTATCAACGCACAGTTTAATTTCAGACAAAGGAAAAATCAATCTACCTACATACAAGTAATAAAATTGAATATGCAAATACCTTACACCTCCACCCTTAATTAATACTAATACAACCCTAACTTTTACATATTTATCCAAAAAGTGGTTACTCAAATTTTAATTACATAGGTATAAATAATACATAAACAAAACATTAAAAAAAAAACATAAAATGCTAAATGACACAATTTACAGTCATTACTTAATTAGGAAATCTAACAACTGGTTTACGGACTCGCTTGGGACAGTTCTCCGGTGACTGCTCGCATAAGCCTGGTGTTACAATCATATCGCTATTTCCTCCTGTCTCAGAGATCAAACTCTGTCTTGTGTCCGCGGATTGAACATCCGGCACGGTAGAACCGGGCGTCAGATCTAACAGTTCTAAGTTACCGCTACTCCTATTCGATGTATCAGCCATCACGGATTCATCGCTCTCCGGACCAGGAACATCAGACATGCATGATCTACGTCTGATTTGATCTACATGCTTGATTGACTGTCGACCGTTACCTTCATCGACAGTATAACCTCGTGACCCGTCCCTATTGATTATCGAACCTTGCCGCCATTTATTCTGATTCCTATAATCTCTGAACCACACTGACTCATCGGGTGTGAAATCCCGTAATTTACCGCCTGCATATTCTACCTGCCGCTCTTGAGCTTCTTGCACACGATCAATTATCGACCTGTCGTTACGTATTAAATCTAATCGAGTTCTTAGGGATCGTTTCTGCAATAACATTGCGGGGGATTCACCGGTAGTGCTATGAATTGAATTCCTATACGCTAGAAGAAACGTTTGCAAGGCAGTATTAATGTCAACTTTGTCAAAAATAGCTTTTTTAATTGCTCGTTTGCACAATTTAACAGCATTTTCTGCAGCTCCATTTGATTGGGGATGCTTTACGGGTGAAAATGTTTGTCTAATACCGTTATTTTTGAGAAAATTGGCGAAGTCTGCACTTAGAACTAGAGTCAAGAATAATAAAATACATTTTATTGTTTAAAGGACCCAGAAAATCAATATGTAACCTGCTCCACACCTGTTGTATGTACGGCCATGGTTGTGGCGGAGCGTGCGTAGGTGCTGCCATCTCTACTGCACACGTTTCGCATTGTTTGCACAAATTCTCGATATCATGATCGATTTTCGGCCACCACACGTATCCACGAGCCTGCACTTTTGTTTTTACTATACCCATATGACTACTGTGTAACTGTTTTAAGATTTTGGGCCTTAGTGTAGACGGAATAATCATTCTGTATCCCCACATGACGCAATCCGATTCGGAATACAATTCGTTGCGCCTGTCAAAAAAAGGTTTCAAATCTATGTCTGAACAAGTTTCCGGCCAGCCTGACTGAATATAAAGTAAAACCCTACTCAATACAACATCGTTTGCCGTGAATTTTTTTATCTCAGCATGTGTCACTGGTAAAAAATTCTCCACAAAGTGTACATAAGTGGATTCCTTGCGAGTGTTACCGCCCTCACCCTCGCATCGAGATTCGCCCGCCGGTAGACGCGACATTGCATCCGCACAATTACTTTTAGACGTAATATATTTTATATCGTAATTGTAACCTGACAAAATCACAGCCCATCTTTGCATCCGACTCGCTGCCGTAACCAGTATGCCTGCTTTATCCCCGAATATTGATGTAAGGGCCTTATGATCCGTTCTTAACTCAAACCGACGACCATATAAATATTGGTGAAATTTTCTCACTCCGTAAATGATAGCTAAAGCCTCCCGTTCGATCTGTGAGTATGCGCGTTCTGCCTTGTTAAGCGTACGAGACGCGTACGCGATGGGTCGCTCGCCCTGTGCCGTTAAGTGTGAAATTACCCCAGCCACCCCTACGCTTGAGGCGTCTGTCGTAAGAATCAAAGGTAAATCTGGTGAGTAGTGTATCACAACTTCACTCGAGCTCAGTAACTGCTTGATTTTACTAAACGCAGTGTGACATTCTTTGTCCCAGAGAAACTCTGTACCTGTTTTAAGCAAGTTATACAGAGGGGTGAGGATGAAACTTACATTTTTAATAAACTTTGCATAATACATCACCATCCCTAAAAACGAACGCAGCTCTGACACGTTACTTGGGGCCGGTGTTTCCATTATGGCCTTGACCTTGTCCGGACAAGTGTGCACTCCATCTTCGCTAATAATAAAACCTAAGTATGTCACAGACTTGGCAAAAAACGTACATTTTTCTTTCTTAACTTTAAGGCCATATGTTTGGAGTCTCTTGAACACTTCATTTAAATTGTCCAGATGCTGTTGGGTATCTTTACCACTCAGGATAATGTCGTCTAAAAACACCCCCACGTAATCTAATCCACTGAACATCTGTTCAAGCGTTTTTTGGAAAATTGCTGAACTCGATGCCAAACCATAGACAAGGCGATTGTACATGAACATTCCCTTGTGGGTGTTTATAACGGTTACTTTTTTGGACTCATCTAACTCTAACTGTGCATATGCTTGTGACAGATCGATCTTTGTGAACCGTTTTCCCCCATGTAAACGTGCTAACAAGTCCTCCACTCTCGGTAACGGGTAACGGTCGACATCTAACATCTTATTCAATGTCAATTTATAATCAGCGCATATTCTGATGTTACCGTCCTTCTTGACGACGGGGACGATCGGAGTAGCCCAGTCGGAGCGGTCGACCGGCGTGAGTACACCGTCACGCACCAGGTCGGTCAGCGCCCGCTCCACCGGCTCGCGCAGCGCGTACGCCAGCGGGCGCGCGCGCATGAACACAGGGCGCGCCCCCTCACGCAGGTGGATGCTGACCGTACCGCCGGTGAACCGTCCCAGTCCGTCCGCGAACACCTCACAGTATCTGGAACTAAATTCCGTCCAATTAAACTCATTGTTCGTTAAACTATTAACATTGCTATGAATGAGCGAAATACCTAACTCTGTAATCCATTGTCTGCCTAGTAACATTGTTTTACTCTCGCTTACTACATACAAATCTAAATATTTTCTTATATTTTTGTATACAATCCATACCTTGAACACACCTACGGGTTCTACTAACTCTCCCGTGTAATATCGTAATAACAATTTACATTTTTTTAATTCGTGCCCGGCAAAGTGCTCGTTATAAAATGTGTAACTGATACAAGAAACGGCACTTCCGGTATCACATTCCATACTAACTTGCTTATTGTCCATGCTTAACGATATTAATATCGGTGGATACCGATCTAATGACAATTGATAAATTGATGTTATCGTTACCTCGTCGCTGCCATCATCGTCCGAGTAATGTCTTGATTCCGGTATTTCCTTCGAAATCTCATTCATAAAATTATGCCCCACCTTGTAGCCTTGATTTTGCAAACGTGGGCACATACGCCTCAAATGCCCTTCTTGATTGCATACTCTGCATGCATAACTACTGTACTTGCAACTCGCTGAGTCATGATCTTTGCCACACACTCGGCACTGAGTGAAATTGCGCTGCTGTGAGATGCCCGCCCTGCCGCCGCCGCCGCCACCTATGCGCGCCCCGCGTGCGCCGCCGGCCCCGGTTGAAGTTGATGACGTGCCGCTTCTGTTCCAACTGCGTGACGTCACCCCTCCACCTGATCTCTGCACCCCTGCTATCACCTGACAATCCGTTGAAAGTGTTGATGACGGTTTACGCGCGCCTTCGACTAGAGCCGCATCTTTTTCAGCTGCCTCCATGCTCTTTGCTAGGTTGTAAGCTTTTGTAAAATCTAGCTTTTCTTCGGCAAATAACCGCTGACGGATATATTCACTCGCTAATCCGCACACCATCTGGTCTCGTAAACTGTCTTGCAACCATGTCCCGAAATCACACGTTTTAGACATTTTCTTTAGGTCCGCTACAAAATCCGAAATCTTTTCTCCTTGTGACTGCTTTCTATGGTGAAATTTGTACCTCTCAGCGAGAATACTTGGCCGAGGTTGAAGGTGTGCTTCCATAATGGCGGTCAATTGTTGAAACGTCTTGGAAATTGGTTTATCTGGTGTGCACAGGTTTACCAGCAATTCGTAACTAGCGGCCCCCATCACAGTCACTAAGGTGGATACTTGAAGTTTATCTGCTATATTATACACCACGAAATATTGTTCGAGTCGCTCCACGTATAACCTCCAATTGTCCGATTCCAAATTGAATTCGGAAATTTTGCCGATTGACATTTTGAACACTAAGCTTATGCACTTTACACACGTAAATTCGTATTTTAATCGACGCCACTGAAAGATATTTAGGTATTTCGGTAAATGATAATCACGAGCTCTTATCAACGCACAGTTTAATTTCAGACAAAGGAAAAATCAATCTACCTACATACAAGTAATAAAATTGAATATGCAAATACCTTACAAAAAGTAGGGGGAGAGCACTGATCCTTGAGGAACACCTGATTTGATGGGGCGGGGATTAGAGTGGGAGCCCTCTACTCTGTACCTAAATTTCCGATTTGTTAGAAAATCATGTATGATTAAAACTAGTCTGTCCGGGAGACCGAAGGTGAATAATTTAAAAATGAGGCCATTGTGCCAGACTTTGTCAAAAGCCTTTGCTACGTCGAAGAACAAAGCACCCGTGCCTCTGGGGTTCTGTCTTTGTTGGAAGCCACTTTTTATGGCTTCCGTTATTCTGTGTACTTGTTGTACGCAAGAGTGACCGGATCTGAAACCGAATTGCTCGTCTGGAATGAGCCCTTTGGAGGTCGCTATGTTTTTAAGTCGGGTATTTAATATACGCTCGTATATTTTACCCAGTGACTTAAGAAGACTAATTGGGCGGTAACTAGACGGGACTGTTTTATCTTTGCCTGGCTTGTGGATGCCGATGACGTCAGCCTCCTTCCACGAATCTGGGAACATGCAGTTTGCTATGGCTGTATTCATAATAGCGACGAGAATTACTAGCAAGGGGTATGAGAGGGACTTCAGTATACGGTTTGAGATACCGTCGGAGCCTGGAGCCTTTTTGGATTTTAGGTCCTTTATTATTTGAGAAACCTCGTTTACGGTAACAGGGTCTATAGAGTCCTTGGGTGGGGAGGAAGATTTCTTATATACTTCGCTGTCAATGAAGTCAATGTGTGTCTGATCAGTCAGTGATTCTGATGGAGTGCACTGGTTCTCGAGGCTGTCGGCCAGGCACTCAGCCTTTTCGACGTCCTCGAAAGCCACTGTTTTATCAGCCCCGGTGAGGGCTGGAAAGTCCACTACAGTATCGGATTTAAGAGAGCGAGCTAGCCGCCAGTAGGCCTGGTGATTGGGTGTTATTTCGGATAAGAGTTCGTCCCATTTCTGGTCTCTATGCTCTTTGATTCTATCCTTCACTTGCCTCTGGCGAGAGCGAAGTTTTATCCTGTTTTCTTGAGAGGGGAAGAAGTCATGAGCGCGAGTGGTTGCATTCTTTTCCCTAATTAAGTCCTTGATGTTGTCAGGGAGAGCAAACTTCTTGTGGGAGGTTCCGTCTGTTTGTTTTGTGCAGTCCTTAAGGGTGTCTTGTAGATGTTCTGTAAATTTAATTATGGCTAAATTAACGTCGTGTCTAGTACTAATTTCAGTGGGTAAGTTAGTTAGTTCCGTCGGCAGGGGGTCGTTTTTTAGGGATCTATGTAATTTAGCCCAGTGCGTTATAGTAATGGTCGGTGGGGGGGTGTTGGTCGGAAGCCCAAGTTCCGTGGTCACTGGTCTATGGTCGGAGACAAGTTCGTGATGAACTTCTATACTCTTGAGGGGGAGGAGTATATTTTTTAGAATCATAATGTCTAGAATGTCGCCGGGAGAGTCGGCCCAAGCTTTTGGATAGTGAGTTGGTCTCATAGGGGCAATTATGTCAAATTGCAATTTGTCACGAATTTTAGCTAAGCTAGTTCCATTTCTATTGAGCACTCTGCTGTTCCAGCTAGGGTGTTTACTGTTGAAATCCCCGGTTAAGAGAACCGAGTCTCCCATGTTTAATAGGGATGAAATGTCAGACTCCTCCATTTGCCTATGTACCTCGTCAAAGCCCTGCCTTTGGTAACATGAGGCTATGTTAATTGTAGGGTGGCCAGTCATGGCAATGCGACATACACTAGCTTCGATATTTTGAAGTGGAGGGGTGTCTACGGGCGAGACGTAAAAATGACGGCGATAGTAAATGGCAGTACCTCCCATTTTACCGTTTAACCTGTCCTGTCTATATAACTTTTAGTTACTAATATTTGGGTTACGGTGCTTGGGCTTCAGGAAAGTCTCTTGGACTAGAAACATGTCAATTTGATGGTCATAGAGAAATTTGGCTACTAAGTCTCTCTGGTCTCTAAGTCCGTCGGCATTAAAATATGCCAACTTAATTGAGCGGGGTTTGACTCTACTGGGTGTATTATACATTGTGGTTGAAATAGTTGGTAGCGAGGATGGACTTTATTTGTCCTATCATATGTCTGTGTTCGCGGTATGCCCGAAACACAGCTGCGGCGTCTTGTTTAGCGGAAGCCGAATCGATTTTGAATAAAAATTCATCGATTTCATCCGGATCGATCTCCATTAACGTATTTAGTAATGGAGTAAGAAAGTCACTCTGCGGGGGACAAGCGGGTGGCGACGGGCGGGGAGCGGGCGCGTGGAAAGCTTTAAAAGCTTTTGATTGATGCGGCTGGGCTATCGGCGGGTGGGCGGGGGGCGCGCGGCTCCGGGCAGTGCGGCCTCGGGCCTCGCGACCGCATTCCGCGTGCCGGCCGCGAAGGCGACGGCGAGGGGTGAGAGAGGTAGGGGGGGGAACTCGTTTGAGTTAGCATTATTAGCTGCGAAGCTTAGGGGCTTTGCCCATGCGTTTAAAGGTTTTATTGACTGAGTGTTCGGTCGAGATGTCTTGTTCTGAGGGGGGGAGGGGGGTTTGGAATGGCCGCGAGCGGGTTGCCTCGCTTGGGGGCGAGGGCGGAGTGGGCATCCACCGTACGAAGCGGTGTGACCCAAGACACCGCAATTGACACAGCCCGGTTCCTCATCACAGTCTTGAGGGTTTTTCGGGCGAGGACATTTTGTGTAGTGATGGTCACCGAGACACTTGACGCATCTAGGATCCCTGTGACAGTTCCTACCAGCGTGCCCGTACAGCTGACAATTGTGGCACTGTAGGGGGCTAGACTTTTTGTTTGGCTTCTCGATTTTTATGCCAGATATTTGGCATACATCGGAGATGTTGAAGATTTGCTTACCCTCAGGGGAGAGTTCGACAATGACCAGTATGAGGTGCTTATATGGAATCTATACCTTCACACAACGCTCTATAGTGTTGAGTTCGGGTATACCATATAAATATGTACCGCCTTGTTGAGGATTTTAAAATATACCCGACTGCAACATTCGTTTTGAGCATACTTTAAAAATGTGAACCGTCGTGTTAAGGATTTCAAAATATACCCAACCGCAACATTCGTTTGGGTCGGTATCAGATAAAGGGACGTTTATTTTATAGGTTAGAGATTGAGGTAAATTATACGAGAACAAAAGTGGATAAAAAACGTTTATTAGTTACTTTAAAAATAGGTAATTATAAAATTAAAAATACTAATTTAGCGCGCATTACGGACATTCATTTTAACATTCTGGCCTAAGTTATGCTTTCGTTTAGTTCTGCGTTCTGTATTAGACGGCCGCCCAGCTTGAATCCTAGACTTGGTCTTTCCTATTCCTCTGTCTTTACGTCTACTCAGCGCTGTGCTTTGAACTTTAATTTTCCTTGGTACACGCCTTGTTATTATCTGATTTAAAATAAAGTTTTGTCCTTGCTCTGATGTATTAATTTTTTTGATTATATTTGTGAATTTTCCCAGTGCTCTTAGATTGTGGACAGTGGGGTTTGTTTCAAATAACTTTGTGAAGCGTTGTACTTCAGTCTTAAACTCTGCGAGTGCATTTTTATATTGGTGAGGGAATTCTACAGCAACCTGTTGCTTGTAAGATGCAGAATTGGCAACATCCTGTATCGGCTCTTGTGTATCGGAGGAAGAGGACTGTGGTACTACCTGTATCGGCTCTTGTGTATTAGAGGAAGAGCACTGCGGTCCTATCGAATCCAAATCATTGTTCGGTGTTTGATCCAAATCTATCATATTCATGTAGAACTTTTCATTAATCTCATCCCCCGTCGCAATTCTTGCGAGTGACATTCTATCTTGAATAGACAGCCGAGGAGAATTGGGAAATATAACTCCACAGTTTTGCTCAATGCTACACAGGTGCTTGCAGAATTTTCCACATTTTCCAGCGTCACAGTCGCAAACGGCTAAATCGGCTCTCACAGTGTAAAAAGTATTTGGGCTTGTCTCTGATTCCACACTGTACTCATTATCGTTGACTTTAGATATATTTTTAAAATTTCGAGCAGTCTTCATGAACATTGCATATATGGAATCCTTGGTTTTTCGCGTGTTGGCGTAAGAAACAATGCGACGCATAAAATAATTTTCAAAAATGGACGTTATGAAATCTACTAATGCGCAAGCATTAAATGCTTTACATCGCTGGAGTATGACGTCTTTCAGAATGCGTATAGATGCTTCTGTTATGTTGTTGGTGTTGTTTCCTCGCGTAAGTAAATCCAACCTATCAGAGACACACCATTCAGGCCGGCGTTTCCATAAGTTACTCAGATGATTTAATAGAGCTGGCATCGTCTTAACATACTCGTCACCTGTCAATTCCTCATACAATTTTACTGCTTCTTCTGGATCAGTTATAAAAAGAATATTTCGAAATCGTGTCATGATGGACTGTCTTTTCATTATGTCAACCTTGTGATCTGCAACGCAAAGCCAACGCCAAAAGGCTTGGCAAACATGGAATGCGCATAATAGTAATCGAGCATTTGGAAAAATAGTTCTCAAAGCATTTCGTTCGGCAGTAGAATCGTCCGTCATAACAATATCCGGCTCTAATTTTTTACCCGCCTCGTTCTTTTCTACAGCTTCTTTTATAGCGGCAAAAACCATCGTGTAATTGGACTCATTTTGCTCAGTATGTATAGCACATGCCAATGGAAGCCCACCGATTTTGTGATGTGTAAAAACTAGAGTAATCGCAGAACTTGTCTGGTCACACGATGATGTTGTGTCTACAAAAATCATATTCTCATATGCAGTAGACAGAAAAACTCGTTTCATAATAGGAGTAATTATCACGATAATCCTGGGATTTTGTTTTAACAGTATCGAGTAGCCTTTTTTATTTAAACTCTCAATTTTCGCTTGTATGATTTCGGGGAGATTGCATTCATTACGGTCGCCATACTTTTCAGTACGCCATTTATTGTACATGTAGTACACATGATTTTCGGAGGGATTTATTTGAGAGTTTGATAACATCTCTATTCCATTTAGATCAGTATCTTGAAACGAGTCCAGTATGTTCAATTCGTTGTAATTTATTGCTGCGCAAGGTGTCATTCCGCTATCAAAATATTTCATAAAAGTTTCTTCGGTTTCCTGGCTGCATTTTAGTAAATTCAAAGCTTCGGCAACGTAAACGCGATGAGAGTGTTCAAAAACTATGGTCACTAACACATTATACCCTTGCGACAACAGTTTGTCGTTTCGAATAGTGTCCTTGTTAACTTTTTTGATAACAAAGTCTATTTTAGCCTTACAGTTTTGTCCACGAGACGACTTCTCAGATTTTTTATTGAACGATGAATGTTGACATGTATAGGTTTTTCGAAATAAGAAGCGCTTCAACGAAGGATATGACTTTCGAACTATCCAGTTAGTGTTCGTAAAATTTGATATTTTTTGAACAAACTCGTCGATAAACTTAACATATCGTTCTTGTTGTTCATTTTGTTCAGTCTTCAGTCTAAATCGCATGGAGTACTTTTCCTCCGATTCAAAATCCAGATTCTCGATAAGTCCACATTGTTCGGTTATAAAACCCTCTA
Source organism: Ypsolopha scabrella (assembly GCA_910592155.1). Lineage (NCBI taxonomy): Eukaryota > Metazoa > Arthropoda > Insecta > Lepidoptera > Ypsolophidae > Ypsolopha > Ypsolopha scabrella. Next base: position 10,001,211 of record OU342981.1, on the reverse strand, counting down.
AACTGGCTTTATCTAACATTATTAGTAGGTACTTTTTACGCTAAAAGGATCACAAACTACACTCAGCGTCAAAAAAATCGCACCTTTTAAAAAATGTGCTTCAAACAAATTTTATTCTTATTTGAAACCAATTTCGCGGGATTTTTTAGGTATCAATTGAAAGGTAATAAAACAGACTATTTAAATATTGAAAAAAAAAGTGTTTTTCATTACTAGGGCATAAAAAAAATACAGGTTGATTGGGAAAGAAAAATCATCTTTATTTACGCTCTACAACAAAAGAATTAATTATTCAGAAAAAATCACAAAATCATTCTTAAAAGTAATCTAAAACCTAGTGTTACCTCCTCTTGCCCTGATAACAGCTTCCATTCGATCTCTCATAGACCTAACCAATTTCAGGACTTGATCTTGTGGCATGCTGTCCCATTCCGAAATTACGGCCTCTTGCAGGTCCTGGAGGGTGGTATGAGCAGGATCTCGTGACCCAACTTGCCGTTTCAGTTCATCCCAAAGGTGCTCTATCGGGTTCAGGTCTGGACTTCTCGCCGGCCACTGCATGATAGGGATCCCAACCTCTTGAAGGTAGTCACGTACAATAAACGCGGTGTGGGAGCGAGCGTTGTCGTGCATCAAAGTAAACCCATGGCCGACGAAACCAGCATGTGGGACCACATTCTCTTCCAGGACTTCTGTGATGTACCGGTGAGCAGTCAGCGACCCTTGCCCGCGAGCACCTCCAGTCCGGGAAACGCATACAAGGTCAGTTTTGCCGTCGCAAGATATGCCGCCCCAAAACATGCAGGAGCCACCCCCGTATTCCACAGTTTCTTGAATACAGGCTTGTGCGAATCGCTCCCCCTGCCTCCTGTACACTCTTTTTCGCCTGTCATTACAGAAAAGGCACACCCTCGTCTCATCTGAGAAGAGAACTGTTCGCCATTGGTCTAGCGTCCAATCGACGTGATCGCGGGCAAACTGCAAGCGGGATCTACGATGCTCTACAGTCAATCTTGGGCCTGTAGCAGCTCTATGGGCGGCTATTTTCTTCTCTGTTAATCTTCTTCTAATCGTAGAGTCACTTGCAGTTGTCCCGCGAACTGCTTGGAGTTCCTGTCTTATCTCAACAGCATTGGAGAACCGATTTCTCAAGCTCGTCGACACTATGAAGCGGTCATCCCTTTCAGATGTGCAGCGTCGTCTCCCAGATCCATGTCTTCGGACAAAGCCACCAGTCTCCCGGAATCGCTGGACTACTCTTCGAACAGCAAAACGGCTTAGGTTGAGTTGCCGGGCAATATCACACTGCCGCACCCTTCGGCGCAGCAGTGCAAGAACTTGTGCAGCTTCTTCAGGAGTAGTATCCATGTTGAGGGTAGTATTTTTTACTTGTGCGCTTAACGTGTGTCACCTTCAAAGTTTGGATAGTGAATGACCTACATTTGACGTGTAATTACCTTTTTATACCCCTTTTATGTAGCGCAACTAGCGACCGTTTGAACGCGTATTTGAGCAATACTTTTCTTAATACCACGATATTCGAGAGATTTTTATCGTTTATAAAATGAAACGATTGTTTATTTCAAGGTCGTTTAATGCCCTTTCAATTGATACCAAATAGTTCTCTCATATTTGGTTTCAAATAGGAATTAAAATGGTTTGAAGTAAATTTTTCAAAAGGTGCGATTTTTTTGACGCCGAGTGTATATAGTTATCACTTTATAATAATCTTCGCAACGTACTATGCACTTATGACAATGAAATCACAATCTTCAATCACATTTTAAACAGTACTGACTCGCACGTGGTCACAAAATGATGCAACAAACAAAATATTGCGTCAGCCAGCGGGTGCAAAGGATAGAACGATTTAAATAGTAACGTGCCAAAAGAGTACCGAACGATGGCTTCGTTGCGGTCGGGTATGTTTTAAAATACTTACGCGGGCGTATGCTAAATCTGAATGTATACCCGATATCAACTCGCGCCAGTGACGTCACAAATGTTAGATAAAGGTACGCTTTATTGAAATGATTTTTGTTTACTGGATTTGAAAATATACCCGACGGCAACGCGGTCTCTGACGTCATGAGAGTTGTGTCAAGGTATAGATTCCATATAAGCGTATGAGGTCGTAAGGGAGCTTGGATTTACCGTTGTACATACGGTGAATTTCAATGACCGGGAGAGATTTGTTTGACTTGAGGTCCGATAGTATTTCCTCAGGCTGGATTTCTTTAGGAACACCACGGATCACGACCCTGAGGCGCCTGTCCTCAGGGAGTGTCCAATGGTGATATTTGATGTCTTCTGCATCAAGAAACTTGGTGAGCGCCCGGTGGTCGTTCGAAGTGGGGACTTGAACTAGGATTCCTTGCTCGACGTTCCTGGCCTTTGTGAATTGAATTTTGCGCTCAGTAAGCGCGCTGGTTATAGCTAGCCATCTGCCTTTATTGGCAATGCATAGTTGAGGTGGAGATCCGCGGGCGACGGCGGGGGGGCCGGTCGCTCGCGGGGCCGGGGGGGTGCCGCCATGTGCTGACGGGTAAGGAGGTGGAGGGGAACGTGGCGCGGGCTTGCGTCATCGGTGGCTCGAGGCGGGCGCGGGGTGTTTGGGGGGAGCGGGGACTGGCTCGAAATGACGGTTGGAGGGTCAACCAGCGTTTTCTTATTTTTGACGGCCTTCTGTCGTTTTGTCGACTTGGCTTTACGCTTTTTCCCGGGAGTAATGAACCCGTCGGGAGAAGAGGAGGACGACGAGACATCACCGTCCTCATTTGAAGTCTCGGTGAGACCGTTGAAGGAGTTCTGGGGATCCGCAAATGTCATTTCGACATCGTGAATCCTCCGTGAAGCGGGGTCCGCGTCCGAGCAAGACGTGCTGGGGAGGCGCTGTTCGAACGGGATTAACGTTGGTGTCCTTTCAGGGTCATTGGGCTGATTTGCCTGGTAGGCCGGGGAGGCCGGAGAAAATAGGGTCTGCGAGAACTTTATAACTTCCTCGGGGTACCTCTCCTTGAGGTACTTGAGGAGCTCTGAATTTATAGCTGACAAGTTTTCCATAATTGGAAACGAAATTACGGGGCGGGAAAGAAGGGAATGAGTCCTTCCCTACGTGACGGTAGGGAGGTAACGAAACCTAGCGTTGGAGTGTACCTATCGTGTCGCACGATTCACTGACCCACCTCAATGCAATCCTATCCGACACGTTACCACTACACGGCACTTAGTCTTGATTTGGCACTTCACTTCACTGAGCACTGTTTTATTGTCATTTTTAAAGGTCTTTTATTTAAAAGTTCTAGGCCGATAGTCGAGGGCGACTATCGACCGTTATTTTTGGCGCGCAAGCGAGCGCGCGCTAGGCGCGCGGCTGGGCGCGTGACGTGATGTCTGCGGGATCACCGCAGTCTTGACCGAGAGAAGGCAGGCAGGGAGACCACTGTGTTGTATTCGACGGGAAACGAGAACCCAAGGACCTCCACCATTGGAGTAGTAATGGCGGAAGTCGAGAAGCGTCCGTACTGCACGCGAGCGCAGAGCGGAATCTAAATCTAATGAACGAATCATGAATATCAAGGAAGATTTGGGGACCTTATATAGTAGCCTGCTGATATCAGCGGCCGCGAAACGAACGATCCAATGACGCAATGTAAGTAAAATTGATTAGGCATTCAGGCAATAATCCTGAAATAAAATTAATAAATAATTGTGGTTAAATCGCGAGCGGTTTATACTTTTGCGTCACCTATCAGAAATAATGCCGATAATATTGTAATAATAGGCAACTATTTCTGTGGTTTGCCTGAAACCCTGACGTCAGCGGAATTTCACCATATTTTTATGCCATAGTTAAATAAATGTTATCATACCGTTTGTTTTTAAACTAAAGTTGGGTTTGTACCTAATGTAGCTAATACAACGTGCATACGTTTTGACATGCTAACTTTTTCAAACTCCGTACAAGATTAACTTGCACGCCGATCAGGTGCTGCTCCGTCTTGGCCGTACGTATCACCGAGCTACCGATAAGACCGCTCTGCACGTGACTATCCGAGGCTGCATGGAGATCTCGGTGCGCTATCTTAGAAAAAACCATGTATTTTACTCAGGCTTATCGACAGCGGCTTGGGGCTCATCAGCGAACACGTCGCAACATACAAAAGTTCTGCCGTGATTTTGTTTTCAAAGGTACGCAGACGGAACGGGACGCAGCGATAATTTTTAATTAACTACACACATGACGCAAACTTGGCTGAAATTCTGTCGAATTCCCAATGACATCATTCGGCTTTGCCGCACATGGTCATGCCTAGCGATACATACCTTTTAGTGATCGTTATCCTCATTACAACGGGTCGATAAGTCAAATAATTATTTGACCTATACCTATGGGTTTAATCGTTTGGCTAACAAGGAAAAATACTTCGGGAATCACGAAATGACGTAGCAACGAACCCGTGCTAGTTTTTATAAAACCCAAGATATGGTATTTGGGATTATTTGGTTGCTACGACCACAGAACAAAAGTAAAGTGTGACAACGCTTTTCGCTAACATAGGTATTTGCTGCTGTTCTCGCCGTTCGAGGGTCCGAGCAGGACGGTGACGGATGACACACAGCTTTCATAATGTAAATAATGTTTATGCAACATTACAGCATCGATGTGTCTCAAGTGTTGCGGCACATTGCAGCATACAGAGTACATAACAGACGTTTCGTACTTGCTGCTGAGGCAGCCTAACGTTACTACTATCATTGCTGACTGTCGGCATGACGACGGATCGTAGTAAAGACATGTTCACGTCATAGTATCTTAACCTACGCAACATTCGTCTATGTGTACGATAACTAGACATACACACACATATACACATACAAGGAAAACGTCTCTACATTCGTCACGAACGTTTCAAGATTAAGGAATGTGAGTAGCAGAGGTCTACGAGCAGGTGAGCTTTGCTCAGGTACGTTAGATTGTTGTGTAGAAGCTGACACTAGCCTAGGAACGACGTTACGTTACTAGAAGTCTAAGTTTTGCGTTACGGCGTTCATGGGCTGTGCGGCTGTGATTTTCTTACTTTTCTGCAACACCTGCAAGTCTTTTGCAGAGATTTATGTCTAGAACTAATCCAGGAGCATGCCGGGAGGCTAGCGACCATCATTTGTAGTGAAAAAATTCAAGTGCATTTTGAGTAAAATGCATCCTAGTGCATTGGGTTAAGATTGTAATAGCAAAATTCCTAGTCACGCCTTAAACTGCATCTAGGCATTATAGACCGCACGGTCCTGTGTTCCTGACTGTATTACGAAGAGTCCTTTGTGAATTTACTGGTCTGTACATATTTTACTTTTGTGTGAAAAGAACATCTGAACTAGATATACACACAATGAAATATGACTCCCAATATATATAAATTAAATCGTTTCGTAGTATTAAGTGTTACGTTTGGTGCTTAAAACGAGGAACAAAAAGAGTGTCTTCGGAATGAGTCTTTAGCTGTAAAACTTTATTTTTTAGATACAAAAAAATCTATCTTGACAGTTGAAGACTGTTTAAAAAGACAATTCATTTTATCCCACGTTCTAGGCCACTTCACATATTTATAAAGGAATATTGGTACTCTTTTAGAAAGTTGTCTCGAGTCAGGAAATAAGACATTGAGTCACTGCTAATTACGTCGTAGGTATATTATAACAGGTAAAAAGTCTAATAATCGACCTAGCGCTTCCTTCAGTACTAAGGTATAAAATTGTGTTACCTCAATAAAGAATGCTACCATTCTAACTGTAGCAATGTGTATCTACATACTTGCCCATGCTCAAATCCAATGGGGACTTAACATTTTCTTCTTCCGAATATGGCTAGTGTCATTTAAGTCTTTTTTTCTTTTATTTATAGGTTTTTCTACGTGATTTATCTTTTAGAAATGGTTATCAAGATGATGGGTCTAGGAATACGAGGATATTTCAAGTCTCATTGGAATAAGTTAGATTTCTTCATAATAATCATGGCCACTGCTGGTTAGTTGCTGCATATTAATATTTTATCATACAAAATATTTCTTTGAAATTCCGGTTACTTTGAAGTTCAATACTTATATTAATAGAAGAATATAAATAAATAATATAATTCGTTATTACAGATTTGATTTTGGATATAGTAGATACGGTTACACCGTGGAACAAGATGAACAATTTAAATTCGAGCGTTTTAACGGCTACAAAATTGCTGAGAATGCTAAGATTTCTTCGTTTATGCAAATTGGCCAGGTAATATGTAAATTGTATTTGGTTCATAGCAGTTGAATTCAATAAAAGTTACCTACACAATAAACATCAGCAAAAAATAAATAAACGTCTCTGTGACCGAGTCGTAGAGCGCTCGCCTGCTTACTTGGTGGTCGTGGGTTCAATCCCCGCGCTTTACAGAGTCGATAAAGATCAAATGCGCCTAGATTCACCCAGGGAAATTTTCCCGCATTAAACATGCAACAAGCAAGCAATATGAGCATACAAGCAATGCAATCTTAAATAACAAGCAAGAAAACTTATCGACACTTGTTTCGCCGCTGAACGAGGCATCCTCGGGATGTGTTGCTGTTGCACATTATATTGATACTTGAGGCTTTTGCCCGCAGCTTCGCCAGCGTTCAGTGAATCTTTGCCCCGTTTTCGGCTTGGGCGTCATTTTATGAACACCTATAGTTTATGTATTGACCAACGTCACTACAATGATAATAAACCACATCCAAACCCGTTGAGTGGTTCCAGAATTAAAGCATTTATTCAATCTTTACCCCGTTTTCGGCTTGGCCGTTATTTTATGAACAGCTCTTATAGCCTATGTGTTGACCGGGTCACTACAATGATAATAAAAAGCCGCATCCTAATCCGTTCAGTGGTTCTCGAGTTATAAAAGCGTTTATTCAATCTTTGCCCTGTTTCCGGCTTAGGTGTTATTTTATGGGCACTTATGTGTTGAACACGGCTACTACGATGATAATAAAAAAAAACCGCATCCAAATTCGTTGAGTTTCAATATTTTCCCCATTGTTATTTTATGAACATCCCTTATAGCCTATGTTCTTACCAGGGTCACTATAAGTATAATTAAAAAAACTCATCCAAATCCGTTGTGTGGTTCTCGAGTTAAAACGGAACAGCAGATAGACAAAAATTCTAAAAATTGTTGTTTTGGCATCAGTACAGTAGTACCGATAACTTAATAACACATTTCATTTCGCGAAAATATTAAATTTACAGACACGACATTTTTACCACTTTATTATTAGTAAGATATCCATAAGTAAGAGATCGACTCAAGGTAACGCCTATTTAAACCAATTATATAGCTATGTTTTAAAGGTCGATGATTTAGTTTTGTAAACATTCCCTAGTATTGCAAATCCAATAATATTAATGGTACTATTTTATTTATATATCTTGGTTTTTCTGAAGATTTTCGATGACCGCCTCTGTAGTTTTGTTTCGTATATCTCGAATATTTTTCTAGGGGTCACGGGTTCTAATCCCACGGGACACATTTGTGTTCGGTTACCGTGCTTCGGAAGGCACGATAAGCTTTGGGTTCATATTTAATTTGTACTATGATTACGATGATAGTGTTAACTATCCATCAACGTGGGACATCTTCGGTGAAACGTCTGTTTAAGAGTGTTGACTGTCACTTTCACTTCACAGTTGATACTCGTTAAGCCGTAATTTTGTGAGAATGTCCATCCATCCATCAGCCTGTTTCGTCCACTGCTGGACATAGGCCTTTCCATGATTTCGCCACTCTTGGCGGTCCACACGCTGGGCAGGCGGGTTGGTGAGCGCGGTGCCGAAGCCCTTGCACCAGTGACGCCGCTGCCCGTCACTAGTCTAATTTATACAAGGCCCGGCAATTGGGGATGAATATACCGCCATCCATCGGTCCCAGGCAATGGTGGGCCGCCTGGTTTTGCCTGAGAGCTGTTCTCTTACTCTCCCCCGAATAACTTCGGGAGGATTTGCGAGTAAGATGGTGGGACCTCCACAGTCGAGCCCGGTATCAGATCTACCATGTAAATTTGTGAGAATGTATTTTATTATTTTTCGGGGGTTTATTATCAGAACTAGCTGGTCAACTTCCGTAACTTTCTATTTGCAATATGCATTTATCTGCCCATCATTACGCTTATGTATAGTAGTTAATGTTGGGTTTGGCAAGATGAGCATCGAAGTAGAGTGAACGCAGTGGAAATGCGTTCCTTACGGAGTATGTGTCGTTTGACATTGAATGACAGAGTGAAAAATATCGACATAAGGGATCGTTGCGGCCTGAAAGAAGATGTAGTGACTAGAATAGAAAAACGGCCAAGTGCGAGTCGGACTCGTGCGCGAAGGGTTCCGTACCATTGTCTATAAAAACGGCAAAAAAATCATGTCTGTTGTATGGGAGTGCGCGGATCCGACTCGCACTTGGCCGGTTTTAGTATTTGTTGTTATAGCGGCAACAGAAATGCATCATCTGTGAAAATTTCAACTGTCTAACTATCACGGTTCATGAAATACAGCCTGGTGACAGACGGACAGACAGACAGACGGCCATCGGAGCCTTAGTAATAGGGTCCCGTTGGTTACCCTTCGGGTGCGGAACCCTAAAAAATGAATGTTGCGGTGGTTTGGGCATATAGAGAGGATGAATGAAAGTAGAGTGACAAAAGAAATACCTAGTCGGTTCTTAAATACTGTCACTGGCCATTTATTTTAAAAATAGAACACCTAGAAAAAAAAATGAAATGGTGTTCGATTTTCATATATTTTTTGATTAATAATCTGCCAAATCACAATTACATTTATTCATTTTTTACGATGCAGTGGACTCGCAAAGAGGACAGAGTAGCAGTAATTGCATTGCATCGTTGCGGCCATCCACCGAAGACGGTTCAACTTGCTTCAAAATTAAAAATCACGAAGAGGTTCGTGTACCAAGAGGTACAATGAAACCTCTTAGTGTCGATGACGAGAAAAGAACTGGCAGTCCTCGTTCCGTTAGGACTCCAGGGGTCATCAAAGCAATCAAGGCGCGTATTGCAAGAAATCCCGTCCGCAAGCAGAAACTGATGGCTTTGGAGATGGGATTAACCAGAAGTACCGTAAAAAAAGTACTCAATGAAGACCCGGGACTACGAGCTTACCGAAAAAAGAGCGGTACGCAAGAAACAGACACCGCGATATCCTGTTTACAGATGAGAAAATTTTTAATATCGAAGAGAAGTACAACAAACAAAATGACAGGGTGTACGCTACCAGCTCTGCGGCCGCTGGAAATGCCATTCCTAGAGTGCAGCACGGCCATCATCCATCATCAGTCATGATTTGGTTGGGAGTGTACTATGGCCCTACTAAGTGCATTTTTGTGAAAAAGGTGTCAAAACCAGTGAAAATGTGTACCAAGACACGGTTTTAGATCGCATAGTAAAAGATCTGCCCCAGACACTCTTTGGAGGCTGGCCATTTGTGTTTCAACAGGACTCCGCACCTGCTCATAAGGCCAAAACAACTCAGGAGTGATTCGAGCGCCAGAATATCGAGCTAATAAGGCATCAAGATTGGCCCTCTACTAGCCCTGACCTCAATCCACTGGATTACAAAATTTGGCAGGAATTGGAGGAGAAGGTCTGTTCTAAACCTCACAAAAATTTGAGCAGCCTAAAGTCATCATTGATTAAAGCAGTGGCCGATATCGACATGAATATGGTCCATGCTGCTATTGATGATTGGCCGCGAAGATTGAAGGCTTGTGTGAAAAATGGTGGCAATCATTTTGAATAAATTTTGTGTTTAATGTAAGCTAATTAAATTACCTTTTTTTTAAAAGAAACTTTTTTTGAATATCATGACTAGTTTTCATTTTATAGCCAATTTTGTTTGTGACAGAATTTAAGCACCGACTAGGTATATGCTGCACAAGTGGAAGGTAAAGCTCGACCGGTCCGTCCTAGAAGGATGTATGCCGACCAAATAGGCGACATACTGAAAAAGAGCAAAGTAAAATGTAGGTACCCGGAATAGAAGAGCTTGTATGAGTAGATTGATGGATGTAGAAGAAGCAAAAGAGGTGTGTCGGGATCGTAGCAGATGGAAATCTGTAGTCTCTGCCTACCCCTCTGGGAGACAGGCGTGAGTGTATGTATGTACACGTGTGTAGAGTCATTCGGGGTAAATTTGCGCACTTTTGTCTATTTCACTTCATTACTCCCAAACTACTTCGATTTAAGAAAGATGGAATATGCTGCCTCCTAGCTTAGTCATTTGACTTGCAAACACAGACTTAAAGTTTACCATATAATCTATGCTTCTTTGGAAATTTTTAAAAAATGTGACTTAGTCAGACTGCGCAGTTTTGCCCCGTAATGTGGGTAAAAGTGCGCTGTGTTTTGGGTAAAAATGCGCACATCGGGTAAAAATGCGCATAGTACATTTTGACTTAATAAACAAGGAACATAAAAACTACACATAGAAATCAGTTTATATTGAATCAAAACCTAACAACTTTCTATTGACGAAGATAAACTTGTAAAATAAAAGATAAATTGTGAGTTATTTATTATTATATAATTGAAAAAAAATTATCATCATGATTTAAAACTAAAATCAAAATAATAATCAGACTTTCTGTTTTCATAGTCAATCATCCAACAAAAGGCAAAGATTTTAAACATTTGCGAAAGCAAACTTAAATTATTATTATTTGCCATAATTGTTATAGACAAAAATTTCAAACAAAACGAAATACAAACTTAATAGTAATCAGACTATCTGTTCTTATACAATGATAACCAAAAAAAGGCAAATATTTTAAATATCTGAAAAAGAAACTTTACTAACAAAATATAATACTATGTTACCCCTACATGTAAGAAATAAGTATCTTTCCTGTTGATATAATATATAAATTAATCATTTTGGCATATCTTTTTATTATTTTGTCTAACAAACGACAAACAAAATATAGTGTTTTTCAGTTTAAACTAACTTAAACAGTAATCAGACTTCTTGTATCCTTACCTCTTAAATATCAATGTGAATAAGTCTTTGAAAGTGAATCAGTCTTGACATTACAAATGAGTGTTAAAACTTAAGTAATAATGATAGAAATAAAAAACAATAACATTATAAAAAGTTAAACTAAATGGACTTGTGTAGATAATCATAATCATTTTAGATTACAAACCAAAAACTAAATGGGTAACTGAGTAGGCATATTATTAGGAGAAATTGTGAAAACGAGGGACGGCATTAAAAGAATATCTTATTCACATAGATCGCATACAAACAATCCCCCTTCGTACCCTGTGCAATCTTCATGGAACCATCTGTTACATGACGAGCATTCGATCCAATCTTCACTTGGTGGATCTTCATATTTTTCGTTACATATTGGACAAAAATGTTCAGATTTCAACCTTTTCTGCATATTTCGCAACTTATTGTGCGTTTTCGTTACGCCATGTTTAGGTTGAATGCGTGGTTTCTTATTTGGTTTACTAGCTTGAGGTTTAGTAGCTCCTCGCTTAGGGCGCGATTTATCATCACCATGACAATGTGATGGTCCCGCTTGTGGTTCAGTATCTTTCCTTTTCACTGGTAGCTTCTTAATCTGTCTCTTTGGAGGCTTATCAAGTACGATTTTTTTTAGATGAGATCTGTTTTTCTTTTGTTCTTCAATTTTTTTCTTTTCTTCTAGCTGTTTCTTATACGGAGTAGATGTTATAATCTCTGACTTTAAGCTTGCTTTTGTTCTTTTCTTCTTTTCTGTTATACGAGGCAGAGGACTCAGTTGTGAAACCGTTACTATTTGAGGTTTAAAAGGTAACTTGACATTATCAGAATCTATATTGCCTTTTTGACCTGCTGGTTCAGGTTCCAAATCATCAAGTACAGAAGGACTTTCACAAATTGTTTTGTCATCTGAGTCAGACTCATTGGGACGTTCTGAACTAACTGTTAGTTCAGGATATTCAGTTACAACCTTATTAGACAATTCTTGCATTACGTCATTATCAATCACATGTTGTCCGCTTAAACTACGTCCACTTGTATCATTTATTTGCTCATTCGTTTTATCCAGGTTAGGCGTGTGCATCGATTTATGTGGGAATTCTGCCGTTATTTTGGATGAAGAAGGCATCTTGCTTAAATCTTGACGATCGGGCGGAGAAAGTCTACCAGAGAATTCAATGGGTGTAGTTGGTATTTTAAGATTTGGGCGAAAATCTACTGGCGACGGAGCAAGCATCACATCAATGTGATCGGGTTGAGAAAGTCTACCAGAAGGTTGAATTGTTGGAGTTGGTGTTCTGTAATCCCGGGAAGACTGTACAGGTGGAGCAAGCATCTGTGAAATTTCTTCGTCATGATTGAGTGGAGAAAGTCTACCAGAAGATTGAATTGGTGGACTTGGTGTTCTATAATCTCGGGAGGACTCTACTGGTGGGAAAATAATCTGTGAAAGATTATCGTTTTGATTTGGTGCATTAGTCTCTTTTGACGTTGAATCGTTGACTTTAGATATATCTGGCCTTGTTGACTCTTGTTCTGTCTCTGTAGTTGATACGTTAGCCATGTCATGGGATTGTGTAGGCTCTGTATCGATTTCTCTCGAGTTCTCGTTTGTTGGTACGAGATCGGTTACTGATGACGGTGCAAAGTCTGTTTCGTCAAATAAGTCGTCTGCATAAGGAAAAATACCAGTAGCTTTGAAGCCTGATTCAGCATTGGAAATGGTTGCAACGTGCTTATAGGCAGTACTGAAAAGACCAGCTACTTGAAACTGGGTTATTCCTCGGCCAGGGTGTCGATTCATCCATTTCTCACACTCAATCGAATATTTTGTTTTCAATGGACTGTGCACCGCCACGTCCAGAGGTTGAATTTTGTGACTGCCATGGGGTGGGATAGTTAACATAATTATGTTATGTTTTTTTGCGTAAGTTAATGCTTCAAGGCTTATGTGTGACGAATGGTTGTCAAGTATAAGGAGCACCGGATCTTCTGGAGTTGGATGCACAAAGTCTTTGAAATGGTGTAACCAGTTGAGAAATAATGTTGTGTTTATAAAGCCGCTCTCTGATACCATTAAAATACTTGCAGGTGGAGCACCGTCCAATAATTCAGCTTTCTCTTTTTTGCGTGGAAAGATCAGTGCTGGGGGTACAAAGTGTCCAGTGGCGCTCATGCACATTACCGCAGTTATAGTCATTCCTCTTTCAGCTGACACAATTTTTCCAACTACTTTTTTACCCTTGCGTGAAACAACTTTTGGTGTTTTTTTGGGGACTGTACTCATACCAGTTTCATCCATATTGTAGATGCGGTGCGGTCTCAATTTATATTTATCATATACTTCTTTTAGATTTTTGTAGAATCTTTCGACTTGTGTTTTATTAAAACCGATAGCTCGGGCCAAACTAATCGGTGCTGATTGTCGCAGACCAAGATGGTTGTTACGCTTTAAAAAACCTTCAACCCAGTCACGTCCAGCCATTCGAGCAGATGTATCGAAACGGTGATCTATTTTGTTGACTTCAGCAAATTCGTAAGCCAACCGGCGTAAATCGTTAATAGTTACGCCAAAATACCGCTCATCCATTTCTTGACAGTGAACTGCAAATTCAGCCTCCTGGTCACGTGTGAATGTGGGTTTGAATCGTCCTAGCCCCGTAGGAACATGTTTCATTTTTAACCTGTTCCTTAGTGTGGACTCTAATATTCCCACGAAATCAGCCGCATATCTTTGACTTTTTCCTTCTGCGATTAGTTTTTTTGCTGTCAAAATTTGTTCTTCGCTTATTAGTGCCCTACTAGGTGTTTTCTTGATGTAGTTACGAGGCATTTTGTTTTCTGAAACAATAACTAAAGATTATTAAATATGTTTTGTACTAGTTCACAATTAATATCAAGTTGCTTTAAACACGCAGCCGGTACTGAAGTAGTGATGTGGTTCATGTATAACGCTCCCTACAACTTTTCATTCTTACTAACGCTGTGTGTGAAGGCAGCTTACCTATTAGTCCAGTCAATATGCATTTTTAATACGAAAATTAGTGGTCCAAGTCGAGACAGGACTCATTTTATAGAGAAAAATGCGCTGAATTCAACGGACTCATTATCTGGCAAAAAAACCGTACGCATCATACTTTTTTTTCAATTTAGAAATTAATTTTTCGAGTGAATCCACATATTTCATGTTATATCTCGGAAATGAAGCAAAAAACGAGCATACTTGACTGGAAAAAAATTTTTCATCATACTTTAAGGAATATTTTGGTTACTTTACTTTTGTAATTTTCAATTTTATTCGTGAGATATTTAATTTCAAATAGTAAAAAAAATGATTTTGCGTGGCAGCCATTTTTGTTAATTACCACGCAAGATTACTGGTATTACAGATTTCTAATCGATCGGTCAGATCGATATTTTAGTTTCCCAACTGTTCTACCCTTCATTACTGCAAAACGCGGGTATGCGCAGAATTCAAATAATTAAATATTCGTTAATTATTTGAATTCTGCGCATACCCGCGTTTTGCAGTAATGAAGGGTAGAACAGTTGGGAAACTAAAATATCGATCTGACCGATCGATTAGAAATCTGTAATACCAGTAATCTTGCGTGGTAATTAACAAAAATGGCTGCCACGCAAAATCATTTTTTTTACTATTTGAAATTAAATATCTCACGAATAAAATTGAAAATTACAAAAGTAAAGTAACCAAAATATTCCTTAAAGTATGATGAAAAATTTTTCTCCAGTCAAGTATGCTCGTTTTTTGCTTCATATCCGAGATATAACATGAAATATGTGGATTCACTCGAAAAATTAATTTTTAAATCTAAAAAAAAGTATGATGCGTACGGTTTTTTTGCCAGATAATGAGTCCGTTGAATTCAGCGCATTTTTCTCTAGAAAATGAGCCCTGTCTCGACTTGGACCACTATTTTTCGTATTAACCCCCTTTTTTGATGCACATTGACTGGACTATATTGTGAGGCAAAAGTGCGCAATTGGGCAATAATGCGCACGCGCATTTTTACCCCCGCAGTTTTACCCCACTGGCTGGGTCTTCAAAACAATCGAGTCAAACTCGGCTACTTTTGAGGTTAGGTTGAAACGATGTTGCAGACAGAAAACTACAATAACCATACAAAAACACAAAAACGAACTCACCTGTTAATAACCATTATACAAACATTATACAAACTTTTCCGTGCACTGAAAAACAACCGATTTTAACCACTACTTGCAATTTTTTGTTATAATTCTTCGGCACGCGACTGCACTGCGCCAGGCTTCGGGATCCAAAATGGCGAATCGCGCGCACGTGAACCCCGACAAATCGGCGTCCCCTCCCCGCAACCCTTTCCGAGATATCGATGATGCGCAGTTCTACCCGCAGCGCAGTTTTACCCCGAATGACTCTATTACAATCAAGTTTACGTTGATCTTACGCTTGTTTTAATTTCCAGGGTATCCGTTCCAAAGGTGATGGCTTACATCGATCGAATGATTGATATTCAATTGGCGTTTGGTTATGACGTCGGTAAGGTGAGACATACCTCCTTGTAAAGCTTAAATTAAATCAGAACCATTTTTTTATTGGATTTTTTTTCATTGATTCATTTATTTATACTTATTTAACAACCGGTGAACGAAAAAGAACCCATTTTAACACTGAACAGACATTGTGTACCAAGGCTTATAGAAAATTCTCCCAGGCTCCCTGTGGTAAGAAAATTATTAAAATTATATCTGTCTAGTTCTGGACGTTCAACCGTATTTAGGATTCAAACTAGTTTCAATATTGGATTGCTTGTATTTTGTATTAACGTCTTCGAATTGGTTATGTTATATTATAATATAAATCACTCTTAAAGGGTTTTGTAACTGGCGAACAAGAAGTCTGCAATCTTTTGCCGCAACTGGTTGATAACAAGCAAATACAAGAAACTCTTACAGCTTCTTTGGAAGCAGACAGGTTTGGATTTTCAATTTAGAAAGCGATACTGCGTTTTACGATTTGAGCGAGATTATTCAACCGAGAGAAGTTGTACTGAACTTTACTACTAATAGATTCGTGGCTTTGGTTCATAATGGTATTGAAACGGCTCCTCAAGATTTTTATATAGTCAGATTTCGCCTGACTAGTTTCTCTACTTTCACTGAAGAAACTTTACGAATACAGTGAAACAAGTCAGGCGAAATTTGAATAGATAAAAATCGTTAGTACAGCAATTTTCAAATTTTGGCTCACCTTCTAAAAAAGTAAATGAATTAAGAAATAGTCTATTTTTTATATTTTCTTTGATAAAATGAGATACCTATGTATAGATTTTCTGAAAAGTGGTCTAAAATTATGATTGTAAACAGAAATTATAGAAAAAAATGAATTTTTAGAAGCAACAGTGAGATTTATTTTTCGTTAAGTTACCATCATTATACACCCAAAAATCAATTGACATTTATTCTACAGAAATTTATTATATCAACCAAATATTCAATACTCAATACTCAATATTTATTGCATTTATGTTGTACATAAAGGTCTTAATATAAATTACAGTTTCAACATAAACCCGGATTGGGCACAGCAATTTTAAACTTAAAACTTAATAAAAACTACTTATAAACATAAGAGGTAAAAAGAAAAAAAAAAGAAAAGATTAGAGATACATAGTAAGTTATACAATTAATATTAAAATCATCTTATAACTTTTCTTCTAAAAATTCTGTAATCGTACAGTCAGTTACTCGAGAACGTACGGCCTATAACTTCAAAATTAGGGGTCGGGGGTAGCGGGGGGTGTCATTTTTGAGATCAGGAGACACAACTCCATCATGCATCGATGTTAACTCCTAACCCGTTATGCTCGACCCATTAGAGTGCAGTAACTGCTGCACAAGTTGCAGCGTGACGGCTATGCCTGCACGTCGGTCCGATGCACATTCAGTGGACAATTGCACATGCAGCTTGCTAGAGCGCCGATCGTGACCCTAGCTCATACGCGAGTTGGGATACCTACTGGACGCGGTGTTGCGTCAGCTTATTCTATGTCAATGAAACCAACAAGTATTACATAATAATTTTTATTTTAAGAAGTAAAACAAATACAGCATCGCTATAAGGAGTGAACCTAAATACCGCACAGGTGACACAGGACATGTAATGACTATCTCGAACAGTATTAAGGTACTTAGGAAAATTGAAATCTTTAATACTAATTCGGATCTGGCAGGCCACCGAAGATTCCAATTTCTCAGGTTCCCAGCCATGGTCTCTTGACGTGGGAGTGTCCCGTCGGTATTGTGTCGGCTGCCCGTGCTCTCATCAAACGGGGTCCGGTCGGCTCGGTGACCTGTAAGCAGGTATAAATTGACATTAATTTCGTTCGACCTCACAAGACGTTCCGATGGGTTGGCGCGCATAATGACGTGTCTGCTCAGAATAACGTTGATATGAGTCTGTAGAAATGATATACTCACTTCTTAGCATCCTGTGCATTTTGCAGTCTTTGGCAGTACTTGCGAATGGAAAGAAACGGACGTTGATGTCCAGGTCTTCGGTCACAGTGTTGCTCTGGACGAACTAGTTCACGCCGTGGCTGTTTATGAGCTAATGCTTTCCATTAGGAATTTATGATCGCTATTTATAATAGCCTATCGATAACTGTTTCAGGATAATGATCAGAAAAATGAAACCACATTGACGCAATCGGCGGTAATTAAATATAAAATAATCGTCAAATAAACTTAACAATGCGTGCATATGGTCTAATCGCGATCAGTTTTAATAGCGTCAATTGGTATATCGATTACATTGGTTTTCCTGAAATTCCGACGTCAAAGTACTTTCCAGTTGTGTATGACTAATTCAATTTATTTTATCGTATACTGTTTGTGTTTAAACTGGAGTAGATAAAGTTTGTACCTAATGTGGACAAGAATCGAACACTACAAAGGCATACGTTTTGATATGCTAACTTTCATGAACTCCGTACAAGACCTTACGTGCTAACTAGATGCTTCGTGTCTCAGCCGCACCATCGGGCTACCGATACGGTCAGCGCGACACAAAAGCCCACTACGGACTCTGACTTCAAAGTTACGGCTCCACGGCCTGCACGTCAGTCCGATGCACATTCAATGCACATGCAGCCTGCTAGCGGACTGATCGTGACCTATCAGGTGTATACGTGAGTTGGGATACCTACTAGACGCGGCGTCAGCTTATTCTAAGTCAATGATAACAACAAGTATTTCTCAATATAATTTTTATTTAGAAAAGTAAAAAAAAAAGAAAGCACTGCAATAAGAAAAATTATAAACCGCACGGTTTATTACAGATCAAACACAACCGACATCTTCAACGGTCTCCAGCCTATTCATGGGGTTTAAATGTCCCAGTATGTGTTCGGGTCTGGGCCGCTGCCAAATCCAATTCGGGTGCCCAACGCCCGAGATTTCTTCACGACGTGTTGTTTACCTTCCCGTAGATCGAATCGGCAGCGAGATCTGGTGGGGTCGGTGAACTGAAAATAGAAAAATTGACATTAATTTCGTTGAAGCTTTTACAAGACGTTCCGGAGGGTTGGGTCACACGACAAACTCTTTGCTCAGAAGTTGCAACACTATAAAGAAACTTGGACGTTGATATGAGTTTGTAGAAATGATATTACTCACGTCTTGCGGGCGGCAGGGCAACCTCGGCATAGGTTCTGGCATCGCGTCCGCCATCAGGACCAACGTCATCAAGACCAGCAAACTGTTCATTCTCCACGACTTTGGGAGTCACGATAGCGTAACTGTAAATGAAGAAGAAAAAAATATTAAATTCAGACGTTAATAAGGTCCGCCATTCCTAAAAGGAATGCGCAGGAGTTCATAAAAATGCATAAAGTAATTAAAATAAATACTGGAAACTTACATAGAAAGTCGACGTTGATATCGGTGGGGTTTGCTTTGAAGGAGTTTGGTCACGGTGTTGCTCTGGAAGGACGTCTTCACGGAGCGGCTGTCGATGAGCTTATAATAATCAGGAGCGACCTGAGGGCTTTATATAGTAGCCCGTTGATACGGGTTACCGCAATTTAGGCACTGAAGTTGAATAAACCCATGACGCAATTCGAGGAAAATAAAAAAAGAATAATCCTGAAATAAATTTTATCAATAATGGGGAAATTGCGATCGGTTATTATTTATGCATCAACTGTTAGAAATAATGATGTAATTATTGTTGAAATGCGCAATAATTATTTTTGTAAATTCTGCGGTCAACGCGAGTCATACATTTTTACGCCATAATTTAATTAATAACGACATGCTGTTTGCGAACTGGAGTAGAATTTGTGCCTAGGGGGCCAATGTGTTTGCAGAGTACAAAGTCCATACGTCTTGACATGCTAACTTTTTCAAACTCCGTACAAGCAGAAACTGGCACGCCTATCAGGTGCTCCGTGTCTACTTGGCCGCACCATTGAGCTACCGATAAGACCGTGCCGCACGTGACTATCCGAGGCTGCATCGAGATCTCGGTAACGCAATGGAACGAGCTGCGACGAGTGCGCTATCTTTGAAGAAAATCCACGTATTTCTGCTCAGGCGTATCAACAGCGGCTTGAGCCCATCAGAGACCACGTCGCAACATACAAAAAGTTCAGGTCGCAACGGATTGTTCAACTTTTTATAATACACGTGCCAGAAAGTTCTACCGCGATGGGTTTCGGAGCAGCGCATAACAACGTACATGTAACGATGCTTTTTAATTAACCACACATGACGTTAACTCGCTGAAATTACAGTAAATTCCCAATGACATAATTGTGGTAAACCACTAACATTAATAAATGGCGTTACATACTGTTTCGTTATCGTTATCCTTATATGGTAACGGGATACTGTTACAATTACGTTGTCCAGCTAAGAAGTAAATTTAGACTGGGATTGACGTAGCAACTAGCCCTGGTAGTTATTGTAAATCCCGAGATAAGGTGTTTGGTTGCCATGGTCCCAGAATAAGAGAAGTGACAAAGGTTTTCACCAACAACATGTCACTTGCTGCCTTATTCTCGAGGTCCGAGCAGGACGGTGACCCGGCCGACAGAGGTTGCACAATGTTTATCCTTCACATAACATTGATGCGTCTGGGGCATCGCAGCACATTACAGCATACGGAGATCGCGTCAGACGTTCGCCCCATGTTCGGTTATCTTGACCTACACGTCACACTCCTGTACGTGTACGACACATGGACACACGCACACATACGCATACAAGGAAAACGTGTTATGAGCTGAGTAGACGTCACAAAGGTTTTAAGATATTTTTAGCAGAGGTCTGTGAGCAGGTAAGCTTTGCTCAGGTACGGTAGATTGTTATGCAGACGCTGAGACTAGCCTTAAGATCGACGTTACGTTACTAGGTTTCGCGCCAAGGGGCTCGTTAGCTCTGCCGCGTTTATCTTCTTACCTTTCTGCAACACCTGAAAGTCTTTTGTAGAGATTCATGCCTAGACCTTATCTAGAAGCATGCCACGAGGCTAGCGACCATCGTTCGTGGTGAAAAAATTCGACTGCATTCTGAGGCAAATGCATCCAAATGCATCGGGTTGACATTGCAATTTTGAAATTCCTACCATCACCTGATGGTGCATCTAGGAATTATGGCCCGTACGGTCTCGTGTTCCCTACTGTATTAGCATTTTTTAATTAGATAATTCTTTAGTACAAATTTAAATTTATGCGGATTCTTTTCATCTCTTATATATTTAGGGATCTTGTTATATATTTTAACTGACATCGAAAATGGGCCGTTTTGGAATATTTTTAAAGTAAAGAAGGGCATGTGAGGCATATTTTGAGGTCTAAGGTTTAAAGGGCGAGAATATTCTGGGAAGAGATGTATATTCTTCTTAACAAATAAACTTACCTCTAATATATATATAGATGTCAGGGTTAGTATATTTAATTCTTGAAAATACGGTTTGCAACTTGTCTCTACATCAAGGTTCTCTATTATACGCACGCATTTCTTTTGTAGCCGGAACAGTTTTATATAACATCTACGCTATTTCCCCATAAAATCACACCATATTGGAGCCATGCATGTGCGTAGGCATAATAAGCGCTAAGAGCTGTTTTTTTATCAGTAAATTTTTTAAGTTGATATAGGGCGTATGTAAATCTAGATAGCTTTGATGAAGT
Organism: Ypsolopha scabrella; assembly: GCA_910592155.1. Taxonomy (NCBI): domain Eukaryota; kingdom Metazoa; phylum Arthropoda; class Insecta; order Lepidoptera; family Ypsolophidae; genus Ypsolopha; species Ypsolopha scabrella. The sequence continues at coordinate 9,979,963 of OU342981.1, read as the reverse complement.
TTTTTCTATGTGATTTTTCCAGTTGATGTGAGAATCGATGTTAATACCTAATAATTTATACGTACTCACGCATCCTTTTTTTTATTAAAAAATTAAAAATCAATAAGTAGGGGTTTTTTTGATATGGTTTAAATTGGATAAGTTTTGTTTTAGAGAAGTTTATCTGTAAGTTGTGTTCATTAAGCCAGTTTACTATTTTCGTTAATGCTGCATTAAGACGTTCATTTAATCCAGAATCGTTTTGGATGGGTATTGTGATTGAAATATCGTCTGCAAAAAGGGTGCATGGGGTATCGATTATTTTTGCCAAGTCATTAATGTATATCAAGAATAAAATACAACTAAGAACACTCCCTTGAGGTATAAATTTAGTTGTAGTTCGGATCTTGCTTTTTTTATTTCACCAGTTTCGAAATTATAGTTTTCTATTTCTACATATTGAGCGCGGTTACTGAGATATGAAACAAACCATTCATAGGCGAATCCCCTTACACCTATACCATGTAATTTTTTCAATAAAATTTCGTATAAGACTATCGTAGGCTTTAGTCATGTCAAGCAAGATACCTACTGCGTATGTTTTATTATTTATTGAATGTAGTATATTATCAATATATTTAAAGACAGCTTGGGTCGTTTATCTGTTTCGTCTAAATCCGAACTGGTATTCGCTGAATATTTTGAATTTTTCACAGAATGAGTAGAGACGGTTTGACATGGCAGTTTCAAATATCTTGGAGAATGTGGGAAGATGAGCAATGGGGCGATAGTTATTGCAGTCAATCGTGTCCTTTTTCTTGTGCATTGGTTTTATAATCGATATTTTCAATAAATCAGGGACGATACCTTCTTGAAAAGACTGGTTGATTAGTTGTGATAATATTGGAGCTAATTCTTCAGCGCAAATCCGTATTAATACAGGTGGCAGTTTGTCATGCCCGAAGCTTCGTTTGTTTTAAGTGAGCGGGTTATTTTATAAACCTCTGTCGGAGTGGTGGGTTGTAAGAGGGTCATTCCATGTAACGGGTGTAACAGGTCATACAATTTCAACTGGTGATTTGACAATGTTCCATAAGGAGAACATATTCATTTTATGACTTAATTGGAAGCCTTTTAGTCCATATTAATTTATTATGAATTTTAATTTCCAACACTTGTTATAGATTTCAAGAAATTTTACCTCGAGTGGCGTAATGGGCGTAACCTGATTTTGTCTCTCACTTCCCGATGGCCCAACATTATTGCAAAAATCTGCGAATTTCCCATGTTTTATTTACAAATAATTACTTTATGCTATAGCCAAATAAATAACCCATCATCTAGAACAGCCATTTTAAAAAAAGGCGATATTAAAAATTTTCCGTCAACATTTATGCGTAACGGGCGTAACAGGCATTTGTAACGGGCGTAACACGTACGAATTAAAAAGAAGAATTCTATGAAAAATCTTTATTTGTTAATTTTTTTTAAAACGTAGTGAGGTTGGTACTCTAGTAATTTAATTTATATCTCTTATTTTTCAAAAACATCAATTATGGTATCAAAATTGTAGTATGTACGGATACCCTTGGTTTTTAGTATGGGATCCGGTAAAATTCTGATAATATTTCCAAAAGGGACATCAGAAATGTCCTGTTCGTTGCTGATAAATATTTTCGCATTATCAGCAATCATTTTCAAGAACATAACACGAACTTCGCCTTCATCATCATTCAAGGAACTCTGGCAAATTGCAGCATACCTATATTCTGTATTTTTTTTACTTTCAGCAATTATTTTGACTAAGACGAACACTCCTGGTTCTATGTTATTTACATACACTTCTTGTGACATTTCATCTTCCGAGTCGGTATACACATCACTGAAACGCAATTTTTTCTTGACTTTATTGATTGTATCTAAAAGTCCACCCTCAACAATTTTGTTTGCAGCCACTTCTGCGAGAGAATGCAGGTCTTCATCACTCCAATCACTATCATTTTCATTATGACTCATCACCTCTAATTCTTCGTATCGCTCATTCACATTTTTTGACTTAATTACAGTTGCTTCGGAGTTAGAGGTTTGTGCCACTGCAATTTCACTCTCATTCACAGCTTTAAAATGATGGTAGCTCTGAATTTTATGGCTGAGTAACCAGAGGCTGTCAAGATACGCTTTATCATCTTCAATGTCAGTTTTTGATGTGTATCTTATGTGTAAGCCTTTAACTTCTTGCTTCACGTACAAAAAAAAAGTCTTCTGCAGAATTGAGAATTACTTTTCTGGATTTCACCCCTATCCATGCTACTCGTTTGACTGTACCGCCAAGTCCATCCACTGCACCTTTGCCGTGGGATGCAGCGAAAAAGACCCACTGCAGTTCATCCAGTTCAGCGTAGTTTTTCATTTCCGAAAGAAGTGACATGATATAACGATTTTTGAACTGTGCAGCGCAGTTGTCACTGAAAATTTTAAGACTTGTCACCGTATCCTTAACCTCTCGCAAGTAATCAAATATATTTTTCATAAAAGTCCATACAGCCTGTTTGGTATGTGAAGTGTCATCACTCACTATGACAGCTGGTTTTTTTTGTTGGTTCGATAACCAGATGCAGCAAGTAAATATGGTGACTTGCATGTGACTCCAGTGAGCGCTTTGTGTTTCATCTTGACTTATTAATTTATAATTTTCAGCAAAGTCTACTTGCACAACGGCTTCATTTTCTTTAAGGTTCTTTATTGACGCCTGAAAAAAGTCAGATTGATTTTTTTTTATGAAGCAGTGCAGCTTGAATTTTTGCATTTTACCTTTTAGTTCTTCGATTGCTGCCTTGCATGACATGGTCTTCGTAACCACTTTTGGGCGTTTATTCAAAAAGGTCCATTCTTTCCAAAAGATGGTTTTATTAAAATTCTTATTTCCTTCAAACTTTTCCCAGTAATTGTTTGGGCAGTTTGTGCAGAAGCCTGTCATGCATGTTTCATTGTCAGAGCTGCAAGTTGTGGCGTTTATCAATTCTCTGTGTGATTTAGGAAACTCTAGCAGACATTTTCCGATAGCTTCAACTGTATTTATGAAGTTCGAATGTTGTGCGCACACGCAAACGATATGTTCTGTAAACGCTACTGGAATTACTTCAGTTGGACGCAAGCTATAGAAAGCAGATTTGCCTATTTTCATATCGGGATGCTCCTCTTGAAACAATTCATAGGCTTCGCGTATTGTCATAATCATCGTCTTCTTTTGCTTTTTCATCTTCTTTCCAGTAAGAGAGTCTTTCACGGATTTGTACTCTTTTCTTCCCGGAGCCTGTCTACTTATATCGTCTCTACAGTAAAATTAAATGACGGCCTTTTTAGTCTCATCATCCAGTCTCTTGCCGTATTGATTTGGTGTTGAAGTTTGTACAGCGCTGCCCAGCACCTCAACAACAATTTTATTGACCACAGCAACTCGCTTCTGCGGAGAATATGGCAAACTTTTCTTTACTTTACGCACTGCTTTTCCAAAAGACTGCAAGCATTTATAACTCCCGATCTTCATCCTCTCTTTTGCTGAAGGCATCATGTCGTCAACCTAAAATACCATGTCAAAAATTTATGCAACATGCAAAACATTCAAAGCCAAATGAAATTTTGCTAATTATACTTGTATTCGCCAAAAATGGTTCTGAAATTGAAAAACGGCATATTATTACGAAACGTTCCGGAAATCGGGTTTTCGTAACATTATGCCTGAACCCATTTGCGCTCAACATTACTTACACTATTTTTTTTGCACTCGCAAAGCTTCACGAAAACTGTGTTACACCCGTTACGTAACGGGCGTAACACAAATTGATTCGCGAAATCGTCATAATTTACAAAGCTCATTATAAAAACAAGACATGAGTAATTTGTTTGCAAACATAACCTTACTTTCCCAAAACCATTTACCTGCCAATGCAATAGGTAAGCTACAGATTAAACTTTTTTCTTTTTTCCGTAACGGGGGTAACCGGCGATGTCAGCCATAAGAAAGTACTATAAATAAAGGAAAACTTACCGATTTACCGAAAAATTTTACGTCCGCAAGCAGTTCACGTGTCACTACTCAAAATGGCGGCAAGTTAGCTATCAACAGCTTACGTCAAATTCGTTTTTTAGTGTTGCCGTTTTTTCTCCAAAATCTCTACCACTGCGGCGAATATTTTCTCATATTTTCAACATGAGAAAATAATAGCAAAAAAATTTTTTTGTTAGATTTCTAACTCAATTCATATGATTTGATGGTTATAGACTTACGTAAGCAACTGCTTATGTTAAAAAAGATAACTAAAAAAAAATTGGTTTGGTAGCGTTTGACATGGAATGACCCAAGAACATAGAGTTTGTGGAGGGTTCTAGAACCGGCCGGCCAGTGGGCGGACGAAGTGAGTTGTTTTCACAGTCTGCAACTGAAGAAAAGAAACGGTTAAAAGTATTTGACACTAGTAGGGGGTCAGTCACGAGTTTATTATTTACTTTTAATTTTATGTTTTTTCTATCTCTACTGAGTAATTTATTTGTATGTTCTTTGATGATTTGCCAAACAGTTTTTATCTTATTCTCAGATCTTTTTATACTTTTAATATTTTGTAATTTTTTAGAAGTTGTAACAGTCTTTTTAATAGTTTTTCATATTTTTTAAAATAGTTATTCAGTACGGGATCATTTGTTTGTGATGATTAAATAATTTTCTTAATCCAGTAGTTAACCATGGTTTTTTGTTATAATTTATAAGTTTTATTTTAATTTTTGGTATATACAAATCTAAGAGAGTTAAAATGGTTGTGTTTAATGAATTAAAATTTTCGTTTATATTTTTATCCCATGTAATAATATTATCAAAGTTTATTTTTCTTATTTCATGTTTTAATATCTGTAGGTTTTTATCATTAAATAACCTTTTTTCTATAAACCAAATTTTAGGCTTTGCATCTTTCTTTTTAATAATAATGTTTGTTAGAATTTCTTTATGATCGGAAAAACCATATTCATATACATTATGACTAATTCTGTTCTTTGGAAAATTAGTAAAGAGCAAATCTATTCCGGTAGCGCTATTTTTTTTTTATTCGAGTTGGTTCGTTTATATGTTGGTAAAAATTGAAATTTTTCATTAATTTTAGTAGGGTTGTAGAAATATTGGATTTTTCCAAGATATCCACATTAAAGTCTCCTCCAATTACTACGTCTTTTGTATCGCATTTTTTTTGTAAATAATTTAAAAGTTTCTCTAATTTATCATAAAATACGTTTGACATTCTATTTTTTTCGGGCCAATATATAACTACTAGGACTAGATTTAAACTAGGAACTTCGATAGCGCAGGTTTCAAGAATCCATTCTACAGACAAATTTACTATGTCTTCACATTCTATAAAGTTTATGTCTTCTTTTAGTAGTGTGCAGACACCTCCTGCTTCATGATTTTCCCGGCAGAAAAGTTTGTAGCCGTCTACTTGCAATAGATCCAGTTTCGATGTAGTTATCCACGTTTCAGACAGACAGAGGGTGTGTATGTGTTTATTTTCTTCTGTAGCCGCCTCTATTAGATGGCGTTTTTTATTAAAACTTAAAATGTTTTGATATAGAATATTAAATTTGTGTTCCTGTATATTTTCGTTGTTTTTATTTTTTGCAGTCTGTGTGTTTGGTATGGTTAGATTTTGATTTTCGATAGAATGTTCTGGTGGATTCAAATATTGCAAGTTTGTTAGTTTTTTGACGAATTCTGGTCTATTTCAGAAGGAAGGACAAATTCTTTGCCTTCTACGTAGAGTCTATTGAAACGTATTACGGCATGTTTTCCTTTTTTTCGTTCTGTATTTAGGATTTTTGCAATTCTTTTCTTTTGTTGCGTCCTTGTGCGTATAGATAAGCAGATATGGCAAGCCCCGAGTTTATGAAGTTTCGACTGTTTTGAATTACATAATTTGTGATTTGTCATTATATAATCAATATATAACTAAATAAGATACAATTGATAATAAATTATGTTAGGAATAAATATCTACAGATATTTTCATTAATATATCATTTAGTAACCAATCTACAAATTTTGGTCTGAAAAGTTTAATTTTCACTTTAACTGGTAGAAAATTGTGTATTATTATTTTTATTTTGTTGTGAGAATATATTTTTTATCATTTTTACTTAATCTCTTCAAATTATATTGAATATTTGATGATTAATTCTATTTTAAACATATTTTTTTTAAGGGGACAATAACTGAATGGACACTGGTAACTGGAAAGATATTGTAAACCTTTATTTACAATGGAATAAAAAACAATGATTTTAATATTCTCATATAATCAAAAAGTCAAGTTTCCTCTACATTATACAATTAGCAAAATAAAATGAATACGATATTCAGGTAAAATCTTTTTGGTTTATGTATCAATTAACATGTCTCTTTCTTTCTTTCTAAATACTTTATTGCACAAAACTTACATGTACAACAGGCGGACTTAATGCTAAAAGCATTTTCTCCCAGTCAACCCGACAGAAAGTACAAGAAATGAACAGAGGCAGGCGTGCAGAAAGGCTTTAAGACATAAAAAAAATAAGTGAGAGAAAAGAGAAAAAAAAACATGAATGTACGAATAAATAAAATAGATAAGTAGATTTGTAGGTAAATACTAAATACATAAATTAATAAAAAATACATAAATATATTTTAAACAAATAACAATAATTACTACATAAATACGATTATATAATATTGTATAAATATATATAATACAATAATAAATACAAGAATATACAAGAATAAAGTACTAGTCGTGATAATTTCAGATTGCTATGTTGACACCAGATTTACTGTATTTTACTAAGATAATGTCTGCGCAAGGACTGTTTAAACCACAGATATAGATCTAAATAGATGACGCAAGTGCATCAAACTCTATTAAAATCAAGCGTGTCATATTTTACAATGAAATTGATTGACAGCGGTTTGAATCTTAGAAGGGATTGTAATGAATGAATGAATAATGAATATATGAATATATTTATTTATTTCAAGAATAACTTAAATCTAAATACATCCCACAAAACCAAGTAGGAATTTGGTTTGTCTGTGGGGAGGGAGTCGCACTTCTTTTTCTATAATTAGTCACTTACTAAGTTATAAGTAGGTAGGTACATTAACAATAAATAATAACATTGTTATTTTAATCTATGTTTACATGTTTATAAGACTTAAGACATAATACATAAGAGTCAAAGTTGGAGGAGTCAATATCTGTGAAGGAAGAGGATTGCTCTCCCTTTTGGCGCGCAATTAGGCACGCGAATTACATACACTCGCGGCATCTATTTGGATCTATATCTGTGGTTTAAACGCATGACGAGACGAGGCATTTCTAATTTTAACGGGTAGATCGTTCCACAAACGGACAGCCGTGACGGCAAAAGAATCGGACATAAAACCAGAACGGTGAGAAGGAAAAGACAAGAGAAGGTTGTTAGAGGACCTGAGGAGTTTACAGTGGGTGTTATCTAAAAGTTGAAACAAAGATTTGAGGTAAGGGGGAGTACACGGGTCATTAATAATAGAGAAAAGAAGACAAAGAATTCTAACATTCCTTCACTCACGAACTGGAAGCCAGTGTAACCTGGAACGGAACTCAGACACGTGATCGTATTTGCGAAGACCGAAAATGAAGCGAATACATGTATTGAGAAAACGAAGATACATGTCTTGTATTACCAAATTATAAAAGTAAACAATATGGATGACAACCTTTTATTCCCTCAAACACTTATCACATATATTGTGTGTGAAAAGCCCCCCTCTCCACAGATATGGTTTAAACCTCGCGTGCTGGACCCATTTGAATATTATAAGGAGGTTAAAACCTGTCAGAAAGGGGCTTCCCATACAAAGGGGGTTCTTATATACTAAAATTCCTTTCTGAAGGGTAAATGGTTCAAAGACTCACATTCGGATGCAGCCTTACTTCTTGAACTTCTGCGCTGGATACAGACCACCAGACTCAATCTTGGTGTCTGGGCAGACAGCGTTCTCCTCTCGTCGGTCTGGCGCGTCACAGGTCTTCGACAAACTACTGGCTCATCCAGCAGCTTTTGGGAGTTTACCTAAACACCAATATCTAACCCCGAGCTAGCTCGACCCAGACCTCTACCACGATTTCCGTGAATCGTGCTAATGAAAATCCAACCACATCACTTTCCACCGGCGACCGATTCCCGAAACTGTTCGAACACACAATTTAGCTCGCAATTAATGCTCATTAATTGGGTTATTTTACCACTTTTCCACTGTTTATTTCCTTGAAATACATAATAATTACTTCAACACTGGTTGATCTTAATTTTAACACGTATCTCCCTGAGACCAAAATTGACAGTAAAACGGAAAAAACAACTTTGACATTTTACTTTTTTACAACCCGTGTTGCCATCTCAATAAAATAGAATCTGACACATACTTGCGCGTTCCGAACGCTTTTAAACCGAACAATCCCCCGCTCCGGGCTGTTATCCTTATCAGACCGCTAGCTTACTCAACCGGGAGCCGGGAGAGAGTCGCCAAGGCTCGTCACAGAATCAAACCTTCGACCAATCACCTCAGCGGCGCGAGGAGTCTCATCCCCGCCAATTATCAACTTAATAATGCGACCACGTCGCCAATACAAATAATTCCAAATTCGCATCTTTCAATAAGATTACATCCCCAATGACGTGGCGGAGGTGGGTCTTGGCCGATTTCACATGATAACCATGACTTAACTAAATACAATTATCTTCTAAAATGTATACATCTTTTCAAGTAATTTGCGGTACCCTTGTAATTCGTGCCGTTGTCTGAACTAACTAAAAAAGCAAACCTCTGGGCGATACTAATCGGTCTAATGCAACGACGAAGGCCTCCGCGGACAACGAGGACTCTAATCCCAAGTGAACGGCCTTGGTGGACAGACACACGAATACTCACAGGTACGCCTTAACAGTCCGAGCGTTGCGAAGGCTAGACGTTCGGACGAGGAACGGTCCCCCCACGTCCGTAGCCACTCCATCAAAGAGTCTCGACTGCGTGATCCCATCAGCTGGCAGATCTCCTATCTGCGGCTGCATCAACAAGGCGCGCAGCCTGTAACAAAGAACACAGGAGAAGAGAACATTGCGAATTACCCGGCAAGTTGACAAAATCCAAAACTCTCGCTGTAAAATCGCCAATAACACGTTTCATCCCGCGTGTGAGTTACAAACATGTCGGTCGGACAGCAAACGCCTCATCAAAGGCCCTCCTTGGGTAACAACAAAGGATGGCGACTTGCGTGCTTCGACCCGACGCACACCGTGCCGATGCCACCGTCGCGACGCCCCAGCGTCTCAACGCACGGTGACCCAACTCACGGCGTCCAATCAGGAACTAGTTTGGTCCCTAGAACTAGAGCATGCACACGCAACCCGGGTAAAATCTGGGGTGTCCTATCCAACTGCTGGACAGGCCAAGAAACCTGTTTCTTTAAGCCACTCCGGCCCCCACCATAAATGATGCGACACCAACTCCGGCGCTGTGCAGCCTCCAGACGCGCTCTCTGCAGGATTACATTCACCTGGGACGTGCCTCCAATTTATTGTGAATAACTATATTCTGAATTTGTGAAACCCGGTTTCCTACAAAAATCTCTAAAGTACGTGGGGATGCGCGTAGCCATGCTCGCGCAACCTGACTATCCGATCATGCATACACGTCCCGAAATTCAACAGTGGTCCTTACTCTAACTGAATCTCCCCCCGGGGGGCCCCAACTACTAACTAATATGGTGGGCCGAAGAACTGTCCTCGGCTCCGCACCGGTACAGGGGCAGACAAATTATTGGGGGCCCGGCCCCTCCAATCCAGGGTGCATCCATTGCCCTATATATGGTGCCATCCGAGGTGGTGCGTAACCCGCTGCCCTACCATATCTCGAATAAGGCGGGTGATATTCTAACCGCGGATACTCGCGTATCGGCGGAGAGTATCGCTGTGGCTCCGCCCTGCTATACTGTCCTACAGTGGGCGCAGGCACTGGTTCGGCAAACTGGGGTCCACTCATACAACCTTGAGTGGGGCCCCCGCCCGTGGAGCCCCCCCCCTCGGGGGGTCCCTACTCGGGCCCGCTGTCGCGGAAGCATGGGGTCCACTCCTAATATCCTGAGTGCGGCCCTGACCCGTTGAACCCCCCCCCCATGAGGGGTCCCCCACCCGGGTCCACAATATAGCCTCGTACCGCAGGCGCACGATTCACACCACTATCAAACTGAGCACGACTCACGCGAGGGCTCTCTCCACTCTCTGACGGGTGCGCTCCTCGTCCTTGAGAGGGGCCACTCGACGGACGTGACTGATAGGTGGACTGCGCCGCGGCTCCCCCGCTCGTGGCGTGACCGTAGGCTCCAGACCTGTTCGCACAAATTAAATCATTATGTGGCCGGCCACATTCTCTACACATTCGCTGTCTGGAGCACTCGCGCGCTAAGTGGTCCTCTAAACAAAAATAGCACAGTCTATTAATTTTAACTAATCGCCGTCTGTCCACTACCGGTAATGCAGCAAAATCATGGCACTGCGATAACGCGTGTCCTGGGCGTCCACACTGGTGGCAATTTGGGCTCTCAGCCACAGCGGCCAGTGCAGCCAGACGTGCAGCAACGCGTCCCCGAAGCGGTTGCACTCCCTGTGGCCCCCTTCGCCCCGAATTACCGGCAGGTTCCCTGAAACTCCCGGTAGGTGGCGCCACCTCCGAAGTCGATGAAGATTCCACGGCCCTAGCCTCAAATTCTAAAAACTTCATCAAATCAGCGAAAGTAGGAAGAGCCTTGTCCTCCCTTTCCGCGGTCTCACGTTCGAAACGTGAACGAGTATCAGACGGTAACTTACCCAAAATAATGTGTACCAACAAGAACGACCACTCATCCACGGGCAAACCTAACATTTTTAACGCGTTACAGGCTACTGTAACCGGGGTCAGTAACTGCGTTCGAATTTGAGCCTTATTACCTACCCTAGGCAAACTTAACAATTGGCTCGTATGAGCATCGGCCAACAGACGGACATTCTGATATCTATTATTTAATAGTTCCCACGCTATGCTATAAGAATCGTCCTCTACTCTTAAATGTTGCACTAAGCTCTTTGCCTCACTTTCTAAAGTGGACATCAAATATGCCATCTTTTGTGCGTTGGTTAAATCCTGCCTACTGTCAACCAACGAGGTGAACATATTCTTATATGCCACCCATAGCTCCATGGTACCGTCAAAATGTCCTAACTCCAAAGTAGGGAGCCTACTGTGCAACGACGTACCTTGCGCTGCATGTCTTACATCAGGTGTGCTCGAAACACCTGACTGTCGCTTTTTAATCTGACAGGCGACCTGTGTGACCTCATTATAAATATCCATAATTTGATCCATGTCATTATTAGGGCTAGCCATTACCTCCGGTGGCAGCTCCTGGTCCAACAGCTCCATGAGCGCCTGCTCAGCTTTCTCGGGGCGATGCTCCATCTGTGAGTACCGCTCCAGGACTGCATCGCCCCGATCAGCTCGAGCCAACAAGCCTTGAACGCTGACAAACCAGCGCAGCTGGCTGGCCAAGATGTTCCTCGGAGTAGTATTTGGCATTGTAGACCGGGAAATCAAAGAAAATACCAACAATTAAAAAACCGAACTAACTCTGGCACGAATCACAAACGTCCCCGTATACAATCCTATTGTAGACCCAAATATACTAGACTCTAGTCAGTATGTTAATTTCAATACATTAATACACAATACAACCCTGTTGTTCAATTATGCGAGTTCAACCAAAACCAATTTTTAATACTCAAATGCGTACAAACAAACACAATATCATAACTTTATGAACAAACAGACAGACCTTTTCTGTTGCTATATATCACTCAAACATTCTCAAATAAACAAAATATCATAACTTTATGAACAGACAGACAGACCGTTTCTGCTGCTATATATATATATCCATACAACATAAACCAGTTAATTACATTTATGCTACACTTTTGACAAACAACTATGTCCAAGCCTCAATCGCAAGTGTCAAGAAGTTTTCATTCAAAATAAACAATATAAACCAAACTGTAGCACTAACTAACAGTATATCCAAAGGTAATTGGCTTCTGAAAGTATGTAATCACATAAAACACTTGTTAAAGACTAAACATACTCCAAAACAAACAAATTTAACAATTCCAAGTTGTAACATAACCTATGTACGTTGTTATAATATTATACCTAAGCGCTCGCTTAGTTAATATGATTCACTAACCAAAAACTACACATTACACATTAGCCCTGCTATGTACTTTGTAATTTATATAAGCCGAGGCTTTCAACAACTATATAACTAATAATTAAGCCGCTTCGCTTGCTAGCAATGGTTATGCTGTATGAATTTACAAACTATTATAGTTTTGTCGCCGGGTTCACTAGGCTTAACCGCGCTTATAAAGTTATATGTTTATCCACAATACAACATATAATACAATACCTAAAGCTAAAGGAGCTGTGTAAATATCCTTCCAGCTTACATAAACCTATTCATATACACAGTCCGAGTACTGTAGTATAAGAAATAACAAAATATTCTATTTGATCTCGCTTTAGGTTACAAGGTTCCAAACTACCTACCTAAAACAAAGTATAATTCACAAATTATCTTAGGCCAACGGAGCTACTATATCGGTTCGGCTTATATAAACAGAATATATCTTGGTCCGGGGTTGTTTAATATCCGATATTAAACAACTTAACCACGCTCTGCTACCAGCAAATGTGTGTGAAAAGCCCCCCTCTCCACAGATATGGTTTAAACCTCGCGTGCTGGACGCATTTGAATATTATAAGGAGGTTAAAACCTGTCAGAAAGGGGCTTCCCATACAAAGGGGGTTCTTATATACTAAAATTCCTTTCTGAAGGGTAAATGGTTCAAAGACTCACATTCGGATGCAGCCTTACTTCTTGAACTTCTGCGCTGGATACAGACCACCAGACTCAATCTTGGTGTCTGGGCAGACAGCGTTCTCCTCTCGTCGGTCTGGCGCGTCACAGGTCTTCGACAAACTACTGGCTCATCCAGCAGCTTTTGGGAGTTTACCTAAACACCAATATCTAACCCCGAGCTAGCTCGACCCAGACCTCTACCACGATTTCCGTGAATCGTGCTAATGAAAATCCAACCACATCACTTTCCACCGGCGACCGATTCCCGAAACTGTTCGAACACACAATTTAGCTCGCAATTAATGAGCATTAATTGGGTTATTTTACCACTTTTCCACTGTTTATTTCCTTGAAATACATAATAATTACTTCAACACTGGTTGATCTTAATTTTAACACGTATCTCCCTGAGACCAAAATTGACAGTAAAACGGAAAAAACAACTTTGACATTTTACTTTTTTACAACCCGTGTTGCCATCTCAATAAAATAGAATCTGACACATACTTGCGCGTTCCGAACGCTTTTAAACCGAACATATATAGTCAAAAAATGTTTGATCATGGCTACATTTGGAGCAGATGTGATTTTTACAGACCATGCACTTCACCAGAGGTAGTCCATTTAGAGCACTTATCCGAAGAGCACCTGCGCGAATAGTACCTAGCCTAGTCCACGAAGAGCACCTATGACTCAGCAGCCTTTTTCTGGTATGTATTTGTTATACAGGGTGGTTTTAAATGAAAGATATCGATAAAAATCACTATAATGTTTAATAATTACACATACTTATTAATATATCACAATCAGTCTCCACATATCACTTTTATTGCAAAATTAGCCTTAATTAAATCTTTCCTCATAATAACATTTTCTTATTTTAATATATCACATCAAAATCAGTCTCTACATATCACATTGCAAAATTAGCCTTAATAAAATCGTACCTAAAAATAAAACTTTTTTATTTTTTATCTATCAAATCATAATCGGTCTCCACATGGGTGCTCTGTGGTCTCCACATATCACATTGATTGCAAAATCAGCGTTAGAGCCTGCGTAGACGAGGGACAATGGCGGGAAAAATTTCCGCGGTGTGCTCCTATTATTTCTCTCCTTAGGTTGCACTTTATCTGCGTATACCGCCAGGCGAGACATGAGGTATTGCGCGGACAAAGTGCAACCTAATTACTGTACTAATAAGAGCGCGCCGCGGAAATTTGGTCCGCCGTTGTACGTCGTTTGCACTTACACATTATAATTAAATTTAAAAAATTAAATAAAATCAAAACAAATAACCATTAAAATCGCAGCTTTTCAATGCAGTGACCAAGGGAAATAAAGCCACTTCTATATTCTTCTATTATATTATCTATTAATTGGTTCTTTTTTTTGGCAAATTTTTGGGATTTTGAAGTTCCAATTTATTCGCGAATTTCAGCTTAATTTTTGCAATTTTCCTGGAGGACTCTTAAAACAGTAGCTATATTCTTATAATTTTTATTAATGACAGAAAAATGAGTCTCAGTATAATTGTTAGTCTTATGAACCTGGCCATAACAGCACCATTTGTTCGACCACAATTTGTGGTCAACCCACTGTCTGATCATATAGTCGTTAAATGTTGTTATGTTTTATCTTGAGGACTCTCACTCATAATGTAAAGCCAAGCTTCGTCCAAATCATCGGGTGGCAAATAAGGGAGTACAGTACACAAAGCAACATGCTTTCTATATATGCTGTTATCGTTGAGGCCTAGCTCTTTCCCTCTCTTTTTTAACGCCTTTTTAAAGTGAAAGTAGCACCCTTTTACTGCTACGTTGGGAAATACAGACAGTATTCCTCTTACTGCGCCTTCTTCGAAGTCACTCGTAAAAAAATCTACAGAAATCGCTGGAATCGAAGATTTCAGTAATTGAAATAATTTTTTATATGTAGACATTTTTTGTTTAGAAGCATAGCGTATGCTAACGGCTTAACTACACCATCGATATCACCATGAATACTATAAATCTGAAGAAAAGGTTTCGGCGCACATTTAAAAGTCCCATCACAATACAGATGGCGTGTTCTGGCACGTTCTTCTTTGCTTCTTGTCGTGGCGAATAGAAGAATTCGATTTTTTCCATCGTCGAAATCAGCCAACAGGAAGTCCAAATATTGTTTGGGTACCTTAAAATAAATTAAACTATTTTTTTTATCGTAACGACAATTTAAAACAGGGCATTTGAATGATTAAGTTTTGGATTTGTTATAAATTATGACAGTTAGTACAATTGAAAATTAAGACTACTTACTTGTACCCCTCCTGCGGTTTTTGCACATAGCCGGCTAACTCCACAAGTCCTGTTTCTTTTGTTATAAAGACTAGATTTAATGTCTTTATAATGTGGAAAATCGGCTACTAAGTTGAGTCCTTTATCGAGTAATTTATTTATTTTCCTTTTGTTTAATGTTGGAATAGCTAGGGGACGGTCGGGCAAGACGGGTACCTTAAAGTTGGTCAACTAAAAAACCATTAAAAAAATAATATTTTAATAAACAAACTAAACAAAAATGGTCATTACTTCTTAATATACTATAATCAATATAATAAACAAAACAAGGAATCAACGTTTTTGAAGAAACTTAATTTTTAAAAACTTTGGATAAAACCCGTTTTGCCCGTAGGGGGTACGCAAAACGGATAGCCTGGTCGGGCAAAACGAGTAGCCTGGTCGGGCAAAACGGGTACAACTAATTGCCTGTATCTTAATCATTGCAATTGTCACAAAAGTATGATCCATGCCCGCTATATGCCGAGCATGACTCATGGGTCCACTCTTGACACTGTGAACACTGGATCCAATCTTCGATTGGGGGATTTGTATATTTTTCCTTGCATACAGTGCAGAAGTATGCATTTTTTTTGTCTGTTAGTTGAGGATTACTCGGTTTCTTCTTTTTCTTCTGTACTGATGTTGATGGTTTTGGTAATTTTGCTCTTTTAGTCAGCATTTTTTCATACTTTTCTTTTTGCTCATTTTTAATAGGAGTATTTGTCAAAATTTCTGCTTTTTGTTGCTTTCTACGCCTGTTTGTCTGCTTAGTAGTACGTTGTGGTAATGGCAGTATTTGACGAAGTATTTTTGATGATTTTTCAAGATTTGTGCTATTATTTTGTAGCAAAGCCCTTCCCTCTTCTATCTGTTGTGCAGTTGGAATCTCTTCAGACAGCAGCAGTAAAATTTGAGTATCATTTAGCGGACCACAATGCTTTGGGCTTAGAGATCTTAGCGGTGTAGACATGCCCTCAATTTGTTGTGCAGTTAGGATATCTTCAGGTAGCAAAAGATCTCCGTCAGATTCAGATCTGTCATTTAGCACATCAGCAGCAATCTCTTTTTGTTGGGAAGCTGGAATCTGATCAGTGACCATGACAGATGATGTTTCAACATTAAAGACAGGATTTGTAGGTTCTTGTGTTTCTTGACTGTCACGATCATATACAGCAGATGGAGCAAAATGTTCATCCCCAATTGCATGACGGTCAAATGGTTGAATTCCTGCTGCACAAAAGCCACTCAAAGTATTTTGAGGTGTGGCTGCTTTCAAGTAAGCTTGGGTCACTAATCTAGCAATTTCATACTGTCCAATGACTCTTCCTGGATGTTGCTTTTGAAATTTGATGATTTCTATTTCAAAAAATGTTTTGAATGGTGCATATACCGCCACATCCAGTGGCTGTAACTTGTGTGAAGTATGGGGCGGAATGGTCAAAAAGATGACATTGTTTTTAGTGGCATATTCCAACGCAGGGTAAAACTTGTGCGACTCGTGATTGTCTAAGATCAATAATGCTTTGCAGTCTTGAGTAGGTCTGACATGACTGACGAAGAATCTGAGCCATTCAAGAAATATTTCTCCATTAATCCAACCACTGTCAGAAACTGAAGCTTCGCAACCTGGCATAGCACCATCCAGCAATCGGGCTTGAAATTGTTTACGTTTAAATATAAAAAACGGTGGTGGTGAGAAATTACCCGAGGAACTGCAGCAGCAGACAACCGTTGTTAGAGTACCTTTTTCTAAACTACTGACCATCCCCACTTGTTTTTTGCCATAAACAGACAGAACCTTTGGCGGCCTTGAAGCTGAAGTTCTTACCCCCGTTTCGTCCATATTATAAATCATGTTTTGGCGAATATTCTCCTTTTCTATAGTATTTTCCAGTAAACTATAGAATCTGTTCACTGCTGGTTTGTTAAATGCTGCTAATCTGGCTATAGATGTAGATTCAGGGGTTCGTAAAACGATTTCTGGGTGACGTTTTTTAAAGTGTTTGAACCATTGCTTGCCTGCAATGCCATTTCTAAAAGGCGTCGGCTTGTTTTTGCATTTTGCATATTCACCTGCTAACTGCATAAACTCTGATCTAGTAAGTCCGTAGAAAAGTGCATCTAGCTCTTTTAAATGCTGCACTAATTCTCCTTCCTCAAGTACAGTAAAAATGGGCTTAAATCTGCAAAGATGCTTTGTGCAGGAACCTGACTTGACACGGCGCTGTAAGGTGCTTAAAGGTATTCCATACTTTTGGGAAGCTCCTTTTATCGAACTTCTCTTGGCTTCCTTAATTGCTTCACGCATCGCATCCTCTGTCCAGGAAGCTCTCTGAGTTTTCCTCGTATAATTATACACCATCTGCTCAAAAAAGTAAAAAAACAATGTTTATATATCATGAAATAGTTTTTAGCAAGGCGGCTCCCCGCGGCAGACTGATTTTGACACGGGAGTAGAAAGCTACTATAACATTAAAGTACTCTCTCTTGCATTTACAATCTGACAGAGCAAGTTCCCGCTTTGCCCGCCATAACCATCTTGCCCGACCGTCCCCTACATCGGTGGCTGCAGCTTCTTGCCCAAGTTCATCTACAACTTGATTTATGTCAGCCTGGGTACTGGTTATGGGTACAGGCGTGTTCTGTCATTTTTATTATATCTTCATTGCCATCAATCGTCAGGAACCCTCCACAAGATTTTTTTGAGCACCGCCATAACACATGAGCATTACTCTTTTATTACTTAAACTTTCTGTACTGTCTGTTTCTATAAATTAGTATTGGCGCTCCTCTTCTACTGGTAATGTAGCTAATAGCTGTATTTTGATTACTTTGACCGGCAACAGGCTCCATCACTTTAGCTTATAATACACACATCCCCTAATAAATCCAATAGACTTTTTTTAGCACGGAAATACAGGTACAAAACAGCAAACTATTCCTGTGACGTTCACTGCCGAACTATCTGAACAAATTATTTGCAATTTTACGTAAACAAGTTCCGGAGGCTTTCGGTTAAATTCGTCATACTTTCGTGTACAACCGCCGCCGCCGCCAGCGCGTCGTTCGTTATAGTGGTCGCCATGTTAAAAGAGCGCTGGACCCGATTGGTTTCCACATGGGTACACTCGCGCACGAAAATACTAGGCCTGTTGTTTTATTTTTGAACTAGCGTTTCGCTTTCGGCTTTGTATATTGGTTATTGGTAGGTACATTAAAAATATATTAGATAGAATATCACTAAATAGAATTAAAACCATGTTTTATTCAGTGTAGAATGTTTAATTTGGTACAACAAAAAATTAAAGTATTGAAACTCCTTCCATTAAGTCGTCGTGAGTGACGTGAAAACCAGATAAGGACGCGATGTTGGTGCTAGATGTGGCCATTTCATCGTCGTCGCTTGAGCTTTCATCATCATTTGAGTGAGAATCATCATCCTCTACGCGAATAATAAATGTTTCTGTCATCATGTCGACCACATTTTTATTTTATTTATTTTGCTTTATTGAAAGAAACAAACAGACAAATTATAAAGCTTATAAATAAGGTACAAATAGGTAATACAGAGTCCAATAAAGTTTCTATTGACATACAAATAATTTCAGTGTTACAGAAATACCAGTCGAATCCAGATATACTAATATAATTTAAATTATTTTAATGCGCGCTACAAAAGAGAAAATTACTACGACCATAACTATAAATATTAAAACAATTCTAAAAGAGAACTATCCAATTAAAAATACAATTATAGGTTCATGTGCATAGCACTGAACCCACATAAATACTTTTTAACAAATTTATTTAACAATAAATATTGAGTGAGAAAGGATCCAAACCCGAAGAAAGTGTAAATATTAAAACAATTCTAAGAGAGAACTATCTTATTAAAAATACAATTATAGGTTCATGTGCATAGCACTGAACCCACATAAATACTTTTTAACAAATTTATTTAACAATAAATATTGAGTGAGAAAGGATCCAAACCCGAAGAAAGTGTAAATATTAAAACAATTCTAAGAGAGAACTATCTTATTAAAAATACAATTATAGGTTCATGTGCATAGCACTGAACCCACACAAATACTTTTTTAACAAATTTTATAACAATAAATATTGAGTAAGAAAGGATCCAAACCCGAAGAAAGTATAAATATTAAAAAAAATCTATGAGAGAACTATCTAATTAAAAAATACAATTATAGGTTCATATGCGTAGCCCTGAACCCGCACAAATACTTTTTTAACAAATTTTTATAACAATAAATATTGAGCGAGAAAGGATCCAAACCCGAAGAAAGTTTATTATACGTATTACAAGCACGAATCAATACTCTGTTATCAGCATACTTTGTCCTTACTTTAGGTAACTGAAACAGTTTAGGGTGCCTAACATTACGAGTGGGGCAATTGAATTTAATTTTGGAAAGAAGATTGGGTGTATCAATTAAATTATTTATGACTTTATATAAAAAGACTTGGTCTAAGTAATTACGTCTATCTTGAAGTGAGACAAGAGAAGAATAATCATCACAATGAATCAATTGTTTAGTATTAATACGGTAACAGATATGTTTGATGAACTTACGCTGGATTTTTTCTATCTGTTCAATATAGACTGCGTACTGAGGATTCCAAGTAGTTGAAGCATATTCATGAAGAGGACGAACAAAACTATTAAAGAGTAAAATTAGGGTGCATGAGTTCTTAAAAACCTTACCCATTCTTAAGACAAACCCAAGCATGCGAAATGCTTTGTTGGTCATTTTTTCAATGTGCGACGAGAACAGCATTTTTTCATCAAGTAAAATACCTAGATCTTTAACTTCATGGACTCGGGCTAAAGGTTCATTAAAAAGTTGGTAATTATGAACTATTTTATTAACCTTCCGAGAAAATGTTATTACCGCGCATTTAGTAGTGTTCAAAGAAAGTAAATTGTGAATACAATAATTACAGAGAAGGTTAAGATCTTGCTGAAGCAAGTTACAATCAGCAGTAGATTTTATAACTTTGAAAATTTTATTATCATCTGCATTAAGTAAAAAAGAACTATTTGAAAAAACACTAGAGATATCATTTATGAATGCGATAAATAATAACGGCCCCAAATGTGAACCCTGTGGGACGCCGGATGTAACAGGAACAAAACAGGACGTAAAACCTTTAACAGTAACAGCCTGGGTACGGTTTCTCAGGTAAGAAGCAAGCCATCTTAGAAGATCGCCGTGTATACCGAGGTCCTCTAGCTTCAAAAGTAATATTTGATGAGAAATTTTGTCAAATGCTTTCGAGTAGTCAGTATACACGGCGTCCACCTGATGACCATTGTCCAACTCATGTTATACGAATTCCAAAAACTCATTGAGGTTACTTTCTGTAGATTTATGCGGTAGAAAACCATGCTGCTGCGGAATTATATAGGGACTAATGTGAGGGAATATATGATCGAAAACTATTTTTTCGAACAACTTGCCAAATACAGATAATTTTGAAATTGGTCTATAGTCCTTCACATTATGCCTATTTCCATTTTTAAATATGGGTATCACAAAACATTTTTTCCATTCTGATGGGAAGCGACCAGAACTAAGGGACATTGAAAATAATATGCAAGGGTAACGTTAACGTTTTACAGCAATTTCTTATGAAAGTGGGATGAATCCCATCTGGTCCACTCCCTTTATTTATATTAACTTTACAAAGATATTTAAATACATCGGTAGAACTTAGTTTTATTGAATTCAGATTTATCGGTGATGGGACGTTTGAACGGTTGTAAGCATTTATCTGATCGGGAGGTGTTTCAGGTACAAAGACCGATTTAAAATAGTTATTAAATAAATTACTAATATCTTGCCCATTATCAGCCTGGGAGTTTTCGTAGATCATCGAGTCAGGTATATCGGGAGAAGATTTTCTACTTTTCACAAAAGACCAAAAGTGTCTATTATTGGAGCGAATTAAGGTCTCGCTTTTACTTATAAAATTGGAATAACATAAAGCTTCAATCTTTTTTTGTCGAGCTCTTAACAAGGAGAATTCATAATAATCACAAAGTCGACCATAAGTTTTCCATTTTTTATGTAGTTTAGATTTTTCATTAATTATTTTTATAAGTGGTTTAGAAAACCAATGGGGGTAGCGACCATTCTGTTTTAATACCACAGTTGGTACATAAAAATCTATAATCTCATTAATAATTTCATAAAATTTATCAAGAGCTTCGTCAACACAACTTGATTCAAGGGATATGGTCCAATTAATTGAAGCTAGTTTATTATTAATAATGGTATAATCAGCAAGATGGAACTTACGATGTAAGCGAGGTGCGGGGTGAAGACAGGATTGCGGGGTACATTGCAGTTGCACGTCAAGCGCGGGATGGTGTACATTCTCGGGTACGACCGGATCAGCACAGTGCAAAACAGAACATAAACCATTTGTAATAATATTTGTAATATGATCGCTTTTACAATAATCGGCCTCTATTTCCTTTACCTTGGTGCATAATTTCCCCCATTCTGTTGCTCCCATTAAATTTACTTTTTCCTCAAGCAGGTCTGCTATCCGTGTAAGGTTCCAACTTACATTTTTGCTGGCGACATATCCCTTTATTCGGGACCAGGCCATTTCAATGGGATTTAAGTCTGGATGATATGGGGGCAAACGAAGTACAGAATGGCCTGCTTCGTTTAATATGGCATCGATACTAAATTTCTTAAATTGTTCTTTGTAATTTTTTATTAAGTTGTACAACTCCGGCTTCAGCGTGGATTCTTCAAATTCAATTCCTTTTTGACGGAGCCAGGTTTGCATGTCTGCTTTCTTTGTATTTGATGTTGGTGCAGCATCGAGTTGTTTGTTGTGGTACGATGCATTGTCGACTACCACGACTGAATTAGGTGGTAAATTTGGCATTAGTTTAGTACGGAGCCACTGCTCGTAATTCTGCGAATTCATGTTGTCGTGGTAATCGCCACTTTTCGTACCGGCTTTGAACGTCAGCAAAGCATTCGGCACAAAACCTGCTTCACCACCTGCGTGCACAATGACCAAGCGGCCACCTTTAGATAACGGTTTTTTAATGCCTTTGGTGGGATCGTTTGACCAAGAATGGTGAGACGCATGGTTACTATATGTGATTGGTCTTCCTTCCTCTCTATATTTTTTTATCTTTCCCAGATATTCAATTCTTTTAAATCGAATTTGTGACTGCTCAATTAAAATTTGTCTATTTGTTTCTGTTTTCTTCCACTTAAAACCCATTTTTTTATTATTCGCCTCAGACTTGTTGCAGATCCTTGGAAATGTAGATCATCCTGTAACTTTTTTTGCAACTTGCCTATGGTAGGTAATTCATTTTCAGTGACGTGGAAATGGTGTATTTTTCTTTTTATAACACCCTGGTCAAAACTGACAATGTCTGTTATTGGGTTTTGTTTTAATCTTTTATTTTTGCCGGGAGTTCGGAACACAGTAACAAATTCCGAATCTTCTGAACATTTTACAATTCGTCTCACTATAGCCACAGAACATTTTGTTGCCTCGGCGGTCCGCTCAATGCATTTTTTTAAATTATTAGCTGCATTATCAGCCTCTCTCTTCATATAACAATATATTTGTCTCACTGTAGACTCGGAATTTTTTGATGCCTTCGCAATTCGTTCGATGCACTGTGCATCATTATCAGCCTCTCTCTTCATAAAACCATATATTCGTTTCACTGTAGACTCGGAAAATTCTGTTGCCTCGACGGTCCGTTTAATGCATTGTTCATTATTATCAGCCTCTCTCTTCATAAAACAATATACGTTGTAAATAATTTTTCTCTCTTTTCTATGTAAAACCATTTCCTAGTTAAACACTTTAGTGCGCGATAATACTTGAGAACAAACGTAACGTGGACACAGCGCGGAAATCAAGGGTTGACTGACGAACCAATAGCGCACAGGCAAGCGCCCCCGCCTGCGCCGCGCCGCACCTCATACCACCAAATAGACCGGTAAATTCATACAATCGGCTCCAGCGCTCTTTTAACATGGCGATAACTATAGATTGTTGTATATAACCTATTGCAACAGGCTTGCTGTCGTAGAATAGTAGCAATTTGACCCGTCGGACTCAAGCATAAGATCCTGTCAAGTTGAAAAATCGATCTTTGTAAAACATTTGCTTTGTCTTATTAAAAAGCATGTTTACCACAATGCAAAATTAATAATAAATCTAATTATTTTTCTCCGTTTTAAACTAAATAAATGCATGTTATATCTGATTTGTATTTGTATGTTTGTGTTATGGATATATGCACTTTTATTTATTGATATTTTATGTATAGATAATAAGCTAAATATTTATATATTTATTCGTATTATGTAAAATATACGTATATAACTAAATACTATATTTATAATGTTATGTTTTTGCTGTATGTTGGTATAAGTATTTGTTTAGCCGTAGGCCGTAAGGACGACGTAGGGAAGTTAGGTAATTATGTTATTATTCTACGATAGATTCTTTTATTTACGATAGATCATGTGTTTTAGATCTTAAGCTTTCTTTGTTTTTTTTATGTATCGTCCGCCAAATTCTGATCGATTGATCGGTAGAAGCACTGGCTGTCATGCGGACAAAGCTACTTAGTTTGGCAGTCAGGCAGGGAAACATCCTTATAGCAACACTTAGCAGACTACTCGGTTTTTAAATTGTACTTTTGTTTTTCCTTTGTAATTATTAGGTAAGATTTAATCAAGGCTGATTTTGCAATAAATGTGATACGTGGAGACTGATTTATAATGTCATATTAAAAATAAGCAAGTGTTATTATTAGGTAAGATTTAATTAACGCTGATACTGCAATAAAAGTGATATGTGGAGACTGATTGTAATATATTAATAAGTATGTGTAATTATTAAACATTCTAGTGATTTTTCTTGCATTTATTAACGTCCTGTGTAAGAAGTAGGCTGCTGAGTCATAGGTGCTCTTCGTGGGCAAAAATGTAAAAATAAATTTTAATCCACGAAGAGCACCCGGGTTTACCTTTCTTCGTGGACTAGGCTAGGTGCTATTCGCGCAGGCGCTCTTCGGATAGGTGCTCTAAGTGGACTACTCCCTTCACCATTTTAGTAAACACGTTAAAACAATTGCAATCATTGCGTTGCAAATTGCGGCTAACTGCTGTCCGTATTGATTTTGTACTCGAAGTTGATGCTTTGTTATATCCTGGTTTTAAAGACAAGGTTTTATGACAAAGTGTCAAGTTATTCTCTTTTTCAGATTCCAATTTTTCAGACTCCTCTTGATTTATAGTTGATTCAGGTGAGGCCATAGCAACCAAATCCATGACATCGACAACACTTTCTTCAATATCGACCCCACTTAAATCGATTTCTGTTAAAACATTCAGCAAAGGAGCAGTTTTTTCATTAGATCCCATTCTCATCAAAAATACCTAAAACTCTTCCAATTTTGATTGTTTCTGTTTCTTCTGTTTGACCAACACCTACAAGTGATGGTAAAGTGACTTCTGTTTTTTCTACCTCCTTAGAAATGATTTTGTTAGAAACACCTAAAAAAAAAGAAAAACAACTTATGAAAAATGCTTTACTGAATGTACATTACCAGTAAACATATGCCGCACAGGTGAATAGCAGTTGCACAGACATTTTTTTTTTTTTTTAGTTTATTTATTTATCATTTCATTTTCTTAAAACTTCTTCTAATCGGTTTATCTGCCAGCGGCGATCGTTCTTGAACTATTTTATTTTATGTAATGGAGGTAAGCGACACGATTGTGCTCACTGAGCGTCGTCGGCCGGCGAGCTCTCCGTCGGCCGGCGCGCGGCGGTCGTGCGTCAACCACGTGGTCACCACTAACAATCGCGATCGCCCTGAGGCGCTCAGCCAGCACAATCGTCCCCCACCTATTTACATTATTATACTTATAAATTATGCTTTTATACAGAGTAGGTATCTTATTTTTCTATAAAGTGGTTTTTTATCTTACCTCTAAAATTATCACTGCTTAAATATAAGTTTTGAATATCCTTAGGAAGCTCATTTACAGTTTTAGACAAACAGTACATCCAAGTTCGCTTTCCATAAACATTATTATATTTTGGTAAGGTGAATGATGGTAGGTAGTTTAGATTGCGCAATCCAACCGATCGATTTTTTAAAATCATATACAGTAGGGGACACAAGAGCGTGCGGGGCGAATATCAAAAACGGTGTACGAGGGGAAGGGGAGGGTGATACTATTGTATGCAGTGGAGAAACGACTTTAATGCATAGTAGACTCGGGAGAAGTATGACTGTTGGAGCAGTTCTAGGTTTTGCTATTAGACCATGAGTCCTCGATTCAACCTCATAACCTTAGGTCCCTGCGAATGCAAGCGTAAAAACTCTTTACTGTCAACCTGTAAGTTTCACCCTGGTTGTAAGGAGCAATATCCATATCAAGCATATTGCTATAACATTAGAGCAACCAACCGTGACGGCGATAACGCCGTTATCGCTGAAGTTAAACGATACTTATTTAAGTTTCTCTTGCTTCAATTAAATAGGTTATCGGGCTTAATTAATTGATATTATCCGGTCATTTGAATTTATGAAATTATTCATAGTTCGGGAAAATAAAACAATATACCATTGTCCGATAAGGTTTGACGTCATACCTACGGTAAACCACAAGTACACTTATGGAAGTATTCAAGCGTTGATTACCTAACGATGGTGTGGATGAATGTTTCAATATGAACTCAAGTCTCTCGAGCTTGCTTCGTAAACTTTTCTGAGGACATGAGTGCACGCTGCAACGCTTTAGTGGAATAGCTTGGCGTGACCAAACCTCCAGAGAACATCACACGGTCAAGTACGACTGCAGGTCACGTAGCAAGACTCCATGCATGCTCAGCATGTCACGAGCAGCTTCTGAATATTACCGATATATTTTTTTCCATATTGCGCAACTGGAGCATGATTGCACAACCTAACGGGAAAGTTAACGCAGTCTATGACATCACTCGCTTAATAAAATATAAAACTGTATGAATTATGGCCGTCATTTTTCCTTTTTCAGTTATAAATAATTAATTTTTCGTTACTACGTAACACCATGCGGTCAGTACGTTTTAATTATCCTTATTTCAGCGAGATAATCAAACCACAAATAAATTCCCGATGATTATGGAATTCCAACCAGACCTTATTAGGTAGGTTTCGAATTGGTATAAATTGAAGGAAAGCCCTATACAACCAATCAGTCGGTCATATCGATCAGCATACTATTGACCCTCGACATATAATCACCATGTGGGGAAGCAATAATGGAAGATCTGGAGAAGCCGCTCGTCGAGCCGCCGAGGAACGTTGGGAGGACCAAAAAAGCAGAGTGGAAAAGACAAGAGCAGGAGCGTGAAGAAAGAAAGCGTAACCGGGAAGAGCAGCGGAAACTTGAGGAGCACCTCTTGCGGTATGCAGAAGCTTTACGCCAGCAAGCATCGTGGCGCGGGACACACAACAGGCCGAAGTAATACAACCTAATCGTATATGTGATAATTTATAATAGTATTTATTCTTAAAAATAAAAAACTCGTTCCTAATACATGATTATTTCATTTCAAAGTGCATGTCAGCTTAGCAACGAATGCCAAGCTTGCGTGTACCTCCTCATAAATGTCAAGACTAGTCACTACACTTTGTAAGAGGATTGTAGGTGCACAGTGACATGCTATGCAGCGATAGGTAGGTACGGTGCACACGTTACATAGTTTCTAGGTAAGGTATCTGTGATAGTATACCCTAACATTTCTGGCAAAATAAAGTCTAACAAATCCTGTAAGCTATGAAATGACAAATCTTATTAAACACATGCTTATGTCACAGTAGTCGTCTACGCTAACTCATCAGGTTTCATCATACACGCCGCCACAAAATACTCGTCCAAGCCCACCTTAGCCAATATTCTGCAGATGCCATCTCGCCGCTTGAATAATAAAAGCCGGTTACTGGCCCGTGCACTTCGCTCACGCAGTACTCGTAGTGCTTCCGAGATTCTTTCAACAGAATCGCACGTTCCAGGTAGAACTTCAGCCACTGATGGACGTGTCCCGTGCAGTAGTGATGCCAGTGATTATCTTGACAATGGTAGTCGGAATGCTCTTGACCTGGTTCGATCTTGTGCCGACACGCGCAAGAAGCGTAGTCACCGTGTGAACAGTCATCCATGTTTATAAGACGGAGGAAATTGGAGAGTTCCGAGATATAGGTGAACTGGGGTACACCGGGAGGTATGATACCTCCGATCAGTGGTTTCAAGCTGATGAGGCCTACTTGCAGACATTCTTCTCCCATAACTTCGGAATGGAAAAGGTACTCGATGCTCAGCTTTTTTCCACTGTAGAATGTCGCTTCAAAAGTCTTCACGTTCAACTCTATCAGCAATTGTTTGGAACAGCTTGCTTCTGCCGGTGCAGACATTGTTTTACGTTTATCTTTTCTTAGCTCAATAAAGACGGCAAAGAGGTAGGCACGTTCGTAACGTTCAGTAACCGAAAGTGATTTGTGACTGAAGATCTGCTATTATATTAAAGATGAATACTTATCATAAAGTATATTTAGCGTTGGGTTTTCCTCAAGAATTTGTAGCCAGTGCCAACTGATCCTAGGTTATCGTAAGACGCTGAGCCCGACTAACTGTCTCAAGGCACCCAATAACAATGTTTTGATAACGATCTCGCACTCGTAACATATTACCTATATTCTGAGGAGTTCTATATTTAAACTAAAGTGCGCCACGTCTTGCGGCGTATTATCGGGAAATCTACGTCTACGTGTATGTCTACACATTATACTGTTTGCGGCTTATGCGTAGATACTAATCATGAACCAACTTCAGAAAAACGTTATTTAGACGTCTCACATTCCTGTATGGTCTGCTCCGCACCTAAACGTCGCAGGTACACGTACTCAGTAAGCGAATGCACGTTCAGGCCTTGCTCAAGACATATGATAAGCATTGTTTGTGATAGCGGAGCTTTGCATCCCATGTGCACGTAACTCTTATCATCACGCCTTGCAACTCAACTGTAAGTGATAGTGGTGTGACGTGCTATGCGGCACCTAGTGGCACGTTACCTAGCCGTTACCTCTAGTGCCGTCCAAGCTTGACTTGATTGTATCTAACACAGAGTTGTCATGAAGGAAACTACGAACTTGGAGCAACGTAAGACGGAACGGTCTCAATACCTTACCTGCACAACTCTCCATCATTCTACACTACTAATAGGAATAAAACAAATAAAAGTAGACATATTAAACACAGCCATTTATTTCAATCTGCAGTACTTTGGACTTATAAAGACTATTCAACACTCTTAACACTATTGTGTTAAGCATGATGCAGCTGCACATCGAGCCGGAACCACTAATGCTGCGAGCCGAGTCAAGCAACAATTGTGTGTCCGTACGTTCACCCGTGGAATAATATTTCAAGATGGCTGGATTGTCTCGATGCACTTTCGCAATCATCGCATGGAACATCTCTTTAGATTCTTTAAGAAGAATTGCCGGGACCAAATAATTGGTTAACCACGCAGAGACGTGCGCGGTGCAGAAATGATGCCAATGGAGTTCGTTCGTGCACTCGCTTCCAGGAGATACCACTTCATGTGGATTGTTCTCGCAGGAGCAGGTGTCGCCGGCAACCGTTTTGCACTTCTCAAAACGAAGCTCTTCCTCAACAAACTTCAGTATCGTAGGCAGCCGCACAATATCTCTTTCACCTGGCGGCTGCCTCCAAAATACGGGCTGGAGCCAGTCCCAATTTATCAGCAGGCGATCTCCTACCGGCCTCGTTGCATCGAAGCTGTAGTTGACGGGCCATATTTTCCCATTAAGAAAAGTCGAGTCCAGGTTTCGCATCGACCTACCAAACTGTTGATATGCAGTCATGAAATTTATAAATTCCTCAAAGTCGAAAGGAACCCCACGGGGTACAGAAGGCCCACGGATCGTGAAGGTGTCGACTGGGAAAATAAGTGTTCTGTCTTGATCTTCTCGGGACGTCATATTGAGTTCTGGATGTCACGGGGCTTCTCTGTCTACGTGATGTTCCTTCGTGGACGTTTGCCGTTCAGTGTGTACCCATCGCCTATGCGCAACTCAATTTATACTACTCCCTCCACACGGGATGTCCTCATCCCGTGGAATACGTGACAGGGATAACATAGCAATTTGCAATTCTCGACCTAAAACCCACGGTATATTTTCCGGCGTGGTATACGTTCGTCTGCAATATGAATAATTGAATAACAAAATATTTTCGTATCATAAGTCAGTCCGATTTTCATTGTTAAGCAAATAGATGATTTACAATTCACCCCGCGCTCCCGTACGGGGGCCATGAGAGCAGCGTTTCAAGTTTGGTACATCGCCTTTAACGACGTTTAATTGCTGTACTCGACGCATTGTCTTAGCTTGGCAGTCCATAATAGGAATGCTGGCGACTCATCGTGAAAACCGGGGCAAAAGTTTGTACCTTTAGTATACAGGTGAAACATCTATTAAGCACATACGGCATTGTGTGCGTGATAAGAGCGATAAGTGTAGTGGCTGTTGGTAGCGCTCTCTAGTTATACTGCGCAGTATACGCAGCTGTCTAGCGTTGTGCTTACATTATGCAAAAGTGCCGCGGTTGTCTATGGCGGCCTACCAAACGCGGGTGATCGCTTACATGTCAACGAAGCTCTGCATTCCTAGTTATTGTGATAGCTGAGCTGGGTGTGCTCTGTGGCAATTAGGAAATGCAACTTGCATCAACATTGCAGAAACTGGTGCTTCTACCCTTCCCACACAACTTCCCCTCATTCTGTACAACAGACGAACAGACATTGAAGCAAACAGTATACATACTTAAAAACAATTTAATAAATACTTAATACAATACTTAACACTAGATTATCACGTCATTACAAACTTTTTACTCGATTTCTTGTACAAGGGCTGGAATAACCAAGGGAGCGTGCCGAATCAAGTAAAATCTGTGTGCTCTTATTGCTCGACATTGAATAATACTTTAAGACATCTGGATTGGTCGAGTGTGCCAGAGCAACGGCTTCGTAAAACAGCTGTTCCGATTCTTGGAACAAAATCTTCGGTTCCAGATACAAATATAACCACGAGCGGACGTGTAAGGAACAAAAGTGATGGGAGTGTTGATCACTGCACGAATCCCACCAAACATCCAGGTCGTCTGGCGGCGTTCTGCCACAGAAACAGGAGTTGTGCAAACCGACCTCGCACTGGTCCAGATGGACACGCTTTTCAACGAACTTGGCTATCTTTGAGAGTCTGACGAAACTTCTGAATCCCGAAGGGACTACTCCTCCGAATACAGGTGTCAGGGTATCCCAGTTGATGAGCAGCCGATCTTCCTCTGTTCGTGTGGCATCGAAGTTGTATAGTATTTGGAAGACCTCGCCGTTGAAGAAAGTTACTTCAATTTTGTTCGTAGACAGGAGAAACCGTCGATATTCACGGTCAAACTTCAAATATCGCTTCATGTTGCAGGGGGCCCCACACGGTCGACGAAACCCACGTTTCGTGAAGTCATCTACTGTGAAATCTTGTGACTTCTTACTCTTCTGTGCTGCCATTGTGGGTCGATACATTTCTGCGGCTCCGTAACCTTTTGTTCACGTCAAGTGTTGGACTGTAAGTGATGGACTGTCACTGTCCACTGGTTATTTTATAGTCCTCTTGTGGCTGGACAGTACGCAAAACTCAACACAGATAACCTCAGTTGCTATTGAACACTTGGGTTTTCCGCGAAAATGCCCAAAGAGATATCGATAACGCGGAGACTTGAACGTAAACAAAAGTCAGTTAGGTACATGAACGTTTCTGGGTATAAGCAATATAACTGATAACAAAGAACTTATAAATATATTCATTCTTGGGATTTCGCCGAAGCGGTTACTTAGGTATAATTGGATCACTGCGATAAGCAAGCGAGTTCGCAGAATTTTATTTATCTACAACACAATGCTGCGACCACGTCTTCTGATGTTTTGATGCACTCTGCGCTAATAGGTATCATCAGACTTTAGAACTCCCGATGAAAAATTAACTTCAATTCTAGCATTAGTGGGTTTTGTGAGTGCCCGCTATGAATGCTGCGCTGCAGTCCATCGTCATGCTTACATTGTGCAAAAGTGGCAAGCTGCGCATGGCCTACGAGATGCACAGGTGAACGCTGCATGTCAACGATAAGCAGATAATTCTACAAGGAGTATGTTTGTTCTAGGCGTTCTAAGTGTCACGTTCTGTGAGAACGTGAGCTGTAGGTTTCTGATAATTCGGCCCCAGCTTGGATGCTGATGCTGCAGCCTCAGCAAGTCATGTTACCTGTTACTTCGACCCACATTCATAGCACCTTCAAGGTGGCACATACATATAACAGGTGGAAATTTTTGAAAATGCATTTGATCCCTATGCACTGTAATATCTTTATCACTGAATACGAAAATATCACCCTTGCCTTGCCTAGATGCTTAATTGTGAAGTTTATAGAGTCTATAATATAGACCATACGCTCTCCCGTCACTGACTGTAAGTCTTGTTATAAGTACATGTAATTTAGTTTTATCATATACATTTAAAATTTTGTTGTGATAAAATAAACCTTTCATATTGTTTTTGATTTTTTGTATTATTGTATTTTTTTGGTGTTATGATTTTTAGTATACTAATTTGTATTTTATAGATATATTCTAAGTAAGTTTTGTATGTTTTACCATAACTCGAAATCCCGTATCCTATAACAGCATCGGCCATAGCCAAATAAATCAATCTTAGTATTTTATAGGGCACTTTATATTTCAATATGGCGAGCTTACTTTGAATAGCCCTTAATTTATGGCATACGTGTTCAATATGAGATCTCCAATTAAACCGTTCGTCAATTAATAAACCTAAATATTTGTGTTGTTTTACCACCTCAAGAGCAGTACATTTGCAATCGTAGTAATTACTGTGAAAACATTGATGTTTATGACTCAGTCCTCTTGGGCTATTTGTTACATTATTATGGGAAGATCTGATGTGGACTAGCTTGGTTTTAGGCAATTAATAACTAGACCCGCGTCATGTGCCCATCTACATATACGGTTGTAGTTGTCTTGCATTGTTTTTTCAGCAACGTTAATGTCCTTGTGTGCCACTATCAAACAGGTATCATCAGCAAATTGGTACACAGACCCTTCTTCTATGACACTACACATATCGTTCACATAGAACAGGTATTCCAGAGGTGCTAAAATAGAGCCCTGCGCGGTACCTTCTTCTGTGGGTATCAAGTCGCTAAGTGAATTTGCTATTTTAACAGCTGTAAACCTGTTACTGTGGTAGTTTTTTATCCAGTTAAGAAGCGGGCCTTGTATACCGTTCATTTCTAATTGTCTGTAAAGTGTATTATATCTTAACGTTTCAAATGCTTTACTGAAATCAATGAATACCGTAATTACGTGTTTTTATCATTAAGATTTTGATTTATTTCGTTACTAAATTTCGCTAAAAGTTGAGTAGTACTTCGGTTTTTTTGGAATCCGTATTGATTTTTGTTAATGATTTTATTTTTTTCTATGTAATTTTTAATTTGATTGCCAAAATATCTTTCTATAATTTTATCGATGCTAGATAATATTGTGATAGGTCGGTAATTGTTTATGACATTCTTCTTTTCGCTTTTCTATATTGGTCGTATTACGCCTATTTTTAGTTGGTCGGGGTATATTGCTGACACGATGCATTGATTAATTCAGTGAGTGATTACCGGGACAAATTCATTGCTGATATGTTTAATGTCTATTACTCGAATTTCGTCTACGCCGGGACTTTTTTCGTCATTCATGTGTTTTATAATTTTTTCCGTTATTTTGTTTGTAGCCTTATATATTTTTATGCTTCTGTCTGTACTGTTTTCGAAAGTTTTATTTTGAAGTAAGGGTATTTTACAATCTATACATATATTTTTTACGTTATGACTAAAACCTTTCGAAAATTCATTGTTTATGTATTTGACGTCTTTGTTAAAAGCTTTGCATATGATGTTGTCAATGGAATTATCATTTTTCCACATAATTTATTTATTATTTGCCATAACTTTTTTGTATTTTTGAAATTATTACTAATTTCCGTTTTAGTATAATTGTTTTTAATTAGGTTTGTATATTTATTGGTTTTATTCCTGTAATTATTATAAATTAAGCGATTTTTGGTGTTGCTCTGATCTTTTTTCCATATCTTAAAGAGTTCATCCCTTTTTTTACACATGTACATGAGCTTTTTATTCGCCCATTCACATTGTTTTCGTTTTCCCGTATAATATTTAGTTTTATATTTGCAGGTATCATAAACGTATTTAAATTTTGTAATTATGAAGTTAAGTATGTCGTTTGGGTCCTTTATATTTAGGGCATCCTTCCGGATAATTTTTTGAAGTTCTAGATTTAGTTTTTTATAATCTAATTTAGTTACGGTATCATTGGACTGGCGCGACGGAGAATAGGCCGTATTATCTTTTATAAGGCAACCGGTTATGCAGTGATCAGCTGGTGCGATATTGATAACAGCGGTGTTAATGTCTCGGTTTCCTATACTTCTTATGAAGACATGGTCTATGCAAGACCTAGTTATGATATCGCCTTTTTTTTTCAATTCTTGTATACTGTGTTATCCCGCATTCTAGTCCAACTTCACTCAGTGAGTTTAAATAATTGTACCTTGTGTTGTCATGATTTTGTAAATTAATATTCATATCTCCCATAATTAAGTAGTTGTTTTTACATGAATATTTTTTATTTAGTTTTGATAGCTCTTCAATAAAAAGTGCTTTGTTTTTATCGGGCGGCCTATAGATTGCGCAAATACCTATTTTATAATTGTAACTTGTTAATATTTCACCCATAATGCATTCAAAGTTGTAAGTACTTATGTTATTCCTACAAAAACTTATACTTTTATGTGTATAAATTACAATACCTCCACCTTTTTTATAATTACGTAATTCGGTATGCATAGTGTAGTCTTCTAATTGAAATAGTTTTTTACAGTTATCGTTAATATTTGCCTCTGTTAATATAATTAAATGTACAATGCTTTTACAGTTGGTTATAGTATATTCTAATTGGTGGAAGTTTTTAATCATGGATCTAATATTTAGATGTAACGTTAAAAGGGATGAATTTGTTATATTTGACGAATCTACAAAGTTATTCCAAGAATCAAAGTTGAGTTCTTTTATATAAGAAGTCATTTTTGTTTACAGATGTTAACCATAAGAAATCTTATTAAATACTTCGGTTTAGTCCTTGTTCGTTAGCCTATTAATATCACTTAGGGATCGAATTACACTATACTTATCGTTTTCCGATTTTCTTGCCAATATAGTACCGTTTTTTATCCAAATAAACTTGTAGTCGAGTTTTTCATTCAGTTCATTCTTAGCATTCCATAGAAGGAAGGAAGTCGCCGGCGTTAGTGACTCCCGCAGGAACACTTTGGTATCTCCCTCTAATCCTAGGTCCTTGCTGATAATGGTCTTTTCTTTCGCCTTGTACAGCCATTGTTCTCGGCATCCGTCGCGTAGAATGACTGTTATCGCTGAAGGTGTGACTATTTTGTTTTGTGACTGGGACCGATTTTGTTTTTTTCTATATATTTTTGTTATATCTTCAGGTTTTTGTTCAATCTTAGAGCATATTTTTTTCACTGTCTCCTTAAGATTCTCATTTTTTTCCTCTTTTATTCCGCAGATTTCTAGATTGTTGTTTATGAGTGATTGTTCCAACGAGTTAATCCGCTGCTCCAGAACTTCATTCTTCAGGTTAATATTCTTACATTTGTTTTAAAATTCATAATTTTGTTTTCCCATATTTATCATATCTTGCTCGTATTTGTTAATTTTCTCCTCGTATTCGTCTATTTTCTCGGAGAAAAATGATAGCGAGTTTTGTAGTTCCAGACGAATTGTTTCTCGAACCTCCTTTCGTATGTCGTTTATTAATTGTTTATTTAACTCGACAGGTATTTTGTGTGATTGCTGCTGTTCAGTATCCGTTTCCTCATCCTCATCAACATCTGGCAAAATGCATGACAAGCGTTTTGGTCGTCCATTGCTCGTGCAAGAGCTGCATTTCCAGTCCACCGATCAGTAATTGTACAGAAACAACTCAATGTCCTGTGAGATACTTCGCCAAGTTTATGAGTACTGAGGTGGTGTATTTTCATAGTACCTGTGATTGGTTTTATTACCTCTGGTAGTAAAGGCCTAATTTGGTCAATGCTTTTTTCCGGTATATAAAAACATTTTATCGCTGAATTTTGCATAATATCATATGCATCTTTTGCTGTGATCACGTCTCGTCCACAGGCTACTTTATGGTCCAATATTCTTTTAACGGTAGCACCAACACCATCTGGAACACCTTTTCCATGCCCGCTTTCAAAAAAGGACCATATTGTCATGTATTTTAACATGAGTTTTCACAAAAATGGTTGAGCAGGTAAAAATTCTTTTTTTGCCTGTACTGCGTGGGAGGGCCATCAGAGTACATATGAATTACATTCACCAGGGGCAACTTCTTTCTAAAATATTCGATGACAGGCAATAAATGTGCCCATATGCCAGGTGGCTGATGTTCATAAGACGGTGAAATGCTGCAAAAAGTTTCGAAACTCTCTTTGGAATAATACGCCACTCCAGTATGCACAGAAATTTGACTTTTAGAAGAGCCAAAATGCATTGATTGAATTTCGCTAAACATTTTGCATTCATAATTTTCCGAGAAATCACAGTGAATCAAAATTTCATTGGGCTGTAGTTTGTGAATTAAGTCGTTGTATTCATTCTGCTGATTATTCATTACAAAATGGTGCTGTTTGAAGCTTGCGATATTCAACTCAACATGGTGCACAAGTTCATCTACTTTGCTTTCTTTAATTTTTTTAACAGTTCTCTTCGTACTTACGGTCTGTTTACCAGAGTCTGTAATTTTTTCATATGTATGGTTTTCTGTTTCCCATTGCAACCATGATACATTTTGGCTTTTAACTTTTTCAGATATATTTAAATTCAATTTGATGTTCTTGCATTTACTACATTGACCATACATGCATTCATAGTTTTTTGTATTGCATGACGTATAAGCCAATGTTTCCTTCACATTTTTGATGCCTATGTTCAATTTAACAAGAGCATTTATCTTCAGTTTCATATTATCATGTTCAACACACAAACATGTTTCTCGTTTGTTTAAATTTGGAGCTATAACATAATACGGCTTGTTTCGCCAAAACGTAAATTTTGCCAGCCCTCCTTCTGATTTATATTTTTCAAATTATAGAAGAAATCTTATCTGCTGTTTATCTTTTTTGAGAGTCCTACATTATTTTTTTCCAGAAGTTGCTTTCTTTACATCATCCCTGAGAAAAAATGTCCTTATGTGGCTGAAATTTTGTGAATTCGAGATCTTTTTCTTATTCTACTTGTAAGGCCAAGGCTCTGTCTTATCATCAAAGCAGATTTCTGATTATTTTGATGAATAGCTATTCCTTTCATTATCCATTTTTCCTTGTTTGTTTGACAATTCCGGTAAGCACTTTTAAGAGCACTTTTATTTTATTTCTTTACTGGCCCTTGTTTCAGATTTTTCTTTTTCTAAACGTAATCTGTAATTTCTTTTCTTAAGTTTATCGTTTAACGTCATCAATTTCTTAACTTTTTCACTCAGTACAATAATTTGTTTCTGCAGTCTTCGTGTTCTTTTTTCCCAGTTTGTAATTTGTTTCGGGCATGCGTTTTGAGTTTGTGTTTCCGGAGATGGGTTTATCTCAACTGGTTCTTTATTTTTATTTTGTCTTTGTTTCCTCTTTTGCTCCCGCCACTTCAGTCGTATTTTATCTTTTTCCTCCTGAGATACATGTTCATTTTTCGTCTTCTGAAATTTTTTCACACTTTCCAAGTTTTTTTTCTTGTATTCTTCATATCGTGCAGGATTTTGTTTTATTTTCTCTCTATATTTTCTCATTTTTTCTGCTGCTGACAGTGGCATTTTTGTGAAATAGTCTGAAAAAATAGTCGTTAAATATACATATGGTTTAATATTGTAATAGTGAAATTACTTTTTAACGTTTAATATGTGTGTGCTATAAACCTATATTACAAAATAAATGTTTTGAATTTATTATCACTTTTCTTTAACCTTATATAATTTAGATTTTTTTGTTATTTTTTATGTAGACAGACAGACAAAAAAAACAAAACTTCACATTTTACCAACGTAAACAGGCCCTAAAGATGTCCATTCAGTTACTTTCTTGTCCCCCTTATAAGTTACTGGAGAAAAGTAACTGAAGAGACGTAACTTAAACTGTACCCTGGCGAATTTAAATATTTATTTTGGTACAATAAAATTGGAAAACTATAAATGTTCTTATAAAAAATGTTAATACTGTTACAAAATACTAAATAGTAGTAACTGATATAGGTTGTACTTACCGAGATATGTTGGTAACTTAAAAGATCAAAAAACTAAAAATATTGCATCAAAACAACACGCGACCTTGCAACTTGTCTTTGGCGACGGCTAGTCTGATTGCTGGATGTTGCCATTATAAAAATAACAGAAAAAACTTCGTTCAATTTTAAAATTTGGCATCAAAACATTGGTAAATGAAAAGACCGTAACCATGAGGACATTTTCAGGGACAATTTATTAAAACTAATAAATAAAGATATTTAACCTTTAAACTGTAAAGAAATGTAATAAAATGCTTCTTCTAATCACGTCTTCAGGTTGACGTTATTCATACACATTCCAATGGTATATTTTTTTCGTAAAATTTAATGTTGAACAAGCTTAGCTGATTTGGGGACAACCCCATCTCCATACAACAGAAATTCTTGACTTCATGTTTTATGCGGGAATAAAAAGTAATTCTGATATATTTTTAAAATAATTTTTGTGTTATTTTGAAATTATGAATTACATAATCTATTAGTGCCCACTTTGTGTGATTTCCGCAACCGAAACTTGAGATATAAAAATATTAAACCTGAGGACATGCATCGAAGTGCAAAGGGCACAAAATTTGAAAATTGCTAAATAGCCGTTTCAATGTCATTATTGTACTGAATTTTCTGATATCTTTCACTCGAAAATTTATCTAGGCGTCTCCACTGGAAGGTTTTCTAACATAATGCATCTAGTTTTTATTCATCAGACTCTTAATTTTGAGACCCGGGTTCAAATCCTGCGTGCAGTACGAATTTGTTGTATTTAATGCGGATTCCCGATATTTCAGCCACATTTCAAATTCCATGAACGTTTCTTATAAGGGACCGAATCCAAATCGATTCAGTAAAAAAATCATACTGCTTTTTAAATGGTGAAGTAAAAATTCCGCATACCTTTCGTATCGTATCACAAAAAAGTCGTCGGTGAATCGAGGGTGTACGATAACAGTGTCGACTGTTCGGGTGATAATCCACATTCTAAATCACCCGTCCTATTCCCTCGAGGATATTTACGTTGTATCTGCATTCTCAATTTAGATTGACCGTCACCCGTCAGCTTGGCTTACTTCAAAGGGATCGGCCTTGGACTGCTATAACAGTTAAAACTCGGCAAGCTACAACATCTACACTGAATATTATGCTCTTAGACGCCATGCAGTTAAAGGAAGAAGGTATATACTTATTTTCTCGTGCTAGGTTTTCATTCTCGTCAAGGTTAGACGAGGCGAGGCGAGGGAGAGTATGTAGTTGGGTCGCCCGTGTCCCCTCGTGGGACCTCGCCTTGCCTCGCCAGAGTTCCGGCTGAAGTCGGATTTTTTGAGATAAGAGACGAGACAAGGCGAAGCGAGGGACGGGACGCGACCACACCTACACTCTCGTGCCTACTCAGTATGCCGACAGACTTACTAGGGGGAAGTCCTTTGAGATTGTATAATTTAATTATGTGGAATTTACTTAAACAAAACATTTAAGTATGTAATAGACCTCTTTGGACGAGTGGTAGATGGCTCGCCTGCTTGTTATGAGGTTGTGAGTTCAATTCCCGTGATGCACATTAGTTTGTGTTCGGTTTGAGGGCTTTGGAAGGCATGTCAAGCTGTTGGTCCTTTTGGGACCGAAATGGGGTGATAAGGCTCACCACACATCACGTTCGAGACGTAATAATCGTCGGTGAAAAACGGGTGTACCAAGTATTCAATTACCACCCAGGAACACCTGAATCATCTCTTCGGGGATTCGTGTCGCGACATATTAAGTAATATAATTGTGTCTACGTTAATACCCAGTATAAAACATGTTTTCAGTTTGATGCGTTCGAAGGCTGCTTTCAGTCATACATAACATACCTGTCTTGCTGTCAGTGGTAGGCAGGTGTCGACCGACGATCAAACTGGACGCAGCCTATTTACGAACGCATCAAACTG
The DNA here is from genome assembly GCA_910592155.1 of Ypsolopha scabrella. Classification (NCBI taxonomy): domain Eukaryota; kingdom Metazoa; phylum Arthropoda; class Insecta; order Lepidoptera; family Ypsolophidae; genus Ypsolopha; species Ypsolopha scabrella. The sequence continues at coordinate 9,940,148 of OU342981.1, read as the reverse complement.
AAAGCAGCTCATTTCTGTCATGTCTATCAATCTATGGTGCACAAGAAAAGACTGGAAACTTATTCTTCATAAATTAAATAAAATTAAAATAACACTACACTACTGAGGTAAAGTTCGCTTTGACAACAGTTTTCATGCATATAAAATGGGTGTTTACAAGCACTTGTATTAAAAAAGTTATTTAAAACTAGCTTTTGCCCGCGGCGCCGAAGAGATTTTCGTGGAAATAAGGAAAACAAAAGAATATGATTTTTTGAACGACTATGTGCAACGGTCACCATGTTTTACCAAAGCGCTAATAAACACCAATCAAATAAGCCCAAACTCGAAGGGTCTGCTATTGTCCGATGCGGAGATCCCGTACCCATCTTCCAGTTCTATCATCAGACTCTGGTCACCATGTTTTACCAAAGTGCTAATAAAGACCAATCAAATAAGCTCAAACTCGAAGGGTCTGGTGTTGTCCGTTGCGGAGATCCCGTACCCATCTTCAAGTCCTATCCTCAGACTCTGGTCACCATATTTTACCAAAGTGCTAATAAAGACCAATCAAATACGTCCAAACTCGAACTCTGTATCCGTTGAGGAGACCTCGTATCATAACTTCTAATTACTACCAGTAGAAAAGTAAATTCCAAAAATCTTTGAGTGACGATAACTTTTTTTTCCGAGATCCGATTTGAATGAAATAAAGTTATTATTCTATTCCAAATTAAGCTCTGTACAGCTGTGAAAACTACATGAAAATCCGTCCAGTAGTTTTAGAGATGTGCGGGAACAAACAGACAGACAGAAAAGAATTCTAAAAATCATTGTTCTTCTCTTCTTTCCCTTTCTATTTCTATTACTTTTCTTCAATGTACAGACACATGATTTCTACTGTTTTATTATAAGTATTGATTAAAGCATGTGTATACCTATATAGCGATTTAAGGTATGCCTAGCCTAAGAAAAATATTGAGATGCTCCGCAGTCACGTCTATTTTTGGCTTTTATTTCATGGTTGCGTATTTTTTTTTTCATTTTGACTATTATTTCACATATAACTATCTGCCTTTTTCATCCGAGGTGGAAGGCTTAGTTGTATTTTCCTTCACGATGTTATTTTAAAATTAATTAACATATGACTGAAAACCGTACAGAAATCATATTAAAACTAGAATATTTCTCAGGGGACAATTTTTAGGAAGTTAACATTTGACACAATGACGTTTTTTTAACTCTTTTGTCATAGTAGATATTAAAAGAATATAGACGACAAAAGTCTATATAAATTCATATGCTTTTTAATATCTTTTTGGCAATATTGAAAGCTTTACCCCAGAAAACTGTATTTTCAGGGTTTTTGGACGAAATGGAGTATCGTATGCTGGTGAACGCAATACAAGAAAAAGTGCAACAATGCAGACATAAAGGAAGTCTAGTGGCTCCTTCTTCACCAGAAGTAAATCAATGCTTCACCGATATTATTCACCTAGCTAGAGGACGCCTGCGACTTCTTCCGCGCGGATTTGTAATATAAACAGCCTGTTGTACCCGTTCGAAAACACATTTGGTTTCACCCCTCGAAAAAATATATTTATTACTGCACCCTTACACCCATACTGGCACTAAGCCAAAAATGCAAATTGTGCAGGATAAGGTTTACTATGCCAAAGCGTTTTCATTTGACTATAGGTGTCTGCTGAGATGCTGAATTGCTGACATGATATTTTTTATTTAAGGCTTTTTTCATGTTAATTTTATAGTGTTACTTTCTCACATAAAGTTAATTTTTATTTAATATTAGGTTCATTTTAATTAAACAAAATTACAACAACACCATTGCCTGGGTCCGATGGATGGCGGTATATCCATCCCCAATTGCCGGGCCTTATATAAAACAGACTAGTGACGGGCAGCGGCGTCACTGGTGCAATGGTTTCGGCACCGCGCTCACCAACCCGCCTGCCCAGCGTGTTTGAGTATGGGCATTTCTTCCAGGAGGACTGCCAAGAGTGGCGAAATCCTGGAAAGGCCTATGTCCAGCAGTGGACGAAACAGGCTGATGGATGGATGGATTTGAACCTTCAATCTTAACATTAGAGTAGGCGCGCCCTAATTGACTCCTATAACGGTCGCGCGGGGTACATGTGTAGACCATTTTGAATACAAATATTGTGGTTCTGCTGAAGGTAGATTGAAAAAGCTTTTCATTTTATGATTAATCTTCTTTATTTTTATCACGTAGTATATATATCCTCAGTAATTTAGTAACTTTTTAGCGAAAAAATATAAATCTTACAAAAACCAAAATTTTTGGACCTCTTGACATCAATCAGTAATTAAAAATGTATATAATATGATAACTCAAATATTGTTTTTCAATAACAATCTACTAAAAAGGACTTATCAAAATGTAAAACATTGTATCAGTCTCCCGTGTTGCATTCGGGGCACAATAGCACCTGATGATCAGCACAAATTGGCTTCATACAATTGCTGCATCGTTTGCGCGTGCTTCGGTCTCGAGCTCTGCTACAAAATGAACATCGCCCGACACCGGTTCGTATAGGCATACTAGGTTGTGGAGGGTTCTCTGGCAATCCAAGAAGTAATCTTCCCTTTAATTTTATACCTCTAGGTATATTTTGCATGGATATGCGACGATCTATCAAAGGTCTTGCAAGTTCAAATGCGACTTCTTGTAGGTATTGACGACTAACAACCTTCTTCTCAGGATTATTCTTGTTATGTATGAAAGGACCGTTGATACCAGCCATATTGACAAAATTGTAAAATAATGTAACAGGCCATCGACGCGTGTTGCGTGATACATCGTACTGTCGGCACATTTGTCGAAAATATCGACCCCGCATTTCGTCTTATTGTAGAAAGTTATTATTTCTGGCTTTTTGGCTTCACAGCTATCAGAATCTATTTTGTTATCATTGTGGAGGGTGGAGAGCAACAAAACAACCTTATTTTTTTGGGCACATAGCTGACAAGTGTGCAATCAGGTTGAAATCCAAAGGTAGACTCGCGTACTTCCTTGTTTTGTGTAGTTTTGAATAACTCTGGTATCTCTGGTTTATTTTTTTTCAATGTACCCACACTGGTGATCTTATGAGTCAGATGTTCTTTGCATACTGGTACGCTGGTAAACCAGTTATCCATTGTTACATTGCAGCCTAAAGGCTAGGTTACACAGTGCGAGCAGCTGATGTGACAGTAGCCAGCTACTGTGCCTGTGTACTCGTATGAGAGTAGCTCGACTCGCCTCGCACGGTCACACTATGCAAACTGCTGGCGTCGCAGAAGACAGCTACTGCATCAGTGCACTGGCATAATTCGTCTGTATCACTAGTGCAATGTTGTCGCAAAAAACACGTTTAATCACAGTACATACCACAATAAAAGCGGTTACGAAAATACTTTGTGTTGAAATACTTAGAATTGAAAGAGCTATACAAAAAAAAAAGAAGAAAAGAAGTATTTGGGTCAGGAATTGGCTGCAAAAAAAAGGGGCAACGCATACAATATTTAAAGAGCTATATGATGAAGATCCCCGAGAATATAAAGCGGTTATGAGAGTGACACCTGAACAAGTGGAAATACTTTTAAATTTAATTGCTCCAAAAATTCAACGTGATGATACACTGATGAGGGATGCGATACCTGCAAGGGTGAAGTTGGAAATAACCCTGGTATACCTTTCCTCTGGGATATCGTATAGACTATTGTCGGTATTTTTCAGAGTTTCAAAAGCATCCATAATTAAAATAATACCATAAGTGTGTGCTGCTATCAATGAAAGTCTTAAAGATTATATCAAAGTAAGTAATTTTTATTATTCATAATCAAATTCACAACGGATTTGTTAAAGTTTTTGCACTTCACATAGTAATACTTAATAACTACAGTACTACATAGCTTATTTCGTTATTTTAGAGATTGATATTGCTGCAGAAAGAACATCATTATGGAGTATAGATTGTGAAGATTGATCCAGCAGTGGCGTAGAGAGTGCAGATATTGTAGGTTCAACAAGTTGATAATTTACTACAGGCTGTGGTGATGGCGTACATTCATTATGGAGTATAGATTGTGAAGATTGTTCCAGTTGTGTAGAGTGTGCAGATATTGTAGGTCCAACAAGTTGATAATTTACTACAGGCTGTGGTGATGGCGTACATTCAGAACTGTAATTAGTAGGTGTATACACAATTCTAGAACAGAGGGCGCTCTTACGGTATCTAGAGAGTATTGCCTGTATTTCATCTGTCGCATCAATTCTATTAATCGGAGGTAACTGTTTGAGCTGCAGTGCTACATGTCTTCCGATAACATCACATTCATCTTCTAATTCTCTTGGAATCGGGGCAGACACGTTTACTAAACTGTTATTTAGTTCTTTGAGTTCATTCACGGCTGCTTGAATTTCAGACCGTTCTGATGATACTTTCGTCTTTAATTTTGGAGTTTTTGGTGGCTTCACCACTTTTATATGAACGGCGTTGTTGCTATTGTCACTAGCATCAAGGTCCTCGTTATTCGTGGCCTCGTTTCCTGACATTGATGCAACGTTGCTTCCTGACGTTGATGCATGATTTGGTTCCTGAAATTAACGTTACTCTTTTATTTTTCAGATACCCAATGTGGAAGAATGGCAAGATATAGAAGTAGGATTCGCTTCGAGGTGGAATTTCCCGAATTGTTGTGGAGTTATTGATGGGAAACACATAACAATTCAAGCACCACCAAATTGTGGCAGTGAATATTATAACTACAAAGGAACAAATAGTATAGTGCTCATGGCCGTCGTAGATCACGATTATACTTTCAGATATGTAGATATAGGCTCGTACGGTCGTAATGCAGATGGTGGAGTATTCCAAAACTGCTCTTTGTATCCTTATCTAGAAAACAATTTATTGTTGCCTGAAAATGGTATTCTAGTTGGAGATGATGCCTTCCCTTTGAAGCCGTATTTACTAAAGCCCTACAAAAATATATTGACTACCGCAGAAAAGATTTTTAATTATAGATTGAGCAGAGCAAGAAGGATTGTGGAGAATGGGTTTGGCATTCTAGCATCTCGTTTTCGTGTTTTGGGAAAGCCAATTCAAGTTAAAGAGGAAACTACGATAAAGATCGTCTTATGTGCATGTACATTACACAACTGGTTACGTACCACTGCATCAAGCACTTATACACCACCAGGAACTACAGATTATGAAGACATCATAAACTTTCAAATCATTCTGGGGCAGTGGAGGTCCGAAATTAATGAATTACCGAGTATTCGTCGCTCTAGAATCAATAATAGATCGAAAGCAATAGCAGAGAAAATGCGTGATAAATATAAAAATTATTTCAATGGCGAGGGAGCAGTTACCTGGCAAAATGATATGATTGTGTAATTAGAAATAAAATACTTACCAGATTACTTGATGTTTCTTTTTCTTTTAGATTTATTATTTTCATAATATAATCCATAGAATCGAACCACTTGATAGATGGTTTATAGATATCATCAGTGCCAGATCCACTTTTTTTGCTCTTTTCAATTTTCAATAACTCCTGGTTATACGTAGAACGTAAATTTTTGATTTTTTTTGTTACTTCATTCGTGTTTTGTAAATTACATTCCATGCGGATGTGTTCTAACGACGCTTTACGCAAATCTCTGTTCTTATAATTAGGATCCAAACAATTCCATAAGTTCGTTTGATCTTTGTATAGCTCCACAAACTTTATATTTTGATCGGATGTCCACCTTTCCGCCATTTTGACGCCGAAAGAAGAAACACTGTACCCGGCGTGGGCCCGAGCGTACGAGCTACTGTCATTTCGCAAAATCGTGCGAGTTGACGACCGAGCGGCGTACGAGTGGCTTGGTGGGGGAAGGCAAGTAGCGAGTAAAAACAAAAAATGTTGAAGTAACTCGGATGCGAGCAACTGTCCCACTCGCACATGACAGTAACTCGTATGATGCGGTCACACGTGCGTAGTAGCTGCACCTCAGTAACTGTCTCGGTCAGCTCGCATGCCAGCTCGCACTGTGTAACCTAGGCTTAAGCTATATAATGGATTCAAGATGCGATGAATAATATCTGGAACTTTATTTGACTGCCTAAAAGGACCATCTGGTTGCATGCCCACATAAATTTCAAAGTTATAGACGTAAGGATATCTGACATCTACTACCATTATTATTTTGATGGCTTATTTGGCATCTACATCACAAAGCCACAGCGTCCTTTTAACGCCACTAATTGTTCATCAATGGTGAGATTTTCGCTTGGTGTATAATACTTCTTACAGTTCTCTACCATTTTTGTCACAATTTGACGTATAGCTGCCAGTCGATCAGCTTCTGTACGCACTCGTCTTTCTCTAACATCGTCAAATCGGAGTGCACGCAAGAGAAAACGAAATCTTTTCTCTGACATGGTAGTGTAAACCATTTCAATGCCGGAACCCTTTGAATTGTCCCAAATATATCCAATATTTCTACGGCCTGAGCGGCAAGTGCCAATCATCAATAATTTGCCTATCAGTGCTCTGATTTCTATGACATCTGTAAGACCCGCGTCTCGTTCTCTTTGAAATCTCCTCTTTGCGTTTTCAATATATTCATATGTCGAATCGACAATTACGTTCAAAATGTCGGAATCAAAAAACAGTATAAAGGATTGAAGAGCAGATTTAGCATCTTTTGCGATTCCTACTGGACCAGGTGGGCGAGATACAATGTTATGAGCCCGTGTTCTTGATGAAGATGGAGGGTACTTACTCAATTTAGTACCGTTGCGGGACTGGTAACTGGCCCAAACAGACAGAGGTAATTCATCTTCTCCTGCATCTTCAGCCTCTTGCTCACTATCTGTTTCGCCTGCAGAATTGTCTGCTAAGCTCCTCTGTTCTTCACCACCTTCTTCTTCCTCACTTTCAGTCAAATGATCACTAATTTCCTCATCTAACCATCGTTGTAAACATAAACATAAACATAAATACTCTTTATTGTTCACCAAAATAAAAACTAGTAATAATAATATTTTATCAGAAAGGGTACAATGGGCGGTCTTATCGCTCAGAGCGATTTCTTCCAGACAACCTTTGGGTGGAAGATACTGTTAAAAAGGATAAGTTGATGGTGGTGTACAGGAGATATTTATGTAATATATATACATACATGTACTGCACAATGTAAATTAACTAATTATTTAAATACTAAACAATCTACTACGTGTAAATATACATACAAATACATACTATACAATATTATAATATAAACTAATATTTATTCATATAATATACCTACTTGAACGTAACTATTAAAGGGAGAAAAAATATTCTTTTATTCGTCTTTTAAAGATAGCCGAGGAAGAAGATTTTATAGAAAAGGGCAAAGCATTCCACAAACGCACAGCTTCAACTGTGAACGATTTGCCATAAAAGGTAGAGGAGTGTAGTGGTGTCTTTAATTGAAGATTTTCAGATGACCGCAACGTTCGTTCGTGAGATTGGTGAAGAAACTCAAAACGTTCCTTGAGATAAGAAGGAGAAGAAGGATTGAAAAGAACAGAATACAGGAGGGAAAGGATATGGACATTCCGACGTGAGCGAATAGGGAGCCAGCCAAGCCGGGAGCGAAATTCCGAAACGTGATCAAATTTACGGAGTCCAAAAATAAATCTAATACAAAAATTTTGAAGTCGCTCAAGTTGGTCGAGTTGCTTTTGGGTAAGGTCAGGGTAACAGGAATCAGCATAGTCAAGGAGAGGTAAAAGGAGGGATTGGGCCAGAGCAGTCTTGGTAGTAACTGGAAGGAAGTTACGAAGCCTTCTCATCGAACCTGCAGAAGCGAAGAGTTTTCGACTGACTTCTTCCAACTGAGGCTCCCAGGACAAACGATTGTCAATGAAAATACCAAGATTCTTTACCTTAGCACTAAAAGGGATATGTGTTCCATCAAAGAATATTTGTGGTAAAGTCTGCCAGTTCACTCTAGAGATGAAAAACGGGCTACCGATTATTATAATTTGGGTTTTTATAGGATTAATTTTGAGTCCAAATTCAGTGCTCCAATTTAAAATGCGAGCTAGATCATTATTAGTTGTATTAATGGCAGTAGGAAGATCCTCGAGTTTAGCTTGATTGTAAATTTGAAGATCATCTGCATAAAGGTGGTAGGAAGAAGAAATGAGATCGTTGTATTTGATTGTGTGACGCAGACGCTGCCATTATTTTCTAAAAAAATAGTAATCCTAATTAAGTTTGTTATGAAACAGTATGCAATATGCATAAATTACACTGAAATGAAGTGCCCTTAAAATTTAAGTACAATCTTTGCCTAAATAAAAGAGATTTATCAAATTTTACCTCGTGTAAAAACGTCTCTTGAACGGTCGCGCGGGCTACATACGTAGCCCAGCCACTTTATAGTCGTTTTGCTCTGACGTCCGTGTGCTGAGGGGAGCGGCACGCTACTGAGCGACGCGGGGATCTACAGACGAAAAATACACGGGGGGACAGCGCGGTAGTGTGACGCGTTTGAGAAAGAGACACAAATATTGTACCCTGGTCTACACCTGTAGCCCACGCGCTAACACAGATTGATCACCCTTAATACTATTGTAAAACAAGTTTGCATAGAAGCACGAGATAAAATTATTAGTCTTCTACAGACTTCAAATCACCTTTCTTTCGGGCACCTTACTCAATTTTTAATGATGCAGTTGTTGCAACTCTAAATCCAATATTTTTCTGTTACGACGAAGTAAAACGTAAACTGATTTTTCTGCTTGCCACAGCAGTTATCACAGTAAAATATTATACTTTATTCTTTAGGTTAAGCAATACATATGACCCGATCTCATAAGCACCTTGCGCTATCGATTTCACTGCAAACGTAACATTCAGATAAGTCTCTTGCCAGGTCACAAATTGTGAAATTCTAAACATTTAACTTGGACTTGTAATAAAATGTCGATGTATTGCGCATTGAAAGATTCAGAACAGCTTGCAAGTCATTACATGCTATACCTTATTCCATTTAGAGAAATACTGTTTATTGACAAAGTTTTGCTCAGCAACGAAGCTGATTCAGCTTGGTATTTTATTGGGTTGTCAAATGATGCGTATTTTAAATCAGATCATCATCTCCAGCGACGGAACATCATGCATAACGCGGCGTACACTTGCAATAGCCGTTTGTCTTTTTCCTTTTTAATTGCGTGTTCGACACAACTGTGCCAAGCCATATCTATTTCTTCCTTTTAAAGTATTTTAAGGTGAGCAAACTTAAAGCATTTATTATTTTTGGTAACATAACCCTTCACTGGCGCCCCCTTCTCATCAACTACATATGACAAATAAATAATTACGATTTTCTTTACGAACAAGTTAATGCAATTCCGCCTTCAAACTTGCTGGAGGGAATTCGATAAATTCGTCCCGTAGCCAATTTCGGATATCTTTTTTCCGCCATTGCATTGGTGGTATACTTTCTAACCGCCGAGAATGGTAGGATGCAATATTTATGAAAATCACTGCATATGGCGGCAATTTGTCATAATTTTTTTTCAAACCACTTTTCAAACAGTTGGTTTAATTTCTCAGTGAAAGTCCGTATCACTGCTTTTTGATTCAAACACCAGCAGTCTTTGTTCAAGGAAGCTATTTTCATTACCTACAAATATGTTCTTGGTTAGTGGATTCCATCGACATAGATACTTGAAAACAACATATTTTATTTTATTCTACGTCATTTTCTTTATTTTCATCTTTCTCGGTGTGTCTCAATGTTATTTCTTCATGGTGTTCTAAATATTTTCTGTCTGTTGTTTCTCTTTCTGTTACATCTATGTTCTCGTAAATGGAGTACAGTTCGCAGGATCAAGCAGAGTGCACAGCGAAATACTTTCGTTGCCCTTCACCTTCCGGTGAAGCCTTCTTCTAGTTTTATTAACAAGCTTTTTAAAGGTTTATAAAGTTGCTGTTGCAACAAGTTAGATGTAAGACATTTAAGGCTGAAAGTCATTATCATTGCTGTATTGGCGGTTAAATAGTTTTCTGCACTCATTACCTTAGTAACCTCGAAGACTGGCTTAAGCACTTTTATCGCTTGGCCAATACGATCCCATTCCTCATTAGGCATAAGCTTTAAGCTCATAAATAATGCTCTGGCATAATGTTTGTGGAATTCCACCTTACAGGAACTGCTTTGAGTGAAGTTTTTGGTTGCTCATCATTAAATGTCTTCTTTTTTATCAGTTTTTCTTTTGCTGTTACACCCTTTTTGAAGAGTTTTGCTTGGTTTTTCTACAGTCGATTTATTATCCCTATGATCGAGAGCATCCTGCACAACTAGTAATCTGGTACCGCCATCGAGACCTTAAAGTATTAATTAAGGCGAGGTTATCCAGAAAAATCTGTCCTGCTCCAACGCTTGCAATTTTCACATGTTTATCCTGCTCAGCAGAAGCGGGCCGCTCAGAAAACTCGGGATTTTGAGATGTTTTTATTTATTATTTTAGAATTAGAGGGATGGGTTTCTAATATGATGGCCGTTTTATATCACATTTTTCACGACGTTTAGTTTGGTATAAGTTTTCTTGTCCAAAACGTAATATAGCTGAAATGATATTTAGATCGTAGTTACCTATCTTATCACCTATTTTTGAAATTTAATCGGATCGAGGAAAGTGTAAGCAATCGTGTATCGAACAGCCGAAATATTAAGATCAAAGAGTGAAATATGACATATATTTTTTGCAAAATTTAATCGTCGCTTTTTATTGGTTTCAAATTAATTTGAAAAGAGACAAAGTCGGGATAACCCCCCCCCCCCCTCCCCCTTAAAGTGTATGAGACACTGCTAAAAGTTGGTTCTCGGTGTTCAAAGCAGCTAGCGCTGACAACAGATTTATCGAATGTTTTTTGCCAGTGTTGGAATAAGGGTGCGAATATGTTCCAAATTTCATGTTTCTATCTTCAGCGGTTTAGGCTGTGCTACTTGTACAAAATACATTTTTAATTTTCATATTTTTTCTAGTCGCATCAACCTGGTGTCAAGAATTTTTCAGACTGCCCTATCTTTTTGTTTTTAAGATTATTCGATTAAATTTTTTTCTAGTTGTGCCAACCTGGTGTTTAAATTGTTCAGACTGCCATACTGTATGGTCTATAGAGGCATCTGACATGGCTTACCGACCATCTTCTACGTGCTTTCCGAGGCACAGCGGGAGAAACTCCGACGTAAATTCTACTAATGTTCAGCCATCCAAGAAGTGACTATGCCAAGCGTTGCTTAACAGTCGCTCGTAACTTATTGCACAGTCGCACGCTGCTGCAGGCGCCTCCATTATGCTGCAACCGATTTTGATTTTTATACACCAACCGGCAGAATTTGAAGTTACATATTATTTTTATTGTTTCAGACCCAGCTTCGGGCTGTTTCTTGGTTACAAGGAAACGAGAGGGTAGCAGACTTTTTTCTAGAAAATTCCGAAATTCTTAATTTCAATTATAATGATGTCCTTATATCAAGAGGTATTTCCCAACTTATTTAAGATGCAATTTTGTATCGTTAAAATCATGCTGAGCTGAATTAACATCAGGCACAGAGCAAACACATAAGGTCGCGTCGATGGTCGCTTTTGTTTGTGAAAAACTCAACCACAAAAGTTTGAAATATATTCTAAACGACGAGGCATTCACCTATCATGTACATACACACAAATTCTATCATAATAGCCACTGAGGCTCTTAATGATTGTTTGTTTTTAACAGGAGATGAACCAAAAGGCTTGTACATCCTGGTATCTGGTCTTCTAGAGGCTTCTTACATACCTCCAGATGGAGACATAGACGAAGCTATACCCAATTATGAGTTTCTCACGGATTTAAAGTTTGAGGATCCGAGTCAAGATTATATAGTTTCTGGAAATGCCGTTGGTGTTCTTGGGGTATTTTTATTTTTTTAAGACTCAATCACACCGTCTCTCGATAAAAAATAGCCTTGCGTGCTGATTAATCCTGTCTGCTTCACGATAAAATTGATGTTTCACCGTGGAGCAGAATAATGGTCCTGTATTTAATATAATGAGGAAGAAGAGAGATTTAATACAGTCTGGACCGCTGGACCGACGAACTGAAGGACATTTCAGGTGGGGCGGTTGGATGAGGAGGACGGAGAACCGTCAAGTGGCGAAATTTGGGAAAGGCTTATGTCCAGCAGTGGACGAACACAGGCTGATGGATGAATGAAATATAGTCTATGGGAGTATTCCCTTTACACTCTGGCTAGACATTCTTTTCTTATTAGGGACTTCGCCATGGAAGGATAAATTAATCCAATAGTTCAATAGTTTTTGTTTCGAAAGAATGAGTTGCATATACTCGAGGCAGTGTTGCAGAAGTTAAAATTAAAATATCGGTCGGTAGTGTTATTTATTTGCTAAAATCCAGTGGAAATTGGTAAATTTTTACTGTAAGCCAATAAAACAAATTATTGGACTCAGATTCAGAAATTATTTATATAAGGTGGCATTTTATTTATACAGCCAAATTCATACTGAAGAATCGGTAAGTAGTCTGTATCAAGGTTCGATGGCTCATAATGGGAAATTCGAAAATTATTTTTCTCCTGCTCTCCTCGATACTTAATAAAAGCCAAAATCTTATTTTTAAAATTACGCGAAAAGAATATAGATCCGTGATATTAATAACTTACAAAGTTTCCAGTGTGAATTTGGCTGAACAAATAAATGTCATCTTGTATACAAGTAGAGTTACCATATCTCAGGATTTGTCCTGAGATCTCAGGGTTTTTAGGCTCTTAGAATTGCGGTGGGATTTTGGAAATCTTAGGATTTTTAGAACTTTTAATATAATAGAGTAGATTTTTCAGATCTTTTTATTTACAAAAATAAACAATAATCTTGTGTATATAGAGACTAATTTAAAAATCAACTTTGTTCATGTGAATCGCACACATAAAATCAACACTTAAAATCTATGAAACTTATTCTAATCATCAGTTTTATCATATTTATTTTGTGATGATACCTTTTTAAGTAAACTTTTGTCTTTCAACACAGTTCTATAAAATGCTTCGCACGTAAAACTCTTCAAATTAGACTGTGTTTAAAGTAAGGCCGGGACTGAAGACACCGTTAGCGGTTATTCGGTTTCTTTCCTTCGACCATTGAGCCCAAATGAATATAATATTAATATAATATTAATATCTCTGGTAATATTGAAATTGCAGCATAAAAATAGCCGGGCCAAGGCACAGTATAGATACGTAATTGAACGAGCGAGCGAAGCGAGCGAGTTCTTCGAGTCCACTTGAAAAATCCGGCGTTTGTATGTAGAGATAATCTATTTTTAAAATGCATGCCCCTCCACTAATTATGATTTTTTCAACGTGTGGGAAGAAATACTTATTGCAACACTGTACTTGTGTGCGTGCGGCGATTTTTCTGTGTACTTGGATCCGTCCGCGCACTAGGAGGTAAACTAATCATGCGATCAGTCCAGGTACTGGCGGAGTATGGCGAGGAGCGCACGCATTGTATGGAACGACACACCCGCTCTGGCATGCGTTTGCGTCATTTCATTTATGCACTGGTTGGCTAACAGATCCAGCTGTTTGATAATTTAACAAGTACCATTTGCATAAAAAACCAAAATAAATGCGTACGTAATATAAAATGGACGTTGCGGAATACGATAAAAATGTAGTTGATGCTCGTGATTGTTGGCACTTGGTGGAACTTTTGAAACATTTTTTGTTTGATAAACACTTGTACTTGTCCACTTATTTATATTAATTTCCCTTACCGGTTTCGCTGTTAAAGCATTCATATATTGTACGTAAACAACCAAACAAACCTTTGATAATGCTTTAACAGCGAAACCGGTAAGGGAAATTAATATAAATAAGTGGACAAGTACAAGTGTTTATCAAACAAAAAATGATAAAAATGTAAATAAAAATGGTAATTAGAGTAATAAGTGGAAAGGTAAGTACGTCTTGTTTGTCGAAATTATTTGTCTAAAAAAACACATTTATAAAGATTACTTTATTAATTAGTAGGTAATAAACGTATTAAATACATCATTGATAAAGTATATACTTTTTTATTAGTAATACAATATTTTATTTTATTCACTATCACTATCAGACTCCACATTAATAATAAACTGGAAATCCGTGTCAAAGTTTTTCATATATTCTTTTTCTATGTTACCGACATGCCGACATGTGTTTTCCCACATATTACTATCAAACATTTGAATTCGTTCATTTATTAGAGCCATTATAGATTTCAAGTTTTGCCCAACGTTTTTAGCCACGTAGTTTTTCAATATACCCCATATCTTTTCTATTGGATTCAGGTCGGGGTGATACGGGAGTAATCGTAGAACCTGAAAACCTTTCGACCTGACTAGCTCATCGATTGCAAAACGTTTGAACTTCTCTTTATTGTTTAATATTAAATCATAAAGCTCTATTTTCTTCATCGATTCTTCATATGGAATATTTTTTTCATTCAGCCATGCTTGCGTAATGCCCTTATTTGAATTAGAATCAGGACATTTTTCACATACAACGTTGTGGTAGGAAGCATTATCCATGACTATCACAGCATTTTCTGGGAGATTAGGTATTAATTGATTCGTTAGTCATTTTTTATAGTTTTCATGATTCATGTTATCATGATAATCGCCACTTGTTGAGTTTGCTTTATATATTAAGCAAGCATTTGGGACAAACCCTTGACATCCACCAGCGTGAACAATTATGTATGACCCGAGTTCCTTTTAATAACTTTTTCTGAAGTGGTGAAAGTTCCTCCACGCTTTTCCAGCATTTGTTCTGTATGTGCGTCGTGTGAACATAGCTTTCGTCAGTAAACACAATGTATCGACCTTCATCACGATATTTTTTCAGTTGTTCTAAATACTTAAATCGCAACATTTGTATGTCATGCTTTTCAACAAGGACTTTACGATTGTCGTCTATTGTAGACCATTCAAAGCCAGATTCCCGCAAAATTTTACGCAACGTTTCTATACAACCGTCGAAACCAATTTTTTGTGATAAAACTTGTTTAAGTTTTTTCAATGTAGGCATTTCATTAAATTCTTTATGAAATTACATAATTGTTCTTCGTAGCACAGATAGATCAAAATCATCCAACGTTGATTTTGGACACACCCGTTTTCTTTTTGAGGGTGAGCTGAAAATTGTACAAGCCATGTCTGCGGATGTGCTAGCAGTACTTTGTCTTTCTTCTTTTAATATATTTGAAATAGTATGTTCACTATAACCAACTGCTTGAGCAGTTCGCCATCTAGCATCACTTTGATTTTCGATTCCATTTTCTGCCTCATATTTCATACGATGATATACTCTAGCAATAATTTCTTAACTCTGTAAAATAACAATATAGTATTATGATTTCTAAATGGAAAATCTATTTTTCATTATAAAATAACACATGGTGGAGGTATAAAAAAACGAGTTCTCAAACACAAACAAAAAATATTCACCTGACTCCGAAGATGCTTTTTCGTTGACATGCTGACCGTACCTTTGCAGGAATCGACGCGTACTTCCACTTTTGTGTCCAGCCGGTGACTGAATAACCAATAACGAAGAGCAATTTGCGTGTATTTCGTATTTACATCTACTTTGCGTGTGAGCGTAAGCACATTGGAGGGGCGTGCATTTTAAGAATAGATTATCTCTACCTAGTCCTGCCAAAAGTTCTATCCCTCACATTAAGTTGGATATTTTTCATCCCAGACTGAATGTAGTAAAATTAATGAACGGAATTTGTTGGCTAGCTAATCAAACACTTTAAAAATATAATAGCTGCTCAAGGCAGCGACCATAAAAAAAACTATCTTTGAAGCGTCCGAAACAGACATCTTAAAACACGCGACGCAATTTAAGCTTTTCGCCACATAATGTTTTCAATCATAGCCCTTACAATTGGAATTTGTAGTAAGGCTTAAAGCTCACTATTTTCTTTTGGAGATAAGTCAATAAACATTAAAACAAAGGAGTTTGAAATAGAGTTGATGCTTGTGATTGGCACACTTGGTGGAACTTTTGATACATTTTTGATTTTTTATTTTTTTATTTATTTAACCAAATTACAGTGAGATATAATAGTCTTAAATGATTAAGCCGTCTCTCTGAAACCCGTACGGGTTTATGCGAGTGACACGCTACCAGTTTGCTACGAAGTAGGTAATACAATTGATAAGTTATATGCTAACACCCACGGTAGTATTCTTTCACTAGAGATAAGGTTTTTCTTCTGGATAGTCCAGACAATAATTCTGCGCACAACTCGGCCGGCAAGCCGTTTAGAATCTCCGGTAGAAGGTATTCCCACTTCCTCATGCCGTAGACGTTAGTATATCTTGGCAGCCGATATACAGGGAGGTAGGGTAAGCTACGCAGTCGATTTTGTCTGCTATATTTAGTCAGTAAACTAATTTTATCTAGTTTATCTAGTAAGAGAGATAAGTTTACTTTGTTATAAACTGACATTACCTTACAATGATTGAACAAACCAGCTTCATCCTCT
The DNA here is from genome assembly GCA_910592155.1 of Ypsolopha scabrella. Taxonomy (NCBI): domain Eukaryota; kingdom Metazoa; phylum Arthropoda; class Insecta; order Lepidoptera; family Ypsolophidae; genus Ypsolopha; species Ypsolopha scabrella. Next base: position 9,923,550 of record OU342981.1, on the reverse strand, counting down.
TTGTATTTTTGTTTAATACTTTTCGACACCATGTTCTTAAGGATAGTTAATTGTAGTTTGTATATACTATGCAAGTATGTCTTATATGTGCGCCCATAGCTACTCAGCCCGTAGCTTATGATAGAATCAGCTAGTGATAGGTATAAAGTTCGTAGAATAGTAAACGGCAGTTTGTATTTAAGGATAGCTAATTTGGCGTTAATCGATCTCAATTTGTTACACAGTTTTTCGATATGAGGTCTCCAATGTAGGTGTTTGTCAATTATCAATCCTAAGTAGGTATGTTGATCTACTATCTGTAAGCATTCGCACGAACAGGCGGTGGTTGTGGGCTGGCGATGCATGCACTGGTGATCGTGTGCAATAATAGTAGGTTTCTGAGTTGTTTTCATGTACGGTGAGTATATATGAATTATTTTGGTTTTGTTAGCATTAATGACCAAGCCTGCATCGTGCGCCCACTGACATAGGTTTGTATGTTTAAATTTACCTGCATTAATTCCTGTGCTTTCGATAAATCGTTACTATGGGTTACTAAACATGTATCATCGGCAAACTGGTATACAGAGCCCTCCGAAAAAATATTACACATGTCGTTTACGTACAAAAGATACTCTGTCGGCCCAATAATTGAACCTTGAGCCGTACCTTTCGAGGTAGGTATCTCATCACTGAAGCAGTCGCCCAAACGGACTGTAATATGTCTGTTGTGGTGGTAATTTTGAAACCATTTTAACAGAGGACCCTGTACACCATTTTGCTCCAGTTTTGAGAATAAGGTATCATACTGGAGCACGTCAAACGCTTTGCTAAAGTCGATGAGGGTAACGAGCACCTGTTCGCGGGCGTCGAGGTACCCGTTGACCTCATCTGTAAAGCTTGATAAAAGCTGGGATGTGTTACGGCCCTTTTGGAATCCATATTGTTTACTGTTAATTATACTATTTTTAGATAAGAACTTATTTATTTCGTTACAAAAAAATCGTTCAATAATTTTATCAATGCTAGGTAATATGGTAATAGGTCTATAGTCGCTAATATCCTTATATGATCCTTTTTTATGTATGGGTCTGATAATGCCAGTTTTTAACTTATCAGGGTATGAGGAAGTGGAGATACACGAATTTATTAGGTGTGTAATTACCGGAGTAATTTTATTATTAATACAAATCAAATCCCTAGTCCTTATACCGTCTATACCGGGGCTTTTGTTCTTATTTAGGTGCTTAATTATAGTAAATATAACATCATTAGTAGCCTTATTCATTCTCATGGACACAGAGGGTACTCTTTGATAGTTTTTATGCGATAAAAGTGGAACATCACAATTACTATTACATATGCTTTTGACATTATTATCGAAGCCATATGCAAATTTATTACATAGTGCTTTTAAGTCTAAATTTTGAAAGTGTTTCCTAACTACATCATCAATGGAGCTACAAACTTTGCCGCAAATATTATTAATAATTTGCCAAACTTTTCTGGGATTTCTAAAGTGGGTACTTATCTCATTTCTTATCGATTTATTTCTAATCATATTTATGTAAGAGTTGGTTTTATTTCTATAACTATTATATATGAGTCTGTTAGCTATATTAGATTCATCTGCTTTCCAGATATCGAATAATTCCTGCTTCTTGTTTGACATATATTTGATTCTATTATTTATCCATTTACATTCATGCCTCTTACTGGTTTTCATTTTACATTTTATTTTGCATTTATCGTACACCTCTGTGAAATTAGTCGTGATAAAACTTAAAATTTCATTTGGGTGTTGTAGTTCAAGCGCAATTTTCCAATCTATTTTGTAAAGTTCCGTGTTTAGCCTCTCGTTATCTATACTAGTCTTAAATCTAGGGCTAACCGGTTTCTGTCGGTTGTTATCGACCAACACAATGCCAGTTATATAATGATCGGCGAGTGAGTAGTTAATCACAGCCGAGTGCACTTCTTTACAGTTTAAAGTCCGAGCAAAAATATGATCAATGCAAGATCTAGATAACACATCGCCCCTTAACTCGATACGTGTATACTGTGTAATTGCGCACTCCAGTCCGTGCGCACTCAAAGAGTAGAAACACTTGTACTTGTCCACTTATTTATATTATTTCCCTTACCGGTTTCGCTGTTGATAATGGAACTTTGAAAAAAAAAAATTGGTAGCCATTTTAAAGCACCACCGTTATGAACAAATCACGTCAATTGGATGTCTAAGAAAAAAAAAATGTTTGCCTAGCGATTTTACTAATTATTTTGAGGATTTATAGCTTATAATAAAAAAATATTGTCATTATGTATCTTTCTAAAACACACAGCGTTGAGGTGAAGAAGCAGTTTGTGAACAGCCAAACAACATCAAAATAATTAAAAACATACCGGTAACTCTGTGAATGTACAGTCTCTAATCTGTACCAGCTAGCGCTTTCCACTCTGTGAAGGCGCACTGACATCTGTCAGTCTTCATAGCGTTTGTGAATTTTGCCGCTAAAAGAGCAAAATTTTTTTCCGTCGTGTTTTTTCGGGCATATTTCACATATTTTAAGTGTTTAAAACAGTTTTAAAAGTGAAAATATTAGTGCCAGTTCGTGTTGCACACGTGTTAATCAATGAGTGATAACGTGGGAGACCCAGATGGGGGTCGGTCGGGCAAGTCCCCTGCCGGCTCGAATACACAAGACGATGACTCCCAAAGAAAGGGGAATTCTCCATCTTCCTCTTCATCGTCTTCCTCGGAGAGTGACTCTCCTGCAACTAGAAGGGCTAAGCGACGTAATGTAGACGCCGGACAAGTCGCAGATCCAAGAGTGGATGCACTCATAACTCAAGTAAGCTGCATATCTAACTTCTTAGCGCAGCTCACAAATCAGCCAGGCTCATCAAACATGTCGCCTCAAATTTGATGTAGATTTGGGGGAACTGCAGGGCGATTATGATGAGAAGAAGGTCCTTCCACAAGCAGATAAAGAGCGGCTTTTAGAGTTAAATAAATTGGCTTGTTTTAACTCTCCGGCATGGAAGACTGTTAGATATAAGAAGGCCTTACAAACATATTTAGCATCTCCAGGCTTCGTGGAGCTAAAAGTAAACGATGAGCTTTGTCATCTAAACAGGGGCAAGGACTATCTTGCTTCAACAGAACAAGTCTTGGCTGGTCTAAGCAATGCAGTATTGGAGCAGAGAGACCTATTAAGGTCAAACTTACAAAATTTGGTGGACTGGGCCTCAAACAATCAAAACCAGCTTAACGCTAACTCTTTGTTTGAGAAAATTTCTAACCTATTTGGCCCAGGATCTGCTATAAGCAAAAATTCAGAACAGACCATGCAGATCATATGTGGAAAAGAGAGCAGAGTGTGTGGAGGTTCGTAGAGACCGACTGTTAGCTGATATAAATAATATAAATTTAAAGACAACTTTAAAAAATGTTCCACCAAGTGATGAATACTTATTCAGCAAGGAGAATCTCCTTCCTCTAATCCAGTCATTGGGGGGGACACAAGTATGGCTTAATACACCCAGTTATGCAAATAAAAAGCCTACTTCTTACAAAAAGGATAAGGTAGAGGTAAAAAGATTACAGAAAGCCTACAATCATAATTATTCCAGCAATTATAAAAATAGAGCTGAGAAAAAGTCCAAGAACTTAAAGAAAAAACAGCCCTTTCGAGGAGACAATACAAACCAGTCTAACCAGTCCAAATGACTACCTAAAGAGAAAGAATTTTGTGGGGGGCTGCTTGAGAAATTCCGTGGATCAATGGCAGAAATTACAGGCAAATTCTTACATACTAAAAATAATTTCGGATTATCATATCCCCTTCAAAAACAAACCACCACCCTGTTATCCTTCCAAGAGAATTCAGATAAAATTCAGAACAAAAACTTCCAAGTACATGACCCAGATGATCGAAGAATTAAAAGCTCAGAGGATACTAGAGAAACCAAAGAGCTTGGAACCAGGTTTTTTCTCAAAGATGTTTTTAATACAGAAGCCAGATGGAGGAGTAAGACCTATTTTCGATCTCCGTGGTCTGAACGCTCATGTAGCAACAAAGTTTTTCAGATTGATTTCACAGACTTCAGTTCCGGAATTTCTCCAGGACTTCGACTGGATGGTAAAAATAGATATGCACCAAGCGTAAGCGTACTTTCACCTTGCAATATCAGAGACACACAGACGTTATCTGAGAATAATATACAATCAGGAAGTACTACAACTAACTGCCCTACCTTTCGGTCTTTGTTCTGCTCCCCATACTTTTTCCTCAGTAACGAATTGGATTGCGGAAATCCTTCGTTCTCGAGGCATCCGTTGCATGGTGTACCTGGACGATTTCATCCTGGCTCACCAGGGGCCTTATTGTCTAACTTTAATTGCAATCGCCATACCTTCAAGGGTATCGTGACTACAACCGTGATTACGACTATAAATTGGAATCGTCTAAGTTTTAAAGTCACAATCGCTTTGAATCGCTGAACGAAATGAATGACCAACCAACCAAATAAAAAAATTAAAGTGACTACGAAACCGCTAGCGGCTTCCTTAGTTTTAATCACAGACATACAGACTAAACCTAAGGATTAAATAGCGTTGGCAAGTTTCCATACAAAAACCAAACGACATTTAAGCTACATGGTACGAAGAAACTTATAAAAATAGGTTGTTTTGGCTGGCATATGCTTGAAACATATTTGTTAATACCTAAACTAATCTCTCGTATATATTTTGTTTGGAAACAAGCAATATTTATATCTAAAAGAGCCCGTAATTCACTGAGCTAAAATTGCTTCAAGTCAACTCTATGCGTTTATTATTAATGTTTGGTCTATGGTTTTAAATTTGTTCGGTCGCGACGACGAGCAAAGCGAGGAGGAGCGGTTAGGTTGACATGTAAGCACATATTAGGGAGCCAAGCGAAGCGAAGCGGAGTGAGGCGACCCGCGTAGTTTTAAAATAATTCACGATAAGCAGAAAAAAAGTACCGAGCCTTTTCGATGACTTACGGTTCAATTTATAAAATTCAAGGACCGCTTCCCTTTCCGAACTGTACATTGCAAATTTAACTTTATTAGTTCAAGCTAAGGAAGATATTCCACCAACTAAAATATGACATGGTCGGTGAACGAATAAAACATGGAAGCAGTCCCTTACTAGCCACCGTTGTTTATCAACGCCGGAAAAGATATACGTAAAGTAATGAAACATTAAACTTTTGTTGCATAACAATTAATGTTATAGTTAATAAGTCAAGGTTGCTACTAGCGAGCGGCCGAGTTTATGAGCCACACCCACCACGGTCGAATTTTCGTTGCGCTATAATGGAACGGTAGTAATAATGCTTCCATGTTTTATTCGTTCACCGCTTACGGTTCAATATTTTAAAAATCAAGGGACCGCTAGCGGTACCGTAGTAACTTCCAATAAAAAACCCTAGGCTTAGGGATGTGGTACCGAAACAAAAGTATCGAGTTTATTTAACTATCGAGTATACTCAAGTATACTGTACTAAAGTGTACTGTTTCGTTTAAGTGACCAAAGTTATAAATAAAAGCACGAATTGAAACGCTAAAACGAAATTTCAATAAGTTGCTGTCTGCAGGGATGTCTATTCTTTCCAAAATAGATCGATTTCGAATCGTGGTGAATTTACAAATTCAAATTCACAAAAATCGATTCAAAAATCGGAACAGGAATTCACACAATTACCGATTATTAATTTATAGCATTAATTTTTCCTGAGTTTATTGTAAGTAACGTTATGTAGTTGTTTTCTCATATATAAAAAATTAAAGAAATATTTTTTTTAAGTTTTATTGCCAAAGTTACTTAAAATGCACATACAGAACATTATTATTTTGTTAATATCATGTAACAATATTTCTGTATGATGAGTTTCATACACTAGTAAAGCTGGGGTGCTAAAGCTAGGGGTATCTGTTAAGGGATGGTGACTCCGAAGAGAGCTAAGAACCAAACTCAACAAGTGATGATCGAACACTGCTTTATTGGTATTGTTTTCACTAAATAATTGCTAAATACAAAGTGCAAGCAGCCAAAATGTAATTAATTACCTAGGTAAAACCTAATTCACTAAAATGTACAAGTGTACGTTAGCTCGTACAATTTCTAAGTCTCAATTACCTACCCCAACTTCCTATCATCAAATGTAAGGCTCTTCATAAATAATAATTTTGAATTCAAATACTTGCCGGAAACGTAATTAAATGTGGGTATGTAATCTTTTTATTTGTATGTTATTTGTTCGCAAAATTTTCCGAGAAACCGCAAAAAATCGTGTCCACGATTCTGCGGTTGTATGGATCGATTCTAAGATCGAATCGCTTCGAAAAAATCGATCCAAAATCGATTTTCTTGGCCCCAATTAATCGATCTTCAAATAAATCTATTTAAAATCGATATCCCTAGCTGTTTGTTTTCTTCGCAAGGAAGTTTTGTTTTGCAAGAAGTAAAAACTGAACAAGGAAATGTTTTTAAACTAGGACTGAAATTCATGAGGTATGTAAAAATGTTTATGATAAATTAAACAATTAAACAAGAAAACATTTTTAACAAGCAAATATAAAATAAACAGACTGTTTATTTTATATTTGCTTGTTAAAAATGTTTTCTTTTGTTTTCTTTCTGTCATGTTAAATAATTAATAATTTGTTGGCCCGATGATGTGTAATACGAAACCGGTAGCCTAAGTTAGAATAAAAATAAATATATGTGGAATAAAAGTACAAGAATTTGTGTATAATTTATTCAAGATGATATTCCACCAAGAACCATCAATCGAATCCATCCAATATAAATTGATTAGTTCCCTAGGGTACTTGTCCTACGCTTGTAGGCCTCACCTAAATATTTTGGCGGTTGTATATGAAACAGTGGTGTCTATTCGGTGTAACACGACTTATTTTACAGGACTAAACTTAATTTAAGCATTGTGTCTTTGTCTTTCTGCATCGAAAAAGGACAGGGCGCTTAAAATAAGGTTAGTCCTGTCAAACAAGTTAAGTCGTGCTGCACCAAATCAACACCATTACCTATTTAATTTCTCTTAACAAAATATTATATCATTTTGCTTACAGAATGCCTGCTCAGAGAATATTGTTAGAGAGAGAATTAAACAAAATGTTAACAGTCGGTGGGACCAACTATCCGAAAGGCTTAATTGTTTAGGCAATGGCGCTACAAAATCACCTAGAGAATGAAGAGTTGTATATGTGTATACACAGAAACCTTTAAAGAGTGGAGCATTATGAATATTCTGGGGAGAGACAGCATATTTGGAGAGATATCGGTGTGCATTCCATTTCCAGTAAGTGTTATGTTTCATCAATAGCTCATTTTTCTGCCCTTTGCAAGGTATGCCTCCTTTTTTTTACACCACCAACACCTATCCTGGGCCAATATCATCCATATTCTACCAGCTAGCATCTAAATGTCATCGGCCCACCTAGCTGACGGTGTGCTGAATTCTCTTTAGCATTATGTTTGCTGGGTAATTTTAAATTTTGAAACCTCTTACAGAAAATCTTTTCTTGTTATTGACATGTAAATACATATTTAAGTTTAAGTATGTCAAATGCTTTTATCTTTTAATTAAGTTGGAAATAAAATTTATAAGCAAATATTAAATTTGATGTGTATAACTTTTCAGGAACCTGCAAGTTATTCTCTGAAAGATTCCAGCGAACATCCTAGATTTGCAGATTAATAAGTTTAAATATATTTAGTCTTTAGTTGGGAATGAAAGTTGAGTTTATTTTTTGTTACATTACTGAGTTCCTTTAGTCTTAAATGTGTAGCCTTATAAGGGTGACATTGTCGCTGTGCGACAAAACCTTTTTCTAATAAAGATTATAAAAAAATACATTCTTTCTGTGTTATTGCTACTTATCCAATTTTTTATTGAATATTTTTATCTTTATATTATTTATAGAGTCCAGTTGTTTGAAGCACAACATGCAGGCTGCTGCGCCTCTGGTGGCAAGCCCCCAGGCCTCGCTACTGTCTCCTTTGCCCAGTGCGCAAACCCAACTCTCACTGATTAATGAAAACACCGCCTCTGATCTACCAGTCATGTTTATGCCTGCAAGATAAGCACCAAAACAACAGTGGATGGCTTTCTTTTTGCAACATTCTCCTTTCTAGCCACTATCTATGGGTCAGCCTTTACTCCTCTACCAGCGCCATCAAAATTGTTCTTGCCATACTAAAATGTAACTCATACATAAAATAAACTGTATTTCTTATAACTATATTTCTTACATCTGTATTTCTGATCAACCAGTCACGTCTATGCCTGCAAGACAAGCAGCACAATCCTATACAATACAATCCCTTGTTTCGGCTATCTTTTTGCAACATTCTCTTTTTTAGCCGCTATCTATGGGTCAGCCTTCCCTTCTCCACTGGCACCATCAAAATTGTTCTTGCCATGCTAAAATGCAACTCATACATAAAATTTACTGTATTTCTTAAAACTCTCCAACAATCTGTATAAATAAATAACAGCTCCATGACCGCTGACTGACTGACTGAGAGACAAGGTACAGCCAAGAACGCTGAAGGCGAAAATACATAGGTAGTAACATAAAATTGAAGATCCTTGCTATTGAAGTTCATTATTACATCTAGGCCTAGCTAGAAGCATTGATAGGTCAATGTCTAGAGGTGCACTAAGAAAGCATTTATCGAAATTCACCCCTCAGTGGTGTGGAACTGGGTGAAAACTCGTGTATCGAACATGCCTTCCGAACATGGTACAATGGGCTGTTTTAAACCCAAAACCTCATGGACGAAGTCGTAGGCATGCTCTAGTTACATGAAAAGTACAAAAAGTGCATAATAGATGAGTAATTATTACAAATTTGCCTAAAAACCGTTGAAAGAGGCAGCCTATTTGTGAAATCCTTCATTTGACATTTCCGATAGCTTTCAAAGATTTGATTTGGATACGCGATACCATTTTATGTCAAATTTGTGATATCTTTCACTCAAAATTGCGATCACAAGCACAACGACTCGAAATGACAGCTCATGTCCAATAATTGCGGTGTGAAGTTCGTCGATAGCATCCTTCAAATGTCAAATTCATGGGTATGGCGATTGCTGTTAAAAGTTAGACAATACGGCCCCGATACCAATTGTATGCAAACTAGTGATATCGTTCACTCAAAATTGCGATCACAACCACCATGACTAGAAATGACAGCTCATGTTGAACAATTGCGGTGTGAAGTTCGTCAATATCCTTCAGATGTCAAATTCATAACTATGGCGATTGCAATTAAAGTTAGACAATAAGGCCCCAGGTTTGTTCCAAGTTGAAAACACAGGTCGCGGAGACCATAAACATTTTAGAGACCTTGGGCTGGCATTTAAATTACACAAAGTCGATACTGGAACCAACTCAGAGGCTAGAATATCTAGGCCTAGTTTGGGACACCAAGAAAAAACTAATTTCCCTGCCTCTCAAGAAGATTTTGAAAATCAAGAGCACTTTAGCAGGCCTCCGCCAGAAGGGCAGTTGCAAGTTGCGGGAAATTCAAAGTTTATTGGGTCTCTTAAATTTCGCCAATTTTGTTATCCCAAAGGGAAGGCTGCACTGCCGCAGACTACAACTCTTTCAGAGAAAGTTCAATCAGGAACGTCTAAGAGAAAGAAAACCAATTCCTCAAGTAGCAGAAGAAGAGATCGACTGGTGGCTAAAAGCTCTAAATCAGAATTCAGCACCTTTGCACAAGGGAAAAGTCACACACTTTCTGACAACAGACGCAGCGGATGCGGGCTGGGGGGCCCATATGAATGGGTCTCTCCTGTCAGGAACATAGACAAAGGAACAAAAGAAGTGGCACTCGAATCTCAAGGAGATGTTTGCCGTATATGGGGCTATAGAAAGCCAGAAGGAGCAACTAAAATATGCTCACATCCTTGTACAGACAGACAATCGAACTCTGGTGGCGTACATCAGAAACGAGGGAGGAACTCACTCCCTGGCCCTGTTAAATCTGGCCACCAAGTTGCTGACCATAACCGAACAGCTGAGCGTATCTCTGTCGGCATGTTACCTCCCAGGGAGGTTCAACGGGCTAGCAGACCACCTGTCAAGAGGTCGGCCACTACCCGAATGGCACCTCTTGTCCACAGCAAGAGAGCAAATATTTCAAAGATGGGGTATCCCAGAGGTCGACCTATTCGCATCAGCAAGCACAGCAGTTGTGCCCAAGTATGCAACTCTAGAATCCAGAGATGGGTCTGCAATTTTTTGCGACGCTTTCAGTCAACATTGGGACTACCACCTAGGGTGGATATTTCTTCCTCCCAATCTCATCCCAAGAGTTCTAGCACACCTGAATGTGGCGAGGGGAACCTACATCCTGATAGCTCCAGACTGGGGCCAATGCTTTTGGCTTCCAGACTTACAAGCGAGAGCTCTAGAACCACCCTGGCCGATAGAGAACCTGCGAAAGGTCCTCATCGATCAGACAACGGGCAAACCTCCCCCGCAAGTGGACGACTTGTCACTGTTGGCGTGGAGAATTGGGGGTGGTCAGATCAAATAGATCATTGGACTCCAGAGGAAAAAAGTCTGGTTCAGAAAAGTTGGAGACTATCAACTCTAACTACATATACCCCAGCTATAAAGAGGTGGCTGGCATGGTGTAACAAATATGGTGTTAACCACAAAACTCCCAGAGGAAATGCAGTGGCACAATTCCTTGCAAAGCTGTATTTAGAAGATAAGTTATCATATAATACTGTGCTCTTGCATAAATCTGCAGTAGCTACTTATTGTGCAAATTCAGATGAAAATATTTCTACCAACTTTCTGGTTCGACGGGTATTGAAAGCAATAGCCTTAGCTAAGCCACCACCTCAGAAACCACCTGTATGAGATACAAAAGTGTTGTATGACTGGTTGACTTCTACACCTGAAACAGGCACTCTTTTTGACATATCCAGAAGAACAGCTGTTATCCTTTTGCTAGCTTCTGGTCGCAGAATACATGACTTGACACTACTACAAACTTCAGATGATAGCATTATACAAGAAGAAAATGATATTATATTAAGGCCATTATTTGGCTCAAAGACTGATTCAGCAAAACATAGACAGAATGGTTGGCGCTTATCACAGCATCCTAATCAGTTAATTTGTCCAGTAAGACATGTTAGACTACTTATAAATTTAGCTGAGAGTAGAAGAGCTGAGAATTCCAATTCAACCAATTTATTTATTACTGTGACGGGAGCTGTAAAAGCAGCCACAAGAACAATTATTACTGGTTAATGCCTAAATTATTAATGTGTTTCTAGAAAATGAGTAAAATTTTTATTTTCATTTCTTTATACTATTTAGAGCCAGAGAGGCTATTTTGTTTATATAATATTTTGAATATTGAAGAAAGGTGCTTTCTTGTAACAATGAAGCATTTATTTGGTACAAATTAAATTACATTACCTCAGTCATTAAATAATTTCTTTGGTTTACATTACATTTGTGTTTTTATAGATAATTCACATAGCGTTTGCATTGATCACCAGCAGATATCAAACACGTCTTCACCTCAACGCTGTGTGTTTTAGAAAGATACATAATATTAATGTTTTGCATTACAACAATTTCTGAAGAAAACACACAGCGTTGCAACAAGGATCTTGCTGGCGAAGACACTATGAAGACTGACAGATGTCAGTGCGCCTACACAGAGTGGAAAGCGCTAGCTGGTACAGATTAGAGACTGTAAATTCACAGAGTTACAGGTATGGTTTTAATTATTTTGATGTTGTTTGGCTGTTCACAAACTGCTTCTTCACCTCAACGCTGTGTGTTTTCTTCAGAACATAATACATGTTTTGTTGTAATGCAAAACATTAATATTGTCTATCCTATCATGGGCATACAAATTCAACCTTTAACTCGTTTTCACCCATCCCAATAGATTTTTGTGGACCCATAATCAAACCGTGTTTTTACAATATATATCTCTGCTGCTACTTGGAGACTCGTTAAAAAATACATATTTTATAATATTATATTACAACTTCTTGTTTATTGTAGATTGAAACCTACTAGTTCCTGTAGATATAGATTTGACTTATAGAGGGTTTTATTGGAACCTTAGAATTATCCATAAAAACAAGGACAGAACTTATGGTAGGACTAGGTATGTACGTATGAATGTTTGTTCGACGATAACTCGAGTAGCGTCGATCGGAATGTTATGAAATTTGGCAGACGAGTAAATACAGATTGAATATGAAACCGCTAGCTTTATTGAAATCTATGAATCAGAATCACTAATGGCAAATTTAGAATAAATTGTTACCTACTCAACGAGACATGTGACTATGTGACTGACTGACAACAGACACGACGCGACGCTACGAAACCGATAAAACTACAATACGATGTGTATTTACTGCCGGGATATACGTCCTTCCTTCCCCTCAACGAGCCTCCAACCCCCACCAACCCGCCCGCGATTGCCACCAGCCAGTCGCCGGCAACCATCCGTCCAAAGTATACATCTCGACTATACGATGTATCATCGCGAGTACTACGAAATGGTGCGAGTGTACATAATGAGTGCAGAAAATCTTTATGCAGCGAGAAGATTGTACGAAGCGAATAGCATTCCTCGGCTTCGTGCCCAAGGACTAGCCAATCCTAAGATTCGTCATCGCCAAACGATTTCAGCGGTAAACCAGCGGCTACTAGATCATGGTCAATTTACTGTGCAAAACCATGCTCAAGGCCATGGCGCGCAACGTCTGGCTATTGAGGTAGAAGACGCAGTGTTTGACTTATTTGAGCGGAACCCCCGAGCCAGTACGCGAGACATAGACGTTTGAAATTAGCCAATCATCAGTGTGGAAATTGCTGCACTATGCTGGACTTCATGCATACCATTTTCAAACAGTGCAGCACCTGCATGAGGCCGACGCGCCAAATCGTCGCACGTTTTGTGAGTGGTTCCTTCAAAACCAAGACAAAGACATATTGTGGACTGACGAGTCAATGTTTACACGTGTAGGACTGTACAATTGCCACAACGTACATTGGTGGACGTACAGAAACCCACACATGATTTGTGAACATCATCATCAAGTGCGTTTCAGTGTCAATGTGTGGGCCGGCAAATATTATTTTTAGAGTGCATTACAAACCAGAAAAGATAAATTAGAAACAAATGTAAAGAATGTTGAAATGAATGAAATGTCTAATAATAATAAAGTGATAATGGATGGAAGAAAGATCAGTTATGATTTTTGATACATTTTAGTGTCGAAATATCGATTTATTAGACCTGCGACCAATGCTATACGAGCTTCGGAGTGATCAAAATGATCTACTCCACCTATGTATCTCGTGTATTCGGCAATAGCAGATGGGCAGTACATGTCCTTTTTTCGCTCGTCCTTTTGGGTTCTTTGGATTACTTCAATTCTTTTAGGATCTACTGCAGTGGTAATTACGTAAACATCTTTTGTGTCTTTCCATTTTATAACCGCTGAAGGAGGGCAAACGCGGAAAGTAAATTCACCTGGTGCGAGTTTATTTTCTTTGATCTTTTGTCGCTCTTCCGGAGTTAGAGCTTTTTGAACAGGCAAATCTTTGGGAAGACCTTTTCGTTGCATTCGAACAATTGCAATCGCAAAAAGTCCTCTATTATAAAGGCATTCCATTCAAGTTCTGACACCAAAGGTTTTGCACCTCTGACCAGATTTTATGTTTATAGGTATTAAATAAATGTTAACTACAAAAGATTATAATAGTAATGTCTTAGATATTCACGATCACTGTATTTTATAATGAAACTATTTTTAACCGGATTAATCACGTACTTACTTATTGATTTACATTTTTCCTGCCAATGTAAAATCAATAAACACGCAATTAATCCGGTTAGAAATTGTTTCATTGTAAGATAAAAATAATTACTTATATTACTTATGTATCTACATAAAATATGATCACTATACTTACGTCAAAATGATCTTCACAACAATAAACTGTACTTTTATCGCCAAATGGATCTAACCTCTTCATAGCTTTAATCCATTTTTTTCGCATTTTAACGTCTTTTGGAACTATAAAAAACAAATTTTTCGGCGAATTGGTAGTTGTATTTTTACATTTAGGCACAACACATGTGTATGATAAACCCCCCTCTCGACAGGAGCAATTTAGATTTCGCGTGCTGGACCCATTTATATTGTACAAAAACTAAATCCTGCCAGAAAGGGGCTTTCCACACGATGGGGCCTAATATAATGGTTCAAACACTCACATTAAAGTTTACTTTCTCGTCCTGGACGGGTCCTCAGCGCTCGATCTGGGTCACGACTCAGCCCTGGCTCAGAGGAAGGCGCAGGTCCCCTGGGTGTGAGTTTCCCTTCTTCTGACGTTGACTGTCGTCGACCTCGGCACGGAGATTTCTGACAAACGACCAGCCCAGTCAGCAGTTTGCAGATGTAGATTCCTAAACGCAACCCTCTAGCCCTGGGCCAGCCCAACCCGTTAAAGGCATCACGATTTCTGCTAAACGTGGTAATGAAAATCTTGTCTCATCACCTTCCACTATTATCGGATTTACGAAACTTTTCGCGTACACGTCCCGGATCACAGTTCACACTGATCAACTGGTTTATTTCTCTATTTTAACTATTTATTTCCTTGAAATACTAAACACATAACCTTTTGCAACTCTTGTTGTCTGAAAACGCCATCAATCTAACCGGACACACGTCCATGTCACAATTCGACAACTCGTGTTGCCATATCAATAAAAATCAAATATCTTGACACATACAATGTGCGTTCCGATACGTTTTAAAGCGAACAACATGATTTCCTAGTATTTGGATTGGATATTTTTAAAAGAATTTTCGTAAAATTTCAACGGTACGGGCGCGCGACTGCGAGCGGACTGAGTGAGTCAGACTGAGCGTGTTGTGCGATGACGTCACACCGTAACCGGCGGCCCGCGTCGTACGGTTACAACTTGTTTTACTTATAAATCGGAAACTAATTGACGTATCGAAGTAATTCTTTCACTAGTATTTTTTGTTTTTGACAGAGAATATGGAGTGCTAATAATCAAAGTTAGTTAACATTCTTTATTACCAATAAATCGGTAAGTTTTGCAACGCTGCCCTGTGGCTACAAAAGAGTATATCCATAACTTTGGATATACAAGCTACGTATTAAAATAGCTAATTTAGAAAAAGGACTAATAATAATTAATTAGAAAAAGGACCAAAGTAGTAAAGGGTTAAAGCTTCAATATAGTAAGAGTCCAAAACTAAATTCCTTAAGTGCTACTTTATCATTTACTGGAGCGCACTAAATTGAACTTGCCTCCACAAATATTCACTATTTTTATCGTCGTTTGCCTATAATTGACGATTATCATTCTCATTTTTACCTCAACAGGTACTGACAAATCGTCCGTATAGTTACACAGTCCGCTGCGATTCTGCTGTGCAAGCTTATTACATCACGATGCCGATTATAAAAGAATCTTTCAATCTGGCTCCACATCCGATAATGGGGTAATTAAAAAACTTGTTTTCTTTAAATGCAATTAATTATAATATAATTACTTCAATATTCTAGGGTAAGTATCTCGTTGGCGCAATTGGTAGCGCGCTTGTCTTGATATCGAAAGGTCGCAGGTTCGAATCCTAGAAAGAGGTATCTTTTTCAAATTCTTGTCTTTAAATTTATTTATATTCCAAAGCGATGGGTTTCCCAATTAAAACACAATGTTGTAATATGTTTATGGTAAACTTCAGGTTAGAAGCAGCCATGTGGCGTGAGATCGGCATCAAGCTGACCATGATGGTGCTGCCCAACGTACCGGCCTACCACGGCTGGTCCTCAGAACGGCTGAGCCTAAGACTAGAACATGCTTTCGTTCCTTGTCTGAAGGCTTTCAAGGTGAGTGATAATTGTACAGCCACGCTTTTAGCAACTTAATATTACCAGTTTAAAACCACGTTTTAGTCGCGTGCTGCTCTTGAGTGGCTGAGTATATACCATACTAAAGCCCGGCTTCCACTGCGACTGGGTGATAAGCAGGAATTAGCCGAGCTGAACGGGCGGCAAACTTTGAGTGAAACAGAACATTTAAAAAACATAAAAAGGAGCGTGTTTAGGCATATAATCCTTAACGTTCTAAAAGAACGGCTTGCTTCTTTGTTGAACTATCTAGCATTAACTTACTTGTTTTAATGACAGCTTGGCACAGTATTGCAATACATTGAAGACTGCTTGATGCTTTCTTGTTTGAAGTTCTTCTTGTCTGTCTCCTCGCTTCACAATTATTTTTATTAAACCATGCAAATACTTTAATTTATACAACGGTACTGCTTCAGAAAAACCTAGAGTTACGTAATTCGACAGTTTTGGGAACAGTCTGGAAGAAGGTATTTAAAATCTTGCCAATACTTATAATAAAACAGTAGAATCCGCTATGTCTGTACATTGAAGAAAAGTAATAGAAATAAAAAGGGGGTGACTAAAAAAGAGTAATAGAACACAAATCAACGATTTTTAGAATTATTTTCTCTCTGTCTGTCCGTCTGTCACCAGGCTGTATTTCTGTTGCCGCTATAACAACAAATACTAAAACCGGTCAAGTGCGAGTCGGACGGAACAGACGTGATTTTTTTGCCATTTTTATAGATAATGGTATGGAACCCTTCGTGCGCGAGCCCGACTCGCACTTGGCCGGTTTTTAATTTGCTCACACCACCAGGTTTGTCTTCTCGTGGAACACTCTTGCCAGATATCAGTTGACTCAATTCGCCAAATTTTGACTACCGAGTAGCGTAAATAAATCGCCTATTTTTTTATTTTTGTCATGTAGCCTAATTCGCTTAAAATTTTGAGCCAAGTAGCCTAAATTTAGCCCCAATAAAGAAAAAACGTAAAAACGACAATAAAACGCAAAAAAAGTATTTATATTTTTAAACTCATCATTATGCTACGATACATATTAGAGATGGGATTTAACAGCATAAATCTGTTAACATGTAACTTGTTATATACTAGGCTCTTCATTTACCTGCTACTTTTAACAGGAAAATTTCCTTGTTAAAGTAACAGATTGAATAACATCCTTAATAGGACAAAGCAATTTTGTACTTTTTGCGAAGCATGAAAACACTTTCGAAAATCTTTGTACTATTTGACCAAAGTAACTAGAGAATGAGCCAACCAATAATGAATTCTATCAAAAGATACTAAAGTTCATATCATTCTACTTGTTGCCTTGGTCGAGTAGTATGTAATTGCTTTTAGCAATAACAATGCATGGGTTTGCCATCGGAACAAGGATCTAATTTCAAAGACCGTAAAAATGCATATTCGTTGTTCTTAGCTTTCATTTATTATCACCAGCCAGTAGGCACCCCAGCCAGATGCCGGATGTTAAAACCGATATCCCAAATTCCCAATCCCAAGTAACAAGTAAATCGACAAATCCCGAATAATGTGCCATGCATGCTAAATAGTGAAATGGTAACAGGGAACTGTGAATTCAGTTCCTAGGTTACCTGTTAAGCTGCAGTTACTAGGTATTTGTTAACAGGTAAGTAATTCCTAGCCCATCTCTAATACATATATTATGTGGTATTGATCAAAAGCGCGAGACCACATTTTTATATTTAATGTATAAGTTTTTTCTTTTTACAAAAATCCATTTCTTAACTTCGTGACGAAGTTCACCATCACCACCAGCGGGAGAATCCTCATTCCCACTAGAAGTAGGAACAGTAGATGATCCAGCCGCATCAACCCGTCTTCTTTGGTACAAAGTTTTGGAGTTGTGCATTTTAACGTTACCTACATTGCAGCATATTTTTTAGCGTTAGTCTATCTCAATCTTACAGATAATGTACGCCTCAGATACATCTGAGGTGGACGCAATGGAACGCAAGCAACATACAGTGCAGACTGCGTAATATGCACGTTTCATTACACGTTTTTTACGGAATTATTAAGGAATTATTTAATGAATGTAGGGTAATCCTAAAATAGCCTAAATCACCCGTTCAATTAAATTAAAATATTTTTTTTGCAAAATAGATACTTACATAAAGTATAATTTCTACAAGTCAGAGTTAATTTTAACAATATTTATCTTTAGAATATAAAAAACATATAATAATACGGGAAATAAAATATACACCTGGATAAAATAGAGGAATCTAGGAATAAAAATATTATACAGGTTGAAAATGATACCTCTAGCTATATCAAAGGAAACTATTCTATGTTCGAAATGAAAAATGTTGGCTTTGTTACTTTTGTCATGTTTCATAATAATAATAAAAAAGTTTTCCTACAAAAACCGAAAAGCATTGTCATATTATCACTTGTCGCTCGTCACCGCCTACTATCGCCACGTGATCGCGCGCTCACCCCAGACCCCCGTTCATAAATTGACACTTTCGTCAGGCTCTTCCTTGACTAAGGGGTCAGTGCACTCGGATAGTTTCAAAAAGAAATTTGAAAACACAAGGTCAAGCGTATTACCAGCTCTGTTTTGAGAGTTATTGTACTGATTAAAACCTAAATAATTCAAATGATTAATTAAATTACTAGCTGAGTTTTGGAGGTCAGTGCTTACCTTTTTTAAATAAGTAGGTGGATCTGTATCCCACCGCACGAAATTAAGGTTGAAATCCCCTGTTAAAAGAAAGTAATCATCTGGACTAGATGCAACCACATCGTTGATCCAGTCAGTGAGTGTACTTGCACGTAGTGATAGTTTTGTTATGTGAGGCTTGTCTTGGCGGTCGGGTGGCATGTAAACCAAGGCGATATGGAGATCACGTTGTGAGCCGATGGAGCGACTATCGACAGTAAGCCACATGCACTCCACACCGATATGATCGCGCTGCCAGTCCGGTCGCGCGCGCACACTCAGCTGACTCGAGCACAAAGCCAACACGCCTCCTCCGCGTGAACCTCGATCTGCACGAAATACGTTATACCTACTATCGGTTAACTCGGAGTCTAAAACACTGTCCGATAGCCATGACTCAGTGATTAATATTATATTATGGTCAGAAACTAAAATGTTATTATAGAATTCATTGGTCTTGGTATTTAATCCACGAACATTTTGATAAAACAATTTTAATTTCGTTGTATCTATTTCGTACGATGTGTATGGTAGCTGTACATATGAATAGTATAAATAAGGAATAGATACGGTTCGGTAGGTACACAAGGTGCAATGTTGGAGCAAAGAAGATAAGTGGATGAAACGTTAAGATATGAATGGATTTTTTGGCAGGTTTGTGATGTTTTTATTATTGGATGTGTATGGTAGGAGTATTGTATTGAGATGTATTTATTTGTATAGTGTAGGGTGTGTAGTGAATGTGAAGAAAACGCAAGTCCTGCAAATATAAAAGTATAACAATACCTATACATAAGAACTTTAGAAATTAGCAGTACTAAACAGAAACGTAAACATTTCATTATTACTTTCATATAAACTTTTTTAAATCTGATTCTTTGTTTATAAGAATATATGGCGCTCTTTCTTCTTTCCTCGCGTAGATACGACAGTTTTTTGTCCAGACAAACTGATAATTTGTGGCTTTCTGTCTATCTTTGCATTGTTTGAGCAAGATCTTATTTTTAACGGTGAGATGTTCGTTAATATAGATTTTAGAAATAGCACCATCCATTCCTACGTCCTTACTAAGTACGCCGCGGGATTTTCGAGCAGCAACCAGAAGGGCATCCTTGATGGCAAGTACACCAAACAATGATACTGATATTAAAATCGCGACCTTTAACTGTAAGTCTGTTAAAAGGTCAGTAGACGGTATTAGGAATTTATGTGATATCGTGGATGTAATTGTTCTTCAAGAAACTTGGTTGCTCCCGCATGACTTGCCTTTTTTGTCGACCATACACAAGGATTTTGAGTATACAGGAAAATCCGCAGTGGACCTAACAAATGGACCTCTTCAAGGACGTCCCCATGGAGGGTTGGGAATTTTGTGGAAAAAAAGACTCTTTCAGTCCGTGTGTGTGCTTAACTGTGACAGTGTAAGAATAAACGGTATTAAAGCTGTTGTGGGTGGCCGTTCTATTCTAATCCTTAATGTTTATATGCCTACGGATAGGGATGACGACAGCAACCTGCCAGAGTTCACAACGCGTATGGGTGAAATTAGTGGTGCGGTCGAAAATAGTGATGTGGATGCAGTGTACGTACTCGGAGATTTTAATGCTCATCCCGGAAAAACTTTTTGTGATGAGCTTGTAAGCTTTTGTTCCGAGCAAGAATGGGTATGCGCGGACTTTGAGAAACTGGGTATGTACTCTGATAATTATACATTTAGGAGTGAATCTCATGTGAATAGTACAAGTTGGTTAGATCATTGTTTGGTCACCAAATCTGCGTGGGAGACAGTGACAAAAGTAACAATACACTATGACGTTTTCTGGTCCGACCATTTCCCACTTATAGTACAATGTGACTTGAAAGCAATTAGAGCAAAGGCAATATGTAGTGAGATTAAGCGTAACGGGGCTGTTTGGGGCGAGAGACTGCCGGCTCAGATAAGTTATTACCATGAACTCTGTAATAAGGAATTTCGAAAAGTTAACCTTCCGGACGAGTTAAGATCTTGTTGTGATAAGCCGTGTAGCAATCTTTCTCACCACAGCATCATTGATAAAATGTATAAAAATATAGTGGGAATACTAACAAAAGCTGCGGTGAGTAGTGACATTACGAAAATCAAAAGGAAATATAGACATGTGACCGGCTGGAATAAGCACGTAAGTGAGGCTCACAGGGAGGCCAGATCTAACTTTCATCTTTGGGTACTGTACGGAAAACCTAGTACTGGGCCAATACATCAAGCAATGGTTGACAGTCGAAAAGTGTTTAAGGTTAAGCTTAAATGGTGTCAAAATAACGAAGAACAGATTAAAATGGACATTATTGCAACACATAGGGCCAATAATGATTTTAAAAAGTTCTGGAAGAACACAAATAAGCTTAACATTAAACCTGGACTTCCGGTGAGTGTCGCGGGTGCTAGTGAGCATAAAAATATAGCAGATATGTTTAAAAATCATTTTAGGGTTGAATCTCCATTAGGACCATCCAGTACAAATGTAAATAATTATTCTAGGACTAAAGTGGACATCTGTGAGCAGCGGGAAATCATTCGTTTCTCCGCAAAAGAACTGAAATCTGTTATTCAGAAAATGGTAAGGGGTAAGTCCCCCGGCCACGACGGACTAAGCATTGAACACCTACAGTTTGCAGGTGTCCACTTGCCTCGAGTACTATCTTTGTTTTATTCGTTGTGTGTTGTTCACTCTTACCTACCTGCAGATATGATGAAGACTATTGTTGTGCCAGTAATCAAAAAAGAAACGGCGATATTTCTGATAAAATAATTATCGACCCATCTCGTTAGCCACGATCATGGCGAAAGTCTTGGACAGATTATTGGATGCTAGATTGGGTCCCGTCTTAAAGCTGCATGATGCGCAGTTTGGATTCAGACCTGGTCTATCGACAGAGAGTGCCATATTAAGCCTTAAGCACACAGTTAAATATTATACTGATCGAAAAACTCCCGTATATGCATGCTTCTTGGATCTGTCCAAGGCTTTCGACATGGTGTCCTATGACATCTTATGGCAAAAATTGAGGGAGACAAATTTACCACCGGAATTGCTTTCCATCTTTGAATATTGGTACAGAAAACAAGTAAATTTTGTAAAATGGTCGGAAACACTCTCGGACTCGTATAGGTTGGAGTGCGGTGTGAGGCAGGGGGGGTCGCCTCACCCAAGCTCTTCAACCTGTACGTGAACGGACTGATCGAGGAGCTGAGCAGGACACATGTTGGATGTCACATCGATAACGTGTGTGTTAATAACTTAAGCTACGCGGACGACATGGTCCTCTTGGCTCCTTCTGTAAGTGCTCTCTGAAAATTGCTGAAATTGTGTGAAAAATATGCAATTAGCCATGGACTGAACTACAATGTCAAAAAGTCTGAATTCATTGTATTTAAGGCAGCAAATAAAAAACCTAGTATTGTTCCCCCGATTACGCTGAATGGAACTGCTCTGAAAAGGGTCAACTCCTTTAAATATCTGGGACATATTGTAACAGAAGACCTTACTGACAGCAAGGATATTGATAGGGAACGCAGAGCGCTGGCGGTCCGGAGTAATATGTTATCACGTAGGTTTGCTAGATGTACAGAGCAAGTGAAAATAACATTATTTAAAGCGTATTGTACATCCTTATATACAAGCAACTTGTGGATAAACTACACACAAAAGTCCATCAGCGCTCTGCGGGTACAATACAATAACGCGTTCAGGATGTTGTTGGGACTGCCGTGGCGCTGCAGCGCGTCCGGAATGTTCGCCGAGGCGCGTACTGGGTTGACTGTTTTCAGGCAATATTGCGCAAAAAAACAGTCTCACTTCTGAGCAGAGTTCGAGGCAGTGACAACAGCATTCTGAGGGTGATTGCTGAAAATACGGAGGGTCCTATTATGGAGCATTGGGTTCAGCGTATTAAACATCCCAATTCTTTATACGGGCTAATGCGTTGACTTGTCTATGGATATTTAATTTAATTTAATTTAATTTTTGTAAACTTTTGTGTAACTTAATTTTTGTAATTTTTGTATTGTTTGTCTTATAATTTTAATGTTTAAAATATGGATTTTTATCCGAAATAAATTATTTTGATTTTGATTTGATTTTTGATGGTTCGTTCCCTGAGGCGCGCGACGATAGCTCGGCCTCGTCCTCCCTCGGGACGCTTCGCCTGGACTCGGTGTGCAAACTCGACGTCTTCCGGCTTTAACTCGAGCCCGATGTGTTCGGCTATCTTCAACACCAGCTCGGGGATGGACTCTTTATTGCGTTACATATCTACTAAATCTCCTTTACCTACGAAAGCAAACAACGAACTAAAAAAATCGTTCGTAAGCAATGCAACAAATCCAAAATAGCAAGATACCTGCCCCCGCCGACACTGAATTTTCAGACCCCCGCGTGTTAGGTTAGGACGCCCCGTCTACTCATTGCAGCTGTCTAGTAGACACGCGCGCGAGCCGCCAAAGGGCCTTTCAAGTTTTGACAAGCTCGCGCTGGTAATCTGTCGCGCCTATCTCTGGTATTTAAACTTACAATAAATGGCCAAAATAAGGTCTAGGAAATATCTATACATATACATAATGTATTGTCCATTTCGTTTTCTCAGTGAACAGAAGTTGATATTCTAAAATCATCTTTATAGGGGTATACTTAAGACCCAATATACTTCGCCCGCAGCTCCGCCTGCGTTTAAAAAAACCACGTCCAAATCCGTTGAGTGGTTCTTGAGTTAAAACGTAAAATACATACAGACAGACAAACATTCTAAAATTGTAATTTTAGTTTCAGTACAATCCTAATAAACCTAAAAATCCTAATTATGTTTAAAAATTTGAAAAAATATTGAATGTACGACCTTTTTAGTACTTTATTATTAGTATAGATTAACTAATATGAGTCGTTTTTGTATTTTGAAAGAATTTTCTGTCCCGTTATTTCGATTGAATTGCTAGATATAAACATTTTATTTCAGGTTTTTGTAGTTAACGAATTGATGGAAGATATTATTCTAATTGATGGAATTTGTCAAGACATGGCAACAAGAGAAATTTTCCAGCCTCCTAGTTATATTCCGAGGTGATATGCATTATTTTTATTCTAAAGTCGAATTAATAAACTTAAATCAGTTAAAGCGAAACAGTATCCTTTATCTAACACATCTCCAAGTGAGTGGGAAATAAACTTGGTAAGCCGCGGTTGTGGATTATTGACACTTCGTTGGTGCAAAACTTCCAGCCATATTGAAATTATGGTTGATAGAGCCATCCATCCAACAGGAGCAGCATTGTTGGTGGTATATATAGCATACTCCTCTCGTTGTATTAGTTCTTTTTCTGATTGCCCGGCAGATGAGAAACTCAACGAAGTACTACTCTGGATCTCGCAATGCTGTGCGGTAAGCTTCTGTACATCAGGTATCTGTAAAAGAGTTCGTACAAACTGGATGTTTGCCGGGATATGCTTCGATGTAATGTAATTTCGTAGGGAGGTACTCGATCTTCCAATATCTTTCATCTTGTACCGTGGCTGTAGTTCAAAAAAATCCGTATTGACACGGGACAACAGTTCGGGGCAAATGTGTAATCTCGCCGCCTCACTCGTTCCTTCCGGGAATACAAAACCTTGAATGCGTGGTTTTGCTTCAACTGGGATTATATCAGCTGGTCTATGGCCCAATAGATTTCTAGTAGGCACTCCATTAGCTAGGAACATCCCTATGGGAAGTGGGGGTATCTCCTCCAATCCTGCGTCTCGACTCGAAGTCAGAACCCTCTTCAAGGGGGCTGATGTAAAATTTTTAAACCTAATAGTTAAGGGGCGTTGCTGGTGCAAACGATCCTGCTAGAATAGGCCCATCCAGTCCACGGAGTACGGCATTATCGGGCACGTTAAATCGAATTTCCTCGCTGCCGGCGCGGCGGTAGTTATGTTTCCTATATTGGTCGGGTAATGGTTAAGTTGTCAGGAATGCAAAGGTCCTCAGGCAACAAGTACTAGCATTTCCCCGTCCCTAACTTCATCTCTCCATTTTCCAAGGCCAGATCTAGGAAATAGCAGTTGAGTAGATTTCGGTTAAAGAGACACCTTTGTAGGGTGTTGGGGGTTGTGGGGGAGGGAGGGGGGGAAGAGCTAACCCCCCCCCCCCCCCTTTAAGTTTCACATCTCGCAAATGATGAGTTTTTTTTAATGAGTGACCAACATAATTAGTCACTTGATGTTAAGAACATTGTTTTGAGACCATGGTATAAGGGTACATATATATTATGTAGGTATATTTGAGGAGGGGAGAGATCCCCCCCGCATAACGTTTATGAAATGCCTACCTACTTTTTTATATCTTATGTTGAGGTTATATTTTCAGTTCAGAGGTCACTTTTTGACATAAATTCACTTCTACATCGGCTCCGGCGCGACGGGAAGTGCAGCCCCTCCGCCCTTGCGTAACAAAGCACAGGCACCCATGCTCACCTCAATACTATGTAAAATTAACAAAATTGCGTTCCATTTCATAGATATTTTATAGACATTATCTTATTTAGTAACGAAATTACAAACAATTTGCAACAAATAAAAAATTGATAAAAAGTCTAATAAAGACCCAAAGAAACCCCTACAATATTATTTATATCAAAAATCAGGTGTTCTCCTGTAAGACACAACCCAAACATTTTCCTTAATCATGTTTTCTAATTGCAGTATACGTACTTCGGACATCATCAGTGGTTTTAAAATGTAAGTGGCCTACAAGTTGTACAGTTAAAACAAAATTTACTCTAGCAATAATCTCACAAACCTACCTTGATGTCGCTCATCATCCTCCAACAACTTTTCGTAGAATGTTTCTTTGAACGAACGTGTCAAGTCTTCTAAAGCCATGTTTGCAACAAGAACTCACTACGAAAACGACTCTTCTTCTTAATTTAGCTGAGTAATCATTTACAATAAAACAAAACACGGAATTTCTAAGCTCTCAGTTCTTCACGATCACACAGAAATAACAAATGAAATAATCATGGTAGAGTCGAGAACTTGTTCACAATTGCACTGAAACAACAAAGCACTGAACACGAGAAACCAACGTTGCACAACGTTTGCCAAAAAGATAGACTCTGAAAGTAATCAGCTGTTGTTGTGACGCCACCTTGTTTAACCAACACGCCGGCTTTCGGTAAGACAGATTGTTAAACGTTTTCGACGATGCTTTATTTAAATCAAAATGCTAGTGACTTGTTTAACGTCAATCTTTAATTAACGGTCTAGGGTGTTAGTTAAGTGTCTGATTTAACCAACTAACTGCGAAAGATACATCAAGTTGTGAACATGCTCCTGGTAACTACGGTAGCTTTTATATTCCCGCAGTGAAACTTTTCCGAGATATTGTCTCTACGGTAATCAATTATAAATACGTACTCTACCCTTGGTATTTTTGATAAAGATCACATTACTATTTCGAATAAATCGTATGAGATCCATTAAAATTAAGTTCTTTCTAGCAGATGAACTGCAAAAAATAGATTCAGAGGGATTCGTAAAAAGTATCGATACCAGAGTCGTATCGATACATTTTCTTCGATACCTAGTATTTTTGTACTCAATACTTTAGTTCCGATACTTTACTAGGTATCGATACTTTATTATATACTCGATACTTTTGTCTCTTCACGGGTGTAATTTTACGCAAAGTCACCATTTCCCTTTGTGACGTTATAACGGTATTTATCTCTTTCGGTCAAGTGTAGATTCCAGTAAAAATAGAACACAGTGTGGCAATGTCGTAAGTCAGTTTTCGGGAATTCACCAATGGTGACTAATTAAAAAAATAATTCGAATTATACCGAAAAATATCCTATTTGAAAGTTATTTTAATTTTGTACATAATAAACCTACATAGTAGATTTCATTAAGTGGCAATTATGCAGAGAGAGTATGTTCTCCATTGATGAATTTCATTGCATTTTGGAGTGATTTATTCAACATTATTAGTAGTATAGTATTGGGACTTCTGGCCACATTTTTGTGGTAGCGATGGTGTTGGGGAAGCCGTACGCTGTTCTAGTTATTTTAGCACGTTAACAGACACAATCCCTGCAAATTTCACAATAGTATCGGGGTCCTGCCCACATTTTGTGGCAGCGAGGGTGTCGAAGAAGGCGACCGCGAATGAGCCTGACTCCCGAGCAACAAAATGTGGGCAGAACCCCGATACTATTGTGAAATTTGTAGGGATTGTGTCTGTTAACGTGCTAAAATAACTAAAACAGCGTACGGCTTATCCAACACCATCGCTACCATGAAAATGTGGCCAGAAGCCCAATACTATCAGGTATTAAGCAGGGGTTGTGTGCGTTAATAACTATAACAGCGCATGCCCTCTTCAACATCGGGGCAACAAAATTTGGAGGAATCTTAACAGCCGGGATTAGCTGGTTCAAGATTACATAAATGTCGTGAACATCCAGTGACCAGTGCATTTAAGATATTGCGATCTTGTCACATAGACTTCTAATGTATTTTATTTAAGAATGAAATTTATAAAGCAATCAAATTCACTAACGCTTGTTGATATTTGTTTGGGATCTACAAAATAAGATTATCGCCATGGAAAACTTTCACCCAATACAATTCGATGTATCGTTTGTGGCCCATCTAACTGTGGCAAAACAAATTTACTAATAGGACTTCTCTTACATCCTAATGCCGGGTATTCATTAGGCAACATTTGTCAATAAACTGTTTACGAATTTGAAACACGCGATTTTGCGCAGAGTAAATTTACTTTTACTTCACCCTGCGCATTAATGGATCGCAAATAAATGCAAGCTCCAAAAGCCCTTTGCGACGCGTCCGTAAAACAATGCATTTTGATATGAACTGGGTCATCAATTAACACATTTCTATTTATTTTTAATTGAGAAATATTATCGAACCCATTGACGAATTTTAACCACTCTAACTTAATATTTTCAGGGGCAGGATCATCCCAACCAAGCTTATCATCAGCCCACAGCTCTTGAATTAACATTTTCGGTTTGATAGTACAAAGAGATAACAAGCCCAGTGGGTCAAAAATCTTGAATATGGACGACAAACTAGTTCTCTTTGTTGGCGTAGTAACCGAAATTGGCTCGATGGGAAAATGTAGATCATCTGTTGTAGGCGCCCATCCAATACCTAATGTGCTAGTGGCATTGCTGATCATAAGTTTATCGTGATTATTATAATCATCAGCGGAATTAAGTACTGAAGGTATATTGGAGCGAAATTTCCTGAGATGAAACCCACCTTTGGAAAGAGCTTTTGTTACAGCCTGCTGAATATAAAGCAAGTCGGTCTCCGATTGTGCCCCGGTCAACAAATCGTCAACATAAAAATCCTTTTGTATAATTTCCTTGATGTTACAGTCGTCACACTCTTCGCCTAATTGCCAGAGACAACGAGTGCTAAGAAAGCTGGCACTGGAAAAACCATACGTAACGGTATTTAATTGTAGAGTGCGCAGAGGCAGCGACTCGTCTTCTCGCCATAAAATTAACTGAAGATTACGACCGTATTCATCGACCATAAATTGGCGGTACATCTTTTCAATGTCGCTTGATAGAACATATTTATGCAAACGAAAACGCACCAAAATATTAAAGAGTGAGTCTTGAATAGTAGGCCCTGTCATTTGAAGATGATTCATTGAGAATCCCGATGTAGAGCAAGCAGATGCGTCAAACACAGTGCGCTGCTTAGTGGATTCACTATTCTCCTTAGTAACAGGATGGTGAAGTAAATAATATTTTACCTCAGTAGAAAGACCCTCGTCATATTCTGATAAGTGCCCCAAATTCGCATACTCATTTATAAAGTCAATGTAGAGTTCTTTGATAAGAGGTTGCTTCTTGAAACGTATCTCAAGACTCGTAAATCTGTTTCGAGCTAAACGAAACGAATCTCCTAGACAATCTCTATCATCACAAAGAGAGAGTTTGACGCAAAAACAACCATCGCTACTACGAGTGGTGTTTGCGAGGAATATTTATTATAATAAAATCACTTTTAAGTCACTGTGTTCAGTTTGTCTGCACTTATCACTTTACTTTTTCACTTGTCCCTTTTTATACATATTCTTAAACTGCTATACGTAAGCGTTACATAAGTTCCGGCATTACAATTATTCTTCATTATACATTGTTAAGGAATATAACATTAGATTACATCTAAAATAATGATATTATTACATTATTACAATTATTAGTTTCTACTATTAATGTTAGTAATTAATGAATTACTAAAGTCAATATTATTTATAATTACTTATAAAATTATATAATAAAACTATACTTTGACTTTACGCGTATTTCTCACATTTCTTAGAGACACTTTCGTCTCCTTATCCCTTATTTTAATTGAAATTACATTTCGATATGCTTTACCAGTGACAGTGGCCTTTTCATACCTAGGCTTGTCCTTTCCTTTTCTTTGGTTCACCAATTTGCTGTAAATACATCTCTTTTTTGGAAATTGCATGATACATTATCATTTGAACTACTCTTTTGAGTTTTACTTTGAATCATTTTTTCGTTCAAATATTTATACAGAACTTTAGTTATTTTTCCATGATCTCTTATCAATTGCTGCATTAATTATTTTTCAAATTTTTCAAAATGTATGTCTAGTACATTGCGTGATTCCGTATGTCCAAAGACTACTTCAAAAGTCGTTAAGTTTGTAAGTGAGTGGATTGTATTGTTGTATGCCATGAGTCATTACAGATACGCCGTGTCTGTAAGCTTTTGCTCGTACTTGGCTAATCTATAAGTTTCCGTTAAGGTTGAATAAAACCTTTCTATAATACCCATTGAGTTAAGGTTATTTGGTGTCCCGATATGTAACTCAACTTTGTTAAAAGCTAAGGTTTCCCTTATTAGGTTGTTATTAAATTCAAAACCTGGATCACAACAAATTTTTGTTGGGGTTCCGTACAATGAAAAGTATTTTAGAAGGGCTCTTACTACTTCTGGTGTTGATCTATTTTGTATTTCTGGCTGGGCCTAGTTCAGTGGCGTAGCATAGGTCACTAGCACCCGGTGCGGATTCCAAATTTGCCACCCTCTTATTTTTGCAATCCATTATAAAAAATTTGGGGCATGGTAAAAAGAGTACTTTTATTGAATAACACTAACCTGAAAAGTGAAATTAACATTTTTTGACATAGAGTAGAAGGTAGAATATCACTTAGAAAAATTACAGAGAAAACGTAATACAATAATGGAGAAATCGCCTACTTCACGAACGCTCTTTTGCGCAGGAGTATCATTACAACCTCAACTCCTCAACTGAAAGATTAAAATTCAACTTTTCTAGTCTTCCTTTCAGCAAAGTTTTTGATCACACTTTTAATATCGATTGCATCAGTCGGGTCTTGTTCAGTCGACAATATAGCTAGATTAGTTAATCTCAGCGTACTCATTGTAGATCGCAACTAATTCTTTATCAATTTCAATTTCGAAAAGCTCCTTTCACAACTAGCATTACTTATAGCAGTTGTCAAAAATATTCTGAGCATTATGAAAATGTTAGGCACGGAGATTTCGAGCTTAGATTCGACAATGAACTTCAATTATTCAAGTGGACCTATATTAGCTTTGCCTAATTTATCAAGATCTCCAGTAGCAATGGCAAAACTTCGAAGTCGCCCTTGCTCAAGTTCAAACTTTTTTTAAATCTTTTTACTCGCTAACTTTGTGAATATATCCAATGAAACGATCATCGGTAATCGTTAAATCATTATTTTCTGTAAGCAAAAAATGCTGTCGATTGCCTCCAAGGTGTAATTCGTGTTGCAACGATGTACGCGTAACGCGTATCTTTGCTGTTTTTCTACCAGTAGCTTTTAGCTCAAAAGGCCGTTTACCAACTATTATATTAGTAACGGGTGATTTTTTAAGAGCTTGAGAACTTTTTTTAAAAAAAAAACGCATAAAATTTGCAAAATCTCATCGGTTCTTTATTTGAAACGTTAGATTGGTCCATGACATTTACTTTTTGAAGATAATTTCATTTAAATGTTGACCGCGGCTGCGTCTTAGGTGGTCCATTCGGAAAGTCCAATTTTTGGCAACTTTTTCGAGCATTTCGGCCGGAATAGCCCGAATTTCTTCGGAAATGTTGTCTTCCAAAGCTGGAATAGTTGCTGGCTTATTTCTGTAGACTTTAGACTTGACGTAGCCCCACAAAAAATAGTCTAAAGGCGTCAAATCGCATGATCTTGGTGGCCAACTTACCGGTCCATTTCTTGAGATGAATTGTTCTCCGAAGTTTTCCCTCAAAATGGCCATAGAATCGCGAGCTGTGTGGCATGTAGCGCCATCTTGTTGAAACCACATGTCAACAAAGTTCAGTTCTTCCATTTTTGGCAACAAAAAGTTTGTTAGCATCGAACGATAGCGATCGCCATTCACCGTAACGTTGCGTCCAACAGCATCTTTGAAAAAATACGGTCCAATGATTCCACCAGCGTACAAACCACACCAAACAGTGCATTTTTCGGGATGCAAGGGCAGTTCTTGAACGGCTTCTGGTTGCTCTTCACTCCAAATGCGGCAATTTTGCTTATTTACGTAGCCATTCAACCAGAAATGAGCCTCATCGCTGAACAAAATTTGTCGATAAAAAAGCGGATTTTCTGCCAACTTTTCTAGGGCCCATTCACTGAAAATTAGACGTTGTGGCAGATCGTTCGGCTTCAGTTCTTGCAGGAGCTGTATTTTATACGGTTTTACACCAAGATCTTTGCGTAAAATCTTCCATGTGGTCGAATAACACAAACCCAATTGCTGCGAACGGCGACGAATCGACATTTCACGGTCTTCAGCAACACTCTCAGAAACAGACGCAATATTCTCTTCTGTACGCACTGTACGCATTCGTGTGGTTGGTTTAATGTCCAATAAAGTAAACTGAGTGCGAAACTTGGTCACAATCGCATTAATTGTTTGCTCACTTGGTCGATTATGTAGACCATAAATCGGGCGTAAAGCGCGAAACACATTTCGAACCGAACACTGATTTTGGTAATAAAATTCAATGATTTGCAAGCGTTGCTCGTTAGTAAGTCTATTCATGATGAAATGTCAAAGCATACTGAGCATCTTTCTCTTTGACACCATGTCTGAAATCCCGCGTGATCTGTCAAATACTAATGCATGAAAATCCTAACCTCAAAAAAATCACCCGTTATATACTGCCTAAGTATTCATCAAAGGATTTATACTGCAAACTATAAATATAATCGATAAATTGGGGCAACAATCCGCAAGCTAGTTTTTATATCTTGCTTTTTACTCAAAGTCATCGATGCCTTGTGAAACGACGGTCTGTCATTACCGTATTACGGTGAAGTACAAAGAATGAGTAAGGAGACATATTTATTTAAAATAACATTGAAACGAAATAAGTTTCCTAAATAATAGTTATTGAGAAACCTTGCGCTTTTATCACCCATGCATAGAACCTGCATAGGAACAACAAAAAAAATGACGAAAAAAGCACTGAAAGAAATTAACTTTAATTTATATTTTACTTTTTTTCTCTAACTGCCACCTCCGCAGCGCCGCGCCCGGCAAAGTGATGCCCGGTGCGGACCGCACCTTCCACCCCCCCCCCATGCTACGCCACTGCCTAGTTTGCTGAATGCGTCAACTATTGTTAAAAATAATTCTTGAAAAGGACTACTTTGTGTTTGAGTTAATTGAGTAGGTGGTTTTAAAGGGTGTCTGTCATATTTCATGCGCTTACATAATTCACAAGCATTTATTATTGCTGATATGGTTTCGGACATATCAAGCCAATTATAATTTCTTTCAAGCCTCATTAGTGTTTCTTTTATGCCGCGATGACAGGTTTTTCCTTCATGGTATTTTATAATAAGGTCTTTTTGATCTATTTCGTTTTCAATTACTTTGAACCTTTCCGTGCATTCGACTATATTTATTGATCTTTCATCAAACAATTTTGATCTTATTTTTATAAAAAGTTGCCTATGGCTTGGTTCATCGAAATTAATAAAAAATCTTTTATTAGGTACAATAGTAAGAGTTATAAATTCTTTCATGATTTTTTCATCGTTTATTGGACTAAAAACTTCAATAATTTTTAGATTTTTTCTATGAATATCTTTTACTGTTAAACCACTTTCAAGGCTTTTAAACAATTTTATTTGCGAAGATTTGGTGTCAATTGCGTCATTTATTACCGAAATTTTACTTATTTCTTCTGTATCTGTAATCACGTAGTGATAAAGTTGTTTCGCTATCTGATGATTTATCATTAATTAATGAATCAAGTGTATTATCATCATCAGATTCCCTACTTGTACTAGGTGTAGTATCACTCAGCGTATTTAAGTTTATTCGAGATAAAGCGTCGTCATTTGTGTTCCGCTTCCCGCTTCTATGGATAATTTCAAAGTTATAAGCTTGTAACTGAAGTCACCATCTAGTTAACCTGCTATTTGGCTCTTTGAGAGAGTATAACTTTTTTCGGGGGTAGGCAAGCTAATTGTGAACAACTCTGTTTTTGTGCTCCTCATATTTTAATTAAATAAACATATTAACACTTGAATAAATTAAGAAAAAAAGTGACATTATAAATGTTATAGCACTAACCTGCACCTGGC
Organism: Ypsolopha scabrella; assembly: GCA_910592155.1. NCBI lineage: Eukaryota > Metazoa > Arthropoda > Insecta > Lepidoptera > Ypsolophidae > Ypsolopha > Ypsolopha scabrella. The sequence continues at coordinate 9,890,193 of OU342981.1, read as the reverse complement.
ACTATTAATTTCTCACAAAATCTCTCCACTTTGTTGTCATCACAAGTTAACCTATAAACTGCTCACATGGAGCCTTACACCGAGCTCAGCAAGAGAATGGAGGAAGTCTCTGAGATGATTCAGGCTCGCATGGGTCAGTATGAGCAGGATTTATCAAGACAGACTGCTTCAGTGTCCAGTGTTGCTGCCCTGACTAATCTGAAGTCCTTGACAGAAGACTACTTGGGATTCAAGGAATTTGTCGTGAAGACATTCTCTATTCTTTCACAACAGATAGAGGTTCTCAAGCATGGGCTGGACCGGCAAGAGACGCACTCACGTAGGAAAGTTCTTCTTATACATGGATTGCCTGAGCAGCGTGATGAAAACATTGCCGAGCGGGTTCTTGATTTACTGGCACAGCAATTGAAGTTGCAGGTGACTGATTCGACTATCTTTGAGGCCTGTCATCGTCTGGGTACAAAGAAGGAGAAGGACAGACCCACTCTTGTTCGCTTTAGTACACTCAGGCTGAGAAACGATGTCTGGAATGCTAAAACCTCTCTTAAAGGTACCAGTATATCTATGTCTGAGTTCTTGACTATGCCTAGACATGAGGCATTTGTGGCAGGACGAAAACATTTCGGTATGAGTCGTTGCTGGTCAACAGATGGTGTTGTGATGGTCCTATGTCCAGATAAGAGCCGCCACAGGGTTGTGTCTATGGCTGAACTTCGGATGCTGATGGATAAGTTTCCCTTGTCTGCGGTTGCTGAAGCTCAAAAGAATGAGAAGAAGGTTGGTTCCAAGGATAACAAGGATATAAATCCCAGCAAGGCTACTAAAACTTCGCGCACAAGAAAACAGTGAATTTTGTGTTGTAATTTTTATGTTTAATTAAGCAGTTTTCTTGCAAGTTCGGTAGTTGAAACCTTGAACAATTGAGTTTCGGCAGAATATTTTTCTTCAACTGGTTTTAAGTAAAGGTAGCTAAGGTAATTTTATCTTTTTTTATGAATTTTTGATCACAATAATTATTTTCTTTTCTACCGACCGAGATTGACAGCTGATGTCAGCTACTAATGTCAAAAATCACAGAGTATTTCCTTGTTCCCTTGCGTTTCAATATCAATACTCGTGGTCACTGTAAGCTGCCAAAATATGACGTTTCTTTTAAGAAGACGGTGTTAGTTCTGCTTTTTGCCACGGTCTTGTAACTACTTTGTTTGCTATTTAGGTCTTCCTGTTTTTGTTTCTTATTACTGCCTAATATTTTTGTTTATGTTATTATGCAGAACAGTTGTAAGATTATTATGTTTTTGTGAATTTATTGTAATGAAGTTAATAGTGTCAGTCAGCCTGAAATAAGGCGTTGAAAAAGTAGGTAGTTTAAATAGTGCTAGTTATTTTTTATTTCATTTTCATTGTTATTTTATTTTATTTATTATATATATTTTAGTTATATTTTATTATGTCAGATAATATTCCGCTTAGCTTTGATTTTTTCTCTTGCTCTTCTTCAGATGAATATGAAAGTGCAACCAGTGAAGATGAAAATAAATCAATGTCAACCGATGCTGCTCCGCTCGATCTAAAACTGCATTCAGTTTTCCCAAATAAATCTCCAAATTTAAATTTAGTGCATATAAATGCCCAAAGCATTCATGCACACTTTACTGATTTTCTTACCTCTTTCAGCGATCAGGAGATAGACGGTATTTTTGTATCCGAATCCTGGCTTAGCCCCTCTCTTCCCTCAACGCTTTACCCACTTCATGGATTTCGGGTCTACAGAAATGACAGAACTGGTACCTCGGGCGGTGGTGTATGTCTTTATCTACGTAGCAACATACCTTGCAGGATCATTTGCCAAAGTGAATGTCCTGTACCTTATAAAAGTTCATTCGAGTATATTTTCTTAGAAATTACTTTACACCACTCCAAAATTCTTCTCGGAGTAACTTATAGTCCTTCTTCTAGTGTTAACTACTTTAATACATTTGAATCCCTGTTAACAAATTTTAGACCTCTTTACGATCAAATTATTATTATGGGTGACTTAAATACGTGTCTCCTACTAAATAATTCCCGCACCAAAACTTTAGAATCTTTAATATCTTCCTTAGACCTTCATATTCTCCCCTCTCCGCTACACATCATCCCCCTAATAGTCCGCCTTCTTTGTTAGATTTAATAATTGTTTCCAATCCAAAATTTGTGTGTTCTCATGGACAAATGACGGCCCCCTTCTCTTATCATGACTTAGTTCATTTGACATATAAATGTCGTCCCCCTAAACGACGCAGCAAGGTAATTTTGCAGCGTAATTTCAAAGGAATGGACGTTGAACGCCTCAGGGATGATCTCGGGAGACTGGACTGGTCGATTGTTTATAATGCAGAGACGGTGGATGAAAAAGTCGAGCTAGTTATTACTAATCTCACACAAATTTACGACGTTCATGCTCCTATCAGAGAGGTTAGAGTAAAACACTTTCCTGCTCCTTGGTTGACCCCACACATTCAAAATCATATGTCTAAACGTGATCGTGCCAAACATAAATGTAAAAAGTCCCGTACAGATGAAAATTTTCTCTGCTATAAAACTCTTCGGAATCGCTGTAACAGGTTGTGCAGGGATGCCAAAAGACTATATATACACTCATCAATTCAAGACCTCTCTCCTCCACAAGTGTGGAAATTTTTAAAATCTCTTGGTATTGGAAAATCCTCTGCTCCATTTCATAACACGTTCGATCTCAACTCCTTAAATAACCACTTTTCTAATCCTCCAGTTATACTTGATCACTTCACTAAAATTTCTTCTCTGTTTAGACTTTCTCAAAAAGACACACCTAAAGGTGACCCCTTCGTTTTCCACGAAATTACTGAATGCAATGTTAAGAAAAGCATTCTCTCTTTTACTACCAAGGCAGTGGGTAGCGATGGTCTGAGCCGAGACATGTTGTTTCCAATCGTGGATGACATTGTACCAATAATCACTCATATTTGTAACGTCTCTCTGGCTACCAATGTCTTCCCTTCTGCTTGGAAAAAAGCTCAGGTCATCCCTCTGCCTAAAACAACCAACCCCGTCTCTCTTTCTGAATTTCGACCAATCTCCATTCTTCCAATATTGTCCAAAATCATTGAACATGAAGTTCATAAACAGCTATATTCATTTCTCAATGAAAACAATATTTTAAGTAATTATCAGTCTGGTTTCCGTCCTTTCCATAGTACAGTCAGTGCACTACTAAAAGTTACGGATGATATCAGATTTGCTATGGACCACAAACAACTGACTCTAATGACTTTGCTTGACTTTAGTAGTGCGTTCAACTCCGTTGACTTTGACATTTTACTTGGCATTCTTCGCTCCTATAATATATCTTCCCCTGCGCTCGCATGGTTTGACTCTTACTTGCGTGGTCGTTTTCAGTCTGTCTATACTGACGTAGCCTCCTCGGACTGGTTAGATTTACGAGCTGGTGTGCCTCAAGGGGGAGTTCTCTCCCCCCTGCTTTTTTGCGTCTTCATTAATGAGATCACTCACAATCTTTCCTCACATTTTCACCTCTATGCGGACGATCTTCAGATTTACACACATTTTGATGCTATTACTGATCCACTTAATAAGAATGTCAAGCTTGTAAATGCAGAACGAGCAATTACTGCCATGAATACTGACTTAACTGCTATTCACCTGTGGGCTCAAGAGTTTGGCTTATTGGTTAACCCTGTTAAATCACAAACCATTATTATTGGTAGTAAGCGGTTGAGAGATGGCCTTGATTTTGAGTTGCTGCCTAATGTCTCCTACAATAACGTCCCTATTCCATTTTCTGACAAGGTCAAGAATCTTGGCCTTATCATGGACTGTAACTTGTCTTGGCAAGCTCAAGTCAACGAAATTAGCAGGCGTATTCACTTTTCGTTCCATTCCCTAAAACGACTTCAATACTTCTTACCATTTAAAACAAAGGTTATGCTTGCGCAGACTCTGCTGTTACCTCTTCTTGACTATGCCGATGTCTGTTTTATGGATGCCACTGAAGAGCTAGTGAATAAGCTTGAACGCCTCCAAAACCTAGGTATTAGGTTTATCTTCAGCTTGCGCAAGTATGACCATGTGTCAGATTTAAGATGTCAATTAGGATGGCTTCCGATTCGTTTGCGAAGAAATTATCACATGCTAGCTTTATTGTTTAACGTTCTGAACAATCCCTGTGCCCCTCAATACCTCCGTGATCGTTTTAAGCTTTTACCTTCCCGCACTAGACCTCAGAGAACTTGCGACACCAGGACCCTACATGTACCTTCCTGTAATACGGATTTCTACTCCAAATCCTTCACAGTTCAAGCAGCTCGATTGTGGAACAATCTGCCTAATAGTATTAGAGACAGCCCATCTGTATCGTCTTTTAAGAGAAAGCTTAAACAGCATTTTCTCCCCAAGAGCTAATATATATAATTCTTTTGTCTGACTACCCATTTAAACTTATTCATTTTGTTTGTTGGAATATTTGTATGTTTATTTAGTGTCTTTTGTTTAAAATATGATAGTTTATTCTAAGTATGTTCATTTTGAGTATTATACGTACTGTTTATTTATTGTATATAACTATATGTGTAAAAATATATGTATATTTGTATGTATTATTGCTACACATAAGTATGTATCTATAACTTAAATTTCTTTTTTCTATTTAGTTTTCTGTATTTAAAGTTGTGCACATTTATTTGCTCACCATTCTCACTACTTTTTCACCACATTAAAGGTTGGCTGGAAGAAATTTCTTTAGAAATAAGCTCGCCCTTGTACAAACTGTTGTTCCTGTATATATTTTGTTACTTAAGTTTTTTTTGTGCAATAAAGAATAAAGAATAAAGAATAAAGAACCATGATTAAGGTCTGTGATCGGTTTAAATTAAAAACTATAAATATGGTGTATAATGTTTTACTGCCCATACTATTGCTTATAATTCTTTTTCGATTGTACTATATCGTTGTTCTGTGTCATTTAGAGTATGTATGATAAACCCCCCCTCTCGACAGGTACAATTCAGATTTCGCTTGCTGGGACCATTGGTATTGAACAGAATCTAAACCCTACCAGAAAGGGGGTCCCGAAACAATGAAACTTATATACTATATCCAGTTATATGGGTAAACGATTCAAACACTCACATTTGTGTATAATGTTCACGTTCTCGTCCTGTACGGGACCTCGGCGCTCGATCAAGGTCACGACTCAACCTTGGTTCAGAGGAAAGCACAGGTCTCCTGGACGTGCTCTTCCTTTCTTCTGACGTTGATTGTCGTCGCCCTCAGCACGGAGATTTCTGACAAATGACCAGCCCAGCCAGCATGTCAGCCAGTTTCGTATACTATGCTCAAACACCTAACCCTAGGCTAGCCTCCCAAAGAAAACACTATTTCAGTAAAACGTGGTAATGAAAATCTTTTTACATCACTTTGCACTATTATTGAATTTACGAATCTTTTCGCGTATGGGTCCCGGCCCACAGTTAACACTAATTAACTGGTTTATTTCACACTTTTAATTACTGATTTCCTTGAAATATCAAATACATAACCTCTTGCAACTCTGGTTGTCTTCAAAGGCAATCAAACAATGGTGGACCCACCGTCACGTCACAGCTCGACAACTCGTGTTGCCATATCAATAAAATAAAACATCTTAACCGCGTTCAAATACGTTTTAAAGCGAACAAATACAATGCTGCGTTCCTAGACGCTTTTTAAACCGAACAAAGTACGACTAGCATATGCAATTGGTTTATCTGATCCAATTACCCCTTGTAATAAGACCGCCCCCAAAGAAACGTTGGATGCGTCCGTTGAAAGGATAAAAGTTTTATTAAAATGAGGATATTGTAACAAAGGTGCATTTACTAATAATTCCTTACACAAATTAAAAGATTTCATAAATTCTTCTGAAACTTTAATTTATCTTTCTTAAGAGTGTTTGTCAAAGGTTTTGTTATTTAGAAAAATCTTTGATAAATTTTCGATAATATCCGATTAAACCTAGGAATGATTTAACTTCCTTTGTTGATTTTGGCGTAGAATAATTTATCACTGCATTTATCGTTCGGTTTTAATCCGTCCTTGGTAATAGTGTGTCCAAGATATAAGATTTCCTTGCGGATAAACTCTGATTCGTCTAGTTGAATTTTTAAATTTGCATTTATCAATCTTTTAGAGATTTGCGTAAGTTTAAAAATATGCCCATCTAATGAATTAGAGAATACTATGATGTCATCAAGGAAAACATGACAATGAATCCCTTGAAGTTCTCTAAGCACGTTACCATTGCGCGTTAGAAAGTTGCAGGTGCTGTCTTTAAACCAAACGGCATTCTGAGATATTCAAAGTGACAAAACTGTGTACTAAACGCGGTTTTCGGTATATCTTGTTTTTGGCCCTCGATTTGATGGTAGCCGCTTGGTAAATCTAAGGTACTGAAATATTTACTGTTACCCAATTTGTCAAAAATATCGGCAATATTAGGCAAAGGATATTTATCATCAATAGTTTTTTCGTTAAGTTTCCGATAGTCAATTACCATTCTATATTTTTTTTCTCCAGTAGCATCCAATTTTTTTGGTACAAGATGTACAGGGGCACTCTAGGGTGAGAAACTGGGTCGAATTATATTTTCTTGTAATAACTTATTACACTGTTCTTTTATTTCACTAGCCTCTGAAGGTGATTGCCTATAAAGTCTTATATAAATTGTATTATTATCCGATGTTCTTATTTGGTGTTTTATTTCATTAGTAAATGTCAATGGAATTCCCTCACAGTAAAAGATATCTTTATATTCAGAACATAATAATAAATTTTATCGAATGATTTAATTGACACATTTCTTTCATTGTGTTTGATTGTATTTCATCAACTTTGAATGGACTTTTTATTGTGATGATTAAATAATTCGATCTCATATTTTTTTTAAAATAAATAATAAAAACGTTTATTTCCAAAAAATTTTACAATATATACAGTGCACCCCAAACAACATAGTTGTTTGTCGGGGTAAATACGCTCATACAACAGTAAGTATATAGTTATTAATCAGTGCAGCTTACGGTTGGTAAACATTAACAATGTTACAGTTGCGACAGAAAATGGTTTCTCAGTAAGACATTTCTAGATCTAAACTTAAATGGTAGTACATTTTTAGTTGAGTCAGGTATACTATTAAAAATTTTTGGAATAGTAAATTCCTTTGTGCGTTTTCCATAAACATTATTCACTCTTGGTACCACAAGCCGTCCCTTATTAACTTGTCTTGTAATTATTTTAGCTTTAAGTTTAATTTTGTACCTATCCTGCCAGTATTCCTCCTTCGCTAATTCTAATAAGTATTTCTTATCTACCGGTAGAATATTACATTTTTTGAATAATATTTCATAGTTTCCTTTTGCATGTTGTTTAATTCTATTATCTACTAAAATCTTTAAGAAACGCAATTGGAGTTGTTTAATTCTCCCAATATAAGTTTTAAATGATGCACCAAATGTCACAATGCCATATGATAACAATGAGTCCACTAAAGCATAATAAAGGCAGTAAAGGACAGATCGTGTCACAAAGTACTTCAGTTGGTGAAACTGTCTGAGCAATATTCTTAATTTATCTACTAAACGAATTATATGTTTTATCCAATGAAATGTATTGTCGACAATAATGCCTAGATATTTACATTCAGTAACCTGCTGTATTATAGGGCAATTACATAACACATTACTATGAAAACAATCATAGCTGTGCCCTTGAACTAGTAATTGTGTATCTCGACCTTGTTTATTCCTAGAGCAAATATGTATAACATTTGTTTTTTTCACATTCAGTATGATACCGTTATCGTGGACCCATCTTGTAATGTTATCAAAATCTTGTTGTAGGTATTGTTGTATTATAGTCGGATCTTTATGACCATACACCAAACAAGTATCGTCGGCAAACATATACACCTTACAATGCTTTACCACATTAGCCATACTATTAACATGCATTATATAACATGCTGGCCCGGTCACTGACCCGGTCGCGACCCCATATTTGACGCCCTCGCATCCTCCAGTATAGCCATTTACCTTCACTGCTAATTTTCGGTTATTCAAATAATTTCTGAACCAGTCATTAATTTTCCCACGTAAACCACATTTCTCCATAGACTTCAGGAGAACTTCATGATCCAAAGTTTCAAAAGCCTTCCTGAAGTCTATGAAGATAACACCGACGTGTTGCCGGTTATTTAAGTGGTTGTTAATTTCATTGGCGAATTTTGATAACAGTGTAGACGTATTTTTCCCTTTCTGGAAGCCGAACTGACTAGATGCGATGACGTCATTTTTTGTAAGGAAGTTTAAGATTTGCCCAGTGATAGCTTTTTCGACTACCTTATTGATACAAGATAAAATTGCTATAGGACGATAATTTGAGGTGTCTTTATGGTTACCTCCTTTGTAAATTGGACGTATTATAGAAATCTTAAGTTGGTCTGGGTATTTGGATTGTTCAATAAAAAGATTAATCATTTTAGCTAACACTGGGCTTATCTCTTTTTTGATTTCCTTAAGATCACAAGCCCGTATCTGATCAATACCTGGCGACATCTGATGGTCAAGTTGATCAATATTTTTTTCTACTTGAGTTGAAGATACATTAATATAGCGCATGGATACATTTATTTCTGGATTATAATCTTGTCTATGCAGCAATTCGGAGTTACAGTTATGTTGACTTTTAAGTTGTGCTACCTCATTTGCAAATGTTTGGGCAAAATTCGAACAAATTGTTGGCAAATCATACTGTAGACCCATGTGATGCATTATCACTTCATCCAATGATTTTTTATTACGACCTAACCAATTATTAACACACTGCCATATTTTTTTACTATTCCCTTTACATTTTATCAAAATTGGTTTTTTGTAGTCATTATGAGATTTATTTATTAATTTGAATGTTTTATTACGATATTTAGTGTACTCTAGTCTTTTTACCATATTTTTTGGAGCATTTCTCCATTGCTTGTACAATCTGTCTTTATGTATTATCATGTCTTTTAGTTCCTTAGACAACCAAGAACAGCCGTTACATTCACTTTTCCTTAATTTAATATTTTTTACATTTTTTTCATAAGTTTCTTCAAATATTTTACACATTTTTTCATACATTAATAGTGGACAGTCCAGATGCAGTAAATCAGACCAATCTGTGTGTTTTAGGTCCCTTTTCACTAAGTGGTTATTAAGAATTTTTTTCATTTGTTTTTTATTTTGATTTATTGTTGGAGGTGTAAGTATATTTAGGCATACTAAGTGGTGATCAGCAATACCGCATCTGACTATCTGAGAACTTAATTCTAAAGCTTGGTACTGTCTTACTAAGATATGGTCTAAACAAGAAACAATTAACTGGCCATCCCGTATTTCTTCTCTCGTAATGTCTGTTATAGTATTCAGTAGTCCATACTCACTCAGCATGTCCTCATATAACACTGTATCCGTGTGTTGTTTCACAAGTGTGTTCACATTCATATCACCAATAATAATAAGGTGCCGATCGCGAGGCACCGAGTTAATAGCACTTTCAAGCTCATGTACAAACAAAGACACCTTCGATTGCACTCTTGCGGAAGTAGGAGGTCGATACAACGCAAGAAGGTGTATTCGTACACCGCGCACCTCAATATAGCCGGCTAATGATTCACTCGAAGTAAAATGGGTAGGTACACGACTGAAGACATGATCCTTTCTTATAAACATGAGTATACCACCACCTCGGCGAGTTTCACGACATACAGCATGTGCCTCATATCCTGGTAGCTGGTACATGGACACAGTATCATCTTTTAGGTTAATTTCCGATAAAATTAATATGTCTAGGTGTTTAAAAGCATCACCAAAATGGGCCAAGATTTCACTGTAGTGTTTCTTCAAGGAGCGTACATTTAAATGTGCAATGTTTACATCCGTAGGACAACTGTCTGATAAGCATTTTACCCACGTGTGTGTGTTATTAAAGACACTGCAGTAATTTTCCTTTAAATCATTACAATTGAATTTAGGTGAAATCGGTCTAACAGTTTAATGAACTCTCACGAGATAAATTGTTCATGTTGATGCAATCTTATCAATGTCCTCCAGGTTGGTTATATGTACTGTACGCGAGTCATCAAACTTTTTGCACAGAATCCGTCCTCCCTTAACCCAAATGTGTTTGTGGTCCTTCTTAAGCTTTTGTTTAGCGTTCCACAAAAGTTCCCGGTTGTATTTTGTGAGATCTTCATTAAAGTATACAAAAGAAGAGTCATCGTCCGTTTCTTCCGGAAAAATATCCTTGCTTGTACGCAGAAGATCCCTTTTCCCAATCCACTGCTCTCGAGTCGCTTCCGAGCGGAGTCTCACAATTAGAGGGGGGGGACGCCGACCGGGGATCGGGCGCCCCATTCTCCAGGCTCTTTCCACCTCGTCAGCTTTCACTCCTAGCCTTTTAGCGATCTTTTCTACTATTTCAGGCGTGTTTTCCTTGTCGGCCATTTTTAAACCAGAGATTTCTAGGTTTTTCGATTTTTCCGCTTGCTCCAAACCTTCAATTCTCTGCTCTAACGCTTTATTTACCTTTTCTAGGTTTTTATATCTGTTTGAGAGATCACTAAATTGATTTTGTTGTTTTTTAATCAGGTCCAGCATATCATTCTGTTTTTGAATCATCTCATCGTATTTCGCTGCGTAGAAACCGGTGTCTTCTTTTATTTCGAACACTACCTCCATTTTTTTGTTGAGCTGCTCCAGCAAGGCTTCTATTGTAAGATTTTGAGGATCTAACTCGATAAAAGCTTTAGTATTTTTGTTAGCTATCGGGGTGTTTGTTGTCGAATTCGAAGCACAGTTTTCACAGCCATTTTTAGCACATATTTTGTGAAAAACCTTTTGGCAGTTCTTACACGAGAATGTCTCAGTTTTTACCGTTATGGCTTTATTACACTTGCCACATTTAGCACTTGGAGCCATGGTACACAAAACCTTTAGGTAACAAGGTTCAAGACAACACACTTTCCACTAACGCAGGCAGTAAATAATAATATGGTGACAGCGAAACGCAACGTGACAACGCAAGCGCACGTAAGCTTTCCATAATAACGTATGCAAACCTTTCACTACAGTTAACGTGATCGTTTCTTATCAGCACGTCTGGACCAAGTTTCCGTTGCTGTAACACACGGTAACCATTATATAGGTCAGTCGGGATCTTTTCGTTCTGAGAACTGTACGGTGGTAACGTAATATGCGTGAACGCTAAGTTATTTGCTTCTAACTTTCGTTGAAAGACTATTGGTATGGTTATATCGTTCGTTTCCAAGACTAAGTTTTGCATATCAATTTTCGCCTTTAGTTACGACAAAAGGTGACTTCCTATCAAACCATCATACCCATCTCCTATATTAGATACATGGAATTTGTATGAAATATCTGATTTGAAAATGTTAAACAATTTAATAAAGATGACTTCATGCGTTGTTGTACTTGAAATTCTTCATTTTGTTTTTTATCCGAATAGAATTTATTTACTAATTCTTTGTTCACAAAAGGCCGTGTACTGGCAGTATCGACTATGAATTTAGCATTATTTAATTTAGGTGTTATTATTTAAGGTAATTGCGGATTTATTTTGGTGCAGATGTTGAGACCTGTATGTGAAAATTCATACTTTGATTTTCCTCATTATTATTCACCGAATCCACAGTGTAACGAGACAAACAATTGAGAGGCTCCTTTTTAATGACAGGTGCCATATTTTGCGATGATGTCCCCGGTTGTGATTGCCTATTACGGGAAACAAATTGTGGAGGTGCCAGGAATGGCCTGTATGGATAGCCTTGTTGGTCTCCACTCTTGTTAGGATAATTATTATTCATTAGTTTCTGATTCCTATTGACATAATTATTCGTTTTAGGTAGTTGTGGTTGTATGCGATTGTTAGGTTTACGCTGAAATTTTTATTAAATAATCGAATATTATTTTTCACACGATATTGATATCTAAAATTTTCTTCCTCCAGCACTATTTCAAGTGCCATTTTCAAAGTTTCAGGAGCTTTAAGCCGCACTAATCTCATTAATTCTTCTGGCAAGTTAAAGAGAAATACATTTAACGCTGTATTGTTGTAAATTTTGCGCTTACTTTCCTTTGAGTGTTCGTCCTCTAATTGTTTAATTTTAGCAAATAAATTGCTACGCACCGTTTTAATTCGATTACAAGACGTAAGATATTTTTCGTTGGGTTTTATTTATTTACTTCACAAAATAAAATAAAATCACATTCAACTCAATAATCTTAACTTTTGATAGAAATTATGCGTAAAAATAAAGATAAATCAATCTACTTACACTTACTACTAAGTACTAACTTATAATTATGTATACAGTTCAGAACAGTAATAAAGCAGACATATGTTATTTATTTATGGATTGTGGTTATTAAAATTATTGTAATCTATCATTTAAGTATTTATTCAATGAATAGTAGCATTTTGTATTTAATAATATTTTCAGTTGTTTTGTAAATGTGGCGTCTTTTGTTTCATTTTTTATTATTTCGGGTAAATGGTTATAGATCTTTATAGACATGGCTAGAGGACCAGATGAGGTAAGTTTAAGTCGGGAAGGGGGTTGTATTAATATTTTCTAACGAGAGGTTCTTAAAGGGTATTTTGAGGGTACATCTTTGCGTTTTTTATAGAATTCAGGGTATTTTCTAACAAATTTACAAATTTCAAGTATATACATGGAAAAGTGAGAATTTGGTGTTGTATGAAATGCTGTTTACAAGTTTCCGTTTGATTTATATTTACTTATTTATTTATTCTTAATAACTTTTTTTGAGCTGTGAAGATATTCGTTGCACCCACACTATTTCCCCACAAGATGACGCCGTAGCTGAGCCATGCGTATGCATATGCATAACAGGTGACAAGTGCTGTTTTCAGGTCGGTAGTCTTTTTTACTTCATATAGAGCATATGAGAAACTTGCCAATTTTAATCTGATTTTTTTAATATGTTCTTTCCAATTTAGGTGTGTATCTATATCTAGACCTAGTAATGTGAATTTACTAACTGTTTTAAGTGAGTTGTTATTAAATGTGAAGTTTATATCTATGGGGGCTTTTTGATGTGGATAAAATGCCATTATTTTGGTTTTGTCAAAGTTAATTTCTAAATTGTGTTCTTGTAACCAGCTTACAGTTTTGTGTAGGATTGAATTTAGTTTTTCATTTATGTCTGAGTTATTGTGGCTTGATTGGCTCATCCAAGGTTTTTGGCATGTCATTAATGTAAATCAGGAAAAGAAGACCACTTATTACGCTTCCTTGGGGGATAGATGCGTTCATTTCTCTATTATCGGATCTTAATATTTGTATTTCGTTTGTCACGCGGTTAAAATATTCTATTTCTACTAATTAAAATCTGTTTGTTAAGTATGATGTGAACCATTTATGGGCAATACCACGAATCCCTATATTGTATAACTTGTCGAGAAGTATATTGAATTGAACTTTATCGTATGCTTTAGACATATCTAATAAAATTCCTATGGCATACTTTTTATTATTTATTATTTTAAGTATTTCTTCTATGTATTTATATACTGCTAAGACTGTTGATCTTTTTTTACGAAAACCATTTTGGGAGTCGTCAAAAATTGAATATTTTTCGCAAAAATTGTATACACGATCGCACATTGCCATTTCAAATACTTTTGAAGCTGTTGGTAGTAGAGCGTGGTTGGGGTCTGTTTTATTATTTTTGTTATGTATTGGTTTCACGAATGCAATTTTTAGGATGTCAGGGAATATTCCTTCGTTGAAGGATTGGTTTACTAGTAAGAAAAAAGGTAAAGTCAGCTGCTTCGCACATTTTTTAAAAAGTTTAGGGGGTATTTCATCAATACCATGACTGTTTTTTTTTTCAAGGTTTTTTAGTATATTATATATTTCCATAGGTTGTATTTGGCTTAAGAATATAGAGTTTTCAATTGAATGAAGCATAGTGCGGTCTCGAAAAGGGGTGGTGTTCGTATCAGGTATATTTTTTGAGGTATTGTGTTCACCTTTTGACGCAAAAAAGTTATTGAAGGTGTTTGCAATTTGCTTTGGATCAGATCTGTTTTTTGTCTATTTTAAGTTTTATATTAATCTGTTCTTTCATGGGTTTTTTGTTTGTTCGTTCTTTAATGATGGTCCACATTGTTTTAACTACATTATTCGATTTTTTTATTTTATTAATATAATTCAGTTTTTTTAATTTATTTATTACCTTTTTTTGAGTCTTTTCATATTTTTTACAATAGTCAGTTTGTATTTTATTATCAGATTTTAAAGTAAATGTTTTTAACAACCTTTTATTTCGACATGGTTTGATACCTCTTATGAGCCAGTATTTTTTTGAAGTCGGTTTTATTTTAATTTTTTGTTCAGGTATACATATATTTAGAGTGTTTAATATTGTGTCATGAAATGCTTTATAGTTTTCATTCATATTTTTATTTTCGATTATAATGTTGTTCCAATTAATGTTATTAAGTTTTGATTTAAATAGTACTATATTTTTATCACTGAATAATCTTTTTTTGGTATTATAGCATGTTATTTTATTTGTATTTTTGTGAATTATTATGTATATAATTGTTGATAAGTGATTTGTGAAACCAAAATCTTCTACTGTAGTGTATAGGTTATCGATAAAATTAGTAAATATTAGGTCTAGGCATGTTGACGATGTGTGTGTGATGTGGGTTGCTTTTTTAATGTGTTGCATTAGTTTATATTCCAACATTAATTCTAATAGTTGCATAGATTTTGGATTCTTTTAAGAATATCGGTATTAAAGTCACCTCCTTTAATGACTTTTGATTAAGAATATTTTTGATTAATGTATTTTAATATTGAGTTAAACTCAATAACGTTCATAAAATAGGTTTTCCTGTCGACTATTCCAGTAAACAGCTACAATTAAAATGTTTTCCTTGTGTAAGTTAGTACACTTCTATCACGTATTCTATTGACATTTTGCTAATATCGTGTATCTCACTGCTTTCGATATATTCCCTGAGAAGAATGCACACTCTGCCTCCGATTCTTTCTTCTCTGCAGAAGGATGCTGCTGTTTTGTAGCTGCTGAATTTTAAAAGTTCCAATTTTGTTTTTGTAAGCCATGTTTCCGAGATGCAAATAGCTTGGTATGTATTGTGTTCGTCGATGAATGTTTCCAAAATATGTTGCTTATTATGAATGCTTTGAAAATTTTGGTATAATATTTGATTTGTTGTCTCGAAAGGAATGGTTTTTTAGTTTGTCATCATTATCTAAATTTCGGTGTGTATTAGATTGTTGATCATCTGTTTCGTCCATTTGTTTTTGTTCATTTTGGCCCTCGTTTATTGTTATTTTTATAAGTTTTCCTTCAATTAGTAGTTGGTTATTTCGTATTACAGCGTGCGGTCCTTTTTTTCGAGCAATGAGCATTTCTTCCCGCATTTTCTTTCGTTCTAGTCGAGCTTTATTATCCAGAAATTCTGTTACAGTTAATCGTGTTCCTTGAAAATAGTAGCTATTGTCTAATATGTGTTTAACTTTTCGTTTACTTAGAAGTTCCAACGCTAGTGGTCGATTATAGTTTTTATTGAATTTTCCTACTCTGTATGTGTCTTCAATGTAACCCATTAGGTCTATATTTAGGATATCACGGAATATTTCAGTAATTCTGTAGTGTAGGTCGTCTTCGTGTTCTCTGTAGTATTCTTGTAATCCATATAGGACAATTTTCTTATTATTATTCATATTATTTATTTCAGGTGTAGAGTTTGGTTTTGAGCTAGGTATTTGTGCTTGTATTTCCTTTATTTGTTGTTTCAAAATTTCATTCTCCTTTACAATTTTTTCAATGGTGACGTTACATTGTTGTATTTCTCTCTTTATTTGGACATTTTCTGATGAAAGGGCTTTAAAAAAGGTTTCTTTATCAATCTCTTCTTTAAGTTGTGTTATTGCTTTATTTATTTCATGTTGAATAGTGCTTCTTAATTCCGCCACGATAGACTTATTATTTTCTTTAAGTTGTAAATCAAACATTATTTTCAGGTTTCGGAGTGTTAGTTCCGTTTCTTTGTTTACACTTGGTGTATTATTTATTTGGTCTGTCTCTAAGGTATCACCAAGTAAGCTTAAGTCTTCTACGCTTAATGAGTCATTATAAGTGTTTGTAGTTTTTTTCCGGATTGTTACATTATTTATTTCAGATTGTGGGGTCAGTGTCGGCCCCTTTCCCCCGGCGCCTATTGGGGTATTTAAATTATAAGTCTTTGTCATTTTGCAGTAGCAAGTTGGACATTTCCATTTTTCCTTGTGTTCTTTTTGCATAGTGTTATAAAATCTTGACGAGGAAACACCTGCGCAATCCAGATCATAAGAGCATTTGCAAAATTTACACGTCAGATATTCCTTTTTAGGTAGCTGATGGTGGCATCCTGCGCATACTAGGGCGTTTGATTTGTTATGGTTTTGTATTTTCTCTTTTTCCATGTTGGTAACGCCCTCTAGTGGCGGGAGGCGGTACTAATGTGGGTATTGAGGTGTTCGGTGGCGTTGTCTGCGGAGCCGCTCTACTTGTCACCAGGTGGCGCAAAGTTTTCCTAGGCAGTGTTATCTTCTAGTAATTTTGAGGTTATGAATTGTGAGATATATTTATTATTTACCTTGCCTTTTATAATAGTATCCTTCTTCATTAGTTAATATGAATTTTGTTATATTTACTTCTTCTTTTTATACGTATTTCGATGTGTCACTGTTCTAACAGCCGTTACTTCACGTCACGACTGATAGGAATTTTGATTTCCTCTTTTACATATTGTGATTTTAGATCGTATAACATTTCTAGGTATTAATTACACACTGATATTTATTTTTAATAAACTATAACAACAAATAGAGCGTTATTAATATTATTAAGGAATTATTAAAACAGGATAGAAAATTAGTGAACTGACAGCGGCTGTGTTCATACTCGTACTCGAGTTGCGAATGTGTAGTTTTATTTAGTCACGTAACGACTTGTTTTAAAATGCAACAATTAGTTAAGATTAATCATTTACAATTTTGTACGAGCCCCAATGCTAAAGAGTTCGTCTAGTACCAAATACTACAAGTGCCTAGTAGTAAAAGTAAAATTTAGATTATTAAATTTAACTTTATTAGTTAAATACAAATACAAATACAAATATATTTAATTCCAAAAAGAAAAAATCTTACATACTAGGCAGTTAGAAAAAGAGGGTACATCCGATTTTAACACATTACACAAACACAATTTCAGTTATTGTAAGTACTTAATTACAATTTACACGATAGTTAGCATGTATTAGGTATTAAATGAATTTATTTATTAAATTAACTGTAATCTCCGCGCTAGGCCGGGCCTGTCCGGCGGAGATTCTGTGATGTTGTTTAACAAAATGGGTAATTATGTCGCGTAGGGTAGGAGGTGATGCTTAGTGATTGTGTATAGACCAATTGAGTTCGGAGAGGAGTAGACACGACGTTAGGCATCATTGTTACGTTAAAATTAAAATGAAATTTCCGTAATAGTGATTTTGGGAAATAATTAAATAAGTATCTTTACATCATTTAGATTATGATAGTATAAAATACAATTTGTAAAAATACATGAATATTAAAAATAATAATATATACAAGGTGCTCTAAAAATCTTATATAATAAAAGTTAAAATTTAGTATGTCTTAAATATACACTGGTTTTGAACACTTAATGAAGTTTATTTAAAGTGACAAAATATTGTTCTATTTGAATAAAATATAATGAATTCTTCGGGAACCATCTATGCATTAAACTTCGTCCATCACATTCAACGGCGCAAGATAGTTCGTCTACCTCTTAGTGGTGTCACCTTTAGCATCGATCACGGCCTTAATTCTTCGTGACGTCGCACGTACGTCCTTTTTGCCAATCTAGCCGATCAAAATGATTATGACATGGTTTTTCGTCCTATAGTATTCTTGTGTTCTTTTTTTCTGTTATTCGAAAGTGGATTTCTCAGAGATGGTTGTTGTGGTACCACCGAGCTGGTCTGATGATGGAGCTCGAAGGTGGGAGCTGCAACCCTAAGATGCTTAATAATAAACCCATCGAGTTTGGGCTCATTAGGTTCGTTGTGACAAATTCAATTCAAATTCAAATTTGGGAATATGGTACTATCAAGCTGATCTGATGATCGAGTACAAAGCCTGAAGGAGGGAGCTGGAAGCCTGAGATGCTTAGTAGTAAACCCATCGAGGTTAAATATGATAAAATTAAATTAAATGAATAAACTCGTACTAAGTCGACAAATTTATTATTAAGATTGGTACACAGATTAAAGATTGATACACAGATTAAAGATTGATACACAGATTAACGATTAATACACAGTAAACTTAGTAACACACTTAGATCGAGTACACACTTAGATCGAGTTCGAGTTTCAGCTCTGAACTTCCTCAGGAACTTCTAAGAGGGCAATTACACTGTTAGGTAAATTTCTATCGTTTCGCTTTTTTTGAGTTCTGCGCATGCTTGTTATTATAGGGTCCGAGGAAACCAGCAGCATATTTACGATGTCCTGTACATTCTCTTTTATAGTAAATTTTCACGCGTGGAACTCCCTGTAATTTCGCGTGTCTTTATTGCGCGACTCTTGAGCTTCTTCAGAGAGCATCCTTATAGGCATTATAGCTTCCCTTATTATAAGTGCACCATGTATTAGTAGTTTGTGCACACTTTGGGGCATATAATACCATGCATACTCTTGGACATACAATTTTGCCGTGTCCATAGCAAACTTCTCGAACTCGAAGAGATTCACCGCAAAGCCACAACATATGGTCCTAAGTATAGTTCCAAACCTATCAATGAGTTCTCCGTTTACTCCTGTTATTTCTGACGCTTTTTCCGGGTTTCGAAAAAAGGTTCTGGCAACATTGCCTGAATTACTACATCCATATCCCTGCTTGGGCATGTTCACGATAATATGCATGTCTGTCCTTAGTCGTTCTTGAACTGCCTTTTTTCTTGCGTCCATTGTTGGTTGATTTATTTATTGAATTGCCTATTTTTTTATGTCTAGTCTGTAGGAAATATTCAAGATGCACTCCATACACTTAATCCATGCATGCAAGCTTGACATGCCTAATTGTACTGCATCGGTGTTTGTAGGTCTCGTGCGAACCAGGTCAATATTATTCATCATTTTTGGAGTGGCCCCACACACGTGGCAGCATTGATTTGCAGTATTTGATAGGATGTTGCATGTTTTGCCATCTATCATCGTCATTGCAAGCACGGAAGTGAAAGTGTAAGACAGTTCATCTAAGATTACTGCCGTAGAAACTAAAGTCGCGATTTACTGTCTTACCTTCTCGACCTCATCTCTCACGAATGCTGCGGTCTCTTTTTTAAATATTACTTTTATTGGTCTACAGTATTTCGCTGAGGAAGGCGCTGGATTCTGCCAAACTACTGTACTGCCAGTTGTGATTCTGAGTGGTGCTAACATTATTAGGAACAGACTCGAATCGTCATTGCTCTTATCCTAGAAAGCTTGATGATATTGACCGTGACCTGAAGCGCCATCACAGCCCCACTTGAATATGACTTTGAAAGTCCTAGTATCATCTGAGCTGCTTAGAGACTTCAATACATCTTTTAGTACAATGGCCAGTCTATTTATCGTATGGTCTACCAGGGACTGAAGTGGGATTGTTCCAGATATTTCTGTAAATAGGATATCTTTGGGGTAGCATTCTTTTTTCGTCTCCAAAATGATATTACATATATGGAGGCCAAATGTTAGCGTTATGAGCTTTCATGGTATGTTTTATATCTATGTACGTCTCTTTAGTAAATTTATTATCGACATACATTGCTAAAGCCCTTTCCTTTGTCATTTTAATGGGAACATTGTCTGCCTGTATTTGTCCGATGTAAGCCTCTTTTTTGGTTTAGTAGCACTTCGCGGCGATGTTGATGGAGTTGACAATCTCTTAATAATTGTAGCAACATCTCTTTTTCCACCGGCCCGTAGACTCATCTGATAGGCGAAGGAGTGTTCGCGGCTCGTAGTCGCTTGTAAAATTTGTTTCACCCTTCGTCGTTTTTGCTGATTGGTGCATTCATCAAATTCTTTTTTTAGGTCGTCCTCGTTTTGTCGTCAATTGATCTTCGTTACTTGTAATATTTGGTGCCGAACCGGGCATTACTCGTGGTGCAACATCTATTATTAAGCAACCATCTAACCAATCCTTGTTTTGCTCCAAAAAAAACTTCATGAAACGATTACATTTTTTCCATCTATAAAGTAGTTGTGCACAAAAGTTACCAACTTTTTTATGGATTTCATCTCTCAATGCACCGTCTAAGTCTGCTAGGTCGGTTGTCTCGGTTAGATGTTTCATTACAGCTTCGAGTTTTCGTGCAGAAAATCTTTCGTTCTTCCATACTTCAAACAGCTCCTTACGTTTCACGCCTTCCGCCAAAGCTAAAATGAACAAAAAAAAATAGGCAAAAACTGGCAAAAAATTACAATGGATTCGCAAAGGTAAATGATGCTTCTTCATCACAAAATTAGTTATATCACCAATAAGTACCAATAACATAAGTTCTGGTTTCGTTAACTCAAAACCAATAGCATTTTTCATGTATATTAGTAGTGGTTTCAAAGATCAGTTTAAATATAATATATGGAAAAGAACAAAACAAAATAAAACGCAATACAGTTCCACATACCTTTTGGTGTTCGATCCATTAAAAATTTCGCGTACTTCACAAATCAATCAGACGTCAGGCCACCTCTAAGTCAGCAAGAAAACTGACACACGCGACACGATGCATTCGCATGCGAACAAGTTGCGACTCGACCGTCCATTCAAGCGATAAAAATCAACCTAGGGCTTCTTTTTTGTGTGTTTATTTCAACTTTTTTTATCTAAGTATTTATTAAAATTAGTGGTGCACTGATTCAATCGCATTGATTTCGGACATTTATGATCGGTTAGATTGGCAAAAAGGACGTACGTGCGTCGTTGCTACCAATTCTTCACATTCTTGTGAAGTTATTGAGTGCCAGACAGATTTAATTTTCTCTTTCAATTCACTTTTAGACCTTGCTGGATACTTGCGCAGCATTTTCTTCATTTTCCACCACAGGGTCTCAATCGGTGACAAATCTGGACTACTGGACGGCAACTCCATTGTAGGGATCTGATTCCGGTTAAACCAAGCCTTCGTTGCCCTCGCAGTGTGACAGGATGCACCATCTTGTTGAAAGGTGTAGGCATTACGATGTTTCAACGCTGGAATAATGTTTTGATACTCTACTGCATTAACAGTTCCTTCTACAAAATGTAGATGACCCAGACCTTGTGCTGACATGCAGCCCCATATCATCACTGATCCAGGAAACTTCACTTTTCTTTTGATACAATCGGTATGGAATCTTTATTTCTGATAACTTTTTTCCGTACATCACCGATCGTCACCTCAAATTTGCATTCATCACTCCATATTATTTCACGCCACTGGTCTGCCTTCCAATTTACATGATCTTTAGCGAATTTCAGCCTTTCCTTTTTCTGGAGACGCGTGAGTAAAGATTTTTCTTTAGCAGTATAAAATCCATAGCCCAATCGTTTTACGACCCTCTTGCAGGTATCGACAGATATATCTTTGTGAATCATCTCTCTCCACCTCAAGGTCAGTTCTCGTAAACCTTTAAGTCCTTTTTAATGTATTTATTTTATTTTGTAGGGACTGCCCGCGATTAATTGCTTAAACAAAACCCCCTTTTTCAAGTTAGCAGGCTTGTCCTTACCTGCTGCGCCAGTTAAATTATGGAGATGTCTCGTGGCTTGAGACGGGGACTGGGCAGAGACGACAAGAAAGAACTCGTAATATTGTGGTTGCGAATAGTTTAATCAGAGAACTTATGCGGAGGCGAGTACAGAGATGATGTAGGACGACGAAGTTAGTTGTCTCTCATCCCCCTTTCTGGGGCGTGGGTATTCAGGTCGGGGCGGGTGCCCCCTTGCTGAGAAGTCTTCCGATGCCCATGACTATGGGCATGTCCTTGGGTTGTCTTGTCCGGTGGTGTTCGCGGCTCTACTCTCGAGGAGCACGGCTCGACTCAGGGAGGAGCACGGCTCGACTCAGGGAGGAGCTCGGCTCTACTCAGGGAGGAGCCGCGGGTGTTATGTGCTGTCCGGCGCGGGGATGCGTGGCGCGGGGGAGCGCGGCGTACAATGATGTAGTAGGCGCATTTTCCATCTTATATACTAGTCAGCTACTGATAACAGATACAATGGTAGCACCAATTCGTCATGGTGGGAACACGGATGCGAGAGAGGCACCGTAGGGCTTCTCGGCGTAACAATATCATGTGGTTAATACAAATATTGTAATAATCTGAATTACTTAAGGAAAAATCCTAATCAATTTACGACTCAGAATAGGTGACATTTGACACAGGTGACAATAAAGTTCTTTTAACGATTCAATACGAGTGACCTTTTGCCCTCTCTATTAATATAATATAAAAATTAATACTAATAACAAATGTTTTCTACATGCCCTTCGAGGGCCTCAATGTATGACGCAAGAAGTTAAGTTACAAATACAGAAATGGGCATATCATACATAACTACTTACGCCACTTTTTATGTACCATCAGCCTGTTTCGTCCACTACTGGATATAGGCCTTTCCAGGATTTCGCCACTCTTGGCGGTCCTCCTGGAAGAAATGCCACGCTGGGCAGGCGGGTTGGTGAGCGCAGTGCCTAAACCCTTGCACCAGTGACGCCTTTGCCCGTCACCAGTCTGATTTAAATAAGGCCCGGCAATTGGGGATGGATATACCGCCATCCATCGGTCCCAGGCAATGGTGGGCCGCCTGGTTTTGCCTGAGAGCTGTCCTCTTACTCTTCCCCGAATACCTTCGGGGGGATTTGCGAGTAAGATGGTGGTACCTCCACAGTCGAGCCCGGCATCAGCTCTACCACCTATCTTACTTCTACTATCTATACTATCCTGTCTATACTTTTTATGTAATAACAGAATATTATTTTGAACAAAACGTTACATACCAAAATAGACATAATGCTATAGTTGGATCCGATTTTTAATAAAGTTGGAAAATTGCTATGTAACTGCGACTAAAATTAAAAAGTAGGCATAGTGCGATCAAATATAAGGTGATTTCAAAATGTTGTCATTGTGCTACCGATCACTCGAAAATATTGAAAAGACAACTGAGCGCGATAGTAGGCATCGTGCTACGAAATCGTTGAGTATTGGGCACATGGCATGTTGAAACATGCTGAAAGGCAACCGACGACGTTCTAATCGGGGATCGATCCCTCTCAGGCTCTCGTACGTCTTTTCGACGTGATCGATGTATCCTCCAAACTCGTAATTTTGACTGTACAATTCTTGAACGGGAATGGACGAAGTATGGAGGCCCGAATTTCTGCACCAACAATAGGTGTCAATAATCCACAACTGGGGCTTACTAAGTTTTTTTCCCACTCAGCTGGAGGAACACGCTTGATTACTAAATCAAGCGCAATTATTTAACATATGCCATATACGAGGGGTGGCTGATATAAAATCTCCTTTGTTAAAGAAAGTTTAAAAAATGTTACTGGCCACTATATTCTCGTATTATTTGTTTATTCCTTTTTTAAAAATTATGACACTTATTTGTTTCTACGAGTTCAATTTTTTTTTGGCGCGTCTTCGTTTTGATCAAGTTGCAATAAAATTAAAAATGGATAAAATTGAGTATCGCGCTGTGATTAAATTCCTCGGTAAAGAAGGGAATACGCCGACGCAGATCCGAGAGCGCATGTTTAAGGTGTTCGGAGATTCATGTCCTTCCGAATTTGTAATAAAGTTTTGGTCAAAGCAGTTTAAACAAGGCCATGTAAGCTTAGAAGACGATCCCCGTAGTGGAAGGCCCATTTCTGCAGTTACCGCAGATAATGTGGAAAAAGTGAAGAAACTGATCCTTGCCGATCGGCGAATTAAGCAGTGGGAAATAGCTAGAGATGTTGGCATTAGCAAGGAACGAGTTCATGAAATAATTCATGAACATTTGGGAATGTCCAAGGTGAGCGCACGTTGGGTGCCTAAAATGTTGACCCCGTTTGATAAGCAAAGGCGTGTGGAATGTTGTCAGTCATTTTTAGACTTGGTAAAGGATAAAGAGGAAGAAACTATCTTGCGAATAGTGACCTGTGATGAAACTTGGATTCGTCAGTGGGATCCCGAAAGCAAACAAGAATCGATGCAATGGAAATTTAAAGGGGAAAAACCACCAAGGAAGTTTAAGGTCCGGCTGTCAGCGGGCAAACTAATGGCAACCATTTTTTGAGATGTTGAGGGGATTCTTATGATAGATTACCTGCCAAAAAACACCACGATGAATGCTGAATACTATGCGAACTTACTTGACCAGCTACGCAAAAAAATAAAAGAAGACAGGAGGGGCAAACTTCGCAAAGGCGTTTTGATTTTGCATGATAATGCACCCGCGCACACGGCCTTTAAGGCGCGGTCATCTCTGACAAAAAACGGCTTTACAGAGATCAACCACCCACCCTATAGTCCAGACCTGGCTCCCTCTGACTACTTCTTATTTAAAAATTTAAAGAAAAATTTGAGAGGGCGCAGATTTTCAACAGACGAAGAGATGAAGGACGCTGTGAATGACTATTTTGACGAACAAAATAATAATTATTATTTTAATGGTATGCTGTCACTTATTGACAAATGTCGTAAGTGCATTTCAGTTGCAGGGGACTATATTGAAAAATAAAAAATAAATTATTAATCCATGTATTTTCTTTCATAGTCAGGTAGATTACTTTTCAGCCACCCCTCGTAAAATGAATACTTTTTTCATTATTTTCCAATTTGACAGTGTTAAAATTTCACAAATAACTAATTACCAATACTATTATTTTTTTATCATAATATACTCACAGATGTTACAAGTTAAAAGGAAAGTTTATAGTCATTCGACCAAGTTCTTATTTTCAGAACAGCTCATCGACTGATATTTCCCAAGTCCTCTCAGTTAATTGTTTCCGGTACTTGTCCCGAAACCAAGTTGCTGATTGTACCAGCCAAGGATACTGATGAGCTGGACATTATGGAAGATGAACTCGATGATGTGCAGTGCGAATTAGTGAGACTGGTTTATTAAGACTTTTTTTTGTTGTTTAGGTCTTGAGCAACAAAATGACATCAGTTATTAAAAGGTAAATTAGATGTAACTGGCAAATCATAATTTAAAGTTTATTTTCCAACGTCTGTAGTGCAAATATAAGATGTTAAGGTAAAATGGATTAATGCAACCAATTGTAGAATTATTAAGCGATCAGGTAAATCTTTTGTGAATCTTAAGTTTATATATAGTTTCACTTATTTACATTTTATTTAATATGTTCGTTCTTTAGCCGTACTTAAAGCAAGATCAAGTACTCATAAAATTGTGCCAATTCAGCCTTATCAAGTCTCGTGTATAATCTTGACCGTATCAAGTTTTATAAAAGTGGATTATGAAATATATAGTATTTGTACATTTCGCATTTATAAATGAAAACTCGTTTATAAAAATAAACATTTCTTTGGCAGGTATCTAATGTATCCTCCCGATGTCTCTACCATAAAGTGATACGTAAACTTTCAAGTGAAACCCGAACTTCAGGCTCTCGACGCGTTGTGTCAATGAGGAATAAGAGAAAACGTGGCGGCTTGCGTAGGGTCAATTATAGAGAATCGGTCTGGAGCAAACGTGTTTGTAAGTTCTCACTGTTTTTGGACTGCATTTATGATCATACGTAGATCAACACTTAACATGTCTGACTACATACGGGTATAAATAAGTTTTTTTAAATGGTTATGAATTTTGAACTCAAAAAAATACATTAGTAAAAGATGAATTATGTGAAAAAATAAATATAAATACGTGCCAAATTTTGTGTTTAGCAGTTTGGGCTGTGCGAGTCAGTCACGAAGTGATAAATGAATATGATTTTGAAGTGCAAGAATCTTTAAATATATTTAAATTATTTCAAATCATGCATTTTCTTATATTTCGCAGCTACAATGCAGCTAGTTGGTCAACATAGTGAGAAGGATCTTAACTCCAAATATTACAAGCCAAGTTTAGGAGACATGGTAAGTCAAACTGCACGAAAAAAATTAAATAAGAACCACATTTTCGATTCCTACATATGGTTCTTTTAAAATCAAACACTCAAAAAAATTACAAATATTTCTGTCTTGGTCGCCACGTCTTCAGGTTTCACCTGCATATCATAACGATGTAAACTGCTGAAGTTAAAGATATTTGGTTATGTTACAAAACAAATGTATTATTATTACTTGTTAGTTTTCTCATCTATAGTCGTACTTCTATTTTTGTAACGGTCGGAAGAGAGGTGGTCTCTTAGTAGTAAATTCTGTGCAATACAAAATTAAAAGACTTTTACGAATTCTCTCTATATTTATTTCAGCCGGAAAAACTGGAACCCACACGCCTAAGGGGTAAGTTTTGACTAGTACTTAACTTTATGTGATTTATGAACACCAAAAGACTACAGACAAAAAAAATATATATTGCAGATGAGAAATCCGCGGATCTGTTGCCGACTTCCACAAATATTCGCTTTGGAGAATCTGAAGAAGAGGTAATAATGGTTTCGTTATCAAACTTTATCTTCTTACACTTTGCCATTACCGCTTAGATGGAAAGCGTCAATAAGACCGAGCTTGAAGCGCGCTCGGTCAGAAAGCAGCAAAGGCGTTGATTTCCGCAAAATCTACAAAAGACTGATACTACACAACTGCCTCAAACCAATCTCCTGGTACGACTTCTCATGATTTAAAATTATGCAGGAACCCGACAAGTTCCTTGACAGCATGGTTTCTTTTTGAGGGTGACGAGCTACGGTTAAATCCCACCATCATTTAAAGTGAAACGGTATGTCAGTTAGCTGGGTCTTGGTATAACTGCCCAGATTGCGCCGCGCCTATTTGGAGTGATCAGTAGATGAACGAGTATGTGTATCACAGTTTACACTGCTTGGGGTTTCATTCGGCCCTAATTTTGAACATAAAGTTGTTTAGTCTGTTCATGATTAACCAGCTACGCCAATTTTATTCTCTTAACAGCCTTCCATGTAACTCTAAGGATAGTCTGTCCACAAAATGTTTCCACAAAAATCATAGTAATTCAAAATTTCTTCATTTTAGATCTACACGACTATGCTCACAAAACCAAAGAAGAATTCAATTGAAAAAAGACGAGACAAACAAAATGAATGAAGTGATAAAAAATCTGTGATTGTTTGCATTCCGTAAACATAAATATTTATGATTAAATTGAAATATTTTTCCGTAAAATCAGTGCCTCTGAATTCAGACTAACTCAAGGCGTTCGCTTAAAAACAGCGCGCTGTCTGTTTGTCATGTATGTACAGTCAATGACACGGTAGCGTACGGTCTATAACTTCAAAATTAAGCATCTAGGTAAGGCAAGGGTACTATTTTCGTATTCAGTGATAAAGATTCTATAGTGCATAGGGGTCAGATGCATTTCCGAAAATTTTGACTTTTTTCGTATGTGCCGCCTCTAAAGTGATATGAGTATGGGTCAAAGCAGCAGGTAACATGAATTGCTGGGGCCGCAGCATCAGCATCCAAGCTGGGGCCGAATTGCCAGAAACCTACAGCTCACGTTCTCACGGAACGATACCTAGACCGCCTAGAATAAACATACTTCTTGTAGAATTATCTGCTTTGTTGCCATGCAGCGGTCACCCGCATCTCATAGGCCATGCACCGCTTTGCCACTTTTGCATAATGTAAGCATGACGCTGGACTGCAGCGCAGCATTCATAGCGGGCACTCACAAGATCCACTAGTGCTATAATTGTAGTTCTTTTTCAAACAGGAGTACTAAAGTGGGATGATACCTAAGTGCGACGTGTATCTAAATATCGGCTGACGTGGTCTCAGCATTGCTTTTACACGAGTTAAATACCTTATCACTAAGTCGCCCGATAACCTAACAGTTTCTCGTTTTGGAGAAACCCCGTCTATTTTGTTTATATCTTCTTTGTTATCAGTATTCGGTCAAGAGTCACATACTAGTTGTTTCACCCTACTAAAATTGCATCCGATCTGCATCATTGTCGTTGTTAAGACACGCTCTTATCGCGCACACAATGCCGTATGTGCTTAATAGGTATGTTTTACCTGTATTCTAAAGGTACAAACTTTTGAACTGGTTTTCCCTGTGAATGCCCGGCATTTATATTATGGTGTTGCGAGCTAAGACAATGCATCGAGTACAGCAATTAAACGTTGTTATCGATGTCCCAAATTGGTAGCGTAATTTTTATCGTAGGTATGAGATACGATCTATAGTGACTATGTGAACACGTGAGTGACTCCCGGGGCCCCAGTATGGGAGCGCAGGATGAATTGTAAATCGTCTATTTTCATAAGGATGAAAGTTTGACTGACGTGGTCCAAGAATATTTTAATATTCACTCGTTTATTTTAGGAATGATCCAATTACCGCGCCGAACGATAACCCGCACGCGAGGTTGTGGGAATTCCAAATTGATATTATCCCTATATTGTTTTCTTTTTTCGGCACGATAAACAACTGGAGTGGTACAAATTGCTATGCGGGCAGTCAGTCGCTAGACACTACACGGTCAACATTACCGAAAGAACATCATATAGACTTAGGAGTCCCGTGACATCCATCCAGAACTCAAGATGCAGTCCCAAGACAGAATACTCAGTTTCCCGGTGGACACCTTCACGAGGCGCGGGCCTTCTATACCCGAGGAGGCCCCTTTCAGCCCCGGCGAAATTCTGCAATTCAACAAAGCATACAAACAGTTTCTTCAGGCGGAACGACAGCTGGACGACCTGACTTTCCTTAACGGGAAGCCATGCCCCGTCCGCTACAACTTTGATCCGACGAGGCCAGAAGAAGATCGGCTGCTGGTGAACTGGGACTGGCTCATGCCCTTATTTTGGGGGCCGCCGCCAGGTGAGAGGGATCTCGTCAGGCTGCCCACTATACTGGAGTTTGTTGAAACGAAGATTCGCTTTTCGAAGTGCAAGGCGGTCGCCGGGGACACCTGCTCCTGCGGCAAGAGGCCTAATGTAGTGGTACCACCGGGACGTGAGTGCAGGATCCCACAGCACTTTCATCATTTCTGCACGGCGCACGTCTCTGCGTGGATAACAAAGTACATGGTCCCGGCGATTCTGCTGAAAGAATCCCAAGAAATCTTCAGAGAGGTCATCCAGAAAGTGCATGAAGGTGATCCGCAAATCCTCCAATACTATTCGACGGGTGAGCGGACGGACACAGAAATGTTGCTGCACTCGGCTCGCAACATCAGTGATAATAGTGCTAAATAGTGCAGCAGCATGTGTAGTTCACTTATTAAAATAGATATTTGTGTTTATAATATGTTTACTTTTTTTTTCTTGTACCCCTATGAGTGTAGGATGATGGAGAGTTGTGCAGGTAAGGTACTGAGATCATTTCCTCTGACGTTGCTTCAAGTTGAAATTTAGTTTCTCTCGTGACCACTCTATGTTAGATACAATCAAGTCAAGCTTGGACTGCACCAGATGTAACGTCTAGGTAACGTGCTACTAGCCGCTGCATAGCACGTCACATCACTAACGCAGATAAGTTGCAAGGCTTGATGATTAGCGTTATGTGCACATGGGATGCAAAGCTCCGTTATCACAAACTATGCTTGGCATATGCTTATCATATGTCTTGAGCAAGGCCTGAGTGTGCATTCGCCTCTGAGTACGTGTATCTGCGACGTTTAGGTATGGAGCCGACCATACAGGAATATGAGACGTCTAAATATAAGGTTTTTCTTAACTTTATATCCATGAATAACTGCATGTAAGCCGCAAACGGTATTATGACAAAGACCGGCGGCAATTGGCGTTACATCTGTAACTCCTTATGGACCGATAATACGTATGACCACATGGCACGCTATCGTTTAAATATGGAACAAACTATGTGTCACTACTCAAAAGATAGGTAAATATGATAAGACGACGGGACCTTCATCGAAATATTATTACAGGCTGCCGGCCGAACGTAAGAAGCTCCAGCGTATTACGGCAACCCACGTTTAGTTGGCACTGTCTTGAAATATTCGGGAAAACCCGTGCTATATTCATTTTATGATCTGTATCCACTGGCGGCGTGTATTTCAAAACGAAATCAAAACTGATGAGTGACCATAGAAAATTACCGGGACATACACGTGTGCTTCATACACGTATACACCTCACTTATACTTAAGATTTGTCATTGTATAGCTTACAGGTTTGGTTAGACTATAATGATGTACAAAACATCATTCTAAATATGTATACTTTTCATGATTCCTGTAATGTTAGGACTATGGTATGACAGATACCTTACCTAAACACTGCACCGTACCTACCTATCGCTGCATAGCATGTCGCGGTGCCCCTCTATCGTGTTACAAAGTGTAGTGACCACGGTTATCTATGCATGGATGTAGATTGTACAACATCTTAGTGGATAGAACTAGTACAATATATTATTATCATTATTAAACTAACTACCTAAATATCTAGTATCATGAAGGAAACTGGTATGTCGTGACATTTGTAAGTCAGCATGCATTTTGAAATGAAATAACTATGTATCGGGAACAAGTTTTTTTTTTTAAATTTTCAAAAACAAACACTCACATACACAATATACTTAATACTGATGTACACAAATACCTAATACTTATTATATAAACAAATGATCATATCTATGACTAGCACTATTTCGGCCGGTTGAGAGTTCCACGCCACGATGCCTGCTCACGCAAAGCTAGTGCATACTGCATCAAGTGCCTGTCCAGTCGCCGCTGCTCTGCCTTCTGACGTTTTCTCTCCTCACGCTCCAAGTCTTGTCTGCGCTTTTCTTCTTCTTCTTCCGCGCGCTCTTGCTCCTTCCGAGATTTTTCCCCGTTGTCGCGATGAACGGCTTCTCCAGAGTTTCCGCTCATGGTGAATGATGATTTTGTGAATGATGACATGGTGATTTTGTCAAGACTGATCGATTGTACACAACCTTGTGATTATGGCGAGTGTATATGTGCTAATGATTGATTGTATATGTACTTTCCTCCATTTATACTAACCCGAAAACTACCTAACAAGGACTGGTTGTTCCATAATTATCGCGAATTTTTTCCCACTTGAATAAGCTCGTTATAATGAGGGATAATTCAAATACCGTGACATCATGGTGTACCGCAGTAACGACAGAATTGATAAGCAAATTAGGTAGAGAAACGTATTTTGTGGTAAAATGGCGCAATATCGATGATGTCAACGGGTAATACATGCATATATCGGCAATACCCAGTTATTTTCAGCTGAAAAGGAAAAAATTGATAAGGATAATGCATATAGTTTTACATTTTATTACGGGAGTCATATCATACACTGTGTTAACTTCTGTTAGCTAGCACAATCATGCTCCGTATGGAAAAAAGTATAATTAAGCTTCAGTACGTGCTCGTTACGGTACAAATGCAACCAACGATTGTTTCAACTCTAACTGCAAGCACCCCGGCATGCTGAGTATGCACGCAGTCTTGCTACGTGACCTGCAGTCTTACTTGACTATGTTGTATGTTCTTCGGATGTTCGGCTCCGACAAGCTATTCCACTACAGCGTTGCAGCGTGCACTCATGTCCGCAAAGCAGTTTACCAAGCGAACCCGAGAGACTTGGGTTTTTGTTGAATCGTCCATGCACACCATCGTTCGGTGATGAACACTTAATTACCTCGGCAGGTGTACCTGTACACCTTACCGTAGGTATGCCTTACCGTAGGTATGACGTCAAACCTTATCGAACAATGGTGTATTGTTTCATTTTTCCGAACTATTAATATTTCAATAAACCCCACGGACAGGATGAGATCGATTAATTGAGCCCGATAACATATTTAATTGAATGAGAGGAAATTTATATAAATACCATTTGAGTTCAGCGATAAGAGCGTTATCGCGCCGTCGCGGGTGGCCGTTCTAATGCTGTAAGAATTTACTGATATGGATGTTGCTACCTACAACCAATGCTACAACAAGGTGCACTTACAGGTTAACAGTAAAGAGTTTTTGCGCTCATATTCACAGAGACCTAAGGTTAGGCTTGAGACTAGGTCTCACTTTTACATAGCAAAACCTAGATAGAACTCAACAATCATATTTTTCCCGAGACCACTGTGCATCAGAGTCGTTGCTCCGCTGTATACATTAGTAGCATCCCCCCTTTCCCCTGGTCCACCATTTTTTATTTTCACCCCGTACGCTCTTGTGTCACTGACTGTACATATACGTATATCTGTAAGTTTGTGGGGTGCTCTGAGTAAGCTGATCCTCATCTGTGTACCATCATCAGGAACAATGAGGCCTAAACCCTAAAGCAGGATCAACATCCACTATCTCATCAAGTGGACTCTGATGCGGACACGATGGACACTGATGAGTCCATTGATACTGCTACTCAAGCGCAACCTATGACATCATCTGAAAAAATTCAGACGAAAGCAACTACCAACCAATATTGAACAGATGGCACTTGACAAGCAAGAATATCCCACAACTTTCGAATATAGAAAAGAGGACTTTGGGGGATCGTTAGTCTACATTGGAGTTAGACACATCCGATTTTTAGGGTTCCGTAGTCCGACAAGGAACCCTTATAGTTTCGCCATGTCCGTCTGTCCGTAGCTTAGCTCAGACTATTAGTACTAGAAAGCTGTAATTTGGTAAGGGTATACATATTAATCACGCCCACAAAACAAACAAAAATCTCGAAAAAAAAATTGATTGCCGTGTCAAATTTTCTGTCGTTTACTAGAGCCTAAGTCGACTCATAAATCATTTGAGTTTGACTTTCAAATACAAATAACCTTACTCCTTAATAGAGATATGTAGGCGGCTAGGGATACAAAAAGAAAGTCCAGGAACCCTTAAAAGAACAACACATTGACTTCAATGATAAATCACGCGACAAAATAACAGAAAGTACGTAAACGTGGCAAATCTCGGAGCATCAGAATTACGTGGTAGACCTGCTGAACTGCAACTTCCAGCGCCATGGGATGAAATTATAAGAAATGGGCAAATACGGGTGAAAGTGAATAATATGAACCAAGATTCTGTTCGATTTAGTGGAGCCCGAGAAAAATTGATAGCCAATTATTTTCAGAGCCACTTATGAGCAGCATGTTAGTGTTGATGGAAAAAAAAGATTTTAATAAAACACATTCATTTATTTGAAGGTAACATTTTAAATTGCTCTCTTTTTAATCTTAAATCTAACAATAAAGTTCTCGTGTTAATTTTTTCTTGTTTAAGTTTTCCTTTTTTTATTTCAAGCTCAATGGCATTGAGCTCCTTCATCTCTCTCCTTTCTTCACATGCTAACTTCTTCTGAAGTTCCAGTGCATCTATTTTATATTTATGCAATTGCTCAAGAGACGATGGACCTGTTAAACCAAGAATAGGTCGCCTTTCTTTTAATTGTTTCCACTCCATCACCATAATTTTTAAGCTGGGTCCTTAAAGGTATTGAAATAGACATTTGCAACAATTTCTCATTTGTATTTATTACGTTACGTGTTCATTTTGAAAATAAAACAATAAGAAACATTGTAAAACTTATTTTCAATATAAAAAGTGGGTCAGACTAATTTAATAAGTGCTCGTATCTATGAATAATTTGGTTCAAAATAACTACTAAAACGCATCAACGCATAACTGAATTGAATAAACAAAACGCAGATTTTCATTCGTTCATGATGTTCATTGTCATTGAAATTTTCACGCAATAGCTCCGAATCAGACTCTGCCAATGGTAATGAAGTTCATATATATTATGTTCATACCGATGATAATTAGAATTACGTGGTAGACCTGCTGAACTGCAACTTCCAGCGCCATGGGATGAAATTATAAGAAATGGGCAAATACGAGTAAAGGTGAATAATATGAACCAAGATTATGTTCGATTTAGTGGAGCCCGAGAAAAACTGATAGCCAATTATTTTCGGAGCCGCTTATGAGCAGCATGTTAGTGTTGATGTAAAAAAAAGATTTTAATAAAATACATTCATTTATTTGAAGGTAACATTTTAAATTGATCTCTTTTTAATCTTAAATCTAACAATAAAGTTCTCGTGTTAATTTTTTCTTGTTTAAGTTTTTCTTTTTTTATTTCAAGCTCAATGGTATTGAGCTCCTTCATCTCTCCCCTTTCTTCACATGCTAACTTCTTCTGAAGTTTCAGTGCATCTATTTTATATTTATGCAATTGCTCAAGAGACGATGGAGCTGTTAAATCAAGAATAGGTCGCCTTCTTGAAACCCAGCTCTTTTAATTGTTTCAACTCCATCACCATATTTTTTAAGCTGGGTCCTTAAAGGTGTTGAAATAGGCGTTTGCAACAATTTCTCATTTGTATTTTTACGCTACGTGTTCATTTTGAAAATAAAACAATAAGAAATATTGTAAAACTTATTTTCAATATAAAAAGTGGGTCAGACTAATTTAATAAGTGTCCGTATCTACGAATAATTTGGTTCAAAATAACTTCTAAAACGCTTCAACGCATAACTGAATTGAATAAACAAAACGGAAATTTTCACGCAATAGCTCCGAATCAGACTCTGCCAATGGTAATGAAGTTCATATATAATGTTCATACCGTTGATAATCAGAATTACGTGGTAGACCTGCTGAACTGCAACTTCCAGTGCCATGGGATGAAATTATAAGAAATGGGCAAATACGGGTGAAGGTGAATAATATGAACCAAGATTCTGTTCGATTTAGTGGAGCTCGAGAAAAACTGATAGCCAATTATTTCCAGAGCCGCTTATGAGCAGCATGTTAGTGTTGATGGAAAAAAAAGATTTTAATAAAATACATTCATTTATTTGAAGGTGACATTTTAAATTGCTCTCTTTTTAATCTTAAATCTAACAATAAAGTTCTCGTGTTAATTTTTTCTTGTTTAAGTTTTCCTTTTTTTATTTCAAGCTCAATGGCATTGAGCTCCTTCATCTCTCTCCTTTCTTCACATGCTAACTTCTTCTGAAGTTCCAGTGCATCTATTTTATATTTATGCAATTGCTCAAGAGACGATGGAGCTGTTAAATCAAGAATAGGTTGCCTTCTTGAAACCCAGCTCTTTTAATTGTTTCCACTCCATCACCATAATTTTTAGCCTGGGTCCTTAAAGGTGTTGAATAGGCATTTGCAACAATCTGGGAGTATAATTACCCCAATCTTGAAAAACAATGCACACTGATTAATACGTTACGGGTTCAGCTCCAAACCCACCACATATATTTGTTTAACGAAGTTAGTTGAAGTGCAATATGCCACCTACTTTTCAGCTCATTTTTTGTTTCAAATCAGTTCAATGTTATTTCATTTATGCTATGAAGCCTAAAACAGCAAAGCGTAGTGTAGGCCGACCTCGTGTCCGCTGGACCGATGACCTGAAGGATGGTGGGGGGGGGGGGGGGGGGCGGCTGGATGAGGAGGACGGAGGACTGACATGAGTGGCGAAATTTGGGAAAGACCTATGTCCAACAGTGGACGAACATGGGCTGATGGATGGATGAAGCCTACTCTAGATGAGACCGCTGCTTATTTACAATACAATTTGATTAGCCAAGTCTAAAGGCAAAAGATATGTGAGAACCCTATCTAGACAAGACATGAGTGGACTGACTTTACCTCCTCATAAAAAACACTACAGATTTACCACACCAGTCTACGGGCAGCCAAGATATAGTCTTTACATTTTATAATTTAAAATATTGACAAGACACCCACAAGTTATGTAACGATTCTTAAATAACATTTACAAGACATATTTTGTTATATTTACCATTTACCTTGTCACATTCTTTGTTTTCTTTCTCGGAAACTTCATTGCCCAAATCCTCCTTTTGACCGAGTTTATTTTGCGAATTAAATCAAAATTTTCCTCCGTTTGTGTTATCTCCACATCTGTAATTGAAAAAAAGTTTGTACCGCACAGAGTTTTTTTTTTCATTTATTTAACACATAGGTACTTATACTAGGTACATAAATTTCGCAAAACTTTGCAGTTTGTCTGCGAAAACGTAGCAGCTTTAATGGTTTTTACTTAAATTAAATCAACCCTAACTACTTTTGTCTTTTATCAACACACCTTAATACTTAATATAAATAATACTTGGTAACTGATACATAAGTTTGAAGTTAATAGTTAATTATGACAGATAATATTTTTTTAGCAAATCTTTAGCTTTGGAAAGCTTTCTCTCATTTACAACACAATCTGGTAGCTTACAGTGGGTGATCAAATTATTATGGTCACTTGCAGAAATATCATTTTTAGGTTTTTAAATGAAATCAAACAACAATAAAGTGTTCAAAGACCCTATATTATAATTCTTAAGAAATGCGCAAGGGTAACTGAAAGTTGAATAGGTACTCACGAATATTAACATTTTTTGAGTTAGAGTTCGAAGGTTTTCACACAGAAAGCACATATAAACGACCGAAGAAAAGTAAAACAGGTTTTCACTGAGAGCACAAACAACACGTTAAAAAGGACTCAAGAAAAAAACTGATGATTTTCACAAGGAGCACGAACAGCACGGTAGTAAATGATCGAAGAAAGATACGGAAATGTCTCAAAAATTCTTTATAAACCTATGTGTCAAATATGTTTTTGTTATAAGTTTACTTTTATGATATTCAAATTTCACCCTTATAGCGTACTACTGAGTACTTTATCATCGTTTCACTCAATTTACTCATACTACCTTGAATAACTAGTATGAAAAGAAAATGCTTAGGCCGTAATATTTATGTTTTCGCATAAAGTGACCCAATTTTCATTAATGTAATATAAGACCTTACTCATGGCTTTCAACACAATTTCGCAATAGTTTCGTTTTATACTTTTTTTACCAGCTTTTGCCTGTGACTTCATTACTTTTCTTTCTAAACACTTACCTTAAAGGTAATGTGGTGTGTAATGGTAGGGTAATTAGACAGTAAGGATTCTGATATATATATGTAGGTAGGTTGATAACGCTCTCTTCCAATATAGACGTGAAACCTAACGGACGTGTTATCATTTCTTCCCTAAATACTTATCAGTGGCGACTTTGATAAATAGTGATCGCGTGCAAATCAAGTTTATTTTTGATAATATTGATTGTCGAATTATCCAACAATGGCATTGGGAAAAATCAAGGATATAACATAGAATCCGGTAATTGGGTCAATTACTGTGAGCGATTGGACAGTTATTTCACGGTAAATAGTGTTAAAGACACCGAGAAAGTGGATACGCTGATTGCGGTATGCGGAGAAGATTGCTTCGACTTGATGGTAACCTTGGCGAGCCCGAAGAAACCAGCCAAACTAACATATCGCACCTTTGGTAGAACAATGACGCAATTACGTGTTTTTAAATTGTTCAGGAACGGCAAATTAAGAAATTTTTATTTTCTTGTCTAGCTCTATGAAGTTATATAATTACATATACGTTTTATTATGCA
This sequence comes from Ypsolopha scabrella, assembly GCA_910592155.1. Lineage (NCBI taxonomy): Eukaryota > Metazoa > Arthropoda > Insecta > Lepidoptera > Ypsolophidae > Ypsolopha > Ypsolopha scabrella. The sequence goes on along the minus strand of OU342981.1, from coordinate 9,852,394 downwards.
TATATGATAATGAATGTACCGTTCGCAAACTAAAACATTTGGGTTCACTCATAAATTACTACTGTTACCCTTTCAAAAGCTAATAAAGGAAGGCAACACCCCTCAATTACGTCATTATTCCGCTAAATCATAGCGATAATTATCAGTTATGGCAGTCGTCAACAATAAATAACTTTCGAAATAATAAAAATATATAACATAAGAAGTATTTTTATTAATCAATTACGACATTAAAACAATACCTAGTAAGATCTAGAGTAAAACTGGTGGAAAAACAAATATAGTTAACAATATACGTGTCAGGACAGTGAGAGTCTGATTTTACAGAACAAAATTAAAAAAGATTTTGAAAGTATGTTTCATAGTATTTCGGTACGATATTCGATTGAATTAAATTCAGTATATCAGTTTTTTTTCTTCCGGAAATCTATATTTTTGAAGTATATGCTGGCTTAAATTTTATCATATTAACAGTCCTTTTTGCAGCACGCCCAGTTCTTATTTTTGCCTCAGTCCAGTCTCCGTCATACGAAGTCTTGAATTTATAGGTGTCACAATCCTTATTAAATTGTACTATTCTTATTTCCGAGATTTTAATTTGTTGCCCCGTTTTGTCCTTCGTTGTGTTCATACCTATGTCATCAGCAAGTGATTTCATATCCATGAAATCATCAAAGTTCATTTCAATCACACACAATGGTTTTCCAGTCTTTTTGGCATTGCGGATATGTGAGACATATTGGTCTGGAGTGTATATAGGGCCAGACTTTTTTGCTCTCTTAATATCTCCTTCTATTATATAATGAGTGGTGTCACCCTCATTCTGAGTGTGACCTCGAACTAAAAATTTGTGCGTTATTGATTTGATATCAAGAGTAGTTACCGCAAAGCAGTACATAGCCAGTATGAATCTTAAAAAAAAAAATGTCAATTAAGTTTAGAAGAGAAATAACAAGAAATAAAATGTTACAAATGCAAATAACGTACCTGTTTTTCTGTTGCCTACAGCAGTTGTCAGAAAAGAAAATAATTTCGCTATTTGGATTTTTTGTAGCCAACTCTTGTATGAACATATAAACGCATGAACCTATCTCAATAGCCCCTCTGTTTGCTAAACCTTCATGCCAGAAGTAGCAATTCGTACTGTTTGTTTTCATATATGTAACCTGAAACATAAAAAGAATCATAATTATAATAACCTGCTTTTATTTTATTCGAATTATTTTGTCAAACTATATTTCAATGTAAAATTTACCGTAAAATTATAACAGTTTAACTTCGACTTATAGAAGAAGGCTGATGAGTCTCCTATAGGGCAAGGCAATACAGCCTGTAAATCATAGACTGCTACGATCGTAAGGCTGTTAGTTTCTCGACATTCTTTCATATCTTTCTTTTTTTCTGCTCTGCTTAAATCTTTCTGTCTCAAATGTTCTTTATAGTCCCCTTCCAATTTTTCTTTGTCTTCTCCAGTAGCATTTTTAAATGCTTCGCATTGATCTCACTCGTCTTTTTTGGGTACAAAAAAGCCAATGTTGTATTCAGTGTTAACTATGCGGTTATATGCATCATAGTTTGCTTTGGGTTTCTTTTCGAAATCCTGCAATTCTTCGTATTTTCGATGCATTTCTGCAACTGTAAGGCCACCATCAATAAATTGTCTGGTTGTACTTGCTCTCAAGTAATGGCTTTCAACTCTCGGTATTGAATCAATATGAGCTCGAACTGAATTTAAAGTTTCCTCGTCTAATTTGCTGTGTTTATCATGTTTACCCCTTTTGTCTTCTGGAACATGACCTGCGCCAGTATGTTTAGCCTTAATGATGGTTCTTAAAGCCCTTTCGGATATACCCAAAGTGCTTATTAAGAATGCTTTGCAAACTCTTACGCAATTTCTATAGTCGAGCAAATGAAATGCACAATTTGGTTTTCTTGGCCCTTTTTCACTTCTTGATTGTATTCGACGACATGAAAGTTGCAAAGGATCGATGCAGGAGCTCAAGAAATCACGTTGTCTTTGAAGTGACCCTAGTGCCCAATAACTGTCAAATATTTGCTTCCTTTTATCTTCAGAAAGTTTTGTTGCACAAGAAAGCTTGCAATTACAGGGTGGGCGCATCGTCTTTGCTTTTACTGTCTTTCCGGTCCTCGATGTATATTCTTGACCTGTATTTTTTAGAAGTTTCGCTTGCGTTTTTTTCCATTTCAGTGGATTACGTTTTTTTTTCTTTCCCTTTTTTGGTGGTGTTTCATTGACGTTCAACTGGCCCTCCTGTGTACTATTAGTGAAAGTGGTGTGTCACTGTCAAGTGAAGATATAGAGGTTAACCTCACCCTCTTATTACTTGGTGGTACGTACTCATCAGTATCATCGGTACCGGAAAAATCACCAGATGTTGTAAAGTGATTGAAATCTAAAGTATCGTCATCTGAAATAAATTAATCAATATTGAATAATCCGAGGTATCAAGAATGACTTGCAACAGTATTATTTAGACAATACTCACCATCGTCTCTGATTTTGCGGTTAACTTCTAAATCTTCGGAGAAAAAGATATTCAACTGTAACTCAAAGACTTTATCTCGTAGGAGGAAGGTCTATTTTAGAACGCTCTAACGGAACAGCCGTTTCACGGACGACGCTCTCTCTAAACTCGTCCGTATGTCGATGCATTAGGGTTCACGCATTTTTGTTTGAAACTCAAATATTTCCCAAACTAAGGGCATCCACGGGTATGATTCTTGGGAAAGTGGTTCAGTAGGGTCGGTAGAATATGTGGTTTCATTTAATGGTCGCACTCTATTTACACCCGGTATACCAGTGGTGAAGGGTGAACATTTTAAAAAGAGAAGCCGGTCAAAAAAATCGCAATATTCAGAAAACAACCAACGAAAACATGAAATTTTTTGTACTTTGCAACTTCCTGTCAGCCAAGTGTATTTGTCGTATTGAGATTTATAGAAATGTTTGACAAAGCGACGAGCACGGAATAAAGAAAAAATAGTATGGATGTCATTTCCTAAACAAGACGATAGGAATCGTGTTATATGAACCCTAAACATAAAATTATATAAAAAATATAATAAGTTTTGTTTTACTAGCATAAGTTTGAGATCTAGCCATATAGCGTATAAAACATTTGATTTTAGTCGGATGGCGTTTTTCCTAATTAAAATGTATAATATTTTTCTTGTAAAAATAAAACTCCGTAAGGAACGTATTTGCACTGAGGTGGAAAGCTATGAATATTCATACTCACGGAACACTCGTGTAAAACGCCAATATTATGTCATAACGAGTAGGTTTACTTGTTTGAGGTTTGTAGGCTTTACGTACGTGTCTAACTAAAAATAGATTACCATACTAATTATTCAAATGTCTTCATTTCAGCTCGCAAAAGTACTCAAAAACGGTTGTATAGTATTGTCTCTGTTAAGTAAGAGGACTTGTGTAGGTACAATAAGGAATACATCAAGTTTTAGTCTCTATAGTGAATTACGATAGGTTCAAAGTCCAATGTATATAGCTTGATGTGTTCTTCCATGTACCAATACCGTAAGAGTACTTGTTTTAACTGTTTGGATTTTTTATTATTAAATTAAGTTGTTGATAAAATAAACTTAAAATCGGAGAAGCTTTATATTTTTTGGAAATGTGTAGGTATAAGGTGACTTTCGTTTATGTAGCCATATTCATTCTGGAGACTGTAAGTGGTCAGGACCAAAGTTCAATGACCCAATAATTCAATGTCAAATATGCTTTTCTAGCACCGTTGCAACCACCTGAAATGTTTGATTTCGACTTCAATTTGCTCACAAGAAGTCTGTGGAATTCCCGCAAAGTTTTTCAGTTACTTTGTAACTGCAGGGCGCCACTAGATCACTACGGCCTTAAACTTTGATCCTTTATATATCTGCACAATCTGTTTCCTAGTCCAAATGTCCGCTGAACACGCTTTGCTAGAGGTCACCGAAGGTGTTAACACTTTTGACAGATTTGACAGGTAGTTCCGTTGACTTGACATGTTTGAAATATGGACTTTCCATGGAGATAATGGTCGATTTTATCTTTCATTGTTATGCTCGACTTGCAAGTTAGAAGGCGTGATTTTGAAAGTAATATTTTTACATATTTTCTGCTTTTATTTTATTCTGACTGCAGCTACTTCTACAATATTTCAGCTCAAAACCCTCGGGTAGATTTAGAGCCATTGAGCCCTTGTTTTCACCGAAATACTAGATAGTCCAGTCAAACTAAAAACGTTTGTTTGAGGTCGAAATAAATTAAATTGACACTGCGTGAAACTTGAGAATACATATAATATCTGTTGAAAAACAGAAAAAATAAAAAAGTACAAGCTTAATTAGACCATGGCTAACAAGAATATAAGTGAGTTTAAGAAGTCTAATTATTTTGAAAACCTATTATAAAAAAGACACACTTTGGGTGGGAGTGGTAAAATAATATGATAACATTACTATGATTATTTAATAATACATAGGTAACACTAAAAGTTTCCGGAACTGGCCACTTACATAAACAATATTTAAAAATTTATTGCAGCATTTGAAAATAGAACTCTTTGGCTGTAGAATGCAGTTTGTATCATCTGACTGTCTTTTGTTTTTACCTTGTGGCGCCATTTAAAAAATTGTGTGTCTGCATCAACATGGATTTAACTCGGGAAAATTTTCGTAGTATGATTTTCTACGATTTTAAGTGTAATTTGACAGCTCAACAGAGCATCGCTCGGCTTGAAACAGCTTTTGGCGATGAAGCACCATGCAAGACGACTGTTTATAGCTGGTTTGCAGAATTCAAGCGTGGTCGTATCAATCTCAGTGACGAATCTCGCGATGGTCGGCCGTCCACCGCTGTGACCAACAAAAACATCGATGCTGTGCGCCGTATGATTGAAACAGACAGGCATGTGACCTACCATGAAATTCGCGCATCCTTAGAAATAGGCATGAGTCAAATACAATCAATCCTACACAAACATTTGGGTGTGAGAAAGCTGTGCTCGCGGTGGATCCCACACAACTTGACCGAGGCTCAAAAAACGGACCGCGTCACTTGGTGCAGTGCCATGCTTACCAGATTCAACGAAGGTGCGTCAAATTTGGTGTGGGACATAGTAACAGGTGACGAAACATGGATTTATTGCTACGATCCCAAAACAAAGCAGCAATCGAGCGTATGGGTCTTTCAAGATGAGCCGAAACCAACCAAAGTGGCGCGCGTGAAAAGTGCATCTAAGCGGATGATTGCTTCTTTTTTTTAATAAAACTGGACACGTGGCTACTATTGCTTTAGAGAATCGTCGTACCGTGAATGGTGACTGGTACACGACCATTTGTTTGCCGGAAGTTATTGACGAACTCCGTAAAAATAACCGTAAACGTCGTATCATCCTGCACCACGACAATGCTAGTTCTCACACGGCCAGACAGACAAACGACTTTTTGAAGACGAAAAATGTAGAACTCATGAGTCATCCTGCGTACAGTCCCGACCTGGCACCTTGTGACTTTTTTCTGTTCCCAAAAATTAAGAACCAATTACGCGGTCAACGATTTTCATCACCAGAAGAGGCTGTCGAGGAGTATGAAAAACACAATTCAGAGGTCACCACAGGGGAGTGGCACAAAAGTTTTCAAAACTGGTTTGATCGAATGAAAAAGTGCATAGACGCCAAGGGAGATTATTTTGAAAAACAATAAATTAATTTTGTACCTTTAATAGTATTTTTTCATATTCATTCCGGAAACTTATAGTGCGTCCCACGTATGATAATAATAAAACCATTTTACTAGTATATTTTTAATTCGACCTCAAATCTTTCATTTACTGTAAAAAGCGAACCAACAAACACACTTTTCCCCACAAATTCTTTTTGCACTGTCATTAAATTGCAAATCGTCCATCAATAAGTTGCCATATCGAAGGAAGATGTCGAAAGATCGACTGTAGCAACATTTATAATAAAAACGAGCCCTTTAATCGGCAATAAAATTTGTGTAACCTTTTGTAGGTGTATAAAAGGCATGCATACTTATTATAGATTGCAAAATTTCGGTCTTTTAAAATGGGTATACTTAAGTTTAAGGCCGCGTCCAGTTTAAATAGGAGTTGGCTTGGGACACTTGCTTTCAAAAATTTTGAAATAGCAAAATTAGATTGTAAAACATTTTGTTTGTAGAAAAACTGATTATTTGCGGTTTAAATTTAATTAAACTTGTATAAAATAGTAACAAAACGTAATTATAATACTTCTGTGTCATCGTTATTGGTTCCCACAAGTTTGTATGAAAATTGCTTTGAACCATCCACTTTACCAGTTTGAACTGGTCGTGAAAAAAATTACATAACGTGATTTGTTCTTTGAAAACAAAAACTTTTTTTTTTTCTTAATTTCGAACCACAGTGTTTGGGAAGGACGGTTTCATCATAAAGTTACAAGTTAACACTTATTTTATGCAACCCCACCCTAATTTACCTAGAAATATACATATACATTTCCAGTAACATATTGCAGTTCAAATTTCGAAAGTTTAAATATATGTAGCGGCCAAACGTGCAAGTCGATGCGCGCGTGCAATAATTCATATTGCTCACCTTGGGTCCCACTATACATAGAAATCAATGGAAGCTTGACAGTTTGAACGAGTCGTAAAAAAATGAGATAACGTGATTGTTCTTTAAAAACAAAAACTTTTTTTTTCGTAATTTCGAATCAAAGTGCTTGGGAAGGATGGTTTCATCATAAAGTTACAAGTTAACACTTACTTGTTGCAACTCCACCCCAATTCATCTAGAAATATATACATTTTCAGTTAAAAATGCAGTGCAAATTTGGAAAGTTTAAATATATGTAGCGGCCAAACGTGCAAGTCGATGCGCGCGTGCTGTAGTTCATCTCGCTCACCTTGGGTCCTGCTATACCTAGAAATCAATGGAAGTTTGACAGTTTGAACTAATCGTGAAAAAAATGGCATAACGTGATTTGTTCCATACAAAAAAAAACTATTTAATTTTTAATTTCGTATCACTGTGCGTGAGGAGAAAAAGTTCCCCATGGTTTTTGAACAACAAGTTGGTTGTAACAACCTTGCATTTTTTTTTTCAAAAACCGTAATTTGTATTCTATGTATATGAAACGTAAATTACCTGCCACTGTGCGCCGTTAGTATTCGTCGCCTTTCCTATGTAAGGCATAGCATTGACCATATACTTTGTAGTATTGTCACACATCATCGGTATTTTCAGTCCATATTTATTGGGCTTGTTTGGAATATACACACTGATCGATCAACAATTTCCAAACCTTTCTTACTGGAATAAATGGGTCATCTGCTTTAAGAGATGGGCGTACGGACTTGTCATCCATACGCAAACATGTTATCAAAAAGTCAAATCTGTCTCGACTCATAACAACGACATATCGTGTGCCTGAAAAGGAGCTGTCGAAAAGCTCTTCTGTAGAGAGATGATTGTCTTTCATTGCAGCAGACAATGTCAAAATTCCAATCAAGGCTCGTATTTCTGTTTTCGTTTCTATCTCTAAATGTTGCAGAAGAAATCGAGTCTTTTCCTGTCTTCGATCTGTCTTTTTCAGCTTTCTTTTGGCGTTTTAGAAAAATCTCTGCATTTGTCCATCGGGCAATTTCTAGTATGATCCCATCAGTCATAAATAAGTTAAAACATAATATGGGATCAAGCAGATTTTTTCACATGCGAGTTGGACCCTTATCTGATCTAACAATATTTATAGCCGAAGTTCTCCCGTGACTTTGGCCCTTGGTTGTAGCCCAACAATGTCTATTCTTACCTCTAAGCGTGCGCTGCGACGGAGTCACTATGCGAGTGTTCAACGTGGAAGTAGACCCTGTCGACTGAACTGACTCCTCTCTATCTTCTGATGTAGATTCGCCAGTTTCATCAACTAACTCGTCTTCTGTGTCACTCTGCACATCATCTTCTGAGAGGTGGTCTTCCTCTTCACTGTCAATTTCCATTGAGGAATCGTCTTCATTTTCTACCAAAAACCGTTCAATATCTCCCTCGTTCAATATTCTTCGACTTGCCATTGCGATATTGTAAGTAAATATCTTAAAATAAGTTTACAAATAAGTTAAAAAACGTTTAAAAATAAAAAAAATTGAAAATCATATATATGATGTAAAGTGAGAAGAATATGGAGCCAAATTCACCTATCCATCTAAACCAACCCCATGTTTCCAACCACCATTCTCTGAATTGACTTTTGAGTGCTGCGCCGTTTAGTAGTGAGCCATAATTCGATGGAACATGGGATACACTGTCTCCATTTATTGTTCCTGCGATTCTTTCGCTTATCGCTTTCCGCTCTTGCGGATACATAATTTGTTTACGTACTTTTTCCATCTGCTCATTCGTGTAAATACCGGAGGTCATTACATTACCCAAATCTAAACCCTCCCATTTAGGAGGGCTTTTGGGCGATAAAACAACGGGAGATGAAATTGGAATCATATGAGCACGGTGCCTATACCACTTTCCACCGATCTTATACTCTGGAGCTAAGATATCGGCGCATGGCGTAGGAGTTCCCGCCCTTTGCAACAAATGCGAACGGGGAGTTACGAAGAATCCTCTCACAATACAACAAGCTCCATCATTACAGTCATTCAAAACCCTAGTCAAACAGCATTATCTTTCACTTTGATCTTAAAGTTCATTGTTTCTATTTGTCCCTATATTAATGCATATTTATATATATATAATATATAATTTATTTATAAATATATATAAAATTATTTATTGTTTATGTATATTATATATTTACATTTTAATCAAAATGCTTTATTTTATTTTAAAAACTGTTATTCTGTGCACCGCCTATACACCTTTTCATTTTTAAGAGTTCTTCCATCCAAAGGTTGTCTGGAAGAGATCGCTTTTAGTGATAAGACCGCCAATTGTACCCTGTTAACTTATATTTTAAAATTTATTGTTTTTTATTTTCTCTTTTGGTGTGCAATAAAGAATATTGTATTGTATTGTATTGAAGAAGCTTTCATTAGCATAATATACGGGGTGTTCAACAGTGCAATCTTGTTCTTCACGAGGAGTAACCGGTACGGGATGATATTTAATGATGTGGGTAACCTCACCAGATGAGATTGCGGTATACCCGGGCGACTGCATATACTGATATGCAAAAGAGATGGGTGACACAAAAGCTAATGTTTGCAGAGTTTTCAAATGTTCTCTTTCTAATTCGCATATTTCGGTAGAGAGAGTCTCATACATATTTCTCATTGCGTGGTCTACGCCACGAGTAACATGAATTATTTTTGCATTGACGTATATAAAGATATCTAGATCATTCGTAGGAATTGGTTTCTTTGTGAAATAGCTATTTCCATTCTTCACTTCCATGATGAGATAATTAGGATGCTCGGTTTGGTAGACGGTAAAATGACATAGATTCTTCGAGCCTATAGTAGATAATGTGAAAATTTGATCTGAATTCTTAACACTAAACATGATTAAATACATTAATTCACGTGAAACGCCGGTGGTTAGCGCAGTTTTTACCTTAGTTGCTGGCCCCTCATATACTACGTGATATGCTTCGCTAGAGCAAGAGAAAAAAGATTCATCATTCCAAAAAGTATAGCCAAAAGTTGAGTCAATACATGTTTTTGAATCAGAGCGACATGTAATCCCACTACTTAGCCTCACCTTGTCCTCTTTTAATACGCGTGAAGATGTATATAATACATTTCATAAAAGTTGCACAAAAGATAATCATACGTCTTGACGACGTACGACACATCGGTATCTCGATAATGAGTGGACTTACCGTTGTGACGCAGCCGTCTTCGGTTAGCTTCGGCCGACGACGACTGAGTTGGCTGAGCGAGACAGCGCCCTGCCAATTACCAGTAAAAAGAGATAGCAATATTTCGCAATCGCGTACGTCCCGCGGACGTAGATTATCTTTCTAGGGTTAAAGACATTACACAAAAACTAAGATACCTATAGAAAAGCTTTTCTATACCTATTCCAAGAGGTTAAAGTATAAAAACAACAATAAATATTAGAGAAACACATGGAACATTCACAAAACCCAACTATCCCAAAGTGCAAAAATGAACAAGTAAGTACCTACATTATTTATAAACTACCACCGTAAGTACATTTCATTTCATCATTACAATCATAACCTATAAAGTTAATTTTAATAAGACTTGAAAATCTTTCATTTATTACTTCGAATCCACACAAACCTACCCAAGATTTTACCCACTCTGGGCAATCTTCTTAGAAAATACAAACCAGGGGGGCTATTATGTAACTCAGTGTCGGTTGCTAGCTATAGTTGCTATTCACCAAAAACAGATAAAAAATCAACTTCCAAAATAACTTTCAATGGGTATTGAAGTATTTACGAATTGTGACGTCATTTCAAGTGCGAACGTATCCTTAGATAAGCGGATATGTATGTTTTCGACGATAGCCACTTGGCTTAGCAACTGATTTTACGATACAGAATAAGGGGGCTAATCACTCAAAATTTCAAGTAATTTAACGACCACATCACACCGAAATTACACAAACAAAGCCACATATCTAGCCTACTATCACCAACATATATTATGCAAGAAGAGCAGTAATTAAAACATTAGAAAGACCGCTACAGAAATCATCCGATAAATGAAACTTGTTTATTTAGAAAATGTTTACAAATCTCGCAACAAGTGTCACTTTCACTATTTTTTTACTCTTTTTACTTTTTTATTTTTTATTTATCTACTTGTCAGTATGATGTTTTATTCGACTGATGACGGCCCCATACAGTGGGCCGAAATATATCGAATATAATAAATTAATGTTATTTAGTTCATGAACAAAATAATTAATATATTATTTATAAATATACACTTTATGTATACTTCCTGAAATATTTTCTTGAGAAAAAAATATAAATAGTCGCGCAGCAGCGAGGTAAGTTTTGTCGACGTGCATAATTACAATTATTTAACGTCGAAATAAACAAAACAAATTTCATTATCAAAACCAAAGACATTATAATGTCTATGATTAAAACCAAAAAAAATATATATAGATCCCTTTGCATTCCTGAAATGACAACATCAAAATTAAGTTTGTTTTTCATACATTATATATGAAAGACAAATTTAACCAAGCAGTTACAGTACGATTAAAATCAGTTAACAATTCGGCCAACCTCGGTAATTGTCGTGAATCTCTCATCTCTCACATACAGATATGACCTTTAATTATATTACTCGTTGTCTTATTGAATACAATACAAGAACGATATGAGCAACAAAACCTCCTTTGTAGCTCAAAACTAACACAACCTTTATACTGAAATAAGAAAAATAATTGACTATTTTGACAGTATGACTTCTTAGTGTCAATTAAAACAGTTTTTTATATGATACATTTATATGATACATTTAAAGTCGTTTGCAATAGAATCCAACAATCATGTAAACAAATATGGCGGACTGACATTGACAGCGTATTGTTTATGCCCATAGTGATGTCATAGTGAGAGGTTTTCTCCAAGTGATTATAAATATTCACCAAAATTTTTTTCTACCTTTGCGATAACTGTTTTTTAACAGCCAATTTTGGTTTTTTGACCGGCGGCGGCGGAGCAGTCCCCGACGAACCTGGCTGCGGCTCGCTCATTATAACCTTAAAAACAAATATAATTTTACACACATACATTTCAGTAATTGTGATCTATTCAAATAATTAGTTACGAGGGCAATACAATATTAAAGTGCGTCTAATAGATTTCCGTTGTAGGTAATAGATCTAAATCATTCTTACCTCCTGATTACTCCTTGAGAAAAAATACCAATCGTATGCTATATCAAAGTCCGTGATGCCGTGCAAAGGTCGTCGTTCCAAGAAAAATATGTCCAGCCAAATCGTAAAGCAAAACCAAAGTCCAAAATGAGAATGCAAAGTCGTAGAAATCGGAAACAGAAAACGGAAACAGAAAACACTAATGCACAGCGAACCCACAGAACAGTGAATGACTGTGAATGACAATTCTAACAAAATGGCCACCTGTCAATTTTTAAAAACTAACCATTATTTTTATGGCTTAGGATACAATCCGTTTTGGTTAATTATATTAAGCTCTTGAAAAAATTTTTTTATTGTATTCAAATAATATTAAATTAAAATAATTTATTAAATTAAAAATAAAAGATAACTTCAGATTACGAACAACACTAACTTTTCAATGACTTATAGAGTTCGATGAGTAAAAAACTAAGATGACAGCTTGTCAAATACTTCGAAATTTTTACGTTGCAAATGTTTTAACAAATTTAACTTATAAATACAAGTTAAATCGTGTTGAAGATAATGTGAAAACAATGGTGCGTTCGTTGAAATCAGACTATGTTCATAATTGATCGTCAAATGTATGTGATTACGGAGTAATCGTGACAATTTGGTTTGTTTACATGATTGTTGGATTCTATTGCAAACGACTTTATGCTTATGAACGCTAATTTCATTCGTGAAAATATTCGATTCTATCAAATTTTATCAAAATTAACTTACAATAGTTATGTATCATGGCTTCAACAAATTTAAAGCATGGTAAAAAAATTGTTGCTCAATCTCGTGAAATTGTAAATAATGTACATAACTATTTTAGAAAAGAAGCTAATTATTTAAAAAAGAAGTAAGTAAATATCATAATTTTTTTAAATACATATATTAAAGTATAGCTTCAGTAAATAATGAATGTTTAAATTCATGTCGCTTCTGCATAATAAATTTCTTAGGTCTACCGGTTAGTAATGTCATCTTGGCAGGTGCTATACATTGCGTTTATGATACTTCAAATTGAATGCTACCTAAAAGAAATCGCTGTAATGTATCTCGGGATTTAGCGCGATGATATCCGAGAAAAGCCGAATCGTTAACTGATTTGAATCGCATTGTAATACATGTAATTAAATTAATATGATAGGTCAAAAGTAAGGCATCACAAAGAAAATTCCGTAACATTTTTTCATTGGTATTTATGTTTTTGTACTCAAAGTAAATAATTATGTACATTTACCACTGCACAAGCAAACAGATCGATACAGTTTAAGTTCCTTTTTTTGCACTGGCACCTATTGGTGCATTTTTTCTTACATCTGTATTTTATCAATTCAAGGGTAGCTATAGGTTTTGTGGTCCAAACTGAAACCCAGGTATCATCCCTCCTAGTCCAACCCCACTCCTGGGGACTAGGTAAGATTTTTTGTAGTGTGGTTATCTGGCTCTACACATAAACGCCCTGATAAATAGCTCGTAAAGTATGTTGCAAAAGGACATCTTCAGTAGGAGGAATGTTCTCCATCTGCCGGTCCCTTTTGATGAACAATTCTCTCGTACGCTCGTTTAGTGTAGTGGTTTGGGAGGACCTAAAAAAGTTATATTTTGGACTATCATTTATTGGTAAAAACAGAAAAAATAAAAATAACTAACTAACTAAGACTAACGGTCATTCAGATAATACGTGTGTTTACCTACCTAAGTGCATACTATTGTAATCGTGTCAAAAACAACTATATTATAATTATCCTGTGTTCAAACCAAAGGACTATTTCTTTCTTGTTTCCTACTGAACAAAGTGGCGACCGTGACAGGACATGCAAAGCTATTCGGATTGCGAAGTTACCAATTTCCTTTGTTCGAGAGACGGACGCGCTAAGGTCAGCGCTACGCCAGCATACCGCAGCGCCTAGATTGTTCCTGAAGAAAAATCAGCTGCGGCTACCCAAGACGGCGTGCAAGACCAATAACCTGACTCCTCCTCGGACCAACCAGAACTAAACCTCGGGACACCAAGCTCACGCCTACAAGCAGCCAGCATCGAGCAGCCGGGACTATTTTCTCCGGCTCAGCAACGTTCATCTGCCTTTATATTGTGAGCTCGTTCCTTTTTATGGCTTTCTATTTCCTTTCTCTTCGATTTGTGCGTGCAGTGGAGTTAGCTTTTTAGAGATTTGTGGTGATACGTATCCCTGGGGTACATATATTGACAATCAACTGCTCCTAGTCTATGCTTAAAATGCCAAATCTAGTAAATTAGTGCACATAAATATGGCCTAAAGCGCTGCGTATAAAAATTGCAAGTCATTTACATTCCATTGTTTTTTAAAACAGTACCTACCTTCTCGCATTGCAAACTATCGCATAAATATTTCTACTGCTCAGCTCTATTTGCGAAGAAATTATTATCATATTTACACTTTCTTCTACTGGCCCTAGCCTATTTCACGCCTAAAACATAGCCGTGTTTCATTAAATCGTTTAATATTTATTGAACGATCAAAATATTCTCAATTCCAGGGGCATGTGAGTCGAGCGCTCTGACCGGTCAGTCCACCTGAGTGACGTCAGCCTTCGCATACAGTTGATCTTGCTAGCTGTCTCCGCGAGGCGGCCTTAAGCTGGACTACGAAGTGAAGAGAGTATCGTATGCAATTTAAAATCATTTTCTCGTAGTTTTCTGTACCAAAAAGTTGTTTCATCGCAATGACTACTAATTCCGAGGTTACGAAAGAGCTCAAGGCTTTTAATTGGGTATCATTTAAGCTATCACCAATTTAATTAGTTTTGTGTTTCTTAAATAATAGGGTTTGTCCTCAAAATAGTAGATCTGTCACCAAAATGTAGTCACCAAACAATGCAAAATCAGTTCCACAATAAATCACCTAAAATCCTGAGATATAAGGTCTAGTACCAAATAAATGTTTTTGTATGTATTATAATAGGTGTGTCCTAATAAGTATTTAAAAAAACTAATTTAAAGAGATCACCAATAAATCATATTATGTTACTAGAAAATTGCATTAAGTTCAAATAAAAAATTAGGGTTGTCATCATCGTTTCAACCAAAAGATTCTGCTACTTAACTAGACTCCCAAGGTTCTAAATTTCCACTGGTTGTATAAATTATATTTAAATAAATTTTTTAGCAGAGTAGTAAATAAAACAATTAAAGTCAAAATAATCAATATTTATTGTTTAAAATAATTACCACTGAACAATCAGCGCTGGTTTAAAATAGCTGGCTTATGGCTAGCAGAATAGTAGATAAAACACTTAATTAAAGTTAAAATAATCAATATTTATTCTTAAAAAACAATAATCACTGAATAATCAGCGCTGGTTTGGATTTCGAAGGGCGCCCCCTTTTTCTTTTCTGGCCGATAAGCACATTTTTTGCTTCTGGTGGGGGGTTGGCCAGCTTTAAGCGTATGGCTAATCCGATAATATGTTTGCACATATATTTCTTGTAAAACGCAGGGCAGTTGCATTTCCCATGCATCCAATCAATATTGTGCGGTAGATCCACTCTCCATTTGCTGAACCATTGGACTTTGTATTCATCAAAATCAGTCCATGTATTTTCAAAGTTTTGTATTTTGTTTGCCTTACCAGCCGGTACTTCGTAGTGTTTAAAAGCATCGTCACTATACGTCAGTATTATTTCTTTAGGCAACTTAGCCCATTGGTAGGCTTCTGTCCAGTCTTTCAGAGTCATAGTTGGTAATGTCGCAAATACTTCATCGACAGCTAACGACCATCCATTTACAAACTCTGAAGCAACTGTCAAAAAACGAGACAGTGGCAAACGTTCACGGAGCGTGTATTCATATTTGATTACTCGGTTATGTGATTCTAGTGCATTATTAGTCGCTGGTGAACCCATGTGAGCCCCCAAATACCAGTTACGGTTTTGTATGAGCCATTGCTCCTTAAAATACTGGATGAAAGTTGTCTCATCCTCCCATTTCTTCAAGAATGCTTGTGAAGCTAACTCGAACGTTTCTGAATCAGTCACTGCTTGGAGAGAATCCACATCTGTCAACAAATCTTTGTGAACATTTTTTCGCGTATCTTTCTCTACATGAGCTTGAATTTTTTTTTAGCATGTGCCCAACACATTCGAATTGTGACATCTTCACCAAATACCTCTATAAATGCATTTTGTATTGCTTTCGCTGCGTCACATACTAGAACTTCTGGTTTGAAGGTTTGTGAGTACAAGTTAAAGATATTAGTCTTGATGGCATCGAACAACAACTTAAAGTCTTCTTTTGCCTCATTAGTGGCAACCCCAAGCCCGAATGGATGAAATCGTTTATTTTTGTCTGTACTTCCAACGACAAGAACGGGGAATCCTTGCCACACCAACTTGTATGTAGCATCAGCATGAATAACTTTTACGTCACGTGCTTTTTGCAGCAAATATTTTGTTGATAGTACAAATCTAAAGCGTGGTGAACTAGTTTCTTCAATCACTTCATACCCAATAACATAAACTTCATGTTCGTTGTCAGGAATTGGTGAATGAGACCTTAGCCAAGCTTCCAATTCGCCTAGGCTGATCGTGGGCTGTCCGTATTTACAACGGCGTCTGTCAATTAAATATGTCCTTACTTGGGACAATTTTGGCACTTTAATACCATCAATTTTAGTCAAATTTGCAAGTATGGCTTTTGGTTTGAGATGTAAGTCGTATAATTTGTTTATTTCTTCCTTTACTCTGTCACTAAGCCCATAACAAGCGAGCGTTTTTGAATCGTGGTCATGATCAGAATCTGTCCGAAACAACAATACTTCATCCGAGAATGAGTACATGAGTAAATACAACTGAGCTGAACACTGTGGTCCCTTCCGCACCACTTTATTACATCTAAAGTACTTTTTTCTCCCTTCCTCTACATCATGCGTTCGCAGAAAAGACCAAATTTTTTCAGCCTTTATATACTCCTCAGCACTGTGTTTGTCTTCAAATTTTTTAACGAAAATCCAATCCTTGCTTTGCGACCGTTTCTTCTTTGGTATGGTGCCTTCATCAGTGTCAGTACCTTGCTCATTTTCCTCATCAGACTCCAATATCGGCACTTTCTCCACGAATGATTGCTCGACAAACGACGATAAACTTTTTGAATGACTTGCATTACCTTCACCACTACTTGATGCCATAATCAAAAATAAACATTTAAGAAATTAACTAAAACAACAAATTATCCACAACGATAATAAAATGCACCTACAACAATGAACGTGAAATCGCGAATGAAGTAAACTTGCATCTCTCTCGCACGCCGCCCGCGTCGCGCATCGTGTGATCGAACCTAGTTACCTACCCATCGCTGAGGCCGGATTGGTCAATTTTTAAAGCGCGCCAATTTGTCTCCGCCCCTTTGATCATTTTTTCATTAAAATTATAAATTGATGTATTAAATTGGTAACGAATACTATTAATTTAATATCTGAACGAAATAAAATGTTACTACTGTATTGGTGACAAAATACCAAATAAAAAGGAGTCGCAGTCAGGGATCGATAATCGATTTATTTGGTGACAGATCTACCATTCTGAGCCCAGAGCTATGATTTAAGTAACAAAATTGTTATTATAAGAACGAAGTTTATATTCATGTAATGCAATATAATTTTATTGGTTATCGATCTCTTATTTTACACATATATTAACATTAATTTGATAATTCATACCTGGGAACAATTTTTGTTTATCTGAGAACGAAAATATTTCGTGGCGATAGATCTATTTATTAGGTGATACAACTTGATGACAAATATAAATTTTGGTGATAGAAAATATAGTCCCGCTTTTAATTTAAAGCGTAGCGGCATCAAAGGCCGCTTAACTAAATTTAAAAATCATGTTGACATCTTGCAAACAATGGAGACTATTTCTGAGTTAGAAATAAGTAAGCTTGCGATGAAACTAGCTAGAATAGAAGCCCTATACCTTGAGTTTGACGAGTTGCAGTCACAAGTGGAGTCATTATCTGAATGTAATCAAGAACAAGAGTTGACTACTCGCGATATTTTGGAACAAGATTTTGACAATTGTATCGCAATTGCTCGGGAAATAATAAAAGAGCATTCAGATTCCAATGTGGCAAATTTAGAGTACTATTCAAACGCTTCAACTCACACTAATCACTCTTGCCATCAACATAATGAAGCTCACGAAAGTCTAGGTTTTAAATTGCCTGTAATCAAAATACAAAATTTTGACGGCACCTATTTCAGGTGGTCTGAGTTTAAAGAAACTTTCAGTTCTTTAATTCATGAGAGCCCTAAGATTAAAAATATTCGCAAGTTTGATTATTTGAATTCATACTTGGAAGGTGAAGCCGCTCGTGTTATTTACAACTTAGAAGTTACAGACAAAAACTATTCTGTAGCTTGGCAACTCTTGTGCGAACGATTTGACAATAAAAGGCTATTGATAAATAATCATCTAAAATCTTTATTTACAATTGAAAGTTTGCGAGAGACCGACAAGTCGCTTCGGTTTATTATAGATCACGTGACTAAAAACTTGCGAGCTCTCAGCACCACTAGGATTGCCCACAGATAAGTGGGATGTCCTAATCATTTATATAATCACAGCAAAGTTAGACAACACTACCTCCTTTAAATGGGAGGAGCACAGAAGTAGTATTTCAGACGTACCTACTCTCAACGAATTCTTAAATTTTTTGAAAAACCGTGCCAATGTTCTTGAGACGGTCTATCGCAATAAACAAGGTAAACCAGATAAAACTAAACAAGTTTCTCCTACTCCTTTACCTTACCACAAGACGCAAACTAAATCTTTTGCCGTCACTACTAAGGAGACTCCTTCTTCTACCAATTCCTTTGAATGTTTAGTGTGCAACGGCAGTCATCGCCTCTATGAGTGCTCTTTATTCAAATCTAAAACCCCAGAAGATAGGAATGCTACAGTGATGGCCTTGAAGTTGTGTGAGAATTGTTTGCGGCCAGGTCACGAGGTTAAAGCCTGTAGGCTTTCAGGTTCTTGTCGTTCCTGTAAGAAACGTCATAATTCTCTCCTTCATGTTCAACAAAAGGGTGAAAATGCTCTACCTGGCGCAACTCCTTCGCAGTCTTTGGTTATGTCTGCTATTTCGTCTCCGGAGGTTTTGCTTTGCACCGCCAAGGTTCAAGTTTCCAATCCTGCAACCCAAAATACTCTAACAATAAAGGCGCTCCTCGACAGTTGTAGTCAGACTTCGTTCATTTCAGAGCAAGTCAAAACCAAGTTGAAGCTCACTCCCCAGCCATCGAATGTCAGTATATTCGGTATTGGTAACACTCCGCTGACCATAGGCGCGGAAAGGTGTGCTCTTCGCCTGCAATCTAAAACCAGTTCATTTGAGGTAACTATGTGTTGTATCGTCTTACCTAAAATTTCAGATGATCTGCCTAAAACTGCGTTCGATTCAAGGCCATTTAACCTTTCTAACATTGAACTGGCGGATCTTAGTTTTAACGATCCATCTCCTATAGATATGCTCATAGGTGCTGATCTATTCTGGGAGTTAATAGAATCCGAGCAGCGCCCTCTAGGGGATAAAAACCCTATTCTTCGTAGCTCCAAACTCGGATGGCTTGTCGCTGGTCCTTTGCCTACAGCCCCCAAGCAAGCAACCCCTAATAAGCCAGTTGTTTGTAATTTTCTATTACAGGACGAAAGAAGTCCTAATCCTTTCTCACTAAAGAAAAAACTATTTCCTAATCTTGAGAGTCAAATTACTAAATTCTGGGAGCTAGAGAATTTACCCCAACGTCAACCTTATACAAAGGAAGAAAAGCTCTGTGAGCAACATTTTCTTGCCACTACTACCCGTCTTGATGATGGTCGATTTTGTGTAGGTCTGCCTCTTCGTGACACACGAGACTGTCTTGGTGACTCGTATCAAATAGCCAGGAAGAGGTATTTGAGCCTAGAATCACGCCTAAGAAAACAACCAGAACTCAAGGGGGCCTATTCCGATTTTATTCACGAGTACGCAGAACTCGACCACCTATCTGAGTCTGAAACTCAAAGGCCTAGTGATGCCTATTTCCTACCACACCACCCTGTTATCAGAACGAAAAGTGAATCGACTAAATGTCGAGTCGTTTTTGGTGCCAATACCCCCACTACTTCAGGTATATCTGTGAATGATCTTCAAATGGTAGGACCTACCCTACAAGATTCTCTTTTTAATATTCTCATTCGATTTCGTCAATATAAATACATCGTTTCCGGCGACATAGAGAAAATGTAGCGTCAGGTTACAATGAGGGAATCAGATCGCAACTTACAACTTATGTTGTGGCGTGACAGTGAAAACGAGCCCTTACGCACCCTTCGATAAAACACTGTGACATACGGCTTTTCCAGCGCGCGTTTCCTTAGTACGAGGTGCATCTGGCAATTTGGCGAAGAATGTGACGATCCTAAAATAAAAATGAGTCTACAAAACGATATGTATTGTGATGATTTGCTAACAGGCTCTAATTCCCCAGACGAACTACGTCACATTCAGCGCACAGTGTCAGAGGAACTGTTTTCGTTATAGGTGCATTCACCTAGAGGCCGTCAGTGAACTAAGTAAGGATGCCTCCATCCTAACCCTAAAAAGATTTATCTCACGCAGAGGAATACCTAAAATTATCTATTGTGATAATGGTAAAAATTTTGTGGCCGCAGCCAAAGAAATTTCTATTTTTTTTTCAAATCGAACAGTGACTCTATTTGTAACTTTGCGGCTGGTCAGGGCGTTGAATTTAGGTTCTCACCCGCATACTCTCCACACTTCAATGGTTTTGCAGAGGCTGGCGTCAAATCTGCCAAATTTCATATCGCCAGAATCCTAGGGAACAATCACCTGACCTTTGAGGAGTTGTCTTCATTGTTTGCTCAAATCGAAGCTATCCTAAATAGCCGACCCTTATGTCCTCTCAGCCCTTCACCTAATGATTTCCAATCTCTTACCCAGGCTCACTTTATGATTGGTAGGCAATTTACCGCAATGCCATCACCATGTTTCATGGGCTGCAGTCCGCATCGCCTCGACCGGTTCCAGCGTCTAGAACAGGCCAAGCAGCACTTCTTTAAGCGGTGGAGAAATGAATATATTGCGGAGCTACAACAACGCTCTAAATGGCGCATCAAATGTAGAGAGCTGAGACCAGATGACCTAGTACTTATAAAGGATGACAGCGCTCCGCCCCTATGTTGGCGCCTGGGCCGAGTTACCAAACTCATTCCGGGTCCTGATGGAGTTCCTCGTGTCGCTGACGTACCTACGGCCAAAGGGATGGTACGAAGAGCCCTCAACCGCCTTTGTCTAATGCCTGCTCCAGACGAAGATTAACTTGAAGGCTCTTTCTAGAGCTTCCAGGGGCCGGAGGATGTCTACGCCGCGCGCGCAGCTTCGCCTTGCGGCCGTGCCCGATCGCCAGTGCCAGACTAACGGTCATTCAGACAATACGTGTGTTTACCTACCTAAGTGCTTACTATTGTAATCGTGTCAAAAACAACTATATTATAATTATCCTGTGTTCAAACCAAAGGACTATTTATTTCTTGTTCCCTACTGAACATTACAATAAAATAAAACTTAACTACACAATCTAAAATCTTAAAATTACCTAAAACATACAAAAAAAAGGAAAAATTATACTAAGTAAAATATTTTCTCTAAATCACCGCCGTCGATCGGCAGGGTCCCCAAAAGGCTGGAAGCATTCCCCCGTTGAATGGCTAGGCTAATACGCTGCCCGAGGTATGCCCCAGCCCTTGGGTCTCCCGAAACGTCGACCAGCCGCAAAGATATTTCTTTGAAAATTATCTTCGCGGCTGGACCCCACGGCCCTAAAGTTTCTACTCCAAAAGGCGCAAATATATAGTCCGAACTTAGATCTGCATACATGCAGCTGGAGTTTTCGGCTGTGGCTGCCGCAGCGCCAGCTTTAGCAGCGGTCGCTTGAATATGGGACGCCGCCAATGTGTCGACACAAGTGGCGTCCCATACCAGCGACCTGCCATTTTTCCAAGGAATTAGTGTCATTCCATCGGGCCTCCTGCCATCGCTGCGCGCAATATCGTTCGGCTTCAGTATAGCTGGGACTCCAGCGGTGGCAAGGGCCCGACGGATGACATCATTCAGACTGGCATGCCGCGACGACAGATGGTAAAGCGTGCAGCCAGTAAACTGACTCCCGCTCACCAGCTGCAAGAAGACGAGCTCGGTCCGCAGCATTGGTGGTGGTATCTAACAGGTTCTTTTGAACCTTGATGCAGATCGGCTCGTCCCATAATTTTTGCGCTTTTACATCTTTAGGCAGGCTCTCGCCGGGACAGGCAAGCGTCCAAGCGTCCCTGGCCTCCACCAAACACGAGGCCTCAACATCACCAAGTGATGGGCTTATGATTGTACCATAGAGGTCCTTCGTGCTGTGAATGGAGGACAAGAAAGCAGGGAGCGCTACACAAGAAATTTGTCGAATCCCCAGGCCACCGAGCCGAAACGGGAGGGGTGGCTTGGCTCCAGGACCGGTCAGTGAGTGAGCAGTTTAAGATAGTCACTAATGTTTGGCGGAGAATATTATCAAAAATTTTGAGGTACACGTCGAATTTCCAAAGGGGGCAGCGGCGCAAAACGTTAGTTAATTTTGGGACAAAAAGACAATATCTTAAAATGAAGCAAGCAATGTGGGGATTGATGCTCGTTAAACGTTCAGAAATAGCTATGAATTTGGCTAACTGCTCATTCACGTAGCCGGGGATGGATTCGTTCAGAGCTGGGGCTCCAAGGAGGCGCAAAGACTCGTTATCGACAATTTTTATGTTAGGAGCAATAGTATTAAATTTTGAAATTATATCAAATTTATCTTAAGGGTTGACGAAATTTGAAACAAATAGTTCGCACTTTGAAAAGTTAAGTTCAAGACCTACACGTTTAAATTCCTCAATTAAAAGTTCAAGGTCAGTAAGAACGGTCGAGGTATCGCCTCCAATGGACCCGTCATCCAAGTACCAAACATTAAATTTTGAATTTAAGGATTTAATTACTGGATTGATAGCCAGACTAAATATTGCCGGTCCGAGCGGATCACCTTGGTGACAGCCTGTTGCTGATTCCAAAATGTGGTTTTTATAGATTAATTTTGATGATCTGCCATAACACTGCTACATGTAGCTATATATTGCCGGTGAGTGATTTTTTATCTCTGTCAGCAAGGCTCCCCTGTCCACTGAGTTGAAGGCATTTTTGACATCAACCTTCAGCAGAACCTCACCCGCATCATGTGTCAGGAAGGTGCGGGTTGCGTGAACTGCGGCCTCACACCCTCCCCTGCTGCCAAAACCTAGTTGGATGGGTTGTAGTTGTGGTGTCAAATCTTCCTGGATATGTTTACAACAAATTTTAGGAACTGTTCGCCGAAAAGTGTTGCCTACTGCAATGGGTCTGATTCCCCCATCCTTCTTTTTTAGAGCACAGAGATTTGCACCATATAGCAAATCTGTGATGTCCTGGCACACCCTGCCCGTCAACATCAGATCCGCCAGTCGCGTGATGTCCTCTAGGAGGGTTTGTCCGGCATGCCCATTAGACCCACCTACCAAGTCTTTTAAGTCTTGGGGACTGATGCCGTCCAACCCTCCAGCCGACCCGTTTTTAAAGGACATCACTGCGGCTAGCGCATCCTCTACTGAGGCCTCGGGTGTGCGATCGGAAGAATGGGGGATATGGTAGCAAGAAGGTTGCTGCTGAAGGCGGATGTTTTGAAGCCAATGTCCCCATCGTTGAATTTATTTTCTATTTTATTTTTGATGTCTGATGAGTGTTGGTATTTTATATTGTCGTTATTATCCAGGATTAAGTCTTGGTTGGATATGCAATTATTTTTAATTTTTTGCGTGAGTGAGCCACTTTCTCTCCTCCCTTTCTCACGTGCAGAATCCGGTACGTGAAAGTGAAAATTGGTTTCCAGGAATCTTCATTATTTTCGTTTAAAACTGATTTGATGCATTTGGACAGAGAGGTCGCTACGGTTGTACGAGCTCCCCTCGGAATTCGTTTTACAAACGGTGTTGTAGTCTTATAAGGGCTAATGAGTTTCCAAAGAGAACAATTGCTTGTATTTTGGTTTGAGGTACTTATAGGGCGCGAAATTATCTTGGTTTGGGCATGTTTTATGCTGGTATGAATGTTTAGACCTCTCTGACCTTTAAAATGCTTGAGACAATCCGGACACTGCACGCGATCTTCCGAGGACTGGCTGCTGGCACCCACGCTGGATGGGCCGGCCGCCTGCGACATGTGGCGCCAGGACGAGCTTGTGTATCGGCAGGTACACTAAAAATGCACACAAAAGACCCTAAAAATATAATAATAGTTAATAAAAACTATACTTCCCACTGAAATACGGAATACAAACTTAATATGGGAAAACTAACTTAGCAAAACAAACAATATTAGGGAAATAACAAATAGTATAAACTTACCTAAAAAAGAAAACCCTTTAAACCTACTAGGAAATATTAAAAATATATACGAACCTAAGTAAACGAAAAGTAAAGGCTTAAAATTAGATATATTAAAACAGTAAGACTATTGTTTGTGTTGTGCACAAGACGCGTAGATGAAATTGTGGCGGAGTTGGGGTGGTGGCGGATCCGGCGGGCTGCGACTGCGAGAGGCGAATCTGCAGAACCTAGGCTGGGGTGTAGATGGTGAATCGCTTGTGGTATATGTTCTGTCTGAGCGGGCGAGGTGCATCGGCTTGGCAAGCGGGCGGGCTGAATGCGTCGACGGGGTACGGGGCCACTTGGGCGGTACTGATTACTGCAGCGAGGCACCGCTAATGTCCTTTCGGAAACTGTTGCTAATTTTTATTTGCCTTTTAGATTGTTTTGAATGGGTCAATGCGTAAATAAATAATAATACATAAAATTCAGAAAAACCAAACGCAACCTTTCCACGCAAAATTGTAAATAATTTGTTTCACCATTCGCTTCAATATTTTTGATAGTGTGAACTGCTTCTGGTGGAGCGATCTTTTTGGAGTCGATATTACATCAGTCTTTATTTTTTTCTAGGAAAGGATTGCCCTTTTCTTCAATTTCAGTTTCTAGACATTTTACATCCAATGGAGAGAATTGTTCACCAAAAAGGACCGGCACTTTGCGAGCTGTTTATCAGGGCGTTTATGTATGGAGCTAGATAACCACTGTATGATAAACCCCTCTCTCGACAGGTGTAATTTAGATTTCGCTTGCTGGACCCATTATATTTAAAATGGGCTTTCCACACAAGGGGGCCTTATATTCTAAATCCCGTTACAAGGGTAAATGGTTCAAACACTCACATTAAAGTTCACTTTCTCGTCCAGGGTACTTAGCATAGTAGACCATATCGAGCTTTGACGGCTCGATACAATATGTCTATCCTTCTCGAAGTAGATCAACAGAGTGAGAGAGAGCATTATATCAAGTGCTATCGAGCTCGATATGGTTTGCTATGCTAGACTAGCTGGACGGGTCCTCCGCGCTCGATCCGGGTCACGACTCAGCCCTGGTTCAGAGGAAAGCACAGATCCCCTGGGTGTGCGTTTCCTCTCTTCTTTCCTCGGGGTTGGACTAGGAGGGATGATACCTGGGTTTCACTTTGGACCACGAAATCTATAGCTATACAAGCTTGCCTTGAATTGATAAAATGCAGATGTAAGAAAAAATGCACCAATTGGTGCCAGTTCAAAAAAGGAACTTAAACTGTACCGATCCTGTTTGCTTGTGCAGTGGCAAATGTACATAATTATTTCATTTGAGTACAAAAACAAATACCAATGGAAAAATGTTACGGAATTTTCTTTGTGATACCTTACTTTTGACCTATCATATATATCATGACTTAGTTGAGTCAATCATGTCATATATTGTTTGACGGCGGAGGAGCAGCGCTTGGTACTGCTCGGGGCTATCCTGTCTTGACCTTTTTAAGACGTTATTGTTGCATACACAGGTAGGCAGAGTGCGGATGAGGTGGGTGCGATGTCGGGTGACCTGTGCCTGTTGCGGTAAAACGTGACGATCACAGGTACTGTTGTTAGTTGACAGTAGTCAATAACATCAGCAGTGCGATCCGCTGCCCTTAAGTGGGAAAGTGATTACTTGAACTCATTCTTGAGTCAAGTTTGAGTTGAAGTTACAGAGGACCTCCTTTTATAACGTAAGGTTGATATCGGCGGTCCACTATAACCTAAACTAAGTAGAAACGTAGCGTCGGGATTGACCTATCATATTAATTTAATTACCTATATTAACTGCTTGGTTAAACCTGTTCTTCATATATAATGTATGAAAAACAAACTTAATTTTGAAGTTGTCATTTCAGGAATGCAAAGGGATCGTCATTTCAGGAATGCAAAGGGATCTATATTTTTTTATTTGGTTATGATCATACACATTATTAATAATGTCTTTGGATTTGATAATGAAATTTCATATATAATTTTCATATTATTTTATTGCACAGAAAAGTTATACGTGGAAGCAGTCTTAAATTAAATGTGCTATAGGCGAGCTTATCTCTGAAAGAGATTTCTGCCAGCAAAACCAAATTTGTTTTGTTTATTTCGACGTTAAATAATTGTAATTGTGCACGTCGATAAAATTTACCTCGCTGCTGCGCGACTATTTATATTTTTTCTCAAGAAAATATTTCAGGAAGTATACATAAAGTGTATATTTATAAAAAATATATCAATTGAGCTTTCTAATTCAATTTTTTACTGTTCCCTACGATTAGTTTTTAAGCGATTGCCCATTGAAGACGAAAGTCTTGGATACGTTTTTTATTTTTTTGCATAAATCTCAGTAATTATCTATGAAATGATGTTATTTTATTATGTTAAATAGATTTGTTATATGTTTTTCACACGAAAATGATACCAATATTGTTCTTTTAGCTAAACTAGATCCGTAAGATTTTTTTATTTCAGGTGTGACGGGGGCGCCCTCTCCACGTGCAATTCAGATTTCGCGTGCTGGACCCATTTATATCGTACAAAAAGTAAAAGCTGCCAGGAAGGGGTTTTCCACACAAGGGGGCCTTATATACTAACTCCCGTTCCAAGGGTAAATGGTTCAAACACTCACATTAAAGTTCACTTTCTCGTCCTGGACGGGTCCTCCGCGCTCGATTCGGGTCACGACTCAGCCGTGGTTCAGAGGAAAGCACAGGTCCCCTGGGTGTGCGTTTCCTCTCTTCTTACGTTGACTGTTGTCGACCTCGGCGCGGAGATTTCTGACAAACGACCAGCCCAGCCAGCAGTTTGCAGATGTAGATTCCTAAACGCAACCCTCTAACCCTGGGCCAGCCCAACCCGTTAAAGGTATCACGATTTCTGCAAAACGTGGTAATGAAAATCTTTTCTCATCACCTTCCACTATTATCGGATTTACGAAACTTTTCGCGTACACGTCCCGGATCACAGTTCACACTGATCAACTGGTTTATTTCTCTATTTTAACTACTTTTGGTATATCTATGTATGGGGTATTTACGTATCCACTTAATCACCAATGATATATTGTAGAAGTGAAATAAAACAGTCTTTAGTAGGTAAAACTTGGTGTTTGTATTGGCCTTTCGTAATAAGTACAGGCTGGTATACGACACACGTATACTACACAAAAGCTGGGAGATGACTGCCGTCTGCGGGCAGCGGGGCTCTAAACGCCGTGCTTAGTTTGCAATATCAAATTACACATTGTGTCACTACATACTTATTTCCTTGAAATACTAAACACATAACCTTTTGCAACTCTTGTTGTCGGAAAAACGCCATTAAAAATCAACCGGACACACGTCCAAGACAATTGACGATTAGTGTTGCCATATCAATAAAAATCAAATATTTTGACTCATACAATGTGCGTTCCGATACGTTTTAAAGCGAACACATAACACAAAATACATTTTATCAAGGTAAAGGTCAGCGAGATATTTCCTTAAATTCAAGTTATATGATATGCTTTAAAAATCCTCGAGATGAAACACAAATAAGATACTTAGCACGTCAAGTATTACCTGAAAATACAAAATTTGTTGAAGATGCATATAGAGATGCAACAAAAGATGCTTACGGGTATTTGTTTATAGATTTGAAACAAAACATGAATGATTTTTATCGTTTTAAATCAAATCTTTTTGACGAATACTGTTCAGTGTATGTTCCGAAAAAAGGTTTTAAATATGCAAAACATCAGCAAATTTCAATCCATCCATCCATCCATCCATCATCCGGTGTTCGTCCACTGCTGGACATAGGCCTTTCCAAAATTTCGCCACTCATGTCGATCCTCCGTCCTCCTCATCCAGCCGCCCCCCGCAACGTCCTTCAGGTCGTCGGTCCAGCGGGCACGAGGTCGGCCTACACTACGCTTTGTTGTACGTGGTCTCCATTCTAGAGCCTTTCGGCCCCAACGGCCATCATCTCGGCGACAAATATGGCCTGCCCACTGCCAC
Organism: Ypsolopha scabrella; assembly: GCA_910592155.1. Taxonomy (NCBI): domain Eukaryota; kingdom Metazoa; phylum Arthropoda; class Insecta; order Lepidoptera; family Ypsolophidae; genus Ypsolopha; species Ypsolopha scabrella. The sequence continues at coordinate 9,823,996 of OU342981.1, read as the reverse complement.
TTCAAGTTACTGATTCTGCAGGCTATGTCGGTTACTTTCGATCTCCGACGGATCTCCTCGTTTCGGATTCTATCCATCAGAGATACCCCAAGCATAGCCCGCTCCATATCTCGCTGAGCAACCTTAAATCGGTGGATCAGGCCCTTTTTAAGAGACCACGTCTCAGCGCCATACGTCATCACAGGAAGAACGCACTGGTTGAACATCTTAGCCTTTAAGCACTGCGGTATTGACGACGTAAATATATGACGCAACTTTCCGAGTGCTGCTCAACCCAAGCATATTCTTCTGTCAGCCTCGGCGTCGAAGTTGTTTTTATCCAGCTGTATGACTTGACCCAGATAAACATATTTCTGAACAACTTCGATGCTGACATTGTCGACGGTTAGTGGCCCTTGGATGACGTGACAGTTGGACATGACCTTAGTCTTCTCCAAATTCATCCGCAGGCCCACTCGTCTCGAAGTATAAATTTCAATCAGTTCCAAATAATGTATGGAAGGTTAACTACACATAAAGAGTTATTAAGAGCTTTACATATACTCAAACCCAAATACATAGGTAACACTAAAAGTTTCCGGAACTGGCCACTTACATAAACAATATTTAAAAATTTATTGCAACATTTGAAAATAGAACTCTTTGGCTGTAGAATGCAGTTTGTTTCATCTGACTGTCTTTTGTTTTTACCTTGTGGCGCCATTTAAAAAATTGTGTGTCTGCATCAACATGGATTTAACTCGGGAAAATTTTCGTAGTATGATTTTCTACGATTTTAAGTGTAATTTGACAGCTCAACAGAGCATCGCTCGGCTTGAAACAGCTTTTGGCAATGAAGCACCATGCAAGACGACTGTTTATAGCTGGTTTGCAGAATTCAAGCGTGGTCGTATCAATCTCAGTGACGAATCTCGCGATGGTCGGCCGTCCACCGCTGTGACCAACAAAAACATCGATGCTGTGCGCCATATGATTGAAACAGACAGGCATGTAACCTACCATGAAATTCGCGCATCCTTAGAAATAGGCATGAGTCAAATACAATCAATCCTACACAAACATTTGGGTGTGAGAAAGCTGTGCTCGCGGTGGATCCCACACAACTTGACCGAGGCTCAAAAAACGGACCGCGTCACTTGGTGCAGTGCCATGCTTACCAGATTCAACGAAGGTGCGTCAAATTTGGTGTGGGACATAGTAACAGGTGACGAAACATGGATTTATTGCTACGATCCCAAAACAAAGCAGCAATCGAGCGTATGGGTCTTTCAAGATGAGCCGAAACCAACCAAAGTGGCGCGCGTGAAAAGTGCATCTAAGCGGATGATTGCTTCTTTTTTTAATAAAACTGGACACGTGGCTACTGTTGCTTTAGAGAATCGTCGTACCGTGAATAGTGACTGGTACACGACCATTTGTTTGCCGGAAGTTATTGACGAACTCCGTTAAAATAACCGTAAACGCCGTATCATCCTGCACCACGACAATGCTAGTTCTCACACGGCCAGACAGACAAACGACTTTTTGAAGACGAAAAATGTAGAACTCATGAGTCATCCTGCATACAGTCCCGACCTGGCACCTTGTGACTTTTTTCTGTTCCCAAAAATTAAGAACCAATTACGCGGTCAACGATTTTCATCACCAGAAGAGGCTGTCGAGGAGTATGAAAAACACGTTTCAGAGGTCACCACAGGGGAGTGGCACAAAAGTTTTCAAAACTGGTTTGATCGAATGAAAAAGTGCATAGACGCCAAGGGAGATTATTTTGAAAAACAATAAATTAATTTTGTACCTTTAATAGTATTTTTTCATATTCATTCCGGAAACTTATAGTGCGTCCCACGTACCTGAAATTATTATTTGATTATTAAATTTAAAACCCTGCAAATAATTTAGTTCTAAATGCAAAAAGACGAAATGTGTAAAGTTTACTTTACCAAATGTAATTCAAGTAGATGTCAGTTTATTTTTGCAAGGGTCCAAGCTGGAGTTAGTTAACGAAACCAAGTTTTTGGGTATTACTATAGACTCTCGTCTTCAGTGGGGTCCCCACATAGAAGCTCTCTGTGGTAGACTTAGTTCAGCCGCATACGCTGTTAGACGCATAAGGCAGATTACAGATGAAAATACTGCTAGATTAGTATATTTCAGTTATTTTCACAGCATTATGTCATATGGCATAATGTTGTGGGGTAGAGCCGCGTATATAGAAGCAGTATTTGTCTTGCAAAAGAGAGCAATTCGGTCTATTTATAACATGAAGTATCGAGATTCATTAATAAAAAAGTTCAAGGAAATTAATATATTTACGGTCCCATGTGAATTTATTTATCAAGTTATTAGATATGTCAGAAAAAATATTGATAATCTCCCGAGGCTTGGTGTGGACCACTCTGTTGAAACCAGAAACAAACATAAACTAGCTTTTCTTTTGTAGGGCATGGTATAAGATTTTACAATAAACTTCCAAAGGAGGTCCTTAGTTTGCCTGAAAATAAGTTTAAACTATACATTAAGCAGGGACTACTTAAAAAAGCTTATTATAAAATCAATGATTATCTGGACGATAATGAAGCATGGTGTAATAAATAATAACAATCTTTATCAAAATTGTAAGTAATAATTAGCAAATTTTAATACGAAATGTTTGATTCCTCTAAAGGCTAATCTTAAGCCCTTTATAGTTAATTAATATGTAAACTGACTTTGCTGTAAAAGGTAATAGACAATCACTCAGTTGCAGAAAGAGTATCATTAATGCTTGATTAGTTAATGTAACATTAACTCTAATGGATTTATTAATATAATGATGTTGCATAAAACGACTTTCCGCAAACTTAAACCTCCATTAGTTAAAGATCGCATTAAACAATGTAGCCAGTAGTCATTTATGGAATGAATGAAAATAAGTGAATGATTGCGTTTAGTTTTTAGAAACATAACCTATATTTGCAGAAACAAAACGCATATTTGACATGTCAATGAAGTTTGCTCAGAATCTCAAAACTTGTGGTACTTTTAATGTTATCGTTTGGTTTTTGCGGATATAATTTGTAAATATTTGGTGAAAATGGCTGGAAAAGAAAATAGAAAGCGTGAACGTGGAGCCAATTACACGCCGGAGGAAAAAAACATTGTTGGCAGATCTTGTAATGAAGTGAGTACAAAGATGTACCTGTTTGTATTTACCTACCCAAAACATTTTTAAACATTCATGAACAGCCTATCGCTCTCCACTGTTGTACATAAGCCTCCGTCAAATAATCTAGGGAATTTGCAAAAATCACCACGCTTGGTGGGCAGATTTTTTCATGTTACAAAACAGACAAATGCTGCTACTCATACCACTGCGCTATTTATTCTCTAACAAACTAATAATAATTCAAGTTGGGATGTAGATGAGGGGGCACTATGGGTAGTAAGACTTGGAAAATTTTGCCCCTTATCGACATTGACCATAATTTCTTTACTTTCTTTTTAGGTATAAGCATGTCATTTAAAATAAAATAACGGGGGTAATATTTATCCAAAAAAAAAGGAAGCCTGGAAAGAAGTTACCACAAAATATAATGCAAATGCCACTACTGGTCGCAGAGAGACAGATCAGTTGAAAGCCTCATACGACAACATGAAGCAAAAGAATCGCAAGAATGTTGGGGAAAGCAATGTATGTAAATATATCATGTATGGGAGCATGTTATATTATTATGTAACAAATCTGTTTAATTATTTAAATAAAAATTCTTCTACAAATCAAATCAAATCAAAATATTTATTTTTTGCAAAATAAATACATTAAGTATACTTTCTACAAGTCAAAGTTAATTTACACAATATAATATGTCTTTAGAATATAAAAAAATATATATATATAATAATACGGGAAATAAAATATACACCTGCATTAATAAATGATAGTCGTAAGTTAAATAAATAAAAAATAAATAAAATAGGGGAATCTAGGAATAAAAATATTATACACTCGGCGTCAAAAAAATCGCACCTTTTGAAAAATTTACTTCAAACCATTTTAATTCCTATTTGAAACCAAATATGAGAGAACTATTTGGTATCAATTGAAAGGGCACTAAACGACCTTGAAATAAACAATCGTTTCATTTTATAAACGATAAAAATCTCTCGAATATCGTGGTATTAAGAAAAGTATTGCTCAAATACGCGTTCAAACGGTCGCTAGTTGCGCTACATAAAAGGGGTATAAAAAGGTAATTACACGTCAAATGTAGGTCATTCACTATCCAAACTTTGAAGGTGACACACGTTAAGCGCACAAGTAAAAAATACTACCCTCAACATGGATACTACTCCTGAAGAAGCTGCACAAGTTCTTGCACTGCTGCGCCGAAGGGTGCGGCAGTGTGATATTGCCCGGCAACTCAACTTAAGCTGTTTTGCTGTTCGAAGAGTAGTCCAGCGATTCCGGGAGACTGGTGGCTTTGCCCGAAGACATGGATCTGGGAGACGACGCTGCACATCTGAAAGGGATGACCGCTTCATAGTGTCGACGAGCTTGAGAAATCGGTTCTCCAATGCTGTTGAGATAAGACAGGAACTCCAAGCAGTTCGCGGGACAACTGCAAGTGACTCTACGATTAGAAGAAGATTAACAGAGAAGAAAATAGCCGCCCATAGAGCTGCTACAGGCCCAAGATTGACTGTAGAGCATCGTAGATCCCGCTTGCAGTTTGCCCGCGATCACGTCGATTGGACGCTAGACCAATGGCGAACAGTTCTCTTCTCAGATGAGACGAGGGTGTGCCTTTTCTGTAATGACAGGCGAAAAAGAGTGTACAGGAGGCAGGGGGAGCGATTCGCACAAGCCTGTATTCAAGAAACTGTGGAATACGGGGGTGGCTCCTGCATGTTTTGGTGCGGCATATCTTGCGACGGCAAAACTGACCTTGTATGTGTTTCCCGGACTGGAGGTGCTCGCGGGCAAGGGTCGCTGACTGCTCACCGGTACATCACAGAAGTCCTGGAAGAGAATGTGGTCCCATATGCTGGTTTCGTCGGCCATGGGTTTACTTTGATGCACGACAACGCTCGCTCCCACACCGCGTTTATTGTACGTGACTACCTTCAAGAGGTTGGGATCCCTATCATGCAGTGGCCGGCGAGAAGTCCTGACCTGAACCCGATAGAGCACCTTTGGGATGAACTGAAACGGCAAGTTAGGTCACGAGATCCTGCTCCTACCACCCTCCAGGACCTGCAAGAGGCCGTAATTTCGGAATGGGACAGCATGCCACAAGATCAAGTCCTGAAATTGGTTAGGTCTATGAGAGATCGAATGGAAGCTGTTATCAGGGCAAGAGGAGGTAACACTAGGTTTTAGATTACTTTTAAGAATGATTTTGTGATTTTTTCTGAATAATTAATTCTTTTGTTGTAGAGCGTAAATAAAGATGATTTTTCTTTCCCAATCAACCTGTATTTTTTTTATGCCCTTGTAATGAAAAACACTTTTTTTTTTCAATATTTAAATAGTCTGTTTTATTACCTTTCAATTGATACCTAAAAAATCCCGCGAAATTGGTTTCAAATAAGAATAAAATTTGTTTGAAGCACATTTTTTAAAAGGTGCGATTTTTTTGACGCTGAGTGTATATACATAATACAATGAAGAAATAATAAAAACGGGAAATACATACAAAAAATATTAAGGGTGGGCTACTAAAATGTAATAAAGTTATACACTTGCATAAAATATAGAAATATAGGAATAAAAATATTGTATATACATAATGCCTAACCATCCGCACCATTCGATTAGTATTGCTAAGAAGAAGGGCAAGAAACTTAGCAAACATATTTAAGAAAAGTGAATACATATCTAGAAACCAGAGGGTGGACGTTACTGAAGAGGAGCTTGCAAGAGCATCAAATAATGTTAAAGAAGACAAGGTAAGATTGGCAGTTTTTGTGTTCAACAGCAAAGCTTCAGAATAGTGCAGAGATGTGCTATAATCAACACTGTGGCTGAAGCCACATCCTTTTTTCTACTTTGTTTTATTTTTATATTATCTATGTATTTTTGATACGTCCTGTTGACTTTTGATTGATATTATATTGTTTTCTCGTTTTACCAGCGATCAGACTTTAATTATTTAAAGCTATCGAAGTCACTAAAATCTGGTCCATTCGGCAAAAGAAACAAAATAATGGTTATTGAAACCCGTTCGCGTTCACGTGATAAAAAAGTACACCGTGACGCAAACCTGCGAGATAGAGTCGAGCAGTCCTCTGGCCTACTGGCTGGACACGGTTGCCATCAGGACGGCGACACTTCGTCGGGTCCTCTGCTGGGCACACCAGACGCTCTGTCTCCACCGCCCCGCTCCAAGAGCGGCGACACCTGGGCGCGTGACCAAAGAGGTTGTGATTCAGGGGCTGGCGACACAACGCTCGGACCTCTGTTAGGCGCAACTGGCGCGCCACCTCCACCGCCACACTCAACAACTCGTTCATCATCGTCCTCTCTCGCGGCCCGAAGATTAGCCGCTGAGGTTGAGCTTGCTCGTCGCAAGGAGATTATGGAGCGACGCAAACTTGATTTGCTAGTAGAAGCCCGCAAAATAGATCTACAGATGAGTACTGTGGACACCGAACATCGGGCAAACATGGCTGCTTTGGGCAGCAGTTCTGAAAGTCAGCATAGCTATACCACTGCAAACACTGCCCGCATTCGTCAGTGGGTGTTAACCCGATTCCCTCTACCTCGCAATTAGATGGTATACCCCGAGCACCTCCTAATACACCTTCTTTTTCGCAGATAAGGCAAAAACCTGCCGGAGACTTAAGAAACTCTAATATAAACTTAATAACTCCTAATGAAAATGTCGCTTTCGTTGAAAAGCCCTTAACGAACGTAGGCGAAGCTGACCCGCTAACGGTATCGACATTGGTAAGAGCCTTGGAGACATTTTCCCATAACACACAACAAAAAAGGAGCAGTAACATTAAACTGCCCCCCTATGATGGTAAGTCATACACAGAATACTTATCATTTAGGCGTGCCTTCGTAAATTCTCTGAGCGGATTTTCTGATGCTGAAAATATAGCACGTCTTAGCTACGCCCTAAGTGGTGCGGCTCGTGAAGCTGTAAGTGTGCTTCTCGTATCTGCTCGGAAACCTACGGAGGTGCTTCACCAATTTGATGAACGTTTTGACCGTCCCGATCTCGTCCTACTGCAGGAAATAAACTCAATACGATCTTTACCCCGCGTTAACTCCGACAGAGACTTAACACTTCTCATGCCGTGTTCGAAACTGCGTTGAGGTAATACGATTACTAGGTGAACCCGACTACTTAAGATCTCCTGAGCTTTTTAACACCCTACGGTCTTAACTTCCAACACTTTTGAGATCACGATGGCTCGACTTTGCTGCTACACGAGAAGATCTTGGTGAGGAGCGCCTCGTAGTACTTGCTGCCTTTCTCTACCGCGAGGTTCAGCTTCAAAAGAAATTTGTCTATGTGGACAAGTCAGCACCATCAACTTCTCGTCCCTTTGACAGCGGAAAACCTCGAGACAAAGTACATTTATTTGCCCCATCTCGCCTGGAGGATAATAAAAATGCTAAAAATATCATAAAAGATATAAATATTTCTGAAAATAAAAAATCTTGTTTTCTTTGTAAACAACGTCATGCTTTGTGTCAATGTGACAAATTTAAAAACCTTTCCATAGATGACAGGTGGCAATTAATCATAGACAATAAGATTTGTCGTCGTCTTAAATGGAGTCCCCATAAGTGCTGTGAATCAAAAGAGTTATGCAACAAAGGTTGCACTTCAAAGCATCATACTCTTTTACACAAACAAGTAGAAAAGGGTATTTTCGCACATGTCGGCGATAATGGGGAAGACAACGATTCTTCTAATAGTGAGGATGAAAATTACATAAATGATAATGGGGACAAAAAAATTATGTCAGGGACAATCAAAAAATTTCTTCTGATTTAAGTCCCGAGGACCCAGAGAACTCGGATTCAACCTTTCCCTCTGACCTCATAACCCATACCCAGATCAATACTAATAATACTTCCAGTGCAAAGAGACAGACCCTTCGACCATTATTAAAAATTGTCGCGGTCACAGTCACTGGCGCTTCTGGCAATTTTGATACTTATGCACTTTTAGATGATGGATCCACCGCAACCTTTATTGACACTGACATTTCCTCACGTATCGGGGCTGATGGACCTGAAAGCGAGCTCCGCATGGATTGCGTAGGTGGTTTATCAAGAGAAACAATGGTAAAGTATGTAAACTTTCATATTAAAGGCCGACACTCCAATGATACGCATGAGATTAAAAATGCCCGATCCATAGATAATCTGGGCCTAATGGGTCAATCAATAAACAACAAACATGTAGGTTGTTTCCCATATCTTAACGATATCCACGAAGAACTCTGCTATTCTAATGCTACTCCAAAAATTATCATAAGTGCCGATAACTGCACCATATCTCATTCTATCCCAAGACACCAGAAAAGGCACTAAAAATCAACCAGTTGCCATAAAAACGGCTCTTGGTTGGGCTCTGTTCGGTTTCGTATCCGGTAAAACTAAAAAAGTTCACTTTATAAATCACATATCGGAAAATGAGTTCGATAATCTCAACAAGGTGGAGCCATTTCTTGATAGCCTTGTGATAGAACAATATAAATTAGATGCCGTAAGTATTTCGAAACGATTCATCCACAGTTCTGATAGTGAAAGGGTGGTAGAAATTATAAACAACACTGTTTCCCGACTCCCCAGTGGACATTTTGAAGTAGGCTTACTGTGGAAAGATACTGATAAGATAAGATAAGATCTTACGGTGCCCAATAGCTATCCCTTGGCAATGTCAAGATTTCTAAGTCTTGAAAAGAAATTTTCAAAAGACCCTGACTATGCCGAGCGCTACAAAAATAACATACGCGATACTTTAAGGAAGGAGTACGCTGAACTTTGTAAGGATAACGAAGACTCATCTTCCATAAATTGGTACCTTCCACATTTTGCCATAACTAACCCTAATAAACCTGGCAAGTTACGTGTCGTTCATGATGCTGCAGCGAAATGTCAAAACGTCAGCTTAAATTCAATGTTATTATTAGGCCCTGATTTACTTCAACCCGTGTTCGACGTTTTGTTACGGTTTAGAGAAGAGAAAGTAGGAATGACAGCCGATATTCGTGAAATGTTCCCACAGGTAAAAATTATTGAGAGAGATAGGGACGCTCAAAGATTCCTATGGCGTGAAACCCCCAACGATCCTATTAAAACCTACAGGATGTCCTCCATGATTTTCGGTGCTGCATCCAGCCCATTCACAGCCTTGTATTTAAAAAACAAGAATGCGATTGATATGCAAATGCAATTCCCAGACGCCGCTCGTGCCGTGCTTTTCGATCACTATATGGACGATTATATAGGAAGCGTTCAAACTCCAGAACTTGCAGCTCAGCTGGCGGTCGACATTGTCACCGTTCATAAAAATGCTGGTTTTGAGATGCGTGGTTGGGTGTCAAATGATTCTACGGCGCTGTCCTTGCTACCTAAAGAACTGATTCTTAACCATTCGTCATATGTAGATTTAGGTCTTCTCAATACCCCAGTCTGAGCGTTAGGTCTAACATGGCAGCCGAATCAAGACGTAATAAGTTTCAATACAGGCATTCGAAATGAAGAATCTGTTTTACCTGAACGACTGACAAAAAGAATAGCTATGTCACACATTATGAAGGATTTTGATCCTCTCGGAATTTTGGCTCCTGTCGTAGTTAGAGGCCGTATCCTCTTTCAAAATATCTGGCGAAAATCTATTGAGTGGAATCATGAGTTACCACAAAAATAAAAAAATGCTTTCGACAACTGGTATCATGAACTCACTCAAGTATCTAAATTAAAAATTCCTAGGTATTACAGTTTAAGTGGGGCTGAAATACTTGAGCGTGAGCTACACCTGTTTTCTGACGCTAGTTAATTATAGTATGCTGCGGTCGCCTATTGGCGCTTTACATACCCTAATGGAAAAGTGAAACTTGCGCTTATTTGCAGCGGAGGTCGTGTGGCTCCACTGAAACCTACATCAATTCCACGTCTGGAGTTGCAGGGTGCCTTAATAGCGGCCCTCCTATCTTCCTCCATTTCAGAAGCCCATAGACACAAACCAAACAGAAAATTTTTCTGGTGTGACTCTATGACGGTTCTTGGCTGGCTTCGAAGTGACGCACGCACATTCAAACCGTTTAAGGCCCACAGGGTAGGTGATATTTTAGAAAATTCTAGCGTAAATGAATGGCACTGGGTCCCTAGCGATTTTAATGTTGCAGATGATGCCACTCGTATCAAAAATGGTAGCTTAACACCAAACTCACACTGGATAACCGGCCCCGAGTTTCTGTTGTACGAAAACTGGCCCAAAGAGGCTGAGTCGTACGATAGCCGCGGACAGGATGAACTTAAACCAACTTTTAAACAAGTTGAAAAATTATTAGCTAAATATTCATCCAATTCCATCTGCATGTCATCAACTGAGAACAGAGCTCGTACATTCGCTATCAACTCTGATCCTAAATGCCTGCCAGTAGCGGCTGATTCCCGCCGCCTAAGCTCCTGGCTGAAATTATTACGTGCAACTGCACTAGCCCATTCATTTATATCATCACTACGAATGGCAAACCTCCAAAGGCAAGGGATCAACTTAAATGAAATTATTCTTTCAGACGTCGTACTTTCGGCAGGAGGACGTTATCCTCTTGTGAAAAAAATTGAAACTGATTGGCGAAAAGTTCTTTACTCTGCTCATTTGCTTGCGCGGGATCTCAACTTAGCGGAGGTGCATATTCTGCGACAAAGCCAAGAAGAAGCCTTCAAGGAAGAGATTACCTGCCTCCTTACAAAAAAACCGATACCTCGAAACAGTCGCCTATTCAGACTAGCCGTATCTATGGATAATCGTAAGCTTCTCTGTCTTTCGAGTCGCATAGCCGCGGCACCAAACGTCACAGAAGACATGAAAAAACCGATATTACTTCACGGCAAACACCCGTCTGTGCAACTGCTGATCAAGAGCTACCACGAACGAGCTGCACATGCCAATACAGAGACCGTGGTAAACATTTTACACCTTCGTACGTCCGTGAGGGCGGTTATACATAACTGTCAAGATTGCCGACTTCGACGTACCGTGCCACTTCAACCACTATTGGGAGATTTACCAGAAATCCGGCTGTCTCATCATAAGCGACCCTTTACCTTTGTGGGGCTAGACTATTTTGGCCCAGTACAAGTAGCGATTGGACGCAGAAGAGAAAAGCGATACGTTGCCTTGCATTTGGAAGTCGTGAACAACTTGTCACCTGACTCAGCTGTAATGAGTCTGAGGAGGTTTGTTGCACGAAGAGGTTGCCCATCTGAAATTGTTTCCGACATTGGTACTGCGTTCGTGGGCCTAAATTCTATCCTTAAAAGTTGGTATGGAGCAGCCGTAGAGGATTTTGCGTCCAATGAAAGAATAAAATGGAGTCTTCTACCCCGTCAGCTCCATTTATGGGAGGCGCTTGGGAACGCTTAGCCCGTAGCGTAAAAACCGCGCTTAAAGTAACTCTTTGTGAAAGAACACCCTCAGAAGAAGTTTTTACCACCTTATTAGCCGAAGCGGAGGCCTTGATTAACTCTCGCCCATTGACCCACAAGATCCTGAAGCAATGACACCTTCACACTTTCTCATTGGCACATCTTCAGGAAGACCTTTGACCACCGACCTCACTGACAGAGATTTGCTGAGCCGATCGAGCTGGAAAAAGGCTCAACGACTAGAAGATCATTTTTGGCAGCGGTGGGTAATCGAATATTTACCAAACCTTTCACCCCGCCGTACAGGCCCTAAAGAAGACTCCCGGAACTTGGAACCTGGCGAACTTGTCTTCATAGCGGATGGGAACTTACCTCGCGGTTCATGGCCAAGAGGCAGGATAACTGCAACTTACCCAGGTCGCGATGGGATTATCCGAGTTGCAGACGTATGCAACTCCGCGGGAGTCCTACGCAGACCAGCAAAAAAGCTGGTTCCTTTAGGTTAAAAAGGGGAGTATGTGGCTGAAGCCACATTCTTTTTTCTACTTTGTTTTATTTTTATATTATCTATGTATTTTTGATACGTCCTGTTGACTTTTGATTGATATTATATTGTTTTCTCGTTTTACCAGCGATCAGACTTTTATTATTTAAAGCTATCGAAGTCACTAAAAAACACTCGACATGTCTCATGCTTGCTACTTTAATATAATCTACTGTTCAGCACTAGAGTTATCTGTAAGATCAAATCAAAACAAGAAAGCACAAAATGGTACCTATTCATTCACGTCCAACCGCTTAGCACTACATGCATCATTTGAGTTAAACAAAAATGTTATCTTATATAACATTTTATATTCATGATATTAACGTTTCACGTTTGTCTTTAGAAACAGATGAATAAAACTGGTGGTGGGTTTTATAATCCAAAAACTTCAGACTCTGATGCCAAAATATTGGACAGGAAAATACAGGACGAGGTAATCCCTTTGATAGTGGAGCATTTTATTTTAAAGGTACATACACCAGTTTATTTGTAAAGATTTATGGTATTACATACTAAATGAATTTTTAACTAAGTATTTATTTTTACTCAGATAGTATAAACACAAAGGAGTCATTGGAAGAAAATTATAATATCACGGGTGAGGCTTCAGACTTTGTAAAAATTCAAGAAATAGAGTTCGCAGAAATACAAGGTGAGCACACATTTTCAAAAAAACTTTTCTCCCGCTTTTGTTGTGGTTATTTGATTTCTTCAACTTTTTTCAGATGCTGTGACTTCTAAAATTGGGAATATAGATTCTCTGCCTTCAACCTCACAAGAAATTTAAATCACACAACAGATAGGTTATTTATTCATATTATTTACAGGAGCATTATGTTAAATAAATTTCAATTTTTTGGCGCTCTCTTGAGTGTGATTAATTAATTACCATTTTAAAAACATGATGTTAATATTATTTTGTTATCATTATTCAAGTGACAATGTTTTTTTTTTAGGTGAGGACCAATGCAATCAGCCGAAGAAGCTAAAGCACAAAAATGTCACAACTAGAAAAGGTATTTTATTTGTTAAATCTATCATTTAATTTTTGTCTACGAGGCATGCCTTATAAGTTTTGACGTTTGAAGAAACAAAAACAACTGGAACCTAATACTTAGTACTTTTTATTGTTTTTCAAAGTATTCTCCACGTAGTTTACAACACTTTTCCATTCGCTCGAACCAGTTATTAAATTCCACTCCAAAGTGGGCGTGTTCAATATGGCTGATTTGAAAGCGTCGACTGTTTCTTCACCGGACTGGAACCTTTGACCACGAAGAGTTTTCTTAATTTCAGAAAATGTAAAGAAATCGTTGGAGCTTAGGTCAGGACTGTATGGCCAAGAATTTCTACGTTTTCCTGCATCAAATACTCAATCGTTTGATGAGCGCTGTGTGAGCTTGCGTTGTCATGATGTACAATGATGCGGTTAGATTTCCGAATTTCGGCGATGACCTGTGTTAAAAAAAACTGTGGTATACCACTCCGCATTAACCGTTCTACGATCTTCAAGTGCAACTGTCACAACATGCCTGGTTTTCGCCACGAACGTAGCCACTCTCTTCTTTGAAGTGCTTCGAGAGCGGACAACTTTTGTCGGCTTTGGTTCGTCTTTGAAGACCCAGATTGTAGATTGTTGTTTGGAATCAGGATCGTAGGCATAGATCCAAGATTCATAACCACTGATAATGTCGTAGACGTGATTTGACTCTCCTCGGTTGAACCTTTGAAGAGTTTTCTTACGCCATCTGACGCGGGCCCTCTTATGATCGTCGGAAAGCAAATGCGGGATCCAACGGGAAACTAGCTTTCTCACACCAAGCGCCTCATGCGAGATCATCTGAATGATTGTCCCTGAGATGCCTAATAACGCCTCCATCTCCCGATATGTCACATGATGATCTTCGAGGATTATATCTCTCACAGCAACAAGGCTTCTCAGTGAAGGCGGATTTTGGACGTCCTTCATGAGATTTGTCACTAAGACTGGTATATCCACGTTGGAATTCTAAATACCAGCGTTCGACAGTCCGTAGACATGGGGCTTCATCATGGAACACAGATGTTAGCTTTTCGGAACACTGAATCCGTGTTAGGCCTCTTCGAAAGTTGGAAATGATTGCACGGACATTTTCCTTAGTAAGATTCATTTTCGTACGTGACCTGACAGATTCAAAACAACACTGTGACTAAACAATTGTATTAATCCTAATTATTTCAATTGTTTTGAAATTCTAAATTCACCAAATTCGAATATTGAACAGTTCTAAATTCAAAATTGGCGGCAAATATGTAAACAACAAAATAAGTTTGGCATGCCTGGTATGTATTATTACATCTTTGTGTACTTCCCACGTTCCTGATCTGTTGTCCAAATTATAATTCATCATAGTAATTATGCACGTGTTTGTAAACATTTCAGTGCCCAAGCCCGTGGTCCAGAATACATTGAAAAAGAATACGTCTGGAAAGGCCCTAAAACGCCTTTATTTAAAAAAAAAAGTGAAAATACTGCTCTGGAGCGCAAGAAATTAATGCTGGAAGTACTCCAGATGAAGCAACAGAGTGCTCTAAAAATGATAATCCTAAAAAAACAACTGTAAAACTTGGAAATATTTTGTTTGAATACTAAAATTTACTCTTTTTTGTATTCATCTATACCTTACCCTATTTGGTGATATTCCTTACAAAATGGAGACTCTGATAATGAAGTGTTGGTATCCATCTTTCCTCTACAAAGGCCAAGCCAGTTGAGCTCATTTTGGCATACCAGTCGGAATTCACAATATAAGTTGAGCTCCGTCAAAAGTTAAAATCTTTGTTTATATGGATAATATATTATATCATAATAGATTTTAATTATAGAATTAGACTGGAATAACATGAAGAATACGATTTTTTTATGATAGTCATTGCCAAAACAAGTAAAACAAAAATATAAGCTAAGAGATTTTATTTTATAAAAGTCCTATGAGAATATGGTATTTACAAGGGCAGTTCGTACAGACATCTCTTCACCTCCCCCTGCATATAAAATGTTGTCATTTGACTCGTCGAAAATCATTTGGGGCTTCTATCTCATCTAACACAATACACATGTTGTGTATCACACTGTACTCGCAACAATCACTTGAAGAACTGTTGATGTTTTGTTCAGGGAACTTTCTCCAAACATGGGCACCGCCTCTTCCACACTCCGAAGCATCTCTCCACTGTATTACAATATGTATGTATGTGGAAATATGTCTTTTATTGTAGGCTTCTTCGGCATATGACCTTGGTTGCAAGATCGGGGTTAATAAATAATTGTTATTGTAGTAACCACTATCTCCTAGCAGGTAGTAGTTACCATATTGACCAGTTTCTAAATCTGCACACAAGTGGGAGCTGTTGAAAATAGTGCAGTCATGAACTCTTCCAGGCCAGCGAGCAATAATGTCCCTAATTTTCAGCTTAGCATCACAGACAGCTTGCACATTTATTGAAAAATAACCTTTTCTGCACCGAAACATCTCCGCTAATGAGCCTCCTCTACTAATTACTTTCACATGAGTACAGTCCAATGCTCCTGCTACACGTGGAAATCCATCTATATGATAAAAATCTTCTGCAACTTTTCTTAACTCTTCGCCCCGTGGCATCTGTATATAAGCAGGGGCTAATGCAGCAAGTTTCCGGGTTACTCTTTGTATTATACAGCAAACTGTCGATTTGTGTATGTTGGTTAGGTCACCTAATACCTGCTGAAAAGAACCTGTGGCGAAGAACCTCAGACAAATTAGCAGCTGTGTTAGCCCATCGATGGCCTTATTCCTCTGAGTTAATGGCTCCTAAACAAGCAGGTCCCGAATTTGCAGGACTGCCTCCTTGGAAATTCTGTAACGTACACGAAAATCTTCTCTATCGTGTTTCGAAAATAAACAAACTCTGTTCGGGATATGACGGCGGCGGGGAACATATTCCTCTGCATCTGATAATGACGACAGACTCGATAGAAACATGCTAAATTCACAGAAATGAACACTGAACACTGAAATCACAATTTTAATGGACTCTTTTTGACCTATTAAAATTCTAAATAATGCTACATTAGGCGCTAATGGCGCTTTGTGCAACCAAAAATGCGATTTAATGGCTGGTTTGACATTTCGTTAGTTAACTTTAATGAAACTTTAAAATCTCATCTAATTTTGTTTTATGCAACGATTTTATGTAAGATTAGTGTTTAAAGTCGTCTTTAAAATTTAAAGATCGTGTCTGCAACTGACTGAATGTAAGACGGATTGACTAAGATCAATTTTTTTTTCTCTTGGACATTATTCCTATGGTTTTATATTTGCCTTTACTTAAGTAGGTATAAGAAAATTGTATAGATTAAGTTTATGTTACAAATGAAAAAAAATCATGTTTGCTAAGTTTCTTGCCCTTCTTCTTAGCAATACTAATCGAATGGTGCGGATGGTTAGGCATTATGTATATATAATATTTTTATTCCTATATTTCTTTATTTTATGCAGGTTTATAACTTTATTACATTTTAGTAGCCCAAACTTAATAGCTTTTGGATGTATGTCCCGTATTTATTTATCAACTTGTTTGTTCGTTTCATCATTTATATCAATATTTTTATTCCTAGATGTCTCTATTTTATGTAGGTGTATAATTAAATTTTTGTAGCCCAACCTAAATATTTCTTGTATGTATTTCCCTTATTAGTATATACACATTATTTTTTTATTCTAAAGATATTTATTGTAAAGGTTAACTTTGACTTGTAAAAAGTATACTTTATGTATCTATTTTACAAAATAAATATTTTGATTTGATTTGATACCGTATAGAATTGTTAAAAGTATGTAACGATGATGAAATAAATTGTATTTGAGAATGTATTTACAACGTTTTACAAGGTAAAGTTCCATTGAAGTAGGAAGAAAATAATTTGAGAAAAAGAACTATGATACAAAAAGGTGGAGCATTTTTACCTATAATTATAGAATCTGTTTTATATAGTTTACTGAAGTCAGTATTTAATTAAAATGGATAATGCAAAAAATTATTACTAATTGAACAAGAACTAATAGAAAAACTTAAAAAAGAAAACACTCTGGAAAGTCCTAAGTGAAATGCAAAAAAATTTGTTTAGTAAAATAGAAGATCATGGAAAGTGGATATTGTATTTGCAAACATTACAAATACAAATACAGAAATAATTTAATGAATCTAAAATTCTTAACCTAAACATAACAGTACAGTTATTATGGCTAAGAGTATTCACAATTATATAGGTATGTTCAACTGAAACTTAAGTAAGGGAAAGCCTGTCAGTTAAGAGTTAGTTCCTTCTGCTCGTGGGGACACAGTTTAGTTATATATAATAGGTAGCAGAAAAAGAGAAGAGCATGCAATTTATTTAGCTGTATTTACATTTTATAAAAATTAACATAAGCATGAGGGTGTGTGTGTGTGTGTTTGTATGTGTGAGAGAGAGGGTGTATGAGGGTATGTGTGTGTGAGGGTATGTATCGGATGTTAGTAGGAGTATAGTGATGCCACATTGAACTATAGGAAGGACCAAAAGACTAGGCGCGATTACAAATTTCAATTATTTTGTTTATTATAATATTTATGTATGAGCGAAAATCAAAATTTATTCAGAAATTTTTAGAAGAGCTTCTGTTTGGTTGTAACTAAATGTTTTTATCAGATTGATCAGTCCATTTTTGCATTCAAGCTGCGATAAATGGTATAGATATATGCTTTTGCTTAATCTATTGTATAAATAGGAACCGGAACACCGAAAAAGCGAGAGTAAAATCTTGTTTTATATTGTATAGTGTCACAAACTCGATCCTTTCTACGCTTAAACTTCAGAAAATTAGGATCATAAGACAAAAGACTATTTTGTCTCAGCGTTATGTTGAGGATGAACAGCTGTCGCACTGTCAAGACTTGACAATTTGCAAATAATTGCTCCGTAGGATAGAGAAAAGGCTTAAAAGTCATCACCTTCAGGACTGCTCTCTGAGCTCTCTCAACTTGCAGCATAGAAGTTTTATCTGAACCGCCCCAAACCGATATACAGTACTGAATAAGTGATTGGCACAGGGCGTAATAGACTGTGATGAGCAAGTTAGGAACCGCAACACGTCTAAGCTTCTTAAAGATTATAATAAGTTTCCTTATCCTGCCAGAGAGAGTACGAAGATGATGGTGAAAGTTCAATTGCTCATCAATGTGAACACCGAGATATTTAATAGCAGGTGCGCGTTCAAGTGCGAGACAAGTGCAATCGTAAGAGCTTTTACTGCAATGGGCTCTTACTGTCAGGTTTACCGATGCGTCCTTTCTGATGGAGAAAGCAAGAAATTTGGATTTTTCGATATTAAGTGTTACCAATATTAAAGCATTTCCTTGTCATGATACCTTGAGGGATAATAAGACGCTTTATTGTTTTGTTTGTAACTTAGGCAAGTACAATACTGATTAGTTATTGAGCGTGGTATTTGTCTTGCTCGTTTATTTATTACTTGTTAATTTATTAATTCAATATCATGTAAATAGTCATATTTTGATCGATGATATTATGTAGGTAAGGCATATTCATACCAGGTGTATAAAAGGAGTGGTGTTACGAATGTTGAGGGATTCGAGTATTGCTTTCTGACTATGTTGTGACGCTGCCGTGTGTTAAGCAATAATATCCATTTGTGTAACAGTTCAAGTTATTTCAATAAATAATGTTTGGAAATTTAGAAGAAGTTTAGAAGTGTTTTAAATATTCGTGAATCCCTGTTGGCTGGAGAACCCGAGCGTATCATTTCAGAAGTGGGATAAAATCGGTTCTTGAGTACTGATTGGACTTCGCCCAAAAGAAACGTAAGGTTTAGTTTTATTTTTATTTTCTTTAGTAACCGCTATGTTGTAATGAACACTAGTCTTAGTAGCAACGCTGGTTATAACTTTCACAAAATAAGTTCGTGGAATAGGACAAGTGATTTTCTCTTTATTATGTTCACAAAATACCATTTAGTCGATTGAAAGAAGACATGTCAGCTACTGCTGGAATTTGGAGAAATACATATATATATTTTTTTATTCGTTACTTTTCCACATCACTCCATAAAATTTTCGTGTAATTTTTGAAAAGAGGAGCACATTTTACAGATTAAATTATTGTTTACGTTTCATACTTTTCTGGGACCTCCATTCGATTTAATGTTTAAATGACACTAACTAATTACTACTTTTTATCTGGGCAAACTTAGTTACGCAATACGTACGTACCGAATGTTAAGCGTATGAGTGGAATTTTGAAAATCTTTTTCATTACAGTATTCGTAATTATTCTAATAATTCTTTATTAAGGCGATATATCGACATCGGAGTAGGTTTTTCATTTCATTTTATGACACAAGTACAATGAATAAAGATCTGGTTTCAGACTATATGAATCTTGGGCATATTTTCCAAATTAATTGTTATGGAAAACGCGATTGGATAAAATTTTCTCGATAGAGATCTCGATTTTCTTCATCTCAACTTGCAACATTCTGTATACGAATTCCAAAACAAGCTTTAGTTTTATTTTACTCTTACTTATCTCTCTCCTGCATAAAAAAAACAAAATTGCTTGAAACTTAGCAAACACTGAACTCTCTAAGCTTAGAATTATTCTAAGTCTCTAAGGTCTTAGGACAAATTATGTATGTGGAACTGTTGTGTAAAGGCGGCGGCGCGGCGGCTCCTATGCCTTTGATCTGGAAATGATAGCGACCGTTGTTTATGAGAGGTCAATCTAGCGGACGGACTTTACTGGAATCTATAGGTAGTGTAGTATATTATATGCTTTATGCATATATTATGTTTTTTTTCAGGACTAAAAGATGTTTACATAACCATGTAAATACGATAGATGATATAAACATTATAAACCCATCAGTACAGACGTTCAATGACAGTTCAAGTGGTTCGGCAACAGAACAAAGCAAGGACATGGAGTCGTCATTTTTTGATTTAGACGAGCAGAGAATTTTAAACACGCAGTCGATTCCAAAAAGAGGGTAAGGGCTTTATAATGTTATAATTATAATTTTAAGTAAAATATGATGTTAGAAATATTTAAGTGTAATAATTTGTATTTTTTCCTTGGCCCAGAACAAATCTGGGTAAAGTAGCTACAAATATATATTATAAGGTATGAAAAAGGAACATGTTCAATATTAAAAAAAAAAAAGTATAATAAATATTTCATTATAATATTATTTCTTCACCATTATCATTGTCATATTTCCATTTTTATCAGATGATGATGTATTGATATCAGACTCTGAGACAGTTTCTTCTTCTAATGTGCATTCCTAGTCACTTGATACGCAGATGTTGTTTTCTTGCGAATAAATATGTATTGCGCTTTCAAAAATTTTAATTTGAATATTTACTGTTTTATTTATTTTTAGGCCAAAAAATATTTCGAGGAAGAGACCGCATGAGGATGACATCGAAAACTCACTAGAAGTCAGTGAAGAGGATGTACCATATGAAATAGAAACTGAAAATAATGATGTGAGTTATTACCAGATGAAGGTTCAAAAAAACATTGGTAGTTCTATCGTAGCTAGTTTATCCGTGGAAAAGCTCAAAAACGTTTGGGCTGATTGAATCAAACCAAATTTATTCAAATTAATTAAATTGAAGTTTCTGTCTGGGATTTCGTAATAAAGTAGTTTTGTTAAGCTCATATTTGCACATACTTTTTATCCCGGAATTTTATTACTTTTTATTATACAAGTTGTCTCAAAAGAAAGTTCACATTAAAAAAAACGATAAACAAAAAAGTAAGGAGTTTATTGAAAAAATGTTTATTTTATATTAAAATACACACTTTGGGAATTAATTTCTTAAAAATTACGTCGTCCAAATGTAAACCGTTGCGTTCACGGCATTCATTTAATCGAGCACTAAAATTTCCTATAACGGCTCGGCAGGTATTCTCCGTGATGGATGCCATTTCATGACGGATATTTTCTTTTAATTGTGCCAGGGAAGTCGGTTTGTTGGCGTAAATTTTAGATTTGACGTAACCCCACAGGAAAAAGTCCATAGGGGTTAAATCGGGACTTCGTGGAGGCCAATTTATGTCACCTCTCCTGGAGATCAATTTGCCAGGAAAAATTTCACGTACTCGTGGTAGAGACCTGTTGGAGGTGTGTGAAGTTGCTCCGTCCTGCTGGAACCATGTTCTTTGGTTATAACCAGGAAAGTTTTGCAGTTCAGGCACGAAGAAGTCGTCTAACATCTCCACATACCGCTCGGAATTCACAGTTACTGTGCGTCCCCTTTCATCTTCAAAAAAGAAAGGGCCGATAATTCCTCGCGCCGACATCGCAGCCCATACGGTCACTTTAGGCGAATGCAGGGGCTTCTGGTGTTTCTGTTTGGGATTGGTTGCACTCCAGTAGCGGCAATTTTGCTTGTTTACATGCCCATTAAGATGAAAATGAGCTTCATCCGAAAACAAGATGTTGGTAAACGTTGGAAAGCGCTCAGTCACCTGGTTTATGAAGTCAAGCCTCTGCCCAGCATCCCCAGGCTTTAATTCTTGCACCAACTGAATTTTGTAGGGGTGCAGCTTTAAATCTTTGTGTAAAATCCGGAACAATGATGATCTGTGCACGTTTACAGCAACAGAACGCTTCCGAATCGAAAAGTCCGGATCGTCACGAACAGAATGAGTAACACTGTCGACATTTTCGACCGTTCTCGAAGATCTTGGACGCCCGGATTTAGATTTTTCCAGCGTTGAACCGGTCTCTTCAAACTTCTTTACCCATTTTCCAATGAGATGAAGGCTTGGCGCATCCTTTAAATGACGAATATCACGAATATTGCAGAATTTTCTCCGTGCTACAGTCGCTGAATTACCGTTTTTGTAAAACTCACGTACGCACAACGCACGGTCCGCTCCCGAGAAACGCTCCATAGCGACTAAATTCCCAAAAGCTAGGCTACCGAATGACATACCCCCCGCGCCCTTCGGAATAGTTGCGTTCATGCAATAAGCAAAACAAATGTAAACTTTCTTTTGAGACACCCTGTAAGTACTACTGAGTAATATTTATTATTTGTTTTGTTTCAGGATGTAGTAAACAGCCGTGTAAATGGCCACAGAATTATTGACCTAGGCAAATTTTTTAATGATCTACTCGAAATATCTAAACATGAATCGTTGTTTGAGTGCGGCTTAGAAACAATAAAACTGGTGGCTGAAAAACAATCTTGCCTGACATCGGAATTTTCATTTTCCTGCTTATTATGTAAAAAAGATTTCACTATAATGAATTCAACAGAAGATTTAAATAAAATGGCAGTTTCGGGGATGATAGCGGCAGGCTGTGGTAACGCTCAAATGAAACAGTTATTGGCATCTCTTGATTTACCAGCCATGACAGATTATAGGTATAAAAAAGCCCAAGATGGGGTTTTTGATGAATGGGAAGTGACCGCGTGGGAAGAAATGATAGATAAGATAAGATAAAAGTGACTTTATTCAAAAACAACAAACATTAAATAAATCACAAACATAAAATGGTTACAAAATAGGTGGGTACATTGAGAACTTATTTAATCTATACGATTATCTGGCGGTCCTCAAACTAAGACGAGCTTGATTCGTGAGGACCTTTATTAGTGTGCACATTTGTTAACTATTATAATGAGTTGCGCCGACAATTACATATTGATGTTTGTTTTTGTGTCCCTTTTTTCCGCATTATACAATATTTGAAAAAAATATGCTGAAACAAACATACAATCGAAACCAAGTAAACTTCACTCTTAGGAAACTATAAAAATAAAAATAATTTAGAAGTTTAATTATTTTTCAAGTGGTTTATGATTAATTTGAGATAAATATTTTATTTTCTTGCAAACAATACAACGGAATAAGATAGTTACTATTAACATATACATATATTAGATAAATAAATATGGTTATAATTTTATATAATTTCATTTTATACATACAATTTTAAATAAATGATATAACTACACATAAGTATGAAGGAGTTTTTCAGTTTCGTCGTAGTTCAGGGATAAAAGATATTTAGTGACTGATTGCTTGACCTGATATTGTGTGAGGTTTAGGATATTACAGGAGGTTTTTATTACATTATAAAGAAAAGGGAGGATAAAATGGGGAAAACGTTGGGCGAATTTTGTTTTGCAAAAGCGAGTTGGCAATTTAGGAATTCGTTTGCATGCTAAAGCTTGATTTAAGGTAAATGATTTGTGGGCTGTCAAAACAGCTTTTAAAACAAAAATCTGTCGGACACGTAAGACGCCAGTTTCCGCATATATTTTGTCAGTGGAATATCTAAATGACTTCCTGAACATGACTTTTAGCACTGACCGTTGTGCCCTTTCAACATCGATAAGATGTGGTTTGGCAGCACTGCCCCATATAGCAATACAATAAGTCAGTAACGATTGAGTCAAAGCCTGATAAGTACTTATGAGTAGTTGTTTGGAAACGGAGTTTCTTAAAAGTCTCATAATATGAGCAGTTTTACGCACACGCCCGGATAGTGCGGAAAGGTGTGGTGAAAATGTCAGATTTTCGTCCAAAACAAGACCCAAATATTTAAGACTTCGAACTCTATTTATTGTTGGACAGTTACAATTATGATCGCTAGATGAAATCGGTTCGACACAGCTTCCTAAATGAATCCTTATTGCTGTAGATAGTGGGGGCTCAGTTGCTTTGGTGATGTGAAAGCCGAGGTACTTGGTTTTTGTCACATTAAGAGTGAGCAGATTATCATCCAGCCAATTTGCTACGCTTGCGAGACCTGTGTTAGCTACCGCAAAAGTCTCAGCCCAGGACAAGCCATAAAAAAGAAGGGCTGTGTCGTCCGCATAACAGATGGATTTTGAGTTTAACAAAGGCAGCTTTAGTAAGTCGTTTATGTAAATCGTGAATAAGGTAGGACCCAAAATACTGCCTTGTGGAACTCCAAAATTGATGGCAAAAGAATCGCTAACTTGGGAGTCAATCTTTACACACTGCCTCCGTCCCGACAGATAACTTTTAAACCAGTCCAAAGCTATACCTCTTATACCAATGGCTTCTAGTTTTCTGAGCAGAATAGGAACGGAGACAGTGTCAAATGCCTTTGCCAGGTCCAAAAATACGCCAATGCATTTGTTTCCAACATCCAGCTGAGAAGAGACATAATTGACCAGAAGTAATACAGCGTCCTCAGTCGACCTATTGCTCCGAAAACCGAATTGTTTCTCCGATAGCAGGCCATGAGCTTCCAGATAATTTACTAAGCGGCAGTTGACTAGTCTTTCCAGTAATTTTGAAAAGACGCAAAGAAGGGAAATTGGCCTATAATTTCCTGGAATATTTTTCGGCCCAGCCTTATGTATAGGGGTCACAATGGATAATTTCCACGGTTCTGGGAAAACACCGGAAGAAAGGCTTAGGTTAAAGGAGACACTTCAGAACCTTGATTTGGAGATTGAAATACATCAGAATTTGAGTTTATTGAACTGTACGTACCCGTACTTTGGTAATTTCGGGTTTGATACCCGTGTGATAATTGCTCTTCAAACGCAAAGGACGAATGTGGAGTCGTTTGTCCATAGCGCATTTCCGTGATTAGTTGTAAAACTTTAGTTTGGAAAGTGAGGGTCTGAAGTTCGGTAAAATCTTCTATAGATGGCAGTATGCCTTTAAAAAAGGACAAGTGGCGATTCTCCTTCTCCTTAGGAGCTTTTAATGCATCTCATGTATCTTTTTCAAAATCATCCAATTGTAATGTTCTCTTCCGGGTGACAGGAACATAGCGGGACGGCCCAGGTACAGGCACATCATCTGTAGAACTCATGGTCGATTCATCAGCTAAGTTTAAACTATCGTCCGTGGCATTCTGTGCTATTTTGGTTAAAAATAATAGCTGATTGTAATAATGATATTTTGCAAGCTTTTTAGCGGCTGAGCCGGATCTCGAGGCTTCTTTAATTTTTTTTAAATGTTTGAAAAAGGTGTCCTTGACATTTTTCCACTTTTTCACAACAGTATTACCTGAAATGAAAATCAAATATTAAATGTATATTTGTAGGTTCATCGCGTATTTTTTTTTAAAGTCCTATAGATGCGTAACTAGAGCCTTAAATCGAATACTTCATTGCCGAATAAACATGGGTCGTCGGTCAAATAGGAAAAAAAAAATTAGCACTCCCAGACTGATTGCGGATTATGCATGAGAAGGCAAAATATTTTTTTCTTATTTCGAATCATATTTTTTTGGGAAAAATAAAATGTTTTTGAATCACCTCTAAAAAGTGACTACAAACTAACTACCAGTATGTGGTCACTTTCAAGGGGTGATTCAAAAACATATATATATTTTTTAAAGCATCTACCCCTGAGTGAGTACTGTTTTATATATCTTTTATTTAATAATCTTAAAATGTTTTTGTTACAGGTACCTAGGAAGCGGAAATACGATTCAAGATTTAGAATTCAAATTTAAACGCGGGAAATCTACGATTGCATGTATGATATTGAGAGTATGCGAAGCTATATGGAAACATCTTCTTCGTGACAACATCCCTGAACTGACAACAGCCCGATTCCAAAAAATAGCATCTGATTTTGATGTCAGAACAAATTTTCCTCATTGCATCGGGGCCATCGACGGAAAGCATATACGCATGTGTAATCCTGCTAATAGTGGCTCCCTCTTTTTTAATTACAAATCTTTTTTTTCTATGGTGTTGCTAGCTGTTGTGGACTCTAACTATAAATTTACTTTTGTCGACATTGGCGCATACGGAAAAGAGTGCGATTCAACTGTTTTTCAAAACTCAAAACTGTACGAGTTAATGATTTGCGAGAAGCTGCCATTGCCTGATCCCCAGCCACTATGTGGTTTTAATAGACCAATCCCATATGTGTTAGTGGGTGACGAAGCTTTTGGATTAAGCAAACATGTTATGCGTCCTTATGGTGGTAAAAATCTCGATGTAAAACAAAAGGTATTCAATTATCGACTTAGTAGGGCAAGAAGATATGTCGAATGTGCTTTTGGAATCATGGCAAACAAATGGCGCATTTTTCACAGACCGATAAACGTATCCTATGATTTTGCTACTGCCATTGTAAAAGCATGTTGTGTCCTACACAATTTTGTGGCCGATCGGGAAGGTGTTCGTCAAAAAGATAAATTGGCGATAATTTGTGATGAGTTTCACTCTCTCCAACCACAAAATGAAGAATTGACAGCAGCTAATGGTATTAGAGATGAATTTGCAAACTATTTTAT
The DNA here is from genome assembly GCA_910592155.1 of Ypsolopha scabrella. Classification (NCBI taxonomy): domain Eukaryota; kingdom Metazoa; phylum Arthropoda; class Insecta; order Lepidoptera; family Ypsolophidae; genus Ypsolopha; species Ypsolopha scabrella. The sequence goes on along the minus strand of OU342981.1, from coordinate 9,797,517 downwards.
GAGCAGCACAGGATCTTTGAAGTGGCAATTAAAGAAAATTTAGTCATGTTACTAGTATAAAGAAAAATAGGTCTCACCAATTTTGTTCTTTCGATCGGGAGCGTAGCTATCATATTCTGGAAATAAATTTTTTGTAACTTCTGCCCATGCCTTCGCTTTTAAATTATTGTTTTTAAAATCCACATGAAACTTATCCCACAGTACTTCCCGTTCTTGAACTAAAGAAATGAGGTAGTCCATGTCAATATTTTCCTCACTGGTACTCATTTTAATAGGTACAGGTTACGGGATCGTACTTAATCCAGCATGCGTCCTTCCCTATGCTGCGCAAACAAACAACTGCGAGCGGCGCCGCTCCGGCTCCGCTCTGCTTACACCCCTCCCCGCCTCGTCTCGATTCCGATGCGCGCGCGGTGCGGCGCCGGAGCACACCGCACGGCGCCATGTGGCTACAATGCATTTTTGTATGTAGAAAACCGCAGCGGCGCCGCTCAGGCGCCGCGCCGCAGCCGCGCCGCCCGTGTGGTTTGGCTCTTACTCGAGGTTCAAAAGCGGTAGCTGACCAAACTTGCCTGACATAAATGACCACACCGCTATTCTGGTTGATATGATTCTGGGTCTGAAACACATTGTACCCAGTTATTTGGGCAATTATTGAGTTTTTATTCAACCTACATTCAGTAAGTACAATGATGTCAAATAGGAGGTCCAAGCGAGCGAGCATGACGATAAAATTGTCAAAATTTTTATTTATACTTCTCACGTTGAAGGTAAGAATTTTAAAGTTATAGTCTGGGGTTAAAATGTTTTTGCAGTTTTCAAGTTGGTTTACTTTTTGGCAGTCAATGAATTGGTATTGGTCGATTTCGTCTGTAATATCAAAGGAAGGGAGTTTTACTAGAGAAAAAGTAATAACGTCTGGGTATAACTGCCGTAATTTTTAAGACATAGTTCATTATTGCACGAGATGTTAAAAGGGTCTGTGTAGAAAAGAAAAATGACGAATACGAAAATAAAATAGAATAAAGTATACAAGATAATGAATAAAGGGTACTATAGTAACAAAATACAAGATACATAAATAATATAATTGTTTTGTAAATAGACAAGATTAAAGAGTCTAAATAGCTAATTATTGAGACAAATTGTGGCCATATCGGGAGCAGATGCTGGTGTTCCAAGAAGCTGGTGAAGATCGTCCATCGATCGGATTGTAACAGCTGGTCTTTGTTCGGCTTTTCTGATAAATATCGAGCCATTTCGAACCCAGCAAAATCTGAACCCTGCATTTCTCGATCTAATTCGGGCATCTCGAAATAAATGGCGGTTCTGTTTGGTAAGACGCTCATTCAGGTATACTTGGTTTCTTGGACCATTCGCGATTCCCTCAGAAGTAAGGTTCTTTCTTACTTTAGCAGACTTTAAAAGATCATCTCGCATCTTGCGGCGAAGCAATTTTACCACCAATGGTCTAGAAAAATTGCTTTCAGAATCTGGGGCCTGAGTTACTCGACGGTTGCGAGGTTCGACGGTGCCATTTGTTATGATTCGAGTTGGGAAATGGTGCGAGAATAAATAAAGCAAGGCTTGATTGACTACTACCTAAACAGTTTATTTACATAAAACTTAAGATACCTAATTCTACTATGTAATATGTACACACTTATATGACTAGGTTACCCCGTTGGGATCGGAGTTATAATTATCTTATTCTAATGTTGGACGCCAGGAGGGTTTCAGAGTTGCTCAAGGGACCCTGCCTACCCAGTGCTCCGGCTACTGCTCATAAATGGTCTTGAATACGTTGCACAGTAATTGGAATTTGTTAATTTGGGTCTTTGGATAATCCTATTTCTCTGTCTATCAAAAACGAGGTCGAGATAAAGGCTGGCGAACGTGAAAAAGAAGCGGCTTTGAAAGAAGGAAGCGTAACAAAAGACGGAATACCTATAATTGATGTTATCTTAGATGGATGCTGGTGCAAACGTTCATACAAGACTAATTATGCCGCATTATCCGGTGCTGCAGCTATCATTGGGAGGCGATTTGGCCAAGTTTTATATATGGCTGTGAAAAATAAATATTGCTGCATTTGTGCCCGAGCAGAAAAGAGGAAAGAGAAGGCGAAGGAACACGAGTGCTTTAAAAATTTCAGCGGAGCTTCCAAGTCTATGGAATCAACGATAATTGCTGAGGGATTTAAAAGGTCAATAGAGATGCATGGACTTATCTATGGATATATCGCAGATGGTGATAGTAGCACGTATGTTAAAATTTTGGACACACGGCCGTATCCTTCCATCACTGTGGAAAAGATAGGTTGTAGGAATCATATCTTGAGAAATTGTTGTAACAAATTGCAAAATTGCAAATGTTAAAAACAGAAACTGCATATAATTTGGCAGAAAGAAAATTGTTAACTACACAAAAAATTATGAATATACAGTCAATGGCTCAAGGGCGTACGGTCTACAACTTCAAAGAGAAGTACGTCGAGGGAAGGCTAGGATGACATTTTCATACCCAGGGGAGAAAACTGTATCATGCAAAGATGTTGGAGCTTTGGTATGGTGGCTCCAATCATATCGCATTCAGTATAACCACTGTGCTGTACCATCCGACGAACACGCTCGGCAGCATGTTCACTATGACGTGCGTTTTTCCTATAAATAGTCATTGCATCCATAGCAGATCGCCAGAGAATGATGCTTGAATCCCATAAGCCACCAGAAGGAGAACGGAGAGTTACGCCGATTGCGAAGCTTGATAGCAGGAGCGAGCGCAAAGAACCATAAGTATTTGTCATTGTGTGCTGATAACGTCAAGCCATGGCCCGACCAATCACTGCGGCCAGTGCCACACGTCTTAGTAGTTCCGCAGAGTCATGTGCTATGGAGGATAGCCTAGTGAACATTTTCAACTGAACGGTGACTTTCTGAAGCCACGGTTATTATGTTAAACCCTCCGCCGGCCAGCACGTTCCACGAACAGTTTGAAACCTTGAATACCGGAGAACGTTCGGTGGTCTCACACGATCTACGGCAGCAGTCAAATCTTTTCAACGGCTGTGGTTACAATGTGCATGATCAGTCTGTACTGCTCTACGTAGCGAACGACAAAGGTGACTTGATGGAAAGACGGCAAATTTGTAGAAAAAAGTTTTTGCACTGCTGATTCTAGTAGGCGCTGGAACATGTGTGGCTTGTTTCACAGTACTGACGCATGTCGAGTGGCGCTGCTCACTTGCCACAAACAATGGCGATGTTCTTAACGGGCGCGAACAGCGAAGTGCCTACACATGAAGCAGGAAGGAAAAATAAAAAAAACTCATTATTAACAATATGTCTTATATTAATATACAAACTAGCGGCATACATTAAACTACTGCTAGAACAAATTTTATTAACATAAGTTTTCTACATGCGGCATAATAATAATAAATTAAGGCTACTGAAAACATCCAGCTGCGGCGAACAGACATAAAATCACGCTGAGAGCATTTCGTAGAGTACGGAATCGTTACGCTGCATTTCGACCCCATGAGCGGCAACACATTCTGCCGCAGAAAGTACGAAGCGCCAAGCGCGGTCATCACTGGAATGATGCCGGTGTTCTTGCAGTAGCACCATGTTAATCTCGAAATAGTTCAACCAGCTTGCAACGATATCCGAACAGTAATGATGATAGTGTCCATACGGGCACGCATCCGTTAGAGGCTTTTCAAAGGTTCTCAAACCTCGGCCGTTCTTGTTAGTCGAGTGACACGCGCAGGCAGCGAATCGACCTCCCGAGCACTCATTTAAATGTGTGTGCAGTTTGACGAAATCCGTTACCTCTGAAATCCCTGCGAATTTTTTCATGTTCGGAAACATGATCCCACCAAGAATAGGTAACAAAGATGCTACGTTCATCAGTATGCGATGGTATGTTGGTCTCGTGGGGTCGAAGTTGTACTCCATCATCAGTGGCCTCCCGCTGATGAACACGGTTTCGATCCGGTAAGTAGAGAGCTCCCACAATTTTTTCCGAATGGGATCGCTCAAGTCGTTATTCGGATAAAGAGACATAATGAACCTTTTGTAGTCTTGGAAGCGCATGAAGTTGGCCACGTAGAGGGCCATCTTTACAGGAAAAGTCTTTCGCTTTAATGTTGAGTCTGATACTGCTGATGCAGCCGTTTTTCTGGAGATGCGGCGGCGTTTTGACGCCACGTCATTTCCTCTCGAATTCATTGTGATTAGAAGAGAATGCGAACTTTATAACAATGCAACGTTCGAAAACGTTCTACATTTCCAGACGTTCATATGAAGAATCATAATTTGCCTAGTAAGGCAATCAAGACTGTCAGTTGCGATATTTATAGTCACGAAGCCTCAATCTCTCAAATTATTTCCGTCTGTGACATACAGTCAATGACACGGTAGCTTACGGTCTATAACTTCAAAATTAAACATCTAGGTAAGGCAAGGGTACTATTTTCGTATTCAGTGATGAAGATTCTATAGTGCATAGGGGTCAGATGCATTTCCGAAAATTTTGACTTTTTTCGTATGTGCCGCCTCTAAAGTGATATGAGTATGGGTCAAAGCAGCAGGTAACATGAATTGCTGGGGCCGCAGCATCAGCATCCAAGCTGGGGCCGAATTGCCAGAAACCTACAGCTCACGTTCTCACGGAACGATACCTAGAACGCCTAGAATAAACATACTTCTTCTAGAATTATCTGCTTTGTTGCCATGCAGCGGTCACCCGCATCTCATAGGCCATACACCGCTTTGCCACTTTTGCATAATGTGAGCATGACGCTGGAGTGCAGCGCAGCATTCATAGCGGGCACTCACAAGATCCACTAGTGCTATAATTGTAGTTCTTTTTCAAACAGGAGTACTAAAGTGGGATGATACCTAAGTGCGACGTGTATCTAAATATCGGCTGACGTGGTCTCAGCATTGCTTTTACACGAGTTAAATACCTTATCACTAAGTCGCCCGATAACCTAACAGTTTCTCGTTTTGGAGAAACCCAGTCTATTTTGTTTATATCTTCTGTGTTATCAGTATTCGGTCAAGAAGCACATACTAGTTGTTTCACCCTACTAAAACTGCATCCGATCTGCATCATTGTCGTTGTTAAGACACGCTCTTATCGCGCACACAATGCCGTATGTGCTTAATAGGTATGTTTTACCTGTATACTAAAGGTACAAACTTTTGAACTGGTTTTCCCTGTGAATGCCCGGCATTTATATTATGGTGTTGCGAGCTAAGACAATGCATCGAGTACAGCAATTAAACGTTGTTATCGATGTCCCAAATTGGTAGCGTAATTTTTATCGTAGGTATGAGATACGATCTATAGTGACTATGTGAACACGTGAGTGACTCCCGGGGCCCCAGTATGGGAGCGCAGGATGAATTGTAAATCGTCTATTTTCATAAGGATGAAAGTTTGACTGACGTGGTCCAAGAATATTTTAATATTCACTCGTTTATTTTAGGAATGATCCAATTACCGCGCCGAACGATAACCCGCACGCGAGGTTGTGGGAATTCCAAATCGATATTATCCCTATATTGTTTTCTTTTTTCGGTACGATAAACAACTGGAGTGGTATAAATTGCTATGCGGGCAGTCAGTCGCTAGACACTACACGGTCAACATTACCGCAAGAACATCATATAGACTTAGGAGTCCCGTGACATCCATCCAGAACTCAAGATGCAGTCCCAAGACAGAATACTCAGTTTCCCGGTGGACACCTTCACGAGGCGCGGGCCTTCTATACCCGAGGAGGCCCCTTTCAGCCCCGGCGGAATTCTGCAATTCAATAAAGCATACAAACAGTTTCTTCAGGCGGAACGACAGCTGGACGACCTGACTTTCCTTAACGGGAAGCCATGCCCCGTCCGCTACAACTTTGATCCGACGAGGCCAGAAGAAGATCGTCTGATGGTGAACTGGGACTGGCTCATGCCCTTATTTTGGGGGCCGCCGCCAGGTGAGAGGGATCTCGTGAGGGTGCCCACTATACTGGAGTTTGTTGAAAAGAAGATTCGCTTTTCGAAGTGCAAGGCGGTCGCCGGGGACACCTGTTCCTGCGGCAAGAGGCCTAATGTAGTGGTACCACCGGGACGTGAGTGCAGGATCCCACAGCACTTTCATCATTTCTGCACGGCGCACGTCTCTGCGTGGATAACCAAGTACATGGTCCCGGCGATTCTGCTGAAAGAATCCCAAGAAATCTTTAGAGAGGTCATCCAGAAAGTGCATGAAGGTGATCCGCAAATCCTCGAATACTATTCGACGGGTGACCGGACGGACACAGAAATGTTGCTGCACTCGGCTCGCAACATCAGTGATAATAGTGCTAAATAGTGCAGCAATGCTGCTGCAATGTGACGTTCGTTTATTAAAATAAATATTTGTGTTTATAATATGTTTACTTTTTTTTTCTTGTACCCCTATGAGTGTAGGATGATGGAGAGTTGTGCAGGTAAGGTACTGAGATCATTCCCTCTGACGTTGCTTCAAGTTGAAATTTAGTTTCTCTCGTGACCACTCTATGTTAGATACAATCAAGTCAAGCTTGGACTGCACCAGATGTAACGTCTAGGTAACGTGCTACTAGCCGCTGCATAGCACGTCACACTACGAATAAACCATCCTCTAGAACCGTAACTAAGCCCAAAAAATGGTTCCACGAAATATAACCCGCGGAGGGTGGGGCGTAAAATACGCACCGCGCGGCCCGGCCAGTCCGTCATAACACCTTGAGGCGTGTGTTTGTGCCGCGCCAACTTTCGATTGTGCATAATTGTTGTGTTTTTGCTGTATTTGATTTCACAAATATGCCTATGTGTGTCGTGAAGTGGTGTAGAAGCCATACGGACATGAAAAATACTGGAATCACCTTTCATATGTAAGTAAATAAACATTTTGAAAACTCATACCTGACGCTAATGGAAAGTGTTATGCAACATGTAGCTATGATAATTTTTTTCAATTAATTATGGTGTGATAAGATTTAAAAAAATATTGTTTATAGTATTAAGGATGATATTATGCATAAGTACGACAGTTTTGATTACCACAGGTTCCCAACAAATGAAATCCAGCGGGAAAAATGGATAACCGCGGTCCATTTGGAAAGAAATGCATCTGATTGGATGCCTTCCAAATATAGTAGAATATGCAGCATACACTTCGAAAATGAGGACATCTACATGATTAATAATGGAAGCCGTAAATTATTAAGAAAGTCAGCGTTACCTATTTGCACTGTAAGTTTTTGTTTCAATTTTACAATTTCCAGTTATTTTCTTTGTTAATTCCTTATAAATAATTACTTTTATTTTATTCATTTTGCAGATGGTTACTTCATTAAGTGCAAATGTAGAACCCTCTGGTAATTTACCAAAAACATCCTCCATTACAAATAATAGAAACATACAGGTATAATGAATTTTCAAGTACTTATCAAAATGTTAAGTCTCATATCTTGTGTAGATATGTAGGTACATAACGTAGGTATATCTATGATTATTATTGTGTTTATATATTTTAGAAAGATTCTTCAATACCACCAAAAGTGGTAAAAGGTGAAGCTAATTTAGAGCCAAGAAAACGGAAATTAAATGTACCTGGTTGCAGTAGTATGGTAAAAAAAATTAAAATGGTGAGTTTGCCTTGCAAAAAAAACCTAAATACAAAAAAAAACTTACCTACTCTTAATAGTAAATGTAATAAAAGTATAATTGAACGCTCTTTTTTAACAGGAAGATTACTGTAATCAAGAAAATGAAATGGACCTCGAATATATTAACAGCAATACGCATGAAAAAATATTAAAAGGTGTATTAGAAGAGCCTGGTTGCAGCCATTTGGAAGAAAAATGTCGTAAAATGGTAAGTTAGCTTCACTTTGATAATCTGATTCCTGCTACAAAATTATTTGGTTAGTTATAATAATATAAATGAATATATAAGAAAGAGTAGCAGTACTGACACATAGGAAATGTATATAAAAACATCATCGAGCGGTATTTTTATTATAATCAAGTAAATGAAGTGATTCACAAGTATACCTTTTTAACTTTTTTCAGATCGAATGTCCCAGCTGTAAATATAAATTTTATATTCAGACTGAAATATTGGACGAGGAAGCAAGTTTACCAGCCTCAAAAGGATTGAAACCTCTGTGCAGCACTCCCATAAGTGTACTTTCATCTCATTCAGCTCATTATCTAAGTCAATGTACAATTTTTAATCTCATAAGTCGTGATTTTAATGATACAGTAAAGCCGATTCTGAAGGCTTACTATTAGTTGTAGTACCGTCTTAAGGGCCCTTTATCCCAAATATTGAGCACCTCATTTTCCGTCAAGTAGAACTGCGCTCTGTGACGTTTCATTATTGTCTAAAATAGCGCGGTCTGAGCCGAGGCTGTTACGACAAGCGAAATATCGCGCGGTCTCAAAAAAACAGGTTTTTTGCTAAAAAAACGTATTTGCGGTAACACTACAAAATCCACCTCAGCGATTTGTACTAGAAAAGTTATTTATCTAAAGACTAGTGTAAAAATAAGGTCAATAAGTTTATTATTTTAGGCACATTATAGAAATGTTTTTTAAAAAGAGGCAACTTTTGATTTTTTTTTCTATCGAGCTAAGTTCGTCTGATTGTGTAACAGTAAGTGAATTGTACTCTGTAAGATCCTCAACTGAAACATATATTTTTTTCAGAATTTTACGTCAATTTTTGACTGATTCAAATTGATTTTAAAAACAGCATTTGCGGTATAAGAAGCCCTTAAGATTCATAAGTCATACATAGCATAACTAAAATTTTTATAAATAGTATTTAAGTCATTCAATAAAAATGAACAAGTAAACAAGCTTATTTATTCTGGCGTATTACTTACTACATAATTCCATCCATGCGTCTGTTGCTCGACCCGCTCCCAGGTGCTTCCAGTTTCGACCCACGACTCATCCCGTCAAATTTTTCAATTTCAATTATTTCAACCCGCAAAAAAATATTAATTACTTTTTTCGTTTTCAACCCAGAAAATGTTCCATTTTCTACATTCGCTATATCAAAGGGAGTTTTTGTACAAGCAGCCCAAAAGTATTATATATTTTTTATTCTTATTTATTCTGATTGTGACTGAGCTTATTTTAATTTTGACATCAAACTATTTTCTATTATCAATTACCTTGAATTAACTGATTCTTTATCAAATTTAATTGAATTTATTTAATTTGGTTATTGGCTTGATCATGGTTTTATTTGTTTCAACGAATATCTGATTTGTAATCGTTTTAGTTACCTTCAGTTAGAGACGTGTGTATATTCTTGTTTTTTATATAATTTACATACCTACAAAGTCATAGAATTATTCAAAAATAAATCATTGACAAATATGATACTTTTTTCTGCTATCATTACTATCTCAATCAACACCAGGCTTCTGAGCTGCAGGTTGAAATCGGAAATAATTTTAACAAAGGTAGAAAACGGAAGAATGATTTATGTTATTTCTCGCGGGATGCAAGTCGCGGGTCGATGCTGGAAGCACCTGCGATCGGGTCGAGCAACAGACATGGCGACGACGTGACCTTGACGTGACCAATCGCGTGGTAGCTTTGTTTATGAGAGTGTTGAGTGTTTCGTTATTATTGCAGTAAGTTTGTGGGCGTAAATGGAACCAGAATCGATGGTGTAATTGCAGTAGAGTTACTGTTCTAGAGGATGCTTATTCGTAGACGTCACATCACTAACGCAGATAAGTTGCAAGGCGTGATGATTAGCGTTATGTGCACATGGGATGCAAAGCTCCGTTATCACAAACTATGCTTGGCATATGCTTATCATATGTCTTGAGCAAGGCCTGAGTGTGCATTCGCCTCTGAGTACGTGTATCTGCGACGTTTAGGTATGGAGCCGACCATACAGGAATATGAGACGTCTAAATAAGGTTTTTCTTAACTTTATATCCATGAATAACTGCCTGTAAGCCGCAAACAGTATTATGACAAAGACTGGCGGCAATTGGCGTTACATCTATAACTCCTTATGAACCGATAATACGTATGACCACATGGCACGCTATCGTTTAAATATGGAACAAACTATGTGTCACTACTCAAAAGATAGGTAAATATGATAAGACGACGGGACCTTCATCGAAATATTATTACAGGCTGCCGGCCGAACGTAAGTAGCTCCAGCGTATTACGGCAACCCACGTTTAGTTGGCACTGTCTTGAAATATTCGGGAAAACCCGTGCTATATTCATTTTATGATATGTATCCGACTGGCGGCGTGTATTTCGAAACGAAATCAAAACTGATGAGTGACCATAGAAAATTACCGGGACATACACGTGTGCTTCATACATGTATACACCTCACTTATACTTAAGATTTGTCATTGTATAGCTTTCAGGTTTGGTTAGACTATAACGATGTACAAAACATCATTCTAAATATGTATACTTTTCATGATTCCTGTAATGTTAGGACTATGGTATGACAGATACCTTACCTAAACACTGCACCGTACCTACCTATCGCTGCATAGCATGTCGCGGTGCCCCTCTATCGTGTTACAAAGTGTAGTGACCACGGTTATCTATGCATGGATGTAGATTGTACAACATCTTAGTGGATAGAACTAGTATCATGAAGGAAACTGGTATGTCGTGACATTTGTAAGTCGGCATGCATTTTGAAATGAAATAAATATGTATCGGGAACAAGTTTTTTTTTTTATTTTCAAAAACAAACACTCACATACACAATATACTTAATACTGATGTACACAAATACCTAATACTTATTATATAAACAAATGATCATATCTATGACTAGCACTACTTCGGCCGGTTGAGAGTTCCACGCCACGATGCCTGCTCACGCAAAGCTGCTGCATACTGCATCAAGTGCCTGTCCAGCCGCCGCTGCTCTGCCTTCTGACGTTTCCTCTCCTCACGCTCCAAGTCTTGTCTGCGCTTTTCTTCTTCTTCTTCCGCGCGCTCTAGCTCCTTCCGAGATTTGAATGATTCGCTCATGGTGAATGATGATTCCTTGTGATTATGGCGAGTGTATATGTGCTAATGATTGATTGTATATGTACTTTCCTCCATTTATACTGACCCGAAAACTACCTAATAAGGACTGGTTGGCATTCCATAATTATTGCGAATGTTTTCCTACTTGAATAACCCTCATGGTGTACCGCAGTAACGACAGAATTGATAAGCAAATTATTTAGAGAAACGTATTTTGTGGTAAAATGGCGCAATATCGATGATGTCAACGGGTAATACATATCGGCAATACCCAGTTATTTTCAGCTGAAAAGGAAAAAATTGATAAGGATAATGCATACAGTTTTATATTTCATTACGGGAGTGATATCATACACTGTGTTAACTTCTGTTAGCTAGCACAATCATGCTCCGTATGGAAAAAAGTATAGGTAAGCTTCAGTACGTGCTCGTTACGGTACAAATGCAACCAACGATTGTTTCAACTCTAACTGCAAGCACCCCGGCATGCTGAGTATGCACGCAGTCTTGCTACGTGACCTGCAGTCTTACTCGACTATGTTGTACAGTCAATTGCACAAGACCGTACGGCCTATAACTCCAAAGTTAAGCGTCGGGGGCAGCGGGGGGTGGTATTTTTGAACTCAGGAGACACAGTTCTATCATACAAAGATGTTAACTCCCAAGCCATTACGCTGGACCATAGGAGTGCAGCATCCGTTGCACAAGTTGCAGCGTGACGCCTATATCTGCACATCGGTCCGAACTTTGAAGTTATAGGCCGTACGGTCTTGTGCAATTGACTGTATAGTATTGCGGTTAATGTTATTTCTGTATGTAACTTGTTATCGCGTGGTTTTTACACCGACAATGAGATCATACCTACGTATGTACCTAACGAATTTCATTATCCTCATAATTATAAATAAAATAATAATTGATGACTCGATGCTGGGTATGGGTTTCGCCGAACAAAGGAAATAACTCTACAATCATACTCTTAACCGGGCCTTTCCGGTCCGATAACAAAAGTGATTGGCTTCATGGTTCAGACGTGACTTTGCCCCTCAGACATATTGCAAGAGTTACAAACTGTTGCACATGCTTCGTAACGTAGATCTGCACAACTTCTGCTTTTGTTTAGGCGGTGACCACTCCAGAAGAACCCTAGAAAGCTGTGAATGTTTCCACGGGCTTTTGAGAGTTCGGTGTCCGTCACTACCATTGTAAGGTGATACCGGTCGTGCAGAATGATACAACTGGTTGCAAAGTCTTCGATTTATGGACCGAACGCTGTTGGGGCGCTGACTGTTACTTGGGTAAATCCCTCGTCCAAGGGAGATAACCATGCAAGTAAATGAGGTTTACGATCTTTTTTGTTTACGTTGGGCTCGACCGAATGAATAGTATTGTTTGAGACGTTCGTCTACTCGTGAGCGCCGCAGCCATCGGACTTGAAGATGAACGGCGGCAGCTCTCTTATCACCTAGCGGCGACTGTTGTATCGTGGCAGCATCAAGCAACAGTTGCCTGCTGAACACTTGGATAACCGTCTCCGTTGACAAGCATAGTGTCTGAATGCAATTCTATATCTCTGGTCCAAAAGACAGTTTCCCGTACGGTCATTCATACTGGCGGAATAACTCTTGGCAAGATCAACGGCAGCACCTCTCTTATCACCTAGCGACATATGTGCACCCGGCTTGGTACAAGGGAGATGATAATCTTTTACGTTAACGTTGGGCTCGACCGAATGAATAGTATTCTTTGAGACGTTTGTCTACTTAATTGTGAGCGACGTAGCCATCAGTCTAGAGGACGTTGACGTTGGCACCTTTCCTAACACTTAGTGATGAATCTCGCGAGCTGATGGCATCGAGTAAGTGCCAAACCATTGGATAAGTCTATCGCTTGGCAGCTCGAAACTTGGGCGTACTGTAAGCACTATCATCAGCTGCAGCGTAGCCCACGTATAAGAAGTATTTTTCAAGTGTCACGGTTGTCGACGTGACTTACGAGACATACTGTGGCTGAGCATGCTAGTGAAAGAATTGTCTGTGTCTTTACAGTCAGTTACAAGGAGTACAAGTTTTGCCTAACCACAAGTAGGTGCTGTAAACAGTTCGGCTATCGCTGATGCTGCATGTAGCGTATGGACGTGATAGTCCGGTTGGTTGATAACTACGAGTGTGTAGAACACTAACATAAGATTATATTCGTTTTTCCCTGCCACTCTGGTCGTCGTGATAGTAAGATGCTAATTTTAACTTGCTGCCATGTTCCATCTTTAACTTGCAGCAGCTAAACTCGTCGTGGTAGGCGACTTGTTACGAGAACTGATTACGAGGTACGGTTGAGACAATTTACACTTGTTCTGGACAGAGTTGACACTTCGTTTACAGCGTGAACTTTATCGCATCGACTGTGTGACGTAATCAGCTCCGTAGCAAGTCTGACGTGCGCCACAGACCCTGGCATCATCCAATGTACGTACATGTTATGAAAAAAGTTAGGCATACTTACTTTTCATACTTACGCCTGTCGTTCGAACAGTAGACTCAGACGTTAATGGAGCTCGATGACTAGCCTACTCAGGAAACTACCAAAAAGTAAGCCTGAGGTAGATTGTAACTGATGTAACGTTACCGTTACCTAGAGCTAGGAAAATCGTAAAATAGAGGGTTGCATGTTCCCAGTATACCGGGTACTATCGAGTATACATTCAGATGTTCCCAAATGCTGTAGAAAAGTACATGTAAACTGGGCATATGTGTCAAATGAGAAAAATATAAATAGAATCAAGTTTTTTTATTTAATACAAATCAAAATATTAAGTGCATCTACATACATGAGTCCCTCACACAATACAATACGTGTGACATGTAAGCGTACATGTCAGACGAAAGAAATACGAATACAGTCATGTTGTAGATGTGAGACACTAAATACATTGTTAAAACGTTATATAAGAGAATACAAAAAGCAAAATATTGACTGCACTTGCAGTACACACAATGCAATACGTGTGACATGTAAGCATACATGTCAGACGAAAGAAATACGAATACAGTCATGTTGTAGATGTGAGACACTAAATACATTCTGAAAGCGTTATATAAAAGAATACAAAAAGCAAAATATTGACTGCACTTGCAATACACACAATGCAATACGTGTGACATGTAAGCATACATGTCAGACGAAAAAAATACGAATGCAGTCATGTTGTAGATGTGAGATACCTAATACATTCTAAAATCCTTATAAGAGAACACAAAACGCACAATATTGACCGCACTTATACACATACACCCCCCACAAAATACAATGCACGTAAAGGGCTCGAGCACTCATCTGGAGACACATGCACACACTAGATGAGATGTGACGCGGCCTACATCGGCGAACGATTTTCTTTAAAAGAAGCCGCGTCCAGCTTCCTTGTGCATCAAACGCTGCTCGTTCATTTCACGCCTCGCGTCTAGTAGCGCCTGTGCCTTCCTCTCCGCCGCTTCTTTTTCCTTGCGCTCGCGTTCTTTCTTAGCTTCTTGTTCCTTGCGTTCACGTTCTTTCTTAGCTTCTTGTTCCTTGCGCTCACGTTCTTTCTTAGCTTCTTGTTCCTTAGGTTCACGTTCTTTCTTTGCTTCTTGTTCCTTTCGGTCACGCTCGCGCTTGTCTTCTACCGCCTTGGCAATTGACTTGAACATAGTGTAAGTTTTCTGCTTCTTTATTCGTCACTGGTGAATAAGCAGCGCGGAGCTGGTCGAACCGGAGTGAATCTAGGAGTTTGTTTAGATTCGGGCACAACGTGTGTTGCCTGGAAGAGCTGGAGCAAAACTGGTACCGCTCGTCACTGGTTATCCTGTTTTATAGCAAACCGCGAACACGTCACGCGGTACGGGTGTACGTGACAAAGTTTAACTGTACATTATAAATAAATGCCCATTAGTTAATTACGATAAACAGTGAGTAATATAAAGCGGGGGAGGGACGTGGGTGGAGTCAAACATGCAGGGCCAGTGGGAATTTTGCCCGATAGCGTAAAGCCAAAAGAGTGGAATTTCAATGGTATTTATTTTAAATAAAAAAATTACAAGATTTCTTATAATCTGAAAGGTTTTCTATTTCGAGACTCAAAAAATTGAACATTTAGCTTTTTCTGTGTTTCTTTCTACTTTACCCGTAATGTGCCCCGCACCTAAATTTGATGCATTACCCATATTAGATTATGGTGTGATATTTGTATATGCGTCAGAGAAACCACAATGGGTATTTGGAGTGTTGAGGAAAAGTTACACGTGACTGGCATGTTTCCATGCTGAGGCGATACGTTTCAAGTGCATATGCAATTTGCAGGCGCAGTGCATTTGACGATCGAGCATAAACTATCTTGTTGAGGCATGCCAGAAAAATCAGGACATTGTTAAATGATCGTTCGAGTATTACGTACATCTGACATGAGCTGTATGTTCTTCGGATGTTCGGCTCCGACAAGCTATCCCACTACAGCGTTGCAGCGTGCACTCATGTCCGCAAAGCAGTTTACCAAGCGAACCCGAGAGACTTGGGTTTTTGTTGAATCGTCCATGCACACCATCGTTAGGTGATGAACACTTAATTACCTCGGCAGGTGTACCTGTACACCTTACCGTAGGTATGCCTTACCATAGGTATGCCTTACCGTAGGTATGACGTCAAACCTTATCGAACAATGGTGTATTGTTTCATTTTTCCGAACTATTAATATTTCAATAAACCCCACGGACAGGATGAGATCGATTAATTGAACCCGATAACATATTTAATTGAATGAGAGGAAATTAATATAAATACCATTTAAGTTCAGCGATAAGAGCGTTATCGCGCCGTCGCGGGTGGCCGTTCTAATACTGTAAGAATTTACTGATATGGATGTTGCTACCTACAACCAATGCTACAACAAGGTGCACTTACAGGTTAACAGTAAAGAGTTTTTGCGCTCATATTCACAGAGACCTAAGGTTAGGCTTGAGACTAGGTCTCACTTTTACATAGCAAAACCTAGATAGAACTCAACAATCATATTTTTCCCGAGACCATGCACTGTGCATCAGAGTCGTTGCTCCGCTGTATACATTAGTAGCATCCCCCCTTTCCCCTGGTCCACCATTTTTTATTTTCACCCCGTACGCTCTTGTGTCACTGACTGTATTGTTGCAAGAATGCGACCTAGGTGCGACCTAGCCACCGGTTCTTAAAGTTTGATCCGTATAAATATTTCTATATTGAGAGGTTCGCATGCATTATAAAACTCCGGTTTTGACCACAGGAAGAAAACAACAAACACTACTGCGGAGTATTTTGTTTTTATAAACCATTATTTGACGTTACGACACAATAATATCCCATAGTCGCGGGTAACGCTAGCACCCACTTTGAGAATCATTGGAAATTTCCGATGATAACGTTGCAAGTCACGCGTGATAACTTGTCTGTAACCAATACAATACACCTGTACAGTCAGATTAAGCCGAATGCACCACGTGATACTTCGATAACCCGTCTAGATCGATAACGTGCGACTTTAATTCGTCCTACGTTGCATCGACTACTGTAAACATAAATGTTATGTTTCGGGTTTGACCGCAAAGTGACATACTGATAACGGGCGAAGTGACTGTGTTTACACTGCTTTCCACGCTGCTTTTACGTAACGCGGCCGCGATATCTGTTAGCGGTGACTTATTGTCTGCACGCTACAAAGTTGGGATCTATTATCGTGGACATGTAGCTACCTTTACAATCTACTTTACAATTTACTTTTGCAACATTTGTTATGTAAGAGGAACTAAGTGCAAACTCAGAGTAACATTAGGAGACTCATACGCCTTGGTATTCATTTTCTAATACTTCTCGAACTTGTTCTGCACATTTTCTATTATTATATAGTGATAAAAGGACACAGGAAGGAAATAAAAATAAACATATTTGCTATATCATTATATACTAAAGTGTTCAAACCAGCCGAGTCGCAGTTACTACAAAATTACAATGGCGACCTATTGACATGCATTCAATCACTGTACTTTGGACCCGCCACTTATCGTCCGTCCGCTAAAATGTAATTGTATTACTTAAAAAAGACAAGTAACTTTCCATATCGTTCTTCTCAGGAGAATTTATGATTTTAAACTTCAGTATGTTGTCAGAAAGTCTAATCAAAATCAGTGAATTTTCGAGGTTTTTCTGGATTTTACAAAAAAAGTATTTGATGTAGGAGTTTTTTTTTCACCTGACATCGGAAAGACAAAGGTTTGAAAAAACACGTGTCCAAGTTTTGCATTGATCAGATAAGTAGTTGAGTCAGCATATTAAAACAAAAACTGTTGGAAGACCAAAGGCAAGCCCTTAAATAATAACAATTACGATATAATAGGAAGTCTCCTGTTAATTCTGACTTGAAACCTTTGTATGGTTTCACTCTTTCATTTTTATTGTTATAGTATGAGTATTTTTGATTCGAAAGTATACAATGACACATATCACTCTTCAACTTCACACTCACATACTTTCTCATTTACACAGTACGTTTATACACACACTATTTTCTCGTATATATTATTTACCTTCACATTGAAACAGAAAATGAAAGAAAGATTGATTTTGTTTGATGATATTTTGCATAGTATTTCAATTTATTATCAATTTTTATATTAATATTTGTATTGTATCTCAAATGCTGTTGGCCGCTTTATGGTAACTGTCACTCTTAGGACAGACTTTTAGGTCATTGTACGTAAGTCCCTGTTTATAAGATAAAATTAAGCACATTATTTTATTCTATGAGTTAGCATGCTAGTGTATTCTTTATTTTTTTCTTGGCTTCGTAAATAATATTTTCGTATTTTGTATTTATTAAAAAAAGACTTTCTAATGAATTAGTTTGCCCTTGAGCTTTTAAATACCTTGCACCTGCCCCTGATTCTGTATCGTAAAATCAGTTGCTAAACCGACCGAGTGCCTATCGTTGAAAACATACATATCCGCCTATCTAAGGATACGTCTACACCCGAAATGACGTCACAATTCGTAAACAGTTCAATACCCATTAAAGGCTATTTTGGAAGTTCATTTCTTAAGAGAATAGGTTCCGATTGCATTGATCGCTGTTACTCCATGCCGAAAAACCTGCAGTGCGAGAGGGACGAATTCTGGAAAATTATCAAAATGACGACTTTTATCACGAATTTTATTATTTAAAAAAAAACTAAAGTTTGTATCAAATATCTGTTCGGATAACAGTATAATAAAGTTTATACAGATTTTAATTAATAAATAATATAATATGATTTTGCTCAAATAATGTTAAAACTCGACATGAAACCTTTTTTTGGAGTCATCTTTGATTTTTTATGGCTCAATGTTGGAATGACTTCTGAAGATTCTGTTTCGATAAGAGTGTACATTATATACTTGCGTCTTGCGGACTTGCCTCGCGCACGGAACTGTGGCTGTGGGTCTTATCATGACGGCGGCGACTTGGCTCGTACACAGGACTGCAACTTCGACTTGACTCGTACACAGGATTGCGACTGCAACTTGGCTCGTACACACGACTGCAACTTCGACTTGACTCGTACACAGGATTGCGACTGCAACTTGGCTCGTACACAGGACTGCGGCTGCGGGTCTTGTCATTTTGATTTTCCTCGACAAAAAAAACAATTGTGTTAAGGTGTTATGTAAAAAATAAATCGTAGCTTGAAGGGCGTGGCTTAACCGAAACGTGAGACGCGCTGTCGATTGAAAACATCGCGACCGCACAGCGAGTCGGCCGGTGTTTCGAAGTTTTAGAATAGAGTAGGCATAGAGTAGCCAAAAATAGGTTTGGGTTATTTTGTCTCCTAAATAGACTCTCTTATTAATAAACAAATTTATTAAGTACCTACTGTGCTAAATTTAATAATGATAAAAATCTCTTCTTCCACAACATCTTCTTCAGTATAATAAATATACTATATAAATAAATCAAGATCAAAATAATATATATTTATTAATATTTAGCGAGTTAGTCGGGTAACCTTAAGTGAAACCACATATTGTACTGATAATATTTACGTATTTTTCTTTAAAATATTACCACGTTGTCAATACCAAATTCACAGTAAGTATAAAATTTTGTAAGGAAATCTAAAAAAACAAGTTTTCTATAGGAAAGTTAAAAAGTATGATCAGTAGAATACATGTTTATAGCAGGTATTTGTGACTATTATTTTTTTATAAATATAATTATTATTTATTTACATTAATTTATTAGTAAAGCATTTCAGAAAAACATCCAGTTCACTACACATACAACTTAATTCTTACATATTTAACCATTTTAAATGCATTACATGACATACAGTGCAATTAAATATATGAATATGAATAAATAAACAGTACTACTCTTTCTTGCATTTCCCTCACCTAACTCATCAAAAAATAGCTTAGACCATTTAACACGGGGCCTGACAAAGCGCGACTCTTACTGAAATTATTCTGCCGTTTTCCACGGGAGGGGAGGTAAATACGCACAGCAAACTACTTATCTGATCAATGCAAAACTTGGACACGTGTTTTTTCAAACCTTTGTCTTTCCGATGTCAGGTGAAAAAAAAACTCCTACATCAAATACTTTTTTTGTAAAATCCAGAAAAACCTCGAAAATTCACTGATTTTGATTAGACTTTCTGACAACATACTGAAGTTTAAAATCACTCGGTAAGATTATTGTGCACCATGGGCAAGGCCTTAACCAATTTTTTTATAGCTGCGGTTTTTTTTAAGCTTCTCTGCTGTTTGAACATGATTTGCAATCAACATTGTTTTGAATAAAACTCACTAAATAATCTTAATCATTCGAACCAACGTGACAAATTTCTTATATTGAATAATGTGGTCCCATAATTTGACCCCTTGTTCAAATAAGCCACAGTGCGTTAACTAAATTAATTGTAACTGCAAAGACATTGTATAAAGGGCTACCTACAAGTACGCTTTGTTTACGTAGCCTGGCTCTAAAAAAGATTTCCCAGAACTTCTAAACGAGATCTTAAATAAAATAAAAAGCGTGGTATGGTGATTCACTTGAAATACACTATTATTATTTAATACTGCTTGCATAAGGATTAACGGGGTATATACTGATTTGCTTAACATCTCTAGAAGACTTAAAGAAGGATGTTCAACATCACCATGTCTGTGCAATCTATTTATAGACTGTTGTTTAAAAAAAAATTGAAGACAGCGTGAATGTGGACTGAAGTAAGGGGATTTATTCATTAGACACCTCTTATACGCCGATTAACAAGTTCTTCTTGCATCACCGACGGATGAGCTGCAAGAGATGACAACAATTATGGATGATGTCTTCACAAATAAAATGATTGAAAAGTAACGCAGGAAAAACAAAGTTTATTGTGCTAGAGAGGGATGAAGCGGTTACTGAATGTGATTAGATTGGAAGGTTAAGAGGGTTAAGATCAAGATTGGGAAGGTTAAGATTAGAAATGAGGAAGTAGAACGAGTTAACGAGTTTGTCTATGTGGATATTTACGCGTGTCAGAAAATGTGACGGTGACATCGAAAGAAGAGTGAATATGGGAAATAAAATAAACAGCGCCCGTCACCACTTTATTGACAGCCAAAATTTAGCGAAAGTTCTTAATTTTCTGTAGGTTCTTATACTTAAATGTTGGGTATGGAAAAATTAACATTAGTGAAAACAGTGGAAATGCGTTCTTTACGCAATATGTGTGGTTAGACATTGAATGAAAGAAGTGTATTAGGATTGTAGCAGATGAAAAACTGCAGACAGATGTCTGGGAGACAGAGAGAGATGTAAGTATGTATAAGTACAATATTCAAATTTTAATCTACTCAACCGATGTGAGATAATGAGGCACATGCCGTCAACTGTTTCGTTTTTGGTATAGAAGATGAAAATGTAAGGTTAAGTATTCAGACGGAGTACATTTTAAAGTTTTTCAAGACTGTAAAGTTACGACAAGATTTGGTCAATATAGACAGTTTTAGATTTAAGGAGAAAGATAATCGTTCCAGGTCACATATCAATAAAATACTATCATCACTAGCAGGAAAGGCTTCAAAGAATAAAAATATCCATTTACACATACGTTACACGCTATACGAATGACAGTATCGTTGGGGACAAGATAAACATTGTTTTATGTGTAAAAAGTTGACTACAGGATAAAAGTTCAAAACATAAAATGCCAATCAAAATAAATGGGATGAATATTTTAGTTGCTTATGTGAAAGTTATTTAAATTCGTTTTAGTAGAGCAAAACTCGGGACTTTCCACCCAATTCCAAAAGTATTCATATCTTTTCACACCATTCATTTGGTCCATTCATACGTACGAAGCATGGTAATGCTTACATCTTCGCGATTGTGAATACCTTCACAAAATAAGGGATGAGTTTTGTACTCGTAAGTTCCGCTTTTAAAGCATTTATTAAAACGACTAGAATAAAACGCATTCTAAACGCCGCGCTGTAGCTACTCCTCAATTACGTCAAGAGTTAGTGATTCAAGTACTAGATTATGTAAGTCTTCTCGACGCCAAGGATTTGAATCCCATCTCTAGGCCGCAACCTATCCCTAGCAGTCGAATAAAATTAAAACTAAGGGAGCGGCTAACGTCAAGGATCAAATATCATTTTATTTATAAGATATAGAATATTAAGGTCTTGTTATTCTCTATGTAATTCAATGTGAAGTTCAAGGAATTTCAAGGATTAAAAGTGTTTAATAATATTCAATCAATATGCAAGTAATTTGTATTTACTTAGTAAAGTAAAGAGTTAGTGAATCAAGTTACTGGATTATGTAAGTCTTATCAACGCCAAGGATTTGACTTCAGATGTATTTGATCAACGTCATGAATCAAGTTACTAGATTATGTAAGTCTTATCAACGCCAAGGATTTGACTTTAGATGTACATATTTGATCAACGTCAAGGATCGAATACCATTTATATATAAGCCAAAAGATATTAAAGACTATGTTCTCTATATAATCAGTGTGAAGTTATTTTTAATTACTTTGGTCAACTTCAAGGATAAAAATGATTTAATATTAGTCAAGCAATATCCAAGTAAATTGTATTTACTGACTAACTTCGAGATTTAATTAATCAAGTAACCGAATTTATGCAAGTCTTATCAACGCAAAACAGTATTTGACATTAGATATTTGATCAACGTCAAGCATCAAATTCAATTTTTATCATTTCTTTATTAGTTAAAAGATAATTATAGTCTCGATGTTCTCTCTGTATTTCGATATAAAGTTATTATTGCTTACTTTGGTCAACTTCAAGTATCAAAAGTATTTAATATATTATAAACAATAAAATATGCTCAAGATATATTTCGGGCCCTAGCTTGGCCCGGCATCAGTTGAGTATAAAAATGTTGACATTGACAATACATTTTATTCCACCAATATATATCTTAAATAACAAAAAACTTATGAGATTTTACAGCACCTATATATTTTTAAAAGTATTTAATGTAATTTGTACTCAGTGACTAACTTCATGAGTTATATTGTAAGCCAATTTATCAACTTATGTGAATGTTATCAACGCAAAGGAATTTTATCAGTGTCAAGGATCAAATGATTGTGTATAAAAATGGGTAATCTAAGATGTTAATGATGTCAGTACTGTTTCAGTTTAATATGCCTATAACGAGGGGACTCGTTCATTATAGTCGAATGGCCGATCTGTTACCAATATTAAATCATTTTCTTGTCATGATACCTTGAGGGATAATAAGACGCTTTATTGTTTTGTTTGTAACTTAGGCGAGTACAATACTGATTAGTTATTGAGCGTGGTATTTGTCTTGCTCGTTTATTTATTACTTGTTAATTTATTAATTCAATATCATGTAAATAGTCGTATTTTGATCTATAATATTATGTAGGTAAGGCATATTCATACCAGATGTATAAAAGGAGTGGTGTTACGAATGTTGAGGCATTCGAGTATTGCTTTCTGACTATGTTGTAACGCTGCCGTGTGTTAAGCAATAAAGTGATCCATTTGTGTAACAGTTCAAGTTATTTCCATAAGTAATGTTTGGAAAACATATATTTAGAAGTGTTTTAAATATTCGTGAATCCCTGTTGGCCGGAGAACCCGAGCGTGTCATAAGCGTCAGTATATTCGACTCTAAACATCTAACCACCATCCTGAGACCACTCTCTGCATTACATACGGCTGTTTTCCAATCCTTTCCATCAAATATTATGGCGGTGTCATCAGCATAAGTGATTATTTTACCGTTTGACAGTGAAAAATTACACAGATCGTTAATATAAATGATGAAAAGACTGGGCCTCAGGATACTACCTTGAGAGACACCGTAATTCAGTGAGGCATCTCCACTAACACAGTCTCCAATTTTAACACGTTGCGTTCTCCGAGTTAAATAGTCAGTAAAAATATTTTAAAGTAAACCACGGATTCCAAGACATTCCATTTTATTTAGAAGTATCGGAACAGAGACCGTGTCGAAGGCCTTACATAGGTCTAGAAATACTCCAATACACTTTTTACCGCGGTCTTACTTTTTTGCAATATGTTCGGTTAGTTTTAGAACAGCATCTTCAGTGGATTTACGAGGAATGAAACCAAACTGATTGTGTGATATAAATTTAAATTTTGTTAAATAAGAATTTAGTCGTTTATTCAAAAGACGCTCTAAAATATTTGACAGAGCCGGCAAAACCTAAATTGGCCTATAATTATTTACGTCATCTCTGTCTCCATTAAGTCTCATTACAAAGATATTTACATTTTATTGAAAAAAAACAACGTCCCTACCAAATACCAATTATTGAATCCAATTCTAAAAATAACACTTTTAATAAAACAAATAACACCGATCCTAAAGAAGTACTTGCAAGTGAAAATGCAACAGGAGCTCACGTAAAATCTACAAACGTTAACTTACCTGTTTATACAACACCAGACATCTTAAAGTTAATACCGAAACTTTTTAAGAAGAAGGGTGAGTTGTTATTAGAATCAGTTTTATTACACGAAAATAAAATCCGTTAGGACAATGATGGAACTGTTATAATAAATAATAAAGAGATACCTGGAAGAAATTCAATTGACTTAATTAATGATATTTTAAGACCTCTTAAACATAGTGATCCAATTGGATGGGAAGATTTTATTACAACATTGAAGAACATGAAGGTACCCTTATCATAAATTGGGAATCCAAAAAGACTTGAACACATGAATTAACTTTATATCAAGGACTTTAACCTCTTATGTGGCAGAGCAAACTAGCATAGTAAAGCATAAAAAGCTCTTTTGTATCTGTGCTGTCTCACCGTAGGCAAGTATTTATAAGTGAATTAAATAGAAACACCAAGTGTAACGTTCCGTGCCCTGCGACACGCCCGTTCGCCACGAGGTCTCCCGTGGAAGTGTGGGCCGCGCGGGCGGTTCGCAACCACCATATTTATTATTACTAATCACGTACATCACATCTCTCCTTTTCAATAAATTTTGAAATGAATTATTTTACAACTTACAAACGTGTAACTTAAGATTATGATATGTACTTATAATTATTCTTACAAATCAACGTACAAATAAATTGGAATACAACACAATTAGATGCACGTATGTACCTTCTTAATCTAATCAACATTATTTGAAAATTTTAATCTAATCAACATTATTTGAAAATTTAAAATAAATTAACGTCCTCCCTGAACAAACAAAAGTAACGAAATAAATGCTGATATAATTTTATTCATCTTCATCTGTTTCCATTTCTGAACTATTATTATTTTCATCAGTTCCATTATCTTTACTGTCATTTTCATTTTCTTTCTCATTGTGTATCTTCCATTTCCCTTCTACCTTTTTTAGATGTATTATGTTTCTTCGCAATTCTTGTCCAGTCTCATCGTTTCTGACATTTATATCTCCTCCATTGGCGCCTATCACGGTGTGTGGCGTAGGATTGAAATTTGGTGTCAATTTATTTTCCTTGATTAAATTTTTTACATATACTTTTTCCCCTATACTTATGTCATTATTCTTTGCTTTTCTTTTCCTATCCTCTCTGCTCTTCCCCTTTTCTTTCATCATTTTGTCTCTGTCGTATACTTCTAAATTTATTTGCCTGTTTTCAACATCTACAACAGAAGGAATTTTATCTCTAAACTGTCTGTTAAAAAATAACTCTGAGGGTGTCTTCCCCGTCGTGCTATGCGGTGTACTGTTGTACATCATAAGATAGCGTAAGAGGTCATCCTTCCAGTTAGATTTTTGGCACTGGCTTATCTTTAGACGCTTGATTATGTCACGGTTTTGCCTTTCAACTTCACCGTTTTGCTGCGGCCAATACGGTATAGAATGATAAAGCTTAATGCCAAACTCTGAGCAGAAAGATTTGAATTCCTCGCTAGTAAACTGCCGTCCATTATCTGATGTCAAACTAACCGGTATACCTAGCCTTGAAAAAATTTCTTTCAATACCCCGATTGATTCTTGAGACGTTATCGACTTCATGACTTTGATTTCTTTGTAACGGCTGAAGTAATCTACCACAACAAATAAGTGATGCCCACTTGGAAGTGGACCTAAAAAATCCACGGCTATATCGATCCAAGGTTGGGATGGCAATTCACGTCTCTTCATCGGCACTGGAGGATTGGGTCCTGAGACTAAGGTGCAGCTCTGGCAACTTTTTACCATACTTTCTGCATCTTTATCAATTTTTGGCCACCACACCTTAGTCCTAAGTCTGCCTTTCATGGCGACAATCCCTGGATGACCCTCATGAGCCGATGCTAGTACTTGTTTACGAAGCTCGACGGGAATTACGATTTTATTTCCGCGCAACAAAATTTCATCATGAACGCAGAGTTCATTTTTAAAAGAGTTTATAACTATTTACTTTTGAATCCCAGCGCTTATCCGAAAGACCGACCTTAACCAATTGAATTTCGTTATCTTTTATGGATTCACTAATTATGTTATCTATGGACACTGCTAAAGGTCTCGCAAATCGCACGATTTGGTTAACATGATGACCATCATCGTAAGGCCGTGAATCTTGTACGGGACACAACCTAGAAAGTGAGTCAGCTATGTTGTTTTTCCCAGAACAATATACTACTTTATAGTTGTAGGATTGCAACCGTAATACCCAGCGTTCTATTCTCGCGCAGGGTTTAGATCGCGGCCCAAATATTACCTCCAGAGGTTTGTGGTCGGTGACTAACTCGAATTCTTTCAACCCATAAAGGTACATGCTGA
This sequence comes from Ypsolopha scabrella, assembly GCA_910592155.1. Lineage (NCBI taxonomy): Eukaryota > Metazoa > Arthropoda > Insecta > Lepidoptera > Ypsolophidae > Ypsolopha > Ypsolopha scabrella. The sequence goes on along the minus strand of OU342981.1, from coordinate 9,771,125 downwards.
AATGTTCTATAGCCCAAACCAATGCCAAAGCCTCCTTTTCCGTCTGACAGTACCGCTTTTCGACATCAGTTAGACTTTTGTGACCATAAGCGATAACTCGAGGACCATGTGTGTCGTATTGAATGAGAATTGCCCCTAGTCCCACGGGGCTGGCGTCTGCAATCACTTGCGTTTTGTCATGAGGATCGTAAAACCCCAGGGTGCGGAGATTACTTAAACTTTGCTTTAATTCAGCAAACGCAAGTGCTTGTTTTTCTTTCCAGAATTCAGCAATATCAGCGTGTTTGGAAAGCTTGTGCCTTAAAATTTCGCGAATCGGTTCTGTAATTGTGGCCAAATTTGGAATCCATTTTCCTATGTAATTAACAAGTCCCAGAAAGCTTTGAACCTCTTCAACAGATTTTGGCTCTCTAAAAGATGCTATAGTTTTGATATATTTGTCTAGAGGTTTAATGCCTTCTGAAGATAATTCATGGCCAAGAAATTCAATTTTAGGCTGACTAAGTATACATTTTTTTTCATTGAGAAGTACATTATTTTTTTTTTAAATTTGCATAACTTTGCCCAATCTAGCGTTATGTTCTTCCTCATTGCTTCCAAACACGACGATATCGTCGATGAAATTTATAACACCTTCGCAAGGGAGAAGCAACCTTTCTAAAATTTTTTGGAAATGCTCGGGTGCACACGATATCCCAAACATTAACCTTTTATAGCGAAACAACCCTTTGCTGGTAATAAAGGTTGTTATGTCTCGACAGTCTTCTTTAATTTCCACTTGGTGGAAAGCGTCTTTAATATCCAGCTTAGAAAAGACGCGAGCTTTGCTTAGTTTTGGTAAGAGTTGTGTCATAGTAGGCAAAGGATGATTCTCCCGCATGATGGCTTTGTTGGCACACCTCATGTCGACGCAAAGTCTTACATCACCGTCACTTTTCAAAATAGGTACGAGTGGAGAGACCCAACTTGAAGCTTTATCGACGGGTTCAATTATGTCTTTTTTTACTAATTTGTCGACTTTTTCATTAATTTTATCTTCGAGTGGTATGGGTACTCTTCTGTATGGCTGACAAATTGGGGTTACCGATTTGTCAATCGCAATGTTAAGCTGGACGTCTTTAAATCTGGGAAAAGTGACTGTGTTTGTATCTAAGGAATTTATACTCACCCCTAATTTAAGTACGTTGAGTCTCATGGCCGTTTCCTTACCCAACAGATTTCGCGTACCATTTTTGATGACATAAAATTTGGCCGTTTGTTTTTCGGGTTCTATCGCGATTGTGGCTTCAAATGAGCCCAGCACCTCCAGCGGGTCTTTGGATCCATATGCCATGAAAACTTGATCCGAGTTTCTTTGCTGATTTGATGTAACAACCGCATTTGATTTTAAATATTCCCAAGTTTTGTCATCGATTAAATTTGTTTTACTACCCGAGTCAATAAGCATGTTCACTTTGACACCTCCAATTTGACACATTATTTCCGCATCATCATCTATGTGAAACACATAGTTGACATTTGGTGGAATTGGGTTTGTTGGTTCTTTGGTTTGTGTAGTAGTACTTTGGTTCGATTGTTTAAGTGAACGATCATTAATCTTGGTTTTTTTAGCATTCTGTGATTTGCTAGCGTCAGGCATCATCCTTCGCTTTACTTGCCTAGTGCGACATTGATTTCTAAAGTGGCCTTTATACCCACACTTGGTGCAAGTTTTGTCTTTTGCCATACATTGTTCACTGTCACTGTCATGGTATGAACTCCCACATCTAGTACACCGTATACTGTTGTTTTTTGGTCTAGTTCCAATTTTGTTAACATCAAGGTTGGTATTTCCTTGAAATACCTTAAATTGTCTTTCGACAGTCTCAATCGAGTTTGCTTCCAAAATAATTTGCTCAACGGTGACTGAATCTCCTAACTTTAGGATTTTTTTCCTGAGATCAGATGAACTGCATTTCTCAACAATTTGGTCGATAAGATCGTCTTCTTTTCGCGCGAAATTGCATTTAGAGCTTTGGTTACGCAACCTGATCAAAAACTTTTCGAACTTTTCATCCGTTTCCTGCTTTAATAGCCTAAAAATATGTCTTTCGTAAAGAAAACTCTGTTTAGGTGAAAAGTACGCGTCGAGCTTTTCTATTGCGATTTTAAAAACGTCATTCGATTCCGTCTCTTCGACATGCGCGCCGGGAAGATTATAATAAATTTCTTGAAACACGAGTCCGGCGGTATGTAGAAGAACTGCTCGCTTTTTTATCGGTTTGTCTATTCCAGTAGCTAGAAGGTAAATATCTAAGGCGCGTTTCCATTTTTCCCATCGATGGCCTAATGAGCTTGAATCGCCTTCACAGTCAAAATTTTCTATAGCCAGTAGTTGAGACGTCATTATGGGACGATCTGCAAGTACATAAAACTTGTTTCTGTACATGCAATTAAAGTAAAATGTGGGTAGAACAACTTTCTTTAAAACCGACTTTTACTTTCCGTTTTATCTAACAGTATGTTTTGATATTAAACATTATTTGATAATTAAGTATTATTTTTTATCTTTTGGAAGCAATCTCAGTTAAAGTTGGAACTACATAGCATAAACTGACATTTAAAACATGTCACAAACTGACATGTAAAATATGTCAGTCTATGTAAACTTGACGAGTTTTCACTCGTTCGCTATTGTACGGTGTACTTTCTCGGTCGGATTAGTATCCCGACTTGGCTAATATATACAGGCACATCTTGTTGTATGTATAGTCGGGATTTGCCAACAGTTGGTACAGCTTTAAATTATCAGATAATTAGATAAGTTTAAAATTATTGCATAGGTAGGTGTTTACTTATTTGCGTGCTAACTGGAATAAAACTAGAAACAGTTAGGTAAACGAAGGGAAAAAAAAAAAGGAATGAAATTTTAATCGTACTAAACACGTACATATTTTACTTGGAAAGTTTTCTTTTTAAATGTGTAATAAGCATTTATGTTTTAGTTAGGTTATAAGTGTTTATGTCCCCATATCTCGAAACAATCAAGCTAATGGCTGATACCGACTATACAACAATGGAACAAATTTATTTATATTGGTATATATTAGCTTATTTTCACGACTATGTACATGGGTAAACCTTTTGTTATCAATCCGAATGTTTACAAAATGTTATGCAATGTGATTGTAGTCTGCTGAAGAATTAGGTCATTCCAAGCACTATAAGTACCTAATTGGTACCAATAAGCAAAAGAATAAACAAAGAATGGTAACCTAAATAGCTACCTTAGGACTATGGCAATACTTATCCTACCCTCCTTTTTAAAAATAAAGCATTTTTTACTTTATTTCGTCATGATTATAAAACTTTCGTCTGATAACTCCAGGTCGAAATTGTAGTCGTGTGAAATGTAAGTATTTACTCACGTTCTTTGTCCTCGTCGCCAGTTTTGTGCTGTCTCACCGTAGGCAAGTATTTATAAGTGAATTAAATAGAAACACCAAGTGTAACGTTCCGTGCCCTGCGACACGCCCGCTCGCCACGAGGTCTCCCGTGGAAGTGTGGGCCGCGCGGGCGGTTCGCAACCACCATATTTATTATTACTAATCACGTACATCACAGTATCGATTATTTTATAGGTATTTATTTTAAGATTTTTAAGACCTAAGGGTATCCGCCAAATCCCATAGAAAAAAACCCCAGTCCCGGCGCAAAAGAATTATATCTCAGATTTTAGATAATTATTAGTAGAAACAATATCAAGTATCACTATTTCCTGATTCGGTGGCTAACATGGTTATTTTGCCCAGAGAAGTTTCATATGCGCTACATGCAAACATGACACTTTTTAGGAAAAACTTCATTACTGTACTTATTGACATTGAATTGGCAAAAAATGAATAAAACACACACATATACCCTAGTACATAATGTTGTTATTGAGTTTATTGTTGTTATGTTGTTTTTCTGTGTTTTTTGATGGACATGTTTATATCGAATGTAATGTATATAAAAATACAAAAAATAATAAATCCTGCTAGTTTATCTTCTGATTTATTATCTTCTTATGTAATTGTGTGAGGTATATATAGGTCCTAATGTTATTATTTGGTGTACCAAGAGAGATAAAATAAAACCACTATCATTTTTTCAAGTGTTTATTTTATAAGGGTATTTTATACAAATCACAATAAGAACAAGGAAGACAACATAAGTTTATTTATACACGTTTCAAGTATCTAAATCTATCAATATCGAATCTAGGCCTATAGCTGGATGGTCTATTTCATGATCATTGTGTCTAGCCCATCCCAGATAATAGATCACACTTATAACATGGGCGCAACTTCCCAGTGTTCGTTGAACAATAACAATAATACATGAACAATAATGTCCTTTTATTGCGTCAATCCCAGAACTTGCGGGGTTAAATAATATATATGTGTAGTATATTTTTGATCTCACGTGGCGTGAATTTATGCGGCATCGAATTAAGACGTTTGGTTGGACTTGCAATTGAGACCTAACGATTTGGCCGTTTTGAATATCAATTTGTTCAGAGTGTCTGTATACTTCCATTTCGTATACACCTGTTCTTTTGGTGTGTTCACTGCAATAAGACCTTGCGATTTTTACATGGTATGTGCCTATCGCAAACTTGATGAGTTTCTCGTACGTCAGCTGGGGAAAATCCACTACTTGTGGATTGTTTGCATCCAGCCTGGTAAATGTTACTCGTACTCTGTTCAAATTATTTTGTCAAACATATTCCGCCAGAAGATTTGGTTTGTGTAAATTGCGGTTTATTGATTCCACAAAATCGTTTGTATAAGGACTGTCTCCATATGGCTCCTGAAAACAGTTTATTAGGGCCGCTGTGATTTTAAAATCAGTAAAAGTGTTCGTCAGACCGTTATTAAACATTTTGTGGCGGAACATTTTAAATGTTTTTTTAAACTTCCCATTTACGGTTTCCACAACCCAACAACATAGTGTTACTAGCCGGGATTTGTTGGACTCATCTGTTGTTAGTTGAGTCTCATCTCGTTGTTTTGAGGGTGGAATATGTGCCACATATCCGTGCTCTTCCAATAAATGGATTGCATCGCGAAACCCCCTGTCCAAGATAAAAACGTCTCCTTCTTCTACAAAATAATGATAATAAGCGTTGTCTTCAGGGGGCTGGTCATGATTTTGTAGAATTTGAGTCATGATTTTGGCATCTGAAGTTGTAGCCGCATATGGCCATCAGCACAAACAATCAAAAATGGCTTTATTAGGTTTCGGAATTTGTGAAAGCTGTAACTTACTCTTTGAAACAAAAAGTTGGAACTTTTCTCTACGAACAAATAGGTCCCGTCGCATATAATTATAGCTCTTGGCGATGCATCGCTACCAAATATGTGGTTGGGTAAAACTCTATTGCGGTCAATAACGTCATTCCTTGTTGTGTGGTTTAATCCAATATGTAGAGGAACGAAATCACTCGATAAACACGCTCTCGTCAGACGCAGTTTTCTTCTTACACTGGTCTCTGATAAACCGATTGTGGCATCTATTCTTGAATTAGGTTCCCCTGTTCTGATTTTGCACAAGTATGTTCCCAAGTCGGTTCGTGAAGTGCTGGACCGGCGACGGAGGGATGGAACTTGATAGTTGTTGAAATTGTGAGTGATCTAGACTAGTCCAGAATTTCAGGTCGTCTTCCGATACCTCGTTTATATTTTCAAAATCTGATTGACTTCTGGATTCGAGGGCCTGTGTATACATATTGACTATGTCCACAAAGCTATTAGCATTCAAATCAGATTGTTGATGATTTGCATTATCTGAAAATTCATCCAAAGCAGTATTCTGCAGATGCAGTTGACAAATCCGAGCCTGGTCAGGAATATACAGTCGATAATAACTAAGAAGATGGACTTTAATAGAGTTTGGAACGGCCCGTAGCTGCATGTTGTTGCATTGGTTCATCATGCATCGCCTGGAAGTGTTAGCTACTCGAGCTATTTGAGGGACAATCACCGAAGCTCCGATAGTAGGTACAACATCAGGTGGAGGTAATTGGTTTTGATTTCTGATTTCGGAGTCAATCCTATGCCAACAAGCATGGCATATTGATGGGCTACCGTCGAATGGAACCTGTTAACAATAATCGTAATCTATAATAACGTATATCTATCTTAAAGTCTTCATTGTGTTAAAATAAATACTTTGTTTAAATGGAATAGTTTTTTAAACAAACCTCTTGGGGCGGTTCAATAGCATGTACAATATGTACCACGAATTCTCGACGTGATTGAAGAAAACGTTCAGATAGAACACGTCTTCGAAGTCGCCGAAGTGACCGTGTACACAAAACACAATTGTCTGCCATATCACAAGAAAAACCAAAAGCCCAGGGATTAGTGCCAAGTCGCCGTAAAAACAAAGTTAATCAGGAGGAAAGATTTCGAACGCACAGTACATAACACAACAAACGTTAGCAAAGGACTGCGCATGGGCAGCGGTGTAAACCAACCACGGGCCGTGGCGTCGTTCCATAGCGTCACTAGGTTTCTCCCTTTAACAAGTTCTTGTTAATCTTCGACGGGCGAATGATGGCGGCGGCGTCGGCGCACTCTTGCTAGTTTCTTCTCTAATTTACGAAGTTTTTTCGAGATCTTGTCTACTACGTCGTCTCCTCGCCTTTTCACCATTATTTATTGTTAAAAACACAAACTGAATAAACTTAAAACACTTTATTTTTTTTTATTGTCACACGGAGCGTGAATATGGCTGCACACAGAAAACGTGAATGAGCGAGAGCGCATTTACTCACGTCACAAGCCCTTGTTGAATACTGAGAAACGATAATGAAGACCTATTGTAATAGAGAAAGTTTAAACACTGGTTACTAAAGGCGGCAGGTATGCGCATATTCTTTTCCTTGTAAAATAAAGATAACTACAAAATGTATACAATTATGATGCAAGCTATACATATCAGTGTGTACGCATATGTGCCTATTATTTTCATTTTTTGCAATTACCCACACGTTTGCGTTGTTAATGAGTGAATTAATACAGTAAAATGAAGTTTTTCAAAAAAATTGCATTTGTGTAGGTACATTATTGTACATATGTGATAATGTGTTTATATCATGTGTTTTATTCATTTTTTGCCAATTCAATGTCAATTAGAACAGTAAAATGAAGTTTTTCCTAAAAAGTGTCATGTTTGCATGTAGCGACTATGAAACTTCTCTGGGCAAAAAAAACATGTTAGCCACTGAATCAGGAGATAACGACACCTGATATTGTTTCTACTAATAATTATCTAAAATCTGAGATACAATTCTTTTGCGCCGGGACTGGGGCAATTTTGGCGGATACCCTTTAGATTTTTTATTTATGTATTTTTGGAAATATAAGGTAGCAATATAGTTGCCACTACCAATGTAGGACATGTATTTTTACATAAATTTTTAAAATATATTTTCATTTTTTATTTTTATTTTTAAAATTGTTTTTCTTTTTGCGTTCTTAAATAAAATGACATATCGTATACAAAAATTTATTAAACGAAAATAGTAGTTTAAGCTCGTTTTACATGAAATTCTTTGAAACATGGCACACAGCACAGGTACCACATCCCACTTTTGACCTTTTATTGTTATCTTTTCCACTGCACAGCCGGCAGCGTCGATAAGACGGCAGTTCTTCAGGCATGTGGTCGCCGACATTCCTGAACTGAAATTCTTCGAGTACTTCATGTATCTTTTTTTGGCGTGACTCTATTTCACTCGATTTCTTTTTCGTTATGAATTTTGGACTGTCAGCAAATTTCCTTTTACGGAAAGTCATATTATTGACCAGTTCTCTTGAAAGTTCGAGCCTAAACTCTTTTTGTGTCATCGGTTTGTGAACTCTAGAGTTTGACCTGTACAATATGAAGCTATTAGTGATGGCAACATCAAGAAGAAAGTAGAATATTCTCTTCCACCATTTCTTACTTCTTCTGCCAATTTCGTACGCTCCTTTCAGTTGGTCGAAATGATCGACACCCCCCATTCTTTTAGTATTGTAGATTTTTATTTAGCCGTCGCGTCAGTTAAGTCTGTTAAGCGGGATCAATGAAATAAATAGAACAAAAACTAACGGTTAAAAGATTGTATTAGAAAGGGTCAAAAGTTACAGGTAATAAATAGCACAAACAACAGAATGATAGTTAAGTACAAATAAGAATAAAAGAAAAGCAAGGATGAGATGAAATAACAAATGATAAATTAATGATAAAAGTGAATAACTGCGTGAATTTAATGGCGGCTGGAAGAGCAGAAAGGAGCGTAGCTTCGCCGTCCGTGGCTAGTGGACGACTGAGGAACGGGTTCTCGCTCGGGCCTTGGCTGGCGGCTCGCTCGCTGCGTATGCGCAAGTCCCGTTGGTTTGATATTGGTTCGAGAGCTAATGTCCAGTTTTCTAGGCTGCGCCGAGGACATAGAAAGTTGATCGCTACAGTATACTCCAAGACTGCTTGGGGACAAGACACGGTTTGTTTACTTCCGTCTTTTTGTTTTCGTGAGCAAACTGTCTTTTTACTGGGATGAAAAGCTGAGCTCAGAATTGTTACCAATTTGGTGTCTTTCCATACCATAAATCCTACTTTTCCTTTTACTCTCCACTTGTATTTACCCTTTTTTAGTTTTTTCAGTTTGGCATTTTGCTTTTTTACCACTTCTGAAACTCTATCGTCTTCTTTTTTATTCCCCGTCTTTTTTGGTTTTTTTACTAGAATAGGCATGTCTTGTCTATCGTTTCTTGCGGTGGCTGTCGACGAAATGCCGTTTTCTTCTAACCATTTCATCAACTCATAGCTTGAAAAAAATTGTCGAAGGCCAGTAAAGTATCGCTAGACCAATAGTCTTGAATATGAGGCAACTTATGAATAGCCATTTGTATTAGCATACCTATGTATGCCTTCATTTCTGCAACCGTTACATCAACCCACTCTCTCACCTTGCTTTGAGCCGCAAAGAGGTTAGTCTGGGAAACAATATTATCGAATACAGCCGAATCAAAAAACAATCCAAAATACGCGGAAGGTCTGGACCTATTTGGCAAATTACAGCATACTTTTAAATTCATATCTTCAAAAGATTTTTCTGGATCTGTCCACTGGGTTTTTTTCCAAGTTGGTTCATCCTCATCAGAAAATTCATCGGTTTCAGATGATTCAGTTACTTGATGTGGTTCTGATGATTTTGAAGAAGTTCCAGGCTGCGGTGATTGGCAGGACGTTCCAGGCTGCGGTGGTTGGATGGATGTTCCAGCTTGTGGTGATTGGGAGGAATTTTCAGGCTGCTGGGAGTTAATTTCAGGTTCTGCAGTAAAACCTAAATCGAATAAGTCCGAACAAATACCTGCTGACAAAATATTTTCTACATCTTCATCTGCAGAATCTTTCTGCTCTTCATCTTCTGATTCATCGCCACCTGATAGGCCAAACATTGCCTCCAAATCCGTCTCTATTTGGGCATCATTGAGGGTTACTTTATTTCTTTCCATTTTCTGAAGAAAAAAAAAATGTAAGTCATAGACTAGTACAGGCAAATATATTGCCGTCTTGATTTTATTCAAACATCATATAATGGTACTGGCAAACATATTGCCGGCGTACATTTTGTCTTTATTTTTGGAGTTACGGAATTTTTCTTCAAAATCGTGGTAGTATATCATTACCAAATAGTTTTCAAGTAATTCATAGAAAAAACTTACCGAAAAACTCTGGTATTTGTTAAGATTATTGTAGATTAATCAGCACACACAGAACTAACCACAATTTTCAGATATCAGATGTTATCTGTCAAAAATGAAAAATATGTTGCCAGTGAACAAATTTTTTTTTGGTGTGACAGTTTGTTCTCTATGCCTTGAAAAATAAATATTTTTGTTTTCATTGATCAGAATATTTTAACGTTGAAAGGAATATGACGGCAAATATATTGCCTCTGCCATAAAAAGGGTTAAAGAGAATACAGATGAATTAAACTCTACAACCTCTAAACAAAATTGAAATATTAAGCATTTTAATGTTTGGGAACGATGGAGCCCTTACTATAAATAAATGATATTTATTATTATGATGTCTCTCACCCTGCTGGTTATAGCAGCATCGATAAATTAAGTAAATCCATGCATGATAAAATGACCAAAAATGAGGTGAAGAAATGGTTACAGTCTCAGGAAACATAAACTTTACATAAACCTGTTCGCAAAAGGTTTAAAAGGAATCAATACATTTTATGTACTTTTAATGAATTATGGAAAGCTGACTTAAGCGATTTAACTAATTATTCTGAATATAATGATGTTTATAAATATATACTTTGTGTTATTGATGTGTTTTGTAAATATGCTTTTGTAAAATGTATGAAAAAGAAAAATTCCGAAACAATCAAAAACTGTTTTGAAAGCATATTCACTGAAGCTAATGCAACTCCTAGACAAATACAATCTGATAAAGGCACTGAGTTTGTTTCAAAAGATGTACAACGATATTTTAAAAGTAAAAATATAAATTACTACACTACAAATAATCCTGATATTAAGGCTAGCATCGTAGAACGGTTTCAATGAACTCTCAAAATGAAAATGTGGCGTTATTTTACTCATAAAAATACATATAAGTACACTGACATTTTACAAGATTTGGTAGAATCCTATAACCATAGTTTTCACTCAAGTATAAAGATATCCATGCGATGTTAATTCTAAATATTATGACTGTTTGGCAAAATTTTTATATGAAAAAAAAGAAAACCACAAAATGTATGAGTAACATTCCTCCAAAATTTTGTATTGGTGATCATGTAAGAATTACAAAATATAAACATATATATTTAAAAATGGTTATGAAGCTAATTGGAGTGATGAAATATTTATTGTAACCTCAATTATAGATAGTTCTCCTTGGATAGTATATAATTTAAAAAAATTGAAAAATGAACCAATCATAGGAACTTTTTATGAAAAAGAAATACAAAAAGTTGTTTATGACCCCACTTCTAAGTATAAAATAGATAAAATTATACAATCTCGCAAAATTGGAGGCAGAAAAGAAATGTTTGTGAAGTGAAGAGGTTATCACAAAAATTTAATTGTTGGATACCAGCTGCCTATTTACTTAACTAAGTAACGGTCCTGTAGAATATTTCTCAGATAATAAAACTACGAATTTATCAACCAAATTACCCAGAGTAATCAAGGTAGAAGGAGAATGGTCTTTGGGTATAGTTGAGTTTCAATATCTATGTACAATATTTACTGTACAAGTAAAACATAATGTTATTTATGTATCAAAACATATGACGGTACCAAACGAAGAAAAAAATCATTAGTTTCCTATAAAAATTATATCCCTGCTGCAAATTATGATGATATGAACAATTATTAGAAGTTTTACACAAATTTGAAGAAAAAATTGTTTTCCTGTATGATAAAATATCAAAATTAGTTTCTATATCAATTCAAGATGAAAGTATTGAATCTCTATCACTATCACCGAGGTTAAGTCTTCAACTTGATTTTGAACCATACACTAATCTCGTTTCCAAAAGTATTGCAAAGTTTCCAGAGAATTTAAATTTTGGCTTACCATCTCAACTATTTGTTTATTGTAATATTGTTGAACCTCAGATAGTAGGTGACGTAATGACACCTCTTATGAGAGTTATATCACTAAATTCTGCGGATTATATATACGGTGCAAATAAAATGCATATATATCCACCACCTCACTACTTACCTGTTATGCGTAGAGAATTTGACACAATTGATATAGATATAACAACGAATACAGGTGAAACAATTCCATTTCAGTTTGGAACGACGTGCATTAAACTTCATTTCATACGATTATAATGTATCCAAGTAGTGAATTTTTTTGTCCTTATGAAAATTACAATACACATCAAGCTAATGAAAGATTCTATAAAAAATCGGTTTAAAGAAGCTTTGGAGGAACTTAGCTTAGGAAGTAAGACTAGTTTGCGTGTTGAGAATAGAATAATTTTATCATCACGAAGGTCTTCTCACACTCCCCTGGTGGGGGCGTGGGGACTCAGTTTCGGGGCTGTGGCCCCCTGCCTGAGGTCTTTACCGCTGCCCATCACTATGGGCAGGTCATCGGTGTTGGTGCCTGGAGGGGCACTCTGTGGTAGTGGTGGTGGGTTTGTGTGGTCCTGTGGTGAGGAGTTACGCCGCAGGGTCTGCGACGAGGTCACGTGGCAGGCGATGGCGGTCGGGTGGGCGCGCATGGTGCGGTGCCAGGTCACGAATGTGCTGGAACAGGTTGTGTTCCGCACGGTCGAACATCCCAGCCGCCAGTCGTCGGACGAAGTCGTCCAGGTTTTCAAAGTTGAGGTCCCTCGCGATAGTAGCGTTCCTCACATAGCGAGGCGCGCCGACTATGTAGCGCAGAGCCAGGTTCTCTTGGGCTCGGAGCCTCTTCTTGTTGGACTCCGAGATTAGGGCGTACCACGCCGGCGCTGCGTATGTGAGGCGGGATCTGAGGTAGGTTTTGTAGATCCCGAGCTTTGTTCGCAGAGGGAGACTGGATGAAAGTAGCGGGCGGAGTTTTGCTCTAGCTACTTTCACCTGGGCGACTACGTTGTCCACGTGACTCTTCATCGTTAACCCGCGGTCGATGGTGACTCCGAGGTACTTCACCGTTTGGAGCCAGGGGACTTCAACCCCCTGTAGCTTCAGCGGTGGTGGCTGGTGCTTCCCTCGTTTGGTGAGTAGGGCCTGCGTCTTCCCGACGTTCACCGACAGGCGCCACTTAGCCAGCCATTCTGGGAGCAGGTTGAGCGTGCGCTGCATCTTCACTGCCGCATGGGTCGCCTTGTACGATGAGACGTAGTAGGCGGCGTCGTCAGCGAAGAGAGCGAGCTCAGTTCCCGCTCCGAGAGGGATGTCGTCGGTGTATCGGGAATAGCAGGCTGGTGAAAGGCAGCTTCCTTGTGGGACTCCAGCTCTTATGGGGCGCTCTTCGGAGATGGCGTCTTCCACCACCACCTTGAAGCGGCGGTCCAGGAGGAAGGAGGCCACAACTCTGATGAGTCGCCTTGGAGCTGGGGATGTCGACAGTTTGTATAGCAGCCCCTCATGCCATACTCTGTCGAAGGCCTTTTCCATGTCTAAGAGTACTGCGACGGTGAACTCCTTCTTGTTCAGGCCTACCGCCATGTGGTGCAGTACTCTTGTGAGCTGGAGGGTTGTCGAGTGGGCCGCTCGAAAACCAAACTGTTCCGGGCGGGGAGTGATGTGGGGTGTCAGCTTGTAGAGCAGGAGTTTCTCGAATAGCTTCGAAAGGTTGCTCAGGAGGGTGATGGGACGACTGTGCTCTGGTCTTCTTGGGTCCTTGCCTGGCTTGGGCAGCATGATCACGTGGCCCACTTTCCACTGGGTTGGAAAGTGCCCCGTGCGCATGATGCCATTAAACAGGCGCGTCATGGCGGCCACCATCCGAGGAGGAAGGTGACGGAGCGCCATGTTTGTGATGGCATCTGGACCGGGGGCCTTGTGGGGTTTGGTGCGGCGGATGAGACGCTGCACCTGGCCAGGCGAGAAGACCACAGGGTCCTCATCAGCGGGGATCTGCCTTTCGAAGTATTCGAGGAGGTGGGACTCGACTGCTCTGACGTGATCCACATCGTCGGTCGGGTTTGGCTTGAACTGGGCTTCTAGGCTCTCAGCAAATATTTCGGCTCGGTCCTGGGCTTTGAATCTTGGGAGGCCGTCGCTGCCCAGCAGAGGTCTAACGGGGGTAGGGGCCGTAGACAGCTGCCGGCATAGGCGATGCACGGAGGGGACGTGGTCACCCACGGACTCGACGTGGCGCTCCCAAGATTCCTCGACGTGGAGGGTCAGCTCTTTTTTCACCGTCGCTGTTAGTGTGTTGAGGCGAGTCTTGAGGATCGGGCAGCGTGTTTGCTGCCACTGTTTCCGGGTTTGGCGTTTCTCGCGGAGTAGTGCCTGGATTCGAGCAGGGAGAGGTTGGTTTCTCTGTGTGCTCGAAACGGTGTGCGAGGAGATGTCGATCGCGTCCCGGATACAGTTGGTGATCTCAGACGTCAGCCTCTCCACATCTTCAGGGACGGTGACGGGGGAAGAGATGGCGGCTTCCTGCAGAGCGGAAGTAAAGGCCGGCCAATTGTAGTGCCGACGTGGTGCTGGAGGCGAGACTCTGGTCGGCTGGTCTTCGAGGACGAGGAGGACGGGCCTGTGGTCAGATGGTAAGTCTGGGAGGACTTCCTGGCTTGGCGGTGTGGTGAGGTTCTTGTACACTACGACGTCTAGAACGTCCCCCAGTCCAGTGTGCGAGCAGTAGTGAGTGGGCTCGTCCGGACCGATGACGTCGTAGTGGTGAGCGATGGAGTCTTGGAGTAGTTTTCGTCCTTCTGGGTTCACCTTCGTGGAGTTCCACGCCGGGTGTTTGGAATTTAGGTCGCCGGCGATGATGGTCGGCTGCTGCGAGTCTAGGAGCTCGTGGAGTTCTTGGAATACAAAGTCTTCCTGAGGAGCTTTGTAGGTGGCGTAGAGTCGCAGCACGCTGCCGGCGACTTGGAGTTCAATCCCAAGGGCGTACATGGATTTATACTCCTTGAAGGTGATGGGTTGGTGGACGATCTTTCTCCTGACTAGGACCGCCAGGCCTCGGAAGGTGGTCCCCGTCTGGCTTGAGATCTCGTCCTTTCTGTAGACGACATAATTGGGGATCGCGAGTCTCATCCGCTCTGCCAGATGAGTCTCGCTAATCAACATTATGTCGACGTTCTGCTGGTTGAGGAAGTGGTGGAGGAGACGTCTCTTCCCCGTGAGTGACTCGGCATTCCAGTGAACTATCCTCAGTTTGTGGAGCTCTGTGGAGTGCGCAGGGTGGCTACACATCGTTGGAGCTCCGGCAAACTGAGTAGAGTCATGACCAGTTTGGTCATGTCCTCTTGGGATAGTTGAGCCGGGGGTGTCGGTTGGGCCGTCGTGGTTTCGGCTGGGGTTTCAGCCGGTGCCTGTGTGGCTTGCAGTTGTTCGGCCACTGGGTTCTTCCTCCTCCTCTTTCCGCCCCTCTTACGCCGAGTCTTGAGGGCGTCCGTCCTGGCCGTGGGCGGGTTTGCCTGGGCTTGGAGAGAGGCCGGGGCTGTCTTCTCATCGGCAAGAGGCAGCTCCTTCCGGCTTGGTGTTTTAGCCGTTAGGGCCATCGTGCCGGCTTTCTTGTTCCGTGTTTCCTGGCGGAACACGGGGCAGGACGTGTTGTTTGCTGCGTGTGGCCCTCCGCAGTTAACACACGTAGGCGTATCCTCTTTGGGTCGGGGGCACTCTCTAGCGAAGTGTTCCCCGCCACAGCGTACACACGCCTGGGTACGGTGACAATTATGAGAGGAGTGCCTGAATTGCTGGCACCTGTGACATTGGGCGGGCCCCTTCTTTCCTCTCCAGGCTTCGATTTTGATTCCCGGCATATACATGAGTTCAGTGAGCTCATATATTGCCGGGATCAGGGTTGGCGTCTTCTTAATGAGGGCGTAGAAAATACAGCCGGGGCGCCCTGCTCTAGCCCTGATGGGCTTGCAGTACTCGACCTCAAAGCCGAGGTCGAGCAGTGCCTCTGCGAGCTCCTCCGGCTCGGTGTTGGCTGGTAGTCCGCGGATCGCTACCTTGAGGCTGCGCTCGGCGGGGAGGGAGTAAGAGAACCACTTCACTCCGTGGTCCTTTTCGAGCTTGTTGAGGTACCGCTGGAGTAGTCGGTACTCGTCGTCAGCTGTCGGAGTGAAGCGCACTCCCTGTTGGAAGGCGCGGGCGCTTGGTGTTCTACCCAGTTGGGTAGCGATCTCGCGGATGTGGTGCTGCCAGTTGGGCAGCTTATCCACGATGAGTGGCGGGTAGCGCAGCTTGGCCGGGAGGGTTGCCGCGGCTGTGGCTGGCTGGGTTGCAGGTGCAGGGGTAGGTGCAGGCGGCCCGGGTGCGGGCGGTGCAGGTGTGCGCGGCACGCGGGCAGGTGTTGCAGGGGGGCGCGGCACGCGGGCGGGCGCCGCGGGGGGGGCGCGGCATGCGGGTGGGCGGCGCGGGGAGGCGCGGCGCGACGGCAGGCGGCACGACGGCAGGTGGCACGACGGCGGGCGGTGCAGGCGCGCGCGGCGCGGGGGCGGGTGGCGCGAGGCCGGGTGGCGTGGGGCCGGGCGGCGCGGGGCCGCGCGGCGCAGGTGTGCGCAGTGTGGTTGCGCGCGGCGCGGGGGCGGGCGGCGGGGGCGCGCGCGGCTCGGGGGCGGGCAGCGTGGGGGCGGGTGACGCGGTCGCACACGGCACGAGGGCAGGCGGCGCTCGGTCGCGCGGCACGGGGGGTGGCGTGCGCGACGTAGACGCGCGCGGTGCGGGCGTCTTCGGTGCGGGTGTGCGCTGCGTGGGCGGGGCCGGCTGGCGGGTCGTAGGCAGCTTGGGGGCGGCGCGGATGGCGAGCGGCGTGTTGGCGTCCGGGTTTGGGAACGGCGGGCGTGTGGCGCGCGGTCGTTGTGCGACTGGCAGCCGGGAGGTGAACTGGGTATGCGATGGCCTTGCGGCCATGGCAGCATACGTGGCCGGCAGCTTGCTTCGGCTTGCGGGAGAGGGTCCATCGCAGATGCGCTTCTGCGTGTGGCCGGTACCCGAAGAGTCGCTGTGGTCTAGCGCCCTCTTCGTGCTCTCCCTCTGGGGTAGGGGGGGCAGTATCAGCGGCAGTGAGGCGGCCAGTTGGCGGGCTGTCTCGACGCGGCGGGCCACGTCCTCAGATGAGGGGTCGCGAGTACCGCGGAGTTCGTGCCGCCGTCTCTGGAGGTACTCCTCCATGACTGTCAAGAGGCCCTCCGTGAGGCAATTGTTGTGGCGTAGACGGGATGTAATTATCTCGTCTAGCTCGTGCCCACGGTGCGGCGATCCTGGTTGTTCCAGCACGAAAGGCAGAGCGTATTCCGTGCTGGTGGTGATGTCGTGCAAGGTGTGCGCACGACGGGGGGTGAAGCTCGGTGAAGACGAGGGGAGGCTCAGGTTGGCCGGGTCGACTGGCAGAGTCACCAAGGAGGAAGAGTCCTCCGGGACAGTGCGGTCGTCCTGGACTGCGGAGTCCAAGCCCTGAAAGGGGCTGTCCGATCGCGAACGCGAGCCCTGAAAAGGGCTGTTTGTTCCGCTCATTGTAAGGGAGCGGAGGCTGTCGGGGGGGGGGTTTACGCCGTGCGACCTATGAGTCGTGGTATGCGCCAGTCTCCATACCCCTTTCCTCGGTGAGATCCGCTTGTGGAAGGCCGAGGTAGGTAGTACGGTGATCGGCACCACTACTCAGGTGCTCTTTGTAGGAGTTCCCCTCCGCAGCTGATGTGCGGCGCGACTCGCGACGGCAATTTCAAAGAAAAGGCGGCGAGAAAGCGAGAGGAGGAACTGGTAGTAGGTCCGAGCACTGCGAGCGTACAAACGGTCCGAATAATTTTATCTTAGAAAATAGATTATTTATATACAAAAACTTAAGACTAAGACAGCAACAATTAGAGAGAGCCAGGAGATGACTCGCGATCGCGTATCCCGAACGTAGCCGATGTACGCGTCGTATCTTTATAAGCGTGGTGTTCGGGCGCGCGCGCTCTTTCCCTCGCCGGCCGCCGATGGATCAACATCTCGTCCACAGTCTGCGCGCTGCTCTCGCCGGGGCTCGAAGTTACATCGAATACGCTTGCTCCTCCAATCTACAGCTACGTGAAATGGCTCTTTTCAGAGCCCCCATCTCTGTTTCTCGGCGACTGACATGTCGTGGCTCTTTTCAGAGCCCTCATCTCTGTTTCTCGACGACTGGCGTAGCAACAGTGCTCCCCTTCAAGTGAAACGTACCGGCTTCTTGATGGCGCGCCCGGCCCGTGTTAGTGTTAAGGCTGGTCGCGTTGTCACGTTGCTGGGAGGTAAAACCGTCTTGGTATTGGTAACCTGGTGTGGTGTGGTAACATGGTCCTGGCTGGTGTCTTGCTGGGAAGGTATTGTGGTACTGGTGGAAGGTAAGGTTTCATCTTCGGTAAGCAGGTATGCCGCCTTCAGTCTGTCGATTGAAATATTGGCTTGCCGTCTTGGTAATTGTAAAGTGAAAACTTTGTCAGTTCGCTTCACAACTCTGTAGGGGCCAGTGTAAGGAGGTTGAAGTGGCGTGCGCACTGCGTCGACTCTGACGAAAACGTGACTGCATGTTAGAAGGTCACGGTGCACGAATATTTTCTTGTTGCTCGGTGCCTTTGCGCTAGGTTTGACGGACTCGATCGCTTCTCGTACTTTTTCGACGTAGGTATATTCGTCTGGCGGCGGTAATGACGTATTGTTTGAAGTGAAGAAATCGCCGGGCAGCCGTAGGTTGTGTCCGTATGTGAGCTCGGCCGCGCTTACGCCGTTTTCGCTGCGTAGCGCGGCGCGAAGTCCCATCAAAACAGTAGGTAGAATCTCAATCCACGATGAGTGTTGCTCCATGATTTTTGCCTTTATTGCCGCTTTTAGTGTACGATGCCAGCGTTCAATAAGTCCATTGGATTGAGGATGAAACGACGTGCTTCGTGTTCTCTTGATACCCATTATCTTAAGCAGGTTGGCGAACAAATGGCTCTCGAACTGCCTTCCTTGGTCGCTCGTTAGTGTAGCAGGACAGCCGAAACGACTAATCCAATTTTCATAAATGCATCTAGCGACCGTCTCAGCTGATATTTCGCAAGTAGGTATTGCTTCGGGCCACTTCGTGTATCGGTCGATCATCGTGACTAGATAGCGATATCCGTGAGTCGTTGTAGGCAGAGGTCCGACTATATCGACATGGATGTGTTCGAATCGGTCGGACGGCGGGAACGATGCTATGCAGCTTGTTGTGTGTCGTTGAACTTTGCTTCTTTGGCAATCAGTGCATGTTTTTGCCCATTTTCCGATGTCAGCTTGCATTGTAGGCCAGAAGTATTTCTGGGAGATGAGTTTTCGTGATGTTCGTATGCCGGGGTGGCTGATGTTATGCACGATGTCGAAAACAGTTCGACGATGTTCTTCGGGTATGTACGGGCGTATGTGTGACGTAGACGTTTCGCAGTAGATATTGATGTCGGTATTCGGAATAGTAACTTTCTTGAGCGATATGTTACTTTGTTGTAGTAGTTGCGAAATGTTGCTATCTCTTTCTTGCGACTCTGCGATCTTCTCGTAATCGATTGATGTCGGACAGGATACGGTTTCGATGCGTGAAAGTGCGTCGGCGACTACGTTGTTTTTTCCGCTGATATGGCGCAAATCTGTTGTAAACTCGCTGATAAATAATAGTTGTCGCGTGCGCCGGGGGGTGTCGTTGTCCGATGGTGGCTTCGTTATTGCGTATGTGAGAGGTTTGTGATCTGTGAATATAATTAGTTCTCTTCCTTCGAACATTTTGCGGAAATGTTTCACAGACATGTATATGGCGAGCAGCTCTCGGTCGAATGTACTGTATCGGCGTTGGGTGTCTGAGAATTTCTTCGAAAAGTAACCAAGTGGTTTCCATGACCCGTTGATGTATTGTTGAAGGGCGGCGCCGGCGGCTAGGTCCGATGCATCGCAGAATAGTGCGATAGGTGCACGATGGTCTGGGTGATCTAGTAGAGTTGCGTTTTTGATGCTTTCTTTACAGATCTCGAATGCGTGCGTTGATTTGTCGTCCCACTCTATTATAGTTTTGTCTCTCTTCTTAACGTTGTGTAGATATTTGTTCAGTGGTGCTTGTATCGTAGCGGCGTTTGGAATGTGGTCTCGGTAAAAGTTGAGCATACCGAGGAAACGCCTGAGTTCTTCTATTGTTGATGGTTTCGGGTAATCAGTGATTGCTTGGACTTTATCTTCAGGTGGTTTGATGCCGTCTTTGGTTACTAAGTGTCCGAGGAACTTTACTTCTCGCTGCCCCAAGACACATTTCGCAGGGTTGATGGTGATGCCGTAGTTTTCGAGTCTTCCGAGGATTGTGTGCAGGTGACGTCGGTGCTCCTCCTCATCAGCCGAAGCACAGAGGATGTCGTCGATGAACGGGAAAGCGAAATCGAGCCCTCGCAGCACTTCATGAATGAATCTTTGGAATGTTTGGCCACAATTCTTGAGACCTGGGCACATGCGCGGAAATTCGAAGAGGCCGAAGGGAGTTATTAAGGCAGTCTTCTCTATATCCTCTTCTCTTATTACCAGTTGTTGGTAGGCTCTGTTCAGGTCAATTGTGGAGAAAATGGTTTTCCCTGAGAGCATGTGAGTGAAATCCTTGATACGTGGTATCGGGTAGCGGTCGGCCTTGGTGATTGAGTTGAGTTTTCTGTAGTCGCCGCATACTCGAATATCGCCGTTTTTCTTAGGCACAACGTGTAGAGGTGATGACCAGGGACTCTTGCTTGGGCGGCATAGGCCTTGCTGGATCATGTTTTCGAATTCCTTCTTTACTTGTTGGTACCGATGTGGCGGTATAGGACGAGCACGGCAGTGTACTGGTTGACCCGTGGTTTCGATGAAGTGTTCGACGTTGTGTGTCGGATTTAGCTTCATTGAAGTTAGTCGAGTGATGCCGGGGTATTCAGCTAGTATCTCATGGAAAGATTTCCCGTAATCGATGCTGCGGATTGTCGGCACGTTCGTGGCTTGAATTGGTGCGTTGACTGCGAGGCTTGTGCGGCCGTCGATTAGTCTCCGGTTCTTCATGTCGACAATTAGCTCGTGATGATTGAGAAAATCTGCGCCAAGGATTGGTTTCGATACGTCAGCGACAATGAATTTCCACTTGTACGGACGACGTAGGTTGAAGTCTAGCTCTAGTGTCTTCTCGCCGTACGTTGAAATCACTGTGTTGTTTGCGGCGTAGAGTTGGAATGATAACGGCGTTGATTTTTGTCCGGGTTTTCTCGGGAGGACTGAAATGTTGGCTCCCGTGTCGACCAAGAAGGATAAACTGGTCTTCTTGTCCTTGACGAATAAGCGGTAGGATCTGTTTTGAACACCGGATTCCGCCGCTGCCAGTGTTCTGTCTAGTTTTCCGTCGTCTCATTTTTGGTGTACGTGCACGGGGTTGTGCAGCGTCTTGCGTCGGCCCCGAAACGACGATGATAATAGCAGACTGTCGTTGGAGAGTCGGAGCGGGTGCGGGAACGTGAAGAGTTTCTTGAGCGCGATGGATAGCGACGACGACGGTAATCATGGCTGTTGTTGCCGTTGTTATGTGACGATCTTGCCTTGAGTTCTGCGATTTCCAGGGATAGTTTCCTTATTTCATTGACCAGAAACTGAGTGTCTGAATGTGGCAGGGATGCTTGTGATGGTCCCGGTGCTGGCGAAACGACGGATACCTCGTGAGAGTTCTCAAGCATTTTGTCTGCGAGAAGAGCCAGTTCTTCGAGTGCTGCCTTTGACTTGAACGTTTCGCTGACGGCGAGTACCGATCGGATATGTGGCGGTAAGAGATTTGCCCACATCATACGTAGCGTGGAATCGGGGAACTTGTCTCTCCCTAGGCTTTGCATGCGTCGGAGTAGTTGTGTTGGCTTTTGCTCGCCGAGTTCCATCTCAGACATAAGCTTTTGCAGCTGCCGATTGTCAGATTCTTCATACACGGTGATGAGACGCTCTTTGATTGCCTTGTAGTAGTCTTCTTCAGGCGGGTTGTATAGTATGTCGTTGATTTGATCGATGTCTTGCCTATCCAGTTGTGCGATGACCATTTGGGCTAATTAGTGTTGCCCTTTCTTCAGATCGCTGGTGGCCGCTTCGAAGGTGATGAACCATAACCGTGGTCGGTCGCGCCAGAAAGAAGGGATTCTCAGTGAGAGCGAGATGTTTGCAATTTCTGGTCCTTTGGGTTCAGTGTCTGGCATCTTGAATCGGCAAAAGAAGGCTTCCTTGAATTTTAGATCACGTCGGGGTCACCACTTTGGAGGAACTTAGCTTAGGAAGTAAGACTAGTTTGCGTGTTGAGAATAGAATAATTTTATCTTTTTTTTTTTTTTTTTTTTTTTTTTTTTTTTTTTTTTTTTTTTTTGTGAGTGACTTATTTTGCTGTTGGCCTTATGGCCTTTACAACTTTACCGGACGGGATGGGGGAACGCCGAAAACGTTCACCGCCAAAGAAAATTTTAATCAACATAAATACCTGAGGGCCCCCAGCTGGGGGACCTCGGCTCAGGACGTTGATGGTGTGTGTTCAATAGGAGAGAAACGACCAGGTACATACCTGTATCGCGTGTCGAGGTTTCTAAGATGAAGGCGCCGTTGGCGCAGAGCGTGAGCTGAGAGCTTTGTGTGTGAATTGACTACTACCGAGGCGGAGGGCCTTGAATTTTGGGCTGACCCCGTAGTGGGAGTGTTACGTCTCCTACGACGGGGGCGGTGTATGTATATAGGAACATTATCTGAGGAGGTGTCGTCGGGGTTGTCGGGGGGGTTGGATGCTGAAATCCGAGCTGTGATGTCGTCGTCTGAGTCTAGGAGGACGTGACGCGGGCGTCGACGATGATAAGTAACTGAGGGATCCGCCACATAGTCTGAAGCGGCCCTAATCAATGGATTTCTATTGTTTGATGATTTTTCGAAGTAGTTTTTGGATAACTCCTTCATATACTGACGAACAGTGGGGACACAGAGGTCCTTATGAAGATTATAGTTGCGAACGAACCACGGGGCTCCCGTGGCCCGACGCAGGAACCTATTTTGTAAGACCTGAAGTTTATTGAGTATTGGTTTAGCTGCGTGAGCAAAGACCACGCTAGCGTAGGTGAAGACTGGTCTAATACAAGTGAGATATAGCCTTATTTTACTGCGTAGCGATAATTTACTACGAGCATTTACTAGAGGAAATAGACGAGATAAAAAGAAAGCTGCGCGATCCCTGACCTTTTTGACATGTGGGGCAAAGGTGAGTCGAGAGTCAAGTGTGACCCCTAAGTATTTGACTTGTCTTGTCCATGGAACAGGACGTCCGAAGAGCGAGATAGCAGGCAAGTTCTTTCTGGCGAGCCTGACATGGCCACGCCTGAAATAAATCGCCTGGCTTTTCTCGGGATTGACTTCTATTCTCCATTTCCTAAACCAATCTCCTAGTTTCGTCGCTGCGCGCTGTAATAGGAAGCGTAGCATCTTCATATTATTGTTTTTGACGTAAAGTGCTGTGTCGTCAGCGAAGAGGGCTAACTGAACTGAACTATCACGGGGAATGTCGCTCGTGTATAGTGAGAAAAGTAGTGGGGATAGAACAGATCCTTGCGGGACCCCCGCATGGACTGCGTGAGGAGTAGAGTGAACTCCTTCGACACGATATCTAAACTTTCGATTCGAGAGGTAGTCTCGGATGGTGAGGACAAGCCTATCTGGGAAGCCGAGGCTGAAAAGTTTGTAGGTGAGGCCGTTGTGCCAGACTTTGTCAAAGGCTTTAGCGACATCGAAGAAAAGTGCCCCTGTGCCCAGGGGTTTGTATTTATTATTTCCTGGGGTAACCCTAGTGGTGCCTGAGAGGATGTACTCAGTAATACGATGAACCTGTTGGACGCAGGAATGGCCTAAGCGAAAGCCAAATTGCTCATCAATGAGCAGGCCTTTCGTTTCAGCAAAGTTTCTGAGGCGAGTGTTGAGAACTCGTTCATAGAGTTTACCTAGTGACTTTAGGAGACTAATAGGCCTATAGCTAGAAGGAGAGGACCTTTCCTTCCCGGGCTTGTGGATACCTATAACGTCGGCTTCTTTCCAAGTGTCCGGGAAGACACAGTTGGTGATGGCCGAGTTGAATATAGTGACTAGTATAAGGAGTAAAGGTTGAGATAAATTTTTGAGAACCCTGTTTGCGATCCCATCTGAGCCCGGAGCTTTCCTAGTTTTAAGATCCTTAATCAAGTGTGAGACTTCAGACGGTGTAACGGCATCTACTGAATCTTTCGGTTCTAGTGATAGCCTACGTTCTACTTCTCTGTCCACCGACGCCACGTGGTCAGGGTCGGCGGGTTCAAGTGACGGCGAGCACTGCTTCTCGAGGCTTTCCGCTAGACATTCAGCTTTGTCCATGTCTTCAAAGGCAGGTGGTCGACCAGGTCGAACCAGAGCTGGCATGTCAACTACTGTGTCTGTTTTAAGATTTCTGGTTAGTTTCCAGTACGCCTGATGGTGTGGCGTGATCTCGCTAAGTAGGTCGTCCCAACGTTCAGAACGGAGCTCGGCTATCTTAGTCTTTACTTCCCGTTGTAAAGTACGTAAGCGAGCTCTGTTCTCCTCGGTGGGACAGTAGTCATGCGCGCGCGTAGCGGCATTTTTGTTTCGAATGAGTTCCTTGATATTGTCGGGCAGTTGGAAGCGTCTCCCATCTGCCACAGGAACTTTACGAGAACAGTCATTTACCATTTTTTGTAAGTGGCTTGTGAAAGCGTCGATAGCCAAATCTATGTCAGCCCTAGATGTAATGTTAGTAGGTATTCTGTCTAAGTCTGGTGAAGAGGTCACTGACTTTAGTCTGTTATGCAGCTTGTTCCAGTCTGTAATAGTCTTGCTTTCAGGCGGGGTGACACTGAGGTCGCCTAGCCTTGTAACAACAGGTCGATGGTCAGAGATTAGTTCATGATGAACTTCTATGCTCCGCAAGGGGAGTAGTATGTTTTTGATAATCATTATGTCTAGTATGTCTCCCTCAGAGTCGGGACGATTCTTTGGGAAGTGAGTCGGAGTCATAGGAGCTATTATGTCAAAGCAGAGCTTTTCCATAATTTTCTTAAGTCGATTTCCGTTATTATTATTTACTCTACTGTTCCAACATGCGTGCTTACTATTGAAGTCACCTGTCAAAATCACGGCATTACCCAGTTTAAGTAAGGAAGAGATATCGCTCTCTTCTATTTGTCTAGCTATGCGACCCTGCGCGTTGTTTTGTGGATGTCTTTGATAACAAGAGGCTAATGTTATAGTCTGATGTCCCGTCATTGCAATTTGACAAATAGTCGCTTCGATGTTAGAAAATAGATTATTTATATACAAAAACTTAAGACTAAGACAGCAACAATTAGAGAGAGCCAGGAGATGACTCGCGATCGCGTATCCCGAACGTAGCCGATGTACGCGTCGTATCTTTATAAGCGTGGTGTTCGGGCGCGCGCGCTCTTTCCCTCGCCGGCCGCCGATGGATCAACATCTCGTCCACAGTCTGCGCGCTGCTCTCGCCGGGGCTCGAAGTTACATCGAATACGCTTGCTCCACCAATCTACAGCTACGTGAAATGGCTCTTTTCAGAGCCCCCATCTCTGTTTCTCGGCGACTGACATGTCGTGGCTCTTTTCAGAGCCCTCATCTCTGTTTCTCGACGACTGGCGTAGCAACAAAGCTAATTCGAACTTAAGAAAAAATTGAAAACTTGATGACTGGGTCCGGATATAAAAAGAAGAGACAACGTATAATATCAAGCACTTCAACATCAGCTGGTAAACGGAGAACAATTAAAAATAAAATTATCAAAGATATATTTTCAGTTAAAATAATGTAATTTTTACAAACAAATTCATGTGAGTGTGTTAAGTCAGAATTGGATTTGTTCGCATTACCAGCAACTCAAACAAGTATAGTAAGCAGACAATGGGTTCACTATAAACCGATTTCATCACTTAATGATGATGGACCTATTGAATTTCAAATTTCTGGCACTGGTGATGACTACATTGATTTGTCTCATACATTACTTCACGTAAAAGCTAAAATTGTTAATCAAGATACAACCAAACTTACTGCAACAACTATCGTAGCTCCGGTCAAAAACTGGCTTCATTTACTTTTGAGTCAATTAGATGTGTATTGTCACGTTGTAAGAATATTGAAATAAAGTTGATGCTCGTGATTGTTGGCACTTGGTGGAACTTTTGAAACATTTTTTGTTATCAAACAAAAAATATTGAAATAACGCGCGTAAATAAAAATAAGATTCAGACAACACTAAACAATATTTTATTGTTTAACAATATTAAGCACTATAATAAACTTAATTAAATCACGAGCTTAGCTGTGAGTTCAGAAGCCAGGGTCAATAAACTCAAGTTCCTAGTACCGCACTCTCCTTGGACCGAAGCTCCGTCGTCGACTCGCAGTGGCTCAACGTTGTGGTGCGGTGGCAGCGGGGCTCCAGGTTCTCGTCGCAGACGAGGGGGAAGCACGGCCGGTGCGAAAGTTACAACCACAGCTGTAAGTATGTAACTGTAAAGCTTCAACGGAGTTCCTGGAATGCCGCAGATAAACAAAAGCGTTACCACAGTGCGAGCAACGAGCGTAGCCACTAGCGAGCAACGGCGGTGATGATGACGAGAAGAATGCGAGGTCGGTACTTTACAAGAAATCATTTCTGAGCGGCAGAGGCATATTAATGAAATAATGCACTCAGAAAGCTTACACGCAACGCTAGTGGCAGTGATGAAACAAAATATACAAAAACACAAAGAACAAAGAAAAATGGAGCACAGTATGATCTAGCTTTAAGTACAGCCACAGTAATTACACACTTCTATATCTAAGTAAATTTGCATGCACAACAAGTGAACTTACCCAGTTTGGGATAGAAAAATTATATCGTCACTAAGACGCACAGATTTTGTTTAGAAATATCTTCTCGAGGAGCGAGCAAGAATGCGGGTAACAGCTACTCGTTTCAAGGGCTCGAGCTGCTGTGTCGTTGTTAAAAATGTTTTAGCCTACCGACCGTCACGCGAGGACACGCTGAGGCCATCAGATCAGCGCATGCGCAGAAGTTGTTTACTCTGCGTATGAGGTCGATGAGATTTAGCTGACTAACTATATAGAAATAACTGTTTGTCGTTGTTTGTCTGTCCAATTATTATGATACATTTTATTTTACATACATTGAAATGAATATATATGTAATTTATACTTTAATTATTTAATATAGAATAAACTTTAATAAATATTGTAATGTAACTTCATCTTACTGAAGTTACGTTACAGTATTTAAATCAAACACTCATTTCCCCACCAAATAATACATATGCTTATCGTGCATATATTGAGACTACTTAATTATGGTTCAGCAGCAAAAGAATCTCATCTTACTTGTGGAATGTGGTATGAGGATACTGCTGGGAAAATGAATTCATGTTATGAAACCAATAAAGGGTTTAGCAAGAGGAAAAAATATGTGCATGAAAGTAAAGAAACTGAAATGATCGGTCATTTACATGGTGATATATTTAATCAATTTTTAAATAATGGTGTTGGTATTTGTCTTAAGATAATACGATCTAGAGATAGTTTTAATCTTATGTCTCCAAATGAGGGTGATAAGTTCAAAATTTTGATTACTGATGCAATTTTAATAGTTCGACGAGTTCGAATAAATCCCTCTGCTGGTCAAAATGAAAGACCTCGTACCACGAAAACTCGATTTGTTTTATTCCACAGATATGACACACTTTTAGCGGAGAAAACTTCTATCCCGCGATTCAGAAACGTACAGGGCCATCTATTGTATAAACTTGGAAGTTTTAACTATTATTTTGTAACAAACACCCTGAGGGTCTTACTCGCACACCAAAAGGTTTTAGCTTCTACTACAGCTAAGTATCCTATTACAAGAGCAGAAGTTAAGGTTTTAACTATACCATCAGGGGTTCAAGGTTGACAACATTTTTCTCGGGCAAGTACCTAAAAGATGTATAGTTGGATTTGTAAATACAGGATGTCCAGTGGCAGATTTCAAAGTTCGAAAATTTGTAAAAAAGAAACTACACCTCTAATACAAAGAATGTTTATTGTAATTTAAAAACAACAAAAGCGGATTTCATTTTTTGAAAACCACGTTCTCCAAATGGCGGCCATCGACCCTGACACACTCTTCGATTCTAGCACGCATGTTTTCAAAAACGCGTTTACAGAGCGACTGGGGAATCCTGTTGACTTCGGCTCGAATATTTTCTTTAAGTTGTGTCACAGTGCTCGGATTTGTTTTGTAGACTTTAAGTATCCCCATAAGAAAAAGTCACACGGGCTTAAATCTGGCGACCTAGGTGGCCACGGTATGGTGCTTCTTTGGGATATGTTTTTTTCTGGAAATAACTGCCGCACTGCATTCATGGACACATTAGCAGCATGAGCTGTGGCCCCATCCTGCTGAAACCATGTGTTTCGGTTGAAGTATTGACTATTCTGTAGTTCCAGTCTAAAGAAGTCATTTATCATCTTGCAATATCTTTCCGAATTAACAGTTACAGTTTGGCCACGTTGGTTTTCAAGGAAATAAGGCCCTATCATGGCAGAAGCAGACACTGCACACCAGACTGTAACTTTAGGTTTATGTAAAGGCTCTTGATGCATTAGTCCTGGATTGCGGACATCCCAGTAACGGAAATTTTGCTTATTCACATATCCTCCTATGTGAAAGTGGGCTTCGTCACTAAAGAATATGTTACCCATCCGAGTAGCAGTACGAAATCTCAACAATATCACCTCCGCGTAATTTTTTCTTGATGCAAAGTCTGAATCGTGTAAATCTTGAACGATTTGAATTTTACACGGATGGAAATGGAGTTTTTTTCGCATTATAATCTATAAAGTTGATTTCGTAATTCCCAATATCGACGAACGTGCACAAACGGGGATTTTCAGTGACAGAAACCATGACACGTTCAACATTTTCGTCCGTGGCTAGCGTTGGTATAGGTTCTGGTCTGGTTCTATTTAATGTTGATCCTGTAGCTTTGAACTTTGCTACCCATGACTGAATGAGGTTGATCGATGGTCCATTACGAAATCGACGAATACCGTAACGATTATTAAATCGACGGCGTGCTGTAGACAGCGAAAAACCACTCGAAATGAAATGTACGCCTCGACGGCAAAAGCACGGTGCTCTCCACTCCACGGTTCCATGGCTACTAAAAAATCCGCAGCGGTTGCGCTTTCAAAGACGCCCCCCGTGCCCCCTCACGTGTTGCGTTCAAAAACTATGTTTGTTCAAACTTTGAAATCTGCCACTGGACACCCTGTAATACAGCATTTAATGGTAATTTTTTGAAAATTAATTTTGAATATGATAACTTTAATATAACACAAGCCTACGTCGTCGTCCAGGTGAAAGGAGCGCAAGCAAAACTGCGACCGCTCCTATCTTCAAGCCTTCCTCTGCGTGCGATGCTCGGGATCTATAAGACCTATATTAGATCCCGCCTCACGTACGCTGCGCCGGCGTGGTACGCCCTAGTCTCGGAGACGAACAAGAAGCGTCTCCGAGCTCAGGAGAACCTCAACGCTCGGTTGAGCGGGGAGAGGTTGAAGTCTACCCGTGCTCGGAACCGTGAGTCAAAATAACTGATTTCAGCTATCTTTTTTTTTTAAATAAATTTATTTGTAAATAAACTTATTTACTATTTTTACAGCTTAAAGAACTTAACTACTCGAAAGTCGAATGATGAATAGACACTGTTGATTAAAGCGGAGACTATTTATACTGCTTCACACAAGGGCACTTGTGTGTGTGACCTGTCTTCTAGAATTGTTTTCTCTGCCAGGGAGGTCCATGGAGTAACGACATATTGTTATCTGTTCGCTGGAATAATGCTACTTGATATTCTAATTGGGATCGTTTTATTGTTTATTGTTTCCTTGTTGATACCCAAACTGACCAAGTTAATTAGCTCATTATTTTTATGGTTTCCTTTATGGGAGGTAGGTTGACTTTCCCCTCCTAAATTTGAAGTCCATGGTTTGAAAGGAACCTTGGAACTGAAAAATTTAAACAAAACATACAAAAGCATAGTAATAATTATTAACGTCATTATACTATATTGTATCCAATTATTTCTTGCTTGAGTTTGTAATTCTTTAATTTGTTTTAATTGTTTTAATTTTGAAGTTATTTTATTAACATCATATGTTAAATCAATTTCTGAAGTTTCATCCTTATTTTCTATGGATATTTTTGCCATGATGATTTTATCTGTGGATTCTTGAGTCCTAAACCTTTTTATTCCGGCTAAAGTAACGTCGCAATTTTCTCCTTTTAATAAATAGGCTTCTTTAATCCATGCTGTTTCTTCATGGGAACCACATTTGATTTTTATTTCCGTTGTTTTATTCATATAGATATACATTCCTTTTGGTGAAATTTCTTGTATTTCTTCACTTCGACATTTAATTGATATAGTTTCACATTTATTAGTCTCCTTTTTTAACAAAATATTAGTTTCACATGTTTCTTGTTGTAATATACTTTCTTTGCAAATTAATTGTTGTTTTAAATCAGCACAATCTTGAACTTCGTATATCTCCAACTCGGTGTAGGCTAGAGTTATCTTTCGCATAATGGGATAGGTACAGGTAGGGATATCTTGGATAATGGGTACAATTTTTCTTGTGTGATATACTTGAGACTTGACTAAAGGTATCTCAATTATAAAATACACAATGTTTTGTATAATTTTACATTTCACATAAATAAATGGTTCAATATCATTAATATTATCTGATAACATTACATTTTTATTTATTTTATCTAATGTTTCTTGAAGAACGTGAGATTGTATTATACTATAATGATAGATGTGATGTTCTGCAAAAGTTATAGCTGTAATTAATCTTTCTGCTATTTCTTGTAATGTTTGTGCTTGTAGCAATAAATTGTATGTAATTCTTTTTTGTCTTTGATAATCTATAGTTTGTAAAAATTGATTATCTATTTTTCTTTGAATTTCTGTAATTTTAGATAACTGTTTATTATATTCTTCAAGAGATTCATTAGTTACAGATATCTGCTGATTATATGCAATTTTTAAAGTTTCTAAATCTTTCTGAATATTATGATAATCATCTTCATCTAAATTTCCTGTAATAGACTTAATTATAGAACCTAAACCATTTATTAATCCTCTTTTATTTCTACGCTGTAAAGCTAAGTGATTACATATTTCTTCTACATGATCCATTATAATTTTAATTCTATCGATTATATATTTTGTTTCATCATTATTAGATATAATTTTATGTAAATTACTAGTGATTACATTTTTATTTTCAATAATAGGTTTAATATCTAAATTATGAATAATCGTCCACTTTCCTTCAATGATTCTAGTAGGTTTCATTTCTACTAATATTACATGTTCGTCTGAATTGAGCTGTCGGAACTTGTATCCGAGAACAATGGTGCATCTGAAACACAAAGTTCCTCTATGTGATATATTTTTCCATTATTCAACTGATATTTATTGTTAGGTTCGACTTTAACAATTTTAAAAGGTCCTAAATACCTTGATTTAGTTTTATGTCTTTCTGCTTTACTATTCTTAACATAGGCTATGTCTCCGACATTAAATGTTTTAAAAGTAGAAGGTCGTAAATTATCATTTATCCATTTATTACGTTTCTCTTTTTCTTTACGTAATGTTTCATGAATGTTTTGATTTAATTCAGTAATAAATTGTTTTTGTTGTGTTGTATATCTTTGTATCATTACTTTTAAATTATCAAAGCTTCTCAATTTTGGTTTTCTACCGAAGTGTACTTCAAATGGTATCATGTTTATAGCGCTGTGTGTAGTGTTATTATATGCATGAGTAATATAATATATTTTTTGATTATTATCCAAGTCAGAATCTCTTTGTAACCTGAAAAGTTCTTGTATCGTGTTATGTAGTCTTTCGACGTCTGAATTAGATTTATGATGTTGTGGGGTTGTTGTATGATTCGTAATTTAATAAGTTTGAAATAATTCTGTTAATATTGCTCCCCATCATGAATGATTTTGTTTGGTGCACCTACCATAGCAAATATTTCAGATAATACATCATATACTTTACTTTTTTCTGTTGGTTTGATTACTGCGTATTTTGAAAATTTATCAATTATTGTAAGATACCACTGTTTTTCAAGAGACATAAAGTCAATGTGCCAAACATCCATTGGTTCTTTAGGTGTTTCCGTTTCCGTAGCCATTGTTATATGTGGGTGTCTATTATATTTTTCTTTTTTACATGTTTCGCATTTTGTTACAAATTTCTTTATATACTTTTTCATATTCTCCCAATAATATTTTTCTCTAAGTTGTTTATATATACTTTCTATACCTGCATGTCTATTTTCTTGCAAATGACATTCCTTAATGATTTTTTGTTGTTCCTCTTTATCATGAATTTCAATTAAATTTTTCGTAAACCTTGTAGCTTGAATTTTTGTGTGGTCAAAATGTTTTCTATATAATTCTGATACTTTATAATATAGTTCGTCGTTAGGTATAATAAACGCATATTTTTTATGTGACAAATATTCTAACATGAATTCTTTTATTGTCTCTTCTTGTGTTTCAGGGGGAATATAAAAATACCAAATACCATTTTCTATCTTTGCACTTTTGTAAGGAGCTAATTCAAATATTACTCTTCGAAGTCTTTTAGGTGGATACGTATTCATAATAGGAATACCTGTATCGCTATCTCGCTGGTTAGAATGAATTGTTTCTTCGGGTGTAATGTCAGAGTTTGTTAAGGCTAAGTCTTCTTCTAAATTTACTGAACTATTTTCTGATAAACTATTTTCCTCAACGTTTACTTCCATAGAGCTTCCGTCTGTGTGATAGATTTCGACTCTACTTAAGGCGTCTGCTACATAATTATCTTTTCCTTTAATGTGTTCAATTTTTACATTATATTCTTGTAATTTTAATTTCCATCTTGCAATTTTTTTATTTGACTCGGGTAATTTACTTATTCCTTTAATCGCTTCATGATCTGTTCGTAATGTAAATCTTCTACCATATATATACGGTCTAAACTGTTGTAAAGCCCAAATGACTCCTAATAATTCTTTTTCTGTTGTGCTATAATTTTGTTCTGTTTTATTTAATGTCCTAGATGCATAAGCTATTGCATGACTATCTTGACTTAAGACTGCTCTTAAAGCTATGTCTGAAGCGTCCGTAGTAACAACAAATTCTTTTTCAAAATTTGGGAATGCTAAAATTGGTGCATTCATTAATAAATTTTTACATGTTTTTATTGCTTCTAAATACTTTTTATCGTTTACATTGATTATCGCATTCTTTTTTGTAGCTTCTGTTAAAGGTTTAACAATTTTGCTCAAGTTCGGTACAAATTTTCTATAATAGCTTATTAGTCCTAAAAATGATCTGACTTCTTTTAATGTTTTTGGAATTGGAAATTTTTTAATAGCTTCTATCTTTTTTTGATTTGGTTTTAGTCCGTTTTTATTTAATACATGTCCTAAGAATTCTATTTCTTCTGCTATAAATACACATTTGTTCTTATTGACCTTAAGGTTAGCCTGTCTAAGTGACTCAAAGACTTGTTGTAATTTATTAATGTGCTCTTGTTTCGTCTTTGAATAGACTATTATATCATCCAAGTAGACTAAACAAACGTTTCTTGTTATCTCTTGTTTCAATACACAATTCATCATTCTTTGGAAGGTTGCTGGGGCGTTTTTTAAACCAAATGGCATTCTAAGGAATTCAAAATGGCCGTCAGGGGTACTAAATGCTGTCTTCTCAATTGAATCTTTATCCATTTTAATTTGATGATATCTGGATGTTAAATCTAATGTGGTGAAGTAATTATTTCCTTGTAATTTAGAAAATAAGTCTTCTATGTTTGGTAATGGAAACTTATCTGATTTTGTGTTTTCATTAAGTCGTCTATAATCAATAACCATTCGCCATTTTTGTACACCAGACTGATCTAGTTTGTTTTTACTAGATGAACTGGGGATGCCCATGGAGAGTTAGAATGTCTAATTATGTTTTCATTAATTAATTTTTCAACTTGGTTTCTCACTTCTTGCAGTATTTGTGGTAATCTATAAGGTCTTTGATAAATTGGATCTTCTTTAATTGAATTAATTTTATGTGTAATTGTTGTGGTAGCACTGTTAGTTACATCTTCAGTAAAGAGATCGTCATATGTATTACATAAGTTTTGTATATTTAAATTATTATCTTCTGTCATATGAAAAATTAATAATTCCTGCGATGGCATTATAAGTTTTCGTTCTTTTAAATCAATTTTTGCATTTATTTGTTCTATCATTTCCGTTCCCATTAATATGTCATACTTGTCACTAAAGTCATATATGTAAAATTTCATTGGTCCATTGTCTTTACCAAAATATTTACACCAGAATGGAGTTTCAATTACGCCATTGTGTGAACTTATTCCATGAGATGTTCTAACTGTGAAACTTTCTGATTTCCAAAACTCAGGGAAATACTTTTGGAATGCTTTGTAAGTGATAAAGGATCTTTGACTTCCTGTATCAATCAGAATTTTTAATTTTGGGTTATTTGTTTCTAAATAGGGTAAGAATGATTTAATATGATTAATATCTATGAAACATCTTTCGTACTGGTAGGATCCTGAAAATCCTGATTTTCATTATCATTATATTCGGGAATATCATTATAGTAGTTACAATCCTGATATTCGGGAGCATATTCTGGAAATTCGTTTTGATATTCATCATAATTTTCATCGTGATAAAATAATTCTTCAGCGACAAGTCCTCTACCTAAATTAATTTGTCCTGGATTTTGGGGAGCTGTACGCATTGATACATCTTCGCTTATTGCAGGGGGTTTTACTTGTGGTGTTTGTGCAACAGGTTTGTTTTGCTTGAAGTATTCATGTTGTGGTTTTGTGAACACATTACTTTTATTAGGATTCCAATTCGAATGGTTTCCTGTTTGATATGGGTTATTATATTGTCTTGGTTGATAGGGTGTATTATTGAATCGTTGATTCATAAGAGACCTTTGTGTTGGTGGATATACATGACGAGGCTGGTTGTTATTCTGCGTATGTTGTGTGTTTTGTATAGGTTGATGTGTTGAATGTTGCGGATATGGTTGATTTATAATACGCGGTGCTGGCAATATGTTAGAAAATTTCTGTTTGATGTTATCAAATCTACCTTCTGCTTCTGACTGTAATATTCTTTGTACAGTTTCGTTAAAATTACAGTTGCTGACATAAATCTGGTCATGGTATGGAAGACTGTTTCTTAATGTGTTTTGAGCAGTATTTAAGTATGGCTCTACTACTTGATCGACAATAACATTATTTTTATATTGATCTTGTAATTTGCTTCTAATAAAAAATATTTTTTGCTTTAGTTCAAAAATAAGGTCTTTGTATGAACCCTTCTTTTTCACATTAGATAATTCAACTAAAAGAGTGTTAAATTCTCTGTTATCTCCACATTCTCTTTTTAATGTATCTTCAATTAATTCCCAATTAAATTGATGATCTATCATAGAGATTATCAATGATGCCTTACCTTCTAATCTAGTTAATAAAATCATTACATTTTGTGGGGTTTGTCCTCCAACAAATGATAACCATTGCTTACTATTGTTTAAATAATTATACAAAGTTAAAGTGTCTCCATTATATGATGGAACAAATCTTGCTAATTTTACTGGATCCATTGCACTATGTGCGGGAACCTGGAATAACTTGGAACCTGATTTGGAACCTGAGATTGACTCGGCGCCGTTGGTACAAAGTTTAAATTGCCCTCATTCATCATAGAAGATGGGTCGGTCATATTACATACAAACTTAGGCGGTAGTACAAGCTTTGCGGGTTTTAGGAGTGGAATTTTGGAAGAGTAAAGGAATATGCTACTCAATACTCACAGTTGCCACCAGATGAACACGCGCAGCATCACAAGTTCTTAGCTCTTTTGACTTATTTATTTCTGAGGTTGCCTAGTATTGATGGTTTTACCAAAAGAAGTTATCTATGACAAAATTCACAGCGACTCGGAGACAACTCGGACGTCTTGAACTTGAATTTGACACTGAATTTACTGCTTTTACTAGGCCCCACGTTGGGCACCAGTCAAAATAACTGATTTCAGCTATCTTTTTTTTAAAAATAAATTTATTTGCAAATAAACTTATTTACTATTTTTACAGCTTAAAGAACTTAACTACTCGAAAGTCGAATGATGAATAGACACTGTTGATTGAAGCGGAGACTATTTATACTGCTTCACACAAGGGCACTTGTGTGTGTGACCTGTCTTCTAGAATTGTTTTCTCTGCCAGGGAGGTCCATGGAGTAACGACATATTGTTGTCTGTTCGCTGGAATAATGCTACTTGATATTCTAATTGGGATCGTTTTATTGTTTATTGTTTCCTTGTTGATACCCAAACTGACCAAGTTAATTAGCTCATTATTTTTGTGGTTTCCTTTATGGGAGGTAGGTTGACTCGTGTGTGAAGATGTCTCTAGCGCATTCTGGATGCAGCTGGTAAGCTCAGACGTCAGCCTCTCCACATCTTCAGAGTTGGTGACGGGGCGGGATATTGGAGCCTCCTGGAGTGAGGCCTCGAAGGCGGGCCAGTTATACCGTCGACGTGGTGCAGGTGGCGAGATTCGGGTGGGCAGGTCCTCCACTATCAGAAGGACTGGCCTGTGGTCCGATGGAAGGTCGATGAAGACTTCTTGGCTTGGCGGTGTTCTCAGATCTTTGTACACCACCATATCCAGGACGTCTCCAAGCCCCGTTTGCGGGCAATAGTGAGTAGGCTCACCGGGGCCGATGACGTCATAGTGGTGCGAAATCGAGTCTTGGAGGAGTCAGAGTCCTTGAGCATTCACCGTTCGCGGGAGAGCTAATCCTTCCTGTGACGTGATAGTTGGGGACGTGAAACTTATCCTTGTCTGACAGGAAGGTCTCGCTGATCAGCATCAAGTCGACGTTTTGCTCCTTTAAAAAGTGCATGAGCAGCCGCCGCTTTTCAGTGAGCGACTGGGCGTTCCAGTGCACTATTCTCAGTGACTGGAGCTCTGTAGCGGCTGGGATGCTACAAGTCTCTGGAAGGCGGATAGGCATACGAGTCTCTTGACGGCCTGCATCACTGCCTTGTACTCTGACTCCGCTGCCGGGGGAGGGTTCACCTCAGTCATAGGGTCAGGCTGCTTTGCCGCAGCCTTATTCTTCTTCCTTCCGGACCTCTTGCGCCGAGGTTCGACGGCGTCTGACCTGGCCGTGGCTGGGTTTGCCTCGGCCATGAGTGAGGCGGGCGCTGTCTTCTCTTGAGGTGGTTGGGGAGGTGGCTGCGGTTTGGCTGGTTTCGCAGCTGTTGCCGTCAAGGCAATGGTTCCGGCCTTCTTGTTCCGGGCCTCGTTCCGGAACACGGGGCAGGAGGCGTTATTGGCCGCATGCGGGCCCCCGCAGTTCGCGCAGGTGGCGGGTTCCTCCCTGGAGCGAGGGCAGTCCTTTTCCGGGCATAATCAAGGGCTGACCTATGCCCTTTTATATTGGTCCACGGGTGGGTACGCGGGAGTGGTGGAGATTTTTCTAGTGCCACATGTGATTGTTTCTGCGAACAACGCTCACGCAATTGTCGCGTGCCGGTCTACTTGCGTTCTTTAGGCCGCTTTCCCTCTGTTTATGACTGGACGTAATGAAATGTAATTTAGGCGCGCTACAAGGTCGTAAAGCATTTAAACGTTCCAAAGAACTTATCATACGCTTCATTTGCATTTCGTGATTCATATGCGTCACTAATACTTAAACTACTCAAATAATGTCTAAAGGACATCACCCATTCTAGACCAATTTTTTTTTAGCTGGCCATGAAAAATAAATGCCATATTTAAATTGAACTTTAAGTTCTAATATTTTTTTATTATGTGACCTAAGTTCTAGGACGGTTATTCGAGATTATATTTAACCGAAAATATTTTATTTATAAAAAGTTAATAATACTTATCAATGAATAAATCTAGTGCTTGCAATGTTATGGTAAGTACTGATATTCTCAGTTATCTAACACAATTAATATAAAACAGCTACTCTCGATAGCTTAAGGTGGATGCGATGGATCGCGTTCCCAAATGTAAAACTTATGATTGTCTTTCTTATTTTTAACTATGTGATTTATGACAGTATGCGACAATAGTTTAATGTTAATTGTGCTTTTCTAACAAAGCTGTGTTATTCCATGCATTACTTTGTTAAGGATCTGTAAGGTATTTGTATATTCATTTTTATTACTTGTATGGAGGCAGGTTGACTTTTCCTTTGTCTCGAATTAAACTGTGCGTTGTAAAAAGATAATCCTGCACAACGACTTTAAAGCGCGTTTATAGTTGTAATGCAGGATCATTTGCAACGGAAAGCATAAAATAACACAACTTCGCTACAAATGCCTAACTAACATTCAACTAATGTCGCATATTGCCATAAAACACATTAATCTAATAGTTTTTCAAAATAAGAAAATAAACATAAGTTTTACGTTTGTGGATGCGATTCATTGCATATGTACTGAATATCTATGAGATTGTAGGTTGTGTATTGCGTCTCTGAAGCCACGATCCAAAATAAAAACATCCCCTGGTCCAAAAAACCAATGAATGACACTCTCTTCGTTATCTATCACAGAATTGATTATTGTTGCGTCAGAAGTAGTAGCAGCATGTGGTCCAAACACATCAATTATATGCCCATCACAACACACGAATAAAAATGGTTTCGTAAGATTCCTGTGTTTATGGTTACTGCTGAAAGATTTTCTTTGGAACTTTTTTTTGGTTTGCACTTTTCTGATTGTATATATATGTACCATCGCACATTATTATGGCCTTTCTTTCTCCTGGGGGACTACCCGAATTTAACCCAAAAAGTGTTTCTGGAATCAGTAAGTTTCTTTGGGCCACATCTTCTCTAGACATATGGTCGAACCCTAAGTGCAAGGGAACAAAATCACGCATCATTGAATCTCTACCAATTGTTAACAGCCGCTAAAAACGGGATTCACTTGTTTTGAATACTCTTGCAAGTCTTGCGTTTGAATCTCCTGTTCGAAGTTTAACTAATAAAGCCGCCAATATAGTCTTCTTTTGACAGTTATCATTAAGACTTGGAGTATTTTCGAGTAAATCAGTAAACTGCTCATGAGTAAGGCATGTCCAATCGTGGAATTCATTTTCATTTATTACTCGATATTCCTCGAAGTTTAAAACATCTATTGTAATATGACTAGTCAAAATCGTCAGAGCACTTACTATTTGGGAGGCTGTAAAATCTTCAATCAGATTTTCTTGTAACGGCAGTGTACGCCAAAGGTCCTGTCTAAGTGTTCTTGACAAACTCGAGCAATATCTGGTATGAATAGAGCGTAAAGACACAGCATACGCAAAACCAGTTCATTTGGTATTTTATGTCTAGAAACATTCTCGCAATGTTAGCAACAGCTATTGGCAGTGTTCGGTGTCCGAACAAATCCCGGCAAAGTCAATGTTACAGGGTGACGGTTATCGACTTCTTCGGCAGGCTCATCCACTGGTACATCCTCCTGACGTGCCTCGCGAACACGTCGTATATGCGTTCTTTCAGCCCTTTGCCAACATGGTCGGCAAATGATGTCCGTCGGTTCTTCCTAAAAGACAACAATACCACAGTGAAAACACAATAGTAAGCTATTTTCTAAGAAACGTACCAGGTGCGGCTAACAAGTGTGCGTGCCAGTCAGTACGCATGAACTAACGCATACACACAGCGACAATATCTCGGACAGCTCACCTCTCGATTCTGATAAGCCGCACGTGGTACGTTTCTTAGAAGATAACTTAGAAGATTTACTACGACAATACGTAAATGAGTTTTTCTTTAAAATCCTACATCGATATTTTACACCTCGGTCACTGTAATACAATTTTTTATACCATTCAAATAAACAAAAAAAAAATGAAAACACATCCCACGCAGTTGCAGAGATCCTTTCGTACGTAGGTACTATAGCAGCGTTCCGCAACCTTTTTGATATTGCGACCCCAAAATTAAAAAAAGAGATATGAGCGACCCCAGAAAAAAAAATCACCAAGTTAACAAGTGCAAAGGTTGGTTCAGGTAACGAAGTTAGCTGTTTTTATTTCATAAATTATTTATATTGAAGAGTTTATTTATTTTGGAAAGTAATATTAGACCAAACTAGAAAATATGCGTTTAACATACGAGTAATATTTATGATGGCATTAAATGAGACAAGCAATTATTTTAATATTTTATTTAAAAAAGAGGTACATATACGTAACCTTACAAACTAATGTGAACCTTGTGCTTGCACACTTGCAGTCAGTATATTAATTCTTGGTGATATATTATCAGAAACAGACACCCTCAAGTCAGGTTCTACGTTAAGTCTGGAGCGATATTTTGTTTTATAGCAGTTAATGTGGAGAAAGCTGTCTCGCAAAGGTATGTAGATGCAAATGGCAGCAATTTCAGCAGAGATGTTTTGAATAACAGTGGATATTCCTTTTCCGTTATTATCCAGAACTTGGATAGATCCGTGGTTTTGAAAACAGATCGAAGGCTTTCATCGGACATTAAATCGATCAGCTGCTTCTTTTCTTTCAAGTTCATCTTCACAGTGTGTTAAGATCACAAGTGAATGGATTAATTATCTATTGGTCGCCGTGTGACGTATCTGGGAATCTTATTTCCAAGTCGTGCTTAAGGTTTGTAAGATGCATCATGATTTTGGTATTAATTTCTTCTTCGAGCTTTATATTGTTTTCTTCAGAAAATTTCTCCAAACATGCAAACATCTCGTAGTTTTCAGCACTGATTTCGTCTATACACAAACTTATTTTCCTACAAAAAGCTTTTATTTTGTTAGCTAAAATCAATACATTTGTACTCTTTCCTTGCAACGATTTATTTAAATCGTTAAGTTTTTCAAAAATATCCGAAAGATAGGCAACTGTTGCCAGCCAATTTTCATTCAAGAAATATTCCGCTAGCTTTGGTTCCCGTTCAAGTAGAAATATTCTGATTTCATCTTTGAGATCAAATACACGTCGGAGTATTTTTCCTCGCTATAACCACCTGACCTCCGTATGTAACAGTAGATTTTCGTATTTTGATCCCATTTCACGACACATTATTTTGAAGAGGCGACTGTTTAATGCGCGAGCTTTAATAAAATTTATTTGTTCAGAAACTAGCAACACCGGATGCGGCACTTTTTACTTTTTTAAATGTTTTTATTATGTGACGTATTACTTTTGTACACCTTGGCTGCGAGACACGCTACGTTTGTATATTTTATCAGTTGGAACTATTATAATTTAAATCCATACGACAAGGCAGTTTCCTTGAAGACCTACGCTATCAAACATGGACCTTCGAGCAGGATCATCAAAGTAGACGAATCAAAAGAAACTTCGAGCTGAGTCATCTATCATCCACGTAACAAAATTTGCAACGTCGTGATTCTACAGTCTGCATAAGTACCAAGACCAAAGTAAGGAAAATCAACGAGATCATCACATCAGATTGAAGCTATAAAGTGAGTCCGTTCCATCAAATATTTCCTTACCTATTACCCATTAATTGGCATTAATTAACATAGAATTCAAAATTATTTGTCCACCATTTTGGCGAACTTTATTCATACCTCATTAGCACAAAGCAGTACGAACCCAACAAAATACCACATCCATTGGATTTATACTCTGCCGATTTAATAAAAGTGCATAGATTACAAAGAACTTGTTTACGTTCTGCTAGATCGGTCTATTTATAGATCATAATAGGTGAGTGTGAATCTCAAAGTCATCGCCGCCATTACCGTCAACTTGACCGTGACGAAAACAACAGTTTTAACCAATTTGACTAGTTTTTCACGGAATTTCGTATTATTAGTGGTTAAATAGTAATTTATTTTAGTGATTATTGTTGAATATGGCAGGAGACAGTGAAAATCAAGCTTCAAAGGCGTTAACTTTAGCGCTGGACGAATTAATTAAAAGACGTGGTACTATAAAGGGACAATTGACGAAATTCATGGGTTATTTAGCTAATCTCAAGGGGCTAGCATTGACCGTCGCTCAGATAACTGAACTTCGTATGCGTATCAGTAGAATGGAAGAGTTATTTATCAAATTCGATGAGGTTCAGACGGAAATCGAGATGAAGTCGGAGGACATGCAGTTTGCTGCGTCAGATCGCGAGGAATTCGAAAATAACTACTATAGTATCGTGTCTAATGCCAAAGCCTTGTTGCCACCACATTCAAGGACACCATCAGTGATAGCTGATGGCAGTGATAGTGACTCCTCATCACACAAATCGGTTATAGCGAGACGACGAGTGAAATGTAAGTTACCTACCATTTCTTTACCGAAATTTTCCGGGTTTTACAATACGTGGCTTGAATTTCATGACACGTTCAATAGTTTAGTTCACAATAATACTGAAATTGATGATGTAAACAAATTTCAGTATTTACGTGCTTCACTTGAGGGCAGTGCGGCTTCAGTTATTCAGTCTTTGGAAATATCAAACGGCAACTATGCTATAGCTTGGAAGCTAATTTGTGACAGATACAATAATAAAAGGCTGTTAGTAAGCAATCATGTTACTGCAATATTTAGCATCCAGCCAATTGCCAAAGAATCTGCTTTTGGTATTCGCAGCTTAGTTGACAATTTGAATAAAAACATCAGAGCTTTAGAATCATTGAAAGAGCCTACTATTCACTGGGACACACTTTTAATTCACATAGGCTCATCGAAGCTTGATAGTTTTACCCGTCGTCAGTGGGAGGAGCATTTAGTTACTTTAAGTGCAGTTACTTTTGAGAGCTTCCTTAACTTCCTCAGCCAACGTACCATTGTCCTGGAAACAATGCAGCACAGCTGCTTGGAGCGGCGATCCGTGCCACCGCCGTCACCGAGCGACCCTGTAACGGGAGCCGGCTCCAAACAAGGTGCTTACAGGAGAGGACAGGAAAAAGGATTCGTGGCTACAGATTCAGAAAGGAAGAATGCTGTAAGTAACATCCCTACTTGTCCTAAATGTAAAGGTAAACACTGGCTGCATGACTGATCGTTATACTTGGCTTTAACAAATCAAGAGCGAGCTGACGAATTGCTGAAATATAAAGTATGCAGAAACTGTTTGAAGCCAGGTCATTATTACGGATTTTGCAAAAAGGGTGTCTGCAAAATTTGCAACAAACGACACAACACGCTTATCCATTTAGAGCGAGCGTCATTTAATAATGAGACGAGCGAGCAAGGGACCGCGACTACCTCCGAAACTAAGGTTGCGTTATCAGCGCAGCACGCAGGTCGCGGACAGGTGCTGCTGTCCACCGCTCTCGTCAGAGTTTGTAATTTGAGTTTGTGTTGTAATTTCGCTAATGCCCACGATGATGTTCGCAATGAGCTCGCGAGATTTTGGCAACTGGATGAGGCCACAATCAAACCACCTTCAGCTTATTATACAAAAGAAGAACAAGCTTGCGAGCAACATTTTGTAAAAAATACAATACGTTTACCTAATGGTAGATTTTGTGTCAAACTTCCACTAAAACGTTCTGAGGATGTATTAGGTAACTCATACGAAAGAGCAAAACAATGTTTTCTCTCTATGGAGCGTAGGTTACAGCAAAATCCAACCTTAAAGACTATGTACATAAATTTTATGAAAGAATATGAGTCACTCGGAGACATGTCTAGGGTTAGTAATACATCTTTGCAGGGATATTTTCTTCCTCATCACGGCGTGCTGAGGATGAACAGTCTCACCACCAAGCTGAGAATTGTGTTCAATGCCAGTAGCTCCAGTAATTCAGGTATTTCGTTGAATCAAATACTCATGGTGGGGCCAACAATCCAGGATGATCTAGTGTCTATTTTGCTACGTTTTCGTCAGTACACATTTGTCTTTTCTGCTGATGTGGAGAAACAGTATAGACGAGTAGTTGTGCACCCTGATGACAGACACTTGCAAAAGATAATCTGGCGGAGTGACCCTTCTCAACCCCTAGGTATTTATGAATTGAATACAGTTACCTATGGGACAGCGAGTGCACCTTTTTTAGCCGTCAGATGTCTTAAGCAATTAGCCCTGGATTGTGAAAAATCCGAGTTTCAGTCTCAGTCTGAGCTAGCTGAAGTAATCGCACACGACTTTTATGTTGATGATTTTATCTCAGGCTGTTTTGATGAAACATCTGCTTTCTGCATAATTTCAGGAGTTAGTGACATCTTACGAAGCGCCGGGATGAAT
The DNA here is from genome assembly GCA_910592155.1 of Ypsolopha scabrella. Classification (NCBI taxonomy): domain Eukaryota; kingdom Metazoa; phylum Arthropoda; class Insecta; order Lepidoptera; family Ypsolophidae; genus Ypsolopha; species Ypsolopha scabrella. The sequence goes on along the minus strand of OU342981.1, from coordinate 9,727,054 downwards.
CTTCGCAAGTGGCGATCGAATCAGCCGAGTCTACTTAGCGGTATCCACAGTGAGACTGAAGACTTCAACTTGGGTGGTTTGGACGATTCTAAGACCCTAGGTCTGGGATGGCGCTGTAAGTCAGACAATCTTTATTTTTCATTTGACCTAGATGAGGCATTAAAAGCTCGTGTCATAACAAAGCGACTCATACTGTCAACTATAGGCAAGTTATTCGACCCACTGGGACTACTAGCACCATGTGTAGTTCAGGCGAAAATATTGTTGCAAAAACTGTGGCTCAGTAAAGTTTCCTGGGATGATGAAATCCCATCGGATATACAAAAACAATGGAGAGAAATCATTCATTGTTTACCTTCTCTGAATACTCTCGAGATTCCGAGGCATGTTACTGTCACAATCTTCAAAAACGTTGAGCTTCATGTATTTATAGGTAAAGACGCAAGTCTTGCAAGTTATGGTGCGTGTCTATATGTGAAGACTACAAACAGTGATGGGACATGCGTCAGGTTGTTATTAGCAAAAAGTCGAGTTGCACCAATTAAGCCCGTGACGATCCCAAGACTCGAGTTGTGTGGAGCCTTGGTTGGAGCCCAGCTGTATCAGAAAGCTCAAAGTGCCCTTCGGTTACCGGTCACAAAATGCGTTTTCTGGTCAGACTCAAATGTCGTGCTTGGTTGGCTTAAAATGTTGCCTAGTCAATTAAAACCTTTCGTGAAAAATCGTGTTTCAGATATTCTTGAAATTACCGGTGACTCATCCTGGCGACACGTTCCAACCAAATGCAACCCGGCTGATTATGTTTCACGTGGGTTAGACGCCTCAACTATCGTTAAAACAGACATGTGGTGGTGCGGTCCTGAATACTTAAGGTACTCATCTGATGCTTGGCCAAAAAACATAAAAGAGTCACAGGAATCAACAGAAATTCAATCTGAAGTAGTGATGACTACTACTGTTGACGAAGCGCCACCAGCGCCACCTGGCTCTATGTTTGCCATTAATATGCAGCGATACTCAAAGTTTAACTTTCTGCAACGAGTCACTGCATACATGTTGCGTTTTTTAAACAATTACATAAAATTACAGTCCACTTCGAATACTGCATACATGTTGCGTTTTTTAAACAATTACATAAAATTACAGTCCACTTCGAATACTAAAGCTGAAGTTTTTAAACTTCCTAGCACTAATTTACATCATACTACCCATCTTTCTACAGCTGAATTAGACAAAGCTTCTAAATTACTTTGTAAGTTATCTCAAATAGAAAGCTTTCAGTCATACGAGTTAGTGAAACGAGGCTGCCTTCCCAAAAAGGATCCCTTGAGTACATTGAACCCCTTTATCGACAGTGAGGGAGTCATGAGGGTTGGAGGCAGGCTACATAATTCAACATTTGATTATGACAAAAAACACCCCATCATTTTAGATGCAAAACATACTTTTACAAAGATGCTATTTACAAGAGAACATCTTCGTTTGTTGCATGCTGGTCCTCAAGCAATGTTGGCTTCTGTGCGACAAGCATTCTGGCCTATCCGTGGACGGAATCTGGCAAAACTTACCTATCGAAATTGTGTGGTATGTACACGGATGCACGGAGCTACCGTTACACCAATTATGGGTAACTTACCGAAACATAGGTTGAGTGCTGAGCACCCATTTCACGTTTGTGGAGTTGACTACGCTGGGCCTATAATGGCTGCTTCCAAAAAAGGACGAGGATGTCAACTTTTTAAAGTTTATATTGCGGTCTTCGTTGTGTTTTGTGTGTTTTTTTACTTCACTTAGAATTAGTTAGTGATCTGTCCACAGATGGCTTCATGTCGGTGTTACGTCAGTTTGTTGCGCGCAGGTCATTACCAGCTCACTTATACTGTGACAATGGGACGCAATTTGTCGGATTTGCTAATGATTTAAGACGATTTTTAAAACAATATTCGGTTCAGTTGTCTGAGCAAGCGGCAACCGAAAATATAAATGTCCATTTCGTCCCGCCATACTCACCCCATTTTTCAGGTCTTATGGAGGCGGGGGTTAAATCCACAAAGTACCATTTAATAAGAATTCTTGCCAATTGCCACTTAACCTTTGAGGAAATCTATACTGGTTTGTGTCAAATTGAGGCTATCTTAAATTCGCGTCCACTAACTCCCCTTTCATCTGACCCAAATGATTTTCTTCCCCTTACACCCGGCCATTTCCTTGTCGGGCGATCACTCACAGCTCTCCCTACTCCATTAGTCATCGACGAAGCTACGAGCAGACTCAACCGCTACCAAAGGATCGAGCAACTAAAACAGCACTTCTGGAGCCGATGGTACAAAGAATATGTATCGGAATTGCAGCTTAGATACAAGTGGAGAAAAAGCGAAGGCCGGTTAGAGAAGGATACGATGGTCTTAATCAAGGACTCGAATTTACCACCTATGAAGTGGAAACTCGGAAGAATAGAGTCAGTAATTCCTGGAACCGACGGTATTTGTCGAGTTGCTGACATCAGAACGTCAAGCGGAGTCGTCAGGCGCAACTTCAGCAAGATCTGTCCCCTACCTTCTAATGTATAAAGACTACTGTTGAAAAATGTTCTTTCAACGCTGGCGGGCATGTTCAGAAACTAGCAACACGGGATGCGGCACTTTTTACTTTTTTAAATGTTTTTATTATGTGACGTATTACTTTTGTACACCTTGGCTGCGAGACACGCTACGCTTGTATATTTTATCAGTTGGAACTATTATAATTTAAATCCATACGACAAGGCAGTTTCCTTGAAGACCTACGCTATCAAACATTATTATTGTTACGACTTGTTCCAACACTTTATTTACATCTGGTTGCAGATGTTTTGCTGCAAGGGCTTCACGGTGAATCATACAGTGAACAAAGCCTACGTGAGGTGCAATCTCAGTTACTTTTGCTTTGAATCCTGTTTTGGAGCCGGTCAATGCAGCTGCGCCGTCTGTACACACAGATACACAATATTCCCACTTTATGTCATGGAGTTCAAAAAAGGTATTAACTGCATTAATAATTGCTTCACCGGTTGTTCTTCCTTCTAATCCCTGACAAAATAACAAATCTTCGCATATGTCGTTTTCATATCGGTATCGGATAAATATCAGAAGTTGAGCTACATTAGCTACATCAGTGCTTTCATCCAGCTGAATAGCATAATAGGGACTCCCTTTCACGCGATCTATAAGTTGTATTTTGATATCATCAGCAAGTAGATTGATACGACGATGAACAGTGTCACTTGATAGTGGAATTGTTTTCAGTACATTGGCATACTTTTCTCCTTGCATGATCGAAACTGTCATAATGTTGATTGCGGAACGCAGCCACGTTCGCTGTCAAGTTTGGAACGAACCTGGTTGGTGTGCACGGATCGGAAATAAAAGATGTCCTACTTAATTGCCCAACAGCTTTTCATTCAATAATTTGCCTGCCTGTTGCGGACTACTCAACACTGGCGACGAGGACTATTTAAGAACCATGTCAGAAACAAAAAGTGCTAAGGTGAAGTCCGAGGGCAATCCGAGTTCTCATACAGGAGCGTCAATACAAATTCAAGTGGAGTTTTTTGACGGGAAACAGCGTTTTGGACGGTGGATGCAACGATTGCGAGGTGTCCTCGACTTGCAGGGGTCTGGAGCTGAGTTAGAAGGCAAACGTAATGCTTACCTACTGCATTTTATGGGAGCTGAAATGTATTATACATTGTGCGATTTGGTGTCACCTGATCATCCAGAGGACAAGACCTTTGATGAAAATGTGGCATTGTTAATTAGCCACATAGATCCTACACCTATAGACATTGCTGAATACTACAGATTCCACCACAGATCACAGGAGGAAGGAGAGACAGTGAAGGAGTTTATGGCTTCACTAAGAAAATTAGCTACTACTTGCAATTTTGGTGTATTTTTGAATACAGCCTTAAGAAATCAGTTTGTTTGTGGGCTAAGAGAACAAAGAGTGCGAGAAAGACTTTTGGAGATACGGGACCTTCCCTTAGATAAAGCCTATGCAACTGAGTCCTCAATGGAAAGTACAACAAAAGAAGCTAGTGCTGGGGCAACAATAAATGCAGTGACGGTGAAGAATAAGGAAAACAAAGATGTGTCGAGGAAGTGTTTTCGGTGTGGTGAGCTTTCCCACCTTGCAAACAAGTGCCGATTTATCAACGCCCAATGTAATTTTTGCAGGAAAAAAGGATGTATGAAAAAGCCCCCCTCTCCACAGGTATGATTTAAACCTCGCGTGCTGGACCCATATATTTTTAAACGAAGACTAAAACTCTGCTAGAAAGGGGCTTTCCACACAAAGGGGGGGTTCTTAAAACTAACAAGGGGGTCTCCAAAAAAGGAAACTTATATACTAAATTCCGTCGAACGGATAAAAGGTTCAAAGACTCACATTCAGATGCAGCCTTACTTCTTGAACGGGACTTCTGCGCTGAATGCAGACCACCAGACTCAATCTTGGTTTCTGGGCAGACAGCGACCCGCTCTTTGACCTTCGTCACCCTCGGCACGTGGTAAATCTTCGACGAGATACTGGCCCGCCAGCAGCTTCCGGGTGTAGTTACCTAAACCAAACCTCTAACCCAGAGCTAGCTCGACCCGAGAAAACATAAGCCTTGCTTAAACGTGAAAATGTAAATCTGTTCACATCACTTCACACCGACGATAATATTCCGCGAAACTTTTCACGCACGACTTGTATCACAATTGATACTTATCAATGGGATTATTTTACCACCTTTTCACTGTTTATTTCCTTGAAATATTTATCTTTTCAACACTGGTTGATCTTATTTTTAACACGTATCTCCTTGAGAGCAAAAATATGACAGTAAACCGGAAAAAACAACTTTGACATTTCTCTTTTTTACAACTCGTGTTGCCATATCAATAAAATAGAATCTGACACATACTTGCGCGTTCCGAACGCTTTTAAACCGAACAAAGGACATATTCGTAAAGCTTGCATGAAGATTAAAAAAGTAAACGCTGTCGAGGTTGAAGACCACTCGGAGGAGTATGTTATTCCTATTAATAATATAATGTGTAATGAGGTAGGGAAGTTTATGGTAAAGGTTGAGATAAATAAAAAGAGTTTTTTAATGGAACTAGATACTGGAGCTGCAGTATCAATAATGTCGGAGAAAGATTTTAAAGGCTTGGGTATCAGCCTTTCTAAAACGAGTGTTAAATTATGCTCATATACAAATAATTTTCTGAATGTTTTAGGTAAGGCAGAGGTTGAGGCAACAGTAAATTCAAAGAGTAGATCTGGTCTGAAGCTTTATGTTGTTGAAGGGGAAAAAATACCTTTACTGGGACGCGATTGGATTCGTGAATTTAAGCTGGAGAGTTTCATCGATCTTTTAAAAGCAGACATCCATGGAGTGCAAGGTAACCTTCCCGCTTGTAATGTTTCTGACTCACTACACAAACTTTTTTCTAAATTTGGTAATTTATTTGATGATAGTGATTTGGGTTTGATAAAAGGTGAACCAGTGGCGTTGGATTTAAGGGAGGGTAGTAAGCCTATATTTTATAGAGCAAGGTCTGTGCCTTTTGCACTAAAAGAACAGGTTGAAAAGGAAATTGATAATTTGGTTCAAAAAGGGGTGTTGATTAAAGTAGATCATAGTGAGTATGCTACACCCGTTGTGCCTGTCAGGAAAGCAAATGGCAAGATTAGGTTATGTGGGGACTACAAATTAACTTTAAATCAACAAATTATTGTAGATGAACACCCATTACCAACAGTAGAGGAGTTGTTTGAGGGCCTTGCAGGCGGGATTAAGTTTTCAAAGATAGATCTTAAGAATGCCTACCTTCAATGGGGAGTCAAAAATGCGGATCAGGACCTTTTAACACTAAACACACAAAGGGTTGTTCAAATGCACGCGCTTGATGTATGGATTAAACTGTGCACCTGCAAAATGGCAGCGCAAAATAGAAAACATACTTAAAGGAATACCTGGTTGCATGGTTTTCATCGATGATATTAGATTGACAGCGCCTGACAACATTGAGCATCTTAACAGGTTAGAGCAGGTTTTTAATAGGTTGTCAGAGTTTGGGTTAAAAATAAATAAAGAGAAATCTGAATTTTTTCGTGATGAAATTGAGTACTGTGGTTACAGGATAAGCAAGCATGGGATACAAAAAACACTCAGTAAGGTAAAATCAGTTTTAGATGCACCTGCGCCAACAAACGTGAGTTAACTCCAAAGCTTTTTGGGGTTAGTGAACTATTATGGAAGATTTTTCAAGGATTTGTCTTTTACCTTGGAACCACTCCATAATCTATTGCGTCAGAACACTAAATGGGATTGGAATGAAAAGTGTGAAAATTCGTTCCAATTATTAAAGAAACAGATGACATCGGATACAATTTTAGCTCACTATTCTCCTAAATTGCCTTTGATTTTAGCAGTTGATGCATCTCCAATTGGAGTTGGTGCGGTGCTTTCCCACTTAATGCCTGATGGTACGGAACGCCCGATACATTTTGCTTCTCAGACTCTGAACAATACACAGAGAAAATGGGCCCAAATTGATAAAGAAGCTTATGCTATAATTTTCGGTGTTAAACGATTTTTTCAGTACATCTATGGCAGAAGGTTTACCTTGTTTACTGACCATAAACCTTTAGTGCAAATATTTGCCCCAGCAAAGGCTCTGCCTCAGTTGTCAGCAACTAGGATGCAGCATTACGCTGTATATCTGCAAGGTTTCAACTATGACATAAAATATAAAAATACTAAAAATAACTCCAATGCAGACGCTCTTTCGCGACTTCCTATTAGTTCTGAAGAAGTTTCATTGTTTGAAGAGGCAGATTTGTATGAGATACAACAGATAGAGTGTTTACCAGTCACTTTTGCAGAAATTGCTGCTGAAACTGCTGCTGATGAGGAGTTTAAGCCTTTATTGCTGGGTTTGAGATCAGGTATAAAAATTCCTCATGAGAATAGATTTGGCATTAATCAAGAAGAATTTTCCTTACAAGGTGATTGCATTTTGAGAGGGTCTCGGGTACTTATTCCAAAAAAATTCAGAGATACTGTGCTTAAAGGAACATAAGGCCCATTTTGGGGTAAATAGAATGCTAGGTTTGGCCCGTGGGTATTGTTGGTGGCCGGGATTTGATAAACAAGTCAGAGAAATGGTTTCAAATTGCGCGGATTGTTGTATGAATCGGAATAATCCTATACCTGTTCCTAAGCACGACTGGCAATACCCCACTTCACCTTTTGAAAGAGTTCATATTGATTTCGCAGGAAAATTTCTTGGGGTTTATTTTCTCATTCTCGTAGACGCGTTTTCCAAATGGCCTGAGATTCACATTATGCATAAAATTGACACTGAGGACACAATGGAAATTTAAGAGAGAATTTTTGCAACCTTTGGGTACCCAAAAATTCTGGTCAGTGATAACGGGGCACAATTTGTAAATCCCAGGTTTGCTAATTATCTTGCTGCCCATGGTATCATCCATAAACGTTCTGCACCGTACAATCCTTCGACAAACGGTCAAGCTGAGCGTTATGTTCAGATTTTAAAAAACAAGCTTCGTTCTTTATGCCTTAATAGAGGTAAGCTGCAAGAAAATCTAAGCTCTATACTGCACCAATATAGAATCACACCTCACACTACCACTAATCTGGCCCCTGCTGAGATGGTATTCAGTTACAAAATTAGATCAAAACTGTCATTATCGATACCCGACTCAAAAAACGAACGTGTAGTTGATGTCAGAGCATTACAGGTGGGGGATAGAGTGAGCGCTCGTAATTACATGGGAAGTCAGAGGTGGAAGTTTGGAAAAATTTCAAAACGATTGGGGACATTACATTATGAGGTAATTTTGGATAATGGAATGGTTTGGCGCCGACACATAGACCAGTTAAGGAAAGTAGGTGATGACATAGAGCTTCAGGATGATAGAGTAGAAGATATGATTCGCGATAATAATGATGTGAATGATAATGCTGTTTTTAATAAGATGGAAAATATGATTCATAATAATGTTAATGATAATGTTGATAATGATGGATATTATAATGTTGTTAATGATTCCTTGCCAGGGCCTCCTACAAAACCATGTAATCTATCAGATCAAGAGTCCAATGATCACAATTGTAATAGCAATTTGGCTGATTTAATCACCGGTCCAATAGTAGAACCACGCAAGAATAATAGAGTCAGAAAACCGGTTATTAAATTAGATCTATGATTTACTGATACACTGTTACACAATTATTGAATTTCTTCTAGAGGGGAAGGAACTGTTATAATGTTGATTGCGGAACGCAGCCACGTTCGCTGTCAAGTTTGGAACGTATCTTTTTCTTACTGGTTGGTGTGCACGGATCGGAAATAAAAGATGTCCTACTTAATTGCCCAAGAGCTTTTCATTTAATAATTTGCCTGCCTGTTGCGGACTACTCAACAGAAACCATTTTCATTGCAGCTGGCAAAATGAGCGTCTCGCCAATGTTGTGAGGTTTTTTAGTTTTGGCAATCAAAAAGGAAACCTCGAAAGATGCTTGTAAGGCTTTTTGGTTAACTGTTGTGTATTTTTGGAAATCAACCTGCTGTGACGTTAGTTGGTGGCAAGTCGTTTAAAAAAAAGATTCATCTTTATTCTTTAACTGTTGTGACGGGATAGACTTCATTAGGCTTCCCGTCTCGATTCACAAATAAATATTAGAATGATGAGTAGCAGAAATTTTAATGTTCGAGGTAACAATACAGGTAATATGTTAATTTATTCTTTAATAATCAAAGAAACTGATTTACAGATGGGATTTCATTAAAATAAGTGTATCGGGATTGTGGTGGACATGATTAGATTATGGACAGTATGTTTATGATTCGAATTAATGTACTCGAAATCGAGTTAGTTTACTATAATTTGGTTTCAATTCATGGAAGAACCCTAAAAAAAGCTGTGGAATATAGAGCTACATAGTTTACTTGATGTCTGTAAAAAAGACCATATTCTTGCATGAGATAGTTAACTTGGTTCTACCAATGTGAAAGGAAATGCTTATTTCATTCCAAACTTTGCAAATTGAATATTGAGATAAATCAAACCACGGCTAGCAACAAATAATAATAAATTGCCTAAGCAGCAACTTCGCATCGCTTCCGCGCAGCTAAAACAAAATTGGTGGAATGTAAAAGGAAAATGGACTTTGTAGTAAAGTACATAAAGGTTGAAAACATATAAGGGAAATGTTGTGACCCGTTTGTACGTCCCTCTCTTCCTCACCTTTCGCGCATGCGCAAATAAGTCTAATTGCGACGCGTTTGTGCGTCTCCCTCTATCATTCACTTGAAATTGTCTTTCTCTCTCCCACCTGCTGGAGTTTTTCACGCTGGCGTCTCTAAGTCGGGGAGGGACTGGTGCTGAATGTTGCCGAATGACCAACGATACTTCACGATGGACGACGATGATACATGATGTCTGATGATCGCCGAGAATTATTATTTCTTACTCGAGTGGTATAAATAGAGGTGAAAAATTATAGCGGGACTCTTTCTGTTCCCGAAGTTACGAGGAGGCGTATCATTATCAAAGGTGGAGTTTACGTTCCAAGTTTAGTTGTTTTTGGGAGGGTTTTATTTTGCATTTGTTGTTTGATTTTCTGGACGTGTAAATTAATTTATCGGGAATTCGTCGGAAATCGGGAGTGTGCCACGGTCGTGTTGGAGCTGTAGCTTGGAGATGGAGATATCAGCTAGGTCGAGTGTCGTTTGGAAGTGGAGCAGTTCGCGATTTATCTAGAGTTTATCAACGTCCAGAAACGCGTCGCGGTCGTAATAAAGCTTTAGAGTAGGGAGATGGAGTTATCAGCTTAGGGACCGTGTCGTTTGGGTTCGGTATACACGTAGTTCGGGATCCGTATCGTTAAGTAAATTAAAGTAAATTTAGTAGTTGTAATGAAGCTTAGGGTCATAAGGGGTTGTCATGGGGGAGGGAGTATGGTCTCTGCTTTCCTACTGCCGGACGAGGAAAGCGGTGGAGTACCGGGGTTGTATAGGTTTTAGCAGCTGGGAAATTGCGAGAAGAGTTAGGCAGGGTCTCACAGAATGAAGTATTCTGGGATCATCGTCCCACCACCTTGCGGTGTTAAACGCTGGGATTATGGTTTTTAACTGCTTCGGCAGGGCTGACGCTTGGGATAGCGTCACACCAGCTTTACAGTCTGGATCTAGTCCCCCAATTCTGGTATATCTCTTGGTTTGCAATGGGGGTCTCTCGTGCGGACCAAGCGTAATGCACTCTGTCCCGAACCATTAGAAATACTGGGTTGGTCTTGTCTATATATTTATATATTACACAGCTTATGTAGGGCCGAGTGTTGTCATTGGCGTGACCCCATATTTTCTTTTGGTAACAATAAATTTGTTCTAGTTTATTGCCTTTAAAAATAATGATTTAATATTAAAATTGTATTAGTGGAATATGTTTGCCATAGACTACTTTTGTAGTCTATTAAACTGAACGCAGCCCAGATAAAAGAAGCAAGTTTAGTGTTGCCCTTTTATAAACCTTCGTCAAACCTTGGGAATAATTACTTGGAATTTTTTGTACTTTTGTGGTATTATCGGCGAGGCGAACTTTAAAATGGACATTATTTGTAGTTCAATGAACTGAGATCGCTTTGGCATTCTAAGAAGTTATTGTTTAGATATCTTGAGACTCCAAATAATTGGCATATTGACGCTAATTAATATTGCATTTATATTTGTCATGGATATTTACCCCATTACTGGGAAAGTTTGTTTTGTGGAGGGGTCGTGATTACGTGCAGATTTCGGGTCAAGAGTTGAAGTAAGAAAGCTTGGCATGGAGTTTTTTTTCTCCGGAACCTCGGCCCGAGACACCACACAAAGGAAGAGCGAATGGGATATGCCTTTTTAAGCAAAGCTCAGCCAATGTGCAAGAATAAAAGAAGACTTTCGGTGGAGACAGTCCGGCATTCGTCCTTTGTTGAAAAGACGGTGATTTCCAGATATTCCAGGACGAAAGACTGTCGGGGCCACGCGGTCCATTTTTCTTCCTTCGTTTCTACTTTGTCTTAGGGAAGGCCGAAGCTTCAAAAGGTAAGCCTTACTTAATATAACCTGCGACAGAAAATTCTATCGGAAAATCTGTAACTTCTTTGTTGTTCTCAGGAAGGCCAACCGTCGAGGTGCGAGCTGTTAGCCTTTATCTTCGTTTCTTCTTCGTTATCACACCTCCAAAAGGTAAGTCTTCATACCATATTCTCCGTGAAAACGAACTGACGAGAAAATCTGTAATTTATTTGTTGTCTGACCATGTGTTGCTAGAGAGGTTAACTTTTCCATGGAGATGGGTTTAGTATTATACCGTCTCTGATAAGGTTGTAAGCCTTGAATAATCGCTGGTTTCTCCCAAATTACAGGAGGTGTCTGGTTAGAGTCAAATAAGTCTTAGCTGTTCCTCGGGCTCATACCTAAGTTGAGGCGGAGAACCCAAAGGCTTTCGCCGAAGAGAGGAAAGTACCCATAGGGATATTTAAACTTATCATACGGTTCCCGTGGCCTTATATCCACACGGGTGGCGCCCATTTTTTATAATTTAAACTCAACTTCAAACGATATCTCGAGCGAACCCACGCCTTTAGCTTCAAAGTTAGCTGGCTTTCTTTTCTTCTTTGAAACTAATAAAAGGTTATGCAATTGTAGTAAATGTAAATGCTTTAAGAGGTTATAAACCAGAAAATTGTAAAGAACTTATAAATGTTAAACTCATAAGGAGGTTATAACCTTTAAAAATATAATTAAACTACCTAGTAAATGTAAATGCTTTAAGAGGTTATAAATGTGAAAATTGTAAAGAACTTATAAATGTTAAACTCATAAAGAGGTTATATCTTTTAAAAATATAAATAAACTTTTAACAACAAAACCGCCATTCCTTAATAAGAAAAGTTGTTTTATTTACAAACGCTTAAGAAAACGTTTTGTAACAATATTGATAAATATAATGATGTATTCGTTTGTGCTAAGGAAGGAAAATTTATCCCTTCAAATTGGCAAAGATTGGCCATGCCTTGTTTCTATACACCACACGGGGTAGAACAGGTAATCAAAAATAAGTAGACTTGGTATAAAATTTATACATCATTTTGAACTAAAAGTCAAGTTCAAATAGACCTAAACATGGTTTTCTAGTAAAATATTGAAATTATTCAATTCGGGGTTTAATGTAGTTTCCTTTGATGAGAAGGGCTGTGTTTTATAAAGAACGGAAGGAAAGAATTCATTTCCCATTATTTACAGATATAACTTTCTAGTAATAAAGACAAGGATTAGTTATTAAATTCATTTACATAAAGGTAAATTTATCTTGGTTGAATTACTGGTAAATTTTGGTAATTATCATGTGGGTTTTATAAAAGAAACCTAGGTATTTTGTTTGGTGGTAAAAAAAGGTATTATTGAAGGTATAAAGGTAAATAGAAGATTTCCATGTGATGATTAGTGTTCTGGTATGATTGAACACGTAGCTGATGGGTTCAAAATCTTAGCTATTTACCTTTTTAATAAAAACGTAATTGATCAATAATTAATTCTAAATTTATGGACAAGGTATCTCCTTTATTTGACTACGTTTCTCTTATAAATTAAAACAACCATTTTGTATCAATTTATTTCCATCAAAGTTTCACAACTTAAATAAAAAGAACTTTCCTTCAAGCAACCAAGATTCTTTACTAAACAGTACTATTAATTAAATACAGAGAAATAACAGATATTTTGTTTTAGCTAACCTTAATTTGCTTGAGAAAATTATCTTCCAATATCTTGTAAATTACAGCTCTTATTATCATGTAAAAGTTATTTCATTCTGAAGCTATCCGGTATAGTTCAAATACATAAGTTAAATTAAGTTATTGGGGTTCATATAGTTTAGCAGATCTTCAATTTTGGATTACTAATTTCCGAGTTGTTGTAATTATTCCTGGTTTATCATACATGGCCATCACTAGCAACCTATAGGTACATAAGATGGACACTTTGCTGTGGTTTCCTTACAGTTGAATTATGTTAGGTAAATAATAGTTTTAACTGCGTTGTGTACCAAGTTGAGATAGGTTTTATAGGTATATTTAGGGCCATGTTAGATAGTTCATTCCAAGTTTCTCTAAAAGAACTAGGGTTACATACAAACGGTTCACAGAGTTGGGTTCTGCTGTAGACACTAGACGATCACTTGGCCAAAACATAAATCAAAACATTCCTATTATCTGAGGTATCTTTTTAGAGATAGGTAGGTAATAACTAAATACAATTAGGGTTCTGTAGGACTAGGGTTTAGGTTAGCTATAGGTCAGTAGGGCTGTAGGTTAGGTGAGTTAGGAAGGGTTGAAGCAAGTGACACAATTTGGTGCCGTGACCAGGATCGGAGAAATGAGTTTATTTCTTCTTCCGTTTTGATATTTTTAGGAATGTTTTGATTTACTTAGTGGGCCCTAGGCCACAATTTGGTATCCGTGAATAGATATTAGTTTAACTTGGAATGACTGATTGTTAACCAAATCTGTGAGAAAAATTTATATAGGTAATTTTAACTTTGACAATTTATCTTGCGTCCAGCGGGCAGACTGTATACAACTTCGATTAGTGCTAGGATAGTTATGTGGAGTGGTTATTTCTCGAGTTCCTTCTATGCTGTAGGAGAATAGAGCTTCTTGATGTTTGTTGCCTGCTTCATTTGAATTGAGTTAGAGTGCTAGCGATGGAGAGTGGTAGAGTCTTGTTGTAGATGTTTTGGGAGGTGATGGCTGTGCTTTGGTGTTACTACACCAGATATGTAGACATAATCTAGACAGAAAATAACTATTATGAGTCTTTAGCTACTTTTATGAGAATGAGTTCCTATGAGAATTATTATTCATAACTTTTTCCTAAAAATGTCAATATTAATATTTTTTTTATCCTGAAATATTCCCTAAACGCGAGAAAAATACTTTAAGTGGAAACATTGTAAGTTTTATACTCTTTTTATATTCTTCGGCTCTGGAATCTCCATTCTTTCAGCCAAATTGAGTATCTTAATACTTTTATCTTTTGCTCAACCATTTATCATGAAATAGAATTAGGTACATAAAGCGAGAAGGAAATCCTTGTTGTAGAAAAACAATTAATTTTGAAAGTCTAGTTGTTAGTTTCATTGATCATCGTGGGCCACGTTTCGTAAACATTCGTATCAGTATAGTCAAGAAACCATCAGAATCTTATCAATAATGGCGAAGCTTCAGAACAACTTGGAACAATATAGAACAATTGCTATTCTTCTAAGGGCGGGGCAGATGCTTTTTGATCATGAGTTTACATCTCTTACTATCACGTTGGTTTGATGCGTTATCTCGAGGTTGTCTCTTTCACATCCTACTAGTCTCCAGCTTTGAGGGCTTATGAATAAATCTTTGCGTCTCGCTTTTACCTGTGGGCTCGTCTTTGTAGCTTATGCAATTAATCACAGTGACCTTTCACCTGAGGGGAGGGGCTTAGTTCACAATGCTAGAGGTGAAAAAGCACGCGGTGGCTGACGATTGATAATGATTAGAAATGATAAGATATGAGAGGAGAAATTGTTTTTTAGTAAGTCATAAAGTCACGTAGAGAAATGATAATTTGTTAGGATGGGTTATATAGGTTATAGGTAACGATGACAAGTAGGGGTAAATTAATTAACATAGGTGACACAAAAGCTACTGTAGAGTCATATTTTCTTTAAATTTTATTAGGTATTACGTTATTTCATCAGAATTCAGAACATCGTTTCCGTTCGGAATCTAACCAAACAATCAGGATCTCAGCAGTTCTATCTATCGGTCGGTGGCGGAAGCTGTATTCATGGTAGCTAGATTGAGTTATCAAAGGTATTTATTATTTGATTACGAATTACTAGCGTATTCAGTTATATTGGTCTTGTAGAAGTGGTATGTAGGTGGTTACGATTATCAAGAAGATATAGGAACTACTAAAATTGGGATTTAATGAGCATAGGCCAGAAAATCAATGAAAAAGGGATGCGGCGTAGTCACTTTCTGTCACTAGATGGCGCTTACTGCACCGACCGAGTCGAAGCATGACCAAAGCAACAAACCATCAGGCTTAGGGTTGCTCTTGTGGAACACCAGATGACGTCTTTAGTAATTGATTAAGGAACACTACTTATTTAAATTAGTAAATACTTTTGTGTCCTAAGTACGGAAATAATTTTGGGTTCCATCGTTATTTAATTTCCAAAACATTTCTTTTTGTTTTATAGATAGGTTAATAGTAGGTAATACGTTCCGTTAAATAATTTCGAGGTAATATTTTGAGCAGTTTTATTTACCATAAATATTATGTTCTTGGTTGCAAGGGGTCAACAATTTTAGAACTGAAACTAATTTAGTGGGGATCTAGACAGCGATATTATCAAGAGGAAATATTAATTTATTAGATACTCGTAGATGTGTATATCCGAGCGGAGAGAGTCAGTGAACTTAGTATATTGTTAAAGGAAGACCTGTGATAGTAGGGATGTTAGTCTCTAGATGGCGTTACTAGTAGATTAAAATCAATGATTGTATTGATATAGATCCATCATAATATTTGGTTTTATTGACGTAATTTTACTAAAGTTTTATTTGAGTAAAAATCTAATGGTTAACGATTCTCTGTCATTTGAACTTCGGTTTATAAGACCTAAAAATTATAGAACATACCATACTAGTTTTGCCCGTGGCTCTGCTCACGTTGAAAGGTTCACATCCATTATTAGAGTAATATTTTATTTAATACCTACTATTGATAATAATCTTTATCTATAAGTGAATGCAATTTAATTGGGATTTTTCAGCCAAATGTTGAAAACATGACAGGGAACTTTATAAGGATTAGGTCAGTTAATTTCTCATAAATACCTATTATGCATTGACGTAGGATACCTTTTATTCGTAAATTAAACTGGAATTCTACTTAAACACTTAGAGAGTCATGTACAAGTTAAGCAGTTTCAAAGACGAGGGGAAGTTTACAAACAGACAGACAAGTAAATCCTATATGTAGCTGTGAGTTGGTACTTATTAATTTTCAATGTGGTAGGCTAAACAATATGAGTATCTGCAGCACATCTTATTACTTTTACCTTAATGAAGTTGGGTTAGTAGAATTAGCAAGTTGTCTGTGTGAGGAATGTTTGTAGGGAACTGAAAGAGAAACGTTAGACAGATACATTAAAATTTAAAAGCCCTAATAATTATGCAATTATCAAATAAAGAATAATGATTTAGAACTAGGTAAACTCTAACTAATCCATTCATATAACAGTAGGGAGGTAAAATGGTTCATAAGGTGTCATTTATTGGCAAGAACATATAAGGCCCTACAATATTTATTTTGAGCAACCTTCTCAACCTTTATGTAGAGAATTGTTCATTCACCTGAACCACTAGAGATGGGGGGGGGATACTTACTTGAAAGGTTTTTTCCTTTTGATACAAGACCCATCCTAGAATTGAAAAAAAATATATATATAAGTAAGTAATGTGAATTAAGGGACAGGGATGTACTGAGAAAGGGTTAGGCTATATACATACCAGAGGTTGGGATCGTTGTTAGTAGTGGAAAAGTTCAGAAGGGGGAATTCAAAGGTCGGAGGGGAAATTCTGAAAACAAACATAGAGAAGGGGGTTACCGTCAATAGTTCAATAAATTAGCAAGCAGTATTAATAGACAAATTATAGGGAAACTTATTACCAGGGACGGAAGAGAGCTAGAGGAGAGAAGAGTAGGGGAAAGAAGTTCTGGGTAATCGTCGAGGAGTCTGTTAAAATCCTGGAAAAAGAGAGGGGGTTATAAAAGCCTAAGAAAAAAAAAAGGGTTTGGTTACTATTGGTTTTGTGAGGTAGTTTAACTTTTATATTTTCATGTAGGTAGGTGCACATTATTGTCCCTGCTGTTCCATTTTGAACAGCCAGTGTGTGCGCATCGCTCCGTCGGAAATTCATCATTTTAATGTAAAAACCGTGTGTGCAACATTTATTTACGAGTGTGGATCGATCCAAGGACTATTGTTTTTAGAAAGAAACAAAACTATAAGCGAACCAGCGAATTTATAGTGCGCGGGTGCAAGGCGTGGGACCCGTCAGATTTCTAGAAGAATTTCACGTAAGTACTGGCTTCTCTACCTAGCCTGCCCTTTTCCATATGGTCCTTCTTCCCGATTGTTTGTAATAGTTTTGTATAATTTCAAAAAATAAATATTTCTAAAATTAGAAAATCATCATTTTGTTACGTCATCATCAATATTTAGAGGTTATAAATAGGCATAGACATTTATTTTAATATCTTCAGATTGGTACTACTGTTGAATAATTTTGTACTCTGGAAACATTTCGAGTGAAATATCAGTTTGACATTTGACGTTTGCAAAGTTTTGACGTTTGTTTGTTTACTTTATCAAAATTGTTGGTAATTTTGTTGTTTACGAGTTTCTAAATAGTTTTATATACCTTTAATACGGTAAATAAGTCAAAATGAGTGCGGCAATAGAAAACCAGTCATGTAAACTTAGATTAGAGTCGATTCAGACTGCAGCCATGAGAGCTGCAGAGCCTGATAGCGTTAGTTCAGTGAAAGAAATGTTCCGTATGAAATACAAAGACTTGGAGGCAATCAAGGAAGCTTATCTTAGAACATTTATCGACATTGAGGTTAAACCTTCCAAAACATTTGATACGGAGCAACATCATGAAGACATGGTGGAATTTATGGATAAATATTATTCAATAAAGGTAATCTATGAAAGTTGTTTTGGTACGGAGCAAGTGGTGGATAGAACAGAAGCTAGGTCTGATAATTGTAAAGTAAATAAAGATCAAAAATGTAATGTGGATTTGCCTAAAATTAGACTTCCAAACTTCTCAGGTACGGTCATTCAGTGGTCCAGTTACAAGGCTATGTTTGACAGTATAATTGAAAATAATAATAGCCTATCTTCTGTTCAAAAAATGCATTACCTGATCAGTTCATTGTCAGGTGAGGCTGCTGGTGTTATCAAGCATTTACCTATATCTGAGCTGAACTATGCTGTTGCATACAAACTGTTAGTGGATAGGTATGATAATAAGCGCATGATGGCAGATGCTCATTTAGATGAAATCATTAATTTGCCACACTTGCCATCCAAACCCAACACCCATTTGCGTACATTTTTGGACACATTAAAGGAAAATCTACTTGCATTGGAAGCACTAAATATGCCTGTAACGCACTGGAGTTTCATTCTGTTGCATATTGTTTTAAATAAATTGGATACTCAGCTAAGAAATGATTTTGAATTACATGTAAAAATGTTAGATATGCCGAAGATGTCTGACATGCTTGAATTTATGGAATCACGTTGTAAAGCTATGGCGTGTGCATCATCTAAGCCCTCTGTACAAGGCATGCAAAGTGTACTTAAGGTCAATGCTTCCAATAATAGGCCAAACTCAAAGGTAGGTAGTTTTTTTTTTTTTTTTAATCTTTTATTTTAAAGAGAACTTGGTACAAATTTTGACCATGTCGTCCTCATAGGACCATCTTAATATAATTTACAAACAACTTAAGATCTAACACTTAAGCCGAACTTAACTAATCTGTAAAGCATTCTGGCCTCATCAGAACACGGATGGGACAGAGTACTGTTACATCCTCCGACATCACAAAAAATATTATTATTACTAATTTGCCTCCTCAAGTTCTCATTCCGAACACACTCCACCAAAATATGGTAAACATCCTCAACAACACCACATTCGGTGCAGTTGGGAGAATCAACCTTACGCATTAAAAATGCAAATTTATTTAGTGGAATGTGTCCCGAACGAATTCTGAACGCGTTTACAAGATCCTGTCTTTCCATATTACAAGAGTCAAACCAAGGATATCTAAAAGGGTCACATTGAATGGTTTTATACCATATGCCTTTACTTACAGATAATTCATTAAAATATTCTTTCCAAAGTTTAAAAACTTCCTCCTTCAAATATGTCAAAAGATCTGTGTAATACGGAAGAAATGAAATAGGGTCTCCATCGGTTAACGCTTCCTTAGCTAGAACGTCTGCCTTGTCATTACCATACAGACCTATGTGAGATGGGATCCATTGTAACTTTACTATTTTGTTATGAGACTGTAATTTTAACATAGACTCTATAATAGTATAGGCTATCGGTGCTCCTCGAAAAGTCGAGGTGCAACGAGCCACGTGTTGAAGCGCACTTTTAGAATCCGTCAATATAACGAAATTATTATAATGTACTATGTCAATATAAGATAGGGCTTCGGAAATCGCCACCAATTCTGCAAACATTATCGAAACATTTGAGACAATATTAAATTTCATCGATATATTAGCCTGAGGATCAAAGAAAGCCGCGCCTGTGTAATCCTTCTCTTTCGACCCATCTGTATATATTTTATAAAAACTACTATAACTACCGCTAATTAACTCAGTGCACTTATCATGTAAAAAACCAGTTCCTAAATGTCGTTTAGACTTTGAAACTCCCTCGACGTGAAATTCGATTTTCTTAGTCAGATCAATATTTTGTACCCACGTATTTAAAGAATACATCTCCAGCAAAGGAGAAGAGTGCACAGGAAAAGAATTAAACGAGTTATATATTGTGGTTAACAAAGGTTTCTTCTTTCTCGACCAGTACCGTTGATTTTGACATTGACTAGAAAGCTCCTCAATGAGTGTGATACTATTATTGTTCTTAAACGACCGACTTCTAAACCAAAATTTGCCAGCAAGGTAATATCGCCTCAAGTGGAGGGGTGGGAGACATAACTCACTTTCCATAACGTGAATAGGAGTACTTTTTATGAAGCCACCAATGACCCGCATAGCTTGATTCTGCACCTTGTCTAGCTTATACAAATGACTTTTTACACTCGTATCATACAAAAAACTACCATAGTCCAATCGACTTCGTATGATTGATACGTAAAGTCTACGCAAATGCTTAGGGTGTATGCCCCAACTAGACCCCGCTAAAACTTTAAAAACATTAAGGAATTTTTGAGTCTTTTCACATGTTTCGTTTATATGCTTACCCCATTTAAGTGACCGATCTAACCATAAGCCCAAATATTTGACACAATCTACAAGATGTACACTAGTACCCTCCAAATTAATACTTACATTTTGTCTATTAACACCTTTACGGAATAAACAAATCTTAGTTTTCTTTCTAGAAATTTCTAATCCTAGTCTCTCAATAATCTTACAAAAAACATTCAAGGCTAATTGGAGGTTCCACGAACCTTCATTAATTTTCTTACAGGATACATATAATACAAAGTCATCCGCATATTGCGATATAAAAGCATTGACAATTTCATGACATACGCGCATAGTGACGACATTAAATAACAATGGGGACATAGGATCCCCCTGAGCAATACCACGCCCTGTGGTTCTCGATAGACTGTATTCGTCCTGAGAGTATATCGACAATTCTCTGGCACATAAAAATTCCCACAAGTAATTGCAAATTTCCAACCCCACCCCAAGATTGTCCAACATCTTTAACAAAATTGTGATGTCTACATTATTGTAAGCACTGTCAATATCTATAAAACAACACAAAGTAAAAAAGTTTTTTGAAAAATTTAATTGTATAGTAGATACAAGACGAGTTAGACTATCGAGACCCGAGCGAGATTTTCTGAAGCCTACGTTATTCTTAGAAAAACAGCCTTTCTTTTCTAGGTACCATTCAAGTCGATGTTTTATGATTGTATGGAATATTTTACATGGACAAGACATAAGAACAATAGGTCTTACTGCTACAGATTGTGTATTGTTACCAGGCTTCGGTACAGGAACTATTTTCATTCTTCTCCACTGTATAGGAACTACACCCTCAGCAAGCAATTTATTATATATATCAATTAGCGTTAACTTACCAACAGTGGGAAGATTAAAGATCATAGAATAGGAAATACCATCATCACCTGGAGATGTATCTTTCCTTTTTATGGCTTGCTCCAGCTCCTGCATCGAAACCGGAGCAACAAGTAAATGATTGGAAGATAAAAACACAGGCATCTTGGGAGTTACATAATCTGGAGACAAACTATGAATCAGTTTATTGGCCTTATTCTCATCAATGTGGAATTTTGGTAATCTGTAGCCTTTCATCCACTTCATTTGTCGCCACATATCACTAGAGGAAGACGTGTTATCTATTTTACTACAGAATTCATGCCAGGCTTTATTTTTGGCTTTGCGAATAAGTCTTTGAGCAGATGAAACTTTAACTTGAAGTGCTATTAAGTTTTGAGGAGTGGAATTTTTCCTAAAAGCAGTGAGTGCTAGTCTTCGTTCAGCCACTGCACGAGAAATTTCTGTGTTCCAATATGGTTTAGGGGTGAATTTTTCGAGACGCAGAGGGTCTTGACATACTTTAACAGTAGGGATATGCTCATCAGCAGCCGAGTTCATAGCTTCAATGAACTGGTCGTAAGCTTCTTGGTGGTCACTGGGCGAAGTAACGTCAGAGAACACATTGTGGAGAAAACTTTTGTACTGGGGCCAATTTGCTTTCTTAAAGTTTCTTTTTCTGAGGTGTTCAGGACGCGGTGTGGTATCAATTTTAAGTTTGATCAAAAGATGGTCACTACCTAGGTTTTCGTTTGTAACTTTCCAGTCAAACCTCAGAGCTATATCCGAAGAAGCTATAGAGACATCCGGAGAAGTTTTTTGAAGTCTGCCATTAACTAGCTTGATACGAGTTGCCGATCCATCATTGAGGGAAACGAAATCATTGTCTAGTATGGCATCATATAATTGATTGCCTCTTGTGTCAGTTTTACAGGACCAGATACTGTGATGAGCATTGAAGTCTCCTGCTATTAGGGTTCTCTCCCCAAGTAGAGCAAAGACTGAATCCCAGTCACTAGCAGAAGTATGGACGTTTGATGGGCAGTAGATAGCGATGATATTATTAATGTGTGAACAATTTAGCAGCTTAACATGAAGGATCTGAATCTCAGGATTTATGTTATGAACTTGAAGTAATTGCGCTCTTACAGAAGAATGAATAACCACTGCTATACCCCCATAAGAATCTTCGCGGTCTTGCCGGTAAACATTGTAGCCGCTTAACCTTAGATCTCTTTCAGGATCAAGCCAGGTCTCGCTCAGTATTGCAATGTGTATCTTTTCCTGTGACAGCATTTGTTCAAATTCAATTAATTTTGGGAGGAGACTTTGGCAATTCCATTGGATAATGTTAACTGTTAATTGTGTAGAGAGACTAGTCATTTTGGAAAAATGATTTAATCGCAGTCCACTGTGGTATATAGTCTACTAAAGCGCTTAGGACCCAGTCCAAAATTATTTTACTACACAGCTTTAGTTTAGCCTCAAATGACATTCTGCTCATAAATATAGTTTCTTGTATTTTAACAAGCAACTGCCGAAAAGAACATTTATCCATTTCCTTAAGTTCCTTGTGTTCATTATTTTTTTCCGTATCAGAATCAGAGTTATGTTCCGACAGATCCTCTTCCTGCGAGTGCCCTCTATCTCTCTCCCTCACTCTGACTTTCTTAATTTTCTTATCTTTCTTTTTTGGTGTTTCGACGGCTTCTGGTTTTTTTTCATTGTGAACCACTGCTGAGACTCTTAACACCTGTGCATATGAAACACTCTGACCCGTAGAATCAGATTCTTCATCTACATTAGTAATTGATTTGGCAATCGGAGGAGATGTATTGCGGGAAGGATGAGGTGAGTTTTGTGGTGAAGGTGCCACATATAGTGTCAGTGATCTTTTATATGTGCAATTGAACTCAGCCATCAATTCTCGTAAGCGTCTTTCTTTTTTGTAAACTGGACATACCTTGGCCAAAGCCATATGTTTCCCAGAACAATTCACACATTTAAAAAATGAAGATTCACAGTTCTGATGATTATCTCCGCATTTAGGGCAGGTTATTTTGTTAGCCGGACATACTTTCAAGTTATGTCCGAATCTCCAGCATTTCGAACATTGGGTTACAGGAAATATGAACGGATCTACCTTTATTCTAGTATCATGTGTGAAAATATACAAAGGAAGTGACGGCCCCTTAAAACATATCTTCACCGACTCACTATTTTCCCAATTACCATTAAATAGGTTGCGTCTTTGTAGTCTTTTAACATTAATTATTGGAATGTCACTGGTTAAGTTTTCTACGATCTCATCATCTGTTAATTCCAAATCAATATTTTTTACCACTCCAACAGACATACCAACTTCAAATGTTTTTTGAAATTTATACTCCTTGTCTATAAAGTACCTGCATTGTAATAATTTTTCAGCACTTTCCTCATTAGTAAACTGTAGTAATACTTTATATGGATTTATGTATTTAACCCTAGCGACATCCATTATTTGCTCTGATTTCAGCACGCGTGCCAAACCAATTTGCTTGGGTAATTTCTCATTTTTTGAAGTCATACTAATCTCAATTTTTTCCTCCGGTATTCTTGTCAAACTGTCACTATTGTCACTACGAGCCAATATCTTACCACGTCTCCCGACCTCCGACCATATCTCATCCTCATTCACCTCCCTCGTTCTCTTCCCAACACGGTTCGAATTTACTTTTTCGCTAAGATGCTCCATATTTTCCATAAAAGTATGCTCACTATCTACGTCGTTATTATCAATGATATTACACTCCCGCTCGTTGTCACTGGGTATCGTTTCACTATCCATTCTCAATAAACAAAATTGGCAACATAAACATAGCAGGTAGGTAGAAGCTAATAAGCGCGATACAAAGGTGAATAGGCTATACGTCCTACCGCCACGAAAACCGTCGCTGAACTGAGGTAGGTAGTTACTCATCAAGTTATACAAAAAATTGTGTTTGTTGTAATGGAGAGGCACATGAGTTGTATTGTTGCCAAACATTTTTGGATATGTTGCCACGGGATCGGAAGGGGTTCGTTACAGCTAACCGTTTATTCTAGAATTGCTTACGTCCACATTCGAGCAAAAAATGTTTATCGAAACAAGTCTGTAAACATTGCAGGGGATTTCATCATTCGCTTTTACATTTTCCAAGGACATTCAGCAACCAACAAAATGGTTCATTATCACAAAATCATCTACAAGGAAACTCATTACACAACACTTCACAGGGAAACTCATCTCAAAACATTCTACAAGGAAACTCATCATCAAACACTCATGGTAACTCATCACAAATGGTCCAAGTTCATGGTCAAGGTTCTTCTGAGGTTTCAGCTAATAGCTCAACCTTCCAGGATAAAATTTATCAATATCATACTGTTCTACTTGCAACAGCTATAATTCATATTAGGAATGGCAACGGGGAATGGTGTGAAGTTCGTTCTCTAATTGATCCTGGTTCAATGTGCAGTTTTGCAAGCGCCTCATGTGCAAAAAGGTTAAGGTTACCAGTTCAAAGAGATTCATTTTCAGTTTCAGCACTCGGTGGAGGGGAAGTTCAACGCACTGATGGATGGATATCATGTGATATTAAACCAAGGTTTTCTGAAGAGCCAATATTCAAGGCTTCAGCTTGCATCATGCAAAGGCTCACTAAGGATCTTCCATCTTCTTATATACCGGAAGGGATTTCTCATCATTTTGATGGTTTGATATTGGCAGATCCAACATTTCATAGAAAGGGAAAAATTGATTTTCTTCTTGGGGCTGATCTTTATGACCGCATTCTCATGGGCGGTTCACCAATCAAATTGCAGCCTGATCTACCAGCTGCAATCCAAACAAAATTAGGTTTTATTCTGATGGGTAAAACAAGTATTGATAGGGGTATTTCATCATCAAAGGATATTTCAGCATTTCATAGTACTTGTGAAAATACACTTGAACAATCAATTGTCAAGTTTTGGGACATGGAAACGGTACCATCAGCCAAACAAATTTTGAGTTCTGAAGATGCTTTCTGTGAAGAACATTTTCTGTCAACACATAAAAGGGATAATAGTGGTCGGTTTTCTGTGCAGTTGCCTTTCAAAGCGGATGCACCATCTTTAGGGGAGAGTAAGGAGATTGCTATGCGTAGGTTATCCAGTTTAGAGCGAAGGTTGTATAGAGAACCACTTCTCAAAGAAATGTATGGTGCGTTTTTAAGGGAGTATGAAGAGTTGGGACATATGACTCTTATACCTAATCCAGAATTGAATCCAGGTTTGTATTACATTCCTCATCATGGAGTACTGCGACTGTCTAGTAGTATTACTAAGCTTCGTGTAGTGTACGACGCGAGTAGCGCCACTTCGAATAAGATTTCATTAAATCAGGTTTTATTGTCAGGACCAAAGCTACAACAAAATATAGTTGACATCATTACACGATTCAGGGTTCATACCCTAGTTTTTACTGCTGATATTAAGCAAATGTTTAGGCAAATCAACATACAAGAAATCCATCGTCCTTATCAAAGGATTTTATGGCGCTCAAGTGACAATGAAGCTGTGAAGGAGTACGAACTCAACACTGTAACGTATGGTGTCACAACTGCTCCTTTTTTGGCAATGCGGAGTCTCAGGAAATTAGCTGAAGAAGGACAGGAAGTACATGCAGATGCTAGTAGGGTAATTCTACAGGACATTTTTGTCGATGATGTTGTTTCAGGTGGCTCATCTTTACCGGAGGTTCTTAAACTGAAGGATGATCTCATAGCTCTTTTAAAGTCTGGTGGATTTGAACTTAGAAAATGGTGTAGCAATTCTAAAGAATTTGTAGCAAGTATTCCAAAGGAACATTGTGAGGTGCCACTGGAATTTAACATTGATGGAGACTCTGTCATCAAAATTTTAGGACTTAAATGGAACTCAGCGGATGATAGTTTCTTGTACACAGCAAATATGGACACAGACGTCTATACAAAACGAGCGCTTCTTTCAAACATTGCTCGGTTATATGATCCATGTGGCTGGTTAGCGCCTGTGGTTTTCAAGGCTAAAACCATGATGCAAACATTGTGGCTTTTACAGATTGGATGGGATGAAACCCCTCCTCAGGAATTCATTAAAGAATGGAAATTGTTTTCAGGGACTTTTTCAGCTTTACGTGATATATCAATACCTCGTCATATTCTACATGGTTTGGGTAATGATTATTAGTTACATGCATTTAGTGATGCTAGTGAAAAGGGGTTCAGTGGAGTTTGTTATTTACGCTTTACAGATGAAGCAGGCTCTACTAAGGTTTTTTTGCTTGTAGCAAAATCAAAGGTCGCTCCAA
Organism: Ypsolopha scabrella; assembly: GCA_910592155.1. Taxonomy (NCBI): domain Eukaryota; kingdom Metazoa; phylum Arthropoda; class Insecta; order Lepidoptera; family Ypsolophidae; genus Ypsolopha; species Ypsolopha scabrella. The sequence goes on along the minus strand of OU342981.1, from coordinate 9,700,707 downwards.
TCAAGCAGCGATTAACAATTCCCAAATTGGAATTGAATGGCGCGCTACTAGCAGCAACACTAACAAATTATATTAAGGATATTCTCTCAATGGTAAAATTTTCATCTGTTCACATATGGTGTGACTCCACTATTGTGTTGTCATGGCTATGTACATCTCCACATTCGCTTAGGATGTATGAAGGAAATAGGGTGTCCCAAATACATAACCTCGTCGACCCATCGGTTTGGCGATACGTCCCTACGAAAATGAACCCGGCAGATGCGGCGTCACGTGGTCTTTATCCAGATCAATTGGTGCATCATCCATTATGGTGGGACGTACCTTGGCTTGCTGGCGCTCCTGATGATTGGCCGCGTCGTAAGGTTGAACAGTCGACGACTATGGTGGAGTTGCCAGTTAATGTAGAGCCAGGTGCGGATGTAGAGTCGGTGGTAGAGACTACACAAAGGGAATGTTTCATCGGAGTAAGCGAGTGCGATAGCTCTCTTCTCATGCGTTACAGTTCTCTTTCAAAACTGCTACGCATCACATCTATATGTTTGAGATTTATTCACAACTGTCGATCTAAATTAGTCGATAGGAAATATGGTTATTTAACTTCAAAGGAAATTGATTCTTCATTAATATTATGGGTAAAGGACGTTCAGCAAAAATCATTTGAAAAGGAGATTTCTCTTATCTCAAATAATAAACAATGTAAAGGTTTAGATCGGTTGTCTCCGTTCATGGATGACAAGGGTATACTTCGTGTAGGAGGAAGGTTAAAGAATTCGTTGTTGCAGTTCGATGCAAAACATCCCATTTTGCTACCTCGTGCTCATCATCTCACCGATCTCATTGTGGATAGTTATCATTTGAAGTATCTTCACGTTGGACCGAGCACTTTATTATCGCTTATTCGTCAAAGGTTTTGGATCATGTCTGGAAGACAAGTGGTACGGCGTAGAGTGTTCAAATGCTTAAGGTGTTTTAGAGCCCGACCTAAGTTTTCTGAGCCAGTCATGGCGGACCTACCCTCAGGTAGAGTTCAGCCATCAAAGGTTTTCTCATCAGTGGCTGCGGACTTTGCGGGTCCTTTTTACGTCAAGGAAAGCAATCTACGTAAGGCAAGTCTACAAAGCATATTTGTGTATCTTTGTGTGTTTCTCTACCAAGGCTTCGCACCTAGAGACCTATCGACTGAGGCCTTCTTGGCAACCTTTCAAAGGTTTATATCACGTAGAGGTCTTTGTAGAGCTATTCATACTGATAATGGCACGAATTTTCAAGGTGCTAATAATAATTTAAAGGACATTTATAAATATATGTCTAAATCGGAAAATTTAGATAAACTAAATTCTCAGTTATCGGATTATCAAGTTCAATGGCATTTTGGGCCTGCGTCAGCGCCGCACTTCAATGGGTTGGCAGAATCTGCTGTGAAGTCAGCAAAGCATCATGTCCTGCGAGTCGTTGGGGAGCAACGATTAACTTTCGAGGAGCTTTCGACACTGTTTTGTAGAGTAGAAGCCATACTTAACTCGAGGCCCTTATCTCAAATGTCATCAGATCCCCACGATTGTCAGCCGTTAACACCTGGACATTTCCTTGTAGGATGCCCTCTTAACACTTATCCCGAGCATGACATAACGGATTTAAAGTTACATATGTTGTCAAGATGGCAATTAATTCAAAAAATGTCTCAGGGATTTTGGAAGCAGTGGTCTCAAGAGTATTTGCATACGCTGCAACAGCGTAACAAGTGGACTGCACCACAAAATAATTTAAAATTAAACGATTTAGTTTTAATAAAGGATGATTCACCTCCATTGCATTGGAAATTAGGTAGAGTCGTGAGTCTACACCCTGGAAAAGATGCTGTAGTCAGAGCAGTTACAGTAAAAACACAGAATGGGACTTTAGTGCGTCCAGTAGTTAAGCTTTGTTTGTTGCCAGAGTAATAACCATGTATTTATTAAGATATAGAGTTAGGTAATTTTTAGTTTTAGTGGTTAAATTAACATATTTTGGGAAGTCAGCTTAAAGCTGCCTTCGGGGGGCTGTTATGGTTACTATTGGTTTTGTGAGGTAGTTTAACTTTTATATTTTCATGTAGGTAGGTGCACATTATTGTCCCTGCTCCCCTTCCATTTTGAACAGCCAGTGTGTGCGCATCGCTCCGTCGGAAATTCATCATTTTAATGTAAAAACCGTGTGTGCAACATTTATTTACGAGTGTGGATCGATCCAAGGACTATTGTTTTTAGAAAGAAACAAAACTATAAGCGAACCAGCGAATTTATAGTGCGCGGGTGCAAGGCGTGGGACGCGTCAGACTTCTAGAATAATTCCACGTAAGTACTGGCTTCCCTACCTAGCCTGCCCTTTTCCAGGGTTTAAGAAAGGAACATAACTTACAGGAGAGGAAACAGGAGAATATTGCAGAAATATTAAAAGAAAGGGGGTTAGAAGGTTAAGGTGATAACTACTTAAACAAATAGAGATTCTGATCTTAGGCAAAGTATAGAACACTTACCGGGAGGAGAAGAGAGGTTTGGAAGTTGGTGTGAGGAAATAGAGGTTGTTCTGACTGAAATAGGACATAAAGATTATCGATTACCATGAAATAGATTAGTAGAAGAAAAAAAAAAACAAATCATCACATGGACATTGAATGGATAAGCATCTCTAAAGGTGTTTCACTTACTGGTAGACTAGCAGGAGCAGGAGGACAAGGGTTTTGGGCCAGATCATTTGTAATTAGGTCTATAAGGATAGCGTGGGAAGGGCAGTTTTCAGGATTGCAGATAGGGGGATAATGGCTAGGGGAGTCCAAGTTGGTAATGTCGGTATTAAGGAGGTATTCAGGGCTATAGCTGGTAGAGGAGTAGTAGTTAGGGAGATTAGAGTTAGGAAGCTTCAGGAATATGAAGCACTTCGGGGTCAGGCATAACTGTTAGGGGCAATTGAGATGAAGATGGTTCCCAGTTAAAGGGGAGAGTAGAGGGAATGGCGGGAAGAGGTTCTGGGAGTGGAACAGGGGAAGCATTGGAGATGGAAAAGGGAGCATTTAGGTTAGGCGGTGCAAACAAGGTTAGGCGAAGAGTTGAAGGATCCCAGTGGAAGGGGGGACTAGGAGAAGCAGGAGCTAGATATGGGTATGAGACGGTAGATGGCTGAAGTTTTTGTTTCTGAAAAGGAAAAAGCAATACATTGGTGGAGTACAATCGGCAATTTTTTTCAGAGAAAAGGTAGATTAGGACAAGTGAATTAGTTAGGCATACTCGGGGTATGAATGAGGCAGGGGCTAGGAAAGTAATTAGTTAAAAGGAGTCTAGGTTAATTAACTGAGTCTTCTTGAGAGCTTTTTGCCTCTTCCTTAGGTGGGACCTCAGCATAACTGTGAGTTCTTTCATGGAAAGAGGTGTAGAAGCTTCATGGTTCAAGCGCGATAGTAATTCCCGCCTACTTTTTTTCTTAAAGGTGATAGATTTGAAGAGGGGATCGTTTGAGTCCCAGAGGGATGGGTAGTCTCTAATTAGTTCATGGAAAGACATTATTTTTGAACAAATTGTGATTTGAAGTATGAGACGGTAGATGGCTGAAGTTTTTGTTTCTGAAAAGGAAAAAGTAATACATTGGTGGAGTACAATCGGCAAGATTTTTCAGAGAAAAGGTAGATTAGGACAAGTGAATTAGTTGGGCATACTCGGGGTATGAATGAGGCAGGGGCTAGGAAAGTAATTAGTTAAAAGGAGTCTAGGTTAATTACCTGAGTCTTCTTGAGAGCTTTTTGCCTCTTCCTTAGGTGGGACCTCAGCATAACTGTGAGTTCTTTCATGGAAAGAGGTGTAGAAGCTCCATGGTTCAAGCGCGATAGTAATTCCCGCCTACTTTTTTTCTTAAAGGTGATAGATTTGAAGAGGGGATCGTTTGAGTCCCAGAGGGATGGGTAGTCTCTAATTAATTCATGGAAAGACATTATTTTTGAACAAATTGTGATTCGAAAACGTCAACCCACCAAAGTTGGAGAATATTTGTAATATCGGACCGTTACGGACGCTAAACGCTTCGGAAAAATGGCGGGGATTTTGGCACATGCGTACTGCAGAACAATTGAGTTAGGTTGTGTGCAAAGAGAAGTTATGTTAGGTATTGACATAGATAATGATTATTGAGGGTTTATCTTAAATTCCTGAGTAATTAAATTTTGCGCAACCAAGCAAGAGGTTTGACCCATTCTAGATAAGGATAAATAGGAATATGGGGAATTTAGGGATTAAACAAGGTCCATGAAAAGGTTTAGTGCTTGTATGGAAATAGTGCGCAATATCGACTTTACTTACATTGTTCAAGACGTAAAATATTTCGGGCACGGATCTTTCCAGTATTAGGGGTTGAAGATGTGTAATTTAAATTGACTTGCGTTTAAAAAACCATGAAAAATTGTGAGAAAAAAATATAAAACCTCAATGTACCTATGTATTGTCTAGGGCAGAGACAACTGTTTGTCTATCTAAAAGGAACGTTCTTTATGGTAATTTAGGTGGGTCGCACACTAAGTATCAATCTTAAATATCTATAAAGGAAAAGGTGAAGGCCATAAATTTGTAGGAGAATGCAAGATATTTATTATTAGAGTAGACTAGTCTGTACAAGATCAATAAGATGTGATCCTTATTAGTATCGAGCTAACACATAGAACAATGGCTGAGGATCACAAACGGGTAAATATTGAAAAAGACATCGTGGGTGTGGTTATGACTCTCAACACAATACTCACTACCAACCACTAGCTATTGTTGTAGTGTCGGTTACAAAAGACCAAATAAAACGCATGCCACCAACTCCATAGTCCTTGGTTTGGTCGTTCGTTGTGGGTTGAAGTTAGTTGCACAACGGGTAAAGTTTTGACACTTGATGAGTCCCGTGACGGAATTGTAGGTGTTTATTGTGGAAAGCTGTGGTTTGTTGTGGAAAGCTGTGGTTTGTTGTGGACTTATAACCGCACGCTTAACCCTTATTCAAATGGATTTTTTTTTCGAGAAAAATTAAAATGAGGTACGGTTTTTAGGAAAGTTGAGTCCGTAGATTCCGAAAAAAATATTTTTTTTTGATAATATGGAGGGAAATGTGGTTTTTCCGGTGGGAAATTATTTCCCATTATTCGTTATTGCAAAGCAAAATATTATCAAGTGGGAAAATATTTCCCACTATCCGGTACAGCTCACAAATTTTGATTAATTTTTACTACAATTTCTATACAAGTTAGTTGCTTCTACTTTGCTTGTTTTTTTTTTGTTAGAGATAAAAGCTATAAAATGATACAATAGTATTAGGAACAATGTTTTAATAAAAAAAGTACACTTAAATGCCTGAATACTATGGATTACTCATTGAGGTGGAACAGTGTGAAATTTTTTAAAGCAGTTCTTCGCACACAGAGCTACTTCACAGGTGGAACATTGTACTTTTGTCCTCTGTTCTTTCTGTTTAGTGCTGCAAAATCTACATCGTTTATATGTATTCGTTTCTTCTGGCATGTGTATGCCCACATTGAGTAAACGAACTTCATCCGGTACGCCAAAGTTGCCTCCTTTTTTCTTTTTAAAAAGTACGCCTGTTTGTCCTTGTCCTTTACGTGTCGTATAATTGTCTATTAGGCCACGTGCTAAGCGCAATCTAAAATCTCGGTGTCCATGCAGCGTTGCAACATGTGTGTAGTTGTAGGTAATATATGCATTTATTATTGCTGCATCAAACCCAAAGAAGAACAGTCTTATCCAGTATTTTCTTGATTTGCGGTTGATTGGATACGATGATCTAAAATGGTCAAATAGATCTACCCCGCCCATGCTAAGGGTATACGAAGCAATCGCTTTCGGGCAAAGTATATCTGCTTTAGAGCCGTCCTTTTGGGTTCTCTTCACAAGTAGTACATAAAGTGGCTGATGGGCTGTGGTGAGTACTGCAACTTCTTTAGTATCAAACCATTTAATGGCGGTAATCGGATCTGCAGTAACAACTGCAAATTGGTGCTTTTCCAATCTCAGTGGCTTTGGTTGCTTTTTCTTTATTATATCAGGTAGATCCTTCCTATTGCTTCTGACTGTCCCTACTGCATAAATATTTTTTTCATAAAGATCTTCCATAAGATTGCAACTGGTGAAGAAATTATCGAAGGCAACTAAAGTATTCCTTGGTAAATTAGCACAGAGTTTCATAACAACATTGTAGCCAAGACCTTCGTTTTCAGTGCTGTCGCCTTTGCCCGTATATACGTCAAATTGGTACAAGTATCCGGTTTTCGCATCACACCTTGCCCAAACTTTAAATCCTCTTTTGATAGGTTTTTTTGGCATATACTGCTTTAGCGAACTTCGGCCTTTAAATTTCACCATGCACTCATCAACCGATTGCACCTGAGAATTGTGTGCTTCTCTCTGAAAAACCTTGTTCAGTACTGTGATAAGGAGTCTCAGTTTATATAGTTTGTCGTAATCAGAAGAACCTCTTGGTGGTTCCAGCTCATTATCATTTAAGTGGAGGTTTTCCGTAATTTTTTTAAACCTCACAATTGGGAAAACTTGGGCAATTTCTTTGTTGTAATAGAAGGGATCTGAATACCAGTACAATTCCATGTCTGGAAGAGGATTTAAGCCCATCATGATCAAGACTCCGAGATACGCCTTAATATCCTTTTCAGTGACTGGTTTCCAGTTGTTGCTATTTTTTTGACGAGCGTATCTATTTGTTTGTTCGACTATTACTAGAATCAATTCATCAGGAAAAAACCTTTCAAAAACACTCAGTGGTGAAGTTTTGTGTGTGTCACTGGCATTGGGCTTAAAAGGCTTTTCAAAAAGAGGAACATCATGGGTTCTCATTTTTGTCTCCCATACTCTTGGTTGAGAACGGTCTCTGCGTATCTGGTTGTCAGATTCAGGCTCTTGTTGATCATCTGCCAAGAACTCTTGCAAAGGAATGTCAATGTTGAAATTATCGTCTGGTCTGTTTATGGTCACATTTTGCTCATGGAGAGAAATATTTGGTGAGATATTTTCAAGATTATCTAGTAATTCTTGTTGAATTCCATCAGACGAGTGAATCTCTTGTTCTTGAGTGCATTTGTCCTGTGATTGAGGTGTTGTATATATGTCATGCTCAGAATCAGAAATAGTTGCCAAAGCACCATCTATTTTTTGTTTATTTGTGTTATGAGATGTTTCTCCTAAAATTGTCAGTAAGGAATCCGTCGAAACTTGCTGGTCCTGTATAGTGGGTGTTTCTTCTACATCATCATCATCCACTATATCGTTGAAGCCAAAGATATGTTCAAGACGCTGTTCAATTGTGCAATCATCATGTTGATTGAGGTAACTATCGGAAGGAGAATGAATACTGTTGACATAGCATGAGTCGTCTTCAGAATCTGTGTCTGATAAATCTGAAATGTCAGCAATGTTTCTGACAGAGTCTTCTAATTCCTTCGCAGCTAGCACTATCTTACGTTTCTTTTTGTCCATTTTTCCAAAATGCTGGAAGTAAATAATAAGAATCAGGAATCATAAACTTCTAATACTGACATACGTGGCAGGCAAAAAGTAAAATTCCGCCGTTTACAAACGGCGTCGTCAGTTTCTAAACGCTCGCTATTTTGCAGTTTGCCGTTCGGCAAATTGAAAAATGCCCGCCGTTTGTAAAATGACTTCGTCATTTTCTAAAATGCCGAAATCAAAAGTCTTTCACCAAAAAGGAGGAGGACCGTGTTAGGTTTACATGTAAGTACATTTTAGGAGCCGAGCGAAGCGGAACGGAGCGAGGCAAACCTCAATACTCCTAACAGAATGACTATATGGAGAGGCAAATTAGAAAATGCGGATTTCTACTATTTGACGAAGATTTGTCTATTTGACGAATAGCGATCGTTTAAAAACTGACGACGCCGTTTGTAAACGGCGGAATTTTATTATTTGCCTGCGACTTATGAACTATACAGGTAACTATTTCGTTCAATAAACTAACATGTTCTTTTGTATATAGATAATTTCTTTTTTTTTGCTGCAGGAACAAACAGTGGGAAATTATTTCCCACATATTTTAACTTAAAAAAATCCAACAAATATCAGTTCTACAATGTCAGTAACCATGAAATGTATTCAAAAAACATATCTTATTTACAAAAATATTGTGTTTAGGCACTTACCAGATTTTTTTATCCAAAAACTTTCAATAAACTTCACAAGAACCGGTTTTTGTTGCAAAAAATCTCGAATTGTGATTTTCACATTCACGTACGATGACAGCTCGTGCTTTTTAAAAAAGTGTTGCCATTAATAAAATTTGAAATTTAATCAAGATATTTTTGTTCCTGATGTTGGTTTTGACCAGAGTTACCAGTAAAAAAATAAAAATCATTTTTTTGATTCGGACTAAGTGGGAAATAATTTCCCTATATTTGATTAAGGGTAAACATACTTTGTTTTGTTTTTTGTACAAATCGTATAGTGCGTTCCGAATCAGGACATGATCTATTACTTATATCGCGTCTATCGTCATTCCGAATTGCTGATGGCTGTACAGTGGAGCCCGCATCAAGCTATACACATTGAGTATAAGCTGACCTCTCATTGTACGGGAAGCCTATACAATGAGAGGTCAGCTTATACTGAAAGTGTTTAGCTTGATGTGGGCTCCACTGTACAACGTGAGTGGTTTGATGGTGCTGTCGGCGCCATTCAGAACCCGGTCGTAATGTCATTGTATTAATCTAGCTAGCTTGGAAACCGACCAAATCAAATAAAACTCTTCCATCTCACTGCCTAAACTAGAGCTGCGGCAACTTGAACATATCGGATAGCCTTCGTTATTTTGTTGTGAAGACAGGTCCATGTTATAGAGCATAATTGTAATTTTGTTGAAAGAACGGTGGTTCGAGGAATAGAATCATCTACAAATGAGAGGGCATGGTGCAAATTGTATTGATTTGCGAATCTGTCATTTTGGAAAAAGGAAATGAAGGCATTGGCACAATACACACAAAATTTTCGATTTAAGTTAACGTAGGCAAGGTCTCATAGAAAAATTACATTTAGGTACCCAGCAATTTTACTAAAGAATTTCTCTTCATAATACATAAGTATATTTAAGGTTTTGTTAGGGAAGACAGGGCAACTACAAGGAGTTGCTAATTTATGATTACTTTATGCTTTAATTGTTTTTTTGAGAACAGATATGAATTAGGATTAGATCACTGTTAGATAGGAAAATCTTTTAAGGGTTAATAGATGTGGGAAGAGGTATGACGAAAATAATAGGATTGGGATCCGTTGTAACTTAACTTCTAATCATAAGTTCGACAAAATCTGGTCTCGTCTTCGGTTCTGTCTTCTTACTTTTACTCTTTTGAAGAAGAGCAACATGGTAGGGGAAGTAAAAGTTTTGTTTATTAATCCCATGAGGAATAAGAATTCATCCCAAAATGATCTCAATTTATTAATTACCATTAAGAAACTTGACTCAATCACCTAAAGATTGAATGTTATATAAAAAAACTTAAGGTGATGATCTATGTCACATAAACTGGTTTTAAGAATTAATGAAATAAAATTATTAGAAGTTGTAGGGAAGAAAGGAAAGGCAAATAATTAGGCAAGAGAATCTCGCTTGGGGAGGAGGGCGGGGGTTTCTATTGTGAAACAAACATCACACAGATTAGTGTTACCAATGTAATTTTGAATAATTAATAATTTGGGTTTTCTTTGTGTGTTATAGAAGCAGAATAAAAGGATAAGGGCCAAAAATGGTTAGGCCAAGCCGTAAAAGAAAACTACCGACCGGGTATGCTGATCAAGAGATAGTAGACATTCATGAGGAAGGTAATATGGGAGAACTAGAAGAAACACAGTTTATTAGCCAGAATGAAGTAGGAGAAAATAACCACCAACCAAAGAAACAGAAAATCTTAAAATCCAAAACCAAAGTTAAGGGGAAGCAGGAACAGGGGGTCGGAGTATTATATAGAATGCTACGCCGAACAATAGGAACAGTTACATCAAAATTAGAGGAGTTGAGTCAGGAAGTCAAGGACACAAAGAACCTAGTGGAAATTAAGGATAAGAACCAAGTAACTGGGGCAGAGTTAGTCACGGCTGGAAACTCACGAACCCAGTTGGAATGTGTAGTGGAGGGCAATAATTGTGTTGGTATGCCAACGGAACAATCTTCATCACTTCAAGCGGAATGTTTGATTCAGCCTGGTAGAGACATAACAGAAAAGGAGGGTAGGAACATAATCTACAACCTGAGAAATTTTAATATAGAGAAACCCAAGTATGGAAAGAAGGAATATTATCACCCGGTGACCTTCATAGAAGATTTGGAGAGGTATTTAGTGAAAATGTCTAAAGATGGGAAGGAATTATAATTAATACTAGAATGTTTGGTAGAAGAGGCCAGAGACTGGGCTAGGATCTATAAAGGTCGTTGGTCAACGTTTGAAGATTTTAAGTTAGATTTTCTAACTACGTTTTGGGGAGAAAACGAGCAAAATGAACTTAGAAGAAAAATAGCACAGGGATGTTGGGATCGCCAAAAGAACATTTCAATGTTGAACCATTTCCTGAAATTAGCCGGGAAAGCTCAAATGTTAAACTTTACTATCCCGGAAAAACAACTGGTAGCGGATATAATTAGGCACTACCCCAAGCATGTTCAGCAGGTGCGGACGACCACTAAAACTGAGACCATATTGGGGACAGCAGAGTCTTAGGAGTATGGATGATATTAACAGACAGGAAGCGCACATCTATGCACCATCAGGCAAAACCAACCACCCCGAAAAGAAGAAAAGGGAATATCAACAAGGTTATCGAAAATGGCAGAGGCCTAATACAGTGCAGAGGGGGCAAGCGGTTAGCAGTGCGAGTGTTGAATCACCACAGGATGAAGTTACGGTGTTAAACTAGAGGAGGCTGTAATTTCTGTTCCCGATTCGGCCTCAACCATAGGGGACAAAGCATTTTATATGATGACTAAGATGGGGTGGAAACCAGGTCAAACGTTAGGTTTGAATAATAGAGGGCTAAGGGTTCCTTTGGTAGGCATTAATCTAGAGCGAGAAGAAGGAGAAGGACTAGGTTTCAGGGCCCCTAAATTAAAAGAGATGCAAATCCCTGAACAGATAGTAGGAATATTAAAGTTGAAATCGGAAGCAGAGCTTGTTGAGATCAATGTTAATCAAACAATTTGCTTAGTATTCGAAAAAGAGACAGAATCATCTGAACAAACAAACTTTAAATCTGAGATAATAGTATCTATATTAGGGATGGAAATAACTGGTCTTGTCGATTCGGGCAGCGATATCACCTGTGTGTCAGAAGAGTTTTGGGAAGAGATAAAGCAAATTAACCCAAATGTACCAGTTATGCCTATAAAACCGATTCAGATAAAACCCGCTGTGGGACCCAGGAGTCTAGACATACGAAGTTTAGCATTATTACCTTTAAGAATGGGGAAATTTGAAAAGGACACAGGGTTTTTAATAGTCCCCGGGTTGAGTAGACCTCTCATTTTAGGTTTCGATTGGATGAAAGCAAATAAAATAAAGTTTGTTTTGAGTGGACCGGAAAAAGGAATTTTTGTCGAACACGGGAGAGAAAGCCTATTAATAAAGTTTTGCAGACAAATTGTTGATGCTCAATTAGGAGAAAGTTCAGAAGTAATTTGCAATATTCCGCTAAACAATTCTTGTCGTGCTATTCAAAATGCAGACTCGTGCACCGCCCGCCCGCCCGCATAAAAATATGCAACAAGCAAGTAATACAAGCAAATCAATCTTAAATAACAAGCAAGAAAACTTATCGACGTGTTTCGCCTCTGAACGAGGCATCCTCGGGATGTGTTGCTAGCTCGGCTTCTCGGCAGCAACTGATGTGTTGCTCACCCAGCCGCTCCGCAGCAACTGATATTGTTCGCCCGACAGCTCAGCAGCTAGTTTACCACATAACTTCGTAATGGAATAGGAAATAAGTAGGCTACTTTCTACTCTGAAAAAAAAAATAGTTTCCGTGGAATAGCAAAGAGACGATATCCACGCGAGCGAAGCCGTGGGCAAAAGTTAGTTATTAGAAAAAGGTAACGTTTATAAAAAAAACGAACAACTAAGACTTAAAAAGAAATTATATTACTTAAATAACAATTACAAAAAAAAGTGGTTTTATTAAGGGGGGCTTATTCCAATTTTGTCTCTTTTCAAATCCATTTTAAGCCATCAAATTGTAACATTTAGAGTCTGAAAAAAATAGATGTTTTAGATACATCCTTTCTCCAGTGTTATTTACGGTTCAATTTTCGATACGATAAACTTCGCTCGATCGAAAAAAAATCTGAAACTTTGTCGATTTTTCAAGATTTTTTCATTTTGTGTAAGGTGTACTTAACCAAATTGTATGAAAATTACAGATAATTAAAGAAAAGGTACTTTAGTAACTATTTTCGCGGTTACTTTTTTGATAAATATAATCGTTTTTTTTCTTTAATTTAAAAGGAAAAGTTGACTGGCGAATACTCGCGCCAGCAGCCTTCAGTTGGCTGCTAGCCGTTGTCGACGCAAGACCTGTGTCAGTTTTCTGAGCCCCGTTCCCCCTCGCCTCTAAGCTTCGAAGCTATTCATTGTATGTAAATATATTATGAGTGGGATAGAGTTGTGTGTAGGTAGATAAATTGTATATATATTAAATCGTATGTATATAACATTATTATTAGTTAGATAAATCCTAAAATAATCGTGTAAATAAAAATTATTTAGCTTTAGCTTGGATGTTCTAAAAATGGGAATAAAAGAAGAATAAAGTGTCAAATCTGAAATCGCGGAAGCTAAGAAAACTAAATGGGTAAGTGTACTTTGGATAAATTTATTAGTTTAGGGCACATATATAAGTATCAGTGTATCTAAACCAGTTTTATGGTTATCTTTGTTCGAACTTGAAGATACCAGGTGTATCAGTGACCTGCTTTCAAACTGTAACCAGATGGTTTACTGATCGTACAGAACAACTTTGTTGTATGTTATGATATTTGAAATTACGCGGAAAAACTTTAAGTGACCAGTACAAGTATAACAGTACAACAGTAAAACATCACAATACTTACTCTTGCAGTCACAAATGCGATTGTATCCAGGTGGTATTATTTTTTTGTAAACATATGTACGTACGAGTAGTATATAACCAGAAGACTAAATTGAATTTGTTAATTTCAGCTCATTAGCTCATCGTTCTGATCGGGGCACCTTCGCATCGAAAAAATCCTATAGGAACGGTAAGTGACTTTAACCTTTTTAGAGTTCTCTAACCAACCATATACTCTTATATTTTCGCTATGTTCGTCTGTCTGTCCATTCTGTAAGCCGGCACTCATCCTATCTCAGACGGATACTGTAGCTAAAGTTATTTTGAAATCGACCATTTCTTTGCAGACGTGCAAATTTCACATACAATATTGCGTACTGCGTATAGTCGAAGATTATATTGTATAGAGTATTTTTATTTTTATAAATATTAAGCTCGTGATTTGCAATAAATCCTACTTCCTACTAATATTATAAATGCGAAAGTTTGTGCGTGTGTGTGGGTTTGTGTGTGTGTATGTTTGTTACTCTTTCACGCTGAAACGGCTGAACGGATTTGGATAAAATTTAGAATGGATATAGCTTATACCTCAACTTATCACATAGGCTTTTTTATCCCGGAAAAAAGCATGTTGTTGAACCGAATAACATGCGGGCGGAGGGCAAAAGCTAGTAATAAATATTTTGATATTTTATATTTTTCAGAGAGTCGGAACTGGTGCCACGTAGCATTGAAGCTGATGTCCCTGACAACTCCATTGTTTCCCTGGATCCCGTAGAACCTGTCACAACTATTGGGTTAGTTACTACAGGTCATTTTCCTATTCGTTATTCCTAAAGTCCCTTATCTATATTTTAATTTTTATGTGGACCGAACCGGAAGTGGAGATCCCTACACAGAAAAAAATCTCAAATTGATTAATTTTTTTACCCCGTACTGAAGAAATTCTTCTATAGTTTTTACTTTTGGTTTCAGAAAATCCCAAGAAATTACCGAACCTTTAGTGATAAAAATACGAAGACGAAGTATTACCAGGTACAGGGACAGCTTCACGTGACGGAACGGCGATTGTGTCTCTTCGGTATTTGGGTGGGAGAAAATGAACCTGTACATATTGAAAGGATTACGAGAGATGAAAATTTTTGGCTGACGAAGATGGAAAAAAAAATAGTAAAATTTTAAACAAAATGTTTATTACCGGAGATAGTAAACCCACGGCATATATGTGGTAATGAAAATAGGTGTGAGAAAGAAAACGCAGAGCCTTTACCTATCTCACAGCAACAATCAAGCTATGATTATTCGCTACCGGGACCTAGTACACGTATAATTGATTACATTGATTTCTAATTTTGTCAATGTTCCGAAAGTTTATGAAATAATTTATTGGCGTATTGGCAAAAAAAATTATATAAAATTAAAATTAGCTAATCGCTTGAGTTTTCAGCGAAAGTGTAAATTCACGATTTTTGTGAATGGTTAAGAGGTCGCCTACCTATTTTCATAATATTGGTATGTCGAAAACATTTTTCGATTTTTCTAGTAAATGATTGTTCGTAATTTTCTTCGCTTTTCTAGAATGTCAGTGGAGTCAAATTATAAAACGTTTGACCCACATTTACGCAGTAAATAAATAATTAAGTTCCCCGTAAACTATGGCGCTAAAATTCAAAAGTCCACCACGCATGCGCCCTAGTGCGCGCCGCCAGTCATAGATAATGTAAGAGCGAAAAAAAAATTAACTGTTACCTTCTTATTGCCGGAATATTGTTTTGTACGTAGGAGCTTACTAACACCTTCAATTATTGTCTGTGCGGATGGACGAAACTATAATTAATTAATTAAGATCTCTTCTTATGTAAGTGACATATTGTCTTTAGTAAGAATAAAGTATCTTTAAACCTTACGTATTACATAATATTATAAGATTAGAATTGATAAGTTTACAGATACCGATTTGTTTAGTTGTTCTTTGACGGAGTTCACAAAAACTGCTTTAAATATAATTTGTTACCATCGCATTAGGTGTAGTATTGAATAATTAAACGTATAGCGGTTAAAATTAGCACGCTAATTGTTTTTCACGAATAGCGCGCGCTAAAAAGGATTGCGTTTAGAGCTATTTTTAACGAGGTTCGACATCGCGCGCTTTTCTTAGCAGCAGCGGATCCCGACGGAAGCCACGCGACGCGATTCGTTCGTTTCGTACAGAGGTCACTCACCCCGCACCTGTGTCCCGCGATCCGGATGCATTTCGCGCGCTTTTATGTCATTTTTGAATTGATTGTTTATTTTAACGTTTAGTACCGAACAGCTTTCGCTTGAGCGTGTACGCCTACCTAAATTAATTTCGTGCGCGAATATTAGCGAGTATTTTTAGCAAATAAAAAAAGCTTTTGTGATAAATTTATGCATCTAGAACTTTTTAAGAAATATAGTTTGGAAATAGTTCGTTTTAAGTCTAAATAATTGAATATCATTAATGTTATTTCCTAATAATAACAACTCAAGCTTAAATAGCGTTTAATTATTGACAGTCCTAAGCCTGCAAAGTATGAAGGGAAGTTCATTGAATGTTTGAAACTGCATATATTTATTAATATAAACAAAAATATCGTACGTCGTAACATATTAATAAAAATGCTTTCAGTGAAATTTAGCAAAGTTACGTTTTTTTTTTCAAAACAGCCAATTGTGTCTATCTCAATTAATTTATCCGTTTATTATAGCTGACAGTCGCTAAAGCTACAACACAACGAACATTCATGCTTTTTCATTCGTTAAAACTATAGATGTAGCTAATTTAGTTTTAAAATATAACGTTAAAACATAGCTAAAAAAATAGCGCGCTATTAGCAATTAGCGTATAGCTTTTAGCGCGTTAACAAAATATAGCCGTAATGCACACTACTAATTAGGTGTAAGCCTGTAAAGATTGTATAGCATAAAATGTATATATATAAATATATATATTTATTATAATATCAAATGTTCGTATTACAATATCACACCTCATTGGTATCAGTTATTAAAACCTTGGACATGAATGTATGGTCTAAGTCCCTGTTGCCTTCCTACCTGAAAAGAGGAACCAGAAACTTTTTTTTATAGTTTGTGTACATATTAAAATGAAATAAATACTGTTAAAAAAATATTAAGGAATTATTATTTAACGGTATATTACTTCTACGTCTACCCTCTTAAACACATGGTAGAAAGGTAAAGTTGATTAATATACAATATAACGTATTTTATTAATGTAGGAATATGGTGTTCAAGTGTATTATATTTTTTCTTTTTGAGTGTATATGTAATGTATATGTAGTGGACTTTAAGTATATAAATAAATAAATACATATAGGGTGAAATTTAATCAACCGACCAAATTCATACTAGAAACTCGGTTGGTGATCAAGAACTAGGTTCAGTAATCCTTTTGGCCAATTTCGAAAAATATTTTTTTTTGCTCCCGTACTGGTTGGACTAGTTTAAGTACAATTCCTAGTGCAGGTTCTACGGGAAAAAAAAATTTTTTTTTCGAATTTCACCTGGAGGGTCATTAAACATTGTTCCTGATGACTAACCGAGTCTCCAGTATGAATTTAGTCGGTTGATTTAATTTCACCTTGTATGAATGCCACGTTTAAATTATGACAATCTCAAATTTATATATATTATTTCGGGGCCTATCTTGACCTTGTAATTTATGTATATTTTATTTTATTATTTACTCATAGCTCTACGTTTATTTCAATTTTTTGTCCGATGTAGTGAATTCCCCTAAATTTACAAAGTAGCGCTTTTAGCAAGAATAGTTTATTTGGTTTAATTATGGGAATCAATTAATAGTACGAAGTACATTTACTGCCCAAGCCCATTTTAATGTGTGGCGGTTCACGCGAAGTCGCGTCGCTCGGGCGCATCGCAATAAAATACGTCGCGGCGAACTGGCGGGGGCGGAGGTAGCGATAAATGCCTACAGGGCCCGAATAACCTGCCCTTAAGGCAATCTTGGTAGCATTTAAACTAAAAACTGTTTTAGAGTCTTTAGAATGGATTTGATGAATGTTTTTTCTATTTTACACTGTAATACTTCATAATTTTATAAAAAGTATGTTTTAAAAAAAAACCACTTTTTTGGTTTTGTTACATTTTTGTGAACCTGTACCTTATAAACAAAACACACAATAATATGCAGATTCTTATGAAAAAAAAATTGTTACAAACAAAACAAATACAAAAAAAAAACATGTCGCCTTAGAAATAGTTTGACTATTTTGTTTTTTACTGTTTACATTTATTTTTATTTACTTAATACTTAATCGGTTTCATTATTCCAGCATTGCCAAGGGGTCTAAATATAATCATTAGAAATTTTAATAATGTTTTGTTTCATTTCGATAATGTTACATGTAATAAAATAGGGTTGATGACCACACAAAATCAAGTACCTTTGTTCATTACTGGCATGCTACTACTTTATTTCCTTGCTACTTTTTTTCTTAGTATTTTTTTCTTCTTTTGCTGTTTCTTTTCTTTGTTTTTCTAGCATTCCATCGTTTCTATTCTGTTGTTCTGTTTTATTTCTGTTTGAACCTTATTTATTAATGCCTTCATGTAGGTTTTATCTTCTGTAGGCATATACTTGTATACAGAGCGTATATCATGGATTTTTTTGTCTGACAAATATTTGGTTGCATTTTTGATCATAACATGATGTAAAACGTTAATTTTTTTTTGTCGTATATGTTTCAATACAGATTGTCCTGTGAAACTTGTTTTGTATTCTACAATAAACCAATTGGATTTATTGTATTTTATGGATTTTACTTTTTTATATGGTATCTGATTAAAGTCGTATTTTACAGCCTCCTCATTGTAGGAGTAAAAATCTGTGTCCAACATTTGCATGAAATTTAGTTTAATTTTAGAAGTTATTTTTAATAGTGCACGCATCAATCCAAGTGGACTGTAAATTTCTTGGTATCTTATATTTCTTTCCATGACACTGTGTACGGTATCTACCTCCTGCACGTTTCCGTGCCCAGGTTCCGAAAACTTTTGTTCTATTTCTGTGATATTCTTGGCTTTTTCAGACTGCAAAAATGTAATTAAAGCCATGCTCATGTGCGAATTTTTGTTTTGAGGTACGCAGGAATCAGACCAAAGAATAAGTTTCGTTATATTTCTTGGCAAATTTGCGACTACTGCCTTTACAATTTTTATTAATCCACTGGCTATATCATTTCCACTCCGGCCCTGTAGAGTTTATCTTTGAACGCACCGGATAAGGTGGCGCCGTCTAGAGGCGGAATGTGTATTCGCGCTCTCTGTGTTTTTGTCTGTGGAAACTGACATTTTGTGAAATTGTTTATTATGGAAATAAAAGTCTTTCAGTGATTTAATTCGGATTTATTATTGTTGAGAAAAGACCCGAGAATTATTGGCGACGAGGAGAAGAACAGGCGCGTGATGGCAAGCGATCCTGGCGTGGCTTGTCCAATTTTTGAACCGCACGTAGACCCCGGAACGGCGTCGGAAAGATGGCGGGCTTGGATACGAAATTTCAAGTGTTACATCGACGGGCAACAAGACCTAACGGAAAAGCAAAAGGTATCTAGACTGTTACATCAAGCGGGACTTGATGTCCAAGATATCTACGACGTCATAAAGGACTCTCCAATCGGTGGCGAGCTGACGGAATTCGAGAAAACAGTGGCTAGACTGAATGCACATTTTGAGCCGAAGATTAATACAGCATACGAAAGGCAGGCATTCAGAAACATGCAAATGAAGGAAAATGTAACAGTAGAGCAATTCTCATTGCGTTTGAGAAGGAAAATAAGATTCTGCGGTTATGACGGCAATGCCGATGACAGAATCAAAGATGAGCTCGTTGAAAAATGCATCCATAAAGATCTAAAGCGGAAATGGCTGAGAAAGGGAGGTGAGCTAACCTTGAAATTAGCCTTAGAGATGGCTAGGTTGTCCGAGCAAGAGAAATCTGAAGAGAAATGGGAAATGGATAAAGAGAAAATCTCTGGAGAAATGAAAAATGAAACGGCAATCAATAAAATTACCCAGCAAGGAGAATGCTTTAGATGTGGCTACAGCGGGCATTACTCCAGGGATAAGACGTGTCCAGCAAGAAATGGACAGTGCGATCGTTGTGGAATAATTGGACATTTTAAGAATCAATGTAAGACGAAATCAAGGAAAAAGGTGCAATCGGAAAAGAAGAAGGAAAAAAAGAATAGAAAGAAAAGGCGAAACGTTCGCTACGTTGTGAACGAAGAATTCTCAGATAGTGAAAGTGTAACGGGCAGCAGTGACACTGACAGTGAGGCATGCTCGAACTCTACTATGTGTGGAAAAGTGAATTCGATATTTAGTATTACAGAACAAGAAAAGTGCAAGATTATGTTGAATAACATATATGAGTGAATTACATGTACCGGACGCAGGGGAGGGTTTTTGAAACTCCAATAATCTTTTAAGTGTTTTAATGGTGCAAAGGTGACAAAAGTATATAATTAATTCTAAGGTTCTAAACTAGGGCTGATCGCGATGATCACGCACGACCTTCGGCTTACACGGTTGAAGCACCAAGACCCGGAGTCACACCAAAACCTGTCCCACGAAATATGTTTCACTTGTGTCAGCACTAAAGTTAATGTTCACTGAATTAAGGTTTCGTAAGAGTTGGAGAAACAATGCGGTAGGTACTTAGGTAGGTAGAGTTCACTCGTAACACCTCCCCTCCTAGACGAGCAACTATTTGCTGACGTTTACAGCAAATGATGCGGCTTTTCTTTCTTCTAAGGACATCATTGATTCATTTCTTGAAGAAGGCAGCTGCGTCTCATTGCATGTTTGTGGTTGTGGTTTCCATATTTTAATTGTTCGACGACGATATATGAATAACATGATAGCCAGTGCAAATGCACCTGATAGTACGATGATGTATACAGGTATTGTTGTATGATATATGGATGAGTCGACTATATCGAGTTTCGCCGGTTGCTCAATCATTATTTGTCGCTGGATCTTATGCAATTTATTCAAATCAGTTGTTGTGAAATTATATCGACGAAGTACTTTCGATGATTTCAGTGACATTTTCGGAGAAACGATGATTTCGACAGCGTGGCCACGAAGTTTGTCGTCGATGTTGAAAGCGCTGAACTCGGGGGTTTGTATGTTGCAATTTCGAGGAATCATTGCCAAAAAACTTCCTTCCAGTATACGATGTTCTTCCAGACCGCATATCATGAGTACCTTAGTTGGTTTAGGGAATGATAATATGTAATGTTGATTGTCTAGCTCTAGCATAGCCTCTTTATGGAGAAATACAGGTGTAGGCATGCATGTATCTTCTTTTTCCTGGTGATAGATGAGATCATAAACGCAATCTCGCTGATCTCTTGACTGGAGCCTGGCTTTATTCTTGCAGATATACCATGTTGCAACCTTCGGGCATTCAGCCTCCATGTTGACAAATTCCTTGGAGTTAGTTGCCATGTAAGGAAGACGGGGTAGGATAATTTGGCAATTTTTATTAGGCACGGGAGCCGAGTTTATAAAGATCATACGTAGTTTTAGAAACTATAGGAAATTTTAATACTACTACTATTTTTTTATCGACATAGTAGCATCCTTATCTAATTAAATCGTAGAGATACCTGATATCTAAGCCTAAAATATGATCGGAGCCGTATAACTCTTTTACTTTTCTTATCATAGATAAAAGATCATTAACAGATAAAAGTGAATGGTGCACGGATGTGGTGCGACTAAAAGCTAAAATATTTTCTATTCTACTTATTTCATCCGAAAGTTTTCGAATGTTATCACTTAGTAAAGTGAACAGCTGTGAGAGCTGTATGTACTGAATAACGCGCTCTTTATCAGTACTTGTTACATTTATCAAGAATAAGATAGCCTTCTCTAATTTCTGTTGATTTTTACTAATGTTATAAAGGAGCTGATTTTGCTGAAAAGACAATTCTTTAAATATACTAATGTGCTTATCTAAACTGTCAGAAAGTACATTATTATTTTCTTGAAGAATTTTAAAAGCTTTTTCGAATCTCAGAGCGTCGTTGTAATCGAGATTTCCCGATATACTTTTTATGAAAGTTCCCAAAGGGTTAAACAATCCACGCTTTACTCGAACAGGTTCTAAAGTGCGAACTTGAGATGCTATTTCATCTAGTCTATTAGTCATTTGCAGAATAACGTATTTAAACGATGAGAAATGCTGATTCGAAATGTTGTTAGTCAGGAAAGTAAGTTGTGATTTTAGAGAATTAACTTGTTGGTCCATTTTGTCAAGGTCAATTTCTTGAAGGAACGTGTGGTCATGGGAAATAATTTTGGTCAAACCAAGTTTAAAGGGTAGAATACCGGGGCTGTCAGACAAACTGTCAAGTCGGATGGTGTTTACTTGTAGAGGGTCGTCCTGGGCTCGGACCACCATTATGATCACGAGTATCCTGTAACAATTTAGTATTTTTAGTCCTTTTGATTCTTGCTTTCGCCACAGGTCCGCGTTTTTTCGGTGTGTAGATGTGTATGGGTAGATTAGCTAAAACTTTATCATGAATGTAGCGCGGAGCAAGTTTTTTTCGCTGCGCTGCAGGATTTTTTATGTATACATCTTGGTTGAGGTCATAATTTATCTCAGGTTCACGGTCAAGGTTACGTCGTGTCATTACAGACTCGCGATTAGAAAGCGATGATTCATGAATTATTCCGTACACTGTTTCCATTGTACGGCAGTGGTCTTGCATATATTGTTGCAACAGTCTTTGATTTATATCTAGATCGATAGGGTCTCGAGGGTCATAATGTCCGATTATAAGGTCAAATGGTCTGACCTTGGTTAAACTATGCGCCGAACTATTGTAAGCTATCAGTGCGTATGGGATAAGATTACAAGTGAGTTCATTTTTATGTTGCAATTTTAATAAGCGCAAATGCTCGAGAAGCGTACTATGGAAACGCTCAATTGATCCGTTCTCGTTTGGGGAGCGTGCCGCCGTAGTGTGATGCTGTATTTTATGCAATCTGAAAAATTCGCTTACAACTTGGTTTGTAAATTCAGTCCCTTGATCCGTAATTAAAGTGTGGGGAAAAGCGTGATGGCTACTAAATGTCATGAGGGCTTTGACTATATTCGGTGCGGTGCAATCTGGTAAACGGTATACTTGCGCGTACTTAGAAAAAGTATCAATCATAGTAAGATATTTTTCATGGTCTATTGACAACACATCAGCATGAATAATTTGGAAGGGTTTTGAGGGCGGGGGAACTATTTGAAACTGGGGACGCAATGGTGTTCGGTCATACTTAGCACGTCCACATATCGAACATTCATTAATATATTTTGCTATGTATTCCTTTAATTTCGGCCAAAAATATTTTTGGGATAACGATAAGTAAGTTTCGTTAATACCACGATGGTTAGTTTTTCCTGTATGGTATTTTGATATTATATCTTGCTGGACCAAATAATCGGGGATATCTTGTAATTCTTTTTTGACGAGAACAAGATTTAGGCTTGAACTTTGAATGTTTCTTTGTAGAATGGGAACTATAGAATACATTTTGTCCAACGGGGTTACTAAAATAGCTGTTTTAAACTTCGGATCTATGTAGTTCTTAGCCACTGAAATTATATCCGGTTCCAAAGTACTTTCATTAATCTGTACAGTCGTTCTTTGGAATGTGTCAAATGGTTTCGTGATTTTTGGCTTACTTTTTATGCTATTAGTAGAAATTTTGATAATAATTTGTCGCTTGAATTTATTAAGTGGGTCGTCAGAAATAGGTATATTTAATATTGGGTTTTCTGCACAAGTATGAACTGTGGTCGCAGGTAAGTCATTCGAGATGTCATTTTGTATAATATTTTCAATCACAGATATTGTCGAAGATGAGTCACGTATTGGGTTTTTACTGGGAGCGGTATCAGTTGAAGATAGGCTTATTAAGAGTCTCTCATCGGGGGCAGATAATGTTTCGGAAGAATGTCTTGACGATGAATTGGAACTAACGTTCACAACCATAGAGTCCAATTCATGAGTGTGTATTTCAATGCGGGATAGGGCGTCGGCGTTCGTATTGAGTGTTCCTTTTTTGTATATGATAGTGAAATCGTATGCTGATAAGCTGAGACGCCATCGAGTTAGACGGGCATTCGTTTCTTTCGTTTTCAAAAATCCTTGTAAAGGCTTAAAGTATTTAGTCGCCCATACTATGGCAAGGAACTCTTTCTCGGTAGTAGAGTAGTTAAGCTCGCTTTCGTTCAAGGTCCTTGATGCATAGGCAATTGGTCTATCGGATCCTATGGGTCCTTGGGATAAAATCGCTGCCACAGCAACGTTGGAAGCATCAGTTGTCAAAATAAATTCTTTACTAAAGTCAGGGTATATAAGCACAGGGTCATTTGTCAGTAGTGTCTTGCAGTTATTGAAACATTGGATATATTCAGGGGTCAAATTAATTTTTGCGCCTTTTTTCAAGCATGATGTCAATGGTTTAGTTAATCGGGCGAAGTCTGGGATAAAACGCCTATAATAGCCAAGAAGTCCGAGAAATCCTTTTATTTGTTTTGAGGTTTTAGGGATGGGGTATTTTTGTATTGCAGTGATTTTATCAGGGTTGGGTTTCACTCCATCGGGTGTAATTACGTGACCAAGATAAGGGGTTTCGCGTTTCAAGAACTCTGTCTTGTCCATCTGAATTTTAAAGTTCGATTCTCTAAGCCTGTCAAAAATTTTGCGAAGATTAACTATGTGTTCCTGTAAAGAGGTAGAAAATACCAAAATGTCGTCTAAATAGACCACGCAAATGACATTTTGGAGACCTCTAAGGATATTGTCCATAACCCTTTGGAAAGTAGGTGGACTATTTTTTAATCCCATGGGCATTCTGAGGAACTCATAGTGTCCATGCCCATCCGCTACGCTGAATCCAGTTTTGTGAATGTCTGCTGAGTCCATTTCGACTTGATAGAATCCGCTTGCCAAGTCCAAACAAGAGAAGTAGTTACATCTACCTAGTTTGTCTAGTATGTCTGAGATGTTAGGGATGGGATATTTGTCATCTACGGTCTTTTCATTCAACTTTCTAAAGTCTACTACTAACCTGTATTTAATTTTACCAGACGCATCAGCCTTCTTAGGTACAATCCAGATTGGTGCACTCCATGCTGAAGTTGATGGTCTTATAATGCCCTGACTGAGCATTTTAGCAATCTGATTCTTTACTTCTTCTCTGTGTATGTACGGATACCTATACGTTTTGGAATAAACCGGGGTTTCGTCAGTGGTATTAATTTTATGTTTAATTTTGTTTGTAAAAGTCAGAGGCTCGTTGTCAATATAAAAAACGTCTGAGTATTCATTGCATAACGCCAATAAGTTCGCTCTTTCCTCTTCGTTCAAATGGTCGGTCCGCAAACGCGATAAAACTTCTTGGAATCGCTCGGCCTTATTGTCTTTATCATAAGTATATGGTATAGTTTGTTCACTAAATACATGTGCGCGCATGGGTTCGCTCAAAATGAAAATTTGGTCATGGTTAGTCAGATTAGAAACTTCTATGAGAGTTTGGCCATTTTCAGCTGTAGACAAACATTCTGTGATATGACAACCATTAATAGTTTGTCCATCGATAGAAATGTCACCGTCCGATTTATCAGTTGGCACATTTATTAGCTGAGTGGAGTATGCAGGTACAATAACTTCAAGCAAGTTAGTACTCTGTGATTCATACATGTAGATAGGATTTTCCGCATATTGAGTCTTTAATGACCGGGATTGTAAATCTATTTTTGAATGCCACTTTTCTAAAAGGTCCCAACCGATTAAGCCATCAAAGTAATCGTGAAAGCGATAAATGAATAATTTGATCGGTCTTTCGTCTCTGAATTCAGGAAAACACGGAATAGTAATAGAGTAATGATTTTGGGTTGTTGCGTGTATATTGGTCACTGTAAATGGGTCATAGTCAGCAGGAAAGTGAGAAAAAAAATTCTGCACTGATTCGGGACTAATGAAACTTAGATTAGCTCCCGTGTCGATCAAAAGCTTTAGAGGGGGATTCATGATTTGAATGTATGGTAAGTTTCGTCTGTTTTGTAAATTAAGTTCTATTCTGGGGCCGTATTCATCAAAACCTTGCAAAAATTTTCTTGCTCATTTTGGGAAGGAATTTCGAACGATTGTTCGAAATCTTCTTCAGTAGTCATGTAATTTTCAGGGTCATATTGACAAAAGTCATCAGTCTCGTTTATGTTTATTTGTCGCTGATTGTACTGTGGGGTGGGAGGCAACAATCTTGCGGGTGGGTGACTCACACCACTCATAGGTTTGGGATATTGCTGTTGAAAATTTTGGGTTTGCTGAGGCATATTTGGTCGAGGAGTAATCTTAAAACCTGTTGTCATGTTCGAACGGGGCAGAGCTTTCATCATATCCTGTGTTCTAGAAACTCCTTGAAAAGGGGGTCTAAAGTTACGCATTTGTTGTGGTTGATTGAAATTCATGTTCTGCATTGAGGGCATAAAATTAGACTTTACTTGATTTGTGAACTGCTGAACTGGGTACTGATTCGTCTTGGGTGAATTTAGTGCAAGGGTATTCTGTTGATAAGTGTGCCTGAAATTTTGTTTTGAATTCGCGCCATGATTATCTCTATTTTGCAAATATAATACGTTTAATTCGTCTTGTGCGAATTCTAACGCTTTTTCTAGTGAATCGGGTCTCATGCAACGTATGCGAGAACCTAGTGGCTCATTCAAACCACGCAATGTCTGCAAGGCTAGTTTTTTATAAAATTGACGCTTGGCTTCAATTGTAGTGGTTATAGTCTCATGTAACTCTACATAGGTCATGAGGGTACTAAGTAGATTCTGCACATGCTCATAATAGACTTGGGGTGTATCAGACATCTGTGTTAACAGAGATAAGTCGGTGTATAACGCTGATTCATCTCTGTGATCCGAAAAGCTATTGATAAGGGTATTTCTAATACCATTCCAGTCCCTAGGAATGCCATTAGTTGCTAGCATTCTAGCAGCGGGTCCCGTTATTTTATTGAGAATGCCATTCAAAAGAGCGGAATTTCCTAACTCATTTCCAGGGGCTGGGTTCATAAATTTAATAACCAATTGGTCGCAAATGTCCAAAAATCTAATCAGCACATTGGAATTGCCGTCAAAATCTGGTACTAATCTTAACGCTTTCCAAATTTGGTCAGTCACATCAGTTTCAGAGTTCTCCATCGTATATGGCAAAGGGGTAGACGACTGAGAATTATTCTCCATTTCGTCTTTTATTTCTTCTAAACTCTCAAGCAAATCTCTACAGAATGAAATATAGATTTTCTGGGTTTTAAACCCTGATTTCGTCTAGGGTGAAAAAATTTTGCAATTTTCGTCTTACTACTTAATTAAAATAGAAACTAGGATAGGGAAGGAAACAAAATAGCAACCAATAGGAAATTTGTGCTACTTACATAAGCAGATGATTCTGCATCGCGCCTTGGCTCATCGAGGTTCGGATGAAGACGCTGCACCTGGATCCTCTCCTAACGTCACGTCACTTTCGTTTGTAAGTTCGTAGAGATAGTCAACACGTCGACGATCCGACTATCAGCGGAGATCGATGTTTGATTCACACTGACTCAACTACCTCTCCGTCGACTGCGCCAATTACATGTACCGGACGCAGGGGAGGGTTTTTAAAACTCCAATAATCTTTTATTAAGTGTTTTAATGGTGCAAAGGTGACAAAAGTATATAATTAATTCTAAGGTTCTAAACTAGGGCTGATCGCGATGATCACGCACGACCTTTGGCTTACACGGTTGAAGCACCAAGACCCGGAGTCACACCAAAACCTGTCCCACGAAATATGTTTCACTTGTGTCAGCACTAAAGTTAATGTTCACTGAATTAAGGTTTCGTAAGAGTTGGAGAAACAATGCGGTAGGTACTTAGGTAGGTAGAGTTCACTCGTAACAAGTGTGAATTTATAATCGATTCTGGTGCATCCATAAACATTGTTGACAAACATTGCTTTGAAAAGCTTCTGAGGTTAGGTTTTAGGGGCAAGTTATTAAAATCTAACACTAATTATTGTGCTTATGGGGGACAGCCAATCAAAAATGTAGGTATCATAAAGGTTAATATGCTGTCTCCGCAGACTGAACAACATATGTCTGATGTGAACTTACTGATATTTGATGGAAAGGGACCTTCTTTGTTAGGCAGAGAGACTGCAACAATTTTAAGAAATATGTCAACTATATGAGCAAGGAAACTATTATCTCTGAGTTTCCCAAACTATTCAAAGGAGTAGGCAAATTGACTGACTATAAATTAAAAATTCCTATTGACAATAACATTCCTTTGGTTGCACAACCTGTTAGAAGACAACCCTTCAAAGTCAGGGAGATTGAGAGCAGACTAATCAAACAGTTACTTGACCATGACATAATCGAAAGAGTTTCAGGACCCACTCCATGTGTTTCACCTTCACACATAGTTAAGAAAAAGGAACCAGGACAGTACCGACTCGTAGTGGACATGAGGAAGGCGAATGAGGCAGTTCTCCGAGAGAGGGCTCCGCTACCTACCTTCGAGGAGTTGCTTCAGGACCTAAATGGCTGTAAGTTCTTTTCTAAAATTGACATTAAGTGGGGATACCATCAGATTGAGCTCGACGAGGATTCTAGACACATAACTACATTCAGTTCTAGTGAAGGACTATTCAGGTACAAAAGATTGGTTCTAGGCATCCGTTGTGCAATGTGCAAATGTTCCAGAGAATTCTTTCTCAGCTGCTTCAAGGGATCGATGGAGTGGCCAATTCACAGGATGATATCAGAATTGGAGGCTGCACTAGAGAGGAACACGACTTTCGCCTCAGGCAAGTACTTACCCGTCTACAAGATAGAGGCTTTACTCTGAATGAGCAGAAATGTGTTTTTGGTGTATCAGAGATCATCTTCCTTGGACATCACATTTCTGCTGAAGGCATTAAACCAACCAGAACAAACCAGCAGGTGGTACAAGAGTTCCGAGCACCAGAGACCAAAGAGGAGGTAAGAAGTTTTCTTGGTCTGGTTAATTTCTCTGCAAGATTCATACCTGATTTTAGCACAATCAGTGCACCATTACGACTTCTTACTAAAAAGGACATTCCATTTGTTTGGACCGAAGACCAGCAACTGGCATTTCAGACACTGAAGGATAAGATAGCATCAGCACCAGTTTTGGGCTTCTATGATAAAGATGCACAGACGACTCTAATAACAGATGCTAGTCCAGTTGGTATAGCAGGAGTCTTGATACAACATCAAACCATTGATAACACCAAGCAACCAATAATTATAAAGTACATAAGCAAAGCCTTGTCATCTGCAGAGCAAAAGTACTCTCAAACAGAAAAAGAAGCACTTGCTATAGTGTGGGCATGTGAAAACCTTTACATGTACCTAATTGGCAAAAACTTTGTTATCATTTCAGATCACAAACCCTTGGAGATCATCTACTCTCCGAGCTCCAAACCTAGTGCACGCATTCAAGGATGGGTGCTAAGACTTCAGCCATTCACATTTAAAGTCATTCATAAACCAGGTAAAACAAACATTGCAGACCCTATATCAAGATTCAGATTCAGATATTTATTCAGTACATGGGCGATAAATCGCTCTTATACACGTCAAAGTTCTACAAGTTGTACTAAAGTAACACAGTACAATATAAATCAATAACAACAACTATTATTATGTAAAAGGTAAAAGGTATGCCTAACTTACGCATACATAACATATATTAAATTTAAAAATAAATTCAAACTATTAAAAAGAAATGTTATTCAGTAAGTACATAAGACAACGTCCTTTAAAAATAAGTTAATTAAAATAAAATATATAGGTAAGTCACTCAAGTATCAATAAACGAATGTTTATCTGTTAAAAAGTCATCAATACTATAATAAGCCTTCCTTAGCAACATTGACTTTATCTGTCTTTTGAATGTCTTTTCATTAAAACTTAACCACGTTTGAGGAACCTTATTATACAATTTGTAACAAACAACAGCAAAGCTGTTAGAGACCTTTGCTAAGCGAGTAAATGGTACGACCATTTTATTTTTGTTTCTCGTTATATGATTGTGTATATCACAACGTTTTTTTTCATTTCCCACATTCTTACGGGCATAAATTAAACAAACATAAATAAATATAGAAGGTAATGTCATTACTTTAATATCCTTAAATATTTCACGTAGACTGTGCCTAGATGGTAATTGCAAAATCGCCGTAATTGCCCTTTTCTGTAGAATAAATATACGGTCAACATCCGCGGCATTACCACAAAGAATAACCCCGTAGCACATGACACTATGAAAGTAGCTAAAGTAGACGATTTTAGCAGTTTTTATGTCAGTTAGTCGTTTTATATTACGAACAGCAAAAACAGCAGAGCTAAGTCTTTTTGCAAGTTTTTCGATATGACTATGCCATCGTAATTTCTGGTCAACAACTAGACCCAAAAATTTTACATTGCTTTTAAAAGGTAAAACTTCATTGTTAATCAAGGCTTCTAGATACCAAAAACAAGCAAAATGGTGATAAAGATACAACTGATGAGACACTTCTGGCCCTCATAGAACAATCCATTGAGGCAGTTACCCTGGAAGATATAACTGAACCTACAATAAAAGATTCAGAATTAACCAACTTGAAAAAGGCAATTGAAACGGACTGTTGGCCAAAGGATCTAAGAAAATATGAACTCATAAAGGAAGAGCTGTGCACAGTCAATGATATTGTACTTAGAGGGACAAGAATTGTAATACCAAAAGAGCTGACACCAAGAATTCTAGAGATTGGTCATGAAGGACACATCGGGACGAACGGCATGAAAGCAAAGCTGAGATCCAAGGTTTGGTGGAGATCTATGGATAAAGACATTGAATACTGGGTAGATACCTGTGACGGTTGCAGATTAGCAAGAAGACATACACCCCCGGAACCTATCACATCTATAGAGCTGCCTAAGAGAGTATGGGAGCTGGTTTCCATAGACTACGGACCTCTACCATCAGGTCATTATTTACTGTTTGATGTGGACTATTATAGCAGATATTATGGAGTGGAAACAACCAAACACCCAACAGCTGAAAATACAATCAAGGCTTTGACTAATATCATGGCGAGAGAAGGAATGATGGATACAATTTTATGCGATAATGGACCAGCATTCAGAGATGAAAGGTTCAAGAAGTTCCTGAAGACTAATGGTATTGCTCTGAGGCATACAACCCCCTTATGGCCTCAAGCAAATGGAGAAGTTGAAAGGCAAAATAGAAATGTGCTAAGAAGACTTATTTTTTATTAGTTTATTGAACAATTTATACACATTACACTTAAAAACAATTATTATAGAACTATCTGACGTAAGCCACGAAGTGTATAGTGATATGTATGCATGTAGGTAGTACAACCATGTGTCACAATTGTATACGTAGGTAGATCAGAAATTTATAACCGCCAGTTGGCAAGTACAAGCTTTGAGTGAAATACGCGTCTTTTATTTATTCTCCATATAAATCACTGGACGACGAGGATAGTTCTTTAAAAGTGCAAGATTAACAGTTTTCCATTATGTTTATCGGAAAAATTCGGGAGTTTGACATGGAGAGTGGAAACTGGAAGTCATACTGTGAACGGCTGGAGATGTACTTCAAAGCCAACGAAGTGAAGGAGGACATTCAACTCGCTACATTAGTGTCCGTTGTGGGTGACGAGTGCTACGAGCTTATGGTGACCCTTACAAGCCCTAAGAAGCCCTCGGAGTATTCGTACGCTGCGTTAGTGACTCTGGTGGGTAATCATGTGAGCCCGAAACCATCCATCATGGCCGAGCGTTACAGCTTCCGACTAAGACGACAAGGTTGTAACGAAGATATTAAGCAATATGTGACCGTTTTGAAGAAGCTGGCGCGTACGTGTGATTTTGATACCGCGTTAATGGACAATCTTAGAGATCAATTCGTGTGCGGAGTAAGTGGTGACGTCATACGACAACGTCTTTTTGCTGAGGAAAACCTAACGTTTTCCAAGACGGTGGCTTTAGCACAATCTTTGGAGGCAGCAGAACGTGATGCATCGATGATGCAAATCAACTCCGGAGTAAGAAATATGCAACTGAGTGCAATTACACCGAGAACGGGGCGTGGAAGCGGAGCTTCGGACATAAACCTCATCACGGGGCGTGGAATCCGCGGCAGGGATACGGGCCGCTTAACAGGTACGAGCGGCTTGCGGTCGGCGGTGGCGCTTAGCAACAACAAACCTCACTCGGGAGCCGTGCCGCGCAGTTATGTCGGACGGAGATGCGATGCGTGCGGTGCGACTACGCACATTACTGCACAGTGCAGATTTACAAACTACACGTGCAGTTCATGCAAAATGCAAGGGCATCTACGGCGAGTATGCCCAAATATGGCATCGGGTAAAAGGGCGGCAAAAAGCAACTCTGGCGCCTATTTTGTGACAGGGGAAGATGGCGGCAACGACTGTAATTCTGAGGACGAAGCTATTTATAAAATGGATTTAAATCAATATAAACCGGTGAGTTTACCTATTTCCATTAATGGGAAGGAAATTATTATGGAGTTGGACACCGGGGCGGCTTGTTCTTTTGTTAGTAAAAAGACATATGAAAGATATTTTAGTGACATAAAATTAAAGCCTTCCAGTGCAATATTTAAATTTTATGATGGGACCAAAATAAACCCGTTAGGCATGTTATCTCCAATAGTGTCCTATGGTAATAATAATAAGGAATTGGATTTATATGTGCTAGATAAAGGTGAAACGAGTTTGTTAGGACGGCAGTGGCTAGCCGAATTAGAAATAAACATTCCAGTTTTACGGTACGATAAGTTAAGCAACTGTTCTCATGTTTATTCTGTATGTGACAAAACTGACGTGCCTGACAATTTGCATGTACTACTCGACAGGTATAAAGAAGTGTTTGATGGTGGTCTCGGGCGGTATACGGGGGGTACAGCGACGCTGCGAGTGCGTCCAGACGCGGTGCCCGTCTTCCGTCGTGCCCGGCCTTTACCGTTCGCGTTAAAGGAGCGCGTTGATGCGGAGATTGACGCCATGTTAAAGAGCGGGATCATCGAACCTGTGGACTGCTCAGACTGGGCTACGCCGTTGGTTCCGGTAAATAAAAAAGATGGAGGGTTACGGGTGTGTGCGGATTTCAAAGTCACCTTGAATCCAGTGTTGATGGTTGATAGATATCCCTTACCGAGGGTAGAAGAATTGTTTGCAAATCTAAATAATGGGGTTAAGTTCACAAAGATAGATTTAGCACAAGCATATAACCAGGTGTGTCTTTCTGAGGAGAGTAAAATGTACACTGTCATCAACACTCATCGGGGTCTATTCAAATATAATAGATTAGTCTATGGGCTTGCTTCTAGTAGTGGAATTTTCAGTAGAATAAGCGATTCCATAGTAAAATACATTCCAAATTCACAGACCTTTCTGGATGATATTTTGATTACTGGGAAAGACCAAGCATCCCATCTTAAAGCTCTGGAGGCAGTTTTAGATAGGTTGAAAACACTGGGTTTAAAAATAAAAAAATCCAAGTGTACGTTTTTTGCTGATGAGGTATCTTATTTAGGGTATATTATATCAAAAGACGGTATTAAGCCGGATTCCAGTAAAGTAACAGCAATTACGAAAATGCCCCGACCAAGCAATGTTACGGAATTGAGATCGTTTTTAGGAATGGTAAATTTTTATTCAAAGTTTATTAGTAAAGCTAGTGAAACACTAAACCCATTACACGCACTATTAAAAAAGAATGCAAGTTGGAGATGGACGAAAGAGTGTGAGATAGCGTTTCGTAGAATAAAAGAGCTCTTGTCAGGTAGTGAGGTTCTGGCTCATTATGACGCCAACAGGGAATTAACTCTGACTTGTGATGCAAGTTCCCATGGGATTGGCGGGTCAATAACGCAACCGGACAAGGACGGGCGAGAGCGACCTATCGCCTATGTATCACGGAAATTAAATGCTGCGGAGTTGAATTATTCACAAATAGACAAAGAAGCTTTAGCGATAATATTTTGTACGCGTAAATTTCACCAGTATCTGTTTGGCCGAAAATTTCATTTGAAAACAGACCATAAACCGTTGGTTAGTATTTTTGGACCAAAGAATGAGGTTCCTAGTATGACATCGAGTAGGATGCAAAGATGGGCAATAATTTTAATGGGGTATGATTTTGATATCCAGTACATAAATACATCTAGCAACTGCGCTGACGTATTATCGCGTTTACCAGTAGGTGAGACGAAGGAGGATGAATTACCAGAGCAATCATACTTGCACTTCGCGTCCAATGCGTTATTAATAGACAATAACGAAGTTCGATTGATGACAATGAGAGATAGATTACTAGGCAGGGTGGTTAACTACATTAGTGATGGATGGCCGGATGTAGTGGAGGAAAGGGATTTACGACCGTATTTTAATAGGCGACAGGAGCTTTATTTAGAGCTGGGGTGTGTCATGTGGGGGCATAGAGTTGTAGTTCCAGAATCCTGTAGAGATAAAATTTTAACGGAACTTCACAAACCTCACATGGGCATTGTGAAGACCAAAGCTATGGCTAGAAGTTATATTTGGTGGCCGGGGCTTGATGAAGATATAGAGAAACACGGGAAAGCATGCGAGACGTGTATGGCAGTAGCTCCGGCACCAGTAGCAAGTCCTTCGATACCTTGGCACTGGCCTTCACGACCGCAAGAGAGAATTCATTTAGATTTTCTAGGGCCAATCGGAGGCAAAACGTATTTAATTGCGATTGACGCTCGTACCAAATGGATAGAAGTATTTTTAATGAAAGGTACTTCTGCAGAACAGGTCATATCGAAATTGAGGGAATCATGGGCCAGGTTTGGGATCGCTAAACAAGTAGTTTCTGACAACGGACCTCCTTTTTCAAGTCGAGAATTCAATAACTTTTTAGAAATAAACAGGGTGCGTCATATGTACTCGGCTCCGTACCACCCAGCATCAAACGGGGCTGCGGAAGGAGCGGTGAAGCTCATTAAAAATGTAATCAAAAGGGCGATGGTGGAAAAATTGGACACTTGGGTAGCTATTCAAAGATTTTTGATTCATTACCGAAATACTCCTCACAGTACCACAGGTGAGTCTCCAGCGAAAATGATGTTAGGTCGAGATCTGCGAGTGCGTTTAGATTTACTCAAACCTTATAGGTCAACAAAAGTGTTAAATGAGCAAAGTAAAATCGTTAACAAGAAAGGATCGGTATCTAGAGAAATGACGTTAGGTGACTCTGTAGCATACAGGGAGTACAGACCCGGGAGTAAATGGGCTAAGGGCATTGTAGTAGATAGACTAGGGGGGTCTGATTACACAGTCGCGGGAGAAGATGGTTCCATGCACCAT
The DNA here is from genome assembly GCA_910592155.1 of Ypsolopha scabrella. NCBI lineage: Eukaryota > Metazoa > Arthropoda > Insecta > Lepidoptera > Ypsolophidae > Ypsolopha > Ypsolopha scabrella. The sequence goes on along the minus strand of OU342981.1, from coordinate 9,666,071 downwards.
CGACATATAGATCAAATAAAACGACGAGTCAGAAATTCATTAGTATATCCATCAACCTCAACAGACTGCGCAGAGGGCGTGACAGTTGAGGGCAGTTCACAAAATTCAGATGATTCGTCAATCAATCATCCGACTGAAGTACATACATACGTAGACCAGGGTGAGTCGGGCACGGCGTCGGATGTATTTCCACAAACAGAAAAATTACCGAGTGGGGAGACCGCGGGAGCAAAGTCTTTAATAACGGCGGAGGAAGTAGTATCAGATACCGGGGAAAATTCGAGGCCACCCATCATCAAACAAGGATATCCATCTAGAATTAGGAAACCTGTAAAACGATTCGGGTTTGATATTGATTGATTCATAATGTAGTTCATAATAAAGATATTGTTGTTATATAATCTATTTTTAGGCACTGCTTGAGCGCTGGCTTAGGTACAATAAGTTTATATAGGCCACCTGTGAACCTAAGTAAGCGACCAAGCAAGATTTCTATGTGATAATGTAAGCTAAGATAATGCAACTGTACGATGTTGATTTTAGATGTTAAAATAATGCAAGCGTTTACTATGCTTGAGTTTCTGTTACATTGTAAATTTGCAGATAAGACAGATGTTTAATGATGTTTAGATAAGTTCATTTACCTTTATTAATTGTTAAGGATAACATTAAATTATGTGTGAGGGTGATATGTATGCATGTAGGTAGTACAACCATGTGTCACAATTGTATACGTAGGTAGATCAGAAATTTATAACCGCCAGTTGGCAAGTACAAGCTTTGAGTGAAATACGCGTCTTTTATTTATTCTCCATATAAATCAGTTTATCTGCCGATAGTGAGTTCTACATTACACTTTATACATTCAAATAGGTTAATTTAGCTTATTTTATTTACAAAATGTAGTTGAGGTCACTACATTCCACCATGTACTTTTTCAGTTTTGTCATATAATTTTTTTATTATTAAAATACCATTTTTGCAACTCTTTTGGAAGGCTATTGATGATTTTTGGTAGTATAAATTCCCAATGCCTAGTTCCGAAAACATTATTACATTTAGGTAAATTAAAGGTTTTAGTATCAGATAGTTGCCTTAATTTATTAAATCGTGTTTTTCTTTGCAAAAGTGGTACTTTATTTTTTTCTTCATTGAGGATACACAATTTTAATTTATTTTGAATAGGTATTACATGACAATAACGAAACAATTGAGTATAATCTTGACAATTTTTTTCTTTTATATATTTAGGTACAATTGTTTTGAGAAGTCTAATTTGTGGTTTAAATATATTTTCTAAGTGAGTTTTATGTGTTCTACCGTAACTACTTAGTCCATAACTAATAATGGAATCAGCAAGTGCTAAATATAATAATCTTAATATTTTGTACGGTACTTTATATTTGAGAATAGATAGCTTGCATAAAATAGCTTTAAGTTTTTTACTAATATAGTTAATATGCGGACGCCAGGTAAATTTATTATCAATGACCAAGCCAATATACATGTGTTCTTTAACAAATTCTATTTCCATACATCTGCATTGAAACATATTTTGATGAAGGCAGTGATGATCATGAGCGACAATAGATGGCTGGTGAGATATTTTGCTATGAGAGGAATGAATATGCATTGCTTTTGTTTTATTCGCGTTTAACACCAGTCCCATATCATGCGCCCATTTACATAAGATATTAAAGTTATTTTGTAATTGAAGCTCTGCATTTTTTATATCTCTTTCTGCAACTACAATACACGTGTCATCGGCAAACTGATATACAGATCCCTGTTCAATTATGTTGCACATATCATTAACATAAAGAAGATTTCAATTCAATTCAATTTCAATTCAATTTATTTATATTTACAATTGTTACACAGTTAATATATAGGTACCATAAAGTAACAAAGGCGGGTTTCACTCAACAAATTTAAAACATATTAGGCGAGAAAAAAAAAATTCATTATAAATTAAACATTTTCATTCATACGTCTTTCTAATATTCTCTGAAATTCTCTCATCAAGCACCCTATCCCGGTCGTAAATAAGTCACAGTGTGGTGCCTCAGAGAGCAGAGAGTTGATTAGAGTCCGCGCGCGCGGGAGTGCTGACTCGGCGTGTGATCTCGTGCGACAAGCTGTTGTCGAGAGCAGCCGGTGTCGGCGTGACTCACGCGCTTTTGTGTACCCCTCAGGTACAAATATACTTATTAATTTATTGACGAGATCGATGCAGTCAATTTTATTCCTAACTATGTTAATTATGAATCTAATAAGTAACATCGATCTTCTTAATTCTAAGGAGTCATATCCTAAATGACCCTCTAGAAACCGCGTGGGATACAAATACGGATAATATGTTTTAGTTCTTTTATATAAATTCCTCAAGAATCGTTTTTGTACTTGCTCCAGCATGAGAATATATTTCTTCTCATGCGGGCACCATACCACTGCGTTCGTTTCGAGTACACTCCGGACTAATGCAGCGTATAAAGTACGAGTCGCTTCCGTAGTTAAAGGCCCGCTGTTGCGTAGCACGAAGCCGAGTCTCTGGTACGCGGTGGCCGTCAGCTTCTGCACGTGAGGGCGAAATGTGAGGTTCGGGTCAAATAGCACGCCGAGGTCGCGTACCTCCGTGACACGTGCTACTGGCTCGTCCCCAAGCGTGTATTGGTGCTGCGCGGGAGAGTGGGACCGGGTGAAACTCATCATCTCGCATTTACTCGGGTTGAATAAAAGTTTATTTTTGACACTCCATTGAAGAACTGCATCGATATCGTGTTGTAACGCCTCACAGTCCTCCACGGTTTTAATTGTTTTAATTATTTTCACATCATCAGCGAACAATAAAACCTGGGAATCATGGACGGTCTCAGGTAGGTCGTTGATGAGCAGGACAAACAACAAAGGACCCAAATTTGAGCCCTGAGAAATTCCTGACCGCGTGGGATATGAATCTGATAAGTAGGGACCGTATTTCACAAACTGTTTTCTACCTCGTAAGTAACTAGAGAACAGCTTGAGAAGTCCGGGCGCAAATCCCATGTCCCCTAACTTGAAAAGTAAGACATCGTTATCCACGCGGTCAAACGCTTTTTGGAAATCCAAATAAACTACATCAGTCTGCCCCCCTGAATCCAGCTCTTTAGATAGTATATCGACAAGTGTAACTAAGTTCGTAGAGACAGATCGTTTCGGCAAAAACGCGTGTTGTGCGCTGGTTATATGTGGTAAGCATTGCGACAGAAGGCGATCATGTATAGCTGTTTCAAATATTTTAGCTAGTGCACAGAGATTAGCAACCGGTCTATGATTTTCGACCATTTTTTTATCACCTTTCTTAGGTATGGGTGTTACCCTAGATTCCTTCCACGACTCGGGGTAAGTACACGTTCTTAAAATTAAGTTATAAATAAAGGTTATAGAATTTATGAGCTCGCTAATACATCCTTTAATGATGTAGGCAGGGATTAAGTCAGGACCGGCAGATGTGGTCGGTTTAAGTTTATGAACTGCTTGTCGTATCTCGTTGACGCTAAGTGACGTCACGGTGACGTAACGCGCGCCGGCGGCGGCTGTACCGGAGCTTGCGGGCTCGGGATCCAGTATCGGTTGCGTCGGAAGGAACACAGAATGGAAGTGGGCGGCGAAAGCAGTCGCTGCTTCAGCACCGCGGTATTCGGTGTCTCCTCTTGTCACCACCGTTTGCAGACCGCCACGGTTACGTAGCGTATTCATATATTCCCAGAAGGTTTTGGGATTCTTATGTAACTGTAGTGAGATATCCTTACTGTAATTACTATGTGCGGTTTTAATATCCCGCTTAATTTTTGAGCGAAGTCGCTTAAATTCCGATTGAGAAGTTGTATTACCTGTTCTTTTCCAAGTACTATGCATTTTTGCTTTCATTTCGATGTCACGGATTATTGCTTTCGTGTAGAAGACTGGATAAGTACGGCTACAAGAATGCTTCCGTATTTTATTTGGAACGCAGTGGTTGAATATACTATATATCTGACTATAAAAGAAGCTAAGAGCTTTGTCTACGTTATCAAAGAGGTAAAGTTTATCCCAATCAGTATCGCGTATTAAACAATACATGTAGTAAAAGTCTGCTTTGGTAAAATTCCAGTCCCTAGAGTTATCAATATTAGATGGGTCCATGAGAGTTACCTGCTTAGCAAAGTTGTACTGGACCTGCACCGACAGCGGCGGGTGATGCAGGTCAATGTTAGACAACTCGTCCCCCGGGTCCACACCCCGCACAGACACTGCACCGCATTCCGGACCCGTCAGCACCACGTCTAACATTCTGTCATTCATATTGTTCACGCAATTATACTCTTTAAGGTTACAAATTATCTTAAAACAATCAAAATAATGTACTGTGTAATTACTAGCACTATTCAAATTCAAATCTCCCAAAATTAACACTTTGTCACTTGAATGGTTAGAAAAAACGCGTTCAACACTATCGAAATACGTTGTGTATACGTCGTCTTTAGATTTCGGTGGTATGTATACCACATTTACGTAAATAAAATGTTCATTTATTGCGAATCGCGCCCATAGGTCCTCGCCGGTGCCGGTCTCGTACTGAGGTACATGTTCCAAGGTGATGGGCGAGCGCCACAGGATCATCACCCCGCCGCCCTCCCCCCCTCGATCCCTTCTCAGGATAGACCAGTCCCCGCAGCAGACCTCTGCATCATGAAACGACGGATCCAGATTGGTCTCAGTTATAGCTATTAAATGAATATTTTGATCGATTATATGGAGATTTTGTCTCCAATTAACAAGCTTGGTTCTTAACCATCTTACGTTCTGATAATATGCGTTCAGAGTAAACTTTCTATTGTTTATCGCTGGCGTTATTAGACCGGGGTCGTTCCAATCGAAATAACCATCGCTCGGCGGAGAACCCTTGTGGCCAAAACTCCTGGGAGAGACAATTCTGTATCATATCATCGGGAACACCTACCTTAAACGAGGAATAATCGACTGAGCGTTTAGGTTCCATTTTAGTGGCTGAGTAAACAGTGTTTTCCTTTTTGTGATTCAAGTATTTGATTACATTTTCTTCGGTAGTGTCTGTTTTTGCTCCCCAGACATGTAAATACTTAATCCTATTGGCTGCACACAGTATTTCGCTAGTAGCACCATTACAACGGACAACAGGGCGCCACTGGTGACTCTTTTGTTTGCGCGTCACTTGCGACCACCCTTCTTTGTCTGTTTCGGAAGTTGTATTGGTATTTGCAGCCGTTACCAGTACAGGTTCAGGAGATGGTTGAGATGGAGCATCACTCTTCTTGGTGTTCTTCAAAGCAGTTGCCCGTTTAGCTGATGAGCGAGTTTGAACCTTTGCTGATGACGAGGCATCGGCCGGTTGTTGACTTTTCGCCGTCTTTGCTGCATACGTCGATTCACCTTCCGTTTCGCTCGCACTCGCCGCCTCGGACGCTAACGTGAGCGTGACGGCAGGTTCTCTTCGACGCGGAGTGGACTTATCGCAGTTGGGACATTGCACTTTAACTTTACCCTCGAGTGACTTTTTAATTAACAAACTTAACTCGGAAATTTGTAGTTTTAGAGCACTTATTTCCTTATTTTGATTAATCACCTTATCCTCAAGGTTTATTATACACTTCTTGAGATCGGCACTACCACTTTCTTTGCTGTTAGACGGCATTTTAGAATTGATTTTATTATATTCGTCTCGGGTGGACGTGCGATACGTGCGTACGTGGTGGCGGCCGGCCGGTGAATAAGATATTCTGTTGGACCCATAATTGAGCCCTGGGCGGTGCCCTTGGCGGTTTTGACTCTATCACTGAAATTATTGTCTATTTTAACAGATGTGAATCTTTCTTCGTGATAATTTTTTAACCATTTTAGGAGAGGACCCTGTATACCATTTTGTGCTAACTTTGTATATAATGTTTTATAATCAAGGCTATCAAACGCCTTGCTAAAGTCGATAAAAACAACAAGCACCTGTTTTTTGTGATTCAAGTGCTCGTTGATTTCATCGGTAAACTGACTTAATAGTTGAGAAGTATTGCGTTTTTTTGAAAGCCAAACTGTTTGTTGTTTAATATTTCATTTTTTTCTAGATATTTGTTAATTTCGTTCCCAAAATACCTCTCCACTATTTTGTCTATGCAGGATAAAATGGTTATAGGTCTGTAATTATTATAGTCAGCATGACTGCCTTTTTTGTAAATAGGCCGTATAATGCCTACTTTTAGTTTGTTCGGATACCTAGAGGTAGCAATACAGGTATTTATTAAGTGTGTGATGGCAGGAGTTATTTCGTCATTTATGTTTTTAATATCACATGCCCGTATACCATCAAGGCCCGGACTTTTATTTTGATTAAGATGTTGAATTATTTTGGAAATAATTTCATTGCTAGCCTTATTGAGTCTCATTGCTACCTCTGGCGACCTGGAGTATCCAAGAGGATCCAGTAATGGTGTACTACAAACATTTGGTAAGTTATTTACATTATTATGAAATTCGTTAGCAAAATTATTACATAATTGGCTTGTATTAATTTTAAAAGACTTTAATATAATTTCATCAACAGACTTTTTAACTTTTCCACATAAAGTATTGATGATATTCCATACAGCTTTGGAATTTTTAAAGTTTTGACTAATATTTATCATAGTATATTTGTTTTTTACATAGTTAATATATTTATTTGTTTTATTCCTATATAAGTTATAAAGAATTCGGTTCCTAATATTACCTGTATCTTTTTTCCAGATTTTGAAGAGATTATCTCTTTGTTTGCACATTTTTTTTATCGTTTTATTGGCCCACACACATGTGCTTCGTTTATTAACACTGTTTATTTTGTATGTAGTTTTACAGTTGTTATACACATATTCAAATTTATCAATTATAAAGTTTAACACATCATCAGGACATTGGTATGTCTGTACTATACTCCAGTCCACCTGTTTTAGTTGTTTTATGACTTGATCGTCATGCAATTTAGTGATAACACGGGTAGTCCTGCTTGCCGGGTCATCGACCGGGCTTCGTTCCATCAATGCACAAGCTATAATATAGTGATCTGCGAGAGATGTATTGATGACTGAGGAATGCACAGACCGGCCGCTGGCACAGCGGGTGAATGCATGATCTATACATGATTTTGTTATAAGATTGCCTTTTTTTTCGACCCGGGTGTACTGGTTTATTCCACACTCCAAGCCTAATTCACTCAGTGAGTTGAGGTATGTTTCAGTTAAATTATTTTTTAGTTTAATGTCTAGGTTCATGTCTCCTAATAATAAAATATCATACTTAGACATTTTTTTCCTAATGATACCGTTTAATTCTTTTATAAAGCAGTTTTTATCTTTTTCAGGTGGTCTGTAAAGAGTACAGACATAAATTTTACTGTTATTAGAATAGCCCAAGCCTTAAAATTGGATTGGAGCTCCTGCTCTTAGTATACTTATTAGGATACCGTACCACTCCGCATTCGACTACCGGAATACCACCAGGAAATCTCTTTCGAGGCCGCACTATAAAGACGAAAATACCAGAGCTAGACTATCAAATTATATTTGCAGACGAAAAAGTGAGAGACAGGGACAGGTTAAAAAAATCAAAAAGCAAAGAGTATGTTGATCTTCACAGACATGCCAAGATATCAGACTTGAACCCAGGAGACACAGTGTTGGTGAAACAACCAAGGCTGAACAAGCTTACGACACCATTTTCTCCCGAAAAACACACTGTTCTATGGAAGTCAGGTAATTCGGTAGCAGCTGAGTCACCTGAAGGCAAAATAGTCAGGAGAAACTCATCCTATTTTCAAAAGGTGAATGACCGAGACATGAGTAGATTCAGTGAGGAGAAAAGTTTTAACAAGGAGGAAGAGGATACAGGTAAGGAAACGAAACCGTTATTTGATAGTACTCTAGACTCTGACCCGACCATGACGCAAGATACGACCTTGACACCTCACATGCCTTCAGACCTGGCCAAAACCCCAGCTTTGACAAAAACCCTGAACCTGACTAAAACTCCAGACCCTAAACCAAGTCGCCCTCAAAGAGAGCGTCACGCTCCTCCGAAATACAAAGACTTTGTATTAGGCTTAATTTTAGATTGCATAAGTTCTTAGACTATCAAGCTTCTGAATTGTGTGTAGGTATCTCCCTAAGGTGGTTTTATGATACGTTGATTTTTGTATTATATTGCTTACAACTTTGGAATAAGACTATCATATGTTGGTTATTATGCTATGTCGTGTTTTGAATTGTATTGCTAAAAGATAGATTAACTGTTGAACGTAAGTTTAATATCGGAACGCAGCTGTCATCTGACAGCTGTCTCTGCTACTTCATCCTTCTCACTTTACCATTTCTTTTCCTGTACAAATGTTGTGCCGAAAATCATATCTAAATTTATTAGTAAAAGGCTACTGAATCACCGAAATATTTCGTTTTTCTTCATCCTGGGGACCTTATTTAACATGGTGACCCCTAGTTTTTTGGAAATAATCGACGATCGGAGAATAAATTGCGGATTTGGTACGTCGTCATCGTGATCATCAGAATCGAACAAAAGGTTTGGTTCCGAGCGTCATCTCAGCACGTCGACGTCGTGAAATCGTCGAGTAGAAGTCGATTATCAACCTGAACACGCTGCCTGCAGAAGATCCTCGCAGGCCTGGGCTCCGGAGTGCAGAAGAACCATACTGCGGCTACGAGAGGATACGTATACTATTTGATTTTGAGCTGGTATCCTTCTATTCCCTTTCATCCCCATCCTTAGCCACAGTTAAATCTAATAATTTGACCTTTTATTACATGCAAAGTTAACCTAAAAATTCTATTTAAATCCCCAATTAAAAATGACTGCACCGCCAAAAAGCATGGCGATTCCAGCTGACGTGGCGGCCTTAACTCGCAGTCGTAGTTATTTCAAAGGCAGAGTAACATTATCGCGAAAATATATTGTAAATCTAACAGAACCTTTGTCTGCAGAGCAGGTGCTGGAACTGGGGGACAGAACAGTTAAGCTAAAATCTATGTATAGCTCATTTGAGGCAGTGCAACACAAAATTGAGCTCTTGTCTGAGAATATCGAGGAACAGGTACAGGAAAGAAGTCAATTTGAGGACGCGTATTTCGAGGTATTGTCAAAGTTTAAATATTTATTGTCCAAATATGTGACGGAACCTCAAACCATGCCTCAGGCAAGTGCTTCTTCTGAATCTGTCAGCCGGGTAAAGCTCCCCGATATATCCCTACCAATTTTTAATGGCGATGCCAATACTTGGCTGGAATTTAGGGACACGTTTGATAGCTTGATTAACAAAAATATGTCTTTGAGGGGCATTGAAAGGTTCCACTACCTCATCGGTCAGCTTGAGGACACTGCCCTTGAAGTGATAAGCGATATTGACAAAACCGAGGAAAACTATAGCATAGCATGGAAAATTTTATGTGAACGCTTTAATAACAAAAATCTTTTGGTGCACAATCACTTAAAGGCGCTATTGGTAGACATGAATGTGACTAATACAAGTCAGTCCCTAAGAAATTTCTGTGATTCAATTTCGAAACACTTGCGTGCACTTTCTAAACTTAATGTCCCAACAGCTGACTGGGATACTATTTTAATTTTTCTTCTGCTAAACAAATTAGATAAAAGAATGCAAAAAAAGTGGGAGGAAACTGGTGACCATTCTAATGAACTGCCTTCGTTACAGCATTTCAGGAATTTTATCAAGAGGCAAGCCGATCTACTCGAGACCCTCGACTCGAAAGATTTTGCAACATCCGGCATGCAGCAGAAAAGCGTTAAGAAGACATTTGTAGCCGCGGGTCTTAGAAAAGCAGACGGAGAACCACGGGTTACGTGTCCATATTGCAACGCTGGTCACTTCATCAATCAATGTGAAAAATTCTTGGCCCTACAAGTAAGTGCACGCATACGCGAGGTTAAGCGTATGAAACTATGTATTAATTGTCTCAGATCCAATCATTTGTTGCCGACTTGCCGAGCCAGCCCATGCCGAGTATGCAAAAGTCGTCATCATACTCTCTTGCATCTTAGCAAGCAACCTATCACCAATAATGCGGCCACTACTTATCCAGCGACAGTAAGTGACAGCAAAAATCTACCAATCTCTTCGGAGAATACCATTTCAATGGTATCAAAGTTGAATTCAACCAAGCCCATTACCAATGACTCTCATGTCTTTTTATCTACAGCTCAAGTTAATATTCTTGACAGTAAGGGACAGCCACAAGTATGCAAAATTTTGCTTGACTCGGCATCTCAATCTAATTTTGTCTCCCAGGCCGCTCTAAGCCGACTCGGGTTGGACTTGTCCACTCAATCTACCAATATTTTGGTCTTGGGAATTAACGACAAATCATCGAATATAACCAAACAGTGTAACTTGTCACTAATATCAAAAACAACTTCTTTTAAAACCAACCTAAATTGTCTGATAGTTCCCAAAATATGCGAATTATCCTCTTTGACTCTAACCGATAGTAACCGAAATCTATTTAAATTTCCACAGCACATCAAGCTGGCTGATGAAAACTATAATACTGCATCTGATATTGATATAATTATTGGAGCTCAACTCTTCTACGACCTACTTTGCATTGGGCAGTATCGCCTTGGTGAGGGCCTACCAATTCTACAAAAAACCAAACTAGGATGGGTCATTTCAGGACCATTTAACACAGACCACCAAAATTCTAAAGTCAAGGTAAGATGCAACCTTACTTTAAACTCTCAACTAAATAAATTCTGGGAACTGGAGGAGTGTACTAATAAAAGCATGGATTTGTCAGATGATGATCAAAAATGTGAAGAAATATTTGCTTCCACCACAACTCGTGCTTCTGATGGCAAATTCGTTGTTAGTATCCCCTTCAAATTACCTACTTCATATCTCGGTGATTCACGTAGGGTGGCATTGCAAAGATTCAAACATTTAGAGACTAAACTCAACAAAAATCCTGCTTTAAAATCAATGTACTTAGAATTCATGAAGGAGTATGAGGCCTTAGGTCACATGACGAGACTATCATCTGATGACTTAGGGCTCGTACAATATTTTTTCCCACACCATGGAGTGTTAAATGTAAATAAATCTACCACTAAGCTCCGAGTAGTATTCAATGGGTCTTGCAACTCTGATTCCGGTTATTCCGTAAATTCCCTGCAGTATTCAGGTCCCATTGTTCAGGATGAACTAATATCAATTTTATTGCGATTCAGAGTACACAAATATGTCGTGTGCGCTGATATCGAAAAATGTTACCGCTGTGTGTGGATTTCCCCAGACCAACGATACCTTCAATGCATCTTTTGGCGAGAAAGCCCATCTGAACCAATTTCAGTATATGCTTTAAATACAATAACCTATGGTACCACATCAGGTTCCTTTTTGGCCACTCGTTGTCTAAAACAGTTGGCAATCGATTTTGAAGAAAAATACCCAAAGGCGGCTTCTGTTATTAACCGAGATTTTTATATTGACGATTTAAATACGTCTAGCGATAATAAGGCTGATTTAAGTCAAACTGTCACTGAAGTCAACAAGATATTAAGTACAGCCTCATTTCATCTAAGAAAATGGAAGTCAAATAGTACTGAGATTCTTGATAGTGTTAAGGATCATCAGTCTGAATCTATACCTCATCTATTCGATAATGATCAGAGTAAGACACTTGGCTTAGTATGGTCATCAGCTGATGATAAATTGAAATTTCAAATTAATCTAGATAAACTAAAACCGAAAGTTACAAAGAGAGAAATCTTATCAATAATCTCTAGTATTTTTGATCCTCTAGGATTGCTAGGACCTTGTATATTGATACCTAAATTACTCATCCAGCAAATGTGGAAAGACCAGATCCCATGGGATCAAGTTCCTTCGAAGGAAGTCTCCGATTTATGGGTTAACTTCACCACACAATTGCATCATTTTAATGAGCTTGAAATAGAAAGACATGTCAAGTTAGATAGTCATGTCGAAGTAGAACTTCATGGATTCTCGGATTCATCTTTGAAAGGGTACGGGGCATGTATTTATATCCGTACCATCGATGCCAAAGGTTATATCTCAACTAGACTTCTATGTTCAAAGAGTAGAATTTCTCCCATAAAGTCGCAAACGATTCCCAAACTTGAGCTCTGTGCAGCTTTGTTGTTAGCCATTTTGATGGATAAAGTTAGAGGCTCCATTAAATGGCATGATTGCCGAACTTATCTATGGACGGACTCCAATGTTGTACTTTGCTGGATAAAAATTTGTCCTTCTAAACTCCAAACATTTGTGTCTAACCGTGTAAAGAAAATTCAACTTTTAACCAAGCCAGATACTTGGCGTTGGCTTCCTTCTGCTGACAATCCAGCTGATGTTTTATCTAGAGGTGTGGAGCCAGCAAAACTATCAAAGTGCAACATTTGGTGGTTTGGCCCGACCTTCCTGAAAAACCCTTGTGAACTATGGCCTTCGCTTACAGCGCCATCTGTTAGTACAGAGCCTGAAACCAAATTTCAGCCTTATGAACCAATAATATATGAAAAATCTCAAATTGTGGCGCCATCTAATGCAATTTCCCCTGAACGTAATACTAATAAATTATTATGCAATATTTCCTTGCAGAATAATAACGAATGTGGCAACATATTCTTTGAACTTTATTCAAATTACAACACTTTGTTGAGAGTGACTGCGTGGCTGCTTCGGTTTCAACGTAACTGTAAGAATCCACAAAACGCTATCAAGACTTGTCTCCAATCTACTGAATTAGAAAGCGCTTTGCACTGTTTGGTCAAATTAGTACAAAAAGCATGCTTCCCGGAAGAATATTCCAAATTACAGGTCAACAAACCAATTTCACCTAGTAGTAATCTTACCCCACTTAACCCGTTTCTGGATAAAAATAATATTCTTAGGGTAGGAGGTAGATTATCTTTATCTGATTTTAATTATGATAAGAAGCATCCTATTTTGCTACCCGCTAAGCATATTTTCACCGAATTAATGATGAGTTATTATCACTTAAAATACCTTCATGCTGGACCACAGCTGTTATTATCTCTTGTAAGGCAGAAATTCTGGCCCATACATGGAAAGGCTCTGGCAAGTAAGATCTTGCACAAATGTCTAACGTGCTATAAACATAATCCTCCTGCAGCACATCCTATTATGGGGGATTTACCTAAACCTCGCGTTATGCCTGCACCTCCTTTTATTTCAGTCGGTGTAGATTACACTGGCCATTATTATGTCCGTGACAGAAGGGGCCGCGGCTGCAAGACTTCTAAATGCTATGTCTGTATTTTTGTTTGTATGTGTACGAAGGCAGTTCACATAGAATTGGTTACAGATCTCTCTACGGATGCGTTTATGGCAGCTTTACGTAGGCTTGTAGCAAGGAGAGGTAAAATGAACTCGATATTTTCAGACAATGGAACAAATTTCCAAGGAGCAGCACGTGAGTTAAGCGAATTATTTAAATTTCTTATAGATCAGAATGATAACATCGCTTCTCAGCTGGCAAACGATGGTATTAAGTGGCACTTCCAGCCCGTTTTTTCACCGAGCATGGGTGGTCTGTGGGAATCAGCTGTTCGCAGCTGTAAGCATCATTTGAAGCGTATTCTTTCTAATGCTCTTCTAACATTTGAGGAATTTAGCACTATTTTGTGTCAGATTGAAGCTATACTTAATTCCCGCCCTCTCTTTCCCCTTAGTGACAATCCCAATGACATTTCCGCCCTAACCCCGGCTCATTTTCTTATAGGGCGCCCTCTCGTAGGACTGCCAGATTGGGACTATTCCCATGTCCCTGAATACAAATTAAAGTATTTTCAACTTCTGCAACAGTTGCGGCAAGATTTTTGGAGAAGCTGGTCAAGGGACTACATGAACCAATTGCAGCAGCGGGGCAAGTGGCGAGCATCCAAGGGGCAGTCCATCGCAGTGGGCGATCTTGTGCTTCTGCGTGATCCTGGCGCACCGGTTATGCTGTGGAAGACTGGACGCGTTGCTTCTATTCATCCGGGCAAGGACAAGATTGTTCGCGTCGCAGACATCCAGACTTCATCGGGGACCGTACGAAGATCTTTTAGTAGGATCATCCGATTACCAATCGAAAGTCAATCTTCAAATTAGTCTTAATAAAACTTGTTTTTATTTTTTGGGTTAATATTTTCAAACAAGTCTGTCAAGAAAACTTGTCTCTATTTTTTGTTTAATAGTTTTCAAATTAGTCTGTCAAGAAAACATTTAATTATTTTTCTTGTTTTTTGTTACTAAATCGAGTAACTTAATATCTGTTTGTTTTGCAACTTGATTATGTATGTAGCATATTATATTTTGTAATCACATGCCCCATTTAATTTATTATTTTATTAATTACATAACTTCAAATAGGATTTTTAAACTTTAAATTCCCATCAAATCAGATCTTTGCATTGACTTAAAATTCTCAAAATTTTGTTTTGTATAAATCTAATATTTCTCTGTTGTAATTTTTGCATTACATTGCATATTTTTGTGCTGGGAGCATGTTGAACGTAAGTTTAATATCGGAACGCAGCTGTCATCTGACAGCTGTCTCTGCTACTTCATCCTTCTCACTTTACCATTTCTTTTCCTGTACAAATGTTGTGCCGAAAATCATATCTAAATTTATTAGTAAAAGGCTACTGAATCACCGAAATATTTCGTTTTTCTTCATCCTGGGGACCTTATTTAACATTAACTGTATTTTGTTTTAGAGTGAAGAATACTCGCTTTTATTTTTATTTGAAGAAAAGAAGGGATTGTAGAGTTTATCTTTGAACGCACCGGATACGGTGGCGCCGTCTAGAGGCGGAATGTGTATTCGCGCTCTCTGTGTTTTTGTCTGTGGAAACTGACGTTGTGTGAAATTGTTTATTATGGAAATAAAAGTCTTTCAGTGATTTAATTCGGATTTATTATTGTTGAGAAAAGACCCGACAGGCCCGACTTTGTTTCATCCCAGAGAGCATTTGTGGCAGAATTGTCTATATTACAGTGCCCAATTAAGTTAAACACTGTAAGTTTACTAGTGTAATAAAAGCATGAAACATCTGCTTTGGGCAAACTGAAAATATTTTCTAAATCGAAAGTTATGACAGCTGTTGTCGTATTCGTAGGTTTAATGAGCCTGTCGTTCTGCCTTTCCTTATCGCCTTCCAATTTTCGTACCATGTGATCATTATATTGGAGTTGTTGATTCTCATCAGGATGTAAGATGGCTTTGTATTCACAACAAATGTCACATCTATCTTTTTTGGGACGGTGAAAACTCAAGTTAAATTTTTCGTTAAAAACTTTTCGGCACATGCTTTCTTTAACCGGCTCTTTATGTCTTTCAAGGTAAAGCGCATACATTTTGGCAATACTTATTTTCAGCATTCTGAGGGTGATTGCTGAAAATACGGAGGGTCCTATTATGGAGCATTGGGTTCAGCGTATTAAACATCCCAATTCTTTATGCGGGCTAATGCGTTGACTTGTCTATGGATATTTAATTTAATTTAATTTAATTTTTGTAAACTTTTGTGTAACTTAATTTTTGTATTGTTTTGTCTTATAATTTTAATGTTTAAAATATGGATTTTTATCCGAAATAAATTATTTTGATTTGATTTGATTTGATTTGGATCTAGGTATTGACGTTTTGTAGAAGCTCTACAGTAATGTGACTCTTGAACTGGAAACGAACTTATATGATTTATAACTTCTTCGATTTTTTCTGGTTGAGTTTGTTTTTTCACATGTTTGCCTTTTTTGGGAGTAGGCGTTATTTTAGTATTCACTGTATCCTTTCGTTTGTAGAAATGGTAAACTCGTATATCAGATATATCCAAGGTGGCTAAAAAGAACTTTTTGCATACTCTCTCTTGCTACTCGAACATTGAAAGTAATAGGCATAACTATACTGCCTCTTGCTTTTGTCTTTCTGGGTTCTTTTTCTTAGTGCTGCCTTTCTTTCGATGTATTCATTGTAAAACTTTTATTTTTGATCATCACTTAGCCTATAAAACCCTTTATTTATGTCTTCTCTCATGTCATTCGAAAATTTCCTTGAACATTTAAAGTGACAAGCTATTTCACAACCAAGTTGAACTGTTTTCTTTTTCTTTGTAATTCCTTTAATATTAATATACTCTTCTCCAGAAAAGTAAAAAATAAGTGATTTTATCAAAATTTCCACGAATTAAGTATCAGATAGATAGGCAATTAATATTCAGTTTTTTTTATTCCAAAGTATAAACATTAGAGGCAACATAAATAAAATATTTTGGCATTGCAAATTTAACTACTACATCCATCCTAAGGAACACAATTAAAAGTTAGTATTACCTGCTTCTCGTTGTCTTTTTAAAATATTTCTTCGCCATTTTTCTGGTTGTTTTTTCCTTTTTCGAGTTAAAATATCAGCTGTGTCATACCACTCTTTGTATGTGCTTTGAGCATATTGGATAGCTTAAGAGAAAATATTACAATTAATATTGTTATGGCTTTTACTTTTAACAAGGAATAAATTATATAAATTAAGTACA
The DNA here is from genome assembly GCA_910592155.1 of Ypsolopha scabrella. Classification (NCBI taxonomy): domain Eukaryota; kingdom Metazoa; phylum Arthropoda; class Insecta; order Lepidoptera; family Ypsolophidae; genus Ypsolopha; species Ypsolopha scabrella. The sequence goes on along the minus strand of OU342981.1, from coordinate 9,649,466 downwards.
TGTCTATTGAACCCGGAACATACCTCATAACACTGCAGTCTCAACTAAATGAGACACAAAACTGGTTAAAAAAACCAGCCAAGTGCGTGTCGGGCCACGCGCAATGTAGGGTTCCGTAGTTGCCCGGTACATATAAGTTGGTCTACTAATAGGTAGACATTATAGGGGGCCAAAAAATTGACGTGACCTGTACTCGTAAACCTGTAAAGCCTACTTAGCTGTGATCGTTTTCCTTTTAAATTCATTATATATACTACTAGCTTTTGCCCGCGCCTCCGCCCGCGTCGAAGAGATTTTCGTGGAAATAAGGAAAACAAAAGAATATGATTTTTTGAACGACAATATGCAACGGTCACCGTGTTTTACCAAAGTGCTAATAAATACCAATAAAATAAGCCCAAACTCGAAGGGTATGCCGTTGTCCGTTGAGGAGATCCCATACCCATATTTCAACCCCATCAGCAGACCCTGGTCACCATGTTTTACCAAAGTGCTAATAAAGACCAATCAAATAAGCCCAAACTCGAAGGGTCTGCTGTTGTCCGTTGAGGAGATCCCGTACCCACCTTCCAGTCCCTTCAGCAGACCTTAGTCACCATGTTTTACCAAAGTGCTAATAAATACCAATCAAATAAGCCCAAACTCGAAGCTTTACTTTACCAGTCGGGGTTTGAACCCGCGACGATCGGCTACTCTACGGCGGCGGCGAACCTTCCATGTTTCACTAAAATTCTATTTTGTCATGATATTGAAACGGTTGAACTTCGTTTACAAATAAAATTTACTAAGAGAGAATCTCAGGATGTAAGGATTACGAAATTAAATGTAAATTTCTGTTTTATAAAACTGCTGTCAAATATATTTTCAAGTTATTTACATGGGTATCGTGCGGTATCTCGATTCACTTCGCGTATATACGGTACTATCCTGGTGTTGCACGTGTGTGACGCGATGGTACGGTCGTCCTCCTGAGTGAAGGCCGGTAACTGGAGAGGATCGAAGACGGCAGCGGTAGGAGTTCCAGGGTCCGAAGTGCGACCATCCGTAGTGTGGACGGGGCCATTGAAAGGGTAGCGACTGCTTGTAGAAAGGACGGAGCGGAAGAGTAGTGGCCGCAACGTAGGATAGTGGCGGTTGCGTGCAAAGCGTAGGGAAGGGCGGCTGCGTATAAGCCCCCAGCGTAGAAAATAGCAGCTGCGTATAAGCCCCCAGCGTAGAACCCTGGAATATGCCAAATTGATGGCATTAGGCATGGCCGTACACTTCCTTGTTGACACGGCAACGACCATTCAAGCACCGAGAAGGTCAGTTGTATGTGACAACAAAAGAAAATACAAAATCAATAGAAAAAATCTCGATACTGAAAACTAAAGGCACCAAGACGAGAAATACTAAATTTAAATAAATAACCTTAGCACCAGAGTCGCAATGGTTCCTGATATTGGTGTCACTTCCTGTTCAGAGGATGTCTCTGACTGTGCCCCGGCATAAACTTCTATACGCCTGTTGATGCAGCTTTGTCTTTTAAAAATTGTTTAATAAGGAGCCAACCCTTCCACTGTGTTAAAGACTCATCGATTACTTTATTCCAATCTAAGTTATATAGTACCTGAAATTTACTGTTCAAATGGTCAACAATAGGTAAAATTTTCCTAAGTTTCGCTTTTGATCGATCAGTGACACTGCTGACATCATCATTGTTTATGAAATGGAGAAATTTATTAAGCAGAATGTATCTATCATAAGTTAAATACAAATTGAAAAACGGTGTGTCTCTGATCAGTCCAGATCGGTAGAAATATTCTTTAATATTGGTCTTGATGCATATTCGAGTAGCAATCATTACAGCAAAGTACACGTACAACTCGTCAACATTGGTCTCCAACCAAAAATGTAATCGTGAACGAGCCTTCAATTTACTTTCTGTCTGCATACGGCTAATGGTCTGTGCTGCGTACCGGTTTGTTTCGAGAACTATTGTCTCCATAATCTGCCTATCCCATATTTCGGTAAAGGCATCATATAGTGACCAAAGTTCTTTGGTGGGCCCTGGCCTCCCAATGAAAGCTTCTCTCCTTGCTCTGGGTGGAACAGGATCCGCAGGGAAAGCATTCCATTCAAAGTCAAAAAGACTTGTAAGACCTCCGTTTACCAGACCTTCTTCAAGCAGGCCTGAAGGTGATTGATCTTGAATATCATCATTAGATGGTGTAGATGGTGTAGCTGGTTCCTCCAACGTTGGTGCTTCCACTGTCTGTTCCGCAGCTAAAAATTCATCGTCATCCACCAGCTCCCATCTATTAGCACGCGGTAGGTAGGGCCGGAAGATTTCGTCTTCCTCATCGCTGTCGTTACTGTCAAGTGCATTGTCTAAAATGACAAAAGCAAACATCAAACATAATGGTATTGTTAAAAGGATTTCCAGTTTTAAACAATTCTTTTAAAATAAACTACCGAGAAATCTTACCGATGGTGTTTATTAAATCGTCTATTTCACTATCCCTTAGTGGCATTGATGCTCTTGAGGTGCTAGGTGCGGATGTTATTTCCATTGATCTATAAATTAAATAATAATTTGTCAATGTCGCAGAGTTAGAAATTCCAAAAAAGTAAAAGGTAAGCTTGGTAAAAAACGGCATTTAAATTATATAAAAGTTACATAACTTTCGAATGAAATGCTTACTCAGATTCTATCAAAGGAGTCTGCCCTCTAGAAGACTCGACCACTTCTATAAATCTGAAAAAAAAATACATCAATACCAACACATTCTATTACAAACCCGTGAAGTGGCAAGAAGCAAGATTGTGCCGGAAGTCAATTTTTATCGAAGTATTTTATAGCTCTTTACAAAAACTCTTTATTTTGATAGCCCACTCGAAGGAATTTAAAGAAAAAAAAATTTTTGACCTTATAATATGGCACCAAAAAGCGGCCATTTCAAGAATGATCATAATTTTGTTAAACCCAGTGTCATTCTCACAGGTAAAACAATTCTTAAGACACCTTTCAAGCTAAAATACACCAAGCCGTTTAGGCTACAGAGTGTGCCAAAGAATTATGCATACAAACATATATACATACACTCGAAGAACATAACCCTCCTTCTGAAGCAGTCGGGTAAAAAGAGGGTTAATACTTGTTGTACTTACTCGACAGGTGAAGGCACTTCACGAGCAATGGACCTAAAATAAATAATGCGCGTTAATGTTACTAGTAAAATGCAAGTCAGTATTTGGTTATACCATTTTATAATAGTACATTACGATACGAGAGCGATGAAACGTTTCTCGCACGAGTATCGTATAATATTTTATAGCAAAAGTGCGGAAAATGCCGACTTTACGCAAGCGCAGCGTATTATATTATATCTTCTAATGTCTCACCATCTGGTATAGGGTAAATGGTTGCAAGCCTAGCAACTGAACCTGGCATCAGTCCACGGAACATTCTAAAATTTATCATCGACAGAATAAAGTTTTGCACAAAAAATGTAACAAACTTATTTTATTTTATACTTACTCGCCCGAGGTGCTTGATCCTCTTTGAATGTTAAAACCTGCTCGAGAAACACGGCCACGTTTGGCAGGCCCACTTCTTCGTGGAGCTGTCTCACCACGCCCTCGACCAACAGAGCGTCCACGAGTTCGTCTACGACTTCCTCGCCCACGTACTCTGCCACCATCTTGTGTCTCTGACACACCTTCACTTAGTTCATCAGAAGCACCATCATCCAGTTCAACAGAAGAACGCAAGCAACAACCCCTACACATCGCCTTCCCCTCCTTATCCGACCTCTTTCAACTACTGACTGTGTGCTTGCAGAGTCCTCATCGGTATTTTGTGAACTAAATGAAAACAATGCAAGCAAATGACAATAAATACAAGGTGAAATTCAATCAACCGACAAAATTTACACTGGAGACTCGGTTAGTGATCAAGAACAAGGTTCAATGAACCTTCAGGTGAAATCCGAAAAAAAATTTTTTTTTGCTCCGTTTTGCCTGCACTAGGAATTTTGTACTTAAACTAGTCCAACCAGTACGGGAGCAAAAAAAATGTATTTTTCGAATTTGGCCAAAAGGATTACTGGACCTTGTTTCTGATCACTAACCGAGTCTCCAGTATGAATTTGGTCGGTTGATTGAATTTCACCCTATTTAACAAATATAACGATAAATAAAAAAATACAACAAAGCAAAAGTAAAAAAAAAAATGCTTGCAACAGGTAATTTATGCATGAGTAATTAATTTACGTCAATGACAATGGCTAATTGAGAATGGTAAGATAATCGATTAAAAAATTCCAGTATAGGAAATAGTTTTAAAATTACTAAAAATTTTGTACCAAATAAATAAAAATAAAAAAATAAATAAAAATCTTTTATTTCGGACAACTTAAGTCCATAGTATGTTTATTTATTTATTTATTTATTTATTAAGGAGCTCCAACTGTATACTCCGATTTCAAACATATTCTTAGTTCTATACATTTGTCCTGCAGAGTGATGCAAATTATAGGAGCACACAGCCCTCACATATAAATCCGGTACAATTATCAAAAATAATAAACCTTAATTAAACAAAATTAAAAATATGCCAAATTATATGAGTAACTACAAAAGCAGCCACAAACAAAGCTTGCATAAACAAATTAAAACTAACAAGTTACAAATTAAAAAAAAAAAGCATTAATTATGCTTAGCCCAATTATTCGATTAAAAAATTTTTTTTTTTTATAAACTTTTCTCATAACTCACAAAAATAATTGATATTCATGTATATGTTAGTAAGACTTATTAATAATGAGTTAGTAACAAATAAAAGAACAATTTAATGAAACAAAATACAAATACACAAAAACCTAACAATTATATCTATACAAAAACACAAAACAACTTAAGTGCTCCGTACCAGGAGCGATCAAAGAGACGATGAGGTCTCCATGATCACTCTCCGCACAAAGCACCTCCACAGTGGCGACGTAAATCTGTCGGCAACGGTTTCCAGGATGCTGTTGGGACTGTCCCGCGTCCTGCGGATCAAGGATATGGTCTTTTTGCGGATTATGGTTGCAAAGCCATCAGTTTGGTACTCAGCAAACATCCCTGACGCACTACATAAGCGGGGCAGACCCATCAACATCCTAAATACATTATTATATTGGACGCGCAGGGTGTCCAGCGACCTTTTGGTATACTTGACCCACAGATTCCCCGTGTACAAGCTCTGGCAGTATGCCTTAAAAAATCTAAGCTTGACTTCCTCTGTACAATCCATTACTAATTTATGTTCGTCCGAGTCACATGACCCGCGGCTGCAATCCGAGAATTCCGACGGAAAATCAATTTCACGTAGACTATTGTGACATGATTGGTGGTACTTCTCTATTTGATTTTCGTCTCTTTGGTGCAGATCGCACGACCTCAATTTTGGCCTTACAATATTAAGATCAGATTTAACAATTAAAGGTAAATGATCCGACACAAAAACGTCCTCTATTACCGCCACCTTAGTGATAGTTTGCCATGCTGAGTCTGAAACAACACGGTGATCCAGCCACCTCCTGCACCCATGAGACCCGCTAACGTAAGTATACGTGTTGGAGTGCAAGCCTAGCTTCTCTATGTCGACACAGACCCAGCTCTGGTCAGAGCAAAAGTTAGAAAGCTCCTCAAAGAATAGTTCTTGGGGGTGAGCATTATAGTGTCCCATTACAAATACACTCTCCACATTTTCGCTTTCTACAATGGCACTTATTTCACCCAGCACCTCTGTAAATACTGGTAAATTATCTGTTGAGTCAGTAGGCATATACACAGACAATACTATAATGGATCGTTGTGCAATAGTAGCTCTTATACCTACCAGACGGGCACTACTACATTTTAATACAGAGACGCTGTCAAAAATGCCCTTTCTCCAAAGAATAGCCACACCCCCATATGGTCCTCAATCGGCCAGCAGACGTGTCTACAGTAGATTTACCTATATATTCGAAATCATTTGAAATAGTTCCTAGTAAAGGTATGTCATGGGGGAGCAGACACGTCTCCTGAAGCGCCACTATATCCGAGTTCTTACAAATACTCTGTAAATCATCAAAGGACCTCTTAACAAAATAACAATTAAAACTAACAATATTGATGTACTGATTGCTATTTAAATTCATGATAAATATCATTATTAACTTTAACTACATCTACTGGGCTAGTTCTATACATAAAATGCACAAAACGCCTGAAAGTTATCCCACTTGGCCAAAAATTATCATTTAAAAATATATCTATTTTCTGTTTAGGAATAAACAGCTTATAGGAATTATGTTTGCCGCATATTTATCTTTTTTAAAGAAACATTTAAGTCCGTTTTTCCTTTTATATAGTCAATAATATCATTTTAACTCGTATCTTTACAAACGTTTGTTATAAATAGAGGCACTTTAATATCAACCGCTCTAAATTTACTGTCCGGTGCAGTGGAAGCGCGACCTCTTTGACCAAGTAGTTTGTAACGCTTGGCAGACTTATTTCGCACAATTTGCCATTCAGAGTCCCGTACCACTTGATCACATTTCATACTTAAAACTGACGCGGTTGGGCCGCATTCGTTTGGGTGAGTTCCGATCGACTTTGGAATATGCAATACCTGCTTTGAAACATCCGATCGATTACCGCTAGTAACAACTTTTGAGGCGCACGCGCTGCTCACAGGTGGAGACGTTGCTAGTTGTGTCGAAACCACAGTACTCGCCTCCACGCGCGAGGACAATTCCTCTTTCTCGTTCACACCGCCACTGCCTAATGAACTCTCTAGGTAGCCGCTCTGATTCACCTCCGTCAAAACCGTGGTAAGCTCTTGCGCCTCCACGAGCCGAGATATATCTGTCGCTTTGTTTTGCTTGCTACTGAGGGGGATAGTTATGTCCGCCTCGATTTCCGTTAAAGATGAGTGTCTCATAACGGACGGTCGGTCGTTTACGCCTGTGTCATCCAATGTTTGTTGCGACTTTAAGGGATTTGTAGACTTTATAGGCACATACTCAGGAACAAAATCAGGAACATAATGAAGCCCAATGGGCCCACTATCCATTTCAACACTATTTTGTAAACAAGCCCCCCTTCTTTTGTTTACATTTACTCCGGTTGGGTAATCATCTATTCATGAGGCGTTTTTCATATGCTCAACTTCCTGTTTAAGTAAGTTAAACTGCTCCGAAGTAACTGTGTTTTCCTCTATTACACTCAGTCGATTTCTTAACCACAAAAGTTCCTTTAGAAAACGGGTAACATCTAGATGGTCAAAGGTCACAGGAGGAAGTGAATGCAGGTCTTTTGCAACGAAAATAGGGAAGATCTGAGGATCAGCGCTTTTCATTAGTCCAATGATGTCATCCAGGTCTCTAGACATCCTTTTCTTTTCCTTTTTACGGCGTAAGAGCATTCTTTTTGAATTTGGCATCGAATCAAAAAGAAGAGATTTGGCCTTCACAATATCCTCCGTCGAGAAGGATGTCGTACATAATTGGTGTATACTTTCTTCATCCATATAATCCATGACATTTTTCACAAAGGCCAGTAATTCGTTGATTACGACGTTACAATTTGAACACTTCACAATGTTTGTCATTTTGCACTGCGATGAGTCACCGAGATAAGGCGCCTAGGCACGCCACCGTTTTAGTACAAAGTTTAATAATCCGTTTCTCTGTTGTTTCTCTTAATAGACCAACTATATAACCTCCATCATCTGGTGCTGGTATTTTAAAAGGCACTATTTTGCCAAAATTTTGAATATTAATTTTGTTTTAAAGATATTAAGCTGGACAGATTTACATACAAAGTTGTTTTCTTGCCTCAGATTGTACATATATAAAAATTTAACATTTCAGCCACATAGCGACTTTGTAAATGCCTGTATTAAACTATTGAGGTCTATACCTTTAGTCTATAATGAAAAACAACAGAGAAACGGGTTATCAAATTTGGTACTAAAACGGTGGCGTGCCTAGGCGCCTTAACGATATCGACGCGCCCGCTTTCCGTCGCGCAACGCATGAGACCGAATAAAGAAAAGAATATGTATTCTGCAATAAAAACATTTTAATGTACGTACTTCCGTGCAAAAGGAATGAAGCCGCTGCACATAAGGACAGAAACGTGATTTACGACGACAAAATTATATATGCATACATACATACACATATGCTCATACCTGTCTCCCAGAGGGGTAGGTAGAGATCACAGATCTCCATCTGCCACGATCCTCCACCCCAAATTGTCTCACGTGATAAAAGGAGATATGATAAAAAATAAAATTTAACACAAAGTATATATTATTTTTAATTATTGAATTAGTTACAAAATATAATAGTTCTGACATTTACAGTAATTACTAATGCTAATCTTCTTCATTGTTAGACTCTTCATCGTTATCATTATCAGTGTCATTTTCATCAGCACCATAGTAAGATGGCTGGCTGAGCATACTTAAAACAATTTCTGTGTATGGACGTTTTTGAGATTTAGGTTTTTTTCCTTTTTTCACTTATTATAGGGTCGGAGCTCACAAGCATCCAGTTGAATATGTCCTGGTTTGTGTTGCATCTAGAAGTTCTCCTTGAATTATATTGCCTCAGCTTTTTGTACTCCTTATGGCTGGCCTCCAGAACATCTTCAGACAGTTGGCCTACTGGCAAAGGTAGACTTTTAATAATATCTGCCCCATGCAGCAGTAATTTATAAACGCTAGCACTCATTTTGTACCATTTGTACAATTTTATTGCCCTCTGTGCAGTTTCCAAGCAATACTTTTTAAATACGTCAGTATTGACATAATGGCCACATGATATTACTGAAAGAATGTTGGAAAATCTTTCAATCAAGTCTCTATCAATTCCAGTTATTTGCGAAACTAATGATGAGTTATTAAAAAATCTCTGTGCCGTGTTGCCATCATTGCTATTGCCTCCGCCTTGCTTAGGCTGAACAACAACAAGGCCCAATTGTTTATAAAATTTCCTCGCAATTAGGCTTTTCTTTTTTTTTACTTTTTCTTTTGCATCTTGACCCCTAGCCTGCCACTTCTTTACTTTTAGTTTATATGCGATATGTAATAAATATTCATAGCATCGGATATATGCATGAAGAATGGAAATTCCATATTTGAAGGTATCTTCATCACTTTTCATGCGACTCAGTTTTTCAAGATTATTTAAGTATTTCGGTGTGTGGCTGAAATGTTAATTTTTTATATATGTACAATCTGAGGCAAGAAAACAACTTTGTATGTAAATCTGTCCAGCTTAATATCTTTAAAACAAAATTAATATTCAAAATTTTGACAAAATAGTGCCTTACAGACATTGCATGGTTGCGAACTTGCGGTCTCAGTTAAAATGTTAACAGTCTTACCATCCAGCATTGTACATATAGGAATATGCTTAAATTTTATATCTTTAGTACCGCAAACTACAACTGTATGCTCCAAATTTTGTATTTGAGTATGTACATCATCATGTAGGTGGTAGAGCTAATGCCGGGCTCGACTGTGGAGGTACCACCATCTTACTCGTAAATCCTCCCGAAGTTATTCGGGGGATAGTAAGAGGACAGCTCTCAGGCAAAAAAACCAGGCGGCCCACCATTGCCTGGGACCGATGGATGGCGGAATATCCATCCCCAATTGCCGGGCCTTATATAAATCAGACTGGTGACGGGCAGCGGCGTCACTGGTGCAAGGGTTTCGGCACCGCGCTCACCAACCCGCCTGCCCAGCATGTGTGAGTATGGGCATTTCTTCCAGGAGGACCGCCAAGAGTGGCGAAATCCTGGAAAGGCCTATGTCCAGCAGTGGACGAAACAGGCTGATAGATGATAGATAGATAGATAGATGATGTACATCATGGTACACAGCTTTCACATTTTGGGCAGATTCTTTCATCAATCTGAATCCAATGGGACGACAATGCCGCGTGGATGATGGAGTAGCATTTTTCCAAAGATTTTCTTGTTTTCTTTATAGTTTTCAGACATCTCTAAGGGCACAATCGTACATAAAATGATGTTTGAATCCGCATATTTAGAATTGTTTTTAAAATTCTGCTTGTATATGCTGTGGCCCCCACTGCCATCTAGGCCCCCATTTGTAGAAAACGTCAATAGTGTCACAGCCCTCTGTAATATTTTGCACAATAACTTCAGCCTGTACTTGCACCAAACGTTCTACTGTGTGATCCTGAAGACTCTGGAGTGGCACAACAGCCTCATTTTAATTTATTTTTATGTTCAAAACATAACATTTCTTTTTGGATTCTGCGATATTGTGATATGAGGGGTAAATATCAGCTCCTTTTTTTTGCTCCAAGCCTCATCGTTATGTAGTCTTCCTTTGTTAAGCCTAGATCAACTACAAGAGCCAAAGCTTCTTCAGGGCTATATAGTTGTATACTCGGGGAAGATTCCTTGTCGTGGACCATCTTAATTTTTTTCAATCTTTTCGGCGTAGATTGTATGGCTAATTTTACAACTTGCGCCGTGGCCCTCTTACCTGCTTTCACTAAGCCAGATTCTGCAGCAGAACAAAGTTTTTCTGGTGTGACCTTAGACACTAATGGCTTATTATGTCTTTGTTTTGTGCGTTCTGAACTCTCTTCGAACAATTTCCTTGGTCTGCCTGACTTTTTGTTGCTTTTCGGCGCTGATGACACAAGTTGTAATGGCTGTAGGTTAAGTAGATGGAAGTCTTCATCTAACCATTTCAAGTTCTTGTCGTTGAAACGCTCGTACATATTACATGATGACATGCCCGCCATTTCTTGAAAATTGTCATAACAAACATTTTCAATAAAAGTTTTATTTTCTTCGTACTAGGTTCAGAAAGTCCACTTACACTAAATTTGCTTATTATGTACAATAATAAACACTCAACACACTTCACTGTCGAAAATTTGTAAAACTGTTCATTTCTTAAAGCCATAAACCTCCATTGAAACAGATGCTGAGTGACTACCTGCAAATATAACGGTTTTCTTAAGAAACGGGAGAATATAGGAAAGTACCGTTTACTTGCTAACAATCATAATAATATGTTCTGTAAAAAGAAACAAAAGAGCACTGGATTACTCGTCGATACTTTTTTTAAAACTCCAGTTCAAGTCGGCCTATAATTTTTACTTTTACAAAAAAAGTGGGTAGATTAAAATGGGTATATAACTGTAAAAAACTACAACTGTTGAGTTAGCAATTATTTCAAGTGTAGGTACATACCCGAGGCTTCAGAATCCATGTTACAACTTTGATGCATAAGCTCGTGAAAACCAGACAAACGCAGTTACGCCGTCAACGAATGAATAGCGACTGAGTTGCTATGCGACGCGTCTAAAAACTGATAACTCTGTGCACTCACCCAATCCTTTGTGTTGTGGAAACAAAAGAAAACATGAATGGATCGAAAGGACTGGGTATAAGAGTGTATGCTTAAGTCATTATTTATTAATAATTAGGGAAAATATATTTCTAATTTGGTCGTCGTAAATCACGTTTCTGTCCTTATGTGCGCTGTAACAATCCACACTTAGCGAGCCTGGAGTTTTAGCAGCAAAATGACCACCCGGTGGACATTAAAGCTTTTATCGCATTTTACCACCGTAAAACCATTGTCAGGCGAAATTAATATTATTAATACTTGAATACCAGAAAAACATTAGGTACTATTTTTGTAACAACAATACACAATTTGTATCCAAAAACAAGTGAAATGCTATAAAACAGCAAATTAAATGACAATCCCTAACAACATTGCACAGAATGATCGTCAACCTTAATCTAAATCACTTGAAAACGATTAAATAATACTTAAAAAAGAAAGAATACTTACTCGTTCATCCTTGCAAAGAGTTCAAATTCAAATTATTCAAGAAAACACACAATATTTAGCCACTTTCGATACCACAAATGCACGGTATGCGCAGCGACCAACTGCCGGATTTAAAACAACGGAAATTTAAAAAATATTGTTGAAAGTAGTTGTTAACTTAGCATCAGATGGTGTCTTTTTTCATCACAATTACATTTGAATAAGTAAGAGAAGGATAGGTATATATTTCACAACTCTGTGACATAAAATATTAGAGCATAGACATCTGTCCCCGTCGAGGACAGGTGCGCTTAAGCAGATAACAACAATGTCCCCCTCTGGGGGACAAACCCGCCTGAAGGGATATAAAACATCAAAAGATAAAACTAAAATTCCAATTTCGACTAATAATTGTTAAACTATATTTTAATGATCACCAAAAACATCCGTTACCAACATAAATTTCGCTTCTTGAAGTTAACCCTAATCAAAATAAAACAAACGTACCGTTTGTGAAACAATAAAACCACATTTAAACTTGTGAACTAAAATCTATTACAAAAAATATATCTAAGAATATAATAAAAAACAAAGGATTCAAATACTAAATTAATCACGACTTTCTAAACGCAAGTCCTATTCGAGACGAAAAATACTAAATTTAAAATATTTAAAATATCATTGAATTTGACAAAAAGATATATATAGGTATATGATATCGTAATAAAAGACAAAGGATTCAAGTACAAAATTAATCCTTTCTAAATAAAATCTTGGTCGAGACGAAAAATACTAAAATCGGCTCTTAAAGGGTCAAGCAACTATTTCAATGATTCAAAAGATAAAACTAAAATTCCAATTTCGACTAATAATTGTTAAACTATATTTTAATGATCACCAAAAACATCCGTTACCAACAAATTTTGCTTCTTGAGCTAAATCAAAATAAAACAAACGTACCGTTTGTGAAACAATAAAACCACATTAAAACTTGTGAACTAAAATCTATCTCAAAGTGAAATAAAACACTATATTAATTTCCAAATTGAAGTAGGTATGCCAACAAAAGATTGATTAAGAATTTAGATAGATAGATAGATAGATAGCTTAAACTTATTTTTAACACAGCTTTTTAAAAATCTAAACAAAGCCAAGAAAACACCCTTTCAAAATACTTTTAAATTTGTTTTTGCTTATTTTGCCATTTAAAGTTTCGTCAACCTCTTCCCCTATTGAGTTAAATATCTTCGGTATTAAATACTCGCGAGTCCTAGTTCCATAATAATTTTTGCCCTTTCCCCGAGCTGAACAATAACGTGTTTTTCTAACTTTTAAATGAGATTTTTGAAATGATTCCATTGCTATAAGAAATTTTAATTTTACATCTACTGGCATGATTTTACAAATTTTAAATAATTTTTGGTATTCCTTATTACACCTCAATTTTTCTTTTTTACTTACTAGACATTTCAAAAATCTCACTTGTAACTTTTTAACTTTAGATAGCTAAGTAGTTACTATATTTACTGGCTGCTCGCTATACTAGCGCTGTTAAAATACAACACAAGAGAACACTTAGGCTGGCTAACTAAATTAACGCCTTGGACATCAATAGAGAATAAAAGATCACTTAGCAAGTCAATTAAAGGAATGCACTTACCAAAATTATTTGGGTTTCCACACTAGTCAATTTAAATATCATAAAGTGAACAAATAGCTCACAAACATGAACTTACTAAAACACGTCTATCGCGTATTATAAAATTAAAGGTTAAACAAACTTACCTATAAGTGAAGTTTGACCATAATTATACGAGACGTTGGATCCGAAGAGATTTATTCACCAGGTAGTACACTCTTTAATGTACTAGGCATTGCACACATTTTAGAGTAATTAGAACAATATTTTCTAATACCAATGATAAAATCGATTCGATACACCACTTCCCATCCCTACAGCGCCCACGCACATTCGCGCGGCTCGTTCAACCGTCATTCTTTTTCAGAGCTCCTATTTCGCATTATCTTGGGAAACTATGAACCATCATAGAGAATAGGGCGGGTAATAAATCTCTTCGCATCCAACGTCTCGTATAATTATGGTCAAACTTCACTTATAGGTAAGTTTGTTTAACCTTTAATTATACTTCAACGTTGGATCCTCAAGATTTATTCCCCCAGGTAGATGTTAAGAGTTGTTGCGAAATAGGCCATGAATGGAAAAAACACAAACATTTCCTTTTGAAATAAAGTTTTATATGTTCTCTTAATCAACTTGCAAACTAACATAAACATTGACTTTTCTACATAACAAAACAATTAGCAACTAAGCACTCACATAACTTATTTTCATTAGAATAATTACTCTCAAAATTGAATAATGCTTCAGCAAAAGAATTTTCAGTATTAACTATAACAGGCCTATTATAAAAACGGCCAAAAACATTGGATTCACTAGTCCAGCCTGCAGCTTTTCTAATGACATCAATCGACAAACCGCGACGATCAGCCGCCGATGTCGCGGCGTGTCGGGTGCTGTGCGCCGAGAATATAGACGTGTCTACACCGCTATCGGACATCATGCGCTTGATCCAAGGACTGATCGTCGAAGCGCTGGCATTATGCATAGGCTTTTTAATAGTAAGTAGCAGTCTATCAGTCTGAGAATGAGTTCGAAAACATTCTGTAGCCTCTATGTAACATATTAACGTCCTAGCGGGACAAATTTGCTGTCTATCTGGAAAAAAAGGAATTACCAATCGCGGCATGGGCCGCCCTGGTGCTGAAGTCTTAATCAAATCATTAATTAGAATTTCTATATGGGAGGCATTAACTTTAACATTCGACAACCGAATTAATGATAGCGTCTGTACGCGTTGTGCAGTCGATAACGCTACAAGAGCTACTAACTTCTTCGTAAGAGAGTCCAATGACAAACTTTCATTCGGATATAATGTCGAAAGATAATTTAAGACTAAATCGGGATCCCACGTAACTTGATACCTAGGAAAACAAGGCTTGCTTTTATAAATACCTTTTAGAAACCGTAATACACGATCATCGTCACTAAACTTTTTATCCAAAACTAAGGCCAGCGCCGAACGGTGAGTATTCAAACTGGAGTAACTAGCCCCTGACCTGTACTGTATAGTTAAGAATCTAAGTACGTGAGGTATATCAACATTATAATGGTCGAAATTATTTTCAGCACAGAATTGCCACCATTTTTTATATACACAATCATACTGTTTCAAAGAAGTACCAGCTAAGGATGAAATCATGATGTCAACCTTTTCTGGAGTGAGTGACTGCCGCGTAAATGCTTGCCTGACAAATGAGCTACCACCAGGGTAAGCTGTCTCCAAAGAGGGTGTTCTGTCCTAAAAGGGGATAGTAAAAGTTCACGTTCAGGTGTGAAATAAATAATATTTTTACGAGACAATGATATGAAGAGAGGATACCACGGCTGACTAGGCCAATGTGGAACCACCATAATACCATCTGCTTTGTCTTCGATTACTTTCCGCAGACTTTTCAAGATCAATGAGAAGGGAGGAAACGCATAAAAAAAATCAGTTCCCCAATCTATAGTAAATGCATCTATATTAAATGCTTGGGGGTCTCGTTTCCATGAAACATACTAAAACATTTTGCATTTATCCTCGAAGCAAAGAGGTCAATGTTGGGTTGACCGAGGGAGGCAGTAATTTTTCTAAAAGCAACAGAAGACAAACTCCACTCAGTATCAATATTGGAGCGCCTCGATTCCTCGTCAGCTTCAACATTATCCTTTGATTTGATATATGACGCAAACACATATAACCGCTGCTCATCACACCATTGCCAAATTTCTCTAGAGATGTCACTGAGATGCTTATGTTGAACTCCACCCATCCTATTTATATATGATATTGCAGGTCGCGGGAAAAACATATTAACCCTATAAGAGCTGCTTTTAATTCTAAAAAATTTATATGGTAATTCTGCTCTTCAGCGGTCCAAAAACCGTTTGTACGTTCACCGTTACATGAGATGCCCCAACCTGATAATGATGAATCAGAGAATATTTCTAGAACATATTGTCTGTTACGCATCGAGTTACTACAAATCATGATATTATTTTTCCACCAAGTAAAGTCCGGTCCTAAATAGCAACTATCTATTGACATTAATTTATCATAATCATCATTTGCATTTTTCAACGCCTGAAACTTCTCTCTTTCAAATCGCTTAGTGTAAACCCAACCATAACAGATAGCTGGACATGCGGAGGTAAGTAACCCCAAGAACTGTGCAAACTCGGGAATAGGCAAAATTTGTTTCCTGGAAATCTTTTCAACCAAATCTAAGATTTTTCTACGTTTTTTGAGGGGAAATTTTAAACGCATTTCGTGAGAGTTAAACTCAAAGCCTAGAAATGTTCGTATCCGGTCAGGGATTAAATTACTTTTTGAGTAATTTATAATAAAGCCCAATCTCTGCAATAGATCAACAGTTTCTGAAACACACTTTGTACAGCCATTTAATGAATGACCTATACACAAAATATCATCTAAGTAAGGAACTAATAATAGACCCTTATTCCTTAATAACGTCACAACTGGTTTAAGCAGTTTTGTAAATACAAAGGGAGCCAAAGATAAACCGAATGGAAGACATTGAAATTCGTATGTCCTAACCCTTTGCTCAGGACCTTTAAATTTAAACCTCAAGTATTTTTTACTGACATCGTCGACTGCTAATAAAAAATACGCGTCTTTGATATCAATAGAAGCCATGTAACTATCTTTCAAAATTAATTTTGTGGCGGCACGATAATCCTCCATTTTAAAATGTTGAGGATCAATGAACTTGTTCAGTTGCTTCAAATTCAAAATAAATCTAAATGTACCGTCACTTTTAGGAGTTAGGAAATAATTAGATAAGAATTGATTTGGAACGTCATTACATTCTCGCACTGCTCCTAATTTACACAAGTTTGAAATGGCTGAACATAAACTATCGAGCTCGGCCTTACTGAACCTTCTTTGGATAGGTTCTTTGTATTGTACAACTGGGGAATTAAACGGAATCTTTAGTCCTTTAACATAGCCCAACACTACCTATATAGGGTCATTTGTGATTTCTCTCCAAGTAGATATGAAATGGCAAAGTCTACCAGCTGGGGGACTCACCACTACTGTTTCTGAGACTTCGGCCCCGCTTTCGACGTTGATTGTTGAAAACGATCTGTCGGGGTTGGTCTCCTGAACGACTGAGGTGGGTAGCAGCTCTTGTGCCCACCCTGTCTGGGTACCCTCTGGCCATGTTGTTTGGGTGGGCCTTTCCAGTTTCCCTGGACGGTATACTTCTTGAAAGATGATGAACCCACATCACTCTTTCTTACCTGTAAGCCAGACTTTTCAGCTGTTTTTGTTGCCTTTATCTTTTCGCCTAAATTCTCACCAAACAGCATAGAATCTCTTTTGATATCCATGACAACAGTGGTAATTTTAAACTAGCCATCAACAATTTCCTCCTTGTTTTTGTGTTTTCGAAATGCAAGTCTAAGAAAATTTGACTTACTTCGGAGAGTTTCTTAATAACGTCTTTTTTTTTAAAGTCATTTTCTATCATTGATGTAGTAAGATAAGTCAGGCCTGCAATTCCCAAACCAAGAGTATTTTGGTCCTTTTCAAGCACTTTGTCTCGGCTTCTAACTGAATCACTTAAAATCGCCGAGATTTCCGGGTTGAGAGTTGGCGCTTTAACCAAACGAAAGTTGTCAGGAACAAGGGTTTTCTCTCTTATTTCTGACTTCTGTTCCTTGGTTAAGCCATCCACCAGAATACGACCCCAACGTTGAGAGATCTCTTCTGGAATCTTCGTTCCAAAAACTTCATCCTTTCCTTTTGGATCCCCTAGGGCCTCCAAAATGTCAGCAGGTAATGAAGCTACAGTCATACCCGGGCCACTGATATGTCAGACGGCGGCGACGGCGGCGGTGCTGCTGTGCCACACGGAGTCGACGACACAGCACTAATATTGGGGACTGCCACTGTACTACAGTTACTAGGACCCGGCAGCGGATCATTCGTACTTGGTCCATGTGGCGCTGGTACCATTTGAACGACAGATCGAACATTTTGATTTATGCCTGTCGAGTCTGAGTCTGATATATTAACCGCTGGTTCCTCCGACGTATATGGCAATGCCCAAGTGTCTTCGTAATAGCGACGGTGGTACTCTGAAAAGAGTATTGCCCGGTGAACGACATTGCCCAAACATGTCATAAAATACTCATGAAATGAGATATTTTTAGATTTTAACGTCACTGCGTATAATCACGTTACACGGTGGGATCAACCAACGTGAGCACGTCACGGGGAATAACAATAGGGCATAATGGGTTTTCTGGAAAAAAATATGCAATAACAAAGGTAGGTAGAAAATAAAATGAGACTAACCTTCGTCGCTACTCGTACTTAAAGATTCATCAAGACGTTCCTGTAAACGTCTAATCTTTCTCTTTATTTTCCTTTCTTTACGTTTCCTTTTGCCCATGGTGCCAACTCACTTTTAAAACACTTTTTTAAAAATCAACAACGCTGATGTGATGTGACAATGCCTGCACACAAAAAGTGAATGACGGTTGAACGAGCCGCGCGAATATGCGTGGGCGCTGTACTGCCGTGCAAATCGAAAATGCAGTACGCAATTTAGGGAGACCGAGGGGAGTTGAAACAATTTTGTCATTTTGCTTCATACACAAAATTCAGTGGATACAAAGCGTATAAGATTGGTTTTAATCGAAAGTTTATATCTTAGATGACTGACACAAAGAATTTGTAAATTTGAATTCTGTGGCGAAAAATTGATTTGAATGTACCAAGTCGTTTTGTTTCAAATCCTCTCATACCGAGGTGAGTTGAAACATGGGTCGAGGTGATTTGAAACAGTTGATATTTGGGTGGAATTAAGGGTCATAAAGTAGAAACAACGATATAATGAAAAGATATTTATTTAAAAAACATGCATAGGAAATAATAATTATTATTCAGAATATTTTTATTGAGCTGAGACACGAAAATCACGTTATTATAATCAACATTAAATCAAAATCTTACACATTTCTAAATATTATCAACTTTCATGGAAAATATTATTCGGATAAGCAATTATGACAAACATAAGAAAGTTCACCACCAGTGCAAGCTTCATGAGCCCAAGTCTTACATTCTAGGCATTGGACCCATTTTTCTTTGGATTTGCTGTTTGAATAGGGTTCTAAACAACAAATGCAAAAGCATTCATCTTGTTCATCATCTTCACAGTCTTTGTTTTTCTTGTTAAACTTTGTTTTTTTCGTTTTAGTTTCTGGCTTTGATCTTTTACGTGTCTTCTTTTCTTCAAAATTAGGTTTTTTAACCTTTTTCCTAGCTATCCTAGCTGCTTCGATTGCAGCTGATTCATCTTTTACAGGAGTGTCGGTTAGCACAGCGGATTTCATTTTTCGTCGATTCGTTTGATTTCCTTTCCGTGGCGGAGCCTTCGGCAAAGGTCTAAGATTTTCGGGTGAAAAAACATTTCCCGTCAACCTCAATGAACTATTACGTGAAGTAGATGCTACATGTACTATATTAGATGTAATCTCTGTGAACGGAACAACTGCTTCAGTGGTTGAGGGCAACGTGAAAGTGCCTGGTATTTCCTCAGTGATCGCCAGATCAGGTGAGTTCTGATCGGGGCTTTCTACAGAATTGATCCTATCTTCAGTTTCAAAGCAGAATTGACAAGCAGTAGCAGGTAAGTTCAATATAGATGGACTTGGTGTGCGAGAATCGTTTAACAACGTGTCTCTGTTCGTAGGGGTTAAAGGTCGTTCATCACCAGTGCTATGATTAACATTCACAGAAATTGGCGGGCGTTCTTCACTTCTTGAATTTCCCACTACGTTGGAGCTGGATGGGTCAGAGTTCTCGGCGGCAGAAGTCTCGGAAGTTATCAAAGGCCGATCAGTAATTTGGCTGGGAAGATAATCAGCGTCCTGGAATATTTCGGTATTAACTGGCCAAATTCCAGTTGTGCTGAATCCGGAAGACATATTGCGCGGTGTGACTGCGATATCAAATGACGTTTCAACTATCCCAGGGATATCATATATAGTCATGACTTTTCCTGGATTAGATCGCATCCAGTTATCGCAAGCAGTGTTAACTGCCTTTTTCACCGGCCCAAAAATGGCTCTATCTAAGGGTTGCAGTTTATGGGTGCAGTGAGGAGGAAATGTCAGTAAAATTATCCCGTTATCTTTGCAGAACTCAATGTTTTTAACCGCTATGTGAGATGCATGGTTATTCAGTAGCAATAAGGCTTTATTTTCTTTTGATGACCTAATTTGGTCTCTGAAGAATACAAGAAAGATATGAAAGTCATCTTCTTGCATCCAACCTGATCCATTAGCACTACCGATTGATCCAGATGGTCCATCGCGTATAAAATGATCGCGAAATTTTTGCCGCAGAAAAATGAACATCGGGGGTATATGATTTCCAAGGGCGTTTCCGGCTAGAGCTATAGTAACCAATGTTCCTCTCTCCGCCGAAGTCATGGCACTCACTTGTTTTTGACCTCGTCTAGCAATAACACGGTCTGGTTTCTGAACAGTCGTGATGCCAGACTCATCAACGTTCCATATATCCTTCCCTTGCAGATTGTATTTGTCAAGTACAGTGGTGTAATTTCGGAAAAAAAGTTCCACATTCGTGCGATTAAAACTTGTAGCCCGAGCGATGCTTGTTGGTTGGGGTAGTCTCAGAGAAAGAACAGGATGACGTTTCATAAAAGAGCGAAGCCAAATTTCACCTGCCATTTCATTTTCAAGCCAAGAAGGGGGACATTGTATGTTATACGCCACAGCCAACCTATAGGCAGACATTCTAGTCTCCTTAGTGCTTAGGCCGAAGTTAGCAGCAGCACAGCCTAACAGATAATCAGAGAGTATCTTCTCCTCTGAGGATGAAAATACAGTCTTTTCTGGATATCCAACAGTCGGAGGAGCCGCCGTTTCATTGGCTTCGTAAGCTTCTTTTTTTTTAATATACCTGTAGAGGGAGGTATGGTTGAGATTGTAACTCGAAGCCGCAACACGGAGACTTTTCCGACGCAATGATACTTCTTCAGCGGCAAGCTCGTACATTTCAACACTCGCCATACCTCTATCAGTCTTTCTTTTATAATCAGTAGGCATGCTAAAACAAAATAAGCAACATTAAAAACATATAAACCTCAATGTATAAGCAAATCAGGAACACAAAACCCAAACGAGGTGAGTTGAAACAGTCTGTTTCAAATCCCCTCAGTGAGAAAAATCCTCCCAATTTATGTAAAATTAAATCTCAAGAGGCAAACACAAAGAAATGGGCTATACCATTGCTATGATTTCAATCGCGAGTTAATAAGCATTCGAAACATGTAAAACTCAAACCAGAGTATAAACGCATTATCAAAAGTTTAAAACTTACTTTTTACGATTTTTGCGACGTAGCAGACAAAACAACACAACCACGCGCCATGAGTCTCGGACGCAAACTGAGGGGTCCGCGGGTGGTGGGAGGCAGCCTGTTTGCGGCATTGCCAGCTCGCTAACGGTTTTCAGTTCCGCGAAATCAGTGTTGTTTCAACTCACCTTTGTTTTAAAACCCCTCGGTCTCCCTACAACGTTTTGAGAAAATCGCGCCTAAATTTTATTTTCGAAAATTCGCTGTTTTTACTTCCATGCATCTTTTTCCATTGTATGCAATAACTTTATATACAGGAAAAATCATGAATTTTTACATACTTATATTTAAATAAACAATAATTATACATAAAGCAGTTTAATAACTAAAAATGCACTTATCATTATATGGGCTCCAGTTTTGAAGCAGGGTCAGACAAGGCAAGAATGCAGTAGCTCAGGGTACTGCATTTATTTCGAGGGATGATAGCTTCTAAAATATATATTTTTCTACTTATTTGCGCAGTAAATTGATGGGAGTTATAAGAAAAGTCAATTATGAAATAGAAAATTGTACTTGATAATTTCGGTTTTACATGAAAAAAAGGTAATTAAAATTATAAATCATTATTAAATATTTCTGTATCGTAATTATTATTTTCAGAAACAGGTAAGTTAAACCAGAACCTTCTTCTATTTTCAGGCATCAATGGCACCAACTTTTCAATGATAGCAGCTTTTCTAGTTTTAGAAATTCCTCGTGGTAATAATTTTGATTCAGTCTGGGGAATTTCAGGTTTCTTTATATATTTCAACAAAAGAAAGTCCAAAGTCTGCTCACTTTGATCTTCATGATGCAGCTTGTATTGCAAAGAAAAATTTCCTCTTTCAGCTTTAATATAAGCTTTATTCTTTAGGTAAACGCGAGGTGTAATTTTTTTGAGGCGAGATTGTGAAGATAAATCTCTGTATGTAAAAAAATCCCGAACTTCCATTACCTTTACAGTTGTTTTTTTTTAATTTGCCATTTTAACTGCATTTATAAAATCTTCAAAATCGAAAACTTTATTTGTCCGACGCAGCGATAATTCCACGTGGTGGTGAAAGCTATCAGCTGACATGAACGAGTGTCCTGGTTCGAAATATTTTAAAGTTATCGTTTCAGTAGATATTAGATTGCTGTTAATTATGTCGATCAAAAATGAGAGTAATGTCCAATTTTTATTTTGGCCAGAGCAGTTATCCATCCAAAGAACCACGTGTTTAGTATATCGATGATGAATTAAAAATGCTCGAAATGCTGACACAATATCCTCCGCGTTTCGCCCCGAAATTGCTTCGTTCCACAGAACTGCGAATGCTTTGTTATCATCTGAGGATGGTCCCAAAGGAACAAAACTCTCGTTGAACGCTACAATGCGAGGACAAAATATAGCAACTTTATATTGATCGATACGAGGCAACATTATTACTTTTTGGAGGTCAACGGAAACAAAGATAGTGTCCTCATTTAAGCAATTTTTTGTTTTCTCAATGTCGTTTTGATATTCCTGTCGGGCACTGACATACTTTGAGTTGTGCACATTATATCCGCTGCAAATTTTACAGTTTTCATTTTTGGCATGGTTTTTATCATGTTGTTGAAATATAGCACACTTTTCGCATTCCTCGTGACCTAACTGTGCAAACGATATATTTAGATCACTCCTTACCACCTTCCTGTAAGTTTCCGAAGAGATTTTAATGAGTGGATATTGCCTACGAAAATTTTGATACATTATGTTGACATTAATATCGCTTGGAAGGTATAACCTGTTTGGCGCATGCTCGCGTCTATAATGAGCCATGCATGGTACATATTTCATAACGTGCTCTTTAATTAAATCTCTATCTATCTTGTCTTTTCTCACAAACGTCCCTCTTAGATCTTTCTGTTCATCAATCGGCTTTTTAATTGCTGTCATAACCCGACGGTCGTTTTTAGGATCATACCCTAATGTGGTAAGAAAAAAAGATTTGCACACCTCAATTTTTTCATTTTCTGGCGATTGAAGATGATAAACATAGGTTGCATCTCTTTTGACTTTTGTCACACCTTGCTTTCTCGTTTTCACAGGATTTACGCCAATCATACCTCTTAAAAACAATCCTTGCGCTTCGTAATTTAAATTCATGTATCTCCCATGTATTTCAATTCTTTGATCTTCGTTAAAGTTGCTAGTACACTTTTTTTTACATGTACTATCGCAAGGCTTCTTAAGAGCTCGTTTTTCTAGGACTATTTCTTTGTTTTTCTTTTTTCTACTTTCTATATTTTCCTCATAGAGTTTTTTTTTTCGAATATCACCTTTTTTTGTAAAGACAGGTTTTTCTAGAATTGATCCTGTAGAACCAGGTTTGTGATTATCGCACGAAATATTATTTGTCTGAATAACAATGATCGAGACACAATAATGAAAAACATTTATCACAGGTGCCACTTATATATTGTGTACAGTCAATATACTCGCAATGTTGTGCAATTTCTTCATGAAAAATCGGTTTCCTGGTATTTTCTTTTTCCTTAAAGAGCTTCTTTTTATTCTTTTCTTTAATGGCATTTGCTTCTTTTATGTGATTTTTACAGTTTCTACCATCTTTGGTATGAAAGTGATCAAGACATAAAAAACACAAACATATTTCACAAGTACTCTGAACACTCTTATGACAATTGACATAATCGCAACATTGTATATCCTGAAGATCTGTTCGATTTTCTGTACCTGTTGGAAATTGTGAACTTTTTTCGTGGTTCCTACAGTCGTTGTATGTATTTTCTTCTGCGAAATGCGGCCAACAAAGTAAAGAATGACACTTCCCACACGTACTGAAGATTTCTTTACCGCAATCCCTATATTCGCAACACTGATGAAGAACTCGCTCTCCTTGCGAAGTATTTTCAACACGAATCAATTGTGATTGCGAATCTTTTTTAGCGACGATAAACTTCTGAGCTATATTAATTATTTGTTTTACAGGACTTCCAATTATTGTATCAGAATCATCAAATTCTGCGTTATTTTCGGGAATGTAATCATCATCTTTGCTGTTATCAGAGTTATAAAATGGATCGTCTACCATATAAGGGAATGTCTCGTCGCAATACAGGAAGTTTTCGTCATAACCACTCAATTCATATTTTTTTCTGTCGGCTAACCGGCTCTAAAATTAAACAGAGATATGGCAAATTATTATTAACCTAAGTTTCTTAGTTGATTTAATTATGTAAATAGTTTTAATACCTATGATCATTCATAATTTTAAATCTAACCCCTAAAGCAATAAATACCTATAGTCAGTAATTGTCATTCAGTCGCACAGTTGCATGTTTGCCACTCGCCGGCCTGTGAACGGCCGAGCTTAGATACCTACATACTTGTAGTTTATGAACACATCCAAAACGTTTTAGTTTCCCTCTTTATTGACTAACTACATTATTAAAAAACATACAATGACCTAGACATATAACCTAGATGAGTAAAGTAAACAAATAACAAGATAGGCTACTAACCTCTTCGTTTTTCGAGCAAATTTGAATCATCGAATGTATTTAAAATGGGGGCGGCAGTCTCATATATCACCTTTTTTGCGTTTTGAATATTAGTTTTTAATGAATATAGGAACTTTCTCCTTTCACTAAGACTTTCTTCGTCTTTTACCATTATTAACAACACTTTATACCGAAAAAGTACACGATAATCACATAAGTAATCAAACAATTATGTCGGTCAAGGTCAAGCACGCGTCTTAGAATGAATAATAAATGTAGCCACTTGCAACTCGCACGCGGTCGCACGGATTTTTGCAGATGTCCTTGTCTTGCATTCACTTTTTTCAATCAACCCATTTCTTTTACGCACACCCGCGGCGTTATATCGTTATTAGAATAAGCAATGTAGACTTGAATCTTTGACCGAAACTAGTTTTAAACGCAGTAGGCCTACCAACTGCGTTAAAATCTAGCATTGGACAAACATTTTAAAACATTTATTATAAATAAAAACACAGTAGATAGTTCTGCTGCGTTTTTAATAAGCATTTTATCTCACGAATCATACTGATTGCTTGACATGAAAATCGTAAGCATACCTACGGCGTTCATGTTAAGTGCTTGGTACATTTAAGATACTTCTTAGACATAAATGCAAGCTGTACGTGTACGTGACTAATTGACTTGTATTTTTTTTTAGTTTTATCGTGGAGGTCGCTCTCTGCTTTATTTTTTTTTAGTATTCTGCCTTTTTTAATTGGAATTTTGTATTCGAAGATTCAAATCCTGGCATGCAACACAGAAAGGCCAAAATTAAGTGTCTCCTCATTGTCAATGTTACCTTCGTTTAGTTTGTTGAGTTCGGAAGAAGTTTGTTTACATATGTAGCAACGTAAAGTAGATTTGGTATCTGTCACTGCATTGCATACTTTTCCGTCGATCATTGTAAGCAATAATTTTTGCGTAACTGAAAACTGCTTTTCATTGACACTTATTGCTAATGGTTGCAATTCCGAAGTCACGCTATTTAAGTATGCAATTTCTTCATTGGTGATGTCTGTAGATTCTTTCAGGATTATTCTAATAGGCCTGCATAATCGAGGCGACGAGGGCGTTGGGTTTTCCCACAATACCTTTTTCGTTATATTATTGACTAATCTGAGAGGAACTAGCGAGCTTTGAAAAATATATTTATCTGAATCTGCGTCATGACGAAACCTTTGTTTAATTGGGCCTGTTGTGATCCACCACTTACTTATTAATGTTAGATTTTGTTTTTCGTCATCAGACAAAGTAGCCAATTTTCAAATAAAGCGATTATGAGCCTTTTGTCTGTTAGCGCCAATAATGCCTGTAATTTTAATTCAGCGCAAGTAATTCTGTAGGCTTCTCTTTCAACATAGATAACCTCCTTAGCTTTTTGGACTGAGCTATACGTTGGATAAAGCTTTTTATTAGTAGCACGTATTACTTCGTACTGCCTTCTCGTTAAGTCTGCCTCGACAATCATTTTCAGTGCTTCAAATGGACTGAGTTTATTTACATCTTCCTTCTTCGTAAAAGCTTTTTTATATTTAGAAGCACGCTTTGGCGAAGCATCGAAATCCTTCAGTAGCTGTGAGACAACTCTTTTTCCTTTTTGGAACATTTTCGATCCAGTCGCATGTGTCAGAGTATCTAGATCATTTTCACGAAGAGTTTCTGTTTTCCTTCTCTTGGACCTCTCACTCAAGTCTTGAAAACACTTAGATGGGCGACCCGGGCGAGTGCTTGTGGTGTTCCTTGGTATTTCAAACGTGCCTTGCAACCATTGACTGTTTTTTAACAGAAAATTATCCTTAATGTAACAAGCTTCTGTCCATCTTTTCTTGATTTGAGACTTCACATAAGAAAACTTGTACTTCAGGTCCTGAATTTGCTGCTTCGAAGTTAGCAATTGAGTCTCAACAGCATCTAGCTTTTTATTCAGATCAGGCTGGTTTTGCTCCTGTGTTAAATCGAAAATTTGTTTTCGCGTTAGCAGCCGTATATTTGATGGGCCTTAAAAACAAAGATTAATTAATAAAATTGTAGGTAAGTAATTTAATTGGCTATGGAATACAAATATAAAACAGGTATAAAGAAACAAAACCATGATCTCTACGTTACTGCCAAATTATTAATTTAAAAAAACTATTGTCTGTACTCTTTTGTCTGTCGATTACTCAATGCGAGGATCTCTTATGATATATCTTTCTCTCTCACACTTGATGGATTTATTATAGTTGTTTCACACTGTCACTTAGACCCTATCACAATGCTTAACTGTATGATAGTGTTATTTAGGGTTCGGATAAAAAATTTGCTTTTTAGAAATCCGTTTGTGTTTAGAAGTAATTACGACTTCGTTAAATTTTTTTTTTAAAATGAATAGGACGATTTAGGATGAGTTATTTATGCATTATTAAACAAAACTATTGGCTGTATTGGATAAAGAGAAATTCATCACGGGGACTGATATGCAACTTTTTTATTCGTTAATGTCAAAAGTACGAAAAAAAAACCTTGCTAAAATGTATTTTTGTAATTTTCAATAAAAACTAGTCAAAATATTACATAAGTATAACTTTATTGATATAGAAATAATTTTAATTACCTGGTTCAGCCACATTGATCACAAAAACTACAGTTCTTATTAACAAAACAGAAAAAAAATGATCACAAAATAGTTCAAATTTTTCTCTCACTGGGATAACGCACTTGTACTCAGGAGGCCAATTCCGGTGGTATGGAGATGATCTCCATGGTCGAAATATCAGGCGAGATACTGCTTATCTCCGCCGAAAACCAAAAAATGCTATTCTCACGATCTCCATACAGAGATTTCTCGACCGCAAATCAGCGAGATATTACGACTGGTCATTTGATATGGAGATGCGGTATCTCCCTTGCAACAACTGCCAAAATTGACAAAAAATTAAAAGTAATGTATATCATTTTGATGTTTTTAGTGGATTGTGTGTGGTTATTTTTATTAGGTACTTACTTACATACCTATCTTTCTATTGTATGTTATTTATCATTTGACTCGGCCACGTTTTATGGACTCTTGTTACCTGTAACTGTGCTTTTTATGGGTACTGCCACCAGACTTAGATAGAAGATAGAAGTCTTTGACTGCCACAGCACCTATATACAGGATGACTTTCAAACAAACCCCGATAATTTTAGAGGTTATTAAGAAACGTTAGTAGAACACATTTTAAATGTAAAAATAATTAAAATTAAAAGTCAAAATATTATTAAAAAATATAAGGTACTTGGAATTAAAATTTATGGTTATCCTCGCCATTCCTTTACGGAAAAAGTTGAAAATAGTCCACTTTTTAAAAAAGACGATAGGCTCAATATGAAGTTCTACAGACCCGTGGCCCTTGTCTGTATATTTTCAAAAGTTTTTGAAAATATTATTTATAATGCTTTAGAGTCATATTTAAATAAATTTAATATTTTAAAAAACGAACAAAAGGGGTTTAGAAGGAAAAGGACAATAAATATGGCAATATATGACTTGCTTAATAGAATTATAATAAACATCGATAATAGAACGCCTATCTGTGCTATTTATATGGATCTCACAAAAGCTTTTGACTACGTTAATCATAAGATACTCTTACAAAGGCTAGATTCATATGGTATAAGAGGTAATGTACTAGGTCTCATAGACTCTTATCTAAGCAATAGAGTTCAAACAACAGAGATTTCTAAAATATGCCCTCAAAGTAAAAAGGAAATAAAATACATGTCTGATGCTAGGAAAATCACATGCGGCGTACCACAAGGCAGTGTATTAGGACCTTTGCTTTTTCTGCTGTACATTAATGATCTGCCAAGTAATATTTCGCATCCCATGGTTTTGTTTGCAGATGATAGTACTGTGACAATCCAATGTAATAATGTAAACAATTTTGAAAATGACATAAATAATACTCTGAAAGATATAATTGTTTGGCTCGATGAAAATAAATTAATTGCAAATCTTGAGAAAACAAAATCTATGACTTTTTACCAACGTGCTAATAAAACGCCAAATCTGAATGTAAATTACAATGGAAAAATAGTCGATGAAGTCAAAGTCACAAGATTTTTAGGTTTATTAATTGACAATCACCTGACATGGAAGGCTCAGTCAACAGAAGTGTGTAACAGATTAGGTAAATCAGCATACCTTTTATATAAGCTTTCCCATATTGTAAGCAAAGAAGTCGTGTTAACCGCTTACCATGGGCTTGTTGCATCTATTTGGAGATAGTATTGATGTAACACAAAGTAACCTATTAAAATACTTTGAATTTATGTTAAAACTTAGTGTTCATAAAATCATACTCTGTGAATTCCCTTACTCAGAATCACTAACGGGGTCACAAAAAAATAATTTATATAATTTAAATATTTGCATGCACAAATTTTCAGTAAGTCACAGTGACAAAATAGAATATTTTGACACGAATTCGTACATTCGAGATTTTGTTTTGACAAATGGTACTCTATACCTTCCAAATTTTTATAAAAAACAAATGGCTACTAAGTTAGCTAGCATTTTACCACGTAATGAATCTGTTACAATGTGTGTAACAGGATTTTTTTCAATACCAGTCATAATTGATGGTATTTGTAATAATAATTCTTTTCATAGTTTTGTCCCTATTGACAAAGTTAGTACAAGTACTAACAAAATTGTACCAAATCCTTTTTAGATTTAACGACAACGGGAAAGCCTTCTGTATATAAACTAGTACATCAAAACATACAAGGCGGCTTCCTCGGCAAAATACTTTCAATAGAGTTGTTCCTAGAGGAATCAAAAACAGATATTTTGTGTTTAACTGAGCACCATTTACCGGAACATAATATGCAATTTAATGTTAATAATTTTAGTGTCCTTAGCTGCTATAACAGATTAACTATAGAAAAAGGTGGTTCTATGATTCTAGTCAAGAATAATATAAAGTCAAAAGAAAGAAAAGACATTGTAAAACTTTCTGTTGAACACCAAGTAGAATTGGCTTGTATAGAAATGAGTAAATATATAATTCTTTGTGTCTACCGACCCTCGGGACAAGATTACAATATTTTTGAAAAAACAATGGAAGAAGTGCTAAAGTAATTATTTGATACGAAGAAAAAAATTATCGTCTGTGGAGATTTTAACGTAGATATACTAGAAAAGTCGGTTATGACCACGAAATTAATTCAGTTATTCAAATCATTTAATTTGTCTAATGTGTTCTTAGAACCAACTAGAATTACCCAAAATACAGCAACTTGTCTTGATAATATATTCTGTGATTGTGACTACTCAGACAATAAAGTTATTAACCGCTTGCAGTCTGATCACAGTGGCCAAACTGTAACTTTCATACAAAGTGTGAAACAATTGCCCAAAAAAGCATTTTACAGTCCTGTTACAACTCACAGACTAGAATGTTTTCAAGCAAACTTAGAACTTAAATTACCACATTTTAATCTTCTCCAAGATGATCCAAATGCTCTCTTTGCAGACCTGTTTAACATAGTTTCCAAAGAATTTGAAAATACGTTTACATTGCGGAAAGTTTCTAACAGTAATAAAATCACTTTTAGTGACTGGGCAACGCCAGGTATTTACAAAAGCCGAAATCATTTATACGAATTGTACGACATAAAATCCTACAATAATAATATTGAATTTATTGAACATTTGAAAATATACTCACGTACTTTCAAATTAGTGTGTTTAAAAGCAAAAAGTATATTTCTGAATAAAAAACTTAAAATGGCCGATAACAAAGTAAAAGCAGTATGGAAAATCATAAATACTGAAACTGGGAAGAGTAACAAACGGAATAATGAACTAAAATTGAACATTAACAATGAAGTTTTTACAGGAGATAAAGAAGTTGCGAAGGCCTTTGAACAATTCTTTACTGACATTCCTTCCTTGACAACTAAAGGCTTAAATTCAAGTCCAAGACTTGCACAGGATCTTTTGAGTGATCACGTGCCTCAGTGCCATTCTGTATTTGCGTTAAAGCATATTAATTCACAAACTGTCATTAAAGCATTTAAATCTCTTAACTTTAAAAAAACCGAGGACTTATGGGGCCTATCTGTTAAAGTTGTAAGCTGTATCATTGATTTAATAGCTCCATATTTAGCTTTAATCTTTAATAAATGTGTAGATGATGGTGTCTTTCCTGATTTAATGAAGTTGAGTAAATTGATCCCTCTTTTTAAATCAGGCGACAATGAAGACCCTTCCAACTATAGACCCGTCTCAGTTTTACCAGTATTTAGTAAGATTTTCGAAAAAATTGTTTTTAATCAATTATTATCTCATTTTAACTTAAATAAGTTGTTTCACAGTGAACAATATGGATTCACTAAAGGGAGGTCAACCACTGATGCAGGAGTTGCTTTAGTCAAGCACATATTTGACGCTTGGGAAGCAAAGCAGGATGCGTTCGGTGTATTTTGTGACCTCTCAAAAGCTTTTGATTGCGTTAATCATGAAACACTTTTATGTAAATTAGATCACTATGGAGTTAAGGGTAAATCTTTGGCGTTATTTAAGTCATACCTTAGTGACCGGTTTCAAAAGGTAGACATTAATGGAGTAAAGTCATCTGGAGCATTAGTCAAAATGGGTGTTCCGCAGGGCTCCATATTGGGGCCCCTATTGTTTTTAATATACATAAATGACCTTCCTTACTTAGTTAGAGACTTATCTGAGATAGTTCTATTCGCAGATGACACGTCACTTATTTTTAAAGTGAATCGACATAACGATATACTTGATGACGCGAATTCAACCCTCTCTCTGATTCTTGATTGGTTCACTGCAAATAATTTAGTTCTAAATGCAAAAAAGACGAAATGTATAAAGTTTACTTTACCAAATGTAATTCAAGTAGATGTCAGTTTATTTTTGCAGGGGTCCAAGCTGGAGTTAGTTAACGAAACTAAGTTTTTAGGTATTACTATAGACTCTCGTCTTCAGTGGGGTCCCCACATAGAAGCTCTCTGTGGTAGACTTAGTTCAGCCGCATACGCTGTTAGACGCATAAGGCAGATTACTGATGAAGATACTGCTAGATTAGTATATTTCAGTTATTTTCACAGCATTATGTCATATGGCATAATGTTGTGGGGTAGAGCCGCGGATATAGAAGCAGTCTTTGTCTTGCAAAAAAGAGCAATTCGGTCTATTTATAACATGAAGTACCGAGATTCATTAAGAGAAAAGTTTAAAGAAATTAATATATTTACGGTCCCATGTGAATTTATTTATCAAGTTATTAGATATGTCAGAAAAAGAATTGATAATTTCCCGAGGCTTGGTGTGCACCACTCTGTTGAAACCAGAAACAAACATAAACTAGCTTTTCCAAAATTAAGACTTGCCAAAGTAGGTACCTCTTTTGTAGGACATGGTATAAGATTTTACAATAAGCTTCCAGAGGAGGTCCTTAGTTTGCCTGAAAATAAGTTTAAAGTATATATTAAGCAGGGACTACTTAAGAAAGCTTATTATAAAATCAATGATTATTTGGATGATAATGAAGCATGGTGTAATAAATAATAATAATCGTATTCAATATTGTAATTAATAATTAGCATATTTTAATACTGTACGATTCCTCTAAAGGCTTAAAATTAATTAATATGTAAACTTACTTTGTTAAAGGTAATAGACAATATGAGACGGGTTGACTAAGATATATTTTTTTTCTCGTGACTAATTCCCGCAGTCTTATATTTTTTTATGCCTTTACTTGAGTAGGTATGTATATGATTTTGTATCATATGTTTTATTTTGAAAAAAGGAATGTTTGCTAAGTTTCTTGCCCTTCTTCTTAGCAATACTAATCGAATGGTGCGGATGGTTAGGCATTATGTATATACAATATTTTTATTCCTATATTTCTATATTTTATGCAAGTGTATAACTTTATTACATTTTAGTAGCCCACCCTTAATATTTTTTGTATGTATTTCCCGTTTTTGTTATTTCTTCATTGTATTATGTATATATAATATTTTTATTCCTAGATTCCCCTATTTTATTTATTTTTTATTTATTTATTTATTTAAAAACTTACGACTATCATTTATTAATGCAGGTGTATATTTTATTTCCCGTATTATTATATATTTTATTTTATATTCTAAAGATATATTATATTGTGTAAATTAACTTTGACTTGTAGAAAGTATACTTAATGTATCTATTTTGCAAAAATAAATATTTCGATTTTTTTGATTTTTGATACGGAATTATATTTTGGGGCTTTTCCACAGAAAAGAAAACTGTCTTTAAAGCTAAAAAAAGGTGCATACGATGCCTAAAACAAACAGACAGCTGCGAACCATCATTCAGATCCCTTAAAATACTTACCATGCCTTCTCTTTACATTTATGAAGTTGCAGTTTTTGTAAAGACAAATCCCGAACTATTTGTTAAATTCTCCGACAGTCACCACACGGATGTTAGGGTGCAATACAGACATCAATTATGTTTAAGATGTTCAAATACTAGCTTAATGCACAAAAGTTTATATTGTATGGCTCCCAAAATCTTCAATAAAATTCCTAACTATATTAAAGATCTAAATTTTACACAATTTAAAAACAAACTATTTTACCTACTTATACTAAAATGTTATTATAGTGTTGATCAGTTCTTAAATGATAAAACTATTTTGATTTAATAATGTATCCTGATTTTAATAATGTTCATATTTGATACCTTTGATAACACATATTTAGATTAGAAATCTTGCATGTGCATGAATATCTTTGTTCGTTTAATACTTATCATTAAATATTTGTATACCATTGCGGTAGATCATAGCGTCCAAACAAACATATTATTTACCACCTAAGCATGTATCACTTTGATGTACTGTAAACCTATGTTCACAAATAAAGCATTCTGATTCTGATTCTGAATAGTTGGATCAATAATAAAAAAAACTTCATGCGATCTAATTATCTTATCTCTTCGGGTGAACATGATTTCTTTGGATTTTACGAAAAATATCAAAGGGATTCAACTTAAAAAAAATATTATGAATATGATTTTGAATGGTTTTAATAAAACCAGTTTGTATTCTTCTACAAAATACTCAATTATCAGAGTTAGGTTAAAAGTCAATTTGAGAATGTTGCATTTTCCCAGTGAGTGTTTTATTCATCTGAGGAGTGAACCTATGATCTCCATCATTGACATATTTGTACTAATCTCCGTTGATGACCACGGACCCACTGACTACTTACGCAGGTAAATTGAATATTTCGTAATATTTCATTGGCAATGGTTTTTTTATGGAAACCAATGAACATGACAAATACACTGTATAGTAAATACAAAAATAAAAAAAGTAATAATACTGTTTAAAAAGACTACACATCCTCATCAGCTACGATCACGAGCATAATACAGAATATCCATTCCTTTGACTTGTTCCACATTGACCATCGAGTCATACAAAATCTTTTATTACAGTTTCTTGATCTAACGCTACACCAATATTCACCAATTTGATCGGCCTTATATCCATATATCACATATCGATTATATTCAAAGTTAATCGATAAAAACGGAACGTCTCTTAGCAGAGATAATTTTCTCCGTTGTAATCTTTCTCCATTGTCTACGAGAATAGAGTTTTTTAGTAGTGTCGAGATTTGAACCGGACATTGGTGCGGAGATTTGAAACAGAGATTTATCTCAATGGTCGTGATATTTCCATCGAGCCCGGAATTGAGGTCCAGGTAGACGAACGAAAGTCGACTGCCGAGGTGGGGTCGGGGAGGCGCAAAAAGGGGCGCATGGTAGAGATAATGAATATAACCATCAACCATAAAATTTAACGAATGTTTAAAATTATTCAATAAATAAAATTATCATTATCGAATAAAAATATCTATCGTATCAACTTCTCCGGCGGAAAATAGGCAACGTCGAACAAAGTGCGTTCTCTCACTTGCTCGGGTCGAAATTTCTCGGAATCGGGCAACGGGGTTTCATGTTGCATCCAGATGTTTAGTCTAAGCATCCAGCAAGTGCCAGCTAATAATTAAAAATATTCATTCCGTAACTTGCATTCAATTGTATGTTCTATCGCTCTTACGATAAAACACATTCTACGGTTGGCGATATTTCATTCTAAACAAACGGAAACGATATTTTCAACAAATATTTCGGTTAATGGTTGTTCGATTGTATGCTATATCTATCTAACGATAATGTCGGCAAAACACATTTACTGTTGGTGATAATTAATTCTGAACAAACTGAAACTG
Source organism: Ypsolopha scabrella (assembly GCA_910592155.1). Taxonomy (NCBI): domain Eukaryota; kingdom Metazoa; phylum Arthropoda; class Insecta; order Lepidoptera; family Ypsolophidae; genus Ypsolopha; species Ypsolopha scabrella. The sequence goes on along the minus strand of OU342981.1, from coordinate 9,614,279 downwards.
AACAGATATTTTTAACGACAAATATTTTGGTTAGTGGTTAATATGGTTATTAGTTAGTTTCGTAGAGTTACTTGTGTCGCTTTAATAAAATAAAAAATAAAATAAAATAAAAATAAAAATCATTTATTTCAGACTTTGAAGGCCCATACAAAAACTATCTAAGTACGAGGGTCAAGTAAAAAATAAGGTTCCCACATTTTTTCTGGTGTAACGCATTTTTTATTATAATCGAGGAGTACACCATCTGAAAGCTTGTACTTTAAACTATTTTTCTACATAGTCGCCAGATTTTTCTATACATTTTTGCTGACGAGTTATCCACTTTTGAAAACCCTCTTCGAAGAACTCCGCCGCCAGGCCGTTGAGGAAGTTTGTGACCGCTTCCTGTACCTCTTCGTCCGATCTGAAACGTTGTCCACCCAAGTGTTGTTTCAATTTTGGAAACAAGTGAAAGTCGCTGGGAGCAACATCAGGGCTGTAGGGGGCTTGTTCAACCACATCCCAGCCGAATTTCTCGATTAAGGCAAGGGTCTTCCGGGAAACATGCGGGCGCGCGTTATCGTGGTGCAGCCTAACGCCTTTGGTCAATCTTCCTCGCCGACGATTTTGAATGGCCCTTTTTAAGTTTTTTCAACGTTTCGCAGTATCTGTCCGAATTTATTGTCGTCCCTGTAGGCATAAACTCGGTAAGCAAGACACCCTTCCGGTCCCAGAACACCGTAGCCATGACTTTTCCTGCGGAGAGCGTCTGCTTGAATTTCTTCGGTGGCGGCGATTCGGCATGTTTCCATTGTCGTGATTGCATTTTCGTTTCCGGGGTAACGTAGTGGCACCACGTTTCATCTCCCGTAACGATGGAGTCCAGAAATTCTTCGGTATTCTCCGCAAGTTCCTGAAGAAACTCCTCGGCACACTTGACGCGATTCTCTTTGTGGGTTTCTGTCAGCATGTGCGGGACCCATCGCACACACACCTTGCGATAACCCAGTTTTTCCGTCAAAACGTTGTCAATTGTTTTTTCACAGACTTCAGGAACTTGGGAAGCCAGCTCCCGAAGCGTTACTCGCCGATCCTCGAGGAGAATGCGCTCGATCTTCGCCACGACTTCGTCGGATACCGATGGCCTCCCGCTCCTTTCCTCGTCGTGGACGTCTGTGCGTCCTTCGGAGAACTCCCTACACCATTTGCGGACGTGTTGAACGCTGATGCAAGCTTCGCCATACACTTCTTGCAACTGCCTATAAATTTCAATAGGTTTTACCTTTTTTGCGTGTAAAAAACGGATAACTGATCGAATCTCACACCTGGCGGTGACAGCGATTGGGGGCTCCATCTCGGATGGCTGTCAGGCCGGCACTGAGCGTCGTACTGACTTCGTCCGGGTGGGAGAATAAAGCGCGGGAACCAAGGAACACGGCGGTGTTGCCAGATTTCTCATAGCATGTCGCGCGGCGAGTGTACAGCGTTGGGAACCTTTTTTTTACTTGACCAGATACTATTTACATATTCACAGCCCAGGAAAGCTGTCCACAAGATTGACTCTATACATTGCTGTGCTATGTGACACCTCCTAAACATGTTGTTTTCAGTTAATGTAAAGATTGTGAAGTTGTTTTACAAAATGCCGAGGAAAAATTATGATACTTGGAATCATTTAAAAAAATAAAATGATAAATAAATCGTTTATTCACTTTCTTAACAGCACATTACATAAATATTATATCCCGCCAAACTGTAAGGCAGTTTGTTGGCAGAAATATCTCCCCTTTTTTACAATACTGTTATGTTACCTGTACTTAATTATGACTCACATAATATATCATCTCACTTATTTTAATACACTTTCTTTATCATTAAAATGCAAACACTTGCTTTTATATATCCTTTGTTCAATAATTTACTTTTTGTTCAAGTTTTTGAAATATATGTTTTATTAACTTAGATTTAAATATATTTTTGCTGCCGCTCTTTCGAATGCATAACGGTATCTCGTTGTAAATTTTAGGAATGAGGTATGGTCTGGCTCGCTTACCGTAATAGTTAGTTGTTCTAGGCACAATTAATGCTTCATCACTCACCTTTCTACGTAACCGAGGATTTGATACTGGCACTTTAAACTCATTGTATCCAAATTCTTCCAACGCAATCTGAAACGATACTTTCCCATCGACCGGCAGTATTTTACATTTGGGGAATAATTTATTATAGTTTTGTTTGCATTGCCGTTTTAATTTATCGCTAGCTAGAACTTCAAGGAACCTTATTTGTAGGTTTTTTATTTTGTCAAGGTAAGTATGAAACGTGCGGCAGTATGTGCTCAGTCCATATGAAAGTATCGAGTCAGTAAGTGCATGGTAAACCGTATACAAAGTCGCTCTGTTTGCAAAGAACTTCAGGTGGTGAAACTTGACAAGCACTGACCTAAGTTTATCACATACTAATTCTACATGTGCCTTCCATGAGAACTTTGAATCGATCATTAGTCCTAGGTACTTATATTTTTCCACCACCTCAAGCTCTCCGCATTGGCAAAGGGAATATCCAACGTGCATACAATCGTAACCATGCCCTATGATTCTCGGTGCCCTAGTTATGCATTTGTTGTATGGTGAAGAGATAAGCATACATTTTGTTTTCGCTATATTAATTATGATACCATTATCGTGTGCCCATTTTACTATGGTGTTAAGATCATCCTGAATACACTCTTTTATTTGTTTTACATCTTTACTCGAGTACACTAAACACGTATCATCAGCGTACATGTACATCCGACAATGTTTAACTACGTTGCACATGCTGTTTACATGCATGATGTATCCGACGGGGCCGTAGACGGAGCCGGTCGGCACTCCGCACGTTACCTGCTTACTGTCACCCGTTATACCGCAAACAGCAGTTCTCAGCGTACGATCAGATAAGTATGCTCGTAGCCATTGGTTTAACGGACCGCCTATCCCACACTCCTCCATGGCACACAGCAGTTGGCTGTGCTCCAGAGTATCAAAAGCTTTCTTGAAATCTATGAAGAGCACACCCACCTGCTGCCTGGCAATCAGACTGCCGTTCATGTCGTCGGCGAACTGCGCGAGCGCGGTGGCCGTGCTACGGCCCCGTCGGAACCCGTGCTGCACACTACTTATTACATCATTTTTTTCGAGAAAACTGCCTATTTGCTCTATTACATATTTTTCTAATATTTTATTTATAACAGCCAAAATTGCTATAGGACGATAATTAGTATAATCAAAGTGCGATCCTTGTTTGTACAGTCAATTGCACCAGACCATACGGCCTATAACTCCAAAGTTAAGCGTCGGGGGCAGCGGGGGGTGGTATTTTTGAACTCAGGAGACACAGATCTATCATGCAAAGATGTTAACTCCCAAGACGTTACGCTGGACCATTGAAGTGCAGCATCCGTTGCACAAGTTGCAGCGTGACGCCTATATCTGCACATCGGTCTGATGCGTCACGCTGCAACTTGTGCAATGGATGCTGCACTCCAATGGTCCAGCGTAACGGCTTGAGAGTTAACATCTTATGATGATAGAACTGTGTCTCCTGAGTTCAAAAATACCACCCCCCGCTGCCCCGACGCTTAACTTTGGAGTTATAGGCCGTACGGTCTCGTGCAATTGACTGTATGTCATCAGACCGAACATGATTTCTGATGCTAGACTGCATCAAGCTTGTGGTCGGATAATGAAAGGTAATGTTGCAATGATCTATGAAGCGACGAAAAATGCATACATTTCCCCTCACTTCCTGTACAGGTGTGTAACAGTACCAGAATTGCATATAAATAAATAAAGATAACCCATTTATATTTTTATTTGATGAAACAATCACAAAATACATCGAATACACAACAATACATCAGTACATCAACTAATACGGCTAAAGATTAAATTGATTAAATATCACAAAAGCAGATGTTCTACGAAAGTCGATTCATTTTATGAATAACAACACTGTTTACATTAGGAACTCCGTCAGAAAAATCGATACAATACAATTATCGGAATTATCGTCCCATGGTGGCCCTGTCCATCATTCGTTGAGCTACAACACAGAACGGGATTTTCGGGATTTTCTGGCTAGGATCCCGTCGAGACTTTTGTTCCGGGCGTTGACGCAATCCGCGGCAAGCCTTCGGCGTGTATTTCTTAGGATATGCTGGTTTCAAAGGTTTGGTGACTACTGGCGCCGAGGTTGTGGTGACAGCTGGCCCCGAGGTGGTGGTGTCGGCTGGCCCCGAGGTTGTGGTGCGTGGTGGCGCGGAGATCAGGGTGACCGCTGGAACCAACGCTGAGGAGACCTCCGGCACGTAAGTTGCCTCGGGGTCCACTTCCCATGCTGTGTTAGGCCGGTGAGGCACCGGCGACCCGGCTAGGAGCGATGCAGTGACAACAAGTGCGAGGAACTCCATGATGTGACCCATTTTGAAGCTGGTAATCTGCAAATGAAAACAAGTAAAAAATTAATCTCACTGAAGAGAGGCAGTGGCACAGCGGTAGCGGACCCGGCTCCCACCGAGCGAGCCCGGGTTCGATTCCCGCCGGGACCAATGGATTTTTCTAAGTGTCCCAAGCTCTACTCTCTGTGGTTCGGAACCCACGTTAAAATGTAGGTCCACAGTGGATATATGGTGGAAAAAACAAACAGTGGAAATAATAATAATGAAGGACCTAATAAAAATAGGACCATGTGAAAACCCGAAGAGGGTATACATGTAAAACACCACTAACTAATTAATCTCACTAGTAAAAACAGTTCTCTTACTTCTTGTTAAAAGCAAAGTACCACTTGAAACAAATTGAAGGCAAGACTACTTACATTGATATAGTAGAGTGATGTTTACGCCGTGTGGCTGCCGAAAACAGTGCTGATTCAGCCAGTATACTGACTTATATACTGACCGAGGGATGACTGCGCTATAACGTGCGCAGAAAACTACACCACCGGGGTGCGCATAACACATTATTCCTTCTGAGCTTGCCGATGTTGACGACCTAGTTCTACCTAACGGGTATTGCTGAGTGGTGATATATATTCATGGGTTGCTGCGAGGAAACATAATATCCGTATTCTAGAAATATTGGCGTTAATGATCTCGATCTTAGTCAAGTTGTACCAAATTTTTCAGCTTGCAGCGATGAAACATGCTGAAAGTGAACATGTATAACGACAAACATGTATACAAACGTTCCCTGATCTAATAGACTACCGAGCTCACTGTACAAATAGTATATATTTAGTGATTTTCCCTGTCTGCCTTATAACATTTACATGCTAATGGGGCAATACCCATAACAGGCGCCAACGCAAGCACGTCGGACGTTAGCGTCAGTAGACCGCGGGGCGTTAGCTTAGTCGTTTTGGAACTCAGCAGGGAGTAATGGGGACCCTCATGTATTCAGATGTGTCTGCGTATGCTTGACGTGGGCAAGAATATGTGTAAGACGAGACCCAGGGCACCGTTGACAGCGGAGCTCTTTAGAAACCGTGTTAACATACCTCCCAAGTCATGTTATCATACAGTGCCACGGACGTGCAGCAACGTTTCATCGTACTCGCACCAGTGAGGGAATTATCAGGCTAGACGTGCTTTCTGAACGCTGCAACGAGCTCGGCGTCGGATTATGAGTGGAGATAAGGTTTGTCTACTCGATAATGGAAACACTTATATGCTAACGGGGCAATATCCATAAAAGACGCCGACGCAAGCACGTTGCACGTTGCAACGTAACGAAACAGACTATAGAGCTCACTGTCTATGTCCGTACCCAGGTGTGAACGCTTGTTCGGTTCGGGTAATGTATCAATCGAATGATATGCTCCCTCACGGGCTGTGACCACCGTCAACGAGCGCGCCATTGCCAGGATATACGTTGCCACGAATTCCCCAGTGTACTCCGTGTGGTTAAATAATAAACTCATGCCTGGGATGTACTTAATTTTATCTTTTCCCTACCGAAACCCTGACATCCCACAGTCCTATTAGTTAGTTAGTTAGTTAGTTATTTGCTTGGGGCTGGCTCTGCTCTCCGCTCTCTGGCGGCTCGACTATACGGCCATGTTCTTTTGCGCACAGTTCTGTGACCGTACAACTGTGCTGTGCAAGCGCATCATTGTGCATGTCATCAGACCGAACATGATTTCTGATGTTTGACTGCATCTAACTTGTGGTCGGATAATGAAAGGAAATGTTGCAACGTTCTAGGAAGCGACGAAAAATACATACATTTCCCCTCACTTCCTGTACAGGTGTGTAACAGTACCAGTATTGCATACAAATAAATGAAGATAACCCATATTTATATTTGATGAAGGAATGACAAAATACATCGAACACACAATAATACATCAGTACATCAACTACTGTGGCTACAGTTTAAATTGATCAAATATCACAAAAGCATATATGTTCTACGAAAGTCGATTCATCTTACATTAGGGACTCCGTGAGAAAAAGCGATACAATACAATTGTTGGAACTATCGTCCCATAGTGGCCCTGTCCATCATTCGTTGAGCTACAACATAGAACGGGGTGTTCTGGCTAGGATCTCGTCGAGACCTTTGTTCAGGACTTTGACGCAATACGCGGCAAGCTTTCGGTGTGTATTTCTTCGGAGATGCTGGCGCCGAAGATATGGTGACTGCTGGCGCCGAGGCTGTGGCGCCGAGGTTGTGGTGTTGGCTGGCGCCAAGATTGTGGTCTCGGCTGGCCCCGAGGTTGTGGTAACTGCTGGCGCCAAGGTTGTGGTGTCGGCTGGCTCCGACGTTGTGGTAACTGCTGGCGCCAAGGTTGTGGTGTCGGCTGGCGCCGAGGTTGTGGTCTCGGCTGGCCCCGAGGTTGTGGTAACTGCTGGCGCCGAGTTTGTGGTGTCGGCTGGCCCCGAGATTGTGGTGACTGGTGGCGCCTGGGTTGGAGCGACTACTGATAGCAAGGTTCCAGCGACTGCTGGAACTAATGCTGAGGAGACCTTTGGCGCGTAAGTTGCCTTGCAGTTCACTTTCCGTGTTATATTAGGCCGGCGAGGCAACGGCGACCCGGCTAGGAGAGCTGCGACGACTACAAGTGCGAGAAACTCCATGACGTGAACCATTTTCAAGCTGGTTATCTGTAAATGAAAACGAGTAAAAAAATTAATCTCACTAGTAAAACAGTTATCTTACTTCATGATAAAAACAAAGTAACACTTGAAACAAAGTAAAGGCAAGACTACTTACATTGAAATAGTAGAGCGATGTTTACGCCGTGGCTGCCGAAAATTTTAGTGCTATTTCAGCCAGTGGCCGCTTTATATACCGACCGAGGGATATCAGTGCCCTATAACGTGCGCTGAAAACTACAGTACCGGGGTGCGCATATCTCATTATTCTTTATGAGCTCTGCGACGTTGACGACGTTGTTCTACCTAACGGGTATTGTTAAGTGGTGATATATATTCATGGTTTTCTGCAGGGAAACATAATATTCTTATTCTGATGGAAATATTGGCATATATGGTCTCGATCCTGGTCAAGTTGTACCAAACTTTTCAGCATGCAGCGATGAAACGTGCTGAGAGTGAACTTGGATGGCTGTGGAAGCTGAACAAACAGCAGCAGGTCTGCAAGAATGCACTACCGATTGCAGCCCAAGATCCCGAGATGCCATGGATAATGACAGACGTCATTAATAGTAGAACGATTCTTGTCAGCTTGTTGGAAAGTCCATTACAAAAGACTCAAACAAACATGTGTTACATGCAGCTCGGGTGAAATTTCTCAATATTCTAAGCATATGCCGCATGCAGAATGCGGACGCTCGATCAATATCCAATATCATGAGCATCTGCATAAATGACGCCAGTGCGAAGTAGCTGGAATGCGTATACTTTCGCACAACATAAACATTCATATGCTTACTGGGCAATATCCATAAACCACGCCGGCGCCGGCGCAAGTACGTCGCACATTGTTTACCAACACAGCAGCAAACGATTTAACGGCCAATTTGAGCCCTTAATGGATTTAGAAGTGTTTAGTGACAGGAAAAGCCGTCCAAGCCGAAGCCGAATCAGGTCACTACCTGCTTATATAGCCAGAAGCAGCAGAGATACGTTTACTCTGATGTTTTCCGTAGGTCTCTTATCACGGTATAACGACAAACATGCATACAAACATTCCGTCGTCTAACACAGACTACTGAGCTCACTGGCTACAATCATATACCAGGTGCGAACGCTTGTTCGGTCTGGTTTACCAAACCGAATGCTCTCTCGCAGACTGTGACCACCGTCAACGAGTGCGATGCGGCGTCAGGTAGTTCGATTCGGACACATCTGATGTTCCGTACGTCGTGTTCTTACATTACATACTGTTAACACTACATATAGTATATATTTAGTGATTTTCCCTGTCAGCCTTATAACACTTATATGCTAATGGGGCAATATCCATTACAGGCGCCGACGCAAGCACGTCGGACTTAGGTTAGTCGTTTAAGAACTCAGCAGGGAGTAGTGTGGAGCCTCATGTATTCAGATGTGTCTGCGTATACTTGGCGTGGGCGAGAATATGTGTAAGATGAGACCCAGGGCCCCTTTGGCAGAGCTCGTTAGTGGAGCTCTTTGGAAACCGTGAGGTAACATACCACCCGAATCATGTTATCGTGCAGTGCCACGGACGTGCAGCAACATTTCACCGTACTCGCACCAGTGAGGGAATTATCAGGCTGGACGTGCCTTCTGAACGCTGCAACGAGCTCGGCGTCGGATTATGAGTGGAGATAAGGTTTTTCTACTCGATAATAGAAACACTTATATGCTAACGGGGCAATATCCATAATAGGCGCCGACGCAAGCACGTCGCACGTTGTTTAGGAACTCAGCAGGACTTTTAGTACTTTTACAATATCTATTGAAGCAAGTTTAGTCAAAATACAGACACACACGCACGTGCGCGCACGCGCACACACATACACACACCCATATTGCATAACGAAACAGACTATAGAGCTCACTGTCAATGTTCGTACCAGGTGTGAACGCTTGGTCGGTTCGGTGACGCCTATATCTGCACATCGGTCCGATGCATCACGCTGCAACTTGTGCAACGGATGCTGCACTCCAATGGTCCAGCGTAACGGCTTGAGAGTTAACATCTTTGCATGATAGAACTGTGTCTCCTGAGTTCAAAAATACCACCCCCCGCTACCCCCGACGCTTATCTTTGAAGTTATAGGCCGTACGGTCTTGTGCAATTGACTGTATATCGGTCTGATTAGAGCTGATTTTAGTTCATTAGGATACACGCCTTTTTTTATACATAAGTTAATAAACCGAGCTAAAACAGGGCTTATTTTTTCTTTTATGTACTGAATATCACTAACACGTATTCGATCCTGTCCAGGTGACTTGTCACAGCTTAACTTAGCAATAATTTTTGCTATATCCGAAGGGGTTGCATTTTTAAATCGCATCGATAACTTTGGCTGTTTTACATAATCACTTCTATTCAAAAATTTATGGTTACAGTTATGTTTTATGTTTAATATTTCTTGTGTAAATGTAGTAGCGAATTGATTACAAATGTTCTTTAATGGCTCCTTTTTTCCTCGATATTTTAGAATTACATCATCTAAATTGGCTTTACCTCTCCCTGTCCAACTATTTATTTTTTTCCAAACATTTTTCATATTATTTTTACATTTTAATATCTCTTCTTGTCTGAATTTATTTTTGGCACTATTTATACACTTATTTACATTGTTTATGTACATTTCGATAGGCGTGTGGGGGGGGGGGGGAAGTCGCAAATTGCAAGTATTGTAAAGAAGACCTTTCTTATAAAGGTACTACCAGTAATCTATAGACACACCTAAGACTGAAGCACCTCAGTGTGTATTCAAATTTAATACAGACTGCACCTGCTGGAACAAGAACAAGTGAAAAACTGTTAACACCAAAAAAATGTACATAGAATCAAAAAACTTTTAAATACGCTTAGCTATTCTCACGTGTTAAAAATATTCGAATACCTCATCAAGATAAATGCTAGACAGTCCTAATCCTGTTCAAGTACTATGAAGGAAAGTTATTGAGTTTAACTTAACAATTTCAATATGCATTAGTAGAATATTCAAATATTCACCATGCTGCAGATACTTGAATAAAAATATCAACGAATATTTTCAACCAATAAAATTATCGATATTTTTTTTATCATTTATCTAATAACCAATAAATATTTTCAACCATTATTCTCATCTATAGCGCATGGGCATCTATTGTGTGCGCCAGGTATCCAGCTATATGTATAATAGCAAAGCTTATATAATGGTTTTGTACACTTCGATATTTAGACTTTTAGCCGGCTAATATCTCAGTATAACCGTCCGTGCAGCGTGAGGTCATGAACCTCAGCATATCGATCAGTTAAAAGCAGATATTACTGGTTAAAAAAAAACTGAACAAAGAAGTTGTTTTGCACGAGGGGAAAACCCATAATAGTGTCGTGTGCAAACGTTAAGGGGAATACTATTAATATGTAATTATATAAACATGTAACGTTACAGTATGTACATACCTAGCCTAAAACCTTCCCGAAAAAATGCTTTATATTTCAGTGAAAACTGCATCAAAATCCATTGAGTGGTTCTCAAGTTTTTTTCATGTATGTTTATTCAATACATTTTTTATTCAGTATTCGGTTTTGGTTACATTTTACACCACAAATCCACATTTTCAGATCTGTATTCTGTAGGTAACTCATTCCATCTGCAAGGAGACCCGTGACTTACGGACGGACAGACGGCGTCGCGGAACCCTTAAAACGTTACATAGAAATGTAATTACGCAAATATTTTGTGATTATAATAACAGACACAACACGAAATACCTATATAATGTAGCTTTATAAACAGGCCCCGTTTTATCAGAACCGTGAAATAAAAACCAAATTGAGTTGCTCTGAAAAGAGAATATTTTATTAAACACTAGTTCACATATTTATCTTTTAAGTTATGCATGTTTAATGCAAGTAATTATTAATCTTACCTGAAAAGAGAAACAAAATTTAGAGCTATTATTTCACAAATTCATTTACTTATAATATTTTGATGTTTTCTTTGTAATACACTCGTCTGACAACAGTTTACATAACCTTCAAACATGTCTGTCATCCTTCCATAGATTGACGCGTGAAAACGCGGTAAATTCAAATTAAATGAAGTGTCACTATCTTCATTTACACCTATTTAATTTTAGTCACTAATATAGCTTGACGGCTAAGGCAAATCTATATTTCAGTTTCCGTATTGAACTCAAAGTCAAATAAGACACTACTTATTATTTTTATATTTAAATTAATAATTGATTGTATTAAATTCCATCGCTGGTATAGTTGCTTTAGACAAAGAAAATACAGTCATGTCATATTTAGTAATTTGGTTACTCAATGCCATCTCGCTAAGTTTCAAAAAAAGTGTACCGAAACGCAGATGTTCAAGCTTGTTGCTCAGGGGTATCGTTGTACAGATGTCACAAATGTTAAAGATAAGGATGCATGCATAGTAAAAATAATAAACACGGTTAAGTCTATAATTTCAATAAAAAAACAGACTCCGTCTCAAATAAATTTCTAAAAATTAATTGAACTAATTTAAAAGTTAAAGGCTTAAATTAAAATTCTGACATATTATTACCCTAATATTCCTAAATACCTATGTATTTTTTACAGAAGACTGTCATATGAAATTTTAAATTAGTTTCAGTAAATTAGAATTTTAAAACATGAATCCTTTAATACGGCTCTTAATTTTGAAATTATAGTTTAATTAACAAAAATAAATAATAATAAAATTTATACTGTAAGGTGTGACTCCTTGATGGAACTTCATTTCAATACTAATAAAATTCTCCGTGTACGAGTTCCACTATGTTTTTATTAATTAGCGACTAGTTTCATCTCTTGGACATCTTCTGGCTTGAAGCCTATCTACGTCCTACGTCTGAGCAACGATAAATTACATCTGTGCACCAAAATGTTGTATCTTATAACTTCCGAAAGAAATGAAAAAAATCGTTTTATAATAAAATCAAAACAAATCTAGGCTAACTACAATGAATACGAGCTAAAAAAAATGTGTGTATTTTTTTTCACCTCACCTTCGGTCTACACAACCTCCGTTGTACAGATGTTATATTTTTTGTCTTTCCAGCCGTCCGTTTCACAACAATCAAAAACTGCACGCGCGTTCACATAGGGCGACGCTTCTATCACCTGACATTCCGTAAGGTGTTCCCAGAGCATAAAAATTTATTCCGCTTTAGATTCGGTGACAAAATTACCGAAAAAATCACCGTTGTACAGATGTAATAAAATAAATGTACATAAACTTTACCAGCTTGTTATTTTATTTTTGTTTTTTATTATATTAAAGTATATATGCACACATAAGAATAAAAAAATATAATTTCAAGATATATTTCGGACCCTACTGGGCCCTGCATCAGTTGATATAATAATGACATTTACAATGAAATGATGGCACATAAAATGACATGGTGACAATTAGTATTAAAAAGAGATCTATCTATCTACTTACCTTTTTTGAGAGATGAGTATGTGAGTGGGGTAGGGAGAGAGGATGTTTGTGAGTGTGTGTGTGTGTTTGTGAGTGTGTGTGTGTTTGTGAGTGTGTGTGTGTTTGAGAGGGGATGTAAGAATGTAGTATGAGTGTTAATATCAGAAAAATTTCGATGAGGTTGGTCTGTCTGTAAGTTAGTGCTGTTTATTTAGTCCAGGTCCGTAATGGGCACCAAGCGACCAGATGTAAGACGACTCCCATGTCCTGAGCTGAATATCAGTCAATGCTGGGTGGAATGATTTTATAATGCGGACAGTGAAGCAGTCGTCGAATGATTCGTTGTGTAGGCGGGCATGAGTTGGGATGGATTGACTCTTTCTCTTGGATCGCTGAGTCGCTCAGACGTGCTTAAAACTAAAACCGCAATTAATTTTTGAAAAATCAGAGTTTAAGTTATACTGGACGGAAAAGCAATTAGTACTAAACTATCGATCAGTGCCCAGTTTACGTGACCCTCCAAGGCAGCAGAGGTCTTGCTCAACTGGACGGAATCCTTATCTGTATCAAATCGTCGATCGGTGCCCAGTGTAAGTGACCCATACTGTACCGACATCGCTATGTTGCGTTCCCCCACTAAGTCTGCCTCAGAGTCAAATATCTCTCAACTCCTTGACAATGATCCACCTAAGACCGATGATAATTTAAGTCCCTCGAAGCGGCCTAACTTCTGTTCTACCCTAAACAAAAGAAAACGAACAGAGCAACTATATGGAGAAGAGCTTGCCGACTTCAAATCTGATATCAAAGAAATGTTGGATACGTGGATGACTCAACAGAATGAACAAATCCAAAAGATTCCACCTGCTCTATTGAAAATTCAACAAACAAATGTGAGTATCCAAAACTCAATTAATTTTCTCACCTCCCAATATGATGATATGAAGAAAAAAGTCGATTCTTTTGAAATTGAGCGCAAAAAAGACAAGGAATACATAACACTATTAGAAGACAAAGTAGAAGAGCTTCAACGAGTTTCTCGTAAAAGATGTGTAGAGTTAAAAAACGTACCCAAGAAACCAAATGAAACTAAGGAAGATCTCATTGAAATTATGTTGAACCTCTCTAAGACCACAGGATTAGATATAAAAAGAAACGATATCAGCGACATCTATAGAACCCAGGGAAAACAAGAGGTAAATAAGCCAATAGTAACTGAATTGATATCAACATTAACGAAGAATGCACTACTCAAAGGAACAAAAAAATTTAACGCAACACACAAAAATGCGAAATTGAATGCATCTCACCTTGGCTTCCAAAATAATAACACTCCCGTGTTTTTAGCTGAGCAACTTACTCCTAGAGGCAATTGGCTATTTTATCTTGCAAGAGATTTTCAAAAAACTTTTCACTTCAAATTTTGTTGGACCTCCTATGGAAAACTGTATCTGAGAAAAGACGAAAACTCACCAATAATCCATGTCAAATCCGAAGAACAATTAATGAAGCTGAAACAACAATGCTGACTATATAAGCAACTGCACCGCATTTTTTATATCATTAGTTATAAAATAGTAAGTTCTCTTAATGATTGCCTAAGCTTAACACTCTCTATGCCACGATATACACTATCACATTATTATGATATATACACACTCAATTATAAATTTATACAATCACAAAATAAAACAACTTTTCAACACACACAACTCATCAAAACTCACAAACATAACATAACCATAAATAATCACTGAAACACTCGATCTCATCACCCTTCCTAAACTCATAATAACCTTCGGCGTAAACACAACAATCTACCTCCTTAAACCTAACACAATAAACAACATGAAAACAAAATGCAAGTATAAGTCATGCAATTCTGGTGACAGCCCAATACTGTGCAAGTATAAGTATAAATAACATTAATAATGAAATAGACACCACATGCGTTGCAAAGTCTGTAACATACAAACCAGATTACTATACAGAAATATTAAAAAAATGTCCACCCTCTAAAACTAACATCATAACTCAAAACATCAGAAGTATTTTCAAAAATATGGATGGATTCCAAGCCATAATTTCTACTTTTGGATTTGACAGTGAGGTTTTGATACTTACAGAATGTCATTTGTCGTCATTAAAGAACCCACCCCAAATTATTAATTATACAATGTATCAAAGTAAAAATTTAATCAACAAAAATGACGGAGTGGTCATGTATGTCAGAAATGACTTAAAATTCACAGTCGAAGAACCAATCCTATCCGATGCTTCTTGTCTAAAACTACAAATAGCGAATGATGTTATTCTGGGTATCTACCGCTCCCCTTCTAATAAAAACGCTAGTAACTCCATAGACTCTTTAGACACACTTTTAACATCTTTGACCTCCTCGTCTAACTTGATCATCAGCGGTGACATTAATATTGATATAATGTTATCAAATACGGATAATAATAGCTCTAAATACCTTAACATGCTAGCAAGCCATGGACTCCTCCCAGGTCACACATACCCTACTCATGATAAGACGTGCCTAGACCATATTATGCTAAAATCACATACTGAAGCAACTGTAACTGTATTAGAAACTACTGTAACGGACCACCTCACTGTCATTCTAAGTCTTAATAATAATATTCCCACTAATAAATCAATTTCATTTCGATCTAAGCTGGATTACGATAAAGCTGCAGTTGCTTTGCAAGAATCTAACCTAAATGACATTATGGCACTCACCGATCCAAATGAAGCAGCTGATACACTTATTAAAACTATCAACAAAGTTATCGAAACAAATACGGTAATTACTAAAGTTCCTAGTAGGAAACGTATCATCCAACCGTGGATTACTTCTGGAATCCTGCGCTGCATAAAAAACAGACCGCATGCAATACAAATTAAAGCAAACTCCTGGTGATACCATCCTACAAATAAATAGACGATACAGAAATTATTGCAACAACTTGATAAAAAGACTAAAATTAAACCATGAACGAAATAAATTAGAACAATCCTCTAAAAACCCCAAGTCATTATGGAAGTGTATTAAAACTGTCGCTAATATCCAAAATTCTAAAAATTCTAATCCCGAACTTTTAAACATCAAATGTTCTCCCGAAAAGTCTCTGGACTTTGTTAATGATTACTTTGCCAATATAGGTAAAAACCTTGCAGACGTAATTTTAAAGACTCCCACTCAACATAACGCTGATCATTTATTACATCAACATCCCTCTCCCCTAGATTCATTTGTGATTTTAGATACAGATCCTTTGGAAGTCCATACTCTGCTTATGAGCCTAAACAATGATAGTTCTGCTGGATGGGATGAAATCTCCACAAAATTTATAAAACATACAAAACATTTAATTATTCCAGTGTTGAGTTACGTGTGTAATCTATGTTTTGCTAAAGGAGTCTTCCCCAGGGTGTTTAAACGTTCTATCATACATCCTATTTACAAAGGAGGGAACAGAGATGACATTAGCAATTACAGGCCAATTTCAGTGCTCCCCATACTATCAAAAATCTTGGGAAAATTATTGAATAACAGACTCAAAAAATTCCTTGATGATAAAAATCTCATTTCTGATAACCAATTCGGATTTAGAAACGCTAAATCTACGGAAGATGCCGTTTTAGCCTTATCCGACACTATTGTTAAACATCTTGATAATAGACAAAAATGCATAGGAGTATTCTTAGACCTCAAAAAAGCTTTTGATACCGTCTCTGTGCCCATCTTGCTAAACAAACTTCATGGATTTGGTATCAGGGGCACACCTTACAACATTTTTGAAGATTTTCTTAGAGATCGTCAACAACGTGTCAAAGTAGGATCTTATTGTAGCACAGATACATCGGTAAATTATGGAGTACCACAGGGTAGTGTCCTCGGACCTACACTTTTTCTTATCTATATTAACGAATTATGTGAACACACTTTGAAGAACTGTAACATATTTTCCTATGCGGACGACACTGCCTTGATTTTTCACGGTAAAACGTGGCAAGAAGTACATGAACACACCGAGAATGGTCTTCGTGATATTGCTACTTGGTTAAGTTGTAATTTACTTACGCTTAATGTATCAAAAACTAAATATTTGGCGTTTTCTATCTTAAAAAATTTCAAGCCTCCCAAATCCTTTACGATAAAACTGCATTCTTGTATCAACCATGCGACTTGTACATGCCCTCACATTGCTAGAGAAGATAGCATAAAATATCTTGGTGTTATACTGGACGACAAACTAAATTGGTATTTGCATATTAAATATCTTACTCAAAGAATAAGAAAATTAATCTTCATTTTTAAAAAGCTAAGACGTGTCGCTCGCTCAAAATTACTCATGTCCATCTACTTCGCTTTGGCTAGGTCTGTACTTACGTATTGTATCCCCGTGTGGGGCGGAGCATGTAAGACCAAAATTATTGAATTAGAAAGAGCACAGAGATCGTTGCTTAAAGTTATGTTTTTTAAACCCTTTCGATTCCCGACTTACAAACTCTACACCACTTATGAACTACTCACAGTACGACAACTATATATACAAAGATCAATTATCATAAGACATCGTAACCTACTCTTTAATCCTCATGTTATGAATCGGAGAAGACATGATGTAGTCATACATAACGTAACCTGTAATACAGTTTTTGCAAGCAGGCACTTTCAAATATCTTCTTCCCGTTTATACAATAACATAAATAAAATTTTAAATATCTATCCCATTGCACTCCATGAGTGTAAAACTAAAATTAAATACTGGCTTAAAAGTTTAGATTACGAAATGACCGAATCATTATTAAACACTCAAGCTTGAGGTTAAACATTATACATAAGCACCCTACTTCCATACACCCTCACACACACAAACACTCTCACTACACACCCTCCCTAGTAGTAAACTGATCCCAAGACCTTGGTCGTAGGGCTAGGGACACACACACACTTAACAAACACACACACTCACACACATTTTTAAACTAATATTAAAAATTATAAAATATATATATATATATATTTTAAATTCATTACTAACAAAATTGTTATTTTGTATTCAAAATCTACCTAAACAAAATTAACTTGTTCTCAGTCTAATACTATAGAAATCTTTAAAAATCAATTGCAATTATATATTTTTTCTAAATTAATACTAAATTTACTAGTTATTGTTATATTTAATGTACCTAGTTTTTAGCATTGAGAAACTGTTAAATGCAATTCCAAGAGGAAGTGCGGGGTTCCTGTACTTCAGTTCTCGTAATTAACACGGGGCCCCGACGTTAATATTGTTTTATGTATGTCATCTTGATGAATAAAACTTATTTATTTTTTTTATTTTTTTATGGATAGTGTATTGTTTTGTGTTTTTGTTGTGAATCTGTGATGATTGATGCGGATGTGAAGTGGGGTTTTTGTTTCACCTACATAGAATGCCGGGCAGAGTCGACATTCTAGTAGGTAAATACAATTTTTTGTTGTGCATGATGTGTTTGGGTGAGTTTTGTGTTGGTGCGTTGTGTGGTGTGTATTGATGTGTGTAGATGTGTTGATGTACAGATGTGTGACACAGATGTAAAATCATGGGACATTATTAAAACTATATTTGAAAAGATTAGAGAGCTTGAAAAATTACCAATCATTATAATTATTCAAGCTGCATGTGTCTTCTAACGATTGTAATACAAAATTTTCTTTAAAAGAGCATCAGTAAGAAAAAGCAACATTTGTTTTGTAAAATCTGGTAATGGGACCTGCTCATTTTGTATTTATCATAATTTGATGACGGACAGCTTGATAATTCCAAAATTATCACCATTCACGGATAACAAACCATTCTAACAGAAAAACACTGTAAACTTTCCAAAAAGGTAAAAACAGATAAGTTATAAAAATATACGTCTCTGGGACACATTTTTTTTGCAAATGTACTCTTAGCCATCTAGCGGATTGCATCGTTATTGCAATTGTTATAAATGTCAGGGTGTTTGGTGCACTGCAATACATAATTTAATACATTTTTTTATTTATGACTTATTTTAAACGTAGGTTTTACTAATTAGTCGTAATATAAGGTTGCATATATTTTAACTAAATTAAAATCATTTATTCCACTGATGCCAGCCCCAATGTAGGCCAAAATATGTCTTGAAAATATTTAATTTATGATTCTTATTGTGTATTTAACTCAGTGAAAAGCTTACAAAAGCAAAATATTTATTTGATATTGTTAAAATGGAAAACCTACTAAAATCATAATGTACCTACAATCAGTGTAAACTGTTCGCTGAGCCACTCTTTTTAAGCGCCAGGGTACTTGTATTGTGTAAAAGGATAAATATAATGTCAGCTCAATTGTTTTTTTCAAAAAAAAAATATTTATTCTGAGTAAAATCAAAAGCGAGAAATGTTTTTACCGGTGTGGGGGATTGGACCTACGACGATCGAATACGCTACGGTGGCGAACCTTTCACATGTTTCACTAAAACTCTCATTGCGCTGCTCCCTTTTGTCATAGCGTGATGATACATAGCTTTAAGAAATGCTTCCCAAAGAAATGCTTTATCTTTCAGTGAAAACTGCATCAAAATCCATTGAGTGGTTTCCAAGTTATAAGCGAACAAACAGACAGACAGACGTTGCATTTTATGTGTATAGAGATTCTATGAATTTTTTCACATTACTATATACAACCGTTTAGCCAGCAGGACGCTCCACTCTTACTAAAATTTTTACTTTAAAGCTTAATATTTCACAAACGGATCCCTAAATCGAAAAATGGTTTTCACACACCCACAATGTTTTTGAACGGCCTATCCAACGATATCCACACTATGGGATAGAAGGGATTTTTATTTTTATACCCAGTTTTAACCTTAAAAAAAAATATTTCAAGATTTTATTTTACGATTTTTTCGGCGTGATTAATATTTATATCCTTGCCAAATTATAGCTTTCTAGTACTAATAGTCTCTGCGCTAAGCCGCGGAAAGACGGACAGACGGACATGCCGAAACTATAAGGGTTCCTTGTTGGACTACGGAACCCTAAAAAGTGGAGAGTCAAAACAAGCTCATCCAAATCTACCCATATTACTTTCTCACTCAGACAAGGTAACTGTCCCCAAGTTAAAGTCGGAAACGATGTTCTGCCACAAAAGGACTGCATCAAATATCTGGGCTTCCACCTGGATCGACGCCTTTTCGACTCCGAATCACGAATATTTAAAAGCTCCCACAGTAGTCGAAGAACTCCAGAATCGCAGGATAGATCATAGAAGGCGATTAACACTTCACTCTAACCCACTGGTTGCTGCACTGTTGGAGACATCAAAGGATATCGGACGGCTGAAAAGAGCACATATCATGGATGATGTCAGTAATTGAAGAGACGAGAAAAATGGGAGAAACTCGCAAACCACATCTGATTATAGTCCACAAGACAGACGGCTGATAAAAATTGAAAAAAAAAAGAAAAAAGGCGTACCTGTCTTGGATGGATTCTCGCAGCAATATGATCATGCTGAAGCCCTTGTGGCAAGTTATAATACTGTCTATGTCTAATTGACCTGAGACAGTTCACGCAATAGACAAGATCCACAGGTTTTTTTTTTATTTATTTTAAAACAGAAGACCTACATTTGAATAATATATAATATAAGTGTATCAAAAACCTGTTAGGGTTTGTACGTACACCGAGATTCCTGTCCTTATCTTGTCTTACTTTATATTGGATCTTGTATTTCAGGAATTCTTTAATTTTGGTCTACATCAATTGGATTTTGGACAATAGGCATTCTTAGGTTTGCAACATTTGCAGCTGTCCCATTGCTTGTGTAAAGCACTGGTTGTAGATGCGTTCCTCTGAAGGCTATAAAAATAAAAGTGCATTTACAAGAAAATATTTGATTCCATCAAAGAAAAATGCATGTATACACATGTGAAGGGTTCACATAGGGGTCATAGTCAATAGAACATATATACATTTATGAAAAACAAAATTATTACTTTAAGACTATGCACTATAGGCGAATATTTCCCTTATCACGATTTCTTTCAAATTTAACTTTCAGCTTATAATTTTTAGGACTTTATATTAAAGGAAAAAAAATAGTGATAGAAAGATCAAAGTCAGTTGACTATGATCTTTTTGTCAATTTTATTATTTTCAAATTTCAGTACCATTCAATTCCATATCATAAATTCGAACCCACACATTGTATAAAAGTGTAACTAAAAAGCTTTAATTCAGATAAAATAAAATATTCAAAAAATAATACTAGAAATAAAGATCATAGTCAGTATATACCTATATAGTTGACTATGATCTATCTTTCAAGCTTTATTTTAATAGTAGTATGTAAAAAAAGAGACCATTTTATTTTAATATGTTTTTACTCAAAAAATCAACTACATACAGTTAAGTTTTACATTTTAGCTAAATTTGAGTAGAAAGTTTGAGCTTCTGGATTTATATATTCAGTGTCTCAGTCGCGCTCGCCGAGAGCTTACGTGCGCTTGCGTTGTCACGTTGCGTTTCGCTGTCTTATTTACTGTCTGCGTTAGTGGAAAGTGTGTTGTCTTGAACCTTGTTACCTAAAGGTTTTGTGTACCATGGCTCCAAGTGCTAAATGTGGCAAGTGTAATAAAGCCATAACGGTAAAAACTCAGACATTCTCGTGTAAGAACTGCCAAAAGGTTTTTCACAAAATATGTGCTAAAAATGGCTGTGAAAACTGTGCTTCGAATTCGACAACAAACACTCCGACAGCTAACAAAAATACTAAAGCTTTTATCGAGTTAGATCCTCAAAATCTTACAATAGAAGCCTTGCTGGAGCAGCTCAACAAAAAAATGGAGGTAGTGTTCGAAATAAAAGAAGACGCCGGTTTCTACGCAGCGAAATACGATGAGATGATTCAAAAACAGAATGATATGCTGGACCTGATTAAAAAACAACAAAATCAATTTAGTGTTCTCTCAAACAGTTATAAAAACCTAGAAAAGGTAAATAAAGCGTTAGAGCAGAGAATTGAAGGTTTAGAGCAAGCGGAAAAATCGAAAAACCTAGAAATCTCTGGATTAAAAATGGCCGACAAGGAAAACACGCCAGAAATAGTAGAAAAAATCGCTAAAAGGCTAAGAGTGAAAGCCGACGAGGTGGAAAGAGCCTGGAGAATCGGGCGCCCGATCCCCGGTCGGCGTCCCCCCCTCTAATTGTGAGACTCCGCTCGGAAGCGACTCGAGAGCAGTGGATTGGGAAAAGGGATCTTCTGCGTACAAGCAAGGATATTTTTCCGGAAGAAACGGACGATGACTCTTCTTTTGTGTACTTTAATGAAGACCTCACAAAATACAACCGGGAACTTTTGTGGAACGCTAAACAAAAGCTTAAGAAGGACCACAAACACATTTGGGTAAAGGGAGGACGGATTCTGTGCAAAAAGTTTGATGACTCGCGTACAGATAAACAACTATATTAGTACAAAATTTGATAATCCCTTTCTTAGTTTTTTTTCGTTATAGAACAAAGTATAAAACCTCTATCGTCTGGTAATGTTATATTAAAAGGCACCATTTTGCCAAAATTTTGAATATTGATTTTGTTTTAAGGACATCAAGCTGGGCAGGTGTACACACAAAGTGTTTTTCTTGCATTAAATTGTGACTATACCAAAATTTTACATTTCAGCCAGATGATGATGATTTCATGGCAAGATTTCACTTCGTAAGTGCCTGCATTCAACTAAAGAGGTCTCATACCTTAGTCTATAACAAAAAACAACATCGACACGGGTTATACACGGTGACATGGCATGCCTATGCGTCTCAAGTGAAGTGGCGTGTAGTTTTAGATTAGACGTTTATTGATTGTTAAATAAAATTGCAAGTTTTTATTTTCGGTAATAAATGTGAAGCAAACCTAAAAAGACCACTTCGAAATAAACAAAAATATTTTTCGTAAATGATGGTGTAAAAGTGTAATGTTATATTGATGTTCAATTTTGCGTCAAGTGACCATTCGACTTTTTGAGTATAAGAAACTCCAAAAACGCATCCCGTTGCCGTCAGCAGCACTGGCTAGAAACTGGCAATATTGTGCTATTTGAGTTGTCAAACGTGTCCGCCGAATTGAAAAACGTACTTTAATTGGAAATATAATAGACACAGTTTCGAATCTTTTCATTATGTCTACTAGGTAGTATATATACCGAAACATAGTATAGTTTTTATTTTGACCACTGCAGCTGTCGCAAAAAAATGTCACATTTCTTACTTCTGTAGACACAAAATGTGTTACAAAATTGTGCAGCATTGACACAACATCATCAGCTCCTTTTTGCCTCTTGTTTCATCATATGCATAAAAGTATGAGGATCTAGAGGACAGCTGATGTACATTAAATAAATAGAACGAATGCTGTCGACAATAATATGCATTATTCGTAGTAACGTTTGGAAGAGGTAAATTTTTCTGATAATCAAAAGCAAAGGCTTCAAATTTGGGATCATTCTGAGCCCGGATTCTGGCTTTTCTTTTTAGATCATAGAATTTGTCAACTTTAATATGATGAAGCTTTAATTCAGTCTCAAGTTTATGCTTTTCAGTATGTTTTTCTATGGTTTCGGGTGTCTCTGAAATAAACTTATCAATATTTGCAATTTTTGCTTTCATCTCGTCACAAAAAGAGCATGTATCCGTTCGTGGGTATCCAAAAGACTTTGTCAGAAATATAAGACGGTAGGCATCGTAGCAGATCTTTAGAGTAGGATGATCCTCTAAAAACATTTTATGCATTTCTGTCAATATGATCGTCCGGTAAATATATTCTTTCAGAATCTCGAATACTGTAGTGTGACTTCCTTCCTTTAAACCCAGCTATATGTTTAATGACTGCATTTCTTGTAGATTCAGGCAAGCGGTTCACATGATTTTCATGTTGTCCTCTCAAGTCGGGTTTAGCGTGCCCTGAAATATTGTCATACCAATACTGCCGTCAGAAGAAAAAGGGACCTAACTGTCAAAAACATAAAACGGAGAAAAAAATATAAAAATCATGAAAAAAGTTCAAAGACCTGCCTGTGGTGTGTTTAAATTGTTTTTTTGTTATTTTTTAAGAATACTGTTTAATAAGTATTAAAGGTGTGTCAATCAAATTTTAAAATTTCATATTTTAAATTTATTAAAAAGTTATTTAGAATTTTCCCTTCTTACTAAGAAAAAAAATTTCATTAATTTCTCGATTTTTAGATACGAGTATAAAAGACTCAACTGGTTAGTTAAGCCCATTTAATTTAGTATATTTGCAAACGATCTTTAACAAAGGTAAAAAAATTAAATTTCCTAAATTAAAAAGGCATAAAATCTCAAATGCGTCATTTATTTTAAGTACCATACCTTAAAAAGAACAAAATTGCCATATTGACTTATCAAAAAAAAAACATTATCTTCCTTAAATGTTGTACTTTATTTTGGTCTTACAACTAATACATTTTTCAGTCTTTGTAATTAGAAAAAAATCTGTATAAAACAAGCATATTCAAAAATAAAGAGCCGCTTGCTAAAGAAATTGGCACCTGAAAATGAGAAAACAGTAGGTAATAACTTCTTAATTAGGATAAATAATCATAAAGCAAAAATTATTTTAAATTTTTAACAAACAAAAATCAACATAATTTGAAAAAAAAATCTACCACACAATCAAATAGAGAAATAAAAAGCCACTCGCTAATAGAAACTTTTCGCTTGAATGAGAAAGCATATGAATATTTTCATTTTATAAATAATCAAAAACCAAAAATGTTTTAAAGTTTTTCACAACAAAAATAAGCTAAATAAAAAAGCTCTATTACATAATCTAAAAGAGAAATAAAAAGCCTCAGCTATAAAAAGGTTTTCCCTGAAGGAGAAAGCAAAATAATATTTTCACACTTTTGATAGACAAAAAAGTAATTAACTTCAAATTAACTTAACAATTCAAAATTTTCGACAGCCAAAATCAACAGAATAGGAACTACCTTATTATATATGACAATGAAAATTTTACAAAAATTACCAAAATGGAGTATTTTTAGTCATCATTGTTTGTAGTAAGATCGATGGCGTTATCGTTAACTGGAATATTCTCCCAAAATATTTTTCTGTTTTGAGGCATAAGAGGGAAAGAGAATTGTAGATTTTCTAATAGAAGTAATACCGTTTAATATTGTTTTAGGCTTTGGAGGAGCAACACCAGTTTTCCTATTTTTATTCCTCAGAAAATCAAGTTGTTGGCTCTCTTCACTTTTAAAACTTTTCTTGTAAAACAAAACTTGATGTTGTCTACTATGTGTAGGCAACTCGAATTATGTTGTAATATTAGCCACGAACAAACGTGCTCCCACCTTGAACGCTTTGTCGCAACTGACTGAATGACTCCCGCGCACCACCTCCCTCAAACCTTCCGCAGTGGTATTACTAAGTTAAATAGTCGTTACTGGGTAGTTGTGCCTTTTCATGTAGTATTTTATGCTCAGATTATGTCACACTACGAAAAATGTTGGTCATAAAATACCACTTAAGGCCTTTTATTTTAGTAATATGTAAAACCGTCTTTTTAACTAAGTATGATTGAGTCTCAAATGGAGGAAATTCAACACATGAGTACAGTAGAGTCTTTTTAATTTAGTAATCCAGCTAAATATCTAAATGTTTCCTTTTTTCTTAGCAATTTATGATTTACCTAGAAGCTTACGTCCTATTTGCTTAGCGTATCTCGGAAAATATTCAAAATAAGTCTAAAACAAAAATATACGCAGTTGCGCCTTTTTCTACTGAATCCAACTGTATTATTAACTCGATTTTAGAAAAAATGTTAGATAAGTCTTTTTTTCTTCTGACGGCAGAATATTATAATAATGAAATGTAATCCTTATTTACAAAAACTAGCAAGTAGTAAGTAATAAATAACAATGTACCTACCTAGTTCAGAAAAAGCTTCTTTAATGTTTTGTACACGCTTATTGGTAATTCCATACATAGCAAGAAAAGCTTTGTAACACACCGGTTTCTCCATAGTTTCATCGTTTAAGACATAACGCACTTTGTATGAGTATGAATGAGTATTAATTTGAGATTCATTTGGATCTTTTCGGCTTCGGCGCTGCTTCACAGGTTTTATTGTAATGAGACCAGCCAAATATTTTCATTTTATTTTTTATTTTATTTATTTATTTCTTAAAATACTAACACTATCATTACAGGAAACTTACACCTAATGCGATAGAATAGTAAATACACAAACAAAATATAAACACAAAAGGAAAAGATATTTACAAATTTGAAACACACAATATACACTGGCCGGCCTTTGTGAACTCGTCCAATGAACATGAAAACAAGTCTGTGACATCAGCTATTGCATTGAGCGTGCGCAGCGCGCGGGCGAACGGTGCATCGCGGAGGAGGTTAGTACGGTATGAAGACTGTTCATCATGAGTCTTCAATTCATTGAAATTTCATATTATCCAGCGTCGTGCATCTGCAGGAACTTCCTCAAAACAGTGCATTCGCGAGCATTTGCAATCTCCTCCTATGCAGTAACTTGCAAGTCTTAAACGTTTCATCACCTCTCTTTCTCTACCTATAGTTTTCCTTTTTTTAGGTTTATCTGTAACTTTACACATTGTCATTTCACCTTCACTGTCGTCACTCATTGTAACAAATATATTTTCTCTTTTATTTATAACTATTATAATAAGAGTATACAAATAAAGAAAAACTCGTCAAACAACCGCGCGCAAACTCGGACGGAGAATGACAGACAGCTGTTATTTCAAAACGGTAAAGAAAGATCATAGTCCATAGACAATGATTTTTTTTTACCGTATGGCGTTGACCATGACCCTTTTGTTGAAGTCCGGTATATTTTTATAAGCAATATTCTGTGGACTATGTTCTTTTTTTCAAGTTTCTGTTTTCACAGAATCATTATACTTCCGGCACTTTAGTAGAAACTCAATTTGTGAAAAAATTGACTAGGACCCTTCTACCCGCGGACCCTTCATGTACAATTGCTTGCAGTGTAAGCTACCTATTTATAAACAATTTTAGCCATTCTGATGGGGCAGTAAGAATTGTCACCGGGTAGCCTGTTATATAGGCGACCATACAAAAATTTTGAGCTTTTATCAACTATAACAAAGAAACATAGGTAGAAGCAAACGAGACAAGCGCTTGAAGACATAGCGGTTTTGATGGGCGGGTCCGAACTGGGTTCGATCACAGTAGAAGAGCTGGAAGAATTTGTAGCGAGTGACGGTGAGCCCCTCAACAACCAAGATTTAATAGAGCTTCAAAACGAGCCTGTCGAAAATGAAGAAAAACCTGTTGAAGATCCAGTTCTGTCATCAAATGGTATTCAGGAAGCGTTGTCGAAAATATATTCTGGTTTGAACATGTTAGAAAGTATGGGCCGTGATGTGGATCGTGTTTCATCTGTAAGTCAAACAATAAGAAACAGTGTTGCCTGTTATGAAGAAATTTTGATGGAGCGGAGGCAAAAAGCCACTCAGAAAACATAAGACTGTTATTTTAGAAAAAAAATAGCACTTTATGATGTTATATTACTTTTAAGTAACATGTTAAAACTTCTGTGTACAAGTGGTTTAAGAATTGTAATTTCATAAAATGATGATTAGTTTCTAATAAAGCGATTTGATTCTGAATTTGAGGTTTTATTACAGACTTAACAGACCCCGCTATACGCGAAATTTGCTTAACGCGATTTTCCCTGGAACACATCTCTCGCGTAAAGCGGGGTATTACTGTATTTGTTTTCAGAGATGAAGCATTTTTACAAAACATGGTATCTTTAGAGACTTTCTATAAGACACACTTTGAAAATGCTTTACTAGAAAAAGTGCTGCATAAAAGTTATGAGAAATTAAGACCAGACAACAAGCCTTCTTCCTTACAGCCGGCATAGATTGTAAAATTATTATGTAAATAGTCGGAATTGATAATTTGACGGTGAGAATGTCTCAAACCCTACATAAGTATTAAATTAATTGTAATGATATGTAATATTTAAGTTGGCATTTTTAAGTTTAGTCTAGAGTGCCATACTTACAGCTGGTTTCCGGTACACATTTTTTCCTCAAAATTACGTAACTTACTGTTAATCCCCGTTTAATTGTTGTTTGGGTTGCTGGAAGATTCACCCAACGGCCTGTTGACAGTTTGTCAACGCAAGTGTCAAATTTCCAAATAATCGCCAATTAGAGCCACTTTGGGTTTCTGAACGCATTTTCCTTGCGTCAACAGACTGTTGACAGGTCATTGACATTCGATTTTTAATTTGAGATTTTTGAGCAATTAGTGGACGTGCTATCAAGATTTTATCCTCGATTACTGCACTTTTCCAAGGGTGTTTGGGGAAAACTAAGTGAGTACAAAGCTACAATGTACTTCTGCTATAGCAAGGAGCATAGAAATAGTTACTACAACTTATCCTTATTAATTTTCAGTTGCAAAATGTCAGATTGGTCGGATCTTTCCGATCTGTCGAGTGATGAGGAAGAGAGAAGACCATCGCGGATTTTCCGTGAACGGATGAATCCATTGCAACACTACGGCAGTGACCAATTTAAGGCCCGATACCGAATAAGCAAAGAAGTGTTCCTGGATTTAATGAATCGGCTTGGTCACTTGGAGCCTATGACCCAGCGCAATCATGCAATTAGCGCTAATGAGCAAGTACTGCTGACAATAAATTTTTATGCGTCTGGTGGATTCCAGATTACTGTGGCAGACCATGTCAGAATCCATAAGTCAACTGCCTGCCGCATTATAAAAAAAGTGTCTGGTGAAATAGCTAAACTGAGGCCAGGCTTTATTAAAATGCCTGCGACAGAAGATGAGAGAGCCAGGGTACGAAGTGGATTCTATGCCATAAGTGGATTCCCTCGAGTGACCGGAGCGGTGGACTGCACCCATGTCAAAATCCAGTCACCAGGTGGGCCGACGGCAGAGAGGTACCGCAATAGAAAAGGATACTTTTCTCTTAATGTTGAGGCAGTGTGTGATGCAGACCTACATATTCTAGACATCATAGCTCGGTGGCCAGGATCTGCGCATGATACCACAATATTTAATGACTCGCACATTCGGGCAGATTTTGAGAGGGGAGTTTACGGAAACGATGTCCTCCTGGGAGACAGTGGTTACCCTTGCCGAAAATATCTATTAACTCCTTTTACCCAGCCGTGAACACCCAATGAAGAAGCCTACAACCATGCTCAAATTGCAACAAGAAATCCTATAGAACGGTGTTTTGGGGTTTTAAAGAGGAGATTCCCTTGCTTGTCTATGGGACTACGTGTCAAACTTGACACAGCCATGAAAGTGATTGTAGCCTGTGCTGTGCTTCATAATATAGCTTTGTCCCATAATGACAACATTGAAGATTTACTGGAACCCGAAGAAGATGCGATGTTAGATGTGCCTGTTCAACTCCAAGCTGGAGGGGCAAATGAAAACTTTTCAGTTCGCGCTGCTTTACTGCTAACACACTTTAACCAGTGAAATATCCTATTACACCTGAATCTGCTCTGTTTCCTGTTAAATAAAAATCCAATTTATAATTTACTCTTTATTAACCACAGCTCAATAGCAGCACAATTAATTATATGGCACATGGCATACTTCCAATTTGGTTAAGAAATAATCAACAATTTTTTTAATAGTCTCAATAATCACAGTTCTTTCCTTTAAATCAAATGATCTATATTCATAGCACATAGCACCATTATTAGAGTATGCTTAAAACTTGTACTTATGACGATAGATTAAAAAAAAATTTGGGTTTACACTTTTTTTAATATCCTTCTAATTACTTGCATGCAATAACGAATATTGTTTTTCCTTAATTTTTATCTCTAAATCGAGGAGTTTATGATTTTTTAATGCTAATTTGTAATTGGCCATTTTAATTTTTTTTTCTATTATGGCAGACTCCAGTTTTTTTTAATAAAAACGTCTTTTTATTTCAATTGCACGTTCAAATTGTTTTTTCTGTTTTTGAGGGTTTGGAGTCTTATGAGATCCTTGAAGTTTCCTACTCAGAGAGGAATTTGGCACTCCTTTCTTCACTGCATTAGTTTTCTCTTGGACTGGTAGTGGTGCCGGCTCATCAATAACTTCTACTTCTTCATCTGAAATTAAAAATATTGTATGTATGTATAGGTTGTTTTAATTTCAAATACCTATAAAAAACCAGTCAATGGCAAGTGACACAGGAAGTTTCGTACAACCACATATTTGTGTCAATTTTTTTGAAAAAGTGTCTTGTTCTTTCGGTTCAGGACGCTCAGTGAGAGGCCTACTCAATATAAAAACTATTTTATACTCACACTCAAGTGGCTGGGGTGGCTGGTGACTGGGTCTTGGGCTTATATCTATCATGATTGCATCATCAGCAATGTCTTTGTCTGCGAAAAAAGTAATGCTAACTTAATTCACTATACAAGATAACGTTATTCATGGCAAAGCACGTGTATTCTAATTAAATTACTCACCAACTCTGTAGTAATCCGATGCACTGTCACAATCGTTGGACAGTGGTTTGAATTGGTCACCCATCAATGCCAACATTTGTGCACCAACTTCGCTCAACGCTGGTGTAAAAGTACCTCCACCTGTTACCTTTACTGCTTTCTGAAAATTGGGCTTAGGTTTGAGTATACATTAAACACAATAATAATGACAAACAATCTGAAATATCTATAGTAAGTATTAAATGTACACACACCTTGTCATGAGCATTATCTTTTTTTAATTGTTCCAGTTCTTCCTTCTTTAAAATGTAGTCCTTCATCTGAAACATAATATTTAAGTTATATGAGAAAACTTTTCAGTAATGGTACATAGGTAACACTAAAAGTTTCCGGAACTGGCCACTTACATAAACAATATTTAAAAATTTATTGCAACATTTGAAAATAGAACTCTTTGGCTGTAGAATGCAGTTTGTTTCATCTGACTGTCTTTTGTTTTTACCTTGTGGCGCCATTTAAAAAATTGTGTGTCTGCATCAACATGGATTTAACTCGGGAAAATTTTCGTAGTATGATTTTCTACGATTTTAAGTGTAATTTGACAGCTCAACAGAGCATCGCTCGGCTTGAAACAGCTTTTGGCAATGAAGCACCATGCAAGATGACTGTTTATAGCTGGTTTGCAGAATTCAAGCGTGGTCGTATCAATCTCAGTGACGAATCTCGCGATGGTCGGCCGTCCACCGCTGTGACCAACAAAAACATCGATGCTGTGCGCCGTATGATTGAAACAGACAGGCATGTGACCTACCATGAAATTCGCGCATCCTTAGAAATAGGCATGAGTCAAATACAATCAATCCTACACAAACATTTGGGTGTGAGAAAGCTGTGCTCGCGGTGGATCCCACACAACTTGACCGAGGCTCAAAAAACGGACCGCGTCACTTGGTGCAGTGCCATGCTTACCAGATTCAACGAAGGTGCGTCAAATTTGGTGTGGGACATAGTAACAGGTGACGAAACATGGATTTATTGCTACGATCCCAAAACAAAGCAGCAATCGAGCGTATGGGTCTTTCAAGATGAGCCGAAACCAACCAAAGTGGCGCGCGTGAAAAGTGCATCTAAGCGGATGATTGCTTCTTTTTTTAATAAAACTGGACACGTGGCTACTGTTGCTTTAGAGAATCGTCGTACCGTGAATAGTGACTGGTACACGACCATTTGTTTGCCGGAAGTTATTGACGAACTCCGTAAAAATAACCGTAAACGCCGTATCATCCTGCACCACGACAATGCTAGTTCTCACACGGCCAGACAGACAAACGACTTTTTGAAGACGAAAAATGTAGAACTCATGAGTCATCCTGCATACAGTCCCGACCTGGCACCTTGTGACTTTTTTCTGTTCCCAAAAATTAAGAACCAATTACGCGGTCAACGATTTTCATCACCAGAAGAGGCTGTCGAGGAGTATGAAAAACACGTTTCAGAGGTCACCACAGGGGAGTGGCACAAAAGTTTTCAAAACTGGTTTGATCGAATGAAAAAGTGCATAGACGCCAAGGGAGATTATTTTGAAAAACAATAAATTAATTTTGTACCTTTAATAGTATTTTTGCATATTCATTCCGGAAACTTATAGTGCGTCCCACGTATTGGTAAACAGATTTTAGTTGAAGGAGGAAAAATCTCTTATCTGCATTAATCTCACATTTTTTTCTGCAACTTTCTGCCTAGTTACTCTCTTTAAATTTTGATATGCAACATTTAACTGCTTTGCGGTTCTGGGAAATTCAGCTCCGGCATTGAATTCGAGTGCTACCTTTTCCCAGGTCTCGCTTTTTTTTTCCACCGTCACCGCATTGGTGCTCTTGTTTTCTATAACTGATTTGTACCTGAAAGAAAATATTTTATTGCAATACAATCGCGCAACGAACATTTTACATAGTTTTGTTTAAAAGATAGGATAAAGATATTTTATTAAACCAATAAACACAATTTGAGCGTAGAAACTTATGAAATGAGATTTATTTACCGTACCCACTTAAAAATAAAACGAGATCAAATTATGTGTACTTGGTAGATGCTTGTTCACCACTGATAATAGCTCTCTTTTTTCCCTTTCTGTATAATTCTTACGCGGCGGCATTTTCACGAAAAATCACAACAGGTAGGAGTTTAGGCGTTTTGCTGATAAAACCAGAAAAATGTTAAAGCTTCATGAATAAAACTTTGTTTGATTGAAAATCACGAGAAAATTCATCCGTCACTACGTCACAGACAAACGTAAATTTGACGATAGGCAAAATAGAGACAGAGCTATGCGTTAAAGGGAAACAATTGCACGGACAAGTACGAAAAAAACCAGAAATAATCGAATGAAAATGAACGAATTCAACTGGGTGACCAGAAGAATAAATAAATCAGCTGTCAACAGTAGATTACATAATTTTTAGTTGATTTGCGTTCTAGAAACTCAAAACATGATAACAGATTGTTGATTTTGACAGACTGTTGAGTGATTCATCAAAATAAAATTGTCTGAGAAACCGGCTGTTATTATGCAAACCAGACCATGGCATGTGATTGTGTTTTATTAATGTTATGTACAATATTAATAATAATATAGGTATTATTATTCATTATTTCCTCAAGAGACTTAAATTTTCCTAAAAAGGCTATTTTGCATTTTATTAGATTTATTATGGCTAAAAGCTTGCTTTGCATTTAATTAATTAAAAGCCTCACTTAATTCTATAATAATTCAGATTTTAAAATAAAAAACAGTATTATGTATTATAAAATGCATTTATTTTCTCATAATAGTTTCCCTAAAATGCAGCACATGAAACAAACAAAAAATATTTTGGATGCTAATGGTATGTAGCTGTGGTGTAAATCATGTTTTAAAATTTTGTAAGTTTTTATGAGCCCAATAATACGTTCTATATGCACTCGCTTACTAGCTAACTTACGGTCTTGTAATACAGTTAAACCAGGAAGTTGAGATTTTCCTTTCAAGAACGAGATATGATAGATATGTTAAGAGTTGTCTTTATCAGCAAATAAATCTTATATATTGAATAGTATACTGTCACCGGGTTCACACTTTTCTAATAGCTCCACTGTTTGTCTGTCACTCACAGACCCCCCTTAAGCATTTGAACAATATAATAACAAACAACCAGGTGTGGCCCCAACTAAAATGTTTAATGTATTAGCATGCTTATAACTACTCCAGGAGGCTTGCTGAGATACAGGATTTTCTGGCTTTTGCACTCTTATTTCTGTACCATCTAAGATTACACGTGTATTAGTACTGTAATGTTTAAAACTGTCTAGTGTGAAGTGTTGTACTAAATCTTGTTCAGGCCAAATGTTTATTTTACTCCACAGCTGATGGATAAAATTTATTAAAGTTATAAATATATTTAAAACTGTTGTTGGACTCACATTAAAAAATCGACGCAGTTCAAAGTTACACCTGTCTTGTCTTAACTTTATCATGGTTAGAAAAAATTGGTCTTCCAAAGATAAATTTATTACATTACTGCCATAATACTGAATTTTGTTTATCATAGGAGACAAAGTCAAAAAGACAAACTTAAACTTTCTGTATGACTCAAACCCTCTGTAGAACAGTATAGCTGCATCAACATACAGAAATCTTCGTATGCAGCCATAAGTGTGTTCAAAATTGACCTGTGTACCTCTCTCATTGCTATGATTTGTCAATAAAGTATGAGGATTTTCCGTAGTGTCATTGTTCGTGCTCACTTCAACTTCATTTTCTACATGGTTTTGTAGACCCGATGTGCTTGGCGCTTCAGTAGCAAAGATGAGTGTTCTTCTGTTTCTTTTCTGATACCGTTCTTGCCGCTCTTTAACTAATGACGACTCTTCTTTCTTCTTAGAAAAAGAGAATATAGTTGGCACAGCAGTACTCCTTAAAAAAATCTTGAGAGTCATTTTAGAGAAATGATGAAAAAACGAAAATGGTGACAAAAAATTGTATGGTGTTTGAAAGCTTTGACTGTTCCTTTAGGCCTTGTCGGCGATACACCGTCTGGCGGGATAAAAAGTCAGTATTCTTCCCCATTCGTCTTCAAAATAAGGTATAAATCTTCAAACCAAATCATCAGTTATTATTATTATTATTTATTATACCCAAGCAGTTATAAGCTGATGATGTGTATGTCACAGCACTTTAAGTTTTTATTTATTAAAAAATTTATCCAGTCTATTTTTGAAGCAGTTCACTGAGGTAGCACTTATAACACAGTCAGGCAGTTTATTCCACTCGTGAACTACACGGTTAGGAAAGAAATGTTTACGTGGGTTGCTTGCACATGTCTACGTGTTAATTTTAAAACGGTGACTTCTCAGATGAAGATTTTGGTTCATCTTGAAGAGTTCCCCCAGCGCGGGAACGTCATAGTGTCCAGTGAGCACTTTGTATGTTTCGATGAGGTCCCCACGTTGTCGTCGTTGCTCAAGTGTAGTTAGCCCGAGTTCTTGCAGACGTCGTTCATAGGGTAAGTCACGTAAAACAGCTACCATTTTTGTCGCTCTTCTCTGAACTCTTTCCAACATATTAATGTCTTTTTTGAAATATGGACTCCAAATTTGGAAAGCGTATTCCAATAATGGTCGTAGGTAGGTTTTATAAATCTTTAGAAATAGTTCCTTGTCAATATAGCTAAATGTTTTACTGATCATGTAAGTTATTGAGTTGGCTTTTTTAGTAACTTGAAGAATGTGTACATCCCATTTCAAATTAGTTATCTTTCTGTGATGTTACTATCTTTAAAGACTTTGAGTCAATTGTGTACGAAAGTTGAGGATTTGTGTTACCACCGTGCAAAACGGTACATTTATCAGAGTTTAATGTTAAAAGCCAATCTTTAGTCACTTTAGTACTTCATAATAAAAATATCATGATGTCACAATCAGCGTCCCGCAGCATTCGATTTGCAATTCGCTGCTAGCGTCCCGAAGCATTTCTTGTTTACGCAAATCGGTGCTTCATGTAATGTGGGTAGGAATCTGTTAGATTTACCAATGGATTCTATAATCTTGGCAGTTTTCGTCGTAGATCACTTTTATAACGACACACGATCACATCCCGGACGAGCCCCCAAAAGTTGTGGGATTGTATCGAATGAAACACAGAGCAAGTAGAGCTGCCCCATCTGTTTTTCTCTAAAGAATCATGTGAAACCAACGGGCGGGGGTGCGGGGGGCGTTACGCAATGAAACCGCCATCTAGTAGTGAATAGATATAGTAAAGCCGATTTTGAAGGCTTTAGTTTTAGTTTGACAGACATAAAATTAAACTTAAGTATGGTTAAAACGAAGAGCCATTTTGAAGTCACCATTTTATAAACGTCAAACTAAAATTTTAGTTTGACAGCCATAATTTACTCAACTTAGTGATTTTAACGTGTTTTGGTAATTTCAAGGCACATTTTAGAGCTGTCATTTGATTAAATTTAAAAAATTTAGTTGGATTTTATAAGGTTGCTTTTGAGGTCCTTCATAAAAACTTATTAAAATTTCTGACGAAATTTCCCTTATTATTCTACAGTTGGGTAATAGAAACAGATGTGTGCTGTATTTAAAAACATCAGTCGAGACGGAAACACTTCAAGCAAATAGATTTTTATGTAGTAATTTATCCAAAATTTGCATGAAAACCCGATACACATTTAAGTTTTTATTTCTAGTTGAATCATTGAAAATGCGTAGATAGGCATCTCCACATAAAGCTAGCGAGAAGTCTAAGGGACTCGTCCAACTCTTCAGAGCTCAGATTTGAAGCAAAATTTTCTTCGCTGACATGCTACCTGAAAAACAGTCTTTGTTGCTTGTTAAAGCACCAAACTCTGGAAGTCTCAATATTCTAGCAGCAATTTTTTTGGTCTACTGTCCTCTGCACCACATTCATTAATCACAAGACAGATGAATTTCATTTACCAGGAAACAACCATTAAGCCGAGGTAGAACAACTCGATAATGAACAGATCGACTTTTCAGCTGAATGTCAAGCAACATGTTGGCGAGTCAAATTGAGACGATGAGAGCCAAAGTGGCCTATCTTTTCCAGACAATATTCTGGAAAAGATAGGTTGTTCTGGCTCTCATTGCCTTAATTTACTAATAGAATAGAGAAATGAAAAAAATTTACTCAACTGATTTAATTAATATCACTTAAACACAAAATAATAAAACAATAGGTAGATCAATCTAGATTGTGGCTCAGACCTAGGTATCTGACTCATGGTTTCTATAGTCTTCTGCCATGTTTGGGCACACCAGCCTTGTATCAACTAGGAGTCAGTTGTCATTCATGATCTCTACTGATAAATAACAGCAGCAGTTCAACAGTGGCTACAGATCTAAGGGAGCACTGGCGTTTGGTGGTGTCTGAGACTCGTCCAACTCATCCAAGCTCAGATTTAAAGCTAAATTTTCATGGCTGACATGCTACCCATAAATTTTGGTTTACTAGGAAACAACCATTCAGCCGAGGTGAGCCGAGCTGAATGTTGAATAGATTGACTCTTGTGTTGATCATAGAAACTTTAATAAGGTGAATTTACTAATAAAATTTAGGCAAATAAAAAAAAAAATTATTATCACTTAAATACAAAATCATAAAACAATAGATCAGTCTAGGTTGTGGCTCCAATCTATCTGACTCATGATTTCTATAGTCTTCTGCCGTGTTCGGGCACACCAGCCTTGTATCAACTAGAACTCAGTTGTCACTCATCATCTCTACTCATAAGAAACAGCAGCAGTTCACCAGTGACTGCAGATCCATGCGTTGGACTGAAAATAAATAGATTAAGTTTAATTTATAAAATAATTATTTTTGAGCCAACTACACAGAGTGCATTTTGCGTTTGAAACAAACAGGATGCATATTCTTCTTAACTTCTGCAGTCTGTGTGTAATCCAACCCATTGCATAGAATACCACTAATACAGAACACTGCTCTAGACGTTCTGCCCATTAGGAACCAAATCAGATTTCTGCAATCAGTTTTTGAAGTAGATAAATAGAAAAATATATATTATATAATAGGTTTGCACGTATCGATAGGATGAATTAGAGTGATGAAAGAAATTAATGCTGCACAAGTTGAAGGTAAAGCTTGATCGGGCCACTCTAGAAGGATGTATGCCAACCAAATAGGCAACATACTGAAGAACGGCAAAGTAAAAAGACCCAGTATAGAAGATTGTATTACTAGATGGATGTAGGTAGCAAAAGAGGTGTGTCAGAATCAGAAATATGTAGTCTATGCCTACTCCTCTGGGAGACAGGCGTTAGTATATGTATATAGATATTGAATTCAATTTCACAGCGACTAGCATAATTTCAAGACCTGAGTGATTGGGACAGTGCTCATAATTCAAATGGCATAAAGAAGGAGTTATGCACAGAGCACATTTTAACCTTATTATTAGTTGGAAGAAATTTTCATCAGAAAATCAGTCACATCTCACAGTTTCAGGATTTGCCCCCTTTCCTAGAAAAGCAGATAGGTAGAAGAGGTTAGCATGCCGTCCATTGGAGGTTTGCACAACGCATAGCATTTTACAGAGAACTTTCCTTATGAAGAAAAAGCTAGGCTTAATGTAGTTTGATTTCATCGGAATCAAAACATACCATGCAACAAAATCATATGGGCATTTAGACACTCCTAAATTAGCTCCGTCTATTTCTGGGTAGACCTTTTTCTGCTTCTGTTATTGAAAACTAAAACAATTAACATACGTAAAGTTTCTGTACAAAGAATCGATTTTCCAAGAAACAACATTTCGTCTGTCAAAATTGTTAGTGCTGCCAGCATGAAAACCTTGAAAATAACCTACAACTATGAATTGACAGAAAAATTTATTTATGGTCCTACAATTCAAAGAGAAAAAAAATTAACAGTTAAATATAGTATCCTCAAAGGACCGCATTCCACCGAAAAAAAAATTTTGCGTGCTTTTTTTTTGCCTTTCCATATTAGTCAGCTGATACCTTTGTACTGGAAAGTGAATATAAAATTTGATAAAAAAAAAAATCTTTACTGTATCAGTTAACGATACATGATCTACCCTAGAATTGTTTTCACTTATTATTGTAGGTATCATAGATGTTAGAGCTGATGCCGGGCTCGACTATGGAGGTACCACCATCTTACTCGCAAATCCTCCCGAAGTTATTCGGGGGAGAGTAAGGCTGAGATTCAGAGTGAATTTTGAGTCCGAACTCAATCTTACAAACGTCAAAAAGCGACGTGATCTCATACTAGAGTGACGTTTGTAACATTGAGTTTGGACTCAAAATGCACTCTGAATCTCAGCCTAGGAGAATAGCTCTCCAGCAAAACCAGGCGGCCCACCATTGCCTGGGGACTGATGGATGGTGGTGGTATATCCACCCCCAATTGTCGGGCCTCCTCATACACTGGTGGCGGGCAGCGGCGTCACTGGTGCAAGGGTTTCGGCATCGCACTTACCAACCCGCCTGCCCAACGTGTGTGAGTATGGGCATTTCTTCCGGGAGGATCGCCAAGAGTGGTGAAATCCTGGAAAGGCATGTCCTGCAGTGGGCGAAACAGGCTGATGGATAGATGGATTATTGTAGTACCTTATATTTAATTTTGATATTAATTAATTTTGGTAGGTACCTAATCTTTTTTGAGGAATTATATCACGAAGCTGTCCAAAAACATTGTTCCAGTGTGTGAAACCACGTAGAGAGGCTAAGTCATTAAAATGCAATAATATACAACATACTCATAATTCTACCAAGAAGTAGAAATATAAAAGTTTTCAATGCTGACCGAATGAAATTACCGGTAATATTGCATTCGAATCTGTGGTCTATTAATCCGATTTTGTCTGTGAATTCAATT
This sequence comes from Ypsolopha scabrella, assembly GCA_910592155.1. Lineage (NCBI taxonomy): Eukaryota > Metazoa > Arthropoda > Insecta > Lepidoptera > Ypsolophidae > Ypsolopha > Ypsolopha scabrella. Next base: position 9,575,228 of record OU342981.1, on the reverse strand, counting down.
TATGAGTGTCAAAAGGCACCTGCTAATTTTAGTTGGTGTGCCCTTCAGAATAGCAAAATATAGTGCCGTCACTTAAATTTACGTTTTTTAGTAAGTTTCTTAACTTAAAATTAAAACCTTCAAAATCGGCTTTATTATAGAACTAAGTGGAACAGTTGTTAAACCTGGTGTGGTTAAACTTAAAAGAACTTTTTAGTGAAGTTCTGCCATTCAGCAATAAATGGCGAAAGCTTTGCAGACTAGTTTGGCCAGACACGTACTAAGGTAAAGTGGGTAAATATGACCCCTCAATTAAGAAATAAAATTAAAATAAAATAAAGTGAATTTTTACTTACAAAACAATTTCTCTTTTATTATTTAACTAATATGTATATAAATAAAATTGAAAGAAATACTAGGAAAAGTGTAAAAACAAAACAAGATTTCATCATCCTACTTCCCTACTATTTTAATTTAATAAATGTGAAAGTAACTGTCTGTCACGCTTTCACAACTAAACCACTGAACCGATTTTGATGAAATTTTGTACATCTACACTATTATATGTATATATAAAGAGGAAAGATTTGTTTGTTTGTTTGTTTGTATGTTTGAGGTAAACTTTGGAACTACTGAACTGATTCTAAAAATTCTTTCTTTTGTAAAAAGCTACACAATTGCTGAGTAATATAGGCTATATTTTATTTCAATAAAAGTAAGTTTTAAGTTTGAAAATTCAGTATTTGTGAACCATGCCGGGAAAAAAACGCTGCTTAGCTGCTTTATCGGCATGCCCTGAACAAATGGTTAATTATACGTGATAAAACCGGTTGTTCTTCCATACGAGGAAACTTTATCAGTTTAATCTGACTAAAGATTTCCATCTACAACGATCCTGACACACCTCTTGTAATATTAAGCTTGAAAAATGGACTACAGCCAGGTTTAAGCATAGATACATCAAATACTGTGGTTTAAGTAATGGTTTCTTCCCATATGGCAAAACTAATCAGTTTAATCTGACTACAGATTTCCATCTTCAACGATCTTGACACACCTCTCGCTAATATGAAGCTTGAGAAAGTGACTACCAGCCAGGTTTAAGCACAGATACATTAAATACTTAAGTAATGATTTTTTCCCATACGGGAAATCTATATCAGTTTAATCTGACTACAGATTTACATCAACAACGACCCGGACACACCTCTTGCTAATATTTAGCTTAAAAAGTGATTAAAGCCAGGTTTATGTATGGATTTTTTCCCATACGAGAAAACTGTATCAGTTTAATCTGACTACAGATTTCCATCTACAACGATCCTGACACACTTCTTGGCACTTTGCTAAAACATAGTAACCAGGGTCTGATGATTGGACTGGAAGATGGGTACGAGATCTCCTCAACGGACAACAGCAGACCCTTCGAGTTTGGGCTTATTGATTGGTGTTTATTAGCACTTTGGTAAAACATGGCGACCAGGGTCTGCTGATGGGACTGGAAGGTAGGTACGGAATCTCTACAACGGACAACAGCAGACCCCTCGAGTTTGGGCTTACTGATTGGTATTTATTAGAATTTTGGTAAAACATGGTAACCAGGGTATGATGATGGTACTGGAAGATGGGTACGGGATCTCCTCAACGGACAACAGCAGAGCCTTCGAGTTTGGGCTTATTTGATTGGTCTTTATTAGCACTTTGGTAAAACATGGTGACCAAGGTCTGATGATGGAACTTGAAGATGGGTAAGGGATCTCCTCAACGGACAACAGCAAACCCTTAGAGTTTGGGCTTATTTGATTGGTATGTATTGGCACTTTGGTAAAACATGGTGACCAAGGTCTTCTGAATGGACTGGAAGGTGGGTGCTGGATCTCTTCAACGGATAACAGCAGACACTTCGAGTTTGGGCTTACTAATAGGTATTTATCAGCACTTTCGTAAAACCTGGTAACCAGGGTATGATGATGGGACTGGAAGATGGGTACGGGATCTTCTCAACGGACAACAGCAGACCCTTCGAGTTTGGGCTTATTTGATTGGTCTTTATTAGCACTTTCGTAAAACATGGTAACCAGGGTATGATGATGGGACTGGAAGATGGGTACGGGATCTCTTCAACGGACAACAGCAGACCCTTCGAGTTTGGGCTTATTTGATTGGTATTTATTAGCACTTTGGTAAAAAATGGTGACCAAGGTCTGCTGATGGGACTGGAAGGTTGGTACGGGATCCTTTATGAATCCTTTAATTTTAAATATACTTGAATAGTTTAGATACCATTGTATATGTACATATATGGACTTGAAATTGTCTGAAATAAAATTACTATTATTATTATTATTATAGTAGAAGTAATTATCCTTTTTTTATTAATAGCTACAGCATTTATAGGATATGTTTACCAAAGTGCCAAGAAGTGTGTTAGGATCGTTGTAGATGGAAATCTGTAGTCAGATTAAACTAATACAGTTTTCTCGTATGGGAAAAAATAAATACATAAACCTGGTTGTAATGACTTTTTCAAGCTAATATTAGCAAGAGGTGTGTCAGGATCGTTGTAGATGGAAATCTTTATTCAGATTAAAATGATACAGTTTTTTTGTTTGGAAAAACAACCGGTTTTATCACGTATAACTAACCATTTGGTCAGAGCACGCCGATTAATCAGCTAAGCAGCGTTTTTTCTCCCGACATGGTTCACAAATACTGAATTTTCAAACTGTAAACTTACTTTTATTTAAATAAAATATAGCATATGTTACTCAGCAATAGTGTAGCTTTTTACAAAAGAAAAAATTTTTAGAATCGGTTCAGTAGTTCCAAGGTTTACCTCAAACATACAAACAAACAAACAAATCCTTCCTCTTTATATAATAGTGTAGATGTAGATTGGCTTTGGAGGCGCGATATAACCGAAATCTACGCGGGCGACGCCGTGGACAGAAAGCTAATACTAAATATGAAATTAAACAAGTTTAAATGTCAAAAATTTAAATTTATATAAGTAGTACAATAACAAGATAACATTTATTCACAATTTTTATTTAATCTCCTTTAAAAAGAACCGTCTTGTTGAGATGTTGCCGTTTAGTTACTCTTTCATTATTTGATGTCGCAATATGTCTGAATCGAATATTTACATATTTTTCAGAAATTGCTTTGCATAAGTGCATGGTATGATTATATAATAGCGGTTGTTCTTTAATTTATTGATTAGTGTTTTCATGATATGAGCTATAATTTTCTCCTTATTTATTACTTTTTCTTGAAAACTAAATATTCTTATGCTACATTCTGTACGTCCGCAAATATTAATGACGTCATGTGAGGGAAAAGTTAGGCCGCCTTTATTTTTGATTTCAATTAATCGATGGTCCTCTTTATAATCGCATGTGTGTAATGATATTAAACATGTATCACATTTTTTTTTTGATATCGACTTAACAACATATCCACCAATATAGGTGATAACTTGCCGACGCAATTTATTTTCTGCTGTCGAGTTCAACATTTCTTCGAATGCTATTAATGTATCTTCAGATATAGGCTCATTGGTGTCTTCTGAATTTCGTTCAAATTGATGTTCTACCTGCATTCTACATATAGAAGTTGTAGCATTGATTTTGCCAATAGATGACATATTCAGGATGTGTAAATCTTCTAATGGAATGCAGTTTCCACTAAATGAGTCTTTTAATTCAGTTTGAACCAGATTTTTTGTATGCCGCTTTGAATTGGCGGGCTGTCGGATTATTATTTGCTCGATCATGGGCTCTTATAATTCCAAAGCACAATTCTAAATGATCCTGTGATAGTTTATGTGTTGTCAGATATTTTAATTTCTTTTCATCATTTACTAATTTGGAATATAGATGCATCAAACCATCGATACAAGTAAAGAAGCCGATGAATCCCGTTTTTCTGGTCGTAGTTACTAATGTGGTGTTTTAATTTTTCGCTGATAAATGCAATAAATAATTCCTGGTATAATTTAGAAACTCTTCTGTTTTTTCATAGTTCTTTTCAAATAATGGTTTTTTGAACTCGTGTTGGATCATGCTTCTTGAATTCAATATATCAAATAAGTAATTGATCAGGCGAATAAACTCTGCAGTAGCTTGGACTCCAGAATACCTTGTGTCATTTTCTTCACAAATCAGAAGAGCATCCGCTACGCTGTTACTAAAAAGTTGGCTAGCCAGTTTGACTTTCATCTTCTGTCTATTGAAATCAAGATGAGTATTCTTTAATTTATTTGCAACGTGCATTCCCTCACATTTTTGAAACTCATTCAATTTTTCAAGGTATTTGAAAATATACATTTACAAATAAAATATACATTTTATTTCGTTGCTTTGATAGTCTTTAAATATTTTTTTGGCCTCACATGCGTTCCTGATTAGTTGTAGCATATGGCAAGCATCTAACATGGCAGCAACGGCATAATTTGCCGATGGGTGTTTAAAAGTGTTAACAAAATTTGATGGTTCAAAGGAGCAGCCTAACTTTTTAGCCATACTAATATTCGCAGCGCATCCATCCATAGTTAACGAGACTACTTCAACGCTAGATTCGTGGCATTTATATAAACGTCGTTCCACCATCGAAGCACGTTGATCACCAGTCACCGAATAAACAAAGAAATAACCCACTGGGATTTTCCACCGTTCTTGGTGACATACTAATAACATGACAAGAACTTTGCTTGCTTGTTGAGAGTTGTCATTTTAGGAAGCGTTGGTACCTAGGTCTACGTGGCCGTGATATTTTTTTCCGTCCCACTCGATATATTTTTTGATGGCCATTTCATCCATCATCAAGCTGCACAACAATTTTTCATTGGATTACTCAGATTTAAGTTTCAATACAGAAAAAGATTCTTGTGTAAGAATCAAGCCTAGTTCTCCATCGACATTCTCATACCATTTTGCAATGGTACGAGGGTGAGGCAAACATGTATTGAAGGTTTGGCGGACATATTGGTAGGCTTTGGGAGAATAATAAAATAAAGTTAATGCAAAAGCTCTTGTGGTTGGTGAATATGTTTTTTTGACAGGTTTATTTATTTTTTTTGCTATGCATCGTTCCACAGTATCTCTCACTTTTACGTCCATTGATTTTAAAATATCCGCATCTTCCTTATTTAATAAGTTCTTGTGTTTTAATTCTGACAGTAAAGATTCCAAGGATTTCACCTGTAACGTTACACAAAAAATAGTTAACCAAATGCTCATTTCGTAACTATACAGGGTATAATGCACAGCTTTTCTAAAGCTGGAGTCATGGCTTCAGTCCATCATCCTGCCAATTTTGCATGAAGAGTCGAGTTTTTTTTTACTTTTCGACGAAAAATTCAATTTATACCTACGTTGTTTAGGATGATGGTATGAAACCATGGTAAATATTTTCGGGAACGGTCCCTTTAAGTATATTTATCTTTCTTTGAAGTATGGTTTTCATAATTATATCTCAGTGTTGTACTGGTACTTTCAGGTTTTCTAAAGCGGCTATACGTTTTTGTTTATACTTTACTTAGATCTATAACACACTTTCAGAATTTTTCATCCCTTTTTTTTCTAATTGACAATGTAAACCTGCAAATGAAGATAAATAGTACAGTAAAAACCGTAAATTATTGTTACTAACGTGATCATGATCTTACCAACTAACCAGGTATATATAAATTGTAATAAATCTTCGATTGTTTTTTTTCTAATATTTAGTTTTACCTTCACCATCACCAATACCTGCACCATCTTTGCTATATTTTCTTGTTGCAAGCAACTTTGATTTTGATGGCTCAAATTTGGTGACAGGCGTGGCATCCCTGAATCCCTTTATTTTAGTAGCCATCAAAGCTGAAATAGTTGCCGTGATTATTATATTATCACGTTTTATTAGTTTTAATTGGCTGAATTGTATACTCGTTCGACGCTTGAGTTCGATTATGGGAACACGAGCAAAAGCATTATGACTTTTTTAAGTTAGGAAATAGTAGTTCCCTTGTTACATTTTTAACCTTTAAAATTCATCCAATATAACTCCACGGCCAAATTTAAATTTTGGAATAATTTTAATTTACTATGGTCCAAGAAGGCATGCTTCTTCCATTCTCTATGCAGCTTTTCGTCATCAATATCACTTTTTTGTTTAGAAATCTTTTAATTACGTTTGATAGATCTTTTATTTCAATTTTTGAGTTCTGTTGTAATGGATGACTTCTCCTATTATACTAAAGAGTGGGTCTGAGAAATTGAAGCATTGTGTTATTTGTTTTAGTGCTTCTATGTTAAGTGATAAGCATGTTTTTTTGAAGTCAATAGTTTGAGTTCAAGAGTGGAATTTCTTGAGATAATTCATCTATTCATTCCTTTGCTGTCATACCCAAATATAATTTCTCTAATGGTACAAATAATCGTGGATTGGAAAACTCAATTAATGTTTTAGTTTAAGTTAATTTAAATAAGTTTATTTTTATTCTATAATGTCTTTTTTAATATAATTTTCGTGTAAATTTTTTATGTATATTTTTGTGCTTTTTTGGTAATAAATCATTTTTCATTTTTTTTTTTTTTCAATTTCTTAGGAGTCTGTGGTTTGACATAATTGATTTTCATGTAACAGTTAGCTAGAGTTTTAAACAATTCGTGTACCCTCAGGTTTCAGATGATGCAGCAATGGTTTTTAGGATTGGAATTATTTGTTAAAATCGTTAAATTCTTTTAGAACACATGACATGAATTCTGACTAAATTTTTGTGAATTTGTTATCAAGTGTAATTAGTATGTCTTCTGAAATTTTACTCGGATATTCATATTGCTCTTTAGTTCTTTTTACACAGGCCTCTACAGATAGCCATTTTGTTGTTGCTGGACTTAAAAATTTATACATTTCAACTTTAAAAAATGCCTGTTAATACACACAATGTGTGGTACTCTTTCTTTTAAATGGCTAAATAAAGGATTGTTTGGGCCAACCATCCTATTGGTTGTATCTGATGCAAAGCCTACAAAGGTTTTTAACGGAATTTGTCTGTTTCAAGCCAAGTTAATAAACCATTTGTAAGATCTTCGGCTTTCCCGAATTTTACTTCATACATATCAAGAAATTGGATGCGAACTACTAAGTCATCCTCGTCACAAAATATGACTGCCAGTGCACACTGTATAACACCGCCAATGGAAAAAACGACGGAACAACCCACACAGATTGTCCGTACAAAAACCGAGTCACCTTCGCCACAGTATGAAACCGTCTCAACTTTGATCTCGAAAAGTCGATAAATTTGTTCGTCCTCGAAGAGGCTGTGGAACAAAACGTCTTTTTGTTCCATTTTAATTAAATTTTTAAATCCGGAAAAGAAAAAAATAATAGTTGACGTGTACTATCCGTTAACAAGGCACTAAGTCCACATATTGGTTGGGGAAAAAGTTTCTTCGCATTATATGAAATATGATTTGTGGCTTCTGACACAGCCACTCTGCGAGTTCGCGGTCTTCGTACCAAACTGTATGGTGGAGCACGGTGGAGCTTGAGAGATTGTCCGGAGCATTGAGGTCCGCCCCCATTTGAACCAGTAGCTCTATCACTTGAATCGCATGAAGTCCTCGGTGTTGCTTCACTGCTACGTGGATACAAGTGAGACCATGATCGTTCAATTCGTTGATGATAGAATCGTATGGTCCGTCGATGGTTTCCCGGATCCGGTTCAGCAACGGCATCGATCCAGCGTCTGCCAGCTCGTGAAAGATGGTATCTCCCGTGATGGTATTCTTGCCCAGCAGCTTAGTGATTTGAGAGTTGCTCATTGTTCCGAAGAGGTTGAACCAACCACAAAAGGGTCTCTCAATAGAATGGACCACTGTTGTGTGTATCTCAGGCATATCCAAGATCGTATCAGTAAACTCTGGGGGGTATTATTATGTCAAGTCACAATGCTGTTATCAGTAGCATGGAAACATATATATTTATGTTGAAGGTTAACAAGATTACCTTATCGCTTTTGGTTTGCTGAACAAAAGTATGACGTGGACCCTGGACGACTCTGTTTTTGCAAATATGATTGGTAATAATTTGTAGTTTATCATATTCATATTCATATTCATATTCATTTATTCAGTAAATTACATCGTCAAGTTAATATACAGGATATTTTAAGTTCATATAATTATAGTATTAATTATTGAGTTAAAAATTAAAACACATTCAATATTTTAACAAATAAAATGCTTGCCTAGGTAATTATAATATTGGTAGATTGAAATGTCAAATTAATACAAAAAATAAGCGTATAAATATGTCAATTAATATAAAATTAAATTGTTGTGTACATACATATTTCAAACAGAGGTAACGATAATTTACCCAGCAAGAAACTCGCTAACAGTGTAGTAAGCTTTACTTTTTAATAATGTTTTAAGTTTATTTTTAAACGATGAGAAGCTCCTACATTCTTTTATGGAGTCAGGTATTTTATTATAAATACGCGGTCCCATTACAAAAAGCGAATTTCCAGTTTTGGTGAGACGATGTTTCGGTGTTCGAAGGTCTTGTAAACGCCTGAGACTATAACCGTGATCGACATAACTTTTGTCAGGAAACTCCGTAGGGTTCCGCCTCACATATTTTGCAACCTCCAGGATATACAAACACGGGACAGTCAAAATACCGAGCTTGATAAATAGCGGCTTCGAGTGAGTACCTGGTATGGCTCTGGATAGCCTTCGTACCATCTTCTTTTGGATTATAAACGGTCGATCCCTATCAGCCGACATACCCCATAAGTCTATGCCATACGATAGGACAGCATTAAAATAACCATAGTAGACAGACAGCAAATTGTGCATGGTCAGGGTTGGTACCAACCTGGATATTGCATAATAAGTCAGTTGCAATGACTTGGCAGCGGCACATAGATCCCCACAACTGCACCATCAGCACCACCATCAAAGTTATGTTTGTCAACATTTGGTGCCGTGTTTATTCCGGCAAGTCGTCCTACACTCCGTTACTTACTATAATGGATGATGTAAGTGGTTTATGTGACATTTAACCCTATGCAATATACTTAACGGGAGCTCACCTATATCTAGGCGTCGATCTCAACTTTCTACCTTGTTGCAGGGTACATCGCGCTTCATACAACCTTCTTATCCTCTAGCAACTCTCCGAGTGCAGCCTAAGCTATAGACGGCAGATAAGGATACCTTTTATAAACGTTCTAGACAGAGACCTCTCATACTTCACACTTTGTCGCTTTGCCCAGTCAATCTGTCTGGTATACGCCAAAGTGTGACATGTCATACTTAGTACGAGGTATTGCAGTGCAGCCGCAACGGCTCGCAACTCGGTGCTGTCGCAATCTTTCAGTGTTATGTCGCTGCAATCCGTAGTATGTGGTATACCTCCCGCCTTTTGATGAATGGATGGGTGAAGCGATGTGCATATGATTTTACTTTAAGGGAACAGTTGTAACAATTCTTAAATAAATAAAAGACACATACTCTGTTTCCAAACTGTAGGATATCTAATTTACAACTTCCAGCGCACTATTTCTGTTATTCACGACTGCACTGAGCTCCGTGCTTCCGCAAGATGTCCATCATCCGATGGTCATTCTGTTCTCGAGCTAGTTGATACGCTGTAAGGTGATCCGTGTCCTCTGCATTCATGTCGATTTGCGATTGTTCGCACAGCCACTTTGCGAGGGTGTGATCCTGATGCTCCACTGCGATGTGGAGTACGGTAATGGCTAATTGGTCGTCCCTTGCATCCAGATCTACTCCCAAATCCCGCAGTAGCTTGATCACTTCAATTGCATGTTGACCTCTGTGGGTGTTTGCTGCAACGTGGATGCTGAACTCACCATTGGAGTTAAACTGTTGCAGGATGGAGTTGCAAGGCTCGTCGAGGTTGTCCCGGAATCGCTTGAGCAGCGTCAGTGATCCGATGTAGGCGAGCTCGTGAAATATTTGGGAACCCTCCATTCTTGACAAATAATTTCAAAAATCTCGGTAGAGAATGCTGTGACAAATGAGACTATTAATAGGGTGGCTATTAATACAAATTTTTATCAATATATGCCATCAATAACTAATGATGCCAGTTATAGATCATCGTAACAATACTATCGCCTCATCTGTTGGTACACTGCGACCTCTTACTAACAATATGTCTCATCAAGATGTCTGGGACACGTCTAAAAATACTGTAGCCTAAGGTGTAGATAAGTGGGAAAGTTATAATAAAATTCTAAATAACGTTGTGTACCTTTATTGAAAAATAGCTGCACATTAGGCGTTTCCGAAAATTCGTAAATTAATTAAGCTAACACATGCATAATCCGTCTACTCGCTGCTGTCACTTGTTTCACTGTCACTCTCTTCGGCATTTCCATAGTCAGCTTGTACCGCTGCTAGCAAGATGTCCACCATCCGTTGGTCTTCCATTAAGTGAGCGTAGTCTAATCCCGTCATTAAGTCCCAGTTTCTTGAACGCACATCGATCCCGGGCTGCTGACACAACCACTCTGCAAGCTCATGATCACCATTCCACACACTCAAGACGAGTGGAGTGCAGAGTGAAGATCCATCTTGTGCATTGAGATCTGCTCCCAATTCAACTAGTACCTTCACGAGATTTATCGCATGCAGCTCCTTGTGCTTCGCCACTGCGACGTGTATACAGGTCTCACCATCGTTGTTCTTCTCTCCCAGGATAGAATAGTATGGTTCATCCATGTTGTCTCGGATGATGTACAGCAGCTCCAGGGATCCAGCTTTCGCAGCTTCATGAAAGATGGTGTTGCCGGTGATGGGGTCTTTAGTGGAAAGTTGGGAAATTCTAGACACCGACATGGTTTAACACTTATTGAACCGATCTGATCCGAGTCCACTGATAGAATGAGCGTGAGCCCGCCCCCGCCGGAGCTCGTAAGGCGTTGTATGACGTCATACAAACTTAGAATCCATCGTTTAAATCATGTATGGAAAATGTAAATAAACCAATAACGGCCGGGAAACCGTTGTCGTAAAAATTGATTAGGTTACGTGGGTAGCCGTTTCATCTATGTCACGATATATATGTTTATGCTGTGAGTAATATAATTGGCGCTGGTTGACACAAATAGTCGAGGGATGAAACGCTATTATTATTATGACTGTTCTCCTGGGCGGTCTCTTTTTTATAGCCTCAACAGAAACGTGGCGAAATTGTATCTGCAGAGCATTGAAGTGCAGTAGTTGTTTTATATTATGCTACAGGAACGCGGCAAGCATTTGTGCATGTCTTATGCGATGATTACGAATCAGTAGACTCGAAATGCTGCTGTTTCGTCTACCATGTACCGCATCGGACTGATGTGTAGATATAGGCGTCACGCTGCAACTTGTGCAACGGATGCTGCACTCCAATGGCCCAGCGTAACGGCTTAGGAGTTAACATCTTTGCATGATAGAATTGTGTCTCCTGAGTTCAAAAATACCACCCCCCGCTGCCCCCGACGCTTAACTTTGGAGTTATAGGCCGTACGGTCTAGTGCAATTGACTGTAAGTATTAAATAATTGCTGTAATTGGGTTCGCCCGTAGTAATTATAATTATAATAAATAAATAAATATCGTTTCCGTAAACTGGAGCTAGCCATCCCTTAAACTTAGGATTACACTCCCATTCTTTTCTGTATGTTTGCGAGTAGACTTTTTTTTTACAGGTAATTCCATTATTGTGTATGTATTTACCCACGGACGATGATTTTTACCATAACCAATCACAATAATACGTATAAAGCAATAATCTAAACACAAAATAACACAGGACGCTTCCCGGTTCGATCAGTTCAAATCTGTTCTCTACAGACCATTCACAGTTATCATATCCAAAATATCCCAAGCATTGTATGAAATTAGTCGTTACGTCAATTCTATAGGGTTCACTTTAAATTACTCAAGTAGTCATTTTTTATGCCATCAAGTTGGTAGCATTGATACGAGATATAGCACGTTCACGAAGCTAGCTAAGAATAAATTTCCAATGTTTTCAACATTTAACATACAAAAGTCGCTAAAAAACGCGCTAGATTATTTTTGTCGCTAAAAGGAAATAAAATGTCGCTTTCAACATTGAAATATCGCTTAATCTAGCGACAAAGTCGCTAAGTTGGCAACGCTGCTAAGGGGTTACCATTATTGGTCTCATTGAAAACCTCTGAACATTTACGATATTTAGTAATACTTAGTCCAAAACTTTAAATAAAAACAAATATTTTGTATGACGATAGTTATTTATTGTGTACGGTTTAGCAACCGCACATTGTTTTGCTCACGTTGCAACCTACTTTATTTACTTAGCGACAATTTATACATTTTTACTGTTTTTAACTTAGTACGAATCCAACTGTCGATACCGACACATATAGAGAAAGAGACGTCAAACTTAACTCTGTACTTACGTCAATATAGTACCTTAACTGAGGTTTCTTCTATTCTTTCTCTTCGTGCTCCACAAATAAATAACTACAACTTCATTCAAATGTACGGAACCTTAACTATTAGCTCCCACATATTATGGTCCTTCGAGAGTTTACTTCAGTGTTGTTTAAAGTCCTCATCTACTCAGAGAAGCGATTCGGTTTGACTGGCCTTTCACAAGCGGATCTCCTCAGTCAGATTGAGAAGGCGCACACATTGTAGATAGGATAATAAGCACACTGAGGCGCAGGAACAGCAGCACCTTTGATCCACGGACTGCGGAATTACTTCAGAATTCTACAAGTTTCGGCGCGTGAAAACTTCAAGTTACGAGATTTGAAGAAAATCCTGAACACGAAGACTACCGCAACTTCGTGGTCTTTGCCAAGCTTACCATCTGGCATCGTAAACTACACACGTGACAGATAATAAAAACTTTAACTAACTTCAGAGTATTTCCTTATTTGGATATTTTCTTTAGACAACTGAGAAGAAAATTAACCAACTTTACTAACTTTAGTGACTAACTTCAGTGTATCTTATTGACTACATATTTTCTTCACGCAACTGAGAAGAAAAGCAACTTAAGATGGAAGCTCTTTCGCTTCAGTCAACTTGCTTCGAAAGTATTAAAACTTTATGTAACAACTACAAAAAGGACAACGTGTCGAGAAAAAGTGAAGACTACCTAACTAAGCGGCTGGAATCGCTCGAAAACTTATGGGCTAATTTCAAGTCACGTCACGAGGTTCTCTAGCAAGAAATTGAAGATAAAACCATCAACTACTTCCAAGACGATGTATATAACCGAACCGACATAATGTATGAAGCTACAAAAGCCGATATTATATATCTCTTGGCATCCCTACGCAAGCCAAAAGATGTGAACTTTGATCTTACTGGTATCGCGGAAGAGGGTTACAACAACAACAACAACAACAACAACAACAACAACTTAAAGCAACTGCTCAGCAAGCAAGAATGCAACTTTAAAGCTCTCGACCGAGCAATGTCGAAAATTGACATTGACACAACTAGAGATAAATGGGAACTTGAAGATCACCTTACCATCTTAAAATCAAAGTGGGACAAGATCGATAGTCTCCACTGGGAACTAGAAGCTCAACTGAACGGGTCCAACGAAACTTATTACGGCATGTTTGTCAATATTGAGGGCAAATATGACGCGATGAAGAAAGCTCTCAATGACAAGATTTGGTCTACAATTCACTACCAAAGATCAGCGCCGAGGGTAGAGGTTCCAGAGTTTTCCGGAAAGTATCAACAATGGATTTCTTTCAAAGATCTTTTCGTCGAAACTATTCTTATTCTTATTCTTTATTGTACACTAAACATTAATACAAAAAGTAACAGTAAAAAGGTATGCACATATTTATTTTATTTATTTATTTATTTATTTAATTTAACAACTAACACTATCATTACAGGTTGAAAACCTAATGCAACAGTGCAGGCATGGTACACAAAACAATCTTTAAAAACACTTAAAAAACCATTAATGCTAAAAACATATCTAACATGAAAAATCAAAAAAACAAATTACAAAATATTAGAATATACATAAATTAACGATAGCTCAAGTAATATAATGTTGCTCTTGTGAACTCGCTCAATGAACACGAAAAAAGATCGATATGCTCTCCAACCTCATTGAGAATTCGAGTAGCGCGCTGTAGTGGTGCTTCCCCATGGAGGTTCGTCCTCGTTCTCGGCAGCCCGAACAGCCTCCCGCGACGTTGTCGAAAGTATCGCTTAGGAATTACTAGCCTCATATTGACTAAAATACTGGGATTACATACCCTACCAGTAAAAACTTTAAATAAATAAGCTGTCAGAGCATAATCTCTCCTTACTTCGAATCTGTTGTATCCCACCATACCCAAAACAAATAGGGTAGGATACATCAAGGGATAGCAAGGATAGACCCCATACATTTTCATGTACAAATACCTCATGAATTTGTTTTGTATACGCTCCAACATCAGGCAGTATTTGGTTTCATGTGGAGCCCAAACAACCGCGTTACATTCAAGCTTGCTCCGAACAAGTGCATTATATAAGGCTTTCACCGCGCCAATACTGTCAAAACCCTGAGCTTGTCGCAACACAAAGCCCAACGTCCTGAAAGCTTTCTTGCATACTTCTACAATATGGTCTCGAAACTTAAGATCTGATGTAAAGCGTACTCCAAGGTCTTTTACTGCCTTCACTCTTTTCATGTCACTCCCGTCTATATTGTACAAGTGCTCTAGTGGAGCATGTGCGCGGCTGAACGTCATTGTAACGCACTTGTCCACGTTAAAATCTAACCTATTCGCACGACTCCATTCCACCACACGGTCTATATCTTGTTGCAATTTTTGATGGTCAGAGTCTTCCTTGATACCCAATATTAACTTAAGATCATCTGCAAATAGCAAACAAACCGCGTTCTTGACAACATCTGAAAGGTCATTAACCATTATTAGAAACTCGAGTGGTCCTAAATTGCTTCCTTGGCTCACGCCAGAATAAACAAAATAAGATTTCGATACGTGATTTCCGAACTGAACAAATTGTTGTCGATTTTTCATATAATTGGCAAAGAATTTTAGTGTATGCGGTGTACAGCCGACGACTGCTAACTTCCTAAGTAGGACGTCGCTACTTTGACTGCAGCGTCGACCTGCACCCCGGAATCCACCAACGGTACCATATATGACATGCCACATAACAAATATGGGTAAGCTTATCTCTAATAAGAGATTTCTTACAGCAAACCATTAAGGAAAGAGTAAAAAAATATATATAACAAAAGAGTAATCATACACGTGTACAAAAAAAAACAGTTATTCATAAAAATTGCCTAACATACAAAAAGTTTAAACTAAACATAAAATAATAAAATATCAGGGTTGTTCTCAAAATTTTTGTAGGTAACAAAATTGTAACAAAAATAAAACGTTACAAAAATGTAACAAAAAAATGTGTAATGGTTCGTTCATCATAGCTATATCCTTTAGTCCACGACTTTACTTGCGTTGAATGGTTGTTTAACGGAATAAAATTTTATGAAAAATTGGATAAACGGGTTGTAAGAAAAAAAAAAGTTACGTAAGGAAAATAATTTATTCCCTGTAATTGAATTTTGAAAGAAACATTCGACATTCATTGAAAAAAATCAAATCTAATATTATGAAACAAATTTTACTGTCATACTGCATACGGCTCTTTAATGAGCAAATTGTAGTAACATTCTAATAATTAATAAAAAAATCTCAATGAATATTTTAAAGAAACCAAACGAATTCTAAATAATTAACTATTAAGAGTCGATTCTCCGGATTTGTAATAAAATATTAAGAATTAATTATAATGGCCAAAATACAACTTTTAGCAAAGCCAACTCTTAACACTAGTTTCCTGTAAATAAAATAATCTAATATCATATTTATGGAAAATCCAATTAATTTGAAGCTACCATAATACAATTAGAACTTAGTTTATGCATATAGCAAACTTTTATTAAAAGTTGTCCTTAGCTATAAGTTGTATTTTGCCTGTTATGATTATTTCTTAATATTTTGTTACAAATCCGGAGAAGCTATCCTTGAGATAAAAAAAAAATTTCTCGGTATCACATTACATAACCCTCTATAGGCAAAATAAGGAATTAACAGTACAATGCTTACAAATTGAAAGAAAACATGTTTTTCATATTTAACACATAATTCTTGAAAAAGAAAAAAAAAATTACATTTTACAACGCAAAAATATTTTTTTTTACTCAGAAAAACAGTTTATATTGGTTATATTATAAGAATTGACCTTTAAAATCATCTTTAATATTTTACCATTAAAGTTTTTTTCATTTTCGACATATATTAAAAATAAAGAAAGAAAAACGATTTTTCGTTGAAAAACAAAACTTTTAACGGAGAAAAGCAATGTTATCTTGGTTAGAAGGATTCATCTTCAAAATGATCTTATATATTTAACCAATGAAGTTTCTGCCACAATTCGCAATATTTCGCAGAAACATTTTTTTTTGAACTGAAAAGAACAGTGTTATCTTGGTTAGAAGGATCGATCTTTAACCATAACATATTTCTTACACTTTGTTAAAAAAAAAACTTTCTGTGAGAGATTTTGATTGGGATTGATCTTTAAAATCATCTTTAATGTATTACCATTAAAGCTTTTTATACGTTAATGTTATCTTAATTATGAGGATTGGTGAGTTCTTTAAAATCATCTTTAATATTTAATGACGAAATGTTGTAAGCCTTTGGATTTTTTAAAATCATTGCTAATTGTTTTGAATTATAGTCAACTTTCACATCTGAAAGTATCGTCACTGCTGGTGACTTCTCAACAGATGTCGACGGTTGTGGTATCACATCATCTTCTGAATCAGATGAGTATATTATTTTGTTATTTTTGTAAACCACACTTGTGTGTAATGAAATTTGATTATGAGACGCTCCGAAATGAACAGCCTGAATTTCTGTATGAAGTTTACAAGAATAATTTTCTGAAAAATCACAGTGAATAAGGACCTCATTACTGCGCAACGTTGTGTCTCTTAAAGTGC
The DNA here is from genome assembly GCA_910592155.1 of Ypsolopha scabrella. NCBI lineage: Eukaryota > Metazoa > Arthropoda > Insecta > Lepidoptera > Ypsolophidae > Ypsolopha > Ypsolopha scabrella. Next base: position 9,558,183 of record OU342981.1, on the reverse strand, counting down.
TATAAACCTTGTACTGATGTTGGATATTAAAAATATGTTTCTTGAAACATCTAATTTCTTCCTCAAATCTGGTCACAAGATGTTGTAAAGTTCCACTTTTCAATTCCTTTACCATTTTCTTTGATATTTTTTCTGTGTCATTTTTTCTATATGGAATATCTTTTAAATTCCACTCTAACCATACCACTTCCTCCTCTAAATTCAAATTAGAGTCATAGATTAAAGGTTTTTTTGCACACTCATCACATTCCAAATACATACATTTTTGTGATTTCGAGTCACACACTGTATCTTTTACAATATCCTTTAAATTTAGGTATTTAGATAAAACACCTAGTCTTTTAAGAGCGTTAAACTTAAATTCAACATTGCTATGTCGTTTACATGCACACGTGTCTCTATTTGACAGATTTGGTCTCAACACATAAAAGGGTTTGTATCTACAGAAAGTCTGATATGACACGTTTTGTCCCTTATCTTCTTTAAATTTTTTATATAAATCCGTCAATGTACCTAAAAGAATCCTCTTCTGCATTTTGTTCTTTTTAAATGTTTTGGTATCTTTTTTACCAGCTGTCGCAACGCTTACGTCATCTTGCAAGTAAAAGCTTGTTATTGACTGTTGCAATGGGGTAAGTTTTGTTATTCTCTTCCTTTTGCATCTAACTGGCCCTTTTAACCCCAAGTATCGTCCTAATTTTGTGATCATTCTGTACTTTCTTACAAATTCGTTAGTAACAATTTTCTTAAGTATCGCTTTTTCTTCATTATTTGCAGCATTTTTATATTCTCTCTGTAGAGAGTCGGCCAACACATTCTTTTCCAAAAGGGCTTGCCTAATTTTATTTTTTTCAGACGTTTCTGCTTTTAGAGATTCAACGAAATAATTCGTTCTAGTACTGGGAGAGAGTGTTGTTGTAGTCGTAAAACTGTCATCAGAGCCTGGCGTTATGTTTTCTTCATTTCCTTGTTTGACATTTGTTAAAATTTTATACCTATATATATTTTTTTTCAGGGCTGCGTTTTCCATCACCAATAAGTCAATCTTTTTCTTAAATTGTTTATTTTCCTGTCTCAATTTTTGGTATTTTTGTTTGTAGACTTGAAGAATTCTTTTTTTTTCTTGATCATCTTTCTTATCATTACTTGAGCATTTTGATTTATTATGATATTTTTTCCATATTTTGCGACGTGCAGTTTGTTCATCAGGATTCAATTCTCCTATTTTAACGTATTTGCTTTTGATCCTTTTTAATTTTTTTTTCTGAATAACTGCCCATTTTTCAGGATCATTCTTTTTTAGTCTCTCTCTATATAGTCTTTGCCTGTCTTTAGATGACATAGGCATATTTACCGATTTCTGAAATACAAATTATGAATGAATGTATTGACATAAAAAGAAAAAAAAATTGGCGCCCTACGGTACAACTACAAGTTACATATTATACTCCGTTCCGAAAAAAAAAACAAAAACATTTTGGCCATTTTTTGGCACGTCCCTAGTGTGAATGTTATCCTAGTGTCAGCGACAACCCTTATGTCGGGTACAACACTAATGCCAGGTAATGCGGGCTCGCGACCTTGTTTTTTTAGCACTTGCGTAGTGGAAAGGACATCACTATCAACTCGCCCGCTTGCTAGATACTGATTTTTCCTGTACAAAAAAAAACCCACAACAGGGTCCGCGGTAACAACAAAGTCACACAAACAAACACACTTACTATACGATTTCAATGTAAACACGACTTTACTGTATAATTTTGTTACGTTACAAAAAAAAGTAACAAAAATAAATCTAAAATCACGCTTTCCTAACCTAAAAACCTTTGCTGCTCATCACGTGTGAGAAATGGAAATAAAATTTATTGAATACAGATAATATACATGCAATGTTCTTCATGATTGGTAAAACAAACAAAAAATATTTCTCACCTGTTCCTTTATAACCTTGTAACAAAAATAATGCCCAAAAGTATTTTTTTCTGTCTACGCAATCTTCAACTCACAACAGCCGTAAACAAAATGGCTGCTGCTTGACACTTACGTCAACAGCTTAGGGATGTTCAACTTCCTGTGTTGCCATGAAGCGAAAAATATAAATATTATTTTTTAACGTTAAATCAGTGTTACAAAATCGTAACAAAAATAAGGTAGAAAAAATATTTGTTAACACAAGGCCGTTTTTAAATAAAAGAATAATGGATTAAATATTTTAAAAATAAAAGACTTCACAATCTACATGCGTTTTAGTAAAACTATTGTGAAATGGACACAAAAACTACAATTATTTTGAGAACAACCCATCAATACTTACTATTACATCTATATAATACCATTAATATACATACTATATAATAAAGTACATAAATATACATATATATAATAATTTTTAACCTGAAAGCGAGTGGTAGTGATCTTTCAGCATTTTCTTAAAAGAACTGATAGTACGACAGTCGCGAATAGAATGAGGAAGAGCATTCCAAAGTCTGGCTGCATGGACATTAAAAGAATTACCATAAGCACCAGTATTGTGTGTTGGAGTTTTAAGGAGAGACGTAGTTCCAGTACGTAGGGGTCTGTCTCTAGGGATCAAAAATTCAAAACGCTCACGAAGGTAAGCGGGGGAAAGTGGATTCTTGACTATGTTAAAGAGATAGCACAAAATATGAAAATTTCGGCGAAGACGGATTGGCAACCATTTTAACTCCTTACGAAAATGAGAGATGTGATCAAATTTACGAAGACCAAAGATAAATCGGATAGCTAAGTTCTGAAGACGTTCAAGTTTATTTAACAATTCCTCACTGAGGCCAAGAAGACAAACATCACCATAGTCAATAATTGGAAGAAGAAGCGATTGAGCAAGCATGATTTTGGTTTTAAATGGTAGAAAATTCTGGAGTAGCTTTAGGGAGTGGAAGGCAGCGTGAACTCTTCTGCTGGTCTCATTTACATGCGGCCCCCAGGACAGGTTGCTATCGATTATAATACCCAAATTTTTTGCTTTGTCTGAGAAGACAATTGGCATCCCATTGTAAATTACCGAGGGAATTATAACATTGCTAAGAACCCCCAGCCAGTATCTACTACCTATCAACATGGCCTGTGATTTCTTCGGATTTACAAGGAGACCAAATGACTTAGCCCATTCAGAGATGTAATTAAGGTCATGATTCATCCCTTGAATGGCCACGTGTACATCCTTTACATGAAAATGGCGATAGAGTTGCAAATCGTCTGCATAGAGATGATAAGGAGAAGATAACATTTCGGTGATAGAATTAATAAAAATTGAAAATAGGAGAGGTGAAAGGACGCCACCTTGTGGAACACCAGCAGTAAGTACGCACCACCCTGATCTTATATCATCAGAGCAAATGCACTGCTGGCAACAACGTAAGTACGAATCAAACCATTATGTTACCCGAGGAGATACATTAAGAGAGCCAAGGACCCCCAGGAGAATGTCAAAGTCAACACAGTTGAAGGCACTACTGAAGTCCAATAACGTAATCACCGTTACTTGTTTGATGTCAATGGCAAACCTTACGTCATCAGTTACTTTCAGTAATGCAGAAGTAGTACTGTGTCCAGGACGAAACCCAGATTGGAAAGGGTTTAAAAGGTTATTTGTGGAGAGGAAGGTAGATAATTGATTATGAACAATGGATTCAAGGACCTTGGATAGGATGGGAAGAATTGAAATTGGTCGGTACTCAGTAAAAGAACTAGGATTGGAAGTTTTGGGCAATGGAATGACATGAGCACGTTTCCATGCCGTAGGAAAGGAACTTGTCATTAGTGAATGATTTAATAAGTGAGTAATTGTGGGGACAAGTTCATCAAGGATTGAAAGGAGCATTTGTGAGCAGATTTGGTCATCACCAACAGCTTTGGAGGAAATGGAAAGGATGGCCTTCTTAACATCATTCGATGTAACAGTATTAAAGGAGAATGAAACGCATGAGGGCTTTGGTTTATTGGCTAAGTTACGGTGTTGATGTACTTTGATGTTGTCTTCTAAAGTGACTGGAATGGAGAAAAAGTGCCTATTAAGTGCATCGAAGTCGATATTGCCATTATGAGATTCTGGAGATTTGCCAATCTTAAGCGTTTTTAAGAATTTCCAAACCTGTGCAGGGTTAAATTTATCAATGGACTCATGAATGTGGCGTCTCTTTGCGTCCTTACACATCCTAGTACAGCGATTGCGTAGCCTTTTAAAATATTCAAAATTTTCATTGTTTGGAAATTTCTTAAATTTCAACTTTGCTTTGTCACGTTTCCTCATAAAATCACGAATATCCTGTGTCAGCCATGGTGCAGGAAGGTGCCTAACTTTTATTCTTTTCACTGGAGCATGCTTGTCGAAAAGGTTCTGAAGGATCCTGTTAAAATTAGCAACCTTCTCATCCATAGTGTGACAGGCAATGATAGGAGTCCAGTCAACAGCAGAGGCGTCTGCCCTAAGCTCATCCAGATTCATACCCTTAAAACTGCGAAGAAGAAGATATTTGGGTTTCGGTTTAGGAGGACGCACTTTATACGAAAGAAATATGAGATCATGATAGGAGAAAGGGGCATTAAGTTGACCATGTTGCAACTTTTTGGGGCAAGGAAACGATCATAAGATCAAGAAGAGAAGGAGTACAATGTAGGGCATGATTAGTGGCAGACAGAGGAAGAATTTGCAGGTTTAAACTAGAGATAATTGAGTTTAATTTTGAAGAGCGTGAATCATTTTTGAGGAGATCTGTGTTCAAATCGCTTAATAACAGGGTATCATCGTATAGTGGGCATAGATCACAGAGCAGAGATTCCAAGAAATCGAAATAGTCCACAGTGCGGTCTGGCGGGTAGAAAACGCCAAGAAGAAGTTTGGAATGGTGGAGATATATTTCTATAAAAAGATGTTCTGCAAAGCCCGTCTATTGACTAGGTGATTTACTTATAATTTTGCACGGAATATTGGATCGGAGATAGATCGCAACACCACCGCAACCCGCGCCATTTCTGTCATTCCTTAAAAGACGAAAGCCTGGCAAACCTACCATAGTAGACGGTATTGTAGGTTTAAGGAAAGATTCTGAGACAAGAATGACATCAATGCGCTGATTGCTAAATGAGGCGAGAAGATCGGAGTAATGAGCAGAGATGCTTTGGGCATTGATGTGAACAACGTTTAAGTTGCTGTGAAGACCACTAATTGCTGATTTTAAACGATCATACAAACTGAGGTTGGGATCGGATTGGGAGGCATCACTATCCGCACTGGCGTACTCATCAGCTGATGAACAGGAGTGTTACGTCAGGTCTTAGCAGCGAAGTGGTGATGGGCTCTTCAATTAGTAATTTATTGATTTTGTACTGAATAATGCGTTTATTCTCTTTATACAATATATCTAAATTTCTTAAAGATTACAGACATCTCGTCGCGAGCGTCGAACCAAGCAGAATGTTTTTTTTTTTCTTGCGTTCCGTTTCGTCGTTCATTCATCGCTAGTGCTGGGCGTTGACAAGGAGAAAAAGCTGTCATTTAGATCTACTGGTAAGTCCATATATGAAATAAATTTAATACGTATACCTATAATAACAAAAATCTACCTAAAATATTCCTAACTAACACAAAATAACAAAAAAATAATAATATGTACAATATACATTTCCTAATCCCAATATCCTTAGACAGGGCGGAAAGACAGCAAAATAACAACGAGCATGTCAAAGGAAATAATGTTACAACACTAACATGCAAAACTCAAAGAACTATGAAACGGAACGCAAAACAGACTGAGTTCAGTTTGAACTCCCGCCGACACTCGGCGATCATTACATATCTTTTGCACGCGATAATTTTTGTTTAATATGCTATCGTCAGTGATGAGCGGGCGATCAAATCGAACGCGGCCCTAGAGAAATAGAAAAAAAAAAGAAAAATTACATTTGATATACAGAGTTTTAATTTGAGGTTAATAAAATTTTTAAAATAAAAATTGTTAAAACTACCGCGGACACTAAAACTTGTTCCAAAATTGAAAACAAGATGGCCAAAGTTCAAAGTCGAAGCCAGAGAATAAGATATAAATTCAAACCAACGCAATAACGAAGCCTTATTGCGCCTGAGCTTTCCTGCTTCTCGTCTGCACCGAATTGACGCCTTTCTTGGGATTCTTGTCGCCAGGCTCCTGAGAATTTTGAGACTTTGGTGCCTCAGTCGAAGGCCACTTTTGAATAATTTGACGAAGCTCCGACATTTGCTCCAGTTTGCACTTTGATTTGTCTGGAAGCAGCACCGAAATCCTTCCTTCAGTGGTTCAGCAATTGTGGATGCCAAAATGCTTCCTTGCAGCATCGTGTCTTGATTTGGTCAGGAATTCAGACATAGTTACTCCTGAGCCCTTCAGTCCAGTCTTACTACTCCAGACCTCCGTTCTGCACTTCATGCTTGAGAATCGTACTAAAATAGGTCTGCATTTCTCTTTCATTTTACCTAAACGATGACAAACTGAGATATCACTTGAACATTGTTGTGACACTTTCACCTTCTCGGAAAATATTTTTGTAATCGAGTCTATAAGCGTATCTTAACTGTTTTCAGGAATTCCATGAATGAGCAGCACCTTTTGACGTGAAGCCATTTCATGGCGATCAAGTCCAACTGAAAGTAGTTCCATTTGGGACTTAAGCATAGCGAGCGACTTCCACATAAATGCCTTAAAGGTGTCAAGCTCACTTGCAAGTGTGGAGAGGTCCCGTGGAGGTGAACTGGCTGTCCTCTCTTGCAGGGCTTGCTTATATTCCCCCATCTTTGTAAGAAACATGTGCTCCATCTCCTCCATGTTTTTGACCAGTTGAGTGTGAAGATCCATTGTGCTGCTTGTGTTGTGTTGTGAAGTGAAAACTTGAGTTGCCCAGATGGACGGATCTGGTGGACTTAATCAGATGGTGACTTAATAAATTATTATTTACACATAAATACTTGTTTATTTAATATAAATAAATTAAAAAATTAAGAGCAAATATTTTTAAGTGTGGAGTGTATGACTACCCACTTATCATTAAACTATCCATAACAACCCGACGATAAATGATGCACAGAAGATGCAGCATCTCAAAACTAAGCTACCAGTATTCAACTTACACAACAACAAAGCGCCGTGCGAAGCAAAACTCCAAAGTCATCAAACTGCCTTACCATATGTGTTCGCGACTATAGATAGCTACATTATGTATATAGTAGGATAAGTTAAGCTTATTTTGTTATTCTGAGTCGACTATTTTATAAGACGTTTCCTGACTTAATCTTAAGAGCCTTATGTGATCTAATTAAAGTTTTTGGTTCTTTGTGTTTTGATTAACCCAAATATATAGAGAATAGGTGTATAGAATAAATACATAATTAGTTATTTAGATAAAATGTAAATAGGACATGAGTAAATAAATAAATAATGCGCAGGTGGGCTCTGTACAGTATTGCCGCTCTAAGGGGGGTAAAAATCAGTCTTTCTCGCTCGCACATCTGCCTATTCACTCGCACACTATAAATATGCAGGGCTTCCATAGAATGCTAGTACAGGCCATGCCAAGGAAGGCCAGATATCCACCGCTCGTAGTGGATAAACTACCAAACTGGCAATTTCACATTCGTGAAATAGCGACCCAACTTGGCAGAACCCCGAACGCGCGCGCCTTCCAGCAAGGAGTACGCTTTACGCCCACATCGGACGAAGAGTACCGCCTCCTCCAACACTACCTCACCAAGCTGGACAAGGACCACGGAGTAAAGTGGTTCGCGTACTCCCTTCCCGCCGAGCGCAGCTTGAAGGTGGCGATACGAGGACTCCCCGTGAACACCGAGCCGGAGGAGCTCACCGACGCCTTACTTGAGCTTGGCTTCGAGGCAGAATATTGCAAGCCAATACGGGCCAGAGCGGGTCGCCCGGGCTGCATATTCTATGCCCAACTTAAGAAAACCCCAACACTGACGCCGGCTATATATGAAGTAACAGAGCTCATGTATATGCCAGGCGTCAAAATCGAAGCCTGGAGGGGAAAGAAGGGACCTGCACAATGCCACAGATGCCAGCAGTTCCGGCACTCCTCACACCACTGCCACCGCACACAAGCGTGTGTACGATGCGGCGAAGAGCACCCTGCAAAGGAGTGCCCACGCCCCAAGGAAGAGCCGCCGACGTGTGCTAACTGTGGAGGGCCCCACGCAGCCAACAACACGTCGTGTCCTGTGTTCCGGAGGGAAGCCCGGAATAAGAAAGCCGGTACGGTGGCCCTGACGGGCACTGCTACCAAGCCCAACCCACTGCCCTCGCAACCCAACCCTACAGAGGAAAGGACAGCTCCCTCCTCACTCACGGCCCAGGCAAATCCGCCTACGGCCAGAACGGACCCCCTCAAGCCACGCCGCAAGAGAGGGAGGAAAAATAAAAAGAAGATGGCTGAGCAGCCCATCCCTGCACCGGCCCCTACCCCAGCCACTACTTCAAAGGCCCAAACCGCACCTCCGGCACAGCTCTTCCAAGAAGAAAAGACCTTGGAACTGCTCAAGGCCCTTCTAAGCCACCCGGACGTCCTTAGATGCGTAGCCACCCTCCAGCTACAACAGAGCTCCAGTCACTAAGAATAGTGCACTGGAACGCCCAGTCGCTCACTGGGAAGAGACGACTGCTCCAGTTCTTCCTCAGAGAACAAAACGTCGATGTGATGCTCATCAGCGAGACCCACCTGTCAGACAAAGATAAGTTCAAGATCCCTAACTATCATGTCTACAGGAAGGATGAGCACTCCCCCGAGACTGGCCGAGTCTGGCGAGGCTTGGCGGTCCTGGTCAAGAGGAGGATAATCCACCAGCAAATCGCCTTCAAGGAGTACTCCTCAATATACGCTCTTGGAGTCGAGATCCAGGTCGCTGGCGAAACACTGCGACTATTTGCCACCTACAAGGCTCCTGCCCGGCGCCTTGACTTCAGGGACCTACACGATGTCCTCAGCGCGCCGCACCCTACCATCATAGCCGGCGACCTGAACTCCAAACACCCAGCGTGGAACTCCGCGAGGGCGAATGCCCAAGGACTCCGACTCCTCCAGGACTCGATCTCGCACCACTATGACGTCATCGGCCCCGGCGAGCCTACTCATTACTGCCCGCAAACGGGGCTTGGAGACGTCCTGGATATAGTGGTGTACAAAGATCTGAGAACACCGCCAAGCCAAGAAGTCTTTATCGACCTCCCGTCGGACCACAGGCCAGTCCTTCTCATTGTGGAGGACATGCCCACCCGGGTCTCGCCACCTGCAACACGTCGACGGTACAACTGGCCCGCCTTCGAGGCCTCCCTCCATGAGGCATCCATATCCTGCCCCGTCACCAACTCCGAAGATGTGGAGAGGCTGACGTCTGAGCTCACTAGCTGCATCCGAAACGCGCTGGAAACATCTTCGCACACGGTTCCGAGCACGGGAAGACTACAACCTCTCCCCGCTCGGATCCAAGAACTTATACGCGAAAAGCGACGGATCCGGAGGCGCTGGCAGCACACCCGCTGCCCCACGCTCAAGACTCGCCTCAACGCTCTCACGGAGAAGGTGAAGGCTGAACTCGACGCCAACGCTGAAGAATCTTGGGAACGCCATGTCGAGTCCATAGGCGAACACGTTCCCTCTGTACATCGCCTATGCCGGCAGCTGTCCACAACCCCAACTCCAGTCCGACCGCTGCTGGGCAGCGACGGCCACCCAAGATTCCGAGCCCAAGATCGAGCCGAGATATTCGCCGAGAGCCTCGAAGGCCAATTTACGCCAAACCCGACAAACGATGTGGAGCACGTCAGAGCAGTCGAGTCCCACCTGCGAGACTACTTCGCTGAGCCGACAGTCGCTGAAGAAGACCCCACCGTCTTCTCGCCTGGCCTGGTGAAGCGGGTGATCAACCGCACCAAACCCCGCAAGGCCCCAGGAGCTGATTCCATTACCAACCTGGCGCTCCGGCACCTACCCCCTCGAATAGTCGCTGCCGTGACGCGCCCCCCCGAATCATGCGAACGGGGCACTTCCCTACTCAGTGGAAGGTCGGCCACGTCATCATGCTTCCAAAGCCAGGCAAGGACTCCAGACGGCCGGAACACAACCGGCCTATCACCCTGCTCAGCAACGTCTCAAAGGTGTTTGAGAAACTCCTGCTCGGGAAACTGACGCCCCACATCACACCCCGCCCGGAACAGTACGGCTTCAGAGCTGACCACTCCACGACCCTCCAGCTTACCAGAGTACTGCACCACATGTCGGTAGGCCTTAACAAGAAGGAGTACACCGTTGCAGTACTTCTGGATATGGAGAAGGCCTTCGACAGAGTATGGCACGAGGGCCTGCTATACAAACTGTCGACCTCTCCAGCCCCTCGGCGCCTGGTTAGGGTCGTGAAGTCGTTCCTAGCTGACCGCCGCTTCAGAGTGGTGGTGGAAGACGCCATCTCCGGAGAGCGCCAGATCAAAGCTGGCGTTCCACAAGGAAGCTGCTTGTCCCCAGCCTGCTACTCTCGGTACACCGATGATATCCCTTTGGGAGCGGGAACCCAACTCGCTCTCTTCGCCGACGATGCGGCTTACTTCGTATCGTCATACAAGCCCTACCACGCTGCGGCGAAGATGCAGCGCACCCTGGACCTGCTCCCAGACTGGTTGTCCAAATGGCGACTATCGGTCAATGTCGGGAAGACGCAGGCCCTCATCACCGGAAGCACCAAGGAACCACCACCACTCCAACTCCACGGAGTCGAGGTCCCATGGCAGCCCCACGTGAAGTACCTGGGAGTCACCATTGACCGGAGACTCTCAATGCGGAAACACGTGGACAACGTCGTCGCCCAGGTGAAAGGAGCGCGAGCAAGACTGCGACCGCTCCTGTCTTCAAGCCTACCTCTGCGTGCGAAGCTCGGGATCTACAAAACTTATGTGAGATCCCGCCTCACGTACGCTGCGCCGGCATGGTACGCTCTAGTCTCGGAGACGAATAAGAAACGTCTCCGAGCCCAAGAAAACCTGGCCCTTCGCACCATCGTCGGCGCGCCTCGCTACGTGAGGAACGACGTGATCGCGAGGGACTTGAGGATCGAACGCCTGGACGACTTCGTCAGCCGGCTCGCGACGGGGATGTTAACGCGCGCAGAGCATGCGCCGTTCTCACATCTTCGAGAGCTGGCGCCGCACCACGCGCGCCCCCCCGATCGCCGCCGCCTGCCACGGGACCTCCTCAAACCACCGGACGAGAACACAGAGCCGCCCGACGCGACCCGCGCGTCCGCGACGACTGCGCCCGCGCCACGCGCCCCCGCGCCGCGCTCCCCCGCACCGCGCGCCCCCGCGCCGCGCACCCCCGCGCCGAGCACCTCCGCGCCGCGCCCCCCCGCGCCGCGCGCCCACGCCGGACACCACATAACAACCGCGGCTCCTCCCTGAGTAGAGCCGAACTCCTCCCTGAGTCGAGCCGTGCTCCTCGAGAGTAGAGCCGCAAAACACCACCGGACAAGACAACCCAAGGACATGCCCATAGTCATGGGCATCGGAAGACGTCTCAGCAAGGGGGCACCCGCCCCGACGCTGAATACCCACGCCCCAGAAAGGGGGATGTGAGAAAACCAACGAGAATGCTAGTAGTATAAATATAAGAGCGGTCCGGAGCGAACGTCATTCACACTCCGATCTCCTCCGAGGCAATACTGGCAGATCTCAACTGGCAGCCCAAGTACAAAGAAGGGTTTTATTCATCTTCTGTCCCATTACCAGCATCTGCCCTAGTCAACAATTGTGGGTCAACGAAGGGGCCCACATATTCATGGTCCTTCGAGCCGGATAATACTGGAAAATGGAAAACCGAAGCAAGAAGTCTGCCAGCACGATGCCGTCAAACTCTGAAACCACCGACGCTACGGCCACAAGCGGCACCACCAACGACACAGAAGCAAGCACCACGGCCACCAGCGGTACCACCGACGCCACCGGTACCACCGACGCCACCGGCACCACCGAGACCACGACGGGTACTATCAGCCCCTCCACTCACGATGCAAACAAGGAGAACACGACGGAAAAAGGCGACAAGCACGACGACCAGGCCGCAGACGACACCAGCACACGTCGGCACCTCACACGTCTGCCCAGCGCACCACGTTCCGTCACTTCACGCTCCAACGCATCACGGAGTCGTCGCAAGGAGCTGGCCAAAGCTCGAGAAGAACTTCTACGCAAACAAGTAGAGTTGGCCGCCGCACGCGTCGCTGTTTTAGAGGAGTCTTCAGATGAGGAAGTCATAGACGACATCACGATCCGAGAGAAGATCACATCAGAATGGGTCGAGCGCAGCACATTAGCACTGACGATGGAGCCATACAATCGAGAAGACGTCACAGGCACGCGGGAGAGTCAAACCACTCTGCAACCAAACGAACGAGAGACAGCACCACCACAGCCCAGTGGCGCCATCATCACGGGAGCGGAAACCACGTGCAACGTCCAACAGATTGATGCTTCAAACCAACACACGAACGTGTATACGCCGTCGACGCACCAGCCACACGACGCGAGGGGTCCAGATACACGAAGAGAAGAGTCACACGCACTTGGGGCATACACCACACAGCCGCCGGTGCGATACTCCGAACAACAAGCAAGAAACAGCTTCGATTACCACGAACTCGTGACTGCTATCACACACGCAGCACGCGCAATACATCCCAGCATTTCGTGGCGTCATCAAGAGCTACCACAATTCAACGGTTCGTCGAGCGACTGGCTGCCATTCAAAGCAGCCTTTGAAGAATCTGCGAGACATCTCTCCGAACAAGAGAATCTAGCAAGACTACGTAGAAGCCTGAAAAGAGTCGCACGGGAAGCGGTTCAATGTTTGTTCGTCGGCGCCACTACTTCAGAAAACGTCATGAAACTTCTACAGTCAAGATTTGGACGTCCAGACGCCCTAGTAATGGCGGAGATAAATAAGCTGCGCACACTTCCAAGACTGTCAGAAAACCCGAAAGACATCTGCATCTTCGCATCGAAAATCCTGAATATCACAGCGACGATTCAAGCTTTGAACAAGCCTCACTACCTTTACAACGCAGAGGTAGTACGCCACGTCGTCGACAAGCTGCCATCAGCGCTACGTTATCGCTACTACGACTACGCTGCTGAAGAGCCAGAAGATCAGCCAGATCTCATCACACTCTCCAAGTTCCTGGAACGCACCGCCAATCGCTGCGGTACATTTGCGCCTGCCGAGATGATACCAGCCACAGACCGGCGGGAGCCAGCACCAATGAAGAAACAAGTCCGAACCTATCGGGAACCGACACCCACGATCACACCAGCTATATCATGCCCGATCTGCAACGGCGATCATCGAGCTCCAGAATGCAACACTTTCAAGACTTCAGACTTAACTGCGAAATGGGAGTTAGCTAAACAACACAAGCTATGCTTCCGCTGCCTGAGAGTCCGCAAGTTCCGCCACGTCTGCAAGTCTAAGAAGTGCAACATCGGCGGATGCGGGTACACACATCACCCGCTACTACACGGTGTCTATCCAGCAAGACACAAGCCAGAGACGACCGCCTACGCCAACGATATAGCAACCATTGCTTCAGCCAAAGAGAGAGTTTCGAAGACGACGACGGCACTTCTCAAAATACTGCCGATACAAGTAGCTGGGCCTAAAGGGTCGTACGACACCTACGCACTCATGGACGACGGATCAACCTGCACACTGATCGAGAGTGCGATAGCAGACAAAATCGGCGCTACCGGACCGCCAGAGCCTTTCTACATAGAGGGGGTAGCCGGCACGAAAATCGACGCGCTTCAAGCACGACGAGTCCGCTTCAACATAAAGGGGCGTCACTCAGAAAGCTACGACATATCAGCCCGCACCATGGAGAGCCTTCAACTATCGCCACAGACTGTATCACGAGACATCATCCAAGCCAGCTCACACGACATTGAAGACCAACTGGTTTATGAAGACGCAACTCCAACCGTACTGCTTGGTCAAGACAACTGGCATCTACTTCTCACACACGCCGTGCGACGAGGTGACAATACTCAACCGGTCGCCTCCCTCACCGACCTTGGCTGGGTACTCCACGGCCTACAAGAAGTTAGAACGAGACAGCAGATACACCGAGTCAACCACGTAACCATCTCGACAGAAAGCGAACGCTCTATGGAAGATATGATGAAACAACATTTCGCGCTAGAATCTATCGGCGTGGAAGCCAAACGCTCGTTCAATGATGAAGAAAAACGAGCACTACAAATTTTAGAAGAGAAAACACAGCGTTTACCGGCGGGAGGCTTCGAGACGGGACTTCTATGGCGAAAAGACAACATGTCCCCACCGAACAACTACGATACCGCTATGAAGAGACTAGAACTCGTAGAGAAGAAACTCGACCGCGATGAAAACATGGAGAAAAGATACAAAAATCAGATGCAAACTCTATTCGACAACGACTTCGCCGAACTCGCACCAACCTCGAAGCCAGCCAAAGTTTGGTACCTGCCTCACTTCGCAGTTATCAATCCACAGAAGCCAGATAAGCTGCGAATTGTTCACGATGCCGCGGCCCGCACCAAAGGCTCCAGTCTTAATGACATGCTGCTGGCTGGACCTGACTTACTCCAATCACCACCGGGAGTACTCATGCGATTTCGACAAAGCCCGATAGCAGTGACTGCTGACATCAAAGACATGTTTCTGAAGGTGACAATCAGAGAAGAGGATCGAGATATGCAACGTTTCCTGTGGAGAGACGATCGCCGCGACGGTACTCCTACTGAATACAGAATGAAGAGCGTCATCTTCGGAGCCACATCGTCACCATGTACGGCGATATACGTCAAAAATAAAAATGCGGAAGACTTCCAAGAAACATATCCTGAGGCGGCAACAGCAATAATCAAGAATCACTACATGGACGACTACCTATCAAGCTTCAATACAGAAGAGGAAGCTATTCGAATATCTTCACAAGTCGCCCACATACACAGACAGGGAAACTTCCACCTACAAAGATGGGCCTCCAACTCTAGACGAGTGCACACTGAACTAGCACCCGGTAAAAGAGAAGACATCGTCCAACTTGATCCAGAGAAAATACTGGGAATGGTGTGGAACACTGAGACCGACACACTGTCGTTTAACATCAACCGCCACAAGATCCCTGAAGATATCTTGAGAGGAGAGAAGACACCTACAAAAAGAGAGGCGCTGCGGACAGTAATGTCAATATACGACCCGCTGGGCATCGCCACACCCATCACAATTCAAGCCAAACGAATCATGCAGGAGACATGGCGCTCGGGCATCGACTGGGACACGAAGCTACAGCCCGCAGAAGCAGATACTTGGAAGAGATGGATAGAACGAGTTAACGAACTGCCACAGCTAGCCGTGCCACGTTGTCACCCCAATCTCGCGTGCGCACGTGCCATAGAAATGCACACGTTCGTAGACGCCAGCTCATCTGCATATGCTGCGGCCAGCTACTGGAGAGTCGTCGATGAACACGGACAAATATATGTCTCTCTCATCGCCGGCAAGGGAAGAGTCGCCCCGCTGAAAGTCATCTCCATACCACGACTCGAACTGCAAGCCGCCGTGCTAGGCTGCCGACTAGCACAGACCGCTATTGAAGAACACGATCTGAAGCCTACTAGAAGATTTTATTGGTCTGACTCACGCACAGTTCTCACATGGCTACGTACCGGCCCTCGAACATACAAGCCTTACGTCGCCCATCGAGTAGCAGAGATAGCAGAGAACACGAAAACAAATGAATGGAAGTGGGTACCGACCAAGATAAACGTTGCGGACGATGCGACCCGCGACACACCACAGAACTTCACTTCAGAGCACCGATGGTATCGTGGGCCCGAGTTCCTATACCTACCTGAAGAAGACTGGCCCCAAGAAGACGTTACCGTCGTCGAGACCACCGGTGAAGAGCGCGTGCACGCCACAGTCACCAATACACGACTGTCTGAAGCGCTACCCAACCCGACTCGCTTCTCAAGTTGGATACGAATCATGCGCGCCACAGCACGAATACTACAATTCATCGACAAGTTACGTGCCAAACAAAGATGCACGACTGTACGGAAACGAACAAAGAAAACAGAAGAGAACGACCCCACTTGGAACAATACGAAGCCGAAGTCGAACACGAAAACAACACCGACGACTGCGAGCTCCATACGAGATGATAGAAAATTCATATCTATCGAAACGAGCGATCTACACCGCGCACAACAACTGTGGGAGCTCTCTCAACAACAAGACGTGTTCAGTCAAGAGGTCAACACACTCAAGAAAGGGAACCCTCTCCCCTCCGACAGTCGATTATCACAGCTGTCTATCAAACTCGACAGCAATGGCATTATAAGACTGAAATCAAGAGTAGCAGCAGCCGCCGACATCACGCCCTCTCAGCGCGAGCCAGCCATTATCGACGGAGACCACCCGTGGACTCGCCTATATATAAGCTGGACACATACACAGCTACACCACGGTGGGTTCGAGATAACTGCAAACGAAGTACGTCAGCACTACTGGGTACTACGATTACGTCACGCTGTCCGCAACGAGCTGAAAAGATGCCAATTCTGCCGTATACGAAGAGCGAAGCCAGCCCAGCCATCGACGGGCAATCACCCACGCAGCCGTGTCGCTCATCATCAGAGGCCATTCACATTTACGGGACTCGACTACTTTGGCCCTCTACAAGTCACCGTCGGACGCACAAGACAGAAGCGCTATGGTGTGTTGTTCACATGCCTAACAACTCGAGCCATACACCTAGAGATCGCCGGAAGCCTGACGACTGACTCCGCAATCATGGCTCTCAGACGCTTCATCAACCGCCGAGGCTGCCCGACTGAACTCTGCTCGGACCAAGGAACGAACCTGCGCGGCGCTGATTTAGAGATGCGGAAGGCAGCAGAGGAAGCCATGCAAGAAGAGGCTTCTATACGCTTCATACGATGGCGCTATGTACCGCCGAGTGCCCCATTTATGGCCGGGGCCTGGGAACGATTGGTGAGAAGCGTGAAGACCTCACTTCGTGTCATCCTGCATGAGCGAGCCCCCAAGGAAGAGGTCCTCGCAACACTGCTGGTAGAAGTCGAAAACATCGTAAATAGCCGCCCACTCACACACGTCTCTACCGACGCCGGAGACGAAGAAGCTCTCACACCGAACCACTTCATACTCGGTGGCCCGTCAAGAGTTCCGCTACCTGGTGCCTTCACCGACCAAGACGCAGCCGGCCGCAAAGAGTGGAAGATCAGCCAACGACTCGTACTCTCACAATCAATACAGAAGCAAGGTGAACATAAACATGGCCAACGAGCTAATTATACCTACAATAAACTCATCTATAAACAAGATTGTGAATATAACTCATTATTACCATACGCAAAAACATCTGTTAGGAGAACTGCAGACTGAAGAAATTGAACGGCGCCTAACGTACCAGAAGGAACGTGAGGTCAACTTGCCGTCCGCACTATCAACTCACGACATCCAACAAGATGTGATTTGTTACACGTTGCTGGGAGGAGCAGCCGCTCTTATCATCTGGGGCATATACAAAAGATGTTGCCTACATCGATGCAAAAGGCAGGATAGGAGAGACGCCACAACAACACAAGACCACGAGAACATCGAACTACGTGCCGTGCGTCATTTTACCGGCGGTCAAACAAAAAGTGGCAAGAGCCAAACTCATCAACAGACAGAGCCTCCCCGGCAGGAGCACGGGGACCACAGCGAGCTGACGCAACCACAACCACGGCCACGGCTGGATATTATGCGCACACAAGCGCTACTCGACTTCAATTAATTTGTTAAAGAATTTATTTGCTTTGTACTGGCCTCTCTTTCACTTATTTTATCTTTTTTTTATTATCTTTTTTGGGGTTGCCAATTTGTACAGTTTAGTTTTATTTACTTAGCGACAATTTATACATTTTTACTGTTTTTAACTTAGTACGAATCCAACTGTCGATACCGACACATATAGAGAAAGAGACGTCAAACTTAACTCTGTAATTACGTCAATATAGTAGCTTAACTGAGGTTTCTTCTATTCTTTCTCTTCGTGCTCCACAACTAAATAACTACAACTTCATTCAAATGTACGGAACCTTAACTATTAGCTCCTACATTTTATGATTTGCCACACAAAATCCACCCTAAACGTGTTTGCTGTGCTATGGGGGATTGTTGTTCTCCTTTCAGGACTCCATCCATGATAATTTCAGAATACACGTCCGCTCCTAGGAGCAAGTCCACTGGGCGGGAGACGTTGAAATCCGGCTCGAAGGACCATAAAATGTAGGAGCTAATAGTTAAGGTTCCGTACATTTGAATGAAGTTGAAGTTATTTAGTTGTGGAGTGTTCAATATTCATCGTGGCGGCTGCTGGACGACCGAGGGGGGAGCGGGGAGCACGGAGGGGGGCGACAGGGTGGATAAAACCACCGGCGCGGTGGACGCGCTCTCTTTTTGCGTCTGCGACCTTGCGACATGGCTACTCTTACTATTGTACTTGTGGAACGGATCAATATAAGATCAAGCTGTATCTGGACGTTTTACTTATAAATATCCTAATAAACTGCTAGTGCAAGAACTAGGCTCAATAAGTGGTCCTTCGAGAAAGAAACGCGGCTTTTGGACTCGTGGTGCAGGCAGACGCCGGGCGAACAAAGGCGGCCCACCGCGTGCAACCGCGTGAGATTTTCATCGAGGCTTCATCCCAGGGCATCGGCTACCGGAAGATCATCCCGACGAAACTCATCACGGTCCTGTTTACGTCACGTTACGTACATCGAGATGCGGCAACATCGGACACGTGAAGATCGCCGAAAACCAGGGTCATCGGTGAAAACATCCATCCAAAAAAAACATCAGCGTTTTACCAACTCAAACTTAATTTCATATTTAAAAAACCGGCCAAGTGCGTGTTGGGCCACGCGCAGTGTAGGGTTATGTAGTTGCCCGGTACATTTTATAAGTTGGTGTAATAATACAGATCGCGCCAAACTTCTAGTCCCATACATTTAGGAGGACGGCCCATATTTTGTCGTGTTTAGAGGGGATTAAAAGTTTGGCTAAAATCTAAAATCTTTTTAAGAATCAGTAGGTAGATACAATAGAATATTAAGTATGACGTCTAAAATCGTTTTGAATTTTTGAAATATCTTATATAGTTGAAAATATAATATATTTAATAATATTATAAAAGTTTGTAAATACTCATGCTAAACAGCTTTTAGTGTATCCGGTTACTGAAATACCAACAAAACGACAAGAGAAAAAAGGTTTACATACTGCTTAATAGTGATGTTGTCTGTTTCCCCTAGATGGCGTTAATAGTAAAAACATAAAACACTTTTGCGAAATATGTAATTTTACGCACGCTAAACAGGCATGTAATCTATCATATTTTGACATTGATTTCATGGTAAGGATTTGGCTGAATGAACAAGTGCTGCGAATATTTTTCAAACAAGAAAAGACAAGTGCCATCTATTAAAACTTCTTATAACCAAATCAATGACGGCCCACGTTAGGCACTGTCGGCAACCAGCGTTGACCACAATGGTAGATTTCTACCGTTTTGGTAGACTTTTTTGTATATATTAGTGGCGGTTGCTGGCTCAAGGAACAGGTGTTGCACATTACTGGTTTATTGTTGGTTAAGTATTTTAATTATGTTTAAACTCTTGCGTTTCGTACACATTATTGTTGTGTTGTGTGTGTATTAAAGAACGCAGCTGTAGGCGGTCCTGTTGCAAAAGGCAATTTTGGATTTAAGGTGATCGTACATTTGTCAGTAACGTACGCGCAGCACGCGCCTTATTTTAAAATTGGGTCGCATATTTGTCAGCAACGTATGCGCCGAACGCGCCGCATTTCTGTGTGTTGCCAAGAATTTTTGCAGTTTTTTCTTGCCTCTCGTGTGAAACGGTGCGGTGACATTGTGCAATGGAAGAAATTGTTGTAATAGCCTGCTTATTGGCAGAGGAAGAAGAAAATGAAATTCCAAGAAAAAAATGATTCTGGATTCACACATTAATTCAAAAAGGAACTTATATGGAGAATATTATACGTTATTTCCAGATTTAATAGATGATGATAAACGATTTTTCAGATATAAATAAAAATAAAAAAAAAGATGTTTATTTGTCTTCAATTGAAACAGTATACAAAAAAATAACTTTACAGAATAGTGACAAGATTAAAATTAAATTAGAAAAAATAGACATACTTAGAAAAGATTAGATGATGACAAAAAGGATTAAGTTTCGGCATGTAGATGTTGGACATGCAAACAGCTGCCGATTTTCAAACTTAACCTAAAAGGGACGAAGAACACAATAAATCATTTTAATAATAAAATAATAAACCAACACAACTCTGAAATTGGAAATAAACAATATTAAAAAGATGTCATTATAATAAATAGATGTCAATTAACACTAGCAATAAAAAAAGTTTAATAAATTAAAATTTAATAAAACATAAATAACAATTATCACTAATGAGTTACAAAATATCTGCACATGACATACAGGAAATTTCAGCAATTGCTACATATTCTAAAACCACATATTACTATGGAAAATTCAAGATTTAGAAGGGCAATCGGACCAGAGGAAAGACTTTTTGTATGTTTGAGGTATTATTTATTGAAAAATCAAAAATTAGTATTTCTTAAATACTACATATTTCTTTACTTCTTCATCCAACTCAGAGCTCTCATGATTATAGGATGCATTAATAATCTCGTCCCTCATAATCATTACTTGTTGAGGATTCGTGGCGGTCGAAGTGGTCGGTGCATTAATAATCTCGTCACTCATCGTTATGTGATGTGTAGGGTGTATTGATGCTATTTCTTGTTGAGGTTTCGTGTCAGTCAAAGTGATTGGTGCAATACGTGGACGTACAGATTCAGCGTTTGTCAAATGAGACACTGTATTATTTTGTACAGAATTCAGCGGCAACGTAAAGGGGGTAATTTCAGGGGAGTGAACCGTAGAAGTAGCCTCCTTTTCATTTAGCGTTTCCATTTCTGCATTATTCACTTATTGAAACAATGGACCTTTGATGTACAGTTGTTTTTTTTTATCAAATCCTTGTACAGTTCTAGACATACTCATTAAAAAATCTATTATAGGATCTTGGTTTACATTAATATTATTTTGCGCAGAATCACGTGACCAGTTTTGTTCGGCCAAATAGTCTTTTAGTACTGTTGCTACACTAGTGGTAGGATTGGCTGTGGATCTGTGCGATGACGTACGACTACAGGAGCGAGTTGGAGTGTATCTCGGTAATGGCGATTCCGGTTGTTGGAAATCTTCTCAGAATGTGAAGAATTTGAAACTCTAAGTTCTTCATCGTTTATATAGGGAAAAAGGAAGCTTAGATCTTTGTTATATTTAGGCGGTTTTATTTTGGTTGCGGCTTGACCACTTTTTATCTTTCTTAAACTCAACGCCTTTTTGTAGTTTTCTCGGATTCTTGTCCATCTTTCTCTACATGCTGCACCTGGGAACTATTTTTTAATAAATCAAGAAAACAGAATATAAAATACCTAATGTAAAACGTTTCTTTTCAGGTTTTTAGCAACCGGAAATTCTTGTACATCACTATCGGATAATTTCCGTATGGGCGAGAGCACAATTTTGTACGAACATGTAAAGTAATAAATCAAATACTACAACCGATTGTAATGCCTACGCCAGATGAATTTTTGTGGATGTCATCAGAAACAATATTTCGCGAAAAGTGGAATTTTCCAAATGCTGTTGTAGCTCTTGACGGTAAACATATATTATTTCAAGCTCCGGCGCACAGTGGCTCTATGTATTATTGCTACAAAAAACATTTTAGTACAGTGTTACTGGCATTGGTAGACGCAAATTACAATCTTATTGCCATAGATGTTGGCGCTTGTGGTAAGAATTCAGATGCCAACATATTCAAAAATTCTAATTTCGGAAAGCGTTTAAGCGACGAAAGTTTAAATATGCCATCACCAAAAGCACTTCCAGTCTTGCCACATGTAATAATTGCAGACGAAGCATTTGGATTAAGTACGTTTTTAATGAGACGTTCTTCACGTGACGACGCCAGAGAAGATGAAAGAAAAAAAATATTTAACTACCGCCTGAGCCGAGCACGAAATACAGTTGAAGAAACATTTGGTATATTAGTGAAAAAATTTAGATTATTTGAAAGGAGATAACTTATGAGTCACAATCATACTGTCACAGTCGTTACGGCAATATGTTGCCTACATATTTTTTTACGCGATGATACATTCTATTGGTCAGAAAGAGATCAAATAATAACGTTGAGAGACATGCATGCATTGGTAAATTTCACAGGTATTGGAGGACAGTCAACTTCTGATGCTCTGGTAGTAAGAAATGCCTTTAAGGAATATTTTAATTCCGAAAGTGGAGCAGTTCCGTGGCAAAGACGAAGAATACGTGCTGGAAGACGGCAACAGTGATTTTTTAAACAAAATATAAACCGGTCAAGTGCCAATGTCGAGTGCGTTTTTAGTTGTATGTTACAAATCGATCACTGTAGTAGGTCTTAAAATTCTTTTGAAATAAAAATTATAATTTCTTACCAGTATTATTAATTTCTTCTCCAGTTTCTTCCCATATGTTTTCCCGTCTTTGCTGGTTCATAAAGTGGGGTTGTCGTAAATTATACAACTCTTCATATTGTTGTACAAACAATATTAAAGCCACTATTATTATTAAAGCGTCCATTTCGGGCGTGTAGGTACGTTCAGTACGTGCAAATCGTTCAGCTCTTCAGATCCGAATGAGGCAACACTGAGTGGCAGCACGCGCTGCACGCGCCGCGTTATATGACGTCATCAGAATGCTTCCTTCGGAGTTCGGATGCCTACCGTATTTTACGAAATGCGGCGCGTACGGTGCGGATAAATATACGAGATTTCATATCATTGCATACAACGAATTCTAAAATGCGGCGCGTACGTTACTGACAAATGTGCGATCACCTCTATGGTTTACTCCATGTGCTTGCCAATTATGTCCAAATACATATTATTATCCAATAATTAGCTCGTTTGAATTCAATATTTGGTGACGAGACGTCAAGACGTACCTGGGCGATTATTTATTAAAGTGTACCGTTTGAAAATTTTGCCTTTTAATATTTTTTATGAATAATCGTATTTTTTTCTATAAAATATTGTTCAGTAATACCTTATGCTTAATAAAATCATAAAGGATTTTCAATTTCTGCCTTAAATTAATGATAAATTTATATTGGAACCAGAGAAAAGCAGCTAAATATTCTACTGACTAACGAAATTATATTCCACAGAACAAAATAACTATAATTCAAATTTGTTCATTATAATTTTAACTATCATCTCTAAGGTAATTTTAAATATAAAAAAAATACTACTGTGAATAAAATATTTCTTAACATTTAAATATTGTTACTTTTATGTCCTATGACTAACGTTTAGAAAATTCAAGTACTCAGTTTTGTTTTTATTTTATAACTAAGAATCCAATTAGTAATTTGTTATATATGTACATAATAAACTTTAAATTATCTAGTTACAGGACAAAACAAAAATATAATTAATGTACTGTTTATTTTCGGAGAGGACAGTGAGTCAGTGGAAGATAAAAGTTACTTAGTGGATTTGTAAGGGACTTATCACATTGCAAAAATTATCCATATATTTTGTACTGGCGAACGATGATGATACTTTCATATAAAACATTAAGATGTATTTCATAAATTTTATTAGTTTTAGTTTTGATTTCAGTATTACCACTGACATTATTACTGACAAAATTATTGTGAAACTTGCTTGATCCGAATAATAACACATATTTGTTCATTATTTTAGGAAAATACAAAAAGACATACAAACAAACTTTGCTATCTAAAGCTTCTGTTTTACAAAGATTTTATTATAAAGACTAAGGCAACACTTCACCATATTATATAAAAAAACATATTTAATCACCATAGCAAAATTTCCTGTTCTCTCCATTTCTTTCGTTGCTTTTCTTTTCGTTCTTCTGATAGTTGTGTCATTTCTAAATTATTGTCAATATATTGTTCAGTATTTCGGTATTTATTTAAAGTGGCAACTCTGATACTATTAAGTGATTAACTTTTAAAAGCCCACCAATCAGAGTTGAACACGTTTAACCAATGAGAGAACGCCACCCGTCATCGCTTTTGGCGGAAAACCTTGGGAAGGAGGCCCCAAACAGTCGCTCGAATAATTATTCTGGTTCGAGATTTTGGAGGAGAAACTAGTTAGAATTCAGTGTACTTAAAAGTGTACCCATTTGTGTTTAATAATATAATAAAGTTATAAAAGCTATCTGCAGTTTATATTTTATCAAATATCGGAAGTGGCAAGCAGTACCCTACGTGATCTTCACTCCAAAAATGGTATGTAAAACTATTTTATACATTATTTGAAATGTTTCAAATAACAGCTCCGCCCGTTTGCCACGCCTTCGTTTATAGTTATTGTAATCTGTAGTATTTACATTGCAAAAATAAAATAATACTCGTCAGTTAAACTGGATGAACATTTGGTCTGGCACTCTATGACAATGTTAATCTGGTACGTTGCTGGAAATTTATTTGACCAGGGCTACTCTCTGGTAATGTATTTTCATGCAACGGTATACGGCTATTATTATCCATACTCAGTTTTGAGCAATTATAATTGGATTTACAGTTAGTCAAGCACTCGCTGTCAATCTGGTTAAGATTCCAAAAAATAATAATAATAATAATAATTTAGGTGACTCATTTGTCATGTCATTAACTAGCTAAAATGTATTCAATATATTAACGGTGGTAATAAATACTAGGGCGTGGCAAATGCACGAGGCTTCATAAAAAGTAATTTTACAAACACGTGTCATACGTACATTGTGTTTTAACTAATTGTTCTTGTTTAAGTAAGCCAACGTAATTTAACTACGTTCTGATATTGCTATTAGTCTTTAAATCCAGTAAGTTTTTATGATAGAGGGCACCGAAACTACGCGCGTCCCGATTATAGCACCAAAGCTAGCTCAGTCACAAGGGAGTTATGTGTGCTCTACAAAAGAGGCTATGTATGCCTACCGGAACTATGTACGTTCCTTTTGTAACGCCAAAGCTAGCTTAGTCACAAGGAGTTATGTGAGCTCCTCAAAAGAGGTTATGTATGCCCAACGGAACTATGTATGTTTCATCTGTATAAGTACTAAGACTGGCTAGGTCATAGAGGAGTCATGTATGCTCCAAAGAGGCTGGCTATGTGTGCCAAACGGGACTATGTACGTTCCTATTGCCAATCTGTTTTTTTTACTATGTAAGGCCAGGTAAGTCTATAAATCTTTTAATAAAACAGGTAGTCTTTTATAGTATTTCTTTTCTATTAATATCTATTCTGCAGCAATGTTCTAATCTATTACGCACACTTAGTGCATTAAAGATCATTTATATGAGGATTTTTGAAACCACCTATGATTCTTAATTCTTAGGTCACGATCATACATGACGTTCAAAGCATTCACTATTGTGACCTGAAGGTAGTTGTGCAACTATGCTTTTCCAACAATTTTTGACGTTTGATGAACCTCTTGACCTAATCGTTTGTTTTTGTATAAAATTGTAGTTTATTGTGGATTCATAACCGCCCCTTAGTTTACACATATAAAATTAAATAATACACGAACAATTTTAAGTGAAAATACTTTTATTATTTTCGAGGAAATGGGGTCGGACGAGAGGGCTGCCACCGGTGATTCCGTGCGAAAACGAAAAAGCGCATGTTCTCCATCACCGTATGCAGGAAGGCGGCCTCGTAAAGTTCGTAAGAAGACCCCGGCACCAATATGGATGGTAGAAAAGATAGCATCGACGAATCCAACATCTCGATCAGCAGAGGCGCCGTCTGACGCGACATCGGGTCCTGTACCAGAGGCATCCCCGCTGCCTCCAGTGTCAGCTATGACGTCAGATCCACCACCGGGTTTTGCAGCGGACGAGGTATTCAAACTTTTATCCGCGCTTCGTAGTGATGATAAAAGTAAACTTTCTCGATTAAATAGCAATCACCTCCACAATGTAATACCTATTTTTGACCCCTCTAGCAAGGCTCAGAACGTAGAAACTTGGTTAAGGAAGGTCAATGAATGCGCCAACATTTACGAATGGGACCAGAAGCAGACCATACATTTTGCCCTTCAAAAAGTAGATGGTCTTGCAAAAAAATGGTACGAGGCTTTGCCTTCTTTGCCAAAATACTTTTATGATAAGCTTACTCTATTGAATAATAAAGACTGTATTGTCTACGGTATCTATGACAAATCTGTAAGAAACGGTGCGCAATCGTTAAATTGTAAGGAACCAGAAGATTTACTGAACTTTCTTAACTCACAGCGCTCCATTGACCCAAATAATTCGCGGAAGCGGAATGACAATTCTCAAACCAATCGCCCCATTGCTTCTTCTAGTGCAAATCAAAGTGAAAGCAATATAATATGTTTTATTTGTCGCTCCAAGGGACATTCATACCCTAACTGTCCCCATCCCATTATAAAGTGTCAGAAATGTCTTAGAGTAGGTCACGATTTAACAACATGCAAGCTTAGTCTTTTGACTTCCCGACAGACTAAGGACAATAAAAACGCTATTGAGGAGCGAAAAACAATTTCTACAGTGAATAACACTAATGATAAATTCTTTAAGAAATGTATAGCTAATGGAAAGGATTTCGTTGCGTACATAGATTTTGGAAGTGAGTGCACTCTGATGCGGGAATTTGATGCTCGGACGCTAAGTTTAATTGAAAATTCGAATGAACTTCCCGTTATCAAGGGTTTTGGGAACTCGTCTGTTGTTCCAATCTAGAAGAGTTTCGTGACATTTCAGACTTAGTCGTTAATGACGAATTCTTGCGTACACCTTTGTTGATTAGTCAGGACTTTACTGAACAACCATCTGTAACGGTTCTAAAGGACACTAACAAACTTGTCTTCTACAAAAGCCCTTTTAGTGATATCCCTGATGAAGACAAAAGATTAAAGCTATTGGCCGTAGGCTCAACAGAACTGAAGAAGATTGGGTTAGTTGAGGTTTGTGTCGAAAACTCTTCTTTTTGTGGTGATATTTATGTTGAGGGACACAGTTGTGCTGAACCCGGGAGAGAATATCACTTGCATCAAGGTGCCTATCACATCGATCAAGGCAAAGGCCACCTTGTGATCACAAATTTTGGCACTGATAATTTGGTGTTGACTTCGGATATGTTGCTGGCTAGAGCTGTTCCTTTTGTAGAGAAGGAGTTTTACCACGTTAACCGGATTGTTACTGATGTTTCTTTGTTAGAACCCATAGATAGAGGAAATATAAATGTCGGTAAGGACGTCGGTACTGAGGTTGTCGATAGGCTTCACCATCTTCTGCAATCATATCGTGATTGTTTTGCACTGACTCTTAGTGAGCTAGGATGTGCTAAGGGTGTTGAGATGAGCATTGAATTAACTGATAATAAACCAGTCGTGTACCGGCCATATCGTCTCTCTTACTCGGAGAGAGAACAAGTTCGAGGAATTATAGATGAATTATTGCAGCACGACAGGAGTCGTGGAGTCCAGTTCCGACTTTGCAAGCCCCATCCTCATGGTGCGGAAGAAGACAGGAGGACAACGTTTATGCGTAGACTTCAGGGCGTTAAATAATAAAACCCAAAAAGACTGTTTCCCTCTTCCACTAATCGATGATCAATTAAGCAGTCTCAGTGGGAATAATTTCTTCACATCATTAGACCTTGCTTCTGGTTACTACCAGATCTCTATGGCTGAATCAAGTCTACGCTTGACAGGTTTCGTTACACCGGACGGCCACTATGAATTTAAAAGGATGCCGTTCGGTTTAGCCAATGCGCCCGCTGTTTTTCATAAACAAAACGCTTGGTTTGAAACGATTTGAATCGGCTCTGGCATATTTAGACGACATTCTTATACCGTCAAAGGATATAGAACAGGGTTTTCATCGGCTAGAGGATGTTTTGAAGATCTTACGTGAGAACGGGCTTACATTGAAGCTCTCTAAGTGTCGATTTTTTGATAGTTCCATTAACTATCTTGGTTACGATATCTCAGTTCAGGGGATAAGACCTAATGAGCAAAAAATTTTGGCAGTAAAAGAGTTCCCAGATCCAAAATCGGTTCACGAAGTCCGACAATTTTTAGGTCTGGCTGGTTATTTTCGGAAATTTATTCGAAATTTTGGCGAAATCGCTAGACCTCTCACTAACCTATTAAAGAAGGATACTCCCTTCCAGTGGTCAGGAAAAGAATTGAAATCTTTCTCTTCGTTGAAAGAAAAATTAGTAGAGCGCCCAATTCTGTCCTTATATAATCCAAAGTTAGAGACCGAACTCCATACGGATGCCAGTGCTTTGGGTGTGGGGGGTATATTGCTTCAATGGCAAGAAAACCCGCGTGTTTTGAAGCCGATAGCCTACTTTAGTAGACAGACAACACCGGAAGAGCGCCACTTACATTCGTACGAGCTCGAGACTCTAGCAATTGTGTGTTCTTTAAAAAAAATTAGGGTTTACCTACTGGGACTGAAATTTAAGGTCGTTACCGATTGCCACGCTCTTAGGACTACACTCACTAAGCGTGACCTCGTGCCGCGTATAGCAAGGTGGTGGCTTCTTATAAGTGAATTCACTTTCGAAATAGAGTACAGACCCGGTATTCAGACGGCTCATGTTGATGCCCTGAGCCGCAACACTAAATTAAATGAAGTGACTGACGACACAACTGCTACAGTTTACAATATTGACACAGAGCATTGGCTCTTGACCCTACAAATGACAGACCCCGATGTTTCAAGGATAGTAAAGGTACTCAAACCCGAAAACGACGAGGAATCGAAGGATATTAAGAAAAACTATGTTATCCAAAATCATAAAGTTTACAGAAAAGTTAATGACGGGTTACGTTTGGTAGTTCCTCGTAGTGCCCGATTTCAGGTTTGCCGGGCAAACCATGACGATGTAGGTCACTTGGGTATGTCCAAGACACTCGAAAGAATTCAGTCAAACTTCTGGTTCCCTAAAATGCGCAAATTTGTAAAAAAATACTTAGAGTCTTGCATACAATGTGCATATAATAAGGATAGTTCAGAGAAACAAAAATCTGGTCACTTACATCCAATTCAGAAGATAGAGATTCCCTTTCACAGTATCCATATTGATCACCTTGGTCCTTTTGTAAGAAGCAAAAAGGGTAATGCCTATATTCTGACAATAGTAGATGGACTTTCAAAATATGTCTTTGAAAAACCAGTAAAAGACACAAAGACTAAAAGCACTCTGAAGGTTCTTGAGAATATATTTGACGATTTTGGTCTCCCTTCTCGGATAATATCTGATAGAGGCACTTCCTTTACTTCAGGGGCATTTAGAAAATTTTGTGAAATTCATGGTATTAAACATGTGTTAAATGCAGTCGCGTGTCCCAGGGCAAATGGCCAGGCGGAGCGATTTAACCAGACAATTTTAAATGCGTTATTGAAACATAATTCTGGTAAGAATGAAAATGACTGGGACACGTGTCTGGGCCAAATACAATGGGGGATTAATAACTCTATCAACTCCACTACAAAAAAACGGCATCTGAGGTTCTTTTCGGCTGTAGACTTCGCGATAGTTTGTCCAACAAACTCGATGTTGGCACTGACGCGTTAACCGGTAGTATACAAACTATACGGGGACAGGTTAGTACTAATATCCAGAATAGCCAGGAAAAACAAAAACGCTATCATGACGCTGGGCGAGCCCCCGCTGCCGTTTACAGAAAAGGGGATTTGGTTAAAATTGCAAGAAGTAATTTCTATAATAAAGGAAATAGTTGGTACTATCAAATTTCAATATTTTATCAAAATTCACAGGCCCTTACAAAATAGAAAAAGCTCTTGGTAACGATAGGTACATAATTAAAAATATTCCTGGTTTCGATAAAAAAAGCAAGTTGTTTGAGACCGTAGTTGCAGCCGATCGTATTAGGCCATGGATACATGTTAATAAATTAGATTCAAACTCTGAAAAAGCCAGTGAAAGTTCTGAAGAATTATCAAACAGTGAAAGTGACGACGTTAACATTCCTTTATCGATATTGCAACAGCCAGTCTCAAATAACTAAAATCAATTTTCGAATGTCATGATTGAAAACTTTATCCATATAATGTTTGTATCATTATATGGGTAAAGTTGTTTTAAGGTTTTGTGGTAATCAATCATAGAATATATTTATTTCATTACCAATGTATTGTAGAGTTATTGTCAATAAACATTGTTACTTTTATATGTCTTTAAGCTAATAAGATAATTTTAATTTATACTAATCAAATATTCCGAAGTGTAGTTAAAATCAATTGAGTTATTTTTTTTTCATAGCAAAATTAAGCTGTATTTAAATTTATATGTAGTCATTAAGCATAGCAACTTTTATTTTTAAGATAATTAGATCATTTTCATTTATAATCAATTTTGTAAAAGTGTACGTACCTTATCTTGTTTAACTTAATATACGACTGACTGAGTGATGCTTCCTTCCGTGCACCGGGAGGTTGCACTGATGCGGATGGCCGAATGTCATGATTTTTAATAGATTTCTAAATTATTGTCAATATTTTGTTCAATATTGTCAATATATTGTTCAGTATTTCGGTATTTATATTTTGATATTCGGTTCCTTAGTAATATTGAATTTAATCTAGATAACGGACAAATTCCTATTCGTCAGTGCAATTATTAGTTTGTAAGTCCGTTTTATTATAATGTTTAGATTAGTAGTAATGGGGATGTTTTCTGTAAGGCCAATGTTAAGAATGTTTCTCATCTAGATATTAGCTTTGTTTTGTTCAGTAAATTCGAATTCAGCTTAACTAAAGTTTATAAACAAAATTAATATTGATTATTAAAAAATAAACAAATTCTCGATATTTTTATTTACAAGTCACTGTGTCACAATTACACTTATTAATTTAGTTTAGTGCCACAATGTCACAATTGAGGGTGTTTTTAATTTTAAAACAATATTATAGTTATACTATAGTATTAAGGATCAATTTCTTTTCTTTAATATAAAGGTAAAAGAAGATATAAATATAAAATATATTCAAGTAGTCTCAACCAGGAAGTGACATCATTTTATACGATACTTAATTCTTTAAACACCTCTCCTGTAAAAGTGTTTTTTTGCAAAAGTGACAGTATTGTACCGAAGGTGCGAATAGATTTCTAAATTATTGTCAATATTTTGTTCAATATTGTCAATATATTGTTCAGTATTTCGGTATTTATTTAAAGTGGCAACTCTGATACTATTAAGTGATTAACTTTTAAAAGCCCACCAATCAGAGTTGAACACGTTTAACCAATGAGAGAACGCCACCCGTCATCGCTTTTGGCGGAAAACCTTGGGAAGGAGGCCCCAAACAGTCGCTCGAATAATTATTTTGGTTCGAGATTTTGGAGGAGAAACTAGTTAGAATTCAGTGTACTTAAAAGTGTACCCATTTGTGTTTAATAATATAATAAAGTTATAAAAGCTATCTGCAGTTTATATTTTATCAAAGTTGTGATATTTTCTTAGAAGAAGCTTTCACAGCAGCGGCATGCTTTTTTATGCTCTTCAAACTTCTGCGGATCATTTTTTAGTTTTTCGCGGTGTCGTTTTGCTCTTTCAGCAGCTGTTAACGCCATTTTACCTAGAAACACACCCACTATGAATGCGAATCTTGCTTAAAAGTAAACAACTTATTTTCATCATTTAACGTCAAGATGATCTTAAATGTCAAGGTAATGTATCCTGTTCCCTTTACGATGAAAAAAAATATTATTTGAAAAATGAATTAATAAGATGATTTTATCACATCAATTAAGTATTTTGCGCGTTTTAAAGAAATACCAATAAATTATATTATAAAATACACACAAAAATTTAGTCTTTTATAAGCTTTTTTGAAGATTCATATAAAATAATTGTACTGCGAAGTACTTAAAATATGCAGTATTACATATTTTATGTAATATGTAACGGTCTCATCCCACACAAATGTATTTAATGAATATGTCCCTAGGGAACTACCTGTCTCCAGGAAACAAATGCCTACAACTGAGTGGAGAATCTAGCCATTACAACAGTGAAAGAATTTTTTAAATCGGTTCAGTATTTATTCATGACTATGTCCCTAGGGAACTTCCCGTTATCAGGGAACAAACTATAGCCTATGTCCAAGTGAAAAACAACAATCAATGAATTTTAAAAATCGGTTCTGTAATTCCAAAAATTAATTCTTACGTGTACAAGAAATAAACAAATTTTTACCTCTTAATTTTTTTTAAACGTTTAGTATTGTATTGTACGATATTACCCAATAAATAATGATATTTTAACTTAATATCTAGTCTATCACTGTACCTACATATTCATGGTCATGGAGATAAGTTCGTAAGGTTGAAAGATGATAAAATACTTTTTATTTTGTGTATATTGTACCAAAATCCTATTGTGTTTAAAATCTAAATATTTTGCAATATCCATGCGCCTTTATGCGTTCCCCTGACTAACATTTCTATCCACTGACTAACATTTTCAAGATGGTGGTCAGCGGAACGTTACGAATTCCCGAATACTAATAGTTTTTTGTCATTTAATTCCGTATTCCATGTGGTAATCGTTAAAATAATGCTACATTCTATGAGAAGGTAAACGCAGGTTTTTAAGTAAACACAATCTACGAGAAAAACTGGGAAAAAATTACCTTAAAATCCCCGATCGTCAGCGGAATTTTTTTTTCAATCACTTTTCACTACAAACTTTGGCGACGTCTGCCTAGCGACTGATGACGTTTGCAACATGGCGAAGGGGCTGAACACGTTTCTTAATGATGCCAGATCAAAAAAACTTTCTGTTTTAATGCGAATTTATATATTTTATTGTGAAAAACGCCGAAAGTCAGTGGAAAGTTCCACCTCGGTCAAATTTTAGGACCGCAGTTCGTAAATCAATATAAATTTAACTCGTTGGGTCTCCTGATAGTGGATTAAAATTTTTAAATGGAAAATTTACTGGCTATTTGGTGATATGGGCAACATAAATCTGCGTAAAATGATTTCATTTTTGTTTTCAAATATGTGTCAGAAAATGTCAAGAGGACATAGCAAAAACCAGTGTTATTTTTTCTTAATTATGCTACAATATGTGTCAATATTGGTAAACTCTTAAATTAAAATTGGCTTAAGTGACGTCCAATAATGTTTCATGCTTATAACAATAAATACGTTTAAACAAGAATTCATTTTATATGCTGAAAAAAATCTTAAAGTAAGCGGACAACCCAAAAACCGAAGGTACACTTTTAAAAAAATACGCCCACCTACGAGCTTTTGGTTTTCACCATGGAATCGACGGATGGACCACCAGCAAATTTCATAGAATGAGACTATATTGGGAAAGAAAAATTTGACACCCTGTGTGATCTCGTCTCGCCGTCAACTCCAGAACAAAAAACCTACGACTGAAATATCCAAATTCTCACTAATCACCTTGACCCTGACCCGGTGGAAATATCGGAGTACTATAAATTTCACCATCGTGTTCAAGAAGACGGCAAGTCAATCAAAGAATATGTAGCAAAACTAAGGAAAATGGCTGCAACATGTAACTTTGGGAACTTCTTGGAAACATCTCTTCGGAATCAGCTAGTTTATGGAATTAGAAACCACGAGATTCAAGAACGCTTACTGGAGCAATCAAAATTAACATAGACTAGAGGGGTTAAAATTGCAGTATCACTAGAAACTCAAGGAAATATTCAGGTGGCACCCGTTCAGTCAGTAGCCTAGATTAAGAAAAACCCAGCAAAAGATGAACATAACAAATTTGTCAAGTGCTACAGATGTGGAGGACCACATTTCGCAAATAGATGCCAGTTTACAAATGCTTTGTGCAATTATTTCCACCAAAAAGGTTACATTAAAGCAATTTATCTAAAGCTAAAGAAAGTAGCTACAATTACAACCCGGTCCCAGTATCTGTGCACCTCGCTGGAATATGGCGCCTCTCCCGCTTCCCCTGTCACCTCTCCGCGCACTCCCCGGTGCGAAAGTACGGTTAGCATCTTCGTTGCCGCTACACGTCCCGATAATTTTGATATTTTCGCTTTATTGTTGTTTTGTTTTTTAATGTTTATTGTTAAGTTTAGACTGTTTACTGTTAAGTTTGGACTGGTTTGATTGTTATTAAAATTGTTGTAGCTGTTAAACTGAAGTCACGGGAAAAACAATACACAGCGAATCAAGAAATTTAATCTTGAAAGTGCTCAAGTTTTTTGAATCGGAGAAAGCAAACAAACAGTACACCGTACCTGTAGACCAAGTGGTGAAACGAACCTGTGCTGCAACTGGGATATCAAAGAGGACTCTAATGAAAATTAAAAATGAAGCCAAAGTACAACCACCTACTTCGCCGGGCGCTAGTCCGACTCCAAGTACTAGTAATAATTTAGAAACCCACCCAGAACCAAAATTATCGACACCGGGTAAGAAGCGTAAACAGTACAAAAAACGCATCGAAGTAGATGATTTTGAAATTTGCGCAATACGAAATATCATCAACAGTTTTTATGCTGTAAAAAAAGAAATCCCAACTTTGAAGAAAATTCTGGCAGCAGTTAAGAGAGACCTAAATTTTCAGGGTGGGAGAACATATTTAAGAAATATTTAAATTAACAAATTGGGCTACAAGTTCAAAAAGTGTAAAAATATCCGTTGTGTATTGACACAAAAGCCGGACATCGCCGCATGGAGGGCTGGCTACCTACGCCGTATGAAAGAGAATAATGACCTTGGCGCTGATAAAAAACCGGTTACCTACCTGGCCGAGACGTGGATCCATTCCCACTATACGGTCAGTAAATGCTGGCAAAATAATACCGACAGCAGTGTGAAGAAAAATTTAAATCCGGGTCAACGTTGGATTCTTGTACACGCTGGAGGAGAAAATGGATTTATTGAAGGTGCAGAATTACTTTATAAATGTAAAAGTAAAATCGGCGATTATCATAACGAGATGGACACAAACAATTTTTTAAAATGGCTCCGTGAAAAGCTTATACCAAATTTACCGCTGAACGGTATAGTTTTCATAGACAATGCACCCTACCATTCGACGCAGTCGGTGAAAGCGCCCACTAGTGCTGCTCTTAAAGCAGACATGCAAAATTGGCTACGTGAACACAATATTCCATTTAATGACAAAATGACAAAGAGGGAATTGTATCCCATTATACCGAGAACAAAGCCGCCGAAAAAATATGTCGTCGACGATTTGATGCGAGAGCATGGCCAAGAAGTTGTACGTCTGCCACCTTACCATTGTGACCTAAACCCTATCGAATATATATGGAACTTGGTAAAGCAAAGGGTGGCAGATAAAAACATTGACCAATCGGAAAAGAACATAGAACAACTTACAAAAGATGCGATTAAGTCAATTACGCCAGCTGACTGGAAAAAAGAAGTGAATCACGTGGAGAGACTACAGCGAGAATACTGGGAAAAGGATCATCTAGCAGATGACAACATCACACAACTTTTAATATCACTAGGGGAAGACAGTTCGGCGAGTTCAGAAAGTGAGAGTGAGGAAGATACAATGTCAGGCATAGAGTCAATAATTTATAGTGACTGAGTTTAATAATAAATGTTTTTGTAATCAAAATTATTGTTTTTTAATAACAAACCCTTCATCAATAATAAATTGATTTGAAAAGGTTAGTAAATTTTTTTTACGTCCACATTTCTCGAAAAAACTTTTTTTCACACCGTACCCAGACCGCCGATATGACGTCACGAGGTCAGGTGCACAGATATTGTGACCGGGTTGTACCAGTGATGTTGAAAAAGATGAGATAATAGAGAGAGTTGAAGAAATAATGTAAGTACAGCAAATGCACAGTACATCCTTCAAGTTAGTA
This sequence comes from Ypsolopha scabrella, assembly GCA_910592155.1. NCBI lineage: Eukaryota > Metazoa > Arthropoda > Insecta > Lepidoptera > Ypsolophidae > Ypsolopha > Ypsolopha scabrella. The sequence goes on along the minus strand of OU342981.1, from coordinate 9,522,030 downwards.
TAAATGGCAAATCAATAAAAATGCAGTTAGATAGTGGGAGTGCGGTTTCAATAATAAATGACTAAATATGTTTCCATTAAGGCAAACTAAGTGAGATTACGAACATATACTAATTAATTTTTGACAGTTCTTGGTAAAATCAGCGTTAAATGCTATATAAAGGGAAGAACTGTGAACAACATTACACTATATGTTGTAGAGGGTAACTACAATTGTCTTCTAGGTAGAGAGTGGATTGACCGTTTTGGCTGGTGATGTTTCCAAGTACTTTTTTCAAAGCAGACACACCAGATTATAGCAGGTCACACTTCTGACTCTTTAAAGTCTCTCCTTTCGGAGTTCAGCAATCTGCTTGACTCACTAAACTTGGGTGAAATAAAGGGTAAACCAGTATACATGTAACCCTATCTAGTTATGATGCGGTAGAAATTTCGCAAATACCTCAGATATTTGTAATATTAATAAAGAAAAAAATCTTCGATTCTCTTTTGTTTTTTTCTGAATGTGGTCATTTGTTTCTTCGTGTCGGTACGTGTTCTCGAAAATGGAGAAAAACGTAGTGCGAGCCATTATTAAATACCTATGTTTAAAAAAGTTAACGACGCAAGAGATTCACTGCGATTTGGAAGCAACATTAGGAGAGTCTGCTCCACCGTATTCCACTTTTGCAAGGTGGGCTTCTCAATTTAGAGTAAGGAGAACGAGCACGGAAGACGAACATCGTTGTGGCCCTCCGTCGACGTCAGTCACCGAAGAAAATGTTGTGAAAGTCGAGAAAATTGTACTGAGCGATCGAAAAATTACCATCCGTTACTTAGTTCAAGAAACGGGCATTACATATGGAAGTATTCAATCCATATTGAAACAATCTTTGAATAAGAGAAAAGTCCCCAAAAGATGGGTGCCGAGAATGTTAACCGACAGTCAGAAACAAAATCGACTTGACATTTCGAAGACATTGTTGGACAAGTTTCAAGAAGATTCTGAAAACTTTTTGTCTCGTTTCGTAACAATGGACGGTTCATCCAAGACAAAACAGCAATCTTCGCAATGGCAACGGCCATCATCAACGACCCCGAAGAAGTTTAATGCCGTGGCATCGGCTGGCAAGGTTATGGCCTCAATATTTTGGGACATTGTTCATTGATTACCTGGAGCGTGGAACCACTATTACTGGCCAATATTATGCAGCTTTAATTCCCAAGTTGAGGAATGCCATCAAAGAGAAAAGGAGAGGGAAACTTCGAAGGGGCGTGCTATTTCATCACGGCAACGCACCCGCGCAGAGCTCGGCGGTTGCAATGGCTGCCATTCAGCAAGCTGGCTTCGCTGCTTAGTCCATCCATCCATTCATCAGGCTAGCTGTTTCGTCAACTGCTGAACATGGGCCTTTTCAGAATTTTGCCACTCTAGGTATCTTTACAATATATATCTTTAGAATATAAAAAATATATACTGATAAGGGAAATACATATTATATATAAATGATGCAATGAACAAATAAGTTGATAAATAAATACAGGATTATCGCGAAATGCCCTTACTCATACACGCTGAGCAGGCAGATTGGTGAACGCGGTGCCGAAACCCTCGCACCAGTGACGCCACTGCCCGTCTTTGGTCTGTTTTATATACGGCCTGGCAATTTGGGATGGATATACCGCCATCCCAGGCAATAGTGGACCGCCTGGTTTTGCCTGAGAGCTGTTCTCTTACTCTCCCCCGAATAACTTCGGGAAGATTTGCGACTCAGATGGTGGTACCCTAACAGTCAAGCTCGGCATCAGCTCTACCACCTGTGCTGCTTAATAGCCCAACCTTAGAATTTTTTGTATGTATTTCCTGTATTTATTTATCAACTTATTTGTTCATTGCATCATTTATATATAATATGTATTTCCCTCATCAGTATATATATTTTTTATATTCTAAAGATATATATTGTAAAGATAAAGTATACTTTCTACAAGTCAATATCTATTTTACAAAATAAATATTTTGATTTGATTTGATTCGAATTGCTTGACCACCTCCTTATTCACCAGATCTGGCGCCTAGCGATTTTCATCAGTTCCCCAAATTAAAATAATACTTGAGGGGAAACATGTACGAAGACGATAACGAGATGATGGATGCCGCAAGAGATCTGGCGCCTAGCGATTTTCACCAGTTCCCCAAATTAAAATAATACTTGAGGGGAAACATGTACGAAGACGATAACGAGATGATGGATGCCGCAAGAAAAAACTTTTTTTTTGAAAGGGATTAAAGCCTTGGATAAGCCCTGGACTCGGTGTGACTAGGAGACTATGTAGAAAAATAAATTATTAAGTTATCAATAGTCATTTTATTCTATCTCATTCTTACTACTTTTTGATCCCTCTGGACACTTAACTTCGAGAAGTGCATCATCACCCACAAGGCCATCAGGTGTGCAACCAATGTGTTGTAAATCAGGGTGCACTATGATTCCACATTTAGTAACGGTAAAACCTGTTACTTGACAAAATTGCCCCTTTTTCATACATTATTCCATGCCGAATAGCTGGTGATGTTATTTCTTTAGCTTTTAACAAAGTTTTCGCCAGCTTTTCTTTGTTTAAACATTCACAAATTTTACCATAATCTGATCTTTGAAGTCTCAATTTTCTTTCTGTCTTCCAAAGTTTTCGGTTACTTTTTGTATTTTCCTGTAGTTTTTGTAATGCTGTTTCATTTAATTTTAATGAATCTGGATATCTTTCTTCCTCTGTCTGTTTAAAATAATCATGGTCATTATACAGTGCTCTTTTATTTGCTGGTTTTCTCAGCTGAGCCATAGGCAGCTTAACCATGTTTCCTGATCTTGACATTGTGTTTTGAGCGCAGAAATTTATAGTTTGGTTTACAAAATATTCTGCATATTTGTTGCCGTCAACATTTCCCTGAGAGCTTTCAGGTCGTGGGTAAAATTCAGCAATTTTCTTTGCATTTTAGATTTTTTAATTTAAATCTTTTGCTTTAACGGGGTTCCCTGTGTAGATCACTGTTGGGTGATGGAATGTCTGGAGGTTTGAAGTTGAGCTCTTAGTTCTTTTTATATCCTTGTTATTTGTAAAACCAATAAGGCCATAAATCAATACATAAACATGCTTACATTGAGCATATAGGCCTATTCCAGCTGCATATTCACACTGGCCTTGAATTATCAAATTATGCTTTGCTTCTACTGTCACATTACATGTGACAGATTTTCTTATTTAAGAGGAGCACACAGCAGTAACATAATACTCGCCTCCTGTAATGAAAATATTGTTTTATTTAATACAGTGTTAGCATCACATAAAAGTATCTTATATTTCACCAGTAGGGCTTTGGCAGGTAGATATTTATCATCTTCATATCAGCCGGAAGATGTTCACTGCTAAACATAGGCCTCCCCTATAGAATTCCACTTATTAAATCTCTGAGCCATGTACATCCAGTGTCCATCTGTATAGCCAGCATGGATGAAGTGAATAGATAAGTTATGTCTCGCAATGAGGCATTTGACCAATGGAAACAGAACGAGTTGTTTCTTGAGGCGATGGTCATGTGATATAACTTTAAAGAGTTTGTATTAGTCAAATGATTCTTCAAAAGATAAAACTTCTCTATTCGCTTCACCCATGCTAGCTATACTGTTTATATACCAATATGTGTTCCAGCTTATGGTTTGCAAGCAGTGGGATTTGTCAGTGACTTTAGTTCAACATTAAAATTAAAAGTAAGTAACTGACCTGAGTAAACTACTTATTTGCCATCTTCTTCCTTTCACCCGTGTTGACTTGTTCCAGATATTAGACACATATTTAGCCTGAAGTTCTAGAAGAAGATTAGTTCCACTTCAGACGGCGGAAAAAACCTACAACAAAGTTAATAAAAGTTTTGTTAAACGTATCGATTTCTTCATTGGGCTTTAATATTTGTAAGGAAATCTCAAGGCGGGTTTTATTTACAAATTATCTTCAAAACAAAAAAAAAAAACAAAAAAATCGACTCAAGCATTGTTGTCCTACATTCAAGGGAATAACCCAATCATACAAACATAAACATATGAAATATATATATCATTTTAAAGGTATAGGCCTCCACCTTTGAATAAAGGCATTTTGGTTTAAAAGTATTCGCTATACAGGACGTGAAATTCATTTAACGTATTTGAACAGTTTTTACCTCGTACAGATACGTACGCGTTAAGCTCCCTTTATCCCGTTAAAAGGACGTGCAATAATTTTTTTTCCTCACTTGCTTACACAATTTCAACCTGTTAACACCTACCCTAATTACCCAGTGATTACGTCATCCGAAAATGGACACCACGCCATTACAAGGCCACTCAAGTGCTTGCCCTATTGCGATTGGGGCGGAACCAACGAAGCGTGGCTGCAGAATTATACCTAAGCCAATCAGCTGTCTCCAGAGTCTTCAGACGCTTCGTGGAGACCGGTGGCGTCATTCGGAGGCCAGGGTCTGGCAGAACAAGATGCACTTCTGAGCAAGATGATCGCTTCATCGTTTTAAGTTCTTTAAGAAATCGTCACATGACCGCAGTTGAGATCCAACAAGAACTCAAGACAAGTACGAGATCGGGCTGTAAGTCGGCGAACGATCGCTAGAAGACTAAAGAAAGCTAACCTGACACCAAAAAGACCAGCAACCGGGCCCCAACTGACCACAGCTCATCGGCAAGCGCGACTTCAATTTGCCCGAGAACATGTAAACTGGACCTTGGAACAATGGCGCTCCATTTTGTTCTCTGACGAGTCCCGAATGTGCTTGCATGGCAACGACGGAAGAGCACGGGTCTACAGGAGGCCGGGGTAACGCTATGCGCAGTGCTGCATCACTGAAACCGTTGCCTACGGAGGAGGTTCTGTCATGGTGTGGGCAGGTGTTTCGTTGGATGCAAAGACCGACTTGGTTTTTGTGAATGACGGGACTGGCAGGGGTAGTTTAACCGCTCACCGGTATATTGAAGATATTCTACAGCAACATGTCGTGCCCTATGCAGGATTTATCGGCGATAGCTTCGTGTTAATGCACGATAATGCGAGGCCACATGTTGCTGCAACGGTGCGGCAATATCTAACCGAGGTGGGGATACCCACATTGGACTGGCCAGTGCGAAGTCCCGACCTTAATCCCATTGAGCACATGTGGGATGAGGTTAAGAAAAGAGTAAGAAAGCGGAATCCAGCTCCTGCGTCACTCAGTGACTTGAAGATTGCGATGATAGAAGAATGGGATGCCATTCCACAGACAGCAGTCAAAAAACTTATCAGGTCAATGAAGAACCGGCTGCAAGCAGTTATAAGGGCTAGAGGGGGGAACACGAAGTACTAAAGTTAAACTGAATTAAGGAATAAATGAATGATTTTGTAAAAGAAGGTTTTTTTTTTCAATTTTTCGCTATTTGATTATTTCAATATTTACTAATTCATCACTTTAAAAAAAATTACAGCCTTTATAGCAAATGCTTTAAGACAAAATGCATTTAATCAAAGGGGGAAGCCTATATCTTTAAAATGATTTAGGGATTATGTAAGTTTATGCTTGTATGATTGGGTTATTTCCTTAAATGTAGAACAACAATGCTTGAGTCGATTTTTTTGTCCACCAGTGTATATAATTCATTTTTTATTTTATTTGTCAAGTTTTATTAAGTTGTCAAGCCATCGCTTGGCAAGTCCAGTCAACTTAAGCAGTGCATAAAATATGACTTGACGTTCTGTCCATCCACAAATAAGTCATTTATTTTACCCAACCACTCTTTCATAGTCTGTGACCTGGCACATCAAAGTTAGGAATCACGTTCTGAGCACCGTGAAGTAAAGGAACAACTATTAGGTGAAGTATGTCTGTTAGGATCGCTAAGAGTAACTACTAGTTTTTCTAACAATAATGATTCTTTTTTACTAGAATCATCATCCTTTTTCCTTATGAAAAATGCAGATCAGACCTGCTACGCGAACGGTGGCTACGAGAGATATGATCATCACTATGCCTACCACGTTTCTGACTGCGAATCTGTCTTCCTGTCGACTGCTCAGACTCTGAACTGGATGAGGTAGTTGTGTTGAAGAATTCGAAAGTTTTCTTTTTTTTGCGATACCCTACTCCAGAGCCCGTCCTCCTATTTCTTTTCTTTGATTCATCTGCCTTTCTTCCCAGTAAAGGACGTTCAGGTGTAACTGCTGACTTGGACTCATTAGCCATTTTATAACCATCTATGAAAAACTTAGCATTAGCCCTGATAAGTCCTTATTATTATTAATATTGGCATATAAACAATCTGCCTAAATAACATTACAGTAAAACAAGGGATGGAGAGAGAGAGAGATTGCTGAAATATAAAGTGAATTGAGTTCATCATCAACCGCAGAACCTCAGACTTCATTCTTCCAACACACATTACTATTGCTTTTCTACCAATTAATTATCTCTCAATCTTATAATCCAACCACATTCTTAATTCAGTATTTACTTCTATATTAAACACCATCAATGATTGCATAAAACTCAGAGTTGAGTTAAGTAATGATTTAGGTGACTGTACTTCAAATTTTGAATTTTCTTTCTAGTTAACACTGTGTGGACTCACAGGTTATTGACCATGCTCAAAGACAGATTTAAAAGAACTTGTGTTCACACATCGCAGATCAAAATAGACAACTCATTTTGTTTTTACTTAATTTGTTATTTAAATTGGTTCTTTAGACTTTAATTTTTATTTATTAAAATATTGCAATTTTGCACCAATACTAAACTGATTCAATGTTTTTGTAATACTAGTAAAAGTCAGTCCCCACATTCAGGTTTTCTGTTTTATTGTATGACAATTAATGTAACTGTGTCAGACCCTATAGCTACCTTTCTATGCAACTTCATACAGCTAGGTTAGCCTAGCACCTCCTGATATTCCTGTAGCTATACTATGTTTATTGCAAAGATATATCTGTAGTTTAAGTTTAGTACCTGCTAAGATGAATATGTCTTTCTTACTAGTACTCTGTATTGAAAAATTATTTAGTATACTAAAAACGAAGTAGAGAAAGCTTTAGAAAAACTAGACGGTGGGAAAGGTCCTGGACCTGATAAACTAACTCCTCTCTTTCTGAAGGAAACTGCCTCCTCAATATGTGTACCTTTAACTATTTTATTTATCAAAAGTTCTTTAGAGGCAGCTATCCCGTCCAGATGGAAGATAGCATACATTACCCCAATACATAAATCAGGCACTAAAAATCAAGTCGAGCATTACCGCCCTATATCTTTATTGTCAATAATTCCGAAAATATTTGAAAGGCTAGTGCAAGATAAAGTTTATCCTGTCCTTGAACCTGTCTTGGATCATCGGCAACATGAGTTTGTGGAATCAAAATCGACCGTTAGCAATCTCCTCACACTAATTACCTTTTTAACTCTATGGACAATGGAGTACCGGTGGATTCGATGTATACTGATTTCCGTAAGGCATTTGATAAGGTAGACGATAAGCTCCTTCTTCAAAAACTATACTATAATGGAATAAAATGTAGTTTTTTGCGGTGGTTTGCCTCTTATCTTCAGTGTCGAAATCAGGCCATTATATTAAACGGGCATATTTCTCCCCCCTCTTGCGTGACGTCTGGTGTGCCTCAGGGCTCAATATTAGGGCCTTTGCTTTTTATTCTCTTTATAAATGACATTGGCTCTTGCTTCCGTTTCTCAGAAATCTTGATGTATGCTGACGATCTCAAAATTTACAAAAAGATTAACTCCATTGACGATTGCGAGAAACTTCAGGATGACCTGAGCAGATTGTCTACATACTGCACTAACAACAAAATACAAAATATCATCAAATGCAAAACTATTACATTTACTAAGAACATCAATGTACATACATTCGTGTATATGATAGGCAACCACGAATAAGAACGTGTTTTTGATATTAAGGATTTAGGAGTCATATTTGACAGGAAGTTATTATTTGATTTACACGTAGACTCCGTAGTAAACAAAGCATACCTTTGCTGGGCTTCATCTTGAGAACATCGAAATGCTTCAAGCAGGCGTCGACTTACATCACCCTTTATCAGACCCTCGTTCGACCTTATTTGGAATACGTTTCAGTTATCTGGAATCCCTTTCATAAGACTTATGAGAAAAAAGTAGAAATGATTCAAAGGCTTTTTCTGAGAGCACTAAACATCCGCATGAGACAGCCTAAATTGCCATATCTCAAACTTTCAAAGAAATATAACTGTCCTTCCCTTACCGCTCGACGACAATTCTGTGCTGCAATCATCCTCCGGAACATTTGCATCGGGATGTACAACTTTACAGACCTTCTAAATTCTATTGATTTCCGTGTGCCAACATTACCTGCGCAGAGTCAGAACAAACGCCGGTAGTAGGGCTCCAACATATAGAATGTGTAAATTATATAAATTATATCAGTCGCTTTCGAGCATCATTGCGAGACACACGTATCGTAGCAAACTGTGCTGTTTAGAACAAATAATCAGGGGTTGTAAGCATTTTCTAACTTGTTTCGGTCGTGAGTTACCTTGGATTTCGGAATGCAGTGCTTCACTTGCAAACAATTTCAAGGCGATGGCGTACAGTGCGCCCAGTGCCAAAATGAGTTCTGCTTCACTTGTGGTAGCATTACGGAGCAGGGCTATCGAAAATTGGGAACGGATCGGAGAGCGGCTTGAAAGTGTCCGCCGTGCCGAAACCTGAAGCCTGCTGCATCACTAGATGAAGTTTTACGTAAACTGGACACACTGACTCTATTGGTGAGCGACGTGCAGGAGATGAAGATGGCCATCAAAGGGATGGAAGCAAACTGTAAAAACATAGCTGACTTTGTCGTGAAACTTGAAGAAGTTACTAATCGAGTTATGACTTTGGAGAATGTACAGACAGAACAACAGTTGATGATTGAGGTTCTGAAGCGAGACTACAATACTAATGATCAATGGTCTAGGATGAATAACGTAGTCATAAAGAGTATACCTGAAAAAAAATCTGAAAACCTCTTTGACATTGTGGATAAGCTAGGGGAGCATTTGAAATGCAAAATCGACGAATGTAAAATCAATTACGTGTCACGAATCCCCGTCTTCAATACCAAGGAGAAATCAATTCTTCTCAGCTTCGTGAACCGATACACTAAGGAGGACTTCATAGCAACCGCTCGTGAGAAAAAGAAGATAACTGCCGATGAGATTGGGTTTGAGGATAAGGAGAAGCGGATCTATGTCAATGACCACCTGTCGCCGGAAACTAAGGTTCTTCTCAATAAAACCAAAGCTCGGGCGAGTAAGAAGGGATATAAACATGTGTGGGTCAAATTCGCCAAGATCCAGGTTCGCAAATCGGATACCTCACCAGTTGTCTCTATTAAATCTCTTAATGATTTAAACAAGCTTGTTTAAACTGCGTTCCATTTAGTTTTTGTTATAAAAATAGTCGTAATATATTTTTAGTATTATTAGATTTCTACTATGCTTGCTTTTTGAAATGTGATCTCAAACACAGAAAAATGTAGAACACACCTGACTTGCCATTTTTTACACCATTTTTTGCTTGTCTTTGTTTCGCGACCGAGCGCGTCATTGTGTATGCCACTATCTACCCACCGTTACCATGCTTATCGCTTGTACGGACCACCACATATTTACCTGCTAATTGCCTTGCCATTCTGGCGTTTATATCAGTCAACATAAGGTACTCTTTGGATACTATTCTCTTAACTTACTACTGTGCTTTATTCTGCATAGCAACAGTTATTCAAACATTTAGCTATTTTGTTATTTTGAAGTGTGGATTTGTTATGAACGCTCATAGTGTTAATTACTCGTATAAGTATAAGGTCGAGTTTCGGTATTTTATGTTTTACCAAGTTGTTGTTTTGATTGCGTTTGCCCCACGCATTGTGTTTTATTTAATAATAAGTTTATTTGGGCAGAGATGGCATAGCCCTCTGCTTTCTTTTTGCGTTAATAATAAATTATTATGAGTTCATTTAAGTTGAATATGTACTATCATAACGTAAGGGGCTTACGTACTAAAACAAATGTTTTTCTACGTAATATACTAATAAACTCGTATGATATTGTGGCGATTACAGAGACATGGTTGTTGGAAAGTATGTGATTGATTTTTGATAATAGGTATACAGTGTGGAGACGCGACCGTGACTATGACCGCACTAGGCAAATTTACGGAGGCAGGGTTATGTTGGCTACGCGAAGGGATCTGCCCGTGGTTCCGCAGCCAACTTGGAGCTCCACCGCAGAGGATCTCTGGATCACTATTAATTTAAATACGGACGCATCTCGCGGGTCACAAAATTTGCATATAGGTGTATTGTATTTGGTCGAGGAAAGTGATAAAATCGTGGGTCGTAGGTTCAGTTTCTCGGAACAGTTGTCAAATTTTCTTCATAATGTGTTATGTTGGTATCGGTGGCTAGACCACCATCTTAATTTCATTGTAATAAACGTCAGTGCGATTCTAGCTACGACGCGTTTCACTTGTGCTCAACGTACACCTACCTACCTACCTACCCGAATATTGTACAGTGGCGACGAGGACCCACAAGAATAATTAAAATGTTTCAATCAGCAGTTGGAACAATCTCAAATTTTGATCATGAACATCAAGACTGGGCTACATACAGGGATAGATTGAAACAGTTTTTCATTGTAAACGACATCAAGGAGGAGGTGGACAAAGATGGAGTCAAAAGACGCGCAATATTGCTGAGCGCACTCAGCGAAGTCACATATCAGCTCGCCAGTAACCTAGTACTGCCTCGTAAATTGGACAAAGTGACATTCGACGAGATCGTGAAAATATTAGACGAACACTTCTTAGAAAAACGATGCAGTTTCGCGGAACGTCAACATTTCTACTCGGCGGTACAAAAGACGGGTGAATCACACGCGCAATGGGCAGCGCGTTTGCGCGGGCTGGCGGCCCACTGCAATTTCAAGAACTTGGAAGAGGCCTTATTAGATAAATTCGTAATGGGCATGCTACATGGTCAGGAACGTGAGAAGATTTTTGCTATGGAGATAACGGATCTCACGTTAGCGAAGGCGGTTGACGTGGCTGACAGACAACGGTGCGCGCGCGCCGGTGCGGCGACGGGCTCGTCTTCGGGAACCAGTGGCGAAACCTTGTTCAAAATTGCTAAAGGACACAAGCAATCACCTTCGAACGTCAATCGATCGAATAGTGAAAGGTGTTTAGTTTGTGGTCGCAAAAATCACAAAAGTGCTCAGTGTAAATATTCTGATTATACGTGTCAAAAGTGCCATGTTAAAGGGCACCTCAGGAAAATGTGTAAACGGGTTAATTACGTAGAATCAGGCGAGGTGAACGAGGGTGATGACGGTGAGTTTTTTAATATTCGTTCTTGTAACGGTGCACCGATGACCGAAACCGTATTGATAAATGGCGTTCAGTTAAAGTTTGAGCTGGACAGCGGTTCTGCCGTATCAGCTATATCCGAAAATACTTATAATCTACTTTTTAGCGGCGTGCCATTGTCACCAAGCAAAAAGAATTTACGTAGTTATACTGGATGTAGCATAGATAGTGTAGGTATAGTTCAGTTGCCAGTGACGTATGCAGGGCGGACCGAGGCGCTCGATGTTTATGTTATAAAGGAAGGCGGACCACCATTACTCGGACGAGATTTTATTTCGTTGTTTAATTTAGAAATAACAACCATACAGTTTTGTGAACGTTCAAATGACAAGGATTTAGAACAGTTGTTATGTCAGTATTCAGATATTTTTTCAGAAAGACTTGGCTGCTTTAATAAATGTCAAGTTAATTTGCATTTAAAGGATAACGCGAAACCTGTGTTTATTAAAGCAAGACCCGTCCCATTCGCGTTAAAAGAAAAGTTAGATAACGAAATTGATCGCATGTTGCAGTCCGAACATATAAAATGTTATAGAACCGGTTTGTTATTCCGAGTATGCATCTCCGATAGTGCCGGTACTTAAGCGTGACGGATCAGTTAGAATTTGTGCGGATTATTCGCAGACATTGAATAAACAGCTGTTAATTGAGACATACCCGTTACCGACCGTGCAGGAACTATTTTCAAAGTTACATGGGGGGGAGCAGTACACTAAGCTGGACATGTCAGCTGCTTATAATCAGCTGATTTTAGATGATAGCGAAAATGTTACTTGTATCAATACGCATAGAGGTCTTTTTTAAATACAAAAGATTGGTTTTTGGGTTAGCTTCCGCCCCCGCAATTTTCCAAAGAGCTATGGAAAGTATACTAGGCATAGAGGGAGTACTTACGTTTTTAGACGATGTACTCATAACAGGAAAAAATAGGGTTGAACATATGGACAGGTTGAAGATGGTTTTACACAGATTCAAAGAGGCAGGACTGATATTACATAAAGAGAAGTGTGAATTCTTTAAAGATGAGCTAACGTATCTAGGATACGTTGTAAATAAACATGGTATAAGGAAATCACCAGAAAAGGTAAAAGCTATTGTTGAGGCTCCGGTGCCTAAAAATCTGAACCAACTTCAGTCGTTTTTGGGACTAGTGAACTATTATAGGAACTTTGTACCTGGGGCTTCATCCTTGCTGTCTCCATTGTATGAATTACTTAAAAAAGGGTTCAAGTGGTCATGGACTGAAACCCATAATAAAGCATTTAACGACATTAAAAAATGTCTAGTTTCAGAAAGAGTGCTAGCTCACTTTGACCCAAAAGCTACTATCATTTTGACGGTCGATGCTTCCCCGGTCGGGTTAGGCGCAATTTTATCACTGATAGGCGCGGATGGTTTGGAAAGACCAGTTTCATTTGCGTCTCGTACACTATCAGCTGCAGAAAAAAACTATTCACAAATCCAAAAAGAGGCAACGGCTATAGTCTTCGGCGTAAGAAGATTCCACCAATTTCTTTATGCCAGGTCGGAACCTTTTATATTACGTACCGACCATAAACCGCTTGTTTCAATATTTGGATCGAATCATGGCATCCCCATGGTTTCAGCGAACAGGCTACAAAGGTACGCAATATTTTTGTCAGCCTATAATTATAGCATAGAATACATAAAAAGCGCAGATAATAGTGCCGATTTCTTATCACGCGCAACGCTTCCCGAACCGGTTAGCGAAGGCGATGGCGGGGTAGTCGCTGGGGGGGAAGAGAGGGCTGCCTACATTAACTTTGTATTGGAAGGGTCACTCCCGATCTCATTAGAGCTGTTGGGTCGTGAAACAAAAAATGATGTGGTTTTACACCAAGTAATGCAATATGTTCAGAAAGGATGGCCGCGAAAAGTTAATGACGAAAACGTAAAGCCATATTTTCATTGCAGGTTACAGTTATCGATAGAAAGGGGGTGTTTAATGCGTGGCCACAAAGTAATAATACCCGAGAAATTGCGAGAAAAGGTTCTAGCTGAACTGCATGGTTCTCATTTTGGTATTGTGAAAACCAAAGCTGAGGCACGGTCAAGGTTTTGGTTTCCCGGGGTAGACGCGGCCATTGAGAAACTCATAGGTAATTGTCAAGTGTGCGTCAGTCTGCGACCCTCCCCGCCCCGCACTCGGCTGGCACCCTGGCCATATCCAGCGGAGCCATTTCACAGACTTCACATAGATTTTTTAGGGCCAATTGAAGGTCAAATGTATTTAGTCATTGTCGATGCTCACACAAAGTGGGTAGAATGCTACTACATGAAGAATGACATTTCTTCCGGCGCACTTATAAATAAACTTTACGACTTTATGTCGCGCTTCGGGATGTGTCGGTTTTTGGTAAGTGATAATGGCTCGTCGCTAATTTCTCAGGAATTTTCAAATTTCTGTTCCATAAACGGAATAGTTCATATAACAAGTTCCGTGTACTGGCCAGCCAGTAATGGCCAGGCTGAAAGTTATGTTAAAATCGTAAAAAAGGGCATCAAGTGTGCATTATTACAGGGACGTACTATGAACGATAAGAATAATAAACTTTTGAAATATTTGTTTGATTATCGGAATACGGTGCACACAACCACGGGTCAGTCTCCAGCTCAGCTGGTATACGGTCGGCAACTGAGATCGAGATTAGATCTTATCAACCCGCGGTCATCGCCTGCGCTCACTCCCCTCGATAATAATGTTTTAAAGAAACAGTCTTCACAGTGTGATCATTACGGAGGAACTAATCGTCGAGACTTTGTTCCGGGTGAAGCGATTTGTTATAAAAAATACCTAAATAAAAATAAGTTTGTTTGGATTAAAGGAACTATATTAAGAAAAATCGGAAAGGTAATTTATCAAATTAAGGACAGTCTCTCTGGGGTGGAGATAAAAAGGCACACAAATCAAATAATTTCATACACCGCTACGGATAGCCACCATCCAGACGTGGAGGTCGGTTCAGAAGAGCACATTGAAACCGAGGGTTCCGATATTAGTGCCGGGGAAGAGGAGAATGCGACTCGAGAACCAACTACGTCAGCAGAGAGTGCGACTTCGCACAGCGCCACGGCCCCGGGCAGCGGCGGCGTCTCCGTCCGCACAGAGCCGGACTCGACGTTCGAGAGCGCCGCACGATCACCACCCTCCGCAGCCTCCCCCACACCCTCGAGGAGTTCTCATATCAAAATGACTTTGAGAAATATTCCGAAAGTAGATTATAAGAAGTTTTATTAGTTATGTAGAATGTAAAATAGTTGTAAGATTTTTTGGTGGAGGGATGTTATGTTGGTATCGGTGGCTAGACCACCATCTTAATTTCATTGTAATAAACGTCAGTGCGATTCTAGCTACGACGCGTTTCACTTGTTCTCAACGTACACCTACCTACCTACCCGAATATTGTACATAATGTGAGTAAAATAGTTTCAGAGCATCCGCATGATAAGATTTTGGTTGTTGGGGATTTTAATCTTGGCAATTTTTTTTGTCTCCCAGCCCAGGTAATACTTATTTATCTCCTTCGAACATTAATACTGATGATGAAATAGAATTGGTTGACCAGATGAGCTCCTACGATCTTAATCAGTTTAATTCGGTTCCGAATGTTAATGGTAGATTTTTAGACCTCGTATTCTGTAATGATGCTTGCTTAGCAGTTGAGGAAGTAGTAGATTCCCTTGTACCCACCACTGAAAGTCACCATAAAGCGATAACGATTAATATTAACTTTGCTTTCTTTTCATTGCTTGTTGAGGCTCCTAGATTAAAATTTAACTATTACAAAGCTGACTATTGCATTTTAAACCGAAAGTTAAGGGAGGTAGACTGGGTAGCTGAATTCTCTTCTAGGTCACTTGATGATGCTGTTAGCTTCTTCTACGACTTATTATATTCACTAAGAGATGAATATGTACCTCAAAAGCTTATCAAGCGTTCTTTTCACCCCCCTTGGTTCACCCCGGCATTGAAGAAAATGTTCATTCATTCATTCATTTATTTATTCACAAATCATATACATGACATTTGAATTTGGGTAACTAAAACTAAAATACAACAATAATAATATTGAACTATGTCTAAAATTCTTAATTATGTACAACTAGCTTTAACTGCAAAACTACTTACAATTCGTCAATCGAATACATGCACTTCTTCAATAAAAACCATTTTAATTTATTTTTGAATTTAGTGTAGCTAGTAATAATTTTCAACTCTATTGGCAATTTATTAAACAATGCAACTGATTGGAATTGCGCACTGTGCCTCACTATATCTAACTTCGGACATAAACTAGTGGCTAGATCTTTGCGGCGGGAGCCTAATCTCTCTTCCTGTTTAGCTTTCGATTCAAATTTATGTAACTCCTTGACCAAGTCCGATAAAAGCACCAGAACGTAAAGACTTGGAGCTGTTAAAATTTCTAACTCTGAAAAGTGCTCCCTGCATGATTCTTGCTGCGGAATACGAACCATCGTTCGAATAGCCCTTTTTTGAATAATGAATGCTTTTTCTATGTTGTACTTGTAACTACTACCCCAAATTTAATACTGTATCTCAGTCTTGATTCCACAAGAGCATAATACACCGTTTTTAACTCTTTGATTTTAAGTTCCTCTCTCAAGCTTCTAAGAGCGAAGCATGCAGAGCTAATTGATCCTACAATAGCATTAAGTTCCTGTTTCCAGTTAAGCAGCGAATCAATGTGAGTTCCCAAAAACTTGACCTCTTCTTTGGTACAGATTTTATCACTGTTTATAGATATTTCTAGAGAATCCTTGTTTGCAGCCGTTGTCTTGAATAACAAAGCACTAGTTTTTGTTGCGTTAAGCTTTAATTTATTTGTTTTAAACCAGTAAGTTGAAAGAGAAGGCTAAGTATCTCCTTAGAGTATCATTTATCTTAGCATTCAGTGTTTTTATATTATCAGAAGAAATTATTGCATCAGTATCGTCTGCAAATACAACTAACCCATTATCTGGTATAGCTTTCATAACAAAATTTATAAGATCGTTAGTGAAGATAATGAAAAAAGTAGGTCCCAAGATTGAACCCTGGGGGACTCCTTTTTTGACTGTGGCTATGCCTGACCTAAAAGTTTTTTCGTGTTGCTCTTCTATATTTTTAATCTCTACAAATTCTTTCCTGTTTTGGAGGTATGAATTAAATAATTTCAAAGTATTTCCCCTGACCCCATAGTGCTCTAGTTTGAGCAACAGTATGCTATGGTCAACATGGTCGAAAGCGGAACTTAGATCCAAAAATAATCCTGCAACTTTTTGTTTATTGTTCAGCTTGACAATTACATCATCTACCAGTGTATTGATGGCATCGTTAGTACCTACACCCCTTTGATATCCGAATTGCCTTCTATTTAACACTTTATTCACATTTAAATGCATCATAAGTCTATCTCTGACTAATTTTTCAAAAATTTTTGACAATACAGGCAGCACAGACACCTTGCGATATTTATTAGGATCAGTCTTTGAGCCTTTCTTATGAATAGGTAAAACTCGGGCTATTTTTAGTTGATCGGGAAAAATACTTTGATCGAAACATGCATTGAAAAATGCTGCCAATGGTTCGGCTAAGATATCAACATTATCCTTGAATACAGTAATTGGTATTTCATCATAGCCGCTAGATGGTTTATTCTTCATGCCCTTAATAATTTTTGCCACTTCTTTTGGTTTAGTGTGAGAGAAAATAATGTCATTGTCAACTCTATCAGTGGATTCTGTTAGTATTTTTATAGCCAATGTTGGGTCAAGTGGCGTTACAAATGTTTTGTCATTAAATATTTTAGAGAAAATATTAACAACTTCATCTGGTTTGTATATAATTTTGTTATTAACTTTTAGCATAAGATTTTCCCTAACTCTATTGTTTAACTTATTCCTGTGTTTATTTATTACTTTCCATATAGCCTTTGACGAAATTTTGACCTTAGCAATTTCAGATCGCACTGCATGCTTTTTTGCATGTCGAATTACTTTTCTTAAAATCCTACTATAAGATTTTCTATAAGTTATTAATGTTGAGTCATTTTTTAAACCGGATTTCACATTTAATATTCGTTTCATTTTGCAAGAGACTTTAATACCCTTCGTTAGCCACTTAAGTTTTGAATTACTCTTTGTGTTTAACCTTAATTTGACCTTTTTGAAACATTTACGAAAAGAATCACCAAGAGTTTTGATGAAGCCATTTATTCCCATACCATTCCAAAATTTTTGCACCAACTCGAGTCTAAACTTGTAGTTACGCTTTTCATTAAAAATTCTTCTTTCTAGGTGTATGTAATCGTTAGGTGATGGTCTACGGTAATCATTTTCCGCTTTTATTCTACACGATATTGCAGCATGTCCATCTGCCAGTCCATTATGGTCAACTATGACATTGTCAACGTTAATGTCAGATATGTTTGTTAAAATGTTATCGATACACGATTGTGACTTGTTGCGAATGTATGTAACATCATTAACTAGGTGCCTAAAGTTATAGCATTTGAGTAATGATTTAAATTCTTTAAGTTTGTTGTTTTCGCTTAACATGTCAATATTGAAATCGCCTAATATAATACAACTTTTATTAAAGAAGTGCTGCAAACATTTCTAATCTGGCTAAAAAACATTCGAAGTTTTTATCGTCAGGATTTCTATATACACAACACACGAATATATTGCATTTTAAATCTTTTATAGCACATATTTCAAAGCTTTTAATTTTATACAAAGTTTTACACAGATTAACCTCTTCAAAACTTCTATCTTTTAATCCTAAAATAAGAGACCCCCCCCCCTTTTCTTTAGAGGTCTTGTATTGTACACTAATAGATTATAATTTGTCATATTAAAAATAGGCGCTGACATTTCATTTAGAAAATGTTCACTAATACAAACAAAGTGAGGTAAAGTATGAAACTCCAATAAGTACACCTCGAGGTCTTCCTTTTTATTGCTTATTCCACATATATTTTGATGAATCACATTAACAGAAATGCCTTTATCCTTATCTACTACGGTCTCTGTTTGGCATATAACATCAGTATTGTTTACGAAAAAACTTTCTTTTTTGCAGGTTTAAGATTTCTGTTTGTCTATTTGAGTTCTCTGGTTGACTGCCCAAGATTATTATTTGTTTGTCAAGGTTCTCTGAGGGAATGTCTACGTTAAATGATTGCTCATTAACACTTTCCGATTGCGTGTCTAAATTTACAAATTCAGAGTTTTTATCGCTGGTGTGTGTTTGATTGCTTAAGTTATGTGTTTCAGACTTTTCGTATATAGAAATTACCTTTTTTTCCAATGTCCTTTTATTAATGGCAGAAATCATTTTATTAAAAAACCACGGTAAGGTACTTTTAGGAGGATTGTAGAAAACACTTTCCTTCTTTGGTTTTTTATTTGAAATTTTTGGTTGGAGTTTTTTCCAAGATTTTATATACGTTTTTTTGTATTCTATGTAATCAATCTCAATATTAATTTTATTACACATAGCATACCTTAAATCTTGTTTATTTTTAAAATTTGTTATATTAAATTCCATGAAATTGGCATTTTTATAGTTGCTACAAATCATTTTTAAGTGAGCGTTTAGTACCTTCTCGTTTAAAAATTTACTGTCTCTTACTTCCAGTACAAAAACTAAAGTGTTGCGCAATCTGGATAAGGCCGAGGATAACTCACATAGGATTCTATTAGGGTTTTTATCATTTGTTCCTATCGCTAATATGACTCTGTCTTCCTTGCCAAGTTGGTTTGTTAATTTATAAAAATATTCACTATCACTTAGTATATCCGAACATTGTGCATTAGGTTTTACAAAAGAAAAACAGTCAAATTTGTCGTTCCACTTATTTTCCCTCGTATTTCTCAGAATTTCTGCTATCCCAGATAGTTCTGTTCGTCTCCCAATATTACAATTTTGCTTCTAGTAGAAGGGATCGGATCCAGTGTAGAAGTTGTAATTTGCATGTTGTTTTCAGTGTTTTCCATAGGAATTGATGACGTAATGTGTTGAGGTTGATTTTTTACAGGTGTTGATGTGAAGCCAGTATCTATTTTGCCCTTCGATTCCGGAGATAACTGAAGGTCACAAACTGCATTTGTTCGCTGGGCGTGTGATGTCATCGGAAATCCAAATTTTGCATGCTTCATGAATCTATCTTTTTGAAATTGCGGTGTCAAAAATAATCCCAATCTACCAGAAATTCGGTGAGGACTTTTCAATGGACGCGGTGAATCTTTAGAAGCAGAATCAGAATTTCGCAAATCTATTGATACCAGTTTCTTCAAGGCACAAATTTGTTTTTCAAAACTTGCAGTTTTTATTTTAAGCGTCTGATTTTCCATTAGCAAATTAGATATTTCTTCACCAGCGCTATCTAATTCTAATTGTTGTTGTTCAATTTGTTGCTTTAGTATATCTATGTAAGATCTGTCTTCTACTGAAATGTTTGGTAAACTCTCAGTGATGCTCATGTTTAAGTCTGAATTGCTTGAAATTAAATTATCTGCTGACATGAAATATTCCTGAGACATTGTACTGCATAATTTCTTTCGGTGAGCTCTTACAGTTACGTTATCAACTTCGGTTGACATAATTTTTGTTAAGAGTTGCAAAACCGAAGAAATAAAAAAATACAAAAAAGATTCCCCTTTCGCCGGATTCGAACTGGAGTTCCTTGTACCTTAGACAAGAAGTGTCTCCATTACGCCATGCTTGTTGTTATCGGTAGCGGTGAATTTTTTGATACATTTGCTTACTGTCACAAACGTATCACAGTAGCCGTTATCGAGTTCTTTGTTCTTGTTTGAGCAATAGATGACTCACCGCTATCTTGTTTGTGTCCAGCAAAATAATTTGGATGTTTTATCCCTGATTGTGGCTGATATATAGACACGAATCCAAAATAAATTTCACAGTTTGGTTAATCACTTTATACACTGCACAATAGTATAGTTTTTATGCCACGAAAGTCCTTTTTAACCAGTTTTATTTTTATTTATGCAGATACAACAAAAACACGTTTGCGTTGCTACAATTACCTCTGCACGAGTCGAAAGAGAGTTGAAAGAAAAGGCTAAGTATCTCCGTAAATTTAAAACTTATGGTAATAAGTGCGATGATCTATCGTTTCGCATATTGCGCAATAGAGCTAAATTTCTTGAAGATCAGTGTTATAATAATTATATCGCAACGATTGAAGATTCTATTAAGCAGAATCCTAAGAATTTCTGGTCATTTGTGAAGAGTAGGCGAAATACTAAGTACCTGCAGGCACAGGTGCTGGTATATGCAATTTTTTTTCTCATTATTTCTATTCAAATTTTTAGAACCTGACCCCGGTTCTCACTCTGGTACCTATATCTTGTTTCCTACAACTGAACCCATTAATGATGCTGATCTGTGCTCAATAGAGTTTCGGCTGACTGATATTGGAAATAGACTAAAAAAACTGGATATTTGTAAATCTGCAGGTCCGGACCACATTCCCCCTATTCTATTGGTCAATTGTGCTGAATCATTTTATCATTGCCTCTGCTTTTACTCTTTAAGAGGTCTCTTTGTGAGGGAGTGGTTCCATCGATTTGGAAATCTGCTTTTATCACCCCAGTCCATAAAAAGGGTCTAAGACAGATGTCACACATTATCGGCCGATTTCCAAATTGTGCGTAATTGCCAAGATCTTTGAAGGCATTGTTCAAGAACAAATTCTGCAGTCCTTGAAAAACTTTTTCAATCCCACTCAACACGGGTTTTTGAAAGGGAGATCTATTGGATCAAATCTCATTGTATTTAATGACTTTGTGACTGAGAAGATGGACAGGGGAGGTCAAGTCGATGTTATTTACACTGACTATAGTAAAGCATTTGATAGGATTGACCATGTTTTACTGCTACAAAAACTTATGCGGGCGGGAATTCGTGGGAATCTCTATCGATGGTTCTCTGCTTACATTAGTTACAGAACACAAGCTGTTGTGACGCATAACTATACGTCTGATTGGGTATCTGTGCCCAGTTGAGTCCCACAAGGTTCCTTGCTAGGACCTCTACTTTTTCTCATTTTTATTTCAGATATAGACTTATGTTTTAGAAATTCTACTGTTCTTATTTTTGCGGATGATATGAAGATCTTTCGGTCAGATGCAAGTATTGATGATGCCCATGCCCTCCAAGATGACCTTTTCCGTCTTGACAACTACTACTGCTCACTTAATAAACTTGACCTTAATCCATTAAAATGTTCTTACATCTCTTTTTCTCGGAAATTTCAACAAATCGTGTTTAACTATACTTTGAGAGGTCATGCGTTGCAACGAGTGTCTGAAGTGCGTGACCTTGGTGTTGTACAGGATTCTAAGCTTGTTTTTGACCTGCACATTGATAATATTGTTAAAAAAGCAAATAAAGCCTTAGGTTTTATTATGCGTATGTCAAAAAATTTAAAAACAACAAAACACTAATAATCTTATATTGCACGTAGTAGTAGCTTGAAATATTGTTCACAAGTTTGGAATCCATCTTATAATGTGTACATTAATAGGTTAGAGCGTGTACAGCAAAGATTCTTCCGTTTTATGAATTATCGTAATAAAATCTATTCATCAGATTATTTTGAATCTTGTCGCGAATATCACATACTTCCTTTACAAGAGCGTCGCTCGATAGCTGACATTCTCTTCTTAATAAGAGTTGTTTCAGGTCAAGTTGACTGCCCTTATTTGCTATCGAATCTGAAGTTTTATTTCCCCAGCAGATCGCGGCGTCAAATACCCATTTTTTCTCTGCCTATTGTTGGAACAAACTACAGACAAAATAGTTACCTATGGCGAGTACAAAATTATGTAAACACTTTAAAGATCTCTATATTTTTTTCCTCTCTGTGGCTAGAGCAAGAATGGTGCTAAACGCTAAGTTTTTTAATATTTGATGTATTAATTTAATACTTACCTGACGTATCATTGTATCCTAACATTTTTGTTCGGCGATCGTTGTGCGGAGAGAGTAAATGATAAATTGTTAATTTGTTTTCACTGATTTAATTGATACGAATGTACTCGACTGCTGTCCGATAGCACACTGAAGGACTGAGCCACGCGGCACATGCCGCTGTGACGTCAATGGTGTTCGCTGACAAGAAAATTGGCCCGAACATGCTCCGGGGCCAGAAAAGATACAGATGATTTTGTTAGTTAGAATGATACAAGGTGATCCAAAAATCTTAATGTTATTGTTAATAGAAAATGATTAAAATTTAAAATGTCCAACATAAAAATATCACATATTGAATCATTATTAAACTCCCGATTCCTCTTGGAATAAATGTCTCTTGTTTTCCATTGGGGAAGTTGATTTGTCTATTTTACGCTTACTAAGCCGAATATCCTTCCTATAACTGATTAAACACACGCGCACTAACACTCTCAATGTTTTCACTGACTCTATGCTCATTGTCTAACACGTCACACACATTGTTGCTGGAAACCGAAGTGGCTGCGGCGGCGGCGGGGCGACGCGTGCAGCTCCAGCCTCCTACACGATGACGACGCCTGTATAGCCACACCAGTATAATGCTGACTGCTATGCCCATTGACCCGTAGCCAATCGTATACTGATGTATGTCATGAGATGATTTCATGCTTTGCATTTCTATGCTTTCTCCAATCTGTGCTAAAGTTTGATTGATAAAGCCTTTATCATCTTGAGCTCCACTTCGTGATATAGTTATGTTAATGATATGATTAATTTGATCGATTTTTGGAGTCTCAATGTTTGGTGAAATGTAGACCTTATTTGATTGAAGTTGTTGTGAATGTAAAGTAAACTCTTTCCCTTTAACAATACAATTCTGATTCAATGTAATGATACCCGCTCCGGTCAGCTGCTTCACTGTAATATGATCACCACACACTATCTTCACTGTGTAGGTGTCACAACAAAAATATAAATATTGAGACGGTGTGTTTAGCTCTTTCCATTGAATTTTACAAATATTCTGATTTACTTTGCATATTTCTGTATTATTGTTTGTGTTTACACATAGATCTTTGTCATTTTGTAGATAGTTAACAGGCAGTTGACAAACGTAAGTATCTTCTTGTAATTAACATGCTTGCAGCTCATTTATGTTCATAATAATATAGGAGTCTCGATGTAAGTTGATAGCTACGTATATTAATATTAAATATAATATTTTATAAGTGATCAATTTGTGTATTTTGTAAATATGTAAAATCATTTTATGATAAAGAATTGTACGCCTAACGGCAGAGCATACGGTACATTATAAGCTTAAGATTTACCTACCTACCTATGACTCAGCAATAAATGATATTCTATTCTATTCTATTCTATTCTACGTATTGTGATATAGGAGTAATAGTCAGCATGTTGCTCTGATACCGACTAGGAACTGCAATTGTTTGATACAGCTGATAGGTATCACGAGATACGAGCGGAAATGTTATTTCGAAGATGACGTATTCATTAGTTACTCTAGTCTTGAGTCTTAACAATTTGTATAGTTGTTGTATATTGGATTGTAAGTTGCTAATAGGTAATGTGAGCTCCTTAGGTGCTTGCATGCTGATAATTTGAAGTTCTGCTTTTAGTTGCGTGAGCGTTAGGATATGTGGGCTTATTCGTCCATTGTAAATATCCGTGATAGTATCCAATAAAACGTCTTCCAGTTGCTTTAATGTTTGCAACAGATTGCTTCCAGCGAGAGCCGTTAGTGTAAAATCTTGAATGTTGCTAAGGTTTCGAATTTCGGTCTGTAATATATTAGTGGCGGCTTCTAAGGAGTGAAGTTGTTTGTGTTTTAATTTGTGTTGCTTTTCAATAGAGTTCTCCATGCGTTTTAGTAAATTAAACTCTGCTTCAACGACAGAAGTTTGATTTTGCCACAATTTAACTAGATAGCGTTCATTGTCTCGTACCGACTTGATGTCTTGAGTGTATTTTTCTGCGAATTGGTTGTCCAGTACTCCGAACAAGGTGTTCGCTAGGTTCCTGACTGCGTTGATAAGACCTCGGCGCCGACGCTGTCTAGCGTTCTCGTTGAAATGCTGACCTAGCAAGCGCTCATTGTAGTATTGTAATTCTTGATACGTTTGATGTAATTGTAGTAAGATTATATTGCAATTAATTTGTTGCTCGATTTTTGAACAAGTGCTGTTGAGATATACTGATAATTAAGAGTAAGCTTCGACGCCGGTCCAATATGGAGACATATCATAATAAACAACTAATGTCCATTTGTCTCGAATGATCTGTATCTTTGATATTGGGTCAAAATATAGACCTTGGTTAATCGGAAGTTGCGTTAAGCTAAACTGCTGTCCTTCCGACGATGAAATTATGGTCATGAAAAATATTAACGAGATAGCCATTGATACGAAGTTTGTTACTTTCTGCTTGACACTTGATGATTTGGCTTTTTTATTTAATTCTTTTGGGCTCTGGCTAACAGCTGATGTGTGTGTATTTTCAAGTGGCAACAATGATAACTTTGACACGGGTCTTTTAAAGTAACCATTTTTCGTCTTTAAAGTCACAACCCTGACGATACCATCTGCTCCAGGATGTACTTCGGTCACTCTTCCCATTGCCCATTTACCTGCTGGTAAATTCTCTTCGTGTATGATGACGATATCTCCCACAATCATATTTTTCCGTGTTTTCAGCCATTTACTTCTTGATGATAGTTGTAATAAATATTCCCCTTTCCATCTTTTCCAAATGTCTTGGAATAATCTATTTATTAGGTGCCATCTTGTTCTGGCATCTTCCCCTGTTTCTATGATTGTTGTTCCTGCTCGACCATGTAGAAAGTGGGATGGTGATAAGAAATCGATATCATCCACGTCTTCTGATAAAGCACAAAGTGGTCGTGAGTTTAAGCAAGCTTCTATCTGTGATAATAAAGTGATGTACTCCTCAAAAGTCAGCTTTTGCTCTCCGACCACTCTTCTGAGGTGGTGCTTGAGACTTCTTACTGCTCGTTCTCATAGGCCCCCGGCCGAGGCCCAAGTTGCGGCGTTGAAGTGCCATTCAATGTTCATCTCGGCAAGCTCCTGATAAAACTCCTGATTGAGACTGGCCATGATTTCCTGGTACTCTTCTGATAATACTCTGTTTGCTTTCGTGAAGTTGGTTCCATTATCACTATAAATATGTGCCGGAGCACCTCTCCTAGCGGAAGCGAAGTGCTGCTAAAAACGCGGAGCTACTTAAATCTGATACTAGCTCTAGATGGACGGCTTTAGTGACCATGCATATGAATACTGCTATGTAACCTTTGTTCGTCGCAACACCTCTTCCTCTGTTTAGCTTGACATCTACAAAACCCGTGTAGTCTACTTCTACATGATAAAACGGTGGAGCCGGGTTAGTGCGTGATTCAGGTAAGTCACCCATCAATTGATTATGCATTTCCGGTCTGTTTTTTCTGCATACTACGCAATTCCGTAGCTTTTTCTTATCCGCTCGATTTCCTCCTATTATCCAATACTTCTGTCTGAGGTTGGCAAGGGTTAGCCTGACTCCTCCATGATAGGTTAAGTGATGAGGATCATTTATCAATAATCCTGTAAGTTGACTTTCATGTGGAATTATTATAGGACATTTTTTCTCGAAGCTAATATCTGCATTAGCTAATCTGCCTCTCGCACGTAAAATGCCTTGCTCATCAAGAAACGCATTCAACTTTAATAAGTCACTTTTCGCTGTCATTGTTTTTTGACTTATGATGAACTCAGGGTCAGCTAACTTTACGCTCTCTATGTATTTCCATGAAGGTTTCAGGAATGATTTACTCGATAAATTTTTTATAAGGTTGTTCATTGAAACAATCCCCCCCACCTCTAAAACCCTAACACACTAACCTCACCTACCTACCAACTTTTCTGCTAACTACCCACTTTTTGTCTCACTGCCTACCCACTCTACCTTCTCACATGTAGCTTGAACTAGTTATAAATACAAACAAGGTTTGGAGGGTGTTAGTCTAGTATTAGGCCAAATGATCGTCTAGCAGCTGTGATAGGACCCCTCGTTGTGAACCGTATTTAAGTAACCCTAGTTCTTTTAGTGGTAAAAAGAATGAATCCGAACTCAACATTTCCTAATAAGTCTAGTTAAATTACCTAAAGTATCCGAGAAGTAAATAGTTCCTCTGACCCTAGTAAATAGAATAACATCTGCGCCTAGCTAAGTTATTATATGATGTCAATACTGAATTGAAACTATCCAAGAGAATATCACCTATTGCCCAGGCTTATGTAAGAGAGTGAGAGGAGTAACTGAAACTAAATATAATTCATCTAGAAGATACCGCAATTTTATGTTTTTTGTTTAATAGCCCCTACCGGTCAATTTGGGTTCTGTAAAAGCAAAAGCTTCTTTGGTTCTGCTTAAGTAAAGTAATAGACGAGAAGATTATACTCCTAGATAATAAGAGTATAAGTTGAACATAAAAGCCTTTACCTTTCGGATGGGGAATAACCCGTGAATTTTTTTGAACAAAGGTTTTATTTAGTTTTGTTTGAAATTGTGATTTAATACTTTATATTATTATAGACTTTAATTTTGCATTTAGTTTGGTGATACATTATTTGTACCGTGCTACACGGCACTAAGTACTTAGATATTTTAATTTGATAAGGCAGTATTATTATACTGAATATTTGTAAGATTTGTTACTTTGTAATAGTAAATCGTTCATGTTGGCAAGTCTTTAATTTCTACCAAACACTACTATAGTCTCATTATAAAATCTTTCAGTAATCTTTAAATAGTAAGTACATTATTTATTTTAAGAAAACCTAAGAACAGTGATTCCCTGTCTACACCCCTTGGAGGAAGATTCACTAAGAAACCTCAAGGAGTACCTACTTGTAATTAAATATCGTGACCTTACTGTGGAATATTAATTACTTCAGTAAAAGCTGCATACTTCTTATCACATGTCTAATCTCTGAACCTACTGAATTCTACATGAGAACAGCCCTAAGGTAGTTTATTCTAACAGAAATTTATTAGCAGTCAATACTGGATTAATTCAGTCATACAGATAACTAATTCGGTTCTACTAGTCCGACTAATTTCAATTCTTCTGAATTCCAGTTAGTAAGTAGCCGTTCTGATGTCTCAGAATCAAAGCTACAATTATATGAAAGATGTCTCACTCAGATAGATATAATTTTAGCTAGCTGGTTTCCTTGTTAGATCCAGAATAGTTTCAGCAGTATTTAAGGCTATCTCTCGGCCACATTGTACTTGAGAATATTAATTCAAGGAGAGATATATCTATTCACACTTGACGAACTAAGATTTCTGTTCCGTTTGGTATACAGAAGATTCTTATTAGCACGGCATTGCTTGGCTAAAAGGGTGGGATTTTCCCTTAGTATGAACAAATGCATCTACTCATTACCTTTATTTTTCAGGCAACATTATTCACAAATAGAAATCTTTCCTTTTCTATGGAAACCAAGCTACTTACTTTGGTAAATTTATTTACATTGAAATCTTCCTTTTTTATAAGGAAATTATGATTCCAGAATTATTTACTGTAATTAAGACTTAGAACTGGACTTTGCTCCAAACTCTGAACTGATGGTTCTCACACCAAAACAGTTTATCTCAATAAAAGGGTATCTTGAAGAACTAGACACTCGTGTAAAGTAGGAGTGTTTCTGAGCTTGAGGTCGAACCTTCTTTATCTAATCAGAGAACGATGATCACAAATTTAATCCATCTGATAGCAAATTAAGAGCAAAACATTACTTATCTTTACTTCACAACAAAATAGCTTTCCGTCACTTAAAGGGCTTTCTCGACCAGACAATCAGGGAGGCTTTCCACTAAATGCTTTCGACACGTCGTTACAAGATTGATCTAAACAAATTCTGCCTTTATTAACTTCTGAATTTCGCCTATTCTTTTCAAACTAAAATCTGGAACCTAGCTGATATCCGCCTACCTATTTGACCTGAATTTCACTAATCCGTGGTTCTACAAGATTTACCCCCTTGAAAACCTTCAAAGCCTACGGATCCTAACCTGAACGTGCCTACGTGTAACACCAAGACATAATTGACTAAAACATACACTACCAGGAGCCTACAACCTTCAGAACCCTATTTTCTCTGAGCACAATTCTAGCGTCCTACATTTATCTATAATACCTGACTGTGTTCTAATCAATTTATCGTCCCTTCTTGCAACCCTACGTGAAATTCTAACATCCTAAGATTCCTTGTAACGTCCTAGCATTCCCGCAAATTCCTTTACTGATCTGGCTACCCAGGAATAGCCAAGAGAATTCTCAGCCTATTTTGGTGTAAAACAAAACTAGAGATAAAATCTCACATTTACTTTTAATTGTGTGAGTGTGTAATGCATCCTAACAAATATCTTGACTAAATTGACTATCCAAACTTTACCTGCCTATCATTTGTGCCTAGAATGAGAATTCCTAGTCTGCCAAATGTGTAAAACCCAAAACTAGAGATAAAATCTCACATTTACATTTAATTGTGTTTGTGCGGTGATTCCCAAAGAGTCACAGCGGAAATCACGTCCCTCAACTAGTCTAAAATAAAGAAGCGAGGCGAGTTTTCTCGTCTACGTGTACCTACTGCCTATAAACTCTCCGTGCCAGTCAGAGGGTGATTCAAGGTAAGGGCCTCACCCAACTGACCGGAAGTTCCCTATATGGTTGTGTGATAAATATATTAATATATACATAAAGACCAAGACTGCGCCACGGATGATAACCTGGAGGGGCAATGTCCGGTTCACACTTCTCTCGTGATCGCCCAGGCAACATCACATGGTAACGTCAGAAATGGGAGATATTATACGGTATAACTAAACCGCTGCAGCGTCATCTCAAAACGACTGCCCCTCCGGAGAGGTTGAAGGAAATGGTGCGGTTTGTCGTCACAGTTAGGTTCCCCCGCACTAAATCCCCAAAGAGACTCCTCTTTGTTTAGCATCACATATTTTCCCTACCTATTAGCCGTCAAGCCTACTAAAAATACCCCTAAACTAAACCCAGAGACTCCCACCTTTGTCACGCTCGAAACACCGAGTAGCTCCCGCGCTAATATCCCCTCACTATTACAAAACCGCAGTACACTACAAAACCCCACGCCCAGGTCTGATATCCGCGTCCCGAAAACTGGTCTGAACGATATTAACACGAATACCCGCGATTCTTAATGAGGCTTTTTCCATCCTTCCCCCGGCCAGCCGAGCCCTAGAGCTCAAAGCCTTTCACAGCCGCAACATCCAGCTTTACCTTATATTATTTAAAATACAAAGCAGACCCCAGAATTCTTAGGAAATCATTTGAAACAAGCCTCAAAAGGAATGCCCTATAACCGATCTACATCTTCGTTTTACGGAAAACTCCTCGAACAAACACTCGCGGATCTCTAAATTTAAACTGCACTTTCTCGAAAAGTATTCCACACTCTAAATAATTCCGACAGAACTTTGAAGAAAATAACCCCGAGCAAAATAATATAACTATAAAACAAACGCCCTTATAAAATTAAAACCCAAGAAAATAAATTCGCGACTAATTACTGCACTTGTGCCTCGCTTGACGGACCTCGAAGACTGCCTCCAAAGACTGACCTCCAAAGACTGAGCGCCGTTCCCGCCCTACAACCACTTTTATCGACTCACTCCCGGCGCCAAGCCACGCCGATTCTTCCATACCCCGCTCACTTCTTGTCACTCCCCGTATCCACGGCCCACGCATTCTCTCATTTCCGTATTACCTTATATGGTCATGAAATCTCAACGCCGACATCCGGACTACAGCAATCATAATGTTTTCCTTTTTAGCTTGAAATAGTATTTTTCGTGATTCTAATTTTCCTTACCACCAATTATTAAGATAATGAAAATATCTAAAATTCATTTGAGCAGGTTTTACTTTATTTTGAATTAAAATACGAAAATGGGATCTGTATCCTTTACTGCTTTGCTAAATGCGCCACCTAGCTGAAACAAGTGGCACTTTTGACATAGCCTTAAAACCAATTCACCTAATCTGTACTATACCAAAGTTCATGAGTTTATTGCAAGATGCGCAGTGTCGCCCTCTTTTCCCCCAATACTAAATTCTAGCGGGCTCTGGCAATTTAACAATAACAGCGCCATTATGACGGAAAGACAGCGAATTATGACGGAACTTCTTGAATCAAAGTTTACCCAATTTCCCGCTACTGCGCCCCCATAGCCCGCCTTCTGCATTCCTTACTTGTGTAAAGCCCCCCAAATCTCTCTCCTCAAAAGACATTTCTTCTCCTCGCTTAGTGGACCCATTTCGCTTAGCAACTGTAGACACCCGAAAATCTTTAATTCCATGCATGATACATAGCCATGAAATACCCGTTTTCGGCGCGAATTTAATGTTCGCGTAATTTAGTATAGAAACAACATCTTTACTCGATTCACGTAATTTTCACTCTTTCCCTGCTTCCAAACATTAAGAATAAAACATCCGGAATTTATTTGAATAATATTTCTTCATTTCCTGAGTAAAATAAGGAAATAAGGTCTGTTTTATTTTCTAATCCCGGAAGTAATGCCATCTAACCTAAACAACTGATACTTTTATGTTTGTTGTAACATTCTTTTCAATGAACCTAATCTACCTCCGAACTCAAGCGTTTCCCACATATTAAGCAGATGTCGCTTCCACCCTCAGCTAATATCAAGACATCAATAGTAATCCGAAGGTAGTGGCACCACCTTACCACAAAATGTTAGCGAGTGCTAACAGAACGCCTCGATCCGAGGTTTGTTCTGGTACATCATGATTAGTACATCTGAGTTAAACGTGAAATCGTTATGCATAGAGGTACAAGTGATGTTCTTCATGCCTTTGCAGTTATTCTGCTGTTCTCTTCAAGCCAAGTTGCTGTACGGCACTTTCTTTTATGAGAGATATTTGGGAACCCCCATCGATTAGGGCCCTCATCACATGCTGACTTCCATCTGATGCTGTTACTTTCACTAATGCTGTTGATAAGAGAATCTCCGCTAAGTTTTCTTATGCCACGTGGGACGTGATATTCCCCTTTTCTTAATTTTTCGATGTAAATGATGGTTTCGAAACATTTGCGCCGAAACCGGATGGTGTAGTTTTCAGAATGGCGTGATGCAATAAAGTATTGTGATTTCCGAAGCATTTGCGACATGTCTTGCTTGATATGCATGTTTTTCCTTGATGACTGTACAAGCAATTTACACACACATTCAATTTATGTATGGTTTTCAATTTCACCTCGTCTGATAATTGCAAGAATTTATTGCAAAAAAATAGGCCATGACATTGATTGCAAAATGGAAACGCCTGTCGACACGTGAAATGATTTTCCATATGGTTTTGGCGTAAAGTTATTTTCATACTGATAACTTTTCTTGGTAAATGATTGATTTTGATGGTTATTTGATTTGCTTGTTGAAGGATTTTCTTGTTTGCTTCGCGATGTTTCAAGCATTGTGAATTTACTTTCCAAATATTCAATAAATTCCTTCAACACGGGCAGCTCCTTTTTATTTTTGAGTGACTCTATATAATCTTCGTACGTCTCTCTGTCCAATTTTTGGGACAAAATGTGCACTAAGATGGGGTCCCAAGTACTGGTATTGACGCCAAGGTTGTTGATAGCGTGAAGACATTCTAATGTAGTGTCATGAATTTTCTTTATCTGACCCCATGCCTGCTGTTGCATGTTAGGTAGCCCCAAAAGTATGTTGGCATTCGTAGTGAAAATGAGCTTTTTGTTTCCAAAAAGATTTTTTAATATTTCCCAACATTATTCATAATTTTCAGAGCTAATCGGAAGATGTTGAATCAAACGCTCTGCTTCGCCCTTAACTTCGCTTTTTAAGAACTGCATTTTTTGAGCGTTTGATAATGAGAAATTCTTGTGAATTGCCTCGTTAAAGAGATCTCTGAAAGAGACCCATTGGAGATAATTGCCGTGAAAAACTGGTATCTCCATCTGAGGGGTTGCTTTTTCACGATGCACCACGGAAAACATTTTGGAGTTGATATCCTTTTTCAGTTTATTGTATGTCCTTTCATGTTTAGTAAATGTTATCTCATAAACCATATTATCTCCGTTTAATTCGTTATCGATCTCCCAGTGCATCTTCGAACTCCCACTTGTCTGTTATCTGATCAACATCTATACTTTATACTGTTCTGATAAAAGCTTTAAAATTTATCGCCTGCTTTTTCAGCATCTCATCTGATTTGCTCAAAGAAGCACGAGACTCGGTATTTTTAGACTCATCTCTGACTATTACTTGCTGATCTCGTTTCAACTCGTCTGATAGTTTACTACCTGTTAACTTTTCTGTCTGTTGTGAAACACTCGGGTTGGTATTTTCACTCTGCTCTCTCATCTGTTTTTCACGTAATTGTTCTTGAAAAGTAGTCTTAATTGTTTCATAATAGTCCTTGACTTTTTCAAATTCACGAGCCGCAAAATAAGGGTGTCGTTCGTCCTTATACTCGCATATTTTGAGGTGATTTGATTGATACTCGCCCCAATATCCTTCAAGAGTATTCAACCGTCTTTTAAAATAATCGACCGTCTTACGTTCTTGCCCATCTTTTTTGAAGTTGGAAAAGAGCGTTTTCAAGGCGTCGAAGATTTCGCGTTGACCGACATAAAGATCCTCCAATGATGACATTTTTGAGTAAAATATGGAAAGATCTTACTTGTATTGATGTCTCTCTGCTGTTGCTGTCTGTTCTGATACCTTTTAGCAATGTTTTGCTAAAGGTTCCCTGCCGCTTGTCCTCTGTTTACTGCTTTGTTTGCTAGCGAGTCTAGCTCAGCCAGCCAATGATAAAATATACACTCCCCACACCCGATTTCCAACACCACACTGATAAAAAACACTGCACCGATTCCTCTAACTCAACGAAAAAAAAAAAAATATCCTTTCGATGTGCAAGAGTCTGTAACTTTCGAAGGACCAAAATGTTCGGCGATCGTTGTGCGGAGAGAGTAAATGATAAATTGTTAATTTGTTTTCACTGATTTAATTGATACGAATGTACTCGACTGCTGTCCGATAGCACACTGAAGGACTGAGCCACGCGGCACATGCCGCTGTGACGTCAATCGTGTTCGGTGACAAGAATTGGCCCGAACAAAACACTAATAATCTTATATTGCACGTATGTACGCAGTGGCTTGAAATATTGTTCACAAGTTTGGAATCCATCTTATAATGTGTACATTAATAGGTTAGAGCGTGTACAGCAAAGATTCTTCCGTTTTATGAATTATCGTAATAAAATCTATTCATCAGATTATTTTGAATCTTGTCGCGAATATCACATACTTCCTTTACAAGAGCGTCGCTCGATAGCTGACATTCTCTTCTTAATAAGAGTTGTTTCAGGTCAAGTTGACTGCCCTTATTTACTATCGAATCTGAAGTTTTATTTCCCCAGCAGATCGCGGCGTCAAATACCCATTTTTTCTCTGCCTATTGTTGGAACAAACTACAGACAAAATAGTTACCTATGGCGAGTACAAAATTATGTAAACACATTACAAGATCTCGATATTTTCTTCCTCTCTGTGGCTAGAGCAAGAATGGTGCTAAGCGCTAAGTTTTTTAATATTTGATGTATTAATTTAATACTTACCTGTGGTATCATTGCATCCTAACATTTTTTTTGTGTTGTGTTTGAGAATTTAATTTAATTTAATGCTGTTTTCTTTTTCTCAGTTCAAAAATAACATGTTTTTTTATATTGATTGTGTTTGAAGCTAAATTTCATAGCGTTAGTAAATTTTTATTACTAATATTTTACGTAAGTGTTGATAAATTATGTTACTAGTAGTGAAAACTTGTAATTGGCCGTAATTTGTTTACTATGTTTTTTAATTTAGTTATACTGTGCTGTAAGTTTTCCTTAAATATAAATAAATATAATAAAAAACTTATTGATATAGACTTATTCAATGTTCATACAATCGATACAGAACCGAGTTGAAGAAAGCGCTCTTTAACAGTAGTGTCTAAAAAACAGTAACTTTTACTATTTAACTAACCCAAGTTGTGTGCATGTGCATGTTAGTTTTACGTTTAATGTTTAGGCTGTGTACATTTCAGATTGTTATATGTTATTTGTAGTAAACTATTAGTTATATTCATATGTATCTCATGTTTGCGCCTATCTAAAAAATATTAATGTATAAGTGAGTATGTTAAGGAAACTGATATATTTATTTAATTACCTGTATCAGTTCTATCTTATAAAATATGTATCTTTTTCTGTTTTTACTCCGTGTTCCAATAAATAAATAAATAAATATCTCATACACACTGCTCTAACACAAAATTGACATGGAATTAAGAAATATTCCAATTGAAGGTTAGATCGATGATTTGCTTATATTAATCATCTGAAATCGTGTCTTTATGTGATCATCTTCTTTGTGATCAAGTTATTCACTCTAACTAGCGTGGCTTGTCGCGCCTCGCCTTTTAGCAAAACCAAACAACAACGTAATTTAAAAGACCACAGATTACAATAATTCACCGATCCCCACTCTTGTGTTGATCGATACGCATGTCTCGATGACAAAATAAAAACATTAACAAACACGAGAATTATTTTGTAACATTTGATGGAACCGTCTTACCAGGTTCCGCGATTTGTCTGGATACATTAGCGACGGCTAGATATGGACGGTGGATAAATACTCACAATGGTATTTATATACCCCAGATTACAATAATTCACCCATCCCCACTCTTGCGTTGATCGATACGCATGACCCGATGACAAAATAAAAACATTAACAAACACGGGAATTATTTTTGGAACATTTGATGGAACCGTCTTACCAGGTTCTGCGATTTGTCTAGATACATCAGCGACGGCTAGATATGGACGGTGGATAAATACTCACAATGGTATTTATATTTACCACAGATTACAATAATTCACCGATCCCCACTCTTGCCTTGATCGATACGCATGACTTGATGACAAAATAAAAACATTAACAAACACGTGAATTAGTTTTGGAACATTTGATGGAACCGTCTTACCAGGTTCTGCGATTTGTCTAGATACATCAGCGACGGCTAGATATGGACGGTGGATAAATACTCACAATGGTATTTATATTTACCACAGATTACAATAATTCACCGATCCCCACTCTTGCCTTGATCGATACGCATGACTTGATGACAAAATAAAAACATTAACAAACACGTGAATTAGTTTTGGAACATTTGATGGAACCGTCTTACCAGGTTCCGCGATTTGTGTAGATACATCAGCGACGGCTAGATATGGACGGTGGATAAATACTCAAATAATATTTACTCAGGATTTATCCAAACAGAGGAACAAAAAATATTTTTCGTATTTCGCAAACAGGGTTGTTGAAATTAGTCCTGACCACTTACTGAGCTCTCAGTATAGCCTATAATCGTCATCATTTTCGGTCCACCACTTTCGGAAATAAGGGGGAGGACATGCACTTTTTTTTTTCAAAGATTTATTGAAATCGGTGCCAGTAAATATAGAAATGTATATTTCAGCTCTTTAATATCTACAATTTGATACCCATATTGTATTTTTAGGATTTATTTTTTATTTTTCTCACTTGTGCATTTGAAATATTTTGAACAATAAAAAAAAACAATTTTTTACACCATATTTGTAGGCAAATGAATGCTAGTTTTGTAACAAATTTCAAGTCTTTATCTTC
The DNA here is from genome assembly GCA_910592155.1 of Ypsolopha scabrella. Classification (NCBI taxonomy): domain Eukaryota; kingdom Metazoa; phylum Arthropoda; class Insecta; order Lepidoptera; family Ypsolophidae; genus Ypsolopha; species Ypsolopha scabrella. The sequence continues at coordinate 9,485,763 of OU342981.1, read as the reverse complement.
AACGGTGCTAAAGTTATGAGACGGTGACATATGGATGGACGGAAAACGGAGTCTCACCATAAAGGTTTCTTTTACCTTTCAGGTACTACGGAACCCTAAAAATAATCTTGGATCCCATATCATGAATTAATTTCTAAAATATTGTTTTTTTGTATGTAATAGGTGTGTCCAGTTATCAAAAATAATTTCGATTTAATACTTTAAAAATAATGTATTTCGTTGTTGAGAAAAAAAAACATAATGGAAATGGTCAGTTTAACAAGCTCTTCATTTCATGGTTCATTTGACTTGACCCTTATTTATAAATTTCAACTAAATTAAGTCTGTTTTAAAGTGTAGTTTAAAAGTTCATCCATTCTGGGAAATCCTTTATTATAATTTAAAGCTAATAAGTCAAATAAAAGAGTCAGAACTTTCTTAAGAAGACAAAAGGATTAACCTCAGGACTTTGATAAACTATTAAAAAACCGCGCACTGCCTTATCTTTTGCAGTTAGATTATTTAAAAAACAAAGGAAGGATGCCGTGAGAATTTTATTTTATTTTTTATTTTATTTATGAACAAAAATCCACAGCAAATACATTAAATATAAACTAATAATAACATCAGCTAACAAGGCCAATAAAGGATTTCACTATGCTAGACAATAAATACATACTATTGACTGGGAACATGATAATTAATTTATAAGTTTAAACAATTCAATTTAGAGACAATAAAGACGCAAGACTTTGTGTTTGGTTACTAACTAGGAATTTTTTGCGAGAGTATGTGGGTAGATTGATAAGTGTGTATGTGTACGTGTGAGGGTGTGTGGGTGAGTAAAACTCAGATAAAGATGTAAATAAATTCCAGGCAAAAAGTAAAGTAGCGACTTAAGAGGCATCTTACACTTTCCTGAAGTAATCTCAATTTTCAAGCGCCTAATTTATCATCTTAGGAAAGATTTTTATACTGTTTAATACGTGATAAACATAGACCAATCTTTCGTATTGTGTGTTAATTTACCACAATTCCAAATACTACTTTGTATTTTTTGTGGTGATCAATCTCCCACACCTCGTTTACGAAAAACTGATCACATTGTCAACTTTAAGGATCGAATTCTGTGTATTAATTTCAATAAATTTGCTAAAAAAAATACCAGTACATCAGACATATAAATTTGTTGTGACATCATTTACCAGAATATGTATAAATAATCACATTATCCCCAAAAAAATAAAAGAATTCCGTCAATTTTCCCAATTAATGTAGCCAGTATACAACGAGTTTTTGTATTGAATACAGCTTATTTTACATTCAAAATTGCATTTCAAAATAGCCTATGACTTTTCTCAATTGTATTCTGTAATTTTGTTGACATTCCTTTTATTTAATTAGACTCAAAAACATCATTATCTTTACTCCAAATTCCAATAAATTACGATGCACAAACGCGCACCGATCAGTACGGCGCGAGCGCTCAATCAGGTAGGATCTATGTCAGTTTTTTCCCGCCATACTGCGTCTCGACTCTCTGTACGCGATACTCGTATACGATCGCAGAGTTTTGATCATTGATCGACACTTTTTCCTACTTCAATTTTGTTTGTTGTCAAAAATAATAGTATTTATTTCGGAATATTTATAATCTTATATTTTGGTGTTAGTTTAAATGTATGTTTATTTGCTGTATGGACTGGTTCGGATTTTCCGCTGAAAGTCGTAAGGATACTCAGAGATGATGTTTTTTGGCAGGAAAAATGCTTCCTAAATTGACTCGGTTTTACCATGATTGCGTATTGCAAGAAATCATAGACCCTAGAAAGACAAGATCAATGCCCTTACGGCAAATATATATATATATATATATAATGAAATTAAATCAACCGACCAAATTCATACTGGAGACTCGGTTAGTGATCAATAACTAGGTTCGGTAATCCTTTTAGCCAATTTCGAAAAACACATTTTTTACTCCCTTACTGGTTGGACTACAATTCCTAGTGCAGGCACTAAGGGGCAAAAAAAATTTTTTTTTCGAATTTCACCTGGTGGGTCATTAAACCTTGTTTCTGGTGACTAACCGAGTCTCCAGTATGAATTTGGTCGGTTGATTTAATTTCACCCAGTATTAAACCATTTGTTGACTGTGGTACCAATATATTTTTGTTACAATGTATATAAACACAAATGTACATCTTACGAAACTTTTAATTTATTTTTAAACCTTGACAAAAATTATCCTCACACATTAATTTCACTACCCCTTCACTCCCACATCCTCACCTTGTAGGCAATACCTACACCTACACAATAGGGTAAAAAAGAACCGCGTCCAAATCCATTGAGTGGTTATCGGGTTTAAACGGTACCAAGATTCAAGATTAAAAATGTTTATGCGTAAAATATATAGTATAATAAATTATACATATGCATAAAATAAAGTCTTATTGGAATAAGAATATTATTATACATAATGCAATTAATAAATAAGTTGATAAATAAACTGAATAGACCATAAATAAATATAATGCCTAACCAAATATATACTAACATAAGTAAAAAATTAAAACATTGTAAGTATATACCTACATAATGCAATGAATAAATACATAAGTTAAGTTAAAGACAGGCCGACAAAAATAAAAAAAATAGTACAGTAAACAAACAACCCACTTTATTTTAAATTTTGAAAAATCATAATATTTATAAAAGATGCAAACATCAATACGTCTAGGTCGCGCTATTCGCAACATCGTCGCATCGTGCTCGAGGGTCATGAGAGGTCACGCAGCGTATTTACCGAAACTTCGATAGTGTCATTTTGTGGACTGGCTCTTAAACAAAACAACTGAGAGACAAAAGTCAAAAAGTCCTATCTCTTTTTATTCATATAGGGCTTTCTCGCTCATTTTACTGGGACGCATCGCACACAGCCGGTGAACAGCAGTCAATAGTCATTCGTCCTAAGTCAAGGTCAGTGCAAGTTGCAATGTGCGTAGTTAAGTAAAAACAAAATGTGGCCGTTAATATTGTTTTTCATGTTTTTTGGAGGTAAGTGAAACAACATTTAAATAATAATAATATATGTTTAATATAAAAAATGTAGCCCAACTTTAGCCATGACTGAGCAATAATTAGATGAATCATTATATTTCATAGCCAAAAGGACACTTTGTGTATTATTAACACAATCTTATTTTAATATGTGTACATAATAGTAGTTTTTATCTTCCATTCCATTTTTTGTGAATATGCTACTTATTATGTATATTTTACCAAGAAATCATAATATTTCAGATTAAAATATTTCTATAATTTAGATGTAAATTAAAAATTAAAACATACATTGGAAGTAAGCGGCTGTGGAGATGAATGGTGATAAATTTTTCTTTCACGATTGTTGCCAGTTTTTACTGTTCCTTACCAAAGAATTAGGTTTTATATTGTGTGGTGGAACGGAACCTTCAATGCGCGAGTCCGACTCGCACTTGGCCCGTTTTTTCTTGTTTTCGTCTGTTGTAACCTAGTTCCATTGTGTAGTGTTGTTTTTTTATATAAAATTCATAAATAATAACTTATTTTCTTCAGGAGCTGAGCAACCAGCAACTTCATCTAATCCAAATCAAATTGGATTCGAAATAGTACCATCAGAGCGCGACAAGCTGACCAATTAGGTATAAAAAAAAACAAATCGAAACTAATCAAGAAGCACATAAAAAGGTGTACTGTTCTAGCGCTTTTGCCAAGGGAGGTAATGGACAACGCCTGGCTATATATTATGTCACAAATTCCCAATAACGAAAAACTAGTCAAATTTAATGATTATTACGTACGAACTTGGCTAACCGAAACTTCTTTTTTTGTCCACAAGTGGTGCGTCTACAATAGCCAGCACCGTACTACAAATATGCTTGAATGTTGGCATTCTGTTATAAACAAAAAAATTACCTGTAAACCACAAAATATTGCCCAGTTTTTGACATTATTACAAAAGGAGGACCAATATCAACAGACTTTGTATCTGAGTGGTTCTAACATTACAAAAAAGTCAGACACCACAATTGAGTTCGATGAACACCTTACTGATACATTGACTAATCTCAGACAAGGACAAATAAATATTTAATTGTGCATAGAACTCCTTGTTTTATAAGACAGCATAAAAATATTTATAAATACGATACTCCTGGGTTTTATATTTTTTAAGATTAGTTTGTGATTGTAGACTTTCCTTAGTCACATTTTTTATTGTTTCATTTGATAGGTTTTATAGAAATTTCAACTACTGTGAAAGATATTGTGATTATTGTAGGTTGTTTTTACAAGATTTTCATTGCTTTTATTTAGGTTGTACTTGATTACTATCTGTGATTTAACTGAACTCCTTATTTTATAAGACAGCATAAAAATATTTATAAATACTCATGGGTTGTTCCATGGTAACTCGTGTTACATGCAGAACATTTTTTTATTAAATATTGGAGGTTTTCATAAACCGTTAGTAAGATTCATTTATAAAATTATAGTATTTAACGACATGATTGATTGTCCTTGTGTCTGATTTATAAAAAAAAATGTAATAATGTAATATAAATTTCATGAAAATTTTAAATGTGTTAGTAACTCGCGTTACCATTTTCGAACATCACGTTTTGAGGGTAAGATTGCCTTGAAATTTTCTGCGAATTTCGTGGCAATTTTTGATAGCTAAGGTAAAAATAAAATCAACAAGATATCATTAAGATTTGTTTCAATAAAAAAAGCCAAGTCTAATGAATACTTTTTAATATAATTTAAAAATTATCTGGTAACTAACTTTAATACTTAAACCAGGACCAGTTTATAGATTTATTACACAGAAAAAAACAAAAACAAATTACAATAGCAGTCAAATGTTTATAATTTTAATTTTAATAGAGATAAAGGTATATTATCATCACTACTGTCGCTATCAGATCCATATACTTCTTCATAATAGCTTTGTTTATTCTTGATGCCCATATTAAGCTCTTCTGATGTTTGGGCCATTTGCAGTTTACGATTTTGCCAAAATATTATATGACATTCGGATATTCCCATGATTGCGGGTGCATCAGAGAAAATTTATTCCAAATTCATATCTTTTGCTGTGTATTCAATTTCTTCGGGTGAAACGTTTATCACTTTTACAGAGGAGTCTTTCGCTGCATCGACAAATTGCTCAGCGTTGAAGACAACAGCTTTTCTCTTCATGACTTTATTTCTGACAGCTCTCTTTAAAGCCCCACCTATGCCGTCCACAGGCCCTTTCCCATGGGATGTTGCGAAATAGTTCCATACTAAACTTACACCATTCCTTTCTTCAAGAATTTTAATGCTATTAGCAATGAATTTGTTTTTATATTCCGAGCTTGGCCCATCTGACCACAAGTGCACTTTTTTTACAGTCTCTGGCAGCTCCTTCAAGATTCTATTAATATATATTATGGCTGTTTTTTTATCGTGATGGCGGTCATCGGACACGATAACGATTGGATGTTGTTTTCCAGAGAACCAAAGCGAAACAGTGAACAGAGTTACTTGGGGTTGAACCCAATGAAAGCTTTGAATTTCATCCTATGCAATGTAAGTGAAATTCTCTGAATAGTCCACCTGTACTAAAGCGAAGGCTGGTTCATTACTGTTCAATGACTTTATAGCATCTCTGTCCTTTTGATAGCAGTTTGCTTGACATCTTTTTATATAAGAGTGTTCAACCAGCATTCTTTTCTAGGATTATTACAAATGACGCCAGCAATAAAATCGTGATTGTACCTAGGGTTTTCACATACATTGTGCAGCGCGTTCAATGCTAAGGCGTAGTTCTCATGGTATTTACAAAGGCAAACATTATGAGGAAGTTTGTTGGACAGATAGACATGCTTAGGTCTCAATTCTGAAAACTTGCTTTTTTTTAACGATATCTCCGTGTTCTTTTATAAACAAGGCATGCCTTTCAGAGAGAGAAGAATATAAATGTCGAATCTGTAATTTTTCCTTTGTTCCGTTTTCATTTCGAATGCTGATAAAGTCTTTAAGACCCGGAGCTTGTCGGCTTATATCGTCTCGTTCGTAGAATTCTTTAATAAGTGTAATCACTTCGTCACTCAGCGCCTATGCATGTTTTTTCGGTTCTACTTGTGAGGTAGAGGGTTCTGCAACATCACTGTCATTAAGAAGTTTACTAAGAACCATTTTTTTCTTTCCTGGACATTTAGGTAAAGCTCTTCGAGCACGTGCCGCTGCCTTTCCTAGGGCCTGAGGAGAGCTGAATGATGAAATATCTGCTTGATCTTGAGAAATTTGCATAAGTTTTTTCAATCTGAATTTAGCTATTCGTTCTTTCGTTTTCTTTCTTTCCTTACAAATTACTGATTTCTTTTTTGATGCAGGTAGGTTATCAATTTCAATTTTCTTCTTTGCTCTACTTTATCGACATGTTTCACGATGTTTCTTTTTATAATCGTCATATTTTCCTTCACTTTTTAATTTTTCCCTTCTTCTTTTCATTTTCTCAGCAGCCGAGAGTGGCATTTCATCTTAAAATAAACAGAAAATAATATAAACATTAAGTTATAAAAATATATATATCAGAAACTCGTGCTACATACAAGTAACGCGAGTTACCGGTATCAATAGATCTTGATGTATGGTATTTTCCATGTTTTCCAGTTTATCCACTGACGTCCATGAAGTCATCCAAGTGTTCACGGATGTTTCCATTATCAGACATTCTCTTTAGGATTAGCTTTTTTAAGAGTGTTGCCTTTCGGGCGTGGCCTTTGCTCTCATAGATTTGTTTCAAGATTTCCCATACCTCTGTCGATGTGGCTGCATTTTTACTTTTTTTTTTTTAAAGACTGCATGCCGCCGTAGTACAGTGATACAACCCTCCATCAACCGAATTTCTATCCCCTAGACCAACCTCTTGGCTCGCAATCTGGAAACAATGCAAGAACTTTGCTCATAAATAACTACTTTGTTCAACTTCAATTTCTTGAATATATTTTTGGTGCCTAAGTTGCTCTTTTGCTGTTTGTAATTGGATTTCCACCATTTTTTTTTGTCTCTGACAACTTTATAAATGAATCAATTAAATTTTTTTCTTGGGATTTGCAACCGTTTTCTTGCTTGTTGTTGCTGCATCAATAGGATTGGGATCTAAATTACAAAAAAAATAGTAAGATTAAATGTAAAGTATAATATGGTATGCAATATCTCAAAGGTATTTTAACACATATTTAAGACCAAAGAATTTAAATTTCCTAATACTAAGTAATAAAACTAACCTGCTTCGGAGACTGCCAATGCAGGATCAAGTTTTTTCTTAATAATATTAAGCCTTTTGCCCTGTTTCGGACGAGGGGTAATTGCTTCCTCCTTTACACCATCAAACCACACATCAATTGGATCAGTCTGCTCGGTGCTTGGCAACATTTCTTGTTGTTGCTTCATAAAGTCAGCATCACTGTCGTAAACAGTATACATGCCCTCTCAAGAAGGCCCAATCGAGGACTTTACCGTTTCTAAAAGTGGGTCGTCAATAGTCGTCATCAGGAGATGGCGGTGGCCCTCCACCTGTAAACATTAAAATATTTAACAGAACAGACAATTACAAAAAAGTTTCAAGTAACAAAAGCTCCGACAGCGGCTAAGAGCATTAAAAATTGATTTCAGCTACTTAATTGATGTAATTTTTTCTTTTTTTCTTAGCACACTATAGTTTGTAGACACTATGAATTTTGAAGTTACATAATATTAATAGGAAGTTACTCATTTTGATGTTATTTGGTTGCTAAAATATTAGTTTTTAGATGCTCATAGTTTGTTGGTCGATAATTTAATAGACAAGAATTCTATTTATTATGTTACATAACACTTTTATTAGGCCTAAGTTGTTTTAGAGCTAAGTTTGTGCAATCGGGCAGCAAATATTGACAACACCCAATTATTTATTTTAATTACTTTACTGCAACACAAACACAAGTACGTACAGCAAAAAAACGGTCTTTTAAATAACTATATAAGAATAAGAATAAGAATAAGAATAAGAATAAGAATAAGAATAAGAAATATTTATTGCCAAACACACGAAAAAAATTAGTGCAATCAGATTAAAATAAAAAAAGAACAAAAGACACAAACAGTTCATACACAAAATATAAACATTTAAACATTTGGACAAATGGGAATAACTCAGCAATTTTTCTGACGCTGTCATACAGTGTGCAGTGCTGGTTTTCAGTAATCCCCAGCTCTTAAGGTAGTGTTCAGAGCATAAAGTGTTAGGGGTAAGTACACAATAAAAAAGAACGGTTGTAATTGTGTAAAGTGTCTGATGTGTAGTGTTATGTATGTGTAAGAAATAATAGTGACTATTATTTTAAACTAAAATACGTTTAATGTAGTGTAGTGAATGTTGAGTTTTAGATGAGGGGCATGTTTACAATTTGCTTGGAGATAAAATGTTTTACTTAATAATATATATTTAAAAGAAAATTTACTTTAAGAGGATGCTTCAAATTTTCACCTTGTTTTTGTCGCTGTAGAAGTATTGCCTTAAACTTAGCTTTAAAAGTTTTAGTACACATTTTTTCTCTTAACGGTGGCGGTAGATTGTTCCATATTTTTGATGCCGCATGTTTGAAACATCCTTCGTATCCTCTGGTTTTATGCTGCGAAATGAAAAGTAAGTTCTGGAGTTTAGATCTTGTATTAAAGTTGTGGCCATCCTTGCGCCATTTAAATTTCTCGAACAAATATTCTGGGTTTTTACTCCAAAGTATTTTTTGTGTTGTGCATGCAATATGTTATTCCCTGCGTGCCTTCATATTGAGAATTCCATTTTTATTAAGATATGGAGTTATGTGAGTTCGTTTTGGGATTTGAAAACAATACCTTGCACAAGCGTTTTGTATCCTTTGAATGGCCCGCTCAGTTTTTTTAAACAGTCGAGGTCCATATACAGCACTACAGTAGTTCAATGGCGAAAGAATGATCAAATCTGTAAGGAGCACACGTATATCAACTGATAGGTAATTTCGTATATTATACATAACTTTTAGCTTATAGAATGCAAATTTAATCTTGTCGGTCACATGTTTTATAAATCGCATTTCACTGTATATGGTCAAACCTAAGTTTTTTGCCTCATTAACTTTGGGTATTTCTGTATTTTCAATTAACAACTTTGGATTGAATTCATTTACTTTTTCAATTTGTCTTTTCGTCCCTATAATCATAATTTTAGATTTTAATGGATTTAATAATAGTGAATTACGCTTAGCCCATGTACTTATTCTATTTAAATCTTGGTTAATTAATTCTATTGCCTGAACAGTGTCGTTGCCGTCGAATGAGTGGTATATTTGAGTGTCGTCAGCGTACAGATGACATTTAGTGTTCTTTATATTATCAACTAAGTCCGCTGTAAATATAGAGAACAAGATAGGACTTAAAATTGAACCTTGTGGAACACCCCGCGATAGATAGGCCGGCTTAGAACATATTTTGTCCCCGTTAGGGTTTTCTGTTACAACTACTTGTTTCCGGTCACTAAGAAAAGATGTGAACCATTTACAAGTACCTTTGGAAAAACCGTAACAAGCCAATTTAGCTACTTTTACCTATATCAGATTCTGTTATGAGATCGTCAATTACTTGTAACAAAGCAGTTTCCGTTCCATGCGCCTTTCTAAAACCTGATTGCACTTTAGGTATAATATTTTCTTTGTCAAGTTATTCTAACATTTGTTTCAGGACAACTTTCTCTATTATTTTACTAAATGTAGGCAAAATGCTTACAGGACGAAGATCTTTGAACGAAGAGAGTGTTCTCGACATTATTTGATTTTGGTAGTGGCTTCACTAGAGCCACTTTACAAGATTCTGGAAAGGTATTTGTTTCTATAGACTTATTTACTATGTTCGTAATGACTGATAATGATTGAGGTAAAGTTAATTTCAACATTTCAGCATTAATAGAGTCATGTCCAGTGGCATTTGTTTGTATATTTGAAATTATCTTGGCTATTTCCTCTTCCGAAGTTGGTTTAAGCATAAAATAACTTGTCGTTTTCTTATTATTAGCAAAATGTGAAATGAGATCAAAATCAACACCGCCGTCAGTTGGCAAGTTTAGAAAATTATCATTTATTACGTCTGGGTCATTAAGATGGTCAGGTATATGAGCCTTATTAAAATTGCTGGTGATAGAAGTCTTTTTGAGATATTTCCACATAACTTGGGGATTATTTTTATTTTTATTTACGTAATGCTAAAAAAAAGCAGCTTTTTCTCTTTCGATTGTGGCCGTGACTAAGTTTTTTAGTCTTTTATAATACTTCTTAGCAGAATCTTTTTTTGTTTTATGTGCCTTAACTAGAGCTTTGTCTCGGATAGACATAATTAATTTTACTGTCTCGGTTATCCATGGTTTTGGTGCTTCCTTAATTTCATTTTTCCATGGAGAGTGTTTATCAAACAAAAGTAAGACATACTCATTAAATAGCTTGATCATGTCGTTTACCTTTTCTAACTCTAATATGCTATTCCACGTTATTGATTCCAAGTCAACTCTAAAACTATTTTCATCGATTGTATTCAATGAGCGTGTCATAATAAATCTTTTAACAGGTTTAGGTTTCCGAATATTAAAATCAGCCAGCACTATAGCATGGTCACTTATTGCTCTGTTATGGTAGACCGTGATTTTTTTACATTTATGTGGTGTATCGGTAATAATCAAGTCGAGCAAGGTGTTCGATTTGTCACTTATTCTCGTAGGTTCATTAACCATTTGCTGTAGATTCTGTTGAGAGCAAAAGAGGAGTATTTGTTTTGCCTTGGAGGAATTCAGAGGTATGGGTGGTGTCAGGATGCCGATGATCAGAGTCACATGCCACGTGGTCGTTGATACGTTGATCTCGTAAATAATAGCACAGCCAGATGGTTTACAATGTCTGTATTAATAATCTAATGTTACACACTTTACACACAACGCGATGCACTAGATAAAAGACGATAGTATGGGTATCAGACATGATGAAGTTACAATATAGCCTCATAGTGGGAACAGACAAGTTTCTTCGCACCCAGTTACTTTGACCACGCACCAAAGAAAAGTGTTTACCTAATCCTATTTCAAAAGTCGTATGTCTTCTCCAGTCGGTCGTTCGTGTAACTCTGTCAAAAACCATGTCCAAGCGTGGTATAACCAAAACGCTTGCGTCCCCTTTCTTTCAAATTCTTCTTTCTTTTTTCTTTCAAATCTGATTGGGTCACTGAATCACTATAGAAAACTGTACAGAACTAAAAATAAAATATCACCACAGACAAACTATCGGCGTACAGCGCCATCTATTGACAACGCTACCAAATTGTGAGTCAAGCAAAGAATAGACAGTGAATGACATTTTCGTTCGCAAATTCGTTCGATGACAGATCTGACTCGCAATTCGTTCCAAAATAATTGTTGTCGACTGCAAACTTTCCCTTGAATTAGGAACCACAGTCTGTCCTAACTATTTCTGGTATACCAAAACGAGCAAATGTTTCCTTGCAACATTTTATTACAGTGTTTTCTGTCAAATCATGCAATTTAAATACCTCAATGTAACGAGAATAATTATCAATTAGAACAACATACCATGTATTTTCATGTTTAAACAAATCAATCCCTATTTTTGCCATACTCTAGATGGTATCTCATCTAGAACTAATGGTTTTTTATCATTACTTCTTTCCTGCACATATTGTGGACAGTTTTCAATCAATATTTTTATCTGAGATGACAATCCCAACCACCACACCGACTGCTTAGCTCTTTCCCTACATTTTGTAATACCTAAATGTCCCTCATGTATATCCTTTAATACGATTTGTTGCAAGCTTGCTGGTATGACTAACCTTGAATTGTACAATAAAAACCCTTCTTGTACTGAGAAATTATGTCTAAACTGATAGTAGTTACGCATTAGTATTTGATGTTGATTGAGCTATCTTTTAACTGTGTATTCACTTAAAAAACAGCATACCTCACATTTTCCCTGATCTTTTTTAATTTTGTTTAATTTTAAATCTGCCCAGTGACACGATGAAATAGAAATAGAGATGAATGATATGTATAATTTACATTTAAAACATCTTTAGCTTCTGTTTTAGTGTATTGTAGTGGAGCTCTAGATAACGCATCATCTATCACTAGTTTTTTTCCTGGAACATAAACAACAGTGTACTTGTACCTCATTAAATGTAATCTAAACCTCAGCAGTCGCGGTGTTAAATCATTTATTGGCTTAGTTTGTAATATTTGTACCAAGGGTTAATGATCTGTTTCAAGCAATACTTCTATCCCTACAACAAAGTCTCTAAACTTGTGTACCGCCCATGATAATGCTAAACACTCTTTCTCTATTTGAGCATAGTTTTTCTCAGAATTATTTAAAGTTCTGCTTGCGTATGAGACAACTTGTATTTTCCCTTCACTATCCTCTTGTAATAGTACAGCTCCCAAGCCATACGAACTACTGTCTGCCGATATAATTATTTTCTTTTCATGATCACAGTGACTTAGAACTGGAGCCTGTTGAATCATTTGCTTTATTTTAATAAATGCCTGTTCCTGAGAAATATCCCAGTTAAATGATACCCCATCCCTAAGAAGCTCATTTAGTTGCTCTAAGATATTTGTTTTATCTGGAATAAACAGTCCCACATAATTTACCAAGCCCAAAAATTGCATTAATTCCTTTTTATTCCTTGGCTTTTTAAATTTATTTATACTCTCTACCCTATCAGGATCTAAAGATATTCCTCCAGGAGTGATAGTATGTCCTAAATATATCACTTTACTAACGCCAAAAATACATTTCTGTTTATTTATAGTTAAACCCTCATTTGTTAATCGAGTCAGCACCTCTCTTAACAACTAATCATGAATTTCATTGTCCTTAGCATACAACAAAAGGTCATCAACATGACTAACTACTCCTTCTAAGTCACTAAACAAACCGGAGAACTTCATAAAGAAGTACTCCAGTGCACAATTTAGACCCATAGGCAATCTGTTGTACATAAATCGTCCAAAAGGTGTTAATATGGTAGTTAGCTTGCGAGATTGCTCATCTAAACCAATCTGATAAAAACCCGAGGTTGCATCTATTTTAGGGAATATTGTTGCCCCATTGAGCCTGCTCAAAGGGTTTTCTACTTTACGTATTGGAAATATTGGCCTCAACATATTCTTATTGACCTGTGTATAATCTCCACATATCCTTACTTCATTTTCACCCTTGGGTACAGTGAACCCGTCATTTCGAAAAGGGCACGAGTAAAACTTTTCAGGATCAACAAAAATGTATTTCTTACAAAAAAAGTCTATGTTGCTACAGAAACTGAATACAGGAGGAGAAAAATAAAAAATATACATAATTTTCAAGTTTTATTTTGTACATTAAATAAAAAAAATTCTTACTGATATTGTTAATTAAATTTTCTGGACTCATGCCCTTTTCAAAAAGACCTCTGTTATGTTCCTACAAATCAAAGGAGTTAATGTTAGTCTTCTTGATTTTCTTGATATTTATTGTTTGCTGAAGTTGTTGGCCATGCAAAAACCTCTGTATAGAAATTTTGGTACTCTACAGGAATATATCTTTCAAGTTTTTTCAAATCTGCCATTTTCTTTTCATTGATTGGCACTTTACCAGCATATGGTATTACTTGATGGTAAGGGGGGCCTGGTACCCATCCTCTGTAAGAGTTGGAAATCGTGTCTGACTAAACAATCAATGGAATCACGTGTTGTCACAAGACCTGGTGTGGTCTTGGAAAATGTGAAATGTGACACCTTGGAAATAGCAAAAGTCACTTTTCCGTCTTTGGGTACTCCTCCGCCATAGGAATCCACAGATAGCATCAGTTTCTTGTAATGGTTCGGCCACCATTTTTTTATGTCTATAATATCTTCAGTTTTAGGCCTTCTTATTTCAAAATTTTCATTAGCTTCAGCGATAAGATTTTCATACTCGGTTGGTGTGTAAATCCTGTCATAGTTTCGGATATGTCTCTTTGCAGTCCCAAACATTCTATCATTTGGCAGGAATGAATGACCTCTTTTGGGTAATATTGTATCTCCTTTATATTGTTATCTTGTTCAGCTACCAGTGATAAAAGAATGCGGACCATTGAATGATTCCGATTTTGGCCTGCACAACCATCTGAAAAAAGGTGCAGTTCTTCGGCATCATAACCGATATTTTTTTAAATATAATCCAGCACAAAGGTACCTATTTTGTTAGGACCTTTGTTAGCGACTCCCTCACAATAAGAGTAAAAGACTGATTTACTAGTTTTCAGATCATATATGCAAAACTCATACAGCCATAGTTGACGGAGGTAAAAAAGTGGAAGTGGCAAAATTTTGCATATAGTCAAACGCAATCCCATACACCTTTGGATCATTCTTGCACTTAGTTTCCACTTCCTGATTTTTTTGTAAAATTTATTCGCTTGTCTTTTGTGGATATCAATATCAGCTTGATAGACTGTTTTTGCATTGGCATTTATATGTGGATTTTTTAGTTTAACCTTTAACTCTTTACACAGAGCACAGACATCAATCTGTTTTCGTCCAAACGATAAGCTAAAATTTTCCTGGAAATATTTTAAGAAATACTTATATTTATCAGGATAATCTGGATATTTTTTTTCATATAATTCGTGCATAATTTTCCTATTGAGTTTTTCATCTAAATAATTTTTTTTAAATATTACTAGTTACAAGAAAAATTTAATAAAAACACAATTTTCAAAATATTTCGGCTTCTTCTATGAGGCCGTCATCAGTTGAATGACAGTTAAAATCTATGCTACTGACTATTTACAGAAAAAAATAATATACATATATATAAAAAAATTTACTATTAGAACAAATAATTAATTCTATTCCGTCTTTTGGTCTTTTGAGAATTTCCATCGTTCTAGGTTGATCAGACCTTGAGACGACGTTTTCCTCGTTCGTCGAGTCTACGAGCTGTCCTTGGTTTGCTAACTTAGCTTGTGCTCCAGTCATGACTGATATAGTATGTTCTTTCATCTCCTTGAGGTCCTTAGACGTTAGCGGAAGTCGACTCAACGCATCTGCAGCTGCATTATGCCGACCCGGAACGTATTCGATCTCAAAATCGTACTCTTCTAAATACAATCTAAATTTTGTTAATCTAATAGTGGGATCGGTCATAGTGAAAAGATAGATAAGTGGCTTATGATCTGTTACTATTTTGAATTTTCTGCCGTACAAATAAGGTCTAAAGTGTTTTATTGACCAAACAATAGCTAAGAGCTCTAAATCGATAACCGGATATCTCGTTTCTGCCGGTTTTAAATTTCGACTAGCATAAGCCACCACTTTACCGTTACTGTTTGACAAAATTGACCCAAGACCTACCCTTGAGGCGTCAGTTTGCAACCTGAACATGTTAGTATCTGAAAAATCTGGGTACTCTAATACAGGTGGGGACATTAAGCAATTTTTTAGGGTCTGAAAAGTTTTTTCGCATTCAGAAGTCCACTTGAAGTGTGCATTCTTTTTACATAACTGAAAAAATAAATCAAATACCTTGAGACGTGATTTTATGCCCTAGATATAAAATTTTTAAGGGTTTAATTTAAGATTTACCTTACGTAATCGCTCTAATACTTCAATAAGATTCTTATTATGAGTTTCTATAGAATTTCCTATCACGACGCAGTCATCGAAATACACAAAGCATTGCTTATAATTTAATCCTGACATGGCAATTGTCATTAATCTGGAAAAACACTTGGACTAGTTTTGAGTCCCATTGGGCAGCGTTTCATCTGATACATTTTATCAGTAGTAAAAGCTGTAAATTTTCGTGAATCCTTATCTAGTGCTAACTGATACATCTTGTCGACTGAAAATGCTGTATATTTCCTAGAATTTGGTGACAAGGTCACTTGATTGGAATTCACAAGATTGGGAAAGGTCAAGTTTAGAAAAGTATATACTGCCGTTTAATGAATCTAAAATTTCAGTAATGTTAGGCAAAGGGAACTTATCATCTTCAATTCTATTATTTAACTGTCGATAATCTATTACAAGTCTCTACTTCCTTTCTCCTGTCTTGTCTGATTTTTTAGGAACCAGTAAAACTGGGCTAGACCGCTCCGAGGTGGTCTCCTCAATGATATCAATATCGAGCATCTGCTGAATTTGCTTCTGTAATTCTCCCTATAAAGCATGAAGGATCCGATAAGGTTTTGTATAAACCGGACTAACATTTTCCTTCAAGTTAATTTTATTTTCCAATAAATTATAAATAACTTATCTCCAGGAAGGTGGAAAACATCGGCATATTTTGTACAAATGTTCTCAACACTTCTTCTTTCGTTCGCTTGTAAATAACTGGGCAAATTCAATAATTCAAACAATAATTTAACTCTATCGGCTGAATTTGTCCGTTCCGCAAAATTACAAACTTCAAAATTACATAAACTATAGACCTGTAAATCTGCAAAATTTATACTCAACTCATTTTCCGTTATGTTCAAAACTTTCAATGGAATTTTACCATCTTTGGGCTTTGCGCTAACCCCTGCTACAAAAATACCTTTCCTAATTTCCTTCGCTAAGATAACACAGTCTGAACAGTGCAGAGTAGATATATAACGTATCACTTCACATCGAGGCGGAATAATATCTTCATACCTAGTCTTGTCCAAAATATCTATTATTACCGATTCACCTTGGTTATGCAACGTTACGGTAGAATTTTGGTAATCAATAAGGGCTCTATACTTGTAGAAAAAATCTTGTGCCAAAATTCCGTCTGTTTTATTTATTTATTTATTCAAGGAGAAAAAACAGAAACAAATACAACTTAGACTTAATAACTATGATATTTAAACTAGTTTAGATGTATCTATTTCCTTGACATTCTCACAGATAGGATCAGACGAGTAAAATTATGTAGATTGAGAAAGTAATAACTAGACTTTTTTAAACTTAATCATAACTTAATTATAACTTAAAAGTAAGCATGCGCATGCAATCTTAAAAATAAAAAGAATAAATAAAAATAACATGGAATCTACATGAAATTTGAATTACTGTTTGATTTTGTTGTTTAACGCTTTCTTAACTTTATTTTTAAAACTATTTCGTGAACAATTAAAGAAATCAATGTTCAGAACATTTACACTCTTGCACATACGATATATTGGGGCTCTTTTGCCATTTTGTGTTCTAGTCCTCCTGAGATAAAATAAATACTTGGATATAGTGCTACGTTGACGGAGACTTGGAAGACGAAAATCAACTTGAGATAAAAGATCTGGGCATTTGTATTCTCCAACGCATATACTACGAAGGACAACGGAGTCGGCCAGACTTCTTCTGTCGGTAAGAGACATTAGCCCAAACTTGACTAAAAGATCATTGTAAGAAAGACGGCTATGCCTGAGACGATAGTTTAAGGCGCGCACAAATCTCTTTTGGATCATCTCAACTTTTTGGACATAATAGTCATAGACTGGATTCCATATCGAAGAGGCATATTCCAATTGTGACCTAACTAAAGATTTATATAAAATGATGTAAGTAAAGGGATTTTTAAAACATTTTGCTACTCTTAGAATAAAACCCAACATTTCTTAACCATGTTTTCGATATGGAAATTAAATGTTAATTTTGTGTCGAATAGTACGCCCAGGTCCCGAATTTGCGTGACATTTTCTAAGGTGTTATTCCCAAGTTTGTAGTTAAAAATGTGTTTTGTTCTCTTCTTAGAAAAAGCCATTACCTTGCATTTATTCTCGGCAAGTACTAACTTATTATTGATACAGTAAGCGTATAATCTGTCTAAGTCCTCCTGTAATTGCCGAGAATCGACATTGGTATCAATACGTTTATATATTTTTAAATCATCTGCATACATTAAAAACTGAGAGTGATGAAAACAAACTATAATGTTTTAACAGCGAAACCGGTAAGGGAAATTAATATAAATAAGTGGACAAGTACAAGTGTTTATCAAACAAAAAATGTTTCAAAAGTTCCACCAAGTGCCAACAATCACGAGCATCAACTCCAACTATAATGTCGTTAATAAATATAATAAAAAGTAAGGGACCCAAAATTGAGCCTTGTGGGACACCAGACGTAACAGTAGTATACGGTGAAATATGACCATTAAGTGCAACTGCTTGGTGTCTCATGCATAAATAAGATGAGAACCATCGCAGCAAATTGCCTTTTATTCCATTTAAGTAAAGTTTTCGCAACATAAGTTTATGGTCTACTTTGTCAAAGGCCTTGCGAAAGTCAGTATAAATGGAGTCTACAGCCAATCCATTATCCAATGATTTAAAAATAAAGTTTGTGTGAATTAAAAGGTTTGAAACAGTTGATTTCGACTTCACAAAGCCATGCTGTCGTTCATCTAGAGTTGGTTCGAAATAAGGATATACTTTATTATGTATTAATCTCTCAAAAACTTTGGGTATTATACTTAATATTGAGATGGGACGATAATGTTCAACAATGTTGAGCATGAAAAATTCTTAAATACATAAAACTTTTGATTAAAACTAAGCCCGTTACATTTAAATTCTAAGTAAATATATCCTTCAGAGACTAAATTACCACTTACTCCTTTTATAGTAATATTTTCTATCTGTAACCTATTCAATAAATCAAACCTATTTTCTAGCCATTCGTATCGAATAACACATAAGGACGCACCATTGTCCACTAATAAGTTTAAATCGCGAGATTTCACGTCGCATGTGCTATTACTATACCATTATTTATATTTAGAACAAAGTTAGTCTCGAAAAAACTGATTAGAGTTTTTAACTCATTACCTACATTTCTTTACTGCAATGCGCACTGCGCCTGCTGTTTAAACAGATTTCGCTGAATGTGTGAAACGTGAGGATTGCTACGGCGTTGACGTTCGTGGCCGGTTCTTTGACCTCTGCCAGCAGCTGAGCCTCGGGGGCTCCAGTTTCTACCGAAATTATTCGATTTATTCGCATAATTATTACGATTATAATCATAATCATAATCATAATCATATTATTTATTTGTACATTAAAGCCACACCTGGCACACAAATCATTTTATAAAACACACAGTAAAATCGATTCATAAAAATAAAATAAAAAGTAAATAAATCACATATTAATAGGTAAACCGAAATTATTAAATGTCTACATATTCACAAGTAAATAGAATATATGTAAATAAAAAAAATTAAAGCAATGAAGATGTCAAGTACAGGTAATAATGAAAATAATTATTATAACAGTCATAGTAACAAAACTATTAACAAATAGGAAATTAATATATATTAATAATAAGTCTTCTGTCCATTGTTATAGTTCCTATAGTTATGGAATCTTCTCCTATGTGAGAATTTGTTTGTGTGTCCGTTTGTACGTTCTGTTTTCATAATTTGATGCCCGTTATTATTAGAAAATGTATTTACGGACATTGATTGCTCGTCTAAGGCAGTTCTAATCGCTTCCGATAACGAAGAAAACTGTCGAAAAGCGATTATAATGTTAAGACGCTTGTCCGTCAAACCGTCGGCAAATCTTTTTATTGCGATTTTTTCATTGATAGGACGAAGAATCTCATATTTTTGGGAATCACTGTCTGCCTGGGATAACGTTAATCCTACAAATAGATCCTCTCATTCAGAACCAAACGTTTCTATAGTTCTATGTCCCTGCTTACATCTCAATAGTTGAGTCTGGATAGCAACAGCTGATCTTTTGGGCAGTAAACTATCTTTATCTTTCATGTCTCGTAACAAACTGTTCACCGAACTGTAAACTGAACATAAGCGAAGCTTCGGGCTCGCGGAAAGTCTAGTTTTCAAAACAAAATTGACTAACTGTGGTTTAGAGCTTTCGTCTAACATGCTACTATATAATTCTATGCCATCTATTAATTTTTTTGTGACATGCTCCTGTCCCGTCATTACAGGCGAGCCGCCCGGCACTGTGGTTCGCACAGGTGGAGGCCAACTTCCACCTCTCAGGAATTACCTCGGACCTTACAAAATTCAATTATATCACAAGCAACTTGACAGAACAGCAAATTGATTGTCTTGAAGACATCATTCAGAACCCGCTAAAAGAGAATCGTTATGAGTACCTGAAGGCAGGGCTCATCTGCAGGTTCTCTACCTCGGAAGAGAAACGCCTTGATCAACTACTTAGTAGTGAACAATTGGGCACTAGGACACCTTCACAGTTCCTCAGACATCTGCGGTCACTTGCCGGAGCCAATAACGACGTATCAATCTTGCGGCGATTATGGCTACGAAGACTTCCGGAACACATCCAAGCAATCCTAACTGCTCAAGCAGAACTTCCTCTTGATAAAATTGCAGACCTAGCCGATCGCATACAAGAAGTTTCTCCAGCACCATACTCTATTTGTGCTACTCAAGCCCCAACCGCAACAGACCCCCTGCTTGCTGTGACCCAACGTCTCGATCAATTAACACTACAAGTAGCTGCCCTTGCTGAAGACCGTGGTCGTCGCAGGGATTGGAGTTCGTCACGCACCAGGTCAAGGACTCCAAGCGCGGCCAACAATGGTATCTGATGGTACCATAGTAGTTTCGGCGAAAAAGCGCAAAAATGCACAATTTCATGCATTTGGTCTGGATCCAAAAGATCCAATTCCACGCAACAGGAAAACTACAACCGCAGCCAATAGAAGTGGCAACTACTGGCTGCGCGCCATACAGTTGCCGTATTTTTGTAATGGACAGAAACTCAAACTATAAATTTCTCATAGACACCGGGTCCGATGTATGCTGTTTTCCAAAAAAGTTGATGCATGAGCGACTTCAAGCAACCAATTACAACCTAAATGCCGCAAACGGATCAACAATTAAAACATTTGGCACCATTCAGCTTACACTTAATATAGGCCTCCGTCGCGACTACCAATGGAACTGCTTGGTGGCCGACGTAGACTCCCAGAAAGAAAGAAAGAAAGAAAGAAAATATTTATTTGCTGTGATAAGGGTTCTAGAAGTTATTATAATACAGAAGATAAACGCCTTAATCAGCTAGTATTATAGCATGCAAATATTTAAAAATTATGTTTGTCATATATTATTTACAATTTTACAATTAAATACAATTACAGTGGTATGGTTTCTAATGCCTCGTGTATGTATGATCCATAAATTCTTTTATTGAATAGAAGCAATGTCCCTGCAACCATTTGAAAAGCTTACTTTTAAATTTATTTATTGGTAGTGACTTAAGGTCTTCAGGAATGCCATTGTAGATTTTTATGCACATATGTGAACAATTTTTATGATAAAGTGTTGTTCGCGGTGTGAAGTCAACCACTAGTCGGTTAGGATTCCTCGTATTTCTTTGATAAAAATTATCTGCTTTTGCAAATAAATCCAAATGCAGTTTTACAAACTTACAAATTTCAAAAATGTATAGGCAGGGCAGTGAGAGTATATTACATTTTTTGAAAAATGGTTTACATGATTGGTCTGGTGCTATACCACAAATCGCACGAACACATTTTTTCTGTGCTATGAACACCTTCTGTAAGTCCGTTCCATTCCCCCAAATAATAAGTCCGTATCTAAGAACAGATTCAACATATCCTTGATAGGCCGTGAGGGCAGTACAACTAGATGCTGTCTTACGTAGCTTTTTTAACACAAAAACAAATCTATTTAATTTGCTACAAACTTTTAGCATGTGTTCTTTCCAATTTAAGTCTTTATCAATAATAATACCATCATTGGCTCAGATTTTCTTGCCTACTACAAATTTCTTCCAGATTGTAGTAATAAACGCTACTAGCAGCACTAATATAGCAACACCCATCGGACTTACAAACACACAACAAACCAGTGTTACAGCGGTAGCTTTGGAAGTTACTCCATTCAATAATATTCTAATGGAATTTCCAGACATCACGCGACCACCTCTGCCGTGCAGATGTTAAACCGCCGTATAAGAAAAAACGCGGTTTCGAGAAAAACGCGGCTAAATGTTTTGTAAACCAAAAAATATAACATAGGATTTTTTTATTGTTTTTGTGTCAATTGCTTAGCATTTTATCTGTTAACATTGTCACAAGTTTTTTTTAATATAGGATTTGAATCCGTCCAATTAACGTGAAATTTGTAAAACCAAATCGGTTTTGCGTTTTTACTGCAACGAATATTTTGAGTATTTTTTAAATAAATACAGCTTAAACTGCAGTATGTTTAATTGATTACTGCAAATTTCAAATTACTCTCGTCGAAATGGTTGGACGATACACATTGAAATGCAGTAATACGAATCGATACTTATAAGTATTATAAGTTAAGTATTATAGTTTGCTTCAAACGCACAATACAAAAGTTAAATAAAAGATAAGCTTTTAAATATATGTATTGTATATTAAGGTACTTAAAAGGAATAACTTTTATTCAACTAATAAACATAACCTTGTTGCCGTTTACAATTAGAAAAAAATGTTCAGAAAAATTCAATAATCTTTAATATAAATCGTAAGAAATAAGAACACAACGGTATTTATTTACTATTAGTATTCATAATACCTATACTTTCCTCATAAGGAGAAGTGCGGCATCTACAAAAAAGTCGATATTGAGATTTTGGTGCCGTTGGATTCAGTATCTAAATTCCTACGATATGTGATATAAAAAAACGCGGTATCTGCTCTCTAATACGGAAATCCTGTACGAAAAACCGCAGCATCTACAAAAATATTCTGCCTAATACTGATCAAGAAAGCGGCATCTGTTATCAACTGAGAAAAAACACGGCATCTACACGCAGAAGCCGCGTTCTTACTCGGTTTCTGCAGATGCCGCGTTAGCGCTTCGAACGCATCCAAAACTCCCGCCATTTGCTGCAATTCGTCAAATTTTAAAACAATCAAATAATTGTCAGGTGGCGGTCAACGGTCAAAGCGCGAGGTCACTTTTTCTGTTTTGAGGTTATAAACCAGACAATATCTTTGAATAATTACATTTTTGTTCATTTGGTGTTAATTTTATTAACGATTTTTCTATGGACGACAAAAGAAAATTGTATAGCCGCGCAACAAAGTTGGTGGAGATGTGTTCCTTGAAGAAGAGGAAAAAATCCCTTGAAGGTAATAAAATTTTCATTAAATAGGTATTATTTTAAATTGCAAGTTGACTGCTTCTCTGTATGTATCGTTTTTACACTGAGAGCTCAACCTGGAGCCCGAAAACGGACATAAGTTATGTGACGTTATCATTAATCATAGTATACGAAACCACAAGCGATAACTTGTACGACATAAAAGCTGATTGATTTCGTAATTTAGTTACAATATATCAAAGTAATACCTACCTATTAAATTAATGTTGGCTACGTACCGGTACCAGAAGGATGCCAAACGGAACCTTATTACTAAAACTCAGCTGTCCGTCTGTCCGTCCGTATGTTTGGCAGGGGTTCAGTTTCAATAGGTAGCATGTTGAAATTTTCACAGAATACGTAAAACTATGGCTTCTACCAAGGCAAACAATAAAAATAAAAAAAGCCGCCATACAAGAAAAATAGAAAAAGTAGCATTTTTTAACCTTTTGAACCCCCTTTTGCAGAAGTGGTCTTCTCTACCGTAGGTACCTACCCACTTAAGCCTGCACCTCGATACTAAAGAAATACCTACAGCTTATTTTGTGTCTACTATTTATGATTTATTCCATAATTTACCGTCCTTGCAGATTTGAATGCTGCTAAAGTAACTGCTGCTAGTGACATTTTGGCTCCAATCGACTTGAATAAGAACTCCATAAAAGAAACTGATCCAAAGTCAGCTTATAACTCCAAAGCAACCCATCCTGTAAAATATTCTTCAACTCTTGAAAATAAAATACAAGTCGAAGTATTGGATATTTTTCAACAGAATGTCGATACGATAGACTTGACTAAAGGAGTCTATGGCACAGCTATTGAATCAACAGTATCTAGAGATGTCGAGAAAATAGAGATTATTTGTTCTGGTAATTCCTCAAGCTTATACCAAGCTCCACAAAAACAAACAGAGTCATCTTTTTTACTTGAAAATAGTATGGAAATGGATGGTATTCCAATCGAAATAGATTCTTTTCCTATTGAAACTTGAAACATTTTTGAAATTTCTGATACAACTGAAAAACTACCTCCATATTCAGTAAAAAGTGTGCTCACTGTACCTGCTACTACAAGCTTTCAAAACATGCCAATATTCTCAAAAGATGGCATACTTATTGCATCTGGTAGTGCTGGCAAAAACCAAACTGAGACGTTTGAGAACTTAGCAACTTATTCAGAAAATGGTGCGAACATTGAAAGTGCAATTAATATTCAAAATAAGACTGATAATACAAACCCAACTTATTACGAAAATGGTGCGAATATTGGAATTGATATTAATGTTCAAAATATGACTGATAATACAAACCCGACTGAGATGTCTGAGAACTTACCAACGTATTCAGAAAATGGTGTGAACACTGAAACTGCTAATAATGTTCAAAATACGATTGAATTTACAAAAATAGGCACAATCCGGAAGAGAGCAATATCTAAAGAAACAAAACAACAAAAAAAGCAGAGAAAAAATGAAAGCTTGGCTAATGAACACCAAGTACTCGAGCCATGTAATAACGACATATGTAAAAAGAAGTGTTTAACAAAAATTTACCAAGAAACTCGAACGAAAATTAACCAACAGTTCTGGCAACTCGATTGGATTCTGAATAATTGTGAACGCTTTGAGGTAAATAGACGCACGACAAAAAATGAATCTGCTAGAAAGAACACGTTCAAATATTACCTTAAAGATGATAACGGAATAATTCGGGAAGTCTGTAAGGTGTTCTTCCTAACAACGCTAGGTTATAAAAAATCGAATGACAGAGTACTTCATGATGTGCTCTCTAAAACACCTAAAGACCAGTTCTGACCAAAGGGGTAAGCAACCACCTCCAAACAAAATATCAGATGTGGAGTTTCGAGAACATGTAGAGTCTTTTAGACCAACAATTTCGCATTATCGCAGAGAGCACGCTCCTAATGTCAGATACTTGCCGTCTGACATTTCTATTACTATAATGCACAATGATTTTCAATCTAAATACCCTGAAGTCAAAATGTGCTATGACACATACCGGCAGAAGTTAAAATTAATGAAAATCTCTTTTGCAAAACTCGGCCATGAGGAGTGCTCGGAGTGCGAAGGAATGGACTTGCATGAGCATAACAGAGAAAATATCCAAGAAGGCTGCGAAATATGCAAGTCGTGGAAAATTCACAACGAAAAATATACGACATGTCGTGCATTGTATTCTAAGCAAACTGACAACACTGTAAAGGGTACTGAAGCTACTCACTTTTCAGCTGATCTAGAAAAGGTTATAATGCTTCCTCGGGTAGATACCTTCAAAGAAGTTTTATTTACGAAACGATTGACAGTGTACAATGAGTGTTTTGTGCCCATTGGAGAAAATAGTGCAACAGCACCTTTCGCAGCAGTTTGGCACGAGGGAATAGCAGGACGAAACAAGGAACAGCTAATAAGCACTTTCTATGCATTTCTGATGAGCCAAAGAGACACCGAAGAACTCACAATTTGGCTGGACAACTGTTCTAGCCAAAATAAAAACTGGTGCTTGCTGAGTTTCTTCGTGTATATCATTCTCGGGCAACATAGCATGTCGCACCTTGATTGTTAATTATTTTGAGCCTGGCCACACATTTATGAGTGCCGATCACTTTCATCACCAAATCGAGTTATCGCTGAAAAAAGCGAGAAAAGTGTATGATTTTCCAGACTTTTGCGATGCAGTGAAGTCTGCGGGAAATAAGCCACCTAACGTCAAGATTATGGACTATACAGACTTTTTCAAATGGACCGATCACTCATCTGCGCAAAAACTGAAAGACCCTACGCGTCCTAAAATATCGGATCTAGTTTGTATAAAAGCAATTAGAGGAGAATATACCCTCAAATACCGTCTGACTTATGACGAAAATGAAGAGTTTAAGGAGTTAAACTTTTTAAAATCATCTACTATGAAGAAAGGAGGTATGCCTTTTCCCTCGCATCACAGTGCTCCAAATGGTTTTCCGAAAGAAAAAATAAATAATATCCTTCACAGCCTAAGGAAAATACTGCCTGAAAACAGAAAAACGTTCTGGAGAAATTTGCCTGAACAAATTGCTGAAAACAAAAACGATACTAATAAGAATCGTAAAACACGTGGGAAACAATGTTAATAATACTTTATATTCTCTAGATAAGTTATGTATTAAATAAAAAGTTACAAATTATTAACAATTTTGTCTATTGTAGTTGCCGCTGTTTTGATTTTTCTGACATACCTACATTTTTCCATTAGTAAGACGGAAAAACGCAGCATCTACTTTTTTTCACCACAATTTCTTTATTTTGAATATTTAGTACTTTAAACCATATTATCCTTATTTAAAATAGTTATATCTACCTATGTAAATGAAAATGTATAAGGTATTTCGATGCACCGGCATGAAATAACAATTTATCACATTTTGGCCATTATCTCGAAACTTGGTTTTTGTAGATACCGCATTTCTCCTTATGAGGGCAGTATATAAGTAATTCTTATATAATATAGGAAATGTCAAATGCTATTATTATCAGTCTTCCAAAATTTATATTTATTACATCTATACCTCATCAAAAAACCAGCCTCAATAAATTAATTAAAAAAACATAACTTTAAAATTCTTATGCACATGCGACCAACGAAAATTAAACATAATATAATCACGAGTAAAATATCTTTGAAGATCATTATTCTCGGTCACAAGTAAACCAATAAAAACAAACTCATAAATACACACATTAAATGAATTAATAGTATGGCAGTGTAAGAAAAAATTCAATCGTCATATACTTATTTGAATACATAAAGCCAAGTACCTACAATTAAACACAAACAAAAAATCACATATAAATTAACTTTGAAGATCATTTAGTCTCAGTCACAAGTGAACTTGGGCCGTGCTACATAAAACTTTTAACACATATCCTCATCCAGCTGTTGTGTTTCTACTTCCCGTGACTCATCATTCTGACAAGGAAGGCTTTTCCAAAACTCAATTCTGTTTTTCGGCATAAGTGGTCCTAATTTTTTAATAATTTCATCTTTGCGGACAGAAGTTATTCCCCTTGGTGCTTTTTTTATTGTTGGAGCAAGCAACTTTTTGTTGTTTTTTACTGTTTTTAGAAAACTAAGCTCCTCATAATCGCCAGTAAAGTCAGTTTTCACGTAAAGTTGTTTTTTCCCACGTTCTACTTTAACTTCTACTATGTCTTTCAAGTAAATTCTCGGCATCCGTTGTTTGACTTTGGACTGTGAAGAATGATCTTCAAAGTTATAAAAATCTTCAATTTTCATTGTTTTTACAATTACATTGCCGTTATCACATTGCACAACATCCGTAAAATCTTCAAAATCATATACTTTCTTTTTTCTATTTAAAGATAGCTCTACTTGGTGGTGAAATGAGTCTGCTGACATAAATGTATGTCCGGGTTCGAAATATTTAAGGACAATTTCTTCGGCATTTATATCATTACCATTAATCTCGTTCACAAAAAATGTCATAAGACACCAGTTCTTATTTTGCGCTGAACAATTATCCAGCCATATTATTATTCTTTCGGCATCTCTATTTATTTTCAGAAATGCTTTAAAGGCACTCAGTATATCTTCCTGCTTTCGTCCAGATATTGCTTCATGCCACAAGACTGCAATAGGATAATTTTTTCGGCTCAATTTTCCTAATGGCACAAAACTTTCATTGTATGCCACAAGTCGAGGACAAAAAACAGTTGCTTTGAAGGTATCAATACGTGGTAACATGATAACTTTTTGAAGATCCGCGGAAAAGTATTTCGTCTTGTCATCAGTGTTTTTTACAGCATCAAGTTCGTACATTTTTCGCGATACCGTATACTTATACTTATGTTTTTTATATTGGATACAAATTTCACAGTCTTCATTTGGCTGTTTTGCATGTAAAACATCATGTAACTCAAAAATTTCGCAGTGCTCGCATTCCTCATGCCCAAGTTTGGTAAAAGATATATTCATAGTTTCTGTAACGTGTTTTCTATAAGTTTCGAAGGAGCATTCAACGTTCGTATGATTTTTCTGAAAATCACTAAACATAGCCCTTATGGTTAGATCGCTTGGGAGGTATTTTCTGTTTGGTGCATGTTTACGTCTGTAATGGTGTACGCAAGGGTTAAATCTCAATACGTGCTGTGTTATAACATCTTTGTTCACCGTTTTTCTTTTCAAATTTATCCCATCTCGATTATCTTTCTGATTGGTTATTGGCTTCTTTATTGCTGTCAGCACCCTTCTATCATTTTTTTTGTCATAACCCAGAGTACACAGAAAAAAAGTTTTACAGACTTCGGTGCGCGTTTCGCCATTTAAAAAGTGGTATTTATTTGTGGTAAGACGGGGTTTTTTGGCGTTATCAGTCATTTTTGTGCACTCTTTGGTATCCACGAAATTTTTTAGAAATATCCCTCTCTTCCCAATTTAATGACCAGTATTTATTATGAATGTTTAGTCTTGCTTCTTCTGTGAAATTCAAGGTACACATTTTTTTACACAAGTTTTGACGAGGTGGTCTTAGATTATATTTTTCTTTAGTCTTTTGTTGACGGATTTGCTTTTTCGTAACACTTTTTTTTACTTTTATCTGCCTCGTTCAAGAGTGATGTTAAGCGCCGACGCCGTTTCTTTGGGATCTCGTAATCTTTATCTTCCTTAGAATCGTCGGAGTCAAATAATGGTATATCTTCATTACAGAAGAGATCTATATCAAATCTATCATTTTCAGCAGGTAATACTTCAAGTTTCGTAAGGTCCATTTGTTTTAAAACTTCTCTTGAATTTACATGTTCAAAATTGGACTGTTCAATCTTTTCCATAACACTTAATTCTATTGGTAGTGTCCAAATTGAAATGTCATCTATACGTCTTGCTGTGTTTTTACCAGAAACTTTGTCAATTTTGGTTATATCCATTTCAGCTATGACTTCTTCATTTTGGTCACTGTTTTCAGTAGTAATAGTGGTTATCCTTTTTTGAGATTTGGCGGTGGGTGAAATTTCCCGGTCTTTTTTCTTTCTTTCAGCTTTAGGTACCATCTCCAGAATTTTTTGAATCCTTGTGTTCTTTTTCATCCAGAAAGTATAAAAAGTACTTAAAGTAATTTATCCAGTATTACGAGTAAATAAACAGTTATATTTCACTGTACTTTATTCAGCTGGCAGTCTCACAGCTAGTGAATTAAATATAGTGATTTACGTATCACCCAAGCTATGGAAAGATAGACACAATGCAGCACATATAAGCTTCGATATATTTTAATTTTTAACGAAGCCTACAAATATTGAATGTGTGTGATGGAGCCACGTGTTTAAAATTTCGAATAGTTGTCTTCAAAAATACTGTAAACATGTTTTATTTGCGCCCATAATAGACAAAATTTAATAGATCTAGTAAAGCAGTTAGTTATTACTAACTCAAATAAATAACTCTACAAGTTGTTGTAAACTAATTCTTCTTTACGGTGAGCGCAATTAAAACTTGATTTGATTAGTTGTATTTATTTTATAAAAGTGAAATACCACAAATAGTACTTTATGCCTGGACCATATTCATAGACGTAGAAACATACAATTTTGACTTAAGATTCGTGTGATGTAGACATCCATTAGAAAAGGATTTTAGGAAATTTCCGTGGGATCAAGAGAAACGGAATTTATTTGAGCAACGCTACGTGGCATCTACTAGTTATAAATAATATGCTCCATGAAGTAATTTAATTACTTGTAATGTGATAATAAATTGAATCAAAAATTTTAAATATTAAGTATTTAAATGACTTCGTCAACATACATTTGGAATTGATATCCTAAGTCCTTTGTACTCGATGGGAACGCTTTTTCAATACAAAAGTCTACATCATGGTTCACCTTTTTATGAGATGAATTTCCAAAATCCTTCCTTAGGGCACATCTATACCCTTAAGGAATATAATGTTCCAAATTTGATGTTTCTTTCTTCAGCGGTTTAGGCTAAGTATGCGTTTTCTATCAGTCAGTCACGGAACCGTTTCCAAATAAAAAAATAACACAAGGTATTTTCTTATATTTACAAAGTAATGTGGCTATGTAACAAACCACCAACTTATTATGTGAATGTGATTAATAATCGCTGAATCACAAGCCTGCGAACTGTTGAATAAAGAAAAAAATATATCTGCAATTTACACAATAAAATTTGAAAAACGGGATATTTATTCAAAATTACG
The DNA here is from genome assembly GCA_910592155.1 of Ypsolopha scabrella. Classification (NCBI taxonomy): domain Eukaryota; kingdom Metazoa; phylum Arthropoda; class Insecta; order Lepidoptera; family Ypsolophidae; genus Ypsolopha; species Ypsolopha scabrella. The sequence goes on along the minus strand of OU342981.1, from coordinate 9,455,328 downwards.
TATGTACATGGATATTTAAAGTTACTCATATTTACCTTGAAAACTGGTTATTCCACTTAAACACACCCAAACACCGTCTCTCACGGTAAGCGGCCGCGACAAGACTGAGTCTGTTCTGTCCGAGGGAGAGAGGGAGAGGTATACAACCACATAAAACTTGCAGTAATGTGACCATCGTACATAAAATTTGCTTTTGATTAACGATTAAAACGCAGTATCTTGTATATTATTGCATTTTAGGTGCCTAACGACATTTCAATAATTTATCTAATTTACTTACTAAAATGCAGTATTATTAGTTAGCTTGAAATTTTACTGCATTCTAAGTAGCATTAAGTGAAATATTCTCAATGGAGACATTTATTAAAATGCAGTATAAATTCCTATACTGCATTTTAATATGTACAATGATTTTTACTTAACAGTGATTTACACTTTAAAATGCAGTTCTTATAAAGTACTGCATTTTAGTCAGTAAAATGAGAAAAAAATCATTTATGTCGAAGAAAAATACTGCTTGTATTAAAAAACAACTGCATTTTAGTTGGTATTATGCAATATTTTTATGCAAAAGCACAATTTGCAGTATTTTTTAGAGTTTTCCTATCGAAAAATGGGTTTTTTACGAGTATAGCTTATGACTTACTGATCACGGATCAGTATTTAACTCAAAACACGAAAAAATTCATATACGGCGGTTTAACATCTGCACGGCAGACATGGCATTCAGCGTGAGGTAAAGCATGACACCGTTCACTTCATCAAAACCACTGACGGCCCGCCAGTTTCTTGCCGACCACGCCGCCTCGACCCCAAAAGCTCAAAATTGCGCAGCAAGAGTTCGCCGCTATGGTACAAGCAGGTACAACGCGGCCATCTAAAAGTGCCTGGTCGTCACCCAACCTACATATCCATACCTAGCACCCAAGAAAGACGCTACTTGGAGACCGTGTGGTGATTACCGCGCCTTAAATACGCGGACCGTCCCAGACAAATACCCGGTGAGACATATTGGTGATTTTTCTCACAACCTCTCTGGCTGCACCATCTTCAGCACTATTGATCTGGTAAAAGCGTACCAACAACTTCCTGTTCCATCCATCCATCCATCAGCCTGTTTCGTCCACTGCTGGACATAGGCCTTTCCAGGATTTCGCCACTCTTGGCGGTCCTCCTGGAAGAAATGCCCATACTTACACATGCTGGGCAGGCGGGTTGGTGAGCGCGGTGCCGAAACCCTTGCACCAGTGACGCCGCTGCCCGTCACTAGTCTGTTTTATACATATAAGGCCCGGCAATTGGGGATGGATATACCGCCATTCATCGGTCCCAGGCAATGGTGGGCCGCCTGGTTTTTTTGCCTGAGAGCTGTTCTCTTACTCTCCCCCGAATAACTTCGGGAGGATTTGCGAGTAAGATAATGGTACCTCCACAGTCGAGCCCGGCAACAGCTCTACCACCTAATTCTTAAAAACTTCCTGTTCACCCATAAGATATTTGTAAAACTGCTATTATAACACCTTTTGGCCTGTATGAGTTTCCATACATGACGTTTGGCTTACGAAATGCTGGCCAAACGTTGCGTTTCATAGATGAAGTCGTACGTGGCCTGGATTTCTGCTTTCCTTACGTTGATGACATCTTGGTGTTTTCACGCGACCCTGTTCAGCATGCTGAACACCTGCGCACGCTCTTCCAACGTCTGTCCAAATATGGAGTTGTGGTAAACAGTAACAAGTGCGTACTTGGAGCTAAAGAAGTTACTTTTCTAGGTTTTGGTATATCTGCTGATGGAACCAGCCCACCCAAAGAACGTATTGAAGCACTCAGAATATTTCCCTTACCAAGAACTGCTCAAGAGTTACGAAGATTCCTAGGTATGTTAAACTATTATAGACGTTTTCTACCCAAAGCTGCAGAATACCAAGCACCCCTGATTACTATTCTCGCAAACGAAAAGCTAAAAGGTTCTACGCCCGTACCCTGGAAACCAGAGTCAGAGCAGGCTTTCGAAAAATGCAAGGAGAGTTTAACTGAAGCAACATTACTAGTTCATCCTTTACAAGACGCAAAGCTCGGCCTTTTCACTGACGCGTCCAGCACATATATTGGTTCGTGTTTACAACAAAAGTTTGATGACCAGTGGCAGCCTCTTGCATTTTTCAGCAAAAATCTTACTGCGAAACAAACAGTTCTCCCAGCATTTTATCGTGAACTTCTAGCTATTTATGAAAGCGTACTGTAGCATAGTGTATTTTAGCTTTGTTAAATTTTTTATAAATTTGTTTCTTTCTGTACGAACGATCCCTTCCAAGCGGAGTTGTTTACTCGTTATGCTAATGAGATTGCGCGGCCGAGCGAACATGTGACGAATCAAGGTCAAAGCGAGACTGTGCGGTCACGGGATAGACGTGTCAATGTTTTTTGGCCGTAAAAAAATATTTGTTTTAAATCTTGGTGAGTTTTCTGGTCTTTAATTGGAGTGTGTTGTTTGGAAATACTTTTCTCTAATTGTGGGTAGGGTTCGTCCTCTATGGACGAAAAGGTCAGTTAGCTACAGATTATTTAAAGAATATATTTATAGACCTTTTGGTATTTAGATTGTTAATTGTGTTAATTCTTTTCAGGGTTTAAATATTTTTTATATATTTTCAAATCTCAAATTTTGGATTTTAATTTAATCCATTGTTGGATGGCTTCTTCGATTGGAGATTTCTCTTTTGGTATTCGTCGAGGTTCCGAGGGTTGGCTGATCTCCGAAGCAGTGGCTGCGGCCGGTTGGTCCCACAAATTGGACTCCGAGGGATACGGAGGGTAGTGACCGATGCCCCTCAAGGTCAGACATTTCTTTTCCTTTGTTGCCGAGTGAAGATCGGTTTTAGAAATGGATCCACACCTCATTGTTCGTTTAGTAATGCGTTGAGTAAAAGTGTTAAATTAGTAAAATGACTTATTGGACGTAATTATTGGTGTAAGGCTACGATACTGTGTTCCGAATGAATCCACGCGGCTTACCGCTAGTTAGATTATTTCTCGTTAAAATTATAAAGTAAATTTTGTTATGGTATTATATAATATTTCTTGCGGAAGTTATAATTTAAAGATTATGGTAATAGTTTTACCGTAACCGTTTTAAAGTTTACCGCTGATTTTGCCAGCTGTACCTCTGTGAGTACTTTAGTGTTTTTTTTTGTTTACTCGTGTAAATAAATATATATTGATGAAGTGTAGTGTTTTATTATACCTGCTAGGGTAACACCACACACACACACTTCTTTTCAATCTTTCAGATCTTTTTAATCTTTTAGATCTTTCAAATATTTTAGATCTTTTCAATCTTTTAGATCTTTTCATTTTTGTGACGTGTTTAAGTGGAGGGACACCGGGTTACCCCCCAATTATAAGCAGGTTACAGTACAGCATTTTCGACATATCCTAGAGGCACAACATGCCGTTATCAATACTGACCATAAACCGTTGGTATTTGCTTTCACACAAAGCCGAGAAAAATTACCATCTCCACAACTCAATCAATTATCTTTTATAAGCCAGTTTACTACAGATATCTGCCACATTAAAGGAACCGACAACATTGTCGCTAATGCAATGTCTTGAGTCGAAACCATCACATTGCAGGAAGACTACATTTCTCTCGCCAATGCACAAGAGTCAGACAATGAACTCAAGGAAGTAAGAAACAATACATCGATGACCCTGCAACTCATTCCCATTCCAGGTTTAGACATAAGCATAACATGCGACACATCTACTGGAAAGCCACGGCCATATCTCCCGCAATCATACCGCCGATATGTTTTTGAGAAACTTCACAACCTGAGTCATCCTGGCGCGCGGACTACAGCACGCTTGGTTTCTGACCGTTACGTGTGGCCAAATATCAACAAAGATTGTCGCACCTGGGCTCGCAATTGCATTCCGTGCCAAAAGAGCAAAGTGACAAGACACGTATCTTCACCTCTCGAACAGTTCAAACCCACATCTGGGCGGTTTCAGCAAGTACACCTTGACATAATCGGCCCACTGGCATATTCGAACGGGTACAACTACTGCCTCATGGCAATCGATAGATTCTCGCGTTGGCCCGAAGTATGGCCAATAGCCTCCATCACTGCTGAAGAGGTGGCTGAATCCTTTATTAACAACTGGGTCTCTCGATTCAGTATCCCTACTACGGTGACTACCGATCAAGATCTGTTCCAACGACTCATTAACATTTGTGCTACCAAGAGGATCCGAACCACGAGCTATCATCCGCAAGCAAACGGGATGATAGAGCGTTTGCACCGGAAACTAAAAGCCGCTTTAATGTGCCACGCTGACACCTGGACCAAAGCGCTACCCTTAGTATTACTTGGGATCCGCACAGCCTTGAAAGAAGATCTCGCATGCTCTTTGGCAGAAATATTGTATGGAGAACCATTAAGGCTTCCTGGAGAATTTCTGACGCCGGTCCCTGAAAGCGCTGAAGACCCCAGTGACTTCGTAAGCCAGCTAAGAAACAAGATGTAGATGAGCCTCAACCATCAATATCACGGGCTGAATCAAGTAAAAAAGTAGTAACAATTTTATCTACTGAATCGCTGTCTGATTATCTAAACTTTTGGCTGCCGTACTGTTCTCACGAATCTCACGGCTATCACACGTTCTCAATCAATCATGCAATCAAAGACACGAATACCCAAAGGTCCTTCTCAGGACCCTTGAACGAAGAGAATAGGCCTATCTCTTAAAATCTGTCAGCTAAATATAGAGAGCATTAGCCAGGCTAAATGTGACTTCCTCTCTAGAAAGCTACGACAAAATGAAGTCGATGTCGTCCTTCTGCAGGAAACCCATACCACTAATGACACACAACTGAACAACAGAGGTACCATCCATGGGTACGACCTCATAGATGCAGTGCACCACCCGCAGTATGGCATAGCGACGTACGTCAGGAAAACCGTTGGCCCCGTTTTGGTTATAGACTCTGGCAATGATGATCAAAACACATAATTTCTCACAATTGCTATCGGAGACCTAAAAATCTGTAATATTTACAAACCACCCAAGAGCCTCTGGAAAAACCCTGCGCTTCCCAGTTACGATCACCCGGCTGTTTATATGGGTGATTTTAACAGCCATAGTATACTCTGGGGATACCAAAGAGACAACAAAAACGGAATGGACCTAGCTGAATGGGCGGACCTCACTTTTGTCAGCAAAGATCACAATGGAAGACCGCTGCACGTATCACGTCGTATCCAAGACGATTTTCCCCACAGCCAACACCGACCTGTAATACTTGAGACTGGCATAAGCATCCCAATTGTTGAGTCTATCCCGATGCCAAGATGGAACTTTCACAAAGCTGATTGGAACTCATTTAAACATAAACTTGACGATTCCATTAGATGGATACCCCCTTTGGTAGGCAACTTTGCTCTATTCCAAAATGGTGATCGCTATAGCTAACATAACGATTCCAAGGGGCTACCGCAAGAATTACGTGCCTGGGTGGAATGATGAATGCGAGTGACTTCTTAAGGAGTTTGAAGAAAGCGGCGATCCCGAAATTAGCGAAGATCTTCTTGAGGCCTTAAACCAAGCCCGTGCTGAAAAATGGAAATCCACTGTGGAGAGTATAAATTTTACTCACTCTAGTAGAAAAGCATGGCACCTACTCAGAAGACTCACCAACGGTTGCACGAACAAGAGAGAACGATTGAACATTTCACCTGACGCTATAGCTGCAAAAATAGTCAGAACTTCAAAGGCCCCATCTGAAAAGGTCCACACGCGTAAGATTCGGAAAGAGCTTAGGCACCTTAAGAAGATAACTAAGCCTAACGAATTATTCTCCAAGCCATTCTCGGTAGATGAAGTGCGCCTAGCATTGAAAAGCACAAAATCAGGCAAAGCAAGCGGTGAGGATGGATTGTATCCTGAGTTTCTGACTAATTGTGGCCCTCGTACCCTGACGTGGCTCAGTCACTTCTACTCTAATATCCTTGAGTCGGGAAATCTCCCATCTTCCTTTAAATCTGGTAAAGTTATTGCTATCCTCGAGCCAGAGAAACCGGCTGATAGACCTGAAAGCTATCGTTCAATGAATTTGCTCAGTGTAATGTATAAACTACTAGAAAAACTCATTAGCAACAGAATCACCCCCACCGTCGATAAGCTAATCCCTGCCAAACAGGCAGGATTTAGAGCAAATAGAAGTCGTAGTGATCAAGTCCTGGCACTTACAACATACGTTGAGCGTGGTTTTGATAAGCATCAAAAAACATCTGCCGTGTTTATAGATCTGTCTGCTGCCTATGATACGGTGTGGAAAAATGGCCTGATCTACAAGCTTCTCAAGTGCGTCCCCTGTGCTAAAATTGCTCGAATAATCGAAGAGGCGATGAGCTCCCGGCTGTTTCGTGTCTGCCTTGGGAACGAAACCAGCACTACAAGAACCCTCAATAACGGCCTGCCACAGGGATCGGTCCTGGCACCTCTTCTATTCAACATCTACACGCACGATCTTCCAGACACTGTTTCAAAAAAGTTTGCCTACGCATATGATCTTGCTCTGGGTCACCAGGCTCTAAGCATGGATGTCTCCAGGGATATACTGCAAAGGGATTTGATTACCATGGATCGGTTTTTCCACCAGTGGCGCCTATGTCCCAATCCTGGAAAAACAGAATCAGCGTGCTTCCACCTCAGCAACCAACTGGCCCACAAAGAACTACAGGTCTCCAAAGCTAGCTCCTTGAGAACTTCTGCGTTAGCACTGGTCTACTCAACTGCAGAATATTGCTCTCCCGTCTGGATGAATAGCGCGCACACACAAAAAGTAGACTTACAGCTAAACCAGACCATGAGAACAATAACGGGCTGTATAAAATCCACGCCAAAGCACTGGTTGCCCGTCTTAAGCTACATTGCACCACCCCATTTAAGAAGACAGGGCCATCTGCAAAGAGAACTTTACAAGATCACGGACTGCCCAGAACTTCCCATCCGCGAGTACCTGGTGGACTTTACTACCACACGACTGAAGTCGCGCAATCCCCCAGCCTTAAAGTTTCACAACAATAACCAAACATGGAATCTGGACACAAAATGGGAGGAGGAATGGTCAATGACCAACCATGATTCGGCTTTGTTCACTCTCAATCCACGTGATCCACCACCTGGCTTTGACCAACAGCGTTGTGTGTGGAGCCGACTCAACCGCATCCGCACTGGCCATGGCAAATGTGGCTACATGAGGCATAAGTGGGGCTGGAATGAAACTGCTGCCTGCCCCTGTGGGTGTCCGGAACAAACAGTGAGACATATTATATCCGACTGTCCACTGTACTGTTACAACGGCCCCATGGAGGACTTTAAAACTTTGACCCCAGCAGTGGTCGACTACCTGCGACGACTCGACAACTCATTGTTCAATACAAATGTACATAATGTGTGATTTAAAATACTTTAATATCTGCCATACGATAAATAAATATCTAAAGGAAGATGTGGCCCTCTTCGCCTAAAAGAAAGGGTAAAAGGCAAACAGAGAGAGTTCCATATGCGTTAACTTTGGGTAGGTACATGCAAATAATCAAAGAAAAAGAACATAAGCAGCAACAGCTAAATACGGAAAAGGAGAATAAGAAACGTTTAAGAGAAGAAAAGAAGGTTCTAGCTGAAACTAAAAAAAACAAAGGTAAGGGAAAAAAGACTCGACGAAAAGTGATTGCTAAGGATGTATCGGAAAAAGACTGCGATAAATTATGTTCCACAGATTTGATACTGAGCAACGTTAATTCAGATAATGAAAAACGCTGTGGCAGCTGTTTCCGAAGAATTTCTGGTATCTATGACACGAGTGTGGTATGTGCCATAAAAAATTTCATGTTAAATGTGTGCCGTCAGATCACCAAATTCATATTCCTGCAGACGAAGAAGATGATTTTGTTTGTCATGTCTGCTATCGATTAAATACGTCTGAGTCGTCAATTGACGAGTGTTTCAACAGGTTTCAGGAGGAGGTCAGAAATTATGGTTTTATTTAATTATAATATGTAAAAACAATAAACCTTAACAAAGTTCCTGTATAAAAATTTTATAATTCCATTACAGTAACATTTAATGTTATTTTGTTCGTTTGGTTTAAGTAGGTACTCAGCTATTAGCTTTAAGCTAAAAACTTTTGTAACAACTTCAGAAATGTTTATTTTTTATTATAAAGCTGCTATTTTGTTATCTTTATTTATATAATTATTTTAAAACATTTGTGTTTTTATTCAAACATTATCTGCCTATTCTTTTAGTACAGTATTGGGGTTATTAGACACAAGATTCTATATTTAAATGAAATTTAAATATGGTGACAGTTATTGAATTGAACTCTGTCGGTTACTGGATTTTATGTGATAGTTACTGGGAAAACAAGGTTACTTTTTTATAATTTATTCTGGCCTAAACCAAAAGAAACAAGTTTGTCATTGTATTACGCCTCAAAAGCCTTAATATTTATTATCCTTTTTAAGAAAACAGTTTTAAAAAAAGAAAAAATTAATTGACTGATGCATGCGCGATTCCGCTTAATATGACAGTTACAGGCAGTTTTACCCTACTTTCTAAAAATCAAAAGAGTTTCTAATATATGCGCCATCTCCGAGCTAGTCTCGGGACTTATTGAACGATCTAGTATGTATATCTAACTTAATGCAAAAGGGTATTTCATCGTTACCTTTGTACTTCTTATATTGAGCAACTTGTCATACTACTGACGCTATTTTCTTTCATAGAAACATTCTAGGGCCAAGGGTTCTCAATAGGACAAGTAAACAGGAAAGTGCCCGTAGGCTTCATATAACAAGGTTAGGCCGCAACTACAAACCTTCGGGCCTCCCAATTCGTTTAATTGTGTCGTTTCTTCTTCGGTTAGTACTCCTTTGTTTTGTGCTTGTACACAGCAAATACATTTATCCTTTTTTGGGACATGAAAGCTGATGTTGTAGTAATTCTTAACAATTTTTGTGAATAGTTTCTCACTTAGTTTTGGTTTCGAATTATCGTCGCAATTTTTATGTTTGTGACATTTATATATTCCTGTGGCAAATTTGTACGTGCGACTATTTATTGATCTAGGGATGTCGATTCTTTCTAAAAGAGATAGATTTTGATCCAAATAAAATAGGCACAGAAAAGATCGATTCACAAAAATCTATTCAAAATCGGAACAGAAATTCACGCTTATAATTAATGTTACTTATTTTTTTTTATATTGGTAATCTAGGCAAAACTTCATGAGTTTAATTTTTTCTGAGTTTATTGTAAGTCAAGTTAATTATTTTCTCATAAATAAAACATTAATTAAAATAATTGTTAAAGTTGTACTGCCAAAGTAACTTAAAATGCACATACATAATATAAATAAAAATTAAATTTTTTATTCGATGACTATTATGTTAATATTATGTACTAAACAATATTTCGGAGTCTCAATTACCCACTCCAACTTCCTATCTTCAAATGTAAGGCTCTTCATACATATTAATACTAAATTTTGAAATCGAATACTTGCCGGAAACTTAATTAAATGTACTCTTTTTAATTGTATGTGATTTGTTAGCAAAATTTTCCGTAAAACCGCAAAAAAAATTGTGCCCTCGATTCTGCGGTTGTATGGATCGATTCAAAGATCGAATCGCTTTGAAAAAATCGATCTAAAATCGATTTTCCTAGCTCCGATTAATCGATCTTCGATTAAATAGATTTAAAATCGACATCCCTATCTTGATCTGCAATAGTGCGAAGGTATAGATGGAAGACCCTCAATGTATTCTTAGGCGTTTTTTTTTGTTTCCTCGCTGTATTTCAAAGGGACATTACAATGTCTAATAACTTCGCTCGCCATCCCTTCATTAGTATTGTTGATGGTATAAACAATATATTTATGAACGGAGAAAAAAACAGTTTTCCTAGAGGCACAGTGACTAAAAGTGGCCAAATTATGCTTGTTACAAGATTATGAAGTTTGGTAGTAATCAGAATTTATCTTCTGCCTCCGGATTTATGTTGAAATAGTAAAAAATGTGGTTAAATAGGGCTGAAATTATAAAATATAAAATTATACTAATCAACGTTATTTATGAATAAAAGACTGATATCAATGTTATTAGTGTTTATTTAAAAATAATGTTTCATGACAAAACTGAGATATAGATGGATAAATGAAAGAACGGCTTGTAATTACGTGGCGTGTACTCGAAGACACTTTTTTTGTGGGTAGGTGTGCGAAATAAACACACGCAAATTTAAAGCTCCAATTAATTTTAATTGATTTATATATATTTACTTGCAGTTTATCCTCCCAAGTGACTGTATTTTACAGTGTACACAGTGTTATATATTCAAGTAATGTTCTGCTGTATTTGGGTTATGGTATAACTGAAAACTGCCACTCACCACAACATAACCTCACTTAAACACACTTAGTTTCTACTGGAATTTATAAGTTTGAGGATCCACTATGGTCAAGCCGAAGGTTAACAAGGCCATCACAGTAGAGCCCCTGGCAGCCGTCAATAATATGGAGAAAAAGTTCTTGGATACAATGGCTGATTTTGAAGCCCGGATGGCAGCTGCCGCAAAGAGTCCTCTGAGTCTAGACCAGCTGGCTGGCGAATTTGCTGTTTTTAAGAATTGGATGAGGGAGACTATTGGCCTTCTCCGGCAGCAGATTTCATCAGTCACCCAAGTTGTTAATGATATGGATAACCGAGGTAGGCGAAAATTTTTGCTTTTCCGTGGCATTTAAGAGTTGTGTGACGAAGACGTTTCTGCTGTGGTCACACAAACAATAAACCAGAAACTGAAATTGCCCTAGTTCACTGCTGCCTCCATTAGATCCTGTTACCGCCTTGGTAGGCCTCTACAAAACAAAAGTGGCAGCCGTCCTGTCCTTGTCAGATTTTCTAGCATTGATGTCAAATCATCAGTCTGGATGAAGAAGAAGGAGCTGAAGGGCTGCCAAATCTCCGTAGCTGAGTTTTTGACGGGGCGTCGCAGGCAAATATTTGCTGAAGCACGCAAACTATATGGTGTCTCTCAATGCTGGACACAAGATGGGAACCTATTCTTGAAGCTCTCTGATGGCGTAAAGTTGCGACTCAATACAATGGAGCAACTGCAGGAGTTCTCAGCCAAATATCCGCCCTCTTCTGGTGCTCATAATTCTACAGGCCGGTCTAAGCGGGTTATTTCTGCGAAAAAATGATAGCCGTTAGAGGTTACATATTGTAAAGTAACTTTTATACCGTCAGGTACTATTTTCGTGTAAAACACTTGCTTACTTACTTTTAACGATAGGCAAATCAAAATTTTCAACTTGCTGCTCATTCAACGGGTAGTTCTTACTTTGATAATTTCTCTTTTACTTTTGCGTATTCACCCTCACACAGAATATTTTTTTTTTTCTTATTTATTTGACACTTTGATCTGGTTGGTTCGCTAAGGTACGTTCCGTTTTCATTTCACATAGTAGTTCTGTTCTCAGTTCGCGTTCCAGTCTAATCATGCAATACGTGGGACGCACTATAAGTTTCCGGAATGAATATGAAAAAAATACTATTAAAGGTACAAAATTAATTTATTGTTTTTCAAAATAATCTCCCTTGGCGTCTATGCACTTTTTCATTCGATCAAACCAGTTTTGAAAACTTTTGTGCCACTCCCCTGTGGTGACCTCTGAAACGTGTTTTTCATACTCCTCGACAGCCTCTTCTGGTGATGAAAATCGTTGACCGCGTAATTGGTTCTTAATTTTTGGGAACAGAAAAAAGTCACAAGGTGCCAGGTCGGGACTGTATGCAGGATGACTCATGAGTTCTACATTTTTCGTCTTCAAAAAGTCGTTTGTCTGTCTGGCCGTGTGAGAACTAGCATTGTCGTGGTGCAGGATGATACGGCGTTTACGGTTATTTTTACGGAGTTCGTCAATAACTTCCGGCAAACAAATGGTCGTGTACCAGTCACTATTCACGGTACGACGACTCTCTAAAGCAACAGTAGCCACGTGTCCAGTTTTATTAAAAAAAGAAGCAATCATCCGCTTAGATGCACTTTTCACGCGCGCCACTTTGGTTGGTTTCGGCTCATCTTGAAAGACCCATACGCTCGATTGCTGCTTTGTTTTGGGATCGTAGCAATAAATCCATGTTTCGTCACCTGTTACTATGTCCCACACCAAATTTGACGCACCTTCGTTGAATCTGGTAAGCATGGCACTGCACCAAGTGACGCGGTCCGTTTTTTGAGCCTCGGTCAAGTTGTGTGGGATCCACCGCGAGCACAGCTTTCTCACACCCAAATGTTTGTGTAGGATTGATTGTATTTGACTCATGCCTATTTCTAAGGATGCGCGAATTTCATGGTAGGTCACATGCCTGTCTGTTTCAATCATACGGCGCACAGCATCGATGTTTTTGTTGGTCACAGCGGTGGACGGCCGACCATCGCGAGATTCGTCACTGAGATTGATACGACCACGCTTGAATTCTGCAAACCAGCTATAAACAGTCGTCTTGCATGGTGCTTCATTGCCAAAAGCTGTTTCAAGCCGAGCGATGCTCTGTTGAGCTGTCAAATTACACTTAAAATCGTAGAAAATCATACTACGAAAATTTTCCCGAGTTAAATCCATGTTGATGCAGACACACAATTTTTTAAATGGCGCCACAAGGTAAAAACAAAAGACAGTCAGATGAAACAAACTGCATTCTACAGCCAAAGAGTTCTATTTTCAAATGTTGCAATAAATTTTTAAATATTGTTTATGTAAGTGGCCAGTTCCGGAAACTTTTAGTGTTACCTATGTATTAACCCGTTTCGCATAAAGTCGTAATCGCATTGCCACAATAGATTGCCTATTTTGTTCCTCAGTGGGAAAACAAATATTAATATTGTAAATTAATTTACGGAATAATTGCATACATATGCATAATGTTGCGAGGCATAAATATGCCAATAGTTATCTTATTCATAAGTGTTACACCAATAAATTGGTATTTTCTTTTTCTTGTTTACGTATTTTGTAAATTTGTGTATCATAGAGAAATTTGTAATAAATAGTTCATGGTTTTTTGTAAGTTTAGTGTAATAAAATAAGAAATATTTCTACCAGTATGTACACTAAGTTTTAAGTTAAATAAGAATAATTTTGGTGAGCTGGCGGTGATGTGGTACTTTTTGTGGTAAGTACCTAATTAGTGTTGCCACTTTCACCTTATTTTAAGCGTTTATATTATTATCATATTATTTATTTTTTACTTATATATTTTTATATATTCTTATATAATATTTATTTATTTATATTTAATGGATTTATCATACAACTCGGACTTATTTCATTCACTCGACTCGAACGACTCTTTTACTGATGCATTAGATGACTCTCGGGATAATGTTCACCTCAGTGACCTACTTCACAATACTTTTGTACCACTTAAGAAGAATCTAAACTTATGTCACCTCAATGCACAAAGTATTCCTGGACACTACTCTGAATTTCTTGCCACGTTTACAAGCAATCATATTCATGCATGTCTTGTTTCGGAATCGTATTTAAAACCCACTCTGCCTTCTACCTCTTTTGCTATCCCGGGTTACGTATTGATACGAAATGACCGAACGGGTGCAAGTAGTGGCGGGGTTGCGATTTATCTCCGTTCCGATATCAAATATAAAGTTATTTCCCATTCATCCTCTGAATATAACAGGGATAAACCGTTTATGGAATATATGTTCATTGAACTAGATTTCACTACTGCAAAATTTCTATTGGGTGTTGTGTACCCCCCACCAACTATTGATTACTTTGACACATTAGAACATTTACTGGTCACACACTTGTCATTATGGGTGATCTGAACACAAACTTGCTCTGTGATGATACTCGCTCTAATAAGCTGCGAACTCTTACCTCATCTGTCAATATCTCTATTGTGCTACTTGACGCTACTCACCATGTGGGTGACTCGCATACCTTGTTAGACCTTATTCTTACCCCTACTTTGGACCGGATAGCGTGTTATGGACAGCTTACAGCATCTGGATTTTCCCATCATGACCTTATTTACGCTTCCTACAAATTGAAAATTCCCAAGCTTAAGCTGAAGATCATACTTCAGCGAAATTTTGCTGCCATGTCTATCGACAAACTTAGAGCTGATGCTAAGGCCATCGATTGGTCCAAGTTGGAGCATACGGAGACAATAGATGACAAAATAGAACTCTTCAACAAAATCGTTACTGAATTATATGATGTCCATGCTCCTATACACCCAGTCCGTATGAAACGTCCGCCAACACCATGGCTTACTGATGAAATACGTAAAGTCATGGCCATTAGGGATAATTTCAGGCGCAAACATAAAAAACGCCCTTCCGAAGACAACTGGAATAGGTTTAAAACTGCAAGAAATCGCTGCAATCAGATGGTCAGGAATGCAAAACGACGCCATATACACTCTTCTATCGAAAAATGCAATCCTAAGAATCTCTGGCGATTTCTTCGTACTCTGGGTTTCGGCAAATGTCGGCAAACTCTCAACCCATCCGTAGATCTCAATGGCTTAAATCAACATTTTTCCTCCCCTCCACACACCATTGATCCACTTTTGAAAGAAAGTACCATTCAACGCATTTTAGCTGCTCCTTCTCCGTCTCACCATACTTTTAATTTCACACCAGTTCTCGTCTTCGATATTGAAAAAATTATTCTCTCTATCCCAAGTAAAGCTGTAGGCCACGACACTATTGGCCGTGACCTTCTTCTCCCTATTCTAGAAATAATTCTCCCTGTCGTTACCCACATTGTGAACTTTTCTTTAACATCAAATACATTCCCTGCTTCTTGGAAACTGGCATACATGGTTCCAGTTCCTAAAATCTCAGAACCTTCGGAGTTCAAAGACTACCGTCCGATTTCTGTACTTCCTTTCCTCTCTAAAGTTCTCGAACGGGTGGTCAATCATCAATTAATGAATTTTCTTCACTCAAACAACCTTTTAAATCCATTTCAGTCGGGATTTCGTCCATCCCACAGTACAAGTACTGTTCTCATTAAAATTACCGACGACTTTCGTGAAGCTATGGACGATAGGCAACTTACCCTCCTTACCCTTCTTGATTTTAGCAGCGCTTTTAATTGTGTTGACTTTGATATTCTTTTGGCCATTCTCCGTTCTCTCAATGTTTCTGAGTCAGCTACTAAGTGGTTCCATTCGTATCTCTTTGGGCGTCAACAACGTATACGGTATAATTTCTCTGATTGGTGCGATGTTACAGCTGGCGTCCCCCAGGGTGGTGTGCTATCTCCTCTCCTATTCTCCGTGTTTATAAACACTCTCACGTCCACCATTAACTTCAGTTGTTATCACATGTACGCTGACGACCTTCAACTCTATATGTCCTTTAAGCAGGACTTAATTCTAGTAGCCATACAGAAAATGACTTCTGACCTAGACCACATAAGTCAATGGACGGAACAATTTGGACTCCTCGTTAACCCATCTAAAACACAAGTCATGATAGTCGGCAGCAGGGCACTCACTGACAAAACGGACCTCAGCTTGCTTCCACCAGTATGTTTAAATGGAACACCTCTTAAGTTCTGTAGGTCGGTAAAAAACCTGGGGCTCTATATCCAGAATAATTTGTCATGGGACCTGCATGTCGCTGAACTTAGCAAAAAGATCTTTGGATCAATACACTCTCTTAAACGCATGCAAAGATTTTTACCGTATTCTGCTAAGATCATGCTAGTTAATTCACTCTTGTTCCCCATCCTAGACTATGCCGATGTCTGTTACCCTGACCTCACTGAAGGATTGCTAAATAAGCTTGATCGTCTCCTTAATTTATTCATACGGTACATTTTTGGCCTCCGTAAGTACGACCATGTGTCGCAATCCCGTTTTGATCTTAAATGGCTTAATATCCGAAATCGCCGTAACGCTCACATTCTAACGCTTCTTTGGAACGTCCTCAATGATCCCCTCTCCCCCGCTTACCTGAAAGAAAGATTCGTTTCCCTTGATTCCCTTGGCCGCCTCCATCGTACAGAGACCCATTTACTTTTGCGTACCCCGACACATAAAACAAACATGTTTACAAATTCTTTTACAGTTTCCGCAATACGTGTTTGGAATAGTTTACCGCTCGCCATTCGAGAAAGTCCATCAATAGCCATCTTTAAAAATAGAGTCCATCAGCACTTTTTAGATTTACAAAATAAATAACCTGCCTTCTCAGTCTTCGTATGAATTTCGAACCTGTCTCCTAATTGCATATCACTCATTATAAGTATTATTTTTTTTCATTTTTTTTTTTATAATTTTTTTTTATAGTAAGTATATGATGTTTATTATTATTTAAATTATGTAGATAATTGGAATATTTTAATGCCCCCGTCCCTATAGATTTTAGCTTTTGTCTACGACCGACACATTTACCGGCACTACCCAATAATGATCCACACCACCAAAGGTTAACTGGAAGACAATGCTAAATAGCATTAAGTATTAATTAATTAATTATTAATTCGCCTCGTGTACAATATTTTTAGTGCAATAAAGAATTTTTATTATTATTATTATTAAGACAAAAGTCAAGACACCCTACAGAACAGACAGTAATTCTAATTCGAATCTACCCTCTTTATCTCATACATCACAATACCCCCCCCCCCCCGCTCGGCCGAGTTACGCATCAGACGTGTTTTTGTGTCGCTCTGCGACAAAAAATAGTAACTACTGTAATAAATAGTGTAATGTCTATAAAGTGTACATCTTAGTGTTCTTTCACCAATAAGTCACCTATTTCCAGCGCAAACAATTATCAAAGTAATCTTTCTGTTGAATTATCAACAAATAAGTGTGTGTGATTTAGCATCAGTGTCGTACGTGGCCATCTCAAACCGGTCGTCGTCAACCGCTGCCGCTGTGCCTACCTCAACGACGTCACACGCCCGCCACTCGTCACGTGAATATTTTCTCATCAGATACATTTACAAATTTTACTCCGAGTACACGAGCGTCGCTGGCCCAAAGGCGCAAACGCTGACTTCTAAACCGACGACCCGAGTTCGATTCCCAGGAACCGATTATCTTTTTGTGTTATTAAGACAGTTCTTGGACTCTGTCAAGCTGTTTAAATGGGTCTCAATAGATCACCACTCAATAACGACAGCAACAAAACTCAAAACAAAATTCAACATGAATCTCTCTCGGACTCCGAAATACCTACCGCCACATCCACCGCAAGGCGCGATATCGAAACTACACCGAACATTATTCGAAAACGCAAATACAAACACGACGAAACTTTACGAAACGAATTCTCCGATTTTAAAGATGAAATATTGGACATGTTCAGACAGCTACATAAAGAAATGCGAGAAACATTGGCGTCGGATCAACGATCGGCATTCGCAAAATTCGAGACGACGCTCTTGACCATACAAAATACCACCACTGAGATTGAAAAGTCTTTAACCACACTTACAGTGGAACATGAAGAGATTAAACTGAAACTGGATAGTGTGGAGCATGAATGTAAAGAGAATCGTGCCTACATCCTGATTCTAGAAGATAAAGTAGAGGACTTACAAAGAGACGCGCGAAATGCTTGCATTGAACTGAAAAATGTTCCTATCATACAAAATGAATCCAACCAAGAACTATCCGAGCTTTTATTGAACCTCGCAAAACACGTCAATATCAGCATGAATGCAACCGATATCCGTAACATTTATCGAGTGCATGGCAAGCGTGAAAACAATAAGCCAATAATTGTCGAACTGTCTTCTGTAACACTGAAAAAAAGCCTTCTGAGTAGTGTTAAATCCTACAACAACAGGTATAAAACTAATAAATTGAATGCATCCCACTTAGGTCTAAAAAATAGTACCATCCCAGTGTTTACGGCTGAGTACCTAACTCCAAAAGCGAATAGACTCTATTTTCTGGCAAGAGATCTTATAAAAACAAACCTATTCAAGTTCTGCTGGACATCAAATGGACGCGTATTTGTCAGGAAACAAGAAGGCAGCCCAGCTATACTAATCAAGAGTGAGCAACAAGTTCTATCACTGAAAAACAGTGAATGACTAGTGTTAAGTATCGGTATTTTAGTTTTACTTTTACTGCATGTTGGTTTTTCCTTTGTTTTTCTTAATTTATTTCGTAATCTACTGAAGCACACCTATGAACAAAATAAAATATTCAAAAGATATGAAAAAGTATGCAATATTCTCAAAATATTATCACATAACGACACGCACCTCCACTACGTATACTTATCAAAATTCAAAAGTACCATTCTCTTGCATAACTTACTCATTCTGGTGGTTTCTATCTGCCTATAATACGATACAACAATCATGGATACATAATACCTTTTCTAACTTGAATGAATATGAATAACATAAACATTGTACAAGAAGACTTAGATAATGCCATTTCCTCACACTCAGCACAACTAGAACCTGAAGAATGCTCGGCTAATATGCATGGGTCTCCGAAGTCATTAAATATTCTAACGCAAAACATACGCAGTGTGTATCGTAATTTTGAATCTCTAGAAACACTGCTAACAAGAATAAATATTGACTTTGATGTCCTGGTGCTCACCGAATGTTGGCTAGAAAACCACAAACCACCACCCCTGTTAAAAAATTACAATGTGCATACTTCATCAGTCCTTAGAAATCAAAATGATGGCGTCCTAGTGTACGTAAAAGAATCCATTAATTGTGTAGTTGAAGAACCTTTTTTTGAGGGTAGCAATTGTTTAACTATTAAAGTCGGAACCGACTTAATTATTTTTGCGATATACAGATCTCCAGAATTCAAGAGCACGAGAAGTTTTATACAGTCCTTAGAAACTATACTTCCTACTCTTGAATCTTTTAGAGACGTGATTTTCATAGGGGACATGAATATTGATATTAAACCTAGTAATAACATAGACAAATCAAGTGACAAATATCTTAACGTTATGGCGGAACACGGTTTACTACCAGGACATACATTCCCGACCAGAAAACTGAATTGCTTAGACCATGTTATGCTTAGAACTTGCCTAGATACTAAAACATTTGTTATTGAATCATTAATTACAGATCACAAACCAGTTCTTGTAAGCCTTAGCTGTTTACAGTCATTTAATAAACCACCATCCACCATGAAAAAAACAGACTTCCTTAACGCAGTGAGACAACTAGAAAATACGAACCTCAATGCCATATTGGACATCTCAGACCCTAACACTGCCGTCAACCTTTTGTTAACTAAGTTTTCCGAGGCTATAGACGCCAACTCCACTACTATAGTTATTCCTAACAAATCGCGTACCAAAAAACCGTGGATAACAACTGGTTTGCTAAGGTGTATCAGGCATCGAGACATGCTTCAGAAAAAATGCAACAAAGATCCAGATAATATCATTCTTAAAATTACTTATCGTAGATATCGGAACTACTGTAACAAGTTACTGAGAAAAATTAAACAAGCATATCAAAGAGCTGAACTTGAAAAAGCATCTAAAGATCCGAAACAAACGTGGAAAACAATAAAAGACCTTACAAACACATCAAAAGTGAAGATGAAATCATCTGAACTGCTAAAGAATAACAAGAATTGCACACAACAATCGATAAATGAGGTAAATTCTTTTTTCAGTAATGTCGGCAAAAACTTAGCATATAAGATAGCCACAGGGCTAAAAAACACTTGTGAGTCTGACATTTCTACACAGACCCACCCTAAAACATTTGTCCTTCTTAACACGGATGAACGCGAAATTATATCTATATTAGACAACTTAAAGAACGTTTGTGCCCGAGGATGGGATGAGATACCTGCAACTATACTCAAAATGGCAAAACATCTAATCACCAAACCCCTAGTTCACATTTTTAATCTCTGTTTTGAAAAAGGTATATTTCCTGCCGCCTTCAAAAAATCGATAATTCATCCCATTCACAAGTCCGGTGATAGAGACAGTGTCAACAATTACAGACTTATCTCTGTCCTGCCTGCCCTGTCCAAGATACTAGAGCGACTAATGAATAATAGACTAATGAACTAACTTGAAAGTAATAATCTTTTAGCTGACTCCCAATTTGGATTTAGGGCTGGCTTGTCTACAGAAGATGCAGTGTCTTCTCTTACCGATTACATAGTAAAAAGTCTTGACAACCAGGAAAAATGCGTTGGTGTCTTCTTGGACCTGTCTAAGGCATTTGACACCGTCTCTATCCCAACACTAATTCATAAGATGGAAAATATTGGCATTCGTAATACGGCTCTGAAACTTTTCTCTGACTACCTATCTAATCGATTGCCTAAAGTTAAGATAGACTCCAACATGAGTTCCTACCTTCCTGTATCTTTTGGTGTTCCACAGGGAAGCATTCTCGGCCCGAGCCTATTTCTAATATACATCAACGAGCTTTGCTTGCATAGTCCTACTAATGGTAAGATCTTTTGCTACGCAGATGATACTGCTCTGGTGTATCGGGGGAGGACTTGGAATGAAGCCCGTGAAAATGCTGAACTAGGGCTCCGTAGAGTTATGTACTGGCTACAAAAAAATCTGCTTTCCCTGAATATAGATAAAAGCAAATTTCTTTCCTTCTCTATAAAAGACAATCCTCACCGAAGTATAAAACTTCAGGCGCATACTTGCCATATGAACAATAATCAACCTTGCACTTGCATGACTCTCGAGAGAGTTTCCACTATAAAATACTTGGGTGTAATCGTTGACGACAAATTAACATGGACCCCACATATTGACTCTCTGACAGTTAGAGCACGCAAGCTTATATTTTTATTTAAAACTCTACGCAATGTTGCACCTGCAGATCTATTGAAAACTGTTTACTTTTCGATGGGACAGTCAATTCTCAATTACTGTATATTGGCGTGGGGAGGAGCATGCAAGACGA
Source organism: Ypsolopha scabrella (assembly GCA_910592155.1). NCBI lineage: Eukaryota > Metazoa > Arthropoda > Insecta > Lepidoptera > Ypsolophidae > Ypsolopha > Ypsolopha scabrella. Next base: position 9,434,324 of record OU342981.1, on the reverse strand, counting down.
AGCTTCTTAAACTGGAAAGAGCTCAAAGATCCATTTTGAAAGTGATGACTTTTAGGCCCTTCAGATTTCCTACTGAGCAATTATACAATCAGTGCAAGCTACTCACTATACGCCAATTATACATTCAACAACTTATACATAAACAACACTCAATAACAATATTTGATCCAAAGCTACACACGGAAAAGAGACGGAATGACAAAGTATGCAAAACAGATAAATGTAGAACTACCTTTGCTCAAAGACACTTTAATTTCTTAGGACCCTTTGTTTACAACAAACTAAATAGAATATTAGAAATATATCCTATGACGCGCTATGCTTGTAAAACTACAACAAAAACCTGGCTTCTGGATCAGAGCTATGATATAACAGAAACGCTCATTACAACAGTAAAATAGACTCAATGCTTATCAGAGATTTACTTTTTACTTTTTTTTTTCTCATTTTTATTTATTAACTTAAATTTTCTCTTTATTGTTTTACTTCACCATTTAATTACTCCTAAAAATCTTATATTTTTAATAAGATTTAATATAGGTATATATATATTTTTTGTTTGTTTAAGTCAACAGGTTGATAAATTGAATTGATGTACACTGTGCCCTCCCAAACTGTAATTCATTTTATAAAAAGTTTGTAATTTCAAATTAAATTTGTCTTTGAATTACTCCTATGAATACTATAAGAAGGTACTTTTACAAGATTTAGTTTTTTTGTTTAGTTTACACGTAGGATTTTGTTTTTTTTTACAATGTAATATAATCTAAATTTTATTTGTTTCATTTGTTCATAACAAAAATGTAACTTGGCCCGCGGAAAGGCGCTGGAGGCCATTACTCAGGCTTACCACCTACCATGGCTTCCAACGTTACTCCCTAATGATTAAAATTATATTATTTTTGTACTAAATATAAGTGTGTAAATTTGTAACTTGTTATAACGAATAAACTTAATTTTTTTTTAATACACTTAATTAACACTAGATATTTCAACAAATAAATAAACACTAACTTATTTCTAACATGCACGTAATAATCGACATTGGGTATGATACTACTTAAAAAGATAAGTACAATAACATGATAACATAACTGTCTACATTGTTTATACAGACATATTAAAACAAAACTAATCTATTTCAACCCCATATCTTTTAACAGGTTTCTACGTTATTTCACCAGCTGAGATACATTTGTCTTGGTAACGGTTTCTACTGGAGTACTAGGTGAACTAACCCCTGCTATATCGGCCTCAATAGATAATCGTGGTGGTGACTGACCTACCATAGTCTCATCTTTACTACCCCTTTGTTCTATCGGCGTACTGCCGATGACCACCGAGCGCTCTCTCGCCCTGTTGCCTATACCCAAAATATTACCGCTTTTCCCTTCTGACGATACCTGTTGAATGCCGGATGGTGGCGCCACTGTATCGGAGGCGCTGCTAACAGGACGGTCGTTATCAGCTGATGGGTATACGCATGAACTTCTGGATTTACGTTTTAATTGATCGATGTGCCTATGATGGACTGCTTCATTACTACTTGCAATCGTATAATCGGATCTGCCGTCCCTTTGGGACATTGTTCCTTCAAGCCATTTATCGCCTGATCTAAAGTTTCTAAACATGACCGGCTCTCGCACAGGCATATCTCTATAAACTTGAGACGAATAAGTTTTTTTTTTAAATTGAGCAGTTTCTACGTTAGCAGCTGGACTAGGTCTCAAATTGTCTAAACGTATCCGTAAATTTCGCCCTTGTAATAACTTAGCTGGCGATTCACCTGTCGTACAATGCGGTGTGTTATGATAACATAGCAAAAATCTCAAAATAGCCGTGTCAATATCTCTTTTTTCTACCATGGCTTTTTAATCACGTTCTTTATCAACTTAACAGCGCCCTCTGCAGCCCCGTTTGAAGCTGGATGATACGGAGCAGAGTACATATGTTTAACACCATTTTTACCAAGAAAATTGTTGAAATCCTTACTAGAAAAGGGCGGACCGTTGTCTGTAACCACTTGTTTCGAAATTCTCCAACGAGCCCATATTTCACGTAACTTGCTGAACGTGTTTTCAGCCGTAGTTCTACTCATTCGAAAGACTTTGATCGAGCATCAATAGCCACTAAAAATGTTTGTCCTTCTATAGGGCCAAGAAAGTCAAGATGAATACGCTCGTACGGGCGTGAGGGCCAGCGCCAGGGCACGGGAGCGCTGGCTGGTTTTGCTTCTCGGTACCAAAACGGGCTCATATTACACCCTTCTTGAACGAGAAAGGAATGCTCAAGATGGAGGCTCGAAGAACTGTACATCTAGCCAGTCTCGTTCATAAGGTTGTACATGGCAAAAGACCGTTGTGTCTTTACAACAAGTTTGCTTGGGCTCGTGAGGTGTGCAGTCGTGAAACGCGCAGTAGGGAATTAAACTTGATGATTTTGCCGAAACATGTAAGATCTGGCTTCAGGGGTAGTTTCAAGTACGCGGCCGCAAAGATCTGGAACAATCTGCCTCCCCCTTTGCGCAAGTCTGTGACAGCTCACACGTTGAAGTCGAAGTTAAAAAAACATCTTTTTGATAAACAAAAGCAAGAAAGCCGTTAAAATCAAATATATATTTTTTTTGTGCTCAAATATGTTATTTTTCAATAGTGGTTTATTTTTGTTTCTTGAAAGTGTAATTTGGTGTGTATTTTTATATATATTTTGATTGCTGTGTTGTAGTTCATACTGTGCATCACCTACCGAACTTTATGTTTAATCGTAGATGATACAGGATCAGCTGAAAATCAGTGCTGTGCAGATATGTTTTACCATACTCGCAGCATAAGCTGAGCTGTCTCCTTTTTGTTTAATGTATTTCTGTGTTTAATTATGTTGTGTTACTTTTATGTGTTTTTTAGACAAATAAACTTTTTCTATTCTATTCTATTCTATTCTGGTGGTGCAGGGGCGACCGCTGCACATGTCGCGCAACTATGGCAATATTCTTCAATAGCTTCGTCGATTCCTGGCCACCAGACATAGCTGCGTGCCATGGCCTTAGTTTTCACGATGCCCATATGTGGCTCATGGAGTTCCATCATCACACGTTGTCGGCACGCTTGTGGAATGACAACACGGTGGCCCCACATCACGCAACCTAGTTCTACATACAACTCATTTCTCCGATTGTAGTATGACTGCAGTTCTTTTATCGGAATACAGTCGGGGGAAGCCTCGTCAATGTAATGAAGGACTCTGCCTAATAATGGATCCCTAGACGATGTTTTATCTCCCTACTGTGTATTAACAAGGAGTTCGACGCAAAGTGAAGATATGACTGCTCTGGTGGTTCGTATTCCCTACTGTTGTCTACTAGTAACCTGGACAAAACGTTGGCTTGGTTATTAGCAGTTGTAACATACTGAATATTGTAGTCGTACGCAGACAGTATCGACGCCCACCTCTGCGTACGGCTAGACGTCATGCTTGGTATTCCTTTTTCGTTTTTTTTCTCTTTTTCTATAAGAATAGAGTTATTACATGTCAGATTATTACTAATGTCAGAGTTTGACTTTACCTTGTCTATGTAGTGGTCATTGAAAGCTTGAGCAATAACCTTTGGATCGTGTATTAGCTGACCTTTCACATTAACCCTCTTAATGGTCTCTCTAGGTAAGTTTGGTTTCATTCTATTTATTATTTTCCAGGTGGCTCTAGATTTGTTATCTGCTGTTGCAATATCATACTCATTTTGAGATTTCTTTGTTAGACTTATAAATTTTTTGAGCCTTTTTGAATAATTTTTGAAATTAATCCTGTTGTGTGTATTTGGAGATGACCAGTATTGCCGAAGTAGTTCACGTTTTCGCCTACAACATTTTCTGATACCTTTCGACAACCATTTACGACTTTTTATACTTTTCATTTTCATTCGTGTAATCGGGAAACATAAGTCATAAAATAACTTGAAGAGATCAAAAAAACACTTAAATGCCTCTTCTAGATCTTTGGTATTGTAAGGTAAGTATCTGCGAATGTTAATTGACATTGACATTACGTTTTTTAACATACCAATATAGACTAGAGCATTTCTTTTTGACAGGACATATTAAAAGTTGGGCTGAGTGGTCAAAGAGGGCCATCTCAATATATTCATTGTTGCTTCCACGAATATTATGGATGGCATTGTCAAGACATGTTCCACTAGACACACGAGTTGGCTGTCGTATTCCAAATTTAAGGTTGAAACGGTCAATGATCTCCTGAAATTTATGAGTTTGAAAACTATCGACTAATATATCAATATTGAAGTCACCGCATATTACTACTTTCTTAGTCTTATTAAAACAATATTTATTTAGTATCTCAATTAAAATATTAAAAAATGTCTTGAAAATGTCAATGGTGTATTTGGTTATCCTATATATACAAATAATAATAATATTATGATCTATTATCTCTATGGCACAGCATTCCAATACGTCGGGAGTATTCAATTTTAAAATATGATTAAGAATTTCAAACTTACGTTTATTACTAACAAGAATGCATGATCCACCTGATCGTGTTGGTCTACAGAAATGTGTGGCCAGAGTAAAGTTTTGGGCCAATAAATATTTTGTGTCATCTGAAATCATGTTTCTTTCAGTGACACATATTCGATTGTAGTCTACTGGTTTTCCCTAATCATTTAATTATTTTATGTTAAACATAAGCATGTCTAGTTTATTTATCAAGCCATCAATATTTTGATGCAGGATCCCCAATTTATTGTACAAGAAAAAACTGGTCTGCCGTTTCCTTGCAATTTGACATACATGATGTACTACCCTCTGCAATTACGTCTTGACTGTCATTAATGGTATCTGATCGATGAATAAATTGGTTGTCTACTGTTTGTGTAGTGAATACTTTTGAGTTTTCTGATTGGATGATATTATGCTCTGTTTGTTTTCCTATTATATATCCTATTTTCCTATTATATATATTGAAAATTATGGCTTTTATGAATACTATTATTATACAACATTGATTTATATTTGTAGTCCAGGCGTAGCACTTCTTTCAAAATATTTCTGCATAATTGTATTGAAAACCCATATCGAAAAGGAACATATCTCGAATAGTTCATGTCCACAAAGGAGACGTAGTTATATTGAGAACAAATGTATTTTAGGGTATAGTTTAGTTGCCTAATATTCAAGCATGTGTTGTAAGGTATTTCGCTCACAGTCAAGTTGGTATTTGCAAAAGCCTGAATCCAACTAATGAGGTTTGCTTTACAGTCATAAGGATTTGTGTAATTTATCCCCCCCCTACAATCACATATCATCATCATTGAAAGATGTAAAATCTCCCTTTTTACTGAATTAAGTACTTCACCTAGCTTAGCTCCATTTTTCCAAACACTAGTTACCCTAAATTCACTACCTACTAGAGTTTGTAAATATTTTTGGGTGTCTCTTCCTTGTTGATCTCCAATTATGTATATGTGTCTTATCCTGGTACTTGTTGGTTTAAATATTTCCCTAGGTTATATTAACGCAAACGTTATGTGTATTAATTTTTTTTAGAATGCGGTAAGTAAAGTAAATCTGTACGTGACATTTTCAAAATCAATGGCTAAATAAACTTTTTTCTATTTGTTTCAAGCAGGGGTAACCGTATTAAATTATGTTTTTACTATCTAAAATCCTTAATGTTATGTATGTTATATTTTCCGAAAATGCAGTTATTAAATCTATGTAAGTATGTGACATTAAATAATCGATGGCTAAATGTACGTTATTGTTATTTGTTTCAAGAAGGGGTAACTTTAATAAATTATTATTTTTACTGTCTAAAATCGCGAACGTTGTGAATGTTATATTTTTCTAAAAATGTGTTTAGTAAATCTGTATATGTGGCATTATCAAATTCGAAGGCTAAATGCACGAAATTGCTACTTGTTTCTAGCAGGGGTATTTTTATTGTTTCGGCATGTGTGTTTTTGTTTTGCTAAAAATGTGGTAAGTAAATCTTATATGTGAAATTATCAAAATCAATGGCTAAGTGTACGATATTGCTATTTGTTTCAAGTAGGGGTAACTTTTTGATTATGTTTTTATCTATCTAAAATCGCCAACGTTAAGTATGTTACATTTAACTTAAAATATAGTCAGTAAATATGTATATGTGATATTATAAAAGTCCATGGTTAAGTGAACGACATTGCTATATGTTTTAAGAAGGGGTAACTTTTTTAATTATTTACTATATAAAATCGTAAACTTTATGACTGTAATATTTTTTGCTAAAAACGAGGTAACTTAATCTGAAGATGTGATAATGGATGGCTAAATATACGATACCGCATTTTTTTAAAGGGCAGCGGTAACTATTTGTGTTGTTATTTTATTATCTTAAAAGATTACTTGAAGTAATAAGTAGCATGATTTATAATGTTTTATATTAAAACTTATAATTTGCACTTGCTTCGCTTGGCACATTACATTTTGTTAAATAAAATTATATGTATTACGGACAGGACGAGGTAAAAAACACACATACCAAAACAAAAAAATACCCATGCTACAAACAAATAGCAATTTCGTACATGAAGCCATCGAATTTGATAATGCTTCATAAAACAGATTCACTTACCACATTTTTAATTAGAACACTCTACTATATAGCTACTTGCCCTCCTGTATCCTACGGCTACTCATATACCAAAAATTTGAAAGACAAAAGCTTTGAATAAAACTAATAATGTTTTCGATGCTCAATCTTATGGTAGTCTAGACAAATTAATATAGCTAAAAATTCTGTAAGACAATGGGCCGGGGTATATTATATTGTTAGGGTAAAACAGCCAAGGGTTTTTTGGACCAATGATAATAAAAATATTAGGTTTATAAATCATTCGGAACTTAGCAGCGTTTTTTTGTTTTCTGAGATACAACACTTTGTTAAAAACTCTAGTTCATTCCAAGTATTATTGAATAAACAGGATGGAATAATACAATTTCCTGATTTAAACTTGTTAGCTAAGACAATATGGCAGTGGTGTGAGGCCCAAAAATATTAGGGATTTTTGCTTCCTATGTAAAATTGATCTGGAGGTTAGGGTTAAAAATATAGGCTCAGTGTATATAGACTCAGACAGCCTTTCAAGAAATAATAGATATATTTTTTTGGGACTCTTCCATTGATTTATTTGCAACAAAAGGCAATACGAAAATATTTGTCCAGGCATATGTAAATAATATTGATTCCTTTATTAGATTGGTCTAGCTATACTTTGTTTAAGTTTTTTCCCCTTTGTACCCTCATCTTAGAAATTGTACACAAAATTCAAGCGACAAAACCTACTGTTATTATCACTTTTTTCAATATAGACATCATAACCATGGTAGGTAGACAGTAATCAAAACGATGGCCATATCCCATGTAAAGAATGTTCAACTCCCTGTAAAATTGTTACTGTCACCTTTTCAGAACTCTACATCCACTACACAACAGTTAAGGCGACTATCCCTGTAAAAATGTGAAATTCCACATTTTTGAATGTCGAAGACGTTGCATCCTGTCGCTTTGGGAAATTGAAGCTCTGCACAAACATACCTTAATCCTTATTCTAAGACCCCCTGCCTTTAGTTTGTAAATAATTTATCATTATATGCTATAATAAGCTTTACGCGTAACTGTAAACACATGAAAATGAAAAACTATTTATCATCCGTTTCTCATCAAAGACGAGCTAAAATGCTAAAAGCAATCACTTAATTAGCTGTGGTATAAACAAGTTAAGATACATGAGCGAGTATTTTTTATTAAATTTGTTTTACAAGGAAACACCTTGAAAATATTTAAAAGCGCCTGCAAGAAAAAAATACGGGAACAAGATCTGACAATTTTGATTTTTGCTATTAGAATTAATCGGGCGCTTTGAGTCTGACGATTCGCGGTCACAGTTGTTTGTAGAAATAATACTTTGGCAAATATCAGGTGTTTTAGTGGTAGTTTATTGCATTTGATAGTTCTTATATCGTGTTAATATTGTGAACTAGTAGTATTTTGTGTATAATAGTGTAAATATTCCCTTTTGTTTTATTTTTGTGCAATAAGTGCAAGATATTTATAAGTTAGGTTAGTTTGTTGACAGTGGTTGAATTAACTTTTTAAACAATGGGTAATAAAAGACTTTTAAAGTATTATCGTTCTGGTAAAGCAAAACGATCTTACCTAAACAAAGGTCGATGTCTTCTGGGTCTCAAGTAAGTACCTACCTAAGCATACCCACCTTACCTATTGTATCTTGTACAGTGAGTGGCAAGACTAAACAGATTTGAACCGAATGAATAAGATAATTAGACAAATTGTCCATGTCTAAGCTAAATGACCTCAATTATTAGGTATAAAAAAGTTTTCCTAGTCCAAAAGGAGAATGCAGCTGTATTTTTAAAGACCGAGATGATTTGCTTTCTATAATCGACCTCATTCCATGGTAATAAGACTTCAAAGAAGCGCAAACACAAATTGTTTTTATGACGAGTCATACGTGCTATTTGTTTATGTGTGCATAATATGCTATAATATAATTATATAGGTATAGTTTATATATTTTATACCCCAGTTGAATTTATATTACCTACCTATTAGGCTACTACATACCATAAGTCTTTACGTAAATTCATTTCATTACACAGAACCAAGGCACGTAGCTATATATAACTTACATGTAGGTACCTACTTACCTGGTTGCCTAAGTATCTGGCCATAATATGATATGTGCCTTTTTCAGACCATACGGAACGAAGAAACATAAAGAATCTCCTGGCATTGAAGACATAGGTCATTCCTCAAAAATCACACCGGAGACTTTAGTAAACATATCGTCACAGAGTACTGAACATGCAGATACTTCTAATGAGTAAGTATGCTTAGTAATTTTTTTCGTCAAAATACATAATACCCAAATAGTAGAATCTCGAGGGTTCCGTACCCAAAGTGTGTACCAAGATACCCAGCTAACCTAAGTATTTAGTGATCCGATAATATGTGAATTTTTTAGACAACTCGGAACAGGTGTTGGTCACTTACGCGCTGCGGTCAGTTTCCAGACCCTTTTAATTACTTTTATGACTCTGCCGACCAGGTCGGCAATAGGACACTTGCGCGCAAATTAGGAATTAAGATTTTTAAGCCGATCAATGTGTGTGACCCTACCCTTACGTTGTTTCTTCTTTTTTTCCCGCCAAAAATATGACCATCTTGTTCAAGCAGCACGGAATGTACTAACAGAACCTTAGAGTAATGTAATAAGTCGCCGCTTGGTTACATTAGCCGCCTGATTTAAATCAGGAAGAGAAAAATTTTCGGAAGTCCTGCAGCGCAGAAGAGAGGTGGTAGCTTAGATCAGAAGGTTAGGTATGGCAAACGTACCTACGTAACCTTCATGGTTATTTTTGTATGACGACCCAGAAGTAAAATTTAAACCAAAAGGCTAGCCATTGTGCGCAACTGTCCTAATCACAGAGGGCAATGCGCAACTGACCGGTAGTATTTTCAGCTATGAACGATGTATAATATATATAAGTGCTGAACAATGCATGAGTTTTTTTACCGTGGCGCGCAAGTGACCCATGCACGAAACACGGATAGTGTTGTCCACAAGTTTTCCCTAACCACTCTATTGTAAGATAAAGAGGTAGTACAGCAGGCTCATGACTACAAGATCACTTCTTAGGATCTATATTGACACTCATTCCCAGTCACTTTCCCAGCTTTTATACCATTCATTTCCTGTACTATTTATTTCATAGTTATCACGCTTTCATCATCATTGTCTGTTTCACGAGTGTCTTGAGAAGTCATCTCTGATTCATCGCACTCAAACTTATTTTCAAAATTTTTGTTGTTAGATTCATTTCGTTGTACATTCAAATTAAATCCATGGTTTTCTCTAATACCACGCATTCTAGATGTCACTGTTTTTTTTTGCGGGCTTGTCTAACCAACTATTTAACGTTGGCATATTACAGTTTTATTAGATTACTTCTTCTTTTTTCCAATATTTCGTTTTTATAGTATTTATTATTATATCTCATAATTTATGGCTACTCATACCCGGCTGGTTTATTAGGAATTATTTTTCCGTGTTTGGGTCTTCTTACACTCATCGTATATTTTTTGTTGCAGGGATGATCTTCCACCATTAATAATTGAATCAGAGAGTCAACATCCGGAAAGTAATGAAGGCAATCGTTTAATAAATGTGAAATACTTTTTCACGCAATTACAAGAACTTAACCATCATGACAAAGTTATGAATTGCAATATCAGCACAATGGAGATTTTAGGTGACAAAAAAGTTGGCTTGTCTTCAAAGTTCACTATAAAGTGTAAAATTTGCTATAAAAAATTCTTTGTAAATTGTTTAATAGAAGATGCTGATGGTATGAACATTAATCAGTCGGCAGTTGCTGCAACAATGGCGATCGGATGCGGTTTATCGCAATTACAAGAGTTTTCAGCTGGGCTTGATTTACCAGTTATGAGTAAGAGTCTTTACCAGAAAACTCATGAAGAAGTATCCAATGCTTGGTATGAATCTGCTATGCAAGTCATGGAAGAAGCTGCAGCTGAAGAACGAGAAGCTGCTCTTAAAGAAGGTTCTGTGAATGCAGAGGGCATACCGATTATATCTGTCGTCGCTGATGGTTGTTGGAGCAAAAGGTCCTACAAGAAAAACTATTCAGCCTTGTCAGGAGCCGCAGCAATAGTTGGTAAAAGGTTTGGAAAAGTGCTGTTTTTGGGTGTCAAAAATAAATACTGTACTATTTGCGCTCGGGCTGAAAAATTGGGAATAGAGACGAAAACACACGCTTGCTACAAAAATTTTGATGGCCCTTCTACAGCAATGGAATCAAACATAATAGTGGAAGGATTCAAAGCCTCCTTTGAGATGTACGGACTTATATACGGTACAATGATATCAGATGGTGACTCAAATACCTACAACAAAATTTTGGAAACGAGACCGTACCCTAATCATACAGTCCAAAAAATTTTTTGTAGAAACCACATATTGCGAAATTTTTGCAATAAATTGCATAACATGACCACAGATAGGAAATACGACATAGTTTTCAGAAAAATATTGACAAAAAGCAGAATTTTATCGGCTAGAAAATACATATGTAATGCAATTGCACTCAACAAGGTAAAAGAAGAAGACAATTTAAAAAAGATTGAGTATCTATACAGGGATATTATTCAGGCTGCAAAACATGCCTTTGGTATGCATGTAGATTGCCATCAAACATTGTGTTCGAAAAAAGGCCAGAAAGATATGTCGATACCAGATGAATTTTATGTATCAAATCTCTGGGAAGACATAAAAAACATCGTTGGGATGGTGGCTTCGCATGCACGAAGTTTAATATGGGACGTAGATAGCAACGTTGTAGAACGTTTTAATAGCATAATTGCTAAATTCGTTGGTGGGAAGCGAATTAACTTCAGCCTGCGTGGTTCATACCAAAGCCGATGCTTTGCCTCGGTTGTGTCTTTCAATACACAAAAACCGCTTAGCACACTACACAAAAATATTAGCGGATCTTCACCAAAAACTCAAATAAAAGTATTGGAGAGCAGGAGAAATCGAATTAAAGAAAGTCAAAAAAAATACAAAAGAACAAAAAGAAGACCAATTCATAATAAAAAAGAAGATGGCCATTATGGAGAGGCATGTCAACAGCCAGACATTAATACTGATACGATGGAACTGGCGAAAAATATATTTTTAGAAAACTTAAAAAAGAGTGAGACTGAGCGAAAACGTATCTGCAGGGAAACAATTCTGCAAAGCCAAAGCAGCGAATGGCTCGAACTCCGCCGAAAAATGTTAACTGCTTCGGTTTTTGGTAAAGTTATCAAAAAACGTCTAGACACGAGCTGTGCAAAATTTGTTAAAAACTTGCTGTACAGTGCTAATATAGACCATGTGGCCGCTATAAAACACGGAAGATCAAACGAAAAAGTTGCTCTGGACCAATTGTCAGTCCAAATTAATAGAGAACTATTACCATGTGGTCTCTTTATTGATAAAGAAGTGCAATTTTTAGGTGCCACGCCTGATGCGTTGTGTGGAGAGGACATTGTAGAGATTAATTGTCCTATATCTGCGTTTAAACTAGGACTAGGAGAAGCAATAAAAAAAAGGAAAATTACATTCTGGAATACAGAAAATGGGCAAATGTCTATTAATAAGAAATCCGATTGGTTTTATCAAACCCAAGGGCAACTACATATCACAGAAAAAAACATATGTATTTTTGCAGTTTGGTCTGGTAAAGACACATCACTAAAAATTGAATACATTGAGCGAGATGACAACTTCTGGAAAACCAAAATGGAAAAAAAGTTGACTTCATTTTACTTGGATTGCATTCTCCCAGAGCTAGTCGATCCGCGTCATCCAAGAAATATGACCATAAGAAATCCAACATATATTGAAGAAGCAATAATAAAGAAAGAAGAAGTGAAGCGAAAGAGAAAATTGAACGCTGCATCCTCCGAGAATTCACCGAAAAGTAAAAAACTTAAAGTTACCAGAACGCTAAATACCAGTGATTCACTTGAAAAAACACCACGAAGAAAAAGGAGACAAGCCACAAAAAGGCGTCTTGACTTATAGTTTACTATTCAAAAATAAATATTTGTTTGTAACATAGATAGGTACATAAAGTGTATGTTTTCACTTCGATGAAAGAATTGACAAAATGTATTTTAAAATAACAATGTAAAAAAATTCATACTGGAGACTCGGTTAGCTATTAGAAACAAGGTACAATGATCCTTTTGGCCAAAATCGAAAAGTTATTTTTTGCTCTCGTACTGCCCGGACAAGTTCAAATACAATTCCTAGCCCAATCAGTATGGAAGCAAACAAATATATTCTCTAATTTCACCAAAAGGGTCGTTAAACCTTGTCTCCAGTATGAATTTAGTAATATGATTGAATTTTACCTTGTATGCAATAGGTACGGGAAAATATTTTAAAGATAAACTTATTTAAAGTTAATTAAATTATGTACCTACTTACATAAGTAAACAAATAAAAAAATAATTATAAATATAGTATGCTAGAAATAAGTTGAGATAAATAAATTAAAATTTAAATAAATATAATGCCTAACTCCGCCCATTCCATTAGTCTTGCTAAGAAGAACGGGCAAGAAACTAAGCAAGATCATATATTTTTCATATTTTTTTATTTTATATTTTTTTTTACTCAGTCTTATAGTATACAAAGTACTTAACATTAAGTTAAGGGATAAAAAATAGAAGACATTACAATGACATGACAAGGAATTAATGTCATGATAAAAATGTATCTCAGTCCACCTGTCCACTATAATCCATCACCTTTTACAAGTTATGTAATAATAAATTAACGTTAATTCTTTGTGGGAAACGTAAGTTAGAAAATTATACTAACTACTATTATAACATAGATTAATTTTACTGTGACACGATGGTTTATTATCATCCAAATATTAATCTATTTTATAATATGCCTTTTTCAACAGAAAGCTTAATTTAAGCTTAAACTTATTCTCTGTCAAACCTAGTTGGAGTCCTTTGGAAGTTTATTTTAAAATCTTGTACCTAGTCGTACATGTCCTCGCGCCTTTTCAGACTAAAATAATTGAGATAATTGTTTACTGGTATCTTACTTCTGAAAATAAAGTTTATTATTTGTTTTTATGTTAGTATTTCATTTATTTCATAAAACGAAACATGAATCTTTTTAAATAAACAAATTTGCTTTTGTTTCATCTCGATAATTTATTACTCGTATTCTGTACATAAAATAAATAACTAAGATTGTTTTAGAAATTCGGGACAGTATAAAACTAAACACAATGATACTGGTGTACTCCTAATAATATAAATAGATAACTGCCTACTACTGCATTGAGCAGTGGTTTTCACTACATTTATTTAGTACTCTGTAGCTGCCCGTCGCCGCCGTCTGTGTCCGAGCTAGCCCGAGTCACCTTCCCGACTTGGTTCGATCGCCGATTTTCCCGCCAATTTGACTGTCCTAGGCGCCTTAACATGGTAGCATCTTTGTCAGAATATACCATAAAGCAATGTAGCTTGGCTTTAATTAAGGGAGTGGTGGATGTATTGCGAAGGTTCAAAACTATTGGAACATTTTCAATTTTGTTGTTTGAAATAATATTTCGTAGCTTGGAAGGTCCTTATCATTATAATAAGTGAAACATAAATAGTTATTTTAGGTCAGGTATTTAATAATTGTTTAGATGGTTATGCCATACAGATTTTTACGCATAAAATGACACAAAACATTAATGTTTAACGTTTTTTTTTGTCAACATTTCGTCGAAGTGTGCGCCATGAAGAAATAATTTTTGCTTCTTTCTAGTGTTATATTGAATGGAGTTTATAGGTGGTACACAGTAAAAAGTTACAATAAACGTAAATGATGAAGACTAAGTAATTAAGACGAAGTAATTAAAAGAAAGTGTTCATAATTTTAAGAAAACAATAAGCCTACGAAGTCTATTGTTAAGAACCTTCTGTTATATTTTTAGAAATATAATATTGTGGATTTTTAGATATCTATCAAAATCCCTCATGTGGTACAATTCTCAACTTTAACTCTAAAAATCTACATAGTGAATTATTGGAGTATCTCGGACTAAGCACAAGTATAATTACTAAATTAAACGAACTTACCTAAAGTGAAGTTCTATTGTAATTATACGAAGTGATTAGTCCGAAATACTTTTAACCCACCCAAACCCAAATAATGGAAAGTTTTCTATTTGCCCTGGAGTTATGACCAAAGAAAAGTTGAGAATTATTTTGTAATAACCTATGCTCTAAAAAGAATGATTGACAGATTGAGTATTGCCAGTGTTTTTGCTTCAAGAAGCTTTAAATATGCGTGTAAACAATGCAAACATTGTGAAACTACATGGTGAATTATTGGAGTATCTCGGACTAAGCACTTCGTATAATTACAATAGAACTTCACTTTAGGTAAGTTCATTTAATTTAGTAATTTTACAGGAGAGACAAAAACGTGTTTCGATGTATGCCGACCTTAATATTTTAAATGAAATCAATTTAACTTATGTAATTGTGTAGCTAAAAATGTGTTCTATTTTTAGCCATTTTTAGTTTTATACCTTTCTATACAAAGATAAATAAAAACTGCAGTAAGGACTTTTTTCTGTTGTATTATTTGATTTAAACATTCATCTATACAAGACTTAACGGTCATACGTACAAAGAAAGTTAGTTATTTTGAGTTCTACCATAAGTCATTGTTTGGCTTAAAATGTGTTTTCATCTAACCTTCTATTAGTTTTGTACACTTCGATATAAAAATAAACAGAAACTGCACTTGGGACTTTTTTTTGTTGTATCATTTGATTAAAACATTAACATTATACAAGGCATAATGGTTTTAAATGCAAAAGAAACTTCGTTTTAGGATATATTTTATACTTTTAAAACTTCTATCATGTTACATAAATAGAATTAACAGCAAATAAAACCCAGATCTGAAAAACTTTGATTATCCAATAGCTAACAAAACAAGAATTAGAAGTATTTTTAAATAATAATGCGCCATTAATTACTCTACTTATTTATATTTATCTTTTAATACTTAATAATGGACTAAATAATTAATCATCCATAGCAGACTCACTTTCGGTGATGGTGAGACTTTTCCAAAACTCGAGACGGTTTGATGGTAAAACTTCTTCAAGTTTTTTCAATAAATTTTCCTTTCTTGGTTTTGAAATCCCTCTAAGTTGCTCTTTAGCTGGGGGTTTTGGAATCACTCCTCGTTTAATCATTGTGTTTATTAGGATATTTACTTCAATAAAGTCTGCTTGGTCAAAAGAATTCTTATATTGCATGGTTAACTTTCCTCTTATAAACCAGATACACCATTTCATTGATGTAAGGTCGTGGTATAATTTTGTTAAGTTTATACTGTGATGTATAATCTTTCCAGTTAAAGAAGTTTTCTGTTTTGTTTTGTATAACTGTTACTTTGTTAGAGTTTGCTGTGCTTACACATTCTTTGTAATCTTCCCAATCATACACTTTCTTTTTCTTCTTTATAGAGCTCTCAACTTGATGATGGAACAAGTCTGCGCTCATGAACGTTTGTCCAGATTCAAAGTACTTGATATGAAGTTTCTTTACGTTTATTTCCTCACAATTCACAATGTATATGAAGAAACAGCAAATGACCCAATTTTTGTTCTGGGCAGAACAATTGTCTAACCATAAGGTGACATTTTCAGCACCCCTCGTCTTTGAAAAAAAACTGTAGAATTTTGTTATTATGACCTCCTTTTTTTTCAGCTATTCCTTCATGCCATATTACTGCAAGAAGATATTTATTTTTTTATTTAACTAATTAATTACAACGGTTATACCTATTACAGTAATTAGTAAACAATATTCGAATTAAAATTAGAATATAACAATAAATATTTAGACATAACTCGATACTTTTACAATATTATTACGTTCGCAATAATCAGAGCAAACCCTCAAAATCTTGCTGCATGGATCATGAAAGATGTCAGAGTCAGACGAATGGTTGAGAACTAAGTTCAGGCCATTGATCATTCGGCAGAGAGGGGAATATGAATACGACACAGTCTTACAATTAGAAACCGCAAGAAGACGTCGTGTACGAGAGGATCGTGTTGTGGCAACATACTTGTTAGGGACATATAATCGGCACAACTGGTCATGTAACGCGGGACAACCTATAACTCCACGCAATACCTTTAATGCGACGGTTAATTCGCCGTTTCCACGTCTAGATTCCAATTATATGTGGTGTTGTTTTTGCCTACAGGCACAAAGCTTTCATTAAATGCTATTATTCTTGGCGTAAAGACCAGTTCTTTAAACATTTCACATCTAGGTAACATTATTACCTTTTGAAGATCTACAGAGAAACAGGGATGGTTTTTATCTTCTTCGTTTGAATCTTTTTCATATTCGATACAAGCCTTTGTGTAAAGCTCATGGTGCTTGACCCACTCACTACATTTATCACACTCAGTTTCTGTTGGTGGATTTCTGTGTTTAGTTTCTTTCACATGGAGTTCTTTTTTTTCAAAAGACAAGCATTCTTTGTGACCAAGATTTGCGAATGAAATATTCATTTCATCTTTGGTTTTACGGTAATACTCATATCATATGAGTCATATGAAACCTTATTCTGAGGATTCTTCTTTGTATAATCATTATGCATGTACGTGACCGTTATATCACTTGTAAAGTATCGTCTTAAGGGCGCATGTTCTCGACGATGTGTCTCCCCATGGTTTATTTGATTCAATGTGATCCATAACCACTTTCTTGTCCAATTTGTTTGCAGGGACGGATTTACTTCTCTTATTTGGTGCTATAGTCATGGTTTATATGATTCAATGTGATCCATAACCACTTTCTTGTCCAATTTGTTTGCAGGGACGGATTTACCTCTCTTATTTGGTGCTATAGTCATACCATCAGACTTCGAAATCATATTACGGATAACTCTATCATTTTCTTTTGAAAATCCAAGACTTGCTTGGAAAAATACTTTACAGACTTCCATTTTTTCAACATCATTTTTTGGTATCGTGTACTTATAAGTGTATTTTCGCTTGCTGCTTTCGCCAACCGTGGTTACCTGAGTGTTATTTTTGGTAATCTGTTTAAAAATAAACCATTTCTGTTCTTCAGATGTCAAGCCCAATACATTTTGTTTATTTCTATTTTTTGCGCATGTGTCATATTTGAAGAATACATTTTTATGCAGCTAAGGCCACAAGGATCCTTGACCGTATGTTGGTATTGTTTAATATTTTGTGCAATTAGTTTGCGTTCCTCTACACTACCTTCATATGTTTTTCTCTTCCTTATCTCACCTTTTTTCGTAAATTTGTCCTTAATAAGATCAAAAGCATCGGTGATGCATGTTTCAATAACGGTTCTAATAAAGTGTGAACTTTCTTGAATATTTTGTGCCATGGCATTCTTTTTTCGTTCCTTTTTCATTTATTTTTCTTGTGGATGATCACTGTCACTGGAGGAAATTGAATCCATGACGTAGTCTTTGTGTAAATCTGAGTCTTCAATAAAATCCTCGCTATCAGAACCTATAGGTTAAAACTTTTTTTTGCCAGCCCGATGGAACTGATTGGGGATCATCATTCCGAGACGTAGGCTCTTCATCTGTAAAGTAAAGATTTCTTAAACTCACAACAAAAACTTTGACAAAACAAATTAGTTTCATAAAATCTAAGTATTACCTGTTTTTTTGCAGTCAGAATCAGGCATAGAAACTTTTTTTGACAGCCTGATGGACCCTTATTTTTTTTTTATTTAGATTTATTTAGAACACAAACAGTCATTTACAATATTTAGTTAAAAAACAAATCTTAAATTACACACAAACAAGAAGGTCCCTTAAATATAAGTAAAATATTATGAGTTAAGCATTGTTGTTCGACAATAATTTTGTTTAAACATTACGAATCTGGTATAAGCACTGTTACAAATAAATAATTTCAATTTGAACTATAATAATCTAAGAAAATTGAGCTTACGTTATTTTTAAAGGAGTTTAGAGAGGTTGCAAAACAATCCACATCTTTAAGTTTATTATTACATACTTTGCAGCTGCGCCTGAGGAAGGTGTTTTTGGTGTAGTTTGTTGAACTAAAATTAATATGAAACAATGTACCAGAACGTGAGGTTGTATTACGTGGGATTCTAAAAAGTATCTTTTCCAGAAGAGTGGTGGAGTCTACGTTATTATTGACAATTTTAAATAAAAATAATTCATCAAGAAAAGACCGTCGGCTTTCAAGTGTGGGAAGATTGTGTCGCCTAGAGGCATCTTCATAATCCAAAAAATAGCCACGGGTTCTGAACTCAAGAGCTTTAATGAATTTTCTTTGCACTCTTTCAACCGAAGCAACATCTACATTATAGTGAGGGCTCCATACAGTACTGGCAAATTCCAAGATGCTTCGGACGTACGCGAAATATAAAGATTTATAAGAAGATGCATTTTTAAAAGGTTTACCTAAACGGAGTATCATGCCTAAATGCTTGAAAGCTTTTTTAATAATGTGATCGAGATGTGATTTGAAATTTAATTTAGCATCAAGGATAACACCCAAGTCCCTTATCACTTCAACACGCTTGAGCGAAGAGCCAGCTAGTTTATAGTAAAAAATAATGGGATTATGTTTACGAGCAAAGGTAATAGAAAAACACTTGTCAATATTCAGAAATAGATGATTATGGTGACAGAAGTGATTGAGATAATGTTGAAGTACATGAGAATCACGAAGTGATTTTATAACACTAAAAATTTTTGTATCATCTGCATACAGGAGAAAGCAGGATGGGTTCACGAAAGTAAATGAGGATCACGAAGTGATTTTATAACACTAAAATTTTTTGTATCATCTGCATACAGGAGAAAGCAAGACGGGTTCACGAAAGCATCATTTATATACAGAGTAAAAAGCAAGGGACCCAAGTGAGATCCCTGCGGAACTCCTGAGCTGATAGACCGGTACTGGGATACGTAGCCTTTAAGAGAAACAGCCTGACTTCGATTTTCAATGTACGATTTTATCCAGCGGCAAAGGTCACCGTGAATACCAACCTTAAGTAGCTTCCTAAGAAGAACATTGTGTCTAATTTTGTCGAATGCTTTTGAAAAATGCACAATTTGGAAATAGGACGATACTTTGTTACATCGTGCTTGTCACCGCTTTTAAAGATCGGAGTAATAAAAGCTTTTTTCCAAATAGTGGGAAAATATCCTTCAACCATAGATTTTTCAAAAATAATGCATAGTGGCACTGCCAATTCCTTTGCACATGCCTTGATGAAAAATGGATGGATGCCATCAGGTCCAGGTCCTTTATTTACAGCGACAGCCTTTAGGTGTTTCAGGACAACATCGACTGAAAGATCAGCTGAAGAGATATTAACTGGAGAATCGTAAGAAGATTCTGGAGTAGAAGACTGGATATTGCCTCCACCAGGTACGAAAACAGAGTGAAAATAACTATTAAACATATCACTTATCTCGTCACCACTGGATACAGAAACTCCTTCGTAGAACATGGCTTCAGGGACCTCATTACATGACTTTTTCGTTTTAATATATGTCCAAAAATGCTTTGGATTATGGTTTATTTTATCTTCAGCAAGGGAAATAAAATTACTATAGCACTCTTTTTGAAGTTTCTTTTCTCTTGACCTCAATAACTGGAAGGTTTGGTAGTCACGCGGATTTCTATGCCTTTTCCAAAATTTTTTGAAATTTTCGTTTTTCTTTAATTACTTTAATCAGAGCAGGTGTATACCATAGAGGATATCCTGTATTTGGAGATACTCGACGACGCGGTATATGTAATCTAATTAAATCTTGTAGTATACTATAACAATAAGTTACCATATCTTCGGTGCCCATTTCCCGTAGGGTATTCCAATTAATAGATGACAGACATTTGTTCACTACCGAATAGTCGGCAGAATGAAATAAGAGCTTTACCCGAGTTTTTTCTTTTAAAATGGGATTATATGAAACTTTTAACGAAATATCAAGAGGTACGTGATGGTTATCAATCTTTGAAAGGGGGACGGAGCACTCTGTGAGGAAACAGTCGAAATTAGAAAAAAATAAATCCAAAATACGGCTTTTTGAGTTTTTACAAAAATTAAACTGATGTAAATTAGACATGGCTAAGAAATCGGAGATCAGACTTAAATATTTGTCAAAAGACGGATTACTTTTAAAAAGATGATTTGTACTGAGATCCATTTCCCATAAAGCGTATGTGACAAAACAGAAATATATGGTTTATTACACGTAATCAGTAAAGTGGAAGTCCCATTCCACACCTTACACATCGACCACCTTGGACCCTTTGTGCGTTCGAAAAGAGGAAACTGTTACCTCTTGGTAATAGTAGACTCTTTTACTAAATTTGCGTTCATAAAGCCCGTTCGTAATACCAAAACACAATCTACAATACGAGTGTTAGACGATATATTTTATACGTTTCGTAACCCTGACCGTATCATCAGTGACCAGGGAACAAGTTTTACGTCTTACGCATTTAAACACTTTTGTTCAGAGAAAGGCATTCGACATGTTTTGAATGCGGTTGCCTGCCCAAGAGCTAATGGGCAGGTCGAGCGATATAATCGCACTATCCTTAGTTCTTTGACGGCTCAGAATCTAAATTTTGATGAGAAGGATTGGGATGATAAGGTAGGTAGGGTTCAATGGGGTATGAACAATACTCGTTCAAAGACCACGGGAAGGACGCCAGCGGAAGTTATGTTTGGATCCAAAATTAACGCGGAAATT
This sequence comes from Ypsolopha scabrella, assembly GCA_910592155.1. Lineage (NCBI taxonomy): Eukaryota > Metazoa > Arthropoda > Insecta > Lepidoptera > Ypsolophidae > Ypsolopha > Ypsolopha scabrella. The sequence goes on along the minus strand of OU342981.1, from coordinate 9,412,894 downwards.
AACCCGATGTTAAATGAAATAGTACGCGAAACTCAAGAAAATACTGATTTAATAACTATTCGGGAGTCTGTCAAAGATAAAATTGATGAAGAGCAGCAGAAACAAAAACAACATTACGATAAACACCGGCGTCCTGCTCGCGTCTATCACGAGGGAGAACTTGTAAAAATTACGCGAACTTCTTTCAATAATGATGGAAAGAGTAAAAAGCTCATCTCGTCATATATAGGCCCTATCGGGTCGTCGCAGTTTTAGGTAATGATCGTTACAAAGTTGCTGCCATACCTGGTCTTAGTAGTTCCAAAAATAAGCGCAAAACAACTGTGGCTCCGATCGTATGTTACCTTGGGTACATGTGGCTGCTTTAACTGTTAATGATGGCGTTGAAGAAAGTGATGAGGAGAGATGCTTTAGTAACGATGATGATAAATAAATTGTACTAAACTTTTTATAAATATTATAAAAATTATGGAATCTAGTAGTTAGTATGATTAAGTCACCTATATAATCTTGTAAAAATTTGTCATTGATTTATTGTGGGCAGAATACAATGATTTTAATACTACGATTACTTTATAAAATTAAATGTTATGAGGATTTAATTCATTGTTATGTTTAAAAATTTAATAAAACTGAAATAATTGTCAGTAATTCACTGATTGTGTTCGAAGGCAATAATATCTATTACCTTATTTAAATATAGTGATCCATTTGCTTCATATACTACACTTATTAATTTTATTAGGTACCCAGTGGTTGTATATTATATATCGTGCATTATGAATAAGAGTCTAAGTAAATTATTATAGGTAAGTGTTAGTCACCTTTATATCTTATTGTTATTAAATAAAGCTTGAATGATTTTCTACTTAGTTATACACAGAAAATACTGCTGAATTTTTGTTGTAATTATTAAACAATAATATATATATATTTCTTTTGTATTGTGGCATGTGAGAAGGAAGGGTTCACAGCCACAAGTCATACTAATAGAGTAGCTTAATTTGTGAAGTTTACAAAATGATTGTTGTTAACTGTGAGAAGGAAGGGTTCACAGCTACCAACTGTTATCAGAATAGTTTTAAATCTTGTGAGAAGGAGGGTTCACAAGATTATTGTTGTACCTGTGAGAAAGAAGGGCTCACAGCTACCAACTGTTATAAGGATAATTTAATCTTGTGAGAAAGAGGGTTCACAAGTTTAGTTTATATCTTTACCTATGAGAATATATGGTCACACTAGCTTGCTACCAGCTATGATCATTGTAATTATGAATACTATATTTGTTATTGATGCGTGCAGTTCAATAAATAGGCCGAATGTTAGGTTTCATAGGCTTACCTTTCTGCGTGCTTGGGGACAATCACGGGGTCAGGATGGTCGAATGTTAGGTTTTCATTATTTTATTTATTATTGTTGCGATTCGATTTGTAAAATTGTGGCAACACTAGTGAACGAAATGACGTGGGCGGGGGGATATAAAATGGCGGACGGGACGGCCGCGGGCCTCTTTTGTTGGAAGCACGCGTCAAGTTAAGTTGGTCCCTGTATTCAAGGAGAGAAATACAATAAGTAGAACCACCTCTTGTAGTTTCCTTATCTACGTGTTCTGATCCTGGGCAGTACGCTACAAAGTGAATACGTACTCAAATAGGGGTTTTTGTTTATACAAGTACCAGGATTTTCAATTAACGTATTTTTTAGCACTTGCGAAATTTTCGAGAGTGTAAAAACCTCTAGAGGTAAAAACACTTAGAAATTGAAATAATGAAAGAAACAGTACATTTTTGACGTCGTGCTCTCTGGCAAATTTTCATCAATATGCACAACACACTACAAGTTCGCAACATTAATACAATATCACAAACATGAAATATATGTACAGTAAACCACTAAAATCTGTAGTATCCTGCCAAAATGTCATTTAAAGCTCCTAAGTAATTCTAATGGCAATTTATTAAAAATGTTTTTGCAATTTTTTTCCTGCAGGCGCTTTTCAATAATTCTATCTACAAATAATGTCGTTTACTTTATTCGTGAACGCACCCAACGAAAAATGGGTGAAACCCAATTTTTCTTTTCATTTGTTTGTAGTTGGGCGCAAATATTTAACAGTCAATATTATAAAAAATAATTTAAAATTGCTTACTTAGAATTTTCGGACGCTTTGGGAAACGATTATAGCAACACGGTAGATAATTATTTTATGCAACTACCCACAACTTTTTTCCTCCCTAGTAAATAAGAAACCTTACTTTGTTTCTGCAGTAAGGGAATTAGAATTTTGGTTGAATTGTAAATTATGAGTGAAATAGATTTTATAATTCCAAGGGGACGAGGACATGTCTTACTATATTCTGGGTATCAATATTATAAACATACCTCATATCGTAACGGTACAAGTGTATGGCGATGCCAATTATACCAAAACACAAAATGTGCAGGATCTGTAACAATTTCCACAGTAAGTTTTCAGTTTTATTAATATTCATCATGCAGTGAAAAAACTGTTCGCCAGAAAAGGATAAATGTTCATGTTTAAATGTTGGTTAGTTTAGACTTTTTATTCTTTAGGTTAGCATTTTTATTTTATTGGTTTCGGCTTAAGCCGAACTCCAAAAAATTGTTTTGAATTGTGGGATTGAATAAATATATATTTTTATATAAGACATGTTTTTTGTTTTATAATAAAATATTTAAAATGTATATTCTTACAGGACCGGAAAACAGTTTTGAAAACAAAAGAGCACATAAAAGATTGCAAACCAGATGTCAATCAAAATTTGATCGACAAGAAAATAAGTGACACATGCGATGAAGCAGCAAAAGGTTTAAAACTTTATACATTTATTTTTATATATTTTAATATATTGTAATTCCTCTTTTAAATTTTATTATTTTTTTATTATTTAATAAATCCTAACGTGCAATAAGTGTATTTATGTACCTATATTGCAGAAATAAAGTATTCATTTCATTTTATTTCGTGTTAAGTGTATTCATAGTACTTTTATTTATTTAATAAATCTATTTTCTTTCAAGGAAAAGAGTGTGCGCCAAAAATATACAAAAAAGGAATGCGGTCTCTAAGAAACACTGGCCTTGACCTGCTTTCGAAGAAACCCATCCCAACATTTGAGCAAAAAAAGTCTATGATTTATAGAAAAAGAAATAGAGAAGCAGACGTAAAAAAAACATGCGCCAGAAATATTGACGAAGTCGAGGTGCCAGCACAGTTTAGGGAGTTTTTAATGGCAGACTACAACGACATGGAAATTCGTATATTGGTGTTCTGTTCTGTGGAAGCTAAATCTCACATGAAACAAGTGAAGCATATTTTCATGGATGGGACATTGAAAATCTGTCCGACTCCATTTGCTCAGGTCTACTCAATTCACGGGGATCTAGGGAGTGATAGCCGTAACACAAATGTATTGCCTTTGTTGTATGCGTTCATGTCCCATAAAAGTAAAAAAGCATCCTCGATTTTATTTGAAATAATAAAATCACAAATTCCAGAATGGAATCCAATCAAAGTGAATGTGGATTTTGAAGAAGCAGTAATCCAGGCCATACATGAATTTGATAATAAAATAATAATAAACGGTTGCCATTATCATTTTACCAATTGCTTATGGCGAAAGGCAAAAACATTACACATAAATAAAAATAAACGCCTCCGAAGAATTATTTTACTATGTTGTGGACTAGTACCATTGGACAAAATAAACGAAGGTTGGGAGTACATAAAATAGCAAATGCCAAAAAACTATAAAGAAATTAACAAATTTAAGAACTATTTCGCCAACTTCTGGATGAAACCAGATTTTTTGGGAATTTGGTGTGTTTTTGGTGAGCGGCATCGCACGACAAACAGTCTGGAAGGATGGCATCATGGTATAAATAAAGACATGCCAAGAAATGAAACAACATTATTAACGGCACTGAACGCGTTATTAGATGATGCTACATTATCTGCCTTTTATGGGGATCAAATTCAAGGGGGAAGCTCACCCTCAAAAAGAAGAAAAGTGAGTGTTGAAAACGACGATTTTATAAGAGAAGCGCAGATGGAACTGCTCTCGGGTGATATCAGCATTGGTCACTTTTTGGAAAAAATAAGATAAATTGATTTTGTTCATCTTTGTCTATTATGATCACTGAAATTTAAAAATATAAATTATTTATTATTATGAGTTTTTAGAAGATAATTAACTATATATACAAATAGATAATATACAATTTGTAGAAGATTATTTATAAAATTTCTGTTCACTGTAACACACAAAAAATTTTTTTTTATATATGATACTGTTGATTTTTATTGCTTCTAGAGGTTAAATTACCTACTAAATGTATCTTTGCCAATATTAAAATTATGATTTTGTTAGAAAAAAGAAAATATTGTTACGTGTGATTTTCGATGGGTCAAGCAAGACAACGTCCGGGAAATCGTACAATGACATACAATACGTCGGTCCTGTCGTACAGGACGACTTGCTGGCGATTCTCCTTAGATTTCGGCAACATCGTTATGTAATATCAGGCGACATACAAAAAATGTATACCTATAGATGTATAGCTGTCGATCCTAGTCAGAGACATCTTCAGTTGATATTGTGGAGAAATGACATCACTCAGTCAATTTGTGTTCTACAATTAAACACAGTCACTTATGGCACATCTTCAGCCCCTTATTTAGCTACACGTTGCTTATTAGAGCTTTCGAAAGAATGCACTGATATTGATATTGCTGATATTATAAAACACGACTTCTATGTCGACGATTTTTTGAGTGGCGCATCTACTGTAGAAGAATTAGCCTACCTTTGCAAGTCTTTTAAAGAGAAATCGGAATCTGCTTGTTTTCCAATGCATAAATTCCGAACGAATGCACCATAAATATTTGATAACTTTGTAGATTCTAATACTCCGAAGGATCTCGATGTAACATCGCAATCAAATCTATTAGGTTTAGTATGGAATCCTGCATCTGATGTTTTACACTTTCCTTCTCAGGTAGAGGATGTGTCGCTAGTAACAAAGCGTACAATCTTATCGAATTCCGCAAAAATCTTTGATCCGCTGGGCTTATTGAGTGCATCTACTATCATTCCTAAAATCTTATTACAAAAGCTGTGGCAAACCAAATTGGAATGGGATGATTCAGTGCCGAATGAAATTAAATGCAAATGGATTAAATTAATAGAAAACGTCAAACAAATTTCATTGATTGAAGTACCTAGATTTTTCTTGTGTGACTCACCACAACAGATTGAACTTTATTCATTCTCGGATGCCTCTCAGTTAGCCTACGCCGGTTTAATTTATATACGCACAATTGATGATCGCGGAAAAATTAATATCATTTTGTTATGTGCAAAAGCTAAGATTGCGCCAATTAAACCGGTTACTATCCCGCGTCTCGAGTTATTAGGTGCATTATTGGCCACGCGATTAAGTGCAAAAGTGTTGTCTTCACTTCGTTGTAAAATCAATAAAGTATATCATTGGACCGATTCATCAGTTGTCCTAGGTTGGTTTAAGACGGATCCTCAAAAGTTAAAAACTTTTGTATCGAACAGAATTGGTGAGATCCAGGAACTGTCTCCAGATGGTGTCTGGAGACATGTTGCAGGCGATCAAAACCCAGCCGACCTAGTTTCTAGAGGTATTGACCCTCACAAACTACGCGATGCAGTAATTTGGTGGAAGGGTCTCTCTTTTTTATTAGATGATCAGTCTCAATGGCCACAAATGGATTATCGCAGTGCTGAATTTCCAGAGATAAAATCACATTTTAATATTGAAGTAATTTCAATCAATCCAATTCTTTTAGTGTGGTTGCTGTTCGTCTCTGGAACGAACTTCCCGACGATGTCAGAAAAGCCCCCTCCCGTAACTCTTTTAAGTATTCTGTGCACAGACACTACCTCTCCAAAAACACACAAATATGAACTTCTTTAATTCTTATTATTTTTTGCAGTCATGGTATGTATTTATTTATGTATTTATTTACAATATACTTATTAAAACTTGTATTTATTTATGTATTAACATATATTCTTTTTAGGTATTGTTACCTATAGTTATTAATTTAGAGTAGTATCTTCATTTAATTTGTAATTTTAAAGTTTTTACTCTTCTTGCACGCCCACCTACCTATTTATCTTGTACCATCTGTGGGTTGACTGGTAGAAAATGCTTTATGCATTAAGTCCGCCTTTTTGTACTTATTTTTTGTGCAATAAAGTATTTATGATGATGATGATGATGATTAAGTCATAAAACAAATAAAAGGGAATCATTAAAACTGATAAATTTCAACGACTATTTGAACTTAGGTCCCTTAAAAAGAAAGGTTGCATATATTCTTAGGTTTATTTACAATCTCAGAAACTCAACATCCAAAATGACTGAGCACCTCTCAGTGAGGGAATATAATGATTCTCCTAACTACTTAATAAGACAATCTCAATTTGAATCTTTCTTTAATAACGAAATAAAATTGTTAAAAGATAAAAAAAAACATACCAAATAAATCTCGTCTGATTGCATTGTCTCCATTCATCGATGAGAACGGTCTGCTGCGTGTCGGTGGCCGGCTCCAAAATTCATCTGAAACATACGATAAAAAGCACCCAATATTATTAGACAGCAAACATAGATTTACACTTCTTCTTTTTGAACAAGAACATTTGAAAAATTTACATGGTGGACCTCAATTCTTGTTGAGCTATATAAGACAAAGATTCTGGCCTATAAATGGCAGAAAATTAGCTAGAAAGGTTGTTGACAACTGTAAAACATGTAGAAACTATAAACCCTTTAATGGGAAACTTACCTTCGTCTCGTGTCACTCCTAATCTTCCATTTGAAGTCTGCGGAACTGATATGGCTGGTCCTTTCTACATCACCGATCGTAAGGGACGCGGTTGTAAAATCACAAAATGTTACTTATGTCTCTTCGTTTGTACCAAAGCTATCTATCTAGAAGTAGCTAGTGATTTGACAACCGAAGTTTTCATTTTATGCCTTAGAAGGTTCATATCACGCCGTGGAAAGCCACTAGAGATGTTTTGTGATAACGGTCTTAATTTCGTTGGTGCGAATAACGAGATAGGTAGAGATAATCTATTCTTAAAATGCACGCCCCTCCAATGTGCTTACGCTCACACGCAAAGTAGATGTAAATACGAAATACACGCAAATTGCTCTTCGTTATTGGTTATTCAGTCACCGACTGGACACGAAAGTGGAAGTACGTGTCGATTCCTGCAAAGGTACGGTCAGAATGTCAACGAAAAAGCATTTTCGGAGTCAGGTGAATATTTTTTGTTTGTGTTTGAGAACTCGTTTTTTTATACCTCCACCATGTGTTATTTTATAATGAAAAATAGATTTTCCATTTAGAAATCATAATACTATATTTTAATTTTACAGAGTAAAGAAATTATTGCTAGAGTATATCATCGTATGAAATATGAGGCAGAAAATGGAATCGAAAATCAAAGTGATGCTAGATGGCGAACTGCTCAAGCAGTTGGTTATAGTGAACATACTATTTCAAATATATTAAAAAAAGAAAGACAAAGTACTACTAGCACATCCGCAGACATGGCTTGTACAATTTTCAAGTCACCCTCAAAAAGAAAACGGGTGTGTCCAAAATCAACGTTGGATGATTTTGATCTATCTGTGCTACGAAGAACAATTATGTCATTTCATAAAGAATTTAATGAAATGCCTACATTGAAAAAACTTAAACAAGTTTTATCAGAAAAAATTGGTTTCGACGGTTGTATAGTTGAAAAATTTACATGGTGGACCTCAATTCTTGTTGAGCTATATAAGACAAAGATTCTGGCCTATAAATGGCAGAAAATTAGCTAGAAAGGTTGTTGACAACTGTAAAACATGTAGAAACTATAAACCCTTTAATGGGAAACTTACCTTCGTCTCGTGTCACTCCTAATCTTCCATTTGAAGTCTGCGGAACTGATATGGCTGGTCCTTTCTACATCACCGATCGTAAGGGACGCGGTTGTAAAATCACAAAATGTTACTTATGTCTCTTCGTTTGTACCAAAGCTATCTATCTAGAAGTAGCTAGTGATTTGACAACCGAAGTTTTCATTTTATGCCTTAGAAGGTTCATATCACGCCGTGGAAAGCCACTAGAGATGTTTTGTGATAACGGTCTTAATTTCGTTGGTGCGAATAACGAGATAGGTAGAGATAATCTATTCTTAAAATGCACGCCCCTCCAATGTGCTTACGCTCACACGCAAAGTAGATGTAAATACGAAATACACGCAAATTGCTCTTCGTTATTGGTTATTCAGTCACCGACTGGACACGAAAGTGGAAGTACGTGTCGATTCCTGCAAAGGTACGGTCAGAATGTCAACGAAAAAGCATTTTCGGAGTCAGGTGAATATTTTTTGTTTGTGTTTGAGAACTCGTTTTTTTATACCTCCACCATGTGTTATTTTATAATGAAAAATAGATTTTCCATTTAGAAATCATAATACTATATTTTAATTTTACAGAGTAAAGAAATTATTGCTAGAGTATATCATCGTATGAAATATGAGGCAGAAAATGGAATCGAAAATCAAAGTGATGCTAGATGGCGAACTGCTCAAGCAGTTGGTTATAGTGAACATACTATTTCAAATATATTAAAAAAAGAAAGACAAAGTACTACTAGCACATCCGCAGACATGGCTTGTACAATTTTCAAGTCACCCTCAAAAAGAAAACGGGTGTGTCCAAAATCAACGTTGGATGATTTTGATCTATCTGTGCTACGAAGAACAATTATGTCATTTCATAAAGAATTTAATGAAATGCCTACATTGAAAAAACTTAAACAAGTTTTATCAGAAAAAATTGGTTTCGACGGTTGTATAGAAACGCTGCGTAAAATTTTGCGGGAATCTGGCTTTGAATGGTCTACAATAGACGATAAACGTAAAGTCCTTGTTGAAAAGCATGACATACAAATGTTGCGATTTAAGTATTTAGAACAACTGAAAAAATATCGTGATGAAGGTCGATACATTGTGTTTACTGACGAAAGCTATGTTCACACGATGCACATACAGAACAAATGCTGGAAAAGCGTGGAGGAACTTTCACCACTTCAGAAAAAGTTATCAAAAGGAATTCGGGTCATAATTGTTCACGCTGGTGGATGTCAAGGGTTTGTCCCAAATGCTTGCTTAATATATAAAGCAAACTCAACAAGTGGCGATTATCATGATAACATGAATCATGAAAACTATAAAAAATGGCTAACAATCAATTACTACCTAATCTCCCAGAAAATGCTGTGATAGTCATGGATAATGCTTCCTACCATAACGTTGTATCTGAAAAATGTCATGATTCTAATTCAAATAAGGGCATTATGCAAGCATGGCTGAATGAAAAAAATATTCCATATGAAGAATCGATGAAGAAAATAGAGCTTTATGATTTAATATTAAACAATAAAGAGAAGTTCAAAGGTTTTGCAATCGATGAGCTAGTCAGGTCGAAAGGTTTTCAGGTTCTACGATTACCTCCGTATCACCCCGACCTGAATCCAATAGAAAAGATATGGGGTATATTGAAAAACTACGTGGCTAAAAAAAACGTTGGGCAAAACTTGACATCTATAATGGCTCTAATAAATGAACGAATTCAAATGATTGATAGTAATATGTGGGAAAACACATCTCGGTAACATAGAAAAAGAATATATGAAAAACTTTGACACGGATTTCCAATTTATTATTAATGTGGAGTCTGATAGTGATAGTGAATAAAACAAAATATTGTATTACTAATAAAAAAGTATATACTTTATCAATGATGTATTTAATACGTTTATTACCTACTAATTAATAAAGTAATCTTTATAAATGTGTTTTTTTAGACAAATAATTTCGACATACAAGACGTACTTACCTTTCCACTTATTACTCTAATTACTATTTCTATTTACATTTTTCTCGTATTCCGCAACGTCCATTTTATATTACGTACGCATTTCTTTTGGTTTTTTATGCAAACGGTACTTGTTAAATTATCAAACAGCTGTCTGGTAACAGGGTGCTGGAGAAGTGAATTAAAGACTTGTCTGCAGGGTAATGAACACCGTTTATTGATAATAAGTTGTTTTTCCCTTAGGTGTCTAAATTAAGTAAGTCAACGAACTCTTGAACGTGCGACTTCATTTATTGCGCAATGTGGTTATTTGTATCATACGCTACAGCTCCCCTAAAAAGTACAATCCTTCTCTCCCTTTTTCGGAGAAAAAAAAATGTGGTCACACAGTAAGAGTCCATAAAACATTATCTTAACATAAAACAAACTTTTTTTTTTACATAAATTATTCTTATTGTATTTGTATACATTAAATTAAAATAAAAACCCAAAACTTATATTTAAACATGTAACAAAAAACAAATTTAACATTGAAATAGTTGAGTATTATTTTTATGTGTAATATATTCTTTTTTACAAATTTTTATTTTTACGTTTGGAGACATGTCCTCAACAACTTCATAAGGTCCTTTGTAAAGAGGATCTAACTTATGTCCTGTTTGTTTTTAATAGTATTAAATCTTCTTCCTTGTAGCTAATAGGATTAATATTTTTATCATAATTACATTTTCTGGTCTCTTTAACAGATAATAAATTTTCTCTTGCTTCACACTGTGCTTTCTGTAATCTATATCTTAACTCTAGTGGATACGAATCAAAATTGTACAATGGGTCGATCTTATAGTTCAAGTTACTTGGTAAATAGCATAATTTGATAAAAACTAATTCGTATGGCGTATACTTCGTGTGCGAATGTACAGAAGTATTGTAAGAGAAACACCAATATGGTATCCAAGAACTCCAATCGGTCCTACTACTATGACATTGCGTTCTCAGAAAAGCTCCTAAAACTTTATGGGAATTTTCTAAGGAACCTAAAGTTTCGTGGTGGTAGGCTGTGGAATTGAGTTTTTCTATGCCTAAATATTTACAGACCTCTGTCATGGTCGAAGACATAAATTCAGTACCCCTATCGCTAAGAATCTGTTTTGGGATTCCAAAACGTAAAATAAAATTGTTTACGAATGCCTGTGCAACTTCATTGGTTTTCTTTGTCAGAAAAGGATAAGCCTCTACATATTTCGTCAAGTCACATTGTATAGTTAATATATACCTAAAATTATTACTATCTAATTCTAAGGGTCCCATTAAATCTAAACTAATCCTTTCAAAGGATGTGCTAGCCGTGGTAGTTATTTCCATCGGTTGCTTTATCTTAACAAAGTGTTTTGAGAATTGGCACTCTTTGCACTTTTTCACAAATTGTTCAACATCAATACTTAAGCCAGGCCAGTAGTAATATTTTTTTATATTTTTCATAAAAATATATATTTTTCATTTAATCCCTGCATGACCGCTTGTAGGTAGGATGTGAAAGTAATTTAAAATTACCTTTTTTTCGTCTTTGTCTGTAATACGAGTAACATCTTTCGTAATCAGAAATCGCGGTATAAAAAAATTATATTCTTTCATTTTCTTTAATAAATTATGTACGTACTTATCATTTGATTTATTTTTAACTATTACGAGCTCGTTTATATTAAATTGTCGACACAATGACTCCAATTCTCTCGCTAACACCGGTACAGTAGATAACGATCGAGAAGTAATGAAGATAGTCGAACTAGAAGGTATAAATAATAAATAAAAATGTATTTATTGGCCATAAATTTACAAAAATCAGTACACACATTTCTTATATTATAGGTGCTATTTACAATTAGCTTGTTAATAATATACTGGCTTATTTGTAAATTGTCTTATAATTGTTTAATAAAAATGTCACGTTGGCAACTGTTTTAGTGTGACACTGTATTACAGTCACCAGCGCCTTCCTGTTGTAACAAGATTATAGCTCTGTACCGCGTGTTTATTCAATTAAAATTAGTATTAATACAGTGCTGATAAGACAAAGAGAAGACAATAATAGCGTGCAACAAATACATAATTTCTAAAGGCTAAAAGAAAAGATAATAAAAACTACATAGCTAGATTGAGGAGTGTGAATGTTTGAGAAGGTAAGAGAAGTTGGGTGTGTGAGGGTTTGTGTGTGTGAGGGTGTGTGTGTTTGTGAGAGGGTGTGTATGTGTGTTTAAGGATGGAAGTCACAAATAATTTTCTGGAAATATAGCGTTTGGTATGGTTTTAATTTATGATTTAGTATGTTAAATTTTACTTTAATACTTTTAGTAGGGATTCAGTAACGTCATACGTCAGAGTGAAAAGCCAACTCCGGGTAACTAATTTGCATTTGCTAAGAGGGAGTGAATATATATTTTGTAATTTATTTACCCTGTTGTAGAGACGGGAGCTTAGGACCGCGTAATGACGAGCAGCTAGTTGGGTCCTGTGCGGTATGATTTTGGACACTATGTCCTTTCTCCTTTTAGATTCGACTACAGAAGGTTCAAATTTAAGGGATGAGTGTTTATGGAGAATGGTAGCAAGGACAAATAGCTTTCTTACTGATAACACCTCACAATCACTGTATAGATCATCAGTACGATACCAGTAAGGTTTTTTTGTCATAATCTTTAGAACGGCCCTTTGTGCGCGCTCTAGTTTAATAAGAGCTGTCTTGCAGGCACCTCCCCATGCAACAATGCAGTACGAGATTATAGATTGAGCTAAAGCAAAGTAGACAGTTTTAAGAATGACTGGGTTCGCCGAGTTTCTAAGTTTTTTGAAAACATATATAAGCTTTCGGACACGGGAGACTACAGACTCCAGGTGCTTGTGCCAGTTTAAAGTGCTGTCTATGATAACACCTAAATATTTTATGGTGGAGGCACGGGCTATGGGTAAGCACTTACATTCTTCACCCGCAAGGCTACAGCCATGAGCCAAGATTTTGTATGTATCAGGATCGGGTTGAGTGCTAGTGTAGTGAGAAAAGGTGATAAATTTTGTTTTTTCTACATTTAGGGTTAATAAATTATGTGAGAGCCAGCTCGTGACATGTCTTAGAGAGGATTCAGCATTGCAACGTGCCTCTTTCCAATGTTTGCCTTTAATTAAGAGCACTGTATCGTCTGCATATGTTATGATTTTGCTATTTGGGAGTGTCATTTGGCAAAGGCTGTTTATATATATGAGAAATAAAGTAGGGCCCAGTACACTACCTTGAGGCACACCGTATGTGGGTGATTCTTTATCACTGGTGAAGGTGTTTATTTTGACATATTGGGACCGTTCACTCAAGTAGCTTCGGAAAATATCCAGTGGTATGCCTCTGATACCAATGAGCTCTAACTTCTGAAGTAGAATGAGAACAGAAACAGTGTCAAAGGCCTTTGAGAGGACCAGGAAGATACCTATGGTCTTGTGCTTGTCGTCTAACTGCTTAATTATTGTGTTTGTAAGAAGCAGTACGGCGTCTTCCGTGGATTTTCCACTTCAGAAACCGAATTGGTTTTCAGCAATAATTTTGTTATGGTCAAGATAGTCTTGTATTAAGTACTTTTTCCAAGATTTTTGAGAGGGCAGTAAGTACTGATATTGGCCGATAGTTGGAGACACTGCTTCTGTTCCCGCTCTTATAGATAGGATGTACAACAGCGCTTTTAAACACCCTTGGAAAAACACCAGTTGTCAGGCAGAGATTGCAAACCGTCATTATGGGAAGGACTAGACAATGTCTCGCTGCTTTTAGAACCTTTGCAGAGATACCATCAGATCCTGTAGCGCAGTCAATGCGCAGACCAGCAATGAGATTATCAATCTCCGCCTCATCAACGTTGAGCAGAGACATTGAGTTTCCCATGGGATTTTCCATGTGACCACTGCGAAATCCCGGTCCCAAATGTGTAGGATGCTGAAAACTCCGTTGGTTTTGGATTTTAGAGGCCAAGTTTTCGCCTATAGTAGCAAAGTACTTGTTAACCTTATTCACAGATTGTGTTGGATCTTGCATTATGCTTAGCAAATCACTGAGTGGGGTGGTAGGCTGTTTAATGTCAGCAATGTTTTTAATGACAGTCCAAAGATTTTTTGGGTTATTTTTAGCTTCTTGAAGCTGACTTTCCTCGTAACTGTGTTTTATTTTTTTGAGCAAATTGTTACAGAAGTTACGATATCTCTTAAAGGTTATTTGTAAGATTTTGTTCTCGGGGGATAATTTAGTTTTTTATGTAATCTATCTCGATTCCTTATGCATCTGAGGAGGCCAGGTGTTATCCACGGTTTAATGTTTCTCTGGGCACGAGGAATTGTTACTATGCTTGTATGAGCATTGATTGTTGCTGTAATTTTGTCGACCAGTATTTCAGCAGCTTGGTTAGGGTCAGTAGCGTCCATAACAGAACTGAAGTCGGTATTGCAAAGCTCAGTTGTAGCTGCAAGAAAATCAACACGAGTAGCAGTTGTTTTGGCTCTGTGTTCTTTGGTTTTTAGGGCCATACACAGAACAACTGGGTTATGGTCAGTAATGAGAGAGTCGAGGACAAATGTAGTTGCTCTGTTCTTGGTCTTTAACAAAACATGTTCCAGGCAAGTTTTATGGTGTGTGGGGAAAAGATGAGCAGGCATTAAGCCATGGTTAGCTGCGACCTCTAAATACAGTTCTTAGTTACTGTCTGTTGAGTTTGGTAAAATGTCAATGTTGAGGTCGCCGATTATAGCAACATTTTTAAAGTCGGATAATGTATTTAATACTTTGTCAAGACTGTGGGTGAAGGGTTCGGCAATTGAGTTTTGAAGGTGAGCGGTATACACCAATTATAGCCAGGTCATTAGCAAATTTCAGTACAAGACAGTTCCCCTGGCAAATATCCGGTTCGACAACACTGTGCTTGAGACCAGACCTAACATAAATGATGACGCCTGCATTTTGATTGACAAATTTGGATTTGTAGGGTAGAAAGAAATCTGAGACTGGAATATTCATAACTTTGGAGTTCCACGTTTCGGTTAGAATGAGTTTGTCAAATTCTAGCTCGATCCTGACCAATAGGGGCTCTAATTGATCTACGTTGTTATTTATGCTACGAATGTTAGTGTGTAGGATTTTGAGGGAATTACTGGGTAAACTTTTATGATTTTTACAGCTTTCGGGAGTACATTGAAAAGATTCCGAGATATTAAACAATTCTATGTCATCTGCAATTTTTTGTATACTATTCATTTTGTTTTAATAAAGTTATAATGGATACACAAAATTTGAACATAAATACGTAGGTACGTATTTCGTATTTTAGGAGTGAGCAATGTACGTAGCAGCAGTGTAAATAATAAAAGCGACCGCGCTGGGGGGCTCATACTGCAATTACACGCAGAAAATATTTTAGTAAAGATACGTTTTTTGTATCTGGTATAGATAGCGAACAAACTTGTTTTTATTAAAGAAAATGTTAAATTGTCATGGTTCTTTTTTAGGTTCAGGGAAATTATTTGCGATTGTACATTATTAGATTTGCAGTTGTTTTTAGATGTGTGTGTGAGGTGTATGTACTCGTATGTGTAGTTTTTAACAGTTATTTTATTTGTAATAATAGTATTTATAGTAGTTACGCATGCACAAATACAGATTATAGTGTATAAAAAATATTTATAAATAGCCACCAGTGAGGAACCACAAAAACATGCAAGAATAATATAGGCAAGTAAATGTAGTCACTTTTTTAGGACTGTGGTTTCATTCGCTATTATTTGGTTTAGATGAGCTTCGTTTCTGAGCATGATATGTGTTTTGCCTTCTTCTTTGCGCAGGAAAACATGTCCATTTGACGGCCATGCAAATGAGTATTTATAAGTCCTTGCGAATTCTCGCGCGAGGAAAAACAAGCGTTTCATCTTGGGAGTGAGCAGCTCGGATATAAAGATAGGTTGCCTTGGCGCGGGAATGCCTAGGTGTGTTGAGTTTATATGAACAGAGTTGTTTTTGTTATAAGACTTGACGGCTTCAATAAATTGAGATTTCTTCAGGGTGTTTGTTAGTTCCACGGATATGGAGGAGGTGCTTTTCTCTTTTTTAGACGGAAGTCTGAAGACGTCACGAATATCAGACAGTTGGATTGATAGTTTCAAGTTCTCGCAGAGCTTGAAAACGTAGTTGAATAAGTCGTTTTTCTTTTCCTTGGGAACTTTGGGTATGTTACGTAGTTCGATACAGGTTTTCACGCTATTTATCTCTAAATTTTCGAGTCTATTTTCAAGACCAGAAATATGCAAATCAAGTTCTTTCCTTTCCTGGTCGAGGTTTGAGATTTTAGATTCAATAGCTTTGATGTCATCGGATAATATGCTCATGGATTTTTCAATCTCTTTATTTGAGGACTTTATATTAGAGTTTTGGTCCTGAATAGCCTTAATTCGATTCTCAAGTTGGTCTAGTCGAGAATTTTGGGATGTTAATAAGGTTTTCATGGAAGATAGAAGTTCATCTTTGAAGTTATTCAGGTTTCCACAAATATCATCGCTGTCGGATCGAGGCCTTTTCAATCGTTGCGTAACATTCTATTCTCTATTTTCTGAAAGAGAATTAGAGATATTTGGCTCTGGAGTTGCTGTTGCTAGGAGCTGGAAAGAGTTTTCACTCGGGCTCTTAGGTGGCGGTGTTCTTTTAAGGCTCATTGTAGATGATTATTATTGTTTGAAGCTACGCGTAGGTAAAATTTGATGAGCAACTCACAGTACGCGTAAACCCTTGTTTAGCATGAGAAGGGGCAGATGCACTCACGTAGCTCAACGTTCTCGTATCAGGCTCGTAGAACCGTAGATAAATATTTAAATCATACGTCGAACTCGCTCGATATCACCCAACGGCCGGGTGTCCGGTGACCGAGACCGGTCGCTGACCCGATGACTCAGGCGACGACGAGTGCGTGCACGCAACAAAGGCAGCGATGTGTGGTAGGTCAGTTTCACTGACCGTTGGTCAAAATGTTTATAATTGTTTTGCTTATAACTTTTGTTAGAAGATACTTATCAATTAGCGGTTTTCACTATGATGACACTTTTAGTTTAATGAACACACTGGTATGATTTTTAAACTGAGGCAACGATTAAAAACGCGTAACAAAAATTAAAAAGATCGGACTAACTTACCTTGTGACGTCCGATCCTCAATTATGTAAAGTAATCTCGTCCTCATAATTTTGTACTATGTAGTATGCACCTTGCACTACTGCGCTGTCACAATCTTCAAAGATGAACGCATTCATCAAGAAAAAAAAACTGAACGCAGCCACAACTCTATGGCCCGGCTCTAGCGCCCTCTACCTGGAACTGTCATTACTTCAAAGCAATAACACAACTTTCTACTAGGGCTTAGAGACAAATATGGGTTGATATATATCTGGGTTGGGTTGGGACTAGGATGAGGACGAGATTACTTCACATAATTGAGGATCGGACGTCACAAGGTAAGTTAGTCCGATCTTTTTAATTATGTTCCGTAATCTCGTCCTCATAATTTTGTACTATGTAGATGTTTAAAGAAGAAAGTTGTGTTAATAATCACGAATATTTTATTTTTCAAATAATTTCTAACTTGTCTTACAGGGTTTGTAATATATTAACACATCAAAAACACGTAAGTATAAACATATTATTGTTAAGAAATATTATTTCTAATTATTCTTATTTATAGAGCACACTGCTTCAGCAAAAGCATTGGGATCACATACAATTGGTCTCCTATAAAAGCGAGCAAAGGTGGACGAGTTTGTAGTCCAACCTGCTGCCTTCCTTATGACCTCAATGTTAATGCCTCCTTCAAAGGCTTTTGAAGTGGAAGCATGTCTTGTGCTGTGTGCTGTGAACTTACTAACATTTAAGCCACTATTAAATAAAGTCTGTTTAATCCACTTGCTAATAGTTGCAGTGGAGGCAGCATGATGAGGTCTCTTAAGCGTAAGTATTAATGTCTTACAATCTTGTCTTTTATCTTTAGTATTATTTAAATAGCATAGTAATGTTGCTGCAGGACAGATATTAATATTGTCTTTAAAATATGGTAAAATCAAATTAGGCTGAAATCTACCAGGAGGAGACGTTTTAATGTTCTCCAAAATTTTTATATTTATATTATCTTCCTGAATAGAAATATTGTCTATGCATATAAGGGATAAGGTCTGGACTCTATGTGCAGTAACAAGAGCCAGAAGAGTCACCATCTTTTTAGTCAACAATTCTAGGCTAAGGGTTTCATTAGGAAATAGACCCGAAAGGTAATTCAAAACAATGTTTGGATCCCATACTTCGTCAAATCTGGGTTTCTTCGGTCTTAATTTAAAAATACCTCTGAAGAACCTTGACACTCTCTCATTTGTCCCCACGTGGGGTCCTATAATGAAAGAAATTGCTGACCTAATTGAGTTGAGTGAGCTGTATGACAATCCTTCATCAAATTTTGACGTCAAAAAAGATATCACCGTGGGTATTGAGTCAGAGAGAGGATCTACATCGTGGGTTTGGCAAAAGAGAATCCACTGATTTAAAGCAGACTAAGTAGCTACGAAGGGGACTTATGTGTTGTAAATGACGATAATTGAAAGAAAAACGTTTTGCCTCTATAAATTACGTGTTTTGTCTCGTAAATAAAACAGTATTTTTAATTATTTTAGACAAATATGGCGCTCACAGCAGCAGAAAGGCAACGTCGCTGTAGACTAAAGAAGCAGTATGAAGTGTCTTGGTGGGAATGGGTGCGTAAAACTGAAGAGATTACTAAAGATCAGAGAAAACGCAAGATTTCCAAAAATGTAAAAGAGCTTCAACAAGCTAAGCTATCGGATCTGATTGTCAGTTTTAAGAAAGACCTCATAGAATTCAAAAAACATGTGTTTAACGTCCGAATCCAACATAAAGCTTATAGAGACTGCATTGACAATTTAGACCACAACAGTGTTGCTGTCCACATCGACTTTAGCGAGAACTATAATTGCAAATATAGTCAAGAGATACAATCTCACCATTTTGGGGGTTCTCGTAACCAGTTGTTCACACAGCTGTCATCTACAGAAAATCCTTAGGAGCAGAAACCAAAGAAATTACATCGTTCTGTACGATTTCATCATGTCTACTTCACAATCCTGCCGCAATATGGGCTCATGTAGACCCGATTCTAAAGTTCATCAATGAAAACTATCCACAAATACATACAATTCACTGGTTTTCAGACGGTCCCTGCACTCAGTACCGTCAGAAACAGAATTTTATCTCATGACGACCAGACTATTTGACGACTATGGATTCAAGAACATGACTTGGTCATTTTTTGAGGCCGGTCATGGAAAAGGAGCAACCGATGGGATAGGGGGACTGATAAAGAGGACAGCTGACAGAATGGTTGCCCATGGAAAGGATATTCCAGATGTGACTAATTTTTATACGTTTTTGAAAGATGCGACAAAAGTAAAGTTGTTCCTTATTACCGAAGAGGACATCGATCGCATATCAGTGACTAAACCAACATCTTTGCTGCCTATTCCGGCCACAATGAGACTGCATCACATTTATTCCTGTGCACGAGGACAATTAAAATACAGTGAACAAAGCTGCTTCTGTAAGACTAAAGATGTTAACGGTTCTTGTTTCTGTATCGCACCTAGCACCCAGTATGAGTTTTCTCCAAACCCTGTGACAGAAGATATGGATTTAGCCGAAGATGTTAATATTGGCGAGGCTGGATGCGTTGAAGCAGGAAATTTTGATTTGGATGAAGTGGGTATTTTTAATTCTGCCATACAGAATCTCAATGCTGGAAGAAAAGGACTCCTATTCAAGAATATTTACGAAGGTTCTAGTGAAAGCGATAGTGATAGTGAGACTTTAGCACAAATTCAGGACAAAGAAAATAGAAAAAGAAACAACTGTGCCGGTACCAGCCTCGATAAAACGATAATCCACCCAAGAAATATTCCTAAAGGTACATTCCTGCTTATAAAAATAATCAGTGAAAGGAACGGAGAATACTATTATGTTGCTGTTACTGATCTTGATTTTGAAGATTCAGAAGTAAAGGTTACTTTTTTAAGATGTGTCGACGAAACAAAGCGTGCTTTTCGTCTTAAAGTTGATGATGTGTCATTTGTTGATTTGGACGATATAATTAAAATATTAGATATGCCCTCTATCAAAATGAAGGGGAAAAGGGTATTATACTGTTTTAAGGAACCTATTGAAGAAGTTTTTGAAAAATAGATGTCGTTGAAAATAAATATAATGTCTAAGCAGTTCACTTAATTTAAGAGTTGATTTTTAGAAGTTTTTCTGTTTTTTTTTGTTAATATCTTTGATAGGAAATAAAGCTAAAAAGGAGCAAATATATTGAGTTGATTTTTAGAATTTTTTCTGTTTTTTTTTGTTAATAACTATCTTTGATAGGAAATAAAGCTAAAAAGGAGCAAATATATTTTAATTCATGTTTATTAATAAGTAATATTCTTAGATTTATGTTCCCTGTTACTTTTTATAATTTTTTGTCTACTTCTTCACGTTTATGTCACCTTCGTAACGGTTCCTTGAATGATGTCCCCTGATCATATTACTTAAAATTACATAATAATCATCGGAGAGTGACCTTATTAAAGACTGATTAAGATTATATAGTGTTATTTGTACATGCCTTACAGATATTTAATGGAAATAATGTGACTTTCTTTATATGGTTTAAAACTTTGGATTTAAGTTTCCAATTCAATGTGACGAAGGAGACTTAGACTGGTAATTCAAACAAAAATGACTGATTATTAAAATACTAATCGTTAAGGTAATGAAAGCTCTTGTGTCTCCGACAATAAAGGTAATTTTTCTTTTACAAAAGCTGTTTATTTCTTTCTAATATACAATAATCAATCTTTGTGACGAAGGATACGTTTTTTGACACCTAGTGACACAGGTACATCCTAAAACAATAATATTATTTAAATATTTTTACTGCTGCATACAGATTTATGATCTACATAAGTCTATTGATAAAATTAATGCTATGGGGAAATGCTAAAGTCAAGAACACAGGACCGTGCGGTCTATAATGCCAAGATGCAGTTTAAGGTGTGACTAGGAATTTTGCCATTGCAATCTTAACCCAATGCACTAGAATGCATTTTACTCAAAATGCACTTGAATTTTTTCACTACAAACGATGGTCGCTAGCCTCCCGGCATGCTCCTGGATAAGTTCTAGACATAAATCTCTGCAAAAGACTTGCAGGTGTTGCAGAAAAGTAAGAAAATCACAGCCGCACAGCCCATGAACGCCGTAACGCAAAACTTAGACTTCTAGTAACGTAACGTCGATCCTAGGCTAGTGTCAGCTTCTACACAACAATCTAACGTACCTGAGCAAAGCTCACCTGCTCGTAGACCTTTGCTATTCACATTCCTTAATCTTGAAACGTTCGTGACGAATTCAGAGATCATAGCACGTTTTCCTTGTATGTGTATATGTGTGTGTATGTCTAGTTATCGTACACGTACACGTATGTTGCGTAGGTTAAGATACTATGACGTGAACATGTCTTTACTACGTTTACTACGACCGTCGTCATGTAGCAGTCAGCATGTCAGCAATGATAGTATAACGTTAGGGTGCCGGAGCAGCAAGCGCAAGTACCAACGTCTGATATGCACTCTGTATGCTGCAATGTGCCGCAACAGTTGAGACACATCTATGCTGTAATGTTGCATAAGCATTATTTACATTATGAAAGCTGTGTGTCATCCGTCACTGTCCTGCTCGGACCCTCGGACGGCGAGAATAAGGCAGCAGCAAATACCTATGTTAGCGAAAAGCGTTGTCACACTTTACTTTTGTTCTGTGGCCGTAGCAACTAAATAATCCCAAATACCTTATCTTGGGTTTTATAAAAACTAGCACGGGTTCGTTGCTACGTCATTTCGTGATTCCCGAAGTATTTTTCCTTGTTAGCCAAACGATTAAACCTATAGGTATAGGTCAAATAATTATTTGACTTATCAACCCGTTGTAATGAGGATAACGATCACTAAAAGGTATGTATCGCTAGGCATGACCATGTGTGGCAAAGCCGAATGATGTCATTGGGAATTCGACAGAATTTCAGCCAAGTTTGCGTCATGTGTGTAGTTAATTAAACATTATCGCTGCGTCCCGTTGCTATATGCGCAAACCCTTTGAAAACATATACCTTTGAAAACAAAATCACGGCAGAACTTTTGTATGTTGCGACGTGTTCGCTGATGAGCCCCAAGCCGCTCTCGATAAGCCTGAGTAAAATACATGGTTTTTTCTTCAAAGATAGCGCACTCGTTGCACCTCGTTCCGTTGCGTTACCGAGATCTCCAGGCAGCCTCGGATAGTCACGTGCAGAGCGGTCTTATCAGTAGCTCGGTGATAAGTACGGCCAAGACGGAGCAGCACCTGGTCGGCGAGCAAGTTAATCTTGTACGGAGTTTGAAAAAGTTAGCATGTATATAATAGCAACGTATGCACGTTGTATTAGCTACATTAGGTACAAACCCAACTTTAGTTTAAAAACAAACGGTATGATAACATTTATTTAATTATGGCATAAAAATATGGTGAAATTCCGTTGACGTCGGGGTTTCAGGCAAACCACAGAAATAGTTGCCTATTATTACAATATTATCGGCATTATTTCTGATGGGTGACGCAAAAGTATAAACCGCTCACGATTTAACCACAATTATTTATTAATTTTATTTCAGGATTATTGCCTAAATGCCTAATCAATTTTCCTTACATTGCATCATTGGATCGTTTACGTCACAGCCGATGATATCAGCAGACTACTATATAATGTGCCCAAATCATCCTTGATATTCATAAGCTCATCGACAGCCAACGTGCCAAGTGACCCGTGACTCTCCGTGCTCTATGTAAGTATTGAATATTTAAATTAATAATTTTGTGCATTTTTATACTTCTCTTGTGCTTTCTTTCCAGGGATAAAGCGCCTGTTTTATGACTGAATTTAATATTTTATTTCTTTTCATTCGCAGCTACTAAACTAACATGAACGCGGCCGTGACAGTTTTCGTGGCGATGTTCCTGATGCTGTCGGAGGCAAGGCCTGACGCCCGGCCTGAGGTGCCTCCCCACTTCGCTGCTGTGAGTATATCATTTCTACAAACTCCTATCGACGACCCATCCAAGTTTCTTATTACCGTTGAAATTTCTAAGCAAAGAGTTTGTCCTATGCCCCGACTCTCAGAACGTCTTGTAAGCTTCAACGAAATTCATGTTAATTTTTCTATTTTCAGATGACCGATCCCACCAGGTCCCGCCGGGGTGCTGAAGAACCACCAGAACTGTCGCACGTCGTCAAGAAGTCCGGGGTGCTGGGGACCCGCATCGGATGGCGTGAGGGCCCAGACCCCAACACATACTGAGGGGAACAATGACCTTTTAAGGGGAACAATACGCATATTTGTTTTTTTATACTTTTAAAAATAAAAGTTATTGTACAAAATTTCCTGGTATTATTGACGTAGATAAGCTGACGCGACACCGCGTCCAGTAGGTATCCCAACTGTTGTATATACCTGGCTGCGAGCTTAGGTTACCATCGGTCTGCTAGGCTACGTACACATGTAATGTGCATCGGACCGATGTGCATATATAGGCGTCACGCTGCAACTTGTGCAACAGATACTGCACTCTAATAGGTCGAGCGTAACGGGCTGGAAGTTAACATCGTTGCATGATAGAACTGTGTCTCCTGAGTTCAAAAATACCACCCCCCGCTACCCCCGACCCCTAACTTTGGAGTTATAGGCCGTACGGTCTTGTGTAACTGACTGTATGTTCACTTAATATTTTTTCAAGAAGTGGGGCCTTATAAGTAAAATGACCCAGGGACAGCAGAATTCCTTAGAAGCATGGTTGATATTAATAGACAGGAAGCGCACGTCTATACAGCGTCAGGGAAGACAAGTAACTTTGATAGGAAGAAAAAGGAGTTCCAACAAGGGTATCAAAAGTGGCAGAAACCTGATGCAGTCTAGAAGGGGAAACAAGCGGTAAACAGCGTAAACGTGGATACTCGAAAAAATAAAGTTATAGATTTAAACTAGAGGAGGCTGTAAATTCTGTTCCCGATTCAGCCTCAACCATAGGGGACATAGCTTTTCACATGATGACTTTAATGGGATGGAAACCAGGACAAATATTAGGGTTAAATGGTAGGGTTTTTTAGGGGTCCCTCTGGTAGGCGTTAATCTAGAGCGCGAAGATAAAGAGGGATTAGGTTTTGAGACATCTTCAATGAGAGAGATGCAAATTCCTGAACAGATAGTAGGGATACTGAAGCTGAAGTCTGATGAGGGGCTTATAGAGACTAAAGATGATAGTGTAGTTTACTCAGTCTTTTGAAGAGGAACTAGAACAGCCTGACCAACCAAATTTCAAATTAGAGATAATGGTACAGATCTTAGGAGTAGAGTTAGTTGGGCTCGTCGATTCGGGTAGTGACATTACATGTACCTGATCCGAAGAATTTTGGAAGGAATTAAAACAAATCAATCCAAACATACCAGTTATGCCTATAAAACCTCTACAAATTAAACCTGCTGTGGGACCTAGGAGTGTAGACATACGATGTGTAGCTTTATTACCTTTGAGGTTAGGAAAGTTAGAGAAGGAAACCGGGTTCCTAGTAGTGCCAGGAACCCTCCATTCCTAAGCCTAAGTTATAATAATCCTTTCTAAATAAATTCTCCTTTTCTTTATAAATTCTCAATTCAGCTGAGCTCTGCCCGCTGCGCCGCGATTGGCCCGTGCCGCCAATACGTCCGTCGAATGACTTTGTTATCAAATGGTTGTCTTTCATCGCCAATGTTAGAATAATTTTTATCATTGTCAAATTTAGAGCAGTACAACTCTATACGTAACTCAAACGTATACTTGACTTAATAATCTGTAACGCTAAATGTATTATTAATCGGTCTAAAGTACCTTTAACAGCAGAAGATTCGCACCACCCTCCTCTTTTAGTTAATGTCATTTTGGATTACGTCCCGCCCCTAAGGCCAGCCCAAAAATACGTCCCGAATTTTCATAAAGACATTTACGACAAAATCAACATTAAATTGTTTTAAATTGATTGGCTCGAGTTTTTTGGTTCGCTTGGTGTAGAGGAATGTGTTTCTAAATTTTACAATTTATTGAATAACTTAATTTCTAGATTTATCCCCATGCGTAAACTTAGATCTCCCTGTTCTGTGCCCATTTCGTATACGAAACTTCTAATTAAATTGCTGAGAGAGAAACGGAAGTATCACAAGTTATGGAAGTTTTTGGTCTTATATAAAGTCAATTTTATCAAATAACGGGTTAACTCAAACTATCTACTATAAAGGTAGGTCTATTAGTGATGGAGAAGAAATATGCAATTCTTTTAACAGTCATTTTCATTCCGTGTTTGAACCATCGACTTCTTCTAGCTTCTTGGATGCTGACGGTGCAACATTAAGTGAAGATTCTCTCATTAATTTGCACTCTTTACAGGTTACACCCGAACTCATTCATAAGTATTTAAAGTCGATTAATGTAAATAAAGACGCAAGCCCTGATGGTGTGCACCTGTTTTTAATTAAAGCTTGTTCATCTACGCTAGCACTGCCTATTACCATTATATTTAATAAATCTTAAGTGAGGGACAGGTTCTATGTATCTGGAAGACTGCTTGGATTACCCCTATTCCTAAGGGCGCTACAAGTCAAGATATAGTGAATTACCGTCCTATATCTAAAATGAGTCAATTCGGTAAAATTTTAGAAAGAATTGTTACTGAGACACTTTTTGACAATGTTCGACAATATAGAAACAAATGTAAAGACAAGAATTTGAAAAAATCTCCTCGAGCCAGGATTCGAACCTGTGACCTCTTGTTATCAAGACAAAATACTTGCGAACTTCAAAACTGAAGAGAAAAAGCAGAAAAGATGAGTAAAGATCCGATATTTAGGTAAAATCTCAGATAACTTAAAAAAAACGCTTGGACAATACTCAGAGAAAAACTGCATTTTACACCTCAACAACTGATTTTATTTTACAATTTTGTCAAGCAAAGCATAAGCAATTTATCTATGGAAAAGCGTTTTATATAAACTTAACCGTAACTACTCCTTGAGTGTACGTCTCGCGATTCTTTTTTGTCCCCATCTACAATTATGACTTTCAAGGAGCTATTAAAGGACTATCCATCCCTTTGGGATTCTCAAAATTCTTTTTTTAGATCAAGAAATTACAAAAAAAATGCAAGGAAAAGTTGCTGGTTCGTCTCAACCGAGTTGTGTATCCCCCTCTTTCTATGAAAGAGCTGGATCTAAAATCGAAATCGAATTTAAGGAAGGAGCAAAGGGCTAAGGTGCAAAAAAAATTTCAGTCATGTATGCTATTCTATGATGATCAATTAACACAACCCTCTTTTCTTTTTCAGAAAATTTATCCTATTCCTCTCTCCATCCTTAGTTCTAGAGCACCCCCTGACCCTGCCCCCTTCCCTAATCACAATTCCTCTATCCCGCACTTGGTAGATTCTGAAATTTCATAGTACTAGTATTTCTATTCAGCTCCCCACTACTCCACCCTTCTCCACTCTAACGGTAAGCACTACAGATTATTCAATGTTTTCTTTTTCAAATCTTACTGCCTCCTAGAAACCAATAATAGATTACTAACCTATTTTTTTTTTCTTTTTTTTTAGCCACTCGAATTCCCCTGCTCCAACCTCCAGTACCAAACCCAACTTCTTCTTCCAGTAAGCAAACTAATAAATATATATTAATCTTCTTTCTAGACCTATTTTATTTACCAGTTAATTTGTTTTCCCCTTTTCAGCAATATTCTCCAGTTTCATCTCCTGTAAGTATTAACCTTTTATTACCCTTTTCTTTTTGGGATATTCACTTCTCCTTAGTACAGAGTATAAAATCTCCCCCTTTTTTTCAGACACGCACTGAAGCCGAAGCTTCTCCTACATCTCTAATTCTCAATAACTTGCCTGAAATTTCTATTAAACAGGACTGTACCTTGTTCGAAGTCTAATAAAAAACATGAGAGAAGCATCGTTTGTTTCCGGTCTGAACATAGGCGCGCTTCCATTCGCTTTCCAGTCTGCTGCTATATTCACAGCAATTCTCCCCCACTACCACCACCACCGGCAGTTGAGTTTGTGAACTCAAATTTCTCGTCATTGGCGTCTAGATTTTCGCTGGTGGCGGTCGTTCTTGCTTGATCACGAGCACTTGATCGCTATTTTGTCTGAACACGTGCGTGCAAATAAGAATAATTAATAAGTTGTTGAAATTTTACGTAAGTGGTAACAGTAAGTGACGATTCGACTCAGGTGAGTTGTTACGCATAATATTTTGAGGAATTAATATAAAAGTTTTCCCGCGCTTGGAAATTACTCGTAATAATTTACATTGGTAATAAAAATTTCCTTTAATTTTTTGCACGTGGAAATAAATTTAACGGTGTTACCGTTCGGTTGCAGTAATTATTATGAGTGATAATTATGAGTGAACGATGGAAGGAACGATGGAAAGAAGCGAAATAAGCCAAGAAGAGAGCACGAGAGACTCCTCCAGCCCAGCTCGTCTAGTAGCTCTTCAAGTAGCTCATATTCAAGTGGTCCACGCCGAAAGCGGAAGCGTAAGACAAAGAAAAACCGTAAGTACAGTAAATTACTGGACGAGATAAGATCCCTGAAGAATCAAATGAAAACCAGGTACAACTACCCTAGTGACTCACATCCTCTAGATAATTCAGATGTTGTAAGCTTGAACATCAGCCAGCAAGATATAGAATGCCTGGGCGTCGAAGCTGATGATAAAACATGTTCACATCGTGAAGCCGAGCTAAATGTGTACGGTAGTAACAAAAGAGCCGACTATCCCTCGAGCCTCTGCAGAAATGCTTGCTAAATTATCAGAGCTCGAACGTTTTGATGGCGAGGACTGTGGTAATGTTCGTTATTCTGAAATTCAGAAATCCTATCTCCGTGCCCCGGGTTTCACGAATCTAGAGGCTATTGACGAGGTTAAGCGCTATGATAATTTTAAAACTACCTCCAATACTGAAAAAGCTTTCGCTGGTATAATTTGTGCATTACTGAATCAGCAAAACTATTCGACTGGTTGCCAAAATACAACCTCAAATACTGAATTTATTGGCGGCAGCCAAAGCCAATCTGGCCCAAATGCAGCAACTTATAGGCCTGTTAAATTTCGCCAGTTTCACTGTCTTGAGAGGTCGTCTTCATTACCGTGCGCTGCAAACACAAGCAAACATATTGCTATATGCCAGAAAAACAAAAGTTTTACCACTACCCCCAGCCACGCTGATCGGACTTGGATCGCAACACGATACACATGACCATTTATCACATACCCGGGAACTACAACTATCACGCCGACCGGCTTTCACGCAAACAAGCCCCTTCGGAATGGCACATACGGCCCAAGGCAACAAAAGTAATCTTCAAGAAATGGGGTGTCCCTCAAATCGATCATTTTGCGTCCAGAAATGCTGATGTTGTGCATACTTATTGTACTCTCGATCGGACCAAACAACAGGCAGTCTGCTATGATGCACTAGATAAAGAGTGGAATTATTCCCTAGCATGTTTTTTTTTCCACCACCATTTCTGATCCCAAAGATGCTAGCACATTTCAACGAAGCTCGAGGGATCTACATGATCGTAGTGCTAAAGTGGGGGAAGGTTTACTGGAGATCAGACCTCAAAAACAGGGCTCTAGCAGCACCCTTCACACTTCGAGACCTTCCACATACGTTACTAGATGTAACGACCGGCCTTCCACCGCCAAGGGTATCAGAAATGACGTTGGAGGTATGGAGATGTGGGGGTGGAATAGGCATTTAGGTGACTGAACGACAGAACAAAGAAGCCTGTTATCTCACAGCTGGCGCAAATCTACACTTAACACATAAAGCCAGCCTGGAACAGATGGAAAGCTTGGGCAGACAGAAATAATATGGAGGTGTACAATCCAAATGGTTCCCAACTGGCACGATTCTTAGCCGACCTTCATCAAAAAGACTGCTTGTCCTTCAGCACCATTCTAGTGCACAAATCGGTGGTGTCCACTTTTAGTAACCCAGATCCAACGGAAAAACTCAGTTCACACGTCTTCGTCAAGCAAAGTGGTCAAATCAATAGCACTAGCAAAGCCAAAATCTAAAAAGAAGTCACCAGTATGGGACATTGATACGTTGAAAAATCATCTAAATGGCACAGATCCTGATACATCCAGCCTTTATGAAGCTTCTCAACAAACAGCGGCGCTACTACTTCTCTGTTCTGGTAGACGCGTACATGATCTCACATTATTGAAAATATCAGCCGAGCATTGTACAATCCAGAATGATAACATTGTTCTGAGGCCAGAACAATCTTTGGATCTAAGACAGATACCGCGCGACTCATCGTCAGTCGAATTGGAAACTCCTGGTGAACACTAAAAACAAAGCCCTAGACCCAGTGTACTGGATCAATCGCTTAATTGAACTGTCCCAACCAAGGAGACAGTTGGCTAAATCCGATTGCCTATTTTTAAGTACGATAGGAGAACCTAAACCAGCCTCACGGACAGTTATTGGTGGATGGGTAAAAAGATTGCTGGAAAATGCTGGTATTGAAGCTACCCCAGGCGGCTTTAGATCTGCTGTCGCGTCAAAAAATTGGACTGAAAATTTCCCCCTTGATGAAATCCTTGCAAAAGGCAATTGAAAATCTGCGAATACTTTCCAGAAATACTATTGTAAAGAAATTATCACTGCATCGCGAATCAGACCTACACTGTCTTCCCTCTTTGCTCCATCGGAATAGTTATTATTATTATTATTATTTACGATATCAGTTGATTGGTTAAATTACTTTCATAATAATTGTTACACGCTGATTTAAAATATAAAAATGCTTGTCCTAGCTATTACATAGGTAACACTAAAAGTTTCCGGAACTGGCCACTTACATAAACAATATTTAAAAATTTATTGCAGCATTTGAAAATAGAACTCTTTGGCTGTAGAATGCAGTTTGTTTCATCTGACTGTCTTTTGTTTTTACCTTGTGGCGCCATTTAAAAATTGTGTGTCTGCATCAACATGGATTTAACTCGGGAAAATTTTCGTAGTATGATTTTCTACGATTTTAAGTGTAATTTGACAGCTCAACAGAGCATCGCTCGGCTTGAAACAGCTTTTGGCAATGAAGCACCATGCAAGACGACTGTTTATAGCTGGTTTGCAGAATTCAAGCGTGGTCGTATCAATCTCAGTGACGAATCTCGCGATGGTCGGCCGTCCACCGCTGTGACCAACAAAAACATCGATGCTGTGCGCCGTATGATTGAAACAGACAGGCATGTGACCTACCATGAAATTTGCGCATCCTTAGAAATAGGCATGAGTCAAATACAATCAATCCTACACAAACATTTGGGTGTGAGAAAGCTGTGCTCGCGGTGGAACCCATATAACTTGACCGAGGCTCAAAAAACGGACCGCGTCACTTGGTGCAGTGCCATGCTTACCAGATTCAACGAAGGTGCGTCAAATTTGGTGTGGGACATAGTAACAGGTGACGAAACATGGATTTATTGCTACGATCCCAAAACAAAGCAGCAATCGAGCGTATAGGTCTTTCAAGATGAGCCGAAACCAACCAAAGTGGCGCGCGTGAAAAGTGCATCTAAGCGGATGATTGCTTCTTTTTTTAATAAAACTGGACACGTGGCTACTGTTGCTTTAGAGAATCGTCGTACCGTGAATAGTGACTGGTACACGACCATTTGTTTGCCGGAAGTTATTGACGAACTCCGTAAAAATAACCGTAAACGCCGTATCATCCTGCACCACGACAATGCTAGTTCTCACACGGCCAGACAGACAAACGACTTTTTGAAGACGAAAAATGTGGAACTCATGAGTCATCCTGCATACAGTCCCGACCTGGCACCTTGTGACTTTTTTCTGTTCCCAAAAATTAAGAACCAATTACGCGGTCAACGATTTTCATCACCAGAAGAGGCTGTCGAGGAGTATGAAAAACACGTTTCAGAGGTCACCACAGGGGAGTGGCACAATAGTTTTCAAAACTGGTTTGATCGAATGAAAAAGTGCATAGACGCCAAGGGAGATTATTTTGAAAAACAATAAATTAATTTTGTACCTTTAATAGTATTTTTTCATATTCATTCCGGAAACTTATAGTGCGTCCCACGTATAATGAGAGAATAATTACTAGTTTATTAATCTACTCCATTTCATTTTGAACTTCCATAACTAGCTTCTAGGTACATAACTACGTTGATAGTCATCTAAACTAGCACAACTAGTATTGCAAAAACCACCTTATATCTGTTCATATCAAATTGGCATCAAGTACCTACTACTCATGTAACTAGTAGATACTACCACCACCAGGCGATGACAAACAACTCTCTCATGTTTTTTTATTAGGCTTCGAACAAGGTACAGTCGTGTTTAATAGCGACGTTTTACCTGAAATTAAAACGTTTATTAAACATACTTACCTTGTTCGAAGCCTAATACTTTTAATTCTGCCTGGTGGCAACCATAAGAGACACAATGACGAGAAATTTGAGTTCACAAACTCAACTGCCGGTGGTGGTGGTAGTGGGGGAGAATTGCTGTGAATATAGCAGCAGACTGGAAAGCGAGCGGAAGCGCGCCTATGTTCAGACCGGAAACAAACGATGCTTCTCTCATGTTTTTTATTAGGCTTCGAACAAGGTAAGTATGTTTAATAAACGTTTTAATTTCAGGTAAAACGTCGCTATTCTCCGTCGTTCAGTCTCCGACCTGGTAATATCTGTGTACTGTTTTTTTTTCCATAAGTGTAGCTAATTATTCTCCCTATTTTTTTTTTCAGGAATTCTTTCTTGCCTCATAACCTCCCTACCTGCTTTCTTTCTCTTTACTAACAACCTCAAACCCTGTTGCTAGGTATTTAATCCAGTTTATTTCTAATATATTACATTTTTTTTTCAACTCCACACCTACTGTCACTGACCATATTTACCTCTACAGCTCTAAAAGATATTTCAATTTCCTATCCACGATTCTATGAAACGATTTCCTTGCATAAAACTAAAATCCTTTCTTGAATATATTATTAGTTAAGTATAGTTTCCAGAGCTGAAAAAAAAACTGTTTTTGTTTTTCTTCTGTGGTTACTGGCTATCAAAAATAAAATATTTCTTACAGAAATTTACTTCGAAAATTCTATTAAAACAACTTCACAAGAAAAAGACGGAGTTGGAATGCTATTCGGTATTTAACGATTCACTAAATCTTTCAAGCGAACTAAATAACTATGCACAGGTAAGTGCCCTTTCCATAATTATCATTTAAAATACAAAGTTACTTTAAGTAGTGTTTTAAAAGTAAGAACCTGTGTCCGACTGAACTTTAAAACAATTCCTGTCTCTTTAGACTAAGCGACCTTTTATTGAAACAAACATTAACGTAACGCTTAGGTGAATTTACTTGAAATATTTTTCTGTTCAACTTCTATGATGGATAAAAAACCCTTTATTAAGAAAAAAAGCCTTCCACACTTGTCAAAAACTTATGAATTACATTTTATTAATACTTCATTTTACTTTTCAGGATTTAAATTTGGTATCGAGTTACCCAGAAGCTATACGGAGAACACAAATTACATGGATAGACTCTACCCCAAAGGTCAACATAGTGGCTTATGAAATCCATAAGAAAGTCAACGTTTACCCCGAACATACAACGAACAAACATACTTTTACTTTTAGTGATTAAACTTTCTTATTTATAAATGATTCACAATGATTAACTCCTACCCTTAACCAAAATAGTAATGAATCCCTCTATTTTAAATACTCAGTGTTTAGTTTTATGATTATTTCTATTTCCTTTAATTCTAATCTTAGTTTAATTATTACCTAAGGTCGACAACTTTTACCCGCTTAGTGGCAGAACCCTTATTTTTCATTTGAACATTCACCATAGAATCCTAAACCTCGAAATTACATAATACTGGGCATTATTAAACTTGTCCCCATCAATCAATTTAAGGAGGCAAAGATCCGCACGCAAAAGCTAGCCAACGCTACTATAATAATTAAATAAATATTTTACCTATTCAAACAACCCAATAACAGTAATGCGTACTCATATTGTTTAGTCTACACAGGGGTGGGCAAACGGTCGATCGCAAGGGAATCTATGGTCGATCGCACGCATTCCTAAAAATGTACTGACGTTTTGGGCTAATTCCAATAACAGTGGTCTTTTCACCAGTCAAAATACCAGTATTTAAAGTGCGTTCATAAAAAACATTTTATTTTACACGCGCGTAACTTTAAGAAAATACTTGTCAACAAACAACCTTTCACTGCGAAAATGTCGATATGAAATAAGAAGGCACCAGATTTATTTGCGGCTGTATTGTGCACGTGTGCCGGTGTCGGCTCGTTGAACGGCGCGGCGGCGGCGGCGCGGCGGCATCCTTTGACCTGTGCGGGCGGCGAATTAGCTTTATGCTTGCCGCCCGATTTACTTTGCTTTGACAATTGCCGACGGCCGGCACGTGTTCGCCAGTCTCGCACAGATTTTGGTTTCGATGAGACGTCGTGTCGTGATTCTGGATTCTGTACTTGTTTATGTTTCCCAATAACTTTCGTGATCGTGTGACTTCGTGCTGCTCATGAATATATTTTGTACTGAGTGTAACCAAAGGAGAGAGTGAAGTTGGTAACTATTATTTAAAATGAGTGCGCCAAAAAAAAGTAAAACTTATCATTTCAACGATGAATGGGAAGAAGAATTCTTATTTACCATGGTGAAAGACAAGTGTATTTGTCTTGTTTGTCGAGCTTCAGTAGCTTTGCCTAAACGCGGCAACTTAGAAAGGCATCATAAATCCTTGCATAAAATTTACGAAAGTGATTTTCCTCTCAAAAGTGAAATAAGACGTCGGAAAGTTCAAGATCTGAAAGGTAGCTTGAAGGCCGAGCAAGCTATGTTTACCAGGCCAAGTAAACAATCGGAAGCTGCGACAGTTGCGTCCTTCAAAATATCTCATATATTGGCAAAACACAAAAAACCCTTTGAAGATGGCGAGGTATTTAAAGAAGCATTTCTCGAAGGCGCAAATTCGTTATTTGGCGACTTTAAAAATAAAACTGAAATCATGTCTGCCATAAAAGAGCTCCAGTTGTCTCGTCGGACTGTAACTAGACGTGTTGAGCTCATGAACAGTGATATCGAGCAAAAGCTAAAACGTGATATTATGAGATGTTCATTTTTTTCTTTACAATTTGATGAATCCACTGATATGACTGACACTGCCCAGCTATGTGTGTTTATTCGGATGGCATTTCCAGATACTTCGTCTAAAGAAGAGTTCTTAACAATCATACCTTTGAAAGAAACCACTCGCGGTTCAGACATATACGATGCTTTTCTAAGTTTTGCGAAAAACTACGAGCTGCCTCTGTATAAACTAGTGTGCATAACAACAGATGAAGCACCATCAATGACTGGAAAGACTAATGGATTTGTGGCACTGTGCAGAGCTAATGAAGACTTCCCATCTTTTTTTTCTTATCATTGCATCATTCATCAGCAGGTGTTGTGTTCGAAAGTACTGAACATGGCAGATGTGATGAGCATCACTATGAAGATCGTAAATTCTATACGAGCCAGAAGCTTGCAACGACGCCTCTTCAAAGTGCAATTGGAGGCCAGCGAATCTGAGCACACAGATTTACTGCTCCATACAGACGTAAGGTGGCTGAGCCGGGGAAAGTTCTTAGAACGGTTTCAAGAATTACTACCTGAAATCATTTCTTTTCTGGATCAAAGGGGTGATGACACGGAGATTCTTAAAAATGAAAGTTGGCTGTGTGATTTGGCTTTCCTTACTGATGTGACTGGTCTTTTGAATTCTATAAACCTGGAGCTACAAGGGAAAGATAAAACTATTATGGACATGATTAGCACAATTAACTCATTTAAAAGTAAATTGCAGCTTCTGATCAACCAACTGAAAAAAAAGGACTTGAAAAATTTTGCGTGTTTGAAAGCAAAAGCAAGCGCCGTAATAAATTATAATAAATACGAAACAGAACTTGGAAATATTCTCAGCGAGTTTGAAAGACGTTTTTCTGACTTACAAAAATTGACGAACGTTGTTACTTACATGATTTATCCTTTTTCTTGTGTGGATGTTGAAATTACTGCTTCTGAAATATCGAATACTTTTGACATGGATTTGTCTTCTCTCGAAAACGAGATGATACAGATCATTTCATATGTTCACCTAAAAGCCAAAGCAACAGATATCAGTTTTTGGTCTCTTTTGACCCAAGAAAAATACCCAAGTCTCCAACAAATCGCACAGCAATTAACTGCTTTGTTTGGGTCGACGTATTTGTGCGAATCTGCGTTTTCTGAAATGAAAATAATTAAATCCAAATACCGCAATCGACTTACCGACGAACATTTGTCTTCCTGTTTACGTTTGGCACTTAGTAAATACGTGCCTTCCTATGAGAAATTAGCAGAAAATACGCAGTGCCATGCATCGACCTCTAAGTAAATCGGTCCAGAGAGGCCCGAAAACTGATAAAAACACTCTTAGTTCATATGATTGGCTTCATACTTATTTTTAGTAGTTATTAGTTATTAACTTGTATAATAAGAAACTGTACTTCTTTGATTGTAAATAAAAGTATATTTAAATAGTAATATGTGCGCAATACCTACAATAAACGATTTAACATAAAAAAATATTGTCTTATTGCAAGTCGATCGCTTGTCGTCTCAATTTATTGATATAGATCGCCATTAGTGAAAGTCTGCCCACCCCTGGTCTACCACATTGAAAATTAGTAAGTACCAACTCACAGCTACATACAGGATTTACTTGTCTGTCTGTTTGTAAACTTCCCCTCGCCATTGAAATTGCTTAACTGGATTGTACATGACTCTCTTATGTATAAGTAGAATTCCAGTTTAATTTACGAATAATAGGTATCTTACATGTATCCAACTCACAGCTACATACAGGATTTACATATCTGTCTGTTTGTAAACTTACCCTCGTCATTGAAATTGCTTAACTGGATTGTACATGACTCTAGTGGATAAGTAGAATTCCAGTTTAATTAACGAATAATAGGTATCTTACATCTATGCATAATAGGTATATATATGAGAAATATAACTGACCATACACCGTGATAATAAAGTGAAGGAAAATGAAAAGAATAAACCTGAAATTATATTGTATTATAATCACACAAAAGGTGGTGTGCATACTAATGACCAAATAGAATAGAATAAGCTTTTATTTACCAAAAATTAATTAACATATTTATGATCTTCAACTTAAAATTAAAGTTCAATACATTTTACCAGTGGTCCCCAAAACTAGGTCGAGCCTGAACCGCGGGGGCCTCATACATTTTGTGATCGTATTGACTAAATAATGAACATGGCAGGTTATCCTGATCATTATTATAGTATTTAACAAAAATATTGTATAATTTAAGTAATATTTGCAAATAGTAATGTGTAAAAGTATCTATGTATAATATATTAATCTACACAAAGAAAAATATTCGTTATAAATTCACAAAATATTTTTTTAAATATGTTAAATGGGAGGGTGTGTGAGGGTGTGTAAGTGTGTATGTTTAAAACCAAAAGAAGGTACCCGTGCACTTTTGCTATAATAATATAATGTAATAAATAATAATAAATGTATAAAAAGCCCAGTTTAACAGTTTTAAGGATATACTACTTAAGTTTCTTGAGGAAATCTTCCGTAGCTTCGTGGGCCATTGTTTTAAGCCACGTTTGGATGGTAGTGTTTGCTTCTTTTATATAAGACCTTTTAATATCGCAGAGTTTAACTACTCTATTGTAGATAAAAGGGAACATATATTCTGAAAATTGCTGTGCAAAAGTAGTTTTTACTTAGATAGACGGGGCACGGAATACTCTTTTTTTCAGTAAGGATGGATAATCTGGAGACGCTATAATTTTGCGATGAGTTGCTAGTGAAGCTAAAGAAGACCGATTTAAATGAGACACCCTGTATATTACAAGAAAATAACTTCAAAAATTTCATTTAAAATTTGGACTTGTAAAATTTTCAAAAAGTAGTTTAGGACTTAGAATAGTTGAAAAAAAACGAAGATACGGGGTACCTATGCCGGATTTCTTAAAAGTTCTCAAACACTTGTAAAATTTTCATGATTGATCTTCAACTTAGAAAAATTTTAAGAAAAGTTTAAGTTTAAAAATTTATGATAAATCTTGGTTAATTGGTTGCGTGGTTTATGTGATTTCTTAATCAATAAAAGATTGGAAAAATTACTAAGTAATGAACGTTAAATTTTATATTATATTCCATTGTGAATCGTTGAAAATGGAAGCTTTAGGAAGATTGCAGATGGACTTAAAACAAAAAATTGAAAAACGTTTGGTTAATTTTAAAAAATCTCCTAAAGATCGCATCATTTTACCGTACGTAGAGATAAGATTAGAAAATGTGGAACAGCAATAGTCGTTCTTTTGTCGGAATGTTGTGCTAAGATTGTTGAAGAGTTTTTAAGGGCATCAGAATACATACAATTAGAGATATATGATGTACGAGTAACTGAAAATGCATATTTTGATTATAAATGTTTATTAAAAACTGAGTTAGAAGCATTCAAACGGTTGAATGTTTCAAAAGCATCAGTCGAAGTGGCTCCGAAGTGAAAAAACGTAAAATTGAATGGCCCAGTTCATAAAATAACTAAGTCCATTTTTGGTCGGATCAGGTTTACCAATATACATAACTTTTTTTCCTCTATCGATTGGCGGTTTCAACATTTTATTAAAAAATCTCCAAGTAGTATTTTTGCGTACTGTCCAATATGATAAGTCCATGTTTTTCCAGACATAAAATCAGTAAGTAGACTTACTAGAGTAAAATTGCTTAATCCAGAGACTTTTTGGAACAAATCACTAAGTCCGTCAAGATTTTTTTAAGTCCGGGCATTACAGATAAACGAAATGTCAAATTCAATGGGAAATTTTTTCACAACCGTGTTTTTTATTAAATATTGTTATTTTATTAAGTAATAGGCAAAATACTTATGGTTAATCCCTTAAAACCATGGCCAGTGAAACTGTTGAACTGGAAAAGTAAGTAAAAACCTTCTTGCCTATTTTCAGCTACCCAGGTATCTTCCAAGTTTTAATACGTATACTATTTTGTTGCAGGCTTATTAATGAATGTGAATTACTTGATGATGATGATGATTCAACAGATTATAATGAGAACTCATCAGAACATGACTGACACCTGAGAATTCTTCTTTTTCTAGAGTTAAAAAGACGTTTCAGCAAGTTGGTGGTAGTCGAAGCTGTTCAAAATTTCTAAATACATGTGCTTATGGTCCTGTTGTAACAAAAGAAAAAAGACTGAATGAAACAACTGGAGAACTATACTCCAGTGACGAAGATTGTTCTGTACCTAATTATGAAAATGTGACAATAAATGAAGACGTAAACCTGACTACAGATTTAAATGTAATTCGTGATGAAGTGATGATTTTAAATGAAGAAACGGGATACTTCCAACATCAAAAAGATGATACAGTGAACGTTGATTCAGAAGAAGTTACTATTAAAGGAAAAAAAAGGAGGAAAAGACACACAGGAGGAAAATGAAAACGGTGAAAAATCTAGGGGTTATCTTTGACTGCAATTTATCTTGGTCATCGCACGTTACTGAGATTAGCCGACGTGTCTTTGCTGCTTTCCATTCGCTCAAACGCCTCCAGAAATTCCTCCCCTTCGTAACTAAAGTCACTCTCGCACAGTCTCTTCTTCTACCCCTAATCGATTACGCTGACGTTTGTTTTATAGACGCGAATGAAGAGCTCTTGGGTAAATTGGAAAGGTTGCAGAATCTGGGCATCAGATTCGTGTATGGCTTGCGCAAATACGACCACGTTTCATACTACCGCGCGGAACTTAAATGGCTCCCTATTCGGAAGCGCAGAAATCTCCATACGTTGTGTTGCCTTTTCAATGTCCTCAAGAGTTCAACAGCTCCGGATTATCTTCGTGAGCGCTTCAACTTCCTGTTTAGCAGAGATATCAATAAACCACTCAGGTCGCACACAGTCACACTCCTTAAAACGCCTTCTCACAATACCGGAGCTTTCGCAAATTCGTTCACTGTTAGAGCCATCAGGCTGTGGAATTCTCTTCCGTACACAATCCGAGATTGTCGCACTATCTCCTCTTTTAAAAAGAAACTAAAGGAATACTATTCAGCAAATCCTTAAGCTATCCTAAATATGTTTAATTATTTATTGCTGTATTATCAATTATCATGTATCGTTATGTCATGTTTATATATAGTCAGTTTATATTACAGTTAGTTATATTAGTATGTATGTTAGATATATTTATATATTTATATATATTTTATACACCTATGTAAGTATTTTAGTATGTAGTACGTACACATATGGTTACCTATTTATTTTTTAAAGCACTCCTATACTCATTCGGTTTGCTATAAAAAATCTCTTTGAGAGATAAGCTCGCCGCTGTACTCAAATTATTGTATCAAATATTTGTAATCTCCTTTTATTGTGTACAATAAAGAATAAGAATAAGAATAAGAAAAGACCAGCAACTTGGGCAAGAAATAAAAATATAAAGGAAAACTTACAAAACCATTTAATGGGAGAAATGCCTAGTTGCCGTTGCAAATGCAGCAATAAAATATCAAAACAAGAGGCCGAACGAATATTTAACAAGTTTACTCATTTGGGCTCACACACTGAACAAAATATTTATTTGCAAGGCGGTCTAAAAGAAGTTTTACCACAAAGATTTCGCCCGATCTTCCAACAAACATAAAAGTATTTAGATTCAGAACTTAGCGTTGCAGAGTTACACAGAAAATTTGAGGCGATTTATGATGTGACTACTGAAGGAGTAAGAAACAATGAAGAAAAGGGAAATAAAAAACCATTGATAAGTTATGAAAAATTCAGAGAAATTTTTAACAAAGACATTTAAATTTATCATTTGGTTTGCCAAGAAAGGACATTTGTGTAACCTGTGAAAAATGTAATGTTGAAATTGAATCTGCACAGATAAATAACAAAAGGGACCACATAAAATAGTTGAATACAGACAAGGAATTGCATCTTCGAAAAGCGGAAGTATTTCCTTCAAAAATTACTCAAGTTGAGGAGCGAAACGATAAAAAAATAATGTCTTTGTGCTTTGATCACCAAAAAAATTTACCCTTACCTGTAACAAATGTTTCAGAAGAATATTACAGCCGTCAATTATGGCTTCATAATTTTGGAATACACAATATTTCATAAAATGTTGCTACTATGTATTTGTATACTGAAAATTATGCACAAAAAGGACCAAACGAGGTTATCACAGCTTTGGCCACAGATAACCCCCCTATAGATACCTTATATTGGCCATTTTGTTCGGCATCGAGTTCACCAAAGTTGGAGGAAGTTGCGGGTCGCGAGCGGCGTAACAGCGACGCCGTGATTGGCTATTTCAAGGTCGCACTTAGAAGCACCAAACATAGAGTTTTCAATAGTGTCGATAAAAATATCGATGATTTTTGGTGGGAAAGTCAAAGTCCACGGATTACCTACTTTATTTTAGACCTTTTATTTTATTGAATATTTTGTAATATATAATGCATTTGGAAAAATGTTCTTTCGTCAAAACTTTATGAATGTGTCGGAAGGGAAGTTAAAATAATAAATTAGTAACTACGAGGGGGCGTTTTTAAGTTCGCGGAATCGGAGGTAAGACGTGGAAATAAAAATACAAGTTTATTTTTCCTTTTCAATATATTCACCTGCAACCCTAATACATTTTTTAGATCTTTCAATTAGTTTATGTATATCCTCGGAAAAAAAAATGTTTTTTCTTTGTCTGAAAAATAAGCTGAAACTGCTTCTTTCACTTCTTCATCGCTTGAGAACTTCTTCCCCCGAAGTTCTTTTTTCATTTTTGGAAAGAGATAATAATCACTGGGAGCCAGGTCAGGACTGTAGGGTGGATGAACCAAAATATCGAAGCCCACCTTATGCAGGGAAGCCAACGCAACACGGCTCTTGTGCACAGGCGCGTTGTCGTCCAGAAGGTTAATTTTCCCCTTTTTTTGCCTTGATTGCTTCCTTTAATCGCTCTAAGATTGAAGCGTAGTATTCTCCGGTTATGGAGACACCTTTATCTTTATAATCTATCAACATTTTCCGGAGTGGTCACCTCGATCGACCGTCCTGGCCGAGGATCATCTTCAAGTGAGGCCCTGCTTTTCTTAAAAAGGGTATGCCACTTATAAACCATGGTTTTACCGGAGCAAGACTCCCCGTAAACGGATGACATCTCTTCCAGTATGGTTTGAACCGATTTACCTTGCTAGGTAAGGAACTTTATGACAGCGCGGTGCTCGATTTTCTCCATTTTTCACAATGTTATTTCCAACTGAGTTGTTTGATCGACGATAATTCAAATAGTAATGGCCCGATTAAAACAAAACATTCTATTTATACTAATAATGAGCTACTTAACCAGTTACGACTAAGGAAAGTACCCTCATTTATTAATTACCTACCCATTCCGTGAATATAAAAATGCACCCTCGTACTATTTATATTAATAATTATTTTTATTTTTAATCATTATTCCGCCAGTTTTATTTGTGACAAAACTATGTTGTTGAATAGTTATATAACATGTAGATGAAAGTTGCATAAAAACTTTACTTCAAAGTTATTCTGTACATTAGAAAATACAATATTAACAACTGGGTGAATCTTCAAAAAACAGTTATTTGAATTAATTTATGACTTTTTTATTTATTAAATTATTTTCATTATATTTATAACCCCTCAGCAAAATATCATCTTTTTACATTATTTTGTATAAAAGGCACAAGAAATTAAGAAATACTTTAGTAGAAAATGCAATTTATATTTTTATTGGTGATGGTAATGAATTTGATCTTACATGGTAATGATTCCCAACGAATGGTAATGAAATAAGGGGGTAAGGTAATCAAAATAATAAATATAACATTGAATCAAATATGTGTATTTTCTGCATTTTAAGGCAATAATTATCAAATATCTCCAGTTACAATGAAATATGATAACGAACACATAACAAAACTTTAACTTCTATATAATCAAACACAAAAAAATATAGTTAACCAAGTTTTATTACTTAATTAAATCTCTAAAACATAATCATTTAATAATCTAAATAGGATAATTATCACAAAATAAGGAAAATACTAGTTATTATATCACAATTCAACAATGAACTTGGTAAGCTATATTTTTTCTGTAAATAAACATCCAAATTAACATTCCTTTGTTATCAAAGATATTGTAATTGCTCAGTCAAATAATCAAATAATATAAAATTAATACCAAACAAAAACTAGCAAGACAAGCAGTGAAACTAGCAAGTTCTTCTATCAAACTAACCAAAGGATAAAATCTCTTGTAATTGAAATAATTATAATAAAACAATCAGTTAGCACTTGAACAATCTGGTAGTTATATTCGTATTGTTTAATAATAATTTGACAGCATTCCTATTAATATTTCTTTGTTTTTTTCCCCTTACCCTTATTTTTCCTTGGTATAACATCTGCTTTTATAAAATGTTCAAAATCTTTTATTTGTGATTTATCAATAGGTGATACTGATAACAGTTTATTCCCAATAAATTTGGTGTTTTGCCACAGATTTTTTGTTTTGATGGATAAGACACTTACTTTTGGTTTTGTGTTTTTCTCGGAAGATGTGGACGCAAAAGATGATTTTATAATGAAAGACTTAGCTTTTCCTCCATAAGCAACGCCCGGTATTGCAACTAGATTTTCTGAAACAGTTTTTGTGCTGGATGTTGATGGTTGTTGTTTAATTCTATCATTATTATTATTTTCTTTATCGTGGTTATATTCTTCTTTTGGAACATCAAGAAAACCTTTATGTTTTCCATGAGTACATGGGACGTCTGGATTCATACAAATTAAACAACTTCGTGTCCTAAATGCAATTTTTCTACTGTTGAAGTACCAGAGCACTTGATGAACGCAAAGAGTGCCTTTAAAACCTGGAACTTTTGATGGTAATACTTTGTTTTTTTCATTGATAGCCTCGCCATCCACAACCATCATTTTTATATTTTCCGCACTGTCTTGGACAAGATTTATGAACTGGTCAAAGGAAGCAACATCGCGGCCCGAGTTAACAATTCTATCTGCAGTCCTTTTTAAGGTTGCACCTAAGCCATCAGGGGCTCCTTTGCCGTGCCCTGCTTCCATGTAGTTCCAGGTAACAAGTCGAAGCCCTTCAAAGTCATTCTGCAGTTGAGTTGTAATGTAAAACATGAAGCGATTCCTGTATTGGCTACTGGGACCATCGCTATAAAAATGCACTGTGTCAATAAATGGAGATTGCTGCTTCACAAAATTTAAAATTGGTACTAAATGAGCCCAAACAGCAGACGCATCATGTCTAAGATTTTTGCTTAATGTGCATATGGAATGGACCTTGTTTTTTCCTGGTTTATTTAAGTCTGATGTGTAAACAACAACTGTATGAATAGACACCTGTTGACGGCTACCCCCAAAGTGAAACGACTGGATTTCTTCGCTATATTTCAGTGCATAATTTTCACTAAAATCAATGTGTATAATGGCTTCATTGTTGTTCAAACCAGCTTTTAATTCCCTTAGAGATGTGGTTTGGGCAAGATCGTTGGCAGCATGTGGCAAAAACTTGTCCAGAGATGAATCCAGCTTTGCAATAACTTGTAGAGGAGTGTTCATTTTTGTCTGTTTAGTCCAAATAACTTTGTTAGTTTCTTTACCCTCTTTAGTTACATGTTTTTCGGATGTTTTGTTCCACTCATCGTATTCAATTTGACAACTGTTATCAAACTCCAAATAGTTAACTTGTTTATGAAAACATTGTTCACATAATCTGTCCATGCACTTCTGATTAAATCTATCACAAGTCAATTGCTGCAATAATTCAGAGTTGCTCTTTACGACAGAAATTTTAGATTTGTATAGACTTTTTATCAATAGATCAGTGTTTGCATGTAATAAACACTGACAAGTATTTCGCGATTTTTCCGAACCATAAACGACCCAAAATGGTCTATGTTTGCAAAAGTAACAATAAGATACCTTCAATCCAGATTCTTTCAGAAAATTTGCGTGTAAGTTTCTCAACGTGTCGTTTAGATACCTCTTCTGTTTTCTCTCTTTTTTCCTGGTTATGAACTCCTTTTTTCCAGCCGCTAATCTACTATATCTGTCGTCATCGTAAAATGTTGTGATGTTGTACATCACATGACATGGCTGATTTTCACGCGTTTGAGAATCATACAAGATAAAAGACATTTTTGCGGTTGTGATTCCCACACTAAATTGAATCGAATCTTGGTTTTTCACAACCTGACGATTTTGGACATTTTCATGTTGTTTTCAAAATTCGTCAAATTTCAAATTTCTAACGAACATAGATGGTAATGGTAAATCAGCAGTTTCATCTGCTACGATTTCATTAGAGCATGTCTTCTTTACATCTACATACTGTCGAAAGACATGTGTATTATTTTCTTTATCTTCTGTTTTCTGATTTCTCTGTCTCATTTTTAAAATGTCAAGGCTGCCAGTTTGGCTGATCGTTTCATTTTGGTCTTCCAGTTGTTTAAGCTT
Source organism: Ypsolopha scabrella (assembly GCA_910592155.1). NCBI lineage: Eukaryota > Metazoa > Arthropoda > Insecta > Lepidoptera > Ypsolophidae > Ypsolopha > Ypsolopha scabrella. The sequence continues at coordinate 9,368,025 of OU342981.1, read as the reverse complement.
GATTGATTTTTCAGTTGATTCAAGATTTCCCTTTGTTTGCTTTTCTTTAATTGCTTCATGAATTAACTGAGGATCTCTTATTAGCTGATTTCGAGGGAATCTTAGATCGACTATTTCAGGAAGTAATGGTAACTCAACAATTTTATCCACTACGCTATCCTTAGAGGAAGACTTCTGTATATCTACACACTGTCGAAAGACATGTATATTATTTTCTTTATCTTCTTTTTTCTGTTTCTTCTGTCTCTTTGTCAAATTTTCGAGACTGTCAGTTTGACTGATCGCTTTATTTTGGTCTTCCATTTGTTTCCGCTTGGTTGATTTATTGGTAGGTTCTAGATTTCCTTTTTTTGCTTTTCCTTGATCGCTTCACGAATGAACTGAGGATCCCTGATTTGCTGGTTTCGAGGGAATCTTGGATCGACTAATTCAGGAAGCAAACATTCTACGTAAAATCTACACAATTTTTCTTGCATTACATTGATCCAAAAACTATCATCTTTGAGGATTATTTCTGTCCATAGAGGTCGATCTTCTCCTGTCCAAATAGCAAACAAACATTTAGATCTGTTGGTGACATGCAGTTGGCCCTGTATTTGAAAATACCAATCATGTGTTTGGTTTATGACCATCTCTCCCTGCTTGTTAATTTTATAGAAAGGTATTTTTTTATTTTCTACAGATTCTTTTACAATTTTTTTGAATGCTGTTATCGGGCACTTAATTTCAATAATGGTGTCATCTGCAATCAAGCCATCAGGTGTGGCTCCAAGATATTGGATTTCTTCATCAATAAAAAGGCCACAGGGTATTATTTGAACATTTTTTCTTTTGCTAGCTGATCCAGAGCTTTTTTTTCATTATCTTTGCCATGCCTTATTGAACTGACGTGCTATATAGTATCTTTATATAGTATATCTTTTACAAGATTATAACAGCTAATATTGTTTCGTCTTTTCACCACTCTTCCAAAGTTTGAAGCAGTAAGAAGGCTTCGCCAAACCTCTAACCATTCACACCAAGAACTTTGTAAAACAGTTTCTCGTTCAATGTTTTGCCTTTCTTCTTTGCTCTTTTTCAAATTTTGTAAAAATGTTTCTTTTTCCTTTTCAAATATTGCATCGGGCATGTCAGGCTTTTCACAGTTTTCACCATAATTTTTATCCCCTGTTTTCACAAATAACATCCTGTTCTTTTTCCTCTCAAATCGTCTCGAGTTCTTTATTCTATTTATTCTTCTTTCTTCTAATTTTCTTACGCTGCCTCGAGGACTGCGCCCTCCGATAGATTTGTACACGGTAGACAGCACTTTGTGCGTGTTGAAAGAGACTACAGCAGCATGACATCTGGTTTGGTAAGAGCCTCTCTTGCTGAAGTTAACTCTTTTACCACCAACTAGCTTTGCCACAATGCTGTTATAGCGTTCAAAAATGTTACTATCGATATCGTGTATCAAACTAGGGGCACGTGCTGCCACATTTGACATTATCATACAAATTCTTGACCACAACGGGCTGGTGTAAAAATCTTTTTGAATATCTGAAGCATTCCCTATAGAGTCACAAAAAAAAGGTTTGCATCTTGTGTGGTCATCAAATGCGTGAATATGAGCCAACAACATATCATTATACAATGGTTCTATATTGCACCGTCTTTCTGATTCTGATTCTGCTTTATGTTCTCGTATAATTTTTCGGATGGCTTTTCTCAGCATCATTATTCTTTTTGTTGTCAAAACTTTTCGGAACCTAGGTAGGTATTTGGTATCGGTTTAAAGAGCTGCCATCTTGTTGCATAGATTTCGAAGAATGTGATTGCGGCATTCAATTTTTTCTATTGTAATGTGAGGATACGGTCGGCTTTTCAGTAATTTTGCATATGTATTGGAATCCCCGTCAGACTCGATTCTAGCGTATATCAGGTTATGCATGTCAATGGAACACTTAAAACCTTCAACAAGAATTTCGGATTCCATTGCCGTGGATAGTCCATTAAAGTTTTTGTAACATTTTTGTGTTTTCGGTTGTTGTTTTTTCTTCTCTGCTTGGGCACAAATTGGACAAAATTTATTTTTCACGCCTAAAAATAGTACTTCTCCTGTTTTTTTTCCAATAATGGCAGCAGTGCCAGTTAAGGCAGAGTAATTCTTTTTATAAGTTCGCTTAGACCAACAGCCATCGACTATTACATCTATGATTGGGGTTCCATTTTTATCAAAGCGTTTTTCAGCGACAGCTAATTCTTTTACTTTTGCCGCTGCTTGATTCATGGTCTCAACTGAAACTTTTTCCCAGTGTGTTTGTAGCTTACAGTGACTGGTTTTGTAAGTCTTTTGAGTCATAATTGGCAAATTTAGTGCTGCAGACAACTCTTGTAGCTGATAGTGTCCACAACCAATTGCAATTGTCCCAGCAACAGCACAGTGGTTAACAGTCAGTTGGTCTCCAGGAATGTCACTCTCTATGAGAAATTCATCATTACACATGCTACACCGTAAGGTGAACAATGAATGAAGTCCCGTTTTTTTTTCACCTACAATTTCAACGCTACCCAAGCCACATTTCTTATAACCATGGTTAGCCACCTCTTTCAGTTTTAAGTAGAAATAAGAAACATCAATGATTCTTCGACCTTCAACCGCAAATTTTGAGTGTTCTACTGAAGCAGGTATGTTTTCTATCTGAAAAATAAAGTAGTCTATGTCAAGTGTCATGTTAACTTGATTGTTTTGTACGACATCAAATAATCAGGTCGAGAAAATAAACAAAATTATAGCAATATATTTTACAATAATTAAGTGTTTACCTGGAGTTGATCATTGCTCTTGTCATTGACTGTGTTTTTATCCCCTGTTGGTGCCTCAGAAGGCGTGTCCAAATCAGATTTATTAATTTTACTACTATCAACTTGTGGCTTCCGTAGTCTGTCCAAACAATTTTGGAGATTTTGAAGACTTTTCTCTACATCCTCAACTGTCACATTGACGCTGCAACAAACATAAAACTCATGTCATGAAACATAAACATGGTAAATAATCTTGCGTAAATGACGCTGTTGCTAGTAATTCGCCTAAATAAGAGTTTTGGGAAGAAGATGCGGTTCTGTTGGAAGGCAATGGTGTCGATTCGAACATGCACAAATACGACTTAACTTAACTAAAATTAGGTTAAGATGTGTCAAATTACTTTTGGTATTCGGAAACGCCCAACCTAACCTATTTTGACAGGACTAAACTAATTTTTAGTTAGGTCGAACTCAATTAAGTCCAAAACGTAATTTTGCTATTCGGTATGACCACCTAACTGTCAAATTTTAGAGATGTCAAACTAAAAGTGAACTAATATTAGGCGAGACATATTTCGTGGCGATTAAAATTTTAACAAGTCCAATTATCTAATTTGTGTTGCTTTTTGAGGGGAGAATGGAGGAATATTGGCTATTGGGTGTAGCAGATGCAGAAGAAAGAAACTAAACAGTTAAAACCAGCATATCCACCCAAAGTTTAAAACTGTGTTTGCAAACTGATTTTTACAGTTGTACAATGTATACACGGTAGAACTCTGGACAAATTTCACCAAAGCTGCACTGAGTGCGATGCGCGTTCAGTATAATAACGCCTACCGCGCAATATTCCATCTTCCTTGGCGTTGCAGCGCGAGCGGTATGCACGCCGCGGGCCGCACGCCAACATTCCCCGCGCTGCTGCGTGCGCGGTCAGCATCAATGCGCGCGCGTCTCCTAGCCACTAATAACACCATCTTACGTAGCTGCACCGAGTGGACTCAGAGCCCCGTGCATAAGAAGTGGCGACAATATCACGCAAGCTTTGGTGTACTATAAAGTTTATTATTTTTTTTTTTTAGTTTTCTTTTTTTGTGTGTAATATGGCCTGATTTTTATTGTATTTATGTAAATCTGGCTGGAATAAAGAAATTTTATTTATTTATTTATTTATTTATTTACAAAGCTTCTTCCAGGAGACAAGTTGTACCCCGCTGCTGCCTTAGCTGATGATGCCGTAACCAGAATTGTATGAAACAAGGTGAATGTGATGTTCAGACCTCTTAAAAATAAACTGTGATGTTGCACATTATGCCAAGAAATCAGTGGCTCCTAGGATTTGGATTCACTGGTTCCCTGGCTATGAACCTTATGCAGTGACGTCACAGCTTAAAATAAGCCTCATTCATAGAGCCGAATCTTCAAGCTTTGTTTTCTAGCAACGGAAAATAGATTCTTGTAATTGTGAAGGAGCAAACTCTTTAAAAAAGCTGTACCACCTACCTACCTAGTCCTTAAACAACGGCTACAATTTTTTCAGTCTGCTGTGTGTACCCAGTACTACATTTCCCTTGATCACTGGACAGATGAATTTGGTTTAGCAAGACACAACCAGAGAGACCAGCAAACCAAGGTAAAATCATTAGATGTCAAAGGAAATAGGATTGCTCATCTATATACTAATAATAAAGTACCTAGTCTAAAAGTTGTGTCATTACATTAAATATATTTGTAAAATTTTATATGAAATGGGTTATTATGTATGGTATGGAGGCCAAAATGCAATTTAACATTTTTTGTCTGTCTGTATGTATGTATGTTCCATTTCAACTCAAGAACCACTCAACAGATTTGGATATGATTTTCATTATTATCATCCTAATGAGTCTGGTCAAAATATAGGCTATAAGGTGTTAGTAAAATAACCGCCAAGCCAATAACTCTTGAAACCACACAAAGATTACAAAACACTTCCATGCAAGCAAAGCCGCGGGCAAGGTTAGTTTAGAAATAAATTGTCAATTAATATAGATTTTGGTCCTTGAAAGAGGTATTAAAGAATACCCCATCTCAGAAGAAGTGTGTAATAAATGCATTCATCTCTGCTTGACATAATATAGATTATATTATAGATTCCAGAATTGGGGCATTTCCTACAAATATTATATTATGGGAAAAGTCCATTAAATGGACAAAAACATGGACCAAAAGGCAGACCAGTGCGACGCAGATAATCGCCCCTTTCTTTGTAGAAGCCATGTAAAGAAAACCAATGGAAAACACTGGGGAGGTCCATGAGTCAATGACACACTGACCTGAAAAAATTACAATATATTTGTCAGCGGGATGCTTGCCAGCAAGCAGTACATTATAATTATTATTTAAATCAATATTTTATTGTTTTAAAATTACATGACATGTAACATATTTATAAGGTCAGAAAATAAAGGCTACGATGATGATGAGATTAGATTGAATGAATCTGTTGTCTGATTGCTAAATGAATAGTAAAACTAAATTGTACTTATATTTTTTTATTTTAGGCCACTAAGGGCCCATATTAAAACTAGGTAAACATTACATAGGTAACACTAAAAGTTTCCGGAACTGGCCACTTACATAAACAATATTTAAAAATTTATTGCAACATTTGAAAATAGAACTCTTTGGCTGTAGAATGCAGTTTGTTTCATCTGACTGTCTTTTGTTTTTACCTTGTGGCGCCATTTAAAAAATTGTGTGTCTGCATCAACATGGATTTAACTCGGGAAAATTTTCGTAGTATGATTTTCTACGATTTTAAGTGTAATTTGACAGCTCAACAGAGCATCGCTCGGCTTGAAACAGCTTTTGGCAATGAAGCACCATGCAAGACGACTGTTTATAGCTGGTTTGCAGAATTCAAGCGTGGTCGTATCAATCTCAGTGACGAATCTCGCGATGGTCGGCCGTCCACCGCTGTGACCAACAAAAACATCGATGCTGTGCGCCGTATGATTGAAACAGACAGGCATGTGACCTACCATGAAATTCGCGCATCCTTAGAAATAGGCATGAGTCAAATACAATCAAACCTACACAAACTTTTGGGTGTGAGAAAGCTGTGCTCGCGGTGGATCCCACACAACTTGACCGAGGCTCAAAAAACGGACCGCGTCACTTGGTGCAGTGCCATGCTTACCAGATTCAACGAAGGTGCGTTAAATTTGGTGTGGGACATAGTAATAGGTGACGAAACATGGATTTATTGCTACGATCCCAAAACAAAGCAGCAATCGAGCGTATGGGTCTTTCAAGATGAGCCGAAACCAACCAAAGTGGCGCGCGTGAAAAGTGCATCTAAGCGGATGATTGCTTCTTTTTTTAATAAAACTGGACACGTGGCTACTGTTGCTTTAGAGAATCGTCGTACCGTGAATAGTGACTGGTACAGGATCATTTGTTTGCCGGAAGTTATTGACGAACTCCGTAAAAATAACCGTAAACGCCGTATCATCCTGCACCACGACAATGCTAGTTCTCACACGGCCACGTACTACAGACCCTTATAAAAAAAAACATTTCTTAACATGTTGGCACGAACATAGACACCTTCATACTCCATACAAAATATCTGACATCCCAGTTTACTCACATCACTCACAAAGAAGCACTACGAATGTATCATTTCTCCGAAATAATGCACAGCGAGTTAGCTTACAGGTAATCTAGTGCAAAAGAGCTTGTTGACAAACGTTGTGCATTTTTTATTGTTCATATTCCACTGTGTGTGGACGTTGTGCGCTTTCATGATGTACTTGTGTAACGTTCTATGATAGTTGTTCCCGCCAGCATGTTACCCTAATTTGGAATCGTCTGACATGAAGTGTTACATCTTCTAACGTCATACTTTTGTGCACTCTGGAGAAATAGATCTGGTAGGCTTCAGGTCATATAAAGTTTCAGGGACTGTGTCGTAATATCTGTGTAATCAAATAAAGCATTCCTTTGGCACTGTGAGAGCGACGTTTCTTGTTTTCTAAAAGACTGAAGCAATCACAATCACTGATTGTATTCGAGGCGAGGGTTGGACGGTGGTAGATGGTTTTTTTCAGTTTCAAGCTAAGAATCTTTTCCGATTAGGGTGACGGCGGTAGTTGCTGACTGGAGCGATAGAACATCGAGACATACGAGTCCTTGTATGCAGCAGGTGTTGCTGTCAGAGGCTGCAAAAGCGTTTTCGCACTCTTTCGTAGTATAATAGGTGGATTAGTCCCGATGAAGCCTTGGATCCATCTTAAGGGTTAATCGTGATTGTTTCTTGGTCTTCTTAGTCAGAGCAACAGCGTCCCGCAATGGTTTTTATAAAGAAAATAGCGATTTTTTCGATCTTTAACAAAAATTTAAAATCGGTCAGACAGAATTGTCAATTTAAGTGATACCATCATAAAATTCCCCAAAATTACTAAAAAAAAATTATTCATAACGCATCCATGGAATCACATTTCTTCTTCCGCGTATGTTTATTGATGCTAGGGAAGTCGATTTTAAATCGATTTAATCGATTAATGGTAGCAAGAAAATCGATTATTTTCGGAGCAATTCGATCTTTGAATCGATCCATACAACCGCAGAATCGTGGACACGATTTTTTTCGGTTTCACGGAAAATTTTGCTAACAAATCACATACAATTAAAAAGAGTACCTACATTCAATAACGTTCCCAGCAAGTATATGAAGAGCCTTACATTTCAAGATTAGAAATTGGAGTGGGTAATCGAGGCTAACAAATATTGTAATATAATATTAACATAATATTATTCCTATAAAAATTGTAATCAAAATCAAAATATTTATTTTGTTAAATAGATACATAAAGTATACTTTATAGGGGTCAAAATTTTAATTTGTATTATGTATTTGCATTATAAGTTACTTTGGCAATAAAACTTTAACTTTTAATTAATGTTATATTTATGAGAAAACAACTAACTTTACTTACAATAAACTCTGGAAAAATTATCGCTTATGAATTTATACCTAGATTACCAACAAAAATAAAATTTAATTAACGCTAATTGTGTGAATTTCTGTTCCGATTATGAATCGATTATTTTGAATCGATCTTTTCTGTACCGTTTCTTTTATCGATCTGTTTATCACGATTTGAAATCGATCTCAGAATCGATCTTTTTAGAAAGAATCGACATCCCTAATTGGTGCAAAGTTGAGGGGAATTTTCTAGTGTTCACGTGGATTGTTAACGATTTTGATATTTAATAGACGAGACGGGGATGATGCTCTTGAAATTATTCGTTATGATGATCTTCTTCTTCCAGTGGAAACTAAATTATATCTTTCCAGTAAGTAGCCACCGTTATGTCTAAGTAAGTACAGGAAGCCAATTACCAATTTAGTGGTTTTGTTTATTGTAATTTCTTGTTTAATAAACCAAAAGTAGACAAAAAACTTTTTTTGGGAAGGTAGGCAAGAACAACGTTCGAGTGGTTAAAATCACGGAGCGAAAGTAAAGAAATAAAAATAAAATATTTTAAAATCTAATCATAATTCTACCAAAGAGTAGAAATATTAAGACTTCCCATATCGAACGAATGAAATGCAACCATTCTTATCTGTGGTCTTTACCGCTATTGTAATCTGTGAATTCAATTTAGTTCGAGAAAATTAAGTCAAACAGGGCAACCAAATTTAGTTCGTTGACAAAACCGAATAGCTAATAGAAACGACTTAACGTATTTTAGTCGTATTTTGGTTAGGTTAAGTTAAGGTGTGGTGTTTTACCGAATCGACACCAATGTATAACTTATTGTAAATTACCAAAATAGAACTTGAAATATACGTATATATAATTTTACGTAGATATTGACAAGATTTCTTGAGCCGCTTATTACGCTTCAACAATTCACTCAAACATTAAGTGTCGCTTACGCTACTATTCTCAAATTTTAGGTAACTTGCGATACAATTGCTTGTGGTCACCTATGTCGGTTACTTTGGATTCCATGGGGTTTTATGTCGCTTACTTTATAAATCTAGGATTAACAATTGTTTCAGTATTAAAAGTTGTAAATTATTGTATTAAGTTGTAAGTATTTACCTACTTACGATAAAGTTAGTGTTTGCAATAACTTCAAATTAGTATTTTTTCAGTTATGAGAATCAGTGCGTGTTTTTTTGGTGGGTAGGCCCAATCACTACAGACATAATTTGTGAAGCTCAATATTTTGAAATTAATTAAAATAATACAAGTGTTAATTTTTACATAATCTATGTTTATTATTAAAGTATAGTACAAATTACCTGCCAGGAAGTGTTATCCTTTCATTATAACAAGTTCTTCACATAATCTCAATATACACTGCGCTGAACCACTTTCTTTACTACCCTCACTATGGAACAAGTCCAGCAAACCATGACTGAGATGAGGGATCTCTTTGAGAAGAGGATGGCTGCCTTTGAGCAGGAGCACCAGAAAGCCTCCGCAGGCTAATACTTCTCCTGGAGTTAATGCGGACTTTGCTGCATTCCGGGATTTCATCACCGATGCCATCAAAAACCTCCAGCGACAGTTGGACATGTTGGCACAGGAACTGGATCAACTGGAGATGCGAGGTCGACGCAAGATTCTCTTGATCCATGGTGTGGAAGAAGCCAAGGGCGAGGACACGGCAGCTACAGTTTCCAAAGTGCTTTCAGAGCGGTTCGAACTCCCGAATCCCAGTGTCAACAATATCAGGAGGTGTCACAGAATGGGACGCTTAGTTCCCGGCTCAGTTAGGCCCATACTGGTTAAATTTGTAGACACCCATCTCCGTGACAAGGTTTGGTTTAGTAAAACTAAGCTCAAAGGCAGCGGGATCACCCTGTCCGAGTTTCTCACGAAGCGCCGGCATGACGTGTTTATGGCGGCACGACGACGCTTCGGAGTCTCCAAATGCTGGACGCAGGAGGGATCAGTCTTTGTATTGGGGCTCGATGGGAAACGGCATCAGATCCGGTCTCTTCCGGATGTAACAAGTATTGCAACAGAAGGTGAAGTTTCTGTTGTTTCTTCCAAGCTGATGGTAACGAAACCCCCGAAGAAAACAAGAGGGAAACGGGGAGCAGCTACTGTGAATTGAGTTTTTTTTTCCTGTTAATGGGCAGTAGGTAGGCTGTTAGTTAATTTTTATTTAACTTGTAGTGTAGTTGTTGTAGGTAAATCTTGTTTTTGTTTCTTTTGAAATCGTTTCTTGCTTGGCTATAACTGACACTGACATTTTACTTTTTAATTGTTTTTTATAACGTTCCGTTTTACGGTTTGTTCTTTTTGTTTTTTTTTTAATGCGTTATATTCTAACTTTATTTTTTGTGTACAGTGATTTATTTTCACTGCTTAAAACCTGCTGCCCATCATCGATTTAAAATTTATTTTAAACGCACAACTGGCAGGTGAAATTTTTACATTTTATTTTCGCGGTTATATATTATTTTCGTATTTATTATATTATAGTATTGTTATTCTTATTAAAGTATGTTATATAATTTATTTAATAATAGTTCTCAGAGTGACGAATTCTTGTCCTGTTCTTCTTCATCTTTTGATGATAGTAGTAGCGATTGTAGTTTTCAAAGTATCCCGAATCTCCACGATTCATTGTCTTCTCAGTTTACTAATTGTTCAAAGAATTTTAATGTTGTTCATATCAATGCACAAAGCATCTGGGGTCATTACCCAGATATGCTGACAACATTCGATATAAAAAATATCCACGCTATTCTCGTGTCAGAGTCGTTTTTAAAACCATGTTTGCCTTCCACATCTGTCGCAATTCCAGGTTTTCATCTTATTCGTAATGACCGTGTCCCTAGGAATTGCGGTGGCGTTGCAATTTACCTGCGATCACACATTCCTTTCTCTATAGTCAGTATGTCTGCCCAACCCCCACCGACAGATGCTGGCGAACACCTATTTATTGAAGTCACGTTAAATCATACAAAGATTCTTCTTGGAGTTTACTACCCCCCTTCCATGAAAATCAATTACTTTTTATCCTTCGAAAGTCTTCTTCAGAACTTAGTTCCATCTTACAGTCATACAATTGTGATGGGCGATTTTAACACATGTCTCCTCAAAAATGACCACCGTTCATCTTCCTTCAGATCGCTCATTAACTCCAACAATCTACACATCCTTCCGTCTAGTTCTACGCACCATTTTCCAAATTGTCAGCCTTCTCTTCTTGACCTTATTATAGTTTCATCCTTAGCACACGTAACAAAGCATGGGCAGTATAATGCTGATGCTTTTTCGTACCATGATTTGGTTTTTCTATCCTATAAAGTCCGTCCCCCCAAGGCTAAGCCAAAAGTTCTTCTGCAGCGCAATTTTGGTAGTATGAATCTGGATAACCTTAGGGAAGATGCTAAAAACATTGACTGGAACGTGGTTTTAAATGCTGATTCCGTTGATGGTCAAATTAGTGTCTTTAACTCGTTACTGACACAATTATTTGACAAACATGCTCCAGTTAAAGCCATCAAAATAAAGCATGCTCCTGCTCCTTGGCTCACCGAGGACATTAAACAATTAATGGTAAAAAAGAATCTTGCTAAGGCAAGATTCAAACGTCGACCAACTGACCCCAACAAAGATAGGTACTCACGTATTCGGAATCACTGCAACAAGGTGTGTAGAGACGCTCAACGACGCCATATTCACGAATCCGTCGAAAACGGTGATCCAGCCAAAGTCTGGAAATTTCTCAAATCTCTGGGTGTGGGTAAATCTCGTAAAGACTCAATTTCGAAAGATTTGAACTTAAATTCACTTAACCAATATTTTTCTTCTTCGTCCACTATTGACAGTGCAACGAAAATAAAAACTCTAAACTATCTTTCTTCAATCCCAACACCCGACTACCCTTCTTTTAATTTTAGTCAACTCACCGATTGTGATGTTAAGAAACACATTAATGCCATTTCATCCAACGCTGTAGGAAGTGACTGTATTAGTCGTAAAATGATCGTTCCTATCCTTGATATCCTCTTACCCATCATCACCTGTATCCTCAATCGATCCATCTCCACAGGATCTTTTCCGAACTTATGGAAAGATGCTCAAGTGACTCCCTTAGCTAAAAAAGCAAATCCCACTACTTTTTCTGAGTATCGTCCTATTTCTATCCTTTCGTTTCTTTCCAAGGTCCTTGAACGTGCTGTCCATCATCAGTTAAGTGTTTTTTTGAACAAAAACAACCTTCTGAATCCTCATCAGTCAGGTTTCCGCCCTGGTCATAGTACCGCTACGGCCCTTCTAAAAATTACTGATGATATACGCAAAGGAATGGATGATGGACAACTCACAGTTCTGACCCTACTTGACTTTTCTAACGCATTTAATACAGTTGACTTTGAAATCCTACTGGGTCTGCTACGTTCTCTTAACATATCTCCAACGGTGATTGACTGGTTTCGTAGTTATCTACAGGGGCGCCGGCAACGTATCCGCATTGATGATACCTTTTCTGAATGGTGCGACACTACTGCCGGTGTTCCTCAAGGTGGCGTCCTATCTCCTCTTCTCTTCGCTATATTTATTAATAATATATCTCAGTTTATTTCTTCGTCCTACCACCTTTACGCAGATGATCTCCAAATTTACACTCAGGCCAAATTAGAAGATCTTCCAGAAGCCATAGCTACGACAAATGCCGATCTATCAAAAATATCTGTCTGGAGCAACGAATATGGTTTAAAAATCAATCCCTCCAAGACGCAAGTCATTATCATCGGAAGTCCTTGGTTCACCAATAGGATTGACTGGCAAACAGTTCCTACTATTGTATTTGATGGGACTATAATACCATACAGCAACAAAGTAAAAAATTTAGGTCTCCTATTAGATCGTTGCCTGTCATGGGACCCCCAAATAAATGAAGTTAGCAGAAAACTTTTTGCGGCTGCAGGAGCTCTGAGAAGGCTTCGAAATTTCCTCCCGACTGCTACTAAAATTGCGCTTGCACATTCCTTGTTACAACCGATTCTCGATTACGCAGATATTTGTTACCTTGATCTTACTCAGGTCCAACTTGATAAACTCGAACGTCTTCAGAATTTCTGTATTAGGTTCATTTTTGGTATTCGTAAATTCGATCACATTTCTGAATTTCGTTCGCGTCTTAATTGGCTTCCTATTCGTCGTCGTCGCAATTCTCATATTCTGTCTCTTTTGTATTCTGTATTAAATAATCCTGCCACCCCATCATATCTCAAAGCTCGCTTTCAGTTTCTTCATGGTACTCATGACCGTATCTTACGGTCCTCTCAAAATCTACTCCTGGCTACCCCAATACATTCATCGTCCTTCTATGACAATTCCTTTTCAGTACAAGCCGTCCGTTTGTGGAATGATCTTCCTCTATCTATAAGAAGAGCACCTTCCCTACCAGTCTTTAAGAGACTGGTAAAAGAACACTACCTCTCACTCTGACCACTGAACTATCTACATTCCTCTTAAAGTTTATTTATTATTTATGTAATATATGTATGTATGTATATATTTATTCATTCATGTTATTTATCTATAATACATTATTATTTTTCTTTTAATTTATTAATGTAGATTTTGTATAGTATATTTAAATATTATTTTAAAATTAGTGCACCGCCTATTCATCAATCTCCTTTTAAACCAGATTCTACCCAAAGGTTGTCTGGAAGAGATCGCTATAAGCGATAAGGCCGCCTGATTGTACCTACGTTATTTGGCTATTGTAATTTATATTATTTTTGTTTCCTTCTTTGTGGTGTGCAAATAAAGTTATATTGTATTGTATTGTATTGCGGAGTTTCGGTGTGCCGAAAAGTGTAGCTTACTATAGTAAAACAATTTTTTATTGACACTTACGATAAAACGGCGATAATGGCTCGAATCACCGTCATATTACGTAGGTGTAAGTCGGCGTGACAAACTTTTGATCACTTTTCCAAAATTCATTTTACACTTACTCAGTTCGATCTGCGTTATTTTTTTCAACTGCTACCTCATGCTCCGGCAGACATTTTGATTTCCTGAACAATAAAATAATAAGTTAAATTGAGGCTTCTTCTTATTAATAAATAATAATAATTGATATCTGCATGCATAATTGCATTACGGAATTCTAAAAGTACTTTACACATAGCTACAATTCAACGCTTTATGTACAATCTGCTTCTGTGAAGTCTCTGACTGTGAATGACTGAGATGTTAGGTACATAAAGTCATAAATTATTATCGTTTGCTTTTGAGTAGGTATAGAAACAATTTAGGTAGGTATCCTTTGACTATTATTACATCATTTTATCATGTAAGTAATTAATCGTGAACTTACCGTACTTCATTCATGTGCAAAGCCCTTTCCAAGAAATTTGCAATTTACCTTTTCTTGCGTGGCATCTCCACAAAAGATTTGCAACAAAACTTACTGTCACCAATACTTATAAAATGTTTGTCTTTTCAATATTATAAACACAATTATTCATCCATCAGTTATCACCAATGCAACGTTCAAGTTCCCCACTGATAATATAATAGCTCGGGACCAACATGCGACACAGCCTCCCCGTGCGAACGCAAGGACAAGACTGCCGCCCACGCCCCGCGCCGTGTTAACCGAGCTCGTGGCAGCCCGTATAAGTATTATTGTGTTACTGCCCCACTCAACTGATTATTTTTGAGAATTTCTGATTTAAATTTTTTAGATATATAAATTGTATATAATTTGGTGAAAGAATCATTAAAATCGCTTCAGACATTCTAAAGCAGTAGGAAAATTCTTGCGTAAATCATAGGAAACTTTAGATATTTTTATGGACGAAAATAAGAACAAAAAAGAAATTATTGAACTTAATTTTCATTTCTGACTATATTGCGCCTATCATATATATTTTTTAATACATTTAACCCCCCGTGTAGTAGGAGTAAGTCTTTAAAGATAGATCTGATATTGCAGTTTGAGAATCAATCGCCTTAAGCAGTAAAACTTTCTTTTATTCCATATTTTTAATTAAAACGCGAGCGTTGGTGTAACTATTTTGACGCGAGTAATTTAGGGTTAATATTTCGCAAACGGACACACACCTACAATGTTTTTAAACGACCTATCTAACGATATCCTACACTATGGGATAGATGAGAAAAAAAATCATTGCCAATTTACGTGTATGGGGAGGTTACACCTTTAATATGTTTACTCATGTCAAATTACAGCTCTTCAGTACTTATAGTCTCTGAGAGCAAAGCCGCGGAAAGACGGACGGACGGACAGACGGACATGGCGAAACTATAAGGGTTCCTTGTCAGACTACAGAACCCTAAAAAGGAACTGGTTAAAAAAATAAAAATCAACACCATGTGAAGAAAGCGAGAATATGAACCACCAATAAGAAACCACCAAGAATGTTTTCAACAAAATGAAAGGGTCATTTTCGTGTAGAGTGATATTAATACGGAAAACCGGCCAAGTGCATGTCGGACCACGCGCAATGTAGGGTTCCGTAGTTGCCCGATACATTTTATGAGTTGGTCTACTAATAGAGACTGCGCCAAACTTCTAGTCCCATACATTAGAGAGGACCAAAAGTTTAGCGCGACCTGTACTCGTAAACCTGTATAGCCTACTTAGCTGTGATACTTAGCTTTTAAATTCATTATATATTATATACTACTTCTGTGAATTTTTTCACATTTCTATAAACAATCGTTTAGTCAGCAGGGGGAGGGGACAACGACGCTCCACTCTAACTATTTTCGCTCGCCACGAACCGGTTCGCACGCCCAGTTAATTACTCATTACTATATAACTATCGCAGATTGTTTTGCCTTGATTGCAAGTGATTCGTACGTAATTTTTGTACCATTATGAAGTGCTCAAAGTGTGCAAAAACTGTGACCAAAAAACACCAGGTTTGCAGTGTAATAGGTGCAATAAGTGGATGCACCCCGCTTGTGCTTCAATCAGTTCCGACCAACTTAGTGCACTAAGGGAAACCGATTCGCTGGACTGGAAATGTCGCGCCTGCACAGGTGGCACCAAACCGAAGCGCTTGTCCTGCATTCTTCCCGATATAGAAGACGACAACACTGAAACCGAGGTACTAGCAAACGAGGTAACTGCCCAAATCCTGATGGATCTACGTCGTGAAGTACGCGAAACAATACGAAGTGAAATCAACGGTCCATGCAGTACTACTCTGATAAAATTGATGATTACGAGGAAAAAGTCAACACCTTTGATTTACGCATTCAGACGCTAGAAAACCAACTTAGTGACACCAGAAATCAGCATAAAAATCTAATGTTAAAAAATTAATACCTGGAACAAAGGTTAGCCTCCGTCGAGCAGGCAAAGCTCACCGACCAGCTTGAGATTTGCGGTATCGCGGAGAAAGAAAATAAAAACCTTAGCGAAATCACCACCAAAGTCTGTGCTGCGTTCCAGCTTAACCCTGATGACATTCTTAAGGTGTACCGAAAAAAGACGCGCGAGGCTCGCGACAAATCAAAGATAAAATCTTCACAGCCCATCATCGTGCTAGGGCTGCGCGAGGGTCGCCGCGATCAATGGTTGCAGGCTTCCAAGGAAAATGCCAAGACGTGCATGGACATCGGCCGAGTAAACGATGAAACCAAAATCTAGTCGCTGTCCCCTCAAACAGCATTCCATTTATGGAAATCAAAAACTACCCTCTCATCTCAAGAGGAGAAGAAAATACACCAAATAAGGTCTGAAACGGACATTGAAAAACTCAGATTCATGACATAAATCAAACGCAACAATGAACACCATTTAATTTATTAAAGCCCTACTATTTTACAGAGATGATTTCTATTGATGAAGATTTCAATTCTATATATGAAAATAGCCTTAGTACTTGGAATGAGTTTATGAATACTTTTCAATTTAAGTACCATCACCATTTAACCGTGTTCCATGTAAACATCAGGTCGATGATTAAGAACTTCGCCACGCTTGAGTACATAATATCCACTAGCCCACACATCGTAGACATTATTGTGGTAACGGAAGTAAACATATCTGACGCCTGCAAAAACCTGTTCCAACTGCCAGACTATGAGATGTACTCAGAACTACGAAGTCATAGAAAGGGTGGGGGCGTACTTCTTTACATACACAACAGTTTGTCTTTTACAAGAATACCTACAGCTACGATCCATTTTGAATGTATTGTTGGAGAGATACAGACACACAACTTTTGGAGTCTGTGCTATGTACAGGCCGCCGGATTCAAACAAGCTCCGATTTATTGGGTAACTATCAAGCGTCGTTAGTCTACAGCCACGTAAGCAAAACTATATCTTAATAGGCGACATGAATATTAACTTAAAAACGCAGGATACGATTCGAACTTTATATCTGAACTCTTTGAGTGCGCACGAACTGGAGTGCGCAATTACACAGTATACACGTATCGAGTTAAAGGGTGATGTGTTATCTAGATCTTGCATTGATCATATTTTCGCTCGGACTTTAAACTGTAAAGAAGTGCACTCGGCCGTGATTAACTACTCACTCGCCGATCATTATATAACTGGTATTGTTTTGGTCGATAACAACCGACAGAAACCGGCTAGCCCTAGATTTAAGACTAGTATAGATAAAGAGAGGCCAAAAATGGAACTTTACAAAATAGATTGGAAAATTGCGCTTGAACTACAACACCCAAATGAAATTTTAAGTTTTATCACGACTAATTTCACAAAGGTGTACGATAAATGCAAAATAAAATGTAAAATGAAAACAAGTAAGAGGCATGATTGTAAATGGATAAATAATAGAATCAAATATATGTCAAACAAAAAGCAGGAATTATTTGATATTTGGAAAGCAGATGAATCTAATATAGCTAACAGACTCCTTTACAACCGGAGACAATTATTTTGTATTTTTACTGCATGGATTGTATATTCTGGGTTCTGCGAACCTAGAAAAATTACAAAAAAAAATCTGAAACCTCTGGTTAACCGTGAAAATAACCCGCACGGTCGTGACAATCAGGATTAATTTGACATCGGCGCGAACGTGACATCTAAGGAAGTTGGTTTGAAAAATAAAAGAGTTACTGATATAATCAACGTTTTTATATTTCTTTATGAAATTATTTCGTACTTTTCACAGTCTTTATTCATTTGTACTTATAATTAAAAACAGAAACATGTTGACAATATCAATAAGTAACAATATCTTAATTTTAACGTAGCGTTAAGCTTTTTGACATTTTAAAAATAATTGACATAGGAACAAATTGAGATCAACAAGTTAAATACCTAAATAAGATGCAAAACTAATTATCGCTCTTAGTATGGTAAGCTCTAAAGCAATCTTTTCCTCGGTAAAGGCACAAATACACTGTAATGGGGAGTGATTCTTATTGTTTGAAGGTGTGTTGTTACAGATATAAACGACGTTGAGCTCGATTCAACTGTTATAATTATCAAAAAAAACTATGAAATCTACCTACTAAAATGGGTACCCAATATGCACGTAACTTAAGTCTAACTTAATTAATAACAAAATCTTAAAACTAACACGAGAACAGAATTACAATAAAGAGAAGCAAGTAATAGTTCGACTTCACTCACTGGATTCCGAACCGGTAACCTCTGGTCACCGAATTCCGAAACGGTGACCTTTAGTATGCAAGACCGCTTCGCGCCTCAGAACTAGTGTAGGAGTGACGAAACAGGTTTGTACTCACGGATGCGCGACGAACATTACCGAAATTCCTAATATTTTTAAATGCTGGCAAATTGAATTCCGATACTGGAAAAGGGCGTTTCCATAGGCTGAAACAATTGAAATAATACTAAGCACCGTATACACTGAAGGTATTACCTTCCGTTTGCAGTCGAGTTTTATGATAACGATAAAATGACTTACCCCGTTAAGTATTTATTATGCACAATTAAATGTGCGTATAAACGTAAAGAATGCTCCAAATAATGTAATAGTCAACTGAAACAATCAATACAGCACTATATAAGATATGTGTCAAAGACATATTATTCTCTTGCCACGATAGCCTTATCAAAAAGTAAATAAGAAACTCACCTGTGCAAAATATCACCGCACACACTATAATTTTGGCACAATGTACGTACAATGTACAGCCGTACGAAACAATAATTTAAAACAACAATAAATAATGTCTGCAAAATGGCTAAAACTCTTAAGACCGACTGTTGAGCTCCGTTTCTTTGTCTCCACCCTCCCTCAACTGTTACCTTCAATCCTCTCACAAAATATGAATCTCCGGATACCCCCCGCTATTGAAATTATCAATTGTGTGTTTATATTACTACTTGGATATTACTATACTACTACCGCCATGTGTGGTAAATAGTGGACAGCAATCATGACATTATCACCCCTCCTCCAATGAATCCGACCCGGATTCATCCTACACGCTTAAGGTCCGAAGAATGCCATTTGCCTAGATCTTTGCCGCCTAGGCTCTTAAGATTGTAGACGTCAGAGGATAGTTTTTCCATTATCACAGCTTTTTCAAATTTTGGTGCTAGTTTAGCCATGAAATTTTTATTAGCATTCGATAAATACTTCGTACGTTTCCAAACAACTTCTCCAGTCCTATATTCACACTCACGACGCCTTAAATTGTAATGTGTTTTATTAGTTTCATAAGCCTTTTTAAGGCGCTGATTAACGTCATGAAATATTTCATTTCTGAATTTCAAGTTATCCTCATATTTGTCACGGTTGAAAAGCAAAGGATCCTTGCGACTGAAGTTCTCAGGTTTATTACCGTGGACAGAGGTTTCCCGTCCAAAAAAAAGGTACGATGGAGTTTTGCCTGTTACTTCATGGACAGCTGTACGTATGGCATGTGCGATGTGTGGAATGAATTTATCCCACTCCTTGTGGTTATCTTGTACGTAAGAAGCAATGGCAGTACCTATAACTTTATTCACCCTTTCTGTTGGATTTGCCTGTGGGTGGTAGAAAGGAGTATACCATAAATCAACTCCATAGTCTGATGCTAAATCTTTGAATTGACTAGATACAAATTGTTTCCCATTGTCACAGATAATAACGTTCGGGGCGCCATAGAGGAGAAAAACTTGTTCTTCAATAATCTTCGTGATGCTGGATGCTTTTCCAGTTCGTAAAGGGAAAAGCAAACAAAATTTGCTAAACCAGCATGATATTACTAACAACATCGTGTTACCTTGCTTGGATCGTGGAAGAGGACCCATTAAATCCATTGATATGACTTGAAATGGTTTTGTCACATCTCTATGCCGGCCCATCATTCCAGTAGGTGCATGTTGCGATACTTTGTGTTTTGCACACGTTTCACATTTGCGGACGTAATTTTTGACATCCTGTATTAATGATGGCCAGAAGTAGTGTTGTCGAGTCCGGTTTATAGTCTTTTTTGCACCAAAGTGTCCTGAAATTGAGTCATCATGGCATTCCTTTAGTACTTGGACACGCAATTTTTCAGGTATGACTAATTTCCAATTATTTGACTCGTCAGGAAACTGTTTTAATTTCAAATATTTCCATAATCTTCCCTTACTTATTTCCCATTCATTCGAAAGTTCACCTGTATTCACCTTGTTCTCTTGCAATAAATACCACTCGTCTTTATCCTCAGGTTTTATTTCCAATTCATATATTTCTTCACAAGGTATGGCTCTGGACAACGCATCTGGCACGATGTTGTCTTTACCCTTACGATGAATCATTTCATAATCAAATTGGGCAAGTCTCATTGCCCATCGTGCTAGTCGCCCATGTGGATCTCTCTCATTATCTAGCCACTGAAGGGAACTATGATCGGAAATAACTTTAAAGTGGCTACCTTCTATATAGGGACGAAATTGCTCTACTCCATGCAGCACACCCAATAATTCTCTCTCTGATGTTGTGTAGTTACTTTCTCTATCTGAAAGTTTACGACTGGTGTACGCGATAGGTCGCTCCACACCATCAATTTCTTGTGTGAGAACGGAACCTACTCCTCTATTGGATGCATCACACTGAATTGCGAATTCTTTTCCATAGTCCGGTACACTCAGGATGGGTGTTGAAGTTAAGGCTGTTTTAAGTTCAATGAAGGCTTTCTCAGCTTCAGTAGTCCAAACAATCTTTTTACCTTTCTTCCCTCCTTTGGTCAAATCATGTAATGGAGCAGCCACGATAGCAAAATTTTCTACAAACCGCCTATACCAGCTTGCTAGCCCAATAAATCGCTTTAACTCTGTGTATGTGGTCGGCCTTGGATAATTTAGGATAGCACTGACTTTATCGGGGTCTGTCCGTAGGCCATCCTTATCAACTATATACCCTAAGTATTTCAGAGAAGGTCGAGCAAACTCACATTTCTCCATATTGATGGTAAGTCCAGCAGATTTCAACTGATCCATAACCAAAACGAGAGACGCAATGTGTTCCTCAAAATCACTGCTGACGATAACAATGTCATCAAGATAAGCGAATATTTTCCCCTCAAATTGAGGTGGAAATAAGCGATCCATCAGACGTTGTTGGGTCTGCGAAGCATTACACAGACCAAATGGCATGACCTTAAACTGATAAAGTCCACTGCCCGCAAGACCAAATGCTGTCTTTTCTTTGCTTGACTCTTCAAGAGGTATTTGCCAGAAGGCTGACCTTAGGTCCAGTGTTGACAAAAATTTTGCATTTTTAAGATTATCTAAAACAGTTGATACTCTGGGTAGGGGATATGAATCTTTCTTTGTATGTTTGTTCAATTGGCGACTGTCCAGACATAACCTGTTTTTCCCTGTTGATTTTTTGACTAGCAACACTGGGGATCTCCATGCACTATGTGATGGTTCAATTACATCTTTTTCTAGCATATCTTGGATTTCTGATTCTAATTCCTTCATAATGGGAGGTGCAAATGGATACTGCCGTCGACGTACAGGCAGGTGTTCTCCAGTGTCAATCCTATGTTGTATTAGTCCTGTTCTTCCCAAACCAATTCCTATTTTATTTCTCATGTCTAGAATTAAGTCGCGGAGTCTTAACTCTTGATCAGTTGAAAGTTCTTCCCGAGAAATCACAGGATCGTTAATACTTATTTCATAAACTTCAGAGCCAAGCTGTTTTATTGATTTAAAATGACTGTTTTCCTGACATTCGATAGATAAGCCATATGCATCAAAAAAATTCATGCCAAGAACGATGTCGTGGTTTAACTCATCCATTACATAAAATGAAATTACCTTATATTTATTAGAAAATTGTATGGGTAAATGAACCACACAATTAATGGTATGACGAGTACCATCGGCAGTAGAAAGCCTCTCCTGTGCCACTTCATGGGCCTTAAAACCAAGAGAATTAAGTCTCGAATAAAACTTATTTGAGATGACCGATACAGTGGCTCCAGAATCTAGCAGGCCAAGAAAACTTTGACCCAAAATATCCAACTGACCATAATACCGTTTATCACTACTTGTTCCGGACGACCGGCGAACACGTTAATGTCTATGTACATATAGTTAGGTATATAAGTTATGTTATAAAATAGAAGATAGGTTTATAAGTCATTCTGAACACTTTCGAATAAAGATGTTTTTTCTGTGGTGTTTCATTACCCTTACGGTTGTATTTTGTTCCAATAGATAGATATTAATTTTTAGTATGGTATATAATAATTTTAAATGTATATAAATACTGTTTTAATATACTTTTGTACAAAATAGAGAATAAAATAACAGGCTATAAGGGCAGTAGTCTCCATGCGGCAACGCCGCTTAGATATACCAAAAATTAGATTAGTTCTCGGGCTGGCCGCATGGGGGCTCTGCCGGGAGTATCCCATCTCGCTCTAATAGAGGAAAATCATATAAATATGAGACGCCTAGTCTACTACGACACACTTTTCTACGAACTCTGCCCGGGAGCAGATGGGAACCTCCCTCAAAGCCTTGAAACAGTAAAAGGTGTTTGATTTCTTCTCCAACCCCAGCAACAGTCAAGTACGGCACCATCAACCTACAGCCATTGTAACAGCCGTCCCGTACATTTATGGTCCTTCGAAACGGATTGAGAAGTCAAGATGGTCAACACGAGGTCTACGAGCGAGAGGAATATAGAAAGCTCATCTTCGCGAGCTACAGAAACAACGGCGTCAACAGAAAATACAAAATCGACGTCAACAGAAAACACAGCAATAAAAGAAACAGAGAAGACTACCACAACAACCACGGGTGGAAAAGAACATGAAAACAATGAGAAAACAGCACCAGAGGCCCAGCTGCAATCCAAGGCAGCATCTAAGAAGTCGAAAAGCTTCAATACGAGCAAATCACAACGTGCTCGCCGCATCGCTCTCGCACGTGAAGAACTAGCACGAAAAGAAGTCGAACTTGCCGCCGCTCGTCTCGCCGTCATAGAAGCCGCCGAAACAGAATCCGAAGACGACGAGAACTCCGTGATCTCCGAGCAAGACACGACACGTCGAGTGAACACATGGCTACACTCGAGCCAGACCCACATGCTAGCGATTAACAACAAACCACACGAACAGCGAACAGAAGAAGCCTGCCTGACACAGAAAGCTGACACATCAGCCCCGCTGCCTCAACCGACTCAAACAGAGAGTCAACAGTTCCCAACGCTGCTCAACGAACAGAACCACACCACGCCCGTCGGTCAACAGTCTTCATCAGCGCCACTCTACAGACAGAACGAGGCACCGCTCGTCGGACTACAGCCTCCATCGGCGCCACTCTACAAACAATTCGAGGCACCGCCCGCCAACCTACAGACTTCATCGGCGGGAGAGGTCGTGCCTGCTACAGCGTATCATCGAAACGACGTCGCACAGCTATCGTCAGCCATCTCCTCCGCCATAAAAGCTGCGCAACGATCGCCGCGCTTCAACGCCGAACTACCTACATTCAACGGCGCTTATCAAGATTGGTTATCCTTCAAAGCCGCCTTCAACGAGTCATCGAGTCATTACTCAGAATATGAAAACATATCAAGACTGAGAAAAAGCTTAAAGGGAGTTGCAAAAGAAGCAGTCAGCTGTCTCTTCATCGCAAACACGAACAGTCAAGACGTCGTGAAGAAATTAGAATCGCGCTTCGGCCGAGCGGACTCTATCGCCCTCGCTGAACTAGAACGCCTACGCGCGCTACCACGCCTCACAGACACGCCCAAAGACATCTGCATCTTCGCAAGCCGAGTCGCCAACAGCATCGCCACACTGCAAGCCCTCAATAGAACTCACTATCTCTACAACCCTGAAGTCACGAAGCTAACCATAGAAAAACTCACATCGACCCTACGACGTCAATGGTTCCAGTTCTCCGCAACACAGTCAAGAGATGAAGCCGACCTACTCAAGTTGGCGCGCTTTCTCGACATCGAAGCCGAGCTCTGCGGTCCATATGCACAGCCAGAGGTAGTTGGACCAGAAAAACAAGAAAAGACAACGGTGGCGCCGCAACGACGAACACAGAAAACATACGCTACTACAGACAGAAGCCAAAGTAAATGCCTAGTTTGTTCGAATACGGGCCACGCCGTTCCTGATTGCAAACAATTCAAAGATGCCGACTCCAACGGACGCTGGGACTTAGCGAAAACTCATCGCCTATGTTTTCGGTGTCTCCACTACCGCAAACAGACACATCACTGCAAGGCGAAAAGATGTGAAATCGACGGGTGCACTCACTTTCATAACAAACTACTTCACTTCACGCGCCAACTAGAACAGAATAATGAAGCGAATACAGAAGCCGTCACTTCTACGTGGACGCCTAAGAAGTCACAGTCATATCTCAAGATAATCCCCGTACGCGTACTCGGACCGGCGGGAGAAGAAGACGCCCATGCGCTGCTTGACGACGGGTCCACAGTCACCCTCATAGACTCCGATCTAGCCAATAGGATCGGAGCCAAGGGCCCCGTCATTCCACTGAACATAGAAGCTATCGCCGACACGAAGATCGCCGCTTCAACATCAAGACGAGTCTCCTTAACTATACAGGGAGCGACTGATCGTCACGAAATCCAAGCTCACACCATCCACAAACTGCAACTATCGCCGCAAATCATCACTGAGACAGACATAGCCAGCTGCCATCATCTACGTGACATAAGCACGAGCCTTCAATACGACAGCGCCACGCCGAAAATACTAATTGGGCAAGATAATTGGCACTTACTACTAGCGACAGAAGTGCGACAAGGACAGCGAGATCAGCCAGTCGCCTCTCTCACTCTACTCGGCTGGGTACTGCACGGCGCACATACACGTTCTCTGGGGCAACGAGTTCACTACGTCCATCACTTAACTACTACAGAAGACAGCATGGACGAACAGCTACGCCACTACTTTTCAATAGAAGCCCTCACGGTGAACCCGAAGAAGTCTCAATCTGATCCAGAACAACGAGCCCTGAAACTACTCAATGAAGGCGTGAAAGAGACAGAAGATGGGCGTTATCAAGCGCCGTTACTATGGAAACGCGACGACATCGAGATGCCTGAAAACTTTGAAAACGCATTGAAGCGATTAGCGACGACAGAAAAGAAGATTAACAAAGATGTGAAACTGAAACAGAAATACTGCGAACAGATGGATGCCCTTATCACTAAAGGGTACGCCGAACCTGCGCCTCTACAGAAGAAAAATAAAAGGACGTGGTATTTACCACACTTCCCGGTTATTAACCCAATGAAGCCGGGAAAGCTACGAATAGTTCACGACGCCGCGGCCAAGACTAAGGGGGTCTCGCTCAACGACCACCTACTTACAGGACCGGACCTCCTACAATCACTACCGGGGGTCCTTATGCGGTTTCGACAGTATCCAGTTGCAGTCTCCGCCGACATAGCCGAGATGTTTATGCAAGTCAAAGTAAGGGAAGAGGACAGAGATACACTCAGATACATATGGCGCGGGGGCGACGAAGAAGCGGGTCCACTGCGCGAATACAGAATGACGTCACTAATATTCGGCGCGACGTGTTCCCCGTCAACAGCCATATTCGTCAAGAATATCAACGCAGAGAAATACAGAGACAGTCATCCCGAAGCCGTGTCCGCGATCTTGAACAATCATTATGTGGACGACTACCTGGACAGCTTCCAAACAGAACATGAAGCTATCAAAACAGCTACTCAAGTACGAGACATACATCACGCCGGCCACTTCGAGCTCCGACAATGGACGTCTAACTCGAAAACAGTCTTACAAGAACTCGACCGCGACGACATACAGAGAAACACAGTGAACCTAGGCGAAGAAACCAAGACTGAACGCGTCCTAGGACTCGTCTGGAAACCCTCTACAGACGAGCTTGCCTTCAACCTAGACTTGGCCCGCATCTCGCCTACAGTATTACACAGCGACGCGCCCACGAAACGCGAAGCTCTCAAGATTATTATGTCGCTGTTCGACCCACTCGGCCTCGCTTCACCTGTCACAGCACGAGCAAAACAATTGCTACAAGAAGTATGGCGCCGCGGAACAGACTGGGACCAAAAGATTGACCCCGACCTAGCAACACAGTGGTCAGACTGGATGACACACCTCGAGCGCCTACGCAACGTCACCGTGCCGAGATGCTACACAGGCTACGCTACCGCCGCCTCGCTACAACTACACGTCTTCGTCGACGCCAGCGAGTCCACTTATGCTGCCGCACTATACTGGCGCATGGTGGGGCCCGACGAACACGTCACTACAGCACGTATACTGGCGAAGGCGCGAGTAGCCCCACTGAAACTGACATCTATACCGCGGCTAGAACTACAAGCCGCGGTAATGGGGAGTCGCATGGCCACCGTCGTGTTAGAAGAACACCAACAGAAACCCGAGTCCACCACCTATTGGACTGACAGCAAGACAGTACTAACATGGCTCAAGACAGGCTCACGTTCATACAGACCATTCGTCGCGCATCGCATCGCGGCGATCGAAGAGCACAGTACAGTAAGCGAGTGGCGGTGGGTTCCCACGAAACTTAACGTGGCGGACGACGCTACCAGAGACGTCCCCCGTGACTTGGACTCCGATCACCGGTGGTTCACGGGACCCGAGTTCCTGCGCAACGACCCATTTACGTGGCCAGAGGACACGACTACAGTAAAGATACAAACAGGTGAAGAGAAAACGAACTACGTCTCAGAAAAACGAAAGCCACAGAAGTTAAGCGAAAGCGTTCCTGATCCCACAAGATTCTCGAAATGGGAGAGACTACTACGCACGACAGCGAGAGTACTACAGTTCATCGATCTATGTCGCGCTAGTAAACACGTCACCCACTACAAGCGCACTAAGAAAAACATTAAAGCGGACCCTACGTGGAAACGACAAGGCCAGCGAAGTACACAGAAACAGAACACGAATTATAAGAAGAAAGAAGGCCTGAACAAGTTCCTGCCTATCGACGCGAGTCTCCTCCGCGCCGCTGAAACTCTGCTAGTACGAACAAGCCAACAGGAAACATTCGCACAAGACATCGAAGATATGAACAACGATAAACCGACGTCTAGTAGGAGCCGCCTACACTGGCTATCAGTAACCTACATCAACGGACTGGTAAGAATAAAAAGTCGCATCGGCGCCGTCTATGGAGTACCAGAAGAGGTGAAGAACCCTCCAGTCCTCGACGGAAACAGTCATGTGACAAAGCTGTGGATCGAATACACCCACCGACAACTCTCACACGCCGGAGTCGAAACTACGCTAAACGAGTGCCGCCAACATTATTGGATATTGCGACTGCGCCCAGTAACCCGCATGGTTATACATCGGTGTC
This sequence comes from Ypsolopha scabrella, assembly GCA_910592155.1. Taxonomy (NCBI): domain Eukaryota; kingdom Metazoa; phylum Arthropoda; class Insecta; order Lepidoptera; family Ypsolophidae; genus Ypsolopha; species Ypsolopha scabrella. Next base: position 9,340,426 of record OU342981.1, on the reverse strand, counting down.
TACTCTGCCGTATGAAGAAAGACAAACCGCCACAGCCACCAACAGGTGACCTGCCTGCGTGCCGTCTCGCTCACCATCAGCGGCCGTTCAAGTTCACGGGAGTCGACCTCTTTGGACCACTAACAGTCACAGTCGGCCGCGCCACACAGAAGAGATACGTAGCCATCTTTACGTGTCTCACTACACGCGCCGTCCACCTAGAGATAGTCTCCTCTCTCAGCACAGACTCTACAGTGATGGCCCTACGTCGTATGATAGCCAGAAGAGGCTGCCCTACAGAGATATGGTCAGACAACGGGACTAACTTTCATGGCGCGGACAAAGAGTTACGGCGGACTATTGAGAGGGAAATAGCAGAGGAGGCGAACAAGAAGATGATCAGCTGGCGCTACACACCACCGGGTTCCCCATTTATGGGGGGGGGTGTGGGAACGAATGGTGCGTGCAGTGAAGGCAGCACTCGGCGCCACACTACACGAACGTCACCCGACGGAGGAGGTCCTCTCAACCCTCCTTGCGGAAGCCGAATACACCGTCAATAGCCGACCACTGACCCACGTGTCAGTCGACCCAGACGACCCGGAAACCATAACTCCAAACCACTTCCTGCTCGGCGGTTCAGCACGCGTCCCCACGCCCGGAACGTTCGACGACTCAGACCTCATCGGACGGACTCACTGGAGAGCATCTCAACGCCTCGCAGATATCTACTGGGCGAGATGGGTGAAAGAATACTTGCCTGACCTACAATACAGGCGGGAGCCCCACGGTCGAGGTCCAGCGCTACAGACAGGAGACGTCGTACTAATAGCGGACGGCAATCTACCTCGGAACACGTGGCCACGAGGTGTCGTCGTTGCTACTTACCCCGGCGCCGATGGAATCGTAAGGACAGCAGACGTGAAGACGAAAGGCGGTATCCTCCGACGACCCACGAAGAAGCTCGTGATACTACCAACTAGGCCGGACGTCCTGCAGCAGCCGACGGAGAACAGATGTAACGTCGACGCGACGACGATACAAGGCGGGAGAGATGTTCCGGACGACCGGCGAACACGTTAATGTCTATGTACTGTATTTGTCTTGCAAGCAGGACTCTTTGTCTCATACTGTTCAGAAGTTAAACATCGATCTCGACTCTATTAGTGTTTGGACAGAGCAGTATGGACTCTTAGTTAATCCTGCTAAGACGCAAGTAATAATCCTAGGAAGTAGGGCCCTAGTGGACAAACTTGACTTACATACCTTACCCCAAGTTTGCTTCAATAATATACCACTACCTTACTGTACCGAGGTAAAAAATTTGGGTTTGCACATTAGAAATAACATGTCTTGGGATTTGCATGTGTCTGAAAGCAGCAAAAAAATATTTGCATCTTTGCATGCTCTTAAACGCATGCAAAAGTTTCTGCCATACTCTGCTAAAGTTACTCTTGTTAATTCATTGTTGCTCCCCATCTTAGATTATGCGGATGTATGCTATCCCGACCTCACTATGGAACTTTTTAATAAGCTTGACCGTCTTCTCAACTTATGCATTCGTTACATATTCGGACTGCGTAAGTATGATCACATTTCCAAATTCCGCACTGAACTCAATTGGCTTAATATCAGGTTCCGTAGAGATTCCCATATTTTGACGTTTCTTTATGGTATTCTCCATAACCCTAGTTCCCCATCTTATCTTAAAGAACGTTTTGTGCCCCTTTCGTCCCTCGAACGCAATCAGCGTCCTAGCAAGGCTTGGCTTCTTCGCACACCTGAGCATAGTTCATGCATGTATACAAATTCTTTTACCGTGAGTGCAATACGCTTATGGAACCGTTTTTCGCTACACATCCGTGAAGCTTCATCTGTGTCAGTCTTCAAGACTAAGATAAAGCAACACTTTCTTGATTTGCAGAACGATCCATGATAAATTAAATCTTTTGTTTATAATGATTTGAGTTGTTCGATCAATTCTCCTCAATAAAGCTATCGACGAGTCTTTGAGTACTTATGTATGTAAACTTGCAAGTAGTATATGTATTTTATCACATTATGTTGTTAGTTCTTAATATTGTATATGTTTATTAGGATGTAGTGTAATATTATAATTTATTGAGTAATTTAGTGACAAATAATATATCTATTTAAAATTGTATCTATACTATTCTGACATCATGGCACTACCCCCAACAACTTCCCCATTGCCAAAGGTTAGCTGGTAGAAAATACTAAATAGTATTAAGCTCGCCTGTGCACAAAAATTTTATAGTGTGCAATAAAGAATTTTATTATTATTATTATTATTATGTACATATAGTTAGGTATATAAGTTATGTTATAAAATAGAAGATAGGTTTATAAGTCATTCTGAACACTTTCGAATAAAGATGTTTTTTCTGTGGTGTTTCATTACCCTTACGGTTGTATTTTGTTCCAATAGATAGATATTAATTTTTAGTATGGTATATAATAATTTTAAATGTATATAAATACTGTTTTAATATACTTTTGTACAAAATAGAGAATAAAATAACAGGCTATAAGGGCAGTAGTCTCCATGCGGCAACGCCGCTTAGATATACCAAAAATTAGATTAGTTCTCGGGCTGGCCGCATGGGGGCTCTGCCGGGAGTATCCCATCTCGCTCTAATAGAGGAAAATCATATAAATATGAGACGCCTAGTCTACTACGACACACTTTTCTACGAACTCTGCCCGGGAGCAGATGGGAACCTCCCTCAAAGCCTTGAAACAGTAAAAGGTGTTTGATTTCTTCTCCAACCCCAGCAACAGTCAAGTACGGCACCATCAACCTACAGCCATTGTAACAGCCGTCCCGTACACTACTATTAACATTTATGTTGCTAAGTTGACCTGTACTAAAATATGACGATATGGTTTTAAGCCAACTCTGCCACTCTTCACTGTCTTCATGATTTATGCATTCGGAAGATGGTTGACCGTTCCATCTTCCGTTCTCCCGTTTCCCGAGTAGGAGTTATTATTGCAGCTACATCTCTTGGTTGTCATCCCAAAACGACCGCATTTATAACAAAACAACCTTTGTTGCGGTAATCTACAATCTCTGAAACAATGACCTGAATTTCGGCAATTCCAGCATTTCATCGAAGCATTTTCATCACTCTGCTGACCAAAAGTATTATTCTTAATCGCATATAGTTCTTGGTTATGGTTTCCTTGATATGCTAAATCCGGCTCAAGTGCATGTGCGTTATACTGGGGCTCCTTAAAATTTTCGCAATTAGCTCTAGTATGTTCAAGTATCCTAAGAACTGAAGTTAATTCGTAAACTGTACTAAAGTGGTCTCGGCAAACAGCCATTTGAAAATATGGCTGGATATTTTTTAATAAAATTCCCAGCTTTTGCTCTTCATGCAATTTAGTTGGCAGCCTTTTAAACATATTTTGCATGACAGCAATGTAAATAAGAATACTCTCAGTGTTGCCTTGAGTGCGATTACGAATTTCATCAAGTAATTCATCTTGATAAAAAGGCTTTTGAAAAGTAAGAAGCAGAAGTTCAACCAACTCCTTCCAATTTGCAACCATATCCCTATTTGCCCTAAACCAAATTAGAGCATCATCTTCAAAGAAATCTATGGCGTATCGAAAGAGATCATCATCGTCAGCGTTACGGGCATACTTTAACTCTTCTATGCGCTCTAAAAACGCATTAATACTGACATTGGTTTTTCCATTGAATTTAACGCCCCAATCCTTAATAGGAACTAATTTTCTTCTTTCACTGTCTACGTTAAGAGTTGATGTTCTTACAAAGTTTTGACGCCTATCACTAGCCATCATACCATGACGACCATCAGCAATATTTAAATTACCTAACCTTGTCGCTTCAACGGGAACGCTAAGAAATGACGCCGGACAGACATCTTTATTTTTAGCGAAATATTCTTTCTCATTTGAAGTTTGGGGAAGAATATCGTGTGGCCTAACTTTATCAGAAACTTGTGTAACCGAGGAGTAGTTTGATTCAATCTTCTCTAATATTTTGACTGCGTCCTCTCCTAATGATTGCTGCAAGGACTCTTTAACTTGTTCAGAAATTTCATCTGAGCCTTCAATTTCCTCCACGTTACGAAGACCTTCGATTGATTTCATGAGTTCACGAATCTGATTACGAACCGCCAAATGTCTTTCAATGAGAGGTTCTTCCGTTGGAACTATGAAGCCTACCCTGTTACTTACATGTTCCAAGCGAGTAAGAATACGTTTCAAACTAGCACGATCTGGATTGTCACATATTTCTCCTAAAGCAATTTTTAACGCCTGGCACTTGTTTTCGCAAACCTGAATTTCGTCAGAAATGTTTTGTAAGCAACTAGGAGGTACTTTTAATCGAATAGTCGAAATACCACTTGCCTCTTGGACCAATATTTCTTTGAGAATTTTTCTCATCGGAGCACAAGTATGTACATTAAAAATGCCACGACAAGCCAACTCAAATTCTAGCTCATCTTTCAAAAGAAGGGTTGGATCCATAATTAACGTATACAAATCAAAAACACCTAAATGTGGCAAACGAAATAAAATAAAATGCTTCCGGAGAAAACCTAAATAAAGCTTACTAAGTTCAATCGGATAGAGACCAAAACATCACTAAACATACATTTTGTAATTATAACAATAACAAAACTCAACCTTCGCTTATTTCTGAGACCCTTTGGGCGCCAATGTAATGGGGAGTGATTCTTATTGTTTGAAGGTGTGTTGTTACAGATATAAACGACGTTGAGCTCGATTCAACTGTTATAATTATCAAAAAAAACTATGAAATCTACCTACTAAAATGGGTACCCAATATGCACGTAACTTAAGTCTAACTTAATTAATAACAAAATCTTAAAACTAACACGAGAACAGAATTACAATAAAGAGAAGCAAGTAATAGTTCGACTTCACTCACTGGATTCCGAACCGGTAACCTCTGGTCACCGAATTCCGAAACGGTGACCTTTAGTATGCAAGACCGCTTCGCGCCTCAGAACTAGTGTAGGAGTGACGAAACAGGTTTGTACTCACGGATGCGCGACGAACATTACCGAAATTCCTAATATTTTTAAATGCTGGCAAATTGAATTCCGATACTGGAAAAGGGCGTTTCCATAGGCTGAAACAATTGAAATAATACTAAGCACCGTATACACTGAAGGTATTACCTTCCGTTTGCAGTCGAGTTTTATGATAACGATAAAATGACTTACCCCGTTAAGTATTTATTATGCACAATTAAATGTGCGTATAAACGTAAAGAATGCTCCAAATAATGTAATAGTCAACTGAAACAATCAATACAGCACTATATAAGATATGTGTCAAAGACATATTATTCTCTTGCCACGATAGCCTTATCAAAAAGTAAATAAGAAACTCACCTGTGCAAAATATCACCGCACACACTATAATTTTGGCACAATGTACGTACAATGTACAGCCGTACGAAACAATAATTTAAAACAACAATAAATAATGTCTGCAAAATGGCTAAAACTCTTAAGACCGACTGTTGAGCTCCGTTTCTTTGTCTCCACCCTCCCTCAACTGTTACCTTCAATCCTCTCACAAAATATGAATCTCCGGATACCCCCCGCTATTGAAATTATCAATTGTGTGTTTATATTACTACTTGGATATTACTATACTACTACCGCCATGTGTGGTAAATAGTGGACAGCAATCATGACAACACTTTGCATTTAACGCAAAGAAGTTTACTGCGGCTGGAACATGTTCCTAGCCTACAGGAGCGTGGCGCCGTTATCTCATCGAATGTAGGCAGATGATCGTAACCATCGTACCTTTTATCATCGGAAGGTTTTGGTGGCATATACTTCTTCTTTACTTGTGGTTCCTCATCTTCTGTATCGGTATCATGACTCAATCGCCGTTTGCGAGCTGGTGTATTTAACCAAGCTTCAGCTACTTCTAATTTAAAATCTAGAAGGGGTAATATTTTCTTCTTCGGGAGCTTATTAGCCGTACAATCGATCTGATACTTTCACCATGCGTTAACCACAGCCAAATCCAGAAAGTGTATAATGACTTTCAGTGTCCACTTTTTAGTTTTAATGAAAGCCCGGTAGTACTCCATCATCTGATCTAGAACGTCTACCCCACCCATGTGGCTGTTATAATTAGTTACTACTCTTGGAGCGGTAATATCCTTGTAAAACTTAGTTTTCTTGTCCCATCTCTTTACATAATCGGTTTTTTCGGCACCAGTACAATTGGACGCCATCAGAACTGATTTGTTGTCCTTCCATTTTATCAATGATACCGGATCTTTGACAAACTGTTGACTTTCACCACGAAACATAGCCTTGTCGCTCTTAAATTTCAGCGCTGCTTGCCCAGGAATCCTGTTCATCATTATGGTACCAGTACTGTGCATTTCCTCTATCAACGGGATCGTTGTAAAATAACGATCGTGGTACACACAGCTCCCAGGCGGAACAGTCTTGGTTAAATACAGGACCACCGATGGTCCGAGGCCTAAATTCGTTTCGCCAAACATTGTCTTAGCAGCTTTGTAAATCTCAAAATCGATCATGAGACCATCACTAGTAGTAGTGACAAAATTATTTTTTACAACTTGCCCCAGTACACATCTTCCCGTGAATGGTATCATCTGCTCATCATTGCTATAGCATGCAGGTACTCTCTCTAGCTTATAACAAGCGTCCCGAACTCGGTCGATGATAGGCTGCACTTTCCAAGGTGGGTTAGGGGGAGAATCGTCGTTTCGTGGTGGCGGCGTATCGGAATCGACAACATGAAGGGCATTTCTCAATTGCAGGAATCGGTCACGACTCATGGTGTCTGAAATTAATGGCAGCTTCGTGCCCGACCGCCAGTACATTGGTAAACGAGGGTATGGGATGATGCCCATAATCAAGTGGACACCAAACAACTTTGTTATCTCTGGTGAAGTAGTTTTAAGCTCTGTTCCAGTTTTGCGAAGGTGGTAAAGGTTTGAGCAATGAGCATCAAGTTCAAAAAAATCTTCATGAAAGTAGTCCTGTACATACTGAGTAGGTGTCCTGACTGGTCCCGAGGGTGGGGGTGGATAGTCATGACTCTTATCACTGAAAACAGTTTGCTTCCATGTAGCAGTTCGCCTGGTAGACAAATTTTGTGAAATTACCTCATTAGATGAATGTGCTCGTTGTGTTGGAGGTGGCTGAGATTGACTTGATGAAGAAGCTGATGGTTCTTTCTCTAAGACGGGTTCTTCATTTTCTTTATCAAGAATATCTTCAAACAGTACATGGTCAAAGTCGTTTTCACCACCATCGAAAAGCTCCCCAATGTCAGATTCATCTCCATCTTCTATGAGGTCCAAAATTTCGTCGTCTCTTAAAACTTTTCCTATTAACAAAAAAACAGAAGTATAAACATACCAACAAATTGAAAAACCATTGTTTGAAATCGTCGGTTTTTAATAGTAAATATTGCAAAGAACCCCGAATCATCACGACCGTGACGATCCATGTTTACAAGATCATAGGCAAAATAAAAACGCAAATATTTACATTTCAAAGATGATATCGTTTTTTTTGTTTATTATTATGTACAATAAAAACACAAACAGTCAGCAGTAATGTTAAATGTGAAAAAAAATGCACTTACGTGAACGCGCTCCCTCACCAAAATACGCGGCCATCTTTGCGAAGGTGCCGCAAACCACTGCCCGGTTCCAACAAGTCAAAGTTTTGTTTACATCAACGGAAAATATCCACACGACCATGCGAAGCCGGTTGCGTTCACAAAAACCAATCTGTTTCGCGCCAAAAATAAAATTTGTTGATCGTCACGCCTATATAGAATCGGTAGGAAAGCTTTCCAACCGGATGGATTTTTTTTTGCATACCATTATATAACCTTATATAAGTGATTATTGGCAGTATGAAGGTCTGTGGAAAAATAGTAAAAAAAATCGGATATGTCACATTTTCCGGAAAACTCAATGCATGATCGTGCATATCAGGATTCATTCTACAAATGCACGATCGTGCATGTTGGCCATTTCGATAGAAAAAAATGTAAATAAAACAATTATTTAATGATTTTATTTTTATTTATTTATTTATTTTATAAGAAACAAAACGTCTTAAACTTAAGATGATAAACTTAAATATTAAACAAAAGGACTACATGTTTCATAAATGGTACAACAAAAGGATATTTTAGTGATTTGACCGCTAGGCTTCAGGAGTTTACAAAAATAAATGCATACTCAACACACTGACATGAAAAGAAAAATGACTGAAATTTAGAAAAAACAATGATGTTTAGAATAACAAATAACTTAGATACATGAAGGTGTTGACTAAGGTAATTATTATTATTATTTATAATAGCAGGTCCTTACAGATAATAAACAGTGAAGACAAAATTCTAACAAAATCACACCTATAGAAGGAATTCAAACACGTTCTTATTTTTATTTATATTAAGAGCTAACATTGGTTCGTAGCACTACTAAAACCTGTTTTCGGAAACAAAGAGATGACATTTCTATGGTAGGTATGCATTAGAAAAGAATTTCACGGAGCAGATTTTTAAATTGATACAAACTGGATGAAAACATGTCTGTGGATTCTAGTTTATCATTATAAAGTTTAGAAACTCGTCTTAAATACGTGTTGCTAGCGTAGTTGGTTCGACATAAAGAATTAAACAATAGGTAACGAGAACGTGAAGAGGGTCTGCGCAAATAGAAAAATACTTTTTCTAGTAAAGTAGGTGAGTCAATTTTCCCGTTGATAATTTTAAACAAAAACAAAGCATCCAAATATTGACGGCGCTTAGCAAGAGAAGGTATTTGATGACGGGTAGCTGATTCAGCATAATCCTCAAAGTAGTTACCAGTTCGATAGTCTAAGGATTTTAAAAACTTATTTTGTATTTTTTCTATACGATCGATGTGGACAACGTATTGAGGATTCCACACAATACAACAGTGTTCTAAGAGACTGCGGACAAATGCAAAATAGAGTATTTTATAGGTATCTGACCGTTTAAAGGGCTTACCCAGACGCAAAATCAATCCCAATTTTTTATATGCCTTATTTATTATTTTATCAATATGAAGATTAAAATGAAGTTTACTATCTAAAGTTACACCTAGGTCTCTAATCTCACTTACCCGCTGCAAAATATTACCCGATAAATTATAATTAAAGTTAAGTGGATTAAGCTTTCTACTAAAAGAAATGGTGTAGCATTTATTAAAATTTAGAATAAGTTGATTTTGATTACAATAGTCAACAAAATTACTAAGATCATTTTGAAGGTTTTCACTATCTTTAATACAGCGAATTACACTGTAAATTTTAGTGTCATCTGCGTACAGCAGATGGTTATTAGCACTGAAAACTTTGTCTGAAATATCATTAACATAGATAGTGAAAAGGCAAGGGCCCAAATGTGAACCTTGTGGAACACCAGAAGACACGCGTAAAAATGTTGATGTATACCCCTTAAGAGCAACAGCCTGGCTGCGGTTACTGATATAGGATTTAATCCACCTAAGAAGATCGCCGTGTATACCGAACTCATACAATTTACAAATTAATAGTTTATGAGAAATTTTATCAAATGCTTTAGAGAAATCGGTATACACGGCATCCACCTGATATCCATCATCCATACTATTCAAAATGAAATCAGTAAAGGTAACAAGGTTTGTGTCAACACTCCTACCTTTGATAAAACCATGTTGTTTACCTGATATATGTTGCTTGACCATTTGATTTAACTCAAGCGTAACAATTTTTTCGAAAACTTTACCAATCAAAGATAGCTTTGAAATAGGTCTATAATTAGGAACTTCATTTGCGTCGCCACCCTTAAAGATTGGTGTTATATATGCTTGTTTCCAGACATCTGGAAAACATCCCTCTTTTAGAGACTTGTTAAAAATTAAAGCAAGGGGTTTAGCCATTTCTTTTGCGCATTTAGAAATAATGAGTGGATGAATGCCATCAGGACCAGCACTTTTTGTTGTATCAAGTTTTTGAAGATGTTTAAGAACTATTGTTTCATTCATGTTAATGGAAGTAACATCAACAGATGAAGATGATGCACAGCTAGGAATATTCGGTAACGTACCGTCGCTTGTAATAAAAACTGAACCAAAATATTCATTAAATAATTCACAAATGGATTCTCCATTATTACTAATTTTACCGTTATATGACATAATATCCGGGATCCCATTAGATGATGATTTTGACTTAATGAAATTCCAAAAATATTTTGGTGATTTACTTATATTATTTTCGGCATAACTAATATACAAGTCATAGCATTCTTTTTCCATTTTACTTTGTCGAGCTCTTAAACATTTGAATTCTAAATAGTCAAGAGGATTGCTATAAGATTTCCACCTTTTATGAATTTTTCTTTTTTCTTTAGTTAACTTAATGAGTGCAATGGAAAACCAGGGTGGATAGCGATGGCATGAATAAATTTTACGCCTAGGCACATGCTCTTTAATAAGATCATTTAAAATTGAATAAAAAACAGAGACAGATTCATCAGTGGACAGATTTTCTAATGAACTCCAATCAAATGAACTCAAACCGGCAGAAATACCGGCGAAATTTGCTTTATTGAAAATATAATTGTTAGTACATTTCGGCTTTAGAAGTTTCTGCAAAGATTGTCCGAGATGAAGGTCTATATCAAGAGATACGTGGTTCAAGTCTTCACCGGTAAGGGGCAACTCGCATGGTGAGACTATGCAATTACTGTTTGAAAATATTAAATCAAGGATCCGAGCATTTATATTTAAACACCAGTTATATTGTTTAAAATCCGAAAATGACATAAAGTTAGAAATTACAGTTGCAATTTTATCATTATTGGTTGACAAAGATAAGTGTTTTGAACCGTCACATTGTGTATTCCATGACGCATAGGTTGAATTATAATCGCCTGCCAGGAAAAATAAATCGTCGGGATGACTCGATATATTTTTGCAAGCGTTATCAAAAAATCGTGACAAACATTCGAGGTGCATTGTTTCATTTTTACTTGTTTTGTGGGGTAAATACACACAAGCAATATGCAAATATTTACGTCGATTCAATGAGTCGGTACGGTGACATATTGGGATACTCACCCATAACTCCTCGAGAGGTGGGTGTGCACACCAATTTACCCGACGGATGCAGCCCAACTCTCGGCGTACAGCCACGAGCACGCCGCCACCTCGGCGGTCAGACTCCTCTACCTCTGTACGGTCACAGCGGTAAACATCGTAACGATCATCAAAATATTCCCTACTACTAAACTCGTTATTCAACCAAGATTCTGTCAAAATAACTACGTCAAATTCGTTTTTTACCACGTTAGAAAGAAAAACATCTGATTTAGTGCGCAACCCTCTTACGTTCTGATAGTAAATATTAAGTTTACTCTGTGGAGCCATCATCGCTAACTAAAATCAAAAACGTACATAAAAAAAATTAGTGATGAAATTTGAAAAGTCGACCAATGCACGCTCACAACACATAAAATATGAAAAATACCGTAGAATTTATAGCAATCTGTTTCATCCTCAATACACGATAAATATGAGCAATTCATTAATAGAATAACACAAAATTTATAATTTATAAGACGATTTAATATACCTATAGGTATATAAAAGAAGCATAACTTTATATTAAAACGGTTTCTAGCACGAGTACATCCCTTTATGTTTAAGTGAGCACAATAAATTAAATGCAGTAATTTACAATAAGATTGCATACACATACCTGCATAGATATACATGTTCACACTGATACAAAAATACTGCAACTTATAACGTGAAGAATAAATGAAATTTATGTTCAAGGTTCTTATAGTGTTACCATAATAATGCACAACATACACAAAACAAATAGATAAGAAAAGTCATTTTATTTTATCGAAATCTGAAGCGTTGGCAATTTTAAAGGATTTTGAATTTGGATTCTTTCTAAGGAAAATCTTACAGTCACGAACCCATAAAAACTCCAGGTTCCTTTCAGCTTTAACTTCCCTGGCACGTTTAAGTAATATCTTATTTGTACGCGTTAAGTGATCATTTACAAAGATGTCCACGGGAGGTCCAGCAATCTCTAAGTCCGAGGTTCGTAGACCGCGACGCGCGCGCACTGCAGCGAGGACCTCATCCTTCCTTCTCTTCTGCAGAAAACGCATGATGATGGCGGGAGGACGGGAGTGCGATGCTGCATCGCCGGCTACATTCCCCGAATCAAATCGCCTGACACGATGTATGGTGTCAATTTCGGAAAGTGAAATATCTACGCCTACCTTGCGACACAATGTTAGGGCAAGGTTATTTAAATTTTCGCCTTTCTGTATGGGAATTCCCGATATTTCCACGTTGTTTAAGCGCAGGAATTGGTCACGTATGTCGTTTTCTTGAAGGAGTTGGCTAATTTTTTCATTCGCTTCCACTAACTTAGTTTCAGTAATGTTTATACGATTTTCCATGGTGTCAATCCTTTCGGTCAACTTGGAGAGCTTATCGTTGACTTTATCAATTTTTCTAGATGTTACATCAAAATCAGCACGAAACCTCTTTAGTTCATCCATGATGCACTCAAATTTTCCTTTTTCTCGACAGTTTAAGCAGCACCAATCCAGTTTCTCATCCGAACGCATGGCTTTGAAAGCAGCTTCACTCACACCACCACATTTAGAGTGGTAATCATTTCCGCATAATTTACACGCCAATGGATCTGCCACGGCCCTATTGCACTTATCACATGAGGACATTGTTTTATTAATTTATCGCAGATACAAGCTCCGTAGAAAGGTCTAGCTGTCCCCGTGTTATGTTATGTCTATTCCAACAACAGGGAGCCTCTCAGATGCCGAGTGTAGATAGGTATTGACGCTCACAGTCGAAACTCGCTGATCTTTGATAGGCGACTCGAACCGGTATCCGTCGTCATACAAGCGCTCCGCAAGCGATTCTCACCCGTCGTCCGCACACCTAAGAGTAGAAGTTGCTTGACATAGAACAACCGGCTAATGAGTGACGTGTAGAATTCGATATGAGTAATTGCTCAGATAATTTAGATAATATGTATCAATCACTGATTTAACACCACTGCACATATGTAAATATGATTGAATAACTGTACACTTCCACTGTATCGTAATTTTTTTCCGAAAGACAGCCGTAATACGCCAGTAATTTTATTAAATGACAGAGAGTAAACAAATACGTGTTCTAGCTTTGAAGCCGAGGGCAAATACGTGTTCTAGCTTTGAAGCCGAGGGCAATGATAATCAGTATTTATTTGTACTTTTATTGATCAGTCTTATTATTAATATATCTATTTTCTATGAAAACCCTGGAAACACTTTTGATTGCGTGAAATGCAAAGGTAAACGTTACATTTTATGCAACAAATCTTTGTACGACTTTTACAATTTTCGTTCTGGCAAAATCTTGGTGATTTTAAATCGTCAAACTGTGGGAGATGACAGTACCCATCGTTTCTCAAAGTATCCGACGGTTTATTTGCCTTTTCAATTTTTTTTGGTGCTGTTACTTCCTCCACATCTTCAGATTCAAGTCGTCTCTTTGCAGGTACGTTTGTTAAAACATCAGATAATTCTAGGCAAAAATCGAGCAGATCCATAGTTTTATTTCTTGGATAACTATTTGCTAAGCAATCAATATGGTATGCTCTCCATGCATTCACAGTTGCTAAATCAAGGAAGTGGATTAAAACTTTCAGTATCCATTTTTTCGTTTTGATAAATGTTCGATAGTAATAGATATTAGTATCTGTTGATCAACGACGTCTACTCCACCCATGAAAAATTTATAATAAAATACCCGCAGAAATAAAATCGGAAATTAAAGAACACATTTTCTCTAAAAGGATAAGAATATTTCTAGTAAAAAAATGCTACTACTCGGTTGAGGATTTCTTAACAGAATAATTAATGTGCCCTTTTTAATTATTTTTTTTCTGTTTTTGTCCACCTTTAACACGATATCATAGTTATGCTATATTAGAATGTAAAATATATATATATTCAAATGTTATACTATATCTTGTAAATTTATTTTTATTTATATTATACGAAAATTTTATGTCTATATTGTGTCGATAGTTAAGTTTTTATGTTAACTTTAAGTTGTGTTACAAATTTGCAACGCCTATAATAGGCATCTAAGTTATAAGCGCCAAAAATACATAAAATCTGTACACACTTAGATTGCAATAAACGTTTGAGTTTGAGTTTGAGTTTGTGCTTATTATAGTTCTGTATGATTTTTGGTGCAGTAACGTCGACGTAGCTTTGAGTCTGCTTGTCCCATCTCTTGACAACTTCAGTTTCTTCAGAACCAGTACAATTTGATGTCATTAGGACCGACTTATTATCTTTCCACTTGACTAAAACAGATGGCTCTCTCACCATTTGCTGGCTCTCACCATGTAGCACATGGGGATCTTTTTTAAACTTAAGAGTAGTCCTATCAGGGATTCTGTTCAACATAATGGTGCCAATGCTGTGCAATCCACGTTCATCTAATTCTTCAACCAAAGGAATCGTAGTGAAGTATCTGTCATGGTACAAACAGCTTCCTCGAGGTACACTTCTAGCTAAATGTAAGACAACTGAGGGCCCAAGCCCTAGAGAAGTGTCCCCAAACATTGTTCTAGCTCCTTTGTAGATTTCAAAGTCTAACATTAAACCTTCACTTGTTGCTAGGACAAAGTTCTTAAGACCCATTGGACGTGGTTTGTTTTTAACCACTTGTCGTAATGCGCAACGCCCAGTAAAAGGGATCATTTGTTCGTCGATTGAGTAATAACCGGGTACTATTTCCTGTTTGCAACAACCATTGCGGACTTGGTCAATCATTGGTTGTACTTTCCAAAGCAAATTATTAGCTTGTTCTGGTGATGGTGTATCTGAATCCACTACATGAAGGAAACGATCACGACTCATTTTACTGGTAATCTTTTCCAACGATATTCCAGAGCGCCAGTACATAGGAAGCCTTGGATACTGAATACATCCCATAAGAATATGGATTCCAAACAGCTTCATAATTTCAACTCTCGAAGTCTTTAGCTCATTGCCAGTTTTTCGCATGTGGTATAAATTAGTACACTTACTTACTTTTTCATAGAACTCATCATCAAAATATTCGTTGAGATACTCAATTGGAGTTCTGACAGGTCTTCTAGGATGCTCAGGAAATTCATGAACTTTATCTTGGAGTGGCACATTTTTCCAGCGGCGAGGTCGAGAATTAGAGCGTCTACGAGATGAAAATCGGGGAACCAAAGTTGTCACAGATGAACTAGGAGCAGTTACTGCCTCAGAAATAACTTCTGGTACCTCTTCCACCAGGTCTTGTTGTCTAATTAGCCCGTCGAACGCTACGGGATCAAACTGGGCTTCAGTCTCATAAAAATCCTCTAAAGTTTCAATTTCGGAGTCATTTCCGTCTCCCAGCTCTTCTATAATTTGAAAATCACGAAGCGGGAGGCCTAAAACAAGTTTTTATTTCTATAAAGATCATAAAACCTAAGAAAAAATTTAAAAACCGTAGCCACCAAAAAACGCAGCCATCTTCGAGCTTGAACACGGGCGACTGACGTGTCGCTGCAGGATCAAATATTTTTTAAATGCCGTGAGTAGTGTTGGTCGTTATTACGACAACAGATAATATAATGCATTATTTGTGCGCAACGAACAACACTGTTGTCGAAAACTCAAGCATCCTGTTGTCGTTCGTAATCGTTGCGGTTTTCATTTTTGTAGGCGAGCCCTGTTGTCGGCGTTACTGCTGTTCTCAATAATGTAATGAATGATTATGATTAGCCAACGACGCGACGCCGTCCGGCCGTCCGACCATTCGACCAATGGGGGGTGGAGTGCGCTCTGTTGCCAACCCGCGTCTTGTTTGTTTATTTGTTTTTAAATAATATCAGTTTGTCGCGTGACATGCAGTCTAATTATGCTCGCTACGTTTTGTTTTAATTGCAAATAAGCATTATTGTTTACTTAGTGAACATTAATTAACTGTAAATAATATATATTAGTGTAATAAACATTTTAGTGATTTTGTGTATAAAATACCTACATTAAAAATGCCGAAAATAAGAGCGGCAACCGCTCCAATATGGAACTATTTTGAAGTCAGTGATACCGCGAATAAAAAAGCGGTTTGTAAATATTGTAAAAACGTGTTTTCGTAAAAGTACAATCACAAACTTAAAATTACATTTAAGCAAAAAGCACGTTGGAATGTACGAAGAATTCTGCCGACAGGAACCTGCACGTCCTACGACTACGATTACTACGAATGACGGTAATGCAAATATTCCTGTTAGTGTTGGGGGCCAAGACGTGGTTTCTAGTGGTGCTACTAATGGTATCATTGGTGGTGGTCTGACTGAGGAAGTGGTTTCCAATGGTGGTGGTAGGGTTTTGGTTACTGCTACTAACAATGAGTGTGTCCCTTCAACCTCCTCTACTAACTTAGAACTACCTACCTCTACTAACAAAGAACCTCAGCAGGCGGGAAATCCCTCGACTAACTCGACTTTGTCAAGAGTCTCTACAAAACAGAGAAAGGTGTCATCATATATCTCGGTATATACCGAGAAAATTAGTACCTACTGAAAAGGCCAAAATTGACAAATGTCTTTTAAAATTGATAACACACGATTTTCAACTATTTAGCGTGGTTAAAAATGAAGGGTTTAGGAATACACCCACGCTCTTAACTCAAATTATGAAATACCACACCGAAAAATACTATCCAATAGTCTACTACAAGCTGAATACGCAACACAACTGCAGGCAACTAAAAAACTTGTAAATGAGTTTTGTGAGTCGATTTGCCTTACTGCCGACTGCTGGACTTCTGGGAATCTTGAGGCTTATATAGCAGTAACTGGACATTTCATACACACACAAACACTGGAATATAAATCGATATTACTCCAATGCAGTGCCTTGGAAGGATCCCACACCAGTTTAAAGTTAGCCACGGAACTGAAAAATATAGCTAAAGAATGGGGCATATCAAGAAAGATAAATTTATTAGTCACAGATAATGCCGCGAGCATGGTCGGGGCAACCAACATATTGGGCTAGGCACACTTCGGCTGTTACGTCCATAAATTGAACCTAAATAGTTCAAACAGCTCTAAATGTACCAAATGTAGCTGTGACAATTCAAAAAGTTCAAAAGACAGTAGCACACTTCAAGAGAAGTACGCAAGCAAAAGAAAAACTCATAAAATATCAGATTAACGCACAGCAACTTGCACCAGGCCGCACTAAAAATCTCCTTATAAGCATGCCAACCAGATGGAATGTTGAACAGATTTTCCGAGCTACAGGAAGCTTTGAGAGCCACTATTCCAAACCTTAATGTGGACTTGCCGATCATCCCGTTAGAATAGTGGCAGTGCATCACACAGATGATAGATGTACTGAAACCTTTTTTCGAGGCTGCAACAATCATGATGGCTGAGAAGTACCTTACCGCAAGTAAAGCTCTTGTGATAACGCAGGGCTTGACGGCGGTTTTAGAGGAGGTGAAAGGGCGGACAGAAGAATGGCGTCACATTCACATTGAGCTGCTAAATAAAAATTGCAAATCTACAGTATTAAGAAGTATCCAACCAAAGTTTTATTATAATAAGCTAACTATATAAGTGCAAATATCACGTACAAGTGTTATTTAATGAATCAGTGAGTTATTGTGCCTATAATAACGGAATATTCACATGACCTTTGCCGTGAGTAACTTTAAAAATACGTACTTTCTAGTGTAACTTTCACCGAGACATTAACTAAATTGCCTTTAAAAGTGTAAATTGAACTAGTTTGAATAGATTTTCTACCATAAAACAGGAAATCTGATAATAAATTCTATTCAATACCTACTGCAACGCCATAACGCCATCTACAGGATATCACCAACACTACCACAAAGTATCATTTGAACTCAACTACCACCCGAGCTACGATTTCCGATGGCGAAATAGTAAATAGCACATGGATTCTGACGCATGAGGGCACTACTTGTATAAAAAATGAATACGATGAATAATTGTACACGATGCTTGCAAACAATACCAGGTAGAACGTTCCTAACTTGTTCTACCTGTAATGACAAATATGACCTAGATTGTGCTAACGTCTCTAGCCAACGTTTCCGCAACACTATGACGATCGAACATAAAAAATCATGGTTCTGCGATACCTGCCGTAATAAAAAAACAAAAAAGAATAATATAAACACTCCATTACGCCAACAAAAAACGACTTCACCACCTAAACAGAATTTGAAGTTAAACCTAGAAGAAAATAAAAACAAAGTAATTTTAAGGACAGACACGTTTGACTCTCCATCGGATATCAGCTCACTAGGAAATACACAAATAGCTGATGTCCCACCAACTAAACAAGACAACCAACCAGAAATCCCTGCGTCTGTTTTGATAACAATGAAGCAGGTGGATTTATTAGACATAAAACTTGAAAACTTGAAAATAGACATGTTAGCAGAACTTAAAATTAACATGACCCAACAATACAAAAACGTGACCTCTCAAATAAAGGTAGAATTCACCCCGAAAATCAACTCACTACAATCAAAACAAAAATCACTAGAAGACGAAATCTTACTGTTAAACACAAAAGTTGAAGAACTTCAAATAAGAAATGAGCAACTACAGCAAAAAATAAACGAAACTCAAGGTAAAGCAAACAGAAACTAAACGAAGCTCAAGGTAAAGCAAACAGAAACAAAACAAAAACAAACATAGAAGAAAGGCTAACAACGGTAACCAATAACGAAGGGAAAATGATAGTCTTATATGGAGTTGAAAAAAATCAATGGGAAAGGAAAGATGACCTTTACAACATAGTAGTACAAGTTTTTATGGACATACAGCGCATCAACCTAAACGGATACATCGAAGACAAAAAAAGAATCGGTCGTAACAGACCCATCATGATAGAACTTCTAAGCAAAAGCATGACTCGTCGGATACTCCAAAACGAACAATACTTTAAGAATACAATACTACCGGTCTCAAAGTTCCTAGACGAAACATCTCGCCAACATAGAAAGGAAATGACCCAGATCCTGATTAAAGCACGTCAGGAAGGACAAAGAGCATCAATAACAATCATCAAAGAGCAACTATCATCGCGCATCATCCATCTTTGATGATAACAGCGGAGGTGAACTATACGGAGCAAAGTTTACCACCCGCTCAGAGATCCGTTCGTAAATTCTTTGCGGCGGATTATGAAATTATAAATAAAGAATTTGCCCAGTTTGACTGGAAGACCGAAGTTGTCACGGACAATATTGAAGAAGCAGTAGACAGATTTTATGGTATCTTGAATAATGTCATCGATCGTTATGTTCCAACTAAGATTCCATCTTCTGGTCGTAGATATCCTATCTGGTATTCTAAGGGCGTAATTAAGCTTATAAATCAAAAACTTAGAGTACACCGCCGATGGAAGGTTTACGGCAGACAAAGTGACTATGATCTCTTCTCTGAGCTGCGTCAACAACAAAAAGAAGCTCAATCTGCCTGTTATAACTTTTACATATCAAGAGCTGAAGAAAATATTAAAAAAGATTCAAAAAATTCTGGGCTTACATTAAATCTAAGAAGTGTAATTCTACAGGCTTTCCCAGTTCAGTATACTTGGACGATCGTGTAGCAGATAATGGCAAGGCAGTGGTTGAGTTGTTCAGTGAATTTTTTGTAAATGTATTTGAACCAGATTTTCCCTCTTCCAATACTAATAATGATAATGATCACATGCTAAGTGTAGGATCGGTTGAGATTAATGTTCCTATAGTCGAAAAATATTTAAAAGCTCTCAATGTTTCAAAAGGAGCAGGACCCGATGGAATTCACCCAGTATTCTTGCAAAGATGTGCTTCAAATCTTGCGATTCCTTTATCATTTCTCTTTCGTAAATCCTTAGAAAGTGGTACCTTTCCCAAATGCTGGAAACAGTCTTTTATAGTTCCAATTTTTAAAAATGGTGACAAACGCAATGTATCAGACTACAGGGGAATTTCAAAATTGTCTATTATTGCTAAAATGTTTGAGAAAATAATTTATGATGCCCTTTTTCCTATTATAAGACCAGTCTTAACAGAGCGGCAACATGGCTTTGTCAGTGGGCGATCGGTTGAAACCAACCTCTGTGAGGTAACTGAAGGAGTTTTGACTGCATTAGGTGACGGATACCAGGTCGACGCCGTGTATACCGACTACTCCAAAGCGTTCGATAAAATTTGTCACTCTATTTTATTTATAAAATTGGAGCGGTTTGGTATACACGGTGATCTTCTTAGATGGCTGGAGTCTTATTTGCGGCAAAGAACCCAGGCAGTTACTATAAAGGGATACGTATCATCCTTTGTCCCCATCACCTCAGGTGTTCCCCAGGGTTCACACCTCGGCCCACTTTTGTTCAACATATTTATCAATGATATTATTCAATATATTAAATTCTCTAATGTTTTATTATATGCAGATGACAAAAAGATCTATTCCGTTATCAAAAGTAGCGAAGACTGCATATTATTGGAAAAGGATTTAGATAACTTAGGTAGGTATTGTGACACCAATAAACTTCATTTAAATTTAGATAAATGTTGCGTAATAAGTTTTTCTAGAAAGGTTTCCGAGCTCAATTACAATTTGTACTCTCTGTTAAATACACAACTCAAAAGAGTGACTGAAGTAAAAGATCTTGGTGTACTTATAGATAAGGAACTTTCTTTTAGAAATCATATTGAAAAATGTACTGCTAAAGCTTATCGAATGCTTGGGTTTGTACTTAGACAAGGTAGGGAGTTTAAAAATTCAAGCACCCTGAACGTCTTGTATAATGCCTATGTAAGATCTTGGCTGGAGTACGCTTCAGTTGTCTGGAATCCCATTTACAACATACATATTAACTGAATTGAAAAAATTCACAAGAAATTTATCAAGTATTTGAATTTCAAACAAAAAGGTAACTTAAACTTTAATTTCAATCCTCAGTCAATCTGCTCACTTGAAGACAGGCGAAATTGTCGTGATCAAACTTTCCTTTTTAAAATTTTAAATAACTATTTGGTCTCTCCTTATCTGTTAAGCAGAATAGGATTCAAGTGTCAAACTTACAATTCTCGTAAAAGAAACTTGTTCAGCGTTCCTTTTGCTGGTACAAAGTATGTTAAAAATAGATTTTTAATCAGGGCTTGTGATACTTACAAAAGGGACTTCAGTGATATTGACATTTTGCATCTTTCGTTGGGTCAATTCAAGAGTGAGTTATTTAACACTTTTATCAAAAAAAATTAAGCATGTATTATATATTTTTTTCTTTGCTTGTTTACTTTTGTTTTTTTTTTTAATGTATTTAATTAATTTTTAAAGCCATTTGGCTGTACTGTTTGTGCTGATGTTTTTAGTTTTGAATGTTGTGTATTTGTCGTGCATTAATTTTATTTGTTTTTAAAATTGTTAAGTGGAAACTGTTTTTGGTTAAATTGTAAGCTATAATATTATCACTGCGTATGTAAGAAATGATAACTGTTTGTTTCCCAATAAAGAAAATGAAATGAAATGAAACAATCTATACATAAACGGAAAAATACATGAAAATCAAACACAACAAGATGATACGCAATACAATCCATTAACAAATAACAAAGATACACCCAAAGGACCGTCAACACGACAACCTGCCACTTACAAAGTGATCCCTAATAGCCCGTACGATAACCATCAAGACACGAACTCCCAGAAGAACGCAACAAACCCAGAACCACCATCAGCATCAAACACTACTAAACCTCGAAAAATCCACAATTATAATTTTCGTCGCTAAAATAGGCATTCTATTTCAAAACATAAGAAGTCTAAAATATAGCAAACGAGATTTGATAGAGTCAGACACAGACATAGATAATAACATTCAAGTCATTTGCCTTTCCGAAACATGGATACAAGAAAAACATTCAGATTTGCTTTTCATCAACGAGTTTAACCTAATTTGCTCATTTAACCGTTCAACCTACACTCACGGAGGTGTAGCAATTTTTCTTAAAAAAAAATTAGAATACAAAGAACTAAAAATTGTCAAAAATTTATCTATAGAAGCAATATTTGAAGTATGTGCAATGGAAATACATAATCTTGATCTGATTATAGTATTAATCTATTGTCCAAACGAATGTAACTTCACAGCCAATATTCCAAACTTAGACAAACTCCTGAACATCTTAAATATAAAATATAAAAATAAAAATATTATTATAGGTGGGGATTTTAATGTTAATTATTTAGAACAATCCCCTCACAGCATAATGTTAATTAAACAATTCCTTAGTTATAATTTTAACCAACATGTTAAAGAACCTACGAGAATAACTGCCACCTCATCAAAATGTATCGACCTAGTATTTACGAACTTTACCAACAATGATCTCACAATATTTGTTAAGGAATTTGACTTTAGTGACCACAAGGGAACTATTGTAACCCTACCTGATACCAAAACTAAAACCAGAGATAAATGGATAAATTAAAGAAGAATATTCAGCGAACATGTTGATGCAAACTTTCAAAAATGACCTAACAAATATAGATTGGAACAACACCCTCAATACAAATGCAGATACCAACACTAACTACAACAGTTTTCTCCAAGTTATCCGAGAGTTACTAGATAAACATATACCTAAAAAAAAATACCATTATAAACACAAAACCAAAAAAAGACTGGCTGACAAAAGGGATAAAGACCTCTTGTAAACGAAAAAGATTACTAAAGCTATTTATAGAAAAAACTAATAATACTATCCTACACGATAACTACAAAGTGTATGAAAAACTTCTCAAACGATCCAAAAAAAAATCAAAAAGATACACAAAACAAATTGAAAAATCAAATAACATAACAAAAACAATGTGGTCAATAATAAAGACACGAACAAACAAAACAACAAAAAAAAGAACTCGAAATTTAATAGTAAACAACAACAATCAACTAATTCAAGACCCATATCTAGTTGCTGACACTTTTAATAATCACTTTATATCAATCGGCTCTAACAGCGGTCCTCCACCTACAGACAGACCAGTGAAATACCCAGTTCAAAATTCATTCTACCTGACTCCTGTAAGTCCCAACAAAGTAAACAATATAATCAACCAACTAAATATTTTGTTTACCAGGCGATAGATTGGGGAAATGTACTGCATATAACCAAGATATTAGATTGAAACCAAATACTAGTCCAGTTTATGTAAAACCATACTCTTACCATATTCTCAAAGAGCTGAAATTGAGAATTAAGTTTCAAAAATGCTTAACGATAATATAATTGAACATTCAAATAGCGAATGGGCAAGCCCAGTTTTACTGGTACCCAAAAAATCGAATAATAATGATACAAAGAAATGGAGATTAGTTAGAGACTTTAGAAAGCTGAACAATTGTATTTTAGATGATAAATTTCCTTTACCCAATATAAATGACATACTAGATAATCTGTCTGGTGCTATGTATTTTTCACACTTAGATATGTACCAAGGATACTATCAACTGAATTTAAATTCAGGTAGCAGACCGTATACAGCTTTTACTACACCTTCAGGACATTACCAGAAGACTAGATTACCTATGGGCTTAAAAACCAGTCCAAGTTCGTTCTCACGCGCTATGACTGTCGCTATGTCTGGCTTAAATTACGACAAATGTCTGGTTTATTTAGATGATTTAATTTGCTTCGGGAGAAATTTAGATGCGCATAATAAAAATTTAATTGAAATTATGATGAGATTGAGCAAAATCAATTTAAAATTAAATCCAGTGAAATGTAATTTTCTTAGGAAAGAGATTTTATACTTAGGACATGTAGTATCTGCTGAAGGTATTAAACCAGACCCAGAGAAAATTCAGTGCTTAAAAAATTACCTTATACCCGAATGTACCGATGACGTCAAACGGTTCGTAGCATTCGCAAACTATTATCGAAAATTTATTCACAATTTTGCGAAAATTGCAGTGCCTTTAAATAGTTTATGTCGAAAAAATATTGTTTTTAAATGGAATCAGGATTGTCAAAATTCATTTTTACATCTCAAGCAAGCTTTAATTACTCCACCAATACTAGAATATCCTAATTTTAATGATGATAATACATTTATTCTAAAAACGGATGCTTCAGGTTTCGCGATCGGTTCTTTGTTATGTAATAAAAACAGAAAACCTGTAGCATATGCGAGTCGCAGTCTCAATAAAGCTGAAAAAAACTATCCTACGATTGAAAAAGAATTGTTGTCAATAGTCTGGTCAGTAAAATATTTTCGTCCTTACTTATATGGCAGAAAGTTTGTAATTGAAACCGATCACAAACCACTTGTTTATTTGTTTAATATGGTTAACCCATCTAGTCGCTTGCTCAAATTCCGTCTACTATTGGAAGAATATGACTTTGTGGTAGAGTATGTAAAAGGTACCGACAATGCAGCTGCAGACGCTTTGTCGCGTATCCGATTGACAATTGAAGAACTGAAAGAGATGAATGAGCATGTTATGTTAGTTGTGGCTGAAGCCACATCCTTTTTTCTACTTTGTTTTATTTTTATATTATCTATGTATTTTGATACGTCCTGTTGACTTTTGATTGATATTATATTGTTTCTCTTTTTACCAGCGATCAGACTTTTATTTTAATAATAAAGCTATCGAAGACACTAAAATCTGGTTCATTCGGCAAAAGAAACAAAATAATGGTTATTGAAACCCGTTCGCGTTCACGTGATAAAAAAGTATACCGTGACGCAAACCTGCGAGATGGAGTCAAGCAGTCCTCCGGCCTACTGGCTGGACACGGTTGCCCTGAGGCCGGCGACACTTCGTCGGGTCCTCTGTTGGGCACACCAGACGCTCTGCCTCCACCGCCCCGCTCCAAGAGCGGTGACACCTGGGCGCGTGACCAAAGAGGTGGTGATTCAGGGGCCGGCGACACATCGCTCGGACCTCTGTTAGGCGCAACTAGCGCGCCACCTCCACCGCCACACTCAACGACTCGTTCATCATCGTCCTCTCTCGCGGCCCGAAGATTAGCCGCTGAGGTTGAGCTTGCTCGTCGCAAGGAGATTATGGAGCGACGCAAACTTGATTTGCTAGTAGAAGCCCGCAAAATAGATCTACAGATGAGTACTGTGGACACCGAACATCGGGCAAACATGGCTGCTTTGGGAAGCAGTTCTGGAAGTCAGCATAGCTATACCACTGCAAACACTGCCCGCATTCGTCAGTGGGTGTGCGAGGCTAACTTGGCATTACCTTCAGACCCATTTGTTAACCCGATTCCCTCTACCTCGCAATTAGATGGTATACCCCGAGCACCTCCTAATACACCTTCTTTTTCGCAGATAAGACAAAAACCTGCCGGAGACTTAAGAAACTCTAATATAAACTTAATGACTCGTAATAAAAATGACACTTTCGTTGAAAAGCCGTTAACGTACGTAGGCGAAGCTGACCCGCTAACGGTATCGACATTGGTAAGAGCCTTGGAGACATTTTCCCATAACACACAACAAAAAAGGAGCAGTAACATTAAACTGCCCCCCTATGATGGTAAGTCATACACAGAATACTTATCATTTAGGCGTGCCTTCGTAAATTCTCTGAGCGGATTTTCTGATGCTGAAAATATAGCACGTCTTAGCTACGCCCTACGTGGTGCGGCTCGTGAAGCTGTAAGTGTGCTTCTCGTATCTGCTCGGGAACCTACGGAGGTGCTCCACCAATTGGATGAACGTTTTGACCGTCCCGATCTCGTCCTACTGCAGGAAATAAACTCAATACGATCTTTACCCCGCGTTAACTCCGACAGAGACTTAACGACCTTCTCATGCCGTGTTCGAAACTGCGTCGAGGTAATACGATTACTAGGTGAACCCGACTACTTAAGATCTCCTGAACTTTTTAACACCCTACTGTCTAAACTTCCAACACTTTTGAGATCACGATGGCTCGACTTTGCTGCTACACGAGAAGATCTTGGTGAGGAGCGCCTCGTAGTACTTGCTGCCTTTCTCTCCCGCGAAGTTCAGCTTCAAAAGAAATTTGGCTATGTGGACCAGTCAGCACCATCAACTTCTCGTCCCTTTGACAGCGGAAAACCTCGAGACAAAGTACATTTATTTGCCCCATCTAGCCTGGAGGATAATAAAAATGCTAAAAATATCATAAAAGATATAAATATTTCTGAAAATAAAAAAATCTTGTTTTCTTTGTAAACAACGTCATGCTTTGTGTCAATGTGACAAATTTAAAAACCTTTCCATAGATGACAGGTGGCAATTTATCATAGACAATAAGATTTGTCGTCGTTGTCTTAAAAAGA
Organism: Ypsolopha scabrella; assembly: GCA_910592155.1. NCBI lineage: Eukaryota > Metazoa > Arthropoda > Insecta > Lepidoptera > Ypsolophidae > Ypsolopha > Ypsolopha scabrella. The sequence continues at coordinate 9,313,956 of OU342981.1, read as the reverse complement.
GTCCCCATAAGTACTGTGAATCAAAAGAGTTATGCAACAAAGGTTGCACTTCAAAGCATCATACTCTTTTACACAAACAAGTAGAAAAGGGTATTTTCGCACATGTCGGCGATAATGGGGAAGACAATGATTCTTCTAATAGTGAGGATGAAAATTACTTAAATGTTAATGGGGACAAAAAAGATTATGTCAGTGACAATCAAAAAAATTCTTCTGATTTAAGTCCTGAGGACCCAGAGAACTCGGATTCAACCTTTCCCTCTGACCTCATAACCCATACCCAGATCAACACTAATAATACTTCCAGTGCAAAGAGACAGACTCTTCGACCATTATTAAAAATTGTCGCGGTCACAGTCACTGGCCCTTCTGGCAATTTTGATACTTATGCACTTTTAGATGATGGATCCACTTAAAATGGAGTTTTATACCCCCGTCAGCTCCATTTATGGGAGGCGCTTGGGAACGCTTAGTACGTAGCGTAAAAACCGCGCTTAAAGTAACTCTTCGTGAAAGAACACCCTCAGAAGAAGTTTTTACCACCTTATTAGCCGAAGCGGAGGCCTTGATTAACTCTCGCCCATTGACCCACAAGATCCCGAAGCATTGACACCTTCACACTTTCTCATTGGCACATCTTCAGGAAGACCTTTGACCACCGACCTCACTGACAGAGATTTGCTGAGCCGATCGAGCTGGAGAAAAGCTCAACGACTGGCAGATCATTTTTGGCAGCGGTGGGTAACCGAATATTTACCAACCCTTTCACCCCGCCGTACAGGCCCTAAAGAAGACTCCCGGAACCTGGAACCTGGTGAACTTGTCTTCATAGCGGATGGGAACTTACCTCGCGGTTCATGACCAAGAGGCAGGATAACTGCAACTTACCCAGGTCGCGATGGGATTGTCCGAGTTGCAGACGTATGCACCTCCGCGGGAGTCCTACGCAGACCAGCTAAAAAGCTGGTTCCTTTAGGTTAAAAAGGGGAGTATGTGGCTGAAGCCACATCCTTTTTTCTACTTTGTTTTATTTTTATATTATCTATGTATTTTGATACGTCCTGTTGACTTTTGATTGATATTATATTGTTTCTCTTTTTACCAGCGATCAGACTTTTATTTTAATAATAAAGCTATCGAAGACACTAAAATTAGTCTTAACAAGATCTAAAGCCAAGAAATTGAAAGAGATTTCAAATAATTCAACGACGACGAAGGTTCCTACTGACTTGCGGACTGATCAGCCAAGAGTTGTAGAAATGCTTAAACCACCGAAGAATTATGTTTTCTGACAGAAAATGAATGGGAGAAAATAAAATTTAATGTAGGAGAAGAAAGTGATAATTTTGCATGTAATTTGTCGAAGTCTATAGTTTATGTGAAACCAACCACCCGATCATATTGCGCACGAGTTGCCTATGTGTGGGAGTTGGGCTTATTTTGCACTAAAGTAAAAGTAGACTGTTTATATATTGTGAAAAATGAAGATAATATTGAGATATTAAAGGAAATGTGCAGAAATATTAATAATATGAAAGTATGGTCCGGACCAAGACAATGTGTTTTACCAGGAATAAAAAGAATTTTAGATAATGATACTAAGCGCGTAATTTTGAATGACTATCATATGTTGCCTTCTAGCGGCCATGCCGGTATAAGGCGAATGATAAATAATATTCGACAGAGATATTTTTGGACAGGCCTAGAGAAAGACGTCACCGAGTATGTCAAAAAGTGTGACAAATGTCAAAAACAGAAGCATTCTTTTCACACAAAAGAGCCAATGGTCATTACGACAACAGCTACATCGGCTTTTGAAAAAATTTACTTAGATATAGTTGGGCCCTTAGTTAAGGATAATTTTAATAAGTCATATATTCTTACTATACAATGTGAGCTAACAAAATTTATTGAAGCTTACCCTTTAGAAAATAAGGATACAGTTAGTGTTTCTAAGGCTTTCGTAGAAAATTTTATTTTACGTTACGGCATTCCACAAGCTATCTGTTCAGACAGAGGAACTGAATTTTTATCATCCACTCTGAAAGAAGTGTGCAAAATTTTGAATATTAACCAAATATCATCAACAGCGTACCACCATGAATCGATAGGCGCTCCAGAAAATTCACATAAACATCTTAATGCCTATCTACGTATACAAACAGATAACAATCCAACGTCTTGGAGCACTTGGGTTCCATTTTGGACTTTTTCTTACAATACCTCAGTACATTCATCTACCAAATTCACTCCATTTGAATTAGTATTTGGAAAACTTTGTAATTTACCAAGTAATTTGACAAATTCTATAGAACCTTTATATAATCTAGACAGTTATCCTTTACAACTGAAATATAAATTGCAGAAATGTCAAAAAGAAGCTAAAGATAATTTAATTTGGTCAAAATTATCTAGAAAGGATAATTATGATAAGACAATGAAGTCTGTAACTTATAAGAAAGATGATTTAATTTTACTTAAAAATGAAACAGGAAATAAATTTGATAATGTTTATAATGGACCATTTATTGTAATGGAAGATATTTCATCTAATGTAAAAATTATGAAGAACAAAAAAATTGAAATAGTACACAAAAACAGAACAAAACTGTATCATTCTAGTTCTTAAAGATCAATATAGTCGTATGTTATATTTAACCATGTAATCTTTATTATATAAGTATTAAACATTTAAGAAATGTAATCCTATTCTTAGAACAAAATAAAACTAGCTTTTTATTTTATTATTTTTATTCTTCAGGGGAGGTATAGTGTAGAACCAATTAGTCATAAGTCACCTATTATAATCCATTATTGATACACTAATAAAGCAGTCTCTAACCACCATCCGCTCGTTTCACTAGTGTCCCGTACATCAGTCCTCACACTACCACTGTTATCAGAGTCATCATCACTATTTGCACTGGCGTATTTATCGGAATAAGAGCATGAAAATAAACTATTATTTAAACATGGTATACTCATTATATCATATACTACTTAATAAATTAATAGAATAATTATAAATATAATATAAAATGCCTATCTACTAAAATAAACTAAAATATGATATTAAAAATTTAAATATTTTGTTCGACCCCTTCTACCTTAGGGACTGCAGGAAGAAAACTCGGAATACATGCTTAAACTAAAAAAGAACTATTTAACACCAAACACTTTAAAGAAGCACACAAACATACAAAATTAAATACTAAAAACAGAAAGAATATTGGCGTTTTACCTTACAATAAAACGCTTATTAAATACTTACCTAATTAGAAGCCTATTAATTGAGAGAGCACTTCCATTTTCCTGTAAATCGTATCAACTTGACTTAGTTTTTCCCTTTAAGTTGGTACTTCCTTCCACCGCCAGAGCGCGCGAATTGATGTTTTGCCTCGTGGTGGCACTTCGCGGTTTCTTCATTGCGTCTGTGACTAAGTCTGCCAGGCAGAGCTTATCCATAGGCTTCTAATTAGGTAAGTATTTAATAAGCGTTTTATTGTAAGGTAAAACGCCAATATTAAATCCATACGCTAATTAGAAGCCTATTAATTGAGAGACGTGTTTGTTATCGCCTGGCGGTGGGGTACGCCAATGTGATATTATAATGATTTGATTAATAAATTCAGTACATCTTTTGCTTGCGACATATAATAAGGTAGTTAAGTATGATTAACTAAATAAATCAGGTAATATACCAAATATCTGGTTTTAACAAAAAGTTGATTATTTATGAAACACCATGTAATAGAAGAATAATCAAAAAGGTAATTTTCTTAATTATTAATAGATTAAACAGTAATTTATTCGTATTAATGAAAAGATGTTTTCAACAAAAAGTAAGTAATTAAACAGACATAAATAAATTGCTCATATTGTTCGAGTGATTTGAAGCAGAATGCCTCACTTCTCGGCAATAGAATTTTTTAAAAGTGTCTCCAGAGCGCCAGTTACCTTGTTCTAGGATTTGATATAAAGAGAAATTATTCAACCAATTTTTAGAAGCAACTGCCGCTCTAACACTTCCTGCACTTGCTTTGATACCAGCTTCATTTAGTAAAGATTTTACCCAGCCAGCAATAATTGTGCGGGATGCTGGTTTTGTTTCTCCTGTAAAGGTCACGAATAACGAAAAGATGTCAGTCCCTGTCAACCTTGATTGGTTTGTACTAATCAACCGTTTAATCCAATGCACGGGACAAATATTAGTGTCGGTACTGGGAAGTAACTTCCAGCCTGACTGCTGGTAGCTGCTTGTGTCAGTCTTTGAACCAAAAGACGGCCAAAAAATAATATGATCATTTGTCACGATTAAATGTTCAGGATCTGTACGTAAAAGGGTAAGATCGTGCACTCTTCTACCGGAACACAACAGGAGAAGGGCAGCTGTATGTCGTGAAGTTTCGAAAATATTATTTGGGTCAAATTGTCTAAGGGAAAGATATTTTATGAGGTCAGATACGTCCCAAATTGGTCGTTTTGGATCTTTGGGTTTTTTCAATGCAATAGCTTTTAGAACTTTTTTGACCAATACATGAGAACTGAGTGAGCCCGAGTTTTCCGTATTAGAAAATGTTGACACTACCGATTTGTGAAGAAGAATAGTACGATAAGCAAGCTTATCCTTTTGATGTAAGTCCGATAAATATCTTGCCAAATCTGAACCAGTCGGACAGTTGTATGGGGTGTTGTTTTCACAAGCCCATCGACACCACCGATACCAGGCTACTTTATATGTTTAAGAGTCGATTCTCGCCAACCTGACTTGAGAAGAGATTTCTGTTCCGAAGACCAGGATTCTATATCCCTAGTCCACCCCCACACTTCCAAACCTCGAGCGTCATCTCGCTGATTCTCGGTGGAGGCAGTCCTGTTGACGCATCTATCAGAGTGCTGTGTAGATTCCATATCGAGTGGGGTGGTGCTAGTGCTCTGGCCTTTACGTCGGCTCGCCAAAATACTTTCTCCCACCTTGGCAACACCAATAGAAATATCCCCTTCGCCTGATTCATGTGGTGTAGTACCCGTGGTATCAAACACGGTGGAGGAAATACCCATGCAATCCGGTAGTTCCATTCTCTGCTCAGGGCATCTATAAACGCAGCTTGATCGTCGTTCTGGTCCAAAGTCACATATGTTGGCACTACATGCGCTATTAGAGACGCGAAAAGATCCACTTCTGGTAGACCCCATTTTCGAAAAATTGTTGTGGTCGCTTGAGGTAGCAAGTGCCATTCGGGTAAAAGTTGAAGTCTTGAAAGGTGATCGGCTTCGCAGTTGTATATGCCTGGAAGATGGTATACTTTCAGATGTATTTGATATTGGTCGATTATGTGAAAAATCTCGTACGTCAAATCTAACAGCGTCTCCGAATGAGTACCTCCTTCGTTCCTTAGATAAGCTACGACAGTTCGGCTGTCGCTCTGTACTAATATTGAAGCTTGGAACAGATCGAGGACGTGGGCTTGTTCTAGGACCTTCTTTATGGTCAGTAATTCTTTCTGGTTGCAATGCAATGGTTTCTCGGCTTCCAACCAGTAACCTGATAGGTTCTGGTTGTTGATTTTGGCACCCCATGCTAAGTCTGAAGCATCCGTGGTCAAGAAGTGGGTTGGTGATGGTGTATGTATTGGAGACGAGTTTTGACAATTTTTTAGCCACCAAGCCAGTTCTTTCATCAAAGTCTCTGGTAAGCAAACCTGTCGATTCTTGTTGACTTTTCGTAAGGAATTCATGAACCTTTGTAATAGACGAAGATGTAATCACCCTCGAGGGACTACAAAACTGGCAAAGTTCAGGACGCCTATCAGTATCTGAAGCTCTTTTAGGTTGACCTTTTTTTGCAACAAGGTTCTGGTTATAAGAGCAATAATTTTCGAAGTCTTCTTCTCGGGAAGGACTTTTTCGTTTACCCATGGTTTCCAAATTATTCCCAGATACTCGATTTGGCTCTGTGGGGAAAAAATTGACTTTTTGCAATTGATTTGCCATCCCAACCGGTATAGAGTGTCTGCAATTATTTTTACCTGACGCTGAAGAATCTCTATCTTCTGGTTTACTATAAAAAAAAATCGTCTAAATAGACCAGTATCCTTATTCCTTGATCGCGGAGGATCTGCGCAATCCAATTTGTCAAAGAAGCAAAAACCTTCGGCGCCGAACTCAGTCCAAACGGTAAACACGTCATTTCGAACATCTGACCGTCGTAGATGAGACGCAGAAAGCGTCTGTGGGGCTTCGTTATTGACAAATGAAAGTACGCTTGTGAAAGGTCGATTTTGCACATCCAGTCCCTCGTTTGAAGGAAGACTGGAATCCGAAAAATATTTATTAAGCTGAAGGGATCTGTGAAAACAAACTTGTTCAATGCCTTTAAATTGAAAATAGGTTGTGAAGAACCGTCTCCTTTCTTTACTAGAAAAAGTGTGGATACGAAGCTCGGACCGGCGGTCGCGAGTTCTAGGACACCTTGATCTTTGAGATTTTGAACAACTTCTGTCATTTCCGGTGATGCTTGAGTCTGATATTCGTGAAGGCAGGGCAAAACTAAAGGTGGTTTTGTTTTGAAGGGTATGCGGTAACCCTGTATGATTTTTTGTATGTACGGTGGAGCATTCATTGCTTGCCACTCTTTGAGATAAAACTTGAGTTGCCCCGCTTGAAAAACCCGTAAGTCAAAATTTTCTGTGTTTATTGCCTCGTCCCTCCTTGTTTGCTGGTGAAGCAGCCTTTCGTTTATACGAACCTCTGGGCGTCGGTCCATTTCTTGCACGAAAGGGCGCATCATCATGGCGTGATCTTCTGTTACCACTGTTGTTTGGTCCTTGCTCAAGACCATGATGATGATGGTGATAAGACCCACCCTGCGCGGGTTGGTATTGGTGACAAGTAGCACCCTGCGCGGGCTGCTTTCTTTTCTTATATGAATTGCCTTGCGCAGGCATGTTGAACCCCTGCGTGGGGCGGTGTGCATTTGAACCCACTTGCGCAGTGGATGCACTAGGATTCGTTAGCGGAAAAAATGCTTTACGTGTACCACCAGCTTTTTCTATTGCAGTAGTGAATGCCGTAGCATCGAAAAGATTTGAACTAGTTGCAGGTATTTTCCGAAGAGACGCCTTGACCATTGGATCTTTTACGAACCTCAGAATACTGTCTCGCCTTTGTTGAATAATATCCGCTCTATGGCCGCAAACCATTTGCAGGGCATCAACAGATACTTTGTGGAACTCTCCATCTACGAATATTCCCTCAATTTTCTCTTTTAGGTTAGAGAAAGAAAGGTCGGAGGAGTCAGATTCTTGTGCCCATTTAAGTAAATCACGAAGACTTGCTTCCAACACTTCTTTCTGTTTTAATAGCGCAAATGCTAGCGCAGCAAAGGACTTCTCGACTACCGGTAGTTTTTTGGAAGTGTCGTATACCTTAACTTCATCATTTGCCTCCAATTGAACGAAACCTGGTGAAAAACAGTAAGCTTTTTGGACTTCAGAGTACCTCACTTCACTCCACGCTGCATCATCAAATCTCTGGAGAGTCCTCAGTGCATCCAAATATACCTGTGGTGTCTTGGGAATTATAGGTTCTTTAACGGTGGTCTCAAAAGATATGCAAAAGTCTGGTTGCGTACCAGTTGCAACTGATTCAGTCTCAAAAAGATTTCTACTAATGTCATAGCTAACATTCTGTTCAAAAGGGTCTTGTAAGGGCGTGCTACAGGCCCTGGATGGTTGTACCTGTTTTCGTAGTTCAGAAATTTCTTTAGAAAGTTTCTTAATTGCATGACCTGCCTTGCGATGTTTCCTACGTTTTCGGTTGCGGCCTGACGAGTCACTCGAGGTAGATGAACTACTAGATGACGAAGTGGATCTAGACCTCGATCTTTCGCCTCTAACACGCTGGTTTTCATTATACATTTTAATTTTGTAACCCCTAAAAAGAGATCACAAAATGGGTCAAGGGAAAACCTAGATCTAAAAATTAAGAAGGATTTATGCTATCGCTATCACAACCCTAAATATCGAACGGAAAAAGCCGTTGAATTTTGTAAAAAGGGAGGAAAATAAACACTGTTCTTTGTCTGGATACACGATTAGTATCGAAATAACTAATAGCAGTAAGTACCCAACGAGAGATAGGTCGTTGTAAGTACCGTAAGAAAAATATCTTATTGTATTTCCAAAGATTTTTTGTAAACCTCAAAACTATTTCTGGGTACCTAGCCTTCAACAATGTTGATACATCCTCCAATCATTGTCAAGTTCACGTGAAAAGCATTTTAATGTAAAAGTACTTACACAATACGATGCGATGGTCCTCTTGGTGCACAAAATTTCGTTAACGTTACGATTTCACAACGAAATAACTGTTCAAGTATAAAACTTTTATAAAACACTCCAAAATTCACAAAAACCGAAATTTTTTGGCACTGGTTCCACGAGCGAGTTGGAACATGACCACTTGTAGCAGGAAAACAGACGCCAATGAAGAAACCGCGAAGTGCCACCACGAGGCAAAACATCAATTCGCGCGCTCTGGCGGTGGAAGGAAGTACCAACTTAAAGGGAAAAACTAAGTCAAGTTGATACGATTTACAGGAAAATGGAAGTGCTCTCTCAATTAATAGGCTTCTAATTAGCGTATGGATTTAATGAATAATTTTATACATTTCAATATTCTCAAACTCAAATATGAAACACAAAAATAAAATAAATTAATTAAAAGTGAATTAAATTGAGCCTGTTTATTATTGCAAACCAAGACAACGTTCCGAATTTGGCGATCCGTGTAACAAACAGATTTATAATGTTAAACGCTATGGACGATACATACTTAAATTACAGACATCAAACTTCAAGAAACTAAATCGGAACGCAACCAATAAAGATCCCAAACAAACCTAAAAATATCAAGGTTGACAGTTGTTTTTTGTTTTTTATTTTTACAAAAGCAAAACATTGATGGGTTTATTAAAATTTAGTTATTTTAAAAAATAAAACCTACCTACCTACCACGAAAACAGTAGGTAGTGGACTTTGAAACTGTACATTGGATAATCCTGACAAATTGAGGACCATGTTAAATGCTACAAAGCAAAACCGATCACCGTCTATGGGTGGAAACTGACTTTTATTTGGATAACGCAGCTGCAGCTGCTCCTCGCCTGGTGACTACATTGACTTTATCGGACAGTTTTTGGGGCTGTTCAGTGTTCGGAGAGATGTTTGTCGAAGGGAACTTTTTCATAAGAATTGCCAGTTCTGCCATCCGCTCCACCTTGCACCGAGTCTTATCTGGCAACAGCAGCACTATCCTTCCTTCGGACGTCTAACACTTATTGAGACCAAAGTGCTTGCGGGCAGCTATAAATGCATCTCGCCGAGCTTTAGTTAAGAATTCTGAGATTGTAATACCAGTTTCCTTGAGCACCGTCTTGGAGTTCCACACAGTAGCACGTGAAGAGAAGACTGAGAAACGCACCAATAAAGGTCTGTTCTTGGATGTTTTACTTCCTAGACGATGACATACAGCTATCTCCTTAGCACATTGATCTGCCAACTTCATTTTGTCGGTTATTACTTTTGAGACTTTCACTAAAGAATCCTCATCTTTGGTTTCAGGAATACCATGAATTAGGAGGACCTTTCTTCTTGACATCATTTCATGCTGGTCTAGGCCAAGGGCTAGAAGCTCAACTTGTGACCTTAACATGGACAGCGATTCACATACAAATGTTTCAAATTGTGCAAACTCACCGGCCAGTGAAGATACATTTTCAGGAGCTTTTGCGGCAGTGCCAGGAGCAGCTTTGTGTAGATTCTTCTCATAATCACACAGTCTCTTAAGAAACATATCCTCCATGCTCTTTGATAGTTGGGTGTAGGGGTCCATTTCTCACTAAGGTTTAGTAAACTTGTACTTGCAATTATTAAGAAAACTTTAATTACCCATGTGTAGAAGGGGTCTAGTAGTAAAATTCACTAATTATCACATGACAATAGCAATAATAAACAATAAAAAATCAATAAAATAATATGGAGCTCTATTTTTATGTGTGGCACATATGACTACCCACATGTTCTTGTTTTTTAAGTTTTTAAGGTAAGCTAACCAATTATCCTGAAATATTTGTATAATTTTTATATGCTTTTGATCCGTTATTCGGAGTTAAAGCATGGAAAATAAAGTAATTATATTGATATGAAAAACCTATTGTTTTTAGATTCCTGTTTAATTTTTCTACATATTATAGCCATATATATATTTATAATAATAATAATAGCTTTACATTTGTTTTAGATGGCAAATAACGACAAATACTCCCGTGCACAAAAACGAACAACATATCTTTTTGATGATGTTTCCACAGACGATGAAAATGCTGGGGACTTCAGTGACGGCTCTGATTGTAACTATGATCCCAGAGATGACAACACATCATCAGATTCCGATGCTCCACAGCCTGCAAAGCGACACCGAAGTGATATTTTCGAGTCTTTGCCTTTGTCAAACTCTGAGTAATCGAGAGACAAAACAACTGATGATGAATTATCTCAAAAAGTGCCTGTAAGTAACATACCAATTTCTATTACACCTGCTAGCCCATCAATCGTCCGAAACACGCTCCAATCACCAACTGATGCTTCAGGGCCCACTGTTTCTTCTGCTGAAAATACTCAATACTCAATAATTTTATTTGCGTTCCACAAAATGTTTCTTAATGCAACACATTCACATCATACAAGTTGTGGACCCTGTTGGGCACAGCAAATTAGGAGAGAGGAAGACAAAATTATCGATAAAACATCTATCTTTATATACCTATATAGATGTACACTAGGCTGGGCCGATTTGTATGGGGGAAATATTTTTTATGTATTTCTTTCGGGCTTACCGCGAATAGTGTGTCTTACGATGTCTGTAGATCATAGGCAAAATATGGTTTAGATCGGAATTCATCTTCAGCCTCCGGATTGGCTTTAAAAATTGCAAAATTTTGAAAACATCGTGTTTTTCCTACATCATAACGGCAACATGAAAAATTGATGATAATAGTTATTTATTAAATAAAACAAGTTTTATAAGTAACATTTATATATTAATGAGAAGAATGAAAGGTACAAAGAATACTTAAAGAAATAATTATAGCTTTAATTTGCGCGAAAATCTTGTTTACTTTCGAACTTTGGCATAGCTCTACGAGACTCAATTTGCGCCTTTATAAAGCCTTCTCTGTCATTTTTTTTGCTCAACTTAGCTGAAGCCTCTGTTACAGTCTTCACTGCTCTTTCAACTGCTTGAGAGTGGCAAGGCAGTCGTAGAAAAAGCAAGTCTCCTTCTCCTTTTTCATCGACAAACATTTGGATGTCTTCGTCTGTAATCATTTTTAGTATTGGTGGTTCCGTTATTTTATCCTGCCAGTTAATTAGATCGATGTAGGATGGTGCATCGAGGTTAAGCTCTGGAATTTGGAACAGTCGAACTCTGTTTGTTTGAATGCTGCGAGCTTTTAATATACGACGTGCGGCCAGTTCACGGATATGCTGTTGGGAATCAGTCAACATTGCGAGCAAAACGTTTTCAGAGTGAGCGAAATAACCGTTTCTTTGTATTACCGGATCGACTATAGCCTTCAGTTCTGTGGGCAAGTATCTTGTGGCAGAGATGAGTTGGTAAAGGTGGCGTGCTCCATCTTTACAGGATGGATGAGTTTTAATTGCAAACCACGTTGGAGCGTAAGCTTTTACAATGTACGTTGCAAGAGCCACTAAATTTTCAGAAGGTGACTCCATCGAAACATACAAACGCATAATTCTATTAGCACGTGTAAGCCATCGGGCATGTGACATTTTCCCTGGTGATTTGTTTTGTAGATCAATAGGAACTTCACCTGTTGTTACAGCTAATACAATTCTGTACAGATATTTTTGATCTGTGCTAATATCTTTAGCAGACACTTTGGGAATCACCCCGGGAATGGGTTGAAATTGAACAATCGGCCTCTTCTCACAGTTTTCTAGATCTTTTCCGATTCTGCCTGAAAATGTCTGGGGTCCCGATGTACTGCCGTCAATGTGCAGGAACAAATGACGAAAAGGCAGTTCATTCATGTGAAGGAGGCAGATAATCCATTGTAAGGGTCTGTTTAAACGTTTTTCAAGCAGACGAATGATGCCTCCTTGCTTATCAACGTTTACATTTGTTCCATCACACCCGACAGCCAGCAAATTGTCCATAGAAATTTCATTTTCTAAGAAGAAATTGGTAATAGCATTTTCTACACATTTAGAAGTGCCAGAATGTGGTGCGATATAACCTAAGAATTTTGTCTCTGGTTCTTTTATCAATGAGATATGCTCTTCGAGAATGCTCTCTCTATACATTTTTCCATCTTTTTCCGATACAATCAGAGTTTTATCTTTTCTTCCGTCGAAGTACAAAGCAGGTACTTGTAAAATTTTGGCTCGTTTCACAGCACATTGCCTTGTTTGGTAACGTTTTCGACGAATCCGATTTTTATCAATAACTTCTGCACTGGAAGAGTGTAGCACTGCTGAAGTAATGGCTGCCGCAGCTCTATCTGAGACACCAAATCTGTCACAAGTCTTTGAAAGCAAAGCATAGTCTATGCTTTCAGAACAAAGCTTTTTGATAGGAGATGCCACTGTATCAATCTGCTTAGGTAGCTCAAAGTCATCGTCTTGATCTGATTTAGTACAATCTGATTCTGATACAGAAGAAAAGTGGAGCTCTTGTGTGCTTTCTTTTTGAGGCTCATACTTTGAATTTGTCTTACAATTAGATAATTTCCTTTTCAATGTGTTTGCTAATTTATTCGTTGTAACAGTATCTACGCTTCCAATGAACATCTTCCTAGTCGAACCTTGGTCGATAAGGAAGCTATGCTCTCGTGTTGGTACTTTTTTCTCTTTAGAACAAGTACATTGAAAGATGTCCTTACATTTACAAGAAGAAATGTCGAACAAAACTTTACTGGTGCGGCGAAATTCTTGTAATTTCTGCGTGGGGATTTTTGGTTGAGATTTTAGGAGGTTTTTACATTTAAGATGATACGCCTTCAACATGACTCTCACATTCCTATCATATTCCTGCTATTTTGGCCACCACAATGGCTTCTAATTCCTTATACGTGGGCTCTTTCTTCGTGTCTCGATCCAGTTTAATTTTACGCCGGCTCCACTCGTAAAACTTCATGACATCTTCGTAAGTTGGCAACATATTTTCTTTTAAATCACTCGTGTCACCAAATAATGGGCATTTCCACTTTTCACGGGTACGATCCATCTTGAAAGGCGGGAATAATTGCAACACTACCTCTCGTTAAAGACACCGCAGAGCTACTGAAGTGCGCGCGGAGCGTGTTTCGACGCGTTACTTTTTTTCCCTCCCTCCCTCCCCCTCTTATCTCCACTTGTAATTATTGCGACAGATAGTAATTTTATTTCATAAGTAGACTATACAAGCATTCTAAATTGATTAAAAAAATATTTTTACTTGATTCTAAGTACCTTATTTCGATACTGCAAGTTACCTCGAAAATGACAAAAAATCGAAAATTTTTGAAACTTTGACTGCAATCCGGAGGCAGTGGCACTTATCAGACTGAAATAATATTTTACACACGTTACTTTAAAACCATTTTGCACCCTTTGCGCGATAAGCCCCCCAGAAAAGTCGAAAAAAGTGAAAACGGCCCAGCCTAATGTACACATGCACACACTCAACCAATGACATTATTATGTAACAATTTATTGTTATAGATTCTATTTTAAATTATCATTTAAGTATTCCCTAACACTATAATAACATTTATTTATTAATATTTTTTTCAGTAAATGAATAAAAGTTTTATTATTCGACTCTTCTTTTAAGGTCTTTGGTAGTTTATTGTATATTTTTATTGACATTACATAAGGACTAGATGAATGCAAAGAAAGATTAGATTTTGGCAACATAAGTAAATTTTTATGACGCCAAGAGTAGGTTGAAGTTGAAGGTTTTTTTTTTCGGGTCACAAATAATTCGGAATTGTATCTGACAAATTTACAAATTTCTAATATATAAATGCACGGAAGGGTAAGGATTTGATGTTTCTGGAAGTATGGTTTGCAGCTGTCTATTTGTTTTATATTTACTAATATTCGGATAAGTTTTTTTTGTAGTATAAGTAGTGATGGTGATTCTGTACTATTTCCCCACAAAATTATGCCATAGCTGAGCCATGCATAAGCATATGCGTAGTACGTAATTAGAGCGGTTTTGAAATCTGTAGATTTCTTGATTTCTTTTAATGCGTACGTAAATTTTGATAATTTTTTTGTTAGTTTAGTGACATGGCTTTTCCAGTTTATATGCGTATCTTATTCCATTCCAAGTAGGGTAAATTCGTTGACGATTTTTATTTCAATATTATTATATTTAAATGTTATGTTCAAAGGAGGTTTTTGTCGCGGGCGGTAAATCATTAATTTTGTTTTTAAAAAGTTTATTTGTAAGTTATGGTCATTCATCCAATCTGTAATCGAGTCAAATAGATAAGTTAATTTTTCCGTTAGGTTTAAATCATTCTGGCATTTTGTAAGTATATATATATATCATCGGCAAACAGTACACAGGTGTCATTTATTATTTTAGGGAGATCGTTTATATATATTAAAAAGAGTAGGCATCCAACTACACTGCCTTGAGGAATGGAAGCGTTTATTGTTTTATATTGAGATCTAATTTTTTGAATTTCATTTGTTTTTGTGTCATAATACTCTATTTCAACCAGTTGCTGTCTATCTTTTAAATAGGTCTGAAACCATTTATGGGTTAAACCACGTATTCCTATGTCATATAATTTATTTAATAATATGTTGTGTTGTACCTTATCGTAGGCTTTTGACATATCTAGCAATATTCTTACAGGGTATTCTCGGTTGTTGCTAGTATTGAGGATTTGTTGGACATATTTATAAACTGCTGTTATAGTGGAATGTTCTTTCTAAAACCATTTTGGCACTTATCAAAGATATTATACTTTTCACAAAATGAATATACTCTATTGCACATAAATAACGAGCCTAGTGCATCCATGCCTGCTATCATATCACCACCCAGCAATCCCATGCCTAGCAATCAAATGCCTAGAATAGAATAGAATAGAATATCCATTTATTTATCTACACAACCTAGCACTTTGATGCCTAGTGCTTTAAGACTAACATAAATGACAACTCTGATCCCATTGATGTTTTCCGCCAAGTATTTCCTCCACATGTGATTGATCTTGTAGTTGACCGTAGTAGGTTCGTTAGATCGTTGGAAGTATGAAGGATGGCAGGGTTTATTTATCCAAAACGATTAGCACATTTTTGAACTATTTATTTACCAAAATAAAAATAGGAATCAATTTTTACAAAAGTCAAGTCAAAGACATTTTTTGGCATACGACCTCTTGTAGGCTGTATCTAGTTTAATCCACTTACTTCGATATTCCATCGCGCTCTCCATGTCTTTCACGAGACTCTCTTCGTCGCCGCTTCGCAAAATTACCCTTATTTCTTTGTCTAAGTCGACGAGTTGATTTTGTATTTCGTGAATTTTTATATATTGCGATGTTATGTCATTCGGATTACTAGTTAGTGTCGCCATCATGGATTCCAACAAATTGGCGTTCTTGGTGAAAAATGTTCGGATTACCTTGCGCTCCTGCTTGATCGCTACTAATTCACTTCCTTGATCACTATCTCCGGTCGGAGAAGCTACAGTCACGGTCGCCATGTTTTGGGAATTGGTTGGTTCCCACCAACTCCCGTATTTGATGTTAAGTGGGTTCGTTAGATCGTTGGAAGTATGAAGGATGGCAGGGTTTATTTATCCAAAATGATTAGCACATTTTTGAACTATTTATTTACCAAAATAAAAATAGGAATCAATTTTTACAAAAGTCAAGTCAAAGACATTTTTTGGCAATCAACCTCTTTTTCTCTATGGCGTTCTGCTTTATACATATCTTTAACAGTTGTGATGTGACGGGTGGCTACAGACGTCGGGCTTGGTAGGACGTCCTGTCACATTAAGTCAAGCTTGTGTTGTTACAAGACGTTCTCACACGTCCAACCTTAAAAGTAGCAGACCTTCTAGTTTAAGTCATATTTTAATATTAAAGTAAATACTAAAACAAGTATTGAATACCACAAACATCTTCTATTGAACGTAAAAATATTTTACACTGAAGAGCTTTTATCAGTGTATGAAAAAAATCATCTGAAAACAAAAAACATCCTCTAAAATTATACAAAAATTAAATCCTAGCCTCTAGTTACTTCGTTTCACTTTGACATCTTTGTTCAACATAAAAAAAAAAATTTCTTCTTTAAATAATCAACTGAGATCAAACAATATTAATTTTTATCATTAAGTAATTATTGAACCTAGAATTGAGATCACTTCTTACATCAAAATTAATTTAAATTTTGTTAACCACCCTTGATTCTATGCCAAGGGCCCATGCACTCCGGACATAATAGGATTTTGCACAGACTACACATGCATCTAGTTTCTCTTCTAGATTTTTGCGAAGTACGATGACTACATTTCAAAAACGTGTACTTTTTCTTTGGTCCTTCTTGAGACTTTATCATTTCCACAGGCCAATGACTTTCACTTGGTTCAACAGTAGACCCTGAAGCACCGCCTGAAGTACTTGGACGAGGCAGTCCTGCATTGCAATTAATGTTCTGTTTGGTGCTCTTGATGATATCTTTTACAGTCACCCCGTCCAATGTCAGTAACTATTTAATAATAATAATAATAAACACTTTATTGCACGGAAAACACAGATAAATACAATTCACATTATAGAAAAACATGGCAAAGGCGGACTTATTTCTAAAAGAAATTTCTTCCAGTCAACCAAAAAAAAACCGCTGATGGAGAAAATATTTACAATTTGGCTCTGAAAATTATTTCTAGTACAAAAGATTAAATATGTTTATAAATAAGATAACGTACATACACTTACCAACCTAAAAGTATGCCTAACCTAACACCCTAAACACTAACATACCGTACTTAATTAGTACATAATATATTTATATATATAAATTTGAATATGATAAACTACATAAATACTTACAATATATACATATTTAGTAGCTAAGACTGCTGAGAGGACAAAAAGTGCTTCTTCAGGTTAAATTTGAAGGAAGCAATTGAGGGAAGACTTTTAAGAGAGAGTGGAAGATCGTTCCAAAGTCGAACAGCGTCAACTGTGAAAGACCTAGAGTAACGTTCAGTGTAATGAGTTGGGAAAGATAACATAAGATCATGACATGACCGAAGATTCCTTTTGCTCATATCGGTGCGAAAATTGGGGTCGGTGGATATTCGCTCCCCAGAAATTCGACCCGAGAAAATTCGCCCCGAAAAGTATTTATTTTTGGTGTAAATTCGTTCCGTTTCAAAAAATATATTCAGTAAGGGAAAATTCGTCCTCTTTTTTGGTGTCGATTCGTTCCGTTCGTCTTGACAATGGATCTTATACTTAAATTTATATATATTTTATATAAGAGTACTATCACTCTCAAAAGTTAAAAGGAATATTAATTTTTCAAAGTTTAATGATTATGTAGTAGGGAGGTACATGAAATATTTAAGTATGTATTAAATCGGCTCGCTCCCATTGGTAAGTTTAAAAATTACATCTGGGCTAACCATTGTTTCACTTTCTAATACAATAACAAAATTCTTAGAAAATAGATATAGCGCAGCTGAGGCGTTGTGCGAACAGCGTGTTGGGTCTTATTTGAAAAGACAAAAGAAGCTCCAGGTAAAAAACATATCTTTTGCCACAAAAATACGAATATTAACAAGAATTCAAATCAGTGTTCTAAAAACATTTTTGGGGAGAGGTCGTGTTTAAAAAGTTTGAAAGTGACCCTGTACGGTTTCGCAACCGCACATTGTTTTGCTCACGTTGCAACCTACTTTATTTACTTAGCGACAATTTATACATTTTTACTGTTTTTAAAGTAGTACGAATCCAACTGTCGATACCGACACATATAGAGAAAGAGACGTCAAACTTAACTCTGTACTTACGTCAATATAGTACCTTAACTGAGGTTTCTTCTATTCTTTCTCTTCGTGCTCCACAACTCAATAACTACAACTTCATTCAAATGTACGGAACCTTAACTATTAGCTCCTACATTTTATGGTCCTTCGAGAGTTTACTTCAGTGTTGTTTAAAGTCCTCATCTACTCAGAGAAGCGATTCGGTTTGACTGGCCTTCCACAAGCGGATCTCCCCAGTCAGATTGAGAAGGCGCACACATTGTAGATAGAATAATAAGCACACTGAGGCGCAGGAACAGCAGCACCTTTGATCCACGGACTGCGGAGTTACTTCAGAATTCTACAAGTTTCGGAGCGTGAAAACTTCAAGTTACGAGATTTGAAGAAAATCCTGAACGCGAAGACTACCGCAACTTCGTGGTCTTTGCCAAGCTTACCATCTGGCATCGTAAACTACACACGTGACAGATAATAAAAACTTTAACTAACTTCAAGGTATTTCCTTAACTGCATATTTTCTTCAGACAACTGAGAAGAAAATTAACCAACTTTACTAACTTTAGTGACTAACTTCAGTGTATCTTATTGACTACATATTTTCTTCACGCAACTGAGAAGAAAATCAACTTAAGATGGAAGCTCTTTCGCTTCAGTCAACTTGCTTCGAAAATATTAAAACTTTATGTACCAACTATAAAAAGGACAGCGTGTCGAGAAAAAGTGAAGACTACCTAACTAAGCGGCTGGAATCGCTCGAAGACTTATGGTCTAATTTCAAGTCGCGTCACGAGGTTCTCGAGCAAAAAATTGAAGATAAAACCATCAACTACTTCCAAGACGATGTATACAGTAAGACTTTTTTATCAGCTGCAAAAAAAATTCCACGCTACGGGTATCGTTTACCGATTCCATTTCTGGAAAAAAATAGGGAGGTAAAATTTTCAATTAAAAAAATTTTATCCGGCCAAAAAAATCGAAATTGTGGTTACTTTGTTTGTTTACAAAATACACTGCATCGGCACGGGGGCACGGGGTGAGGCGGGGCGGGCGGCAAATTGCAAACAGCCCGGCCTGCGCCTGCGTCACTTGTGACTCAGTCGCACGCGCCATCCCGTGACGTCCGCGCGTTTCCGTGTTTGCGCGTGGCCGCCGCGTCTCACGGCGCGCTAATTCGAGTTTATTTCGCGAACGACTTTTCGCTTCGAAAATGTTTTCCCATCGGGAGTATTATGAAATGGTGAGGTGCTACATTTTAAGCGGGCAAAGCCTACTAGCTGCCCAGAGGATGTACGAAGAAGAAAGCATTCCTCGCCTTCGTCAACTGGGAATAAACTGCCGCACTCCATCTCGGGAAACTATCCTGGCTGCAAACCAAAGATTACTAGACCATGGTCAGTTCACCACACCGTTCCACGCACAAGGACACGGCCGGCCGAGACTAGCCGTGGAGGTAGAAGAAGAGATCTTCGATTTCTTCGAACGGAATCCCAGAGCCAGCACGCGAGATGCAGCACGGCGTTTTCAAGTGAGCCAATACGCCGTGTGGAAGTTGTTGAATACTGCCGGGTTGCACCCGTATCATTTTCAGAAAGTGCAGTGCTTAAACGATGCAGACGCCGGGCCCCGGCGCGTGTTTTGTGAATGGCTCATCGCACACCCTGATGCGATGATTTTATGGACTGACGAGGCCCTCTTTACACGAGTAGGGCTTTACAACCAACACAACGAGCACTGGTGGTCATATCAAAACCCACACATGATAAGGGAGCATCACCACCAGGTCCGTTTCAGTGCTAATGTGTGGGCAGGAGTAGTCGGTGAACATTTATTGGGGCCTTATTTTATTGAAGGGCGACTGACCGGTGACACGTATTTTGATATGCTCCAGAATGTGATTTCGGACCTCATGGACGACGTGCCGCTCGCTGTCATTAACAATGAACAGTTTTATTACCAACAGGACGGCGCACCGCCCCATTATGCCTCCATCGTTCGGGAACACCTAAATACGGAGTATGGCAATCGCTGGATCGGTCGCGGAGGTCCCGTACAATGGCCACCGAGGTCCCCGGACCTTACACCTTGTGACTTTTTTTTGTGGGGTGAAATAAAAAGACGTGTTTATGTGGAAGAAGCCCAAAGTTTTGAGGACTTAAAAACAAAAATTGAAAACGCTTTCAGTGAAGTGAAAAATGACACTGTAGTTTTAAGAAAATTAAAAGACAATGTTCAAAAACGTGCGCGACTTTGCTTGCAGTGCAATGGTATGCATTTTGAACAATTATTAAAATACTATTAGGTTAAGGTAAAACATACACGATTCATTGATTATTAATTATTGTACATAAGTTGATCAAATTTTTTAAATACGCCAAATTACGCTAAAGGTATTTTTTTACGTGTTTTGCTACCTAATACGATCAATTACGTACTCGAGTTTACCGTCTAGTGAACAGCATAGGTACCTTTTGCGTTTTGACGGTCCTAAGCCCGTAAAAGTATGAAGGGAAAATTTGCAACTTGTGTATTTGAATCAGTGAACGCGAGCATGAGAGCGATTTTTGAATATCACATCCAAATTCAAACTTGTAAGTGACATAAATCCGAGTTTGGCATCACTTTCGGTCATTGACTTTGAACTAAGTGCGAGATTCAAAAATCGCACTCCAAGTGTCCGATTTTTAAAAGTCAAATCACTCAAAAGTGATGTCTTACTCTATGGGATTTTAAATCACTTTCGAGTGATGTGACATTCAAAAATCGCACTCCAGGCGCAGCGCGGGAAATTGGCGGGAATGAGTACAAGAGGGGCGCCGCGGTATGCGGCGGCGCGTAAACAAACGTAGTGCTCGGTGCGTCGTGTGACTCGTGTGTCCAGCGATGTGCACTTTTTTGGGAAAACTTTGTCATGCCATATCTCGAAATTTTTGTTCTAAATGATACTGAAATAAAAAACACGTATTTCATGTTTTTCGCTAAAGATTCAGATACGCAATTTTTGCAGGTGATAAAAAAGTCTTACTGTATAACCGAACCGACATAATGTATGAAGCTACAAAAGCCGATATTATATATCTCTTGGCATCCCTACGCAAGCCAAAAGATGTGAACTTTGATCTTACTGGTATCGCGGAAGAGGGTTACAACAACAACAACAACTTAAAGCAACTGCTCAGCAAGCAAGAATGCAACTTTAAAGCTCTCGACCGAGCAATGTCGAAAATTGACATTGACACAACTAGAGATAAATGGGAACTTGAAGATCACCTTACCATCTTAAAATCAAAGTGGGACAAGATCGATAGTCTCCACTGGGAACTAGAAGCTCAACTGAACGGGTCCAACGAAACTTATTACGGCATGTTTGTCAATATTGAGGGCAAATATGACGCGATGAAGAAAGCTCTCAATGACAAGATTTGGTCTACAATTCACTACCAAAGATCAGCGCCGAGGGTAGAGGTTCCGGAGTTTTCCGGAAAGTATCAACAATGGATTTCCTTCAAAGATCTTTTTGTCGAAACTATTCATAACAACCCGACGATAAATGATGCACAGAAGATGCAGCATCTCAAAACTAAGCTGCGGGGAGAAGCGGAGAAGTTGGTGCAACACTTAACTATTAGCACCGACAACTATCACGGGTGTTGGGAAATACTAAACCAACGGTATGACAATCAACGCCTACAGTTTACTTCCTTCATGAATGCGATGCTACAGCTTCCAGTTATCCAACAACCAGAGGCTTACAACCTCAAGAAGTTGCATGACGTCACAACTGAATGTTTGAACGGACTGTCAAACATTGGCCTAAATACATCTTCTTGGGATCCTATCATTGTGCATCTTATGGCACAAAAGCTAGACTCAAGAACTTATCAAGAATATATAAAGGAGCTTCCCGATCAAAGGGCGTTACCCAACTTACAAAATTTCCTGTATTTCTTGGAAAGCAAGTTTATGGCTTACGAAACCATAAAAAATCCAAAGAAAGTATTCGGTGAAAACCAAAAACCAACTTCATCCAGCTCAGCAGAGAAATCCCATTGGGCCAAAAAACCCAATTTTGACTTCAAGAAAGCTCAATCAAGAATTTATCATGCAACATATGGACAGTGCCCCTTTTGCAATAATGACCACGTGCTAATGCAATGTCCTAAGTTCGTTGACTTAGATCCAGTTCAACGAAATAATACAGTTGCGAAATTGCATATTTGCAAAAACTGTTTATTTAGCCACGGAAATGAACAATGTACGTCGGCTAAAACTTGCAAGGAATGTAATATGAAACATCATACGCTATTGCACAAAACTGTCAGTAAAGGGGGTCATAACAACGGAAAGGAATGGAGTAAACGACCTATACCTATTTCGAACAACCAGCAGAGCTCAAATCACCTTTCAACTGAAGATATGGGGGTCCTGCTAGCTACAGCTCAGATTCAGATAAAATCTAGCAACGGAACTTACGTCACACTTTTTTCACTGATAGACCAAGGGTCAGAAATATCTCTGGTTTCCGAGAGCGCTGCACAGCTACTGAAACTACCTAGAAAGAAACTAAATGCAACGATCTCTGGCGTGGGATCTGCAGCGGGAAACTGTAGGGGAAGCCTGGAGCTTACCTGCAAGTCTATAAACTCTGACTTCACTTTCAAAACTCAAGCATTGATTTTGAAGAAACTAACAAACAACTTACCTCACTCTACATTCGAAAAGGTCAACTGGCCGCACTTAGAAAACTTGAAACTCGCCGACCCAGACTTCAACGTCTCCCGCCCAGTGGACTTACTGCTAGGAGCGGACGTGTATTCTGAAATTATCATGGATGGAGTCCTGAAAGGAGAAAAACAATCCCCCATAGCACAGCAAACACGCTTAGGGTGGATTTTGTGTGGCAAATTTAAAACTTTCAATTGTCACGTAACTTTATTGAACTTGAACGAGCTAACTAAGTTTTGGGAAAGCGAAGATATTTCTCCAAACAAGGATGACATATCTGAAGATGATCAATGCGAAGAACATTATAAAACTACCGTCCAACGAGATCAAAATGGAAGATATATTGTGAAAATGCCACTATGTTCCGATTTCGAAGAAAAACTGGGAAAATCAAAGTCGATTGCAATTTCACAATTTCTTCAGCTTGAAAAACGACTTGAAAGAAACAAAAAACTTGCTCTGATGTACAAGGAGTTCATGAGAGAGTATTTGGAACTAGGCCATATGAAGCTGTCATCTCCTGCCACGAGCTCTGTTGAATGCTATCTGCCTCATCACGGGGTCTTAAGGCAAAGCTCAACCACAACAAAGTTAAGGGTAGTTTATAATGGAAAGCAAAAAACTACAAGTGGCAGCAGTTTAAATACCGTATTAAAAAAGGGTCCAAATCTGCAACAAGACATTCAAGCCCTTATTCTAAAGTGGAGGTCTTATAAATATGCCTTCACTGCCGACATAGAGAAGATGTACCGCTGCATATGGATATCAGAAAATCAACAATCGCTACAGAAAATTATTTGGCGAAACACACCTACAGAAAAACTACAAGAATATCAATTATGTACCGTGACTTACGGCACAAAATGCGCACCGTGGCTGGCAATGAGAACACTAAGACAACTTGCGCTAGATGACGGTGACAAATATCCAGCGCTGAAAAACGGTACAACAGCTGCTGAAGTACTTCAAAACGATTTTTACGTCGATGACCTCATTTGCGGCGCAAATTCAATGAAGATAGCGAAACATCTTCAAATGTCACTCATTAATCTACTAAAAGGAGGTGGCATGAACTTACGCAAATGGGCGAGTAACCACCCAACGCTGTTAGAAGACTTAACAGAAGATCAAATTTCAAAACAAAACGTCTTTGACTTCAAACACGAAGAATCTATGAAAACCTTGGGCTTGGGTTGGAACCCTGTTACCGATACATTTACGTTTTACTTTTACTCTTTTTACGAGATAATGGACGGTAGCTCAAGGATTAAGTTTTTACAACTCCACCACTGGTAAGTACTTACCAAATTTTTAGAATTTTATACGTAAAACGTATTATTATAATTATTGTTATATTATACGCACTGTAATTTAATTGGTTTTGGAAACAAAAACTGTCGACAGTTCATATTTATATGTTAATAGATATCGTATAAAATAAAACAAAATTTCGTTGCACAGCAAGACTTATCGCATGGAGAAATGACTGACCTTTACAAGCGTTGCATGTCCTCTTACGAGTGTAATCGTATCAATATTTTGTGGATGTAATGTAACATAAAAAATAAACATTGTTAATAATTTGATACACAGTAAAAGACAGTGCCAGTAAATGTGAGGTCTCTGTAATTATTAATTATTCTGATACACTCTGTACATTATTTGCAGAACGGATGAACAGATTATAACAATTATATATTTTCTACTATTTCAGATATAATTTGCGGTGTGCACTGCCGCATCTTCACAATGTCACAGTTACAACAGCCTTCCTGCAGTCATGGCAGTGAGTCACAAGAAGTTCAATTTGTTTCATCTGAGAGAGGAAGATATGTATTATTGCATAAAGGCTTACAGTACTATAAAAAAGCTGATAATCAAAATGGAACATCTAGGTGGACTTGCAGCAATAAACCAAAGTGTTTTGGAGCTATCATACTAAGCAAAGAGAAAAGAGTATTACGAGTGACTGAACATGCAAAAGTATGTAAATCAAATCAATCAAGTATTGAGGTGAAATTAGAACGAGATACTTGGAACAGAGAAGCAAGCGCGAGCACAAAGCCTTTTAAAAAAATATATCAAGAAGGCGTTAATAGATTGATGGACAAGGGCGTTCACTTGGTGGAAGAAATCCCAGACTACGATAATTGTAAGAAAACTTTGATTAATATCCGAAAAAGACAATATGGTATCACCAAATTGCAACCACGTACAGTTACAGAAGTACAAGTACCAAAAAAATTCATCAAGATTTTGATGGCAGATTACCAACACCATGGTTGCCGAATTATACTTTTTGGCTCAGAAAGTTCAAAGGAATTATTAAGTCAAGCAAAGCATTTTTTTGCAGACGGGACCTTTAGATGTGTCGTGCCACCGTTTGTACAAATGTACAGCATCCATGATGACGCTGGAAGTACCGATACAAGTACCAACATTGTCCCCATTGTTTATGCTCTTCTCACGGATAAAAAAAAAAAACCTATAGAACACTTTTTGAAATGATAAAATCTCAAAATCCTGACTGGAAACCTGAAAAATTCAACACGGATTTTGAAATTGCGGCCATGAATGCCATTCAATATGTATTTCCTCATGTGGAACTTAAAGGCTGCTTTTTCCACTTTACTCAGGCATTGAGGAAAAGAGCAAAGAAATTAAAGCTTTTTAAAAAAAGGAGCCACAAACGGCATGTAGCGTTATGTGCCGCATTGTCATTGCTTCCGGAAGAATCTGTAGACGACGGCTGGTTCTACATCATGGAAGATTGGTCTGAAGAAGATGAAAACTTGGTTAAATTTAACGAATATTTTGTCAGCCAATGGCTAGAAAAAGAGGAAAGAAGAAGAACCTGGTGTTTCTACTCGGAAAGACACCGTACAACAAACAACATCGAGTCTTGGCATGCCAAAATTAACAAAATGTTGCGGGGAATAAAAAAACCGAATATTATTGAATTTTTAGAAATTCTAAAGGAAGATGCCAAGAGCACTGAAACTAAAATAAAACAACTGAAAAAAGGGATTGTGGCCCTGAATACCACGCAACAGACCATTGAAAAAAATGAAAAAATTAAAATGATTTTGATTCAATTAATAAAAGGCGAAATAACGGTGGGTCATTGCATGGAAAAATTGTTAACGTACGTCTTTTAATCGCAAAATTAAAGGTTTTAATTTTAGTATAAGTGTGGTGAGAACAAAATTTTTTTCATTGCAAAACAGTTTTAAGTGAGCGGAAGCCAAATTACTTTAGAAGAATTAAAGTTTTGACTGCACTCAACCTAAAACAGTCTTAGGTTTTTGTTAAAGTTATTAGTTAATTATTAAAGCCATTGGTGATGGGTATTTTTAAGATTTCACACAGTAGTTTTAAGTATTAAATTTTGCATGCCTTTATTAACCCTTTATTTATTATAGCTGTTCTACAAACAAAAAAATGGTTGTGATTATCTGTGATTGTATTTCATAAGCAAACTTCAATGCCTGTTTTTTTACATTTTTGTTTATAAAGAAATATTACTACTACTGTTTGAAAATATTTTGTTGATTAAATATAACAATTTTTATATATCATTTTTAGTTTGAAGGTTAAAATTGTTTTTATTTGTTTATATATACAATATCCTACATATTTACAGATAGTTTTATTTAATTTTGCATGCCTTTATCATAGCTGATCTATAAATAAAACTGGTCCTGTGAAATTATGATAATTAATGGTTGTGATTATCTGTGATTGTATTTTATAAGCAAATTACTGTGCCTATATTTTTTCATTGCACTACTCCTCGGTTTGAAAATATTTTTTTGATTAGCTATACCTAATTGTAATAATTTTTATGTGTTAGTTTAGGTTTGAAGTGTTTTAATTGGAGCAAAATTTTGTATATTTTTTATTTAAACAATGAGTACCAATTTTTTTATATGATAATAATTTTGAGATTATTTCAAAAATTATATCTAGCAGTTGTTATATATTTAGTATGTCTACATTATTTTGTTGATTTATATTCATTTATTAGTTTTAATAAACTGTATTATGATTGCAAATTTAGTTTTATTTTGTTCTGATTTCACTTTGCACTCCCACTGTACTGTCGAGAAGCAATAATATTGATAAGTACCTAACGGTTATGTATCTTATGGGTTGCGGGACGAATTTACCCTGGTCGAGGCAAGCGGGTCGAATTTTCCCAAAAATAGAAAACGGGACGAATTCAGCGGAGCGAATATCCACCGACCCGAAAATTGAACCTATCTTTTAGGTATTTGGGGGAAGAAGGGTTGTTCAAGACATTATATAGTAGAGATAGGATATGACTATACCTCCGATAACGTATAAGGAAGCCACTTCAGTTTACATCGAAGCTCGGACACATGGTCAAACTTTCGCAAATCAAAAATAAATCTGATAGCCAAATTCTGAAGACGTTCCAGCTTGTCGAGCAACTCTTCGGTGGCATCCAAGAACACAACATCGGCATAGTCAAGAAGAGGCAGAAGAAGAGATTGGGCTAGAGTGATTCTAGTTTGCAAAGGCAAGAAGTATTGAAGGCGCTTCAGTGAGTGAAATGAACCGTACATCCTACGGCTAACCTCCTTAACATGACCTTCCCACGACATAGTCTGATCCATGATTATGCCCAAGTTTTTGACAGTTTTGCTATACTGCAGAACTTCACCATCAAAAATAACACTTGCAATATTATTAGTTTCCAGTCTCGAAATATAATAATGGCTACCAATAATAATGACTTGAGACTTTCTCGGATTGACATTGAGCCCATAGCGTTTTGTCCAATTCCTAATAGCCGCAAGATCAGCATTAATTGTGGCTATGGCATTGTCAATGTCATCAATCGGAGCAGCGGAGTATAACTGAAGATCGTCAGCATATAGATGAAAGGAGGAGGAGAGGGCAGAAGTGATAGAGTTAATGAAAACCGAGAACAGAATAGGGGAGAGGCAACCACCCTGAGGAACACCAGAGGTAAGATCACACCAGTTGGAATGGCAACTGTCAACTTTGACTAGTTGTTTTCTGCCATGAAGATAGGATTCAAACCATGAGATAGCCAAGAGAGATACATGAAGAGACCTCAGTACTCCCACAAGTATGTCGAAATCGACGGTATTGAAGGCATTACTGAAATCTAGCAGTGTTAGGACAGTAAGATTCTTCTGCTCTATGTTGAGACGCAAGTCATCCGTCACTTTGACGAGGGCTGTGACCGTGCTGTGGCCCGGTCGAAAGCCGGACTGGTGAGGGCTAAGGAGATGGTTTTTTGATAGGAAATCGGCAAACTGGTCTTGAACGACATGTTCTAAAACTTTTGAAAGGATAGGAAGCAAGGAAATAGGGCGGAACTCTGAAAAGCAGGAAGGATTAGATTTTTTGGGAAGCGGGATGACGTGTGCTTTTTTCCAAGCATTTGGAAAGGAACCTGTTGTCAAAGAGCAGTTGATAATCTCCGCTATTATGGGAGATATAAAATCAGAAATAGGAGCTAGCATATCCCTGCTAAGACCGTCGTCACCGACTGCCTTAGTAGTTATAGATCGAAGAATCTTCTGAACATCTGCAGAGGCTATCTCATGGAAATCAAAGGGAGGATAGTTAGATGGGATACAGTTTTGAAGAAAAGTAAGGGTTTCAACCTTATTAGCGATAGCAGAGGGTAAAGTTGAGTGATTTCGAAGGAAACGATACTAATATAAGTTTTGGTGTTCCCCAAGGTAGCATTTTGGGCCCCACGCTATTTTTAATCTACATCAACAACCTTTGTAGTAAAACCTTCATTAAAGGGCAGGTTATTACCTTCGCGGACGACACTGTCTTACTATTCTATGGAGATACCTGGGATGAAGTGCAAACTCGTGCAAACGAAGGTCTATATAATGTCACCCACTGGCTGCAAAACAATCTCCTAACAGTTAACGCCACCAAAACTAAATACGTAACCTTCACAATTACTTCACGAACCCAACCGAACCAGAATTTTAATATTACTCTTCACACTTGCAACAACACGGAAAATTGTAATTGCCCAGCCCTCGAACGCCAAACCACTATCAAATACCTCGGAGTCATTCTCGATGAGAAGCTAACGTGGTCAGAACACATTAAGAACCTGTCTGCTAGAACACGCAAACTTATTCATATTTTTAAAAGATTAAGACATGTTGGTAAGCAAAAGGTCGTAATGCTGGTTTACCACGCCTTAGCCCAATCTATACTTGGATACTGTATCACTGCCTGGGGTGCAGCAGCCAAAAGTCATCTTCTTCCTCTTGAACGTGCTCAGCGCGCATTGCTTAAAGTCATGCTGTTTAAGCCTAGGCGTCATCCCACTAGAGAGTTGTATAGAGAATGTCCTGTCTTGACGGTTCGGCAACTGTATATAAAATCAATTATACTACGTCAACACACAAAAGCAGATTATAAAGCACTCAAACCACAGCTTGAAATTAAACGGAGGAAAAATCGTATATTTACTACACCAAAAACCCGTACCTGCTTTGCACAAAATTGCCATATTTTTCTTGGACCATATACTTATAACACCATTAGCAAAAAAATTACTTTAATTTCCCTCACTCGTAGAAGTTGTGGACAATCTATTCACCAATACTTACTAAGACTAAATTACAGTCAAACTGAAGAGCTTCTTAAAATACCTACCTAGAGTTATGCTCCAATTCCCTTCATTTCATTTTATTTATGTCAATTAAGGACAAACATACAGTCAACAATAAAAATCACATACATCACTATCACACCTTCCACTAATAAATTTACAAACATTTCATCCACCACATATAAATACTCAAAGAACTCACCGCTCATGAATACTCTCCACACAACCACACGCACGCTCACACACTCACTCACTTACACATTTAGTTTTAATGTATGAATTATGTTTTTGTTGTTCGTTGCTTTTTATGTTAAATGTTACAAAATTAATTATAACTCATGCATGTTAGAATAGTCTCTGCTTTAGAATTTAGAAGGATAAGTCTGTGACCCTACGATACACGAATACGTAGGTTAGGGGACAGTGAACATTCTTTAAGTATTATTTTGTATTATGAACAAATAAAGTTATTTATTATTATTATGTTTTTCATATTTATTTTTTTTCTCTCTTTTTCTGAAAAGAGGTTAGAAGAGCACGGGCCGGAGCCAAGTGCATAAACTATATTATAGAGAGTTCTGTGATAGGTCTGCCTGCAAAAATTTTCTCGTGATGCGGCATGTATTTAAAATTACTGCTTTTTGTATGATATGGATTAAATATGTGGGAATATTTAGAATTTTTAGGCTAGTCAGAATGGTTTTTGGTATGACTCCTGTGGTTGATATAATTATTGGGACTATTTTTACGGTATTTGCTCGCCACTGTGTTTTTATCTCAACGGCTAGGTCTTTGTATTTGTTCATCTTTTCTGTATGTGTAGCTTGTATATTATGAGTATTTGGGATTGCTATATCTATTAAGTATACGGTTCCATCTTGTTTGTCATGTATTGTAATATCCGGTCTATTGAAATAAACGGTTTTATCGGTAATTATGGTCCTATCCCAATAAATTTTTATTGCGTTACTGTCAAGAATTTTTTCCGGTATGTATTTATAGTAGGGGGACCTTTGCTCTATAAATTTGTTTTTGTGGGCAAAATGTTGATGTATAATGGAGGCTACTTGGTCATGCCTGTGTTTGTAGTCCGTTTGTACTATAGTTTTGCACGCTCCAGTTATATGTTGAATGGTTTCCGAAGCGCTGCTGCAATGTCTGCACATATCTGTAGGTAAGTTACGTTCTTTTAGGATATATTTTTTGTAGTTCCGTGTGTTAATGACCTGGTCTTGAATCGCTATCATGAAAGCTTCTGTTTCTGGGAATAGTTCTCCTCGTTTGAGCCATGCGTTTGACCAATTCTTGTCAATATGTGATTGGTCAAGGTCTTTGCGGTGTCGTCCGTGTAGGGAATTTTTCTTCCATATTTCTATTTTTTCTGTTGTCTGTGTAAGTGATTCATTTGGCTGTATGTTTTTGTTACTTAGATTTAGTGGTGTTAATTTTATGTCTGAAGCTGTAACGTGCTTATGTAGCTCGGATTGTTCGGATTTTGTGTGAAAGTATTTTCGTAGTATTGTTATCTGTCTATTGTGTATGTTTGTTATGTCAATTATTTTTCTTCCTCCCTCTAAGCGAGGTAAGGTAAGCCTTTGTTTACAGGATTTTGGGTGGTGCTTACGAAATTTAGTCAATTGTACATTAATTATCGTTTGTAATTTTTGTAAATCAGTTTTGGACCAGCTTATAATTCCAAATGAGTATGTTAGTATCGGAATGGCATAGGTATTGATAGCTTTAATTAAGTTTCGTGAATTTAAATAGGTCTTCAATATGTGCGTCAGTCTTTGTTTAAATTTCTTGATAAGATCACTTTTTGTTTCCTTCTGTTCAATACATTTCGATTGTTTGAATCCTAGATATTTGTACGTACTATGCTCATCCATTGGCTCAATCGTTTCACCTGTAGTAAGAGTATAACTATTTAGTTCAACTTTCCCTTTTTTAATTGAGTTGATTTTACATTTGTCTATACCAAACTGCATTTTAATGTCATTAGAAAACGTCTGCGTAATATTTGCAAGTTCGAACAGTTCTCTTTTGTTGTTAGCGTACAATTTGATATCGTCCATGTACATTAGATGTGTGAGACTGTGTGATAATTGTGAGTTGTTAACAAGTTTAAATCCTGCATTTGTAGTATTAAGAAGATTAGAAAGTGGGTTAAGTGCTAAGCAAAACCATAAAGGACTCAAAGCATCTCCTTGAAATATCCCTCTTTGTATTGTGATTGGTGCTGTAGAAACTTCTCCAACTTCACTATTTATTTTTAAATTAGTCTGCCAATTGGTCATAATTTTTTGTAAGAAATCCACTATTGTTTGATTGATTTTGTAGTGTGTCAGTACTTGTATTAGCCAGCTATGTGGAACCGAATCAAATGCTTTACGGTAGTCGATAAACATTGTATATATATTGCGTTTTGTTTTTCGGGCTTGTCTCATTGCTACTGAGTCAATTGTCAGTTGCTCTTTGCATCCTTGGCAATTTTTTCTACTACCTTTCTGTTGTTCAGCTAAGATGTTATTATCGGTGAGGTGAGTATAAATTATTTCACTAATGCATGATGTCATTATTTTATAAAAGGTTTGCAAACAAGTTATTGGTCTGTACTTTGCAGGATTTGCCGTGTCGTCATCTTTTGGGATCATATATGTTGTGCCTTGTGTTAGGAAAAGGGGTAATGTGTCTGGAGATTCTATAAACTTGTGAATGTGAGTGTGTAAATATGGTTGTACGCTTTTTAATTTCTTGTACCAGTAGTTGTGTATTTTATCAGATCCTGGAGCTTTCCAGTTGTGAGTTTTATTTATAACTTTGACATAGGTCTCAATCGGTATTGTGTCAAATTTCATTTGTGTTATGTGATTTACCTCATTACTTTGTTTATCTATCCATTCCGCATTACGATTATGCTCCAGTGGGTTCGACCATATCTTAGACCAGAAACTGTGTAATTCTTGTGGTGTAGGGGTGTCATGTGGGATTTGTGTTTGTTGCCTAGTATTTAGTGATGATCTGTAAAATTGCTTTTCATTGTTCCTGAATAATGTGTTTTGTGACTTCCTAAGTGTGCATGTTTTGTATCGTCTTAATCTGCTTGATGCTGCATTCAACTTTTGTTTAAGTGTGTCTAGATATTCTTGTGTTGTTGTGTTAACATTTTCATACTGTGCATGAGTTCCATGTCTTCTTTTTATATCTTCAACAAATAGTATTACATTTCTACTTCTATTTCCTTGTGCATATTGAGTCATTCTACCTAAATCCTGCCTTAATTTCCTTATTTTCTCTTCTAATCTTGTTTGCCATGATGGTTTTCTGTCTGATTTTGGTCGTTTAAATTGCGTATTGCTTACAAAAATTTTAGTTCCATTACAGGTTGCTACCGTAAAAGCTGCACAGTAAATCAGGGTATGCAGAGTAAAAAAATCTTGTTCAGAATTTAGGTATTTGGGCAAAATAGTGTTGTCAATGTATTGGGTTAGTTGGGCTAATTTTTTGGTTGATTTTTGTTTAGGTATGTAAGGTCTTTGTATGGGGTCAGTATCTTTATATTTTTCTAACGTTTCCTCAAATATTTCTGTAAGTTCTCTTTGAGCATTTTCGTCGGTAAATTCTGTTTGTTTAGATGTTTGCTGAACGCTGTGTTGTTGTGTGTTGTTTAAAATGATTATTTGTTCATTTAGATTGTTATTAGTCCGATCAGTTAAATTTTCTGTTATTTGGGATGCTTCTTCCTCTTGAGTTATTGAATTTTGGGTTCTCATGCTATTATCATTTGTTATTTCTATTTCTACCTCATTTTTTATTTCTTCTAACCTGTAATCCGGTATGTATTTGTTTTTTATTATGGCTCTTCTCTGGTCGGCAAGGCGTTGTTCTGAGATGTGAGATAATTTGGGATAGCTTTCGATAAATTTAGAATAAAGTTGTTGGCGATATGCGGTTTTATTTTTTTCTAGTTCTGTAATCCGGTAGTAAATTTTCATAATACTTTCATTTGTTTCGTTTGACCATCGCATACGTGTTAATGAACGGCCTTGTGTTGGTCTTATTGTGTTTTGGGTGTAAACTGTATTATTAGGTAAATTCTGAGTCTTATTTAAGCTTTCTTCTACTTGTTTTCTTATTTGGTTAAGTGTATTTTTGGGTAATAAATTATTTTGTACAATTGCTCTTCTTTGATCGCCTATTCTCTGTTTTGAAACTTGTATTTCCGGGAATTTATGTATGAATGCGTCATAAAGTTTGTCAAGAAATCTTCTTGTATCAGCTTCAAGCATAGTTATCTCGAGGTACGTACGCCAAATGAAAGTGTTCGTTTCTACACTCCATCTTCGTCTTGTGCGTTTTTGGGCAACAGTGGGTTCAGGGTTATCGGCATATGCCTCCTGTACAACATCTGCTGCCTCATCGTTTTGTGATGAACTTGATGACATAGATGATTGTGATGCATGAGAAGGTGAACGTGAAAAACTATGGCGGGATGAATCTGATGCAGCGAATAAACTGATGGGTGATGTAGTCGATGATGTGGGATGACATGAGAGCATGTTGGGTGATGGTGAGTTAGTTTTTTGTCCTACAACATTTCTCGGCTGTTCAGAACATAGCGATACGGTGCCCACCCCAGAGTACGTAGGGCTGCCCGGGCGTTTCAGCTCGGGGCGGGATTCTCCATTACTGGTACCCGCCTGGGGTAATATATTTCTACTTCTTAACCGCATCACTACTTCTGGTTTACGAGTGCTCCGTTGGTCATTGGTAAGTATTTAGCTAAATGCTGCCAATGTCCGCCCCTCACGTGGCATAAGATGGTCAAGCCGGACGTGGAGTTAGATTTGTGAGGGGCTTATTATTATTATTATTATTAGCGCTAGAGAGAGAGGAGGAAGGTGAGCTAAAGTGCTGGTTAAGCGCATTTAGATCAATATTTGAGATAGGACTAGATTTAGACTTACCGACGCCCAGAGTTTTCAAGAATTGAAAACTATTTAATGAGACGGTCCCGGAATGATAGGAAGGTAGTGTTTTGTGGTGAGACATGACTTTTTTGAAATAAGTAGAAACTATTCTACACCGCAATATCCAACAAGTGGAAGAATACTTTCTTATACCAGCGTATTGTCTTCCGTGGGCTAGAATAGTACGCCATCATTTGATCCGCCCTATCGATGCCGGACATGAACGCGTTGTATGATTCTATTTCTTTTGGTTTAATTTTCTTAGCACCATATCTGTTGGTTACTTTTTTGAGTGCAGGATGATCTCGTGTCGTTATCATCAATACAGGTCTCTTATCTTGCCATTTTGATACGTAAATATCCATTTTCTTTGCCAAACATGTTCACCTTTTTTCAACTTCTTAATTTTTTGGGTTACCTTTTCTGTTTGTTCTCAGTGTGCCATTTGTGTGTGTTTTAGCATCAAGTAATTTTTGCGATAAGGCAACGCTATTATAATAATTATGGCCTTTATGTAAATATGGCTGCAGCAATCGAAACACTAGTCTCTCAATTTTACTCATCTCTTCTTGAGTTGGTATGTCGGAGTCATCTTTACCGCCATACATCATATTATTGAGGACAAAGCCATCAACTGTTGTTGGCTTTCTTATTTTTATGTACTGGCAGAAGACTAACCTACCTCTGTGTAATAATAAAGATTATTCAAGTGATAAATTTTCAGCAGGTGAATATATATTTCCGAAATGTTCAGTAAGCATGTCTATAAAACCTGTTATTTTCTCTTTTCCTAATCAAATACGGGAGTTGGTGGGAACCAACCAATTCCCAAAACAACCATATCAATCCTATACTATGTGACAAGACGTTCCAGGACGTTGGTGTTATTTGTATGGGGAAAAAAGTGTCACATCAGTAGGACCAGGCCTGACCGAAGTGCCCACGAATGTGTATTCGCTTAGCGTATCGGTATCGGTGTCGCCGATACTTTTATAAAGGTATCGGTATCGGTATCGTATCGGCAAAAAGGCGTATGCATCCCTATTAATAAGCATCGAAGTAGGTAAGTACATTTCAATAAACTATCGCAATCCTATATTATAATATCTATTATAGCACACTGTGTGCGTAAAGTCGGCATTTTCCGCACTTGTGCTATAAAAAATTATACGAAACTCGTGCGAGAAACTTTTTCTCGACTCATGTGATTGCAGCACTCACCTTCGGCTCGTGCCGCAAACTCACACTCGTCAGAAAACGTTTCATCGCTCTCGTATCGTAATGTACTATTCCGTACCTAAGCACACGAAAACGAAAGTGTTAACGATTTAAAAATACGAGTAAGTAGGTAAGAATAAGGTGACAGAGACGTTGCGTGCAAACGGCGAGCGAGCGACAGCCGACTGGCGGACAGTGCCGCGGAAGGTCTTCAAAACTGTAGGTATTTATTGTGGCAGCTAACGACGAGTGACGGGGCCCTGCTATACCGCATGCATACGTATGCACCCACGCTTGCTTACTTACTTTTTTTTCAGGACAAAAAAATTCTCCGTTAACCTTTAGCTACCGACGTGGTTTTATTGTAACATAAGTACCGAGGTAGGGCCTGCCAGGCCGCAAGAACTACGTTGAATTTTACTAAGAAATAATTATATTTATATCAACTTCATGGTTAAAATTAAAACTTAGGGTGTACGAGCCCCGATGCAAAACAGTTCGTCTAGTGTGAAATTTTCTCTGTGAGATTTTTTCTAACTTCATTATTTTTGTATATCTATATAAAATATTAAGCTGTTTTACTATCGCATGACGCGTTACTTATGCCC
This sequence comes from Ypsolopha scabrella, assembly GCA_910592155.1. Taxonomy (NCBI): domain Eukaryota; kingdom Metazoa; phylum Arthropoda; class Insecta; order Lepidoptera; family Ypsolophidae; genus Ypsolopha; species Ypsolopha scabrella. The sequence goes on along the minus strand of OU342981.1, from coordinate 9,277,708 downwards.
TTTTTAAATTCGAAGAAGTTGTAATCAAAATAGTTCGTCTAATTGTTAATTGATGCAAAAGAGTTCGTCTATCGGTGAGTTAAATAAGATTATTCCTTCTTTGTACAATTATGTTGCATAATTTAAATCTGTAAAAGTAATTCTGTGTCATTTGTCAAGTGAGACAGTATAAATTCTGAAAATTCAGTTATTTTCATTCTTTTTCAAATAACAATGGGTCGTTCTTGTAAGCCTTGGTTCTCTAAAACTAAATTCAGTAAAAAAATCACCTCCATAATATCAAGGTTACGTTTAGGTCACTGTTGTTCCCAAGTTCACCTTGCAAGAATAAAGATTCGAGAAAACTCCCTTTGCGAATGTGGTCTTGAAGATGGGTCAATAGATCATATTTTGTTTAATTGCCCTTTAAATAACTCTCCTCCGTTATTAGAACTTTTAATCCGCAATAAAGTCACTCTCCCAACTAGTCCCTCCTTTATTTTATCTCTGAATGATAAAGATGCCATTAAAGCGTTAACTTCATTTTTAATTAAAAATAATATTTCTATTTAAGCTATCACGATCTTATTTTTATATCTATCATGTACTTAATTATTTTTATTTAAACACAATATATACTTGCGTATGTTTATCTTTTCACTGCAAATTTACCGTTATCCTTAAATAGCACTATCTAACTATATATACTTATATATTATTTTTATTTTATGTATTACCAGAGAGGTAATAATTCCTCCTTTAGACATCCGTAACGTTTTTTTTCAATTCACTTGACGCTGGCAAAACTGGCCTTTTTACAAAGACCGGAGTTGCCAAATTAAAAAAAACAATGGGTCGTGGCAAACCCGTGTGTGAAGAGCTTCGAAAGCGAATAGTTTGTGGGGTCGACGCTGGCAAATCAAGTTTCCAAATATCTAAAGACTTGATACTTCCCAGATCAACAGTCCAATCTATCATTCAGCACTATAAAAAGAATAGAACGACTTCTTGTTTGAAGAAAACTGGTCGACCACGCATCACGAGTGCAGCAGAAAACAGAATCCTGAAGAAAATTATCAAAAATAATCGTCGTGCTCGAGCTGGAGAACTCACGGTGCAATGGGAGGACATGATTCACAAAGACGTCTCAGTTGATACTTGTAAAAGAGTCCTAAAAAGAATGGGTTACGGATTTTACACCGCTAAGGAGAAACCATTGTTGACTGCTGTACAAAAGAAAAAGAGGTTAAAGTTTGCTCGTGATCATTTAAATTGAACTTTCAATCAGTGGCGTAGTATAATTTGGAGTGACGAGTCCAAATTTGAAGTGACTGTTGGCGATGAAAGGAAAAAAGTGATTCGGAACAAAAATGAGGCATTTCATGCTGACTGTCTCAAACGCAAAGTGAAGTTTCCGGCGTCTCTTATGATATGGGGCTGCATGTCTGCACAAGGTGTTGGTGGTATGCAGTTTGTGGATGGTTCTATCAATGCTGCGAGGTATCAAAACCTTTTGGAAGAGAATTTACTGCCCTCTATTCCGTCACTCAAGCATCAAGATTCCTTCATTATTCAACAGGATGGTGCTTCCTGCCATACTGCTAGGACAACAAAGACGTGGCTACTGGCGAAAAGCATCCCTACAATCGAATGGCCATCTAACAGCCCGGACTTGTCGCCGATCGAAACTCTTATGGTGGAAAATGAAAAAATTTCTCCCTAAAAATCCATCAAGATCGAAGAGCGACTTAAAGGCTAAACTCTTGGCTGTCTGGGAATCAATTACGCCTGAAGAGTATGCAGCGTTGGTTGCAACCACGCCTCTTCGCATTAAAGCTGTCATTGAGAGCAAAGGCGACACACCTAAGTGGTAGACGAATTATTTTGCGTGAGTGACAAGGGTAAACGAATACTTTTGCGTTATGTTTTTTAGAATATTAAAAAAAAAGTTGTACGTCATGTCATGTCACGTTGGCGATGAAAGGAAAAAAGTGATTCGGAACAAAAATGAGGCATTTCATACTGACTGTCTCAAACGCAAAGTGAAGTTTCCGGCGTCTCTTATGATATGGGGCTGCATGTCTGCACAAGGTGTTGGTGGTATGCAGTTTGTGGATGGTTCTATCAATGCTGCGAGGTATCAAAACCTTTTGGAAGAGAATTTAAAGTAATGAAAGAATTTCAGTTATGTTAAAATAAATTAAAATGTTCCTCAAGTTGTGGTTTACTTTTTATTAAACGTTCTTAATTATTTTACCAATATTTACTTTCTGTATTTTACGCTTTGCAGAACTTTCCATGCTCGTATAAACGAAATAAACAGGAATAAAAATAAACAATTTTATTAAACTTTGAACTTTTAATCTTTGGCTACATTTCTTTAACAAAATGCTATACTTATTTAAAAAAATATATAATCTTAGGGACACAAAAATTTTAATTTCTTTTAGTTTAGGAACATATCTTTTAGAAAAAAATATTAAGTCGTCCGTAACTCCTACAATAAAGAAAATGTCCACCAACTAAGCACTTACAAATTTAATTACATTCTGGACATACTTGCTTTGCACATTGTAAACAAACATGTTTTTTGCAACAATAACATCGATAGCTTGATTTTCTATTAAGGTGGACAAGACATATTTTTCTTGTTTTTTCTTCATTGACTTTTATTTTTGCCTCTAAAAGAACTGAGCGTATGCAGTGGTGCATCGTCGTCTTCTGATAAAAATTCGCTTGTCTGTTCAGTCTGGATTTGGGGCTGAGATGTACACTCAGTATCAGATACATCGGTGTCAGTATCCGTGTTATGGTCGCTTATTTCCGGCATAAAATGTTCTCCGACATCATCAACTTCAGATCCGCTGGAGTCTTCTGCGATCAAGCTCTCAATCAAAGCTTCATTATTATGATCCAAAAAATTTATTGACGTCCTTGGTCTTTTGGAATGGCGTATAACATTTATAGGTAAACTTCGTTTACCTCCCAAAGTTCCAGGTACATCCATACTTTAAAACAACTGTTATATTTCTGTAAATAAACACTTTACTTTGACAATAGTAAATGCAAAAAACTTACGTTAGTACCGACTTTGGGCCTGTGAGGCCGCGTCGTAATTTATATTCGTCATAACTTACCAATAACACGTTCGCTCACACTACTACCTCAACCAACGGCGTCGGCGCAACTAAACTCGCAGCTACTAATAAGCACGAATCTCTCCTGCACGGGGAAGGGGTAAAACTAACAATTCGATGACCCCCTCCGAAATTGATGTACCAGTATAAACGAATTCCATGATATGACAATATCTGGCGACACTAATTTCCAGGTAAATAACCTAATCGAAGATATAAAGGAAGTACAAAACAACGTCGTAATAATAAACCATGAAAGTTCAACAATCAATAACTTGAACGAAAAAGTAAATATGCTTTTTCCCGCTTTATTGGTCGTATAGAAGGGTCAAAAAATAATTTGAAAATGCATTGGAACGCGTTACAAAAATAGTTATTAATATAGACACAAAATTTCTTATTTGAAAAAGGCACTGGATTTTCAAAGGAGTGCAAATATTGGAATGGAGCCAATGGTTAATAAAAATTAATTGATTGATTTCGAGGAAAAGCTGAAACATCCAAGTGTGGCATCGGATTTGAAAAGAAATTTTTAAGTTTGTGAAGTGGGCAAAGGAAAGGGTATGTTTTTTTCCACGCCCAATGTGGCCTTCTTATTCGCCTTATACATTCATTTTTAGGGTTCCGTACCCAAAGGGTAACCAACGGGACCCTATGAGTAATAGCGTACTAGTGGCTTAGTCGCAGCGGCGAGCGAGATACATACATTAGTATGAAATCGCCATGGAGCACGCCCACCTGGCCGCACGCGGCCAGCAGCCCCACAGAGCCGCGGCGGCCAACGAGATCGAAGCGACATATTTGCGATCAGCGTTCAGTCGCTGGCCGCTGCGGCCAATGAGATCATTTGCATTGTAGGTTAAATACCAGTGTGCGCGCACGAGCCGCGGCGGCCGGACGTGTCTTGGAACTACAGCGTGTTGTGCTCATCGCGATGTCGTTCCACACAGAAAGATTTATATCGGAGATTGAGACGAGGAGGGCGTTGTGGGACGTGTCGTGTGAAGACTACGCCAACCGATATGTAAAAAGAATGATGTGGGAAGGGATCATAGAAGTATTTGGTAATGAAAAATTAACAATAACTGAAAAAAACGAACTCGGTAAGTAAAGATAATTGTTTTATTGTGTTCTTAGAGCTACTCGATTTTGCCACGGGACTTTTCCTTCACCCACGAAGTAGTCAGCAAATAGATCTCTGTTTTGTGTTGATGTTCTATTTCCTCTTGGAGGCTGGCAGGGAGGTATTGCTTCAATAGTCGGGGGAACATACAACGTGTCTTCGAATTTGTACCCATCTCGCTCCCGTACATAGTTGTGAAGGACGCAACATGCTTTTTAGCAAATTTTCTGTGTACATCCATAGGACGATGAAAAATTCGCCACTTATTGGCTAGTATGCCGAAAGTACATTCTATGTACTGGCGCGTACGGGAAAGGCGATAGTTGAAAATTATTTTCTCGTCTGTCAAATTTCTTCCCGCATATGGCTTCATTATGTCTTCTGACAAAGAGAATGCTTCATCGCCAACTATGACGAAAGGCAGAGGCACACCTGTTTTAGTTATCGGTCTCTTGTCTGGCATGTCTAAATCATTATTTGTAAGTTTTTCATAAAAGCGCGAATTCTTGAATACCAATGAATCGCTGAATTTTCCATATGCGCCGACATCAATGCATATAAATTTGTAATTGGCATCGCATATAGCCATCAGCACAACAGAGAAATCGTTTTTGTAGTTATAATATAATGAGCTTGTATGGGTCGGCTGAATGACTCTTATGTGCTTTCCGTCCACAGCTCCAGTACAGTTATGAAATTGCGCATTGTTCCTAAATCCTTCACTTAATTCTAGCCATTTGTCTCTATCGAGTTGTGGAAAAGCAATATCTTTTATATTTTGCCATATGGTGACGCAAACCTGAAATACAATTTCTCGAACAGTTGTGTGTCCAATGCGAAATGAATGATTTAGTTCTCTGAAGGAGCATCCTGATGCTAGGTATCTGGAACAAACAAACATATTATGATAACTTCTGTTTTGCAATTTCAGTTACGTCACTCCGAAAAAAGTGGAAAAACATAAGGGACTCATTCCTCAGGGAGCTGCGAATTCAAAGACGCAAAAAGTAGCGATGGTGCGAAACGTAAATCTCCCTATGTATATTTTCAACACCTGATGTTCCTTAAAGACACGGTGGAACTGAATACAACAAAATCGAACTTAAATGATGTGGCAAATATAGAGCCTCCCACCCCCGAATCAGTCTCTCAATGAAAACCAAGATCAAATAAGAAAAAGGAAGACAATAATTTCGAAAAAGAAGATCTTGTTTCGGTTTTAAAAGAAAGCAATTAAGAATTGTACGTGAATCGGTACTCGAAGACGACGATGACAGATTATTTGTGCTTTTGTTAGTAAATGATTTTTTTTAAATACCCGAATCGGCGAAGCTAACAACTAAAATGGAAATTATTAATCTAATCCACCAAGCTCAAAGGGTAAGATATGATCCAAGCCACTTGACCAGGCACAGCAAACCTGCTTACCCTCGAAGCAGTTATATCAACCATCAGGAGCATCAACAGGGATATTTAACTACGCAATCAGATAATGGACGACTTGCCACAATGAGCTGCCGCCCTTTTCTGTCACGTCCCAATGAAGTGCCGCCGCCATTGGATTCAGGAAGACAAGAAAATTTTGCCCAATCACCGGGATCAAACTACTCTCAGTCCTCGCAACAATCAGAAATAATTGACACGTTTTTAAATAATTATTAAAAACCTGCACCTTTGATTAATTTACCTTCTTGTTTCACTTAATCAATAATCATAATGTACTAAACAAGAAACACAAACAATGTTTTATCAAGCTCTCACGCATTCTGACAGGAATCGCACCAAAACATAAAATTTCACTTAGAGAAGCTGAAAGGTTTCGCAAAATTTATCAAACATTACGATGCGACTAAATTAAGATGTAACACACGTAATGAACGATATTCCAACAGAAGGATACAATGGGTGCGGTTATGACTTCTAACAGAATAATTACCTTCACCAAAACTTCATAGGTATTTTATAATTTATTTATTTATTTTTATAATATGGAGAACATACAGCTTTTATATTTTATACAATATGGAGAGATGAACACAAATAAGCTTAAATGGTCTCACAGGTAGCACTAAAGTAGATTACATTGATCTTAGGAGAAAAAAAAATATAGGTTACATTTATTGCTCTAAATTATTAAAGTTTTTTTTTAATAGATTTTATCTATAACTAAGAAGTTAACTTGGTTGACTGACGTGATGACAAAAATCATCAACAAAAAGTTTTACCATTTCACTACGCTTGGAGTAGAATAAGTCGATTCTATCACTAACTGAATTGAAAAGGGAACATGCTCGAATAAAGTAGGAATTTTGGCGATAATTAGTGCGCGCGCAAGGGATATTCAGACTCATAGATCTCCGAGTAGAGTAAGGAGCCTCAAGTTTTATACGTGATAAAAGGTCTGCAGAGTCAATGTATCCATTTGCTATCTTAGAGAGAAGAATAATGTCGCTAATCCTTCGTCTAAGTTCCAGGGGGAGAATGTGATGCCTTACGCATCGTTTATAATAACAATCATCACTAGTTCTTGTTTTAAACTGCAAGTACCTCATAAACCTCTTTTGAATCGATTCAATTCTATCCATATAGTATGCATAACGCGGGTTCCATACTGAGGAGGCATACTCAAGGACATTGCGAACGTAAGAACAATAAAGGACTTTGATGGCTTTAACGTTTTTAAAATCGGCGCAAGATCTCATCAGGAAACCCAATGCTTTAGAGGCTTTCTTAATTATGTGGTCAATGTGCTTATCATAAAGCAGTTTGGAGTCCTGAACAATGCCCAAATCCCGCATACAGTCCACTCGGGTTAAGAATTGATCGTTTATAGAATATCTATGATTTAATTTGTGTTTTTTTCGTGAGAACGACAGCAGCGAGCATTTGGATATATTGAGATATAGTTTGTTAATCTTACAATAATTTTCAAACCTTGAAAGATCTTCTTGCAAGTGGTAACAATCCTGATCGCGACGTATTTCTTTGAAAATCTTCATGTCGTCTGCGAACAATAGGAAGTCAGCACTCTGGAAACAAGCTCCTATGTCATTGATAAAGATCGTGAATAAAAGGGGGCCTAACAGGGACCCTTGAGGAACACCTGAGGGAACTTGTCTTCAGAGCGACTGATAACCGTTAATCGCAACCGACTGAGATCGATTTTTTAAGTACGAAGAGAACCATCTTAACAAGTTACCGTAAATTCCGGCTTGAAGCAATTTTTACAGCAATATCACATGATCTATTCGATCAAAGGCCTCGCTATAGTCTGTGTATATTGTGTCAGCTTGGGCTCCTGAGTCCATAATCATAGAAATTTTGTCATGAAAAATGACAAGATTAGATACAGTAGACCTGTTTTGCAAGAAACCGTGTTGTTGAGGAATGAAAATGGGTCTGAGGGCATTATAAGTTTGATTGTACACGATTTTTTCAAAGATCTTAGAAAAAATGTTGAGTTTGGAGATTGGCCTGTAGTGATTAATAGCATTTCTGTCGCTCTTTTTGTGAACTGGAGTTATGATCGCTTGCTTCCATACTTCAGGTACAATACCTTCCTTTAGAGATCGTTTAAACAGTAGGCTGAGGGGCAGAGCCAGGCTTTTTGCGCATCCAATAATAAAGATTGGGTGTATTCCATCAGGCCCAGCACTTTTATTTGTGTCAAGTGATTTTTGACAATCCTGTTCGGAAGCGCCTACATTTTTGGACACAATATTCCAATCCGTTCCACATTCTTCAATGATGTGGACCAAGTTTTCTTTATTGATGGCTGTGTGACTTGTGGACGGTGCATTATTTGACACTGTAAATATAAAATTACATTTCAAAAGCAATACAGGGCATTCTATTCTACACTTCTACATATACAGGTTGAAAGTAGCGACAAGTAGTAATATTGATTGAGAATCAGAGTTACATGTACATGGCTACAGCCTATAATTTACAATCAACTCATAATATCTTACCAACTACACCTAGAAGGATTGGATGTAATAAATTGTTAAATAATTTTTCTAATATAAGAATTACTTTTTAAATTATTGATTTACATGATAAATAACTATCAAACATAATTGTTTGACCTATTTTACATTATCAGACTAAAATTTTCTACGAATCATGCAATATGAACATGGAATCTTGAGAAAAAAAGGGTGTAGTAAGGCTCACCTGGTATCATTATTTTCTCGCTTGAATGATCTTTCTTCACGCGTTTTTTTTAAATTTAGCACCGCCTGCTTTAAATTCTCTGCAGTTTTAGATGTCCCCTTGGTGGTTACATTGTATTCTCTGGCCAATTTGGCCCAAGCTAAAGCCTTCTCTTGGATAGAGACCCCGTCCGTTTTCTTAATTTCAACCACGTGTTTATACTTCTCTAATAGGTCACACAGAAGCATAGTGTCTGGCAAAGTAAAATTGGGCGCTCTTTGCCTCTTTTTTTCCATTTTTCTGGCGATTTCGGATAAATTTAGTTCACAAGATAATTACCATAAGAGCAACTCAACAAACAAACTGTCAATCATGTATCAATTCACAGTTTCAAACCGGGAATAATTTGAAAGTCATCGAAATATATTTAAAATGAGACATACATATATACCAAACTGTAGTGCGAAAGAGACATACAAACTTATGGCAACCATTGAATCTGGGTCGGATAATAAATCGTTCACTCTTTTATTTTCCAATGTTGGCACCATTGACGTTACATTTCAAATGGGTACTAACTTATTTGTGTTAGAAATTGATTAGAGAATTATATTTTATTAAGTTCATAAAAGTGGCTAAAAATGGTAGCTAAAAAATTTAGCTACAAAAAATGTAGCTAACAATTTCGTATATGTGGCTAGATCTAGCTATAAAGTGGCTAAAGTGGCAACACTGGACGGGCGGCCCGTCCACTCCACGCGCGATGCTCAAAACTCGTTCCCCCTGGGGGGTTTTGTACGTCACGTGACTCTCGCGTGTACAGGCATTTCTTCCGCGAAATCTTGGAAAGGATGTCCAGTAGTGTATTAACCAGGCTGATGGAAGGAAAAAGGTCGTATGACAAAATCTAGTACCTAATATATTCGCATTTGCTATCTTTTTGATTTGGTTCTCCAGAGTTATTACTCCTTGTTAATTATTTCTAAGCAATTACTGTTATCTTGTTCTTTGTTTTCAAGGTGACAGTGGTTATGCATTAAGGCCATGGATAATGACAAATCTGAAAAACCCGGATGAGGACACCCCTGAATGGAGGTATAATAATGCATTTATAAGTGCAAGGTGCACGATTGAAAGGTGTCAAACCCGGATGAGGACACCCCTGAATGGAGGTATAATAATGCTTTTAAAAGTGCAAGGTGCACGATTGAAAGGGGTCAAACCCGGATGAGGACACCCCTGAATGGAGGTATAATAATGCTTTTATAAGTGCAAGGTGCACGATTGAAAGGTGTCAAACCCGGATGAGGACACCCGTGAATGGAGGTATAATAATGCTTTTATAAGTGCAAGGTGCACGATTGAAAGGTGTCAAACCCGGATGAGGACACCCCTGAATGGAGGTATAATAATGCTTTTATAAGTGCAAGGTGCACGATTGAAAGGTGTCAAACCCGGATGAGGACACCCCTGAATGGAGGTATAATAATGCTTTTATAAGTGCAAGGTGCACGATTGAAAGGTGTCAAACCCGGATGAGGACACCCCTGAATGGAGGTATAATAATGCTTTTATAAGTGCAAGGTGCACGATTGAAAGGTGTCAAACCCGGATGAGGACACCCCTGAATGGAGGTATAATAATGCTTTTATAAGTGCAAGGTGCACGATTGAAAGGTGTCAAACCCGGATGAGGACACCCCTGAATGGAGGTATAATAATGCTTTTAAAAGTGCAAGGTGTACGATTGAAGAGTGCAATGGAGTGTTAAAGGGCAGATTCAGATGCCTTTAAAGGACTGCGTGCTACACTACACGCCTAATAAGGCAACAAATATAACAAACGCATGTGCTGTTCTACACAATAAATTTAGTAAAAATGATTTAATCAATTTTTACTTTACTTTACAATATGTGTATTGCAAGAAATGAAGATGAGCCAAGCATCGGCAATCTTACCAATACTGAACTTGGCATAATTGATGGGCAACCACCGCTACTAGATCTACCAAATAACAGGCGGAATAATTTGTTATTACAAAGAGCCAGACACAAAACAACAGAGAATTATTGAAAACTAGCTTTTGCTCGCGGCGCCACCTGCGTGTTATTTGGACATGCTTTTTTCCGGGATAAAAAGTAGCCTATGTGTTAAGTTAGGGTATATGCTGTATTCATTCTAAATTTCATCCAAATCCGTCCAGCCGTTTCAGCGTGAAAGAGTAACAAACATACCCACACACACATACACAGACTTTTGCATTTATAATAATTATAGTATGATTATTTTAGACTAGTTTTTGCCCGCGGCTCCGCCCGTGTCGAAGAGATTTTAGTGGAAATAAGGAAAACAAAATAATTTGATTTTTTGAACGACTATATGCAACGGACACCATATTTAAGCAAAGCGCTAATAAAGACCAATCAAATAAGCCTAAACTCGAAGGGTCTGCTGTTGTCCGTTGAGGAGATCCCGTACCTATCTTCCAGTCCCATCATCACACCCTGGTCACCATGTTTTACCAAAGTGCTAATAAAGACCAATCAAATAAGCCCAAACTCTAAGGGTCTGCTGTTGTCCTTTGAGGAGATCCCATACTCATCTTTCAGTCCCATCATCAGACCCTGGTCTCCATGTTTTACCAAAGTGCTAATAAAAACCAATCAAATAAGCCTAAACTCGAAGGGTCTGCTGTTGTCCGTTGAGGAGATCCCGTACCTATCTTCTAGTCCCATCATCAGACCCTGGTCTCCATGTTTTACCAAAGTGCTAATCAAAACCAATCAAATGAGCCCAAACTCAAAGGGTCTGCTGTTGTCCGTTGAGGAGATCCCGTACCTATCTTCCAATCCCATCATCACACCCTGGTCACCATGTTTTACCAAAGTGCTAATAATGACCAATCAAATAAGCCCAAACTCGAAGAGTCTGCTGTTGTCCGTTGAGGACATCCTGTACCCATCTTTCAGTCCCATCATCAGACCCTGGTCACCATGTTATACCAAAGTGCTAATAAAGACCAATCAAATAAGCCCAAACTCGAAGGGTCTGCTGTTGTCCGTTGAGGAGATCCCGTACTCGTCTTTCAGTCCCATCATCAGACCCTGGTCTCCGTGTTTTACCAAGGTGCTAATAAAAACCAATTAAATAAGCCCAAACTCAAAGGGTCTGCTGTTGTCCGTTGAGGAGATCCCGTACCTATCTTCTAGTCCCATCATCAGACCCTGGTCACCATGTTTTACCAAAGTGCCAAGAAGTGTGTCAGGATCGCTGTAGATGGAAATCTTTAGTCAGATTATACTCATACAGTTTTCTCGTATGAGAAAAAATCAATACATAAACCTGGCTGTAATCACTTTTTCAAGCTAAATTTAGTGTTCAACCGTGAAGCTTCAGTTTCACCAGTTCAAATGTAGATGGCGTGAGGTGTAGCCTGACTCGCGGTATCGTTTGTCTCACCGCACAATGTTAATACTTTTAAATGTTACTGATTAAATATTCTCGGTCCGATCAAGAGTTTCATTTCGGTGATCAAGTTCGTAGATTTGGGATCTTTGTGCTAGTAATTGTACAAGGTCCTTCGAACCGGGCGCATTCTGGTGGCTGCGGTTGGAACAGTCGGTTTGGCTGGGACTGGCTGGCTGGCTGTTGGTGTGGCTGGTGTATGTGATAAAGCCCCCCTCTCCACAGATATGGTTTAAACCTCGCGTGCTGGACCCATTTGAATATTATAAGGAGGTTAAAACCTGTCAGAAAGGGGCTTCCCATACAAAGGGGGTTCTTATATACTACAATTCCTTTCTGAAGGGTAAATGGTTCAAAGACTCACATTTGGATGCAGCCTTGCTTCTTGAACTTCTGCGCTGGATTCAGACCACCAGACTCAATCTTGGTGTCTGGGCAGACAGCGTTGTCCTCTCGTCGGTCTGGCGCGTCACAGGTCTTCGACAAACTACTGGCCCCGCCCGCAGCTTGCGGAGGAATTCTCTAAACTCAACCCCTAACCCTGGCATGCCAACCCCCTAAGAAATAACACTTGTTAAGACGTGGAATTGCAAATCTGTTCACATCCCACTCCACTTGTAATAATATTTCGCGAAACTTTTCACGCACGACTCGGATCGCGATTGATGCTTATCAATAGAATTATTTCACCACTTTTTAAACGTTTGTTTCCTTGAAACCCATAATTCTTTCAACACTGGTTGAATCCCATTTTTTACACGCATCTCCTCGAGAGCAAGATTGTCAGTAAAACCGGAAAAAACAACTTTGACATTCCACTTTTTTACAACTAGTGTTGCCATATCAAATAAAATAGAATCTGACACATACTTGCGAGTTCCGAACGCTTTTAAACCGAACAGCTGGGACAAGCGGTGACTGGAGCTGGCTGCTGCTGTGCTGGGACAAGTGGACGGGGGAGCCCAGCGGTGACACGTGACATCGTGAAGTGATTGTGGTAAAGTGCAAGATAAAACAGTGTGAGTACATTTCCGCTAAGTGTTTGAGTAGCTAACGAGTTAAAGTTAATGCATGGACCTGGACTTGTAAAATTTTCAATCGTAGCATAGGACTTAGAATAATTTCTCTAAACTTGAAGACACGGGGAACCTATGCCCGATTTCGGTCCAAAGTGCAAACAAATTTGAATCAATTTCAACTTTGAAGGATATATCTGAAAGTGTACTCAGAAGAATAAGTGCAATTTGGGACTTATAAATTCAACGATTTTTTCACTAACTTGTAAAATTTTATGTGGTGTACATCTGAAGAAGACATCAAAAACTTGGACTGATTTAAGGTTATATAAATTAGTATTTGCATTAGTTATTTAAATTACACTCCAATAAAATGGAAGCTAAAATAAGAGTGCTGGAACATTTTAAATCAAATATAGGAAAGGATAGATCTAATTTCAAGAAAAGTTCTAAAGAAAGATTAACTTTGGCTTATATAGAAGCAAGATTGGAATCTTTAGAGTCAAATTTTACATTGTTTCGTACCAAACACGAAGAATTGTTATCGAGTTTTGAAAGTGTAGAATTAAATGCTTCTAAATATATTTCAAATGATGTATTTCAAGATGTCACATAGAATATAAGGTTGAATTGAAAAATGTCTTATTTAAATTGCAAAGCGTACCACAACAAACATCAGCTTCTCCGAGTAATTTGTGTGAAACGGGGTCAAAAATAAAATTACCAAAAATAACAATACCAATGTTCAGTGGGAAGTACACGGAGTGGTCAACATTTCGGGATCTTTTGTATCGCTGGTTCACAGTAACACCAGTCTGGACGATGTGCAAAAATTGCATTATTTAAAAACACAGTTAACCGGAGAGGCTGAACAGCTTGTTAAATACATACCAATAACCCAAGCAAATTATATGCAATGCTGGAATTTGTTGGAAAAAAGATATAATAACAAAAGGTTTTTGGCCAATTGTATTCTCAAACGGTTATTTAGTCAACGAAATATAACAAATGAGTCATCTAGTGCACTTAAAGATTTATTAGACACAACATCAGATTGTTTGCATGAGATATCCAATTTGGGTGTTGATATAAAATCTTGGGACATCATTGTGATATATGTAGCGAGTTTAAAATTGGACGCAGAGTCTCGGAAGCAGTGGAATCATCCGAAGATTTGCCCAAGTTCGCTGATTTCACTAAGTTCTTAGAGACTAGATTTCGTGCTTTAGAAGCAATTGAACCCAGAAATCGTCCAACAAATTCATACTATAAACCTACCGTCAATACTACCGTCCCCAAAGTATTACACGCGACATCCACTGTATCTTGTCCTGTTTGCTCAGAAGATCACAAGTTAGGTAGTTGTAAAGATTTATTAAGGAGGATACTAAACAGCGTCGTGGTATGGTACAATCGATGGGTTTATGTTTCGATTGCCTAGCTGGAAATCATTCCGTAAAAAATTGCCGTGTGTCAACCAAATGTCGTATATGCCATAGAAAACATCATTCTTTATTGCATCCCAAATTTGTCAATGCAGATGGAGGGATCGAAACTAGCATTAAAAGCAATAGTGCTGGAGTAGTACCAACGTCAGTAGTGACACAGAACGAGATCAAAACACCTAATATTTCAGCTCATTTTTCTTCAGGAAATGCCGATCATGTTTTATTGGCCACAGCAATTGTTAAGGCTGAGTCGAAAAATGGGTTACCGATGTTGTTAAGATCGCTTTTGGATCAGGGGTCCCAGGCGTCTTTCATATCGGAGGCAGCAGTACAATTACTGCAATTTAAAAAAGATAGAAGCAAAAGTATAATATCGGGAATAGGAGGAGATACAGGTGGCTTGACTTCAAAATCTGTGGTCATGGTAAATATTCAGTCCCTGTATGATCCTACATTCACTCTACAGGTAAAGGCACATGTTTTACTTACAAAGATAATGATTGAAGTCGCTGATGTTTTGCAAATAGACAAATCCAATTTGCACGCGTGGACAGACTCAACAGTAGTGTTGGCATGGCTAAAGGATCACCCGAGTCGATGGAAGAACTTTGTTACCAATCGTACTTCAGCAATATTGGACAGTATAGACTACTCCCAATGGTCACACGTGCAGTCGAAAGAGAACCCAGCTGATTGTGCTTCAAGGGGTTTGTTGCCCTCGGAGCTTTTGAGGGATCAGCTGTGGAAAGAAGGACCATTGTGGTTGAAAACAGAGGCTATACCGTATTCACAATCAAAACAAGAAACAACCGAACTTGAAAAGAAGTCTGTTAAAGCTCAGCATTCGGTTGCTCTAGATGACAAAGAAGATTTTATGGCGAAGTTTTCTACTCTAAGAAAGCTTTTTAGATTAATTGCTTATTGCAGACGTCTCTTACCTTCAAAATATAGTGGTGTGAATAGCAAACCTACTTACTTGTTAGCGTCTGAAATCAGAGATGCCTTGGATTCTTGCATCCATAGAAGTCAGCTTCAATGGTTTGCCAAGGAGATTAAGGATCTATCGGAGAATAGCTCGGTAAGTAAAAAGAGCACAATCTCATCACTAAATCCCTTTCTTGATGAGAAAGGAATTCTGAGAGTTGGTGGTCGACTGCATAAGGCAGAAGGTTTAGAATTGCATAAAAAGCATCCGGTGATTATTCATCAAGACATCCATTTGGCTAAGTTGATTGTAGAGGATTCCCACGAGAAAACATTACATGGTGGCTCTCAATTGATGATGAATTATGTGCGCTCGAAATACTGGATTTTGAGATCTAAAAATTTAATAAAAACCCATGTTCACAATTGCGTGACTTGCATTAGACACGCAGCTGTCTCTCAACATCAACTTATGGGCGAATTACCATCTTGTAGAGTCACACCAAGTAAGCCTTTTTTAAAGTCAGGCGTTGATTACGCCGGACCGATTAATATAAGAGTATCAAAGGGCCGTGGACAGCGCTCATATAAAGGCTATATATGTTTGTTTGTTTGTATGGCGACAAGAGCCGTACATATTGAGGCTGTTTCTGACTACACATCTCAGGGGTTCCTAGCAGCATTCAAACGCTTCGTGGCTAGACGTGGCCATTGCAGTGACGTTTGGAGCGACAATGGAACGAATTTCGTAGGTGCCTCCAGAGAACTAAAAGGTTTTCTAGTGAAAAATCGTCGATAGGTATGGAAATTGCATCAGGTTTGGCAAAAAATAGAACACAATGGCATTTTATCTCCCCCCATGGTTTGTGGGAAGCAGGTATAAAGAGCACCAAGCATCATCTGAAACGCGTAATGGGAGATTCAACTCTAACCTTTGAAGAAATGACAACTGTTTTATCCCAGATTGAGGCATGCCTGAACTCCAGACCTCTATCTCGAGCTAGTATGGATCCAAATGATCTAACGCCATTGACTCCTGGACATTTTTTAGTCGGAGAACCACTGGTACTTCCGCCTGAGCATAATTTTGAGCATGAAAATGTCGGTAGTTTACGACGGTGGCAATTGACGCAACGTATGGTGCAAAACTTTTGGTGTAGATGGTCAAATGAATATCTGACACAGTTTTTTCACCGATATAAATGGGCAAGTAAAATACCCGAACCAAAGACAGGTGACATAGTTATAATTAAGAAAAAACACACAATTAAACCCAGGTAAAGATAATATAACACGTAAGTTACCCCGCGTTGTAATGGCTCCGAGATGAAGCGTCCAGTTTCTCAACTATGTCCTTTACTTACAGTTAATTAGTATGTAGTATTTTGTTAATTAGGTAACATTTGATTGTGTTCATGTTTATGGTTATTTTTCATAGTTAAGATAAGGAGACAATTGCATTGTTCTCACAATATAAGTATTTGTTTGTATTTTTGATTCTGTCATGGTGGGCGGTGAAGGGCCAAGTCCTTGGTGGGCGGAATGTTCAACCGTGAAGCTTCAGTTTCACCAGTTCTAATGTAGATGGCGTGAGCTGTAGCCTGACTCGCGGTATCGTTTGTCTCACCGCACAATGTTAATACTTTTAAATGTTACTGATTAAATATTCTCGTTCCGAACAAGAGTTTCATTTCGGTGATCAAGTTCGTAGATTTGGGATATTTGTGCTAGTAATTGTACAATTAGCAAGAGGTGTGTCCGGATCGTTGTAGATGTAAATTTGTAGTCAAATGAAACTGATATAGTTTTCCGTATGGGAAGAAATCATTACTTAAACCATAGTATTTAATGTATCTATGCTTAAACCAGGCTGTAGTTACTTTTTCAAGCTTAATATTAGCAAGAGGTGTCAAGATCGTTGTAGATGGAAATCTTTAGTCAAATTAAACTGATACAGTTTCCCCGTATGGAAAAACAACCAGTTTCATCACGTATAACTAACCATTTGTTCTAGGAACGCCGATAAAGCAGTTAAGTAGCGATTTTTCTCGCGACATGGTTCACAAATATTGAATTTTCAAAATGAAAACTTACTTTTATTAAAATTAAATATAGCTTATGTTACTCAAAAATAGTGAAGCTTTTTACAAAAGAAAGAATTTATAGAATCGGTTTAGTAGTTCCAAAGATTACCTCAAACATACAAAAGCAAGAGGTGTGTCAGGATCGTTGTATTAAAATTAAATATGGCCTATGTTACTCAACAATAGTGTAGCTTTTTACAAAAGAAAGAACTTCTAAAATCGGTTAAGTAGTTCCAAAGATTACCTCAAACATACAAAAAAAAGAGGTGTGTCAGGATCGTTGTATTAAAATTAAATATAGCCTATGTTACTCAAAAATAGTGAAGCTTCTTACAAAAGAAAGAATTTTTAGAATCGGTTTAGTAGTTCCAAAGATTACCTCAAACATACAAAAGCAAGAGGTGTGTCAGGATCGTTGTATTAAAATTAAATATGGCCTATGTTACTCAACAATAGTGTAGCTTTTTACAAAAGAAAGAATTTTTAGAATCGTTTAAGTAGTTCCAAAGATTACCTCAAACATACAAAAGCAAGAGGTGTGTCAGGATCGTTGTATTAAAATTAAATATGGTCTATGATACTCATCAATAGTGTAGCCTTTTACAAAAGAAAACATTTTTGGAATCGGGTAACTTTTCCAAGCTTAATATTATCAAGAGGTGTGTCAGGATCGTTGTATTAAAATTACATATGGCCTTTGTTACTCAACAATAGTGTAGATTTTTACAAAAGAAAGAATTTTTAGAATCGGTTCAGTAGTTCCAAAGATTACCTCAAACATACAAAAGCAAGAGGTGTGTCAGGATCGTTGTATTAAAATTAAATATGGTCTATGATACTCATCAATAGTGTAGCCTTTTACAAAAGAAAACATTTTTGGAATCGGGTAACTTTTCCAAGCTTAATATTATCAAGAGGTGTGTCAGGATCGTTGTATTAAAATTACATATGGCCTTTGTTACTCAACAATAGTGTAGATTTTTACAAAAGAAAGAATTTTTAGAATCGGTTCAGTGGTTCCAAAGATTACCTCAAACATACAAAAGCAAGAGATGTGTCAGGATCGTTGTATTAAAATTAAATATGGCCTATGTTACTCATCAATAGTGTAGCCTTTTACAAAAGAAAACATTTTTGGAATCGGGTAACTTTTCCAAGCTTAATATTAGCAAGAGGTGTGTCAGGATCGTTTTATTAAAATTAAATATGGCCTATGTTACTCAACAATAGTGTAGCTTTTTACAAAAGAAAGAATTTTTAGAATCGGTTCAGTAGTTCCAAAGATTACCACAAACAAACAAACAAATCTTTCCTCTTTATATAATAGTGTAGATAAGATTAAAGTGATACTTGTTTAATTACATAATCCTTTTCATCTGAGAGTTTTAGTTTTTTTAAATTGTAAGAAACAATATATATGATCATTTTAAAAGGTACTTTGATATTTATTTTTTACTGTCACCTCATTATAACGTGTGTTTTTTTAGAGGTATAGAACTTTGAAATGGAATAAAACAAAGATGATTTTTTTTATTGATATGAAATTTATTTTATTCGAAAGACAATCTTCTGGCATTATAATTTAAATATGACTTCTGGCATATGTCCGCCACGGCTGGCTCGGACGTAGTCTAATCTGGAGGTCCAATTTTCGATGACTTTTTCCAACATTTGTGGCCGTATATCGGCAATAACTCGCCGAATGTTGTCCTGCAAGTGGTCAATCGTTTCGGGCTTATCGGCGTAGACTTGCGACTTCACATATCCCCACAGAAAATAGTCAAGTGGCGTTAAATCGCATGATCTTGGAGGCCAATTCACGGGTCCGAAACGTGAAACTATGCGGTTACCAAACGTTTCCTTCAATAAATTAATTGTAGCACGAGCTGTGTGACATGTTGCGCCGTCTTGTTGAAACCACAACTCCTGCACATCATGGTTGTTCAATTGATGAACGAAAAAAGTCTACGCGATAAGCCCGAAACAATTGATCACTTGGAGGACAACACTCAGCGGGTTATTGCCGATATACGGCCACAAATGTTGGAAAAAGTCATCGAAAATTGGACCTCCAGATTAGACTACGTCCGAGCCAGCCGTGGCGGACATTTGCCAGAAGTCATATTTAAATTATAATGCCTGAAGATTGTCTTTCGAATAAAATAAATTTCATATCAATAAAAAAAATCATCTTTGTTTTATTCCATTTCAAAGTTCTATACCTCTAAAAAAAACACCCTTTATATGATTATAATATTGTTACGAGCTGGGGTTCGGGATAAATTAATTTGATACCAATTTGCACCAAAAACCACTAACTGTCTTTATTTGAAATCACATACACTATTAAAACACAACTGAAACTAAATAATAACCGCAATTACTAACTGGACTCAATGGACTCACCGGACTGACTAATTTGTCCGCACTATAATTTAAAAAATGTATCACCACTACTAACTAGGATCGTTACCGGGTTATATTCGCTCTATACCGTTGCACTATACTTCATTGGAGTCGCACTTTAATTTTCCGCTTTTCTGATTTGCCTCGTAGTTAACACTGAACTAACTCCGACCGCTTACCCGTCCCGTTTTTATACCACACGCCGGCTTTTAGTATAAGTGACGCGATGTTGCTAGAACCCTCTCGCACATAGTGGAACGCACGTCAAGGACTCCAGTCTGTATCCGCTTTCCAACCACGAATGCTTTCACTCTCCTACTTCTTCGTGCGAGAATTTCCAAGACATTTCGAGTTCAATGGCGGAAACTTCTCGCATTGTCCAGTTGTGACCTTGGCCCGGAAGCGTCCACACGTCATCCACGCTGAGATTATTTATGAACTTTCTTACGCGTTCCACGATGTGTGAGATTTTTATTTCGTGCGCCGGTAACACTGCCCCCTTCTAAGACATGCTCGTCCCGAGCATCATTAGTCCCGTAGTATAGCGCCGATCGATCTACATGAACAATCTTTGGCGTAGTTCGCGTATTCTTTTGTATGCGATAGGTGACGTCGTTGATTTTAGTCACAACTTGTATGGTCCATCCCATTTTGCCTGTAACTTAGGGGACTTCCCTTTGCTGTGGACTGGGTTATGTAACCAAACCAGCGAGCCTCCGGTCATAACGAGTCTTCATCCTCTCGGACATCTGTTGGCCTGATTGTCTGACGTGCTCATATACTTAATTCATTCGGTTGCGTAAGTCATTTGCATAATTATACTACGTGAAGAATCAAGGGAAATGCCGGTAACCAAATCTGCTGGTAACCTTAACTCCCTCCCAAAGTTTGCAAAGGCTGGCGTCACGGTCGTACTCTCGTGTACTGCACTTCGGTACGACAGGAGAAATGGTTGTATATGCTTGTCCCAATCCTTTTGTCTGCTTGTAACAACCTTTGCCAGATATCTCTCCAATGTCTGGTTAAATCTTTCTACCATTCCATCAGATTATGGGTGGTATGAAGTAGTTCTGGTTTTGTGAGTACCCGTCACCCGAAATGTCCAGGGCGAGACAAAGAGAAGACCCGGATAAAAGAAAGCATTTGTTAGAGAAAGAGAAAGAACGAAGTAGGAAATGAAGAAAGGAAGGTAAAAAAAACCAAGATGAAGAAACGAAGTCTCTGTGTAGGGAAAAAGAACGCCTTAGAAAACAAATATATAGAAAAAAACTGAAAGCAGCCAAAACTGTCGTATAGGTTGATGAAAGTCCCAGTTCCTCAATGGGTTCTTACAAAACTAAGAGAACACTGAAAAAAGCCACAAATAAAGTCATGGAGGCTATGCCAAAGAGCCCAACAAAAAAACAGGCTGTTGGTAGGCAACTCGCTATGAACATATTGCCGTCACTGTCTTTAGAAAGAAAAGATTGCAAAGAACCAAGATCAGACGCTATTAGCAAAGAAGTTATAAAAGTGGTGCACAAATTTTATGAACTAGATGAAATCAGTCGGGCTGCTCCCGGAAGAAAAGATACGATTTCGATTAAAGACACTGTGACTGGAAAACGAAGCCATGTCGCAAAAAGACACATGGCAATGTCAGTGGCAGAAGCGTATCAGCTTTTCAAAAAAGACCATCCCAAAATTAAGGTAGGGAAGTCTAAATTCTTTGAATTTCGCCCAATGCATGTTAAGACAATGAATGACATGCCTCATAATGTCTGTGTCTGCCCACAACTTGCCAACTACAATTTTATGTTGGAAACTTTAAATAAATATATTGAAGGCTTACCAACAACAACTGCTGACTTGTTAACTGCAATAACATGTGATACAAACAGCGAAAAATGTATGCTGGACGACTGCCCAGACTGCTTTGACGTCACTGATATATTGCCTGTCAATTTGGGCACAGGCACAGAAGTTGAGTGGAAGAAATGGGAAAAGTCTGAATCCCAGTACATTCCAGTATCTTGTCAAGGCACATTACATGATTTGATTCAGGAGTTGAAGAAACAAACGCCAACTTTCAAGAGACACGTTTTTGTAAAGAGACAACAGTCCAACCATTTTGAGTCCAAGAAGAAAAGCAGTACTGCTTCGGAAATCGTACTGCAGGTAGATTTTGCAGAAAACTTTTCAATTTTGTGCCAAGACGAAATTCAAAGTGCACATTGGTCTCACCCTCAGGCAACAATGTTTACTGGATGCGCTTGGAGTAATGCTGGAAACACTAAACACTCAGATATTATAATGAGCAACGAGTTGAACCACGACAAATACGCAGTTTGGACTTTTATGCGCCAAATTATTCAAGACCTGAAACAAAAATATCCAGAATTGGAAAAAGTGTCTGTTTTTTCTGATGGTTGCGCTGCGCAATTCAAAAACAGGTGCACATTGATCAACCTTTGCCATAGTGAATCCGACTGGAGTGTAGAAGCGGAATGGAGCTTTTTTGCGTCTAGCCATGGAAAAGGGGCTGTCGACGGAATTGGTGCAACAGCCAAGAGGCTATTGTGGTCAGCCATCATGACCAGGCGTGCAGATATAGTTCACAGCTACGACTGCTATGCCTACCTCAAAATCTAAAAACATTAGCGGGGTACACCTATATTTTGTTTCGTGTGGGGACATTGAGCAGCACAAAGAAACTCTCCAAAAAAGATGGTCAGAATTTCCTGCCATTCCGCACATACAAAAACACCACAAATTCCAGGCCAAAAATTCAAAAATGCTTCTCTACAGCGAAACATGCAATACATTTGACAAACTGTTGATTGTTCATGACAAAATAAACTATGCTGATGTTTATTCTTCAGATGAAACTGGCGAAGATTCGCCATCTATTTTGTGTGAAAAAGATGAAGCAGCGCCAGGTCCAAGCATGGCATATGAAAATACTAGTATTCAGCATGGATCTTTTGTCCTAGTCAGCGTTAAAAGTGAGAACAGGGTAAACAAAGTTTATAGATATGTCGCTAATTGCCAGGGACCTCCAGAAGATGATTCTGAGGTTAAGGTGATGTATATGAAAAACATTTCCAAAGGGGATGAAGCAAACCAGTTTATAACTAATCCCAACGACGTGTCATATATAATGATGTCAGAAATAATTAAAGTGTTACCAGAGCCAACCATCCACAGCAAAGGCAACCGAGTTTACTATGAATTTAATGAAAATGTTGATGTTTTCGAGACAGGATAATCCCTTACCTATTTCATTATGACAGGTTACCTATAAGTGATTTAAAAAGCCAATAATAAATATATAAAATATTTGCATTTCGTTAATTTGCTACTTGTCCCGACCGTCACATCGGATTGTCCCGACCGTCACATTCTTCTTATCCGAATTTGTTGAAAAATCGGATTTAATTTTAAACCAGATCTTCATGAAACGAAATATTAGTATGAGTATGTTAGTATTATTATTATTGATAGTTTCTTACAAATGGTAAGAAGTATTTGTAAATTTTGAGAAGACTGAAAGTAGAAGTCCCGACCGTCACAATTTAATTATTTATTTTTCAATTGGAAGATATAATCTTAAACATGTAAAATTCAGGTAAATTAAAGCTTACTTAGGTACTTAATTTTATGTTACTGTTCATATAAAGTACAGCATTTAATATAACTACGAAAATATGTTAAGTACATAAATGAAACAGAGTAAAAATGACCCGATCGTCACCGTGGAATGCCCCATAACCTTCTGGCGACTGCGCAAGAGGGAAAACTCATCGTAATACAAAGGATTACCGTGTTTTTTCCATTTCTTATGAATTTTATCTTATACTTAGCTTACTAGAATACTTAGCTCTAATTTAATATCGGGTCTAACATTTGGTGGCAGCGTAGAGGGATTATAAAAATCCCCATCAACTCAAGACTTTCCGGTGCCCTATAATTCAAACTTTCATTTTACTCTTTGATGAAAACGTGGCATTGTTAATTGGCCACATAGATCCTGCAACTATTGAGATTGCTGAATACTACAAATTTCACCACAGATCACAGGAGGAAGGAGAGACAGTGGAGGAGTTTATTATTGAATACAGCCTTAAGGAATCAGTTTGGTTATGGGCTAAGAGAACAAAGAGTGCGAGAAAGACTTTTGGAGATACGGGATCTTACCCTAGATAAAGCCTAAACTGCATCCTCAATGGAAAGTACAACAAAACAAGCTTATTTATAAATTTTAATTTTAGCCTTTTTGTTACGTAAATATATTCTATATACAGACACGATTTTTTCACTACTTTATTATTCGTATAGAATTGATTTTTTTATTATCTTAAACAGTCATGGGAGGTTGTAACTACCATTTTCCTGACTTTTCCCAAAAGTGACAAAATACAGAATCTTAGTGCGTGAGTCTGACTTCCACTTGACCGGTATTTTTGATAATACACACAAAAATTGTTCTTTTTAATTAAAAATACTTTTGTTATTAAATAATACGAAAATGCCTTAATTCGCAGGGCGTAAATGAAGTGTGGAGGTGTCTTCTCGATAGAAATATTTCTCGAGTCTCACCTAGAATTCTGTTTTAGACCACGTCCGAGAAAACAATCGAGAAAATGTATCGAGATTGAAAGTGAACTCGGGAAATCGATTGATCCCGGAATTGCCTTCCTGGGTTTTGAGGCCAGTTTTCATTTCCAGTGTCGGCGGGGTAGTACCTGCAGTTCCTGCAAAATACATTACCGCAACTGCTCGGGAACGTGCTTGTATACCTGACGCACCGCATGTTTTAGCACACTGGGCTTTCGTGGTGCGCCAGTACTTAGACGAGATGTACGGGTTCCGCTGGATTGGTCGTGGGTGGACCGGTCGCATGGCCAGCACGTTCGAAAGACCTAAAGTCTTCTCCACATACTACGCGCGAACCAACGCGCTAGTTACAAACGTAGCATGTGGACGCAATGTATGGAGCCTAGTAATTCGACTACGCGCGTGTAAAACGTGGCATGTGGACAAGGTCTAACACCCCTAGAGATTCATGTCTGGAGCCGCGCCAAGACTAGTACACGGCAACGATGGCCACACCATTCAGACACAGGAGGAATTAAGACGCCGCATTATAAAAGCTTTTAAAGTGATGCATGAAGAAAGAGATGTGCTGACTCGGTGCAGAGGCATAATCAGCGGCGTGCAAAAATCTGCATTGAAAGGAGGGTATGTGCAAAATCGTGTGTGGTGGTGTATAAACTGTAAATAATAGTGATCGCATATTAATAGTACCTATATTTACAAAAGCTGCTCCCCATTTTTAAACACGCCAACTTTACGTATGCATGAAAATTGTTCAATAAATTATTATTATTGTTATTAAGGACTGTTACCTTACCTAAGAAGATTCCGCCATACTAAACCCCATATTAATTGATAATTGTGTGTCACTCATGGACCCTCTTTTCTTTTCTCTGTTCGTTCGTCCTTGTATCGTCCGGTCCCTTTACAACCAAATCCAATATTTACTGTTATACTTTTAATTATTTGAATAATCACAAATGTTAGTGCCCATTTATTATAACAATAAATGCTGAGTGCATTAAACCTGTAAGAGGTATTTTATATTTCTGACTTCTGCTGCACCCATCACCATTCCAATTCGATCTTCTGCCGTGCTGTCGGTCCAATCCAGCCCTGACAGGCTGCTGGCCACTTGCTACTCTGCCAAGTCTCCGTGGCTCGTCGAGTTTCTTCAACAGCTTAAGGTCCAGTTTATTCTTTCGACTTGGCACTTGGTGGTGCGTATCGTTTGTAACGAAAATGGCAGGTGATGGTGAAAACACGGGGTCCATCCCCGTAGCGCAGCACTCCAACGTACAAATAGAAAATTTGGAAGGCGCTAGCAATTATAATACATGGAAATTTAGTATACAAATGCTGCTTACCCTCGATGGATTGTGGGATTGTGTTGAAGGTACCGATGCCGACGCTGCGCGTGATAAACGTGCGCTGGTGCGCAACTGCCTTGCTATAAAATCACCCCTGTTTCAATATGTCCGCACAGCGTCTACCTCGAAGTCTGCGTGGGACAACTTAAAAAATGTGTTTGAAGATAAGGGGCTTCACCGAAGGGTGCTTCTCTTGCGCCAGCTGCATCGAGTGGATTTTTGCCATCATTCGAGCATGACAAATTATATGGAAGAAGTAATGCTTCTCGTCCAACAGCTCAGTGATATTGGCAAAAACATTGAAGATGCGGAAGTTGCAGAGCTCCTTCTTAGTAGGCTGCCTCAAGACTACGATACCCAAGTCTCTAACCCTAGAAACAGCATGTCTCACAAGTCAATTATCGAGTGAATTTGTGCGAACACGACTTATTCAGGAAGAATCCAGAAAGAATGGAAATGGTAATAGTACCAATAACAGTGTGGCCTATTTTTCTAAAGGATACCGAATCAGTGGAAAAAGCAAGATTGTCTGCTCGTATTGCAGCAAGACTGGACACCTAAAGTCCAAGTATTTTAAGCTCAGGAGGGACAAAAAGAAAGATGGTTCCAGTGGTTCCAGCCAGACTGATAGTTCTACATTCTTCGCGTCTGCTTTATTTGTTCAACATGATTGCTGGTTCATCGATAGTGGATGCTCTACACATATGTGCAACAAAAAAAAGTGGATTACTATTACTTCTAACTACAAAGACTCTAAGTCCCAAATAACACTAGCTAATGGTGATAAGTTGAAGTGTATGGGCTCTGTGAAACTTAACTCGAATCAAGATCTGAAAGGCTGCGTCCCTTGTCTTGAGGGGAAGATGGCTGCCAAGCCATATCCTTTGCAGGGAGCTTCGCGTGCCAACAAGCCCTTGGAGCTTATACATACTGACGTATCAATGACGGTCCAATGCACGTAACCAGCTGGGGAGGTGCAAAGTACTTAGTTACATATACTGATGACTATACTAGGAAGAGTTTTGGATACCTACTGAAGCAAAAGTCTGAGGTGGAGAGGTTGACTGCCGCAGGAGTCGCGAGAACGATGTCGACTTAATTGAGTCACCAACAGGCAACATGGAGTCGCCGCGTGACGACGCGTATGCTCGAGGGGAAGATATTCCTATGTTGTCTGATTCTGTCGCTCTCCGTCCGGTTCGTAGCACCCGTTCCAAGCCACCCCCAAAGTACGAAGATTATTTTACTGATTTTTAGATGGCGGCGGAGCATGATTCATTTAGTGAACCTCAGACTTATCAGCAAGCCATGGCTGGCTCAGATAGCCATGAATGGCAAGTTGCTATGCAAAGCGAATATGATTTGCTCATCGCTACCCAGGTGTGGCAGTTAGTGGATCGGCCGCCTAATATAAATGTGGTTAAAAGCAAGTGGGTCTTCAAGAAAAAGCATGATGCTTCAGGTAAGTTTGAAAATATAAAGCTTGATTGGTTGCCAGAGGGTTAACACAAATTCAAGGAATAGATTATATTGAAACCTTCTCGCCAGTTGTTCGGCATTCAACTATGCGAATACTGTTTTCATTAGCTAATGAATTAGATCTGAACATTGATCATATTGATGTCACCACAGCTTTCTTTAATGGTAACCTTCATGAAACCATTTATATGGAGCAGCCGCCGGGTTTCAGCGATAATGAAAAGGACAAAGTATGTTTGTTGTTAAAAGGTATCTATGGCCTTAAACAGGCAAGTAGAATTTGGTATGAAAAAGTTCATGATTTGTTATCAAGTAATAATTTCAAGCAAAGTAAATGTGAGCCATGTATTTATACTAAGTCTTGTAATAATGATCTCACGATAATTGCTTTATATGAGAAACAAAGGAAAGGGTAAATTCGCTTGGCCTATCAGTGATGATACATCATTAGTCTATAACAATGATATTGAAAGGGTTATTTCAAACCCAATCGCAGAGAGAAGAGGCATAAAAACGTTTGATGTTTCGAAATTAAAATTTCAAATTGAATAGATTCCAGAGTTACACTGATTCTCAAAGCCTCATTTAATGTGTTATTTGTTTTTCTTCTTGTTTTTTGATAACATTAAATATATTGTTTCTTTCTAAATAAATTTGGCATATTCTTATTTTATTATATTACTACTTCTTCAGGTCGAACAAATTATAAATAAAACTGACAGATATAAGAGGGTCTTATATATGTACGTACTTAATTTATGTTCAATATAAAATCAGACGAAGTACAAAGTAAATAATTACAATTGAATATTTGATGGGGTGACATCTAGTAGTAGTGTAGCAGGTAGCATGCCAAATGATTTCCTCGCATTTAATTTTAAAGCAAAACCTTTTATACTCAAAAGTAAAAAAGTACTTTTGAAGGTCACTAAAATTTACTGAGATTTTTGAAAGTGAGAAATGATGTTTACTATTTTACGTAACATTTTTATGTTACCCTTATGTTATCGTTATACAAAAAAATGTGTTACTTTTATGTCACATGTGGCAAAATCTACGGCCTTACCCATGTAGAGCTTGTAAATGTAGAATCTATTAAGATTTGTTTCTCTACCTAGTGTTTCATAAGGGAAAGTGTTGTTCCTTTAATCTATGGCCCAATATAATGTATGGCACACTAGGTTTATAATTATACTCTATGTTATGACTTGTCTTTTGACACTGACATATGTCACTCTCTTCTCTGTTCGTTCGTCCTTGTATCGTCCGGTCCCTTTACAACCAAATCCAATATTTACTGTTATACTTTTAATTATTTGAATAATCACAAATGTTAATGCCCATTTATTATAACAATAAATGCTGAGTGCATTAAACCTGTAAGAGTTATTTTATATATCTGACTTCTGCTGCACCTATCACCATTCCACGAGGTTCGGTCTTCTGCCATGCTGTCGGTCCAATCCAGCCCTGACAGGCTGCTGGCCACTTGCTACTCTGCCAACTCTTCGTGGCTCGTCGAGTTTCTTCAACATGGATAAGCTGATTAAAGACCAGTAAGCAGTAGGGTGTGTCATTTTTTTTGATTTCCGAATTTTCGAATGTAATAGGTCTCAAAAGTTGCATTTTGTTATCCGTTTAAATACTGCATTAACAGTTTTTATTAAAAATAGTACTTTTGGCCCGCTCAAAGGCCTAGAAATATACAAAAACACGCTAAGTAACGTTTTTTTTAGAACGATATATTTGTTATTTTTACGCACCGTATTTATGATAATATAATATTTTTCTAATATTTACATAGTGAACATTAGAAAAAAACAAAAATAAGTTCATTTTAACTATTTTTACAATGCTTTATACCTACCGTCGTTCGGACAATCTCGGCTCGTTTCGCGCCTTCGCGCCACTCGCGCATCGGCTGTCAGTGTGATTGAAAATTTAATGACGGGCGGACGTTTTTGTTTTAATTATTGTTAGTACTGTTGTGAAGTTTCTCCAGATAAAAAGAAAAGTGATTCAACAGACGAATAAAAATGCCATCCACTCCAATAAGTTCCAAAAATACCAAAACTCGAATAAAAACACGCATTATTGACAAATATCCAAAAAAATTTGAAAATATTACTTTGCCAAACTATGAAGAAGTTTTAAGGCATTATGAGTGTGTTCGTCTTGAAAAGAAACAGCCAAGTGGCTTAGAACCACAAGCAAAAGTAATTGCTTCTGAAGTGGCTCAAACCATTTTTGAAGTTTGGAACAAAGCAGGCATTCCGACCGTTTCAAACCTAAGGGTAAAACAGCTTATATTCTCTTATTGCAATCAGTACAGACTTCTATCGAAAAATTTCAATAGAGATTCTAAAAGTCAATCGTACTTGGACAAAATACAAAACTTTATCACCAAATCTGCAACGCTTTTTGACATTGCTGCGTGCATTTGTAAAGATTATACTATTTGTAAATGTGGAAAAAATAAAACTGTTCCAGTTAAAGAACGCCCATTTATTGAAGACCAAAGAACATTCAGACGCATGGTCATTGGGAAAATCGACAAAACCACCACTGAAATTCTTCAGAAAAAAAATAAAAGGGCTCAAGAAAGGCAAAACCGCCACCGTGGACTGCCGACCACCGACTCACCGAAGCCTTGTACCTCGACTTGTATTTCTGACAGTTCTTCAGACAGTGAAACTGTACAAATTTCAAACACTGATTTCAACCAAGAGGTCCCTTCTGTAAAATCAAAAAGAAAGAGAAAATTGGCTCCAATACAATTACAAAAGTTGGCTGAAGTATGCGATCGTTACGGTGTATCGTTTAGAGCTGGGGCTGCCATTGCTTCGGCAACTTTGAGCGATACTAGAAAAAAATCTACGTCTTCACCCCCTGTTATTATAGACCATAGCAAACTGAGACGGCGTAGAATTCAAAGAAGAGACATTCTTATGAAAACACGAAAATTTAATGTCCTGGAAGCTTTATTATTTGATGGTAGAAAAGACCAAACAATGTACTGTGTTCGAGATAGAAACAGATTGTATCGTCGTACAAAAGTAGAAGAGCACGTAACCTTGGTTCAAGAACCGGGATCAATTTATCTTGGACATGTTACGCCATCGTCTGGATCATCTAGAGACATCGAACAGGTTATGTTTTCTTCTCTTACCGAAAGAAACATTAAACTCGATTCATTGATTGCAGTGGGATGCGATGGCACGAATACAAATACTGGAAGAAAAAATGGAATAATTGTACTTCTAGAAAAACGCCTTCAAAGACCATTGCAGTGGCTGATTTGTCAACTGCATGCTAATGAATTGCCACTGCGGCATTTAATTCAGCACTTAGATGGAAAAACATCCGGACCAAATGCTTTTTCAGGCCCTATTGGAAAATTGCTGAAAAATTGTGAAACCAGGGAAATTAAACAAATTGAAACTATTGCAGTTTCACTACCGGATCTCTCAGCAACAAAATTAAGTACGGATCAACAATATTTGTACGACATCTGTCTAGCCGTATCAACTGGAGTGGTAAGCCATCACCTATCAAAGCGATCGCCAGGAAAGATGTCGCACGCAAGATGGCTAACCTCTGCCAACAGAATACTACGGCTTTACGTATCGACAGAACAACCGACAAGTGAACTAATTTTGCTGGCGAATTATATCTGTAGAACTTACGCTGCTACCTGGTTTCAAATAAAAATTCATAGCTCATGTAAAGATAGCGCCAGAAATTTGTGGTTCCTCATCAAAAACTCGAGATACCTGGTTGATAGCATTAAGAAAATAGTGGATCCAGTAATTCAGCGTAACGCATACTTTGCTCACCCAGAGAATTTACTGTTATCAATTTTAACAGATGACAACAAAGTTATAAGAGAACTTGGATGTAGAAGAGTTTTGAAAGCTCGTGCCTCGCAAAAACCAATGTCGAGGTCTTTTATCATTCCACAAATCAATTTTGACTATGAAAACTATTATGATATGATTCCCTGGCAGGAGGAAATATTTGTCATTACTGAACCACCGCTGTTGCGCTCCTTAAAAACTGAAGATCTGGAAACAGTTGTCGCCGAAGGAAACATCGAAATTTTCGATTTTCCCAAATTTCCCTGTCACACTCAGTCGGTAGAAAGAGCTGTTAAATTGACGACTGAAGCTGCAGGTTCTGTCGCAGGGCAAAAATCTAGAGAAGGTCTAATTGCAGCTAAGCAAAATTCTAGGAAAATTATGCCAAAATTTAATTCCAAAAAGGACTTTAAGTAACTTTCTTTCGTCTAAAAATGTCGTTTTTTGTACCTTAATATCGTTTTTTTTGTATGCCATTTTTTTTGTGATTAAACTTATTTTTTCTATAAATATTTCATTTTATTGCTCAATTCATATTCTAATTGACAAATCTACGCAATACAAACAACAAATTTAAAAATAAAGCATCACTTAAACCTCCTTTTAAAAAGTGCTCATAACCAATTTTTATGAAATATTTGGCATGTTTGAGCGAGCCAAAAGTATACTCAAATGCCATTTTTTTTACATACTCTTGTAGTTAAGAACTCTATGCAACTTTTTAAAACTATTACGTCAAAAAAAAAGGCAACTTTTTTTTTCTCCATACAACGTGACACACCCTAGTGACGCGCCGTCATTGCCGTGCCGCGATGCATGAAAAAGTTGAAGTTACCAAAACAAATAGTAGTGGTCCTAATCAATCAGATGTGTGGCTAGCACGCGCCAGAGATACAGCGTCTATCTATTTTACTTGCGCTCTAGCAATGTAAATTGTCAATGTGCAAGAGAGCACATAATGTATAATAAAAATATACTGTATCGACGGCACGTGCTAGACCCCTGGTCGCGACGTGGCACGTGGCGAGCGAGCTGCCCTTTTGTTTAAGTATCATTCACTAGTATCATATCAATTATATCAACATAAGTAGTCAGCTGATGATATTGAATAATGTAGTGAAAGATAACTTTCCCAAAGAAACGCTTTCATTTACATTTACATTTCATTTCATTTACGGTCAATGCAGTTCGACTTTGGAATAAACTTCCGCAAACCCTCGGAATGTATTTATGTATGTATTTGTATGTAGTGTATTATATTTGAATGCATGATTGCTAAAACCCACCATATGCCACAGAGTAAACTTTTGGAAAATTGAGAAAATGTGATTTTCCAAAAAAATTAATGGAGAGTCATTTTTTTTTTAGCCAATACTTAAATTTTGTATTTAAAGATTGGTATTTTCATAAGAAGCATCTTTATATTATCTTATTATTTATATATTTAAATATAAAGTTCGTGGATATGGTGGCTTTTAACAATCAACAAGGAGGTGGTGTGTTTTTACACACAACTAATGGAAATAAAATAACGTTATTGAACTTTTAAGGTATTATTTTACTTAAAAAATAGTTACAAGACACATAATCAATCATCATCATCAATCTGTGCTGAGGTTGTTGTTGGCCAACCGAGGAGATCATTCCAGAACGATAATTTAGATTCTTCTGTGAAATATTCAGTACACTTTTTCAAATCATCCATTTTCTTTATTTTTATGGGATTTTTTCCGGATGGATAAGCTGACTGTGTGGGCAGAGGTACTGTCAAGTTTTTATTAGTTTTTAAAAGAAGGGTATGTTTAACCACGCTGTTTATAAATTCACCACACTGAACTGGGACTTCACCATCAATTAGTTTGTAAGAAAACTGGTGAAATTTAGATACAGAAAAATCTTGTTTTTGTTGTCTCGGTACTTTTTTATCTTTAGTCTCCATAGACAGAGCAGTCTTTTTGTGAAACTGTGTCCACCATTTTTTTAAATCAATAATATCTTCACCCGTTATGCAGTGAACTGTGAAAAAATCTGCTATCTGGCTCGAGGGTATAATAAGTTCCATAAGCTCATAAGGTGTATAAAG
This sequence comes from Ypsolopha scabrella, assembly GCA_910592155.1. NCBI lineage: Eukaryota > Metazoa > Arthropoda > Insecta > Lepidoptera > Ypsolophidae > Ypsolopha > Ypsolopha scabrella. Next base: position 9,244,608 of record OU342981.1, on the reverse strand, counting down.
TTTCTCTTTTCTACGAAGTGATCTCTTGATAACACCAAATGCCCTGTCGCAAGGTAAGAATGAATGGCCCCGAAGAGGAAAGTAGTGGTCAATTCGTTGGAATTTACCGTTATCAACTAATGCCATACAGAGTCTCACAAAGGTGTTGTTTTTGTTTTGACCACTGCAATTGTCACAAAACAGGGCAAGTTGTTTTACATTGCTACTCACATATTCCTGAATGTAGTTTAGTACAAACGTACTTACTTCATCGGGGCCTTTGTGTGCTTGCCCTTCGTGATAGAGGTAAATTACATTCTTTCCTGTTCTAAGATTATGAATGCAAAATACAGAAACAGTAAGCTGGCGCAAATAGAAGAGCTGCTGTACCGGCACCATTGGTAAACAAATATTTTGAATATAATCAAAACACAACCCAAGATAAGATTCATCAGTCTGGGATCGCTTCTTGGCTGCATCTATTTTAGCATAAAACTTTTTTGCTCTGGCTTTGTGCACAGTTTTTTCTGCAACTGCCACCCTTTTAGCAACATCATTCAAGGTGGGGGATTTTATCTTCAAGTCAAGCTCTTCACAATAGCAGCATGTGTCTACTGCAGGCCGACCAATCCGCAGAGAAAAGTTTTCGCGGAATATTTTATTATAGTATTCATACTTAATTGGAGTAATAGGATTCTCCCGTCATCTTCCTAAACATCTTTCCTGAACATCTTCCTAACAGAAAGTGAAACAGGGAGATAGCAAATCGTTTTTGATGAGTAGTGGCTTTCTTTTACAGGAAACTTGGAAATATGCTGCAAGACTTTGGTTATTTCTTCAATAGGCATTGCGTTTGCTGCTGGAAGTTTGCCTCTTTTATCAACAGGAACCTCACCTTTCACTAACAAGTCTCTGATGCGCTTAATTCTGTCTTTAGTAACAGCAAAAATACTCCATGACAAACCTGACGCCTTTCGTGGCCAATCAGAATATAATAATTGAAGGTCTTTTGTTTCACAGAAGTTTGTTATTCATGATTTGCAAAGACAATCAGCCATTTTCAATCGTTGAAAACGAAGGCTTTCGAAATCTAATGAAGTTTCTTGTGCCTCGCTATAAAATTCCTAGCAGAACAACACTCAGGCGATGGCTTGACAACAAATATGAAGTTCTTTCGGAAACGTTCAAAACTAAGTTGTCTAAAATAGAACACATAACTTTAACAACCGACATTTAGTCCGATACCATGAATATGAAAAGTTTTTTGGGTGTGACTGCGCATTTTGGCATAGACATTGATTTTTGTTCAGTGACACTTGGAGTTTATGAGTTGGACGAAAGGCACACGTCAGAGTATATTACTGATATGCTCTTAAAGGTTTGCCAAGAATGGGGAATCGACCATGAGAAGGTGTCAGCTGTTGTTACCGATAATGCAGCAAACATGGTTAAAGCGATTGAATTAGGGTTTGGTAAAAAAAACATATTCCATGTTTGGCTCACACACTAAATTTAGTGGCTCAAGGCGTTTTAGAGTGCACTGAACTGAATAATATAATTTCTAAAACGAAGGCAATAGTAACTTGGTTCAAACAAAGTTGCATAGCTAGTGACGAATTGCGTAAAGCTACCACCGCGGAGACTAAATTGATACAAGATGTACCCACTCGCTGGAACAGTACTTACTACATGATTCAAAGGTTTTTGGAACTACGAAGTGTTGTGAATGATATTCTTTTTCGTCACAAAAATGCGCCACCAATGCTGAGTGGAACTGAGTTATCTATTATGTCATCAGTTATCCAAGTACTTCGACCTTTGGAAGCGGCAACAAAAGATATATCTGGTGACAAATACTGCACAAGCAGTAAAATCATTCCGTTAGTCCGTTGCATGACTGTGAAAATAAATTCACTTATAATTGAAGAACCTGTTGCCAAAGTGGTGCAAAAGCTTGTTTTAAAAGACATCAACAAAAGGATGGGTGCCATTGAACATGTGAGTGCCCTTGCCATTGCAACTATTTTGGACCCGCGCTTCAAAAGAATGCATTTTAATGATCCGTATGCTGTGATGCGTATGCTGTGTCAAAAATCAAAGAGTCAATAAAAAACAATTTGCAGAACGAAGAAGAAATAGACTCGGATTCCGATAAGTCGGATAGAAATGAAGATAATTTTTCACTTTGGAGCGACCACCACAAATTAGTGACTTGAAATTGGAAATGCAACAAATCGGAAGACTGTCTTTCTGACGAGCTTTCTGTCTATTTGAGAAGCCCAGTTGGGAGATTAAACGAGAACCCTTTGGAAGTCTGGCAAGACATTAAAATTCAGTTTCCAAAATTGTACAAAGTTGCTATAAAATTTTTGACGATTGTTGGCACATCGGTACCGTCAGAAAGGCTGTTTTCAAAAGCATCCCAAGTCTTAAATCAACAAAGAAATAGATTGACGGGCAAAAGATTGCATAAAATTTTATTTTTACAAAGTTTGGAAAAAAGTCATTGGGACATTTAATAAAAACTTAGAGTTCATGAAATGTGTGTTTTCATTTGTTAACTAATTAATTAGATATTCACTTCACTAACATAAACTGTATTTTCTGTCTTTGCTCAATCAAATTTTCAAAACTATAGAAGGTATAGAAAATGAAAAATTCAAAACAACCTCATCATGTATCAAAAAAAAACATAGCTCGAAAAAAACATCGATGTATTTTTTTAATGTCCATCCCTAGTATAACGATAGAAACATTTTTAATAATGTTGCCATCAGTTTGTTGTAAAAAGCCACCATATCCGAGATATGGAGGATTTTTACACTCGACCTGTTTTTTGGAGGCAGGTTTTGGCACGATAGGAGCACGCATAATGGTGTGTTTTTGCAGTCAGTTAACGTATTTAGGTATTAGGATACTAAAACGGTATTTAACTCGTTTTCGATAAAAGTGGCGTATGGTGGGTTTTAGCAATCACGCATTCATTTAAGTAATAGGCTTGAAGAAAATTGTTTTCTTTTTGCACAAATAACAATTATGTGTAAAATTTTCATTTTCCTAATACCATCGGTTGACAGGAAGAAATTTCTTTGCCTTCTGTTATTCTGTGTTCTTATTTTAATTTTCTGTGCAATAAAGTGTTCAATCATTCATTCTTTCTCTAAAACGCATCGTTCCCAAGAGAGGTACCTATTATTAATTGTTTAATGCACCAAACATCAGCATTTTCTATGTAAAGTCGTTTGCAATAGAATCCAACAATCATGTAAACAAATATGGCGGAGTGACATTGACAGCGTATTGTTTATGCCCATAGTGATGTCATAGTGTTCTAATTTAATTTTAATTAAATTTATTTTTCTAATTATTTTAATTTTAAGTCATAGACTATGGCCCATAGTAGGATAGGTACTAAAATAAAACTGACTAAATAGATTAAATATATAAGCCATAGACTATAAAATAAAACTGATTATATATAAAAAAAGTGTTTATTAAAACAAATTTAAATCTTCGTCTTCGTCATCATCACTATCAGAAGTGTCGCCGGTGACCGTAATTATAACATTATTTTTAAGGCCTGTTTCACTACTTGCTGGTAAGCACTAAAGTATGTTCGAGATACCATGATATGGGTGACAGTTCGTAATTTTAACAGCGTTTTTTAACAGCCAATTTTGGTTTTTTGACCGGCGGCGGCGGAGCAGTCCCCGACGAACCTGGCTGCGGCTCGCTCATTATAACCTTAAAAACAAATATAATTTTACACACATACATTTCAGTAATTGTGATCTATTCAAATAATTAGTTACGAGGGCAATACAATATTAAAGTGCGTCTAATAGATTTCCGTTGTAGGTAATAGATCTAAATCATTCTTACCTCCTGATTACTCCTTGAGAAAAAATACCAATCGTATGCTATATCAAAGTCCGTGATGCCGTGCAAAGGTCGTCGTTCCAAGAAAAATATGTCCAGCCAAATCGTAAAGCAAAACAAAAGTCCAAAATGAGAATGCAAAGTCGTAGAAATCGGAAACAGAAAACGGAAACAGAAAACACTAATGCACAGCGAACCCACAGAACAGTGAATGACTGTGAATGACAATTCTAACAAAATGGCCACCTGTCAATTTTTAAAAACTAACCATTATTTTTATGGCTTAGGATACAATCCGTTTTGGTTAATTATATTAAGCTCTTGAAAAAAAATTTTTATTGTATTCATATAATATTAAATTAAAATAATTTATTAAATTCAAAATAAAAGATAACTTCAGATTACGAACAACACTAACTTTTCAATGACTTATAGAGTTCGATGAGTAAAAAACTAAGATGACAGCTTGTCAAATACTTCGAAATTTTTACGTTGCAAATGTTTTAACAAATTTAACTTATAAATACAAGTTAAATCGTGTTGAAGATAATGTGAAAACAATGGTGCGTTCGTTGAAATCAGACTATGTTCATAATTGATCGTCAAATGTATGTGATTACGGAGTAATCGTGACAATTTGGTTTGTTTACATGATTGTTGGATTCTATTGCAAACGACTTTAGGTACGACACGATCTTGAACCTGCCGTTTGTTGTCGTCACGCGCCCCTCCCTGGCAACTTTTATAGGGTTCTCTGGAACGACAAATGTGTTATCAACTTAACAGTTGTAGGAAGGAGTGTGTTAAATAGGTGCAAAATTAAAGTGTTGCTAACCGTACGAGGTTCCTCGTACAAATACGAGAATTGTGGTCTTCCGTACGAGAATACTATCAGCCTCGTACAATCGATGATGGATGAAATTATTAAAAGTGCATGGATATTTTAAACAGGAAAAAATTCAGATATTATGGCGGCGTTTATTATATTAAAAAATAAAAACATTTTAATTTCAGAAATACGGGCCTTCTACAGCTGTATACGAATATTTTCTTTGCCCGCATAAAAAAAAAACGTTCTACTCTGTGGTAACAAACAAACGATGATATTGACACGTCAAACATAACCGCATGTGTTGTTTGTTATTTTCGTAACGTAGTTAATATAGATTTTTTTGGCTTTTTGTTAAATTTTACTTCTTCACAACAGTCCTTTGATATTGCGACAACTACCTTCGCTTTGAACCCTGAATAAGATCTTGATAACCACTTCAACGACCGCTAGAACTGAAATGGGACTTTTTTGTGTTTTTCTTGTGGTATTTGTGTGCTCATTTCTTCACTATAGATACAGTCTGTCAAAAAAGTGTTGAAATTAATATTTGTGAAACTATTTTTCTTTCGCCTGGTTACACCAAACAAACAAGTACAAAATCTGTTAAATCGAGTTCACCGCGTTGTTATTTCATAAATATATTACCTAAATTATACTACTTCAACGTTTAAAGTTCAATAAAGTTAGTTAAAGTTTCATTTTCATTTCAACACTTTTTTGATAGACTATACTTGTATAGAACATACATAATTAATTTATGTTATGGCAACACCAATAAAAAACTCCCTCTTCTCCGTCGTCATTCAGTACGACTGTTTCATTTTGTGGCTTCTCTTAGTAAATAATTTCAAATAATACATAAATGTGATTTATAGTGGCTTTAATAGTGTCACAATAATTTTGGTGCCGAAAACTTTCAGTGTAATCGTTATCTCCGCTGTGCGTTGACGGATAATTGTGCAATTTTCATCGCAAATTTTGCGGTGGTGTGCTCCATCATTGGAGAAGCCGACGCCATTTTTCTTCATTTCCGGTGAAGTTCGACGTCCATTGCGTGTTTACGCGTCTGACAGCGCATCCAGCGTTCCGAATTTATTGTCGGATGGATAGTAGCCGTCGGGCAGCACTGTACTGCGCGCGCAAATTGTGCTGCGTGAACGCACCTTCGTCTATCTTGGCTATGCGCCGTCTTTGACATTTGGATAAACGTCGTCATATTTTCTTCGAAGGAATTTTACGTTATTACAAGCACAATTGCTGATTGATGAATTGTTCAACAATAAAAGAACTATTTGGAGGTTCTAAGGAATCGGTTTATACTGAAAGTAGTGATAATTCAATCTCGGACGCAGAAAACGAGCAAATATCGGTCATCATGGGAAGGACTGTACAATATTTACCGTCAATTTAAGGGGTGAGGGAGGGTTGGGGGGGATCATCCATCCCCCTTAATCTGGTGTCACGAAATTCCATAATTCCTGCAAAAAATTTAAATGAAGTTTTGAGGTTATGTTCATGGACTTGGTGAAATTTCGTCCATATTTTAGGTTTTCATTGAAAGAGTCGGACCTCTGGCACTCGCCGGCCGCTGCCGCGGCACGCTGCGCTCGGCTCGTGTATGGGAAAACGTGTTACCTTTATGGCTTCGCGTACTGGTTCGATCATAACTTCACTTTTTTATTACACATCACTAGATTAGTGACCAAAAGTTACTTCAGCAACTGCTCCGGTGCTGCGGGAAGAGCAACCCCTTCGCCCTTGCGTAACAAAGTGCAGGCACCCATGCTCACCTCCGCAGCTTCGGCTTGCTGGTCGCGCGACCAGCCTCAGCCGCTACGGCTCGCACGGTTGCCTGCACTTTATTACAGCGGGCGGGGGCTGCCCTCCCTCCGCACCTCCGGCTTTTTATATACACTCTAGGGGTAGTAGCCAAAAGACTGTATAGAGTCGGGGTGCTCTGAGTCGGTTTTTGAAGTGTGTTAACCTACCAGTACAGAAGTCACTCTCTCAATAGCTAAGAAAATTTTGAAAAATATTGATTGTATTTTGTTACCGATTTTATACGTAAACTAGTATAGAGCAAGCTTTCACACCCCGTTAAAAAGAACGTATTTCCGCCACAGATTACGAAATCTGCTAAAATGTCTAAAATAATTGTCAAAATAATGGAAATTTAAGAAAATTCTAAAAATCGTATCTGGAAAACTATCGAGTTTCGTGACGCGAAAATTCGTGCATAGCCTTCTTAAACAAAGATCTATATGCTAAAAAAACCTTTAAATCGACGGTAAATATTGTACAGCTGAGCCCATTTGGAAAACATCAAGACATCATTATTATACTCCCTTTTAACTCTTGCAGTTTTATATTAGTGTTAAACAATAAACTATTCTTCTTTTCTAAGCTATAGATAACATACTACCCAAAAAAACTTTGACAAGTGATTGGGATATTGCTCCTTCATCATCTTCAAGTGAAGTACACGTTCAAACACCTCTTAATGTAAGTATGGATGGACAAACATCTCTTAGATGTATGAACAAAAAAATCCTAAATTTATAACTTGAATTCCTGTTTCTCGCTGATGCTGCTGAACAGTATGAAAGTACACTTCTTATGAATAGATCAGTTAATATTATAGTAAAACTAAGTAAAAAAGACAAAAGTACCAACTTTCAGGCTCGTCAAATCCAAAAAGTGGTGCCATCACTCAAGTCACTTACCTGGTAGTGAGGAGAGTCCCTCCACATCACCATCATTGTTTGGAACATCCGAATTTGATTCCACTTCATCTTCTAATGTTAGCAATGATTATGAAAAACTAGGAAGAAAACATCTGATGAAAATGATAAAAAATAAGCCTAAAATATATTTAGGTCTACCTAAAAAATTTTGGTAGGTTATTGAATTTATTGCACAGCAATATTCATGTCTGGCTCTACATTATAATAGTAACATTATTTAAAATAAAAAATAATGACACTTTTGTAAGAATAAGTGATGAATTTGAAAGGTCAACCATCAGAATGGTATTTGTCTTGGTTTTAGCTACATATTTTCAAAATTTTATTTATTTACCAGCACCAACAGTAATAAAAAAAATTGCCTCTCGTTTTCAAAATCAGGTACTCAAATGTTCAATGTATAATAGACTGTTTTGAAATACAAATTGAAAAACCAAGTGGTTCAGTAAGACAAGCACAGACTTGGTCGCAATATAAATCGTGCAATACAGTCAAATACTTGATTGGATGTACACTAGCTGGATTTATTTCATTTATATCCAAAGGGTATGGTGTGAGAATATCAGACAATGCTATCACGGAGAAAAGTAAATTAATAGATATTCTACCTGCAAACGCTATCATCTTGGCAGAGAGGGGGTTCAAAGAAATAGAAGCATTGCTAAGCACCAAAAATATTATGATTCTTCGTCCTCCTAGTGTATTTCACAATAAAAGCATGACTTTGAAGAAGAACAAAAGAAGTTTTTCAGACCAAAGTAATTGCGAGTTTAAGAGTGCATGTAGAGCGAGTAATCAAAAGAGTGAGGGAGTTTCACATGCTTAAACCCCATTCTGTTGTAAATAGTAAACATTTAAAATATTTAGATGAAATAGTTATTATTGCATGTGGTTTGATAAATCTACAGGATACTATTATAAAAGAATACCAAATAAACTCTCATCTTCTTCTCTATCTCTTTACATATAAAATACAACGTATGTCTGTCTGTCTGTTTGTCTGTCTGTCTATCTGTCTGTTCGTTCGTTAACTTAAGAACCACTTACATTTTGACGCAATTTTCACTGAAAGATAAAGCATTTCTTAGAGAAGGTTTTAGGCTATGTATCATAACATCACGCAATGACAAAAGGGAGCAGCGCAATGAGAATTTTAGTGACACTACGTGGAATGTTCGCCGTTGCAAAGTCGAATGTAATCTGTTAGTCGTGGGGTCAAATCCAACACTGAGTAATTCTTTTTTTGTTATTATATATGGGCATTGATATGATTTTTAAAAGATTTTCACTGTAACGTGAAATAAATATAGGTATATATTTGCTTTTGTAAGCTTTTCACTGAATTTAATCCACATTACGAACAATAAACTAAATATTTTTGAGCATGGTATAAGAAAACAAGGTATGCTCTTCGAGAGCACTAGACGACGCCATCATGTAATTACTTTGGGAATCAGCCAATCACTGTGTTTATGAGTGTGTGACAACACAAGCTCATAAAAACGGCGTCTTGTTGCGTGGAAGGGTAGGGGCTAATATCAAACTAGCGCACCCTTAAAGAAAGTACTCGTGATCAGCACGCGACGACCGACCAATAGCACGAGTCCAGATGCCTTGGCAGGATAGTAGTGGAATGAATTGTTATTTTCATGTTAGTAATATTGTTTAATATATATAGGTATAATATAAATGTTACACTGTTAAAATAGTACATTACGATACGAGAGCGATAAAACGTTTTCTGACAAGTGTGAGTTTGCGGCACGAGCCGAAGGTGAGTGCTGCAATCACACGAGTCGAGAAAAAGTTTCTCGCACGAGTATCGTATAATATTTTATAGCAAAAGTGCGGAAAATGCCGACTTTACGCAAGCGCAGCGTGCGTAAAGTGGTCATTTTACGCACGGTGTGCTATAAAAGGATGTAAAATGTTGTTATAATAAATTGTTATGTCAACGTTCGTGAGCGGCACGAAACCAACTGAATTTTGTACATGATTTTACAAGTTGTTTGATTATGTGTCGCTATAATCTGACTAAAGATTTCCATCTACAGTGAGCCTGACACACCTCTTGCTAATTTAAGCTTGAAAAAGTGACTACAGCCAGGTTTAAGTATAAACACAATACTATGATATAATAAATGAGTTTTTAATATATCAGTATCAGTTCGATCTGACAACAGATTTCAATCTTCAATGACCCTGACACACCTCTTGCAAACTTTTAACCAACTTCAAAAAAGATAAGGTTCTCAATTTTACTGACTCCATGGCTCCGACATTTCTAAGCCGATTTGTGCGATTATTATTTTGTTTGGAAAGTTGTGCTTTCAAGTAGGTCCGACTTTAATTTTATCTTGATCTAATGATGGTCTTCAGATAGGCAGTGGAACTTCTCAATGATATTTCTCGGTTCATTAGTTTCGGAAATAAGGGGGGGGGGGGGGACATGCATTTTTTGTGGTTTGTCAAAGATTTTTCGAAATCGGTGCTAGTAAATATAGTAAAAGTACGAGTGCTGCTATTTATGTATCCGAAATAACAAAGTGAAACAAACATATAGCATTTATTATGGTTTATTGCTTTTCAAAATATTCGCCATGATGATCGATGCCCTTTTGCATACGTTGGAACCAATTTTCGTAGCACTTTTTCCATTTGGATTGAGACATCTCCAAAACGTGCATTTGAACGCATCAACAGCCTCTTCACGGCTCGATAATCGTTGACCACGTAATTTATTCTTCACGATTGGGAATAAATAGAAGTCATTAGGGGCCAAGTCGGGGCTGTAAAACGGATGACCCGTTAATTCGATCTTTTGACTTTCCAAATACCGAGTTGTTTCAGCCAATGTGTGGCTTCTAGCATTTTCACGATGAAGAAGGATTCTGCGTTGCCGGTTGTTCTTTCTTATTTCTTCAAAGACTTCTGGTAAACAAATGGTCGTGTACCATTCAGAATTTACCGTTTTACGATCCTCTAGTGGTACTGTAGCCATATGTTCATATACCAAGAAAACAAGCTTGTAGCTTTTAGGTACTATGGAACACTAATAACAAACTTAGTAAGGGCACTACTCAATATTTTTGGAAAAATGTTTACTTGCTTCAGCCCGGAATTTTTCTAGTACTGCAGTGTCTCTTAATCCCATTTTAATACGCTTGGTTTTAAATATTTCCTTGCATTGCACTACTTCTTGACGAGCAGAAGTCAAATTGTGTTCAAGCCAATAGCACTGCACGCTGGTCGGTGATGGTTCGGGCTAGGGAACGGTTCGCAAAATACCGGTTCATAAAGGTTTTTAACCAGGTTTTTTCAAAACCACTCGCTCCGAGCAGAACCTATTCGCGAGCGTTATTGCCGCTGGGATTAACCTGGTTAATTCCAAGTGACCTCCGCGTGCTACGTCGCTCCGCCCATATTCCATCTCGCTTGTTTTTTGTACGAGTTATGACCTGTTTACATTTTGAAGAAATCAATCGTGCGTACGCGTGTCAATCTACTTATATTTTGTTTGTTTATTTATGTGGACGCTTTCCTAAATTCATCTGGATTACATTTAATCTAATTTAAAATGGGCCGCAAAAAGAGTAATGATGTTCATAATTACTTTCAATATAGTCCGGAAAACAAAACATCGACATGTGTGAAGTGTAGAAAAGTTCTTCAGGTAAGTTTTTGATTTAATTAGGTTTTTGACACTTAGAATACGTAGGTAGATATAAGTAAATATCATAGATGTGTTCCACAATATTTAATTGGTACGAGGCAAAAATGTAAGAAGTACTGTCAATTTTAGACAAAATATGAATTTGTGTTTTTCCTTTATACCTACATGGCTTAATCCATCCATCCATCCATCAGCCCGTGTTCGTCTACTGCTGGACAAATTCCAAACTTCCCAAATTTCGCCACTCATGTCGGTCCTCCGTCCTCCTCATCCAGTCGCCGACATGACTTAATAAGTAGAATGAAATAATATAGGTACACAGGATGTTCTTCTGGGCTCTTCAATGTGGTTGAATATTTGCGTAATTGAACAAATTAGGTAACGATTTTTGCATTAATAAGGCGCCTAGGCTCGCCACCAGCGTTTTAGTACAAAATTTGATAGCCCGTTTCTCTGTTGATTTTCGTTATAGAACAGAAATAATTATACTTGTGCTTAGTCCGAGATACGTATACTATGTAGTTTCACAATGTTTGCATTGTTTATCCGCATATTTAAAGCTTCTTGAACGCTTTTTGAAGCAAAAAACACTGGAAATACTCCATCTGTCAATCATTCACATTTTTTGCGCCGTTAAATCTGCAACGCCGAGAAAAAATATTTCAATTTATCGTTTATAAACGATAGATTAGATAGATCGATCTCACTATAGTGAGAGTTTAGGGTGCAAAACTGACGAAAAGGAAAGTGGAAAAAGATAAATAAGACGAAAAATTAGGAAGTTGGAGACAAATCTCTCAAAAGAAAAGCCTTCCCAAGAAGGCAGGCATTTCTGACTTCCTGACCTTATAACAGGATAATATTATGGTTGGGTTGTTATTATGGACGAAATTGGTAAGTAAAAACGTATGCTTCCACTTTTAGATGATAATGAGTGATATTTACGCATTTACTCTCTGTCTGACAAACCAATATAACCTCAAAAGTTTTATTTCTTCCTGCATAGGTAACTTGTGGTACAAGTTCCAGCAGGCATCCCGGTGGGGTGGCTATGGTATAAACAGTCAATGAATGTTTCGTTGAGTGTCATACAATAATATACTCTTCCTGCGTAGGTAACTTGTTGTACAAGTTCCAGCAGGCATCCCGGTGGGGTGGCTATGGTATAAACAGTCAATGAATGTTTCGCTGAGTGTTATACAATAATATACTTATCAATTATTTAAAAGATCGGTGACCTTAATGTCTATTTCCACAGATAATATAATACCCTAGTACTGTTTCTCAAGGTTAGGTTAAACTTATGTCCATGTTTTTATATATCTAAAGCTAGTAGCTTATGATATATACAGTGATAGATTTGACACATAAAACTGCTTTAAGTCCATGGACGTGTTACGGCAAGTACTCCGGTGGAGTAGTTTTTTAAAAAACAATGACGGTTTCGTTAAGTGTTATATACACCAATTCTTTAAGAGGTTGGTGACCTTAATATGTATGTCTCAAGTTTAGGTTAAACTTATGTCCATGTTTTATATAAGTATCTGGTAGCTCACATATTAAACTGTTTTTATTCAATGGATATATATCTTCTGATAAATACACTGACATTTTCAAGAGAATGAAAAATATATTAACTGAAGGATTTGACACCAAAAAATATTACTTTGCCCCACGCTCACAGGCCCCAACCCTGAACAATGAACTGGTAGGATTGCTTGAAGACGCTATCAAGTCAAGTGACAACAGAATTAAGGAGCATCAACAACAACAGTTGTTCATGGACGGATAAAACTGAGCATTGTGTTGCCAGTTATTTTGAATACAATCCAATCAACAATTCCAGAAAACAGCTTATTTCTCGTAGTCTGAACAAAAATCTGGTTAATACCATAGATGAGAACAAACGTAACAAAATTCATAATTAGAGAAAATTTTGAAAATATGGTCAAGTGTGCATCACACTGCAAAATAGTACTCAAGGGTACGACTCTCTGCTCGACCAGCATGACCACAGGGAGACTACTGAGTACGTACCTCCTTACTCGAACCAGTCGAAATCCTAAAAACAAGGGGGGGGGGGACAAATACCAGAAGAGCTCAGCGAGACCTGCGTAGCAGCAACGTCCGCCAGGTCTACCACCAAAACCTTATCAACTGAAGTTTGTAAAACAGTCTTAAGAAAGGTAAATAATGCTGCTGGCAGACCCAGATTTTATAAAAAATGTTGGAAGATGACTAATTAATGACTTTTACTATATTCTCCTGGATTAATGGATACAAAATATGTTACTAGCACTCCTATACGGTCAATAGCTGCAAAAAATTTTGGCTTATCAGGGTCTGATATGGCTATCATAACAGATGAAATTCAGAAGTTATTGAAACTGGGTGTCTTTTCAAGATATGAACCTGTGGAGGGACAGTTCTTGTCTAGGTCATTTATAATAGGTACTGAAACCCATATAGATTTTTCATAAATTTTAAATCTCTGAATAAGCACATTATAGCTGAACATTTCAAAGTCAAAAATGTTAGGACACTTCGTAAAATCATGTGATTTTATGTGTGCTATTGACATGAATAATGCAGTTTACAACTTAATTCCAATGGGCGATGATAAAAAATATATTTGCTTTATTTCTCTAAATATCACATATGAGTTCAGCTATACATATGCCATTTGGTCTCTATACTGGTCAATTAACATTTACAAATTATAAATTTTATTAAAGCCAATTTTAAGTTTAATACAAAATATCCGTCATATATACTCAGAGGATATGCAACATGTACTGCAGATTTTTACTCAGAATGCTTAAAGAGCTGTCAGATGACAATAAAACTTTTGACAATAAATATCTTGGGTTATAAAATAGGGAAATAAGTTGCCTGATCCCTTTTCAGACTGTTGAATACTTAGAATATGTTATCAATTAAAATGACATGACATGATCAATTAAGAAAAGAAAACATGTATTATATATATTATATTTGTATATATCACAGATGATTAATAATAAATTTATAAAATGAATCAGTGTTCAATAAGAGACTTCACAAAATTAATTAGAACACTAGTAGCTACTTGCCCTCCTGTATCCTATGGCTACTTATATACCAAAATATTTGAAAGACAAAAGCTTTGAATAAAACTAATAATGTTTTCGATGCTCAATCTTATGGTAGTCTAGACAAATTAATATACCAAAAAATTCTGTAAGACAATGGGCTGGGGTATATTATATTGTTAGGGTAAAACATTAAAATTTGAAGCTGGAACATGGAAAAACCCGTTGAAGAGGTGCCCAACTATCAGGCCAGAAAAAGAAAATCAACGGACGGACCAAACAGTCGGACTACAGCCAAAAAGAAAAGGTCAGTAATTTCGAGCATTTTGCACCATTTTGACAGCCTAGGGTTGTACATACAAGTCGTGTTTTTATTATTTATTTACTATAATTCGGTTATAATACGATGAGCTCTGACAGATGACGACAATTCTGAAACGATTTCATTAGTTTAGATAAATATGGTCCTTATAATTTTTGACAGGTACTTACTGTTGTGATTAATAAAAGTGAATTATACGTGTTATAGAATTATAAATTATATCTTGATGAATTTTTGCCAATGAAATTTTGCAGAGCTGTCAGATAATAATCGTATAGTAACCGAAATATAGTGTGCACTACTATTTTTTTGTAGAAGTTGCCGATTTGTTTAAAATACAAAATAAATCCATATTGTAAAAATGCACAGAATGTGTTAAATGAAGCGTATTTTAAGCAAATTACATAAATGTTCATGGAACGCTTATATTGTGTCTGACAGTTTTTAACTTATTTTAACATAGAGATGTATCTTTTTCAGATACTCCTGTACGACTGTACCGGAAAGATACCCATGTAGACATAATAGTGAGGCCTATTTATAAGTGCATTAATATGACTATGCAAGATGTAAAATAATGTAGTAAACATATAATGTAGTAAACATTATTTTAGTTTAGCTCAGACAAAAAATATCAAGACGATTTTATTATAAAATATTGCAAAACGAAAGACCCTGCACGTAAAAGAGTGTACAATGGAAGAGGTAAACCTAAAACTCTAAGTATCATTTATACTGTACGAAAAATTAACGGAAATGTAATACCAGTATGCCGAAACTTTTTTTTGAGGGCATTTATCTATCAAAAAGGGCAGAGTAATAGGTGTGCTAAAAAGATTCAAAGAAACTGGCAAGATGGCTGTGGAAAAACGTGGTGGCGATAGGAAGTCTGCAAAAAATACGGGTATGAGAGAAGCAGTCGTAACATTTATACAAAAATACAAAGGCAATTCATTACTGTCGATCTAAAAGCCGACGTATTTACTTGCCTTTGGAATTATCTATTGCACAAAGCATGTAAAAGAACACGCAACCTATGATTTTTGCAAGGAGTCTTATTTTAGAAAGATTTTCAGGACAAGATTCAATATAGGTGTTACGAACAGAATGTAGATGTAAGCAATTTATTGATTTATTTGTGTATTAAACGGTATCGAGCCTACAGAGGCAGGACAGCGCGCGGGGAAGGCACGCCACCTCTACCGCACCCCCCTCGCGTTTCCCCGCGGGCCGATGCACCGACCGGCGACCGACCCGCGTCGGTCAGCCATCTTGTTTATCCAGTGTTGTGCTTGAAGTCTATGGGTGCGCTCGCGCGCGTGGTCCTAGCACCCTGCCACGTGCTCGACGCCAAAAACACTAAAAGGTCTTTTATTTTCCGCAAAGTGCATCGCCAACATTGGCCCTTCGACCGGATCACTGTGTTTATTGAACTAGTTTTTTGTGGAAACCTAAACCTGTATGCAGGGATGTCGCTGTTTCGCACACCCATCAAGGGTATGAAGACACGCAGCAAGACTGCAGCGGAACAGATGGCTAACGATAAAGAAGACTGTGAAAAAGAAGTGCGTCGTAGTAAGTCAAAATCAGAAAAAAGCGCCACCACCTCACGTTCGTCTACAGCTGCACGAAAAAAGCTGGAATTCGAAGCTGCCCAAAGGCAAGCACAAATTGATTTGGAGTTGGCCCAGAGTAAAGCTCAGATTGAAAAAGAGCTTATCTCGAAAAAGCTCGATGCCGACTTGGCGGAATTAGAAGAAGCAAGCGACGGAAGAAGCTCGCTGGGAATAAGCCGTGTCCACGCGTGGTTTGAAGAGAATCGTCAGCATGATTCACCCGGTGTCTGCGATCCTGAAGGAAGCAAGGCCACGTTTAATATAACCGGCGCGCACACGCCGCAACACGACGGGCACCCGTACCCGCCGCACACCCACTGTGTGCTGCAACACGACGCGCACCCGCCGCAAAACAGCGTGCACACGCCGCAACAACACAGCAATGTCGCGCCGACGTACCTTCTAGATAAAGATCGAGTCCTACACGACGAATATACGCCCTACAGAAGTGACAATCTCGCCGCCCGGCCAGATACCTACACCGGCGAGCGCGTAGTGAATAACGAGATTTATACCTACTCCGGCGAACAAGCGCATGCCTGTACCCACGGCGGCACTCACCTCTGTGGCGCCCCCCGTAGCAACAACGGCGATAGTGGCATGAGAGAATTAGCGGATGTTTTGAAGCAACTCATACCTAAACCGGAAGCTGAAAGAAGCATGCTGGCTCGACTTGCCACAACAAAAGACTTGCCCAGCTTCGAGGGCGATCCCCTGGAATGGATACAATTTAAGGAGGCATTTCGTGAATCTACGAAGCTATGTAACTACAGTGATGCTGAAAATGTATGGCGCCTGAGAAAATGCCTACGTGGGGAAGCAAAGAAGGCCGCCGCCGCGCTGCTAATAGGAAGCACTACTGCACAATCCGTTATGGACACGTTAGAATTGAGCTTTGGCCGCCCAGAATGTGTTATAAACAAAATAGTGGCTCAACTCAAGAAAACCAACCCCTTACCTACCGCGTACCACACCGAGATTGTACCATTCTCCGTAATAATAAAGAATTACGTGGCCGCTGTAAAAGCTACGAGACTGATCGAGTACATTCAAAGCCCCGAGTTAACAACAAACGTTTTGAATAAACTGCCACCTGCACTGATAAACAAATGGGCAGAATGGGTATACGAACGGAGAAGCAGTAGCTTACCTAAACTCGAGTTATTATCAGAATTTCTAAACAAAGAAGCTTTAATAGCCGCTTCATCAAACATCACGTACATAAACGGTCAGGAAAAGAAGAAATCATACGACAATCCGAAAGGTCATATTCACACCGTGTTAGAGTGCGACAGCGATACATCATCGCCCGGCGACAAATGTAAGTTTTGTCGCGTCACACCGTCACACCCGCTAGAATATTGCGGCAAGTTCAAACGCGCCATGAAACGCGACCGATGGCGATTTGTTCGTACGAACAAGCGCTGCTACAAGTGTCTTGGCGCGCGGCATCCCGACCCCTCATCGTGCCGCGCCTCCGACTGTAACGAGTGTGGACATCCACATCATCAACTATTACATTGGACGAAGCCTACAGCGACGGAGCCGCCGCCGGCGGCAACACGATCGGTCGCGCCCCACGCGGTGGTGGCCCAGCGAGACGTCACGCCCCGGGCGGAACATCGTCGAGTTAACGCGCCCCGTGCGGCGCCCCCGCCGCCACCCGCGCCGCCGACTAATGTCGACGGAGATTCGCGACCTCACGAAACCGTGACCCACGCGAGTGCGTCTAATGCTAATGTGCCAGTGAAAGTGTTCCTAAAAGTTGTGCCTATCACGTTACACGGTCCAAATAACAAAAGTGTTCACACGCACGCGTTGTTAGATGACGGCGCTACGGTAACATTGTGTGCCGCGGATATTGCTGATCAGGTGGGACTACACGGCGAGACTGTAACGATGCGCGCCCACAGTGCATGGACCTCCGGTGAGCTGGTATGCCAAACGGAAACCGTAAGTTTTGATATTTCTAATAGTGATGGTGAACGATTTAATTTACGTGCTCGTAAAATGAAAGAACTTAACTTGCCCGTACAACCTGTGTCCAATATAGACTTTAGTAAATATCCTCATCTCGATCAAAATTATAACTTTTGCAAGTGTGACGCGCAACCCAAGTTATTAATTGGGCAAGACAATTACAATATTATTGCGCCTATCATGTGTATCGGAGGCAAACGAAACGAACCGTATGTTACTAAAACGCCACTAGGATGGTGCGTACATGGCGGCGTAAATAAGTTCATATCAGCTGATAAGCTGCACGGCACTCGCGCGCAGACTTGCGGCGAGTGTAGCACGAATTTATTAGATGTCGGTGCAAATGAATTTGATTTTTTGTTTGTGAATACTTATGCTAACAGTGATGATAGCCCACAACGCGTCCGCTGCTGTGATGAGTGTTTAGAATTGCATGAATTTGTGCGTCAGTCTTTTTCTTTGGACTCTATAGGTATATCAAATAAACCACGACAGAATGCGGACGAGTTGCGTGCTATCACCATATTAAATAAAACATGTGAGCTTATTGATAACCAATGGTTTGTTGGATTACCGTGGAAATATGATGACTTTGTTATGCCAGACTCTTATCAGAATGCTTATAGTCGTTTAAAATCTGTCGAACGAAAGATGGCCGCTAGCAAAACTTACGCGTCACGTTACCAGGACCGCATTCAGCACTTGTTCACAAATAATTACGCTAGAAAGCTAAACGAGGAGGAGTCTAGTGACCATGTTTGGTACCTACCGCATTTCGGGGTCGATAACCCCAATAAAAAAAAATTGCGTTTAGTTTTCGATGCGAAATCGAAAGTACAGGGTTATTCTCTAAATGATTTTTTATTGCAAGGACCAGACTTGTTGCAATCTTTATTTGGGATTATGTTCAGGTTCAGGGAGAATAAGATAGGAGTCGTGGGAGACATAAAGGACATGTTTTTAAGGATAAAAATTATTGATAAAGATCAACACGCTCTCCGATTTTTGTTCGGTGAAGAAAAATACGTCATGACTTCTCTAATATTTGGCGCGAATTGTTCGCCATTTATCGCACAGTTTATAAAAAATAAAAATCCGTCTGAGTATGCAAAACTTTATCCGTCAGCTGTCAACGCTGTTTGCAAACAGCACTATATGGACGATTATATCGATAGTTTGCCTAACGTGGAAACCGCGAAGCGTATTATTGAAGAAGTGTCGTACATTCACCAACAAGGTGGATTTGAAATACGCAACTGGGCCAGTAACTGGGCTGTCCTACAGAACGCGCCAAAGGAGGCACTGAGTGACAAGTCTTGTTGCGCTCTCGACCAGGATTTGAGTCAGGCTGAACGGACGCTCGGTTTGTTATGGTTCCCAGCTAGTGATGAGCTAGGTTTCGATTTATCATTGAAACGTATTTCGAACGATATTTTGAATTTAAATCGAAAACCTACCAAACGCGAAATGTTGCGCATTATTATGTCGGTTTTTGATATTCACGGCTTTCTTGGTCCATTCACTATTAAGGCAAAAATATTAATGCAGAAGACCTGGAAAACTGACCTGGAATGGGATCAAGAATTACCTGAGGATTTATTCATTATTTTCTCAGAATGGCTAAAGCAGCTGAAAGCTATAAGAGACATACGCATCCCTAGGTACTTTTTTCATAACAAACAGGCCCTCTCCATATCTGTTGATAGCGTGAACGATACGTTGGAGTTACATGTTTTCTGCGACGCTTCGCCAAGTGCCTACACCGCTGTCGCGTACTGGCGTGTGAAGCTGGGTCAAAAATACCTAGTTTCGTTCATAGCAAGTAAAAGCCGCGTCGCGCCGACGAAAATTGTCACGATACCTCGACTTGAGTTGCAAGGTGCACTATTAGGCTGTCGCTTGGCTGAAATTATAAAAAATGAACATAGGCTGAAGCCAATACGTACATTCTTCTGGACAGATTCAACCACAGTTCTACATTGGATCAGAAACGAAAGTAGAAACTACAAAGTTTTCATTGCGAACAGGCTCGGTGAAATTGATGACTTGAGTAGAGTGCGGGAATGGCATTATGTTCCTACCGATCTGAACGTCGCCGACCTCGCTACAAAGAGTAAAGACTATGACCTGAAAAGTGATTGTGACTGGTTTGTCGGACCATCCTTCCTACACGATGACACGAAGAACTGGCCGCAGGAACCTGTAACAGGAAGAAAAGAGATTACTGATGAAATATTGGAAAAAATAAATATCATAAATGAAAATAGTAACAGCTTGCACAATTTACCTGTGCCGGATCCTACGCGGTTCTCCAGATGGGTGCGACTCCTCCGTGCAACTGCTACTGTACTATTGTTTATAGAAAAATGTAAAAAGAAGAAAATAAATAGGCTTACCGTTGAGTTGATGACACGAGCTGAAACATTGTTGCTTCAGCACTCACAACTTACTAGTTTTCCTTGTGACATCTTACTATTGCAGCAAGGAAAAATGCTAAAAGGTGACAGTCGGCTCCGTACTCTAACGCCCGTTCTAGATGAGCAAGGATTATTACGCGTGAGTGGAAGAATCGGTGCCGCAAAAGACGTTGGAACGTCTATGAAATCACCCGTCATCCTAGATGGGCACAACCACGTGGCTCGACTGATTGTTAAAGAATATCATATCCGCGCCGCGCATGGGAGCCACGAGCTAGTAGTTAATGAACTGCGACAAAAATACTGGCTATTGGGTCTTCGACCTACTGTCCGCACCATTGCGGCACAGTGCATGTTCTGTCGCATAAGAAAGGCCAACCCTAAACCACCACGACTTGGAGACTTACCTGAAAATAGGCTCATCCATCACCAAAGGCCGTTTACCATAACCGGTGTTGATGTTTTTGGACCAATAGAGGTTACGGTCGGGAGATCTAGACCAAAACGTTACGGCGTTTTATTCACATGCTTGTCAGTCCGAGCAGTACATATTGAAATTGTGCCATCCCTTACTGCCGATTCCCTTATAATGGCATTGCGCCGAATGGCTGCCCGCAGAGGCTGGCCGACTATCATTTATTCCGACAACGGCACTAATATGCGTGGAGCTGAAACAGAACTCAAATCGGCATATCAAGCTCTTGACAAAAGCGTCGTCATGAGCGAGGCTCTTAACAAAGGGGTCTCTTGGAGCTTCCTTCCTCCGGCTAGCCCACATATGGCAGGATGTTGGGAACGTCTTGTGCGAAGTGTAAAAACTGCCTTCAAGGTAGTTCTTAAAGCAAGAGCCCCACACGAGGAAACTTTGGCAACACTCTTGGCTGAGGTTGAAAACTTGGTAAACAGTAGACCACTGACTCACGTGTCTGTAGACCATCGAGACAATGAGACGCTGACCCCTAACCATTTTCTGAAAAATGTAAAGAAGAATCTGGCAAAGAAATAAAAAAAACTTGTTACATTCATTCTATCAATCCCTATTTCAAACGCCGCTGCTGAACGGGTTTTTAGCGTAGTAAATGAACTGTGGTCAAAAAGTCGCAATCGGCTGAACGAAACACATGTAAAATTTGAAATACAAGTTTGCACGAATTTCAATTACACATGTAAAGAATTCTATGATTTTATTGTTTGTAATCAAAAGGCACTACAAGCTGCTCGCAGTGTAAAAAAATACAACTTTAAATAAAAGTTTTTTTTTTATTTTTATTCTTTTTTATTACCTCCCGGATTTCTGATCAACTGAGTTGGCAACCCTAACTGTACAAGTTGTTCGCTCAGTTCCGCCGCCAGTGCTGCTGTTGCTATCTACTGTAGGTTGCTGCTTCAAGCTGCGAATCCACTGTCTTCAGATAATGTTAGTAAGTTCTATTTACGTTTTTAATTTCCTTATTGCGTGTATTTTTCATTTGATTGGTGACGGCACCCCTTATTCATAAGGTATAAAAAGACATATTTATGATTAATCATTATCCTAGTCAGCCTCCACATCTCACCTAATTTAATGTTTCAGTTTTAGTATTCATTTACGTTATCAATTAACATTGTAGGCAGGTTTTTTGTGGTATGTAAAATAAGTTATTGAATTTGTATCATTTTCAGGTCGGACTCTGAGTACTATAATAGCAGGAAGTCGGTAGCAAAGGAGAGGAGCCAGTTTGATACGGACGACGAGGTAGCGTTTGTGGGGTATGTTTTTTTCCCTATATTATTACAATACTAGGTCATTGAGTATTTTGTGAGTTCTTTGATCGTTTTGGATCTCGTTTTAAGCTATCAGGCTTTACAGATTCGATCACCCTAGGACCTGATCGATCGTGAGATGGGACGATCTGTCTACTTTTGTACATCTTTGCTATCCATGTTTCAATTTTTTTTTTATAATTATTATAAAGAGCAAAAAAAATAATAATAATTTCTTTTTCGAAATTGACCAAAAGGATTACTGAACCTAGTTCTTGATCACTAACCGAGTCTCCAGTGTGAATTTGGTCGGTTGATTTAATTTCACCTTAAATGCATGGGCGTTTCTTTGCAAAACAAGTATTTTTTTCTATTTTAGGAACCGAAAGAAAACGAGCCCCCAGGCAACAAGTACAAAGCGGGACGTAGACTCAGACAACGAGTCGACGACAGTTCAGAGGTCAGTATCGACTTTTATTTATTGTAGAACAATCCGTTGAATATAATGTCACCGAGATATTCTAAAATCTGATTTTCTGTAATTTCACTAGTCAGTTTCGTTTTATTTTATTCTTTAGTTTTTTTTTTCGTTTTTGTTTTTTATAAATATGTGTACATATATATATAAAGACATATATATATTTTTTTTTCAGGAACAAAAAGAAGACAATCCCCAAATCAGCAACCACAAAGCGCGTCGTCGAGACGGACAACGAGTCGACAGTTCAGAGGTAATTATCTACTTAAATTATTAGAACAACAACTTCCTTTTTTTTTTTTTTTTTTTCTATAAACCAAGTAAATTCATACTTTATATAATATTTTAATTTGAATTTTCGTTTGTTTTAGGAACAAGCCAAAGGTGACAACATCCAAGCGAGTTCACAACTCTGACGACGAAACAGCGTCTAGGTAAATATAATTTCTCTCCACTATCACATTTTGTATTTTACTTATTTTTTAATGATATAAAACCTTATCCTCTTACATAATGCTTTTCAGTCATTTTATATTATTAATTGTATCATTATTTACAGACGCAAACGGGCAAAGGAGTCCAAGACTTCAGTAAAGCGGAAGCAACCCCAGAGCGCATCATCCTCTACGAGTAACAAGAAGTCAGACTGGCGGTTGTTAGACTCGGAAAGCGAGGATGAAGCTGTCACCAAGGTCTTGCCACTGAAGTCAGCGTACACCAAGCGGGTTGCTGACGGCGTCGTGCGTTGCACCGCGGACCTAGAGGGGGACCTGTACTTGGATCTCAAGCTGTACCAGGTGGACGACATCAAGAAAGTCCACCCCCTCAAACGGCACGAGAAGGCGGTGTTGGCTCTGCGGTACCAGGCTGATCATGACTCGCCGGAGTTGGCTGTGCTGCAGCAGCTATTGAAATGCTGCAAGAAAAGCTTCGTTGAAGAAGGTTATTTTTTGGTGACAAAGCCAAATTTGAGTAGTTTTTAATGTGTTTTTATAATTAATGTATAATAAAAATAAGTCTAATATACCAATTTTCTTTTAGTGTGCCTTACGAAAGAGTATTTATTTACATAATTAATCAACAAATGAAAAACAATCCAAAAGGGTTCTATCATTTAATAATAATAGTTCCATAATTCAATAGAGTTAAAAATTTAAATAAATAAAATAAAATTGAATAAATAATAAAATTAAATCAAAATTAAATAAAGTTAAATCAAAATTAAAATAATTAAATGTTTGAATGATATATAAAAATTTAATAATACTTTATTTAATCAGTACCACACTTTCAATAATTTTAACAAAATTTCAAACTTACTGTCAATATGTCAAATAATAAATCGATATACTGTTCAGTATGTGATGTATCAGTTAAAAGAAAATCTTTTTCTTCTCACTTGCGAAGTACAGTGCATAAAAATAACAATTCTGTCAAGGAATGCGAAGGTATCGAAAAAGTATCTGGCGCATTTCGCAACCGCATAGCCTCATACAGAGTGAGTGGAATATCGGATAGCGACGATGTGGGCGTCGCGTGCCCCCCGGAAATGTTCCTACACTCGCTGTGCAGGCGTGTTCACCAGCTGATAGATGCACGACTTGACTCGTTTATCAGCTTGAAGGTAAATTTTGAACTGTTTGCAGAGTTTTCACTACCAAAAAATGACAACCGCGAAGTAAAATCGTTTGCAACCGGGAACATCGTAATAAATAAAAATTACAAATTTAAAGAGATTTATAAAAATTTTGTTAGCCAAATTGTTGCTAGAGTTGATGAATTTCAAGAAAGAGACAGTGGGTGGAGCTTTGTTGCTAACTCGTATCTTGAAGTAAATGTTAATAAATATAATCCTCTACGGGCTTCTGGATTCATTGAACTGCCTAGAGCTATAACATTGAAACATGCATGTATCAACATTCAAAATGCGGATCAATTTTTTTTTCTTTGGTGCATAATGGCATCCCTATTTCCTGCTAAACAAAATTCAAATAGAACATCTTCATACCCTCATTTCGACGCTTTACTAAGCACGAAACATATGACTTTTCCAGTTGGCTTCAGGGATGTTAAGGTGTTTGAAAAAAACAATGTTAACATAATTATTAATATTTATGGTCTCCAAAATAATAAAACTATTGTTGGACCCTTGTACAAGACTATGCAAAAAAGAAAAAATCATGCTAATCTTTTGTTTTTGGAAAACGGCACACAGCCACACTACTGCTTGATAAAGAATTTAAGTCGGCTCGTTAGAAGCCAGGTAACAAAACATCATGGCAAAATATTTTTTTGCGATGATTGCATGCTCTTTTTCTCATACAATATTAAACTTAATGATCATAATTGCGGTGGCGTTAAAACAACTCTGCCTGGAAAAGGCTCTTTAATTCAGTTTAAACATTTTGAGCGAATGCAAGATATGCCATTTGTTATTTATGCTGATTTTGAATCTTTGTTACATCCTAGTACGGGTGAGCAAAACTCTAAATATACAGAAAATTTACAAAAACATGTTCCCGTCGCATTCGGTTATTACATCGTATGCTCTTACGATATATCATTAAATCGCTACGTTTCTTATCGTGGACCTGATTTTGTACAAGTTTTCTTGAAAAAACTAGGTGCAGACGTAGTTAGGATACTTCGAGTATTAAGCAAGCAACTTGATATGTTACCCCTTACAAATGCTGAGTTAAAAAACTTTTCCGAGTCTAAATTTTGTTACCTTTGTAACAAGTTGATGTTTGAAGATAAAGTTAGAGATCACTGTCACCTGACAGGACACTATCGTGGAGCTGCTCATTCTTATTGTAACATTCGGTTTAGGCTTCCTAAGTTTTTGCCAGTTTTTTTCCACAATCTATCAGACTATGACTGTCATTTATTTGTATGAGAGTTGGGCGAATTGTCCGGCAACATAAATGTTATTGCAAAAACAAAAGAAAATTATGTCTCGTGTACAAAATTTTTTCCAATCGGGAAAAAAGAATTCATGGCGGTACGTTTTGTAGATTCTTTGAAATTTTTGGGCACGAGTTTAGAAAAAGTAGCAGAAAATTTAGCAATTGAAGATTTCATTCATTTGTCACACTTGTACCCCGAAAAACAGAAATTTGATTCATTAAGACGTAAAGGAATTTATCCATATGAAAAATTGGGAATGCTATAAAGAAAACAAACTACTGCCGCGTAGATGTTTTTACAGCAGTTTAACGGACGAAACAGTATCAGAGTCTGATTATGCTCATGCTCATCATGTTTGGCAATTGTTCTGTTTGTCAAACCTTGGTGAATATACTGACTTATACTTAAAATCTGATGTATTATTTGTTGACTGATATTTTTGAAAGTTTTAGGCGAACATGTAAGAGTAATTATAGGTTGGAACCTGCCTTTTATGTCAC
Source organism: Ypsolopha scabrella (assembly GCA_910592155.1). Lineage (NCBI taxonomy): Eukaryota > Metazoa > Arthropoda > Insecta > Lepidoptera > Ypsolophidae > Ypsolopha > Ypsolopha scabrella. The sequence continues at coordinate 9,218,467 of OU342981.1, read as the reverse complement.
TGCGCCGAGCTTAAGTTGGGACGCAATGTTGCTAAAGACATGAGTTAAATTAGAGCTAATTGAAGATTTAGAAATTATTCGAATGATACAGCGTGGTATTCGCGGAGGAATTTGCTTATGTTCAACTCGCCATGCCACTGCTAATAATAAGTACTTGTCTAACTACCCCAGATAATTACTTACTCTACATAGACTGCAACAATTTATACGGTTATACTATGTGTAGTTACCTACCATACTCCAATTTTGAATTGATTGAAAAACCAAAGTTTCAGGTTTCTGACATTCTCTGTTTAAAAGACGATTCTAAAGTAGGTTACATTTTAGAGGTTGATTTAGAATACCCTGAATTATTACATAGCTTGCATAATGATTTACCTTTCTGTCCACAAAAATTTGCACCTCCTGGGTCTAAAACTACAAAGTTAATACCAAATTTGTATGACAAATATAACTACGTCATACATTATGTTCATTTGAAAACTTGTCTCAAGCATGGTTTAAAGTTAAAGAAAATCCATAGAGCCATAAAGTTTAATCAAAGTCCTTACTTAAAACAGTATATAGATTTAAACACGGAGTTACGACGAAAAGCAAAATCTCAATTTGAGCAAGACTTTTTCAAATTACTAAATAACAGCATTTTCGGGAAAACTTTAGAGGACACTGAAAAAAGATTAAATGTGAAGCTAGTAAACCAATGGTCTGACGTTGGTAATAAAACAAAAAAACGTTTTTGTGCAGAACAACTTATAGCGAGACCCAATTACCATAGCTCAACTATTTTCACAAAAAATTTCGTTGCAATACAATTAAAACCCGAAAAAATTACTCTTGATAAACCCATTTACATAGGATTTTCAGTTTTAGAAATATCAAAAAGTCATATGTATGACTTTTACTATTCTGTTATGAAACCTTTTTATGGATCTGACTTAAATATGGCGTACAGCGACACGGATAGTTTATTATTGAGTATACAAACAAAAGATGTCTACAAAGATATAAGATTAAATTTTCTAAAATATTTTGACACTAGTAATTATGAGGATAACAATGTTTATGACATACCTAAGCAAAACAAAAAGGTCCCTGGATTATTTAAAGATGAGTTAGGAGTACAGCTTATAGTCGAGTTTGTTGGACTAAGGTCTAAACTTTACAGTATCAAAACTGAAGAAACCGAATTAAAAAAAGCAAAAGGGACAAAAAAATCTGTTGTTAAAAAATTGAGTTTTAAGGATTATAAAAGTGTGTTAGTTGATAGTAGCTTATTGAGGAAAAAGAATATGATTTTCAAATCACTTAAACATGAAATTTTTACGCAGTCGCTTGATAAAGTAGCTCTTTCGTTTAATGATGATAAGCGTATTATACTTAAGGATAAAATAAGTACTCTTTCGTGGGGTCACGAGTCTGCTTTACTTTAGTATAGATTAAGTTATTTTAAATAGTTTTGTTAAGTTTTATGGTAATTTTCTGAGATTATAAATAATGTGTAAGTCGTTTTAAGAAATAAAAATGGAATATAATGTTTACTACCCATATTTTTTTAATTTTTTTTTTTAACTTTACCAAAATAGATCTGCTCAGTAATAAAGATAAAATGTCAGAATTTTCATGTTTGATCAGGTGACAGTGTCGTAATAGATCAAAGTGCATGGTTGCAATGCCAGTAATATGATTCTTTATGCAATCAAACACGCGGACGTTACACGTGTCTAGTTAAATGAACTGCACTCTAAAGTAGGTCGCAAAGTTTAACGAACCTTTAAATTAAAAACATTTGAATACACGATTCTACTGGGTACGTTTATCATCACTTTACAGCAAGGAGCGGGGCGCAGAGGACTTGAACTACTAACTCCACCAAGTAACATCATCACGTTGTATCATATTGTAAGTAATAATTTCAATGACTGATTAGCAGCTATTACTTCTTAGGTTGACAATGCTAATTTTTTATTTGTTTCAGAAAATGGATTCTTCGGACTTATGGTTCCAACATGCTCAACCATTGGAAGATTACGACAACTTGGAGGAAGATCCCACTCTCACACAGAACAGCAATGAAAAAATGAAAATAAAGAAAAGAAAATTAGAACTGCGAAAAAAGCAAAAACCAAAAGTGCCATCGTCATATGTAATATCAAAACCGTCAAGAAGGCCCCTTCGAATGGTTAAGATTGAAATATATGACCTTAGTGCAGCGCAAACTTCAACAAACTCAGAAGATAGTGTTGTTAGTGCGCAATATCTGGCCACTGAAATTGTGGACGAAATTATTGACATGTCAGAAAATTTGGTAAATAAAATTTGTAAGAAGTTGTGCAATGATATTATGTAAGCAGTTTTATTTATGTGAGGAACTTAAAAAATAAAGGTATTTACGCTAATGTATTGGTATGATTAAATTTTTCAACCTGGTTACGATAACTTCTGTGGTGTGTTACGCCATATTATGGCAAAAATTTTGCAGCCGCAACATGTTACTTGCCATATTATGGCTTTCCCGCCCGATAGAGCAGGTCATTGGATAAAGATAAAATAAAATAAAAGAAACTGATAATTAAAAAAATAACCATATTATTTATTTAAAATTTAAAACAAAATAAACTTAATTGCTAAAATGTATATTAATATTTTAAACATTAAACTTTATCGAGTTATCTATATACCATTTTTTTATAACTAAAACGTTTTTCAATGCACAGTTGATTTTATGGCTTAAGCAACTAAAACTATTAGTATTGTTGAAATTATAGTTTCTGAGGAGTTCTACTAAATTTGGACACGCAATTTCATCCATATTTACAACGGTACAGCTGTCACATAACTCCTTAATCCATTTAATTTTTTCTAAACCTTTAACTAAAACATGTTTATTTTCTAGGTGTGGTTTAATTATCCTTTTGAAATGAATATAATCTATGTGTCCTTCTGACCATCGGTATCCTAGGTTACTTTCGATCCAGTTTACGTCTCTTTTCAGTATTAGTTAAATTTCTATAGGCATACGGAGGTTTTATGAGAAATACTTGAGTATATTCAGCAGTAGCTATTACAAGTTCCTTAACGATAAAGTCATTTTTATAATTATAAAAATATAATATTGCAAGTTTCTTAACAATAAAGTCATTTTCATAATAGGTGCTAAGTCTTTAAACTCTTTGGCACTTAACAAAGGTTCAGATCTTCAACCGTAATAAGACTGTTGAAATCTTACGTATTGCTCATATAATATAGCTATCGTATCGTTAGAAAAACTCGCATTCATATTATCGTATGGAAAGTAGGTTGAATTCAGGTACACTTTAACATCCCTTATATTCTAATGATCAAATTGCGACATGTCTTTAGATGTATTATTCTTTCGTTCTGTTTGTAAACCCATAATAACATACCTAGGTTTTTCAATTTGTGATGATGTTTTGATTGACCATGTAGTTTTAGGCAAAAGAGGGTATTCATATAAATCCCAATTTCTAAAAGCTACTTGTATTGGTCTATCTTTCTCTAACAATCGCAGTAGATTAATTCTTTCTACATCAGAAACTTTTATGTGTGGAACACGCCATACAATTTTATTAATTACGACATCTTCTACGATTTCTCCGGTATTTAATTTTAAAGCATTAATGTTAGTATTACTGCGCAGCAAAACACGTTCATGTTTACAGTTAATTATAACTTTTTTATAGTCTTCTGCAAATCCTTAAATATTACAGAGAGGTATAGACGCTGAAAATTTTCCTGAATGCACATTCTTCGTACCGTTGATATCCCAACCCCAAACCTTAGACATTTTGGACTCGCTCTCGTTCATAGATAACAAAGATTTTATAGTAGTGGTTATACCTGCATTTTTAATTTTGTCTATCTCAACCCCATTCAACTCATATCGTATATCTTGAAAAAAGAACAGCAACGGATTATTTGTAAAATGCACACTAGACACTTTCTCCTTCGTTTCTCTCTTAGATACATTGACAACGCCTTCCAGATATAATGAGCTTGCTGATGGAAGTATGTACAGATCCTGCTGGTTAATCAGTATACGAATTTCATCGTTTCTGTTGAAACTGGTCACGTAAGGTTTATACGAATGAATCTCAATTCCATCAATGCTGTTATCATAAACAGGTGAACTCAAAATATCTAATATACTAATTTTAACAACCCAATTAATTTGAGAAACTTTTTATTTTCGAGAGATATTTGTTTCTTCTTCTGAGTACTTGCCTTGTTAATGCTAGAAATATGACTAACGTTTTTTTGGTGTGGTGGAGGCTATTTACTAAAGTCAATCATTTTTTCTTCAAATGTAAATACAATTGTACTTCTGCACTGCGTAAGTTTAGCAAATGATTATTTATATCCAATATTTTTATATTTATGCTACTAATATTAGTTTGATTAACAGGGAAATAAATAACGTTTTTCGGTATTTCTATTATTCTATAACCCGGTGGAACATTAGGTGCAAACTCTTGAATAATGTGACTAGATATGCCGTTTATATATGATCCGCTAACTACATCACATTCTATCCTCACCACAGTTGTTGAAAGAATGTTGACTGGATGCTTTGACTCATGTAATTTATTTGCATCAAGAACCTGTTCACCGAAACCTAGTAAGTTCCCGAGACTGTTCTCTTTTTCAAAATGTATATCTTTAGAACTAAACAAATAAGTTTTTATAGTATTATTGTTGCAGAATAGATTGAAAGAGATATCTTAAATTTTTTCTTTAAGGTAATCTTTTATGTCTTCCAATTCATATGCTCCTTCAGGTATTTCAAAAATATCTTCATCTCCATAGTAAAATTTATTATTCTTATGGTCAATGTTTGGAATTGAATTAAAAGTGGATAAGTATAGTAGAGCACAATCATATTCACCCTCTAGTTGCAATGGTGGGGAATAGTTTGTTGTCAAAACTGACTCATTACCAGTTATTGATAGTGTGAAAGACATAATCTTAATGATGAAATCAAAAGGCAGCCATATTAATGTATACGTTTATTCCAAAAATCTTGCAAGTATTTCAGGCACAAATAATAATAATAAAAATCGTTTATTGAGCTAAAGAAGAGTTAGGTACAAACCATTTTCTTAGATGAATAGACACTTATATAATCAAAAAAAATTGACAATTGATGCCTAAGCTAAGTTTAGTTAAAAACTTGTACGATAGACATCAATATCCCCTTACGCTAAGCTATAAATAATGAACAAGGCTGTACCTGCTTGTTGTTATAATTATACAAGTAGATATAAGTACTAATCTATAGAAACACTATTTAATATAACAGTATAATTTGTTATAAGTATGTTAGTAGGTGTTGGGGGAGTATTATTGAATGATGTGTGGATGTTTAGTGTAGTGCTTGTATGTAATATGTGGGTGTTGTGTATGAGCAGTGTGCTTTAGAAAAGAATAACAAAATTAAGGCAGATACTTAGATTTGCGAGGCAAGCAAAGCCTCGGTTTCATGGTAATTCAATTTCTGAATCCATTCAGTCAATTTACGTTTGCAATTACTGTAATTTAGAGGATACAGTTCAATTTTTTTACTTATAGTGTTATATAATTTGTCATATAGATAACAAGAAAATCGATGTGAAAAAGCTGTGGTGAATGATTCCGTATGACATATTCCGTATGACATATCTTTTCTTCGTTTGCTTTCATAGGCGATTTTATTAAAATGTAATTTAGTGTGCTTATTCAAAACTAATTGCTTGATGAACAACTGCCTAACTGTAAGTAATTTACAATTTTTATACAGGTCTTCAGTTGGAAATCGATAATTTCGGAAAGTAGCTACTTTAAGCACAGCTCGTTGAGCTCTTTCGAGAACTAGGAGGTGAGTCTTAGCTGCGCCACCCCATGCTATTATGCAGTATTGTAAAATAGATTGGCAAAGTGCAAAATATATCATTTTAATTATATTTTGTCCTGCAACGTGCCTTACGTTTTTAAAAACAGACATTAATTTTCTGGTACGCTGTGATAGTAACTTGATGTGTTCACTAAAGGTGAGGCAGTTGTCGATTACTACTCCTAGATACTTAATAGTTTTAACTACCTCAAGTTGATGACAAGAACAATCAGTACTATCTTCAGTCAAGCATTGCAAAGAATGAACTGCTATAGGAGTGTGGAAAGACGGTTGCGTATTGTTGCGAATTGAGAAACACATATATTTTGTTTTACCAGTGTTTAGGGACAATATGTTATTTCTTAGCCAATTAACAACAAGGTTAAAGCCTGTTTGCGCAATACCAAAGACTTCCGCCCAACTCTTTCCCCGGAACACCAATGCTGTGTCATCAGCATAAGAGAAAACTTGACCATGGCTAATTTTCATGTCACACAAATCATTTATGTATACCAGGAAAAGAGTTGGGCCGAGGATACTGCCTTGAGGCACTCCGAAAGTCACAGGCAAAGGATTACTTATGTGGTTTCCAATTTTGACCATCTGATACCTATTTGTCAAGTAATCCCTTAAAAGATCAAGTTGGAGACCTCGAATACCCATCGCCTCTAATTTTGCAAGGAGAGCCGGAACTGACACCGTGTCAAAAGCCTTCGCTAGATCCAGGAAAATTGCAAGGCATTTCTTCCTAGAATCTAGTCCTCGTGAAATATTATCAGTGAGATTGTTCACGGCATCAGCCGTCGACTGTCCTCTACGAAAACCGAACTGGTTTCTAGATAATAAGTTTCTGGATTCAAAGTAGTTGATTAATCTATTATTAACAGCTTTCCCTAATACCTTCGACAACGCTGGCAAAATAGAAATAGGACGGTAGTTAATCAAAGACTCTCTATCGCCACCCTTGTAGATCGGTAGAATGATCGACTGTTGGAAAATGTTTGGAAATACTCCATTTCTTAAACTTAAGTTACATATATGACATAATGGTTTTAGAAGAATATTAATATTTTGTTTAATTACTCCCATGGAAATCCCATCCCAACCAATAGCACAATTGATTTTAAGCGAATTCACAATCAACCGGATTTCGTCTTCGTCCACGTCAAGTAAAACCAAGGAATCAGCATTAACATTAGTACCAGAGGGAAGGTTGAGATCTTCTTGTCTAGAGTCACGGGTTATTTTGTCAGCTAAGTTTTTACCTACGCTAGCAAAGTAGTCATTGACAAGATTAACTTGCTCAATAGGTGACAATGGTCCCTTAAGCAAGTCATCGGACAAATGTTTTTTTGGCTTATAGTTAGAGATGTTATTAATAGCCTGCCACGTTTTCTTCAAGTTAATAGCGGAAGCATTTTGTAATTCTTGTCTTTGATGTTCTCGTTTTACTTTTTTTAATAATTTGTTACAGTAATTTCTGTACCTTTTATATGTTACATTTAAAATTTCATTATCTGGTTGTTTTTTAGATTTTTGATGCATTACATCTCTATTACGCATGCATCGAAGCAGTCCGGGGGTGATCCAGGGTTTTAAATTGGTCTTGCGTCGTGATAAGGTTATTTGTGTTGTATTATTTTTAATTATATTTGCCAGTGCATCAACAAAGAGATTTGCTGACATGTTGCAATCAGTCTCTTCAAAGATGTTTGTAAAATCTACCTCAGATAAGTCTTGCGTAATTGCCGTATAGTTGATTTTATCAAACGTTCTGATTGTTTTATTATTAGTGCAATGTTCGAGGTTCAAGAGACATGAATCATGGTCAGTGAGAGTATGTCTTATTACCAAAGTAGTTGCTTCAAGCTTTGATTTGATCATGACGTGATCCAGACATGACTCCTCTCTTGTTCCAAAAGTATGTCCAGGTAGGAGACCATGCAATGCTAGCATATCAAGATATTGTGAACCATTGATATCCATAAAATTAGTTCTTATATTTATGTTAATATCCCCTACGAGAATAATGTTGTTGAAATTATTAAGTGATAATAGTACGGCATCAAGTGAGTTTCTAAATGTTTTTAAGTCTTGGACTAGTTTATAAGATGGTGAACGATATATTGAAACGATTGCTGTTTCATTTCCTAGTTTAGTTACTAAGCAGTTTCCTTTTAAAAATTCAGGTTCAATTGTTGTGGCTCTTATCTTATTTTGAATGTACACAACGACACCATCATTTTGCAGTGTATGATTCGTTGTTGCATGGCAAGTATAATTAGCAAGTTTTGGCGGATATTCTATGGTAGAGAGCCAGCATTCTCAAAGTACAATAACATCTGGTTCTAAGGTGGTCCTCGCTAGCAAAGTAAGAAAGCCGTCCATATTAGAATTTATACTTCTTATGTTTTGTGACAAAACTTTAAGTTGATGCTCAGCTTGTTGGATCATAGAAGAACAATAAATTATACACAAATTCTTGTACTTTTATTCCACATATATTTATTTTTATTCTAACTTAGGCTACCGGTTTCGTATTACACATCATCGGGCCAACAAATTATTAATTATTTAACATGACAGAAAGAAATAATTAATAATTTGTTGGCCCGATGATGTGTAATACGAAACCGGTAGCCTAAGTTAGAATAAAAATAAATATATGTGGAATAAAAGTACAAGAATTTGTGTATAATTTATTCAAGATGATATTCCACCAAGAACCATCAATCGAATCCATCCAATATTCATAGAAGAACATTCTTCTGGAATACAACTAACAGCTTTTGATACAGTAAAACTATCTATTTTATCACACAAATCTTTGATTTTATTCGCGAAAACGGCTATAAATATAATTGGTGTCTCTTCTAATTGTTCCTGGAGAAAAAATTCTAAGTAACAGAATGCAAACAGGGAGCTTTCGTCTATGAGATTTTGTTATATGGTAAACGTAAATGATTTTGTGAATGTAAAAGTGGTGTGTTTGAGTGTTCATTAAAATGTTAACAAGAGTGTAGTGTGAAAGTGAGTGTGCTTTGTTTAATATAAGATATGATCTGGTATTAAGTACAAAAATAAAGAAGATTAATATCGGCAGAATTAATACATGCAAAGTAAACTTAAGTAATTTGATCGCAGCTAGTCACTTAGACTGACTTAATTTTAAAATATCCAGCTCGTTCTCTATCCGTAACTGAGGCATACCCTCGGATTTGCGTAAAAATACTCTTCCATACGAAGTCCAACAGAAGTTGTAATCGTTCTGTTTTGCGTATTCTCGAGCCAAATAGAAGACTTTCTTCATTTTTGGAGTTAGACATTCTGATACAAAGACCGGTTTAGGTGATCCAGCGATGTTCAGGTGACTTGTATTTAGTTTCTCTTTCTTATTAAATTTCTTCAGTGCTGTCAATATATTTTCCTTAAGAATCATATTTGATACTTCAAGTATTATTGGTTTGTTCGTATCTGATTTTGTATATGTTCTATATATCTCTTTGATATCTGAGCTTTCTATTTGTACGTTTAGAGCTCTGGTAGCATTTTTCACGATGTCTACAAGGTCTTGTTTTGATTCCTTCTCTATTTGTTTTGGTATGTTGCGAAATTAAATACAAGTTGAAATGTGTTTACGTTCCAGATAGTCGATTCTCTGCTCTAATGTATTGATATATTTTTGTTGTTCTTTTTTCTCTGCTTCAAGTTTTTGTACATTAGTGGTCATGTCATCATATTGTTGTGATATTAATTTCATCGACTCAGTGATTGATTCATTTTGCGACTTTAACTCGTTAATTGAATCATGAAAAGATTGTTGGATAGATTGACGAATATCTTCTAATTTTTTCTCAGTTTCGAGCCCATTTGCTGTAAAAAGCATCCTTATTTCGGTCATGAAGGATCTCATGTTTTCATTATTTTCGTTCTCACCACTAAACTTGCGTTTTCTTTGGGTGCCAAAGTCTGGATTTTCGATTAGATTTAATGCTGGTTCCGATTCAGAGTGCATTATAGTTTGGTGATTAGTGTTTACACCTCTTGTTGGTGACGACACTTCTTTATCCACACGTTCTAGTGAGTTACTACTGAACGTAAAAGGAGGTGTGCGGTTTAATGGCATCTTATTTTATTGCTATGTTGTACTAACAATAACAATAAAAATAAAAAAGTTTATTCTTTCGATATAGACTCCTGGGATCGAACCTGGGTTTCACGATTCAGAAGCGGACACTCTACGCGCTCGCTATTTTGCCAAGTACTAAAGGCGCCTAAAATTGGTGGTCACTATGTGGCAGTTCTTTATAGGGTAAGTGTCATAGATGTGACGAAGTCAGACATCATTTGTAGAACAGGTTAGCCGGCCGGTACGTGCATGCGTCACCGATAACCGCTGTTGATAAAATGGCTTGTCACTTACGGAATATTTTTGTTTATTCTTTGTTTTCTGGACGAATTGTTCGCATAGTATTTGATGTTTTATTCTTGTCCTTTTTTATGGAGCTTATATTAAGTTCAGGATGAAACTACACACACTATCACATACTTTAAAACACAGTTTATGAATTAAAATAACGGAGCGGTACAGAAACACGTTCGATGAACAGCGCGTCGCGCGAGGGGGGGCAAATGACCGCAGTTTACAGTATTGAACGCCTGATATTTAGTATAATTATAAAACAGTTCACGATTATTAAGATATTACAAAAGTGCTGTTGGTGGTTTCAGATTCCCGAAACTATCAAAATATTCACAGTATTCTTTCACTTTTAAATAGGCTACCCAATGAGTTCCTTCGTCAATGGAATCATCTAAATTTACTATACCACATTCTATACTCCTAGGTTTGGTCGGTAGATTATCTTTCATAAAAACCCCTCGGAAATATGGTATATTTTTTGCGTACTCTAGTATATCTAGATTTGTTAGAGCACGCTCAGGTAGCCTTTTGACTAGTTTTTTGAAGAATTAATAAATAAACCAGTACCGCTTTTGTACGGTTTAATATATAAACTTTTTCCCAATGCAACTGATTCCATTTTATTATTATGACGTCTAGATTCTTGTAAATTCTGTTGTGCTGTTTTATAATCACTTAAAGTTTTAGCTATTCCTGCTGCACCTCCAGCTAAACTTCCTAAAGCTGATAGTCCTGCAAAAATTGGTAGCAGAGGTAGAATCCCTCCAATTTTAGGAAGGGGAATGATTCGTGGTGTCTTTATGTTTTTATTATTAACTAGTAGTTTCTTGGCAGCTATGTAAGCAGATTTAATAGCACTCTTATTGTTATCTAGTTTTTGTTTCTTAAGATGACTTTTTATTTTTGATACAATAAAATTGAATTTTTTAACTCCGGCACCGGATTTCAATTTAGACTTCATGACTTTGCTGACTATCCATGATGCAAGTTTTTCTCCACCTCGCGCATCTTTTGCTTTAAGTCTTTTTTTCGCCATATTTAATAATTGCCAATCAGCTTTATGTCTATTTTCTAAATCGTTAAATTTTGTATATGCAATATCGTGATGCATACAAGCGTCGTCTAATTAGTTCACACCCTTATCTCCTCGAGACAATCATTTTTTTAGCTCTGTGCCAGGTCCACAGTAATTGTATCCCGGAAGATGTAACTCGAACGGTAAGTGGTTTATCACACTATTAACTAGTCCTCCACCTTTCATAACTAGTATGAAACTAAGAATATATTTTAAACAATATCCTTTTTATTGATCCAGCTATTTTCGTTTTTGTCCAAGCCTAACCATTTAACAAATAACTTATTTCCTTTTTTCTTAATGATTTTTTCAATTAAGTACACATTATGATATTTGACTTTCTGAAGTTCTTGGTCGTAAAAACAACCTAAAATTGGTTGGTGTCGAATATCTTCGATGATGTATGTTATAGGAGTAGTATTGTTTACCTTTTTGATAGTAAATATTTCTGCTGACCAGTTAGGAGTATAACCTTTTTTAAAACAATTTTTATGCTTGCTTATTCGAACGTAATCGCCAATATTTAATTTAGGTTTCTTCGTGTTGTTTACTTTTCTTTGAAATTTAAGAATATTTATCATCACTTTATTCTCATTCAATTTATTTACGTTTGCAGGCTTTTGTTGCGTTACACAGTGCTTAGTATTATTGTAACAATTGATAACATTCTCCAGTTGCTTGCTAAACCACTTGTAACTACCTTGGAGACTAAAAGACTTAAACAAATTTGTTTTTAATGTTCTGATTAATCTCTCCACTGTAGAAGCTTTTTTAACAGTATATGTGGAATAGTGGTTTATTTTATAAGAATTCAGCAGTTTTTTGAAAATATTGTTAAAGAATTCAGTGCCCATGTCTGTTTGTAAATTATTAGGTTGTCTCAGACTTTGCTGCAAAATACTTTCAAAGGCCACAGATACTTCTTGTTTCGTTTTAGTTTTCAGAGGTACAGCCCACGCATACGTTGAAATACAATCTATAACAACTAGAATATATTTAAAACCTTTATTATACCCTTGCAATGACATGAAATCAATCAAATCGGCTTGCCATAAATCATCTACCTATATACCCTTGAGAATAACAGAGCGACGTACAAAATTTTTCCTTGCATTTTTATGAAGTTCGTTTACCACTTGTTGCTTCATGCTTAGCCAACGATTTTATGATCATATCTACCTCAAGCTTTGTGTAAACATCATTTATAAAGAGATCCATTACCCTTCGTACCTCTTTCATAACTTCGCTTAGCATGAATTTAGCTTCCTCTTTTGTGCATAGATTTTTTATTATCCCATCCACGTACTCCTTATTAACAGCGTCATTGGATTCTCGAGGGGCTTGTACACCTATTAACCGTGCCGATTGGAGATCAAAATCTCCGTTTTCCTTTTTGATCAAAGCATTTTCAGTAAAATCAAACAAATCTGACAAACGTAAGCGTTTGTGAACGTGGTGACCAAATTTATCAATATTCATAGTAGGATAATATACAAGTTATAGGGACAAAGGATGAGTTAGAAATACACCAAAAGATAAGAATTGTTATATTTATTCTAATTAAGTAAATCGCTCTCTTTTAATTCTTCTATGATTGATAAAATTTCATTGTCAAGTCCTGTGTTACCAGCATCTCGAGATGCAATTAGTAACTTTAATCTGTCCACTAACTCGTTCGGGTCGTCCCAATATACATAGTCAATATCCTTTTTCCATTTTTTCATTATTGGTAATCCTGAACCTTGAACTTTTTTGAGAGGACTGTTACAGTTATTAAAAAGAGGTTTTATAACTTTCACGTATTTTATTCCTTTGTTACTCTTTATAGGTTTATTTGGATCATAATCTCTTCTATGGACGTTTGTCTCTAAGAGCATCAACTTGTAGTTTTTGGTGTCCTCCTCAGTTACATTTTACAAGTTAGGTGATGCCTTGGTTAATAATTCTATTAAACCAAAAGTATTTTTGTATTTGTGCCCTCCTACTATAATGTGTTTGTCGTTGATAGTAACCACAGCTGAGCCCATCATAAGTTTTCCTCGAATATGTCTGACTCCAAAAGGAACATCTTTCAAGTATTTTGATGATAATGACCATGAAGAACAATTAGAGTTAGAGTTGTCAATACACGATTCCATCGACTTTTCTGATATATCACATGTATTTTCGTCTTCGTATTCATTTTCAGAAACTTCATCTTCTGTTTCCATAGAATCAGTACGAGTCATAAAGTCATCTGATTTTCTCTTTTTTATAAGGCTATCGTCTTCACTATTAGGTTTATTTTTATTTGTTTCTGTATGTTTTATAGCATTAGTAATTTTGCTGAGAGGACGAACAACTGGTTTAAAAACATTTTCAAGAGATTTTTCATACTCAGAATCAACGCAACGCATTTTTCTAAATTTTTTCTTCACAGCTTCTGCGGCACCTACGATTTGTTTTAAATTATCCATCTCCTATTTTTTTCGCTTGTGCTCCTGCTTTTACTAAGATTAATGGTAGTATTGCAAAAAGTAGTTTAAGTCACATCTTATATAGGGATTTATCATTCATTAAGAAAAGATTGCAAATGTGTTGAACTGCTTTCGATAACAACCTTTATTTTTTTCACAATCTTTATTAATGACCAAGTAGCTGTAACGTTCACTCCAGATCTTTGAACACATATCTCGAAATTCACTCCATGTCATATCTGTATTCACATGTTCGTCATAAACATGACGCAGATTAATGTCATCTTGTTTAAAGAGCACAGTTAAGTTCGCATTATCTCTAACAAGCTGTTTGGGTATTTTACTGTAGGTCTGGTTCAAATAAAAACTGTCAATATTTTTGTGTCTGCCCATTGCAAAATAATCACGCATATTACTTTGATTTTCACATACAACGTCATCAAATATTATTACAGAATTTGACTTTGCTTCTTCAGTGCTTAGTACGTCCTGGTTAGCATGAAATTTGAAGAAGGACACGTTAGGCACTAAACTTAAAACATTTTCAAGAAAAACATATTTAGGTTGATGTAATGTTTTCGAAAAAACGTAAACATTTTGGAAGTGAAGTCCATTTTCATGTAATGGAAGACCAATCATAAGATTAGTTTTACCACAGTTTGATGGTCCACAAATAACACATCTTATTGAATTTGGTAAAAGCTTTCCGTGACGAAATGTTTTAATTGTGGAGTCTAAAGTACTTAAGTTATCGAAGCTTAATGAACTTTCCTGTTTTAAAAATTTCATTTTGCGTTGGGTATGGACCATTTGAAAATCGGTGTCAGACTAAATATTATCTTGGAGCTTGCAATATATATGAACAGAATGTTTATAAGAGAAACAGGAGCTACCGAAAAAGTGCTTTGAACTGTACGTTGCGTTTTGACCAATCGATCCAGTTATTGGGTTGCTGGATCGTCAAAATTTTCATCGAGTGAACGGCGCTGGAGGCCAAATTTGGAAGATCCAGAAGTCTCAATAACTACCTACTAACATTTCCTTATACCTCATTTCCTTTGTTGGCGAACTCATTTTCTGCATCGAACTTAACTCCCAATTATATTTATGATTTTCTTTCACAGATTTAATTCAGTATTAATAAGGATTAGAATCTTTTTATTTAAACTGATTAAAAATATATTTTAATCCAAGTTTTGTAGAAAGTTTGTGACATACTTACCTGCTTCTTTTGGTTACAGATACTTCAGTCACAAGCTGCTGTAGCTTCAATTTCATCTGAAGTTACGATAACGGAACAAACACCTGATAGACCAGTAAGTAACAGTAATAAGTATTATTAATATCATAAGCATGCGGTGAAGGTTTGATGGCGCGTTTTCTAACGGGAAGCAGAACGCTATATTGCATAAAATTTCAATTCAATTAAAAAAAACTTTCGGACATATGTCCATAGAGGATTAGTAACAATAACTTAAGTGGAATGATAATATGTAAAAAAAATGACCTGCAATCAGCTATAAGTACAGTCTGTCAAAAAAGAGTTGAAAAGAATATCGAAGGAACAAATTTTTTTTTCTCCTGGTCACACCAAACAAACAAGTAAATAATCTGTCAAATCGAGTTTACCGCGTTGTTATTTCAAAAATATGTTACCTGAATTATACTTTTTGAACGTTTAAAAGCAGTGTAAACTACTCGAAATGAATTAAACTTATAAAAGTTGCACTAGGGAAGTGGTATAGAGTGTATCAGCAATGCTTAGCAGAACAACATGCTGCAGGAATCCTCTCAAGATTAGACGATGCTCGTGGTCGAACAGCAATAATGACTGGTATGTACATTTGAATTATTAGTTTATACAGTTTATATTATTGTTCTTTAATGTTATTTGACCTAAAATGTGCTTAATTTGACAATATTTTTGCATTGTTTTCACTTCGGTAGGTTATGAAATTTCACATAAGATTGTAGTCCGACCAACAAATATAGATCCTTTAACTTTTATGAAATGAGTGATTGTCTTGTTAATTATTTAAATTTCTGACCAGTAAAATTTTTCGTAATCTTTTGCTATTTTCACCCTTTTAGGAGTATCAGAAACTACTGTTTGGCGTATTATCCGTGAAGGAATAGCAAATGATGGCAAATTCGAAACCCCTGGAAAGCATCCTGGTGGCCGACCAAAGAAGGAATTTGATGACTTTCAGCTGTCTGCTATTCGGCAAAAAGTACAGTTTTTTTATACTGTGGAGAAAGAAGTTCCTACTCTTAGAAAATTATTAAGGGTTGTAAAAGCAGATTTAAGTATTGATTGTTGTCATGAGCATCTACGGCAGATATTAATAGCATTGGGATTTAAATTAAAAAAATGCATGTCCAACAGAAATGCATTAATAGAAAAACCTATGGTAGCTGCGAAAAGGGAATTTTACCTTAAAAGCATTTTGGCAAACCGTAACTTGCCTGAAGAACTTCGGAAGAACGTTATATATGTAGATGAAAGTTACATACACTCCTCATATAAAGTGTCAAAATGTTGGCAATCGCTTGGCATAAAAGGGGTCAAGCAAGATGTATCCAAAGGTAAGAGGTGGATAATTGTTCACGCAGGAAGTACAAAGGGCTTTGTTCCTAATGCCCTATTAATCTTCTCTGGCAAGAATGAGCAAGAAGACTACCATTCAGAGATGAATACACATAATTTCACAAAATGGATCAATGAAAAATTAATACCAAATTTACATAAACCTTCAATTGTCGTCATGGATAATGCACCTTACCATTCAGAGATTATAAACAAGGTAATTTTTATTATAAAAAAATCAAATTAAATATACATCAAGTCTTAATTTTGATTTGTGCTTCTATAAAATTATGGCAAGTTTTATTTTTTTATATACTTCCATTAACTACATGAACTAAGTTGTGCACATTGCTAGTGACATAATCAGCTCCGTAATGTCGCAGAATCAACGTTTCCAATAAACATTTTCCTAGTGGTTCTCTGGTCATTCAGGAAGGTGTGCTCTCGTGTAGGTACTTTTCTCTCTCTAGGACAAGCACATTTAGAGATCTCCTTACATTTACAAGATGTAATATCAAACAAGATTCTTCTAATTTCGCGGCAGGTATATTTGGATGTGATTTGAGAAGATTTTTACACTTCATGTGATATGCCTTCAACATTACTTTGATGCCTCTGGTATGAATGGTAGGAATAGAGGCCTTACTCCATATTTCTGTAATCTTCGCAATGACAATCTCTTCAATTTCTTTATACGAAGGCTCCTTTTTTGTTTCAAACTCCTGTTTAAGTTTTCGCCGGTTCCACTCATAACACTTCATATCATCTTCGTAGGTTGGCAAAATATTGTCTTTTAGATCACACGTATCACCAAATAACGGACATTTCCATTTTTCACGAGTGCTATTCATCGTTAAACGAGCGAATAGGCGCGAAATACCCTCTCTCTCAAATAGCCGCAGCGCAACTGAAGAAAGCGCAGGGAGTTTCTAGATGCGTCTATTTCCCCACCCCCTCCCCCGCCGCTCACACCAACAGGTGTGAAGATAGCGCTAAGTAATAATTTTATATTTAAATTAGACTATAACATACCTTTATAATATTATCAAAAACATTATTATTTATTGATGATAAGTACTTTATTTTAATTCTGCAAGTTACCTCCAAAACAGTGAAAATTCCTAGATTTTTGAAACTTGGATCACAATCCGGAGGCAAAAGGAATTATCAGAATGGCATTATATTTTACACGCGGTAGTTTCGAACCATTATGCACTCTTTTGGCGATGATCCTCTTGGAAAAGTCGAAAAAAGTGAAATCGGCCCGCCCTAATGTATATACACCTACCTTCTGAAAATACATATTCTGCAACACATTCCTCTTCTTCAATAAAATTATTTGCTACGGAACCCCTTGGCGACACTGCTTGGCTAGTACTTGGCTCACACAAACTCTCCAACTCTTCTTGCGTGTTTCGTGTATCAGGAACATCGGTTATTTTACTATTACTTTGATTATTCAAATGAGTAATAAAATTTGAATATTCCTTTTTAAGTTTTCTTTTAATTCCGCCCGTTCTTTTAGTTTTATTCCAATCTTTTTTGTCCATGACGATATGCCCAACACAAAAGTAGTGTATAAATAGCCATTGGCAAACTTGAATTACGATCTAATTATTACTTGTAGTTTTAAAAATACTTTTCTTTGTATCCAAATACGGCTAAAAGCTTGATTGAAAAATACATTACGAAGAAAACGGAGCTAAGGCATTAATAATTATTTAGTCAATGTTGATATAGAACTAGCATTAAATAAACACAGCCTCAGAACATTAGAAAGTTTCTAGCCTTGAAAATAAACCTAATACAGCTAAATGCCCGCTGAGAGATTTTCTAAATGCTTATTTAATGCAGATGTGTTTTCAAATTACTATTATAAGATAATAACCATTGGGAAAGTGTAAAAGCTGTTTAAGTAGCTGTACATTATAATTACCTGATGTGTTAGTAGGAGTTTAAGCATTATGAGAAGAACCAAATGCTATTAAACAAAATTAAATTTTGGCCAGTTCTGATTCAAAGTGTTAGTCTGACTTTAGGACATAATGTTATTATTGTTTTTAGACTAGATATACAAGATGGCGTCACGTTGAGCTGCTAAATAAAAATTGCAAATCTACAGTATTAAGAAGTATCTAACCAATGTCTTATTATAATTAGTTAACTATAAGTGCAAATATCACGTACAAGTGTTATTTAATGAATCAGTGAGTTATTATGCCTATAATAACGGAATATTCACATGACCTTTGCCGTGAGTAACTTTAAAAATACGTACTTTCTAGTGTAACTTTCATCGAGACGTTAACTAAATTGCCTTTAAAAGTGTTAATTAAACTAGTTTGAATAGATTTTCTTTAACTAAACCATAAAACAGGAAATCTGATAATAATTTCTATTCAATACCTACTACAACGCCATAACGCCATCTACAGGATATCACCAACACTACCACAAAGTATCATTTGAACTCAACTACCACCCGAGCTACGATTCCCGATGGCGATATAGTAAATAGCACATGGAGTCTGACGCATAGAGGGCACTACTTGTATCAAAAATGAATACGATGAATAATTGTACACGATGCTTACAAACAATACCAAGTAGAACGTTCCTAACTTGTTCTACTTGTAATGACAAATATGACCTAGATTGTGCTAACGTCTCTAGCCAACGTTTCCGCAACACTATGACGGTCGAACATAAAAAATCATGGGATCTGCGATACCTGCCGTAATAAAAAAACAAAAAAGAATAATATAAACACTCCATTACGCCAACAAAAAACGACTTCACCACCTAAACAGAATTTGAAGTTACCCCTAGAAGAAAATAAAAACAAAGTAACTTTAAGGAGAGACACGTTTGACTCTCCATCGGATATCAGCTCTCTAGGAGATACACAAATAGCTGATATCTCACCAACTAAACAAGACAACCTACCAGAAACCCCTGCGTCTGTTTTGGTAACAATGAAGCAGATGGAGCAACTATTAGACATAAAACTTGAAAACTTAAAAATAGACATGTTAGCAGAACTTAACATTAACATGACCCAACAATACAAAAACGTGACTTCTCAAATAAAGGAAGAATTCACCCCGAAAATTAACTTACTAGAATCAAAACAAAAATCATTAGAAGACGAAATCTTACTGTTAAATACAAAAGTTGAAGAACTTCAAATAAGAAATGAGCAACTACAGCAAAAAATAAACGAAACTCAAGATAAAGCAAACAGAAACAAAACAAAAACAAACATAGAAGAACGGCAAATAACGGTAACCAATAACGAAGGGAAAATTATAGTCTTATATGGAGTTAAAAAAAATCAATGGGAAAGGGAAGATGACCTTTACAACATAGTATTACAAGTTTTTATGGATATACAGCGCATCAACCTAAGCGGATACATCGAAGACATAAAAAGAATCGGTCGTAACGGACCCATCATGATAGAACTTCTAAGCAAAAGCATGACACGTCGGATACTCCAAAACCAACAATACTTTAAGAATACTAGACTATCGGTCTCAAAGTTCCTAGACGAAACATCTCGCCAAAATAGAAAGGAAATGACCCAGATCCTGATTAAAGCACGTCGGGAAGGGCAAAGAGCAACTATCATCAATAACAAGCTATACATAAACGGAAAAATACATGAAAATCAAACACAACAAGATGATACGCAATACAATCCATTAAAAAATAACAAAGATACACCCAAAGGACCGTCAACACGACAACCCACCACTTACAAAGTGATCCCCAATAGCCCGTTCGATAACCATCACGACACGAACTCTCAGAAGAACGCAACAAACCCAGAACCACCATCAGCATCAAACACTACTAAACCTCGAAAAATCCACAATTATAATTTTCGTCGCTAAAATCGGCATCCTATTTCAGAACATAAGAAGTCTAAATAGCAAACGAGATTCGATAGAGTCAGACACAGACATTGATAATAACATTCAAGTCATTTGCCTTTCCGAAACATGGATACAAGAAAAACATTCAGATTTGCTTTTCATCAACGGGTTTAACCTAATCTCCTCATTTAACCGTTCAACTTACATTCACGGAGGTGTAGCAATTTTTCTTAAAGAAAACTTTAAATACAAAGAACTAAAAATTGTCAAAGATTTATCTATAGAAGCAATATTTGAAGTATGTGCAATGGAAATACATAACCCTGATCTGATTATAGTATTAATCTATTGTCCAAACGAATGTAACTTCACAGCCAATATTCAAAACATAGACAAACTCCTGAACATCTTAAACACAAAATATAAAAATAAAAATATTATAATAGGTGGGGATTTTATTTTAATTATTTAGAACAATCTCCCCACAGCATAATGTTAATTAAACAATTCCTTAGTTATAATTTTCACCAACATGTTAAAGAACCTACGAGAATAACTGCTACCTCATCCAAATGTATCGACCTAGTATTTACGAACTTTACCAACAATGATCTCACAATATCTGTTAAGGAATTTGGCTTTAGTGACCACAAAGGAACTATTGTAACCCTACCTGATACCAAAACTAAAACCAGAGATAATGGATAATTCAAAGAAGAATATTCAGCGAACACAACATGCAAACTTTCAAAAATGACCTAACAAATATAGATTGGAACAACACCCTCAACACAAATGCAGATACCAACACTAACTACAACAGTTTTCTCCAAGCTATCCGAGAGTTACTAGATAAACATATACCTAAAAAAACTATCATTATAAACACAAAACCAAAAAAAGACTGGCTGACAAAAGGCATAAAGACCTCTTGTAAAAGAAAAAGATTACTAAAGCTATTTATAGAAAAAACTAATAATACTATCCTACACGACAACTACAAAGAGTATGAAAAACTTCTCAAACGATCCATAAAAAAATCAAAAAGGTTAACATACACTAAACAAATTGAAAAATCAAATAACATAACAAAAACAATGTGGTCAATAATAAAGACACGAACAAACAAAACAACAAAAAAAAGAACTCGAAATTTAATAGTAAACAACAACAATCAACTAATTCAAGACCCATACCTAGTTGCTAACACTTTTAATAATCACTTTATATCAATCGGCTCTAATAGCGGTCTTCCACCTACAGGTAGACCAGTGAAATACCCAGTTCAAAATTCATTCTACCTGACTCCTGTAAGTCCCAACGAAGTAAACAATATAATCAATAAACTAAAAAATAAATTAAGTTGTGGACATGACGAAGTACCACCTCTTTTGATTAAAGCATGTAAAAACGTACTAATATACCCTTTGACATTCTTGATCAATCAATCTTTCTCTGAAGGTAGCTTCCCAGAATCATTAAAACTAGCGGTGACCAAACCAGTACATAAGAAACATGACCAAACAAATTGCAACAACTACAGACCTATAGTTAATCTATCATCATTTTCAAAGATCTTCGAAACAGCAATGAACAACCGCCTATACACCTTCTGTGAAACTTTTAAATTATTTAATAAAGATCAAAATGGATTTGGGAAAAAACACTCTGCGACATTAGCAGTATTTAAATATATACAAGAAACATTATCTATAATTAATCAGAGACAATACGCTATAGGCATCCTCATAGACATGAGTAAAGCATATGATAGAATTATTCATGACATCCTATTAAAAAAGCTAGAAGATATAGGAGTAAGAGGTATCCCATTAACATGGTTCCATTCCTTCCTAAAGAACAGATCCCAATATGTTGAAATTGAAAACCATGATCATGAAAATGGCAAAATAAAAACAAATAAAATCAAAAACAATCGCTTTAACCAGATCTATCCCACAAGGTAGTAACCTAAGTTGCTTATTGTTTGTAATTTATATCAATGATCTCCCACAAGAAATAAGCAATCCATGCTCCCTTTTTGCTGACGACACATCCGTCATAATTCCATGCAAAGAACCTTCTCAGCTTAACAACGATCTCGACAAAACTTTCGACCAAATTTCTAATTGGCTATCTGACCATAACCTAGATATAAACCTGGAAAAGACTAAGTTAATGCAATTCCGACCCTACCAAAAATCGCCCCTTAACATCAGTTACAGCTACAAAAACACACCCATTAAAACCGTTGATACATTCAAACTTTTAGGCATTAACATAGACACCAACTTAAACTGGAAAAGCCATATTAACACCACAGCCTCCAAACTCTCCAGCTTCACATATGCTCTTCTTGAATTAAAAAGATCGACAGATTTAAAAGCATCTATAAGCGCCTACTA
The DNA here is from genome assembly GCA_910592155.1 of Ypsolopha scabrella. Taxonomy (NCBI): domain Eukaryota; kingdom Metazoa; phylum Arthropoda; class Insecta; order Lepidoptera; family Ypsolophidae; genus Ypsolopha; species Ypsolopha scabrella. The sequence goes on along the minus strand of OU342981.1, from coordinate 9,195,756 downwards.
CGCCTACGCATACAGCAGACTCCAATATGGAATAGTCCTTTGGGGTAATAGCACAGACTTTGACAAACTCTTTATACTACAAAAAAGATGTATACGAATACTCGCAAACATAGACCAAATGCAGACTTGTAGAACCTATTTTATAAAATACCAAATACTTACCTTACCCCGCATATACATTTTAGAAGTTTTTAAATTCACCACAACACACAAAGAACTATTCCCAATTTACACACGCCCACAAAATTTACGACCAAAAAACAGGCTAGCAAACCCCATATCCACTCTACAAATAATACATTCAAGTCCCTTTTCAATGTGTGTAAAAATCCACAACAAAATTATAAAAAAACAAATTGTAACAGCAACCAAAGATGAATCAAATATACAACAGCTAAAACTCTACCTCCTGAAAAAATGTTATTACTCCATCTATGAATTTTTGCAAGACTGAATTTATTAATATTAATTATAATTACTTTAGAATTCAAATACCAAAATTCAATTATTATGTTAAAAAAGATGAACAATTTTGAATCGTTAAGAAATGAATATAATAAATATTGAACTAAATCTATCTCCTAGACTATTTAAATTAAGGAAATTGCTATTTGTTACCTATATAAAGATTTAATAATGTTTCTCCTAGGCTAAGGCATACTTTATTATTGTAATAATTTATTTAAATTTAAGAAATTGCTATGCCCTGTCAGGGTTCATGTTTATTACAAAAATGTTATTTAAGACCTGTACTGTATTGTACAATTTACAACATGAGTGCAATAAAGAAATACTGAAATACTGTAATCAATATCCACTTTGGTTATTATACAGATTACGTGTTACTTGGAAAAGCGAGCAATCGAGCGTTGGAATTTTTGGGCATTCCAGTCCCGCTAAGCGCTCGAACGGAAATACGGAAAAAGTTTAACGCGAGGGCCATAATTATACAGGTTAACTTGCCGCAGCTTGCATGGCATTTCGTCGATTGTCCTTCAACGATGCTTGATCTGAATCTGGAAGTACTAGAAGGTATTTCTGTGGCACGATTTGATGTAACACCTTCTCATGTTATTAAATCAAGAGCTTCACTACCTCACCCAGCAGTATCTGTGCATTCAGAGCTTCACGCTCCAAAACAAAGGACAATAATGGAACAAAAATATTATTTCCGCGAAGCAAGTGAACCCCCTTCTGAAACTTCACTTCATACTGCAACCATGCCTCCAGCAAAAAGAGCTCGTACGGTTATGCTTGACGGTTAACAGCTCAGCTCAGAAGACTACATCTATGAAGACGCCAAGAAGGTAATTGAAAACTCATAGATAGAGCTCTCGCCTCGATCAGCAACACTTTTCCCAGGTTATGATAGTGAAGACATAGGACTGAACTCTTTTGCCATTGACGATATAAATATGGGAGAAAACAATCCTGTGAAGAGACAAGTTTTGGTCAACTTATTGAATCAATATCAAGAAGTATTCTTTCGTAGCAGCTTTGCTATCGGTGCCGTCTTAGAGCAGGGGGAGGCACCCGAAGAACTCAGGACCCCCGAGGACACTCGAAATTTTTGTACATAGGTAACACTAAAAGTTTCCGGAACTGGCCACTTACATAAACAATATTTAAAAATTTATTGCAACATTTGAAAATAGAACTCTTTGGCTGTAGAATGCAGTTTGTTTCATCTGACTGTCTTTTGTTTTTACCTTGTGGCGCCATTTAAAAAATTGTGTGTCTGCATCAACATGGATTTAACTCGGGAAAATTTTCGTAGTATGATTTTCTACGATTTTAAGTGTAATTTGACAGCTCAACAGAGCATCGCTCGGCTTGAAACAGCTTTTGGCAATGAAGCACCATGCAAGACGACTGTTTATAGCTGGTTTGCAGAATTCAAGCGTGGTCGTATCAATCTCAGTGACGAATCTCGCGATGGTCGGCCGTCCACCGCTGTGACCAACAAAAACATCGATGCTGTGCGCCGTATGATTGAAACAGACAGGCATGTGACCTACCATAAAATTCGCACATCCTTAGAAATAGGCATGAGTCAAATACAATCAATCCTACACAAACATTTGGGTGTGAGAAAGCTGTGCTCGCGGTGGATCCCACACAACTTGACCGAGGCTCAAAAAACGGACCGCGTCACTTGGTGCAGTGCCATGCTTACCAGATTCAACGAAGGTGCGTCAAATTTGGTGTGGGATATAGTAACAGGTGACGAAACATGGATTTATTGCTACGATCCCAAAACAAAGCAGCAATCGAGCGTATGGGTCTTTCAAGATGAGCCGAAACCAACCAAAGTGGCGCGCGTGAAAAGTGCATCTAAGCGGATGATTGCTTCTTTTTTTAATAAAACTGGACACGTGGCTACTGTTACTTTAGAGAATCGTCGTACCGTGAATAGTGACTGGTACACGACCATTTGTTTGCCGGAAGTTATTGACGAACTCCGTAAAAATAACCGTAAACGCCGTATCATCCTGCACCACGACAATGCTAGTTCTCACACGGCCAGACAGACAAACGACTTTTTGAAGACGAAAAATGTAGAACTCATGGGTCATCCTGCATACAGTCCCGACCTGGCACCTTGTGACTTTTTTCTGTTCCCAAAAATTAAGAACCAATTACGCGGTCAACGATTTTCATCACCAGAAGAGGCTGTCGAGGAGTATGAAAAACACGTTTCAGAGGTCACCACAGGGGAGTGGCACAAAAGTTTTCAAAACTGGTTTGATCGAATGAAAAAGTGCATAGACGCCAAGGGAGATTATTTTGAAAAACAATAAATTAATTTTGTACCTTTAATAGTATTTTTTCATATTCATTCCGGAAACTTATAGTGCGTCCACGTATATCCCGTGGTATTATGTCTACGTATAATCATTTTACTTGTTTCCCCACTTCGAGTATAAAAACGTGTACAAAAATCTCTCGCCCAAACAAATTTTGAATACAGGTATGTCAGCCTCTTACTATGTACAACTCGTTGCAACAAACAAGCCAGATGTAATTTCCTGCGGGCTGACATCTTTACAATCCCTTTTTGGTTTAAAAAGGGTGTCACATGACCTCGCTTTGGAAAGGTAAAACAAAACCGTGCACATGCGTTTTGTACACGCTGGATGGCGCGCTCAGTTTTAGCAAACAATCTCGGCCCATCATATGAGACCACATCACAGAAATTAAAGAGTGACAGAACAAGCGACTCTGTTAACCGTCAGGAATTCTCTGATTTGGTATAAAACCTTTAGCCTGAAGAAAGCGTTTCTTATTTTACTGTTAATGTAATCTACATAGCGAAGTTCACCATCCAAAATTAGACCTAAATTGCGCGCCTTCAAAACTCTATCTACATTGTGTTTACTTATATGAATGCTAGGATTCATTTTTGCAATTGATTCACATTGGTGCCTCGTCCCTAAAATAATAAACTTTGATTTGTTTGGGTTCAAGACTAAATTATTTGTTTGAGCCCACACAGAAATTTCATGCAAGTCTTTATTAATTCTTTCAACAGCCTCACCTGTGTCCTTAGCTCTAAACGAAGAGTATACTTGAGTGTCATCTGCGTAGAGGTGGATTTTGCAGAAACTGATATTTTTAATGAGGTCGGCGGTATATAAAACAAATAAAAGTGGGCTCAAAATGGAGCCTTGTTGACAGCCACGTGTAACTGCTTCTACAGTTGAATTTACTTTGTTGCCTTCATCAGTCGTTATCTGTACGAATTGGCTTCTATTGCTGAGATAAGAACCAAACCATACACATGCTGACTGAGAAAAGCCAAGAGTAACTCATCCATGAGTAACTCATCTTAGCCAATAGCAGCTCAGTGTTTATGCAGTCGAATGCGCGGGAGAAATCCAGTAAGACCATGATGTAATCTGTAACGTCATCTGTAACGTGTGCAAGCGCTGTCTCCGTACCATGGTTACCGCGGAACCCCGATTGCATGACTGGAAGAATATTTTTAGCCTCCATATATTTAGACAGTTGAGTATGTACCACTCTTTCAACAATCTTTGATAACACTGCTAGAATGCTTATTGGACGTAAATCCTTAAATTCGTCAACAGTGGCTCCCTTGGATAATGGAATAATTTTCGCAATTTTCCAATTTTCTGGGAATACATTTAAGTTAATTGACATGTTAATAATAAAAGTAATGATAGGGAGTGTAACTGGAAGCGTCATACGTATCATATTAATTGTTATTAAGTCATACCCAGCCGAGTTGGTATCTATTGACGAGCCCGCTACATGTGGTACCAAAGAAAAACGGCGAACTTCGACCTTGCGGAGATTATCGACGCCTCAATAGCGTCACTAAACCAGATCGATACCCGATCTTCAGGATTTTACATTCGGACTAGCAGGTAAAAAAATATTTTCAAAAATTGACATTAATCGCGCTTATCGTTGCATTCCAGTCGCACCAGCTGATATAGAAAAGACAGCCATCATTACACCCTTTAGCCTATTTGAATTCCCGTGTATGACCTTTGGCTTACGTAACGCGTAACTGAAATAATACATAGAGATGACGAGTATTTTGAAAAGAACATGAAAAATAAACTAATTTCATTTTATGAAGGTTGTATACCACCTGAACTTGTGGACCCACGACATACCAGAAGCCTACCAATAAGAGAACCACAATGTATATAAGAGGCAATTGAAAAAAAAAAGAAAAAAAGCTTATAAAGAAAATAAAAATCCATCAACAACATATGAAGAAAGCGACCACCAAGAATATTTTAAACAAAATGAAAATACGCATACAAGTCCGGAGAAAAATTCACAAGAACCTTTCTCATTCTACAATAGAATCGACGAAGAACAACCAACATGTTCCCGCTATTTAGATTTTGAACAATTTTAAGAGTAAAACACAAACTTGGAAATACGAATTTTATCTTTATACTGTAGAGAAAATAATTACACACTAATAAATACACTTTAATTTATTTTATTCAAAAACTTTTGTCCTCGACTGTACAGATACCCGTTATAATATTTTGATAAATACGTATTTATAAATATGCATAGCTTAGAATTCCACAATAGAATAAATAAACACACACTTATACACTTTTCAACATTTTCCCATACATTTTGTATGAGAACTTTTCTCCTTGATTGTCCAGATACCCAATTGATTTTGAGATAGCTGTTGCTGGTTTCTAGAATTTATCTTAAGACCTATCTTATGACACTCAACACGTGTGTATTTGGTGGGTTGGACCAGGTTTCATACATTTTTGCCCATTGTCCTTTGTAAAATATTTTTTTCGGGTTCCCTACCAAAATATGTTCCTGTGACGATTATAATGAAAACTTAGACAAGTTCCTATGCCTCATCATTAAACAAACTTAAACGGTACAACATTAAACATCAGATGATTACATAATTATTTCTTGCTACTGATTTTGATAGTGAGGGTGACTGCGCTGGATATAGCCACTGATTACATTTTGGCAAGTAAAAATGAATAAAATGAATTTATGTAGTAAGGCGACCACAAATAATAGCGATGACGAAACAACCCAGAGATATGCGAGAAAAATAAAAGATGACAATCAAAAATTATTAGAAATGAATCGTGAAATGGAGACATTAAAGAAAAAAATTAAATCTCTTACAGGAGAGATAGATAAAGAAAGAGAAAAACATGATAATTTACTCACTGACATTAAAAAAGAAAACCTTTTGTTAAAGCAGAAACTAGAAGAAGAAATAAATAGAAATAGGACGTTAGAATATGACCGGACAAGTTATCTAACGCAGTCTTGCAATGAAAGCATGGAGATTATTAACCCATTAAAAAATAAAATCGAAATAAAAGACAAAGAACTTGTAGCCCTCACACTCAGATTAAAAGATCTGGAAGATGAAAATCTAAGACTTGGAGAAACATTAGTAAATTCAAGCTTAAATAACGAAATTGAGAGATCAAAAGGCAAAAAATATAGTAATCTAAATAATAAAATAAAAAAGTTAACGAAAAAGAGAAGAAATAAATAGAAATAGGACGTTAGAATATGACCGCACAAGTTATCTAACGCAGTCTTGCAATGAAAGCATGGAGATTATTAACCCATTAAAAAATAAAATCGAAATAAAAGACAAAGAACTTGTAGCCCTCACACTCAGATTAAAAGATCTGGAAGATGAAAATCTAAGACTTGGAGAAACATTAGTAAATTCATGCTTAAATAACGAAATTGAGAGATCAAAAGGCAAAAAATATAGTAATCTAAATAATAAAAAAAAAGTTAACGAAAAAGAGAAGAAATAAATAGAAATAGGACGTTAGAATATGACCGGACAAGTTATCTAACGCAGTCTTGCAATGAAAGCATGGAGATTATTAACCCGTTAAAAAATAAAATCGAAATAAAAGACAAAGAACTTGTAGCCCTCACACTCAGATTAAAAGATCTGGAAGATGAAAATCTAAGACTTGGAGAAACATTAGTAAATTCAAGCTTAAATGACGAAATTGAGAGATCAAAAGGCAAAAAATATAGTAATCTAAATAATAAAATAAAAAAGTTAACGAAAAAGTTAAGCAAAACTTTAAAAGAAAACGAAACTTTTTTAGAAAAGCTTGTAGAATTAAAAATGAAAGAGGTGAGCCTCAGCAGACTACATCAAACTATTAGAACGCTACAGAAAAGGGTACAAAATATTAATATGAGTATAAAAAAAACAGAAATAGAAGAAAATATCATGGGAAATACAAATGAGAAACCTTCCACTGTACACAATCAACAAGATAAATATATATCTAAACTGAAGCCCAAACTACTGTTACTTTCTGACTTCCACGGTACAGAAATCACTCACATGTTAGCGAAAATACGCAAAAACGATTATGACTTCATGGCTGACATTATCTGTTTGGGTACTATGGAACGAATTTTAGCCAACATCGAATACAAAGCGAAAGAATTTACAAAGACAGACTGTATAATAATTATGTGTGGTGGTAGTGACTACAACGATTCAAATGATATCACAAAAGCTCTTCTAGGTTTAACTGGTCATTTGCAATCATTGTCACATACTAATGTCATTATCTGTAATATACCATGTAGCATAGATAAGAGCTCCTCAGACTTCAATGAGTTTATCCATGACATGAATATCCAGTTAAAAAACTTATGCCAACAATTTGATTATGTACAATTTCAAAAGATCGATGACGATTTAACTATACCGGATTTTAAAAGTGATGGATATAAATTAAACAAAAATGGAAAGTACAAAGTTGCACTAGCAATAAATTTGAGTCTGAGAGTAGTCAATGAACGATTTTATAATAGTTCAAATTTTTTATTAAAAGATCAGATAAACCAAACAAAACCTTAAAATCAAATCCATTATATTGTTCAAGCAGGAGAGATAATGAAAATAAATTTACAATTTTCCACCAAAATATAGCTGGGTTAGTTAACAAGCAAGACAAACTAAATGTGTTGTTCCATGCATATGAAGAAAATTTAAGGGATATCGATGTTCTTTGCTTTACGGAAACTAACATTCAGTCAGGGAATGAGCTAAATGTTAATTTAAATAATTATGCATTAGGCGCATTTTACTCAAGAGTTAATGAAAGTAGGGAGGGTCTTGTATTCTAGTAAAAAAATCGCTTAAGTATAGAAAGTTAAAAATTATAGAAAACCTAGGCTGTCCTAATATTTTTGAAATTTGTGGCATAGAATTAACTGATTACAAAATTATAGTCATATGTATTTATAGAATACCTAACAAGAAAAATATTTCAAAACAAGAATGGTTTTTGAATAAACTTAAAAATCTATTAAATAAATTATATGAAGCTACAAATTATAAAAAGATTATAATTTGTGGTGATAGGAATATAAATGTTTTAAAATATAATAAGGCTAGTGAGAATTTAAATAAAATTATTGCCACTCACGGGATGAAGTTACATATCAAGGAACCTACCAGAAAAAAGTCATGTTTGGGTTTATTTGTTAGTAACATACGTAATGCTAAGGGATCGGTCAAGGAATTAGCACTATCAGATCATAACACTGCCCAGTTCTTATCGTTTCCTCTGAATAGGAATATCGAAGTAAAGCATTGGTTTGAATACAAACGGGACTTTAGTGAAGAAAATGTAAAAAAAAATTGTGAAGCCATGAAATCCCTTTCATTTTCTGAAGTATATCAGAATAAAAATACGAATGAGGCTTTTGACACATTTCATGAGTTAATAACATTATTTCATAATCTTTATTTTCCAGTACTAAAGGTTAAAATTACTAACAAAGAAACAAATAGCCAATGGATTACAAGGGGTATTAAAAAGAGTTGCGTGACAAAAAGAAAGCTGTACTATTCTTATAATAACTCCAAATATAATAAAAAAGCAAATAAAATGAAATACAAAAATTATAATATAACTTTAAAGAAAACTATTCATACATCACAAAGAATAAACAATAACAAGTTCATAAATCAAGCAGCAAATAAATGTAAAGCGTCATGGCAAATAATTAATAAATCACTGAACTTCAATTTATTAGGAAAGGAAATTAAATGTATTACAAAGGACAATCAAAGTTTCAAGAAACCTGATGACATTTGCAAATTATTCAATGACTTTTTTATTGACATAGTAGAAAATAATGCAGATAATAATATTTATAGTGATACTTCAATGATTAGATCTGTAGAAAAATCTATATTTCTCAGTGCAGTAAATGAAAATGATGTGAAGAAAGTGATAAACCAGTTAAATAACACAGCCGCAGTAGGCTATGATAACATTAATACAAAAATTATTAAATTATGTTCAAATGAGTTGGCAGCTCCATTAACTTATATAATAAATATATCACTAGAAGAGGGCATTTTCCCTAACAAACTTAAGCTATCCGTTGTAAAGCCTTTACACAAAAAAGGAGATGAGACTGACCTTAATAAATACAGGCCGGTAATACTCGTACCGATACTGTCAAAAATTTTTGAAAAAATTATGTACCATAAAATGTATTCTTTTTTAACGCAGCATGATATTTTAACACCCCAACAATTTGGTTTTCGCTAAAACAATTCGACATCATTGGCATGTTTTTCGCTACTTAAAAAGATCACTGTGAGCTTGAATGATAAAATACCGGTAGTTGGATTGTTTCTAGACATGAGCAAAGCTTTTGACTTCGTTTGTCATAGAACTTTGTTGCGCAAGCTCTTTGAATATGGTTTTAGGGGACCTGCATATAAATGGCTTGAAAGTTACCTTGAAAAGAGACAGCAATGTACAGAAATAAGCAGAACAGAAAATCAACTTAAAAAAACATATAGATCACAGTACAGAACAAACTATTATGGGGTCCCACAAGGAAGTATCCTTGGGCCCCTGTTATTCTTAATTTATATTAATGATTTGCCACGAAATTGTGTTGATCATTGCGTTCTTTTTGCTGATGATACAACTTTGGCAATACAATGTAAGAATAAAACCACATTTGAAACTGAAATTAATAGATCTCTTGAAGATATTATATGTTGGCTCGAACAAAATAATTTAAGGGTCAACATTGATAAAACAAAATTAATACAATTTGGAACATATCAGGCCAAACCACTGCAACTCCAAGTCCAACATTACAATAACGCATTAGAAGAGATTTACTTTACGGTGTTTCTTGGTATAACCATTGATAAAAATTGCAATTGGAAAGATCATATAGCTACGGTATGTAAAAAAACTAACAAATTTATGTACGCATTAAGAAGAATACGACAAGTTGTATCAAAGGAAGCTGCAATTAATGCATACCATGGATACATTGGATCAATTTTGAAATATGGGATCATAATATGGGGTAATTCTGTAGATCTGGACAAAGCCTTTAAGAAACAAAAGAAATGTATCAGAATTATATGCAAAGCTAGAAGTAGGAAATCTTGTGAATCTCTTTTTAAGAATCTTAAGATATTGCCGTTACCATGTTTGTACATACAAGAAATTTGCATATTTGTCAAAAAACATCCTGAATTTTTCAAGACTAGAGGTGATGTTGCGAGTTATAGATGTGTTCGACATTTTCATAAATTATACCAACCAAAAGCTAGTCTAACACTTTTCAGCAGAAATGTATTTTCAATGTGTATTAAAGTTTATAATAAATTACCTCATGACATTAAACTTCTTCCTTTGACTTTATTAAAGAGAAAAATTAAGGAATATTTATTAAATAATTGTTTTTATAGCGTAGCCAGTTTTTTGGACCAATGATTCTATTTTGTAAAATTTTATAGACATGGACATTTTTAATGCTGTTATTTTAGGTATTTTGACTACTTTAGTTATTTAAGGATTTAATTTTGGAAATATTAAGCTTAAGACATTTTAATAGATATACTTTCCTTTTTGAACTTGTGTTTGTAAAAAAATGATTTTTATTTTAATATTTGTACGCCAATTTCTGGTTGAATTTGATGGGATTTATCTTTTATGTACCCAAATTCTGTGACAAATAAATGATTTACTTACTTACCTTAAGATCATCGGTCCTGTCGGTCGGTTCGGTTCCACAACATAGTAATCATTTTGCTTTTGTTTTAGGAAAAATGGCCTTGACATCGGCAGAAAGACAAAGAAGATATAGAGAACACATAAAGAAAAATAATCCTAGGAAATGGGAAGAATACAAAAAGGAAGAGGTAGAGAAAAAAAACAAAATTATAAAAAGATATCTGAGCTATCTGAAACTAAGAAATCTGCAAGACGTAAGCTCTGGCGAAAACTGAAACAAAAAAAAATTGATCAACTTCACAAAGAAAACAAACATAAAAATACAAGCCGTAAAGTATACAAACAAATACATTATAAAATTACTAAAGAGAACGAGAAACAAAAAAGAAAGATAGAAAACTTGAAAAGGAAAGTTGATTCTCTGTCAAAGCAACTTTATAGATACAAATAGTTATTGACATATCAAAGAGAAAATAATGTTCATCCATCATTGGAGAGTTCTCTAACATCAAAAACAGAGTCTTTTATTCAGACTTTAACAAATGTCCCTACGTCTGAGATAAATAAAGTAAGAAAAGTTGTGTTGGAAAAAAATGTATTAAGTGAGGCTTTATCATACGCATATAAAAATTCGAAAAGTAATGTGGAAAAAAATGTACTTAAGAAAGTCATAGATAATGCTGTGGTTCGGGAGCATAGAATGAAAACTCGATTTGAATGCTGTATTGGTTTGAAAGGTAGACTACGAGTTCAGAATTACAAAAAAAATGTTAACGCCAAACATACGGTATTAGCTGGGAAATTGAGAGAATTCTATTTACAAGATGACGTAAGTCGCGCAACTGCTGGAAAGAAGGAGACGAAAACCATCAAAAAAGGAAAAAGTACAAAAAAGATATCTACTCGACAGTTTAATAAGCCTGTACAAGAAATTTAAACAAGATACTGGAATTACTTTGTCTTATGCAACGTTAATTAGAAACAGTCCTTTTTTTGTAGTGAGTCCTAAATTTTCTGATCGAGACACATGCGCATTCAAATATAGAATTTAAATACACAGCACTAAAAAATTGACAGCTTTAAAAGAATATAAGGTTCGGGAGCATAGAATGAAAACTCGATTTGAATGCTGTATTGGTTTGAAAGGTAGACTACGAGTTCAGAATTACAAAAAAAATGTTAACGCCAAACATACGGTATTAGCTGGGAAATTGAGAGAATTCTATTTACAAGATGACGTAAGTCGCGCAACTGCTGGAAAGAAGGAGACGAAAACCATCAAAAAAGAAAAAGTACAAAAAAGATATCTACTCGACAGTTTAATAAGCCTGTACAAGAAATTTAAACAAGATACTGGAATTACTTTGTCTTATGCAACGTTAATTAGAAACAGTCCTTTTTTTGTAGTGAGTCCTAAATTTTCTGATCGAGACACATGCGCATTCAAATATAGAATTTAAATACACAGCACTAAAAAGATTGACAGCTTTAAAAGAATATAAGGAGTTAAAAGACTTAGTTCAATCTTAAATTTGCGATCCGAAGTCTCAGCTTTGCATGTATTCTAAATGTGCAAATTGTAAAAAAATACTGTTAAATATGATTATACAAAAGCAAACATTAATGAGGAAGTTTCATGGCTGGAGTGGTCTCTTAAAGATATAGAATACAAAAAGAATGACGTAACAAAGACAACAAAAAGAATCACAAAATAAATTAAGAAAGGACGTTTACAAGATTTGATTGCAAAGTTTGAAAAAGAACTCAATGATTTTAAGGTTCATTTGTTCAACATTCGTCAACAGTACCAGATGTATAAAAATTTGAAAGATAGTCTTGAAACTAATGAAATCATTTTGCACTGGTGCCTCTCAATTTCAAATTTCGCTACATACAAGCATAGTGTACCAAAAAAAATAAGAAACCACAATGCTACTGCACTTTTTCAGACTCGACCAACCATTCACCTGAGGCAATTTGGGCGCATTTAAACCCTATCTTAACCCATATATCCCGAAAATCACCAGAAATTGACACAATACACATATTTTCCGACGGGCCAACAACCCAGTACAGACAAAAGAAAAACTTCTTTTTATTTAACACGATCATCAAAGACTTTGCATTAACTGGAACTTGGAATTTCTTCGAGGCCTCGCACGGAAAAGGTGCTGCAGATGGAGTGGGTGGTAGCATCAAGAGACTTTTGGATAAAAAGATATAGATACGATGTTCTTGATGCTGAATCTGCATTTAAACTTTTAAAAGATGAAACCAGGATCAAACTTTTCTGTATTGATGAGGAAAATATAAAATTTATTCAAGAGGAAAACAAACAAACACTACACTCCCTTAAATCTACACCAAATACGATGAAGATTCACCAAATTCTGGCTTCGGATGACGATTTCCAAATTTCCTCGAGAAATCTTAGCTGTTTTTGTGCCCATTCTGTAAAAAAGGGGTTTTGCGATTGTTTTTCGCTGGAATACCATAATTTACGGAATCTGTTTACGTCTAGGAAGCGCGCTAGGATGATCGCATCATCTGATGCAAGTGAAGAGTCTGACAACGAAAACTGTGTGCAAAAAAAAGTGTGCGCCCAAATTCAAAAATAACCGTTCTGTCAAATGTTCGAATTGATCAAAATGACAAAAAATTAGGAGCCATCTTACAAAGTTCAAGACGCTACAATATATCTTCTAACAACATTAAAAGGGATTTCAAGGAACTGATAATTACTAAATCTAAAAGTCTAGGAGTTGAGAAAGAATCCTTACCTACTGTCTCGAAACCCGAGCAGTAATAATGGTGTAAGAATTTTTATTCTTTATTCTAATCGCAATAATATTTTGCAAAAAATAAGAACTTTTGAATTTACCATGGAGCATGCTGCTAATGTGTTCTTTTTGCTCAAAAAAGTTGATAGATTGATTCAGAAATATAGTTGTTAAAAAAATATATAATTCAACTAAATATTAAAGTGAACTTGAAATAAAATGATCAAAAGAAATCCTGAACCCTTGCAGTAACATGTTTAAAACCATGTTCTTGATTTTTTTCAACTCTTCGTTTTTGGTCACTGAGAACACATTGAGTTTTAGGATAAAGATGATTACTAGAAATAATAAGTTATAATTAGTACAGAGGCTATTTTTGTTACAAAGTAAAGACAATTATTTAGTTTTTTTTGTTTAGATATTTATAGGACAATTCTTCGTGCCCATAATATAGCTCCCACAAATGCAACAATTTATGTTGCAGAAACAGATTTTTTTTAGACTTCAAAACATCGGGTTTTTCCAAAGTAGTAAATTTACTCTTTTTAATTTCCAACTATAGCAAATACAAAATTGTTACAGTGCAAATTATTTTAAGATACAGTACAGATTATATACCTAATATGTATAACTATTTTAAGATACAGTACATTTCTATATGACGTGTTTTTAGCAGGAAGCTGTATTTTACGCCTCGTGACATTCTATATAGGCTGGGGAATTGACATTGAAATTAATCAAACTAAGAAGTTCATACTTTAACGTTATGTTTTTATTAAACAGGCAAAGCAAGTGTCTTGGTTAAGTTTATACAACTTCTGTAAACGGTGAATCTATTCGGTGAAACTTTTTTCATTGTTATAAATAACTTATAATTATAAGCTAATAAGTAAGCCAAAAAGAATATAAAAGTCAGCTATAGATACTGTGTAACTTTTAATTCAAGATGTGCCAATAATTGGAAATATATAGGTTTAGTAAACAAATGTCTTTTAATGTATAATCATTCTAAATAAATTTATCCTGCCAATTCCTAAAACGAAAAACATACGTAAATTATAAAATAATCACCAACTTTTTTTTTTATTGTAGGTATGAATTAGCCCTTACAATTCATATCTGTTACTTTTTCGGTTACATTGGACCAATTTTCATATCTGTTTCATAAATGTTACGTACATATTTTTTGAATGTGACCCATTTATGTATCATCGTCGAACAAATATAACATGAAAACTACAACCACAGACATGCAATGAGACGCAGCTGCCTTCTTCAAGAAATGAATCAATGATGTCCTTAGAAGAACGAAAAGCCGCAACATTTGCTGTAAACGTCAGCAAATAGTCGCTCGTCTAGGAGGGGAGGTGTTACGAGTGAACTCTACCTACCTACCGCATTGTTTCTCCATCTGTTACGAAACTTAAATTCAGTGAATATTAACTTTAGTGCTGACATAGTGAAACATATTTCGTGGGACAGGTTTTGGTATGACTTGGAGTCTTTGTGCTTCAATCGTGTAAGCCGAAGGTCGTGCGTGATCATCGCGATCAGCCTTAGTTTAAAACCTAGATTTAACTATATACCTTTTGTCACCTTTTGCACTATTAAATACTTAGTGAAACATAATTAAGTTTTTAAAAATCCTCCCCTGCGTCCAGTACATGTAATTTATGTGTAAACAATAATAATAACATGTAATTATTATTATTTACCTACTGAATGTTAGTAAGGTTGTCAGGGGAAATATGTTCAATTATACGTTTTGATAATGATAATTATTAACACCAGATACTCGCACCACGCTGTTACCTCAGCTTCAGTAGGTAAAGATTTCGTAAATATCTTGAAAAACTCTCTAAGTATCTACAAGTGTTATAATGCTGATCCTGGATCACGAAGACGAGTACAATTACTGATTAAACGAACTTAGCTGTACCCTGTATGTGAAGTTCTATCATAATTATACAAAGTCTTCGTCCGAGGAGATCAGCAACCCTCCCTCCCATTCCAGTGGTAACTATCCCAGAGTTTAAAAAACTGGCTTAATTAAAAAACTTTGAACTTAATGACATGTGACGGGATTGTTGGCACATAGACAAAAAAATAACGATAAAAAATTTAATTAACATTAGCTGCAATACGGTTCCGACTCACTCACTCATTGACATGGTTGTTTGGGTGGAAGGGGGGGGGGGGGTTACACTAATATGATGTAGGGGGGGTTGTTAGAACATGTTATTCTGACTGGGGATAAAATCGAAAATTTTTACTTTTTTTAACTTTAAGAATGGAATGAAGTTTTCCCAAACCCTGTTTTGTATAGGATTCTTGTATGGGATTTTGGTTTCTTCGAGCTGGCACAGCCAGCTCGCCTACCCCCCAGTAGGAATTTTGCTTATTGCCGGAAGAAATTCATACTGGCTATTCGGACTTTTTTCCTTACCCCCCCCCCCCCACAATTCTTGGTACTATGTATGGGAGTTGAAGTACTTGTATGAGAATATATTCCTATTGAATATTCGGACGTTGTTTTCGAACCCCCCCCCCCAATTCTTGATACTATGTATGAGAGTTGATGTATTTCTATGGGAACTAATTCATACTATATATTCGGTCGTTTTTTGTAACCCCCCCCGCATTTTTAGTACTATCAATATAAATTGACGTATTTGTATGGGACAAAATTCATACTGTATATTAGGTCGAAATTTTTGGAGCCCCCCCCCCATTCTGGTACTATCCATGAATGTTGACGTATTTGTATGGGACAAAATTCATACTGTATATTCGGTCGTTTTTCGTAACCCCCCCCCGCATTTTTAGTACTTTCAATATGAGTTGACGTATTTGTATGATGAGTATCACATTTTCGGACCCCAAAATTTTCGGAACCCACCCCGGGGTCCGAAAAAAAAATATATATATTTTTAAAATGTTTGAAAAAAAATTTTGTTTCGTCCATATCTCCGCGATGGTTCGTCTCGGAACCCCCAAACTTGGACCCCGGGGTTCCGAAAAAAGATTTCTTTCATTAAAAAAAATTTTATCCGAAGCGCGAAAAAAATTTTCTTTTGGCCATATCTCCGTGCCGGTTGGGCTTGGAACCCCCAAACTCGGACCCCTGGGGTCCAAAAAAAAATCTCTTTCTTTTCAAAGTGTCCATTCTTTTTCGGCCCATATCTCCCAAACCAATGAAGATAGACCCCTGTTCAGGGGTCCGATTAAAAGGGCTCGACGAGATCTACCTTTTCAAAGTGTCCATTATTTTTCGGCCCATATCTCCCAAACCAATGAAGATAGACCCCTGTTCAGGGGGTCTGTTTGAAAGGGCTCGACAAGATCTACCTTTTCAAAGTGTCCATTCTTTTTCGGCCCATATCTCCCAAACCAATGAAGATAGACCCCTGTTCAGGGGGTCCGTTTTAAAGGGCTCGCCGAGATCTACCCGAATATCGAAAAAAAAAAATCGGCCGAATCCGCGCAATTGGATTATCTCGAGAACGGTTGGAGCTACAGCCACGAGGTTTTCACCATAGTGAATGGCATCAAAACGGCCACTACTTGGAAAAAAAATTTTTAGATCTGACATTTTTGTCATTTTTTGTCTTTTTTTTTTTAAATTGCTATAACTTCGGAACGGATGGTGGTAGCGCTTCCGGGCTTGAACTCGAATGATGAGTATCACGGGCTCTTCCCGACCGATGACATTTTTTGACATTTTTTTTTAAATTACTATAACTTCAGAGCGGATGGTGGTAGCGCTTCCGGGTTTGAACTCGAATGATAAGTATTACGGACTCTTCCCGACCGATAACATTTTTTGACATTTTTGACATTTTTTTTTTAAATTGCTATAACTTCGGAACGGATGGTGGTAGCGCTTCCGGGTTTGAACTCGAATGATAAGTATCACGGGCTCTTCCCGACCGATGACAAATTTTGACATTTGACAACTGTCAAAACAATGTCAATCGCGTTTATTCAACCGATCGCCCTGAAACTCTGTTTCCACACTTTTTCAAGGTTGATCTTTGTATTACAATAAGTTGACATACTTACTCGGCCGCAGGACGAGCCCGGAGGAAGCGGGCGCGAAGCTGCAGACTGAGCGCACGCTTCCGGAGGTCAGACATTCAAGAACTATGACGAGGTTGCGCACCGCAGGTGCGCGGCCGAGTCATCAAGTCAAGCAGGACGTACCTACGGTTCACCGAGGGACGAGGTCGCGCACCGTGAGGGCGAGTCCATAAACCTTTACAATTACTCTTTTTCACACATCTTCCAACCGATGACAGGTTTTGACACTCGACACACATCCCATCCTCTGTAAATCACGGATTTTCTACCGATTGCCTTTAAATTCACTGTAGAACGAGTCCAATATGTCACAGATACAAAGAAAAAAACGCATATAAAAAAAAACATAGGCACAACATATCTCGCGGGCTGCTTGCAGCCCGCGCACCACGCAAATGCTAGTCTCAATATATAGGTAGTGTGAACGGCGCGGCGATCACTAGGCGGTACTACAAGTGTTATAATGCTGATCTCCCCGGACAAAGACTGTATAATTATGATAGAAATTCACGTACAGGTAAGTTCGTTTGATCACCGCCCAAATTAACGCTTACAAAATTATAAAAAAGACGCAGAAAACATACACACACAAATTAAGAATGAGCTCAATGTTAACATGGTTTTTAATAAATGCGATTATGAAAAATTTATAGTGATTGTTTCAGGCTGCTATCAGCACTACAACAAATTCATATGGAAAAAGGCACATGGAATAATGTAGAATGCAAATAAGAAGAATGTAATTTAGCCAAAAAAAGATCCAGCAATAACCTGGTTTATAAATCTGAAAGAAGTATTGTATCAATCCATCTTATTTTCTGCTACTTCCATCAACACACATGGAACAAGCCTGACCTGGCATTAAATAAGTAACACAACTCCTAACTCACCAAACATGCACACATTTCTAGAATATTGTGAAAAGCAGTGGTATTATGCGGATCATAATTTAATAAGCTGTGCAGATGATGCACATAGAACCACCAATTCGTGTGGAGGGTACCACCGCAAATTAAATTTAAGACTCCCAAAAACACCTACAATAAAGTTGGCAGGTAAACATTAGAGGTACCTGGACACAATTCCGAATTTGATGGAATTTTGTGATATTGTAAGAGAATAGCGCGAGGTGTGGGATTTGTAACCTTAAGGAGACTGTGCTGACTTGGGGGCGCGTGAAATACCCCCAAATTTTGGTTTTTTTTTTTGCGGTTTTTTCCTTAAGAGGCTATGTAAATAAAATAGGCGTGCTTTGTTCCCGTGTATTTCATGAAGTACACAGAAAGTTTTAATAAATTTCTGGTATATTTATGCATTATATAATCTAGGGTTTTGTTTTTAGAAAACACGTTTGGATAAATTTTCCTCGATAGAAAAAAATATTGAAATTAGGGCTTCAAACACACTTTTTCTCATCGTTTGATGCATAGGAATCAAGAACAGAACTCGAAAATAATTTATTATTTTTTTTTATTTTATCATTATTTATTTTTATAATATGGAGAACATACAGCTTTTATATTTAATACAATATGGAGAGATGAACACAAATAAGCTTAAATAGTCTTACAGGTAGCACTAAAGTAGATAACTTGATCTTAGGAGAATAGATAAATATAATATAGGTTACATTTGTTGCTCTAAATTACTGAAGGTTTTTTTATGGATTTTATCTAGTACTAAGGAGAAGTTTACTTGGTTGACTGACGTGTTGACAAAAATAAAAAATAAAAAGTTTTACCATTTCACTACGCTTGGAGTACAATAAGTCGGTTCTATCCCTAACTGAATTAAAAAGGGAACATGTTCGAATAAAGTAGGAATTTTGGGGATAATTAGTGCACCCGCAATGGATGTTCAGACTCATCGATCTCCGAGTAGAGAAAGGAGCCTCAAGTTTTATACGTGATAAAAGGTCTGCAGAGTCAATGTATCCATTTACTATATAGGAGAGAAGAATAATATCGCGAATCCTTCGTCTAAGTTCCAGGGGGAGCATGTGATGCTTTACGCATCGTTTATAATAATCATCACTAGTTCTGGTTTTAAACTGCAAGTACCTCTTAAACCTCTTTGGAAAAGATTCAATTCTATCAATATAGTATGCATAACGCGGGTTTGATAATGAGGAGGCATACTCAAGGACATCACGAACGTAAGAACAATAAAGTACTTGGATGGCTTTAACTTTTTGAAATCGGCGCAAGATCTCATCAGGAAACCAAATGCTTTAAGAGGCTCTCTTAATAATGTGCTCAATGTGCTTATCATAACCACTACAACGCTTGCGACAAATGACCTTCACGGGAACTTCACGGGCCTCGACCACTCGTTATCTCTCATCTACTCAGAAATTAAGTGCTAGAGAGCTCCCGGGCTTTCCCAAGTGCGTCTCGAGTTAAAATAAACTTAAAACATAAATGTAGATTTAAATATGTATAATATAATATATAATAATACAAAATAAAATTAAAAAGTTTTAAATATGATGATGTGTTTTTTTACCTTAACTGTTCGAGGCTGATTAAATACATGATTTATTGTTCAAAATACACTTTAGAAAAAAAAGATATGGGCACAATCCTAATATTATATAACCCTACACAATAGTTCACCTGATACAAAATATATTTTTTTAAATTCTTCAGAGGAATTGTACCAAAAAAAATTGGTTTTTATTTTGTACCAGATCGTTTTGCTGACGCTACTTTTAGCAATAAACCGATTTGGTACAAAAATGGCTAATGTTACTTGGTCATCAAATGTCAAACGGTTTGAAAGCAACAGATAAAAACAAGTGTTCTCTTTTTCTCACGTAGTTATCATATTCGCTATCTTTTTTTTTGTAGGAAATGCTCTTTAGCTACTTACAATTAGGTATTGAAGTATATGTCCCGTTTGCATGATGATAAATCAAAAAATTTGAAGCATGTAACTTGCCTAACTCATGCCTTTCATCGAGTTTCAGAACAAATTAGGTCGGAGCATAAACTTGTAAATATTTTGATTACAAATGTAAAGAAAATATTTTTGAAATCACCACAACGAGTGAGACTTTTCAAACAAATGGCTCCGAACGTACCCTTGCCACCCGAACCTGTATAACAAGATGGGGCACTTGGCTAACTGCAGCTTTCTATAACAGTACGTATTTTGAGGACATAAAAAATATTGTTGCAAACTTAAAGTCGCAAGATGCCATATCTATTAAAAAAGCTAAGAAGGTTTTTTCAAACATCAATTTAAGAAGTGAACTTGATTTTATAAAAAATACCTGCGAAATAATACCGAAAACTATAACACGATTAGAGTGTACCAACATTTCTCCCGCTGACTCTTTACAAGTTGTTGACGGAGCATGTATTGTTTTACAATGGAGTTTTTGATAAGTACAGAACTCGCTTAACTCCGCAAAATATAGAAAAAATTATAATGATCCATTCTTACTATCATTTTAATGACGAACATGAAATAGTAATAGATGATGATTATGATACACTGATTCCAAAAGCCAGTACCTCATCAGAGATTTAGAAGTTTATAATAATATTAGGTTTATGAAGACATTTTTGTTGTTGTTACTAAAAGTATTTGGTTTAATTTATTGTGTTTTTAATTATTAATTATTTTATTAACATTATATATAGCTGCAATACGGTCACTGACTCACTCACTGATTGACATGGTTGTTTGGTTATAGGGGGGGGTTTTACGCTAATATGATGTAGGGGGGGGGTGGTAGAGCATGTCATTCTGACTGGGGATAAAATCGAAAATTTTAATTTTTTTTAATTTTAGGGGGGGGTTCAGCCGTTTTCCCAAACCCTGTTTTCTATGGGATTCTTGTATGGGAGTTTTGGTTTTGTGGTTTGTTCGAGCTGGCGCAGCCAGCGAGTACAAAATTCCTACCGGGGGGGTTGGCGGGCTGGCGCAGCCAGCTCGCCTACCCCCCCGGTAGGAATTTTGCCTATTGCCGGAAGGAATTCATACTGGCTACTCGGACGTTTTTTTCGAAACCCCCCCAATGTTTGGTACCATGTATGGGGGTCGAAGTTAGTGTATGGGAACTAAATTCATACTGAATATTCGGTAGTTTTTGACAATTCATACTGGATATTCGGTCGTTTTGGAAAATTCATACTGGATATTCGGTCGTTTTACGTAACCCCCCCCCGCATTTTTAGTAGTATCAATATGAGTTGACGTATTTGTATGGGAACTAATTGTGCTGAAATTCCTTTCCTCATTAGCTAGCTAACCTACTGCCCTACTGACCTATTGATAACCTAATTAATTATTATTATTTTTTTAATTAACATTATTTTAACATTATATATAGCTGCAATACGGTGACTGACTCACTCACTCATTGACATGGTTGTTTGGGTAGAGGGGGGGGTTTTACGCTAATATGATGTAGGGGGGGTGGTAGAACATGTCATTCTGAGTGGGGATAAAATCGAAAATTTTCATTTTTTTTAAATTTAGGGGCGGTTCAGTCGTTTTCCCTAACCCTGTTTTGTATAGGATTCTTGTATGGGATTTGGATTTCTCGAGCTGGCGCAGCCAGCGAGTACAAAATTACTACCGGGGGGGTTGGCGGGCTGGCGCAGCCAGCTCGCCTACCCCCCCGGTAGGAATTTTGCCTATTGCTGGAAGGAATTCATACTGGCTACTCGGACGTTTTTTTACAACCCCCCCCCAAATGTTTGGTACTATGTATGGGAGTCGACGTATTTGTATGGGACAAAATTCATACTGAATATTCGGTCGTTTTGGAAAATTCATACTGGATATTCGGTCGTTTTTATCGAACCCCCCCGCATTTTTAGTAGTATCAATATGAGTTGACGTATTTGTATGGGACAAAATTCATACTGTATATTCGGTCGAAATTTTCGTAACCCCCCCCGCATTTTTAGTACTATCCATGAAAGTTGACGTATTCCTATGGGACAAAATTCATACTGTATATTCAGTCGAAATTTTCGTAACCCCCCCCCGCATTTTTAGTACTATCCATGAAAGTTGACGTATTCCTATGGGACAAAATTCATACTGTATATTCGGTCGAAATCTTCGTAACCCCCCCCCCCCCCGCATTTTTAGTACTATCCATGAAAGTTGACGTATTCCTATGGGACAAAATTCATACTGTATATTCGGTCGAAATTTTCGTAACCCCCCCGCATTTTTAGTAGTATCAATATGAGTTGACGTATTTGTATGGGACAAAATTCATACTGGATATTCTGTCATTTTTATCGAACCCCCCCCCCACATTATTCGTAGTATCAATATGAGTTGACGTATTTGTATGGGACATAATTCATACTGTATATTCGGTCGAAATTTTCGTAACCCCCCCCGCATTTTTAGTACTATCCATGAAAGTTGACGTATTCCTATGGGACAAAATTCATACTGTACATTCAGTCGAAATTTTCGGAACCCCCCCCGCATTTTTAGTACTATCCATGAAAGTTGACGTATTCCTATGGGACAAAATTCATACTGTATATTCGGTCGAAATTTTCGTAACCCCCCCTCCCCCGCATTTTTAGTACTATCCATGAAAGTTGACGTATTCCTATGGGACAAAATTCATACTGTATATTCGGTCGAAATTTTCGTAACCCCCCCCCGCATTTTTAGTACTATCCATGAAAGTTGCCGTATTTGTATGGGAAAAAATTCAAGTATGACATTTTCGGACCCCAAAATTTTCAGAACGCACCCCGGGGTCCGAAAAAAAAAAAATTTTTTAAAATGTTTATAATTTTTTTTTTCTTTTAGCCATATCTCCGCGACGGTTCGTCTCGGAACCCCCAAACTTGGACCCCGGGGGTCCGAAAAAAGATTTCTTTCATTTAAAAAAAATTTTATCCGAGGCGCGAAAATTTTTTTGTTTTGGCCATATCTCCATGACGGTTGGGCTTGGAACCCTCAAACTCGGACCCCTGGGGTCCAAAAAAAAATCTCTTTCTTTTCAAGGGGTCCATTCTTTTTCGGCCCATATCTCCCAAACCAATGAAGATAGACCCCTGTTCAGGGGGTCCGTTTGAAAGGGCTCGCCGAGATCTATCCGAATACCGAAAAAAAAAAATTTCGGCCACAGTTGGCCGAGTCGGCCACATCCGCGCAATTGGATTATCTCGAGAACGGTTGGAGCTACAGCTACGCGGTTTTCACCATAGTGAATGGCATCAAAACGGCCACAACTTGGCAAAAAAAATTTGACATTTTTGATATTTTATTTTTTTTTAATTTTCTTTTTCTCTAACTTCGGAATGGATGGTGGTAGCGCTTCCGGGTTTGCACTCGAATGATTAGTATCACGCGCTCTTCCCGACCGATGACAAATTTTGACATTTGACAACTGTCAAAACAATGTCAATCGCGTTTATTCAACCGATCGCCCTGAAACCCAGTTTCCACACGTTTTCAAGGTTGCTCTTTGTGTTGTTACAATAAGTTGACATACTTACTTTCCAGAACTATGACGAGGGTGCGCACCACAGGTGCGCGGCCGAGTCATCAAGTCAAACAACATGTGCCTACCGTTCACCGAGGGACGAGGTCGCGCACCGCAGGTGCGCGCGAGTCCAACTAAATGCCCAATGACTCTTTTTCACACATCTTCCAACCGATGACAGGTTTTGACACTCGACACACATCCCATCCTCTGTCAATCACGGATTTTCTACAGATTGCCAATACTTCACTGTAGTACAAGTCCAATACGTCACTGATTCAAAGAGAAAAAACGCAAATATATTCGGTCGTTTTTTGTAACCCCCCCCGCATTTTTAGTACTATCAATATAAGTTGACGTATTTGTATGGGACAAAATTCATACTGTATATTCGGTCGAAATTTTCGGAACCCGCCCCCCCCAATTCTGGTACTATCCATGAAAGTTGACGTATTTGTATGGGACAAAATTCATTCTGTATATTCGGTCGTTTTTCGTAACCCCCCCGCATTTTTAGTACTTTCAATATGAGTTGACGTATTTGTATGGGACAAAATTCATACTGTATATTCGGTCGAAATTTTCGGAACCCCCCCTCCCCAATTCTGGTACTATCCATGAAAGTTGACGTATTTGTATGGGACAAAATTCGTACTGTATATTCGGTCGTTTTTGTTACCCCCCCGCATTTTTGGTAGTTTCAATATGAGTTGACGTATTTGTATGGGAAAAAATTCATACTGAATATTCGGGCGAGTATAACATTTTCGGACCCCAAAATTTTCGGAACCCACCCCGGGGACCGAAAAAAAAAATTTATATTTTTAAAATGTTTGAAAAAAAAAATTTGTTTCGTCCATATCTCCGCGATGGTTCGTCTCGGAATCCCCAAACTTGGACCCCGGGGTTCCGAAAAAAGTTTTCTTTCATTTAAAAAAACTTTTATCCGAAGCGCGAAAAAATTTTTCTTTTGGCCATATTTCCGTGCCGGTTGGGCTTGGAACCCCCAAACTCGGACCCCTGGGGTCCAAAAAAAAATCTCTTTCTTTTCAAAGTGTCCATTCTTTTTGGCCCATATCTCCCAAACCAATGAAGATAGATCCCTGTTCAGGGGGTCCGATTAAAAGGGCTCGACGAGTTCTACCTTTTCAAAGTGTCCATTCTTTTTCGGCCCATATCTCCCAAACCAATGAAGATAGACCCCTGTTCAGGGGGTCCGTTTGAAAGGGCTCGCCGAGATCTACCCGAATATTAAAAAAAAAATTCGGCCAAAATCGGCCGAATCCGCGCAATTGCATTATCTCGAGAACGGTTGGAGCTACAGCTACAAGGTTTTCACCATAGTGAATGGCATCAAAACGGCCACTACTTGGCAAAAAAAAATTTTACATTTGACATTTTTGACATTTTTTGTCTTTTTTTTTTAAATTGCTTTAACTTCGGAACTGATGGTGGTAGCGCTTCCGGGTTTGAACTCGAATGATGAGTATCACGGGCTCTTCCCGACCGATGTCATTTTTTAACATTTTTGTCATTTTTTTTTAAATTACTATAACTTCGGTACGGATGGTGGTAGCGCTTCCGGGTTGAACTCGAATGACAAGTATTACGGACTCTTCCCGACCGATGACATTTTTTGACATTTTTGACATTTTTTTTTTAAATTGCTATAACTTCGGAACGGATGGTGGTAGCGCTTCCGGGTTTGAACTCGAATGATGAGTATCACGGGCTCTTCCCGACCGATGACATTTTTTGACATTTTTGTCATTTTTTTTAATTACTATAACTTCGGAACGGATGGTGGTAGCGCTTCCGGGTTTGAACTCGAATAATAAGTATTACGGACTATTCCCGACCGATGACATTTTTTGACATTTTTTTTTTTATTGATATAACTTCGGAACGGATGGTGGTAGCTTTTCCGGGTTTAGTCAGAACTATGACGAGGTTGCGCACCGCAGGTGCGCGGCCGAGTCATCAAGTCAAGCAGGACGTGCCTACGGTTCACCGAGGGACGAGGTCGCGCACCGCAGGTGCGCGGGCGAGTCCATAAACCTTTACAATTACTCTTTTTCACACATCTTCCAACCGCTGACAGGTTTTGACACTCGACACACATCCCATCCTCTGTAAATCACGGATTTTCTACCGATTGCCTTTAAATTCACTGTAGAACGAGTCCAATATGTCACAGACACAAAGAAAAAAACGCATATAAAAAAAAAAACATAGGCACAACATATCTCGCGGGCTGCTTGCAGCCCGCGCACCACGCAAATGCTAGTATAATTATATACATACAAGTTCATATGTACTTATCTACTTTGATTTTAACTTCGAAAAAAATGTTATTTGAACATATGGCAACTCCGTGGATTCTAGAACCACGGCGAGCATCCAAAAGTCCCAAGCCTGGTTATAATATTTAATGACAATCAAAGTGCACATAAGCTTCTTAAACAAAGACAATATTCACACAAACGTACAAGGGTTTGAGCCAAAATAAATGTACATTTGGGTAAAACAACGTGTCCATCACCGTTAGTCGATGATTGTGCCCATGTTTCTTGCGTTATATAAATGGTTTACTTTTGTTTATATAGGATAGTTCATATTCATTCCAATTTAATGGACATACCCACGCTGGCACTCATCAGTTTTTTGAAAAAAAATGCATACTAATTATCAAGTTTCTGCGCCCATACATTTGAGACCTCACGACCTTGATAATAATAAAAGCTAAAATTTCCAGAAACCAACAGATCCTACAAATAAAACCATATCGAATAGTTAGGATAGGACTTGTTCTTCTGTTTTATTGTTATTTTGTCCCCCTAGCATGGGAAATAATAAGAAAAAAAAATTTGAAAGAAGTTTTCTCAATTTTATACCTGTGAGAAATAATT
Source organism: Ypsolopha scabrella (assembly GCA_910592155.1). NCBI lineage: Eukaryota > Metazoa > Arthropoda > Insecta > Lepidoptera > Ypsolophidae > Ypsolopha > Ypsolopha scabrella. Next base: position 9,168,980 of record OU342981.1, on the reverse strand, counting down.
TGTGAGAAATGCTATTAAAGCCATAAAAGAGTGGTAGAAACTGTCACCTCACTATATTTTTTGAAGCGGGCAACATTATTTAAAAAGAAAAAAGTCTCCATTGTCCTTGCGCCCAAGTTCACGGTAGTCATAGTGTTCGTCATCGTCTATTTTTTGCCAAAACTCTTGTGAGAAACGCAGTAAAATCAAGAAAGGTAAGTAATTTTTATGTTTAGTAATAGTGCAAAAGATTTAGTTACTTAAATGTGATGCTAACACAACCAGTAACGTGTTTCTACTAACGAAATTTTTAGGTTATAACCTATAAATATCGATCAAAGTGACACCGAAACATGTATTTTGGTGTGCTTGTGAGTAACGATCGAACAAAAATGTAAAAGTAAGGTTCGTTTACACTGGCATTATTTCTCACATGACTGTTTCTCAAAGTATTTAAGTGCTGTATTTTTAGATGCTTTTTAATTAAATTGTGTTTTGTCTATCATGGTGTCACGCTATCAGGTTTGGGCTTAGGCACTAAATTTTGGTTTTAGTTATTTTCGGTGTCCTTTTTGTTTGTTTCGGTAATAATGTCAACGGAATATTTACTATGGTTTTGTTTTTGTGATCCCCGATATTTTGGCACAGTTGCATGCCGAAAAATCGGAGACCGCAAAAACAACACCGTGGTAAATATCCTGTTGACATCAACCACGAGTTCGAACACTAGTATAACCCGGTCCCAATATCTGTGCACCTCGCTGGAATGTGGCGCCTCTCCCGCTTCCCCTGTCACCTCTCCGCGCACTCCCCGGTGCGACAGTACGGTTAGCATCTTCGTTGCCGCTACACGTCCCGATAATTTTGATATTTTCGCTTTATTGTTGTTTTGTTTCTTAATGTTTATTGTTAAGTTTAGACTGTTTACTGTTAAGTTTGGACTGGTTTGGTTGTTATTAAAATTGTTGTAGCTGTAAAACTGAAGTCATGGGAAAAACAATACACAGCGAATCAAGAAATTTAATCTTGAAAGTGCTCAAGTTTTTTGAATCGGAGAAAGAAAACAAACAGTACACCATACCTGTAGACCAAGTGGTGAAACGAACCTGTGCTGCAACTGGGATATCAAAGAGGACTCTAATGAAAATTAAAAATGAAGCCAAAGTACAACCACCTACTTCGCCGGGCGCTAGTCCGACTCCAAGTACTAGTAATAATTTAGAAACCCACCCAGAACCAAAATTATCGACACCGGGTAAGAAGCGTAAACAGTACAAAAAACGCATCGAAGTAGATGATTTTGAAATTTGCGCAATACGAAATATCATCAACAGTTTTTATGCTGTAAAAAAGAAATCCCAACTTTGAAGAAAATTCTGGCAGCAGTTAAGAGAGACCTAAATTTTCAAGGTGGGAGAACATATTTAAGAAATATTTTAATTAACAAATTGGGCTACAAGTTCAAAAAGTGTAATGTTCATGCACAGGTGTACACAAATTGAAACTTCCGAATTTGCTTTAGGTTTATATTGCGTTTATACAGCGTTTTGAATATTTTAATTTAGAGTAACAAGCGTTCGTATGCACTGACGCAGTTGAAGTGAAGGTAGGTACGGCTTATAAAAAATGATTGCGAGCAAGCCGAGGAAATGCCTGCTATTGGTTTTGTATCAGGCGTTAACATCCTGCCCCCGTTGAAAAGCTCCTGTTTTCAACCCTCTAGTTCTTCTGCAGTAGGCAAGGGGCACAAGCGAACCAAGGGACGGCGTAGGCAACCTCGTGGTGTGGTAACATCGGCAACTCGGGGTATGCCATCCTTGGGACCATAAAACAATCTTGAAATTCGTCCGAGCTTCCAGCAGAGAGTTGGAACATCGTCTTCTTGCAGAAGTACCAAGTCTCCTACGTTTGGGCTTGAAGAATTGCTCTTCCATTTATGGCGCTGTTGTAACTCGGCTATGTATTCGCGTTGCCAGCGCTGCCAGAAATGTAGATGTATTTGCTGCAGTCTAGCATAGCGTTGCAGGTTGTTAAGATTGCAGTCCTCCTTAGCAGGTGAAGGTATTGCAGTGAGAGCCCGACCAATGAGAAAGTTCCCGGGAGTTAGGCAAAGGAAGTCATCAGGAGAGGACGATAAAGGACAGAGCGGACGGCTGTTCAATATAGCCTCTACTTGTGCGAAAAGAGTAGTTAGCTCTTCAAACGTTAAGTGTGAGTTACCCATAACGCGCTTAACATGAAATTTTGCGGACTTTACACCGGCTTCAAAGATACCACCGAAGTGAGGAGCGTTCACCGGAGAAAATAGGAATTTGATTCCATCCTCACTTGCAAAGTCAGATAAAGAATCTGCATTATCTTTAAAAAATTGATTTATTTCTTTAGCACCTGACACAAAATTACGTCCGTTGTCACAGAACACTTCAGTTGGCTTGCCTCTACGTGACACAAATCTACGAAATGTCATAACGAAAGCGTCCTTTGACATATCACTAACGGCTTCAAGATGCACGCATTTGTACCGTAAACATACGAACAGGCAAAGATAGCATTTAATGATTGCGGCACCACGACCTTTCCGGTTTACAATAAGAAATGGCCCGGCAAAATCTAAACCCACTGTTTTAAATGGGAAGTCTGGCGTGACACGTTGAGAGGGCAAGTTACCCATCATAGGTTTCATAGTCCTACCTTGTAATCGTCTACACTTAAAACAATTATGGACTATGCGTCGAGCTAGACGTCTACCATTTATGGGCCACACAAACTCTCGAATAGTAGCAAGTAACAGTTGTGGTCCAGCGTGTAGGTTATGTTTGTGCTCATGCTCAAATAAAATTTTCGTTAAATGATGCTCAGCATGCAAAAGCACGGGATGTTTTTTGTCAAAATTAAAATCAGACGCATCTAGGCGACCACCCACTCGAATAACACTATCATCACTAAAAAACGGAGTCAATGATAAAATAGGAGATTTAGGACTCAGTGATTTTTTGCTAGCAAGCAAGTCGTATTCAAGTGAAAATGATTCTTGTTGTGACAAGCGACATAAATGTATAAAAGATGCATTTAGCTCGTCAACAGATAAAGGACCAGAAAGTTGATTTTTTGAATTTCTCATATTACGTATGAAGCGTAATGAATAGGAAAGTGTTCGTTTTAATTTAGTTAGGCTAGAGTAGTTTTTTATTTGTATTATAGGGTCTTTGTTTGTTGTTACGTTTGTTATGATTGAATTAGTTTTAGTTTCTGGTAAGTTTTGTACATTTATTTTATTATTATTTAAGATAGGCCAAGAACTTTCAGGTTCAGCAAGATAAGAAAGACCCGACCACCATAGCATTGCACTACTCAGCTGATCTGGACTTATGCCTCGGGATATCAGATCGGCAGGATTAGCAGATGTTGGTACATAACGCCAAGAAGCGGAGTTTGTAAGTTCACAGATTTCTGATATCCGATTTGCGACAAAAGTTTTTAAATTTTGGAAGCTGCTATGGAGCCAGCCTAGCACGACTGTGGAGTCACACCAATGAACTTGAGTTTGTATATCGAATCTCAATGATTCCCTGACAGCCTTACATAATTTGGCTGATAATAAAGCGGCGCACAACTCAAGTCGGGGAATAGTAGTGGCCTTAACTGGAGCTACCTTAGATTTGGAACAGAGTAACTTGATGGTTATCTTATTTTCAGAATCTACAGAGCGCAGATAGACGCACGCACCGTATGCGTTCTGCGATGCATCGCTGAAAGAGTGTAACTCTACTGATTTAGGTTTATCGCAGAGAACACGTCTAGGAACCTCGAGGGTTAGAAGAGTAGGTAGCGTCGTAGAGAATTTATTCCAATCCTTTTGAATGTCATTGGGGATTGGATCGTCCCATGCTAGTTTTTTCAACCACAACTGCTGCAAAAGAAGTTTTGCTTTGATCACACAGGGACTCAGCAATCCTAAAGGATCAAATATTTTAAAAAGCGACGAAAGCATTAGTCGTTTGGTTAGGTTATGATCATTAGTTGGGGGCAGAACTTTAAAGGGGAAATGCAATTGATCAGTACTTGGGTTCCAACCCATACCTAACGTGGAGGAAGATTCACTCACAATTAAATTATCATTGGCATTTGAAGAGATTGAATCTCGTATAGCAGGTGAATTAGTTTTAAACTTTCTTAGATGGAAGCAACCTTTCTGTAGAGCTGCAGAAACAGCTTGATGGATATAGCGTAGAGTACATTCGCTTTCAGATCCAGTTATCAGATCATCGATGTAGAAATCGTGTTGAATTATCTCTTTAATCTTAGGATCTGAGCACTCCTCACCTAGTTGCCATAAACAACGTGTACTTAAATAACTGGAACTTGCCATTCCGTAAGTTACAGTATTCAACTTCATCGTTTTAATAGGCATAGACTCATCCTCTCTCCATAATATAAGTTGCAGATCTCGGTCCTCCTGATTAATTAGGACCTGGCGGTACATCTTCTCGACATCACCGGTCAGGAGGTACTTATATTGTCGAGCTCTGACGAGAATGGAGAAAAGTGAATCCTGCATGTTGGGGCCCACTAAAAGTAGGTCATTGACCGAATACCCAGAAGAACTGGAAGACGAACCATCGAACACGATTCTGATCTTCGTGGATTCGCTACTGTCCTTGAAGACAGCATGGTGACAGAGAAAATAGGCTGTGTGTGGTTTAGCTATAGGAGACTCCGAGAGATGACCTAGATCGGAGTACTCACGCATGAATTCTACGTATTGTGATTTTACTTCTGGTTGTTTTCTGAATCGAGATTCTAAATTTAATAATCGTTTTTTGGCTGAATTATAGGATTGTCCTAGACAATCTGGTGAATCTTTGAGAGGTAGACCTACAGAGAATCTACCTGAAGATAGGCGGAAGGTGTGAGCCAAAAAATGGGCCTCGCATGCCTTCTCGCTCTCACTAAGTTTAGATTTTAGGGGAACCTCCTCGAGTTCCCAGAACTTAGTAAGCTCTTGATGAATTTGGATATCGTCATCATTCAATGTACTTGAAATGACTGAATGGTTACATTGAACAATTGTGTTAGTAGAGTGAGGATTTGTAGGAATAGGACCTGATATAATCCAACCGAACTGGGAGCTTCTTAACTTCGGATTATTGAGACCGAGAGAACGTTGATCGCGGCCAAGAATATCCCAGAAGAGATCGGCACCGATGAGGACTTCAGTCGGTGCTGGCTGGTGAAACTTAGGGTCTGCAAGTTGAATATGTTGTGGTATTTTTAGCTTTGATATATCGATAGGTAGCCTGGGTAGATCACCTGTTATTTTTGGTAACACAAAGAAGCCCGATGTGACGTTAAAGTTAGTATTTAGTGACCTCAATTGCGCTACACAGGTTTCTGTAACCTGCCCAGCATGATTATTGCCAATGCCTACAACGTTGACAAGGCAATTGGAATTTATTGGTAAACACAGTTTGTCCTTGAGAGATTGGGAGATAAATGAAGACTCAGAACCACTATCTAACAGGGCACGAACCTTTTCTGTTTGATTCGTCCGAGGATTGACTACCTCAATGATAGCTGTAGACAGCAACACTTGATTAGAATTTTGCTTTGAAAAGTTGACAGTAGTATCGTCAGTGCTGGCAGGCATGGTCTCAACAGCACTGGAAACGGAAGCATTATTGTTGACTATATTGACTGGTTTATGTATGAGAGAGTTGTGCCTTCCTTTGCATACACGGCATGGGCCCATCACGCATTTTTGTATAGCGTGACCGCTTCTCAAACAGTTTGGGCACAGCTTCAACCTTTGCACTTCGGCTATACGCTCCTCTACGCTTTTTGCTGTGAAGGTAGGACAGTCGTAAATACGATGCCCTTCACTACAAACAACGCATGTTTTTGTAGGAGGATTAGCAGCATTGATATTTTCGCCGCTGGAGCATGCAAAAGATTTTGTATATGGCTTAGAATTAGAGGCCGTGGCCTTAGATGTGGACGGAGTTGACTTATTATTATGGGAGTTCCGATATATAGATTCGAGGACATCAGCACGATCGAGTAAAAATTTGTAGAATTGTTCTAAGTTAGGATAGTCTTTCAATGTACCACGCCACTCCTCCCATTTCAGAGATGTGTGATTGTCCAGCTTGGAGCTCATCATGTGGATGATCAGAACATCCCACTTGTCTGTAGGCTGTCCAAGGCTGCACAACGCTCGTAAGTTTTTCGTGACATGATCCACCAAAAATCTCAGTGATTTATCGGATTCGCGAATAATTGGTTGAATGTTTAGCAACGAATTCAAATGATGATTTATCAACTGACGCTTATTATCGTATCGATCGGATAATAATTTCCATGCATTTGCATAATTAGCGTTAGAAATTTCCAAGTTGGAAATTATGCGTGCCGCATCACCCGTTAAGTATGACATAAGGTAATGAAATTTATGAATCGGAGCAATACGCTCATTGTTGTGAACTAAAGACAAGAATGTGTCACGGAACTCAAGCCAACGAAAGAACGATCCGTCAAACTGCGCAATTTGGATACGAGGCAGTTTATATCCAACTTCATGATGGTCAAGATTGCTTTGAGCTGATGATGAGTGACTCGAGTTAAGGCTTTCATTTTGACGAGCACTCGCGTTTTGTTTTTGAATTAAGTTCTGTGCTAAGGCAATGTTTGAAATAAATAACTGCTCAATGTCATCTCGCTCATCTAGTTCGTTGGTTAAATTACTTGGAGTCATCACCTCTATTTGACTTTGCAAGTCATCAAATCGATTTGAAAGTGACTCAAATTTACCAAGTCTAATTGATAATTCGGCTAACTCTATAGTCGTCGGCGTACTCTTGGAACTAAGTTGAAATACATAGTTCTTAAACTTAGTAATTTGGCCCTTTACTGAACTACGTTTTAAAAATAAATCTTGTAAATTTTGAGAGTCCTTTGCACTAGTTTCACCTCCCATTGTTATTAAATCAAAAATTTAATATTATATAGAATTTAATCAGACTTTGCTAAGGAATTAACACTATTAAAAAACTTTAAAACATATAAACACAACGTTTGTTTACTATGGAAATGAAACTCAATGCAAAGAAAATAAAAATGTAAATTGAAAATATGTCTTTTAAATAAAGTATTAAAATTTGTCTCACGCTCCTCGACTAGGTGTCACCTGAACCGGAGCTCAGTCTCTGCGCTTGACCTGCTGCTGTGAGGGTCCGCTATGGCTCGAGTTATCGCGGCTCGTCGAAGGGTCACGCGCGAGTAGTGTACCAAAAATGCCTGGAATGTTTCGGCAAATAGATGAATATTGATTGTAATAAATAGATACAAAGATAAGAATATTCTACCTATACTGTAGGCTTAGATTGTAATTAATATTCGTTACACTTTGTGAGTTTGTAAGAAAAGCCTAGTAAAAAAGATTTACTTATTGTGTTGCTTATATGGGACACAAGACCTTTATAAATAGGTAAATTTAACTACGTACTCATAAATAGTAGTACGGTAAATAAACAAGTGGGTAACTTTGTAATTTTGATTTTTGGTAGAAATTGTAACTGTAATTTTGGGAATGAATTCAAATTAATGGATTGTTTGATTTTTGTTTAGTAACACTGTATAAAATAAATTAGCACAAGTATATAACTGACGAACAGACGTACAAAGGAAGGTAAATAGGTTTGAGGTAAATAAATAGGTCTGATTCGGAAATTTTGGTATAGTTAATGGACGGGATAAAATATAGGAAGGGCACTTAGCTGCATTGGCCTGGCTGCGGCTCGATGCTGTTTGCTGATCGATGGACCGGCGATGGCTGCAATGGCTGGACCTTCAGGTATCCCGTGAATGTATGGGGTAATTGATATTGTAATTGGAAGCGGCGCGGCGGCTAGCAGCGATGTTATAACATGTCTGATATGGCGTCACACACCGGCCGGCTTCAATCCGAATATTGCTTCTTTTTCGAAGAATTTTGATGGTTCTTGACACGGTCGCCAGATGTTCATGCACAGGTGTACACAAATTGAAACTTCCGAATTTGCTTTAGGTTTATATTGCGTTTATACAGCGTTTTGAATATTTTAATTTAGAGTAACAAGCGTTCGTATGCACTGACGCAGTTGAAGTGAAGGTAGGTACGGCTTATAAAAAATGATTGCGAGCAAGCCGAGGAAATGCCTGCTATTGGTTTTGTATCAGGCGTTAACATGTAAAAATATCCGTTGTGTACAATATTCTTGTACACGCTGGAGGAGAAAATGGATTTATTGAAGGTGCAGAATTACTTTATAAATGTAAAAGTAAAATCGGCGATTATCATAACGAGATGGACACAAACAATTTTTTAAAATGGCTCCGTGAAAAGCTTATACCAAATTTACCGCCGAACGGTATAGTTGTCATAGACAATGCACCCTACCATTCGACGCAGTCGGTGAAAGCGCCCACTAGTGCTGCTCTTAAAGCAGACATGCAAAATTGGCTACGTGAACACAATATTCCATTTAATGACAAAATGACAAAGAGGGAATTGTATCCCATTATACTGAGAACAAAGCCGACGAAAAAATATGTCGTCGACGATTTGATGCGAAAGCATGGCCAAGAAGTTGTACGTCTGCCACCTTACCATTGTGACCTAAACCCTATCGAATATATATGGAACTTGGTAAAGCAAAGGGTGGCAGATAAAAACATTGACCAATCGGAAAAGAACATAGAACAACTTACAAAAGATGCGATTAAGTCAATTACGCCAGCTGACTGGAAAAAAGAAGTGAATCACGTGGAGAGACTACAGCGAGAATACTGGGAAAAGGATCATCTAGCAGATGACAACATCACACAACTTTTAATATCACTAGGGGAAGACAGTTCGGCGAGTTCAGAAAGTGAGAGTGAGGAAGATACAATGTCAGGCATAGAGTCAATAATTTATAGTGAATGAGGTTAATAATAAATGTTTTTGTAATCAAAATTATTGTTTTTTAATAACAAACCCTTCATCAATAATAAATTGATTTGAAAAGGTTAGTAAAAGTTAGTTTACCTCCACATTTCTCGAAAAAACTTTTTTTCACATCGTACCCAGACCGCCGATATGACGTCACGAGGTCAGGTGCACAGATATTGTGACCGGGTTGTAGTGTTTTTATTATTGTTGTTGTTGTCATGCACTACGGTCCTGTATGGATTTTATTATTATCATTGATATTTCAATAAGTAGTTATCATTTTACGTCGTGTAATAGCTAGACAGGACACAAAATTAAAAACGTCTGTCTTGTAAATTTTTGCAATTTTGTAATGTATTTTTATAACTTTTGTAGATGCCAAAATCTAACGCGGAGCGCCTTAGAGATTATAGAAAACGTCTTAAAGAGAATCCTGAAAAGTATGAGGAAGTAAAGAGAAAACATCGTGAGTATATGCGGTCAGTCAGACCTTCTGTAAAAGATTTACCAGAACAAGAAAAAAATAAACTAAGAGAATAATGGAAGAAGGCAAGCGAAAAACAACGTGAAAAGAAAAAGGGTAAAAAGTGTCAAAAATGTCAAGATCTATCTAAGAAACTAAAATACTTAGAAGAACATATTAAAAATTTAACACGTGAAAATAAAAGTGTAAAAATATAGTGCATATAGATGTCGGCGTTAATTTAAAAACAACCGAAAAAAACACCTCGTGGCACAAACACCTGCGACTGCACCTGCGCCGTGACGTCAACACGCCACTCCGTGAATCAGGCGAGGTGGGAGCGGAACGGCTGGCCTTAAAGGCGAGCGAGCGGGCGCTCCGGTTCATTCTCTCCAAGGCAGCCGCTCCGACCACATCGTAATTGTGACACGGTTCACACCTGAATCACTTTCGATAATTAATTGTTAATTACCAGTAAATTATTGTTTGCCTTGAAAATTGCTGATTAAATAATTGTTATTTTAATCAATTATCTGTGAGTTTTTTTGAACAATGTCCGGAAATAGTCCAAGAGGTAACGAAACTCCAGAAGATGATCGACCATCTTCTCCTATTATCCTTTGCCGCTCCAATATAGACGAAAAATTAAACTAAATAATATGGAACAATTTATACGAAAAACCACGACACCAGCTAAACCCGCGACATTATTGGCTTCAGCTTCAACAGCCGTTACTGGAGCGCCTTTGATTACGATTACACCATCCAGTTCGGTTCAACCGCCCTGTGGTTCACACGAAGAATTAACCCCAATGACCCAGACAAATAATTTTATTTATAATACAATTCCTAATGTGCCAGAAAAGGAAAAAGAGCGTGTCAAGAAACAGATACTACAACTTAATGTACTAAACAGATCTTTGGGCCAAGAGTATAGCAACGCAACAAACAATAATACCAGATGGGTTCTGAAAAATGTGGTATCCAATGAAGTTACAGAGAAATATAAACTAAAAAGTGAGCTATCAAAAAGCCTTGGGCTAAAAGGAAGAATCCGGAAACTGACCAAAAAGCAGAAAATTTACAAAGAAGCTAAGGAAATCCGCGATTTTTTTAATCGAGATGACAATACCCGTATGACGGCAGGCAAAAAAGAAACAAACTTTCAAGAAAATCAAATACCAAAAAAGATTTCTGTTACAAAGCTTAAAAAGATTGTATACCAAATACGTTGTCGAAGGCGGTAAAGCATCTTTTTCTACATTCCGTCGCAATAAGCCCATTTATGTGACTCGTCCAAAACTAAGCGACCGCGATACATGTGTTTGTATTAAACACAATAATTTAACACAGAAGGCGATCAAATTACACAAATTAAGGGTCATTGAAACGCATAACTTAGAGTTAGTAACGTCTGTTGCGTGCAATATAAATGCATATGAGTGCATGTATTCCAAATGTACTTCATGTAAAGCCAAAAAACCATTGTTGAATGTCGAAGTAATCGATGAAAGTGAATGTTCATGGCTGGAATGGCAATGCAAACAGTATGAATACACCAAACAAAACAGCGATGGTACTAAAAACTCGCAAATTGCAAAAAAATATGTAAACGAAATAAGAACAGGCACATTATCACAGTTAATTTCATTGTTCACAACAGAACTACTTTTATTTAAAACACATTTTTTTAATATAAATTATCAGTACTCAAAGTATCGAGACGTTATAGATAACCTTAATGAAAATGAATTATGCATTTTAGTAGACTTCTCGGAAAACTACCAATGTAAATTATTTCGCGAGATTCAGGCAATGCATTTTGGTGCGTCTAGAGTACAAATTACTCTTCACACTGGTGTGATTTATTATTCTAAACACCACAAGCCAAAGTCTTTCGTGTCGATTTCCCCAAACAATGATCACAATCCTGGTGCAATATGGGCCCATTTGCAGCCAGTGGTCGATTATGTGAGAATGACGTTCCCCAGAGTTAATGTGCTTCATTTTTTTTCTGACGGGCCTACCACCCAGTATCGACAGAAGAAGAACTTTTATCAACTAAGTCAACTACTAGAGCAAAACGGGTTCTCCTACGGTACATGGTCGTTTTTTGAAGCAGCACATGGAAAAGGTGCTGCTGATGGTGTCGGTGGTGCGATTAAACGGCTGCTAGATCAGGAAGTATCACACGGTAATAGCGTTGTTGATGCAATGAGTGCCGTGACAATTTTAAAAGATATTACTAATGTACACCTTTTCTATGTCCCGGATTCCGAAATCAAAGAAAAACAAAGTCAGATTCCAGAAAATTTGGTACCAATACAAGGCACAATGCGGATTCACCAAATCATTTGTCACAATAATATATTACAGTACCGTGATCTCAGTTGCTTTTGCGGAGCACAAAGAGGCATCTGTGCCTGTATCGACGTGAAAACGCATAACTTGATCAAAAAGTCCCAGGAGCAATCTAATTCTAATCAAGAAAGTTTAGCAAGGTCAAAAATATCGAAATGCAAAAAAATTGTACCGACAACACGCAAACGCAAAATAAGCGTAACGGGGTCCGACACAGAAATCGACAGTGACGTTACTTATGCAGAATCAGATGACAGTCCTTATTCAACGGAAAGAATGTCTGATGGCGACAACATCAATGAAGCTGGGATGTTCCGACCAACAGCCAAACTCATGATTAAAATGAGTGTTCCAGGACAAGTAACATTATCCAATCCTATTAAATATATTGTTGAACTGTTTCATTATGTTTTTTTTTTACATTTCAGACAAATCAGGTGACAAATTATTTCAGTACGACGAGTTTTCTCGAGTGTTGGGCAATGTAGACAATGACACTTCTCTTGGTTTCATGAAAGAAAAGTGTAGTAAGTATATTGCGTGTAATGTAGTCCTAAAAATAACTTATAAACTAAGTGTGTTGCGTGTAATGTCAACCTGAAAAAAGCTTACAAACTAAAAGATAAAATATTTGACATTGGCTTTGACATAAATAGAGCTTAAATTAAACGAAGTGTTTTTGAGTATTTAAAATGAACAATGTCATTGTTACAGATAAACCGGTTCCGGAAACAATTACAGATAACGCTCACTGCAAACTTGATATAAGGAAGCCTACAGTTACTGAAAATATACATTTTGACATTAAAAACTATACGGGGAAAATTGCACTTAAAGCTGCTGATATTAAAAATAAATAAAAAAACCTATAAAAAAATATAATACAGACTTCGATGAAACAGAAGAACTTGAACAAATTCCGTGAAGAGAGCTGGGTTGTAGTGAACTAAGGAATTCACTATTATGTTGCTAAAATAATTTCAGTTCAAGGGAACACGTACAAAGTGTTGGGTTTAAGAAAAGTAAGCGAAAGGCTTTTTGACTGGTGCGACTTCGAAGAGGAAGATATGATAACAGAAACGCATAAAGTAAAAGTATTAAAAGAGCCCAAAGTACACGATACGGGCGCACTTATATTTGAAGATTTGCCATTAGACTTAAATTGTATTTAAAATGTGCAAATATTGTAATTACTGAGTAAATAGTTTGCCTTACTTCCTTGCTTTTATATTTTTCTAGAATAATACAATTTAGTGAACTTTTTCGTTATTTTTACACATAATGAATATATGATTCAGGTCTTAATCGCGTAAAAATACAACTTAACTAAACGGTTGTGTGCTTGACGTTTCGACGCCTGTGTGGGCTGTCGTGGTCACAAGCTAACTCAAGGTTGACCACGAGAGACTACAGAGGCGTCGAAACGTCAAGCAGACAGCCGTTTAGTTAAGTTGTATTTTTACGCGATTAAGACCCGAATAATATATTCATAATACAATTTAATACTTAATTATTCAATGGAGGAGATCCATGTTCAACAGTTGACGTCTATAGGCTGAAATGATGATGATACTTAATTGTCAGACTGAATCATGTGCTGTTTTAATTCATAGTAAAACAGCTACTATGTGAACGCACCTTTGTGAAAAATGTGAGAAACGTTTCATGATCCTTGTGAGAAACGTGAGAAACGTTCCTCACAAGGATCCTGTGAGAAATGTACATTTATTTTGGCTCACACCCCAAAACATATTGATCTAAGATAACACTTTTTCAAATTATAATAAATAAACGTTATTTCAGTGGAATATCTCTCCACTCAGGATATGATACATAGGTAACACTAAAAGTTTCCGGAACTGGCCACTTACATAAACAATATTTAAAAATTTATTGCAACATTTGAAAATAGAACTCTTTGGCTGTAGAATGCAGTTTGTTTCATCTGACTGTCTTTTGTCTTAACCTTGTGGCGCCATTTAAAAAATTGTGTGTCTGCATAAACATGGATTTAACTCGGGAAAATTTTCGTAGTATGATTTTCTACGATTTTAAGTGTAATTTGACAGCTCAACAGAGCATCGCTCGGCTTGAAACAGCTTTTGGCAATGAAGCACCATGCAAGACGACTGTTTATAGCTGGTTTGCAGAATTCAAGCGTGGTCGTATCAATCTCAGTGACGAATCTCGCGATGGTCGGCCGTCCACCGCTGTGACCAACAAAAACATCGATGCTGTGCGCCGTATGATTGAAACAGACAGGCATGTGACCTACCATGAAATTCGCGCATCCTTAGAAATAGGCATTAGTTAAATACAATCAATCCTACACAAACATTTGGGTGTGAGAAAGCTGTGCTCGCGGTGGATCCCACACAACTTGACCGAGGCTCAAAAAACGGACCGCGTCACTTGGTGCAGTGCCATGCTTACCAGATTCAACGAAGGTGCGTCAAATTTGGTGTGGGACATAGTAACAGGTGACGAAACATGGATTTATTGCTACGATCCCAAAACAAAGCAGCAATCGAGCGTATGGGTCTTTCAAGATGAGCCGAAACCAACCAAAGCGGCGCGCGTGAAAAGTGCATCTAAGTGGATAATTGCTTCTTTTTTTAATAAAACTGGACACGTGGCTACTGTTGCTTTAGAGAATCGTCGTACCGTGAATAGTGACTGGTACACGACCATTTGTTTGCCGGAAGTTATTGACGAACTCCGTAAAAATAACCGTAAATGCCGTATCATCCTGCACCACGACAATGCTAGTTCTCACACGGCCAGACAGACAAACGACTTTTTGAAGACGAAAAATGTAGAACTCATGAGTCATCCTGCATACAGTCCCGACCTGGCACCTTGTGACTTTTTTCTGTTCCCAAAAATTAAGAACCAATTACGTCATCGTCAACGATTTTCATCACCAGAAGAGGCTGTCGAGGAGTATGAAAAACACGTTTCAGAGGTCACCACAGGGGAGTGGCACAAAAGTTTTCAAAACTGGTTTGATCGAATGAAAAAGTGCATAGACGCCAAGGGAGATTATTTTGAAAAACAATAAATTAATTTTGTACCTTTAATAGTATTTTTTCATATTCATTCCGGAAACTTATAGTGCGTCCCACGTAGCAGATGTCCATACAAAACATTTGATATTTGTTAAGCATTCTAGGTTTTTGAAAGGGATGAATGTTGTATAATATTTCTTTACAAATTGTTTTGTACTTTGATGCATGTAATGTAGTTTTATATTCTTAAGAATGTAGAGATTTGTGAACACTGTGCATCTAGAGTACTTAAATATAAGCATCTGCATGTAGAGCTTGTAAATGTAGAATCTATTAAGATTTGTTTCTCTACCTAGTGTTTTATAAGGGGAAGTGTAGTTCCTTTAATCTATGGCCCAATATAATGTATGGCACACTAGGTTTATAATGATACAGTGGTACCAACTTATCTGTAGAACGAAGAAAGCGGAAACTACTGTCGCCATTTTGAAAACTTCATTTTGCTGTCAGCTATTGCAGTGTGCGTTGTTCAGTTGAAGAGTTATTCGTTCTTTCAATATTTGCATGTATTTTGTTTGAAAATCATGCCGAAAGCAATCAAAAGTGGTGTACGAGAAATTATTCTCAAAATGAAAACATTCTTTGATGCAGAAAAGCTCCAAGATGGTCCAATAACACAATTTCCTTGCGTATATAGACGCATTGCAGCTGCTACAGGTCAGTGTTACCAGATTATTATTAAATTAAATCTATAAATCATTGGATGGTACGCGAAAATAGCTGTAGGTGTTTATTAATTTTAATTTAATTTAAATTAAACACAACTATCTGGTGCCCGCAACTTCGTTAGCCTGGAATTCGGCTATATTTTCTCGAGTTTTATTACTTAAATGATGACTTTATTTTTGTTTTAGGTATTGGTATATCAACAATTTATAAAATTGTTAAAGAAGGTGAAACCGCTGCAGAAAATGGTACCAAAATAAGAACACCAGGAAAATCGAGAAAAAGGACACGTGGCAAAATAAAAGTTGACTGTTTTGATCTAGGAGTGATCAGGCGAAAAGTACATGAACTTTATGTGATTAAAAAGGAATTGCCTACGATCAATAAACTGCTTGCTGTATTAAGAGATGAAATAAATTTCCAAGGTCACAGAGAAACACTTCGTAAATTGTTACGAAAAATCGGCTTTCGTTTCCGAAGAACACAAAGCAATCGCAAGGTTTTAACCGAGCGCAATGATATTTCTGCGTAGAGAGCTAAATATTTGCAAGAATTGAATCAAAACGCATTATCAGCTAACCCTCGACCGGTTATATACTTAGACGAGACTTACAAACATTCTTCACATACCACTAATAAGTGTTGGCAGAGTCAAGAAACAGATGGAGTTCTAGAATCTGTATCAAAAGGGCAACGTTTTATTATTGTTCATACAGGAGGCGAAGCGGGATTTGTCCAAAACGCAGATCTTGTATTTAAATCAAATACGAAAAGTGGAGACTACCACGACGAAATGAATAACACAAACTTCAAAAAGTGGTTAACCGAAAAATTACTACCGAATCTTGAAGAACCATCTTTGGTAGTAATGGACAATGCTCCGTATTCGGATTAATAAGGCTCCAACCACAAACACAAACAAACCCGACATTCAAAAGTGGTTGACTGAGAATCAGAAATGACTAAACCACAGTTGCTGGAGATTGTCAAACGAAACAAACCTGACCCTGTGTATGAAGTTGATAATTTATTTGCACAACATGGTCACAAATGCTTAAGGCTGCCAGCATATCACTGTGACCTTAATCCTATCGAGATGGTATGGAATTCCATGAAAAGGAAAGTGGCAGAAGTAAACATAGAGCACAAAAATGAAAATATGCCGAAACTAATAACCGAAGCGTTCAATTGTATTGACGCCTCAGAATGGCAAAAATATTGTGCACACGTGCATAAAATTGAAGAGGAATATCGACGAAAAGACGGATATTTAGATCAGCCCTTTATAGTCAATTTAGATAGTGGCTCTGACACCGATAGTGACAGTGAGTCAGATTTCGAAGATATTAGTGGAATTTATCCACTCGACCATACATATGGCACTAATGAACATACTTCTGCTACCTTAGATCATAATTATTGTGTGAAAAGTTTTCAATAAAACGAAAATTCATTTTATTAAAAGATATTTTGATTAAAAATGTAATTTAGTTTTTAATAAATGTCATGAATGTATCTTTTTTTTCTTGGCTAACAAATCAGCTATATCTATGGATTAATCTTATGAGAATGAAAATGAATAACTTATTTTGCAGTAGGTACATAAAATACACTTATCGTAGGTCATATAACATTATAATAAATCTATAATGAAATAATTTTACAGTAAATTAAAATTATATTTCGAGTTAAATAAAATAATAAATATCATCTTATATTAAGAAATAGCTAAAAAGAAATAATATTACCCTTGCAATTTTGTCAGGTCCGTGTTACGTCCATCTTTGTTCCGATTGCAGCAATTTATGTAATAGGTGGCAACCTTTTTTGATGGTGGCGCCATCGCTAAATTCTACAGATAAGTTGGTAGGGTAAACTAAGGTGTAACTGGCCACTTGCATTAACTGGCCACAGACAAAGTCATCACGTTAAAATAAGAGTTTGAGTAAAGGCACGCCATCTATAAGTATTGTACAGCACTTGGTTGTTAATCAACTTGAGTTTTAGTTCCATTTTTTTTTCACTTTAAACACTAACGTCAAAATATCATCTTATATTAAGAAATAGCTAAAAAGAAATAATATTACCCTTGCAATTTTGTCAGGTCCGTTTTACGTCCATCTTTGTTCCGATTGCAGCAATTTATGTAATAGGTGGCAACCCTTTTTGATGGTGGCGCCATCGCTAAATTCTACAGATAAGTTGGTAGGGTAAACTAAGGTGTAACTGGCCACTTGCATTAACTGGCCACAGACAAAGTCATCACGTTAAAATAAGAGTTTGAGTAAAGGCACGCCATCTATAAGTATTGTACAGCACTTGGTTGTTAATCAACTTGAGTTTTAGTTCCATTTTTTTTTCACTTTAAACACTAACGTCAAAATTCGCGGCATTTTCTTGTCAGTTGGCGTCTATCACTCGACATGACAAGTGATTTCTTGTGAAAATTTTAACGGCAACTACTGGTTTCAACTTGAATTTTGTTGTTATTTAATGAAGTTTTATTTAGTGAATTACGCTAGATGTGTTGTCAATAAGGTGAGTAACTATAATTATACGCTTATTTCCGATTATCTATCTTTGTTAAATTCTCCGATTCAAGGCGTGGCTAGTTACTAAAGTAAAATATGACCGATTTCAATTTCTGGCCACCTAGGCCAGTTACTGGTAAATTAGCTACATATCGAAATTTAAAGAAATTTGTCTTTATTCATAGAGTAAATAAGGTCTTTTATCACACATTAAAAAACTCGCAGTATTAGTAACTCCAAATCAGTTACTGGCATAGGTGGCCAGTTTGGTGGCCAGTTACTGATTGATGTATTTCTTCTTTGCAGATACAAAACAAATGATCTACTAAAATGTCTAAAAAGAGACAATATGCCAAAGAAGCCATAGAAAACGCTGTAAAGTTTGTTTTAAATAAAGAGGGCTCTGAACGTCAGGCTGCTTTAAAGTTTGGTGTCCCAAGAAGCACCATTCAGTTTCAGACGTGTCACCGGGAGGCCATATTTACATCATAAAAAGGTGGCTATTCAACAAACTCCCGGTGGCACTTATCGTCGCAAGCAGGAGTTGGAGCAGTCTGTGTTGTAAGTGCTTATTTATTTGTTCCTTCTCTTTGTTATTTGTACCTTTTATCAACGAAGATTTTAACTCCCCAACGCAAGACTGCCGTACTTCTTTTCTTCACCATTCAGCAAGTACAAGTATGCAGATACATACATACTTTTTATTATACATTGACCAATTATAATTAATTTTTTCACAGTCTACGGGGCGACGAGATCGCCGCTGAGATGGAGCTGGAGCAAGAGGAGGGGCGTGAGGCGTTGGAGGACCATCAGCATCATATGGGTACGTGGTTTTCGCAACAGGTTCCTCCTGCGCATGTGAGCCCCTCACACAGCATGTCGGAGCAAGGGGAAGATCTTGGTGACCTACCGTTGATCATCGTTAGGGATCAGGCTGACGCTGCACCTGGAACTAGCGGTGACCATGCATCAGCAGCAGTCACCGTTAGTGCTCAGGTGCACACGTTACCTGGAACTAGCGGTGCCCATGGGTCCTCAAGGTCTTCTGCCAAGCGGGATGATCCTGTTCCATCGTGCTCAGGGACGGCGGCAGCAGGATCAAAGAAACGACGTGCTGTGGAAGTGGAAAACGACGGCAGTGATCTTGACTCGGATTATGATGATGAGTTCAATGTGGAAGAGATCATTGCTGCTCGTAATCCCATGCGCAAGGCGATACCAGATGACGATGAGTTAGAGGCGAATGTTCGTGATAAAATACATTCGGTTGAGGCTGAAATGGATGCTGCCATTGACCGTTCGATTGGCGAATCTGGTGCTTTCGAGTGGCAAGAAGACTTTGACAGTTTCAAGGGTGCTCAGGAAACTTTTTCCGGTCCAACTCCTGGACCTGTCAAGGATTATGATACGCCCTATGAGGCTTTCTGTGACATCTGGGATGAGAGCATCATAGAGCTTATGGTTACTGAAACCAACAAATACGCTCGTCAGACGATCGATGCCTTGAAAGCAAAAGGTAAACTGACGAAGGGATCTCGTTTGAATCGGTGGACGGACACCGATGCAAATGAGATTCGTGTACTTTTCGCAATGTATATGCTGATGGGAATTGATCAACGTTCAGCTCAATACGAATACTGGAAAACGTCCGGCTATCTTCAATTGCCCTATTTCAGGTCGCTGATGGCGTTCAACCGCTTCATTTTGCTAAACAAATTCCTCCACTTCTCGGACAATTGCGATGAGAGTCCCAATATGCCGCGAGTTGGAGGAAAATTGTTGTGAGCGAAATTGAGGAAAATTGTCCCACTCGTCGAGCACTTAAATTCTAAATTCGAGTCGCTTAAAAACCTTCAGCAAGACGTTGCAATTGATGAGTCATTGACCTTATTCAAAGGCCGCTTGTCCTGGGTCCAAGCGATAAGGTCAAAGGCCGCGCGTTTCGGGATTAAATCTTTTGAACTGTGCGAGTCGAGGAGTTGGTATCTGTACCTTTTTCAAATATACACGGGGAAGAATTCTTCTGCGGTCCATGACGATGGTGTAGAGAACCCTAGTGCAGACATGGCTGGAAAGAGTACACAAGTGATACTCGATTTATTGAAAGGTCTGGAAAATCGGGGTCACTGTGTAACGATGGATAATTATTATAATTCTCCAGCGTTGGCACGGCACCTAAAGAAATCTGGTTATGACTGTTTGGGTACGTTGCGTTCTAATCGCAAGAACGTACCAGAGAAGATCAAGAAACTTCCGAAAAAGGTGGAACAGGGGAAAATCATTGCTCTCCATTGTGGTGACGTGGCATGTATCTCATGGCAGGACTCCAAAATGGTCAACATGATTTCCTCCTACCATAATTCGGAAACCATCTTGGGAAAAAAGGCTGGAAAGGAACTGACGAAGCCCTGTGTAGTGCAGGACTACAATAATACAATGGGAGGGGTTGATGTAAAAGATCAAAAACTCGCGTTTTGAGTCTAGGAAGCGTCGTAATATGCCTCAGACTACGCACCGTGAGTTCCGCGAACACCTGGCTGATAGCCTGTTGGATACTCACCACGTATGTCCACCAGATACTACAGTCGATGTCGCGAATGAACACGTCCGTCTGAAGAGGAATATTATCCACATTCCTAAGATCATGAGAAATGACGAAAGAAGGCGCTGTCATATGTGTAATCGGCTGGGTATTCGCAAAGACGTGCACACTAAGTGCTACCTGCCTGCGACCAGTTTCTTTGCTTTGAGAATTGTTGGAGTGATTGGCACTCTCTTCAACAACTTCCAGGCAAAGATGTTAGGGCCAGGCGAGGGAAGCGCAAATAGTGTTTGCGGCTTTGCAGTACCTGAGCGTGAATATAGATGAATATAAGGATTTTTGATAGCGGGGTATGCATGAGTGAGTCTGACTGGTATTTTTGTGATTTGCATCTCATGTACTCAAATAGTCTCTTTCAATGAACAGGGCAATTACCAGTGCTGCTGTTTGTAAAAACCAGATGTTTTGCTTACGGTGTAAGTTGTACTAGGGAGAATTCTTGGGGAAGGGCTTGGGTTTTCAATAGATTGTATATGTAGGTAAGTATGTTGAGAGGTCATCTTGATGATGATCTAAGTATTCGTGTAAGATGATCGTACCAGTCTCATCAGAATATACAAATGCCTTTTTTCCTTCTGCTTGCATTCATTTTGTCCCTCAAGACCCTGACATTCGAATGTATTATATTGCAGCACTGCAGATAACTCTTCGGCGATTTCCACTTCCCATAGATGCAGGTATTCCTCCACAGCCTGTGGCTTTCTTTCGAGCACTCTTTATAATTAAATGCCTTAATTGTAATGTTCGCCTGAAATTATGTTTGAACTTGTTTTAGGTTTTTCATTGTATAATTATATTTGAATAATCCTGTTGTATGTTTTCTATTGCCTAAAACATTATATTTGACCTTTTTTAGGTTTTTCATTGTATAACTCTATTTGAATGAACCTGTTGTATGTTTTTTATTGTATAAAAATATTTTTTTTTCATTATTTATGATTTTTTATAAAAACTTAATGTTTTTCTAAAACTTTGAAAATTCCATTTGAATGAACCTCTTATATGGTTTCTATTGTTTCAAATATTAGTCTAAAACTTTATGTTTGAACCATTATAGGATCTTTTTCTCAAAGCTTTTATCTTGAGTGCTAGAAAGTAAGCCAGCCATCTTCTCATCTCCGGCGTGCAGCATCTGCAGCGTGCATCTCGGCGTCCGGCGTCTGCATCCACCGGTACCTCCCAGCTTTGTGTGTTTGTGTCCATCCATCCATCCATCAGCCCGTGTTCGTCCACTGCTGGACATAGGCCTTTCCCAAATTTCGCCACTCATTTCGGTCTTCCTCATGTTGATATAATCATATAAATTTATAATATAATGTTTAAATATAGTGTTCATAATATAATTTTGTAATTTTTTTATTTCAAATCCCTAGTAATGCTAACTAAAGCTCATAGACAGGCAATAAGTGAGTTCGATTCCCATTTATATTCATTTCAATTGCCACTGCCATTAGTCCTGGTATATAATTATATTCATACTGGAGACTCGGTAAGTGGTCAGAACCAAGGTCCAATAATCCTTTTTGTGAAAAACCTTGGTCCTGACCACTTACCGAGTCTCCAGTATGAATTTGGCTATATAAATGATAGCTAAAGCTCATAGACAGGCAATAAGTGGGTTCGATTCCCATTTATATTCATTTCAATTGCCACTGCCATTAGTCCTGGTATATAATTATATTCATACTGGAGACTCGGTAAGTGGTCAGAACCAAGGTCCAATAATCCTTTATGTGAAAAACCTTGGTCCTGACCACTTACCGAGTCTCCAGTATGAATTTGGCTATATAAATGATAGTTAAAGCTCATAGACAGGCAATAAGTGGGTTCGATTCCATTTATATTCATTTCAAATGCCACTGTCCCCAGCTCGCCTACCCACCAGTAGGAATTTTGGAATATTTTTTTATAGATACGCCATTCCGACGCGAATACATTCATAAATAAAAAAAACAACCATTTGAAAAACTCATTTGTTCGACACGTTTTAAAAATACGACTGTAAAATACGTAAACTCATTTTTTACAGCATGGCATCAGGCATTATTGTATTCTATTCGTTTGGATGCAATCATAATACCATAACTATCCATCAGCCTGTATTCGTCCACTGCTGGACATAGGCCGCTCCAAATCTCAAAAATAGTAATAGAACGCTTGAACGGAAGCATTTTTTTATTATAATTTTTCCATATCCCTGTCAGGTAAAGTTACTCTAAGCTTTCCCTGTACCGACTTTTTAGCAGGCAATATTTTATTTACTTTCTTTCAAATTATAACACCGAAAAACGGTGTTACAATATTTTACACTGTTATTTTATAATTAGTTTCTGATTGTACTGAGGAAGTAAATACAGTGGCGTAGCGTGGGTGGGGCGGAGGGGGCGGCCCGCCCCGGGCGGCAGCCCGCGGGGGGCGGCAAAATGTCGCCGTTGAAGCGGGTTGAGATCTGATCTATGATTCATTCATTTCATTACACAGTATAATTTTCCATTTTTATATAAAATTTTGCGCACAAAGGATTTTTTAAAATTTATTTAAAAGAAAAATTGCTAAATTACTGACAGAGCTCTTTATAAGGTTTGTTTGTTTACATACGAACGGCAACATCGCATCACGCCGCGCCGCCCGCCCGCCGCGCCGGCGAGGCAACGCGCGCGAACCGAGTTGATCTGAATCTGAAATCTTTTGTTTTACGAGTCGGCCCGTGTCGATGCCTCTCTTTCGCACTCATTGAATTAGTACTACGCATTCATTTGTAGGTACTTTGTTTGTTTTAGTGCATCGTGAAGTGCCATTACGCAATCACGCATTACTCGTATGTTTGTTTTGCGAGAGTTTTGGATACGGAACGAAAGTCGTTTTGATTGTGTTTCGATCTTTTAAATACTATTGAATCTTCTAAAACTAAACATTTAGATCTTTACCCAATCTTTGAATTAGTTTTTGAAAATGAAAAGAGTCAAAGAAAGCGGTGCGGAATTCCGCAAAAAAAGGGCTAAGAAAGCAGCAGATGCGAAAAAGTCTCAAGGTGCATTACAGAAATATTTCAGTTCTAGTTCTGGTTCGAAAGCCACGTTAACGTCTTCGGTGGCATCCTGCAGCAGCGGAAGTGATTCCAGTGTAAGTAGATATATGATTCCTCCATCTAGAATCGTGTGTGGCCTAGAATTACTCCAGTTATTTTAGACATTTTATTGGCTGGGTCGCTCGCAATAAATTGCAAGGTTCTTTATCTAAAGTAAAAAATCAAAATGTGTATGTATGTGCGTTTGTTTTTAGTTGTCAGCTCTATAGCCTAAGCCGCTAAACAAAATAAGATGAAATTTTGTATTGGGAATGTTTTGTAAATGTCTAGGAATATTTTCTTTGTTTTTTGATCACTTGATTATTTATGGTAGGTAACATAATTTTTCATTTAGCCGCGCCGTCACCAAAACCACTTTTGTTTTGTGATAGTTAAAATACTTATTTGAAATTCGAACGTGTCTTCTAGCCAATATTCATGGGAATACATAACTTATTTTACAGGCACAAGAAGAAGACGTGCCTGGCGTCGCAGTTGGAAGTAGTTCTGGTCCCACCACAGAGCAGGGTCAAGACGAAGTCGACTCACCAGATGTGCCTCAAGCATCTAGTCATAAGCCTGCAGAAAAAGTGAATGTTGCCAAAGAAGACATAATTGAAATCGTGCCTTCTGCTCCTGCCGAAGTCAAAGATGTGAATCTCGACGATGTAGGTTGCTGGCCTTCTCCTATGACCGACGAAGTCAGAACGCTTCTAGTACGTCGCGGGTCTGACTCAGTACAGCACATCGATTCCAAATTTGCCGATGTTGTTCGCTCAGGGACTTCAACGAAAGGCGGTACCCGAAAACTAACCAAAGAGTGGTTCTACAAACCATTATCTAATGGCGAAAAGGTTCTCCGAACATGGCTGGTGTACTCGCCTCTGAAGCAGTCTTTGTATTGTTTTTCTTGCAAGCTGTTTGGCAATTCCGGCTCGAACTTCGCATCTGAAGAAGGATTCAACAAATGGTGGAAGCTAAATCCAAGAATCGGAGACCATGAAAATAACCTGGGCCATGAACAGAGCTTCTTGAAATGGAAGGAGTTGGAAGTTCGCCTGAACTGTAAAGCAACCATCGATCAGAAACAACAAGAAGTTTTCGAAAGTGAGGAGAAGAAATGGAGGGATGTATTGTACAGGTTGCTGAATATTATCCAGTTCTTAGCCAAACAGAATCTGGCCTTCAGAGGACATCGAGAAGACATTCGAGGAGATGATAGTGGCAATCGCGGGAACTTTCTAGAGTTAGTGCACCTCCTAGCTAAATACGATCCTCTTCTAATGGAACACCTGACAAAGATAAAGCTGGGAGCAAGAGTGTCAGTTTCATATCTGTCTCCAGAAACCCAGAATGAATTTATAAATTTACTGGGACAGCAAGTTCGATCCACCATCATCCGTCGTATTCAAAAAGCTAAATATTATTGCGTAATCTTCGACAGTACACCAGACATCTCCCACAATGACCAAATGAGCCAAGTTCTGCGATACGTACATATCGAAGGAGAAAAAGTCGCTGTGGTAGAATCTTTCATTGACTTCTTCCAACCAAAAGGAAAAAATGCAGAAGATCTCAGCAACGATATAATCGCGAAGATAACATCAGACGGACTGGACATACAGAATCTGAGAGGACAGGCTTATGACAATGCTGCCACAATGTCAGGGATCCACAATGGAGTTCAAGCCCGGATTAAAGCACTAAATCCGTAAGCTCTATTCGTTGCATGCACAAACCACTCACTAAACTTGGCTGGGGTACACGCTGCTTCTGAATCAGTGAATTCGGTGACGTTTTTTGGAATTCTAGAGAAGCTATTTGCCTTCTTTTCTGCATCAACTGTTAGATGGAACGCTTTGGTTGCCGTCACAGGTCAAGCAGTGAAACGAGTCACTGAAACGCGTTGGAGCGCTAGACATGTAGCTGTCAAGATGCTTAAAAATAAGTTTGAGGGAGTTCTTGAGGTACTGGAACAATTAACAGATTCATCTCAAACTTCCGAAACAAGATCGGGAGCCAGTCTTCTCCTGACAGCCATGCAGTCATTTAACTTCCTAACTTTTCTTGGCTTTTGGGCTGCAGTGCTACCTGAAGTAGATGACGCACAGATTTACCTGCAGCAACGAGGACTAAGTGTGGATAAGTGTGCTCAGAAACTCTGCGCTTTGAAAACCCTCTTAGTGGAAAGTAGAGACCGTTTAGTGCAAGAAGCAATTGACTTTGCTAAGACTCTTTGCGAAAAACTCGGAATCGAACTCAAAACGAGAAGAATTTGCAGGAAAAAACGCATGCATGGCGATGAATCTTCTGCAGATGCAGCTTTGTCTCACGAGCAGGAAATCCGTCGAGAGGTGTTCGCATCATTGGACAAGATCATTCAAGAAATGACGACTCGATTCCAGCAAATTCAAGAAATATCGGACAAGTTCGGATTTTTGATGCCAGCAAAACTTTTGGACAGCAAGTTCGAGTGTGATCTTTCCCATGTATTAGAAGACATCGACAAGGACGAGTTTCAGATGGAGCGGAAGCGTCTCCAGCAATTTATTGCCTGTTCTGAATCAGAGGAAGATATAAGTGGTAAAGGACCACTGGAGCTCCTCCAGTTCATTCAAAAACTGAATCTCGGAATTTCGGTTCCAAATATAGTCATCTTGATTCGTATATATTTGACTTTGGCGATTAGTGTGGCAAGCTGTGAGAGAAGTTTTTCGAAGTTGAAGCTAATAAAAAATTACCTCAGATCTACTATGAGCTCCGCTAGATTATCAAACTTGGCTATATTGTCGATTGAACAAGAATTGGCTGCTAATATTGATTTTGACAAAGTTATTTCTGACTTCGCTGCTCATAAGGCTCGTAGAATCCGCTTGTAAAACCGCTCATCCAATTTTTTCTTCAATAAAAAGTATCTCATTGCCTGTGCAATTTAATTTTAATTAAGCACCTATAGAATGGGGGCGGCAAAGTGGGTCTCCCGCCCCAGGCGCCAAAATGGCACGCTACGCCACTGTAGTGTACTAAGCTAATAAGTTAACAACGCTTCTAAAAATCAGTTAAAAAAAATTTAGTACCATTAGTACCATTGATGGTACTAGTGGGACAAATCAGTGCCATTTGTACCATTGATGGTACTAGTGGGACAAATCAGTCCCACTAGTACCATTGATGGTACTGTTCAATGGTACTAGTGGTCCGGAGGCTTAATTTTAATGTATAAATTATGTTTTCGTTGTTGCGTTTTATGTTAAGTTTTATTATAATTAATTAATTGTAATTCATGTGATAGAATAGTCTCTGCTTTAGTAACTGGCAAGGATAAGTCTGTGACCCTACGATACACGAATACGTAGGTTAGGGGACAGTGATCTTTCTTTAAGTATTATGAACAAACTAAGTTATTTATTTATTTTATTATAATATTCACACAAATAAAAATATTAGGCACTAAATAAAACAAAATATTCAATTCATCAATCGATAATGTAATGTCTCGTTCTGCCAAGCTTCAGTGCATAACTGAAATTAATATTGAGTGTTCAAGTCCATATTCGTAATTTAAATTAGAAGGTTTTACATAATTAATGAAATTTACGACTATTTTTAACAAAAAGTAAAAAATAGGTTCGACGATGAGCGAAACGAATTTTCTGTATTATAGCAACGAATTTGAAAGATAAAACGCTACATTTAAACAAAATATGTGTTTTTATTTATCTCATTATCAAATTATACATTAAATTAAAGTAGGTAATTTCACATCCACTTAAACCAACATGGTTTGTTCATAAAGGTAGGTAGCTTATTAGCTGACTGACTGACCAACCTGCCCGCAACCAATGTTTATCCAATTACATTCTTATTTCACGGTAATACGATGTGACTATTGGGTCCCCACAAGCTAGTCTAGCGGCTAGACTCTAGCCATATGTTGCATTTCAAATGAAGTCTGTTTTCATACATTAACGTTTCAGTGATATACAGCGTCTATCTATTCTACTTGTTCTCTCAAATACCACGTTTATCAATGTACGAGAGAGCAAGTATGATGGAAAGATACTGTATCGACGGCTCTTGCTAGACCCTACCCCTGTCGGGAAAATTTCGGCTCCACTACGATTATACCAAAAGCGAAGAGTGGACTTACAGAACTTTCCCCATAAATTTGTATATGACGTATGCATGAGAGAGTTCGTAATTACACGAGAATACAAGAAACCCACTGTGCAATACTCATGTTCCTAGGTTCAGCCATCAGATCCGGGCGTCGATAGATCAGTTACTCAGGCAGGATATTTTAATTTCGTTTTTATTTATGTACAGATAAAACTTTAATATATACACATAATAGGCACACATCGATGTGCACACCTACACATTTTCTCTTTGTATATTTATAATTATAACACACTCTCGGTGGAACTCGTGCAGGCGACGGCAGAATAATAGCGTCGCGGATTTCGGTTTGCGGCATATGCTGAGTCGAAGCCTCTTCATGTTGCCGCGACACACATACCACCAGAATGAATTAACTTTATAATAGAACTTAGAAGTTAGTTAAATAAATTCTGTATCGTTACTTTTTTAGTGTATGTACGTTTGTGTTGTGTTTTTGAGAATAAATGTTTTATCTATCTATTTCAGTACCTGATAGAGAACATGGATGTGGACACGTTGCCGGACGGTGGGGTGAAGCTGTTGCAGCGGCTCTCTGGGCTCGAGACCGAGGTGAAGCGGCAGGGAGACAAGGTCGCCAACATGGTAGTCGAACCAAGTGAGTACCGCCCAAGTCTGGACTGGTTGATGTGTAGCTTGAATTACATGAAGACCTTGGAAACGGTGCGGGAAATTAATTACTTGGATACATTTTATAGTCAAAATCGCCTTTGTTAGAAATCAAATATGAAAAACCGGACAAGTGCTAGTTGGACTCGCCCAGCGAGTGTTACGTTAAATACTATATTTTTTGTGATTTAATTACAAATGTACTATAGAAAATAGGTGCGACGACGAGTGGAGCGAGGAGGAGCTTGTTAGTTTGCTTGTGATCATAAATTGGAGCCGAGCGAAGTGGAGCGGAGACAGAGAGGCGACCCTCCTAGTTTTAACACAAATATGATATGCTTGGGCAGATCAACAGACATCAATATAAAAATGTCAGGTCTAGGTTGGCTTGCACCAATGCCATCGACCAATCAGAGAACAGTGTGCTATGTTACGGGTGTCAAGCAGCGATTGGTCAATTCGTGTATGATTTGACGTGTGGCAAAATCGTTAGTTTATATATCTTACCGCGAGGCACAGCAAGTTCATCAATTAGCTAAAATTAATTTTCTTAAATAATAAATTTCACCTGCCGTTTATTATTTTATGATAATTGATAAACTACCTCGAAAATTATCAATTTACGGCTCTTGTTATTTTCCGGTGACATATATAAGTATTGTAGCATGCATAGAGATTTTCTCTCGTCATAACCGTAGCACAACTTTAAAAAGTACTACAACGCTTGTGCGTCTTGTTGGCATGTTAAAAATAAACGTACACAAAGAACGAACTCATTTTATAATAATATTTTATCTAACCTCATATCGTAAGATCCTCATTACGAACTCAAAACTAGTGGCTATGTAACTAGTGCCATTCTGTATTTGCGTTAAAGCATATTAATTCACAAACTGTCATTAAAGCATTTAAATCTCTTAACTTAAAAAAAACCGAGGACTTATGGGGCCTATCTGTTAAAGTTGTAAGCTGTATCATTGCTTTAATAGCTCCATATTTAGCTTTAATCTTTAATAAATGTGTAGATGATGGTGTCTTTCCTGATTTAATGAAGTTGAGTAAATTGATCCCTCTTTTTAAATCAGGCGACAATGAAGACCCTTCCAACTATAGACCGGTCTCAGTTTTACCAGTATTTAGTAAGATTTTCGAAAAAATTGTTTTTAATCAATTGTTATCTCATTTTAACTTAAATAAGTTGTTTCACAGTGAACAATATGGATTCACTAAAGGGAGGTCAACCACTGATGCAGGAGTTGCTTTAGTCAAGCACATATTTGACGCTTGGGAAGCAAAGCAGGATGCGTTCGGTGTATTTTGTGACCTCTCAAAAGCTTTTGATTGCGTTAATCATGAAACACTTTTATGTAAATTAGATCACTATGGAGTTAAGGGTAAATCTTTGGCGTTATTTAAGTCATACCTTAGTGACCGATT
Source organism: Ypsolopha scabrella (assembly GCA_910592155.1). NCBI lineage: Eukaryota > Metazoa > Arthropoda > Insecta > Lepidoptera > Ypsolophidae > Ypsolopha > Ypsolopha scabrella. The sequence continues at coordinate 9,139,047 of OU342981.1, read as the reverse complement.
TCAAAAGGTAGACATTAATGGAGTAAAGTCATCTGGAGCATTAGTCAAAATGGGTGTTCCGCAGGGCTCCATATTGGGGCCCCTATTGTTTTTAATATACATAAATGACCTTCCTTACTTAGTTAGAGACTTATCTGAGATAGTTCTATTCGCAGATGACACGTCACTTATTTTTAAAGTGAATCGACATAACGATATACTTGATGACGCGAATTCAACCCTCTCTCTGATTCTTGATTGGTTCACTGCAAATAATTTAGTTCTAAATGCAAAAAAGACGAAATGTATAAAGTTTACTTTACCAAATGTAATTCAAGTAGATGTTGTATAGTATATTTAAATATTATTTTAAAATTAGTGCACCGCCTATTCATCAATCTCCGTTTAAACCAGATTCTACCCAAAGGTTGTCTGGAAGAGATCGCTATAAGCGATAAGGCCGCCTGATTGTACCTACGTTATTTGGCTATTGCAATTTATATTATTTTTGTTTCCTTCTTTGTGGTGTGCAAATAAAGTTATATTGTATTGTATTGTATTGTATTGTCAGTTTATTTTTGCAGGGGTCCAAGCTGGAGTTAGTTAACGAAACTAAGTTTTTAGGTATTACTATAGACTCTCGTCTTCAGTGGGGTCCCCACATAGAAGCTCTCTGTGGTAGACTTAGTTCAGCCGCATACGCTGTTAGACGCATAAGGCAGATTACTGATGAAGATACTGCTAGATTAGTATATTTCAGTTATTTTCACAGCATTATGTCATATGGCATAATGTTGTGGGGTAGAGCCGCGGATATAGAAGCAGTCTTTGTCTTGCAAAAGAGAGCAATTCGGTCTATTTATAACATGAAGTACCGAGATTCATTAAGAGAAAAGTTCAAAGAAATTAATATATTTACGGTCCCATGTGAATTTATTTATCAAGTTATTAGATATGTCAGAAAAAAAATTGATAATTTCTCGAGGCTTGGTGTGCACCACTCTGTTGAAACCAGAAACAAACATAAACTAGCTTTTCCAAAATTAAGACTTGCCAAAGTAGGTACCTCTTTTGTAGGACATGGTATAAGATTTTACAATAAGCTTCCAGAGGAGGTCCTTAGTTTGCCTGAAAATAAGTTTAAACTATATATTAAGCAGGGACTACTTAAGAAAGCTTATTATAAAATCAATGATTATTTGGATGATAATGAAGCATGGTGTAATAAATAATAATAATCTTATTCAATATTGTAATTAATAATTAGCATATTTTAATACTGTACGATTCCTCTAAAGGCTTAAAATTAATTAATATGTAAACTTACTTTGTTAAAGGTAATAGACAATATGAGACGGGTTGACTAAGATATATTTTTTTTTTCTCGTGACTAATTCCCGCAGTCTTATATTTTTTCATGCCTTTACTTGAGTAGGTATGTATATGATTTTGTATCATATGTTTTATTTTGAAAAAAGGAATGTTTGCTAAGTTTCTTGCCCTTCTTCTTAGCAATACTAATCGAATGGTGCGGATGGTTAGGCATTATGTATATACAATATTTTTATTCCTATATTTCTATATTTTATGCAAGTGTATAACTTTATTACATTTTAGTAGCCCACCCTTAATATTTTTTGTATGTATTTCCCGTTTTTATTATTTCTTCATTGTATTATGTATATATAATATTTTTATTCCTAGATTCCCCTATTTTATTTATTTTTTATTTATTTAAAAACTTACGACTATCATTTATTAATGCAGTTGTATATTTTATTTCCCGTATTATTATATATTTTTTTATATTCTAAAGACATATTATATTGTGTAAATTAACTTTGACTTGTAGAAAGTATACTTAATGTATCTATTTTGCAAAAATAAATATTTTGATTTTGATTTTGATGAAAAATATTTTTCACGAACGTCTCTAAAACACAAAAAAAGTTAAATTATAGTACAGGTCTCCGTACAACATAATGCTATAAAAAAACTTTTTCTGAGATTGCAGTACATGTGATACTAACTAGGAAGGCAAAGGGAACTTAGCCCAAACAGCCATGTCTGAGGTTTAATATCAAATACCAACGCGTTTATTATACAATATTCTCTAACACGTACTAAATAATATAGTGGCGTGACAAAGGAGGTCACAATTTCATTTTATTTTCGGCCTGCATTGTCTATGGCTGCCGGCGCACGCAACGCGTACACATGAGTGGTGGACTGTTGGATTTTGGCGCTGTAGCTTACGTGGAAATTACTATTTACTTTGGTTTTATGGGTCAAATCAAAAGTATTATTTTGCCCTAAAGTTACTAACAGCAGTGATGGTGATGATAATTTGACTCCACCTGACATTCTGGAAATAACGACGGAAATTACGAACACTTTTAGAACGAGCTTTTACAAGAAAAATAAAAATGGCTAACGACAAATTTTATCAAGATTTATGAAAACAGGTTGTTAGGCATGAGTTTAGATAAAGTAGTGTATGAAACTATACATAACTAGGTATTAAAACACTCGTGTTTTTAATAACCTTTTTATGTACCAGTTTCATAATCTACTATTTGTATGTAATATAAATTGGTGATCAATATTATAAACAATTTCCAGCGCAACCGACCGCTAAGGACGTGGCGAATGATGGCTTCAAGACGGGCCTGACCTGGGACGACATACGGCGGGCCAGTAACCAGGTGCAGCCCAGGATGCTCGGTAAACAAGGTATGTCGTCTTTGGTGTGGAATTTTAAGGAAAAATACAGTCCGTTTTATGCTGTGAATGAAAGTCATCAGAGTTGCGACAAAGAATATAAACTACAGTATTGTTCGAATTAATGTGAACACAAATGATAATTTGAAAAAATCAACATTTATTAGTTATAGAACAACAAAACAGAGAAATGAATAAAATTCAAGTTGTTTTAATAGAAAATGTGTCCTCCCTTGGCTTTTATAACTTCTTCAACACGTTTTGGCATAGAATCGACAAGTTTTTTACAGTTTTCTGATATTTGCTGGTCTCGAAACCATGTATGGATTACAGCCTCAATCATTTTTGTTTTGGTTGTGCAATCCGTTTTGCGAAGTCTAGCTTTCACAATAGCCCACAGATTTTCAATGGGATTAAAATCCGGTGAGATCCCTGGCCATTCAAGGCATGATATCTTGTTGTCCTTGAAATATTTCTTCATGATCTTGGACACGTATGGAGCCGAATCTTGATGAAAAACTTCTTGACCGTTAGCATCAACTTTTCTTAGTTCAACTTCCAATCTCCGTTCTAGCAAGTCTCTGAATTTTAGCGAGTTCATCATCCCTTCGATCGGCACAAGGCATCCGGTACCTTTATAAAAAAAACAGCCCCAAAACATCTTCTTTAATGGATGTTTAACTGTTTGATCAATATGAGCTGCCGTAATCTTTTCGTTGTCACTTTTTCTAACTAAACGAGATCGCTGTCCTTGTACAAAAAATGGCTCTCATCTGAGAACAACACTTTTCTCCAATCTTCAACAGTCCAGCTCACATATTTCTTTGCCCAATCATATTTTTTCATCATGGCAGCAGTCAATAACTGTTTTTTTTAGGTCTGATTGTTTTTCTTCCCCCTTCTTCATACATGGTTTCGAGACCAGCAAATATCAGAAAACTGTAAAAAACTTGTCGATTCTATGCCAAAACGTGTTGAAGAAGTTATAAAAGCCAAGGGAGGGCACATTTTCTATTAAAACAACTTAAATTGTATTCATTTCTCTGTTTTTTTGTTCTATAACTAAAAAATGTTGATTTTTTCAAATTATTATTTGTGTTCACATTAATTCGAACAATACTGTACTTTGAGGCGCAAATTAGCAACTCGATATATGTCAGTACAAAAATCGGCGGAAGCGACATTGAAATAACTTTCATGTCAGCGCCTATTGCAAAGTGGCTGTTACGACAATCGCTACGTCTCCGGAAAGCGCAAAATAGGAAAAAATATGTCGAACAATAGTTTGTAGATCTATAAATTGTCTTTAGTACGGTGAAAGAATCGTTAAAATCGCTTCAAGCATTCGAAAGGAATAGAAAACTTATTGCGTAAATCACAGGAAACTTCCGATAACTTTCTAATTTTTGTCTAAAGTCAAGACTATTTTTTATGAAGTGTAACTAATAATATTCTCGAGTCAATAAATACACCACATTTTTTTATCATCTACGTAGACGGAACTGAATCCGACGCAAAACTGAAGTTTAGCATTATGAAGCCTCTTAAATCGCACAAACTTAATGCGCCAGAATGATAATCGCTAAGTTAGAAAGGGAAGCACTTATGTTGCTATAACATTGTCCCTCTCGATCGGTTATGTTTGCATTCTTGAAGTTTCTGATAGCCCTAGAAATGTATGTACACGCACACACAAAGAAGTGGGGATAGAGGCACTCGCTACGTTACTACAGTGCTCCCAAAGTTATAATGCGCATAGAAATCTGTAGCCGAGCGACCGGACGTACCACGTGACCTTGCTGCTTGTATAGAAAGTGTAGGGAAATACGAACTTTGCCGAGCATTGGCGAAGATTCGTATGCGCATTATAAGTTTGGGAGTACTGATTAGGTTATACGAGTAGTGGTCCGCCAATACCAACACGAAGTTATACGTAGAAATGAAAAAAACTAACTGTAACCTAAAATCGAACTTAAATTCAAGTATGAATTCAAATAATCTCTTTCCCACTTGAGGGCAGCGTATCGCACCGCTGATGTTATCGACCATTATCAACTAACAACAGTACCTGCGATCGTCACGTTTTACCGCAACAGGCACAGGTCACCCGACATCGCGCCCTCCTCATCCGCACTCTGCCTACCTGTGTAAGCAACAATGACGCCTTAATCAAGGGTCACAGGATAGCCCCGAGCAGTACCAAGCGCTTCTTGGAATGGAGATAAGCTGGTCTTCGTGTAGTATTTAACTGTATAATTCACGCTAAGCACTTAATTTCATTTCCACCAGCCATGTCAACCCACATGGCCGAACGCAACCTGATCGTCGAACGTCTGCGGAACCTGCACGAGTCCCTCGACTCACGCCCCCCGGAGGAGGAGCACGCCGCGCCCCCCAAGGCCATGAAAAGTGAACTGATGGGGCATCAACTGCACGCTCTCTCCTGGTTGAGGTGGAGGGAGACGCAGCATCCTTGTGGCGGGATACTGGGTAAGGGCATAGACTTTACACCATACTTAGACGAAGCTTTGATAAGTGAACGGATGCGGTACCATCCGGCTCTTCGAGCTTCGGTAAGTGGCCCACCTGGCATTGTTTCATAAATTGTCAACCATTTTGAACACTAAAAGAATCTGTATAGTAACAAACTTACGGACTCTCATCTGGATGATGCCAGCATGCATGCAGATTAGGTTAACATGTAGCAACAAGCCAGATTTCGACATCTAAGTGTTCATCATTTCAGAAATCTTATTAAAACTTAGGTTTTGGACTGTCAACGCTTTTTCAAGATCACTTGTGACTGCGTGATAAACTTTAAAATTATCCAGCTAGGTTAAATGAGCGCCTTTTTTTATCAAAATAAATAAACTATTACATTTTAATCATGATTGTTTATTAACATCTAAATAAATTAATGTTGCGGCTCGCGAAACCATAACAAAGACAACTTTGTGGAGCACTATAAAAAACAGGTTGAGTATGGCTGATCTAACGTCTATAACGCCAAATGAAAAAAGAACTTCATATTAATACTGGTTGTAGTACACCTTGCTTTATTTAGTACACTAAGATGACAATAGAATCAGATGAATTTCTATCACAGACAGTGGCGTAGCGTGGGTGGGGCGGAGGGGGCGGCCCGCCCCGGGCGGCAGCCCGCGGGGGGCGGCAAAATGTCGCCGTTGAAGCGGGTTGAGATCTGATCTATGATTCATTCATTTCATTACACAGTATAATTTTCCATTTTTATATAAAATTTTGCGCACAAAGGATTTTTTAAAATTTATTTAAAAGAAAAATTGCTAAATTACTGACAGAGCTCTTTATAAGGTTTGTTTGTTTACATACGAACGGCAACATCGCATCACGCCGCGCCGCCCGCCCGCCGCGCCGGCGAGGCAACGCGCGCGAACCGAGTTGATCTGAATCTGAAATCTTTTGTTTTACGAGTCGGCCCGTGTCGATGCCTCTCTTTCGCACTCATTGAATTAGTACTACGCATTCATTTGTAGGTACTTTGTTTGTTTTAGTGCATCGTGAAGTGCCATTACGCAATCACGCATTACTCGTATGTTTGTTTTGCGAGAGTTTTGGATACGGAACGAAAGTCGTTTTGATTGTGTTTCGATCTTTTAAATACTATTGAATCTTCTAAAACTAAACATTTAGATCTTTACCCAATCTTTGAATTAGTTTTTGAAAATGAAAAGAGTCAAAGAAAGCGGTGCGGAATTCCGCAAAAAAAGGGCTAAGAAAGCAGCAGATGCGAAAAAGTCTCAAGGTGCATTACAGAAATATTTCAGTTCTAGTTCTGGTTCGAAAGCCACGTTAACGTCTTCGGTGGCATCCTGCAGCAGCGGAAGTGATTCCAGTGTAAGTAGATATATGATTCCTCCATCTAGAATCGTGTGTGGCCTAGAATTACTCCAGTTATTTTAGACATTTTATTGGCTGGGTCGCTCGCAATAAATTGCAAGGTTCTTTATCTAAAGTAAAAAATCAAAATGTGTATGTATGTGCGTTTGTTTTTAGTTGTCAGCTCTATAGCCTAAGCCGCTAAACAAAATAAGATGAAATTTTGTATTGGGAATGTTTTGTAAATGTCTAGGAATATTTTCTTTGTTTTTTGATCACTTGATTATTTATGGTAGGTAACATAATTTTTCATTTAGCCGCGCCGTCACCAAAACCACTTTTGTTTTGTGATAGTTAAAATACTTATTTGAAATTCGAACGTGTCTTCTAGCCAATATTCATGGGAATACATAACTTATTTTACAGGCACAAGAAGAAGACGTGCCTGGCGTCGCAGTTGGAAGTAGTTCTGGTCCCACCACAGAGCAGGGTCAAGACGAAGTCGACTCACCAGATGTGCCTCAAGCATCTAGTCATAAGCCTGCAGAAAAAGTGAATGTTGCCAAAGAAGACATAATTGAAATCGTGCCTTCTGCTCCTGCCGAAGTCAAAGATGTGAATCTCGACGATGTAGGTTGCTGGCCTTCTCCTATGACCGACGAAGTCAGAACGCTTCTAGTACGTCGCGGGTCTGACTCAGTACAGCACATCGATTCCAAATTTGCCGATGTTGTTCGCTCAGGGACTTCAACGAAAGGCGGTACCCGAAAACTAACCAAAGAGTGGTTCTACAAACCATTATCTAATGGCGAAAAGGTTCTCCGAACATGGCTGGTGTACTCGCCTCTGAAGCAGTCTTTGTATTGTTTTTCTTGCAAGCTGTTTGGCAATTCCGGCTCGAACTTCGCATCTGAAGAAGGATTCAACAAATGGTGGAAGCTAAATCCAAGAATCGGAGACCATGAAAATAACCTGGGCCATGAACAGAGCTTCTTGAAATGGAAGGAGTTGGAAGTTCGCCTGAACTGTAAAGCAACCATCGATCAGAAACAACAAGAAGTTTTCGAAAGTGAGGAGAAGAAATGGAGGGATGTATTGTACAGGTTGCTGAATATTATCCAGTTCTTAGCCAAACAGAATCTGGCCTTCAGAGGACATCGAGAAGACATTCGAGGAGATGATAGTGGCAATCGCGGGAACTTTCTAGAGTTAGTGCACCTCCTAGCTAAATACGATCCTCTTCTAATGGAACACCTGACAAAGATAAAGCTGGGAGCAAGAGTGTCAGTTTCATATCTGTCTCCAGAAACCCAGAATGAATTTATAAATTTACTGGGACAGCAAGTTCGATCCACCATCATCCGTCGTATTCAAAAAGCTAAATATTATTGCGTAATCTTCGACAGTACACCAGACATCTCCCACAATGACCAAATGAGCCAAGTTCTGCGATACGTACATATCGAAGGAGAAAAAGTCGCTGTGGTAGAATCTTTCATTGACTTCTTCCAACCAAAAGGAAAAAATGCAGAAGATCTCAGCAACGATATAATCGCGAAGATAACATCAGACGGACTGGACATACAGAATCTGAGAGGACAGGCTTATGACAATGCTGCCACAATGTCAGGGATCCACAATGGAGTTCAAGCCCGGATTAAAGCACTAAATCCGAAAGCTCTATTCGTTGCATGCACAAACCACTCACTAAACTTGGCTGGGGTACACGCTGCTTCTGAATCAGTGAATTCGGTGACGTTTTTTGGAATTCTAGAGAAGCTATTTGCCTTCTTTTCTGCATCAACTGTTAGATGGAACGCTTTGGTTGCCGTCACAGGTCAAGCAGTGAAACGAGTCACTGAAACGCGTTGGAGCGCTAGACATGTAGCTGTCAAGATGCTTAAAAATAAGTTTGAGGGAGTTCTTGAGGTACTGGAACAATTAACAGATTCATCTCAAACTTCCGAAACAAGATCGGGAGCCAGTCTTCTCCTGACAGCCATGCAGTCATTTAACTTCCTAACTTTTCTTGGCTTTTGGGCTGCAGTGCTACCTGAAGTAGATGACGCACAGATTTACCTGCAGCAACGAGGACTAAGTGTGCTCAGAAACTCTGCGCTTTGAAAACCCTCTTAGTGGAAAGTAGAGACCGTTTAGTGCAAGAAGCAATTGACTTTGCTAAGACTCTTTGCGAAAAACTCGGAATCGAACTCAAAACGAGAAGAATTTGCAGGAAAAAACGCATGCATGGCGATGAATCTTCTGCAGATGCAGCTTTGTCTCACGAGCAGGAAATCCGTCGAGAGGTGTTCGCATCATTGGACAAGATCATTCAAGAAATGACGACTCGATTCCAGCAAATTCAAGAAATATCGGACAAGTTCGGATTTTTGATGCCAGCAAAACTTTTGGACAGCAAGTTCGAGTGTGATCTTTCCCATGTATTAGAAGACATCGACAAGGACGAGTTTCAGATGGAGCGGAAGCGTCTCCAGCAATTTATTGCCTGTTCTGAATCAGAGGAAGATATAAGTGGTAAAGGACCACTGGAGCTCCTCCAGTTCATTCAAAAACTGAATCTCGGAATTTCGGTTCCAAATATAGTCATCTTGATTCGTATATATTTGACTTTGGCGATTAGTGTGGCAAGCTGTGAGAGAAGTTTTTCGAAGTTGAAGCTAATAAAAAATTACCTCAGATCTACTATGAGCTCCGCTAGATTATCAAACTTGGCTATATTGTCGATTGAACAAGAATTGGCTGCTAATATTGATTTTGACAAAGTTATTTCTGACTTCGCTGCTCATAAGGCTCGTAGAATCCGCTTGTAAAACCGCTCATCCAATTTTTTCTTCAATAAAAAGTATCTCATTGCCTGTGCAATTTAATTTTAATTAAGCACCTATAGAATGGGGGCGGCAAAGTGGGTCTCCCGCCCCAGGCGCCAAAATGGCACGCTACGCCACTGAGTAAATAAAAGAAATAAAACCACCTGTTCACAATTTTTTGTTCGTGTAAATTTTTATTCTGTGATTATCAACGCGGTATTCATACTCAAGTAACAATAAACGTATACAATACATTATAAATAATTCTACTCTAAATCATTTTTATTTCTTTTATAAATGCACAGCAAACTCGTAAAACATATTTTTTTATTTTGTCTGCTCCGTATAAAGTTAGCAATTGTTACCATCGCGTTTCGCCTTTCTGTGCTAACGGTACTTTTTCGGCAGTCGGCACGGGCTATGGCGCGGGTGGCAGCTGCTTTCGTTTTTGCGTCCGTAGTTTTTTGTGTGTTTTGAATGAAAAATGTTGTGTTTTCATAATAATAATATAAGTCATAACCGCGTAATATGTTTGTGGTTGTTATTGTGATAAGTTTTTATTACAAATAGCCATCTGGGCTAAATTGTGAGTGAAAATGTGTGTGTATCTGGTGCAATTTTTGGTTATTCCAAAATATAATCGACGAAAATGCCCACATAGGATAATTATCCAGGTAAGTGATATACATAAGTTTTTTCAGTATTTCATTGCGCTTCTTCTGATATATAACGCGTTATGTAATAAATAACGCAAGTAGTCGAAAACCATGGATTTCTGAATCAAGTCGGCATTAATTTTTTCCCACCATATTTGCCTGACATCCGCGGTATCGTAAAACGATTGTATGGGGGCACTAGTTGGGTTAAGTACCTACATTATAAAAATAAATTAATAGGTATGTACTCACCGAGTTTGGTTTTTTCTTTATTGTCCTTATCGTCGAAAGATGGAATAATATTTAGGCAGACTTCTTTCCATGCTTCTGTTTTCAATGTTTTTTCCTTATAATCGTCCTTTGACTTGTCCCAAAGAACGGGAAGTGCTTCCACTAGTGAAATCAAATAGTCTACACCTAAATTGTCAGCCATTTTATGTATAAATACTACCACGTGCGCACTATGCAATAACAAAACAAATACTGCGCAGTTGCATGTCCGCGCGGTACGACGCGCGCGGCGCCGTTTTGCGGCACGACGCCGCACCGTCACAACGGTTGCGGCGCCGCGCCGTTACACGGTGGCCGGCGCCGTACCGCAGACATGGGGCCACGGCCTAACTGATATTCTTTATAAATGTATATGTTAGATTCAAAGTCCTGACTGACTAACTGATGTATCAGAGCACAGCCTAAACCGCTGGTCCTAGAGGCAGAGGGGCATGAAATTTGGAGGGTATGTTATTTGTGAAGAGTAGGTATACAGGGTTTCCCAAAATTAGCACGTCACACTGACACCGGAGGTAGATGGACCCAAGACGCATTGAACAAGCCTAACATGCCCATAGAAAAGTTTCGTAGGTTTTGAGTAATGACCAGTTTTAGTCATTTCTTAAAAATTAAATTTTTTTTGTAATGTTTGTATCAGAGATTTTTTTAAATGCACTTTATTTTACTATTATTTATGTGTACTCCCTCAACAATAGTTACTTACTATGAAACAAACAATTTTTAGTCGATAAGTAATGTGAAATAACGACAGTTGATAGTCATCTCAATTTTATTCTCACATAAAAATAATAGTTTCGACTTTGAGCAGCCACTGTGAAAAAAAATTACTTCAAACATAATGAACAAATACCTTTAAAAACTTCCCTATGCCATGCCGATTCCAAAATGGTGTAACACTTGCCCTTTGATTTTTTACACAATACGTGAGAGTGGGAATAAAGCTGTTGAGGCGAAGATGACGTCATACACATTTTACCTGCCATTTGCCTGGGCGGCCCAACACGGGTTCTGAATAACAAAACAAACGCTGTAAAACAAGGTTTAAAAAGAAAAAGACGGCGATAGCAGATACTTGACCAAGTAACCAGCCAGCCAGTGAAGCCAGTTTGTTACCTTGCGTTTCGTGCTACCGACGTGTTCTCCGCGCCTCTGCATTTTGTTTTGTGATTTTCAACGTGTTTTTGGCTTTTCTACTGGACTCTGTTTCGCTTGTGAATTTGGACTATTGTAAAGTGGAAACGATGACCAGCGCTCAACCGGACTCTGATTTTCTTGGGAATTTTGTGAAACGGGCACGATGGCGAATCCCAACGTCTCTTACTCTCATAGCGAGTACGCAGACATGCATCTAATTTATGGTGAAACCAGGCGAGTTTCGACTCGCGAGAACGTAACTTACAATGCGAGGTTGGCTGCACGATTGTATGCGGAACGGTATCCTAATCGTACGCCGACAAACTACGAAATTATTTTGCGCGTTGTTAATGCATATCGTGAGGGTCGAGTACCAGGAACGAGAGGCCCAGGCGCTGGAAGACCCCGCACTGTAGATGATGATGTTGTTTTGGATGAAGTCCGCCAGGAGCCAAGTACTTCAGTGCGGATCATTGAACGGCGCACTGGGATCCCAAAATCGTTGGCACATCGAATTTTAAAGCGGCACAGGTACCATCCCTACCACATAACACGTGTCCAAACGCTTCTAACAAGTGACTACCAACGGCGCGTTGTATTTTGTCGCCAAGTGGTTGCTAAATGGAGAGAAAATCCAAACTTTTTTAATGAAGTCTTGTGGAGCGACGAATCGGCATGTAAACGAGATGGATACCTTAATCTCCATAATCTTCATAGCTGGCGTCTAACCAACCCTCATGAAAAAAGAGAAGATCGCTCTCAATATAAATTTAAAATTAACTTTTGGACAGGAATATTAAATGGCCAGATAGTAGGACCATTCGAGTTACCAGCAGTCCTGAATGAAGAAAACTATTTGAATTTTTTGGAGAACGATTTGCCAGTATTACTAGAGAGCTTCCCTGAGGAATTGAGGGAAAGGATGTGGCTCCAAAATGATGGGTGCCCAGCACACTACGCCCGCGCCGTCCGAGAGCACCTCGATATTGCATACCATAACCGGTGGATAGGGCGACTGGGACCGATCTTGTGGCCGCCACGGTCCCCGGATTTAAACTTTGGATTTTTTCTACTGGGGATGTTTAAAAGATAAAGTCCACGCAAAACCGATTACATCTGAGGCTGAATTAAGGCAAAGGGTATTTGAAGCAGCCCGTGAAATATCGACCATAAGCTTAAGAAGACTCAACCGAAATTTTATACGAAGGTGTCACTTGTGCATAAGAATGGGAGGAAGACAATTTGAACACTTGTTGTAAACAAAATAAATGCAAAATTCATATGAAACATTTTTTATTTTCTTTCAACACCTACACCCCCCGCCCACAAATCTCTGCACCTGCCTTGATGACGTCATTTGGCGCTCTAGTGTCAGGGAGAACACGGGGAGATGAAGGAAGAAGTGAGATTAAAAACTTCATTCCAGCGAGCGAGGTGCAGAGATATTGTGTTATTCACACTAAACTGTTGTCTGCTCTGGCACTATTCAAATACTGTCCACGTCCACAACAGATAGCATTTCGGTGTTAACAGCGTCTTATTTTTTATCTCTTTCAGTCCCAATTACTAAGCTAGGTAAAAAAAAGACACCCTACTAGACCAACTTGATCGTGGCAACTGCAGAACTTACTGGTTTATTTTTATTAATTCCACTTAAGTAGGGCATTGATGAGAAACAACTAAAATTTGATAAATTATCAATAAGATACAATACAAGTGTCACACCATTTTGAAATCGGTATGGCATAGGGAAGTTTTTAAAGGTATTTGTTCATTATGTTTGAAGTAATTTTTTTCACGGTGGCTGCTCAAAGTCGAAACTATTTTTATTTTTATGTGAGAATAAAATAAAAATTGTTTGTTTCATAATAAGTAACTATTGTTGAGGGAGTACACATAAAAAAAGTAAAATATAGTGCATTTAAAAAAATCTCTGATACAAAAATTACAAAAAAAAATGGTGATTTTTAAAAAATTACTAAAACTGGTCGTAACTTAAAACCCACGAAACTTTTCTATGGGCATGTAGGCTTGTTCAATGCGTCTTGGGTCCATCTACCTCCGGTGTCAGTGTGACGTGCTAATTTTGGGACACCCGAAAAGGATTTTCGAAATTCCACCCCTATGAGGGTGAAATGGGGGGTTAAATTTTCTGTGAAACTTTTTATTCTCTGGGTCGATTAACTCGAAAATTGGTACACCCACTCTTTAATTAAAATTAATAGGGCTTTGAAAATCCTACATAGCATAGTAGATGGGCGCATGGCGTGCGGGGGAGTGCGCAATCCGTATCCGGAGTGCGTATCTGTAATATGTACCTGATATTACTATGAACTATTATTTGCAAGTTATATAGGTAAATAATTACATGTATAAAAAATCGCGTTTATTTCTCTATTAAATAAAATACAATAGGAGCAGTCTGGTGATTCTAGAACTTGAAGGAAAAACAAAATATATTGTTTACAAGGAAATACTGCGGTAGGTATAGTATTCCGTTGTAAACAATATTTATTATTTATTAACCACTTCTGGTCGTCTCCTTATTAGATATTTGAACACACGGTTTGAGTTCTGTTACAACCATACTACTTTCATTCCAGAGATTAGTTTAACGGAGAACTTCGTCCTTATTGCTTTGCTTGGGAGATTGTCAATTTGTATACATACGAGGGTGCATTTTTATATTCGCGGAATGGGTAGGTAATTAATAAATGAGGGTACTTTCCTTAGTCGTAACTGGTTAAGTAGCTCATTATTAGTATAAATATAATGTTTTGTTTTAATCGGGACATTACTATTTGAATTATCGTCGATCAAACAACTCAGTTGGGAAGAAAATTGTGAAAAATGGAGAAAATCGAGCACCGCGCTGTCATAAAGTTCCTTACCAAGCAAGGTAAATCGGTTCAAACCATACTAGAAGAGATGTCATCCGTTTACGGGGAGTCTTGCCCCGGTAAAACCATGGTTTATAAGTGGCATACCCTTTTTAAGAAAGGCAGGGCCTTACTTGAAGATGATCCTCAGCCAGGACGGTCGATCGAGGTGACCACTCCGGAAATACCTACCTACTTCTACTATGTTACTCAAAAAGCTAGGAGAATAGTTGAACGTTTTCAGACGAGACTTGGAACTGGGTGTACATAAAAACCCCAAAAGGTTTCTGATACACCTTCGTGTAAAATTGCATGGCATGTTATGTTTGATTAAGAAAAAAAAAAAAAAAAAAAAAAACATTTAAAAAAAATCATTCAAAAAGTGGAAAAATTAATACTGGAAGATGCTAGACTAAAGAAGAAACAGCTCGCAGAAATAGTTGGAGTATCCGATACAACCATATTTAAAATTCTTCACGATCATCTCGGCATGACCAAAGTCAGTGCAAGGTGGGTGCCGAGAATGCTCACGCCGCACGTACGTCTTTTTTCATCATCTGTGTGCTTAAAAACCCAAAAATTAATATTTCATTTTTGAGGGAAAAGTCATTAATTAATGTAGGATGACACACAAACAAAAGAAATACACGATTCTAAAAACATCTGAGTCACGCGAGTGACAGCAAATCTAACTGTTTTGATTTCTTCTAACGAGTAAACAATTCAACATTCCGCAGTCGGTTTTCAAGTGTCAAAGTGAGGGTATGTAATTTTCTTAGGAGTGTGTTTTTAAAATAACTGTTGGTATGGAGCAGGACCGCATAGGTATGTACTTTTAAAAATTGTTTTTGTTTTCTTTGGTACGTGTTGTTATGACGAAAAACAATCTAAACTTTTTAACATGAATTACTGTGCTTGAAAAAAAAAGAAATTTAAATATTTAGGATGAGTACTCTTGTTCATCGATATTTATCGTTGAAATATTATAATTTTCGTGTAGTTTAATTATTAATTTTGATGAATAAATAAAGTATTTTTGCCGCTTTATGCCGTAACTAAATAAAATATGTATTTTTAGATGTGGTGGGAGGTATAAAAAGAAGCGAACTATTCAACGTGTGGCGGAATGAACGCGATGGAACAAAAAAACTGGATGCTGTGTTAAATTATATAAGGAATACTACTAATATTGATCGATAATAATATTGACTGAAGAATCGAATGGTGCAAAAAATTACAAATTTTTGTGCTAAGTTGCTGTCTAAATGGAAGAAGGCCAATCGATGCACTAAAACGCTATTTCGTAAAGACAAACAGTGGCTAGATGGTTTATTATCACTAGAAGTACCACATCGTGTAGACGGAAATAGTCAAGTGGAACCCACAAGAGGACGTCCAAGAAAGGAATTCGGCGAATGCAGTCAGTCATCAAAAAGACGAAAACTCCAAGATGTCCTACAACAAAGTACAACGGAAGAGTTATCGTTGGCGATTCAAATGAGTTTACGTGCGGATGGGAAGAGAGATGCTGCAAACATTGTAAAACGTGTCTCATCTCCTACAGCATCACCTCGAAGAGCGACACGAGTAAAGAAGCGACTTACAACGCCAGACAATTTACCTATTAAAATAACCAAGGAGAGAGCTTTGGCCATGTTCGTAGATAATAAGTTTACGAAGGAGCAATACATCGATGTACAACATACGACAAAAGCCCACAATGCCAACATTTTCCCACCATATAATACACTTTTGGAGGCAAAAAAAGATTGCTATCCTAACAGAATAGAAATCACTGAAATCTCGGGAATAGATCCACTCCAGAATTTAATAGATCACACAATTACGAGGCTTGCTATTTCGATAAAAGATTTGTTAAGTTCGCAGATTGAACAATACGGTCTATCTGATCTCAAGGTGTTATTTAAGTGGGGATGTGACGGCGCATCTGGTCATAGTAGGTACCATCAGGCATTTCATGACAGCGGTAATGACGACTCATATTTGTTTTTGATAATGATGGCGCCAGTTCGAATAGTAGCTGGCAATAAAATTTTATGGCAGAATCCAGCGCCCTCTTCAACGAATTACTGCAGACCGATTAAGATAGTTTTTCACAAAGAATCTGCAGACTTCGTGAAGCAGCAAGTAACTGATGTAACAGCACAGATAGAGAGTCTTTCGTCTACAGAGGTGAATATTGACGACCACCGTTATGTCTTCAACTCCTTATTGGCATTAACTATGATAGACGGAAAAACCGCTAGCACACTAAGCGGTGCTGCTAATCAAAATTGTCACGTGTATGGAGCCACTCCTAGTATAATGAACAAATTGCAGCTAGTTCGTTCGAGGCCCATTAAGATGGATTCAATTCAGTTAGGTATGTCTAGCTTACATGCCTGGATTAAGTGTTTGGAGTGTATCATGCATATATCGTATAGGCTAGACATTAAAAAGTGGTCAGTTAATAAAAAAAACAAAGCTTCTGTTGAAGTTAAAACAAAGAAAATACAAGAAAGGCTGAAAAATGAAATTCATCTCCTCGTCGATTTGCCCAAACAAGGATATGGGAGCAGTAATACTGGAAATGTAGCCCGGACTTTTTTCAGTGATCCAGCTAAAGCTGCACAAATAACAGGCATGAATGAGGAGCTAATTAGCAGAATAGCGGTAATTCTGCGAACAATATGTTCTGGATATGCGATCGATGTAGCAGCCTTCGAAAAGTACGCAGACGAAACTGCTGAATTGTACGTGCGTGAATACGATTGGTATTATATGCCTCAAAGTATGCACAAAATATTGATCCACGGTTCCCTGATCATCAAAGAGGCAATAATGCCAATCGGTATCTTATCAGAGGAAGCACAAGAGGGTTGAAATAAGGATGTTCGAAACTATCGCGAATTTCACGCTCGGAAATTTTCAAGAAAGGAAAATGTACAAGATATCTTAAATATGTTATTGATTTCTTCAGACCCTCTAATTACCAGTATGAGAAGGGCTAAATCTAAACCAAAAGGTTCAATACCTGAAAATGTCCTCGCTCTATTAGAGAAACCAGACGAGAGTGAAAGTTGATCTTTTATATCTTTTTAATAAATATTGTATACATTAAAAATGAAATGTTTTATTAAATAGGCCAAATTCCCCCGACAAAATGAGGAGGCATAAATCCAACAGTGGTTTGTATTTACACGCTGTGGAGGATGATGATGTTTATGATAAATGAATAGGTACTTTAATTTTTCACACGTATCTCATACGAAACACATTACAAATCTATCCATATCTAAAATATAAGATGACGGTAATTTTGCGCGCGTAGATCTGGAAAAAGGACGTACGTGCGCCGCCTCAAAAACAACAGCGCGTAGAGTGTTCTCGCGCGTTTTTGGACCTCTGTAATGATGACCAGGATGGAGTATTGACTCGAATTGTTACTGAGGATGAAACTTGGGTTCATCATTATAAACCTGAGTCCAAACAAGATTCTATGCAGTGGCACAAAAAAGGCACAAAGAAATTTAAGGTGTCACAGTCGGTGGGAAAAATCATGGCGACAATCTTTTGGGACTCAGAAGGAATCTTGTTGATAGATTATAAAGATAAAGGTGTCTCCATAACCGGAGAATACTACGCTTCAATCTTAGAGCGATTAAAGGAAGCAATCAAGGCAAAAAGAAGGGGAAAATTAACCAAAGGTGTCCTCCTTCTGCACGACAACGCGCCTGTGCACAAGAGCCGTGTTGCGTTGGCTTCCCTGCATAAGGTGGGCTTCGATATTTTGGTTCATCTACAGTCCTGACCTGGCTCCCAGTGATTATTATCTCTTTCCAAAAATGAAAGAAGAACTTCGGGGAAAGAAGTTCTCAAGCGATGAAGAAGTGAAGGAAGCAGTTTCAACTTATTTTTCAGACAAAGAAAAAACATTTTTTTTCGATGGTATACATAAGCTAATTGAAAGATCTGAAAAATGTATTAAGGTTGCAGGTGAATATATTGAAAAGGAAAAATAAATTTGTATTTTTATTTCCACGGCTCACCCCCGATTCCGCGAACTTAAAAACGCCCCCTCGTATCTACAGTGTGTCCCCCGTAAAAGTGCACACCCTAAAGGGGGTGAAACTAGACCCAATTTTATCGACAAAAAAATGGAAAAAGTTAGTCTGGCATTTTCGTTTTTTTTTTAATACTAATTTATTTTTTCGAAGTACTTGTGATAGACCCTGTTTGAAAAAATAATCGTATCTTTTGAAATACCAAGTGTATCTCGCCGAAACAAAATTATTAATGATTAGGAATAATAGACACACAAGATCAAATAATTAAAAAAGCCATACATTTACACGTTTAATTAAAAAACAGGTTTTTGTAAAAAAAACATCAAGTTTTTGATTCGAATTTTTCAGTTATTACTAAATTTCTCGAAAAAACTTCCCCTTGAAGCCAATTTATTATTGCTTATTTTGATTCTACATTTAATTACACGTAAAATTAAAAAAATAGTAGGCTTCTATCTTCAAAAGAACTCTTGCTATGAGCGAACACAACTAGTCATTCCGAGCGCAACGTCAATCATAACGGTATTCTGTGTCGTAACGGCACATTTTTTCCAAGAAATCTTTTTGTTGGGTATTGTTAGTGTACAGGGGCGGCGAGGTAGAGGGAAGGGGTTGATACTAGTCCAAGTCAGGTAAATGTATGGCTTTTTTAATTATTTGATTTTGTGTGTCTATTATTCCCAATCATTAATAATTTTGTGTCGGCGAGATACACTTGGTATTTCAAAATATAAGATTATTTTTTCAAACAGGGTCTATCACAAGTACTTCGAAAAAATAAATTAGTATAAAAAATAAACAAAAATGCCAAAATAATTTTTTCCATTTTTTTGTCGATAAAATTGGGTCTAGTTTCACCCCCTTTCGGGTGTGCACTTTTACGGGGGACACACTGTATATCTATTTGAGAAGGGCAGAGAGCGCTTACAATGTTTGTTTTTGAAAAAAAAGTCATTTGTTTCCTGTAGGCCACGCGGGCGAAGCCGCGGGCAGAAGCTAGTCTGCTATAAGGCCAATACCACTCATTGGTAGACGTGCTCGAAGTAAAATTACAGAAATTCGATTAGAATTCGCAACTTATTTTGATACCATCCGTTAAAAAAACTATTAGTACACGCAGAATAATGATATTATAAACTCCCGGAGAAAGAATGGTTATCAGACTAGTGTTACTTAAATTTTAATTTGTTTCTAAATATTATACTCGTGCTTCATTAGCTGCTCGACCTTCTCTTGGTTCGTAGCCGACACGCGCTTGATCAGTTCACTTTTTATTGTTATGTACTTGTCTGTTGATGGCGGATTGTCAATTATGTCATCAATTATATTTGCGTATCGGAGCTCGAGCTGTGCCGCCACCTGATAAAATTTGGTTTCATCTGACTTTATACCGGAAATTATAAACTGCGCCTCCAATCGCGCTAACCATATATGAGGCTTCTCTGGCCAAAACGGTGGGATACGTACCCCGACTCTCCATACTTGCGATGACGTATCGGATGACGTGTTTGCTCCAATGCCTTCAAAGCTATCAGAAAACTTGTTAATAATTTCATCAGTTGAGCTGGTTCCACTGCACATACTTTACTATCGATTAAGTTCTAATTTTATACATGACTTTAAACCCAAAATAGGCATGTTTTTTGACTTCATTATAACAAATGGTACATTATCCATTTTTCCATTTGCAAGATAGCATTTTATTGTACATAAGCCATAGAGAAAAATCTTTTTATCTACTGTTGTGAGTATAATATTTTCTTTTCAATGAATTTGGGATCTAAATCTAAGCTTCTGAAAGTATTGAAGGACATGCAATTAACTTGAGCTCCGGAGTCTAACTTTACAGTTAGTTCTTTATTGTTAATGTAATTTTTTTCCAGCCATTCAGATGGGAGCTCACCTGATATAGCGCCAATGAAGTATTCTTCTGCATATTCCTCTTGTGAAGATTGTTGTTCTATTTGTGCTAATTTCCTTTGGGATCGGCATACTTTTGCAAAATGATTTTTGTGTATTTGCTGAATGTGGCACCTTTAGCTGGACAAACATGATTTGAATCCCAATTCGAACCGCATGTATAACAGGTCCTCATCCGTGCTGATAGATGGACTGGATGGAATTTTCTTGGTTTGTTGATATCAAGGACAGCTGTATTATTATTGTTAGAGTTCTGAATCTCTTTTAATTCCTTTTGAGACAGTTCAGCTGTCCTGCATAAAGTTATTGTTTTGTCTAATGTTAAGTTTTCTTCCCAACAACCTTTTCTTGAGGCTTATATAATTAATTCCTACAATTATCACATCTCGTATCATTTCATCTTTCATTTTTCCAAAGTCACAGTTCAGACTCATATTTTTGAGGCTAGTGAGAAAATTGTCGAACGTTTCAACCGGTCCTTGAACTCTGGTAAGGAATTTGTGTCGTTGAAGAGTAATGTTCTTTCTTGGAATAAAATAGGCCTCAAATTTTGTAATAACTTCTTCATATGTTACATTCTTTTCATCAAAATTAAAAGAGCTTAATATTTCCAAACCTTTTTCTCTAATAGTGTAGCAGTAATGCAATTTTTCTTTTGTTAGTTGCATTTTCGAAGTTGGCAGCAATCGTAAAGATCTTTGTATCCATTTTTTCCAAGCTTCTGCATCATTTCCACAATCCAGTTGTAATTCAGTTACAGGGCGAATTGTTTGTGCTCCTTCCATTAAAGGAATCTGTAAGGCGTCTTTCTCAACCATTATTTGTGTATTTACATATATATTTTGATCGATATAGTAATTTAAGTACTTGATAATACTGAATTGAATTTTATGTTTATATTTATAAATATTATGTATTTATGTATAGATATAATATTTATCCCCCACATCCACCAAGTGACCATATAATGATGTATCCCAGGTTCTAAGGTCTATGTCGGTCAGTGGTGGAGTGGATTATTTGATGACACAAACGGTGAAACAGTTGTTGAAGTTAACATGGTGTAGGCGTGTGTGTGTTGGAATTAGAAAAATGTTGTTTTGTGTAGTTGATGTGTGTATGTGGTTGTTCATCCGGATGTGCAAAGCGTTCTTAGTTTCAACTACAGTAAATACAGTTTTCGGTTTTATAAGATGTGTTTGGTTGTGTTTTGAATGTGCTTGTAGTATGGTGAGTGTTGATATGTATGGATGGATTGATCATAGTACATGTTTTTCAACGTGGCCGTCGCACAGTATTAGAATTAAACGATCTAGCTGGACAAAATTCCATGACCACGTTAAAAGTTCGTTATGAAGATATTGTTTACATTTATGATTGAAATAGCGTATAAGTATGCATAGTAACTTTATTTAATTAAAATATATGTATCATTATCTAAATTTGTATGTGTTTTATTTGGCAATTTTCTGAGTAAAGTAATAAAGGGGTCTGACTGACATTGTCAGCCAATACTTAACCCATTGAATGCCGACTACGGATATATCCGTAGTAGGCCGCTATGCAGGACGCCGACTACGGTTACATCCGTAGTTTATATGAAAAATATGTTGTCTGGCCTCCTCAAGTGAACATAGGTTGGCATCTCAAATAAAACACGCATTCATAAAAAAGTAACTTTATTGAATATATGTAGGAAAAAAATCAAATTATCAAGGAGCCTTTGGTCATTTTTGGCTGGCACAATTTTGTATTCTAAACTATAATTTTTGGTAAGAAACAAATTTTAGTTACTAAAGTAAACATAAAGTAATAATTACAAAAGAATGTTGCATATTTTTTTATCCAATCTAAATGAAATCAGTCTCACATTGTAGTAATTTAGAGGTAATTATTTGGATCAGCATTTTGTAATTTTGCTACTAACAATTATATAGACATAAAACGCGGATCTGTGTGATATGTTTTGAAGCATTTGACAATGCATAAGACTGGCTTTTCTGGGCATACAGGGCAAAAATAAGAGCTTTCTTTGCGTATTTTTTTTTAGTGCACACTCTACACGGTTTTCCAGGGATCTTCTTTTTTTCGGTGGGAGGTAATTTTTCTAAGTAGTGGAAATTGTCTGGAGCAACTCGAGACATCCGATTAGCTGCTTTTTTTGTCCGAGAGTCCTTGTTAGATCTACAGAGTTGTAAAAGATATCTGTATAAACAACATGGCCTTTTTCTACATACCCATCGAGAAGATCAAGAACAACCTCTGTACTGTGCAGTGTTCCTTGTGGTGGTTTTTCGCTCTTGTCCTTATAGACACGAATTTTCATTACTAAACCAGAGGACTCGCATAATTCGCGTAGCTTGATTCCGTATTTGTATTTTTTGTTTTTTATATACTGCCTGAAAATCAAGCGGCCCCTCCATAGAACCATTGATTCATCTATGCTAATAATAAAGTGAATACAATAAATGTAAATGGTTACAGTAAGTACTGCTACTTCGTCATAAGTAATAATAGGGTTGTTTGCTTTAGTTATATTTTGCTTAGTTGCCAACTAAGCGCACCGACATCACTATTAAAGTATTTACAAAATACGTCTCTTATATTGACTGGATTTGTTAAAGAATCGTCATTTGTTGTTTGTGGAAGGTTTAAAAGATAGTCGTCAACATATAACTCTTCTGACTTTTTAACGCCATCTCGACTTACGACAAAGTTGTGTAAAACACAGCATGCTTTGATAATGTCGGTCGCAAAATTATATTGAACATTTAAAGACCGATGAAATACACGCCACTTATTTGCAAATATACCAAAAGCACACTCGACATATCTTCTTGCTCGACTCAAACGATAGTTGAAAACCCTTTGTTCTACACTCAGATGCTTTCCTGGGTATGGACGTATTAGATTGTTAAGTAACGGTAGGCCTTCATCCACGATAAAAACATAGGGAACGGAGTTTTTAAGCCCCGGTAAAGGCTTTGGCGCTGGTACGGGTAGTCGATTTTGCAATAGTAATTCGTATAGTTTTGTATTGTAAAAAATCGTGGAATCACTTTCCTTTCCATACGACCCTATATCGACATATACAAATCGATATTTAGAATCTACCAACGCCAGCAAGATAATAGAATTGTAACTTTTGTAGTTGAAAAAAAGGGATCCACTGTGGGTATGACTGCATATTCGGATATGTGGAAAGTCCAATGCTCCCATGCAATTCGGGAAATTATTTTTTGTGTCAAAATCTTCAGCAATTTGTTCCATTAGCTCTTCAGTTATTTTTGGTATACTTTCCCTTAAAAGAATGTCCCATATAGCGCGACAAACTTCACGTACAATCTTCCCGATTTTGGTTTTTCCACGATAATCTGTGAATTCTATATCTCTAAATGAATTCCCTGTTGCCAAAACCCTGTAAAGAGACATGTCATTAAATATTACATTCACAAAGAATTAATTTCACCTTTTTAACATATTTCCTATTTTTATTTTGTGCAATTTTATATTGATTGTTACAGGTAATGACGTCATTAAAAAGTGGACTAACATTAAAGATAATTTTTTCAAATATGTAAAGAAGCTAGAACTTTTAAAGAAATCTGGAGCTGGTGGCAGACATATGAAAGAATATCATTTATATAAAAAAACTAATGTTTAAAAAAAATAAACCAAACTTAACTGACGATAGCTTAGAAGAAGAATCTACAACTCCAAACACTAGGTCACGATATCAACCCTACAGTAAAACTACATCAAAACAAAAACAAAGTTGCGATGACTTTGAGAGGCAAATTGTCGAAACTTTAGCCAATTCTGAAAATAGACATATGTCATTTTTTAAAGCCATTTTGCCGTCTCTTAACAAGTTAAATTAATGATTAAACGAACTTACCTGTACGTGAAGTTCTATCATAATTATACGAAGTCTTCGTCCGAGGAGATCAGCAATATAACACTTGTAGTACCGCCTGGTGATCGCCGTTCACACTATATTGAGATACAATTTTTTTTTGTATTTCTGGCAACATTGCCCTCACCTGTCATTTAGTTCAGAGTACTTGCCAGTTTCGAAAATGTTTTAACTCTGGGATCGTTACTACTGGAATGGGAGGGAGGGTTGCTGATCTCCTCGGACGAAGACTTCGTATAATTATGATAGAACTTCACGTACAGGTAAGTTCGTTTAATCATTAATTATACTCGTCTTCGTCCTCAGGATCAGCAATATAACACTTGTAGATATTTAGAGAGTTTGTTAAAATATTTTTGAAATCTTTACGTACTGAGGCTGAGGTAACAGCTTGGTACGAGAACCTAAAGAATAAAAAATCAATAAAAGATGGTATTAATCATCATCATTATCAAAAAGTATAATTGAACATTTTTCCTTGACAACCTTGCTAACCTTCAGTAGGTAAATAATTATTATTACAAATTATTATTATTATTGTTTACATGTATTATTGATTTAGCCTGTGCAAATTCATCATTTGTATGATTACAGAGCGGCCTATTATAAAATTTGAAAAAAGTATTCGAGCCTTCAGTCCAACCAGCAGTTCTTTTGATAGTATCGATGGAGACGCCGTGTCGGCGTGCGGCGGAAGTGGCAGCGTGTCGCGCGCTATGTGCACCGAACCGCTCCACGTCCACCCCACTGGCCTTCAGCGTGTCTTTGATCCACCGACTCAGCGTTTGAGTGGTTACAGCTTTGTAAGGACTTCTTAGAGAGATAAAGAGACTTTTCACATCTTTACGCAAGGGTGTTGTCAGAAAAATATAAGCTTGAAGGCACTTAGCTGGACATATTTCCGGCTTTTCTTGGAAATATGGAAGAGTTAGGAGTGGTTGATTTGAACCATTTCTAGAGGTTTTAATTAGGTCGACTATTTTAATTGTTATCCTTTCCGTACAAAATGCTATGTTATCAATATTGATTTTTGACATCGTCTGTACCCTGTGAGCAGTGACTAGGGCGAACAGAGTAATTACTTTGAAATATAAGTTAAAGGGAGATTTTCATACGGATAAAACTTGGATAAATAATTTAGGACAAGTGAAGTATCCCAAGTTTCGTGGTATCTCGGCATAGGAGGCCGCATTCGAAAAACACCCTTGAAAAACCTTTTTAGCCTCTCGTCTTGTCCTATTTGATCCCCAAGTATAAGGGATAACGAAGAACGACAGGAATTAAGGGTTCCATACTGAGCTCCCTCTTCAAATAATTTGGCCAAAAAATCTGCAATAGTTGGAATGGAGGCATCAAAAATATTTAAGTTTTGACATTCACAATACTCAAACCAACGTTTTAAATAAACATCATATTGTTTGAATGAATTAGTGGATAAAGATTCTACCATTATATCTACCACATTTGTAGAAATACCTTTCCTTAGCATTGCATCCCGGACAAGACACCTACCGCCAGGGTAATACTGTAATAGGGTAATGTATTTGACGATTGCTGGAAGAAGGAGAAATAATGTAACCATTATATTTATCTGGTTTGAGAATAAGTAAGTCTGAAGTCAAAAGACTTTTAAAAAGCGGGAACCAAGGTTGTGTAGGCCACAAGGGGACAACCACTATACCATGAGCTTCGTCAGAAATAATTTTTCGCAAAGATTTTAAAATTATAGAAAAAGGTGGGAATGCGTAAAAGAAATAATCAGACCATGTGATAGTAAACGCATTCACAGCTAAGGCGTCTGGGTCTTGAGTCCAGGAAACATAGCGTTTACATTTCTTATTGGTTCTACTAGCAAATAAATCAATGTCAGGGTTACTAAATTTAGCAATAATTTGTTGAAAACCTAAGTTGGATATTTGCCATTCAATGTCTGGATGAATCTTTCGAGATTCTATGTCAGCATTCTTGTTGTCCTTTGAACTTATGTATGATGAAAAACAAATAAATTTTTAGCTTCACACCACTGCCATAGCTGTCTAGTGATTTTTGTCAGATCTGGATATTGTATACCCCCCTACGGTTGATATAAGAAACTGCAGTAGTGTTATCGACCCTTAGTAGAACTTGGCAGTTTGACAAGTCTTTTGCAAAAGTTTTTAAACCTAAGAAAGCTGCTTTTATCTCCTAATAATTAATATGAGAAGACTGCTCTTGCTCTGACCACGGCCCACATGCTCTCTGTTCCCCGCAGGCAGCCCCAAACCCCGTAGTTGAGGCATCTGTGAAAATCTCCAAACTATACCTATCATCTTTAATTCTGCAAACCGATTTCCTTACAGCACGTTTCCACCAATATAAATCGATTTTAATTGAGTCAGGAATATCCATATAAGCATCATAGTCAAAATTAAATTTTAAATTAAGAAACTTTAATCTCCCTAATGATTTAGTGTACATCCAGCCATACTCAATGGCTGGGCAAGCAGAAATAAGTAACCCAATAAAATGAGCAAACTCTCTTATTTTACAACATCGTAAATTTAAAAGTTTATCAATTTCTTTAAGTAACCGATAGGTTTTTTCCTGAGGTAACCTAACCTGGAGTTTTTCTGAGTCGATGCAATACCCAAGGAAAATGCATGATTTACTAGGGGACAAACAACTTTTTTCATCATTGATGATAAAGCCAAGAGCCATCAGTAACGATCTTGTTTTTTCAACATTTTCTAGGCACTGATCATAAGATCTTCTTATTAAAAACCAATCATCTAGGTAAACAGTGGAGAGGTAACCAGCGGAACGTAGAAGCTTGGCAACTGGTTTCATAACCTTGGTGAATACATA
This sequence comes from Ypsolopha scabrella, assembly GCA_910592155.1. Lineage (NCBI taxonomy): Eukaryota > Metazoa > Arthropoda > Insecta > Lepidoptera > Ypsolophidae > Ypsolopha > Ypsolopha scabrella. The sequence goes on along the minus strand of OU342981.1, from coordinate 9,111,954 downwards.
AGGTGCAGTACTAAGACCAAATGGTAAAACATTAAATTCATACAATGAAGTTGAACCGGAGGTGTTATCTTGCCATTGAAAACGTAGATATTTTCTATAGTCTGGATGGATACTTATGAAAAAATATGCGTCTTTTACATCTATTTTTGCCAAATAGACGTCTTTTGAGATAAGTTTTAGTGCTGTTCTTAAATCTTCTAATTTAAAATGAACGGATTCAACAAATTTGTTAAAAATTTTTAAATTTAGGATGAAACGCATTTTACCATTTGGTTTAGGTATAACAAATATACTAGATAAATACTGTCCAGTGCAAGGTCTACATTTGGTTATAGCACCTGTGGAAAGTAGGTCTGAGATGGACTCATCAACCAGCCTTCTCTCCACAGTAGAAAAGTTGTCATTCATTGGGATAGTATGTTGAAAAACATTTTGCACAAGATGTATCTTGTAACCCTGAATGTAAGATAAAATAACAGGGTCGTTGGTTATCTTATGCCATTGGTTATAGAATAATTGTTAACGGCCAGCATAATTTACCAAAGTTAGCGGTGGTGACTGAATGGAGGTCGCTGATGCTGTAACAACTGCCTCGATGAGGGCTGTGGCCGACCTCTCGTCGCAGCAGGCTTCATAGTCCGTTGAGAAGTTCCCGGCTGCGGCTGACGGTACGGCTGGCGACGGTACGGGGCAGGACTTTTCCAGTTTTTTTGATTTGTTACTGAAGACAAAGGTCTTGTTCCAGTTGGCCTGGGTGTGGTCTGGGGTTTGAGTTCTGCACCAGATTTATTTACAGTTCTCGCAACTTTGAGTGTCTCAGCCAGATTTTGTCCAAACAAAAGTTCATCGACTTTTGTGTTTTGTATCTGCTCCTTCATTTCTTTCTTGAGTGCAGATAGAACAAATGTTCGTCTAGTTAAGGAATCACCGTACTGGCAGTCACATAAAATGCGACCAGTATCCATGAGTAGTCGCAGTAAGTCATTATTTTTTTTATCGGAAGTCAATACCATTGTAATTGCCTCACCGAGGCTGGTAATAGCCAACGAGAGAAGATTTTGTTTTGCCTCTTTGGCCTTGTCTCTTTTCAGGGTAAGCTCTGATATGGCTGCTTTCATTTCTAGATTTAGAGCAGGTGCTTTAATCATTTTACAATTTTCTGGGATATGGTACTTGTCCGTTAACTGTTTTCGTGCATCTTTGGTCAATCCCGTTGTTGCGCAGTGTTCAAAGCGGAGAGCAACATCTTTGTTTATTTCTTTCCCATATGTATTATCTTGGGTAGGGTCTGCGCCCAAGATCTCAAGTATATCTTGCATGTCCGATATGTCTGGGGCTGGCTGTTCTAAGCCTGGCACAGGAGCTTCCTCATTCTGTTCCACAGGCATTGTCACAGGACTCTCATCATTAATGAGAAGAGGGCCGTCTGAAAATAGATAGCAAAGGAATGGCCTTGAGTACCTGTCTCGTTTAGAAGCAGTCCCAAAAACTGTTTCGCAAAAAACGTGTCCAACCAGTACAACTCCAAAGAGAAGTACGCAAGTTGAGGTACTTGAGAAAACAGAAACCATAGGTAATAAGTATTTTAATACACCATCAGTAGGTTTATATTAGGGTAGTGAAACCCCAAAGAGAATCACGCAAACCCAAACACAATTAGAGCCAATTTGATGACAATAAACTTGTAACCAACCATAGTTGAGTGACAAAAAATATAACCTAAAAATAATAGGTATTATCGAGAAACATGATTGACTGAGGGTAAAGTAACTGACCTTCAGTGTCTGACAACCTCCTCGGTGTCCCAGGACTTGGTGACTCGGCCTCGCTGTCAGTCCTTTCGCTGCGATGACGGCTGCGCTTCTTCCTACGACGACCTAGCTTGCGCTCTAACTTTTTGAGTTTTTTACGAACATGTTCGTAGTCGTCGTCGTCACTGCGCGAAAAACAAGGGAAAAACTTGTAGTAAAAAACCACTTATTCTTAAAATATTACGAGCGCGTGTGTAAAAACGGCGGGCACCAGAACGCGAATGACAGGTGACGGTAATGTTGCCAGAAATACAAAAAAAAAATCGTATCTCAATATAGTGTGAACGGCGATCACCAGGCGGTACTACAAGTGTTATATTGCTGATCCTGAGGACGAAGACAAGTATAATGACCACCAGACTTTGCTATTTCAGAGTATTAAAGATTTTGACGGATTTCCATCAACCATCGTATCAGTCATATAGTGGATACCAGACAGCAACAACTTACGACACTAACTATCACCAAAATTCACGACCACCTCAAGCTTCAACGTCTTATCACACAAACTATCAAGCTGATTATAATTTATCCAATTCAAGTATAAATCGCCGCCAAACGTCACCAGTTTCGCCTTTGGAAGAAATCATATCAAATACCAATACCACAGATACACTGGAATCCGAATATGATTTTTCGTGAACTAAGCATAATCAATCATACAAATCACTATTTCATTGATTAAAAAAAATTACAACATAAAATTCTTTTATTTCCTACCTTATAGTTAAACCTAGCATTTCCAAAGGCTCAACAGGTTTCCTGAACACGTATTGCTTTTGTATACGACGTGCTATCTTAGTTAGCAGTTCTTCAAAACTTGATATGGACATTCTAAAATATTCGTAAAATTTGTCATCACCACATATTTTCAGCGCTTCATATTTCCTCTTAAAATGACCTCCATCATGGTTCATTATAGAAAGGTATGGATTCACCCAATATTTTCTACGATTCTGTTTTTTCTTCATTCGTCGTCTTAGCAACAGGAGCAGAATAATACGTCGGTCGCGGTCCATGTTAAGAGGGAAACTGTATTGGAAGCGATGGTTGTGGCCCCGGTGCGGTGCACCGTACACGACTCCGTGCTACGGCACGACGCCGAGCCGTGTTAACGGTGGCAGCGCTGCGCCGTTACGCGGTGGCCGGCGCCGTACCGTAGACATGTGTCCACGCCCTTACATATTACAGATACACGTCTACCTCAGAAAAATCCTACCTACTGAGTAATAGGTACATAATCCCACGCCGCGGGCAATTGGCGCGACCCCCCGCACGCCCCGCGCCACCCTGCGCGCCATGCACCCCATGCAGCACTCCCAAAAGCCGGACGATTTTATTATATACCTGACAACAAAGCGGATCTACCTGCGTATGCCACCCTTTCAAACTTCAAGCCACTTGTTGGTAATTCAGTCGAACGTTCTGTTTGTTTAACGACGGTAGAGTTTTTACGACATAAAACAGTAAAATTATAAAAATATATAAATATAGTTTTGAGTGTGCTGTATGTGTTTTTGTGATGGATTCCATTCCAGGAGGTAATGAACTACTATTTTACATATTTATTTGATTACTTACATTTCAAAGTATTTAGGAGAAATAAAAACATGTATGTATTAGTATTTTCTTAACTCTTGCATTAAAATAGACTTATAGTTATGATTCTCGGTATTTCTGGTCTTAGCTACAACATAATTAGATACATTATTCTTTGATTTTGTGAATACAAGCGTAATTTAATGCGTCCGGAAGCGTTTGTTTAACGAAAAAAACTTTTTAAGCCTATAAGTTGATAAAATTTAAATTGCAATTATTCTGTTATTTTTGTTTCTAGGGTCTACTTCAAACTAAGTATGCATAAGTAGAAGAGTCCTATCGATCGAACACTATAGGGAGTGCACTTCTAGAAATGAACAAGACAAATTTACCTACTCTTGCTGAGTATGGTACAAAATATTCTTGAAGTCACGGAACTTTTAAATGAAATTGAGGTTTCCCTAAGAAAAATCATTTATGATTACAAATCAAAGCTCCTTCAAGCACATAGAAATTACGCACGTTGTTTAAACCGAAACACAAACTGGTTTGACGCCAAAATTGCTTTTCCTGTTGCAACATCCGCTCGGAAAAAAGGTAGACAAGGTGGTCGCCCTACAAGTAATTTTGAAGAGTACACTGAGCGAACCAAACGCAGAAGAACAGAAGATGTTGGGAAGCAGTTAAAACCAGAGGAGCTAGTTTTTGCTGCGCAAGTAGAGTTTCGAGCACGTGGGGAAACACAAAAATCGAACATTTTAAAAGATGTTACTAATTATGATCCAAGAACGAAACAGTTAGAAACTCATAAAACAATGTCTCCAGACGAGGTGGATCATACCGCGCAAAGATTATTACTGTCCCTAAGCGAGGTTCTACAATCACTTACAGATGAGCAGTTGAAAAGTTTGTGCTTATTATCAAAATGGGGTTGTGATGGATCAGAAGGCATTCGGAATATAAGCAAAAATTTGAAAATAATAGCAACTCAGACGCATATATGCTGATAAATTCAGTTGTACCGATTCAACTTGCGTCCCATAAACCAGGTTTTCAAACAGTTATCATCTGGCAAAACCCTCGTCCTTCCTCACCGAGGTATTGTCCATTGAAGTTACAGATGGCTCAAGAAACAGCGTAACTTTCTCGAAATTAATATCGAAATATTCAAGCCCAGATAGAGTCTCTTACAACAAATACAATTCAAGCTGAGCGCGAGTGTATCGTAAAACATTAATTAAAAATGACAATGGTAGACGGCAAGATGGTTAATGCCTTAACCAATACCACCTCTGCCCAGCGATGTTACCTGTGTGGAGCAACTTCGAAAGATTTTAACCGATTACAGTTTTGTATTCAAAAACCGATTGCCGAAGAAAACCTCACATATGGCATATCTTCATTACATACTTGGATAAGTTTGCTGTGTTTGCTTTGAGGCGCCTAAGAAATACAATATCTCAAACAGCAGCGATTACCGCCTACCATGGGTACGTCTCTTCAGTCCTCAACTATGGCTTAATTATGTGGGGGAACTCTGTAGAGGTTGAAAAGGCATTTAAGGTCCAGAAAAAGTGCATACGAGCAATCTGTGGCGCTTGGTACAGAGATAGCTGTAAACCTCTTTTTAAAAAATTAAAGATTCTACCTTCTTGATTCTTGATTTTAATTTTAATAATGATCCCAATTTTGTATATAATTTTTGATCTGCATGACATACTATTATTTTGATTTACGCTATTAGGTAATATTTTTAAAAAATGACGTGTAATAATATTTATGAAATAAATGTCTTATGTCTTATGTCTGCCGTGCATGTATATTAAAGAAATTTGTTTGTTTGTGGCACAACATCAAAATTGTTTTTAAAAAAATACAGATGCTTATGAAAAGCAGACAAGACATAAAGATAATCTTTATATGCCAAAATGTAAATTAAACATATTTCAAAAGAATGTTTCTTGCATGGCGATCAAAATTTTCAATACATTGCCACAAGAATTTAAAAGCTTGCCAATAAAAATCCTAAAAAGGAAATTACATACATGGCTCCAAGATAAATTTTTTTATGATATCAAAGAATATTTAAATAATTAAAATGTATATACTTATATTCGGATGTTTACTTTCATATTGTGCAAATTTCATAATAAATATCTAATATAATAAATAATAATATGATAATGTATATACGTACAGTATAATAATTAATAACGTAAATACAATACATATGAGGTAAATTAGCTTATATTGTTGCATGTTAGTTTTTTTTAAGAATAAATATTTGCACACTATATAATATGGTAAAATGTGCTGTTTCTAATATTAAGATACAATAAGACCTGTACTTACAACGCATGTTTATGCAAATAATTTTTTTTTTTTTTTTACTTTACTTTACTAAGGTTTACCGAATGTATATTGCACTTGGCGTACAAATTGAAGATATGTAGATGGCAAGCACAAACAATAGACCAAAGCAAAAAGTAAAAGCCGAGAAGCGCCGCATCCAACAAGCATTTTGGGAAAAGCTTGGATTGCATATAGATAAGCCAAGACAGGGTGGGGGAACATCTACAGACGGCAATACTGCTAGGTCTTTCTTTGTGAATTCCGAAGAGGTTGCTGAAATAACTGGTATCAACCACAATATTTTAAAAGTCTACACATTACTCTCCAAGTTTTGTAGGAAAACCGCAGCAAGTTTTGTTATGAACTATCCGTGGTACAAAATGCCAACTACTCTTCATAAAGTGTTGATCCATGGTCTAGCAATCGTCAAAAGTGCAGAAATAGCTATAGGAAGTGAAGACGCACAAGAGAGTCGTAACAAAGATGTTCGAAAATGTAGACAGCAGTTTTCGAGAAATTTTTAAAGAACCATGGCTTTGGAAGAAACTTACCGAAGACTAATAGTATCCTCGGACCTACCTAACTGGGTTAAGAAAGCTAATTCCGAAAAAATCAATGCAACTACCTCCAGCAATTTAAAACTTTGTTGTTGAACCAGATTGTAAAAACTATGTGAATATTATTTGTAAATGGAATAATTACTTTTTGTTTCTTAACAGCGACAAAAGCAACAAAATAAAAAAATATATTGGAAAGCATTGTTTGTTTATATTATTTGCTCCCTTCTGTTGCATGTTAACTACGAGTACACATAGATATCTTAGTATTAATAACTAGCTTTTGCCCGCGACTTCATTCGCGTGGGTTTCGGATATAAATTCAAATCAGACTTCCCATAGATTTATATAATATGGACTTTGCCGTTTGCGTCTATTCAATCTTTGCCCCGTTTTCAGCTTGGGCGTTATTTTATGAACAACCCTTATAGCCTATGTGATGACCAGCGTCACTGCAATGATAATTAAAAAAACGCATCCAAATCCGTTAAATGGTTCTCGAGTTAAAACTGAACAGACAGACATACAAAAATTCTAAAAATTGTTGTTTCGGCCTCGGCACAGTACCAAAACCCTTATTTCATTTAAAATTTCGCGAAAATATTAAATGTACAGATACGACTTTTTTACTACTTTATTATTAGTATATAGATTCATAATAACAATTTTTTTATATATAATATCAATATGAAAAGAAAATCTGGACGTGTTGTGTTGAGAACTGGATAGCTCAGTGGAAGAGCAACCGCCCGGTAAGCGAGAGGTCCCTGGTTCGAGTCTCGGTTCGGAGCTCCTCACGTCCAGATTTACTTTTCTGATTTTCTATACCGCAATGATATCAAATTTAATTAGTTATCTCCTTGCGATGGATAAATCGCTAAGTGTTTCAAATATAGTTTTTTTTAAATAATAGTTTCATTGTATAAAATTTTTACCTGCACGCGTCTTCACATCACCATCCTCGTCACCTACAATCTGTTGTGACCTCTCTCACAAACAGAGCATACGATCTCTGTTCGCTTTAAAACGTATTTGAACGCAGCTTGTATTTGTTAAGATATTTTATTTTATTGATATGGCAACACGCGTCGTCGAGCGGTGAATTTGTCACGTAGTCGTGCTTCCGCCATTGTTTTTTCAGACAACAAGAGTTGCAAGAGGTTATGTGTTTGATATTTCAAGGAAATTAGTATTTAAAAAAGTGAAATAAACCAGTTAACCAGTGTTAACTGCGATCCGGGACTCCTACGCGAAAAGATTCGTAAATTCAACAATAGTGTAAAGTGATGTGAAAAGATTTTCATTACCACGTTTTACTGAAATCGTGCTACTTTTAACGGGATCAGGCTGGCCTAGGGTTACAGGGTTGAGTTTAGGATACGAGTCTGCTGACACACTGGTTGGGCTGGTCATTTGCCAGAATCTCCGTGCCGAGGTCGACGACAATCAACGTCAGAAGAAAGGAAACGCACATCCAGGGGACTTGTGTTTTCCTCTGAGCCAGGGTTGAGTCGTGACCTTGATCGAGCGCAGAGGTCCCGTCCAGGAAGAGAAGGTGCACGTGCATGTGAGTCTCTGAACCATTTACCCTTATAACGGGATTTAGTATATAAGCCCCCTTGTTTGGAAAACCCCTTTCAGGCAGGGTTTAGATTCTATACAGTATTAATGGGCCCAGTTACGAAGAACTAAATTGTACCCGTCGAGAGGGGGGTTTATCATACAATCTCTGTGACCTGGAACATTTAGGGGAGGAACTTTCACATGTTCAGGAGGTACTTAAACGGAATGGATACAAGGTGGGAAAGCAAAGACGAAAACTTAGGAAGGAAAAGCATCCTGAGGTCAGCCGACAGAAAGCGTTTATGCCATATGTGAAAGGAATAACGGACAAAATCGGAACAACACAAGGTAAATACTCCATCAAGATTGTATATTCGCCGTTTTCTAAAGTAACTCATCATATTCGCTCACCAAAGGATGCTATACCATACATGACTCCTGGTGTCTATAAAATACAGTGCAGCTGTGGAAGTGTATATATTGGCCAAACAAAGCGAACCATAGCTGAGAGGGTCAAGGAACACATTACAGCTGTAAAAAACAGGCAAATAAATAAATCAGCGACTGCAGAACACCTGCTAACGGCTGGTTCAAACCACTGGATAGAACTTCATGACCCAAAAAACCCTTTCTACTGACCGCCACTACTACCCGAGAATTGTGCGAGAAGCAATTGAAATTAAAATACACCCAAAAAACTTCAATCGGGGTGACGGGTTTAAGTTATCTTCGGCATGGAGTTCAGTCATACAGAAATTTAAACCTCGCGATTTATCTTCGAATATTTTCCTCGATACTGTTAGTGTTGTGTGTCGTGTGTGACGAAAGAAACAATTAATTAACAAAAGACAAAGTGCGGGTAGGAAAAAGAAAAATAATGTGCTACCTACCGCCGGCTCGCCAAGGACATTTTTGCTGCTACTCTCGTCAGCTAGCTCGTGACCACGACAGCCTACAGAGGCGTCGAAACGTCAAGCACGTATCTATTAAGGTATGTTGTTAGATATCGCGAGTAAGACCCCAATACAAAGTTAATAATGTGTGAAAATCGCGAAAGTTTAAAGTTTACTATCATATATCTGGTCCCTTTGTGCTCACTATGCTGTTGGACTCAACGGACAGCCAGTGGCGTGCATAAAACTTTTTGCTGGAAATGCAACTAGAAGGTCAAGTTTGACAATAAAAAAAATATGAAAAAATGTATTTGTATGACGCCAGGGTAGGCAGTGCGTGATTACATGATTCCATATAAAAAAATCTTTTTCAAAGTTTTAAATTTTTTCATGTTATTTTTATCGTCACATTTGACCTCTTTATTATTTTTGTTGTTTTTAAGGGTCGCAAATAAAAACATTGTTTTGCACACGGAAAACGCATTGTTTTTTGTCATTTCAGCATTTACCGAAGTTACCATCGATGGCAACATCAATTTTTTTCAACATCGCCCATCCTTAGCTCCGTCTTAATGTGTGATCCAGTAGAAATAAGTAAAAATGTAATCGATATAAACTGTACAGTTCAAGTAAGTGTATTTTCAAGTAATCCCTGTAATTAGTACCGTTACACAAACTGATTTCCGCAATCTCAAGTTATGTGCTCTCATCCGCTGAGAAGTTCTATGGTGGTGAAGCCTGTATCGAATGTCAGATGAGTATTCTGATATTTCCAAGTAAAACCTGGAAATCAGCATCGAAACACGGTGATTGCAACAATCCCGAGTAATATGCTCTCATCCGTTGAGGAGTTCTACGGTGATGAAGCCAGGATCGAAAGTCGGTTGGGTATTCTGATACTTTTTGAGTAATATCCTGAAATCAACACAGTGATTGCCGCAATATCGAGTTATGTGCTCTCATCCGTTGAGAAGTTTTATGGTGATGAAGCCAGGATCGAAGGTCAGGTGGATATTCTGTTAACTTGTGATAAGCTGCGATTAGCACCCTCACAGTGATTGGCACAATCTCGAGTTATGTGCTCTCATTTGTTAAGGAGTTCTATGATAATGAGGCCAGGATTGAAGGTCTGGTGGATAAATGACCATGTCGAAGTAATACCCTCCAATTACACTGGTCAACAAGTTTTCTGCACAGAAACGATATTTTGAAATTCTTGCAGAAAACTGTGTGCTGAATCCAAATCTGAACTCAGATTTTTTCTATCAGGTCTCAGTTTTGTGAAATCAACTTCAAGGTATTGAAATTTACCGTTTCTTTAATGCTTCTGAACATTTTTTTTACTTATTACAAATGTATTTTATATATTTATTTTTCATAATTACAAGTCCTTAATCAATACTTATTAAGGTGAAAATAACATAATTCGCGATTGAACCTTATTTTTCAAAATAAATAATATTTTGTGAGAGCTTGTTCGGTCCATACATTTCATACCAAGTTTTTACTATGAAACATTGGGTGTGATTGTTTTGAGACATTTAATCGAAAACTAGGCTTGGTTTTGTGAATCTTTTTATCATATTATTAAAAAGAACCACTAAGAAGAAGTATTATTGAAAATTAAAGCCGAAAAACTAATTGTGCTAAGCGTAAAGCCCCACCAGAAGTAGTAAAAACACGCGATTTTTCAAAATTTAGTCTGTCTTAGACAAATATTACGACGTGATAGAGAAAATCTGAGTTTATATTCGGATTCAGCATACAAATTTCTATAATAATTTCAATAAATCGTTTCTGTGGCAGAAAATTTCTACAATTTTGTTGACCAGTGTTATCACTCTAGTACGAAGCCATTGCCTCAATCTCGAGTGGTATGCTGTCGCTTTCTCTCTGAAGATCATGACCAATCTCGAAACGGGACCTACTTGAAAGTACACTCTTCGTTTAGCGAAGAGGAAATGCGCAAGGGCACAAAATAATCACTCTAGCTAGAAAACTTTTACCCTGTTCCAGACGATACCGAATTCGGAAATAGAATTTATGCCAGACGGTGGATATCTACTACATAGAGTCATATGGCATCGCAACGAATCGTTTGCATCGATATGCACAAACTACATTCAATACGTGCAAAGGCAACACAGTCGTTGTTTTTGACGGGTATCAAACTAACGCAGCTAAAAAAAGTACAAAAAGTGCAGAAGTGCAGAAAGGCTTCGCCGTTCAAATAAACAAACTTCCGCAGACGTACTTTCGACGAGTCGATGGGTCAACTGTTTCGCAAGAAAGGTTTCTCTTAAATGAAACAAATAAAAATAATCGCTTGATATCGATGCTAAAGGAAAAAAACGAGAATTTAAATTTCACAGTAAAACAGGCTACAGAGGATGTCCGCATCGTTTGATTCGGTATTCAAAGTAGAAGATGATACACCTATTCTCGTCCTGCTAACAGCACTGGCGAGATCATCCAAACGTTTACCTTTGCAAGCCAGGCAGAGGAAAAGTTATTGAAAAAATTTACTCTTTTCGAAGTCTAGAGTATGGAGAAAGAGTGGCAAACAACATATTGTTATTGCATGCGTTCACCGATTTACACAACTTCTGTTGTTTTCAATGTAGGAAAAATAAAATTTATAAAAACACTAGAAAACAACGCAAATTCAATCCGAATTATAAAACTTTTATTTTTATTTTATTTATTTCAAAATAGAAAACATACATTACAATAATATACAAGGTGAAATGCAGTCACCCGCCTAAATTTTTATTGAAGTGTCAGTAGGTGCTAGAGACTACACATGTCAAGTTTCAGGTGGCTCAGCTTAAATTTAGGATGGTGATAAATTTAATAAATAAAAAACACTGATTAAGAAGCACTGGTTGAACCTTGAAAATTAAAGACGCACACAAGCTTATACCATGAATGAAAGCTATACACACACGGTCTCCACCCACACAACTAAATCAAAATCGTACTCACACACACATTAATGTGATTTTCAACGTCACGTGACTTGCCACAGCTGATGGCAAGTGGGAATAACCAATCAGCTTCTAAAAATGTATTGATGTGATAAAATTATGTGTAACCAATGCATGTTTCGTCTATTGTGGTGCCCCCTTAGTAAAAACAGACTTAAAATTGCAGTAAAGATTTCACTTACGTATTATCAAAACAACGGAGTTCTGTTTTCAGGGTCAAAATCCTCTTTACACAGTTCATAATACATACGGCATAATTAAGGATAATCATAATCAAATTATCAAAGGTCTAGTTTAACCTCAGAACCCTAGAACCCCAGCAACCCTACAACTAACCGCAGGCTCGCGTTGTTTTTAACTAAATAGTATTAGTATTTGTAGTAAATTAGAATAAATTACCTTAAAAGTGCATATTAAACCTCAAACAAGTGCATCCAAAGTAAACACCACGCAGAAAACGATTTTTCTTGGAAATTCTGGAGCAATAATATGTGGTGAGAAAAGCTATTTTGTCGTTTTACACTTGAATTTTGAATAAATTTCGTAAACAAGCACTATTATTCGTCGTGATATCTGATGACGAAGAAACAAAAATCAGCTGATTAGGTGAACTAACGACCCAGATTTGACAACTTAAAACAAGTATTGTAAGCTGCAAAAATTCGACAAAGATTTGTTTGGGATCTTAAACTTGGGTGCGTTCAAAATTCAGTAGTGAATCAAATATAGTGCTCGAAGTTGATCTTTCCTAACATTAGACGATTTGTAAAATGAACTTTGGGCAAAGTTCCCAGGTGACAAAGGTTAGAATGACCCGAAAGAGAAAGGCAGCAGGTCAAATTTTTCAGGAAGTTCAGCTAAAAGAAGAACTTGATAAATCCCAAAAACTAAACGAGGCACTGTTGCAAGAACAAGATGATTATGAAATAGAATACAAAAAGCTTCTTTGTAATAATACGAGTTTAAAAAAGCAATTGGCGGATCTTCATTTAACCTTAGAAGAAACCATAAATGAACGGGATTCCTTGAAAGCAAAAAAAAATGCTTTCTTGTCAATGCCAGTTACTTGGACAAGAAAAAAAGTCAACTGCTAAAATCTGTAAACTTCAATCTACCATTCTAAATACCAAAGAAGAACTATCTTCACTGAGTACCATTTACAATACCACAACAGAAGAACTAAAGATGTCAATCGGTAAACTAACAACGGCAGAGAATGAAATATGTATCTTAAAAAAGACAGTGGATGAACTGCAAACAATTAAAAAGACTTTAATACTTAAAAAAAAACTTCAGTATGATGGGAGAGTTCACGGTGATTTAGGAAAAACATACGTAAGCTTGAAAATGATAAAATTTCCTTAGGGAGCGAGATTGTTCAATTGAAGATTGACATAGAAACGGCACAAGACCTCAACTTAAGACTTGAAAATATGCTCGAAAAACTAATTAGTAACTACAATATATTGAACAAATCATACGAGATGATGCAGAAAAAACACAAAAAAGCTGAATTTGATCTTATTAAAAATAATGAGTTTATAGACGGAATTGAGCTTATCCTAGCAGAAACGGACATAATTGAAGAACAAATTATAGAGAGCTCTCTAACACGGAAAGAAAACTTGGAGGACTTATCTGATATTTGCTCTATTGAAAAGGAGCAAGCAGAAGAAACTATGTTAAGTACTGAAGAGTATGTAGATACTACTGGGGAACCAAACAGCACCGTAGATGATAGTTTGACCAGGAGGGAGGGTCTCTCCGAAACATTATTTGATAATGTCGTTATTGTTAGCGATGAGAATGGAAGAAATTACGGCAAATTGATCAGAAGACTTATGTGCAACAGTGGTGCCAATGCAGTGTCAGTAATAAACCACTGCATGCCATTTGCGAGTTTCACAGATATCATTCGTGCCACTGAACTCTTAGTACAAGGTTGCTGTCGTGGAACACGACTGATTATTAGACTAGGCTTTCCACTCTTGTCTAATGAAATAATGTTCAAAGTAAGTTTTTCAAAAATTCTAAAACATTGCACTCAATTAGGAATCAATTTGCTGATTTGTTCGTTGCCCTATGACTATTCGAAGAGTTATTCGTTTAACCAATTAATACATAGGTTGAATACGTTTTTATATAATTTAAATGCAGCTAATAGTAGCATTGACTTTTTTGACATCAACGATTTATCTGTCTTGACTCATAGGAACAAAACAATTATGTGCAAACTGTTGGTGAACAGATTATACAATAATCACATCAATCAGAGTAATCTTATTACTTTGGCAAATAATAGCGTGGCTGTTGGTCACCCCACGGAACACATCTTACAGGCCGAATCTCAAAAATTGAACCTTGTTTCTAATGACAAAGCAGAAAGTTCTTTTTTAGGGGTGGATCTAAGAAACTTAACTGCATTAACTTAATTCACCAAAATATTCAAGGATTCTCTCAAAAAGAGTTAGAGCTGGGTCTACTTGTTGATAAATATAACGTTGACGTAATTTGTCTCACCGAAACATTTCTCGTCGATGATGAACATAGCTTTGATTTTATTAATTTTGATGCGGTTAGTCAAATGAACAGGAACCGTAAAAAAGAGAAAGGTGGTGTTATCATCTTTGCTCGAAAAACGTTGCAATGTAAAAACAGAAAGGACATAGTTGGTCTATCTGTTCTAAGACATATAGAAATTACCTGCATTGAAGTATGTAAATTGGTGATCATTTGCATCTATCGTCCCCCTAAGGGAGATATAAAAACATTTTTTAAGGTTACTGAGGATATACTTCGTAAAGTCTGTCAATCTAATTAAGAAATAATCATTTGCGGGGAATTCAACATAGACATAATTGAAGAAAACAACAAGAGTAGCTATTTTTTAGATTTATGAAATACTTTTGGTCTTCAAAAAAATTTTTCAGATCCCACGCGAATAACTGATCACTCGGCGACATGTTTAGACAATATATATACAAATTCTAATGACAAAGTGGTAAACACAATTATGTTAAGTGAACTATCTTCTGACCACAAAGGACAGTTTATGTCATTTAAAACGAAACGTGAGAAAATTAAAACGCAGATAAAAGTCAGACCAATTTCTGAGGCTAAATTAACATGTTTTAACAACAGAATTAGGAAACATTGTTTAGTAAATAATCCAATAGACATAAGTAACTCAACTGACATTAATACGAACATGGAGTATGACAAACTATTTCATGGTATCATGACAGAATTTAATGACATTTTCAAAATTAAGACAATTAATAAACATAACAAATCAACCTTTTGTGACTGGGCTACAAAAGATATTAGAATAAGTAGAGATAAACTTTATAATTTGTATTTTATGAAAACTTACAATTTTAAGCCTGACTTCCTAAGCTACGTTAAAAGCTACAGTAAAATATTTAAAATCGTTTGCACCACGGCCAAGAAAATATTTATTGGTGCTAAGATTGTCAGTGCTACTGACAAAATAAAGGCAACATGGAATGTAATTAAACAAGAGACTGGCAAAAATAAAAATAAAACTAGTTCTGACATAAAAATTAAAAAAGGTAATCTGTTAATCAATGATAAAAAAGAGGTGGCTACTGAACTCGAAGATTTCTTTACAAATGAGCCCTCAAAAATTACCAGCTCACTTGGGTCCGACCCTTTAAAAGCCAGACGCTTGTTGCAAGAAAACGTTAAATCAACCAATAAAACTTTTAAATTCAAAAATGTTTCTGCTAACCAAGTGATAAAAACTTTTAAACAGCTAAATATGAAGAAAACTGAAGATTATTGGGGCATGTCAGTAAAAGTTCTCGGCTCTATTATTGACATCATAGCTCCTAAGCTAGCTGACATTTTCAATATATCTGTAGAGTCTGGTGAGTTCCCAAATCTTATGAAAGTAAGCAAAATTGTCCCCATTCATAAAGGAGACAGCAAAACTGACCCTTCTAAATACAGACCTGTCTCAGTACTACCAGCAACGAGCAAGATTTTCGAAAAAATTATGCTTGACCAATTAATCAATTTCTTTAGTGACAACGACATCCTGCATAATAAGCAATTTGGCTTTACAAAGGGTTCTTCAACTTGTGACGCCGCAGTAACCCTAGTAAAAAGTGTGCACACTGCCTGGGAAGGTTGCAATGATGCCATAGGAATTTTTTGCGATCTCTCAAAGGCGTTCGACTGTGTCGATCACACAATCACAGGCAGGCAGTTGGTCTTGGAGCGCCAAGAGACGACCTAGTCTCTTAGATAAAACTTAAATGTTGATAAAACCTTGAACTGAAATCTCAGTATAAATTACAAAGTGTCAGTATCAGTCAGTGAGCTGTACGTGGGAACAACAGATAAAGCTAAGTGTTTAAAACCTTTGCGGATAAAGAGTTTATTGAGCGAGATCATGATTAAAGTTGATTGGATAAGATTTCCTTTGCCAAAGTTTATAATCACAATCGAGACAGTTACAGACAAAGTAAATGTTGATAAAAGTATGATCTCGCAATAGACACTTACCGTGCCCATATGTTGTCTATGTATACTTTAAATTATACAAATTTCTTTGAAATCTGTGCCCCATTACGAGGAACTTTAAGCTGATAAAACTGGGCAACATTTGATTTGCCAAATGTTAATGTTTCGGTGTATGTTATAAATACTCCAAATGAGAAGGAGTGATTAAGCAAACGCTAAGAGAAAGGGAGGTCCCGGGTTCGAATCCCGGTGACGAGCGTTTTACACCTAGGTATACCTAGCTGTCCTCAGTGAAGTTATACTCCAATGAGATAATGTTAATTTACATCTCCATGTGAGGGCTAAATCACCAACTGCTTAAAATAATATTGATAATATGAATGTGTCACTGTCAGTAACTTGGGAAGCTGTGTCTATAAATTGCCGTTCAATTTGGCAATATTTACTACTGTCAATAAAGAAAGACACAGATTATATCCCGGCTATATAATACATTTTATAAGAGAGGGGTGGGAGATATTGTGTTGTTAAGCGCAATTTCAATGATTACGCCTTTGTTAAAATAAACAAGTCAGACCCGTAAGAGCAAGAGGTTTCTACAAGAGGGGTCAGGGTTCAGTTCAAACCTGAACCGTGCAATTAATCATAGAAAAGAATTGTATCTGTCATAATCTTTATGTACTAGATAAGTAATAGATAATAAGGCCAAAGGGGTTTCTTGTTCATTCATTGTTCTTCCCCTTTATAAAATTGATTTGGGCCATTGGAAACAATGAGAAAAAATGATAAAGTAAAGTAATAAATTAGAGTCACTAAACTATCCGTCTGTGTATGTCTTTTTCTCTTTCCTCCCTTTTATAGTTGTTCCTATCCCACATCTAATAAATACTAAACGTATTTAGCAATTATGATACATTATTAATATGATTTGCTACGATCATAATTAGAAAAATAATTCAGTAATCAAGTCCTAGTCTAGACTTTCATGGTTAGATATATCATGGGTATGCATGTATATGTATGTATTGGCGCCGATGCATATATGTATATTTATACCTGTGTAGAGGCGTTAGCTGACTAAGTCAGATAGCAGACCATCACAGAATCACGAAAAATATTGTTTCAAGCTAAAAAGGAAAACATTATGATTGCTGTAGTCCGGATGTCGGCGTTGAGATTTTATGCCCATATAAGGTAATACGGAAATTCTTTGAGAGAATGCGTGGGTCGTGGATACGGGGAGTGACAAGAAGGGAGTGGGGCACGGGGGAAGCGGCGTGGCGAGGCGCCGGGAGTGAGTCGATAAAAGTGGTTGTAGGGCGGGAACGGAGCTCAGTCTTTGGAGGTCAGTCTTTGGAGGCAGTCAGTCTTGGAGGTCCGTCAAGCGAGGTACAAGTGCAGTAATTAGTCAAGAATTTATTTTCATGGGTTTTAATTTTATCAGGGCGTTTGTTTTATAGTCATATCTATTTGCTCGGGGTTATTTTCTTCAAAGTTCTGTCGGAATTATTTAGAGTGTGGGATACTTTTCGAGAAAGTGCAGTTTAAATTTAGAGATCCGCGAGTGTTTGTTCGAGGCGTTTTCCGTAAAAGGACGAAGATGTAGATCGGTTAGAGGGCATTCCTTTTGAGGCTTGTTTCAAATGATTTCCTAAGAATTCTGGGGTCTGCTTTATATTTTAAATAATATAAGGTAAAGCTGGATGTTGCGGCTGTGAAAGGCTTTGAGCTCTAGGGCTCGACTGGCCGGGGGAAGGATGGAAAAAGCCTCATTAAGAATCGCGGTTAATTGTGTTATATCGTTCAGACCAGTTCTAGGGACGCGGATATCAGGCCTGGGCGTGGGGTTTTGTAGTTTACTGGGGTTTTTATTAGCGCGGGAACTACTCGGTATTTCGAGCGTGGCAAAAGTGGGTGTCTCTGGGTTTAGTTTAGGGGTATGTTCAGTAGGCTTGACGGCTAATAGGTAGGGAAAATATGTGATGCTAAACAAAGAGGAGTCTCTTTGGGGATTTGGTACGAGGGTAACCTAACGGAGTCGACAACTCGTATCTTATCCTTTAACCTCTCCGGAGAAGCAGTCGTTTTGAGATGACGCTGCAGCGGTTTAGTTATACCGTATAATATATCCCATTTCTGACGTTACCATGTGATGTTGCCTGGACGATCACGAGAGAAGTGTGAACCGGACATTGCCCCTCCAGGTTATCATCCGTGGCGCAGTCTTGGTCTTTATGTATATATTAATATATTTATCACACAACCATATAGGGAACTTCCGGTCAGTTGGGTGAGGCCCTTACCTTGAATCACCCGCTGACTGGCACGGAGAGTTTATAGGCAGTAGGTACACGTAGAGGAGAAAACTCGCCTCGCTTCTTTATTTTAGACTAGTTGAGGGATGTGATTTCCGCTGTGACTCTTTGGGAATCACCGCACAAACACAATTAAATGTAAATGTGAGATTTAATCTCTAGTTTTGGGTTTTACACATTTGGCAGACTAGGAATTCTCATTCTAGGTACAAATGATAGGCAGGTAAAGTTTGGATAGTCAATTTAGTGTTAAGATATTTGTTAGGATGCATTACACACTCACACAATTAAAAGTAAATGTGAGATTTTATCTCTAGTTTTGTTTTACACCAAAATAGGCTGAGAATTCTCTTGGCTATTCCTGGGTAGCCAGATCAGTCAAGGAACTTGCGGGAATGCTAGGACGTTACAAGGAATCTTAGGATGTTAGAATTTCACGTAGGGTCGCAAGAAGGGACGATAAAGTGATTAGAACACAGTCAGGTATTATAAAGGGTGTTTTTTTTAGAGGTATAGAACTTTGAAATAGAATAAAACAAAGATGTTTTTTTTTATTGATATGAAATTTATTTTATTCGAATGACAATCTTCTGGCATTATAATTTAAATATGACTTCTGGCATATGTCCGCCACGGCTGGCTCTGACGTAGTCTAATCTGGAGGTCCAATTTTCGATGACTTTTTCCAACATTTGTGGCCGTATATCGGCAATAACTCACCGAGTGTTGTCCTCCAAGTGGTCAATCCTTTCGGGCTTATCGGCGTAGACTTTTTTCGTTCATCAATTGAACAACCATGATGTGCAGGAGTTGTGGTTTCAACAAGACGGCGCAACATGTCACACAGCTCGTGCCACAAATAATTTATTGAAGGAAAGGTTTGGTAACCGCATAGTTTCACGTTTCGGACCCGTGAATGGGCCTCCAAGATCGTGCGATTTAACGCCACTTGACTATTTTCTGTGGGGATATGTGAAGTCGCAAGTCTACGCCGATAAGCCCGAAACAATTGACCACTTGCAGGACAACATTCGGCGAGTTATTGCCGATATACGGCCACAAATGTTGGAAAAAGTCATCGAAAATTGGAACTCCAGTTTAGACTACGTCCGAGCCAGCCGTGGCGGACATATGCCAGAAGTCATATTTAAATTATAATGCCAGAAGATTGTCTTTCGAATAAAATAAATTTCATATCAATAAAAAAAAACATCTTTGTTTTATTCCATTTCAAAGTTCTATACCTCTAAAAAAAACTTAGATAAATGTAGGACGCTAGAATTGTGCTCAGAGAAAATAGGATTCTGAAGGTTGTAGGCTCCTGGTAGTGTATGTTTTAGTCAATTATGTTTTGGTGTTACACGTAGGCACGTTCAGGTTAGGATCCGTAGGCTTTGAAGGTTTTTAAGGGGGTAATTCTTGTAGAACCACGGATTGGTGAAATTTAGGTCAAATAGGTAGGCGGATATCAGCTAGGTTCTAGATTTTAGTTTGAAAAGAATAGGCGAATGTCAGAAGTTAATAATGGCAGAATTTGTTTAGATCAATCTTGTAACGACGTGTTGAAAGCATTCAGTGGAAAGCCTCCCTTGTCTGGTCGAAAAAGCCCTTAAATGACTGAAAGTTATTTTGTTAAAGTAAAGATAAGTAATGTTTTGCTCTCAATTCTGCTATCACATGGATTAAACTTATGATCATCGTTCTCTGATTAGATAGAGAAAGTTCGACCTCAAGCTCAGAAACACTCCTACTTACATGAGTGTCTAGTTTTTCGAGATACCCTTTTATTGAGATAAACTGTTTTGGTGTGAGAACTATCAGTTCAGAGTTTGGAACAAAGTCCAGTTCTAAGTCTTAATTACAGTAAATAATTCTGGAATCATGATTTCCTTATAAAAAGGAAGATTTCAATATAAATAAATTTACCAAAGTAAGTAGCTTGGTTTCCATAGAAAAGGAATGATTTCTATTTGTGAATAATATTGCCTGAAAAATAAAGGTAATGAGTAGATGCATTTGTTCATACTAAGGGAAAATCCCACCCTTTTAGCCAAGCAATGCCGTGCTAATAAGAATCTTCTGTTTACCAAACGGAACAGGGAATCTTAGTTCGTCAAGTGTGAATAGATATATCTCTCCTTGAATTAATATTCTCAAGTACAATGTGGCCGAGAGATAGCCTTAAATACTGCTGAAACTATTCTGGATCTAACAAGGAAACCAGCTAGCTGAAATTATATCTATCTGAGTGAGACATCTTCATATAATTGTAGCTTCGATTCTGAGACATGAAGTAATTAATATTTCACAGTAAGGTCACGATATTTAATTACGAGTAGGTACGCCTTGAGGTTTCTTAGTGATTCTTCCTCCAAGGTGTGTAGACAGGGAATCACTGTTCTTAGGTTTTCTTAAAATAAATAATGTACAATAGAAACAAACTAAAGTTTTATCATTTAAAGACTACTTAAAGATTTTATAATGAGACTATAGTAGTGTTTCGTAGAAATTAAAGACTTGCCAACATGAACGATTTACTATTACAAAGTAACAAATCTTACAAATATTCAGAATAATAATATTGCCTTATTAAATTAAAATATCTAAGTACTTAGTGCCCTGTAGCACGGTACAAATAATGTATCATCAAACTAAATGCAAAATTAAAGTCTATAATAATATAAAGTATTAAATCACAATTTCAAATAAAACTATATAAAACCTTTGTTAAATAATTAAATCACAATTTCCAATAAAACTAAATAAAACCTTTGTTAAAAAAATTCACGGGTTATTCCCCATCCGAAAGGTAAGGGCTTTTATGTTCGACTTATACTCTTATTATCTAGGAGTATAATCTTCTCATATATTACTTTACTTAAGCAGAACCATAGAAGCTTTTGCTTTTACCGAACCCAAATTAGCCGGTAGGGGCTATTAAACAAAACAACATAAAATTGCGGTATCTTCTAGACGAATTATATTTAGTTTCGGTTTCTCCTCCCACTCTCTTACATAAGCCTGGTCAATAGGTGATATTCTCTTGGATAGTTTCAATTCAGTATTGAGTTACATAATAATTTAGCTAGGCGCAGAGGTTATTCTATTTACTAGGGTCAGAGGAACTATTTACTTCTCGGATACTTTAGGTAATTTAACTAGACTTATTGGGAAATGTTGAGTTCGGATTCATTCTTATTATCACTAAAAGAACTAGGGTTACTTAGATACGGTTCACAACGAGGGGTTCTATCACAGCTGCTAGACGATCATTTGGCCTAATACTGGACTAACACCCTCCAAACCTTGTTTGTATTTATAACTAGTTCAAGCTACATGTGAGAAGGTAGAGTGGGTAGGCAGTGAAACGGAAAGTGGATATAGTTAGCAGAAAAGTTGGTAGGTAGGTGAGGATATTGAGTAGGTAATTTGTGCAGTGTGTATTTGGGTTTAGTTCATTTATTTTTTTATTAAATACATAGTAATCTAGTTATCCTGTTAAAAGTGAAATATAGTAGGCATTTAGTTTACATCAAAAATATTATATAATGTTATTTATTTCTTTCTAGGGTCTGAAAATGAAGAAATTTGCTTAAGCAGATTGACTCTCGTAAGCTATTACAGAGAGTCTAGCTCAAAGAATGATGATGGTAGAATGGATTACTTGTATCACAAGGTTCAAAATGCTCTCAGAATGTCACATCTCTCAAGCGACGTAAAAAGCGTTTTAAGCAAGACGATCTATACTTACAAACAAAAGCTTAAAAAATCACATAAAAACTTTGGGTGCTGCAAAAAAGCAAATGAAAATTGGTTTGGTGCTTATGTTTCCTTTCCTGTGCCGAACATAGGACAAAACAGAAGCAGTGGATTGGGTGGTCGTCCTGCTAAAGACTTTCAAGACTGCGCAGAACGTACGAAACGTAAAAAGACTGAAGATATTCGAAAGACCTTGGCACCTGCAGAATTAGCTTTTGCAGCCCAAATGAATTACCGAGCGAGTGGAGAAGTTGATAAATCTAAATTAATAAAAGAGATTTCCATGAATATAAATTCTAAAACAATGTCTGAACCACATGCAAGCTATACTCCAGATAAAGCATTATCTTTGGTTATCGAGAGCCACCTAACAAAATACCAATACAACTCATTGCGTAAGTCTGCATTGGAGTTAAATTGCAATATTTACCCTCCTTATGAAACAATTACAGAAGCAAAAAAGAAGTGCTATCCCGAAGGTATATTGTGTACTGAAATAAATGCTGAAGTTCCTCTTCAAAATCTTTTGAATAATACCGCTGAGAGACTGCTGCTTGCTCTTAAAGAAGTTATTTTACAATTGAGTAAAAATCAGAGACAAAACTTGTGCCTTATCTCAAAGTGGGGATGTGGCGGATCAGGGTCTCATTCTCAGTATAAACAAAAGTTTCAGAACAAAGAATCGTCCGATGAAAACATGATGGTAACGACAATAGTGCCGATACGTTTAGTCACAACAGATAATACGATTGTCTGGCAAAATCCCCGGCCTTCTTCACCACGATACTGCCGGCCTTTGAGACTTCAGATGGCTCATGAAACTTCAGAGCTATCGAGACAAGAAGGTGAAAATTTACGACTACAAATAGCAGACCTCTTGCCGACAACAAATGAAGAATGGTGTATGAAACACATATTAAAATTAACAATGGTTGATGGAAAGATGATAAACGCACTAACAAACACGAGCTCAGCGATGCGATGCTACCTCTGTGGCGCAACATCTAAAGAATTCAATAAATTAAAGATTTGTTTAGAAAAATCAGTAAAGAAAGAAAATTTGGAATATGGAGTTTCGTCACTTCATGCCTGGATTCGTTTTGCTGAATGCATCTTGCATCTGGCGTACAAATTAAAACTATCTAAGTGGCAAGCAAGAGGTGCAAGACAAAAAAAGACCGTAGCAGATGAAAAAAGACGAATTCCTAGAGACACTTGGGCTACATGTTGACAAGCCGAGACAAGGAGGAGGGACGTCAACAGACGGAAATACGGCTCGTAGGATGTTCCAGCACGCCGAAGAAGTGTCACAAATCACTGGTGTCAATTTAAATATCATTAACCAATTGCACACAATACTGAAACTTTTATCGTGTGGTTATAAAATCCATACAGAGAAATTCAGGCAATTTTGCCTTCGAACAGCATCAGCCTTTATTTTCAACTATCCGTGGTTTAACATGCCCACTACCCTACATAAAATTTTAACCCACGGTCATCAAATTGTAGAAAATATGGGAATAGCTATAGGACTTCTAAGCGAAGATGCGCAAGAAAGTCGTAATAAAGACATTAGACAATACAGAGAACACTACTCAAGAAAGTTTTCCAGGAAAATGGCGATGGAAGATACATACCATAGACTCATGGTATCTTCAGATCCATATATAACCGGACTGAGGACATTAATACCAAAAAAGACATCATCTTTTTCCGCATTGGAATTAAGTCTGTTAGATGAAAATTTTTCTTAATATGAAATATACTTTTCACGAACTAAATGGTTTTATTTTTTTCATATCCCGAAATTGCGGAACCCTAACTTTGTAACATGTTATTTTACAATTTAACTGCTTCACTTGAGATTTATCCATGATAAAAACAACACATAAGTCAAATATAACTTAAATTAGGTTTATGCCAGCTTTTATCGATTTTCCGCCTGTGTGCGCCGTTCGGTACGCATTAAACAAGCGTACGCGTCGAAAAATTCTTGCCTGTTTTTAAAGTGCTGTGAAACGGACGAAACTGTCTCAATTTTAATTCTGCAAAATGGAATAACTTTCTGAAGGTATGTAGAAAATATAATTATGCATGGTTATTGCTTATTTTATGTTTGAAATATCTAAATTTTGCAACAAGTAAACATAAAAAAATTTCACTTTTTTTTTTCGAAAATCAATTTTCTAAAGTAGTTTTAAAAATGTCTTTGCGAGTCTCGACCTTGTTTCGACAAGAAACTGATAGTGTATAGTATTAAATATAATATACTAAAAAACTGGCTGCTCAGGAGTGCTCAACGAATAATTAGACTAATTTTTAGGGAGAAATACGTGGCGCGACATTAACGGACGTGTGAATGTAATCCATTGATTATTACGTTTCAGCGCGTTAGTATATTTTCTGTCTATTAACATATATTAATATTTATTTATCAGTTCCATTTGTAGTATGTTCATTTATTGATTAATATTCATAGATCATTTATATTTGAATACAGTAATTTATTATTCTAAATGTACGCTTTACGAAAATCTCAAAATTTTATAAAATATTCCTGCAAGAATTCTCAGTAGCTAGAACTGTGTTTCCCCCATGTTTGTACGGCGTAACGGTTTTCGCCAGTAAAGGTGTCTGCTTTTTTGAAAATTAACATTCCTATAACAAATTCGTAATCAGCGATCCCTAAAACCCTTAAGAAATATGATTGGTTATTTTTTACTGAATTATTTGACTAATTGGTTGAATTATGTCCGCCATTTTGGTCCGCCATTTTGAAAATCGTAATTCTGATAACAGACTCGTATTCAGCGACCCCAAAAACCCCCGAGAAGAGAATTTGAGATCATTTTCGACACTTCCCGCATTTTGGCCAGCTTTTTGGGATTCTGCCTCACTGTGCGTCTGTGCGTTAGGGGGCGCCACTGAGCGGTGTACGTGGATTGGGCCACGTCAACCGCGCGACTCGACTAGCCATGCGACGGGGTCACGCACGGTCTAGTCATGTCACACGCGAGTAGGAGATAATAGCAGGTTCTGCCCCCTTGAGCGCCATTATAATAAGACCATGCGTAGTATGGTAGTGTGGAGTATCAAGAAGTCTAATTATCGTGGTAGAAAAAAGTAATCGAGTTCGTATAATTTCTCGTGTAACTCGGTGTAGTGTGATGTCCACGGCGACAGCCGGCGGGGTGTGGTAGTTGTTAGATGATGGATGAGAAGATGCAGAAGAAGGATGGTGTTGGTGTGGGGTAGGTAGGCGGTGACACCGGCGGCCCCGGCCGTCGGTTCCAACGCCGGCGGCAGCGTCGGCGGTGGCTCTAGCGCTACCGCCACCGCTGGCGCTACCGCCACCGCTGGCGCTACCGCCGGCGTAAGTGCTAGTCAGGTGTGTGCAGCAGGTAACTAGAGAGAGAGCGAGCAAGCTGACGAGATGCGGTTCCAACGTCGGTGTCTCGGGTGGCTCTAGCGATGGTGGTGGTGACGCTGGTGCAAGTGTTGGTCAGGTGTGTGAAGCTGATCAGTGGTAGGTGACTAGAGAGCGGTGATAGTGTTGATGATGACGATGTAAACGTTTTTATGAATATACAATGTTAATTATAAATGTTTTTTATTTTGTCTATTTTAATGTAGTTAACAAACCCGTCAATAATTGTAACTACCGACATTTGTGCTAGATAAGATAAAACTTGTGAGTTTCTTTGTTAACTACATTGTATTCTTATAAAGACTGAACTCATATACATTTTTTTGGTTCCATAGATATTTAAATAAAATCTTCATTGAAAATATTACATAATAAAAACTAGTTTTGCTTATGCTCTATGTTAAGTTAGGGTTCTCAAACATTACGGATTCATAAATTGTAATGCATGATTATTGCAACGGATGTCAGAAGATAGTAATTTTGCTATAAGAGTAAATCTCATTGATTTTTATTAATTTGATCCTATAATCCGCTACAAGTTTATTGTTTAATCAGTGTAATTACTTAGTTTATTCGTGATGTTTTTTTTTTAATTAATTAATTTTTTTTTTTTTTTTTCAATTTTACTACAATTAAAGGCAGTAGACGACATGGATTTTAGAAACGTGAGTCTATCACCGTTTGAAAAATACTATTTTCCTTCATGTGCAGCTAAATCTTGGTTGATCAAGAGTATGTTTGTATATCAGAACGATACATCATCATCAATAAGGTGGTCAATACAGTTTCATATGGGAAGAAAGGGGACAACAGTTCCAACAAAATTGATTGAATACCGACAGACAATACGAGATTTACCTATAGGCATTGATGGTGGTATGATAATTTTTAAAGCTGAAATCTTAGGAGATGTTTTTATGAATAATCGTAGAAAACGTAGTTCAAAACGTGATATAAACATACAACAAACTTGGTCAAACAGTGATTACTTTCAAATGATAAACGAAGCTTGTCAATCATCAATACCTCAGAACATACCTATCAAAAGATAAACATATTCAATACTGATGTTTTTATGGTAAGTTATCAGTATCATTTTATTTCAAATATTGCGGTTTTATTATATTTTTTTCACATGCTATTTCAGTATAAAAGCAGTAGCTCTAACTCTCGGGTCTCATATCAAGTTCAGTAATATTCAAGTGTGTTGTTCAAGTGTTGATATATTGTGAGTAAATAATTACTATGCCTTCTTCTTCTTCAAAAAGTAACGTGCAAACGAATATGCATTCTTCCTCAAAAAGTAACGTAAAAAGGAAACTACAATTAAAAAAATTGAAGGAAGTATTGAATCAATGTGGTTCAAAAGTCAATACTTGGGTTAAGATTAGCGATCTTGAAATTAATAAGGCATATTTGATCCAGGATTCATACAAGCAGCCTTCAAAATTCGAAGTTAATAAACAGGAAGTTATTGTGTGTCTACAAATAGGACAAGTAACTCTCCCATCCAGATTTAGTATGCTTGAATTTGACATCATAGAATACCTGAAATCCGATATTTATATCATGAACAGAGGTCCAGTGGGACAAACCTGGAAAATTGAGTTTACAGAAAATGAAGCAATTGGCATTAATATGATTGCAAGTGATGAAGAAAACGAAGACTAGCAATGTACATTTTATACTTTAACAATACTACTCTCAACAATACCTTCAACAAATTTCATCATTAACAAAGGTTATTTTTTTTAATTATTATTATTATAGTTGTTTTTTTTCCTTACAGAAATTTTAAGAAGTCGTTAAGTTTAGTAATTTGCGCGTTGATGGTATTCTTGTCTCGGAGACGGTTTTAAAGCCTTCTTTACCGTCCACCATGTATTGTTTGCCAGGGTTTCGGTTGATTCGTAACGACAGAACAGATAAAGGCTGGGGTGGAGTAGCGATCTATCTACGTTCGGATATACCCTGCAAGGTAATAAATCAGTCTCCGAGTCAATATTCCAACTCAGCGGAACATCTCTTTATAGAAATATATCTCCATCATTCCAAGGTTCTTCTTGGCGTCTTCTATAGTCCATCCTTGAGAATTGACTACTTCAGTTCTTTCGAGTCACTACTCGAAGAACTTAATCCTCTATATCGCACGCTGAGAACGAAAGTGACCTAACTCAAAATTTTAGTAAAATTAGTTAAATACACAGAATGACTCAAAAAAGTGCACTCTGTCACACTGATAATACAAAACAGACCATTTACAGGCAGAGAGAGATAGAGGTATATTTCGGTCTCTTTGTCTTTGAGCGCTTGACTCCCCCCCGCCCCGAGCGAAAATGACGCAATCAGTATTGCACCGCAAGTGGTTCTAGCAGGACGTGACAAGTTTAGCACCGTAGTGACCGATTACGCTTTGCGTCTTTTTGTGCCAATTAGCGGGGGTAAGTTTTCCTACAATTTATAATCATTAAGTGACCGATTTAAGTTTAAGTCACTTTCTCATTTCTGGTGTTAGCAACTCAGGTGACATTCATCAAATTCGGTCACTTATTTATTAAGGCAAGACATTATTTCATAGACTCATTTTGAAACAGGTCTGTTTTATTTTAAATAACTTATAATTTGCTTGTAATATTTAAAAAAAAGTCTGTTTAAAATTTTAGCGAGGTGTTTTGCAACTGACGTATTGATTAATAGTACACTTTATTATTTTTTTCAGTGTTTTATGGTATCTTATTGAGTCGGTTACCTCATGATGAAAAGAAGTGCTTTAATTCTGCAAATGGTGAAAGAAAACGGACAAAAAGAGATAATTGAGTATATTTATTTATTATACTGTTTACGTCTTATGATATTTAGTTGTAAAACTGTTTAAAAGTAATCAATTTCCTTGTTCCTTATTTTAAATTAGGATCTGTTTACAGAAAACAAATGACGCTGAGGAAATCGACAAGGAAAACATACCATCTAGTCCTTCTATTATAGAAAATACACCACCACGCCAGGGCCAGGAAGATCAAATAACCCTAAACGCAAACACCAAACCTAAACCTTTGAATGTAAGTGGTTAGCTAAGTATGGGTGATGTGTGAAACCTTGTATTTATATTTTGATTTAATTAAAGATTTTTCTGTTTCAGGATATTGAAAAAGCTTATTGTATAAATGAAGAATCAAAAGCTACTGAGAAGACCTCAGGTACTATGTCAGCCGTCCAACCCCGTACAAGAAGTTCTAGTACGAGTAGTTCATCTTCGAGTAGTAGTGGTACGAGTAGTAGCAGTACTTCATCAACTTCAAGTAGTTCTGTTACGAATGAAAATGCAGCTATTCCTGGCCCTAGCACCAAGAATTTAAGGCCTCAAACAGGTAACCAACGATTATACGCTCAATCGCCAATCAACGAGAATGAAAGTGATGTGGATCTGAGTGACTTAGATTCAACATATCGTGCTGAGCCCTCCAATAATCAAAGAAGTAGACGCATTTCCAGTAGTAGCTCTTCACTTTCACATTCATCGGTCCAACCGGAACCCTCTAAAAGTAGAAAGAGGAAAAGGAACCCTGATGAATGGAAACAAAACCAAACTAAAATTTTAAGAAACTCCGGGAAAAGTTATAGGTCTTTGTCAAAAACTAAAAAAGTAATTCCCGCTAGGCATGTGAAAGAAACTTGTACAAGTAAATGTAGACTTAAATGTTTTGATAACGTAAAGGAAAATGAGAGAATTGATCTGTTTAAAAACTATTGGAGTTTGTCAAATTTAGAATTACAACGTGCTTACATAAGAGCATGCATGATAGAAGTGCAACCCAAATACAAGTACTCAAATGCAAAAAATCCTCGCCTGCCAAACAACGCATTTTATTTTACAGTAAATGGCAAAAGGATCCGTGTTTGCAAATTGTTTTTTATAAATACTTTGGACATATCGGACAGACAGCTTAGAACAGTAAAAAGTAAAACAAACAGCCTTGGTTTTGTAGAGCCTGAGGGTAGGGGAAAGCATGAAAACAAAAAGAGGGTAGATTCTGAACTGCTACAATTCATCAGGAATCACATAGAGTCGATACCGAGGGTCGAAGCTCATTATATACGAGCAACTTCTAGTAGGGGATACATTTATCAAAGCAAAACTATTACGGAACTCTGGACTGATTTTAATAAGGATCAAGAAGAAAAAAACCTGCCACAGTGCGACTACTGGTTATACTTGAACACTTTTAACAAAGATTTCAATATCGGCTTTTTTCAACCGAAAAAAGACAGGTGCGAAACGTGTGTTGCATATGAACTTGCCCCTGAGAATACTAAAACTCTCCTTAAACCTAACTACGATACACACCTCAAAGAAAAAGATCTGTGTCGCCAAGAAAAACGGACCGACCGTCAAAACATTGACGAGACACATATTTGTGCAATTTATGATCTACAGTCCGTTATGTTATGTCCTAGTCCTGAATATTTTTACTATTGTTCCAAAATCAACTGTCTCGATTTCACAATAGCAGAATTAAAAAAAGGAGGAGGAGAAGATGACAATAAGTCATATGGAGACGTTTATTGTTATTTCTGGGATGAGACTCGGGGCCAAAGAGGTGCCAACGAAATAGGTTCATGTATTTTTGATTACCTCAGTACTTTAAGCAGAAACAACGCAGATAAGAAGTTACATGTAACATTTTATTCTGACAACTGCACTGGCCAGAATAAAAATAAAGTAATTGCTACCTTATACTCATATGCAGTCGCTCATTTTGATAACATCGAAAGTATTACCCATAAATACCTAATAAAAGGGCATACCCAAAATGAAGCCGACAACGTGCACAGTTTGATTCAAAAAGAAATAAAAAAAACGTTAAAGCTGGGCCTATATACGTACCTGTTCAATTTCCTACCTTGAATAAAAGCGCTCGGAAATCAGGAAAGCCTTTCATAGTCAAAGAACTTAATTACGAATTCTTCTTAAATCTCAAACAACTTCAAGAACAGTGGGCATACAATTTCAATGAAAACATAGATAAAGCGCCAGTATTGTGGAATGGCCTCAAAACAATAAAATTTATCAAAAAGGAGCTGTTTCACTTTTATTATAAAACATCATACTCCGATGAGACGTTTTCTCTGATTGACATGAGGAACAAACGTAAAAAAATGTTAAGTTACAATGAAATTGTAATCGCACAGTTGTATGAGCATCCACTTGAGTTAAAACAAAAGAAAAAAAAAGATCTCAAAGATTTAGTACAAAAAAATCTAATACCGAGCATTTACGCCAACTTTATTAATTCTTTGTAAGAAAGCAAACTTATAAAGATGTTATTCAATAGAACATGGGTATATTTGATAACAAAATAAAACGATTATAGTGATTATCAAAAAGTAAGATTTTCATTACTGGCAAGTTCCTATTTGATTATAAAACTGAACCGTAAATGAAAGACTGATAGAATTTACTGTATGCTAATGTCAATTGAGCTAAAACTTATTATTTATGTTACAGAAAAGTTTTTGATATTTAAGAATTACTCTATTTGCAACCAGTATTGTTGATTACAGGTTCCTATTATGTATGAAAAGTGATTTAATAAATGGCATTTAACAAATTTTCTGTGTTTTTTTGGGTCGGTGGATATTCGCTCCGCTGAATTCGTCCCGTTTTCTATTTTTGGGAAAATTCGACCCGCTTGCCTCGACCAGGGTAAATTCGTCCCGCAACCCATAAGATACATAACCGTTAGGTACTTATCAATATTATTGCTTCTCGATAGTACAGTGGGAGTGCAAAGTGAAATCAGAACAAAATAAAACTAAATTTGCAATCATAATACAGTTTATTAAAAATAATAAATGAATATAAATCAACAAAATAATGTAGACATACTAAATATATAACAACTGCTAGATATAATTTTTGAAATAATCTCAAAATTATTATCATATAAAAAAATTGGTACTCATTGTTTAAATAAAAAATATACAAAATTTTGCTCCAATTAAAACACTTCAAACCTAAACTAACACATAAAAATTATTACAATTAGGTATAGCTAATCAAAAAAATATTTTCAAACCGAGGAGTAGTGCAATGAAAAAATATAGGCACAGTAATTTGCTTATAAAATACAATCACAGATAATCACAACCATTAATTATCATAATTTCACAGGACCAGTTTTATTTATAGATCAGCTATGATAAAGGCATGCAAAATTAAATAAAACTATCTGTAAATATGTAGGATATTGTATATATAAACAAATAAAAACAATTTTAACCTTCAAACTAAAAATGATATATAAAAATTGTTATATTTAATCAACAAAATATTTTCAAACAGTAGTAGTAATATTTCTTTATAAACAAAAATGTAAAAAAACAGGCATTGAAGTTTGCTTATGAAATACAATCACAGATAATCACAACCATTTTTTTGTTTGTAGAACAGCTATAATAAATAAAGGGTTAATAAAGGCATGCAAAATTTAATACTTAAAACTACTGTGTGAAATCTTAAAAATACCCATCACCAATGGCTTTAATAATTAACTAATAACTTTAACAAAAACCTAAGACTGTTTTAGGTTGAGTGCTGTCAAAACTTTAATTCTTCTAAAGTAATTTGGCTTCCGCTTACTTAAAACTGTTTTGCAATGAAAAAAATTTTGTTCTCACCACACTTATACTAAAATTAAAACCTTTAATTTTGCGATTAAAAGACGTACGTTAACAATTTTTCCATGCAATGACCCACCGTTATTTCGCCTTTTATTAATTGAATCAAAATCATTTTAATTTTTTCATTTTTTTCAATGGTCTGTTGCGTGGTATTCAGGGCCACAATCCCTTTTTTCAGTTGTTTTATTTTAGTTTCAGTGCTCTTGGCATCTTCCTTTAGAATTTCTAAAAATTCAATAATATTCGGTTTTTTTATTCCCCGCAACATTTTGTTAATTTTGGCATGCCAAGACTCGATGTTGTTTGTTGTACGGTGTCTTTCCGAGTAGAAACACCAGGTTCTTTTTCTTTCCTCTTTTTCTAGCCATTGGCTGACAAAATATTCGTTAAATTTAACCAAGTTTTCATCTTCTTCAGACCAATCTTCCATGATGTAGAACCAGCCGTCGTCTACAGATTCTTCCGGAAGCAATGACAATGCGGCACATAACGCTACATGCCGTTTGTGGCTCCTTTTTTTAAAAAGCTTTAATTTCTTTGCTCTTTTCCTCAATGCCTGAGTAAAGTGGAAAAAGCAGCCTTTAAGTTCCACATGAGGAAATACATATTGAATGGCATTCATGGCCGCAATTTCAAAATCCGTGTTGAATTTTTCAGGTTTCCAGTCAGGATTTTGAGATTTTATCATTTCAAAAAGTGTTCTATAGGTTTTTTCTTTTTTATCCGTGAGAAGAGCATAAACAATGGGGACAATGTTGGTACTTGTATCGGTACTTCCAGCGTCACCATGGATGCTGTACATTTGTACAAACGGTGGCACGACACATCTAAAGGTCCCGTCTGCAAAAAAATGCTTTGCTTGACTTAATAATTCCTTTGAACTTTCTGAGCCAAAAAGTATAATTCGGCAACCATGGTGTTGGTAATCTGCCATCAAAATCTTGATGAATTTTTTTGGTACTTGTACTTCTGTAACTGTACGTGGTTGCAATTTGGTGATACCATATTGTCTTTTTCGGATATTAATCAAAGTTTTCTTACAATTATCGTAGTCTGGGATTTCTTCCACCAAGTGAACGCCCTTGTCCATCAATCTATTAACGCCTTCTTGATATATTTTTTTAAAAGGCTTTGTGCTCGCGCTTGCTTCTCTGTTCCAAGTATCTCGTTCTAATTTCACCTCAATACTTGATTGATTTGATTTACATACTTTTGCATGTTCAGTCACTCGTAATACTCTTTTCTCTTTGCTTAGTATGATAGCTCCAAAACACTTTGGTTTATTGCTGCAAGTCCACCTAGATGTTCCATTTTGATTATCAGCTTTTTTATAGTACTGTAAGCCTTTATGCAATAATACATATCTTCCTCTCTCAGATGAAACAAATTGAACTTCTTGTGACTCACTGCCATGACTGCAGGAAGGCTGTTGTAACTGTGACATTGTGAAGATGCGGCAGTGCACACCGCAAATTATATCTGAAATAGTAGATAATATATAATTGTTATAATCTGTTCATCCGTTCTGCAAATAATGTACAGAGTGTATCAGAATAATTAATAATTACAGAGACCTCACATTTACTGGCACTGTCTTTTACTGTGTATCAAATTATTAACAATGTTTATTTTTTATGTTACATTACATCCACAAAATATTGATACGATTACACTCGTAAGAGGACATGCAACGCTTGTAAAGGTCAGTCATTTCTCCATGCGATAAGTCTTGCTGTGCAACGAAATTTTGTTTTATTTTATACGATATCTATTAACATATAAATATGAACTGTCGACAGTTTTTGTTTCCAAAACCAATTAAATTACAGTGCGTATAATATAACAATAATTATAATAATACGTTTTACGTATAAAATTCTAAAAATTTGGTAAGTACTTACCAGTGGTGGAGTTGTAAAAACTTAATCCTTGAGCTACCGTCCATTTTCTCGTAAAGGGTCACTTTCAAACTTTTTAAACACGACCTCTCCCCAAAAATGTTTTTAGAACACTGATTTGAATTCTTGTTAATATTCGTATTTTTGTGGCAAAAGATATGTTTTTTACCTGGAGCTTCTTTTGTCTTTTCAAATAAGACCCAACACGCTGTTCGCACAACACCTCAGCTGCGCTATATCTATTTTCTAAGAATTTTGTTATTGTATTAGAAAGTGAAACAATGGTTAGCCCAGATGTAATTTTTAAACTTACCAATGGGAGCGAGCCGATTTAACACATACTTAAATATTTCATGTACCTCCCTACTACATAATCATTAAACTTTGAAAAATTAATATTCCTTTTAACTTTTGAGAGTGATAGTACTCTTATATAAAATATATATAAATTTAAGTATAAGATCCATTGTCAAGACGAACGGAACGAATCGACACCAAAAAAGAGGACGAATTTTCCCTTACTGAATATATTTTTTGAAACGGAACGAATTTACACCAAAAATAAATACTTTTCGGGGCGAATTTTCTCGGGTCGAATTTCTGGGGAGCGAATATCCACCGACCCGTTTTTTTTGTCCTTTTGTGGAAAAAGGCATTAAATCGTCAGAAAAGAACCGACATATTTTGTTATAGGAACATTATTCTAGTGGTCCTTCAAGAAATAAACAGACTATTATCAAAAACAGTCACTGGGAATTACAATATTTTTAATACTAAAGTGACCTATTTTCCCAGTTTTTTTTTCAAATTGCATCATGATCATGATAATACTTATTTTTACAAAAAAGAATTATATAAATTATAAGCGATAAAGTCAAATAATATTACAGAAAAGAAATAAGTAACTTTCGTTTTCTTGTTAAAAAGTTATATTAGAATGAGTATAAAATGTTCAATCCATCAAACACATTTTCTTTTATTCCCAAAAACTGCAAAAAGTGACTTGAGTCACTTTCGTTCTCAGCGTGCGATATGATGATGTCATTATCCTAGGCGATTTTAATACATGTCTTCTTAAAAATGATTCTCGGTCTTCTCAATTAACTTCCATAATATCTTCTCTAAACATGAAAATCCTGCCTCTTTCCGCGACTCATCATCAACCTCACTGTGTCCCTTCTCTTCTAGATCTAATCATTGTCTCGTGTCCTCATAAAGTTACCTGTCATGGTCAATTCGATGCCCCCTTTTCTTATCACGATTTAATCTTTCTTTCTTATAAAATTAGACCTCCAAAATATCAGCCCAAATTCCTTCTATTGCGAAGTTTCAAAGGTGTGAACCTGGAGGCACTTAGAGCGGATGCGTTGGCTTTAGACTGGTCTCCGGTAATCAACGCTACTACGATTGATACCAAGGTAGAAAATTTTAATTCAATATTGACGTCTCTCTTTGACATACATGCTCCGGTCAAAAAAATTAAAGTCAAACATCTACCTGCACCCTGGCTTACCCAAACTATAAAGAACGCAATGGCAAAACGGGATAAAGCAAAGCGTAAGTATAAGAGATATCCTAGTGATGATAACTTTGAGGCATATAAGAAACTGCGCAATCGCTGCACAAGGATGTGTAGAAATGCTAAGAGGCGCCATATTCACGAATCCATCGAAAACTACAATCCTGCACAGGTTTGGAAGTTTTTAAAAACACTTGGGATTGGCAAATCTCCTAAAACCCATCCGGGTCATCTTGACTTCGATGCACTTAATTTGCATTTTTCTCATTCTCCTGTCACGTTAGATGACTCCACTAAAACTAACACTCTTTCGTATTTAAAAAATAAGCCAAAACCCATTTGCACTCTCTTTAGTTTCAAAACAGTATCCAAGAGTGACGTTAAGAGAGCAATCCTTTCAATTTCTTCAAAAGCTATCGGTGATGACAAAATATGTCATCATATGTTACATCTTATCCAAGAAGAATTGCTACATATTTTGGTTCATATCATTAACTACTCACTAGTCACAAGTGCATTTCCTGCAGCATGGAAAAAGGCACATGTTATTCCTCTTCCTAAATCCTCAAATCCTACCTCCTTCTCAGATTTTCGTCCCATATCCATCCTACCGATTCTCTCTAAAGTCCTTGAAACCCTTGTACACAACCAATTATCCTTGTACCTATCTGATAACAAACTTCTTAATAAATTTCAATCTGGCTTTCGCGCTGGTCACAGTACTGTCTCCGCTCTTTTAAAAGTAACTGATGACATACGGCTAGCAATGGACAATAAGGAACTTACTAAAGGGTGATTTTTTTGAGGTTAGGATTTTCATGCATTAGTATTTGACAGATCACGCGGGATTTCAGACATGGTGTCAAAGAGAAAGATGCTCAGTATGCTTTGACATTTCATCATGAATAGACTTACTAACGAGCAACGCTTGCAAATCATTGAATTTTATTACCAAAATCAGTGTTCGGTTCGAAATGTGTTTCGCGCTTTACGCCCGATTTATGGTCTACATAATCGACCAAGTGAGCAAACAATTAATGCGATTGTGACCAAGTTTCGCACTCAGTTTACTTTATTGGACATTAAACCAACCACACGAATGCGTACAGTGCGTACAGAAGAGAATATTGCGTCTGTTTCTGAGAGTGTTGCTGAAGACCGTGAAATGTCGATTCGTCGCCGTTCGCAGCAATTGGGTTTGTGTTATTCGACCACATGGAAGATTTTACGCAAAGATCTTGGTGTAAAACCGTATAAAATACAGCTCCTGCAAGAACTGAAGCCGAACGATCTGCCACAACGTCTAATTTTCAGTGAATGGGCCCTAGAAAAGTTGGCAGAAAATCCGCTTTTTTATCGACAAATTTTGTTCAGCGATGAGGCTCATTTCTGGTTGAATGGCTACGTAAATAAGCAAAATTGCCGCATTTGGAGTAAAGAGCAACCAGAAGCCGTTCAAGAACTGCCCTTGCATCCCGAAAAATACACTGTTTGGTGTGGTTTGTACGCTGGTGGAATCATTGGACCGTATTTTTTCAAAGATGCTGTTGGACGCAACGTTACGGTGAATGGCGATCGCTATCGTTCGATGCTAACAAACTTTTTGTTGCCAAAAATGGAAGAACTGAACTTTGTTGACATGTGGTTTCAACAAGATGGCGCTACATGCCACACAGCTCGCGATTCTATGGCCATTTTGAGGGAAAACTTCGGAGAACAATTCATCTCAAGAAATGGACCGGTAAGTTGGCCACCAAGATCATGCGATTTGACGCCTTTAGACTATTTTTTGTGGGGCTACGTCAAGTCTAAAGTCTACAGAAATAAGCCAGCAACTATTCCAGCTTTGGAAGAAATTCGGGCTATTCCGGCCGAAATGCTCGAAAAAGTTGCCAAAAATTGGACTTTCCGAATGGACCACCTAAGACGCAGCCGCGGTCAACATTTAAATGAAATTATCTTCAAAAAGTAAATGTCATGGACCAATCTAACGTTTCAAATAAAGAACCGATGAGATTTTGCAAATTTTATGCGTTTTTTTTTTTTAAAAAGTTCTCAAGCTCTTAAAAAATCACCCGTTATATTGACACTTTTAGACTTTAGCAGTGCCTTTAATTGCGTAGACTTCGATGTCCTTCTTGGTATTCTCGACTCTCTTAACGTATCTCCTCTGGTTACTGAATGGTTTGATACTTATCTGAGGGATCGCCTACAGTGCATACGCTCGGACGAGGTTACCTCGGAGTGGTGCCAACTAACTGCAGGTGTACCTCAAGGCGGCGTCCTTTCTCCACTTCTCTTCTCCGTATTCATTAATTCCATTTCTGATGTTCTCTCTTCTAGCTACCATCTTTATGCAGACGATTTGCAAATCTACCGCCATTTTAACATAGCTGAAATTAACTCTGCCATTTCTTTTATGAACCATGATCTAAATAACATTCATGATTGGGCTAAATCTTACGGTCTTTTAGTCAATCCAAAGAAATCTCAAGCCATTATCATTGGAACTAGATACATGACCAATTCCCTTAGTTCATTTAGTGTACCACAGATTTCTTTTAATAACATCCCGATTGTATACATGAAAACGGTGAAAAATCTAGGGGTTATCTTTGACTGCAATTTTTCTTGGTCATCGCACGTTACTGAGATTAGCCGACGTGTCTTTGCTGCTTTCCATTCGCTCAAACGCCTCCAGAAATTCCTCCCCTTCGTAACTAAAGTCACTCTCGCACAGTCTCTTCTTCTACCCCTAATCGATTACGCTGACGTTTGTTTTATAGACGCGAATGAAGAGCTCTTGGGTAAATTGGAAAGGTTGCAGAATCTGGGCATCAGATTCGTGTATGGCTTGCGCAAATACGACCACGTTTCATACTACCGCGCGGAACTTAAATGGCTCCCTATTCGGAAGCGCAGAAATCTCCATACGTTGTGTTGCCTTTTCAATGTCCTCAAGAGTTCAACAGCTCCGGATTATCTTCGTGAGCGCTTCAACTTCCTGTTTAGCAGAGATATCAATAAACCACTCAGGTCGCACACAGTCACACTCCTTAAAACGCCTTCTCACAATACCGGAGCTTTCGCAAATTCGTTCACTGTTAGAGCCATCAGGCTGTGGAATTCTCTTCCGTACACAATCCGAGATTGTCGCACTATCTCTTCTTTTAAAAAGAAACTAAAGGAATACTATTCAGCAAATCCTTAAGCTATCCTAAATATGTTTAATTATTTATTGCTGTATTATCAATTATCATGTATCGTTATGTCATGTTTATATATAGTCAGTTTATATTAGAGTTAGTTATATTAGTATGTATGTTAGATATATTTATATATATTTTATACACCTATGTAAGTATTTTAGTATGTAGCACGTACACATATGGTTACTTATTTATTTTTTAAAGCACTCCTATACTCATTCGGTTTGCTATAAAAAATCTCTTTGAGAGATAAGCTCGCCGCTGTACTCAAATTATTGTATCAAATATTTGTAATCTCCTTTTTTTGTGTACAATAAAGAATAAGAATAAGTCTACTCAAATTTAATTAATACCTATGTAAGGATAAAGTGTCAATTTCTCATTTAAAAGGTAACCTATATATTTATATATATTATCTAATAATGAAATTATGCTTTTTCCTTATACAGAATCATGATTGACGACTACAGGAAATGTCAATGGATCAATAGCTTAGAGAAGAATGAAATAATCAAACTATGGACCACATCAATACCGTTAATAAAATTTCTGCAAGATGTGGACAAACTTCTTAAGAAGGTGTATGAATTAACTGAAGAAAATGATGAATTTTATGAATTAATTCGCTTGTGGGACGATATAGCATGGAATATCGAATATGCAAACGGTATGACTGTGAATTACGAAGAATTTAGAAATGTTTTAATTTAACTGCCTACGAGTGTTTTCAAAATAAAATTTACAATGTGTAGATTTTATAAGCTATTGAACATTATTTTTTATGTTATTGGTGATTTTTTTTTGTTGTAATCACTTTTATATACGTGAAATGTATTAATTAATGTAAGGATTTGATGGTATAATTGAAAGAAATAATTTATAGAATGTAAACTATTGAATGAATTTTTTATTTCTTTTGTTATTTTTTAAATATGTATATTATAAATTTTAGGATTAAATAATAAACTTGTATAATTAAAGTCGTCAACCAGTTGTTTTCATTACTATCTTTTCCCTCATTCGGTATTGTTATCTCTCAACCTTGACCGAGTACAGTTTTACATTCAATGAACTCTACGTATTATTATCAAATAAAAAATAAAAAACATAGTACTTTTAAACAATATTATCTTTATTTATCCACTTTACAAATAATTTATTACCTTTTCGTTTTATCACTTTCTCCACGAGATATATATCTGGATACTTCACCTTTTGCAACTCTTGTTCATAAAACGCACCCAATATTAGTTTTTTATTCTGATCTTGTAGTAGATATGTGATTGGAGTTGTATTCTGTATATTTGTTATTTGAAATATATTAATAAATATATTATATTGTTAGATTATTTTGATAGCCGTTGGTAGATTCATTCATTCATTCGTTTATTCAGGCAGCCTGACGGCAGCGTTCGGACGAGAAGGACGTACGTTGTAGTGTGTGTCTAACCTAAATTGTAAAATCAGTATTAAAAACACTACAGTGGTTTGTATTACGCCGACCCGATCCTGAGGAGTTAATAATTTCAGAAGTGGTAAGAACGTTGGAGAAAACCTGCTGTCTCCACTCAAACCCACATTTTGAGTTATGTCTTCAACGGAAGCGTCGCACTATACGCCACCGTATCCTTGTAACACCAGACGATCTCGCAGTAAGAATCGTGATGATCAACCTATAAGAAAACAACGATCAACAACTGGTCCGCGTGATAGGCGCCGCCATCACAAGCGGGACACTTACCGCAGTAGATCCCGTCGACCATTTAATAATAAAGAGTCAACTAGGCGCCCGCAAAGACGAAAGTGCTTGTCCAAACGTCGTCGACACTTATCTACGAGTGAAAGTACAGACTGTAGTAGCAATGAAAAGATTTATGTCAAGACGAGAAAACGTTATCGTTCTCAAAGCACAACATCTCTTGAAAGTTCATTTTCATCTGAACTTTTTTCGGGAAGAGAATCGCGTTCAAGATTACGATTTAGCAAATATGCCAAGAGTAAGAAGAGACACCACTCGCAATCTACTCGGAGCTCTGACGCACTTATGACATTAGCTCACATGCTCAAAAGGTCCGATCACCACTTTCAAGGCGCCCATAACGTCATGCCAGAGTTTAATCCGGATGCCAATGAACAATCAGCTGAAAACTGGATACGCAAAGTAAATGAAACTGCCAAGATCTATCGCTGGAGTGAAAAGCAAATTATCTTTTATGCTCTTCTTAAACTAGCTGGTCAGGCCAAAAAATGGTATCAAGGAAGGAGCACAGTTAATTTAAGTTGGCGAGAATGGCAGAAGAAGATTATAAAGAGCTTTCCCTGATGACCGTAATTACGCTGACCGGTTATCTGAGATGCTGGATAGAAGGAGTAGACGGGGAGAAACCTTAGAGGATTATTATCATGATAAGGCTAGACTTGTAAAAATGTGCGGTATAACAGGTCGTAATGCAGTTGATTGTATCATCAATGGGATTTTTGATCACAATATACGTTTAAATGCCCAAGGCTCTAGCTTTAAGAGGCCCTCTCAATTATTGAAATACTTACGTCGTATTTCAAAGAGAAACATCCCAGGCATAGGCAAATTTAATCAGATAAACAGAAACGAACCCAGTACATCAAAAAACGGTGACACGATACCTAATACGGGAGCACATAGATCAGGCAACAAACCTCGAGACCGTGGCAGATTTGTTCAGTGCTTCAACTGTTTGGAGAACGGTCATACATCACGCACGTGCGCAAAGCCGACGAAACGATGTGACAAGTGTTCTCGTCTTGGTCATGACAGTGAAAAATGTGACGTGATAAACAGTTTTCGTGAGAAAAGTAACACCAATAATAGAGACAATAATACAGTTAATAACAGAACCGAACCAAAAAAAAAAAGTCCTTAAAATCTTATCAGGAGATCAAACCAATGGTAAGTATTTTAAATCTATAACTATAAACAACACCAAACGTTCTGCGTATATCGATTTTGGTAGTCAATGCACACTTATTCGCCAAAGTGTAGCAAATGAGTCTAGTCTACCTCTATTTAAATCAGGGCTCCCCGTAATCAAAGGTTTCGC
The DNA here is from genome assembly GCA_910592155.1 of Ypsolopha scabrella. Classification (NCBI taxonomy): domain Eukaryota; kingdom Metazoa; phylum Arthropoda; class Insecta; order Lepidoptera; family Ypsolophidae; genus Ypsolopha; species Ypsolopha scabrella. The sequence goes on along the minus strand of OU342981.1, from coordinate 9,069,879 downwards.
CTTAGGTAGTGTTGTACCATTAGGGAAGACAGTTGTGAGTGTTATGGTTGACGCGGTTGAAGCAGAAATCGAAGCTTATATAGTAGAAGACCACCTATTGGATACAGACGCGCTGATTGGACAGTCTTTGACAGAACTACCAGGGGTAGTGGTACACAAAACTAGCTCAAACCTAATGCTTTATTACGATCACACGGAGGCGGAAAGAATAAATCTTTACTTAGCTCATGATGTATCATTCGGTATGGGTTTAAACAGTGTAGAGGTTTATTCAAATACAGACTATACAGGGCCACTACTTATACCTGGAATTACGTGTACGAAACCTGGGAATGAATATGTTATATTGCAAGGCGTATATCAGCTCCACAATGGTAAGGGTCAAGTCTTGCTTGTAAACATATCGAATAAAACTATATGTATGGAAAATAAAAAATTGATTTCACGCGCCGTAAAGCTTCCTAAAAATGGAGCCTTTTTACCGAATATTGAAACAATTGACATCAATAATATAAATCTAGGAAATAATACAGTCACACCTGAGCCAAAAACCAAAATTCCAATTACAATGAATATGTTAAATGTTGGACCTAAAATAACAGATTCTGATAGAAACAAGCTGTTACAATTGGTAAATAATTTTAGAGACTGTTTTGCTCTCGAAACTTCCGAACTTGGATTCACAAACATAACTGAGATGAAAATTCACTTGAATGATACCTCACCAGTTACTTATAAACCTTATAGGCTGCCATTTAGCGAACGGGCAAAGGTCAGAGAAATAATTGGTGAATTAATGGCAAATGATATCATACGAGAATCTCAGTCAGCATATGCAAGTCCGATTGTTTTGGTGCGCAAAAAGAACGGTGATTACAGATTGTGCGTTGACTATCGGGCTTTAAACAAAAAGACAGTTAAAGATAGTTATCCCATGCCTTTGATTGAGGATCAACTCGATAGACATACACCCAAATACTCGAAAGCCAGTTAAATATTTGAGACCATTTCAAACATTTAAGACCTTGTTAACATATTCTTAGTCGTCAGTCAAACTCCCACTCAAAAGTTAACAGGCCTTTAAAATAACATGGATTCAAGTGCTAAATAGTATTCTTGAACGCTATTTATCGTTTGACAGACCTTTAAATGCGGTAACAGACTGTTATTATTGAGATTGGTCTCGACTTCTTTTAAAAGTGTATCTTCACAAAATGTCTCTTTCTTCGTTGTCTTCGCTTTCCGATGAAGATACTCATCCCAGACGCAGACGGAGAAATGAGGAGAAACTTAACGCCTTTGAAAAATACGATGATGTGGAGTTTCGGATGCGGTTTCGTCTTACTAAAGAAACGGTGCTACATCTGGTGGATTTGATCGGAGAAAAGATAAAACCTGCTACCAAACGAAGTAGAGCAATAGAACCTCTTGACCAGATCCTCATTGCCCTCAGATTTTTTTCTACTGGCACGTACCAGAGAGTCATTGGGGATATTTTTCATATTGAGCAGCCGACAGTTCACCGCATTGTGCATAGAGTTGCAGCTGAACTGGCAAAGTTGAGATCCAAGTATATAAATATGCCAAATGTCCAGGAGCAGCTCCAGGTTGCAAATGAATTCTATGCGATTGCTGGTTTCCCAAGAGTGACAGGTGCTGTGGATTGCTCTCATGTGAAAATTACATCCCCAGGTGTGTATCTATTTTCCCAAAAACTATCTTTTACTAGCCAAGATATCAAATCATGAATTATTTCTTTCAGGAGGTGCTCAAGCAGAAACCTTTCGTAACAGAAAAGGCTTTTTTTCTTTGAATGTGCACATGGTCTGTGATGCAAAATTAATAATTCGTCATGTAATAGCAAGATGGCCAGGTTCTGTACATGACAGTACAATATTCAATGATTCCCCACTGTGTGCCCAAATGGAACGTGGAGATTTTGGCAATATGTTTCTGCTTGGAGACAGTGGTTACCCTTGCAGGAGCTATTTGCTAACACCTATTCTTAACCCTACTACTGCAGCCCAAGAGGCTTACAACCGTGCACAGATTAGTACTAGGAATCCTGTGGAAAGGCTATTTGGGGTCCTGAAGAGAAGATTTCCTTGTCTTCATTTTGGTCTCGGCCTTAAAGTGCAAAATGTACCACCAATCATTGTTGCATGTGCAGTGTTACATAACATTGCAATAATGAGTAACGAAAATGTAATGGGTTTCGAAGAAGAACCATATATTGAAGACATGGAAGAAGTCATTGGGCAACATGAGGTATTGCCAAACCAAATTCCGAATGAAAATTTTAGTGTGCGGACATCTATAATTAATACCCATTTTTCAAATTCCAATTAATTCAATAGTTATAAGTGAAAATAAAAGAAGTACTGTGAAATAACTGAATTTTTATTATTTTATACACTTACTAAATAATGTCAGGAATTAATCTATACCCGGCTTCACTTCCGCATTTTCTTTAATTTAAATTTGAGGATTTGCATTTCTAGTTTGTGTTTTTCTATTTCCATTTTATTTTTATTTAATATCATTTTATTTTTATTTATTAAATACTTCTTTTCCAATTGTGCATTAAAAAGTTTTGTCTTAAAATACATTTCTTTTGTATTTGTTTTCTTCGCTTTTTTGCTGGAAGTAGATGGCTCCAATAATTGTGCAACTTCATTTGTCTCGATGACTGTAATTTCAGCTGAAATAATAAAAAGAAGTTAATAAAATTAAAACGAAATGTAGTAAATCAACCAATCAATCAAAGCCATTTTATCTGGCTTCCTATAATGTGTCTCCGTACATTAGTTCCTCCAATATCTAGTTTTAAGTGAATAGACTCGCTGGAAGTTTAAAGTTAAAATTTGGTTAACTTGAGTTCTCAATAAAATATCTAAATACAAAGAACATTACAAGTACACAATATACCTAGTCGGTGCTTAAATTCTGTCACAAACAAAATTGGCTATAAAATGAAAACTAGTCATTATATTAAAAAAAAAGTTTTTTTTTCAAAAAAGGTAATTTAATTAGCTTACATTAAACACAAAATTTATTCAAAATGATTGCCACCATTTTTCACACGAGCCTTCAATCTTCGCGGCCAATCATCAATAGCAGCACGGACCATATTCATGTCGATATCGGCCACTGCTTTAATCAATGATGACTTTAGGCTGCTCAAATTTTTGTGAGGTTTAGAACAGACCTTCTCCTCCAATTCCTGCCAAATTTTGTAATGCAGTGGATTGAGGTCAGGGCTAATCTTGATGCCTTATTAGCTCGATATTCTGGCGCTCGAACCACTCCTGAGTTGTTTTGGCCTTATGAGCAGGTGCGGAGTCCTGTTGAAACACAAATGGCCGTCCTCCAAAGAGTGTCTGGGGCAGATCTTTTACTATGCGATCTAAAACCGTGTCTTGGTACACTTTTGCACTGGTTTTGACACCTTTTTCACAAAAATGCACTTCAGTAGGGCCATAGTAGGACACTCCCAACCAAATCATGACTGATGATGGATGATGGCCGTGCTGCACTCTAAGAATGGCATTTCCAGCGGCCGCAGAGCTAGTAGCGTACGCCCTGTCATTTTGTTTGTTGTACTTCTCTTCGATATTAAAAATTTTCTCGTCTGTAAACAGGATATCGCGGTGTCTGTTTCTTGCGTACCACGTTAGCAAAACTTTGCATTTTTTGGCTCTCATAGCTATCAGACGCACGTTCAGAAGATGTCCACTCTTTTTTCGGTAAGCTCATAGTCCCAGGTCTTCAGTGAGTACTTTTTTTACGGTACTTCTGGTTAATCCATCTCCAAAGCCATCAGTTTCTGCTTGCGGACGGGATTTCTTGCAATACGCGCCTTGATTGCTTTGATGACCCCTGGAGTCCTAACGAAACGAGGTCTGCCAGTTCTTTTCTCGTCATCGACACTAGAGGTTTCATTGTACCTCTTGATGGTACGGTACACGAACCTCTTCGTGATTTTTAATTTTTGAAGCAAGTTGAATATCGTCTTCGGTGGATGGCCGCATCGATGCAATGCAATTACTGCTACTCGGTCCTCTTTGCGAGTCCACTCCATCGTAAAAAATGAATGAATGTAATTGTGATTTGGCAAATTATTTATCAAAAAATATCTGAAAATCGAACACCATTTCATTTTTTTTTCTAGGTGTTCTATTTTTAAAATAAATGGCCAGTGACAGTATTTAAGAACCGACTAGGTATGTATATACAGAGAAAAATAAACATTAATACAACCGTAATATGTTACCTACATTAAATATTGAATATTATTAAAACACTAGTACCTACACAACACACTACCTATGTTACTTTTATAGTTTTATATTATTTAATCTAATAAACTTATATAAAGTGTATACAAAAGGACTATACAAAAGTCAGCAGAAAGCTGAAGTTAGCGGGATGGGGGATTTGTGGAGGGAGAACATCATATAAAGAAGTAGCAGTAGTAGTTGCATAGTCAAGTTGCATACTTGTTTATTTTAAATAAAATGATTGTTGTCCTGTTTTTTTCAGATGTGTCTCTGTGACAGACATGATGTATATAAAGTCAAACTAAATATAATGTTTTCTTTTTGAAAAAGGTTGTCTTCAGATCTTTAAAATGTTATTAGAACATATAAACTACATCTAAGTGATAGTTGGACCTAAAATACATCAGCAAAGCTCTTACCATCTACAATGTCTGGTGTTGGTTCAGCCTCTATTTCAATATCATCATTGATCTGTTCCTGTTCAGCCTCTATAACAATTTGAAGAATCAATAGAAGTCTACACCAAGAGGTTACACACCTATTAATGTAGACATTTACCATTGAAGTGTTGAGCAATTGGAGTATCTTCAACATTGTCTTCACCTGTAACAAAATTTGTCTTGATGAAAAATTATAGCAGGTTATCAAATAACACATTAAATTATGATAAAATTGCTATTAATTGAAATCACAGATACACTGATAATATGGAAGCATAAAAAGTAATAGTTAGTAAGTAGTTTCCATACCAATCAAAAACAGCTGATTATAGTAGTTAGCATTATGCTACATAGGTGGTAGAGCTGATGCCGCGCTCAACTGTGGAGGTACCACCATCTTACTCGCATATCCTCCCGAAGTTATTTGGGGGAGGGTAAGAGAACAGCTTTCGGGCAAACCCAGGCGGCCCACCATCGCCTGGGACCGATGGATGGCAGTATAACCGCGCTCACCAACCCGCCTGCCCAGCGTGTTTGAGTATGGGCATTTCTTCCAGGGGGACCGCCAAGAGTGGCGAAATCCTGGAAAGGCCTATGGTCCAGCAGTGGACGAAACAGGCTGATGGAAGATGGAGTGGATTACGCTAAAATTTTATAGCACTGGTTTACTTGGCGGGTCCACAAACACAAACTGCTCCAAACTACCATAAAACATCATACTGCTGAAGTCATGACAATCAATACCAACACTCACCAAAGTATGATGCAGCATCATCATAAGGGTTCTCTAATGGTTTCACTTGCTTGGCTATTAAAGCTAGTATTTTCTGGTCAGAATCCTTTAGAATACTTGTGTAACCGCCTCCACCAGTACGTATGATCTCCTTCTGAAAAAACAAAAAAGTTAAATCTGTCTTGTTATAGAAATTTGCATAAAAACCTAGGAACTTACAAACCTTGTCATCGGATGCTTTCTTTTTTAATTCTAATATTTCGTCTTTTTTATTTTCTTTGTCCAAAAATCTCTTCCTCTGTAAATAAAAATGAGTTAAGTAAAGAGAAAATCTATGGTGTTCAGTTTTTCATATGTAGGAACCTAGCTAAAAAAATATTACCGACTATAAGAAAACAACACAAAACTCACGTTTTCTATCGCAACATTCTTCTTGGTTCTTTGCTTTTGGTTTTCGTACCATTGACGAAGCTGGAACCATGTCCTTTGCCCACTCACGGCAACAGCATTAAATTTCTCAGAAATTATCTACCAGGTCTTCCTCTTTCGTGAAATCATAATTTGCATTTGTTTCCTTATTTTCTATGATGCTGATATACCTATAAATTTAAAATGTACTCGTAATAATAATATGTACAAGCAGTAAACAACAGATGCAGAACTTGAGGTAGGTTGTATACACTTACTTCTTTACTATCTCGGTAATAATTTCTTTCTCGTATTCTGTATAATTACATCCTCTATTTTTCGTCTTCTTTTCCATCTTAATTTTATTTTCTATGGTCAGTTTTATGGGATCAGTAAGGTTAGGATATTTTTTTTTACCACAGTCATAAAACAAACACTGCGTTTTTTGACATTAAGGCGTTTCGTTTTACCTACGTCACTACAGATATATTTGTTTTGTTTGAGTGACGGGTGTATTAGTTTATGTTAAACTAAACGTTGTCGTCCCAAAATATTAATTTGTAATTGAAAACAGACTTTTCATTGTAATGTTGCCAGACATCATTTATTTAACAGATGTTCAGCTAATAGGCTTCTTAAAGACGTAATCGATGTTCGAGAATTCCAGTTAAATTTAATGTCATCTCAACAGTAACTCGCCTTTAACAAACTGTAAAATTTAACTGGCTTTCGAGTATTCGGGTGTTAGCGAAAAATCATTGTTCACAAGCTTGGACTTGGCATCGGGGTATCATCAGATTTCTGTGGCTGAGGACTCGAGGCACATCACAGGGTTTGTAACTCCTGATGGCCATTATGTATACCCGAATGCCTTTTGGTTTAGTAAATGCTCCCGCAGTCTTTCAGAGCATGATCAATAAAGCCCTTGGAACAAAAAGATTCGATCTGGCTATACCTTATTTAGATGACTTGCTCTGCACTGCTAGTACTGCCAATGAAATGCTCAATAAGCTGGAGGAAATTTTAGTATTACTAAAACAAGCTAATCTCACTTTGAACCTGAATAAATGCCAGTTCTTTCAGTCAGAAATTGATTATTTAGGGTTTGAAATATCAGAGGAAGGTCTCAAGCCGGGAAGTAAAAAAATACAGGCTGTATCTGAATTTCCTCGACCTACTACTGTCCATCAAGTTTGGCAATTCATCGGACTTGCCAGTTATTTTAGGCGCTTCGTCTTTAACTTTGCGTCTATTGCTAGACCATTAACGAAACTAACCAAAGTAGATACTATTTGGACATGGAAAGAAGAGCAGGAGGCAGCTTTTCAAGATATCAAATCAAAGCTCATATCTAGGCCTGTTTTAGCTTTATATAACCCTGGCTATATTACTGAAGTCCACTGTGACGCCAGCAAAGTAGGCTTAGGTGGAATACTTTTACAAAAGCCTAATAACGAGACCCCTTTACGTCCAGTGGCTTACTTCAGTCGACAAACCACTAAAGAAGAAGAATTCTGGCACTCATTTGAATTTGAGACATTGGCTGTAGTACTTTCGCTGAAGAAGTTCAGAGTATATCTGGTAGGCATTGAATTTAAAGTTATTACTGACTGCAGTGCCTTGAGAACGACCTTGACAAAGCGGGATTTGTTGCCAAAAGTTGCTAGATGGTGGCTTATGCTCCAAGAAATTAATTTCTTGATTGAGTACCGCCCGGGACATAGCATGCAACACGTAGATGCGCTGAGTCGTAATCCAATTCTTTCACCAGAACCAGAAGAACTGGAAGTTTTGCATATCACGACTAATAACTGGCTTCATACAGTGCAAATGACAGATCCTCATTTAAAAACGGTAAAACATATCCTGCAGACAAAAGAAAATGATATTAAGGATATTGTTCGGTTTAAAAGCGTTCGGAACGCGCAGGTATGTGTCAGATTCTATTTTATTGAGATGGCAACACGGGTTGTAAAAAAGTGAAATGTCAAAGTTGTTTTTTCCGGTTTACGGTCACATCTTGCTCTCAAGGAGATGCGTGTAAAAAATGGATTCAACCAGTGTTGAAGTAATTATTATGTATTTCAAGGAAATAAACAGTGGAAAAGTGGTAAAATAACCCAATTAATGAGCATTAATTGCGAGCCCTATTGTGTGTCCGAACAGTCTCGGGAATCGGTCGCCGGTGGAAAGTGATGTGTTTGGATTTTCATTAGCACGATTCACGGAAATCGTGGTAGAGGTCTGGGTCGAGCTAGCTCGGGGTTAGATATTGGTGTTTAGGTTAACTCCCAAAAGCTGCTGGATGAGCCAGTAGTTTGTCGAAGACCTGTGACGCGCCAGACCGACGAGAGGAGAACGCTGTCTGCCCAGACACCAAGATTGAGTCTGGTGGTCTGTATCTAGCGCAGAAGTTCAAGAAGTAAGGCTGCATCCGAATGTGAGTCTTTGAACCATTTACCCTTCAGAAAGGAATTTTAGTATATAAGAACCCCCTTTGTATGGGAAGCCCCTTTCTGACAGGTTTTAACCTCCTTATAATATTCAAATGGGTCCAGCACGCGAGGTTTAAACCATATCTGTGGAGAGGGGGGCTTTTCACATACATTTGCTGGTAGCATAGCGCGGTTAAGTTGTTTAATATCGGATATTAAACAACCCCGGACCAAGATATATTCTGTTTATATAAGCCGAACCGATATAGTAGCTCCGTTGGCCTAAGATAATTTGTGAATTATACTTTGTTTTAGGTAGGTAGTTTGGAACCTTGTAACCTAAAGCGAGATCAAATAGAATATTTTGTTATTTCTTATACTACAGTACTCGGACTGTGTATATGAATAGGTTTATGTAAGCTGGAAGGATATTTACACAGCTCCTTTAGCTTTAGGTATTGTATTATATGTTGTATTGTGGATAAACATATAACTTTATAAGTGCGGTTAAGTCTAGTGAACCCGGCGACAAAACTATAATAGTTTGTAAATTCATACAGCATAACCATTGCTAGCAAGCGAAGCTGCTTAATTATTAGTTATATAGTTGTTGAAAGCCTCGGCTTATATAAATTACAAAGTACATAGCAGGGCTAATGTGTAATGTGTAGTTTTTGGTTAGTGAATCATATTAACTAAGCGAGCGCTTAGGTATAATATTATAACAACGTACATAGGTTATGTTACAACTTGGAATTGTTAAATTTGTTTGTTTTGGAGTATGTTTAGTCTTTAACAAGTGTTTAATGTGATTACATACTTTCAGAAGCCAATTACCTTTGGATATACTGTTAGTTAGTGCTACAGTTTGGTTTATATTGTTTATTTTGAATGAAAACTTCTTGACACTTGCGATTGAGGCTTGGACATAGTTGTTTGTCAAAAGTGTAGCATAAATGTAACTAACTGGTTTATGTTGTATGGATTATATATATATAGCAGCAGAAACGGTCTGTCTGTCTGTTCATAAAGTTACGATATTGTGTTTATTTGAAAATGTTTGAGTGATATATAGCAACAGAAAAGGTCTGTCTGTTTGTTCATAAAGTTATGATATTGTGTTTGTTTGTACACATTTGAGTATTAAAAATTGGTTTTGGTTGAACTCGCATAATTGAACAACAGGGTTGTATTGTGTTTTAATGTACTGAAATTAACATACTGACTAGAGTCTAGTATATTTGGGTCTACAATATTATTGTATATGGGGACGTTTGTGATTCGTGCCAGAGTTAGTTCGGTTTTTAATTGTTGGTATTTTCTTTGATTTCCCGGTCTACAATGTCGAGGACTTCTCCGAGGAACATCTTGGCCAGCCAGCTGCGCTGGTTTGTCAGCGTTCAAGGCTTGTTGGCTTGAGCTGATCGGGGCGATGCAGTCCTGGAGCGGTACTCACAGATGGAGCATCGCCTCGAGAAAGCTGAGCAGGCGCTCATCGAGCTGTTGGACCAGGAGCTGCCACCGGAGGTAATGGCTAGCCCTAATAATGACATGGATCAAATTATGGATATTTATAATGAGGTCACACAGGTCGCATGTCAGATTAAAAAGCGACAGTCAGGTGTTTCGAGCACACCTGATGTAAGACATGCAGCGCAAGGTACATCGTTGCACAGTAGGCTCCCTACTTTGGAGTTAGGACATTTTGACGGTACCATGGAACTATGGGTGGCATATAAGAATATGTTCACCTCGTTGGTTGACAGTAGGCAGGATTTAACCAACGCACAAAAGATGGCATATTTGATGTCCACTTTAGAAAGTGAGGCAAAGAGCTTAGTGCAACATTTAAGAGTAGAGGACGATTCTTATAGCATAGCGTGGGAACTATTAAATAATAGATATCAGAATGTCCGTCTGTTGGCCGATGCTCATACGAGCCAATTGTTAAGTTTGCCTAGGGTAGGTAATAAGGCTCAAATTCGAACGCAGTTACTGACCCCGGTTACAGTAGCCTGTAACGCGTTAAAAATGTTAGGTTTGCCCGTGGATGAGTGGTCGTTCTTGTTGGTACACATTATTTTGGGTAAGTTACCGTCTGATACTCGTTCACGTTTCGAACGTGAGACCGCGGAAAGGGAGGACAAGGCTCTTCCTACTTTCGCTGATTTGATGAAGTTTTTAGAATTTGAGGCTAGGGCCGTGGAATCTTCATCGACTTCGGAGGTGGCGCCACCTGCCGGAAGTTTCAGGGAACCCGCCGGTAATTCGGGGCGAGGGGGGCCACAGGGAGTGCAACCGCTTCGGGGACGCGTTGCTGCACGTCTGGCTGCACTGGCCGCTGTGGCTGAGAGCCCAAAATGCCACCAGTGTGGACGCCCAGGACACGCGTTATCGCAGTGCCATGATTTTGCTGCATTACCGGTAGTGGACAGACGGCGATTGGCTAAAATTAATAGACTGTGCTATTTTTGTTTAGAGGACCACTTAGCGCGCGAGTGCTCCAGACAGCGAATGTGTAGAGAATGTGGCCGGCCACATAATGATTTAATTTGTGCGAACAGGTCTGGAGCCTACGGTCACGCCACGAGCGGGGGAGCCGCGGCGCAGTCCACCTATCAGTCACGTCCGTCGAGTGGCCCCTCTCAAGGACGAGGAGCGCACCCGTCAGAGAGTGGAGAGAGCCCTCGCGTGAGTCGTGCTCAGTTTGATAGTGGTGTGAATCGTGCGCCTGCGGTACGAGGCTATATTGCGGACCCGGGTGGGGGACCCCTCATGGGGGGGGGTTCAACGGGTCAGGGCCGCACTCAGGATATTAGGAGTGGACCCCATGCTTCCGCGACAGCGGGCCCGAGTAGGGACCCCCCGAGGGGGGGGGGGGGCTCCACGGGCGGGGGCCCCACTCAAGGTTGTATGAGTGGACCCCAGTTTGCCGAACCAGTGCCTGCGCCCACTGTAGGACAGTATAGCAGGGCGGAGCCACAGCGATACTCTCCGCCGATACACGAGTATCCGCGGTTAGAGTATCACCCGCCTTATTCGAGATATGGTGGGGCGGCGGGTTGCGCGCCGCCTCGGATGGCATTGTGTATGCGCTCACCATATGTAGGGCAATGGATGCACCCTGGATTGGAGGGGCCGGGCCCCCAATAATTTGTCTGCCCCTGTACCGGCGCGGAGCCGAGGACAGTTCTTCGGCCCACCATATTAGTTAGTAGTTGGGGCCCCCCGGGGGGAGATTCAGTTAGAGTAGGGACCGCTGTTGAATTTCGGGACGTGTATGCATGATCGGATAGTCAGGTTGCGCGAGCATGGCTACGCGCATCCCCGCGTACTTTAGAGATTTTTGTAGGAAACCGGGTTTCACAAATTCAGAATATAGTTATTCATATTAAATTGGAGGCACGTCCCAGGTGAATGTAATCCTGCAGAGTGCGCATCTGGAGGCTGCACAGCGCCGGAGTTGGTGTCGCATCATTTATGGTGGGGGCCGGAGTGGCTTAAAGAAACAGGTTTCTTGGCCTGTCCAGCAGTTGGATAGGACACCCCAGATTTTACCCGGGTTGCGTGTGCATGCTCTAGTTCTAGGGACCAAACTAGTTCCTGATTGGACGCCGTGAGTTGGGTCACCGTGCGTTGAGACGCTGGGGCGTCGCGACGGTGGCATCGGCACGGTGTGCGTCGGGTCGGAGCACGCAAGTCGCCATCCTTTGTTGTTACCCAAGGAGGGCCTTTGATGAGGCGTTTGCTGTCCGACCGACATGTTCATAACTCACACACGGGATGAAGCGCGTTATTGGCGATTTTACAGCGAGAGTTTTGGATTTTGTCTACTCGCCGGGTAATTCGCAATGTTCTCTTCTCCTGTGTTTCTTGTTACAGGCTGCGAGCCTTGTTGATGCAGCCGCAGATAGGAGATCTGCCAGCTGATGGGATCACACAGTCGAGACTCTTTGATGGAGTGGCTACGGACGTGGGGGGACCGTTCCTCGTCCGGACGTCTAGCCTTCGCAACGCTCGGACTGTTAAGGCGTACCTGTGAGTATTCGTGTGTCTGTCCACCAAGGCCGTCCACTTGGGATTAGAGTCCTCGTTGTCCGCGGAGGCCTTCGTCATTGCATTAGACCGATTAGTATCGCGTAGAGGTTTGCTTTTTTAATTGGTTCAGACAACGGCACGAATTACGAGGGTACCGCAAATTACTTGAAAAGATGTATACATTTTGGAAGATAATTGTATTTAGTTAAGTCATGGTTATTATGTGAAATCGGCCAAGACCCACCTCCGCCGCGTCATCGGGGATGTAATCTTATTGAAAGATGCGAATTTGGAATTCTTTGTATTGGCGACGTGGTCGCATTATTAAGTTGATAATTGGCGGGGATGAGACTCCTCGCGCCGCTGAGGTGATTGGTCGAAGGTTTGATTATGTGACGAGCCTTGGCGACTCTCTCCCGGCTCCCGGTTGAGTAAGCTAGCGGTCTGATAAGGATAACAGCCCGGAGCGGGGGATTGTTCGGTTTAAAAGCGTTCGGAACGCGCAGGTATGTGTCAGATTCTATTTTATTGAGATGGCAACACGGGTTGTAAAAAAGTGAAATGTCAAAGTTGTTTTTTCCGGTTTACGGTCACATCTTGCTCTCAAGGAGATGCGTGTAAAAAATGGATTCAACCAGTGTTGAAGTAATTATTATGTATTTCAAGGAAATAAACAGTGGAAAAGTGGTAAAATAACCCAATTAATGAGCATTAATTGCGAGCCCTATTGTGTGTCCGAACAGTCTCGGGAATCGGTCGCCGGTGGAAAGTGATGTGTTTGGATTTTCATTAGCACGATTCACGGAAATCGTGGTAGAGGTCTGGGTCGAGCTAGCTCGGGGTTAGATATTGGTGTTTAGGTAAACTCCCAAAAGCTGCTGGATGAGCCAGTAGTTTGTCGAAGACCTGTGACGCGCCAGACCGACGAGAGGAGAACGCTGTCTGCCCAGACACCAAGATTGAGTCTGGTGGTCTGTATCCAGCGCAGAAGTTCAAGAAGTAAGGCTGCATCCGAATGTGAGTCTTTGAACCATTTACCCTTCAGAAAGGAATTTTAGTATATAAGAACCCCCTTTGTATGGGAAGCCCCTTTCTGACAGGTTTTAACCTCCTTATAATATTCAAATGGGTCCAGCACGCGAGGTTTAAACCATATCTGTGGAGAGGGGGGCTTTTCACATACAGATATAATAAATAAATATAGTATTAAAGATGATAAGATTTATAGAAAAGTGGGCAGTAAATTGAAGTTGTACCAAATTCAGCACGATGGAGGATTTGTCAAATGAACCATGATGAATTGGGTCACTTCTCTGTTGAGAAGACCTTGGAGAAAATAGCAGCTGACTACTGGTTCCCTAAAATGAACCGCTTTATTAAGAAATATGTCAAGGCATGCATTAACTGTGCTTTTAACAAGGAACTCGCAGGAAGAAAAAGTGGATTATTACACCCTATTCCAAAGATCAGTGCTATTTTTAATACTGTCCATTTGGATCACCTGGGTCCATTTATAAAAAGTAAGCGGGGAAACAGCTACATTCTTGGTGTCGTAGATGCATTCAGTAAGTTTATCTTTATCAAGGGTGTGAGAAATACTAAATCGAAAACGACCATCAAAGTTTTGGAAGAAATATTTGCTGTGTTTGGTCACCCAAAGATCATTATATCGGATCAGGGTACCAGCTTTAAGTCTAGCGAGTTTAAACAATCTGTCAGCTCTATTGGTACCAAGCACGTGTGTAACGCAGTGGCAACACCTCGGGCTAATGGACAAATAGAGCGGTACAATCGAACCATTTTGAACTCGCTAGCAGCAATGAATCATGGACTGGATGAAAAAGATTGGGACCTGTCTTTAGGTAAATTGCAGTGGAGTCTTAACAATACCGTGAATAAGGGTACGGGAAAGTCCCCGGCCGAAATTGTTTTTGGCCAAAGGACAATTGGGCATTCGGAGGGAATTATCAAAGGTGCCTTGGAACAAACCCAACAAATGACAGACAAGGAAAGAGAAGAACTCAGACATTTGGTACAAGATAATATAGAAGAAAAACAAGCCAAAATGAAAAATGCCTTTGATAAAAACAGAGCGCCCACAAAACTATTTCGGGAAGGTGATCTTGTGATGATACCTAACCACAACCCCGCCAAAGGGAAAAGCAAAAAGCTAGCACCTAAATTTCGCGGTCCTTTTAAGGTTACATGCGTTTTAGATAATGACAGATATGAAGTAGCGAGTATTCATGGTCACTCAAATCATAAATACACAAATATTTTCCCTGCAGATCACTGAAAGCCTTGGATCACAATGCATACCCCTAGTGGTGGTAGTGACATTGGTTCAATTAGCGATGAATCCTCTTCAGAATGATTGATCTTTAAATGGATAAATATATACATTTGTTATCATATTATATTATATTTACATATATGATCTGAGCCGAAATAAATTAAACACATATTAAAATCCTACTTTCCTATCCTCACATTTACAGCATAGATGCCTGTTTGCTGAGACTGAAGTCAGACCATAAGCCATCGTTGTTATACCGTCCCCCGTGCGGACGACACAATGCCAGCTGAGAAAGAGAACTTCAGCCAATGGGCTCTATGTGAGATGGAAATCCCCAAGAGTGGCCACAAAAATCTTTACATAAAAAAAAAAAAAGAAAAAAAAAATAGAAATATTGGAATTAAATAGCGAATGCTTAAGAAGCTTCTAGTGCTCATATAGTAGGTACTGCACATATAGATACATGTGCTAAGTCAAGTGTTGCTTCGTACCAAATGTTCGTTCGCCTACAGAAGTATGGGTACCCATTCAAGAGGGAAGTCGTGTACATTACACTCGCTGATGGAATCGCAAAGAGGCAGACTGTACTTACCGTAAAGGCTCCTGTAATAATTTTCAACAGAGTTGTACCGACATCCTTCGTTGTTTTTCCTGAAGCCAAGGAAAACAAAACTTTACTCGGAGTTGGGTTTATTCAAGATGCCATGATGTTGTTGGATCTACCACAGTTAGCCTGCACCTTTCTGGACGAGCCAGGAAAGGTATATGAGCTATTAGAGGAAAAAATTGAAACATCTACATCAATTGCAAACCTCGTATCTGAAACCACATTACCAGATATGATTTCTCCCTTGAGTAACACCCCAGAATCGATCAAGTCTCCTGACCTGCCAGTATCTAGTTGTAACAAAGACGTTGATTTGGATCGGCCATATGGACCTCTAATACCGATAGATGTGCCCAATCCAGGAAGCCAAAGATATGGACCTGCGAACCAAAAGGAAGCGCCCAAGTCTTTTCATGATCGCCGTTTTCCACCAGAAGCATCCACGCCGCCAAAGGATCTTCGGTATGAAACAAACCAAGCATCCACCCCTCCAATGGATCTTGAATATGGACCGCAAGAAGCGTCCACGCCCCCAAAGAGGGCTAGAAGCACAATCTTTGACGGATATTCTCCAATAATGGATGCACTGTACAACGATGCAAAGAAAAGTCTAGACGAGATTGAGGTTAATCTATCGCCTCGAGCTGCAGCCCTGTTTCCAGCAAGCACAGAAATCTCATCTGTTGACCTATGCAGTTCCTTGAGTAATGATGAGAATAGAAGACTAGAACTGCTGCTGCAAAAAACCTACAAATCTTTACTTCTAATGGTAAACCGACAACACAAGCAGAACACCAAATTAACACTGGAAATCACAAACCAGTATCAGTTCCCCCTTATCGCATGTCTCCTGCGAAAACACGAGAGTTGAAGAAAGAAATCGAAGACATGTTGACGCTAAGCATAATTGAGCCTTGTGTATCTCCCTGGTCTGCCCCTGTAGTGATGGTCCCAAAAAAAGATGGAGGGATTCGAGTTTGTGTGGACTATCGTCAATTAAATGCCATAACAACTCCGGATATGTATCCTTTGCCAAGGATGGACGATCTTCTTAACAATGCAAAGCCTACCCCATTTATGACAACCATAGATCTCCGCGCTGGTTACTGGCAGATTAAGGTGCAAGATGAAGACCAAATCAAGACAGCTTTCGTCACCCCGTTCGGCATGTATAAGTTCTTGCGCATGCCATTCGGATTACGCAACGCACCTGCGACCTTCCAACGTATGATGGATGGTTTCCGCAATAGCCTGAGCCACATTAAGCTGCTGATTTACTTAGATGATCTGGTTCTTCTATCATCTACATTTGAAGAACATTTGACTGATCTACAACACGTCTTCAACCGCCTGAGAGAGTACAACCTTACAGCAAATAAGGAGAAATGTAAATTCTGTTGTTCCCGTATTAAATACTTGGGACATTACATAACCACACAAGGTTTGGAAGTGGATCCCGATAAAGTAAGCTCAATTGTTGATATGGCAGCTCCAAACAATATCAAGCATCTACTTTCATTCCTGCAAATGTGCTCGTGGTATCGTAGATTTATACCAAATTTTGCAAAGGTTTCCGAGCCCCTTTCACGACTTACGAAGAAGAATGCCATATGGACTTGGGACGATGAACAAAAAGCAGCTTTTGCAAGACTTCGCGAACTGCTAGTTAGCGCTCCCGTATTGGCTCAAGCAGATGAAACGAAACCCTTTCTGATCAAGACAGACGCGAGTAGCTACGCTATCGGTGCAATTTTAGTGCAGGGGGAGGGCAGAGATGAGCATCCTATTGAATACGCAAGCCGTTTGCTCAATTCTGCAGAAAGAAATTATTCCACCACCGAACGAGAGGCACTTGCAGTGGTTTGGGCAGTAAATAAATTTCGAGGCTATATTGAAGGCACTCCCATAACCTTGCTGACGGATCATCAAGCTCTAAAATGGCTCATGTCTCTTAAATCACCAACAGGTCGTTTGGCAAGATGGGCTTTACAATTGCAGCCTTATGATATAACGATCAAGTATATAACAGGCAAAACTAATGTTGTGGCTGATTCATTGTCGCGCCCAAGCTGTTCCTCTGAAAATAAAGAAGTTTGTGGGATATGCAGCATCGTAGTAGATTTACCAAGAAGAAGTTCTAAAGAAGTACGAGATGAGCAAAGAAAAGATGAACATATTAAGAAAATCACTGATGCCTTAGAAGGATCAAACGAAGAAGATGCCAGATACTGGAGCAAGAAGGGGTACATGATGAATGATGGATTGTTATACAGATACACTCAAGACAATGAAAATGGAGACAGCCAACTTGTTGTCCCAAGTGCTGAACAGGACAATGTTATTTCTACCTACCACGACGATGCCACAGCTGGACATTATGGAGCTGAAAAGACTATCGATCGAATTTCAAGACGCTATTACTGGAATGGGATGCGAAAACATATCGAAAGTTACATCAGAAACTGTATCAAATGCCAAAGGTACAAGTCATCCAACCTCAAGCCTGCTGGTCTACTCCAAACCACCGCTGTAAACCAAAGATTCGAAGTTATAGCATTTGATCTATTTGGGCCACTGCCTAAATCAAGCAACAATCAGATGTGGATATTTATTGTAGAAGATGTATCTACACGCTGGGTTGAGCTTTTCTCATTAGAGCATGCAACAGCTGAAGACTGTGCCAAGTTACTAATAAACGAGATTTTCTTGCGCTTTGGTTTTCCCCGACGTGTCATCAGCGATAATGGGACACAATTTGTGAGTGCAGTGATGCAGCAACTCACCTATTGTTTGGATATAAAACATGGGTTTACACCATTTTATCATCCTGAAACTAACCCCGTGGAAAGACGAAATAAGGACTTAAAGACACAACTGGCTATATTGGTAGGAGATAATCATAGTTCTTGGCCAGAAAAGCTGTCAAGCATCAGATTCGCAATGAATACAGCTATTTCTGCATCAACCGGGTATACCTCAGCCTATCTAACGTTTGCAAGAGAATTACGCACACCTGATGATGTAAACCGTGATCTGAGACACATTATTCAGAGCGAAAATTTCATTCCTGAACTTACACCCAAATTGTTACTGATGACAGAAACAAACGAGCTCGAGAAATCAACGAGATGAAGGAAGAGAAACGTAAGGAATACGTAGACAAAAAACGTCAGGCTTGCCCCAATTACAAGCCTGGTGATTATGTGATGGTTGCTTCTCATGTTCTTAGCAGTTCTTCCCGTGGTTTTTCTGCTAAGCTCGCACCACGACGTGACGGGCCTTATATTATTTTACGAAATCATGGACCTAGTTCTTTTGAAATTGCAGACCCTGATACTCCCGACACTCCTGTGGGATTGTACCATGCCTCTGCATTGCGTTCATTCCGAGGGTCCACCGCTGCACCCTTGCCTCCGCCTGCGCTACCAATCCGCAAGCGAGGCCGACCCCGAAAGCCTCTGCCATCCCAGCCTGCTCAGCTGGGAGAACAAGTCACTTCCCAAACGCTGCGACGCCGCGGTAGGCCTCCTAAGATCACACCACGACCCGATGTACTGTCTTCCTCGTCGAGACGCCTTCGGAGCCAGAGGGGGGGGGGGGGGAGTCTGTAGCACCACGTTGCTACGCCGCGCTTGCCTGTCTGCACTGCATGCCTACGCGCTACACCGCATCGTGCTACGCCGCTACGGAGCCCCCGCCATCGCCGCGAGCCTATATAAACCGGCTTCCGCTACGATAGCAGGCAGTCACGAGCAGCGCTTCCAGCGTACGGTCCACTGCTCTGTCGACTACTCCGCGTAACGACTAACCAACTTGCATCCGTCCGGATCAAGTGGGAGCGTCTCGCATTCTTGATTATTACTCATGTCAGAGCGCCTCACGCTCATAATTGTTTTTACTTGCTTTGTTTATTTGTTACTTATTGTTCTAAGGGAACTTTTCTTATATTGTATTACTGCCAATATACACTGAAGACTATATATGAGCTGAGTTTCTGTTATAAAGAGAACCCCATCCTACAAATTATGATACCTAAAAAATATTACAACTGTCTTAAAGCATTGATAGATACCTAAAAACCATATTTTTGAATAATAATTCTGTCTTAGTGTCTCTCCACCAGTCGCGGCAATGTGGAGGCTAAACCCCTGGCCAAAATGACTCCTAGTTCTGTACCTAGGTAGTTAAGGAATTGAGATAATCACCTGTAATTTTCAAACTTGCAACCTACTCATAAATATATTGTATATTATGAAAAATTCAACTAAAAAGATCAACATTTACACTTGCATGAGCGAGATGTTCGAAGGTGCCAAAATTTATGTGGATGATATTGTTATAATAAAATGAAATTTAAAACATTTCATAAGTCAGCATTGTCATGTACTTAATGTAAGTATTTAGTTAAGGTACAGAATAAGTACCTATCTTTCCTGCTTTTTCCGATACCATTAGCTCCGGATTTGAAGAGATTCAGCCGTGGCCGGGCTGCAACGAATTCGTCACAGCCCGGCCACAGGAGACCTCGATATGTCGCAATGTGTTGAAGTACATAAAATATATTTGTAGGTACTGAATATTACCCTTTAGGTACATACACTTTATAGTAATTGTAGTCCAAAAAGCGAGGGTGGCCGGGCCAGGACGGAGGACACTTTCTTTCTTAGAAGATTTTGTTTTCTTGTCGTCATTGAGTCATAAGTAAGAAAGTCAATTTTGAAAACAATAGTTTATAAGTATTTTAATTGTCATCTAATCTAACTAAATCAACGTATAAGAAATTAACAGTTTTATTAAGTAAACTTGTTTACGAGTTTGCCAAAATTGTTCCTATTTTATGTTAATTCGTTGTGTACAAAAATGGTTGTGTATTTAATTAATAATCGAATTGTAAAAGTTTTTTTTAGATAAACGGTAATTGCAATGTTTTGGATACAGGTCCATTCTGGCTACCTGAACAAATATTCGGTCAGAATGACTAAATAGTGTTGTGCAGCTACATATTTATTCGAATTGATTTGTCGATAAACGTACTTATATGTCTATTTTACTTTAAACATTGGTGTTTAATATTTTGTTTTCCAGCTCAAACGAAATGTCAAGCAAAAGTGATACATGGAATCACTTCATAAAAAAAGGTTCGAATGCTATATGCAAGTACTGTCACATAGAAGTCAAAACTTGTGGCAATACTACAAATTTACACAACCATTTGTTACGTAGACATCCAAGTGTTAAAACTGTAAGTCAACGTAAGCAGGTGGTGAATGATGGCATTGGTGGTGGCAGTAAACAAACTGAAGTTTGTTCCATATTTTTTAACTACCTATTCCTAACTAACTATTATGTATAACCTATTCCTATTAGTGCATGCATGTTTAACAGAGTACAGATAATCTTGAAATTATATATTTGATTGTTCTTTACTCTTTACATTTTAATGCATAAATAGTGAAACAAGGGTCTTTCTTTGCAGGAAAATGGCGATGATGATGTTTTTTGGTTCAATAAGTCAAAGGATTGCAACAATTCTGATACAGAAAGTGTGGCCTCATCGTCATCATCAACACTTGAAAATCCCAAGTCTAAGCTAAGCTTAACCAACTGACCATGTCTTCATGCGTTAATAATATTACTGCGTATGGTGGTGAGCTCTTTTATTATTTATATTGTTATGTTACAATTTCTGTTATTGCCTGACCGACTTTTATTGGATTAATTTTTTGTCATTAGTATATATCGTCCATATACTGCAAATACCGACTAACTGTCAATTTTGTCAAAAACGACTTATCAATACCAGCAAAATCAGTTTTTCATGCTCTATCTACTGGTAAAATCAGTTAAGTGTTAAGTAGCTTCGTCTGAGATTTAGCTTCCGATAAAAACAACTAAATGCAGGCAGTTGCGATACATAATACTGACAGCAGCAACTAAGTTTATATAGTCTAGTAGATTTACATTTGACCTCCAATCAAAAGCATTTAGAGTTCCTTAAGTCTTTTTTGCATTCTAAAGTTTAACAAAAATAATTATTGAATGTGTTTCTAAAACCAAATATAAGCATTTAAATGTTTTTTGCAAACAACTGAACTGCATGAGCAGTTTCGTAATTATGTAGGTAAAATAACTTAAATATATTTAGGCTTTTTTGTCTGTTGATCAAACAAAGTAGTTTATATTGATTGCCAGCAGCATAAATATGATATGCGCCTATAATAGTTTTTGCTTGCTTGCTTTCCTATTGAAATGCTAAAAATTCATACAGGCAAAAACGACTAACTGAGGTGTGTGTTTACTTGACATGTTGCGACGCGACGAACAGCCGCCATTTGCATGCACGTTGTGACTCGTACAGGACGCAGCTGATTTCGCGCCGAAGTAACTAAATTTTGGTTTGGTGTTAGTTCTTGTGAAAATGAATGTGAAAAATAACAGAAGTAAAAAGCTACTTGCTATGGTGATGGGAGATGGACATTCTCCAAAGAAAAGTAAGTAAATTTTTTATTTACTTGACATTTTTAGGTTATGTTGACATATAATATCGTTCTCAAAAAATCTTTATAAATCCTTGCTACGAGCACCAATTTAAATACATATATAGACTATTTATTAAAAAAGGTTATAGAGGGACATCCTTGTTTATTATGCGAGTTGGGTCTATCTACTAGGCCTATGAAACAGACATTTAATTATTATGTAGGTACTGAATTACATTCTGGTAGAATCATAACAGGCGTTCGTGAAACGATGTCAATTTTAAGGCTATGTGTTTTTTTTCAGTTTCAGACTCTGACTTGGAATCGCTGTTTCCAGGCGATTTTTCAGACAATGATGCCACCTACATACCAGAAACAGATGATTTTAATAAGTTAGAAGACTTGGAGTTGAACGTTGGGTCAAATGGAAACTCCGCATCATCAAGATCGAAGACAAGGAACCAGAAATAAGAGAATCGTAATGAAAGCAAAATTATAGCCTCAATTATTATAATGGATATTCTTGCGTTAGTTTGGAAAACGACGAAACCATTAAAACGTTGGCGCAGTTCTGAACCAAGCAAATGGAAGAAAAATGTGGCGAAGAAAAGACGTACTGACGGTTTGCCCTATGTCACAAGAAATAAGATCAGACCACCAAAGGTTCCAAAAACCATTGACTGTTCGACTTGTCAGTACAAATGCACAAGCAATTTCAGTGAAGAAAATCGCAATAAAATTTGCAGGATATACTGGAGTCAGGATTTTGTCAATAAAAAAAACTTTATTCTCTCTCACAAATACGTTCACAAATATCGTTCAGTACGAAATGCTATTTTGATATAGACCTGGAAAGAAAACAGGTATGTCAAAGATTCTTTTGCTTTACATTAAGCATTGCCCCCTCCGTTTTAAAAGATGCTGTGAAAAACTGAGATGATTTGGGATTTTATGCAAAAAATGAAGATCCACGTGGGCACCACGAGCCACCAAGCAAGACACCTCCAGAAAAAGTTCAAGAAGTCATTGAACATATAAAATCATTTCCAACTATGGAAGGACATTATGTTAGGATGCAATCTAAACGGAAATATTTGGATTGCAATCTATCGATCAATAAAATGTATGAGCTTTACTATGCAAAATACAAAAACAATAATCCTGTATCCGATATTACTTATCGCAAAATCTTTGCAAAAGCATTTAATTATAGCTTTTTCGTACCTAAAAAAGATCAATGTCTTTTGTGCAATAAGTATAAACGCGCGGACGAGGAGGAAAAAATTAAACTTGAGGTGATAACCCAAGAGCATCTAGAAAGAAAAAGGCTTTGCAATGCGGAGAAGGATAAAGATAAAGAAAGAGCAGAGAAAGACAAAACCTTCGTTTCTGTAACTTTTGACTTGCAGGCCATTTTGCAGATACCAAGTTCAGACATTGGTGTATTGTATTATGTTCGTAAACTTACGATTTACAACTTGACTATCTATGAAAGTGCTTTACCTAATGATGCCTATTGTTTTACTTGGTCAGAAATACATGGGAAAAAGGGAAGTGCTGAGATTGGTTCCACTTTGTGTCATTATTTAACCGAATGTATTCTTTCTAGAGTTACTGAAGTATCTCTATTTTCGGATACATGCGGCGGACAAAACAGAAACCAGAACATTGCTGCAATATTGTTGTGGGCTGTCAATAAAATCGATCATCTTGAAGTTATTGAACAGAAGTTCTTAGAATCAGGACATACCTACATGGAAGCTGATTCCATGCACAGCAGCATCGAAACGGAAAGAAAGAACCAATCTGTTAACTCTATCACAGACTGGATAAATATTTTTAGACGAGCTCGGTCCAAAGGATTTTACAAAGTTGGCAAAAAGAAGGTAAAGAAGGACTGTTATAAGGTTAAAGAGTTCAAGCACTACGAGTTCAAAGATTTAAAAAAAATATCTGAAACAGTATTAAAAAACAGAACAAAAGATAACGAAGGAAATAAAATTAAATGGCTGAAGATAAAAAGAATGAGATACGTGAAGGGAGAATCGAAAATCTATTTCAACTATGGCATGTCTGACAGACTCCTCTTCTTTGATGTTAGATCTGAAACGAAAACTGTTACAGCTGCAACAGAAACGTTAGGAAGGCGTTACGGTACAAGAAAAAGTCAAAAATCAAAAATCCCTGTAGATTCACCAATAGAGGAATTTACATTACCAGATTTAATACAATTGTACAAAGATCCACTACCCATTAGTGCAGCAAAAAAGAAGGATTTGGTAAAATTGTGTGACCAGGGTGTTATACCAGAAGAATACCATGGATGGTATAAATCTTTACCATGTGCGAACACAATCGACCATTTACCGGATGTGGCCGTTTCCGAAACCAGTGTAGAGGAATAGCTTTTTTCATTTTCAACTGATTAATAAAGAATGGTAAACCTAATGATGTTTTACTTTGGGCAACCTTTGTAGTAAGTAAATTTTACATGAAACAGCCATCAGAAAATCAATAAATTTAATGTAAATAAACAAAACTGTCTCAAATAAAAAAAGGAAACGTCCATTAATGCATTGGCTACAGGTAAAAAAGCTTAAATGATTGGATACATCTGAGTTTTATTACCTAAATCCTTATAATGAATCCTAATTGAAAGACCTGATACATTACATGAATAAATAATAGATTGTTTTGCCCTATTATGATTGTTATCACCCTAAATCACTAAATGATTCATAAATATTCATTTTACAGCTAAAGCCAACTAAATGTGCTCCCCCTTCCAAGTAATTGTAGTTTTTTCCTACATATTTGTTTTTTTGTTGTTTTTTTTCTTATTAATGTCGAAACGCATTAAATAACTTATGAAATAAAATAGACAAGTTTAGCATATTCTTGCAAATTCTTTATAGTATATGTGTGCAAATTTTCAAAACGCATTTACTCAAAATGACAAATATTCCAGTTAGTCGGTATTTGCAGTATATGGACGATATACACATAAATATATATATTGTATCTTCAATATTTTATATTTCAGTGAACGGAAATAAGCGTGGTCAATTAAATAATGCTGTTATGTTCATGATCGCCAAAGCTGGTTTATCATTAATTACAGTAGAAAAAGAAGGATTTCAGTACCTCATGAAAACCACAGTTCCATTGTACAAAACTCCTTCACGATCTACAATAACCCAAATGCTAGATGGTAAATATGATGTTCTTTCATTGCAATTCAAAGAAAAACTCCTTGAGGTGGAATCAATATGCTTGACTGGGAATGTATGGACGGAGATACACAACACGAGAAGCTACAAGGGCCTAACAGGTCATTTCATATATGAAGGTGAAAATTGATGAGTATAAATTTTGGTGTGGAACATTTAACCGAGCCCCACAATGCCGACTATTTAAGTCAATAACAAAAATGACAGAAAAATGGAGCATTTCTCCAGAAAAAGTTATAGCATTTATTACTGATAATGGTGCCAACATTGTCAAAGCTGTAACAATGACATATGGCAAGCACAAACACTTGTGGTGTTTCGCCCACACGTTAAATTTAGTTGCACAAAAACCTTTTGAAGAAAAAGATGGCATTGAAAGTGCCAAACAGTTGCTTTACACCGTAAAAGATATAACCAGATATTTCAAGCAAAATGTAAATGCAAGTGATGCTCTTTGTAAAGCACAAAATAATACAGCAGTGCCATTGAAATTGATCCAGTCGGTATGTACGAGATGGAACTCGATTTATTATCAATTGGAAAGTTTTGTGCGATTATCTGAAATGATTGCTCCAATATTGCTGAACCACCCAAAAGCTCCATCTATGTTGACGGCTGGTCAACTAGATGCCATTAAAGATCTTGTAAATATCTTGCAACCTATGGAAGCTGTGACAAAAGAAGTGTGCGCAGAAAAATACGTAACAACAAGTAAAGTTACACCAATAGTATCCTGTCTTTTTGAAACATACAGTACGATGAAAACAGAAACAGATGTTGGATCTGCAACGAAAAATTTAATAACAGATGGATTAAGTAAGAGATTTGGTATAGTGGAACAAGTAAGTGCATTAGCTGTCACAACACTACTGGACCCTAGATTCAAGAAAATTCATTTTTCTGATAAAGTAGCATGCTCTAGAGCTATTGACAAAATAAACACTATGAGCATAGCTTCAAAAAAACAATTGGAGAATAATTTAGTCACTGAAGACCTAGATAAAAGTATTGATCAGCAGGCTAAAAAAGCAGAAGAACCTAATATTTGGAAATTTCATGACAAGCTGATTAAAGATCAAATGTCAGCTATACAACAAGATATTTGTCAAGGGCAAGGCTTGCAATTTTCAAGCATTATTTGTCACAGCCTGTTGTGGACTTCAAAATGACAGATCCTATAAAATATTGGCACCAACAAACAAGTTTCATATACAGTTCTTTAAGGCCAATTGCTAATAAATACTTTTGCATTGTAGGAACATCTGTTCCTTGTGAAAGATTGTTTTCTGTAGCAGGGAATATTGCATCCGATGAAAGGAGTCGCTTGGATTCTGAGCGACTTGATAAATTAATCTTTTTAAAGTCACTTGATGTAAACAATTGGCAAATATAAATTTTTCGTAATTATTCAATAGTAAACAACTTCTTTTATTTTTCCATTTTAATCAATCTTTTCTATAGTGAATAGATCCGGAAGCTTATTTTCTGATTTTGAACAGAAAAAGATAATTATTTTGCATCTAAGTTGATATATTTGGTAGTTAAACTTTAAATGATGTCTGTACAGGGATTTGTCATTAAATTATACATTTTTTTTCTGGACTAATAACTTTGAAAAATCGACCGATTAATCGAAAATCGATCTTTTGGTGCACGATTTAATCGAGAATCGATATTTTACCCTTCGATTCGAATCGATTCAAATATCGATCTTTTTCAGTAAGAATCGACATCCCTAGTTTTAAGTATAAATATATATTGATACATTTAAATGAAAATTCAGTACTCACAAGAGTATCAACTAGACTACACCTAATTTATTATTTACTAGCTTTTGCCAGCAGCTCCACCCGCGTGTTATTCGGTTTAACGACATGGTTTTTCCCGGTATAAAAAGTAACCTATGTGTTACGTTGGGGTACAAGCTATATCCACTCTAAATTTCATCCAAATCTGTCCAGCCGTTTCAGCGTGAAAGAGTAACAAATATACACAACCCCACACGAACTTCCGCATTTATAATATTAGTGTGAAGTGTGATGAGATAACAGCCTTGTCTTATTTCACCACAAAAGATTAAGGACCGCGCTAATTAGACACGTGATGTATGAAATAACAAAGGCTTGTCTTATTTCACCACAAACGATAAGTACCGCGCTAATTAGACACCTGATTTTTCAATGATATTGATCTATCCTACAGGAACCATGCATTTTTCCGGGATGAAAGTAGCCTATGTGTTAAGTTAGGGTATAAACTATATCCATTCTAAATTTCATCCAAATCCGTTCAGCCGTTTCAGCGTGAAAGAGTAACAAACATACACACACACACTGTAACACCTACCTGCCTAATCAGAATTAGCCTAAATAAACCTACCTACTTATTATCTATCCTAGATGCCTATGTACAAATATACAGATGTTTTGATCAGTAACTTGGCCAAATGTGATCGCTAATGTTGGACAGGACCTTACGTTATGCACCTCAGCTAGCAACCCTAGTTTTTTAGAATAGTAAGGGATGAGACTGACCTAACCTGACCCTGGCTAATATTCTAAGAATCCTAAGATTTCCCGTTAACCTAAGCAAATTAGTGTTAATTTAATTGTAAAGAGTTCACAACAAGGCGAGGGTATAACTAGATGATTACACAATTTATAAATTGGTTGTCGAGAATTAGGGGTTCTGTAAGACTGCAGAAAACCTTATGATATTTATATTATTTTATGTACTTGATACTTAAGAATGCGACTTTCCTGTTAATGATGGTAGCGAAACATTGACTTTAAACTGGAACTGTAATCTACATTGTAGTAGATAAGGTCATAATAATCTTTGGTGGAGTATAATTATTGAAATAGAGTAGTTGTAGAGTATTTTGGTTTCTCAATATACATTATTCTTATATTAGGAAAACAGTTGTTCTGTTGCTGCTTGATGAGAATCAGTACATGATTTTACAAAATGTTTTTTTTTTCATTTGATTGGGAAAACAGCCCCGCCACCGCCGGTCCACAGTGAATCGTCCCATAGAGACTAGACGTAAAAAAGTCACATTAAAATTGAGCTAATTAACTAATCACATTTCGTTAACCGATAACTAACGATGTCAAAAATCACTATTCCACGAAATTATACTAACTATAATGACCTCTATACGCTCCAGAAATCGGTATATAATGAAATGGGTTCGAAAAATCTATTGCATTTGCAATTAAACCGTTCATTTGAAAAATTCATATATTTGTATGTGAGTGTCCAAGTGCTACAAAAAAAATGGCTGAAAATCTTCAAGGTATGTACTTTCAATTTATGTTTATGTTACTGATATGAGTCATTACTAACATGCCCATTTTTATTTTTATTTATATTCATAAAAATATATCCCAAGAAAACGTCGATTTCGATTTTCATTAGAGGATCTTTTTAGGGTCACCCCTAGTCTCCCTTTTCTTTTATACATCATTTGATTAAAAATTTTATCTAGTATTAAAAAAACTAAAGGTTCCTCAGTCAGATAAAAATCTCTTTACACTGATCCGGAGTAAAACCTCAAAGTTTTCATCAAAAGTGGAATCAAAATGGAAATCTGCCAGAGCTCGCAAAGAAATGTATGAATAAATTTTTGTTACACATATTTTTATGTATTTATTTCCCAATCGATTTAGAAAATGTGTACACAAATTATATCTCTTACGCCTATAATCAACGAAAGGCATAAGAAACTGTCAGGCACATTTGGAACAATAATTGTATAACAGCGACAAGTTTGCGTAACAAAAATTACAAAGAAAAATAAAGTTTATTGATAAATCTTATTTCTTTTTCAGGTTTCAAATGAATAACCATGATTGGCTCGAAGGCCACATTATTTTTTCGACCCATATAGTCACTAGTGAAGATTCGGAATATGAGCAGGAGCATGTCTCAAAGGCTGGCAGGCTGGAAAAGTCCTTGGAGAGTTGTGGGGATCATTCCAAACGTGCCAAGGTCCGTTATCTATTGGAAAGCGTACCGGCAAATGAATTAAAATATGCAGCTGAAATGGCCACACGTGCTTCAGGAAGTCGCACTACTGCTGCTGTCATCAGAAGTGTTTCAGAGTCGCCAGAAGCAGCAAAAAGTTACATTGCGGCCAAAGAAAATTTAGCTAACCAACAGCAATATAGTGGTGAGGAAGCCTTTGCTTTATATATAGATAATCACTTTACTACTAGAAGCTATAAAAATACTAGGAAACAAGCTCTTGCTAAAGGGCATATCTTGTACCCATCTTATCATATGCTTAAAAGTGTAAGAAATGATTGTTTGCCATTATCTGATGCGGTCAAAATTGACGAAATTTCTGCCCGTGTAAATTTACAGCAGTTATTAAATATTACTGCCAAGCGATTGCTAGAAGTCATAAAGCCTGTTATAAAAGACAAAGTTAGTGATGGAACAGATTTAACGTTAGTTGGTAAATGGGGTGCAGACGGTTGTTCTGCCCAAAGTTTATACAAGCAGAAATTTCGTGACGCATCGAACACTGACGAATTCCTCTTTATGATTTCATTTGTTCCCATTACGTTACATGTTACAAATGATCCAACAAGGGTGGTTTGGCAGAACCCCAATTGTTCATCGACACGATTATGTCGGCCAATAGCTTTTATTTTTGAAAAAGAAACAAGAGAATTAGCGCTAGAAGAAACTAGTAAAATTAAAAATCAAATTGAAAATTTGCAGACATTACATTTAATTCTAGATTCTAAAAGAATAGATGTAAATTTCAATTTAGTTTTAACTATGATAGACGGGAAGATCACTAATATACTAACAGACAATAGGGATTCCCAGCGATGTTATCTTTGTGGTGCTAGAGCTGAACAATTGAACTGTATAGGCCAAGATAAACCTCCTAAAACGGAGTTTTTTGAATATGGTTTGTCTACATTACACGCCTGGATCAGATTTTTGGAGTTTTCACTGAAAATTAGTTATAACATTGATGTTGCAAAAAAACAAAAAGAGAAAAAAGACGACAACGATCGTTTTTTAATTACAACTCGCAAAACTTTGGTGCAAAACCGTTTTAGATCTGAAATGGGTTTAAATATTGATAAGGTTAGACCAGGTTATGGTAATTCCAATGACGGAAATACAGCCAGAAAATTTTTCAAAAATTATAAAAAAAGCTCTGAAATAACTGGGGTCGATGAACGGCTGCTACATTTGTTTTATATAATTTTAAGTGTTATGTCCTCTGGATATACTATAGATTATTGTTCATTTGGCACGCTGATCGAGGAGACAAAAACTTTGTATAATCAATTGTATGATTGGTGCAATATAACACCCACTGTACATAAGATACTGTATCATGGTGTTGACATCATGAAACAGTGTGTTGTGCCAGTCGGACAACTTTCTGAGGAGGCACAAGAAGCTAGGAATAAAGATTTCAGGAGGTTTCGGTTGTCCCATACTAGGAAGTCATCAAGAGAAAATACAAACAGTGATATATTAAATATGCTGTTTATTACATCGGACCCATATATAGATTCCTTTCGCGAAAAGCCTTTTAAAAATGTTAGCTCATACATATTAGCTCATACGTATCCTCCTGAAATCTTAAAACATCTTGTGCAGCCTCAAGTGTCTGTCACATTAGAGCCTCCAACAACAAGTAGTGTTTGTAACTTAGACTCAAGTTTTGTGAATCAGTATATGTTATCTGATAGCACTGAATACAGTGATTCGGATTCCGATTAAAAATATGTGAGAAATATTTATGTATTATTTTAGTTACAAGCCATTAAATAAATACCGTAATTAGCTAATGATGCTAATGTTATTGGCTGCGTAAGCCTCTATTTTTCAAGGAATTGACCTAAAATAACATTGTACAACTATAATTAACGCTCAATAGTTTTCTTTATGTTTAATTACATTTATAATTATAGTTGTACATTAGCGTTAATTATAGTTGTACAATGTTATTTTAGGTCAATTCCTTGAAAAATACAGGCTTACACAGCCTAATTAACGCTCAATAGTTTTCTTTATGTTTAATTACATTTTTAATAAAATTTATTAAATAAATGTGTCTAGTTTTTGTTCAAATATTTTGTGTTTTTTTTATCAAGACCACAGACCTCTTATACTTAAAAAATATTATAATTACCACTAAAATACAAATATATATTTTTTTACGTCTAGCCTCTATGGGACGACTCACTGTGCGGTCCCCGTGGATTCCGTCACCAGACTAATGAATTCTCCTGAAAGATATAGGAGATGAAGTACATAAATGTACTTGAATATTTGAGTGTATTGTACAGAAGTAAGTACTAATTTTGTGGGACAAAATCCTGCCCATTCGATTACAACCAATCTGGAAAGAAGGGCAAGAAAACCAGATGGGCCTAACTTTGGGTTTGATGCTGAACAATAATATCATTTTATGATAAATAAGTAACACGCCACTTATAAGGCTTCCGAGATGCAGTTTCTGAAAAAGCTTTAAGCTTTTGTAAAGTTGAATGAAGATATATTATTATATATGAATGTAACTATTACAGTTATTTTACTTTATAAATCTAAATCATGACTTTATGCATTATGAGGGAATCTTTTATTTTATTTTGTACCTTTCAGTCCTAGAGCCATTTTAGTAAAGAGTAAATTCTACATAGACTCCAAATTAAATAATTTTAATACTTCCAAATATAATCTTTTTGGTGTAAGTAATACACCTTTATTTTTAGTTCAAGAAGTTGTATCTATCTAATACTAGTCGTTGAAAACAGTTGTTCTACTCCGGTAAGGTATATAGAAGCAACCAGTAGCTAGCTTTTGCCTTTCAAAAGGGTTTATTTTTCCCTTACTAGTACAAACAAATAAATCCTTCTACCATCTCAATATTTAAGAGAGTAAGTAAAATATTTATAAATTGAAATTATTCTTTTTACTCATGTAGATTCTTGGTAACAACTGTATTTTAGTTCTGTGGTAAAAGTTATGGCTTAATTATGTAGGTATAAACTATCAGTTGCTTAGTAGTTCTGATTTTGAAGTTAGGCAAAAAATGCTTTCTATTTATAGGCTCTTTTACAGTCAAATATTATCTCATTATTTTGACTTTCAAATGGATGGAATATTTTAACCAAAATAGATTAATTTAACTCTGTCAAGGAATGACTAGGATTATGATTCTCATATCAAAATTTGGGTTCCATAAATTCCTCAAAAAACGTTAGTTTTCCTACTATTTGTAAGTAAAACCCTGACTAAGCATAGAAAAATCTTCTATACCTACTAATTTACCTAAAGCTAACTCTTAGGGTTCTGTGAAATTATTAGTTGCAATTGTACAATACAAAAAACTAAGAATACGGCTTTTGCTGAACAAAAGATTTCCTTTGGCAGGATCAATCTTTGGATCCCTAAGAAGGATTTACGAAGTGGCTCCACCTGATCCTTTCATGCTGGTGGGGGTAGGGGGGGGGGGGTTTAGCCTTAACAAAGTCTGAGGTCAATAACTGCGTAGTGCGTAGGGTTTAAGTATATAAGTCGAGTTTGGTATCATTTTCAATTCAATCGAATGTCTTAATATCAGTTCTGAAATAATATTTAGATCAATAGATAGTAAAAATTTAATAAAATTAACAATTTGTAATATGAGTCTCAAATAATACGTAATTCTATTTAAGTATGTAGGTATATGCCACATTGCCTCGCACTCGCCCTGATTGGGCTTTGCAGTGCCGGCCGCCCGCGCAGACGTCTCTTCCGCCTGACTCGCCTCATTCCTCACCCCGCGCCCCGCATTTGTCGCGCGTGCCAGTCGCGCGGAGTAGCTTGCTGCGTAAGCCCGAGTTCGTTTGTTCTTAATCCTCTGATGCGAGTCGCGACTCTCGCGCAACTATTTAACTTGTTTTTTTTAAAATGGCAAAACGAGAAAAAGTTTTAGTGGTTGCTGACCCACAGCCCCTAACCGGAGAATCCAGCAGTATCGATTGGTCGAGGTGTTGTATTTGTCAAACAAAAAATAAAATCTTGTTTGTCCGGCCCGTAATAAAAACCGTTCAAAATTATTGAGTGGCTACAATACATTAGCGGACAATTTATGTGCATTTAAGGAAATAGGTGAGGTGGATTCCATTAAACATTTTGATAAGCTGAATGAAGGTTTAGGAATTGCTGCTACTCGGAGTAGTCGTGAGGCAAAATGGCACAAAAATTGCGCCATGCATTATAATTCTGCAAAACTTCAGCGAGCACATAAAAAGTTAGAAGCAACTAAGGGCCAAAATATTGAAAGCAGTCGATCAACAAGGTCTTGTATGCCTGTGCCACCAACTGGTAATTTAGAGATACCGATTTGTTTCATTTGTTCTACGCCAGAAACACGAAATAACAAACTCCACCTAGTCACATCATTACAACTAAATGAGAGAGTTAAAGAATGGGCCCAGTATTTAATGGATGCGCGACTTATTGGGATGCTGCAAACCAAAGATTTGGTAGCGTCTAATGCAAAATGTCACAAAAAATGTTTACAAAATTTAAGAAACAAGTGCAGGAAAGACAGTCGCACTGCTGATAGGAAATATACCGCTTGCGAGGCCGTAGCCTACGCTGAACTTGTGGCTTATATGGAGGATGAATTGGAAAGTGAATATCGTGATGTCGTATTTCAAATGAGCACACTAACAAAGATGTACAGAATACGATTAGCGCAATTACTAGGCATTCCCGAGTGTAAGCTTCCAGAAACACGATCTACTTCGCTTCGGGAAAAGCTTCAGGATGAGTTTCCACAGTTGACAGTACATCGTCCTTCCAAAGAGTATCAGTTAGTGTGCAAATCTGCAGACTTGTCTCTTCATGCAAATTCTCACGATCTTCATCAAGACGCAATTGGCTTTTCTAGATTTACCGCAGCTCTCAGGAAGGAGATGAAACACTGGAAAACCTGTTTCACAGGAACATTCGAAAAAAACTGTCAAGAATCTTCAGTCCCTTCTCTTCTTTTGGCTTCACTCAATATGATTCTTTATGGATCATGGTACCCTGAAGAGTGCAAGGCTACTGAGCCAGCTCTGGCTATAGCGCAACTGGTAATGTTTAATTACAAAAGTAAAGCACCTAGTGGTAATATTGTGCGACATGACAGAGACCACGAGCCACCACTGCCTCTCTATTTAGCCCTCGAGGTTTACGGTCGCACGCGTAGTAAGACTGTAATTGACGATTTGCACAAACGTGGCTTGTCGGTGTCCAAAAATCGTATCCGTGAGGTGACATCTGCACTGTGTCACTTAAATATTAATCGAGCTGAAGAGGAAGGATTACTACGTCCCAGTAATCTTTTGCAAACTCAAAAGGGAAAACACTGACCTGGAAGGCATGGCAGCAGTGTATTGATGCCACATCAGCTTTTAAAGCCCTTTCAAATCCCTTAAATGAACTGACAGATGACATATTGATTAACTTAGAAAAGTATGTCATCAAGCTTTACTGTGGTGAGAGTGAAATAGTTTCGGTGAATGAAGCTCGCAAGTTTCTGTTCACAAAGAACAAGTCTTTGCAAAATATCCCTCCCACAAAAGATGCTCTAAAAATGCACACGCTTAGAGCAGCCTACCAAGCAGGTTATATATGGGGACAAGCTTTTGACTCCTCACCTGATATTCCCTCCCCATCAAACTGGGGATGGACTGAAAAAGAAGGCCAATGGCAGCCAATATGGACAACCCAGAACAGTATATGGGATGCGGCACGAGAGCTGGTAAAATGTGCATGTAAGAACAGCTGTAGAGGCCGTTGTTCTTGTAGGCGAGAAGGAATGCCATGCACACTCCTATGCAAGACCTGCAATGGCAACTGCGATAATTCCAGGTATATTTATGTTTGAATAACTTTCGCTTTTAGTGTGCTTGCTTATTTGTTTCTACTTTTTTGGGTAATCATTGTTTTATATTTTGTTACAGTGTAATGGACCGCGAAGCACTCATCGAAGATGATACAGAATTGGATCCAGAGGTGTTGGAGGACGAGGGCTAGGAATCGTCGTGCCAATTTGTTTGATTTTTGTGTAAATTTTTTTTTAACATATATTGTAATGTTCACTTAATTTTGTTTATTTTACGTAGTTTAACATCTTTATCGTGCAAATATGAGTTCTAAAATGAATGTGACATCCTTAAATCATACAAATACGGTATTAAACTTGGAACAGTATCATAATAAATGGCTCTACTCAGATTGATACCCTATTTTCCTCTAGAGCAGCAGCTGCCGAAACTTAAAAAAACTAACATTAAATGTCGTGATGGATCCACTTCTTAAATCCATCCTTGGGCCTTAAGGACCAATCCTAACTTTTAGGAACTAAAAGCTTTTTTGATATCTATAAAAAATATGTGATTTGTACAAGTACTTTCGATAAAAACATATTTTCTCCGGTGCGTAACCTCAAATTCACCCACACCACGAGATTATTTCGTCAGATTTAGGCTAATGTTCGCGCAACACTCAAATTGAACGCGCTTTGTTCGCAGTGTTCTAATCTGCATTTAGAGACCGCTAGCGGCGGCATAGTGATTTTGTTTGTTTTTAATTCTCGCTCTTCTTGTCTATGATTTTGATGGAGACATGACTTGTTAATTTTGCTCCCCCGGGTTTTTTTGTGAAATAACTGTAGCCTGAAAAGTTTTAAGAGATTCTTGCTTCAGGGACATGTGTGTATAAAAATAAAGGTCTTCTAGTGAAACCGTGTTGGGGAATTGTGCTCGTGGGAGCCGGGCTAATTCCAGAAAAATACTTTGGTGATTGCGTCAGAATTTTGGTGACACGTCGCCAGTCTTCGTGGCCACATTCCTTTGATTTCCTGCTGATCCCTGCCTTGTATTTCCCCTCCATCTTACCGGCTCGGCCAGCCCTGGAGCAGCGAAGCGGCACAATCAGCAAGGACCCCAGATTTGGACTTTCAATATTTTACTGGATTTATGTGAGTGCCCTTTGTTTATTAAATCTTTCAACTGAAATACCTTGTTACTGTCCGCTGGTATTGTGTAATCTCTGTCAATGGGCCCAGCCTGAGTCATTCTCCGTGCCGATCCGACAGGTAACAGGGTATATCACACATTTTTTTGGTAGCATAGCGCGGTTAAGTTGTTTAGTATCGGATATTAAACAACCCCGGACCAAGATATATTCTGTTTATATAAGCCGAACCGATATAGTGGCTCCGTTGGTCTTGTAAGAAAATTTGTGAATTATACTTTGTTTTAGGTAGGTAGTTTGTAACCTTGTAACCTAAAGCGAGATCAAATAGAATATTTGTTATTTCTCATACTACAGTACTCGGACTGTGTATATGAATAGGTTTATGTAAGCTGGAAGGATATTTACACAGCTCCTTTAGCTTTAGGTATTATATTATATGTTTGTATTGTGGATAAACATATAACTTTATTAGCGCTGTTTAGGTTGTTGTACACAGATTTAAATTGTAATTGTTAGACCTTGTTGGTGTAACTTTATAACTCGGTTGTTTGTGTTTATATAAGATATTTGGTTATAATATAATATAACGACCTATTGTAGGCTTGTTTGAGTGCACTGTTACAAGGCAGTTAGTTTATTTATATTAATAACATTTTGTATTTACCGAGTTACTGTGACAACTTGTTTGAGTGTATACATTGGGGCGCTTTGCTGGTTTGTGACATTGTCAGTGTTGTATATTGGAACTAAACGCAAAGTACAGACTTCACAAAGTGATCTGTGTAACACTGAAACATAAACTCATGTCATTAGTACAGACGAAGATTAACCCACGCTTGCAAATGAATTGTGTAACAAGGCCCTAGGCGGACTTCACTGTTTTGACAGCTGAGATAGACACATCATGTATGCATCTTTATAATAAATATTATTTGTGTTCCCTCACCATGGTGTATTATTGAAGAACACTACATGGCGCAGCCGACGGTGTAACCTACTTATGGAGGAAAGTAAGAACATTCCAAAAGATAAGAATCCTGAGAAGTTGGAAATTGAGAGTGTCGAGATGGCAGGGGCAATTGAATACCGGATGCCGGAACCTTTAAATTTGGAAGTATTAGATAATCTCTATCCTCAGTGGCAGCGGTTTATACAGGCGTTTAAGATCTTTATATCCGCGGCGGGTCTGACCCAGATATCGGAGGTCAGAAAGGCATCCATTTTGCTCAACTGCATCGGTCAGGCGGCTCAAGAGCTTTACATCAATACATTACAAGGCAATGAGGCAAACCCTAAATTGGATGATGTAATAGCAGCGTTTGAAGGATATTTTCAGCCGAAAATTAATGAGGTTATAAACACGTTCCTTTTTAACAAGAGATCACAAGAAGAAGACGAGAGTTTTGACAGTTTTTACACACAGATAAGGAAACTTGCTACAAATTGTAAGTTTGACACACAGCTTGAAAGAATGTTGCGGGATCGTATTGTTGTTGGAATAAGGGATCAAAGAATACAACAAAAACTACTAGAGGTCAAGGAACTCACATTGGAGCGAGCAGTAGACATCTGCAGATCATCGGAGATGTCCAGAGAACATAGCAAGGTGTTAGCCAAGCAGCCCGTATCAATGGTGGACGCAGTTCAAGCTTGGGGACCTCAACATTCGTCAAAGCAGAACAGGCAACGGGAAATTAAAGCTAAGTATAACTCTAATAGTGACGCTAAGAAACCTTGGTCCAACATATACCAGTGTAAAAAATGTAATACTAGACATGGTCCTCGTAATTGTCCAGCTTACGGAGCAGTTTGCTCTCATTGCAATAAGCCGAATCATTTCAAAGTTGGTTGTAAGAACAAAAGGGGTATTCACGGCATTTCTGTTAATGAGCAGCAAAATAATGACAATAGTATTAGTGAGGATTTGTGACTGGTAAGAGTTTGTCACTCAATTAATAAAGAAAATAAAGATTGGGTAGAGGCATTAAAAATCGAAGGGAAATTGTTAGATTTAAAATGTGACACTGGAGCACAAGTAAATGTTTATCCTTGCAAGATTTAAAAAATATTGTCGATGATGATAAAAAAATAAAATTGTCTCAGACAACAATAATTTTAGAAGCATTTGGGGGAACACAAATAATACCCGTTGGTAAAAAATCTTTAACAATCTATCATAATGAAGAAACTTTTAAAACTGAGTTCATAATAGTACAACAAAAAGTTCGACCAATTTTAGGTTTGAACTCTTTAATAGAATTAAAATTGCTTAGTAAACAAGTAAACATGGTAAAATGTTGTGATGATAAAAACTTAATTATTAATAAATACATCAAACTGTTTCAGGGTGTGGGTGAGTTTAAGGAGCCGTTGGAGCTTCGCACTCAGCCTAGAGCAGAGCCGGTGGTAAGGCCTCCACGGAGAGTTCCACATGCTATAAAGGCGCGGTTAGCAGACAAGCTGGGGTCGTTGGTGGACCAACAAATCATTTCGAAGGTTGAACATCCTAAGAATTTTGTGAGTAATCTGGTAATAAGAGAAAAAAAAGATGGCTCATTAAGAATATGTCTAGATCCTAAAGACCTTAATAATGTTCTATTAAGAGAGTATCATTTAATACCAACTTTAGATGAAATAATACCTAGTTTGTGTAATAAAAGTATCTTCTCGGTACTTGATTTATCAGAAGGATTTTATAATATTAAACTTACCGAAAAATCAAGTGAGCTTTGCACGTTCAATAGTCCCTTTGGATGTTATAAATTTAATAGGCTTCCCTTTGGTTTATCTGTAGCACCAGAAATTTTCCAAAAATATAATGAAAGAGCTTTCGCAGACATACCAGGTGTGGTTATTTACTGCGATGATTTATTGATTTGTGCAGATAATGAGGAAGAACATGATGCAATATTAACAAAGGTTTTTGAGAGAGCAAAAATATATGATGTTAAATTTAATCAAAGGAAGTTTCAATACAAAGTGAGTGAAGTAGAATATTTTGGTCATATATTCTCAAAGAAGGGAATGAGAATCGACCCGGAGAGAATTGAGGCGATAGGAAGTATAAAAAGCCCAACTAAGTTAAAAGAGTTGCAAATTTTTCTCGGAATGATTAATTATTTGCGCAGATTTGTACCTCAATTGAGTAATATTGCATCACCGTTACAGTT
This sequence comes from Ypsolopha scabrella, assembly GCA_910592155.1. Taxonomy (NCBI): domain Eukaryota; kingdom Metazoa; phylum Arthropoda; class Insecta; order Lepidoptera; family Ypsolophidae; genus Ypsolopha; species Ypsolopha scabrella. Next base: position 9,030,765 of record OU342981.1, on the reverse strand, counting down.
ACTCTTAAAGAAAAATGTAGAATGGCTGTGGACTGATGTGCATGAAGCTGCATTTAATATTCTTAAAGAAAAAATAAGTCAAGCACCGGTTTTGCAAAATTTTGACCCTAAATTGCCTATTGTAATACAGTGTGATGCGTCCAAGGACGGTTTGGGTTGTTGCTTACTGCAAAATGACAAACCTGTTTGTTATGCTTCTAGAAGTTTATCATCAGCAGAATGTAACTTTTCTCAGATTGAAAAAGAACTTCTCAGTATTGTTTGGTCTACTAGAAAATTCCACTATTATATTTATGGTCAGAAATGTACAATATTAAATGATCACAAGCCACTGGAATCTTTGCTTAATAAACCATCACCAAGATTACAGCGATTAAAATTAAAGTTGTTAAGATATGATATTGAATTTAAATATTTAAAAGGTAAATTAATGTATATCGCAGATCTTTTGTCACGTGCGTACATTGAATGTGATGATACGGATGACTCTTATATGCATGAAGTTATTCACTGTGTAGGTCTTGCTAATTATTTAGAGTGCACAAAGGAACAAAAAGAAGAATTAGTGGTAGAAACAGATAAAGATATTGAATTGTCAAAATTATTAGAACACACTAAATTTGGTTGGCCAAAACAAGTAAAAGAAGTTTCTGATAATGTCCAATACTATTTTAAATTAAGATCTGACATAACAACTGATGAAAAATTGTTATTCTTAAATCATAGATTGATAATACCTAAGTCACTAAGATTGGACATTGTTAAGAAATTACACGAGGGTCATTTGGGTATGACCAAAATGAAACAACTGGCCAGAAAATTGTATTATTGGCCAAAAATAGATGAACATTTAGAACAACATGTAAGAAAATGTTTTGTGTGTCAAATGTTTCAAAACAATAATGTAAAAGAACCATTAATATGTCATGAAATTCCATCTTTGCCTTTCTCTAAAATAGGTATTGACATAATGGAACTGAAAAACAAAAATTATTTGGTAATATATGACTATTTTTCCAAATGGCTTGATATTAAATTAGTTAATAATAAAAGTGCCAAGTGTATAATTAATGCTTTAACAGATATTTTTTGCACTTTCGGAATACCGAAAGAAATTGTGGCAGATCATGTACCCTTTGATTCAAGAGAATGTAAATGTTTCGCTGCAGAATGGGGTTTTAAATTCATATTTTCAAGCCCTAGATATGCTCAATCAAATGGCATGGCTGAGCGTGCCATTCAGATAGCTAAAAAAATTATGAAAAAATGTCATGAAGATAATTCAGATTACAGATTAGCATTACTTCAGTACAGAACATCTCCAGTTTGTGGCACTAATTATTCTCCCGCAGAGTTACTAATGAATAGGAATTTAAAAACCAAGATGCCAGTTTCATACAATTATTTAAAACCTAAGCTGAATGTAAATACAGAAACTGAATTTAATAAGTCGACATCTAGAAATACCAGAAACTACAATTATAACACTAGAATTAAAAAACCTTTTTCTGTTGGTCAAAATATATGGTTCGAGAAAGATAGTACATAGGTAACACTAAAAGTTTCCGGAACTGGCCACTTACATAAACAATATTTAAAAATTTATTGCAACATTTGAAAATAGAACTCTTTGGCTGTAGAATGCAGTTTGTTTCATCTGACTGTCTTTTGTTTTTACCTTGTGGCGCCATTTAAAAAATTGTGTGTCTGCATCAACATGGATTTAACTCGGGAAAATTTTCGTAGTATGATTTTCTACGATTTTAAGTGTAATTTGACAGCTCAACAGAGCATCGCTCGGCTTGAAACAGCTTTTGGCAATGAAGCACCATGCAAGACGACTGTTTATAGCTGGTTTGCAGAATTCAAGCGTGGTCGTATCAATCTCAGTGACGAATCTCGCGATGGTCGGCCGTCCACCGCTGTGACCAACATAAACATCGATGCTGTGCGCCGTATGATTGAAACAGACAGGCATGTGACCTACCATGAAATTCGCGCATCCTTAGAAATAGGCATGAGTCAAATACAATCAATCCTACACAAACATTTGGGTGTGAGAAAGCTGTGCTCGCGGTGGATCCCACACAACTTGACCGAGGCTCAAAAAACGGACCGCGTCACTTGGTGCAGTGCCATGCTTACCAGATTCAACGAAGGTGCGTCAAATTTGGTGTGGGACATAGTAACAGGTGACGAAACATGGATTTATTGCTACGATCCCAAAACAAAGCAGCAATCGAGCGTATGGGTCTTTCAAGATGAGCCGAAACCAACCAAAGTGGCGCGCGTGAAAAGTGCATCTAAGCGGATGATTGCTTATTTTTTAATAAAACTGGACACGTGGTTACTGTTGCTTTAGAGAATCGTCGTACCGTGAATAGTGACTGGTACACGACCATTTGTTTGCCGGAAGTTATTGACGAACTCCGTAAAAATAACCGTAAACGCCGTATCATCCTGCACCACGACAATGCTAGTTCTCACACGGCCAGACAGACAAACGACTTTTTGAAGACGAAAAATGTAGAACTCATGAGTCATCCTGCATACAGTCCCGACCTGGCACCTTGTGACTTTTTTCTGTTCCCAAAAATTAAGAACCAATTACGCGGTCAACGATTTTCATCACCAGAAGAGGCTGTCGAGGAGTATGAAAAACACGTTTCAGAGGTCACCACAGGGGAGTGGCACAAAAGTTTTCAAAACTGGTTTGATCGAATGAAAAAGTGCATAGACGCCAAAGGAGATTATTTTGAAAAACAATAAATTAATTTTGTACCTTTAATAGTATTTTTTCATATTCATTCCGGAAACTTATAGTGCGTCCCACGTAACATAAACAAATGGCTACCAGGCCATATTGTTAAAGAAAATGGGTTTAGGTCTTATGATTTGTGTGATAACAATGGTGCCATTTATACTAGAACTTCTTATCATCTTCGACCGGAATGATTTGTTGGTTTACTAGTGTTCAGCAGCAGGCTGGGTGCGTAGCTGGAACGGAGAGTTTTGTAACGAGATATTGTACTTGTATACTATACTTGTCATAATAATAAGTCTGTATTACATAATATATTAAGTATATTAAGAAAGGTGTAGTTAAAGTCCATATTTAAGTTGGCACTTAATTTTTGTTTTATTGAGTAAGTATAATAAGAAAGGTTTAGTCAAAGTCCATATTTAAGTTGGCACTTAATTTTTGTTTAATTGAGTAAGTATAATAAGAAAGGTTTAGTCAAAGTCCATATTATAGTTGGCATTTAATTTTGTGTAATTGAGTTATTTTTTTTATTTTATTTTTTGAAAGGGGGAAGAAATGTTAAAGCCTGTACTTGTGTTGTTTTGTGTTGGGTTAATAACTTTATCATTGAATCTTTAATTTTTGTTTCAAAGGGGAAAGATGTTGTATATTGGAACTAAACGCAAAGTACAGACTTCACAAAGTGATCTGTGTAACACTGAAACATAAACTCATGTCATTAGTACAGACGAAGATTAACCCACGCTTGCAAATGAATTGTGTAACAAGGCCCTAGGCGGACTTCACTGTTTTGACAGCTGAGATAGACACATCATGTATGCATCTTTATAATAAATATTATGTGTTCCCTCACCATGGTGTATTATTGAAGAACACTACAGTCAGTTCCGTCTTTAATTGTTTGTATCTCTCAATTCCCGGTCTACAATGTCGAAGACTTCTCCGAGGAACATCTTGGCCAGCCAGCTGCGCTGGTTTGTCAGCGTTCAAGGCTTGTTGGCTCGAGCTGATCGGGGCGATGCAGTCCTGGAGCGGTACTCACAGATGGAGCATCGCCTCGAGAAAGCTGAGCAGGCGCTCATGGAGCTGTTGGACCAGGAGCTGCCACCGGAGGTAATGGCTAGCCCTAATAGTGATATGGAGCAGATAATGGACATTTACAATGAGACTACGCAGGTACGATAAAGAGATTGCAGTCTGGGGATCCGGATGTCAAATTGGGCACCAGTAGTCAAGGGGTAGGGTTGCATAGCAGACTGCCTACCTTAGAGCTTGGTCACTTTGATGGACGTATGGAGCAATGGGTCGCCTTTAAGAATATGTTTACTTCTTTGGTAGACGGTAGACAGGATCTGTCCAACGCACAGAAAATGGCGTATTTGATGTCCAGTTTACAAGGGGAGGCTAGATCATTGGTACAACATCTGATGGTTGACGAGCATAACTACGTCATCGCATGGGAGTTATTGAACAACAGATATCAGAACGTCCGGTTGTTAGCAGACGCGCATGCGAGTCAGCTGTTAGGTCTGCCTCGGGTTACTTCTAGATCGCATATCAGGGCTCAGTTACTCACACCCGTTACAGTGGCGTGTAACGCATTAAAAATGTTGGGACTACCAGTGGATGAATGGTCTTATCTGTTGGTACACATAATTTTGAGCAAGTTGCCGGCTGACTCTCGCTCACGGTTTGAACGCGAGATGGCAGAACGGGACGGCAGTGCCTTGCCTAGCTTTACGGACTTAATGAGATTTTTGGAGTTTGAAGCTAGGGCTGTGGAGTCATCTCCGTTGGAAGTGGCGCCACCTAGCGGGAGTTTGGGAAGATCCGCTGGCACATCGCGACGCAGTGACGCCCAGGGAGTGCCGCCGTCCCGGGGACGTGTGGCAGCTCGCTTGGCTGCGCTGACTGCTGCCGTGGGGGAACAGACATGTCCTCAGTGTGGGCGTTTGGGACATGCTTTGCGGAGGTGCCCTGAGTTTGCTGAGCTGCCGGTCAGCGAAAGGCGGTGCTTGGTAAAAGCCAAGCGCTTATGTTTCCATTGCATGGAAGGTCATTTCGCGCGCGATTGTTCCAGGCAAGGTACTTGTTCTGCATGTGGAAGAGCTCACCATTTACTGCTGTGTGCTTACAGGTCTGGTGCGCCGGCTCCGGCACCGCAGCGCGGACCTGCTGCGAGAGGGGGAGCAGTCTCCACGTCGCAGCACCAGCGTCGCGCTACGGGCAGGGGAGCAGCCTCACCGTCCGCACAGCAGCCATGTCCGTCGAGGGGCCCTCGTCCAGGACGAGGCGCGCACTCGTCGGAGTGGGGAGAGAGTTCTCGGGTGAGTCATGCACACCCTAATAATTTTGAGGAGCATGCACCTGCGGTACAGGGCTATACTGCGGGCCCGGCTAGGAGGCCCCGGGGTTGGTGGTACTCCACGAGTCAACCTACCTCCCATAAAGGAAACCATAAAAATAATGAGCTAATTAACTTGGTCAGTTTGGGTATCAACAAGGAAACAATAAACAATAAAACGATCCCAATAAGAATATCAAGTAGCATTATTCCAGCGAACAGACAACAATATGTCGTTACTCCATGGACCTCCCTGGCAGAGAAAACAATTCTAGAAGACAGGTCACACACAGAAGTGCCCTTGTGTGAAGCAGTATAAATAGTCTCCACTTCAATCAACAGTGTCTATTCATCATTCGACTTTCGAGTAGTTAAGTTCTTTAAGCTGTAAAAATAGTAAATAAGTTTATTTGCAAATAAATTTATTTTTTAAAAAAAGATAGCTGAAATCAGTTATTTTGACTGGCGCCCAACGTGGGGCCTAGTAAAAGCAGTAAATTCAGTGTCAAATTCAAGTTCAAGACGTCCGAGTTGTCTCCGAGTCGCTGTGAATTTTGTCATAGATAACTTCTTTTGGTAAAACCATCAATACTAGGCAACCTCAGAAATAAATAAGTCAAAAGAGCTAAGAACTTGTGATGCTGCGCGTGTTCATCTGGTGGCAACTGTGAGTATTGAGTAGCATATTCCTTTACTCTTCCAAAATTCCACTCCTAAAACCCGCAAAGCTTGTACTACCGCCTAAGTTTGTATGTAATATGACCGACCCATCTTCTATGATGAATGAGGGCAATTTAAACTTTGTACCAACGGCGCCGAGTCAATCTCAGGTTCCAAATCAGGTTCCAAGTTATTCTCAGGTTCCCGCACATAGTGCAATGGATCCAGTAAAATTAGCAAGATTTGTTCCATCATATAATGGAGACACTTTAACTTTGTATAATTATTTAAACAATTGTAAACAATGGTTATCATTTGTTGGAGGACAAACCCCACAAAATGTAATGATTTTATTAACTAGATTAGAAGGTAAGGCATCATTGATAATCTCTATGATAGATCATCAATTTAATTGGGAATTAATTGAAGATACATTAAAAAGAGAATGTGGAGATAACAGAGAATTTAACACTCTTTTAGTTGAATTATCTAATGTGAAAAAGAAGGGTTCATACAAAGACCTTATTTTTGAACTAAAGCAAAAAATATTTTTTATTAGAAGCAAATTACAAGATCAATATAAAAATAATGTTATTGTCGATCAAGTAGTAGAGCCATACTTAAATACTGCTCAAAACACATTAAGAAACAGTCTTCCATACCATGACCAGATTTATGTCAGCAACTGTAATTTTAACGAAACTGTACAAAGAATATTACAGTTGGAAGCAGAAGGTAGATTTGATAACATCAAACAGAAATTTTCTAACATATTGCCAGCACCGCGTATTATAAATCAACCATATCCGCAACATTCAACACATCAACCTATACAAAACACACAACATACGCAGAATAACAACCAGCCTCGTCATGTATATCCACCAACACAAAGGTCTCTTATGAATCAACGATTCAATAATACACCCTATCAACCAAGACAATATAATAACCCATATCAAACAGGAAACCATTCGAATTGGAATCCTAATAAAAGTAATGTGTTTACAAAACCACAACATGAATACTTCAAGCAAAACAAACCTGTTGCACAAACACCACAAGTAGAACCCCCTGCAATAAGCGAAGATGTATCAATGCGTACAGCTCCCCAAAATCCAGGACAAATTAATTTAGGCAGAGGACTTGTCGCTGAAGAATTATTTTATCACGATGAAAATTATGATGAATATCAAAACGAATTTCCAGAATATGCTCCCGAATATCAGGATTGTAACTACTATAATGATATTCCCGAATATAATGATAATGAAAATCAGGATTTTCAGGATCCTACCAGCACGAAAGATGTTTCATAGATATTAATCATATTAAATCATTCTTACCCTATTTTGAATTGAATGACTATTCTGATTGATACAGGAAGTCAAAGATCCTTTATCACTTACAAAGCATTCCAAAAGTATTTCCCTGAGTTTTGGAAATCAGAAAGTTTCACAGTTAGAACATCTCATGGAATAAGTTCACACAATGGCGTAATTGAAACTCCATTCTGGTGTAAATATTTTGGTAAAGACAATGGATCAATGAAATTTTACATATATGACTTTAGTGACAAGTATGACATATTAATGGGAACGGAAATGATAGAACAAATAAATGCAAAAATTGATTTAAAAGAACGAAAACTTATAATGCCATTGCAGGAATTATTAATTTTTCATATGACAGAAGATGATAATTTAAATATACAAGACTTATGTAATACATATGACGATCTCTTTACTGAAGATGTAACTAACAGTGCTACCACAACAATAACACATAAAATTAATTCATTTAAAGAAGATCCAATTTATCAAAGACCTTATAGATTACCACAAATACTGCAAGAAGAAGTGAGAAACCAAGTTGAAAAATTAATTAATGAAAACATAATTAGACATTCTAACTCTCCATGGGCATCCCCAGTTCATCTAGTAAAAAAAAAGCTAGATCAGTCTGGTGTACAAAAATGGCGAATGGTTATTGATTATAGACGACTTAATGAAAACACAAAATCAGATAAGTTTCCATTACCAAACATAGAAGACTTATTTTCTAAATTACAAGGAAATAATTACTTCACCACATTAGATTTAACATCCAGATATTATCAAATTAAAATGGATAAAGATTCAATTGAGAAGACAGCATTTAGTACCCCTGACGGCCATTTTGAATTCCTTAGAATGCCATTTGGTTTAAAAAACGCCCCAGCAACCTTCCAAAGAATGATGAATTGTGTATTGAAACAAGAGATAACAAGAAACGTTTGTTTAGTCTACTTGGATGATATAATAGTCTATTCAAAGACGAAACAAGAGCACATTAATAAATTACAACAAGTCTTTGAGTCACTTAGACAGGCTAACCTTAAGGTCAATAAGAACAAATGTGTATTTATAGCAGAAGAAATAGAATTCTTAGGACATGTATTAAATAAAAACGGACTAAAACCAAATCAAAAAAAGATAGAAGCTATTAAAAAATTTCCAATTCCAAAAACATTAAAAGAAGTCAGATCATTTTTAGGACTAATAAGCTATTATAGAAAATTTGTACCGAACTTGAGCAAAATTGTTAAACCTTTAACAGAAGCTACAAAAAAGAATGCGATAATCAATGTAAACGATAAAAAGTATTTAGAAGCAATAAAAACATGTAAAAATTTATTAATGAATGCACCAATTTTAGCATTCCCAAATTTTGAAAAAGAATTTGTTGTTACTACGGACGCTTCAGACATAGCTTTAGGAGCAGTCTTAAGTCAAGATAGTCATTCAATAGCTTATGCATCTAGGACATTAAATAAAACAGAACAAAATTATAGCACAACAGAAAAAGAATTATTAGGAGTCATTTGGGCTTTACAACAGTTTAGACCGTATATATATGGTAGAAGATTTACATTACGAACAGATCATGAAGCGATTAAAGGAATAAGTAAATTACCCGAGTCAAATAAAAAAATTGCAAGATGGAAATTAAAATTACAAGAATATAATGTAAAAATTGAACACATTAAAGGAAAAGATAATTATGTAGCAGACGCCTTAAGTAGAGTCGAAATCTATCACACAGACGGAAGCTCTATGGAAGTAAACGTTGAGGAAAATAGTTTATCAGAAAATAATTCAGTAAATTTAGAAGAAGACTTAGCCTTAACAAACTCTGACATTACACCCGAAGAAGCAATTCATTCTAACCAGCGAGATAGCGATACAGGTATTCCTATTATGAATACGTATCCACCTAAAAGACTTCGAAGAGTAATATTTGAATCAGCTCCTTACAAAAGTGCAAAGATAGAAAATGGTATTTGGTATTTTTATATTCCCCCTGAAACACAAGAAGAGACAATAAAAGAATTCATGTTAGAATATTTGTCACATAAAAAATATGCGTTTATTATACCTAACGACGAACTATATTATAAAGTATCAGAAGTATATAGAAAACATTTTGACCACACAAAAATTCAAGCTACAAGGTTTACGAAAAATTTAATTGAAATTCATGATAAAGAGGAACAACAAAAAATCATTAAGGAATGTCATTTGCAAGAAAATAGACATGCAGGTATAGAAAGTATATATAAACAACTTAGATAAAAATATTATTGGGAGAATATGAAAAAGTATATAAAGAAATTTGTAACAAAATGCGAATCATGTAAAAAAGAAAAATATAATAGACACCCACATATAACAATGGCTACGGAAACGGAAACACCTAAAGAACCAATGGATGTTTGGCACATTGACTTTATGTCTCTTGAAAAACAGTGGTATCTTACAATAATTGATAAATTTTCAAAATACGCAGTAATCAAACCAACAGAAAAAAGTAAAGTATATGATGTATTATCTGAAATATTTGCTATGGTAGGTGCACCAAACAAAATCATTCATGATGGTGAGCAATCATTCTTTAGTGAAATATTAACAGAATTATTTCAAACTTATAAAATTACGAATCATACAACAACCCCACAACATCATAAATCTAATTCAGACGTCGAAAGACTACATAACACGATACAAGAACTTTTCAGGTTACAAAGAGATTCTGACTTGGATAATAATCAAAAAATATATTATATTACTCATGCATATAATAACACTACACACAGCGCTATAAACATGACACCATTTGAAGTACACTTCGGTAAAAAACCAAAATTGAGAAGCTTTGATAATTTAAAAGTAATGATACAAAGATATACAACACAACAAAAACAATTTATTACTGAATTAAATCAAAACATTCATGAAACATTACGTAAAGAAAAAGAGAAACGTAATAAATTGATAAATGATAATTTACGACCTTCTACTTCTAAAACATTTAATGTCGGAGACATAGCCTATGTTAAGAATAGTAAAGCAGAAAGACATAAAACTAAATCAAGGTATTTAGGACCTTTCAAAATTGTTAAAGTCGAACCTAACAATAAATATCAGTTGAATAATGGAAAAATATATCACATAGAGGAACTTTGTGTTTCAGATGCACCATTGTTCTCGGATACAAGTTCCGACAGCTCAATTCAGACGAACATGTCATATTAGTAGAAATGAAACCTACTAGAATCATTGAAGGAAAGTGGACGATTATTCATAATTTAGATATTAAACCTATTATTGAAAATAAAAATGTAATCACTAGTAATTTACATAAAATTATATCTAATAATGATGAAACAAAATATATAATCGATAGAATTAAAATTATAATGGATCATGTAGAAGAAATATGTAATCACTTAGCTTTACAGCGTAGAAATAAAAGAGGATTAATAAATGATTTAGGTTCTATAATTAAGTCTATTACAGGAAATTTAGATGAAGATGATTATCATAATATTCAGAAAGATTTAGAAACTTTAAAAATTGCATATAATCAGCAGATATCTGTAACTAATGAATCTCTTGAAGAATATAATAAACAGTTATCTAAAATTACAGAAATTCAAAGAAAAATAGATAATCAATTTTTACAAACTATAGATTATCAAAGACAAAAAAGAATTACATACAATTTATTGCTACAAGCACAAACATTACAAGATATAGCAGAAAGATTAATTACAGCTATAACTTTTGCAGAACATCACATCTATCATTATAGTATAATACAATCTCACGTTCTTCAAGAAAAATTAGATAAAATAAATAAAAATGTAGAGTTATCAGATAATATTAATGATATTGAACCATTTATTTATGTGAAATGTAAAATTATACAAAACATTGTGTATTTTATAATTGAGATACCTTTAGTCAAGTCTCAAGTATATCACACAAGAAAAATTGTACCCATTATCCAAGATATCCCTACCTGTACCTATCCCATTATGCGAAAGATAACTCTAGCCTACACCGAGTTGGAGATATACGAAGTTCAAGATTGTGCTGATTTAAAACAACAATTAATTTGCAAAGAAAGTATATTACAACAAGAAACATGTGAAACTAATATTTTGTTAAAAAAGGAGACTAATAAATGTGAAACTATATCAATTAAATGTCCAAGTGAAGAAATACAAGAAATTTCACCAAAAGGAATGTATATCTATATGAATAAAACAACGGAAATAAAAATCAAATGTGGTTCCCATGAAGAAACAGCATGGATTAAAGGAGCCTATTTATTAAAAGGAGAAAATTGCGAGGTTACTATAGCCGGAATAAAAAGGTTTAGGACTCAAGAATCCACAGATAAAATCATCATGGCAAAAATATCCATAGAAAATAAGGATGAAACTTCAGAAATTGATTTAACATATGATGTTAATAAAATAACTTCAAAATTAAAACAATTAAAACAAATTAAAGAATTACAAACTCAAGCAAGAAATAATTGGATACAATATAGTATAATGACGTTAATAATTATTACTATGCTTTTGTATGTTTTGTTTAAATTTTTCAGTTCCAAGGTTCCCTTCAAACCATGGACTTCAAATTTAGGAGGGGAAAGTCAACCTACCTCCCATAAGGGAATCCATAAAAATAATGAGCTAATTAACTTGGTCAGTTTGGGTATCAACAAGGAAACAATAAACAATAAAACGATCCCAATTAGAATATCAAGTAGCATTATTCCAGCGAACAGACAACAATATGTCGTTACTCCATGGACCTCCCTGGCAGAGAAAACAATTCTAGAAGACAGGTCACACACAGAAGTGCCCTTGTGTGAAGCAGTATAAATAGTCTCCGCTTCAATCAACAGTGTCTATTCATCATTCGACTTTCGAGTAGTTAAGTTCTTTAAGCTGTAAAAATAGTAAATAAGTTTATTTGCAAATAAATTTATTTTTTAAAAAAAGATAGCTGAAATCAGTTATTTTGACTCACGGGTGAGGGGCCCATTCAAAATTATGGAAGTGGTCCCCATGTTTCTGCAACTGCGGGCCCGCCTCGGGACTCTTCGAGGGGAGAAGGCCCTACGGGCGGGGGCTTCACTTCACCGGTTAGTGGACCTCAATTTCCCGCGCCAGTGCCGGCGCCCACTGGAAGGGAGTATAGTCGGGAGGAGCCGCAGAGATACTCGCCGCCGTCTCATGAGTACCCGCGGGTAGAGTACCACCCACCTTATATTAGGTATGGGAGAGCGGCAGGTTACGCCCCCCCTAGGATGGCGATGTGTACTCGCTCACCATATGTAGGGCAGTGGGTTCACCCTGGGTTGGCGAGGCCGACCAGCCAATAGCTAGCCTGCCACTCTACTAGGGCAGAGCCGAGGACGGTTCTGCTGCCCACTGCAATAGTTTGCATATGGGGTCCCCGTGGAGATTCGGTTAGGGTAAGGGCTCTCCTGGACTCAGGGGCACAAGGGTGTACGGTGACTACACGGATAGTTAATATGTTGGGTTTGAACTTGGAGCCTTCTTCGGTGCCCCTTCTTGGTATTGGGGGTTTAGAAGTTAAACGTTTGGTAGGCCGAACTCATATAAGGTTTTCTTTGGTACGTTCCTCCACTTTGAGGATTGCAGCTGCAGCTATGGTTATGGATGATATCGTAGGCTGGCAGCCCTCCTCAGATATCTCCCCATCTATACTATCGTGCACGTCTAATTTAAATTTAGCTGATCCCAGGTTTTATGTTCCCGGCCCAGTGGACGTCCTCTTGGGCTCGGATGTATTGGGATGGATTCTTTTGGGTGCCCAGAAGGCGCTAGGCACCTCATCACTGTTGGCGGTGTCCACCATTTTTGGACATGCTGTGTTGGGACCAGTCTTCGATGACTACACTCCGGATGAGTCGAGGGTCGTCAATACAGCATCCCTTGCTAAGACGATGCATCGGTTCTGGGAAGTAGAGGAGCCTCCCATGGTTCCGAGGGTGGACCCGGAACATGCAGAATGTGAGGCCTTTTTTCAAGCCAACACTACGAGGCTAGCTTCAGGGAGATTTGTAACGCGGTTGCCTTTTACAGCATCCCCTCCTATTCTTGGACAATCCAGAGCACTGGCAGAGAAGCGACTGCTGGCTATGGAACGGCGCATGCAGCGTGACCCAGTGCTACGTGAGAAATATATTGACTTCATGCGTGAGTACGAAGCACTAGGTCATATGTCACCGGCTCGAGTAGATTGGAGCTCTACTGAGCATTACTTCCTACCTCACCATGCAGTATTGAAGGCTTCTTCAGGAAAGCTGCGCACCGTGTTCGATGGGTCGGCGCCTACCACAACAGGAGTCTCGTTGAATTCGTGTCTACACTCTGGGCCAAAGCTTCATCGGGATGTCATAGATATAATTTTAAATTTCAGAAGACATCAGGTGGTGTTTGGAGCCGACATTAAGATGATGTTCCGGCAGACTGTCATTCATCCCGACGACAGGCGTTTCCAGTTGATTCTCTGGCGGGAGCACCCAGAGGACCCAGTGACAGTCTACGAGCTCAACACCAACACATATGGTTTGAAATCAAGTCCATATATAGCTATAAGATGCTTACTAGAATTGGCGGAGCGGGAGAGGGCCCGCTACCCGCGTGCGGCAGCCGTACTGACACGTGACCTCTACGTGGACGACGTGTGTACTGGGGCCCAAACAGTTGAGGAAGCTCTTATACTCAGAGATGAATTAATTGCTATACTAGCAGCGGGAGGCTACGAGTTAAGAAAATGGTTATCGAATGAGCCCCGTCTGTTAGAAGGTATTCCAGAGGATCACCAACAGAACCCTAACCTGTTTGCTGAGGTGGACGATCCTAATATGATAGCGGTTTTAGAAATGAAGTATCAACCGGTAAATGATATTTTCACGTTTCAGGTGGAATTGAAACCAGAAAGAGTATGGTCGAAGAGGACCGTGCTGTCCACCATCGCTCGCATGTTTGATCCGAACGGCTGGATCAGTCCGGTGATCTTCGCAGCGAAGTGTCTGCTGCAACGGCTGTGGATCCTGGGCGTGTCGTGGGACGAGCCGCTCACCGGGTCTCCGTTGGACGACTGGCTGGAGTTGATGTCATCGTTGGAGGAAGTCAATCGAGTTGCCTTACCTCGCCGGATCTTGCCGCCAGGAAAGTATCACGCTTCTTTGCATGGCTTTTGTGACGCCTCCGAATGTGGATACGCTGCGGCCGTATATTTACGAACAGTTGATAGTCAGGGTCACGTCAATGTTGTGTTACTTCTAGCGAAAAGCAAGGTTGCTCCCATACGTACTCGTCTTACTATTCCTAAGTTAGAATTAAGCGGTGCTCATCTTTTAGCTAGATTACTAAATCATATATCTCGGGAGTTAGCTGCCACTGTTGATTTTCAGGATGTGTATGCATGGTCGGATAGTCAGGTCACGCTAGCATGGTTGCGCGCGGCTCCGCATACCTTAGAGATTTTTGTAGGAAACCGGGTTTCGCAAATTCAGAACATGGGTATTCATATTAATTGGAGGCATGTCCCAGGTGAATGTAATCCTGCAGACTGCGCATCGAGGGGCTGCACAGCGCCGGAGTTGGTGTCACATGCTTTATGGTGGGGTCCGGAGTGGCTCAGGGGACCTGAGTCTTCTTGGCCTGTTCAGCAAGTGGATAGGACGACCCAGATTTTACCAGGGCTGCGTGTGCATGCTTTAGTTGCAGAGACCGATTTAGATCCTGATTGGCTGACTGGGAGATATAGTAGTTTGGACAAATTATTGGCGGTTACTAGTTGGATTAAGCGTTTTATAAATAATTGTCGTAACCCCCGAAATATACAGTTGTCGCCAGTGGTGAGTGCCGAGGAGCGTCGAGATGCACTGCTTCACTGGGTCAAGGTAGTGCAGGCGGACCGTTTCAAGTCTGAATTGCAGATTCTTCGCGATGAACGTGCCAAGCTGAAGGGAGCGGTCGCTAGATTAAATCCTTTTCTGGATTCACAGGGACTTCTGCGTGTTGGAGGTCGACTTCGGAAGGCTGACCTGCCATACGGAAGCCGTCATCCTCTGCTGTTACCCAAGGAGGGTCCTTTGGTAAAGCTTTTGGTATTTGACCGACATGTTCGTAACTCTCATGCGGGACGCAATGCGTTATTGGCGATATTACAGCGGGAGTTTTGGATCTTGTCTGCTCGCCGGGTAATTCGCAATGTAGTTTTCTCCTGCGTTCCTTGTTACAGACTGCGAGCCTCATTGATGCAGCCTCAGATGGGAGATCTGCCGGCTGACAGGATCACCCAGTCGAGACCATTCGAAGGAGTCGCCACGGACATGGCAGGCCCGTTCTCGGTCAAGACCTCCACTCTTCGTAATGCTCGGATTGTTAAGGCTTACCTGTGCGTATTTGTGTGCTTGTCCACCAAGGCCGTCCATTTGGAATTAGTGTCCTCGTTGTCCACGGAGGCCTTCGTTGCTGCGTTAGACCGTTTTGTTTCGCGTAGGGGTCTACCTTCATTGATCCGCTCTGACAATGGCACAAACTACCAGGGTACCTCAAACTATTTGAAAGATGTATATAAATTTTTAGAAAATAATTGTGTTAGTTTAAGTCATATCTGCGCCCAGAAGGGGATAACTTGGCGGTTCAGCCCGCCAATTTGCCCCCACTGGGGGGGGATTTTTGAAGCCGCCGTGAAGTCGGCCAAGACCCACCTCCGCCGCGTCATCGGGGAGACCATTTTAAGTTTCGAGGAGCTCGTCACTATGTTCTGTAAAGTTGAGGCCGTCCTCAACTCTCGTCCTCTCTGTCCCCTGTCATCTGATCCAAACGACCTCGAGGTCTTGACTCCTGGCCATTTCTTGATTGGGCAGCCTCTTACTGCCCTGCCGGAATGCCCCTGGAGGGAAGAACGTACAACCCGGCTGTCACGTTTTCAAATGTTGCAACAAATGGGCCAGGACTTCTGGAATCGTTGGTCGTTGGAATATCTGCATTTGTTACAGCAGCGGGTTAAGTGGACAGACAGGACCGAACCTCCGAAAGAAGGAGACTTGCAGGTCGCATTATCAAGTTAATAAACGGTGGGGATGGAACTCCTCGTGTAGCTGAGGTGTTGGTTGGAGGTTCGATTCTACGACGAGCTGTAGCAACACTCTCCCGGCTCCCGATTGATTGAGCTAGCGTTCTGATGGGGGCATCAGTCCGGAGCGGGGGATTGTTCGTGCAAAATGAACACTCAAATTGAACGCGCTTTGTTCGCAGTGTTCTAATCTGCATTTAGAGACCGCTAGCGGCGGCATAGTGATTTTGTTTGTTTTTAATTCTCGCTCTTCTTGTCTATGATTTTGATGGAGACATGACTTGTTAATTTTGCTCCCCCGGGTTTTTTTTGTGAAATAACTGAAGCCTGAAAAGTTTTAAGAGATTCTTGCTTCAGGGACATGTGTGTATAAAAATAAAGGTCTTCTAGTGAAACCGTGTTGGGGAATTGTGCTCGTAGAAGCCGGGCTAATTCCAGAAAAATACTTTGGTGATTGCGTCAGAATTTTGGTGACACGTCGCCAGTCTTCGTGGCCACATTCCTTTGATTTCCTGCTGATCCCTGCCTTGTATTTCCCCTCCATCTTACCGGCTCGGCCAGCCCTGGAGCAGCGAAGCGGCACAATCAGCAAGGACCCCAGATTTGGACTTTCAATATTTTACTGGATTTATGTGAGTGCCCTTTGTTTATTAAATCTTTCAACTGAAATACCTTGTTACTGTCCGCTGGTATTGTGTAATCTCTGTCAATGGGCCCAGCCTGAGTCATTCTCCGTGCCGATCCGACAGGTAACAGGGTATATCACACAGCTAATATTTCTTGATTTGTTCGTGATGTTTATGTTGTATATGTGGAGAATTTAATAAGAAACAGTGTGTGATATCCAGAAATCCCTAAAATCATTTCAATTTTAAATATTTCACGGTAACGGCACTGCGTGACCATGGAGTCCTTATAAGGACGGGTGCCTGTATGGGGCAAAATGATTCAAAATGGCGGAATAGCGAATGATGTAATAACATGGATACGCTTTGTCACTGCCTCCTGTGGCTTTGTTGATGTGTTGCAGACAGGTGGCAAATGTTGTGGTACTGTACAATAATTAGATCCGTGGTTTTTTTCGGGGCTTTTTTATTAATTTGTTATATTTTTCACGTGTTCCTTTTTAATTATTTTTTGTTTTTGTGTTTGTTTGGTGAAACAAATATTAAGCACTGTGGTACTGTACAATAATTTGATCCGTGGTTTTTTTCGGGGCTTTTTTATTAATTTGTTATATTTTTTATCCCTAATAGTTTTTTTATACTTACAATTTTTTGCATGGTTAATGAAGAGGTGATGTGAACGTAAGAGGTCGTGGCAGGGGGGGAGAGGTCGGGGCCAAGAGGCAGAGGAAGGCGGCCGGGTGGCGAACAGGGGTGGTAGAGCGGGTAGACGCGGCGGACGTGGTGGACGTGGCCGTGGCCGTGGGAACGTCGTCGAGAGGTACTTTACTTTTATGCGTGTTTATTTGATAATGTCGCTGATTTTTGTAGTTAGTTTAATATATAATATGTATATAATTATATTTTTTCATTGCTACTGTCAAACTGTATTTATTAAATGTCAACTTTTTAAAGACCGTTATAAAACTGTGACTTACCTTACAGCTTGTCATTTATGGACTCACCGGGGACACCATCCCGGCAGCCACTCAGCCTCTCCCAGGTGCCCTCACCAGCTGAGTAAGTAAAATAGTTATTTTTGTTTTTCATGTTTCCGAAGAAGTTCAGTAATAATTGTGCCATTTTTGTTTTAGATTCATTGAGGTTGATGAGTGGCCCCGTTCCCCTCAGGCGTCCACGTCGTCTGCAGGCTTGTCGTCTCAGTAAGTAAAATAGTTATTTTTGTTTTTCATGTTTCCGAAGAAGTTCAGTAATAATTGTGCCATTTTTGTTTTAGATTTATTGAGATTGTCGAGCCACCCCGTTCCCCTCAGGCGTCCACATCGTCTGCAGGCTTGTCGTCTCAGTAAGTAAAATAATTATTTTTGTTTTTCATGTTTCCGAAGAAGTTCAGTAATAATTGTGCCATTTTTGTTTTAGATTTATTGAGATTGTCGAGCCGCCCTGTCTCCCTCAGGCGTCCACGTCGTCCAGCGCCCCGCAGCCGCCCAAACGCAAAGAATCCTCGTCGTCAAAGTAAGTAAAATAGCTATAAATTTTTACATTGCTGGTGACAAGCTTTGCATTAATATGTCTGCTTTGTTCTAAGTCTGCCAGCCGAAAACGTAAACTGTCCTACGACCAAGTGGAGGCGTACGTTGACGCATATTTCGGTAAGTTACTTACTTTTCAATGTTGTCGAATGGAAACAGCTATTGAAGAAAATATACCTACTTAAATTTTTGTAATTTTCAGGAAGCGACGCTGAGTCGGACTCCGACGACGACGAGGATGTCGAGTTTGGGTTCCTGCAGTATTCTCGGCAAGAACGCGTGTACAACGACATGTTGGACAACGCCGAGATCGCTGCTGGCTGGCGGGATGCTGAGGAGATGGCGGACGACGCGGACGTTGGTGCTGGCCTGCGGGATGCTGGGGTGATGGCGGACGACGCGGACGCTGGTGCGGGCCTGCGGGATGCAGACGCTGATGCTGAGCAGCGTGTAACAGGTGACGCAGCTGTATCTGCTGACCACATGGACCACCCAGCAGCCCCCGAACTGCACGCTTCATCGGAATCCGTTCCTTCCACCGAGGTCGGGTACGGCCCCCATACAATTTCTGACTTTGTATGGGAGCCGTTACCCCAACCGGCGCTTCCCCCCACCGCACGCAAGGAGAAGTTTCTGGTCACTCCAGGGCCAGTCTCTTTTGGTAATTTCTCCTCTCCGTACGAGGCCTTTGTATCGATTTGGGACCGCAGCATTATGGAGAATATTGCTGTGGAAACAAATCGATACGCAGAGCAAAAGTTGGAGGACGCCTCGCGTACAGGAGAATTGGGTGGTTACAGTCGGAAACTTCGGTTTAAGGAGACGGATGCCGATGAACTGTACGTGTTCTTCGCCCTTATACTTCGACCAGCATTGTCGTCAAGGCTGACCTGACTGGGTACTGGTCAGTCAATGACGACATCTTTGATACCCCGAATTTTAGCCGTTACATGACATATACGCGTTTTACCGACATTGCTCAGATGCTGCATTTCGTCGATAACCGCGCTGATCGAAGGCACCTTTCCAAGAGTGAGGCTAAGATAGCGAAGATTGCCCCAATCGTGGAACACCTGAATGTAAAATTTCAGGCGTTGTATCGATTGGGGCAATGCATCGCGCTTGACGAGTCTCTGGCTCAGTGGAAAGGTTACTTGAGCATCCTCGTGTTTATCAAGAACAAGGCTGCTGGCAAGGGCGTTAAAACGTTTGACGTGTGCGACTCTAAGTCGGGGTATCTTTGGCGATTCAAAGTGCATGCCGGTCCCAACGACAAGGAGACCCAGTGGGGGTATACCACGTCCCTTGTGCTTGAGCTGCTTGAGGGGCTCGAGCACAAAGGACACTCGGTATACATGGACAATTATTACAATAGTCCACTGCTGGCAAGGCTTTTAAAAAGCCTTGGTTTTGACTGCGTGGGCACGCTTAGGCTGAATAGGCAACATGTGCCTGCCAGTATGAAGGAGCTCGTAAAACAGAACCTTCCTGCTGGGAGCGTACATGGAGCCACGAGTGGAGACGTGGATGTCCTGGTATGGAAAGACAAGAACGTGGTCTCACTGATTTCTACCTACCTCGGTGCAGCTTCAGCTGAAAGGGATGGGAAGGTGAAACCAACATTGGTTCATGACTACAACGTCCGTATGGGCGGTGTAGACAAGAAGGACCAAATGTTGTCTTCCTATCCCATTGAGAGGAAGCGTGCCGCGGTTTGGTACAAGAAGTTTTTCCGCCGCCTTCTAAATGTAAGCGTTTTGAACGCTTACATTTTGCACAAGGAAAGTCCTTCAATGCCAGACCATCCACTCATCACCAAGCACCGGCTGTTTCGCAAGACTTTGGTGAAACAAATTCTTGCGAAGCACGCCGTAGTGCGCCCGGTGGTCACGTCGCTTACGACTGCACCGAAGGTGAAATTCTCTGCGGATATGCTTCGTCATTTGCCCAGGGAATATCCCTTCAGTGAGAAGTTGAAGCAGCGCAAACGTGCGAAATGTGCAGTGTGCCCCAAGCGCTCAATGATACACTGTGCCGGCTGTAACGTTGCGCTCTGCTTGGAGGAGTGTTTCGCTAAATATCATTCCTAATTGAATGATATTTATGGAAACATTCCTTCAATAATCGTAAGTCGTCTGTGTCTAGAGGCCTATGTCCAGCAGTAGACAGGCTGATGGATGGATGTGGGTGATGTGTTTACACACATTACCTCTTTACTTTAACATAAACGTAAAAATCAGTGTCAAATTTATTTATTTTTAAATTAATTGAATTCCAAGAATATCTTTGTTATTGTGTCTCAAAGAAACAAGTGACGTCACTTGTTTCGTAACATTGAGAAAATATTTAAAATTATTGACTGCATAAAACTGAAATTGGTTTAAATTAAAATCACTAAATGATATATAGTTAAACGAAAAAAAAAAAAAATTTTTTTTTTATTAATTTTAAATAATTTATAATATTTTTTAATAATTCATAAACTGTAATATGTAAGTTCCATATCATGTTCCATGTAACTAATAGGTAACCAAAAAGGTCATTAAAAAGTTGACACCACAGGCGTATCCATACTAATATTGCCGCAGTAAGGCCGAGAGAGGCCCAAATTTGTGTATTTCAATGGCTTGTAATTATTAATTTCTGTGCTAATAAGTGCAGGTTTTTTTTAAATGGGAAGGATATTTAATGTATTTATAGAATACATAGGTAACACTAAAAGTTTCCGGAACTGGCCACTTACATAAACAATATTTAAAAATTTATTGCAACATTTGAAAATAGAACTCTTTGGCTGTAGAATGCAGTTTGTTTCATCTGACTGTCTTTTGTTTTTACCTTGTGGCGCCATTTAAAAAATTGTGTGTCTGCATCAACATGAATTTAACTCGGGAAAATTTTCGTAGTATGATTTTCTACGATTTTAAGTGTAATTTGACAGCTCAACAGAGCATCGCTCGGCTTGAAACAGCTTTTGGCAATGAAGCACCATGCAAGACGACTGTTTATAGCTGGTTTGCAGAATTCAAGCGTGGTCGTATCAATCTCAGTGACGAATCTCGCGATGGTCGGCCGTCCACCGCTGTGACTAACAAAAACATCGATGCTGTGCACCGTATGATTGAAACAGACAGGCATGTGACCTACCATGAAATTCGCGCATCCTTAGAAATAGGCATGAGTCAAATACAATCAATCCTATACAAACATTTGGATGTGAGAAAGCTGTGCTCGCGGTGGATCCCACACAACTTGACCGAGGCTCAAAAAACGGACCGCGTCACTTGGTGCAGTGCCATGCTTACCAGATTCAACGAAGGTGCGTCAAATTTGGTGTGGGACATAGTAACAGGTGACGAAACATGGATTTATTGCTACGATCCCAAAACAAAGCAGCAATCGAGCGTATGGGTCTTTCAAGATGAGCCGAAACCAACCAAAGTGGCGCGCGTGAAAAGTGCATCTAAGCGGATGATTGCTTCTTTTTTTAATAAAACTGGACACGTGGTTACTGTTGCTTTAGAGAATCGTCGTACCGTGAATAGTGACTGGTACACGACCATTTGTTTGCCGGAAGTTATTGACGAACTCCGTAAAAATAACCGTAAACGCCGTATCATCCTGCACCACGACAATGCTAGTTCTCACACGGCCAGACAGACAAACGACTTTTTGAAGACGAAAAATGTAGAACTCATGAGTCATCCTGCATACAGGACAAAAACTTCAGACCTATTTCTATACTCCCTCTCCTATCCAAAGTCCTTGAAAAAATTGTCCATCTTCAGTTATCTGAGTTTCTTTCTCGCAACAATCTTTTAAATCCACTTCAGTCTGGATTTCGTCCAGGTCATAGTACAGTAACTGCCCTAGTCAAAGTCACTGATGATATCCGTTTCAATATGGACAATCAAAATCTCACAGTTCTTACATTGCTTGACTTTAGTAATGCTTTCAACTCAGTTGACTTTGATCTTCTTCTTGGGGCATTACGCACTTTAAACATTTCTACAGCTGTTATTTCCTGGTTTGAATCTTATCTTCGCGGTCGCCAACAGTGTATAAGGGTTAGTGATACCTGTTCTAGCTGGTGCCCTCTAACAGCTGGCGTTCCGCAAGGTGGCGTCTTATCTCCTTTCTTATTTTCAATTTTTATTAACATTCTCTCCAAACAATTATCTTCTCTCTACCACTTCTACGCTGATGATTTGCAAATGTATACTGGCACGCCTGTAGAATCTTTAAATGAAGCCATTTGCGCAATGAACAGGGATCTACTAGTAATATCCAAGTGGGCGAAGGCTTTTGGACTCCTTGTTAATCCTAGTAAATCTCAGGCTATAATAATCGGAAGTTCAAGAATGCTTGCTAAAGTCAATATTAGTATCACAAACAACATAATATTTGATAATACTGTCATTCCATTCACTGACACAGTTAAGAATTTGGGTATTTTATTTGATAAAACTCTGTCATGGGCACCTCATATCGAATCTCTTAGTAGGAAGATGTTTGGAACATTTCACTCACTCCGACGCTTGCAAAACTTCCTGCCCATACAAACCAAAATTATGTTAGCACAATCTTTCCTACTTCCAATTCTTGATTATGCTGACTCTTGCTTCCTAGATCTCACTGAAGAGCTTGTTAACAAGCTTGAGCGCCTTCAGAACTTGTGCATACGTTTCATCTTCGGCCTTCGTAAATATGACCATGTCTCTCAATTTCGCACACAGCTTAAATGGCTCCCTATTCGTTTTCGTAGAAATATTCATGTCCTTTCTCTTCTCTTCACTGTTCTTAACAGTGCTTCTGCACCCTTCTATCTACGGGAACGTTTTAGTTTCTTTTCTGATGGAGGCCGGTTGCAACGTGTCAACCAAAAAAATTTATCTGTACCCACACATAGAACTGGTTTTTACTCCGACTCCTTTTCTGTGCATGCTGCTCGACTATGGAATCGTCTACCTGAATCCGTCAAAAACTGTCGTACTTTAAACACATTCAAAATTAAACTAAAAGATCACTACTATAATGAACTACACCCCTGACTCATCCAATATATATCTTATCCAAAACTATCATTGATTTATTATGTCTGCGTATATTTATGTATTTATATAAGTAAGTTTATTCTATATAATTTCTTTTGTGTATGTTTATGTATCAGTTTATTATAGCGGTAGGAATCACTTATGTTATCTACTCACGTATTTTACTTTATTATCATTCTCTCTTTTTTCGTTTGCACGCTCCCTTTTTATGTTTTATTCCTTATCTACTATTTCACCCAAAGGTTGCCTGGAAGATATTGCTGTTAGCAATAAGTGCCGCCTTTGTACTCTATGAAATATTTTTAATATCCTTCTTCATGTTTTTCGTGTAAATGTACATAAAGTGTAATAAATAAATAAGTAAATAAACAGTTCCGACTTGGCACCTTGTGACTTTTTTCTGTTCCCAAAAATTAAGAACCAATTACGCGGTCAACGATTTTCATCACCAGAAGAGGCTGTCGAGGAGTATGAAAAACACGTTTCAGAGGTCACCACAGGGGAGTGGCACAAAAGTTTTCAAAACTGGTTTGATCGAATGAAAAAGTGCATAGACGCCAAGGGAGATTATTTTGAAAAACAATAAATTAATTTTGTACCTTTAATAGTATTTTTTCATATTCATTCCGAAAACTTATAGTGCGTCCCACGTATAAGTTCATTCCTTCATTTACATGCTTAGATTTTGTATAAACGGTGTAGATTTGAAGGTCGTTGTTCCCACCGCTAAAACGAAGGGTTTTGTAATGTATCAATTGTTTAAAATAAACGCACTGTTGAGCCCTAAATGTTATTGTACCATTTTATACATGAACTAAACTTTCTAAAAATATATATATTACTTGGATTTGATTCAATGTGTTGAACAAAAATAAGCTGCAAAGTACCACTATTTTTGTAACGTTTCTGCGCGTACGACAAAAACTCTATGCTGAATTTGTTGGTTTTCTTGACATTTTACTATGAAAAGATGTAAATATTTTTATATATTTCTATTACTGTATAGTAAGAGGGTTAATAAAGTACAAAAAGAATACTATAGGTTGTTTGATATTTTTATATCCCAATAGGAAAGTCTGATAGAACCCTTTTTCTTTATTTACTCGCATGCAGGGCGATCATAGTACAATATATTTTAATCAAAGTAATATCAGCTTGTAGACAATTTATCTAGGATTACAATGGCATGCCACATGCGTGGTATTTCCTACCAGGAAAGCCATAAAAACCACTAAACTAAACCACGTCACGCGCGGCCTTGCGGCGCCTGGCAGGCGCAATCACTCCAGGGCGGCAAGGCTGACACAGGTGAAACAGGTGAAAGGTGAGGGGCTGAAAAATGTTTGCCTACAGAGAAGGCAATGAAAAAGAAGCCAAGAGGGAGTTTTGCCCAAACAGTATGCAACAAGACCAAGCTGGCGGTTGTACGCTGGAATGACAATACGGCTGTAACCCTGATCAGCTCCTACAGTCAATGACACGGTAGCGTACGGTCTATAACTTCAAAATTAAACATCTAGGCAAGGCAAGGGTACTATTTTCGTATTCAGTGATGAAGATTCTATAATGCATAGGGGTCAGATGCATTTCCGAAAATTTTGACTTTTTTCGTATGTGCCGCCTCTAAAGTGATATGAGTATGGGTCAAAGCAGCAGGTAACATGAATTGCTGGGGCCGCAGCATCAGCATCCAAGCTGGGGCTGAATTGCCAGAAACCTACAGCTCACGTTCTCACGGAACGATACCTAGAACGCCTAGAATAAACATACTTCTTGTAGAATTATCTGCTTTGTTGCCATGCAGCGGTCACCCGCATCTCATAGGCCATGCACCGCTTTGCCACTTTTGCATAATGTAAGCATGACGCTGGACTTGCAGCGCAGCATTCATAGCGGGCACTCACAAGATCCACTAGTGCTATAATTGTAGTTCTTTTTCAAACAGGAGTACTAAAGTGGGATGATACCTAAGTGCGACGTGTATCTAAATATCGGCTGACGTGGTCTCAGCATTGCTTTTACACGAGTTAAATACCTTATCACTAAGTCGCCCGATAACCTAACAGTTTCTCGTTTTGGAGAAACCCAGTATATTTTGTTTATATCTTCTGTGTTATCAGTATTCGGTCAAGAGTCACATACTAGTTGTTTCACCCTACTAAAACTGCATCCGATCTGCATCATTGTCGTTGTTAAGACACGCTCTTATCGCGCACACAATGCCGTATGTGCTTAATAGGTATGTTTTACCTGTATACTAAAGGTACAAACTTTTGAACTGGTTTTCCCTATGAATGCCCGGCATTTATATTATGGTGTTGCGAGCTAAGACAATGCATCGAGTACAGCAATTAAACGTTGTTATCGATGTCCCAAATTGGTAGCGTAATTTTTATCGTAGGTATGAGATACGATCTATAGTGACTATGTGAACACGTGAGTGACTCCCGGGGCCCCAGTATGGGAGCGCAGGATGAATTGTAAATCGTCTATTTTCATAAGGATGAAAGTTTGACTGACGTGGTCCAAGAATATTTTAATATTCACTCGTTTATTTTAGGAATGATCCAATTACCGCGCCGAACGATAACCCGCACGCGAGGTTGTGGGAATTCCAAATCGATATTATCCCTATATTGTTTTCTTTTTTCGGTACGATAAACAACTGGAGTGGTATAAATTGCTATGCGGGCAGTCAGTCGCTAGACACTACACGGTCAACATTACCGCAAGAACATCATATAGACTTAGGAGTCCCGTGACATCCATCCAGAACTCAAGATGCAGTCCCAAGACAGAATACTCAGTTTCCCGGTGGACACCTTCACGACGCGCGGGCCTTCTATACCCGAGGAGGCCCCTTTCAGCCCCGGCGAAATTCTGCAATTCAATAAAGCATACAAACAGTTTCTTCAGGCGGAACGACAGCTGGACGACCTGACTTTCCTTAACGGGAAGCCATGCCCCGTCCGCTACAACTTTGATCCGACGAGGCCAGAAGAAGATCGTCTGATGGTGAACTGGGACTGGCTCATGCCCTTATTTTGGGGGCCACCGCCAGGTGAGAGGGATCTCGTGAGGGTGCCCACTATACTGGAGTTTGTTGAAAAGAAGATTCGCTTTTCGAAGTGCAAGGCGGTCGCCGGGGACACCTGTTCCTGCGGCAAGAGGCCTAATGTAGTGGTACCACCGGGACGTGAGTGCAGGATCCCACAGCACTTTCATCATTTCTGCACGGCGCACGTCTCTGCGTGGATAACCAAGTACATGGTCCCGGCGATTCTGCTGAAAGAATCCCAAGAAATCTTTAGAGAGGTCATTCAGAAAGTGCATGAAGGTGATCCGCAAATCCTCGAATACTATTCGACGGGTGACCGGACGGACACAGAAATGTTGCTGCACTCGGCTCGCAACATCAGTGATAATAGTGCTAAATAGTGCAGCAATGCTGCTGCAATGTGACGTTCGCTTATTAAAATAAATATTTGTGTTTATAATATGTTTACTTTTTTTTTCTTGTACCCCTATTAGTGTAGGATGATGGAGAGTTGTGCAGGTAAGGTACTGAGATCATTCCCTCTGACGTTGCTTCAAGTTGAAATTTAGTTTCTCTCGTGACCACTCTATGTTAGATACAATCAAGTCAAGCTTTGACTGCACCAGATGTAACGGCTAGGTAACGTGCTACGAGACGCTGCATAGCACGTCACATCACTAACGCAGATAAGTTGCAAGGCGTGATGATTAGCGTTATGTGCACATGGGATGCAAAGCTCCGTTATCACAAACTATGCTTGGCATATGCTTATCATATGTCTTGAGCAAGGCCTGAGTGTGCATTCGCCTCTGACTACGTGTATCTGCGACGTTTAGGTATGGAGCCGACCATACAGGAATATGAGACGTCTAAATAAGGTTTTTCTTAACTTTATATCCATGAATAACTGCATGTAAGCCGCAAACAGTATTATGACAAAGACCGGCGGCAATTGGCGTTACATCTGTAACTCCTTATGGACCGATAATACGTATGACCACATGGCACGCTATCGTTTAAATATGGAACAAACTATGTGTCACTACTCAAAAGATAGGTAAATATGATAAGACGACGGGACCTTCATCGAAATATTATTACAGGCTGCCGGCCGAACGTAAGTAGCTCCAGCGTATTACGGCAACCCACGTTTAGTTGGCACTGTCTTGAAATATTCGGGAAAACCCGTGCTATATTCATTTTATGATCTGTATCCGACTGGCGGCGTGTATTTCAAAACGAAATCAAAACTGATGAGTGACCAAAGAAAATTACCGGGACATACACGTGTGCTTCATACACGTATACACCTCACTTATACTTAAGATTTGTCATTGTATAGGTGTTACAGGTTTGGTTAGACTATAATTCTAAATATGTATACTTTTCATGATTCCTGTAATGTTAGGACTATGGTATGACAGATACCTTACCTAAACACTGCACCGTACCTACCTATCGCTGCATAGCATGTCGCGGTGCCCCTCTATCGTGTTACAAAGTGTAGTGACCACGGTTATCTATGCATGGATGTAGATTGTACAACATCTTAGTGGATAGAACTAGTACAATATATTATTATCATTATTAAACTAACTACCTAAATATCTAGTATCATGAAGGAAACTGGTATGTCGTGACATTTGTAAGTCGGCATGCATTTTGAAATGAAATAACTATGTATCGGGAACAAGTTTTTTATTTTTATTTTCAAAAACAAACACTCACATGCACAATATACTCAATACTGATGTACACAAATACCTAATACTTATTATATAAACAAATGATCATATCTATGATTAGCACTACTTCGGCCGGTTGAGAGTTCCACGCCACGATGCCTGCTGACGCAAAGCTTCTGCATACTGCATCAAGTGCCTGTCCAGTCGCCGCTGCTCTGCCTTCTGACGTTTTCTCTCCTCACGCTCCAAGTCTTGTCTGCGCTTTTCTGCTTCTTCTTCCGCCCGCTCTTGCTCCTTCCGAGATTTTTCCCCGTTGTCTCGATGAACGGCTTCTCCAGAGTTTCCGCTCATGGTGGATGATGATTTTGTGAATGATGACATGGTGATTTTGTTAAGACTGATCGATTGTACACAGCCTTGTGATTATGGCGAGTGTATATGTGCTAATGATTGATTGTATATGTACTTTCCTCCATTTATACTAACCCGAAAACTACCTAACAAGGACTCGTTGTTCCATAATTATCGCGAATTTTTTCCCACTTGAATAAGCTCGTTATAATGAGGGATAATTCAAATACCGTGACATCATGGTGTACCGCAGTAACGACAGAATTGATAAGCAAATTAGGTAGAGAAACGTATTTTGTGGTAAAATGGCGCAATATCGATGATGTCAACGGGTAATACATGCATATATCGGCAATACCCAGTTATTTTCAGCTGAAAAGGAAAAAATTGATAAGGATAATGCATACAGTTTTACATTTTATTACGGGAGTCATATCATACACTGTGTTAACTTCTGTTAGCTAGCACAATCATGCTCCGTATGGAAAAAAGTATAGGTAAGCTTCAGTATGTGCTCGTTACGGTACAAATGCAACCAACGATTGTTTCAACTCTAACTGCAAGCACCCCGGCATGCTGAGTATGCACGCAGTCTTGCTACGTGACCTGCAGT
The DNA here is from genome assembly GCA_910592155.1 of Ypsolopha scabrella. Taxonomy (NCBI): domain Eukaryota; kingdom Metazoa; phylum Arthropoda; class Insecta; order Lepidoptera; family Ypsolophidae; genus Ypsolopha; species Ypsolopha scabrella. Next base: position 9,001,642 of record OU342981.1, on the reverse strand, counting down.
CTTACTCGACTATGTTGTATGTTCTTCGGATGTTCGGCTCCGACAAGCTATCCCACTACAGCGTTGCAGCGTGCACTCATGTCCGCAAAGCAGTTTACCAAGCGAACCCGAGAGACTTGGGTTTTTGTTGAATCGTCCATGCACACCATCGTTAGGTGATGAACACTTAATTACCTCGGCAGGTGTACCTGTACACCTTACCGTAGGTATGCCTTACCATAGGTATGCCTTACCGTAGGTATGACGTCAAACCTTATCGAACAATGGTGTATTGTTTCATTTTTCCGAACTATTAATATTTCAATAAACCCCACGGACAGGATGAGATCGGTTAATTAAGCCCGATAACATATTTAATTGAATGAGAGGAAATTAATATAAATACCATTTAAGTTCAGCGATAAGAGCGTTATCGCCGTCGCGGGTGGCCGTTCTAATGCTGTAACAATTTACTGATATGGATGTTGCTACCTACAACCAATGCTACAACAAGGTGCACTTACAGGTTAACGGTAAAGAGTTTTTGCGCTCATATTCACAGAGACCTAAGGTTAGGCTTGAGACTAGGTCTCACTTTTACATAGCAAAACCTAGATAGAACTCAACAATCATATTTTTCCCGAGACCATGCACTGTGCATCAGAGTCGTTGCTCCGCTGTATACATTAGTAGCATCCCCCCTTTCCCCTGGTCCACCATTTTTTATTTTCACCCCGTACGCTCTTGTGTCACTGACTGTATGTGGGAGCTAGACCAGTTCAGAAAATAAAACGTCATTCCAAAGATTTAAAACAAAAAGTGGAAGACGATTGTCCACAAATTGTAAAAGAGTACAATAAACACACGGGGGGCGTGGATTTGTCTGATATCCTGATAGCCCTTTACAAAACGCTATTTAAATTCCATAGATGGTATCTTTGCATATTTGCACAACTTATTGATATTTGTATCAATAATGCCTGGATTTTATACAGGAGACATAAAAAACAAGATAAAAAAGCAAAGCCTTTGAAAGTGCTCCGATACGAAATTTACGAAGCTTTGATCAAAGAAGGCCGATCGGCAAAACGCCAACAGATGGAAGAAACTAAAATTAAGAAACCCCATAAGCCCAGACCCACAAGCCCTGTTAGATTTGACGAAAGTGGACATTTTATGTCAAACAAAGAAGAAGGGCGATGCAGATACTGAAACAAAAAAAGAACTGTGTACTGTATTAAATGCGATGTACGACTATGTTTTGTAACACGGAAGAACCCGCGAGACTGCCAATTAAGTTTTCATACTAAATAATTAATTCGTTATTGTACTCAATTGACCTTAAAAATACATAAATAAAATAAATAAATCTTTTCTTGAATTACATATTTTACTCCCTAGTTTTGGTAATGTCCGCTACCGTGGACATATCAATTCTCAAGATATTTTCCATGTTATTAAAAAAAAAAAAAAAATTTCATTTATTAAGTAAAGTCAATATGACACAGTCATCGGACACCCCTGTTAAGTTCGCAGAACCTGTATTAGGAGTGACCGCTCCTTCCTAATGATCGTTAAACAATACTTAATATATGTATATACGTAGTAGTTCAATAATTAAAAACTTAAATAAACTAATAACCTACAAAAATAATAATTTAATAGCTAAACTAAGCTATAAAAGAAAAAAAAAAAAGTACAAACTAAATCTACGTATCTAAAACAGAAAATTAAATTAAGTAAAAAACTTTTTCCAAATCGCAAAGTAGTAGTAGTTATATATACACATTTTATTTTCTTAAATACAGTTATTCTTAAAGACTAAAAGAATAAATTCTCAAATGTAGGGTAAGTCGAACAAAGTAATATAAAACAACGTATTATCTTTAGCAGTTGGTCACTTGAATTTACTGGATTTACATGCGAAAATATTCCTTAATTCCTATACAGTGCAGGCTAGTTTCCCGTCGCCTAGTTTTGCTAACGATCGGACGATGCAACCACTGTAACTATGTGACACTTTTTTGGATATGGTTGAAAGTGTATACCATAAATAAACATACATATAGTTATAAGTAAGTGTATATATATATATATCCATAATATATTTTAAGTGAGTAGGTATATTGTAGACATCGTAATTTGTTATTATTATTATATTTTAATTAACATTATACAGTGGGTGGCCAAATTATTAGGGACAGTGCTTATTATTTGTAATTTTCGGTTTAAATGTATTTTGTGAGTAAATAACTATAATCTAAATGGTTTTCTGATGTGTTTTTGTTTCTGGTATTATTTAATATTTTTTAAATGTGGCAACACTGTGAGTCTGCTATATTGTTTTTGAAAAAGGCGGTATTTTGTCATTTGCTTGCTAAATTGTGAGAATTATTGAGATCGGGTAATAGTTTCTGGAACAATTATTTGCAAGTTTTTTTGATCCAAGACTATCTAAACGTGAGTCCTTATGTAATAATTTATTAGTTTTGCTAATTTTAATGCATTCATTTCGATTTGGCTGACACGTAACCGTGATACTACGTATTTTTATTTTTTCAGTATAGGGAAGTCTTCAGATATATCCTCAAGAAAATCTAGGAAGATAGAAATCCTATTACTTCATTCCTCATGTTCCCAGAGGAAGATAGCAGCACACACGGGTGTTTCGAAGTCAGCGGTCAGCAGGATTAAAATAAAAATTGATAATAAACTGCATCTAACAGTAAACCGCATCGGAAAATGTGACAGAAAAAGAACCTCTAGCCCCCACGATGACCATAAAATCAGGGAAATTTGTCTTCAAAATCGTAAAAAGAGCGTGGCACGACTGACTACAATCATAAACGAGGAAGGAATCGCCCTCTCTAAAAGGACAGTCCGGAGACGATTAGCTGAGGAGAGCCTGATGGGTAGTCGCCCAGTCAAAAACCACGCCTTGCTGAGGCTATGATAAAAAAGCAACTGCAATAGGCCAGGGAACATCGGAACAAGTCAAGTCAACTGGAGTCAAGTAAATATAGCAATTATAAATTTGTTAGAACCCTGAGTGAAGTTTTTTGTAAAATGTTAATATTTTACAGGTCTGCTTTTCCGAAGAGTAAATTTTTCAAATTTCTGTGAACAAAAGCTCCTTCGCCTGACGTCGCCCAGGAGAGCAGCTCCACTCGGACTGCCTCGTCGAGGGAGTTAAACACCCTGTTAGCATAATGGTTTGGTCTGTTATCTCAGCCAAGGGTATGCCCCCTCTATATCGTGCTAGTGACCATGAGGCAAGACCGGTATAAGCGAGTACTCGAAAGTCAGCTTCTGTCTCAACTTCAAGAATAGATCCCTGATAATAAGGAGTTTGTGTTTAAGCACTACTCGGCACCTTGCCATAAAGCCAGGAGTGTGACTGCGTTCCTGGCTGATAAAAACGTGTCTGTTTTGCCTTGGCCAGGAAATTTGCCAGATATGAACCCCATAGAAAACCTATGGGAGCTCACGAAACGGGAGATTGCCAAAGAAGTCATCACAATCAAACAGCAAATGGTTGAAACCCTTATCAGCATTTGGCATTATGACTTCGATCACAGGCATAAAGAAAAAGTCTGCATAAAGAACATGCCCCGACGCCTATAAGCCGTAATCGCAGCTAAGGGTGGAATTACCAAATATTAAGTAAAAAGTATCTTAGATTGTGCAGTCATCACTTTTTATTTTATAGCACTTAATAAGTATAATTTATTATTTAATATTGTTTTTATTCTCTTAATAAATCACTCTAACAAATAAATATTAACTGATAGATATTAAGACACTTAGTCCCTCAATAAATTCACTCCAACATGAACATTTCAGTAAATTTATATTGTCCCTAATAATTTGGCCACCTATGGTATATAGCTGCAATACGGTGACTGACTGACTCACTCATTGACATGGTTGTTTGGGTGGAGGGGGGGGTTTTACACTAATATGATGTAGGGGGGGGTTGTAGGGGGTCTAATTCTAACTGGGGAAAAAATCTTAAAATTTGACTTTTTTTTGTTTTAGGGGGGGGTTTCGACGTTTTCCCAAACCCTGTTTTGTATAGGATTCTTGTATGGGATTTTTTGATTTCGAGCTGGTGCAGCCAGCGAGTACAAAATTACTACCGGGGGGGTTGGCGGGCTGGCGCAGCCAGCTCGCCTACCCCCCCGGTAGGAATTTTGCCTATTGCTGGAAGGAATTCATACTGGCTACTCGGACGTTTTTTTACAACCCCCCCCCAAATGTTTGGTACTATGTATGGGAGTCGACATATTTGTATGGGACAAAATTCATACTGAATATTCGGTCGTTTTTGAAAATTCATACTGGATATTCGGTCGTTTTAATATAATTTGACGTATTTGTATGGGACAAAATTCACACTGTATATTCGGTCGTTTTTAATAATTCATACTGGATATTCGGTCGTTTTTGAAAATTCATACTGGATATTCGGTCGTTTTAATATAATTTGACGTATTTGTATGGGACAAAATTCATACTGTATATTCGGTCGTTTTTCGTAACCCACCCCGCATTTTTAGTAGTTTCATTAATTATTATTTTTTTAACATTATATATAGCTGCAATACGGTTCCGACTGACTCACTCATTGACATGGTTTTTTGGGTGGAAGGGGGGGTGGTGGGTTAATATGATGTAGGGGGGGGTTTTAGAGCATGTCATTCAAAATTTTGACTTTTTTTAATTTTAGGGGGGGGGATTGGCGTTTTCCCAAACCCTGTTTTGTATAGGATTTCATCGAGCTGGCGAAGCCAGCGAGTACAAAATTACTACTGGGGGGTAGGCGGGCTGGCGCAGCCAGCTCGCCTACCCCCCAGTAGGAATTTTGCCTATTGCGGGAAGCGGATTCATACTGGCTACTCGGTCGTTTTTTATAACCCCCCCCCCAATGTTTGGTACTATGTATGGGAGTTAAAGTACGTGTATGGGACTAAATTCATACTGAATATTCGGTCGTTTTTTCGAACCCCCCCCCATCTTTAGTAGTAGCAATGAAAGGTGACGTATTTGTATGGGACATAATTCATACTGTATACTCGGTCGAAATTTTCGTAACCCCCCCCCGCATTTTTAGTACTATCCATGAAAGTTGACGTATTTGTATGGGAAAAAATTCCTACTGAATATTCGGTCGAGTATGACATTTTCGGAACACACCCCGGGGTCCGAAAAAAAAATAAAAAATTTTAAAATGTTTAATTTTTTTTTTCTTTTAGGCATATCTCCGCGACAGTTGGGCTTGGAACCCCCAAACTCGGACCCCTGGGGTCCAAAAAAAATCTCTTTCTTTTCAAGGGGTCCATTCTTTTTCGGCTCATATCTCCCAAAATAAGTAAATTTCGACTTATCTATTAGGCACCTATTTAGTATCCTACTCGGGGACGCCTCGCTCCGCACCGCTTCGCTCGTCTCTGAGTAGTTTCATAATGTTCAAACCTAACCTAACCTATTGTTTTTAAATACATGTCGACCTATACATTAGGCACTTATTTAGTATCCTACTCGGGGACGCCTCGCTCCGCTCCGCTTCGCTCGTCTCTGAGTAGTTTCATAATGTTCAAACCTAACCTAACCAATTGTTTTTAAATACATGTCGACCTATACATTAGGCACTTATTTAGTATCCTACTCGGGGACGCCTCGCTCCGCTCCGCTTCGCTCGTCTCTGAGTAGTTTCATAATGTTCAAACCTAACCTAACCTATTGTTTTTAAATACATGTCGACCTATACATTAGGCACTTATTTAGTATCTTACTCGGGGACGCCTCGCTCCGCTCCGCTTCGCTCGTCTCTGAGTAGTTTCATAATGTTCAAACCTAACCTAACCTATCGTTTTTAAATAGATTTCGACCTATACATTAGGTACTTATTTAGTATCCTACTTGGGGATGCTTTGCTCGTCTCTGAGTAGTTTCATAATGTTCAAACCTAACCTAACCTATTGTTTTTAAATACATGTCGACCTATACATTAGGCACTTATTTAGTATCTTACTCGGGGACGCCTCGCTCCGTTCCGCTTCGCTCGTCTCTGAGTAGTTTTATAATGTTCAAACCTAACCTAACCTATCGTTTTTAAATAGATTTCGACCTATACATTAGGTACTTATTTAGTATCCTACTTGGGGATGCTTCGCTCGTCTCTGAGTAGTTTCATAATGTTCAAACCTAACCTAACCTATTGTTTTTAAATACACGTCGACCTATACATTAGGCACTTATTTAGTATCTTACTCGGGGACGCCTCGCTCCGCTCCGCTTCGCTCGTCTCTGAGTAGTTTCATAATGTTCAAACCTAACCTAACCTATCGTTTTTAAATAGATTTCGACCTATTCATTGTGCACCTATTTAGTATCCTACTCGGGGAATATATTAAGTGAGATCAATTTGTATAGTCAAATTTATTCATTTATTTATTTCAATGTAATATTCTTGATTAATCAGAGGTAGTAATAATTCTTATTCCATGTTTTTGTTTGATTTTGATGCTGGTAGATATGTATTGTTTTCGGTATTTCATCATGTTTCTTTCTATTTCTGGAAAAAAAGGAATATTTTAGATATAGCGATATATATATAGTGACTTTTACATTTATTGGTGATTTTTATGAGCAGAGTTTTATTATGTTTTTATAATAGATGAATTGAAGAGGCGATAGATTTGTTTTTAATGATAATTTGTTAGTTATTGTATTTTGTGTTTGGGTTCAGATGTTGATATATTGCAAGTGTATGATGTTTGTTGTTTTTTGTATGTAATACAATGAGATTTGTTATGTATTTAAGTGATTTAAAATTGTAATATGAATGTGAGCAGGTGGTGAAATTGATGCTGGGTTTGATTTTGAAGTCATTATTATTTTACTTGAAATTTCTGCAAAGTTGTTTGTCAGAGAGTTAGAGAATCATGTACACATAAAACCAGATGACTTGCGATTGCCTACGATTGATTGAAGGCATTGTATTGTTTTTAAATTATTGAGCATTATATTAAATAGTTTGGTGATGGGCAGTGGTGTTACTTGTGTAAAGGTTATAGAATTTTGTTTATTATTGTGTCTATATTTAGTGTTTGCAAGTATACGTATTTTCTAAGAAGATTGCTTAGATTGGGTAAAAGCTGGGTTGGTTTGTGTCAATTCAAAGTAATATATGAAAGATTTTCAAGTTGTAGCGTGTGACCACCGTAGACTTCCCCCGCGAAGGACAAGAGGCGTCGTGCCGTCTCGCTTTCGCATATAATAAGTTGAATGGGTAACACGCGACGCCCGCGCCGACAGTCGAGCAATGAGTGCCAACGGGATAGCCCGCGCGCGCGTCGCTTGCGTCCCGATTTCTCGATTCGCCATTTTGTAAGCTGTTGTTTGTGACAAGCCATTATTACACGGTTTTCATATGAATGTCGGACATTTCATTACCGCCAGACCAACCCCGAACCCAAAACATCGCCACCCACGCGATAAAGTCTTATTAAAATTAACTTTAAAGGTTAGGATTGTTATGATGAAATGACATGTACTTACGATGGTAGATTATAAATAATGTAGTTACTTACTTGCTCATTTTTGTATTTTGGAATAGTTGGGTCCTGTTTATGTTCCATGTCTTTCTCTAATATTTATTGTTTGTTTTATACTTCAAGTTCTTGGAACAGGTATAGAATAGCTTTTCTATAGGTATCTTAGTGTTTGTGTAATGTTCTTAGGAAGTATTCTCTGGAATTTTTATTTGCAAGTGTTTTAAAACCATTATGATCTGGGTATTGTAGCATTTTGTACAATGTTTTTTCATTTGTTGTTACATTTCTGTAATGGCGGATGATTGATAATAGTTCAAGTCGGAGATAAAATTAAAATTGTTATTGTGAATTGACGTAATATTTCTATTATATTAATTTTATAATGTAAGTATTTATTAAATGGAAAAAAATTAATATAAAGGTATTGTTTATATGTTTTTGAATTTATAATTATTTTAAAAAGGATTCATTTTGACAAGGAAGAAGGACAGTCTTTAATATAGCGTTCCGAATGGGGATAGCAGTGTTTAATATACTCACGTTCATCATGTCATTCCGAATTGATAATGGTGTCTATCACTATTTAAAGTTATTGTTTATTCGGAACTCTATTGTAAAAGACATGGATGTGTATATTTGTTTGTGACAGAGGAATGAATCTTTAACTCAATTTTAAGGAATTTGATAAAGTTACGCGAATACTAATAAAGGGTTATATATTATTGTTTGGGTATTTTTATTATTTGTTATTGTAAATTTAGGTCCATGATATGAATGAAAATTTTGATTTTTCGTTTAATACTGAGAATAATCTGTTATTGAAATTGCCGTCGACCGACTGTTATTTTTGATAGATCATTGATAGCTCAATATGGTGACTTAAATGATGTCATTCGTGACGTAATAGTAACCATTTTGTGATTATCGTTTTTGGGTATTATGTTTCGAATCGGAATGCGCTCTTAGTGATAGGGTGTGGTTATGAGTCTAAACAGTTATGAACATAAGCTGATTAAATTCGTATGAATTTCGTGGTCGGTTATAAATTACAACACATTTAATCGTTCTTCATAGTATTTATCATTGTTGTGGCTGTAAGTTAGCCGCAATGAATTTTGATTAATCGATGAATTTGTGTTGATCGAATTGTTATTTTTTTTATTAGGTATAGGTAGTGTTTGTAGTTTCATTTTTATTTAAGACCATTAGGCTACAATCAATAACAATGTTAAGTAAAAAATGGGGAGATAGGTTGAACGTGTTGTGGTTTACCGTTGAACAATATTACTTACAACGATCATTGAAATTGATTATATTTTGTTTGATGTCATAACCGCACCCTAGGACTGGCTGGTTAGAAACAAAATTTAATGAATTTAAAAATAAACCATTTCCGGAAATTGTTTTCTTTGGGCGGCATTTTCTTTTCTATTCAATTTTCAAGTGAAAAGTTGCAGAAAATTTTAAAAATGTCGTAAGTATTTGTTTATTCAGTATTCTTTAGTTATTTGATGAAAAAATTATGTCGAGTGTGTATTGTTTCATGTTAAATTATAATTTTATTAATAACCATTTCTAAATATAGTAATATACTTGTTCAAAATTGATTTATGATATCGTGGCGTGGTGTGGTTGTAATGGCTGAAATTCTTTATATATTTTTTTTGTTAAATTATGAATAGTAAAAAGGAAAAAAATACAGATTTTTCGTTACGTTTTTAAGTATTAGAAAGTTATTAATTACAATTTTTTTTTTTTGTTGTATAGAGGAAAATCGTTTGAAGAATTACTTGAGGAATTGAAAGAGGCGGTGATGGCGGGCAGGGTGGGACCTGCGTCGCCGCCATCGCCCATGTTAGGAGTTGAAACAGCACCACCAGCGGCATCAGCATCGGCGTTAGAAATTACGCCGTCGTCTTTCCATTCGTAAGTAGAAATTGTCTAAATTTTACACTTTTTATAGCAGTTCCATCAATCCATTCATCAGCCTGTTTCGTCCATTGTTGGACATAGGCCTTTCCATGATTTCGTCACTCTTGACGGTCCTCCTGGAAGTAATGCCCATACTCATACACGCTGGGCAGGCGGGTTGGTGAGCGCGGTGCCGTGACCCGTGCACCAGTAATGCCACTATAGCCTACTTATAATACTTTTTCATAGTTTTGCGATTGAGATTATTCATTGTAATGGTTTTAAAAAGGGTTGTTACTATAAAATATGTTTTCTATTTATAGATGTCCAAGTTGTACATGTATGGATAGCGGCGGCGGCGGTGACGGTAGCCGTGGCCGTGGCCACAACCGCGGTCGACGCGGTAGAAACGCCGCTGGTGGTGGTGGTGCCGCCCGTGGCGCACATCGCGGCCGTTCTGGCGGCGGCGGCGGCGGCGGCGGCGGCGGCGGCGGCGGCGGCGGCGGCGGCGGCGGCGGCGGCGGCGGCGGTGGTGGTGGTAGCCGTGGCCGCAACCGCGGTCGACGTGGTGGTGGTGGTGGTGCCGCCCGTGGCGCGCATCGCGGCCGTTCTGGCGGCGGCGGCGGCGGCGGCGGCGGCGGTGGTGGTAGCCGTGGCCGCAACCGCGGTCGACGTGATGGTGGTGGTGGTGCCGCCCGTGGCGGCGAAACTATTGCCACCTTTTTTTTTAAAAATTTTTTTAAATTTTATAATAAATAATTTGTAAAATAATTTTAATGTATTTTTTTTTCATTTCTATAAATGTCACATGAGATTAATAATAATTAATTATTTGACTTAGATATGTTTGTTTTTGAAGATTTATAATATCAACAATTGCGATACAAGACGATTATTTGAAATTTTTCTTGATATCAATTATTTTGATTTTAATTTAGATATTTATTATCTTGAGAATAATATTATATTAATTTAAAGTAATAATGATAATGATGAGTATTGATTTAATTTTTTTTTGAAAAGTTTAAAACAAAAGGAATGTTATATTTTAGTAGATGATGACAATCAAGTATAATTTGTTTGTGTGTATGTAGATTTATAGATTCAGAGTCGTTGAGTTTTGATCGAAAGTAATTGAAGTAACTTGTAAAATGAGTAATTTAGAGTGACTGTGGGCAGGTGAATTTTGTCGTTGATATTATGGCCGTTGGCCCGAGATAGGTTTTAAAATGGAGACATTGTCTTCGTTCGACGAACAACTTAGTAGAGGTCAAGTGGTAATAAAATGATGAAATAATTTTGGAAAAGTTCATGTTCAGTAGTGAACGAATACGGGTTCATTGATGGATGGTTTATAGTTTGTGTATTTTTAAAATAATTACATGAAATGAATGTTGATGGAAAATAATTTTACAATATGTATAATAGTAATAATCCATTTAATTTCAATTGAAACAATAAAATAGTAAAGAAGGAAATTTGACAGGTAAATATTTGCATCTTATGAAATTTCATTGAAATCAATCTTCGTGGAGTCATATTGATGTTCATGTAGATTCTTGAAGCCAGTAGCAGTGGATTTGTTCATTCAGCAAGTCCTGTAATTTGTAAAAGTATCGTTAATAAATTTTTTTCGTATATAAGTATATAATCAATGCAAGTGTTTTTGTTGAATGTAAGAAGACTTGGAGATTATCAAGTTTTATATGAGATTATTTATTATTATGAACATCTATTTGGTATCTTATTCGGGGACGGCTCGCTCCGCTCTGGTTTGCTCGTCTCTGAGTAGTTTCTAAATGTTCAAACCGAACCTAATTGTTTGTTTTTAAATACATGTCGACCTATATCCATTAGGCACCTATTTAGTACCCTATTCGGGACGCCTCGCTCCGTACCGCTTCGCTCGTCTCTGAGTAGTTTCATAATGTTCAAACCTAACCTAACCTATTGTTTTTAAATACATGTCGACCTATCCATTAGGCACCTATTTGGTATTCTACTCGGGGAATATGTGAAGTGAGATTAGTTTGTATAGTTAAATTTACATTGGAGACTTGGTAAGTGATGATTTGTGATAAAGGTGGTATGAAATTTAATAAAGGATCTCTGAATTTTGACTGAACACTTACATGGTTGTGTTGCTGTAGTTTCTCTGGTTATTTTGTGTAGCTTGTTTCTTCACATGTTGAGTGCAGCAGTCCAGTAAATTCTGTAATTGTGAAATAGTAAAATTGATTTATTTCAATATATTATACAAGTTGGTGTTGCTGGTTTCTAAAATATGATTTTAATTAGTTGGTGATTTTTATAGTTTTTTTTGATATTGATTTTTTATCATAGTAAATTTGAAATATAATTGATTTTTTAATGGTCGTATAATTATGATTACACATTATTTAATTATTGTTTTTTTTTTTATTGTTGGATTACATGAATTTTATTATATAAAAGTAATAGTGTTCATACCTTTTTATGATTGGTGGCAGTTTTTGATGATGTAGTTGGTGACTTCTTTGGATTGATGTATATTATCTGGGTAAATACTGTGGAAGAAACTGATTATTGTACAAGTTTGTCAATTGAACTGGTTTCCATGCCACCCAGGAGGTACAGCTCCGACTCATTTTTTTTATAGTGGTGTCCCATATAATATGAAAAGAGATGAGTAGTACAAATTGAACTCTCTTTTTTTTTCATATATTGGTATAATCCACTTTGAATATTATAACATCAAGGAAATTATTTTAAATACAATACAATTGTGACAATAATGGTTGTCATCATAAAATAATTATTGTTTCCTTGGAATATTCATTATAACATGTATGAGTATAGTAATTCATATATATATATATACATTATATTTTTTAATCTTACGTTCTAAATCTTACGTTTTTAATTTGTAAATGGTAAATTGTATCTTGTTTTTTTTTCATTTCCTTAATTTTTTTCTTTTTTGTCTGTATTCTTTTTTTTCTGTTTGTTTTACTTTTGTTTGCTTTTTTTTTCCTTTATCTTTTGTTTTGTTTACATATATTTTTTTATTTTATTTTTTTTCATTTCTTTTTTCCTTTTTTTCTTTTGTTGTAATCTTTTCATGATACACAATCTTTTTTACAATTATTCTTAGTTACTATAGTACAATGTTTTTGTTGTGTATATAAGCTCCTATAGTACAAAGTAAAATAATTCAATAGATGATTAAGTTTTCAAAATGGAATACATTCTAATGGAAAAAAAAATTTTCATGCCAACTTTTTTTTTTTAACTTTTCCATGGGACCTTAGTTGGCTGTTTGAATTACTTTGTCAATGAAGACTGGAGAAAATGTAATGAAAATTTTTTTCTTTTTCCTTGTTGTTATCAGTCAACGATAAATGAGAATTATTCTTACTTAACATTGTAGGAGCTTATATTTGACAATATAAATAATATATATATATATACATATATTACCATGTATACATGTTTGGTACTCCATATTTTTGACATTTAGTCATAGTATATATTTTCATATACTTTGTTTCAAATACACAAATCTTTTTAGGTACCTTAGCGAAATTTTTCTGTTCATTTGGGCTATTGCTTTAACAATTGAGGAATATTTCGCTTTTTGTTACATGTATTTGTTTAAAAGGTACCTATATAATATATTATATTGTTAGTGGAGTACAATAATAATAACAATATAATGTGCTTGTATTAATTATGGTTATATTTGAATAATATGAGTAATTGTAAATGTACATGTTGTTGTAATAATAATATACATATATTATATAGATAAGGTTCGAAATTTTAATTTTTTCATAATTAATAGACGGTGATATTTTTTCGTCTTTGTAATATTCTTTTTTGATTGTCATGTTTTCTTTTTTTTTAAAGGTATATTCTTTTTTCCTTTGTGTTTTTTTTTGTTTTTTCTTTTTTTATCTTTTTTTTTCTTTTGTAACTTTTTCTTTTTTATTATTTTTTTTTTCGTCTCGTAATTTTTTTATTTAGAACCTTATATATAATATACACATATATTACCATTTTATTAACCCTCGTATAATTGGGGGGCTTGTCCTTCAGTGGAGGGTTTTTTGCTTGTTAAAAGCATACATGTGGTATATGAGTATGATACATACTTTAAGTATATATCACCATATACATTATCGGCTTTGAATTTGTAATTCAAGATATATCCAATCAATAATAACAATGTATACTCGTTCGTTATGCATCCTCATTATTCTTTACAGTATGTATGGGCTGGTGACCGGTTATGTGGGGATATCTTGATATTATCAAGTTGGAAATTCATTCATTTGAATTTTTGCCTATTTGAGGCCAAGAAGTTATGTATCGTATGATACATATTTAAAATATATATATCATCATACATACGGTCATCGACCCGAATTAATACTCAGTCATAGTATATTTTCATATACTTGCCTCAGCGGACAGCCTTATCATGGGGATTTATTGTAGTAGATTTTAACAATAATAAATACATAATAATTTTTTTTTTTTTTTCATTAATTATGTTTCATTATCGAATAGTGAATTCAGTAATCACTGGCTTTGTTTCATTTGAGTGTAAATATCATTTTGATATGAACCGTTGAGATTTTATGTGTCATGTTGCAAGCTAACCAGTGATGACATTTTTGATATTATAAATTCCAAAAAAAAGACTATGCTTATATTATCAAGGGGAAGATAACATAAGAATAGTATCAAAAATGATTGATCATTGTTAGTCGCACGTGTCCTACGAGTGTTTATTTGATAAATATATTCGTCACGATTGAATACTTTCCTATCCAAGAAAAAGAAAGGAACGGTTTTGAATCGGGTAACATGCCAGCCGATTCTGAATAGACTATAATCTTAATAATAACAATACACACTCTTTTCGTTATGTATCGTCGTTATTCTTCCATACACCTGTAGTAACCGATTATTACTCATATCTGCATTGATATTATTTATCATTTTATTCAAATATAATAAAGTTGAATGAAATCATTCATGCAATACTAATAATAGTATATAGCTTACTTTATATAGTAAGTATTTGGAACGTTTGTTTCGTTCATTATGATTATATTCATCATAATATATATGTTGTGTATTTATACAATATAAAAAAATAAAATAAAATGAGAGAAGATTAATTGATCAATTCTCTTATCACAACATTATTAGCATAGGGAACGTTGTCATTTATTCGTTCTTTTTTAATGAGAATACAAATATTCTGTTTAGTTCGAACTCTACCTAATGCTACGTACAATTGGCCGTGACTGAAAACGTCGGAACGAATATCGACGCCGACTTTTTCGATTGTTTGGCCTTGTGATTTGTGTACCGTCATCGCATAACATATTTGCAATGGAAATTGATGCCTATACATTTCTATAGGACTTCCCATTTGTATGGGAGTTTTAAACGTTATGCGTGGTATACAATGTATTTGGTTTTCGTTTGGCTTACGGACTTTGATTATTCTCGGTGAAAGCATGTCAACGATTATCACTTTTGTTCCATTGACCAGACCATCGACAAAACTGAGGTTTCGTATAATCATACAGACCGCGCCGACTTTTACTTGTAAGTCATGGTCGGGCACCCCTCTAGCTTGAACTCGATTCAGTGTATCGATGCCGAGATGGAATTCATTCGATAGCTCGCCGTCAATTTTGTCAACAGAATAGCAGTGAATAACGTTACCCGGTAGTTTTTCCATTATCATATTGTTTATTTCGTTTACGTTAACGTTATGCGTTGACATGATTGCCCGTTTTGCACATACATCAGACTCGTGTAAAATATCTACAGGAAAGACAAAGTCGAGTAATTCATGAAGGTCGAGTACGACGTTCAAGTGTGCCAAGCTGACAAGAGTTAGTTTATTTTTTTCAGTGCCCATTTCTATGGAGTCACATTCTCCAGAGCCCAGTTTTAATATGAAATCTGAATAACTCTGGTCACCTCTTGTTCTTTGAGCATTTTTCAAGCTCATTTTATACAGTTTCAGCCAAACGGTCGGTGTTTTTAATGAAGCTTGTACAATGTCATAGTTATTTCTTGCCGACGGTACGACCGGTGGTATTTGGCGAAAATCACCTGCGAGTATTATAATTTTACCGCCGAATAGTCGATCAGAACGCATCAAATCTCGTAGAGATCTATCCAGCAATTGGATTAAGTATTTGTGCATCATCGGTGCTTCGTCTATTATAATGACGTGTGATCTGTAAATGAGTTCTGCTCGTTGGGAACCATTCGTTAATCCCCAAATACCACTGTCATCTTTTACATCGAAAGGCAAGCGGAACATGCTGTGTGCGGTGAAGCCTCCTTCATAGTTTGTGGCTGCTATACCGGAATATGCTGTACAGAGTACTACACCTCCTAGACAGGATCGCACATAGGCGGTAATGACATTTAATAGTAATGTTTTTCCAGTACCGGAAGGGCCGTCTAGGAATATAGCAGTCGGTTCAGCAACTACACTGGAGTCGTTCACAAAACCATAGTTGACAGATGGGTGAAGTAAGGCGTTAACGTGATCAAAAACTTGCCTTTGCTCTGATGAGAGTAAAGGTAACCATCTGTCAACATAAGTTTGCAAATCTTCAGTCTGATATGCGGCATGTTCTCTGTTGAATTCTGTCGTATCGTCTTGAATGACGGGAAGACCTTGATCGGCGAGACTGCTGCCGTGCTTTCGTAACAGTCGGTCGATTTCCAACAGCGCCAAGCGATATGCTTCATCAGGATTACCTGGATTTCTCTCTAGGTGATCCTCGCTGAGCAGATGCTTATACTTGTCCCAGAGGATGGCTGCCGGAGCACCGTTTGTCGTGATCAGCACGAAGAAGTGACGCAAACTTCTGCCAGTGTAGAATGTTGCGGCCTCTTCTAATGCGATCTCGTATTCGAGCTCGTCGTCAGCGATTCCGAGAGCGCGGCAGGTTTCCTGGAATGTGGTATTATTATCACCATGTAATTTCAATAGGTCATCGTAACCGCGACATGGAAAGTTACTAAGTAATAGACGCAAGTAGAATTGTTCGCCTCTATTAGGTGATACCCAAAACAAACGGGCGACCAATTCTTTACGTTGCCTTTTAGTAACGAAGTATTTGCCATTTAATATTTCGTAAATTGGTACATTTTTCATTGTCGGTCGAGTGTTATGAACAATGTACTGTTCATAGAACTCCATGTATGTCAAGTGATCGAATTCCGGTTCTGTCGGTCTATTAAAGTATTTCACCAAGTCTGAACATGCTTTTTCGATCGCGGAAAATTCCTCACCCTGACGGTAAAATATACTTTGGCGCCCCTCTAGATGAACCGCCAATTGTTTGACGTTCGGTTCTCTGCCTGTGATATCGAATTCGAATATCCTCCAGACGGCTTCGCAAGCACCGAGATATCGTCTTGTAACGTATTGTTCTACTTCATTATTTCGCTGTTCTTCAGGAATAATAGCTATACGCGCCTCGTCTGGACCTTTTGTCATATATTTAAATAGATATTTCACGACATGTCGTGTCGAAACAGGTTCAATATTTATATGACAGCTATACTTTTTTAAAAGGACTGCATTATATGGAACTACCCATAAATCGTTCACCTCCACATTTCGATTTCTATACTTGACTGTAGCTTTGTTTTCGGGATTTCTTTTTAAATGAATAAATCCTTTGTCATCAGTGTACGTTGTATTTGTTTCCCGTTTTGGGAAATGTTTTGAACATATTTGTTTGTCTGAATCCCAGCAAGGCAGATTGGTACGATGATTGGTGCCACAGGGTCCGTGAACCATATGAGTTAAGACAAGTTTTCGTAATGTACCATCATCTTCGTCTGCAGATGGTATGTTTGCTCGGACTACTTTATCAATATCTATATTCTGTACAGGACCACCGCCTTCTACTTTAAAGGCAATATGTGCATGTGGTAATCCTCTTTTTTGGAACTCAATTACATATAAAAGATAAACGCATGCACCAAAATAATTGCCAATTCGTAAATCTCTTAGTAATTCCTGTAATTTTAGTTTAAATACTCTCGCGCAAGTGACAGGAGAAGGAACAGTGTTCGGTGCAGTAACATTTTTAATTTCAGGCCATCCCATATTACATGTAAACGTAAGAAAGTATGATGGTTTTCCCAAACGTGAAACTACAGCCATTGCATCTAGATATTTTAATCTCATGTATCGCGGACTGCCTGTAAACGAACATGGTAGATAAATACGTCCTGCAGCAACTCCGCCTTCGCCCATTATCGTTTCATCATCATGTAATTGTCGTGCAAGTTCATCTAAAGGAGCGGAGCGAAGTTGATTATCGATATTATTTTTTTGTCTATTCGCAATATAAGCTAATCTTTCTTCTTCAGTGCGACTATACATATCGCAGGCCCATTCATGGTTAAGACGTCCCATAGTACTGAATCTAGGTTCAGATAATAATAGACATCTATAATATTTTATTTGTGATATTTTTTTACCATTGTTATCTTTTTTATCTATTGTCCAACCTTCTTCGCCGTAAGGGTATAGTAACGGATATTGTAAGGTTTCATACAGTGGATGTAATATTGGAATAGTATGTGGTTTTGCATCTCCCCGTTTCCATACAGCGATACATTTTGGTGTATATTTATCGCGATCAGTGCAAAGAATAGCAGCTACTTCGCGACCGTCTGGCATGTCACCTAATATATTACCGTGAGTGGTACGAGACGTTCGTTGAAACATGAGGTATGCTTCGTCAGACGGTTCTGCACTTAATCTTTTGAAACAATCTATAAAGGGATTGACATTTTCGAGAAATAGATTTATTTCAGCTAATATTATTCGATTTAAATTTTTATCATCAGCCAATCTTTTTCGCTCTTCACCGTCATCTATATATAATCCGATGGGGTTTATAGAGCCTGGACGATTATACGACAAGTCGAAAATTCGGTGGTATGTTCTACCCTGAACTTTTATAAAAGCAAAACCAGATCGAGGGTGTTGAAATCCTTCACTAACTCCCAGAGCACTAAATGAAAAGAGATTATTATAAGCGCGAGCGTATTTTCTAAATTCGGGATCTGAATAGAAACTTTCATTGATTGGACCAAAGTGTATAATATTATACCGGCCGGTGCCGCAACACCATTCTTTTCCTGATCTTTCCTCTTCAAAGAGTTTTGCCTTGCAATGGGGACACGTGTAAGTATCACGAGCCGTCAGATCAGGTTTTTTTAATGTGTATGTTTGAATGGCGTTAAGTTCTAGACCCTGTCTTTGTGCGATTAATGTAGAACCTCTTAATGCTGGTTCGACATTTCGAACAGTTTGATTGTAAATTTTATTTGCGGCCCGAATTTGATTTTGATTTTTTGCTCTGTGTCGTTCAACTGCAGCGACATGAATTTCAGGGTGTTTTTCAGTATAACGCTGAGAAGCAGCAGCATGTACCTCAGGATGCGATTGACTATACCGCTGCACTGCTTTACGGTTTATTTTCAGTATGAATTTTTTCCCATACAAATACGACAACTTTCATGGATAGTACTAAAAATGCGGGGGGGGTTACAAAAATTTCGACCGAATATCCAGTATGAATTAGTTCCCATAAAAATACGTCAACTTATATTGAAACTACTAAAAATGCGAAGTGTGTTACGAAAAACGACCGAATATACAGTATGAATTATTAAAAACGTCCGAATAGCCAGTATGAATTAGTTTCCATAGAAATACGTCAATTTATATTAAAACGACCGAATATACGGTATGAATTTTAAAAATCGACCGAATATTCAGTATGAATTTCTTCCTATAATAGGCAAAATTCCTACTGGGGAGTAGGCGAGCTGGCTGCGCCAGCTCGAAAGTAACGATAAACGACCGAATATCCAGTATGAATTATTAAAAACGTCCGAATAGCCAGTATGAATTAGTTTCCATAGAAATACGTCAATTTATATTAAAACGACCGAATATACGGTATGAATTTTAAAAATCGACCGAATATTCAGTATGAATTTCTTCCTATAATAGGCAAAATTCCTACTGGGGAGTAGGCGAGCTGGCTGCGCCAGCTCGAAAGTAACGATAAACGACCGAATATCCAGTATGAATTATTAAAAACGTCCGAATAGCCAGTATGAATTAGTTTCCATAGAAATACGTCAATTTATATTAAAACGACCGAATATACGGTATGAATTATCAAAAAAGAGCGAATATCCAGTATGAATTGTCAAAAACCACCGAATATACAGTATGAATTTTTCAAAACTACCGAATATTCGGTATGAATTTAGTTCCCATACACTAACTTCGACCCCCATACATGGTAGCAAACATTGGGGGGGGTTCAAAAAAAAACGACCGAGTAGCCAGTATGAATTTCTTCCAGCGATAGGCAAAATTCCTACCGGGGGGGTGGGCGAGCTGGCTGCGCCAGCCCGCCAACCCCCCCGGTAGTAATTTGTGCTCGCTGGCTTCGCCAGCTCGGTGAAATCCCATACAAACGACCTCACTTTGACGTCATAAAAGTCATGTCAAATGTCAAAAAAATTGAAATGTCAGATTTTATTGGTACTCCTATAATGGTCGACTACAACCCCCCCCCTACATCATATTAGTGTAAAACCCCCCCTTCCACTAAAACAACCATGTATTGACATGGTCAGTCAGTCACCGTATTGCAACTTTATATATATTAAATAAACAATTATTGTGGAGCTACCGCGTTATTATTCAAGAAATAACCATCTCGACGCGTAGCACCCATACATATATTCAAAAATATACGAAACAATTGGCTTAATACAAAAGATCCAATGAAAACCTTTTTTTACAAAAGCAGACCGGTTTTGAATTTTCGCCCACAACTGAACGAAAATTCTACCAAATGTTTTTTACAGACATTTTTCTGATTTTTACCATTTTTACACATGTTACGTTATATGTTTTACCAGACAAGGTCACAAAAACTTCGAGATTAAAAAAAACAGAATTTTGCGATAGACTGCTTTCCCAAGGTTGACTGGAATAAATTCCTTGTAGGAATAAGTCCGCCCTTGCCTTCTATCTGTTCTTTGTATGTTTGTAAATATCTTGTTTTGTGTGCAATAAAGTGTTTATTCATTCATTCATTCATCCCTGTTTCTGAGTTTCGTTTGTTTGATGAAAAGACTTTTTCAAACTTTGCTAAGGATAACGGTGGTGTGGGTCAGATACTTTAACTTCCACGGCCTAGCCTCTAGGAAACTGTATCCACTGAAGAATTTTGGGTAAAACATGTCCCAGAAAAATATGAAAATCGCAAAAAACTGGCTATCAATTTGTCCACTATGTTTGGCTCAACATACGTATGTGAAACATCTTTCTCAAAGATTAATTTTTTGAAAAACAAATCTCATTCGAGTATAACGGATCCCCACCTACAAGACACACTTCGAATTTACTGTTCTTTTCGAGAACCAAACTATAAAAACTGGTTCAAGACCGTCGGTGCAATTTCTCACATTAATTCTAGGCATTGTGTTTTATAGTTCAGAAACCATACAATTGAAACCATACAATAAATAGGTACTTAATTATTATCAGTTGTTTTTTTCTGGACCTCATTAAAATTTTCCCACAGTATCCGGACCCCACCCAAAACTACTTGTCGACCCCTGGCCTAGGGCAACTGACAAGCGAAATGGAGAGTTTCGAAGTCCCGCTAATCAAGTTGCAGCTACCGGAGCGCCCAGAGCAAAACAACCAGCGGTGAGTTCCCGCCCACCTTTAACAGCGTAAACTTTGTCAAGATTCGCTTCTTTTCGGCCTTCTTCTCACAACACCAAGGCGCGTAAGCAAGGAACCCCAACTACGAAGGGCGTCGATAAGCGCCACTAACGTGGCAAGAGATTCAGACTTTCTTTCTGAAAGTGGATTCAATTGGGAGTTCTTCGTTCGATACTAAAGATTATAGTAGGTTTTTCAATTCCCTTCGTTTAAAAGTCGCCTTCAGTTCCTCTAACGGGATCAATTATTATGGAGAGATTCGTGACAAAACTATCGGTATGAATGGACAAGGAGTTAAATTCCCTTTTGAAGTCTGGCGTCATAGAGAGATCTCAAGCAAGGACTGGGTTCCTGTCACGAATCTTTCTCATCCCCAAGCAAAATGGAATGGATCTAAGACAGTTGAACCTATACTTGAAACCCCATAAGTTCAGGCTAGTAAGTCAAAGTCAGGTCCCCAAATTTCTGCAAGAGGGCGATTACATGGGAAAGCTAGACATCTCACAGTGGTCCTGAAGGGAGCGCTTGTGGTCTTAAAATGGATCCAGAAACTGGTAGCGGGATATGTTTCTGTGATGTTTACTGATAATAAATCTGCAAGAATGAAAATCCTAGCTGCTCCCTTTTTCGAGATATCGATGTTTTAATATTATTCCTTCATACTCATTTGATTGTATATAGGTATATATTTTTTTATGATTTAATTACAAATGTATAGTTCTCGAATTTTTCCCTATACTTGTAGTATTATTAACCAAATTTCATAGTTCTCGGTCAACGGGAAATAACCTATAAATTTTGATTCCCTTGAGAGTGTCGAAATATACGTTTTTTGCGGCATAAACGGCCATATCCTTTTTTTACGTTAACTTAGAAGTTTGAATTTTTCACAGCTTCAAGTAACTGTAGACTTGTATATGGTTTTAATTTTAACTCGATACCTCCACGCATTCCCGAGATAAAGGATCTTGTCAGACCGACAGACAGACGGACATCAATGTGATTCTATAAGGGTTGCTATTGTCCGTTAAGGAGATCCGGTACCCACCTTCCAGTCTCACCAACAGACATTATATAATCGTATTTATGTAGTAATTATTGTTATTTGTTTAAAATATATTTATGTATTTTTTATTAATTTATGTATTTACTTACAAATCTACTTATCTATTTTATTTATTAGTACATTCATGTTTTTTTTTCTCTTTTCTCTCACATATTCTTTTTTATGTCTTAAAGCCTTTCTGCACGCCTGCCTCTGTTCATTTCTAGTACTTTCTGTCGGGTTGACTGGGAGAAAATGCTTTTAGCATTAAGTCCGCCTGTTGTACATGTAACTTTTGTTTTGTGCAATAAAGTATTTAGAAAGAAAGAACAGACCCTGGTCACCATGTTTTAGGAAAGTGCTAATAAATACCAATCAAACAAGCCCAAACTCGAAGGGTCTACTGTTGTCCGTTGAGGAAATCCCGTACCCAACTTCCAGTCCCATCATCAGACCCTGGTCACCATGTTTTACCAAAGTAAAGACCAATCAAACAAGCCCAAACTCGAAGGGTCTGCCGTTGTCCGTTGAGGAGATCCCGTACCCACCTTCCAGTCCCATCGGCAGACCCTGATCGCCATGTTTTACTAAAGTGCTAATAAAGAAACTTCTGACAACTCCACCGGGGACATTGTCAACGACAATACTAGACAAGCTGGAAGAAGCACCGAAGAAGAAGAAGAAACTAGACATGAACAAAGAGCAGACCACAGCGACAAACCCACAAATGAAATCAGTTGCAGTCTACTTGAGAGACGAAAAATTAGACCCCAAATCACTATTCACTATTCATCACTACTGACGTCAGTCCTATATTTGATAATTTAATTCAATTTTCACCAAAGGTAGCAAGAAGTCCAAAATTATACACTTAAAGTGATTTAAATTGTAATCCGATTATTTTCTAATGGGCACTTGCTGCAAAATCAAAACGGATTGTACTTAAGGCCCACCCTGAATAAAAAAACCCTTATAAAATATTTACCTGAACGAAAATGTTACTGCTCTTGATTATTATTACACTCAATAAAGCATCTAAGAAGTATGCGTTTTTAAAAGAGTCTGCAATAAGTGGTTTAAAAGATTTCTGCTCTTACTAAAGCTTTGTGTACAACTGATATAAAGCCAACCAATCAGAAGTGTAATTTGTCCCTTCTAAGCCAAATTAAAGTGGAGAGGCATATTTGTTTTTTTAGGGTTCCATACCGCAAAAAGAGAAAACGCAACCCATATAGGATCTCTTTGTTGCCCTCTGCCTGTCAGTCAAGACCCTTTATCTCGGGAACGCATAGAGGTATCGAGTTGATATTAAAACCATATGCTCAAGTTTAGTCCCTTGAAGCTGTGAAAAAATCAAACTTCAAAGTTAAAGTAAAAAAAAATACAGCCATTTATGCCGCAAAAATCGTATATTTCGACACTCTCAAGGGAATGAAAAACCTAGAACTATGAAATTTGGCAAGTTATTACTTGCCAAATTTCATAGTTCTATGTATTCTGTCTCATACTTCAAGTATAGGAAAAAAATCTTAAGTTTGTAATTAAATCATAATAAAATCACAACAACATGAAAAAATCATCGAGGTTAAGCAACGGTATGCGCGGTCTAAATTCTACGGGTGACCAAATCTTTTTTTAAATTTTTACTAATCTGTACGGAACCCTCGGTGGGCGAGTCCGACTCGCACTTGTCCGCTTTTTTTAATTTCATCTTGCAATAGGGTTTATAACATAAACTACTGTTACAACAATTGTCAATATTTTATTTATTATTGTCAATTACTAATCCAATCAGTGGGAACAAAAAAGAGGCGTTGCCCTACAAAAGGTGGAGTAGAAAATGTTTAGATATGAGAATACTGATGTTGTATTTCCTTCCGGACCTAACTCCTCTAAAGACTTGACAGCTTGATCGGAGTTGTCTGTATTGTTAAATTGCAAATGTAACTAAGTATTGAGAGATATCGGTGTGATGAATATAACGATGAAATCAAGGATTGAAGTTTCTTTATACTTTAGAAGCGGGATACACCAAGTCAAAGGTTATGTCTTTTTTTTTATTATATCGCCCGCAAATTAGAAAAGCAGAAAAACTACCAGTTTGGTGGTATATTGAATAAGTCTTTCGTTGCACGCCACGTGGTTGCGTCCATGTTTGTAATCACAAAATTGGTGGCGCAATTGCTGGCGCGCTTGTCTTGATAACATGTGGTAACAGGTTCGAATCCTGATAAGTCGTTTTTTTGTTAATCTCACGTTTAAATTTGTTTCTAATTGATCTTATCTAGTTTGTAATGTACTTCTATAATAGTATCACAAAACTGTTACGGTTTTGACACATATATTTTATTGCATTAGTTACTGATCCGAATGTCATGATATAGCTGCAGTTATTACTGTTGTAAGTTGTTACTGTCGCAGATGTCACTGCGGTGTTAGAATTATTGTTTTACAAATGTTACTAAGGTGTTGCAGTAGTTACTGTTATGGTACGTTCACACGCACGCGTTTAACTCGACATTCAACGTGCACATTGACATTCACGAGCGTGTAAACGGTATGCACGAGCCCGTGAACGCGCCTGTGAACGTGAATGCCGCGAATCGGGCGAGTGTCGGTTTTTTGGCAAAGTTCAAAGGATGAATGTGCGGGCGCCCGGTGACTGTTTAAACGCGCGCGGGCAGTCAGTCTCTCCCGCGCTTTCGCGACGAGTGGATCTTCAACGTAGCTAAGAAAGTCGCTACTATCGGAGATTACAACATGGCGGAATGGTCAAACGAGACAATTTTGACGTTCCTGTACCAGGAAGAAGAAATATTATGGAACCCCGAACATAAATTCCATAAGGACCAGAAAAAAATTCACCATGCTTGGACAAAAATTGGTAGAATACTAAATGTATCAATAAAGGATTTGAAAACAAAAAAGGAGACCCTAATGGGAACATTTAGGCGCCATCTGAAGAAAAAACAAGAATCTATGCGATCTGGTGCAGGTACTTATGTTTACTTTACGCACAGTTGCACCGTTTCAAAAGCTAAAAATAAATTAGTTAATTTTTTTTTTTTACCTAGGCTTAGGCCAAGATTGGTTTGGTTTCAAATCCGAAGGTCCCAGATTTGATTCCCGTATGTGGTACAACATTTTAGTGATTAATCATATTTTTCAGGGAGTGACGAGTATATGAACCCATTTGGTTTGCATACCAGATAATGGAGTCCTTTCTGCTGCCTGTTTATACCAGTAGGGCTACACTCAACACAGAAGAGGTAAATAAATTATATTCGTATGTTTTAATCATTATATTTAAATAAAGGTACTATTAGTATTAGTAACTTAGTAGGTACATATTAGTTTAGTTTTGATTTAAAAAAAAGTTTTTTTCCTGGCGGCACGGTACGCCGGAGGTCATGGGTTCGAGTCCCGCCTGTGTCATTTTATTTTTCAGTTTTTTCTTTAAAAATAGCTTATATGTCTTATAACATACGTAAAAACAAAAACGTTTTACATTTATATAATTTTAACATAATATGTAGGTAGGTATTGTTAGAAGTGGATACTTCTAGCCCTATAAAAATATGAAGAAAATTCGTCCCTGATTTCTCTAGCGTTCAGAGGTGATCTTCGTGCTATCATTGGCAAATCTCTTAAAGCGTTATATCCATCTGGGTTTGTTCGCCACGATCCAGGCCTTATCGGATTGCCGTTATCATCGTATTCATCAAACGTTCCTGGAGGAGTATATCTTGCAGCGGAATTTTTACTGTTTCTGAGAAAGTTGTGTAGCAGTACACATGTCATTGTCAATTGTGATACAATATCTGGATCCAGACCAATTGGTCGTCGAAATATTCTAAATACTGCACTTATGATTCCGAATGTGTTTTCCACCACAACTCGGGATCTGGACAGACATTTATTAAATATCCTTTTTTGTGAATCCGAATCATGATTGCCAGGGTATGGTTTCATTATATGTGTACTGAGTGCAAAAGCACCATCGCCTATGAAGACATATGGCACATCAATATTTGATCCGGGAAGAGGACATGGTGTGTGTAGATCTTCTTTCTTTCTTTCTAAATACTTTATTGCACAAAACAAAAGTTACATGTACAACAGGCGGACTTAATGCTAAAAGCATTTTTCCCAGTCAACCCGACATAAAGTACAAGAAATGAACAGAGGCAGGCGTGCAGAAAGGCTTTAAGACACAAAAAAAAATAAGTGAGAGAAAAGAGAAAAAAACAAAACATGAATGTACTAATAAATAAAATAGATAAGTAGATTTGTAGGTAAATACTAAATACATAGATTAATAAAAAATATATAAATATATTTTAAACAAATAACAATAATTACTACATAAATACGATTATATAATATTATTTAAATATATATAATACAATAATAAATACAAGAATAAACTACTAGTCGTGATAATTTCAGATTGCTATGTTGACACCAGATTTACTGTATTTTACTAAGATAATGTCTGCGCAAGGACTGTTTAAACGCATGACGAGACCGGGCATTTCTAATTTTAACGGGTAGATCGTTCCACAAACGGACAGCCGTGACGGCAAAAGAATCGGACATAAAACCAGAACGGTGAGAAGGAAAAGACAAGAGAAGGTTGTTAGAGGACCTGAGGAGTTTACAGTGGGTGTTATCTAAAAGTTGAAACAAAGATTTGAGGTTAGGGGGAGTACACGGGTCATTAATAATAGAGAAAAGAAGACAAAGAATTCTAACATTCCTTCGCTCACGAACTGGAAGCCAGTGTAACCTGGAACGGAACTCAGACACGTGATCGTATTTGCGAAGACCGAAAATGAAGCGAATACATGTATTGAGCAAACGATCAAGCTTGTTAAGGAGTTCCTCTTTAAGGTCCAAGTAACACACGTCAGCGTAATCAATTAAAGGAATAAGAAGAGAGTTAGCAAGAGAAATTTTCGTTGAAATAGGAAGAACGTTTTTAAGACATAGAAGAGAATGCAATGAAGCATAAAACTTGCGGGAAACATTCGCGATATGAACGTTCCAATCAAGGTTTTCGTCAATGACAAGGCCAAGGTTAGTAACAGAGTCAGTAAAGGCAATATTACACCCGTTATAGCTTACCTTTCTCAAGAGATCAGGATCAATCCTAATAATCTGTCGTGAGCTACCAACAATATCTAATTCGTTTCTACAGATTTTTTTCCATAACAATGAATTGTTGAATACACCACCATCACTTATTCTTCCTTGGCTTCCTATGTCGGCAAATATAAATTTATAATTGCTATCCACTAGTGCCATTAGAACAATGCTAAAAGTCTTCTTATAGTTATAAAACTCGGTTCCACTGTGATAAGGGTTTTCCATTACGATATGCTTGCCGTCTATTGATCCGATACAGTGTGGAAATTTTCTTCTAAATCCTTTTTCGATATCTAACCAACCGTCCGCTGTTGTGGGCATCTGAAATAATAATAGCATATATTAGCATTAAATTAATTAAAATACCTTTTTTACAGACACCATCAACGTCATCAGAATCACAAATACCAAAGGAACCTTTTGGAGATGAAACAACACCGGAACTACATGAAGCTATCGACAACGAAAGAACTGATAGCGAAGTGATGAAAACGATACAATCGCCAAGGAGTCCAACCTCAGAGATGCAGCCTACTCAAGCAAAAAATAGCCGTCGTCGCTCAGTACCTAATACAGCCGAGCAGCAAATGGCTACAGCATTCGGTCAATTGACTAATGTTTTAGGACAACGTCAACCACATACTGCAATTAAAGAAGATGATGACTGCGATCTCTACGCCAAGCTTTTGGCTACAAAACTGCGAGAACTGTCCAAAGACGAACGTAAATTAATAAGTGTGAAATAGATTGCATATTTGTTAATATAATTCAGTGCAGGCTACCTAGAACATAACACATGAATAATATAACACCATCTCCACTATATTCAAACCCATATTCTAGTCCACCGTCAGTATCGACTTCATGCAGATCACAGCCAGGGTTGAATACTCGTATCCGAAACCGACCTTCAAGTACTTTAAGCTCATATTCCGAACCAGTTTCAAACATTTATGCATCAAATCAACCTGTTAACTCTCAGATCAACCCACATCTATTCAATGTGCAAACGACCTCTCAATGCAAACCCCATCTTTTCAGTATGCAAACACACACTTAATCCAACCTTCATCCGTTCATTTTTCAGACATTTATTCAGTCCAATCTCAATATGTTCAATCCGCAAACACGTACTCAATCCAACCTGCACACACACAATCCGCTAACACGTACTCCGTCCAACCTGCAAACACACAATCCGCAAATACGGACTCGATCCAGACAGTGCATTAGCAAATTCATTTGAAACATTTGGATCTAATGAAACAAGTGAACCATGAATGAACCTAATAATTAATTGTCATTGTTTTTTTTTGTTTGATAAACACTTGTACTTTATGTTGTTTACGTACAACCAAAACAAACCTTTGATAATGCTTTAACATCGAAATCGGTAAGGGAAATTAATATAAATAAGTGGACAAGTACAAGTGTTTATCAAACAAAAAATGTTTCAAAAGTTCCACCAAGTGCCAACAATCACGAGCATCAACGTCATTGTTTTTGTTTGCCAAAAATTTTGTTGTCAGTGTCTGATTTTTGTCTTTGATATCTTTATTTTAGTTCAGTAATTTGTGGTGATTTGTGTTTCTTTTGACAGTAAAAAAAACATAAAAATATAACTACCTTTATCACTATCTTTTAGAACTTCATTAAGAGCTCTAGAGACTTCCCGTGTGATTCCTGATATAGATGCTTTGGAGACATTTCCCTAGCTATCACCAGATGCTAAAAATCTTAGCGTAATCAAAAGACGAAATTTTACTGGAATAGCTTTTCTGAAATCTGTGTCTTGCTTAGAAATTATCGGTGAAATTTTACTCAGCAAAATTTCAAAATCAGTAAAGGTCATTCGACAGAAATTATCGAACTCTCCAGACGGTTCATGCAAGAGCTCATCAAATTTTTCTTGTATGAACTTCCTGTAAACGAAAAACAAATTATGTATTTTAGGAGCCCGGAAGTACCTTAAAATATTGAAAATAGAGCAATTTACAATAAACACGTACTGCATTCACAGATTCTTTTTAATTCTACGAATTTTAATAATTTGTTAAAACTTTAAATTAATTTTTATTAAAATCTGTGAATGAAGTTTAAATTGTTTTTAAAAATAAACTAAATATGTTGTCTTCTTTCTATAAATTGCTCTATCTTCAATATTTAAGGCACTTCCCTACCATGAAGCATCGCCGTGGGACACCTAGTATAATTTATTATAAGTAATCATAAATGGGTAATTATGTAAGCATTTTACACCACTGAATCACGATCGGAGAAAACAAAGGTACGTACTTGGTACGATTTCTGTGAACTTTTATCATCAACCACCTTCTTTGCAGTCTTTTTCTCCGTCGTTCATCATTTTGTTTCTTTTTCCAATAAAAATAAGTTAAGCCAAAGGATATGGCAGCGACAACACCGAGATCCTCGCTGCCCGCCATGCTGGCAATGACTGACACGACGGCGTGCGTGTGAACAGCTTGAATTTCCGCCGGCCCGGGACGGGCTGCATGCGGTGCAGCCCGCCAGGCAGCCCGCCGGGCTGCACGGCGCGCGTGTGAACGTAGCATTACAGGTGTTACTATATCTATGCTGTTGCTGTGGTTGCTGTTGAAAAAGGTCACGGTGGTGTTGCAATTGTTACTGTTGCTACGTCACTGTGGTGCTGCAATTGATGCCACTGTTTCCACAGGTTCCTCTTGTGAATAATAGAACAGCCGGATAGCTTGTAATGTCTATTTGTTTATCAAGGAAAATATGCAAATTTTTAACTGATTTATAGATATGAGCATTTTTTTACGTCTAGTGAGCAGTAAATTAAATAAGATCTAATGAGATTGTTAACATAATTATATCGAAATAGCAGCTCAATTGTTTCGATCGTATCATCGGATTATTAGGGTTCGGCGTATGTAAATTTGCTGGATTTTTGAGTGGGTATGTTTCCCGCTGGTTTTAAGGCGAATTACATATGACCGACGGATTATTAGAGAACGGCATATGTAGCTGTTGGATGGATCTTTGAGTGGGTATGTTTCCCGCTGGTTATTGAGCAGGCTACATATGACCGTCGGATTATTAGGGGTCGGCATATGTAAGTTTGTTGGATTTTGAGTGGGTATGTTTCCCGCTGGTTATGGAACAAATTACATATGACCGTCGGATTATTAGGGGACGGCATATGTAAGTTTGCTGGAATTTTGAGTAGGTATGTTTCCCGCTGGTTATAAAGCAAATTACGTATGACCGTCGGATTATTAGGGGTCGGCATATGTAAGTTAGCTGGATTTTTGAGTGGTTATGTTTCCCGCTGGTTATCACCTCCTCAGTCCATTGGTCTCCTATAGGCGACATAAGGTGACATCTAGGGATACCCTGCTTAGTGATGCAGAGAATCTCTACTTCGATATGTCAAAATTAGTTTCGTAATCTCGGATAGACGGCAGGTCCGCTCATTTATATTAGCAGCATATTTTGTGCGTGTTTTACTTAGTTTACTTAGGTGTGTTTGAAAATTAGCTCTAAGAAAAAAAATCAAAATCGGTGATTCTCGACAAGGTAACATGGGTTTTTTGCAAAATATATTAGAGTTACGTAGAAATTAGTTTTGTAATGATTCTAACAAAAATCCAGCTTCGCACACACACAGGCATAGTTTGCCTACTGGTGTTTATGTCGGCATTCGGCAAGCATGGGTTTGAAGGTACACCAAAGTACAATTTTTTGCATACTTTTAAACTTCGTTTTTCTTAGTTTTCTTTACATAAAAATGAAATTTTAGGCCTTTTAATTACAGAAGCTGCTTTATGCAAGGCTCTAGTAGATGTACTCAATGGTGAAGACTCTGACATTGATATAAATATCGGGATGAGGACGTTGTAGATGATCCACCTTATGTTCCTGAGGATGATGATCCAATCCCCGTGTTCAGTCATCTCTAACACCAGGAACACCTCCTCAACGTCGTGTTTTCTGGAAATCTTCCAACACTTTTGATCCTTAGCCACCAGCTCCGAATTTTGTACTACCAGATGCACTTGCGATGAATTTCCCACCCTTTGATTGTTTCAAAAAGTATATTCCGTATGACATTTACACGAAAATAATTTCAACGTAAGCGAAACAGAAATCAAAGCTTTCCTTGGCATTACCATTTTGATCTCCTACCTCCGATAACCACGATTTTAAATGTACTGGGAAAAAAATGACAAGAGTGCCTGCTATTGGCAAGGGACAAGTAGTTCATACTCGGATCATCAGTAAATGACTATTAAATAACAGAAGAAAAAAAAAAGTTCTTGAAAGTACAGCCTTTGATATGCCGCCGCGTGGATCGAGTAGATATAAGTCTGATCAAGCAAAGTTGGGCACTCAAAAACGTGAAATTTTGGACTATTTGGGCTTTCGAGAACAAATATAGAAGTACCTGCTTGAATACGAATCAGAAAGTGGAGAGGACGACTTGGTCCAAGGTTGCCAAGTCAATGCATCCCTGGGACCATCAAATATGTAAGCATGCTAAGCAAAAGCATCCATCAATGAGACCGATTAAAGTCGACCCTTTGTTCTTGACTCTAAAAACCGCTGTAGACTACCTGGATACCAATCTAATGCAGCTTGACATCAATGTCCAACGTGCAAAGTGGTATTGCTGGATTTCTTTTACATTTTATACACTGGTGGACAAAAAAATCGACTGTTGTTGTCCTACATTCAAGGGAATAACCCAATCATACAAACATAAACATATGAAATATATATATAATTTTAAAGGTATAGGCCTCCACCTTTGAATAAATGCATTTTGGTTTAAAAGTATTCGCTATACAGGACGTGAAATTCATTTACCGTATTTGAACAGTTTTTACCTCGTACAGATACGTACCCGTTAAACTCCCTTTATCCCGTTAAAAGGACGTGCAATACATTTTTTCCTCACTTGCTTACACAATTTCAACCTGTTAACACCTACCCTAATTACCCAGTGATTACGTCATCCGAAAATGGACACCACACCATTAGAGGCCACTCAAGTGCTTGCCCTATTGCGATTGGGGCGGAACCAACGAAGCGTGGCTGCAGAATTACACCTAAGCCAATCAGCTGTCTCCAGAGTCTTCAGACGCTTCGTGGAGACCGGTGGCGTCATTCGGAGGCCAGGGTCTGGCAGAACAAGATGCACTTCTGAGCAAGATGACGGCTTCATCGTTTTAAGTTCTTTAAGAAATCGTCACATGACCGCAGTTGAGATACAACAAGAACTCAGACAAGTACGAGATCGGGCTGTAAGTCGGCGAACGATCGCTAGAAGACTAAAGAAAGCTAACCTGACACCAAAAAGACCAGCAACCGGGCCCCAACTGACCACAGCTCATCGGCAAGCGCGACTTCAATTTGCCCGAGAACACGTAAACTGGACCTTGGACCAATGGCGCTCCATTTTGTTCTCTGACGAGTCCCGAATGTGCTTGCATGGCAACGACGGAAGAGCACGGGTCTACAGGAGGCCTGGGGAACGATATGCGCAGTGCTGCATCACTGAAACCGTTGCCCACGGAGGAGGTTCTGTCATGGTGTGGGCAGGCATTTCGTTGGATGCAAAGACCGACTTGGTTTTTGTGAATGACGGGACTGGCAGGGGTGTTTTAACCGCTCACCGGTATATTGAAGATATTCTACAGTAACATGTCGTGCCCTATACAGAATTTATCGGCGATAGCTTCGTGTTAATGCACGATAATGCGAGGCCACATGTTGCTGCAACGGTGCGGCAATATCTAACCGAGGTGGGGATACCCACACTGGACTGGCCAGCGTGAAGCCCCGACCTTAATCCCATTGAGCACATGTGGGATGAGGTTAAGAGAAGAGTAAGAAAGCGGAATCCAGCTCCTGCGTCACTCAGTGACTTGAAGATTGCGATGATGGAAGAATGGGATGCTATTCCACAGACAGCAGTCAAAAAACTTATCAGGTCAATGAAGAACCGGCAAGCAGTTATAAGGCCTAGAGGGGGGAACACGAAGTTCAAAAAGTTTGTTAAACTTAATTAAGGAATAAATGAATGATTTTGTAAAAGAAGGTTTTTTTTTCAATTTTTCGCTATTTGATTATTTCAATATTTATTAATTATCACTTTAAAAAAAAATACAGCCTGTACAGCAAATAAATGCATTTAATCAAAGGGGGAAGCCTATACCTTTAAAATGATTGACGGATTATGTAAGTTTATGCTTGTATGTTTGGGTTATTTCCTTAAATATAGAACAACAATGCTTGAGTCGATTTTTTTGTCCACCAGTGTATTACATAAATCCCGAACTGTAGGTTTTACCGAAAAAGATTTTACCGTCACGCCTACCTACTTTATCGCCGGCTCATACTCGTGACGATCGTCACGCCTCGCCTACATCCACTTTAAACCGTTTAAACCGGTTTATAAGCAACTCTGATATTTAACATAAGTGTGTCGTCGCATTGCTTTGAAACCAACCAACTTTGAATGCAACGAAATTGTTCGAAATATAGTGTTTTTCGTGTTATTTCTGCGAGAAAATGTAAGTATTTTATAATGTTTGCATCGTTATTATACCATATCAAGTGAAGTCTAAGCGAAAAAGTTTATAAATTCCAAGAAAATAAGGTCGTGTGTGGTTAGACTTTATGTTAGTAACGGTATTTTTCGTGGGCATTTTGTGTAGAAATTGCTAGGAAATCATTGTTTACGGTGTAAATGATGCTTTGATTTAGTATTAGTAGTTAGTCATATCGTGTTTTGTGTGTTTATTTCAAGCCAAACGACAGTTTTTTAGTCCAAATGTTACAAAATAAATGGGCGCGGAGAATCGACTCGTATGAATTTCGCGCGCCATTTTGGTTCGATCCGATGCTTTGCAAAAACCGATGGGGTAAAGTTGATAGTTTATGGTCGATAGACTTTCATGGAAATTTTATTATTTTCATAGGTAAATTAAAAATAAGCTACGTCCGTTTTAATCAAATTCGTAAAATTACTGTTTTATGTAGGGCTGCGTAAAAATAACTAGGGTTGTCAAAAAAATACCGAAGTACAAAATATGTTTTTATCATTTTGTGAAATTGTTGTTGTGAGCAGGTAGGGCTGCGTTATAATAATTAGGGTTGTCGAAAAAAAAAACAAAAAGAATAAGTTTTTATCTTTTTGTAAAATTACTGTAATGATATTTTTTTCATTTTCGTAGGTAAATAAAAAATTTGCAAAGTTGGTTTCTATCTTTTCGTTAAATTACTGTTGTATGTAGGGCTGCGTAAAAATAACCATGGTATTAGTATGTTTTTATCATTTTTTTAAATTACTGTAATGAGTATTTACGGCGGCATTTCAAATATAGGATTGTAAAAAAATAGGTAAATAAAAGCTGTGTAAAAAAATGAACCCAAGTGTCACGTTTTATATATCTTTCATGATTTTGTTATATGTTTCATTTAATATTAATCATGTTTAGATGGCCGAACGGACATGGAACCTGGGTTCAGGGGAGGAAATGCCCCAGGAATTCATGAACGAGCTGGCCGATAGCGCCGACTCCATGTTCGACGACAATCTTGATGACGAGGGTCATCTAGATGAAGAGGAGGATGAATAGGTGGTCGAAGAGGATATCGACCAGTCTCATTTGGGAGAGACTGGGGCAGATTCTGGGGACGAGTGCGACCGCTCCTCTTCCCCACTTCCCTATTCATCCTTTTGGGATACCCTTAAAACGTAAGTAAATCTACAGTTTTTAGGGTTCTACCGGGGTATCTTTTGTATGCGGGCAATTTGAAAGTTTTTTTATTATTAGTACAGGTTGAGTGCCACCCCTGTCGCCGCTCTGGTACGTCGATTTTCCCGGGAGCACCGTGATGAAGCGCCGGTCCGTCGGGTGTGGCAGATCCGACGAGCACCGGCGTCACCGACACGGTGGAGCGTTGACGCCCACGTCTGTAGTAATTAGTGTCTATGTGTGCGTGCGCCTAGTAGCTGCCCTTGCATGTGTGCGGATAGAATAAAAACCAGTTGTTGATCTGACGACGTTGTTTGATTATATTCCTCTTACATAGAAATACTTTATGGTGTCAGGTGTGGTTTTTCATCAGTAAAATTGATAAAATATTACAATATAGTGAGTGGGGAAGGTTTTGTTTAC
Source organism: Ypsolopha scabrella (assembly GCA_910592155.1). NCBI lineage: Eukaryota > Metazoa > Arthropoda > Insecta > Lepidoptera > Ypsolophidae > Ypsolopha > Ypsolopha scabrella. The sequence continues at coordinate 8,966,023 of OU342981.1, read as the reverse complement.
AATGACCAGTGAAAATAAGATACCTGAGACGATGTTTTCATCTTTGCAACAACCTGCGCAATTAGACTGCGAAGGCAATATGGCGGACAATTGGAAAGAGTGGAAATCGGCTTTTGAATTTTATTTAGTGGCATCGGGACGGCAAAAATCCCCGGATAACGAAAAGTGCGCAATATTTTTGCACGTCATTGGAAAATATGGTCGAGAACTATATGAGGAGTTCGATTTCACTTCAAAGGAAATCGATAATTACGCAGTATTGGTGGGAAAGTTCGAGAAGAAATGCAACCCCGACAAAAACGTAAATTTCGAAAGGCATTGTTTTTTTTTGAAACAATGCAGGCCGACGACAATCTAGAAAAGTATGTATCAAAATTAAAAATAAAAAGCAAATCATGTGATTTTGGTTCCCTGCGAGACAGTTTAATATTAACGCAGCTAATTAGAGGAATAAAAGATATACATCTACGAGAACGATTATTACGTCAAAAAGAGCTCAAGCTAGAAGAAGCAGTGGTATGGTGCCGTGCCGCAGAGGCAGCAAGTGTTCAGGCATCCGTCGTCAGAGCAGGTGCAGCTAGCAGCAATACTAGCCAGGTGGAGATAGAGGAGATGCGCTCGCGACGACTGACCGGCGCGCGTCGGAGTTCGCGTCCGCCGCCGCCGCCGACCTCAGCACCCGCGAGAAATACTCAGTTCGCGCGATCCAGGTGTTATAAATGTGATTACGTGCATGTAAGGAATAGGTGTCCGGCATTCAATGCACAGTGTTATAGTTGTGATAAGCGTGGACATTTTGCTAAATGTTGTCAAAAAGTACAGAGTGTTCGTGAAGTGGAGTACCCGACCAGGCCCCCGTCGGATGACGAGGTGCACGTGGAGGGAGGCTAAGAAGAGCTGATCATAGACGCCATTGGCGCCGAGGACTATTCTTCTGGATGGTTTGAAAATGTCACCGTGAACGGTATGTCATTACGATTCAAATTAGACTGTGGTGCTGATACGTGTGTGATTTCATATAATGACTTTTTATCGGCGGGTTTTGATACTAGTATTTTAAAAAAGGGTAAATTTATTCTTCGTGAAGTGAGCAAAAGACTGTTACCCGTGATCGGCTATTTCGATGCTAATCTATCAATAGGTACACGAAAAATCGTACAAAAAGTATTTGTACTCGATGTTAATTGTAATTGTTTACTGGGTAGATCGGCTTGTGAGAAATTAAATTTAATTAAGCGAATTCAGATAGAAAATATTGATTACGTGGAAAAATCATTTTCGAAAAAGTTTATGTGTGTTTTTGAGGGTATAGGTCGTCTGCCCGTCGAATATAAAATACCGATAGATAAATCAGTGCAGCCCATAGTCAACGCAACGAGGAAAATTCCTATTAAATTAAGGCCTGTTCTTCAAGATGAATTAAATAGAATGGAAAACTTAGAAATAATAAAACGAGAAGAAGGACCGACCGACTGGGTTTCCAGTATTGTTCTAGTCACCCGGCCGAATGGCAATATTCGCGTTTGTCTTGACCCTAGGAACTTGAACAAAGCGATCAGACGCAGTCATTTTCAGCTTCCAACTTTAGACGAAATAGCGTCAAGTTTAACAGGTGCTAAGTACTTTTCTAAATTAGATGCAAACAAAGGATTTTGGATGGTCCCTCTGGATGAGGAGAGTTCTAGACTCTGTACCTTCTCGACACCTTTTGGAAGGTACAGATTTTTACGATTACCATTCGGTATATCTTGTGCGTCTGAAGTATTTCATAATGAGATGATCAAAATGTTTAGAATGGAAGGAATAGAAATTTTTATCGATGATATTTTGGTATGGGGAAAAACTAAGAGTGAACATGATGCCAGATTGCAAAAAGTGCTAGACATAGCGAAAAAGAATGGCGTCAAATTTAACAAACAGAAGTGTGAGTTTCATAAAAACAGAGTTTCATATTTAGGACACATATTTGATGAGAACGGAATGAGACAAGATGAATCCAAAATAAATGCAATCAAAACAATGGAAATACCGAAATGTAGAAAAGATTTAGAAAGATTTTTGGGTTTGGTGAACTATTTGTCGAGGTACATTCCAAATTATTCCGTCTTATCAGAGCCACTGCGTGAGCTCATGAAGAAAGATCGTGAATGGGAATGGCACAATAATCACCAGAATGCTTTCGATAATTTAAAGCAAAGTTTAATGAACGCACCTGTACTTCGTTATTATGACCCCGCTCAGCCAGTAACGCTGTCGGTAGATGCAAGTTTGAGAGGCCTGGGAGCCTGTTTGTTACAGCAAGGCCAGCCCGTAGCTTTCGCTGCGAGGACCCTAGCGCCCGCGGAGACACGCTGGGCACAAATTGAGAAGGAGTTATTAGCAATTGTGTTTGCATGTACAAAGTTTCACCAGTACATATACGGTCACAAAAGCATAATGGTGGAGAGTGATCACAAACCACTTGAAGTAATTTTTAAAAAGAGTCTAAATGAAACGCCAGCTCGTTTACAAAGAATGATGTTACGTTTACAAAGATACAGTTTAGACGTCAAGTATGTTCCAGGCAAATACATGTTTATTGCTGACACTTTGTCACGATCAGCTACTCAACCTTACAACGAGACTGTGATGTTTGACAAAGCGGAAGTACATGTCAATGCCTTGTATGATAATATAAATTTTTCATCAGACAAGCTGAACATCGTTAAATTACATACCAGAGATGACATTAGTTTACAAAAAGTAATTAATCACTGCAGAAATGGATGGCCACAAACAAAAAGTTTAGTCGATAGCGAAGCAAAACAATTTTGGCCAATAAAGGATGAACTTTTTGTTGTTAATGATGTAATATTTAGAAACCAAAGGGTTGTTATACCACTTTCCCTAAGAACAGAGATGTTAAAACGAGTTCATGAGGGGCATCTTGGCATTGAAAAGTGCAAAAGGCGTGCACGTGACGTATTATATTGGCCTGGAATGTGCACCGATATTGAAAACCTGATAGAATCATGCGAAGTGTGTCAGAGAAGGCGCCATCATAATCAACGCGAGCCTCTCTTGCCACATACCGTGCCTGAACGTGCATGGCAAGTCGTGGCAACGGATATGTTTGAAGTATTGGGTAAAAATTACCTGCTAGTCGTGGATTATTATTCAAAATATGTTGAAATAGCACATCTGCACAACCTGCAAAGTAAAACAGTAATATCGCATCTCAAAAGCATGTTTGCTAGATTTGGAATTCCGGATAAATTAGTTTCCGATAACGCTGGTTCCTATGCTTCTGAAGAATTCAAGAGATTTGCAACGTTATGGGAATTTGAACACGTGACTAGTTCGCCGCACTATCCCAGATCTAATGGTTTAGCTGAAAGGAATGTTAGAACAATAAAAGCCTTACTCATAAAATCAAATGAATCTGGTGAACATCCCTATATAGCGCTGCTTAATTTCCGTAACACGCAAATCACTAATGAAAATCATTCACCTGCTCAACTCTTAATGGGTAGGCGTTTAGCTGATAAACTTCCAGTAGGTAAGAAAATACTGGATCCGATATCATTCTCCCACAAGGCCGTGCTACAGGGAAGAAAGCGTAATATCTCGCGCATGAAACAAAGTTACGATCATGGTACTCGTGCGCTTTCTCCGCTGAAAGATGGAGAGTGTGTACGCATGCGTGCCGGTGGTGACAAAGTCTGGAGACGCGCGCGCGTGGAGTCCCGGAGCTCGCAGCCACGCTCCTACTGGGTGCGAACGGAAGACGGCGCGCGATACCGACGTAACAGACAACAGTTGATAAGGGCGGTTGAACCTCAACACCCCGCGCCCCGTGATCCGCGTCCAGATTATGATGACATGGCACCTACAGTTAATTGCGTGCCTAATCGACAAAGTCCTGGTTGCGGTGACGAGAGTTGCATAATCCCCCGCGAAGAATATTTTACTACAAGATATGGCAGACGAATTATCCCCCCGATACGATTAGGTTATTAGTAACCAACGGACTTATACATAGGTACCTCTGTCTATAATAATAACTGATAAAGCCCCACTGTTAAAATGTTCTCAGTAAAGTAAAATAAGTGCACGTTAATGCCTGTAATAATATTTTTGTGATATTTAAATCTACGTGTTTAAGTGTATAAATAATTGTGGCAAAGAAAATTAGGAACTCTTAAAATTTATTACTTAATGCAATTTATTGTGTACAGAAATCACAAATGCATGAAATTGTATGTTATCCTTATTGTATTCCTTAAAAATATATAAGGAGAAAGATGTAGTAATTAGTGTCTATGTGTGCGTGCGCCTAGTAGCTGCGCTTGCATGTGTGCTGATAGAATAAAAACCAGTTGTTGATCTGACGACGTTGTTTGATTATATTCCTCTTACATAGAAAGACCACCTCGACCTGGTCGCCAAGCAGCGGAAGATGGAACGGACGGCGATGGAGGACGAAGATTGGACGCCGGACATGGAGGTAGGTGTGAGACTGGCTGAGCGAATGGACAGGGAGGTAGTGAGTAGTGACGAGGATGATGAGGGTATGAGTAGAGCCCAGGGTCGCGGACGCACGAGTGATCGTGCCCGCGGTCGTGGACGCGGTGGTATGGTCGCTGCTCGTGGATCCCGTCTTGGGACTGAATGGGAAAGGGGGGACAGACTCATCGAGATCTAACCCACTGATGATGATGTTCCTCCTGAATTTAGGGAAACGTTAGAGTCCATGGTTCGTGAGAGGGTTGCAAGGCAACGAGCAACGCGTGAGAAGCTTTTGAGGAAGCAGCGAGAAAGGAGAGAGGAAGAAAGGAGAGAGCGTAGGAGGAGCGGCACTAGTCGTAATGTGAATGTTGATGGTAATGATGATGATGATGACGATGAAAGTGATGCTTTGCCACTATACTAGGACTTTATGCGTTTTAGTCAGGAAGAAGAAGCGACCAATTTTGAATGGAAGCCGATGGACACTCAGCGGGGAAAGACACTTTCTTTGTCGATAATCCTGGACCTACCCAAAAAATTAAGAGTGGGTACCAGGCCTTACGCCAAATATGGACAGATGACTTCCTGGAGCATATTGTTTTGGAAACAAATAAATATGCGTCGTCCATACCGCTGACAGAGAAATCATTTCATGACCATTGGTACCCTACCAATAGTCATGAAATTATTCTCTTATTCGCGTTTTGGATAATGATGGGTATAATCCAGATGCCGACCATAGCGAGTTGTTTTTCCCTGAACCCGCTCCTAAAAACTGATGTTTTTAGGAAAATGTTTACTCAGCAACGGTACTGGGCACTGAATAGGGCACTTCACTTCGCAACCGTATCGGACGGGGATACAGATAAGCTGAAGCTGCTACGCCCAGTCTTAGATCATTTGAATGCAATGTTTCAAAGGCTCTTCGTGCTGGGACAGAAGATCTGCATAGATGAATCCCTGACTGGTTGGAAAGGATTTCTCGCGTTTCGGCAGTACATCAAGACTAAGGCTGCAAAATTCGGGATAAAAACGTTCGAATTGTGTTATTCTGCCACTGGGTATGTGCATTCCCTCTTTGTTTACACTGGCAAGGATGATTCAGAACGAACAATGCTGCCAAAAATCAATTTTGAAGCGTAATAAGACTGATTGTGTCGGAACTTTGAGAAAATCTTATATCGGATGTAAAAATTAAAGAAGGCAACTACGTGGCGCGGCATGCTGATGATGTTGTGGTAGCTAATTTTCAAGACAAAAAGCCTGTCAGGGGAATTTCAACCTACCACAAAATAGATCAGGTTTCCACCGCTCCAATGCCGGGTCGACCCTCGCAATACAAACTTGAACTTTTTAGCGACTATAACAGTGGGATGGGTGGAGTCGATCAGAAAGACTCCATGCTTCAGGCGAATCTTGTTGAACGTAAGCAGTGTCTTAAATGGTACAAGAAGATGTTCTAAACAGCCGCATTTTAGTGGGACAGTCTAAGGGCACTCGCTTGAACAACAACATCTTTCGGCTGCAGCTTGTGTCAGATATCATTACTCATCATCGGCACCTAAAACCACAGCCAGTTCAACAAGATCGTCCAAGTACTGTGTCTCGTCACTCACTTGACCCAGAACGTTTCATCTGTAATCCAAGCGAGTTACATGCAATTGTTAAGTATACAAAGGAAGAAGAACAAGAAATGCAACGCTGTAGGCAGAAGAACTCTCTAAATAGGAGAAGGTGTGTACAATGTCGCCCATATCCAAGACAGACGGTATACGAATGCAATAAATGCAAGGTGCCTCTCTGCTTAGGCGATTGCTTTGCAGATTATCACACCAAAAGGCATTAGACCTATATTCAGCAGTGGATGTTATGATGATGATGGTGTTAATAATGTATATCGAGGGTCTCCGGTTTTGGATAGTTTGTGAAAAGATTGCCTCCCATCTGACAAGTTGGGTAAACGTGTGTTGTGTGTCCATGTCCGGAAATAATGTAACATCAATTTATTTCAATTTACATGATTGATGTGAGTAAACTACACTTGTTATATTTCGTTGCAACATCAATTTATTTCAATTTAATTAACATCATTGATATGAGTACATTATACTGTTTGTTTGTAAATTGGCAATTTGTAAACATGCCTGCCGTATTTTAAATACTGTTAGTGTAAAAAATAAAATAAATGTATATAAACTTTACCAGCTTGTTCTTTTATTTTTGTTTTTTATTATATTAAAGTATATATGTACACATAAGAATAAAAAATAATAATTTCAAGATATATTTCGGACCCTACTGGGCCCGGCATCAGTTGATATAATAATGACATTTACAATGAAATGATGGCACATAAAATGACATGGTGACATGTGTAAAAAATAACAGTACTTTTTACATCTTTATTTTTGAAAGTAGCAAAAATTTATATGTAAAAATACTATTATAAGAATAAATAAATGTCTCATGTGTCTGTGTGTCCATGTCCGGAAATTATGTATCATCAATTTATTTCAATTTCAATTTACATGTGCGTAAGTCACACTTGTGTTTTGCTTCATTGCAACATCAATTTATTTCAATTTATGTTATATACCTACACCTCCGTAAGTATAACTTTCTATTATATTACTTAATTATTTACCAAAATTGTTCGAACTAGATAACGAGTCACGTACGCAGTGACGCACTATTTTTTAACCCCATTGACCTCGTAAATTGATAACAGTTTAATTGAATAATATTTAATCAAGTCAATCAAGGTCAACCCTCCGTGACCCGAATGGCCAAATACTAAATTCACACACCCTTATCTTTCTAAGACGCGTGATCTAATAGTATACACGTATAAGCCCATCGAACTCTTCTAGTAGAGAGGAATCCACTCTCGGTTGTCAACCAGCATACTTCATGTGCTCCTCCCCTTGTCTCTTAAAATTGATTGAAAGTCATAAAGCTGTTACTTAGTCCATAATTAGTCTGTCCCAAGCAACACAGGAATGCTTTATAAATATTGAGTAATAGCGACATGCGGAACAATAAGCTGAGAAAGTAGTCTGAGTAACGTCTGAGTAAACGTTTATTCAGCTGTTGCTCAAGCAATTTGGGCCCCACTTTAAATGCTTATTTCTGCATATTAGCAATATAAAATCTGAGTAGGGGCTGTGTAATGGTGTACGTAGCTTAATAACTTCTGAAAAATAGCTCACAATGCTTTTATTCAGAGATTATATCAAGCTTATCCAGATTAACAATTTTGAGTACCGATATTCAGACAATTTTCAGATATTAGTTCATTATTGCATTATTATGCAAACAATATTAATAGATAAGTGATAAAATAGAAATGAAGTGGTGATAATTTGTAAAATTTTGATTTTTATTTCCATCGGCAGTTTGTCTAAACAACCAAAACATTCAAGTGAAATTTATAATCGGTAAGTAAAACTTTGTATTACTGGTTATAGTCATGTAGCACGTTAAATATTACTGCGCAAGTAATTTATTCGTGAACAGTATATGAATTTTCTCAATTATTTTCACGCGCCCCTTTGTTAATCCAGTTTACGAATAGTAAATAAGATTTTTATACAGGGTTAATAGGATTGCCACAAGTATTTTGAACGTAATTGATAATTTTAGGATTTTAAAAGTAACAAAATACACATAAATTTTAATTTGAAATGCATCTCAATTAGTAAGTTGAAGCATTTGATAGTAAAATCGATTATTTTAGTTTTTATCAGAGAGGTTATAATGGCGATCTTTCGAAAGTCAAATATATGCTGCTCACGCAGCTGTTTTTCGTCCTATTGCTGAATAAAGTTCACGCGACTCTAGTTATTAAGCTATTATTTGGTAAAGAGTGGTCTGACAGCATTAACCTCTGTATAATATTGTTGTAGTTGATCATATTTCTAAATTAAACGGCTTATTAGGGTACAAAAAGGATATATAAAACCTTTCCGAGGGTGGGCATAACAAAACTAAATAGATTAAGCCGTAAAAGTTGTTTCGGTATCCTATGATTACGTAGGTACGTTTGGTAGAAATTTCAACTTGTTTTCTTCGGCGAAATTTTTCTTTTAGTAATAGACTGTTGTAGACGCGTTCCGCGCAGCCCCACTAGTCTCCCCGCGCCCGCGCCGTCACTCACGCCGCGTTCGCCGCGCCGCAGTCAGTTCAGTTTGCTCACAGCGCACACGTCAACGTCAAGTCTCAGTCGGTTGCATGCATGCGTGTGATACAACATTCGTACGCGTCATGCAAGTAAACCGCGGCTTTAACCGTTAGAGCAAAACTTCACGATACTGATGTTAATTAGTTTTATCTTAGACTCCTTTAAGGTTTTTCTTTTCGATAATTTTGTTATCTAGGTATGTAAATATCATATTGTCACTGTTTATTAACAAAATTCCTTACAGGAAAATGCCATATAAAATTGTCTCTACGCGACGTAGGGGCAGGGCAGAGTTGTGCACTGTACCGTCTCTGTGGGAAACCAAAGGAAGACTTCGATGGCCGAAGCACGATGCCGAGACCTTAAGTAGAGACGATAATGTGGAACCTCGTCAGGATTGGCTCACATTCAACTGCTCCTTAAAGAGGAAAAATTTACGCACGTACGAAGAGGCCGAAGAAGAACTAACCAATATGCTAAACAAAACCGATACTGATACGGATCTTGATCAAGTGGCCAACAGTACGTATCGAGTACAGTCCAGTACAGGTCCAAATTTTAAATCCTTGGCTCAATCTTTGGTGAGTACCATAAATTAATAATAAAGTAGTTAAACAGTCATGTCTGTGTATTGCACAGAAATTTTATGTTAAGGGGAAACGTTTCGACTTCAGTGCAAAATTATTTTAAATAAAATGTATGAAATAAAATAGTTTCATCTTGTTTTGTGACAAAAGTCAAATTTGCTTCAGTTTTACTAATTAAATTAAAAAAATGAACTAAGGGTTCATAAAAGTTCAAAAATATCGAAAACCATACGACATTTGTTAAACCTATGTTGAGTTATTTTGACAGGGCATGGTCTCAGCTATCTATGGTTTTCGTTTGGAGCACTACTTACGGGACAGCCTGTATTTATATACATATTTAGATGCAAGCAAGTGACATACAGAGGGATAAAATAAAAATGTAATTTAAATAAATTTACACGTAGTTATATGAAATTGTTCTACTGAAGCCGCTTCCATACTAGGGAAGCTCCGTGTTGGAATTGCTCATACAAAATTTACTAGTTTTTAAACATTTGTTTTTATGTGTTTGATTGATGTATCAGAATAATTATTTTTGAAATTACATGAACATTTTACTGTAAATGCTATTAAAAATAAAACTTTTCAAAATAGGTCTATAGAACAGCTCAAATACTTCAGAATCTCAAGTGCTGGTGCAACTTAGTGTGATTGAAGTGTTATTTTGTTTTGCTTACTTTTATTCATAGGAGTGCTCAATCGCTTTAATGTTTTGTATACACCTTGAGAACTAAAGAAACTAATGTTGACAGGAGAAACTCAACTTTTTCAGTTACAATATTAGTCAGAAATCATACCGTTAAGTACAACATTTTTTTTATGTAATTCGTGACCTACTTTTTTGACGTGTACTTTTTAGACAAGATAGTTTAATATTTTAGTATGGAAAAGTGTTTTTTTTTTATATATGTTATAATATATAGGTTTGTGGGGACTTCGTTATTGCGATTCAGCATTCAGGTCGAAAGTACACACGTAGCGAAACAGCCAAGTCCCACCAGTCGTTCGCCCGCCTCCATAAGAGCTAGCCGTTGCATCGGTTAAGCTAGTACGTGTAAAGTTAGTTATCGGGAATAAATAATATTCAGTGAAAATAGTTAACGCGCATTTTATTTACCATTCTCACCACAGTCTGATAGAACAAATTAATAGTAAATAATACTGCACTCCAGCGAATCCCTTCAGTGGTGACCCCTGTGAACTTATTTTCGGACACAATTTTTTCGTGGCGGTGAGAGTTGGGCTGTGTTTTGGTTACTTGAGCGGAGCGGGAAGCGATTCCCTGTCGAGTAGTGTTGCGGCTCGGCGGGAACTTCAGCAACTTTCATCGTGGTCGACGAAATGAGTAAGACGGCAACGGAACAACTGCCAGGTGGAGTTCAGAATTTTCCAGCAAATAAAGATATCAAGGACGACACTGAGAAAAAAATAGAGATGGAACAAGCTACGAGTCAGTTGGCAGCGATCAGTTTGCAAGCAAAAATTCCTGATTTTTGGACCGATATGCCGAGATTGTGGTTTGCGCAATTTGAATCAGTAATGGCACCACAAAAGCAGGGCGATTTGGAAAAATTTAATATAGCGGTCGCGAAATTGTCCAGGGACGCACTAAGGACGGTGGGCGACTTGATAAGGACGCCGCCAGAGGAGAATAAATATGAGGCGTTGAATATTAATTTCTCCTCTCCGTACGAGGCCTTTGTATCGATTTGGGACCGCAGCATTATGGAGGATATTGCTGTGGAAACAAATCGATACGCAGAGCAAAAGTTGGAGGACGCCTTGCGTACAGGAGAATTGGGTGGTTACAGTCGGAAACTTCGGTTTAAGGAGACGGATGCCGATGAACTGTACGTGTTCTTCGCCCTTATACTTCGACCGGCATTGTCGTCAAGGCTGACCTGACTGGGTACTGGTCAGTCAATGACGACATCTTTGATACCCCGAATTTTAGCCGTTACATGACATATACGCGTTTTACCGACATTGCTCAGATGCTGCATTTCGTCGATAACCGCGCTGATCGAAGGCACCTTTCCAAGAGTGAGGCTAAGATAACGAAGATTGCCCCAATCGTGGAACACCTGAATGTAAAATTTCAGGCGTTGTATCGATTGGGGCAATGCATCGCGCTTGACGAGTCTCTGGCTCAGTGGAAAGGTTACTTGAGCATCCTCGTGTTTATCAAGAACAAGGCTGCTGGCAAGGGCGTTAAAACGTTTGACGTGTGCGACTCTAAGTCGGGGTATCTTTGGCGATTCAAAGTGCATGCCGGTCCCAACGACAAGGAGACCCAGTGGGGATATACCACGTCCCTTGTGCTTGAGCTGCTTGAGGGGCTCGAGCACAAAGGACACTCGGTATACATAGACAATTATTACAATAGTCCACTGCTGGCAAGGCTTTTAAAAAGCCTTGGTTTTGACTGCGTGGGCACGCTTAGGCTGAATAGGCAACATGTGCCTGCCAGTATGAAGGAGCTGGTAAAACAGAACCTTCCTGCTGGGAGCGTACATGGAGCCACGAGTGGAGACGTGGATGTCCTGGTATGGAAAGACAAGAACGTGGTCTCACTGATTTCTACCTACCACGGTGCAGCTTCAGCTGAAAGGGATGGGAAGGTGAAACCAACATTGGTTCATGACTACAACGTCCGTATGGGCGGTGTAGACAAGAAGGACCAAATGTTGTCTTCCTATCCCATTGAGAGGAAGCGTGCCGCGGTTTGGTACAAGAAGTTTTTCCGCCGCCTTCTAAATGTAAGCGTTTTGAACGCTTACATTTTGCACAAGGAAAGTCCTTCAATGCCAGACCATCCACTCATCACCAAGCACCGGCTGTTAGTGCGCCCGGTGGTCACGTCGCTTACGACTGCACCGAAGGTGAAATTCTCTGCGGATATGCTTCGTCATTTGCCCAGGGAATATCCCTTCAGTGAGAAGTTGAAGCAGCGCAAACGTGCGAAATGTGCAGTGTGCCCCAAGCGCTCAACGATACACTGTGCCGGCTGTAACGTTGCGCTCTGCTTGGAGGAGTGTTTCGCTAAATATCATTCCTAATTGAATGATATTTATGGAAATATTCCTTCATTAATCGTAAGTCCTCTGTGTCTAGAGGCCTATGTCCAGCAGTGGACAGGCCGATGGATGGTGTGGGTGATGTGTTTACACACATTACCTCTTTACTTTAACATAAACGTAAAAATCAGTGTCAAATTTATTTATTTTTAAATTAATTGAATTCCAAGAATATCTTTGTTATTGTGTCTCAAAGAAACAAGTGACGTCACTTGTTTCGTAACATTGAGAAAATATTTAAAATTATTGACTGCATAAAACTGAAATTGGTTTAAATTTAAATCACTAAATGATATATAGTTAAACGAAAAAAAAAAAAATTTTTTTTTTTTATTAATTTCAATAATTTATAATATTTTTTAATAATTCATAAACTGTAATATGTAAGTTCCATATCTGATCCCATGTAACTAATAGGTAACCAAAAAGGTCATTAAAAAGTTGACACCACAGGCGTATCTGATCCCATGTAACTAATAGGTAACCAAAAAGGTCATTAAAAAGTTGACACCACAGGCGTATCCATACTAATATTGCCGCAGTAAGGCCGAGAGAGGCCCAAATTTGTGTATTTCTAATGGCTTGTAATTATTAATTTCTGTGCTAATTAGTGCTGGTTTTTTTTTTAATGGGAAGGATATTTAATGTATTTATAGAATACATAGGTAACACTAAAAGTTTCCGGAACTGGCCACTTACATAAACAATATTTAAAAATTTATTGCAACATTTGAAAATAGAACTCTTTGGCTGTAGAATGCAGTTTGTTTCATCTGACTGTCTTTTGTTTTTACCTTGTGGCGCCATTTAAAAAATTATGTGTCTGCATCAACATGGATTTAACTCGGGAAAATTTTCGTAGTATGATTTTCTACGATTTTAAGTGTAATTTGACAGCTCAACAGAGCATCGCTCGGCTTGAAACAGCTTTTGGCAATGAAGCACCATGCAAGACGACTGTTTATAGCTGGTTTGCAGAATTCAAGCGTGGTCGTATCAATCTCACTGACGAATCTCGCGATGGTCGGCCGTCCACCGCTGTGACCAACAAAAACATCGATGCTGTGCGCCGTATGATTGAAACAGACAGGCATGTGACCTACCATGAAATTCGCGCATCCTTAGAAATAGGCATGAGTCAAATACAATCAATCCTACACAAACATTTGGGTGTGAGAAAGCTGTGCTCGCGGTGGATCCCACACAACTTGACCGAGGCTCAAAAAACGGACCGCGTCACTTGGTGCAGTGCCATGCTTACCAGATTCAACGAAGGTGCGTCAAATTTGGTGTGGGACATAGTAACAGGTGACGAAACATGGATTTATTGATACGATCCCAAAACAAAGCAGCAATCGAGCGTATGGGTCTTTCAAGATGAGCCGAAACCAACCAAAGTGGCGCGCGTGAAAAGTGCATCTAAGCGGATGATTGCTTCTTTTTTTAATAAAACTGGACACGTGGCTACTGTTGCTTTAGAGAATCGTCGTACCGTGAATAGTGACTGGTACACGACCATTTGTTTGCCGGAAGTTATTGACGAACTCCGTAAAAATAACCGTAAACGCCGTAACATCCTGCACCACGACAATGCTAGTTCTCACACGGCCAGACAGACAAACGACTTTTTGTGCTAGTTCAGACACGGCGGGAACCGCGCGATTATAGAATCGCATGGAAATCGCGCGGGTCTTATTTATATGAGTTAGTTAGTAATCGTTCAGACATAACCGCGCGGTTAATCAAGCCGCGCGGTTACCGCAACCCAACCGCCAGAAAATAGAATCGCGCTGCTCCCGCGCGTTTTTATTACTATGGAGTCTTTACTTCGCGTTCAGTTGCGTTGCGGATACCGCGCGGTGAGCACGTCACTGTTCGTGAGTTCGCCATGGATCGTTTCGACACTGAACTATTTATTGATGAGGTGGAGAAGAGACCTGCAATATGGGACATTCAGTGTGATGATTACTCAAATAAAATTATCAAGAACCGAGCTTGGCAAGAGTTGGTGGAGATATTTGGAAATTGCGAAGACACGGTGGAAAAAAAGAATATTTTAAGTACGTAGGTTTATTCACCAAAAAATAATTGACAGAATTATGTTATAATTATTGTTATGAAGCGTATATTATACTCTCCGTATACTTTAGGTACTTAAATAAGTATAAACAAACTTCGGCTGCTTTATGCAGACATTTCGAGCATTTTTCAAATGAAGGTCAAATTTCATGTTAAATTCATGTTATAGTCATTAGTGAAAGTTGGATCAAAAGTGATGATGAGGCAAAACGGTTAAACATCCCAAACTATTCGCACTACTATAACTTCAGAACAAATACAAGTGGGGGTGGAGTGTCCATCTACGTTCACGATAATCTTAAACACAAATTATTAGAAGAAAAATCAGAAAATGACAACCATTACTTATGGATCTATATTGAAAAGTTTTCACTAAATATTGGAGCAATATACAAACCAGGAAGAACAAATACCAGTGACTTTCTGAATACATACACATACTATCTGTCAAAAATGCGAAGAGTTATCGTTCTTGGAGGTGTGAATTTCGACTTATTGTGCAATGAGAAGCCAGTTCAGGAATATAAGAAAGTACTTAAAGAAAATGGATATAAAATACTTAATAAAATTAGCAAAGAATACTGTACCCGAGAAACTTCAACTACTAAAACAACCCTAGATCATGTATGCACCAATCTAAAAGAAAATATGTTCCATATGGCTTTGATCGACTCATCCTTATCAGACCATAAGCAGATTTACCTGGAAGTTCACAACTACAAACCCGCACCGCTTAAACGAGTCCCTTATGAAGCAATCGACTACCAACGACTGTATTCATATGTTAAAGAACATAAATCACAACTGGAGACCTCTGATTATAAGACTATTGAGAACATCATACTACAAGCGGTGGTAAAGAGTAAAGTTATTAAAACCAAGGTATTAAATCCACCCAAAAACGAATGGATTAACAAGGATCTTATTGCAGGAATAAACAAAAGAAACGTTCTTTGGCAGAAGACAAAGAAAAATCCAGAAGACCAACAAATAAGAGCAGCTTTCCTGAAAGAAAGAAATCTAGTGTCTATAAATATTCAATCTGCCAAAAACAACTACTATTATAAATCTTTTAAAAATTGTGAAAAGTGTCCTCGCAAAATGTGGCAACTAATAAATTCTCTGTCTAATAATAAAAATAAATCAGATCTTGCTCCTAACAGCCTTGAAACCCCATCTGGTGTTATCACTGATGCTATAGATATCTGTCAATACTTTAACTCTTTTTTTGCCAACATTGGTTCAATCTTAGCTAATTATATACAAATAAACAAACCAAATAATTCAGCGCTACAAAAACCAACCAACCTGGTAAATAAAATCGAAACTACACTTTTTACTCCAACAAGCTGTGATGAAGTAGCTAAATTTATAGATAAACTTAAACCTAACACTAGTGCTGGTATTGACGGAATAGGGCCTAAGGCAATTAAATGTATAAAAGATTTTTTGGCTGAGCCTTTAACCAGATGTATAAACCTTTGCCTTCTCGAAGGAAATTTTCCTGATTCGCTGAAAAAAGCTAAAGTCACTCCAATCAATAAATCGGGGAAGAAAACGGATCCTGGAGACTACCGTCCTGTCTCAGTACTACCGACAACATCCAAATTATTTGAAAATATTCTTCATAATAGGCTTGAAAAGCATTTAAATACTATTGGTTTTCTTTTTAAGAAACAGTATGGGTTCCGCCCCAAATCTAATACTCTCTCTGCTGCAACTGATTTAATAACGACGATAAAACTTAATATAGATCAAAATAACATTGCATTGGGTATATTTATTGATTTAAAAAAAGCATTCGATACCGTTAGCCATGAAATACTTTTGTTGAAGCTTAAAGAT
Organism: Ypsolopha scabrella; assembly: GCA_910592155.1. Classification (NCBI taxonomy): domain Eukaryota; kingdom Metazoa; phylum Arthropoda; class Insecta; order Lepidoptera; family Ypsolophidae; genus Ypsolopha; species Ypsolopha scabrella. The sequence continues at coordinate 8,949,764 of OU342981.1, read as the reverse complement.
ATAGGAATCGCTGAAAATGCTCTTACAATTTTCAAATCTTACTTAAGTAGCCGATATCAGGTGGTTAAAATAAACAAAAATCATAGTGATTCTAAATTGGTCACATTTGGTGTTCCACAAGGGTCAATTTTGGGACCGCTTCTATTCCTCATATACATAAATAGTGTTAAGGACATTGGTCTAAATGGAGATATCACATTATATGCAGATGACACTAGCCTATTTTACTTTGGCCAGGATATTCATTCCATAGTAGAGAGGGCTCAGAGGGATCTAAATATGTTACATGAATGGCTTCAAATTAACTTACTCACAATTAATACATCTAAAACAAAATATATTATTTTTGCAGCCAAAAATAAAGTAATCTCAAATTATAATCCAATAACAATTAACAATGAAATAATTACAAGTACTACTAATGAAAAGTATTTGGGTCTTATTTTGGACAACCGCCTTACATGGAAACCTCACCTTGAGAAAATAAGAACCAAACTCATATCCCTAGCAGGAGCATTGCGTGGATTTGCTCGTTGCCTTCCAAAACAAGTCCGGTACACAATTTATAATACACTCGTCAAACCTCACATAGAATATTTGATAGAAGTGTGGGGATCAGCCGCGAAGACAAATTTGCGTACACACTTTTTGGTTATAATTACCTTACAGAAAGCGCTAAAATCTATAAAGAAACTAAAATATTTAACATATCTCAAACATATAAATACAATACCTGTATATTGATACGAAAAATCTTAACCAACGATATTCACACACAAATATCTTTTACTAAAAAAATACAATTAAAAATGCGCTTAACAAGACAAGCTAATAATATATACATACAACGTCAGAGAACCAACTACGGTAATAGTAGCATAGTGGCTGAGGGAGCACGAAGGTATAACAAGTTACCGAAAGATATTAAAGAAGCAAAATCATTGCTTATTTACAAAAAACTATTGAAGAGTCACATTTTGAAGGACTATTCATTACTTCATTAAAACCTAGTGTTTATTAATTAATTATTAGTTTATTAATAGAAGCTTTTGGTAGAAACCTACTCGCACTTATAATATTAAATATTCATCCTATCAACTCACTGTAAACACAACCCTACATAACATTGCATTGTTAGTGAAGCTAATCACTTTTTAAGGATTACCCACATATTTTTATTTGTTACGCGATTAAAGCGTTCGCTGTTATAAATTGTAACTGTGATAATTTATTGTTTCTCATGTAAGTGAATTTTATTCTTTTTGAGAAAATAAATATCTTAAACCTTAAACCTTAAGGTCACAACGGTATTACCATATTTCGTTTGTTTACATTTAGTTATGTACCTAAACATTACAAGTACGGTATGTTAGTTGCAGCTATATCTTTGTGTCTTGCCATGGAACACGCCCATCGTTCACAAAGTAATGAGCGAATTTATCTCTGATATTCAAAGATGACGGTGTCCCTCTTCCCGCATGCAAGGTATTGAGATTAGTCATGGGTGCATTATATAAAGTATCTTTAAATTTTAGACCATCTCTAGTCCGCACATAGTTATGTAGAACACAAGAAGCTTTTATTATATCTTCGGCAAAATCTATGTTTACATTTATAGGCCTATGAAAGATGCGCCATTTGTTCGCCAAAATACCAAAAGTGCACTCAATATTACGTCGGGCTCTCGATAACCTATAGTTAAAAATCCTTTTTTCATATGGTAAACATTTGCCTGAATATGGGCGCATTAAATTTTCTGCTAAGCCGAAGGCTTCATCTCCAACTATAACATAAGGCATTGGTGTTAGGTCTACATTAGATATTGGTTTAGGTGTTGGTATGTTTAATGATTTTTCTGTCAGGCGTTTATAAAAAACCGAATTTTTAAATATAGCAGAATCACTGCTTTTGCCATAAGCCCCAATATCAACATAAGTAAAGCAATAGTTGGCGTCGCAAAGTGCTAAGAGCACTATGGAAAAGAAATGTTTATAGTTATGATACAAAGAACCCGAATCAACAGGCTTTATAACTCGGATATGCTTGCCGTCTATAGCACCAATGCAATTTGGAAAATTTGCATATCTCTCAAAGTCTCGTGCTGTCTTCCAGATATCTTCAGTCGCTTCGGGCATGACTATGTTTACCAACTTATTCCACAATGATTTACATACTTCGCGGACAATTCCAGTAATCGTCGATTTTCCTAGGCGATAATTGTAGCTTAGTTCTCCAAATGAACAACCCGTACCGAGATATCTGAAACAAGAATATTATTGATAATGTTATTATTTTTAGGTACACAACTCCAAAAAAAATGGAACAACATACGAGATTGCTACAATAAAGAATACAAAAAAGAAAAAACAACTCCTTCTGGTTCAGGTGCTCGTAAAGGAGCCCGATATATGTATTTTTCAAGATTATCTTTCCTGCAGAATAGTGTAAGTAATAAAGACACTACAACTAATATTGAAGAACAGAAGGAAAGGCAAAGTGAGGAGACAAGTGAACTAAACGCCAATGCAACCGAAGCCACTGAAATACGTCCCCCTAAACGTAAGAAAACACAAGTGCCAGGAGAAAAAATAGCTGTTTTAATAGAAAAAAGTATCGAGTCACGAAAACATTTTCAGAATGAACTTCAAGAAAATAGTATTACCAAGCAAGATGACGACAAACTCTTTTGTTTGTCGTTATATAAAGAACTCAAAAAAGTACCAGAAAATAGGCGTTTAGCAACCAAAATTGAATTACTTCAAGTGATACAAAAAGGACAAAGCTTACCACCCCCTGTTCGCTACAATACTCAGCAGATCACACCTACGTATTGGCAAGGACAACAGTATACAAGCCCGCAAGGATATTTTACTACATCTGGATCATCTCCTCCTGTTCCTGCACCGTCACCGTCACCATCGCAATTTAGTTCTGGCTCTCAGTCCTCTACAGTTATAGAAAATATTTATGCTGATTTTGAAGAACAATAAATAAATCTTACCTTAAAGTTATTACGAGTTTCTCTTCCGGTGACACGCTTGGCCTCAAATGCGTTTCAGAGCATGAAATATCTTGCCTGATCAGTTCAATTAGTCCATCAAAAGATTTTATTGACATTCTAAAATAGTCAAAAAATTTTTTATCATACATTCTTAATTTGGGATATAACGTTACGAACTGACCATGTACTAGTCGGTCACGTAATATTGGATGCACCCAATACCGCCTTTTTCTTTTCTTTTTTTTAAGGAGCAACCACAGTAAACACACTTCTTCGTCGACCTCCATTTTAAAACTTAACCGCGCGTGTCTGAATAGCATCACAATTTTGCGGTTTGAAACCGCGCGATTCGTAAACGCACGATTCTCGCATGTCTGAACGAGCACTTTGAAGACGAAAAATGTAGAACTCATGAGTCATCCTGCATACAGTCCCGACCTGGCACCTTGTGACTTTTTTCTGTTCCCAAAAATTAAGAACCAATCACGCGGTCAACGATTTTCATCACCAGAAGAGGCTGTCGAGGAGTATGAAAAACACGTTTCAGAGGTCACCACAGGGGAGTGGCACAAAAGTTTTCAAAACTGGTTTGATCGAATGAAAAAGTGCATAGACGCCAAGGGAGATTATTTTGAAAAACAATAAATTAATTTTGTACCTATAATAGTATTTTTTCATATTCATTCCGGAAACTTATAGTGCGTCCCACGTATGCTGCTCACGCAGCTGTTTTTCGTCCTATTGCTGAATAAAGTTCACGCGATTCTAGTTATTAAGCTATTATTTGGTAAAGAGTGGTCTGACAGCATTAACTTCTGTATAATATTGTTGTAGTTGATCATATTTCTAAATTAAACGGCTTATTAGGGTACAAAAAGGATATATACAACCTTTCCGAGGGTGGGCATAACAAAACTAAATAGATTAAGCCGTAAAAGTTGTTTCGGTATCCTATGATTAGGTAGGTACGTTTGGTAGAAATTTCAACTTGTTTTCTTCGGCGAAATTTTTCTTTTAGTAATAGACTGTTGTAGACGCGTTCCGCGCAGCCTCACTAGTCTCCCCGCGCCCGCGCCGTCACTCACGCCGCGTTTGCCGCGCCGCAGTCAGTTCAGTTTGCTCACAGCGCACACGTCAACGTCACGTCTCAGTCGGTTGCATGCATGCGTGTGATAAGACAACACTCGTACGCGTCATGCAAGTAAACCGCGGCTTTAACCGATAGAGCAAAACTTCACGCTACTGATGTTAATTAGTTTTATCTTAGACTCCTTTAAGGTTTTTCTTTTCGATAATTTTGTTATCTAGGTATGTAAATATCATATTGTCACTGTTTAATTAACAAAATTCCTTACAGGAAAATGCCGTATAAAATTGTCTCTACGCGACGTAGGGGCAGGGCAGAGTTGTGCACTGTACCGTCCCTGTGGGAAACCAAAGGAAGACTTCGATGGCCGAAGCACGATGCCGAGACCTTAAGTAGAGACGATAATGTGGAACCTCGTCAGGATTGGCTCACATTCAACTGCTCCTTAAAGAGGAAAAATTTACGCACGTACGAAGAGGCCGAAGAAGAACTAACCAATATGCTAAACAAAACCGATACTGATACGGATCTTGATCAAGTGGCCAACAGTACGTATCGAGTACAGTCCAGTACAGGTCCAAATTTTAAATCCTTGGCTCAATCTTTGGTGAGTACCATAAATTAATAATAAAGTAGTTAAACAGTCATGTCTGTGTATTGCACAGAAATTTTATGTTAAGGGGAAACGTTTCGACTTCAGTGCAAAATTATTTTAAATAAAATGTATGAAATAAAATAGTTTCATCTTGTTTTGTGACTAATATTTGATAATTATCAGGGGTTTTCAGCAGAATTGCGTCATTTTATGGATTATAGTACCGTAAATATCCATAGAAACTTAAAAACGTGTCGCAAAATGCCATAAATCACATTTATTTACTTTTTATTCAATAATAAGAAAAACAATCATAGGTTGTGCATTTTGTACCGAGATCGAAACGTTCCGCTATTGAACCTCTGTGGTAAGTATATTGAATATTTTTATGAAATCTTGAATGAAATGGGTTACTAGTATTGTTCTGAGGCTAAAACTACAATTTTTAGAAGTTTTGTCTATCGCTCTGTCTGTCTGTATATATGTATTAGGGAATTAATCACAGACAGACGCACAGATACACACGTTAAGCTTTCTTCGCTTCGGGGCAAGCAGAGGGGTGTTATTATAAGCTTAACGTGTGTATATGTGCGTCTGTCTGTCTGTGATATCATAGCTTTCAAACGAATGAACCGATTTTGATTAAATTGTTTTTGTTTAAAAGGTGAATTGATCAAAAGTATTCTAAGTTACTGTTCGCGCGACGCGACGTTTATCCGCTAGAGGGCGTTGCAGTGTGTCGAACACGGCCGGCGCGCGCGCGGGTCGACCGACAGTCGTGTGTCCGCGGTGACCTCAGAGAGTTGGGCAGAACCACACTCGTCTCGATGCACGCAGTGCCGTGCCATTTTTACCCGCTCAAAAACATTTCTCGGCTCGTGTGATCGTACCACTAAACTATTTTGTGTGCAAGTGCATCTAAAGTGCATCTCCCATCAGCCCAGCAGCAGTTTTGTCGGCACGCCGCGTCCCCCGTCGCGGCCATTTTGGAGACAAAGGAAACCACCAGCCAGGTCAGTGCCAGTGCTCACATCCCATATTGTTTCTCTCTCTCCATATCTCCCACACATCAGCACGTTACCCAAACTCTAGGTCAGTGCCAGTGCTCACATCCCATATTGTTTCTCTCTCTCCATATCTCCCACACATCAGCACGTTACCCAAACTCTAGGTCAGTGCCAGTGCTCACATCCCATATTGTTTCTCTCTCTCCATATCTCCCACACATCAGCACGTTACCCAAACTCTAGGTCAGTGCCAGTGCTCACATCCCATATTGTTTCTCTCTCTCCATATCTCCCACACATCAGCACGTTACCCAAACTCTAGGTCAGTGCCAGTGCTCACATCCCATATTGTTTCTCTCTCTCCATATCTCCCACACATCAGCACGTTACCCAAACTCTAGGTCAGTGCCAGTGCTCACATCCCATATTGTTTCTCTCTCTCCATATCTCCCACACATCAGCACGTTACCCAAACTCTAGGTCAGTGCCAGTGCTCACATCCCATATTGTTTCTCTCTCTCCATATCTCCCACACATCAGCACGTCACCCAAACTCTAGGTCAGTGCCAGTGCTCACATCCCATATTGTTTCTCTCTCTCCATATCTCCCACACATCAGCACGTTACCCAAACTCTAGGTCAGTGCCAGTGCTCACATCCCATATTGTTTCTCTCTCTCCATATCTCCCACACATCAGCACGTTACCCAAACTCTAGGTCAGTGCCAGTGCTCACATCCCATATTGTTTCTCTCTCTCCATATCTCCCACACATCAGCACGTTACCCAAACTCTAGGTCAGTGCCAGTGCTCACATCCCATATTGTTTCTCTCTCTCCATATCTCCCACACATCAGCACGTTACCCAAACTCTAGGTCAGTGCCAGTGCTCACATCCCATATTGTTTCTCTCTCTCCATATCTCCCACACATCAGCACGTTACCCAAACTCTAGGTCAGTGCCAGTGCTCACATCCCATATTGTTTCTCTCTCTCCATATCTCCCACACATCAGCACGTTACCCAAACTCTAGGTCAGTGCCAGTGCTCACATCCCATATTGTTTCTCTCTCTCCATATCTCCCACACATCAGCACGTTACCCAAACTCTAGGTCAGTGCCAGTGCTCACATCCCATATTGTTTCTCTCTCTCCATATCTCCCACACATCAGCACGTTACCCAAACTCTAGGTCAGTGCCAGTGCTCACATCCCATATTGTTTCTCTCTCTCCATATCTCCCACACATCAGCACGTTACCCAAACTCTAGGTCAGTGCCAGTGCTCACATCCCATATTGTTTCTCTCTCTCCATATCTCCCACACATCAGCACGTTACCCAAACTCTAGGTCAGTGCCAGTGCTCACATCCCATATTGTTTCTCTCTCTCCATATCTCCCACACATCAGCACGTTACCCAAATTCTGCTCTGCATCCTGACACCCTAGCGGTGTCATCTTTGGTCCTTCTCAGCCGTTGAACCAGCGACCTATGGTCTGCATCTCAGCCCAAAATTCATCTTTGGTCCTTCGACCGTCTTTGAACCATCCCCTATTATACAGTCCACAGCTCAGAAAAAAATTGATTTTGAAATTTGATCCTTCGAGAGCTCCTTTTTGAACCAACGACCTATGGTCAACATCTCAACCCAAAATTCATCTATGGTCCTTCGACCGTCTTTGAACCAGCCCCTATTATACAGTCCACTGCACAGAAAAAAATTGATTGTCATCTTTGGACCTTCGAGCGTCCTTGAACCAGCCCCTATTACAGTCCACTGCTCAGAAAGATATGTTGTAATAAAAAATCGTCAACATCTCAGCCCAAAATTATACAGTCCACTGAAATAATAAAATAAAATCTGCTCATCCAGTTCTGGAACATTCTTTCACCCAACTACGCATGATATTTTCTGCCCAGTTTCACACTTTTATTGAAATCATTTTTTGTTTGACTAACAAACAAGCGTTTCTCTGCTCAAAACTCAAAAATACTTTACTATCAAATCCACTTACACAGTTATAGAACATTCTTTGGTTCCCAACTCAAATTACCCACATAACATTTTCTCATTTCTCAAGGTTACACAGGTTACGTCCTTGTGTCCTCATTTGCATAAGAAATCGCTCATTTACGGTGCGTTTCGATTTTTGCTTTTGTGTGTCTTACTCACGCAAGTTTCAATCCAAAATAATTTCTCTCTATTACCTTGTATATACAGTGGTTGTTTTCACGTTAGACGTTTAGCTCATAGGAAGATTAGACTTCCTTTAATTTCTTTTTATTTATTACAATGGGCCTTCCCCATTTCTTCTTTATTTCTTTTTTTTCATTACAATTGGCTCCTGCGAACAGGGACCTGAGTTTTTTGGTATCAAAGCTTTTGTAAGTAACAATTGTTTGACTTATTTTTTTTTGTTTTTGTTTTTTGTTGTCTTTTTTAGACAATTATTTTTGTGTGAGCCGTGTTTAAGATTCTTAATGGTGTTTTGACGCGACCAGATTTTGAAAATACCTGATAACTTGAATAATGCTAACGTTCCTGCACCTGCAGATGTCAATGAACCATTAGACATTAGTAATGGCAATATTGTTAATCCTACTACATCAGTTTCGACTTCAACGGATGGTTTGTTACCACCGTTGATTAATTTAAATCATAACCAAGTCAACATGACTGGAGTAAATAATCCTTTTGATCGACAAGTTTCTACCTCATTCATCTTTTAATATGCCGGAAATAGATAATACTGTGTTATCTGATTCTCGAACTCTTGCTAGGAATCAAACCTACATTAAAGGTCCTGATTTATCTAAATAAAAATTTGAATTTAACGGAAAGACTTGTGTTCGTGAGTTTATTACACTTGTTGAAGAGTATCGTATGAGTAGAGATATTGATGAAAGCTATATTTTACGCTCTTTTTCGGATTTGCTTCGTGGCACGGCTTTGAAGTGGTATCGTTCCATTAGACAAAGTATTTCATCATGGTTCCAACTTAAAGTTGAACTGTTGAAAACCTTTGATACGCTTGATTTCGATTATAATTTGGAGGCTAAATTAAGAATGCGTAAACAAAAGTCAAGTGAATCATTGTCTGAATTTATCATCGAAATTAGGGACATGTCAAGTAATCTTACTCAACCTTTAAATGAGAGTACTCTTCTCAATATTATTAAACATAATATGCTTGCTGCTTATTCTGCACATTACGTGGGTAAATCTATTACCACTATGAACTCATTTGTGAGGTTGACTAAGGAAGTTGATGAACACATTGCTTCAACCACGTCCAAAACAGTAAATAAACCTGTTTATCATGTTAATGCTGTAAAGTCTAATGACTCTACAACAATTTGTTTAAAATGTAAAAACTTTGGACATCATTTTAAGGACTGTAAAAATATTAAAGGTAAAGTGTGTTTTAAGTGTAACAAACTTGGAGTACTTACTTCTGAGTGTGATACGTGTAATCCAAAGACGTGCGTAGTTGAAACATCGGCTAGTTCAAAAAACTAGATAGTTCCGGTCGAACTCGGTTTTGTGTTAAAGCGACAAGAGCTTCGGCTGGTGAAATTAAAAGTAAAATAAATTTGGAAGAAAATAGAAAAGATTTTGAGAATTGGCTTAAATACTTGAAAGTTTATTTTGGACTTTGTCACGTTTTGTTGAACCTAACGATCAACGCCCTTATCTTTCATTTACTGTTGACGGTCATAAATTTTCTGGATTGTTAGACAGTGGTGCTAATCGCTGTATTTTGGGTTCAAATTATCATTTGCAATTTTTGGAATTAGGTTATAAAATTGAACCTTTGCGTAATCATAATTTTACAGCAGATGGATCTTCCGCAAGTGTTTTGGGTGTTTTAAATATTCCTGTCACCTGCGACAATATCACACACGTTATTTCATTTTTGATTGTTCCCTCTTTTAAACCCCCTATTATTCTTGGTTTTGACCTTTGGTTAAAGTTCGGTCTTGCTCGTGATTTATTCGATAAAATTACTTTGGAAAATAGTAAAAATTTTCAAATTTGTTCTGTCACTTCTGTAGCGGAATTGTCTCTTCTGGAAGTTGAGCAACTAGATAATGTCGTTAAGTTGTTTGAAGACATTAGTTATGAAAAGAAAGGTTTGGGTTTGACTCATTAAACTGAGCATAAAATTAATACTTTTGGAGATCCTATGAAACAAAGATATTGGCCTCTTAGTCCTGCTAAACAAAAGGAACTGTTTGACGAAGTGGAAGTTCTTCTTAAAGAAAACATTATTCAACCTTCTAAGTCACCTTGGTGTTCACCTGTTTTAGCGGTGGAAAAGAAAGATGGTGGTACTAGATTGTGTTTGGATTCCAGGCGTTTAAATTCAGTTACTATTAAAGATTCTTACCCTCTTCCTTATACTTCTAGGATTTTAGACAATAATAATAATAATAATAAAATTCTTTATTGCACACTATAAAATTTTTGTACACAGGCGAGCTTAATACTATTTAGTATTTTCTACCAGCTAACCTTTGGCAATGGGGAAGTTGTTGGGGGTAGTGCCATGATGTCAGAATAGTATAGATACAATTTTAAATAGATATATTATTTGTCACTAAAATATTCAATAAATTATAATATTACACTACATCCTAATAAACATATACAATATTAAGAAGTAACAACATAATGTGATAAAATACATATACTACTTGCAAGTTTACATACATAAGTACTCAAAGACTCGTCGATAGCTTTATTGAGGAGAATTGATCGAACAACTCAAATCATTATAAACAAAAGATTTAATTTATCATGGATCGTTCTGCAAATCAAGAAAGTGTTGCTTTATCTTAGTCTTGAAGACTGACACAGATGAAGCTTCACGGATGTGTAGCGGCAAACGGTTCCATAAGCGTATTGCACTCACGGTAAAAGAATTTGTATACATGCATGAACTATGCTCAGGTGTGCGAAGAAGCCAAGCCTTGCTAGGACGCTGATTGCGGTCGAGGGACGAAAGGGGCACAAAACGTTCTTTAAGATAAGATGGGGAACTAGGGTTATGGAGAATACCATAAAGAAACGTCAAAATATGGGAATCTCTACGGAACCTGATATTAAGCCAATTGAGTTCAGTGCGGAATTTGGAAATGTGATCACACTTACGCAGTCCGAATATGTAACGAATGCATAAGTTAAGAAGACGGTCAAGCTTATTAAAAAGTTCCATAGTGAGGTCGGGATAGCATACATCCGCATAATCTAAGATGGGGAGCAACAATGAATTAACAAGAGTAACTTTAGCAGAGTATGGCAGAAACTTTTGCATGCGTTTAAGAGCATGCAAAGATGCAAATATTTTTTTGCTGCTTTCAGACACATGCAAATCCCAAGACATGTTATTTCTAATGTGCAAACCCAAATTTTTTACCTCGGTACAGTAAGGTAGTGGTATATTATTGAAGCAAACTTGGGGTAAGGTATGTACGTCAAGTTTGTCCACTAGGGCCCTACTTCCTAGGACTATTACTTGCGTCTTAGCAGGATTAACTAAGAGTCCATACTGCTCTGTCCAAACACTAATAGAGTCGAGATCGATGTTTAACTTCTGAACAGTATGAGACAAAGAGTCCTGCTTGCAAGATAAATACAGCTGCAAGTCATCGGCATACAAGTGATAAGAGCTGAAGTTCACAACAGAGACAAGAGTATTTATGAAAACAGAGAATAGTAATGGAGATATAACCCCACCCTGCGGAACTCCAGCTGTCACGTCACACCAATTGGAGAATTTGTCGTCAATACGTATGCGCTGCTGACGCCCATGTAGATACGAATCAAACCATGTCGCTGCAGAGTCAGAAATGTTAAGTGAACGGAGAATAGCCAAAAGGATGTCGTAGTCAACGCAGTTAAAGGCGCTGCTGAAGTCAAGTAAGGTAAGGAGTGTAAGTTGCCTATCGTCCATAGCTTGGCGGATATCATCGGTAACTTTGATAAGAGCAGAGCAGGTACTATGGGATGGACGAAATCCCGATTGAAAAGGGTTAAGGAGGTTATTCGCGTGGAGAAAATTCAGAAGTTGGCGATTGACCACTCGTTCAAGTACTTTGGAAAGAAAGGGTAAGATTGTTATAGGTCGATAGTCTTTGAATGTGGTGGGATTAGTAGACTTCGGAATTGGGACCATATACGCCATTTTCCACAGGGAAGGAAATCTGCTTGAAGAAAGTGAGAAGTTAATTATGTGGGTAATAGGAGGAATAATGGTATTAAGGATCGGCAAAAGAAGATCACGACCCAAGCCATCATGACCCACTGCTTTACTTGGAATCGACAAAATAATTTTTTCAATACTGAAATCCGAAACTGGCGCGAAAGAGAAACTGTTGTCATTTAGCGGGAGCGAAGCTAGAAGATGTCTTACTGTCGACTGTTTTAACAGTGTATCGATACTGTGAGGAGGGGATGAGAAGTGCCGATTTAGACCATCAATGTCCAGAGAAGTAATCGGCTCCTGCTTATTTTTACCGAATCCTAAAGTACGTAAAAATTGCCAGAGTCTATGAGGAGAACATTTTCCACATTGGTGTGAACGTGGCGCCGTTTGGCGTTTCTTATCACCTGATTACAACGATTTCTTGCGGCTTTAAACTTAATCCAGTTATCCTCAATCGGGTTATTTTTATGTCTGCGCTTAAGTCTGTCTCTATAAGCCATTAGTTTGCGGACAATCTGCGTGGCTGTAGGTTTATTTCTGCGATTGATTTATCAAAAGCATTTCTACAAATTCCTTTAGAAAGCACGTCTCGCGCTAAAACTGCATTTGTCGTTCCAGGTAAAGGTTTGTTCGAATTTGTCCGTATGCCGTTTGGATACTAATGCACCCGCTGAGCTACAACGTCTTGTTGATAGATTGTTCGGTCCTGAATTTGATAGCCATGTTTTCTGCTATTTATATGATTTAATTTTGATATCTTCAGATTTTCAATCCCATTTAGAATTATTGCGTAAAATTCAAAATATCCTGAAAGAGGCAGGTTTAACGGTTAATTTAAAAAAGTGTCAGTTTTGTAAAGAGAGACTACGATATTTAGGATATGTCGTAGATTATGATGGTTTGCATACCGATCCTTCGAAATTAGATGTTATTAGAAATTTCCCTAGTCCAGAAACTGTGAAACAACTTCGTAGTTTTCTAGGAATGTGTTCTTATTACCGTAGATTCATTGCTAATTTTGCTGATATTGCTCATCCTTTATCCCGTTTAACTGGCGGTTCTAAAAATTCTAAAAAATCTTTAACTTTTGATAGTGACGCTGAAGTAGCGTTCCAGAATTTAAAACAAGCTTTAATTTCTTCCCCTGTATTACAGTGTCCTAATTTTGATAAGCCTTTCTTCTTGCATTGCGACGCTAGTGCCTATGGAATTGGTAGTGTTTTAGGTCAGATTAATGACAATGGAGAAGAACACCCTGTAGCTTTTAATTCCCGGACTTTAAGTAAATGTGAGAGAAATTATAGTACCACGGAACGTGAACTTTTAGCTGTTTTGGATTCTATTGAACATTTCAGACCTTATGTCGAAAATATGAAATTTACCGTAATTACGGATCATTATAGTCTTAAATGGTTTTTAGGGTTAACTAATCCTACCGGACGTCTAGCTAGGTGGGCAACGAGACTTTCTCACTTTAAATTTGATATGATACATAAAAAAGGTTCATTACATGTTGTCCCTGACACACTTTCTAGAATTGAAATTTCTTCATTTTTGGTTTCCCCTGTAGAAATTATCACACCGGATGATGAAATCACTGACCAGTGGTATAGAAATATTTTTATTAATTGTCAGAAATTCCCCATTAAATATAAAAATTACAGAGTGGAAAATGGTACTCTTTATAAATTTTGTAAAAGTAAATTTAATTCTGTTGCAAATTTAGATTGGAAAATAGTAATCCCCAAGGAAGATATTTTGGAAACTATTAGAAATAATCATGATGATGTTAATTCGAGTCATTTGGGTATTCATACAACTTTGCAGAAACTTAAAGTTCATTATTTTTGGCCTCGTATGTTTGTTGATGTAAAACAATTTATTAATTCTTGCGATATTTGTAAAGCTTATAAACATTCTACTTCTCCCCCTTTTGGTCATATGATTAATCCTAAAATTGTTAATAGACCCATGGTCATGCTATCTATTGATATTATTGGAATTCTTCCCCTAACTTATTCTGGTCATCGATTTATTCTTTCCGTTGTTGACGTTTTTTCAAAATATTGTTGGTTATTTCCTTTAGTTAATGCTACGTCTAGATCAATTTGTAAATTTTTAGAAAAGGACATTTTTCTTAGGTATGGTGCGCCCAAGATATTAGTTTGTGATAATGGATCACTGTTCACATCAAAAAGTTTTGTAGATTTGCCAATGGCTATCTTCACACTACCTAAGCCAGATTACACACCGCGAACGATTTCATATAGAAATATGAAAAATATAGATAGAGATAAATTGGACACAACTTTGTCTGGCATAAACTGGGTTCATTTTGAAGTTATTGAAAATCTTGATGTGCTGATTGATGATTTCAATAGAACTATTTTATCTGTTTTCGATATACATGCACCTATAATAAGTAGGAGGACAGGGAAAGCTGAAGTTCCATGGTTAACTGAAACTATAAAAAAGATGATAAAAACTAAACACGAGGCAGGCTCAAGAGCATACAAAACAAAAAATAAATCTCACCTTGATTATTATAAATCATTAAAAAACTATGTAACATCTGCTATCCGCAGGGAAAAGCAGGCCTTCTTTACATTTCATGTGAACAATAACATAAAAAATTCTAAAGCCTTATGGGAAGGTTTCCATAAGTGTGTAAAACTTAAATCAAAGCCGGATATACCAGACCATTTAGCTGATCCTAATGCAATCAATGATAACTTCCTGAAGCTGCCTGTTACTCCTCCTATTTCAGGGATAATAAAATCACAATTTGAATCAAATAAATTTTGTAGGGGGAAAGAGTTTATGTTACAGACTGTTAGTGAGGATATAGTCTTAAAACTACTCAAGGAAATTAAAACTAAGGCGAAAGGCCACGATGAAATAGGTATAGATATGATAATTTTAACGCTTCCCTATTCTTTATCTGTTGTTACAAAAATAATAAATAAATCAATTACAGAGTCAGTCTTTCCTTCGGCATGGAAAAAAGCTTTGGTAATTCCGTTTCCAAAAAAACCAGCCGTTAGTGGGTTTGATGACTTAAGGGCAGTTAGTATACTACCAGTTTTATCTAAAGTTCTGGAAAAGGTAGTACTTCTGCAAACGGAAAAGTATTTGCAGGAAATAAACGCAGTACCCAAACTGCAGTCTGGATTTAGGAAGGATTTCTTACTTCCACTGCCTTACTGGATGTGTGTGATTTGATTTTTGGAGCCATGGACGACAGTAAAGTTACACTGTTAGTTTTGCTGGATTATTCAAGAGCGTTTGATTGTCTCGACCATGAACTTCTTCTGTCTAAATTGAAATATTACAACTTTTCTGACAAAACGTGTCAATGGTTCCACTCCTTCTTATCTGGACGATCACAACAAGTAAGGTTAAATAAGGATGATGGTTCTGATGTGAAATCTCAAATAAAACGTTTGTCTAAAGGTAGTCCACAAGGTTCTGTATTATCTCCCTGTTTGTTTAATTTGTACTCAGCAGATTCCCCTGATTGTCATCTGGATGTGCCGTATCATATGTATGCAGATGATAAACAAGTTTATATGTCTTGTAAGCCTGAAGATATAACGTCAACAGTTAGTCAATTCAATAACAGTTTAAAAAATATAAGCAAATGGTCATTAGAAAATGGTCTAATCTTGAACCCTGATAAATCTATGTTTATGATAATTGGTAGTAAGCAACAGGTGGAGAAGGTAAAGCCCATTGTCTTGTCGACTTGCCCTTTGGTATTGGATGGAAAAAAATACAGCATGTTAATGAAGCGAAAAATCTAGGAGTCACCTTTGATAGTAACCTTAGCTTTGAAACGCACATTAACAAAAGGATTAAGGCAGCATTTATTCGTTTAAAAACATTGTATAAAATACGCGAATACCTCACGGTAGAAGTGAGGCAGAGAGTATGTGATGCTTTAATACTGTCTTTATTCGAATATGCTTCTAGTGTCTATGGATCAAGAATCACTCAGAAGGTCAGCAAAAAAATTCAGAAAGTTCAGAATGCGTGCACTCGTTTTTGCTATCATTTACCCAAAAGAGCTAGAATAACTCCATGTCTTAACGAAAACAGGATACTCAACATGAAACACAGAAGAGAGTTGGCGCTTGCATGTCAAATTTATAAAGTAATTAACACTCATAAACCAGTATATCTATGGGAAAGGCTGTTCTGGGCAGGGCACAGTCACAATTTCCATACGCGGTCGCGTGGGCGCTTGTTGATGGGCACACCGCATCGTGGCGCGGCGTTCCGTGGCTCGTTCCGGGGCGCCGCGACGCGATGCTGGAACAACATTCCTCCGCCCATTCAGTCAGCAGCTACAGTAAAGGCTTTCAAACTTAAATACAAACAGCACCTTCGTGACAAGCAAAATAATATGTAAAAGAGAAAAATAAAACTGCAGTTGTATTCACATCTAAGTATTGGTTCTTTTTATTGTATAAATTAAGTACTTAATATTTAATATTTGTTATTTAAAAATGTAGACATTAAAACATTGACGTAAAGTATATCAACGCATTAAAACCAGATTGTTATTTAAAATTGGGGGGGTTAAAGTATAGGTTTTCCGTTTAAGTTTCTTCTTTTTGACACATGACGGTATTAATAATTTGTCTTTGTTTATTCTTAATTTTTTAACAAGGGATCGGCTTATATTCAGCGACTTCTTGAAGTCACATGCTGTGCCGGATTCCTTTTCTGCTGGAAACAATGGTTGTAGTTGTTTTCTTTTTCTAAAATGTTCATTGTTAAGTGTTAAATTAAAATAAGTTAAATTAAAATAAATATTTGATAACTTTGTATCATCGAATATTGTTTTGCATTCTGAGCCATGTATTTATAATAGAAAAGTTTTTTGTAAAGTTTTTTTTCGTTTTTGGTGGAATAAAGTGTTTTGTATTTGTATTTGTATGTATTTTCTTCACAGTTATAATATTAATAAAATCTTTTATAATTCTTTGTATACTCCTCAGAATAATCCTGTGGAGCGTTATAATAAAACTATTGAAGTTTGTATTTCTTGTTACTTGTTACTGAACAGCTCTCAGGCAAAACCAGGCGGCCCACCATTGCCTGGGACTGATGGATGGCGGTATATCCATCCCTAATTGCCAGGCCTTAAAACAGACTAGTGACGGGCAGCGGCGTCACTGGTGCAAGGGTTTCGGCACCGCGCTCACCAACCCGCCTGCCCAGCGTGTGTGAGTATGGGCATTTCTTCCAGGGGGACCGCCAAGAGTGGCGTAATCCTGGAAAGGCCTATGTCCAGCAGTGGACGAAACAGGCTGATGGATGGATGGATTTCTTGTTTTGTACGCGATGATCATCGTACTTGGTCAAAGTGTCTTTCTCGTGTTCAGTTAGCTTTGAACAATAGTGGGAATCTTGCTACTGAGTTCACACCTAATTTTCTAATGTTTGGTAGAGAGTTAATTTTTGATGATTCTCTTCACCGTTTTAGTGATTCTTTTGATAATTTAAATAAGGTAGACCTGGTAGATAGAAAAACTTTTGCTACTTCTTTATCTTTTCTTGAAACTGTTTTTGAGAAGGTTTCAAACTCTTTGTTAAAAGCTTACAAACGTAATGCTATTTATTATAATAAAGGCAGGCAAGTCATTTCTTTTAATATTGGTGATATTGCGTGGAGAAGAAATTTTGTTCAATCCAGTGCTGCTCACTACTTTTCGGCAAAGTTTGCTCCCAAGTTTATCAAATGTCAAATTTTGGATAAAATTTCAAATAATGTTTATGTTTTAAAAGACCTTCAAAAGGGCACTTCTGGTCGTTTCCATGTTAAAGATATAATTAAATTTTGAACCTTTTTTTGTTTTTAAGTCTTTTGGATTTAGTTTTGGTTTATTCAGATTGAAAAGTGGGTTTTGTGAGAGAGATGAATGTGGGGAATGAAAGATTTAACCCAATTGAATGAGGATGTATGAAAGGAAAACTTCATTTTATTTAACCAATTCAGTTAAAATTTATGTTGCTATACTTCTTGGGACAATCCATATTTTTTCCGTGAGTTTAAATTCCATGTACTTTCATTTATATCAAAAGAAATACAATTTTTTGTAAATTTTGTACCATACTTTTGTTTTGTTCTTGGCTTTTTCAAACAAGAATTCTGTTTTTGTTTGTTTTTAAGGCTGTCTTTTTGTAGATTTTTTGTTTTAGATTTAACTTAACAAAATTTGTATTTTGTTTAATTTAAGTCGTTTTTTTAATTTTAAGTTCAATTTCGGACCAATAGGAATAATATATATATATCCAGTATGAATTATTAAAAACGACCGAATATTCAGTATGAATTAGTTCCCATAGAAATACGTCAACTAATATTAAAAAGACCGAATATACGGTATGAATTTTCAAAAAAGAGCGAGTATCCAGTATGAATTTTCAAAAACGTCCGAATAGCCAGTATGAATTTCTTCCTGTAATAGGCAATATTCCTACTGGGGAGTAGGCGAGCTGGCTGCGCCAGTAGTAATTTGCCTATTACAGGAAGAATTTCATACTGGCTATTCGGACGTTTTATATAAGTTGACGTATTTCTATGGGAACTAATTCATATTGTATATTCGGTCGTTTTTGTTTGTTAATTCATACTGGATATTGGGTCGTTTTTGACAATTCATACCGTATATTCGGTCGTTTTTTTTTTGCAAAACTCCGATATAAATTGACGTATTGATATCGGAGTAAATTCATATTGCGTATTCAGAGATCCAATTACTTACTTACTTGTATGTTTCTATCAAACAAGACAAACTTTAACAAAATACATATATAATACATGGAGAAAACCTTATAATTTCACAATAATTTAAAACAGTATATAAATGAAAACAACAAACACCGAATTGAAATTATATTTTTACAAATCACTGACGAATTACAACATATATTCAAAATAAACTTTGTAATGCAGCAACATAGCTAAAATTCTATTCACTGATGAAATTCAATAATTTGATAACATTCTGTTTATTCTTCATTTTTCAGAATTATCCAGACCGATGAATCCTTCGATGTCAACCCTTACCTACTGCTTCATGTTACTAATGAATCCAAGTTTCATCAAAAATACTCTGTCACATGAATAAAACAATGTGCAATTGTCGACTTGAATTGTGAACATAGTTGTTTATTTGCTTTAATTTAGATTTGACGAATTTTGTTGTGTTAACATTTAGTATCCAGGGATTCCACTTGAACCAACATTATGAGGAGATAAATATGTTATTGAAATATTTTGTTGATATCCTGGAAATAAAGATTATTTAAACAAATTTTCTTGAAGTTTTACAAAAATATGTAGCATTGTTAATAATATTGGTAGTCTTCCATCTTTAAATCTTGTCTTCAATAGACAACAACCACAAAAACTATCCAATAACTTGAAAAAGTATAAATTAAATTCGAAAACAAATGGTTCCGTACATTTACACAAAACGGGTGCAGTCAAGTATACTAAAAATCCTTAATAAATAAATTTGTATGGGAAATAAAAAACAATAGTATACACAGAAGATAAACATCAAAACTACAAAAAATAAATACATGTTCTACGTAGACACGGAATATAAATAAATAATTATTGTATTTAATTTCATTTTAAAGGTTTTCTTACAATTTTATTCATACATATGATTTCATATAGGCATATGTCAAAAAATAAGAATCCCATTTTCATTTTATTGTAATTAATTATCGAGCTCGAAATAGAAGCCATACAAATAGGAAATGAATAATATTGGGCAACATTATGATAAGGAACTTTAAAACAAATGACAGTCAAACGTATGTATCATAGACAATAAAGGCGCCGTCACACGAAGATTTCTGTCGGACGGAAAACCGATTGAAGTCACACACGGACCGATTTCAATTAAATCAGATTTTTAATTCGTAATAATTTTATATATTAAATTATATTCAATATCACATAAACCTTAATTCACATAACAATATTGTTTCAAAAACACAATTATTAATAAAAATAACATCAAAGAAAACCAAAACATACGGATAAATCCGACTGTGTAAGTGCTATCCTGCCAAATAAGCCGTACACATACATATCTACACAACCAAAACCATAGATAAATCTATTCCGTTTTGGTTATCTCAAAAAAAAAAAAATGGAAATCATATTAATCTATCAAAGGCTTAAACAAATACATCAGACTATAATCGAACCTGTACGCGAAGCCCTAATGGTATTATGTTTTCCCATGCAGGAGCCGAGCGAAGCGTGCCGCGGCAGCGGCCGGCGACTACCAGAAGTCCGACTTGCTAACTGAATCCGACATAGCTCTTTAGTCAATGGGCAAAAATAAAATTTAATACATAAAATCCGACTGGCTTAAACAAATACATCAGACTATAATCGAACCTGTACGCGAAGCCCTAATGGTGTTATGTTTTCCCAAGCAGGAGCCGAGCGAAGCGTGCCGCGGCAGCGGCCGGCGACTGCCAGAAATCCGACTTGCTTACTGAATCCGACATAGCTCTTTAATAAGTGGGCAAAAATAAAATTTAATACATAAAATCCGACTGGCTTAAAAAAATACAACAAACTATAATCGAACCTGTACGCGAAGCCCTAATGGTATTATGTTTTCCCATGCAGGAGCCGAGCGAAGCGTGCCGCGGCAGCGGCCGGCGACTGCCAGAAGTCCGACTTGCTAACTGAATCCGACATAACTCTTTAGTCAATGGGCAAAAACGAAATATAAAACTTAAAGTCCGACTGGCTTAAACAAATACATCAGAATATAATCGAAACTGTACGCGAAGCCCTAATGGTACTATGTTTTCCCATGCAGGAGCCGAGCGCAGCATGCCACTGCAGCGGCCGGCGACTGCCAGAAGTCAAAGTTGCTAATTGAATGCGAAAAAGTTTTTTTTAGACAATGAACAGAAACTCACCATTAATAAAATATATGTATTAATTTTACATTTAAAAACTCATACAATACCAATTTAGACTTTCATTTTGAAAATAGTTGAAAAGAATGTTTGCGTTTCTTTTTTATTGACACACAAAACAGAACAGACCCATAGTAAGTTATAGTATTTCAACTATAAAATATTTCCTCTAAAATTGGGATTATTCTTCACATTTATACAAAAAACTTTTGGAACATAAACTTATTACAATAATAAATTATCAAACATAATATACAATTACTAATACCTATAAACAAACAATATATAACTTTCATAAAAAGTTATTATTTTGAATTTATATCTTTGTTCAAGTCTCATTAATATTCAAAACACACAGAAATACATTATTAAAATGATAAATTTTAAAAATCATTTCATAATCCAATGTATTTTAAGATTACTAAAAGAAAAAGAAATAAATTGAAACAAAAAAAAACCAGGGACTTTGAGAAAAAAAAGTAAAAACGGAAACACCAAAAAGGGACGCTAATTGTCAATAGTTTGAATCATTCTTTCTTTACGAACTTTTGCAAGAGTTGATGCGATTTTTCAATTTAACTCTTTGTTAAAGTTTTAAAAGAGATTTTCTTCGCAATTATCATAAAACGTGAGTAGTAAATACATACAAACAAGATATTTCATTAGATTTCTTTCTATTCAACCGTAATATGTGTAAAATTGTCTAAGCATCTTTGCGGGTATGGCTTCACTTTTTTGTAGATAAATCTCTTAGTGCTATTAATAAAAGTGTACATATATATCTTGAATTGACTGAATAAGTACTTGATATACAAATAAGTAGTTGATTCTTGTGTTAAACTCCATACAGTGGCCACGATGTTTTATCAAAATTATCAAAAGCTTCAATGGCGGCGAAATTTTTGCAAACAAGCTATTGATATCGAAAATGTTCAATGTAATAATTATAACTCCTCTTTTCTAACAAAAAACGTTTTTCAAACACAATTTCCATAAAAAAAGGTGTGTTTATGTATCCACTGGAAATATTTACTTAATACAAAATTTTCCTTGCAGATTTTTCCAGAAATTACAGCTCCCCAGATCAACATGGCGGAGCTAAACAAGGCTTCTGGGAAGCCGAAACAGCTTTCAACGAAGCCGAAACCACAACAGCAATCGAAAAAACAGGTTAGAAAATCAACACCTATATCGATTCGAAAACTATTTCAACATAACTAACCTTTCCCGAATAACTATAAAAATTTTGAAAAATAAAAATTATATCTCCAATCACAAATATAATGTGAAAATGACCAAATCAATGAACCTCGAACATCATTCTTAAGCTTCATGTTCAAATTGGTAAAATTTTCTAATGAATTGCACCAGATCTGATAGTAATATCATCTTATGATAAATATGATAATAGTGAATCTTTAATAAACATTGGTGGCTTCAATTTACAAGTTACAGTAACGAGTTAAGGATTCTTGATTAATTCAAAACAAATATACATCATAGAAAATATCCTGAAATACTATAATAACATACTTACTGAAGATAAATATAAAATATAGGTTAAAATATTAATAAAATAAATTAAATTCGGTATAAACAGTATGAAACAAGTCTGAACCAAGCAAAGCAAGGCATCTTCGAGTCGGATACTAAAAAAGTGTATCGTTTATAAGCTAAAATATTTTAAATATATAACTTAGGGTTAAACATCCTGAAAAAGCTCAATTACTGTAAATTGTACATTCCTTCCACATTGATATTCATTTTAAATTTATTTGATATAAATTTTACTATGATTTTAAGGTTCATAAACCAAAGAAGAACCAACGGGACTAAGATTCCGCTGTCTGTTTGTCTGCCATTGAATTTTCACAAATGATGTATTTCTGTTGCTGCTTTATTCACATATTTTGAAACTGGTTAAATGCGAGTCACACCTGTGCCCCCATAGTACAGACATATTAATTTACTGTTTTTATAGATTATATTAAATTATGGTGCGATTTAAACCTGCACACTCTTATACAACAGACATATTCTTTTAACAATTTCATAGGGTTTAATACCAAATGAGTTGGTATCTAAAAGGACTCTATTAATAAGACATTTCTATTCTACTGTCTGCCTGTCTGTCCATTTGTCACCAGAACAGTATTTTAAAATTAATTTACAAAAGTAAGCACCTCCTTTGTAGAACATGGTATAATATTTTACAATAAACTTCCTTTGTTTTTCAGGAAATAAGTTTAAATTATATATAAAGCAGGACCTTTTGGTTTTCCAATGCTTTTGCATAAAATAAAATTCATAACCATTTAGATGATAGTGACACTTGGTGTCATGAGGACATTGATTGATTCTATTGTTCGTTTATGTATCTAATTTACAAATACACATATTGAATTGGAATATTATTCATAAACGATGACAATTATACATTAAAATGAACATACATATGTACTTACTGTTTAACAAAAACAAATTTGATATTATCATTTCAGGGTCACAAACAAGATAGCGTCCCTCAGCCACCTGTGCAGCATGAAAATACTGCGCGCACTAGAGGCCCAGAGGAGACAGATGAGTACTTGCCTGAAATTAACTTGACATCTGGTGTTCGTTGCATTAGTGCAGGAACATCACATCAGGGTGCACAAAAAAGTGGACATGCAATGCAATGCGTTGTCATGTCCACTTGTGCCGCTATATACTCCGTAGCAACAAATCGTCAGATTTTCACCACTGACGATATTGATACTATCTTAGGAGTAAGTGATAGTATTTACTCGAACATAATAAAACAAAAATACGACAATCAAGCAGTATTGTTGAATCCGGAAGACGACTTACCGACATCAATTAAAATTAACGAACATGATATCGATTTTAACGTTGAATGGGTAAACATTGAACGACCGCGGAATTAATTCAATTAAAAAATGAAATTTTCACAAATTTGACTTTTAACAACAATACTGCTTATTTGTTCACCGGTCGATCAGCAACAGTTTCGTTTTGGCAAGATAATGGTAAATTTTACCTTTTCAACTCGCATGCCATTGACTCAACGGGTAAACGTAATATGTCCAATAACGACTTGAACAAGGCTCGCCTTTTCGAATTGGACAATTTAAATGAATTGGTCAAATTGCTATTTGTTAACGTCCAATTCAAAAATAATTCAAAAAAAAGCAATATAAACGAAGAATTCATGTTGACACAAATTGAGGTCAAAGAGACATTAATACCCACACAGTCATCAAATATCGAGTGGCTCATTGACGAAGACATTACTATTGATTTAACAAAATCGTTATCAATATTACACGTCAATGAAAAGTCCACTGATCGAGAAACAGATACTGTGGACTTAATAAGAAGTCTATCGGAATCGACTTCTAAACTAAAAATCTCTGATGCCAAAATTATTACTAACGATGAAAAATTAACTTCATTGAAACCAATCGTGCTTATTGAAAAATTAACACACGACATTCAGACAAAAAGCAACGAACCAATATCTAAAAAAAACAAAATTATTGAAAAATTTACAAATGAAACTCAAAACGAAACAAACGAACCAACATCAAAGAAAAAAAAAAGGGGTAGGCCTATTAAAAAAAAAAGAGGTCCGCAAAAACAGTCGAAAACGCCCACTTAAAAGCATCAAAAAAATACAACGAAAAAAAAAAGAAATACACAGAGCAGCTGCTAAAAAATATTCTCAAAATAACCCAAAAGTAAATATAGACGCAGTAAAAAAATACACTGAAAAACGACCTGAAATAAACCGTGAAGCAGTACAACGTTATACTCAATCGCACCCCGAAGTACATGCCGCTGCTTCTCAGCGTTACTCTCAGACTCATCCAGAAGTCAATGCCGCCGCGGTTAATCAATACAAAACAACTCACCAAAATAAAGTAAAAGCCGCGAATAAAACTTACAATCAGCGCGTTCGAAATGTAGAACCCGCATTAAGAGGTTCTACATTGATCGCACAAAGACAGGGTCAAGAACTAAACACCATTCCGATATACACGTTAAAAAAACCTGATCTGACGGCTCGTGAAATTTACACGTGTCCGCATTGCAACGCAAACCTCTTTGAAGAGGAAAGATCAGGAAATTATGCACTTTGGACCGATCAATGAAACTTTCTATTCATAGACTGAATTCAGAAAATATGCTCGCGCTTATAACAATCTCTTTTCGTTCAGTGCCCTAGGAGTTAGTAAGGGATTCCAACATGCACAAACTGGGTTTGGTTTTATAAAAATTCAAGGTAGAACATACCGCTAAATATTCGATTTGTCATGTAATCGTCCCGGCACTATAAACCACATCGGCTTGTACATAGACGATGGTGAAGAACCTAAGAGATTAGCCGACGATAAACACTTGAGTAGGATGATATTAGCGGAAATAAACTTATTCCTTGAAAATGTCAATCCATTTATCGATTGTTTCAAGAGATTAAGCGCTGAACCGTCTGATGAAGCATTTTTGATGTTTCAACGAACGTCTCGTACCACTCACGGTAACATATTAGGAGACAAGCCAGACGGTCGCGAAGTCGCCGCTATCCTTTGCACTGATCGCGATCAGTACACACCTAAATGCATCGCCGTATGGAAACAGGGAGACGCAAAACCGCATACCATACCAATGTTACATCCATTGTATGAAGCGTTGCAATATCCGTTTCTGTACCCTTACGGCGAAGAAGGTTGGACAACAAATAAATTAGATAACAAGGGCCACAAAATATCACAAACAAAATATTATAGATGTCTCATGTTATCTGAACCACGGTTCAATAGTATGGGACGTCTCAACGACGAATGGGCTTGCGATATGTATAGTCGTACCGAAGAAGAGAGATTGGCTTATATCGCAAATAGGCAAAAAAATACAATCGAAAGCAATCTTAGAACTGCTCCTCTAGATGAGCTATTGCGTCAAATTAACGAGGACGAAACGATTATAGGTGAGGGCGGAACTGTTGCTGGTCGTATTTACCTACCGTGTACGTTTACCGGTAGTCCGCGATATATGAAATTAAAATATTTAGATGCAATGGCGGTAGTTGCACGTTTAGGAGGACCCTCTTACTTCATAACGTTCACATGTAACCTGAGATGGCCTGAAATTCAGAATGCCACTCCACAAAACAGCCCCCCTTCTCCTATCACTTGCGCTAGAGTGTTCAAACTCAAATTACAGGAATTACTCAGAGACTTACTTTGGTGAATGTATATACATTTTGTACGTAATTGAATTCCAAAAGAGAGGTTTGCCGCACGCTCACATTGCCTTTAGAGTTGAAGGGGGTGGACCTGTCCAAAATCTGGACATTGACAAAGTAGTCCGTGCTGACATACCGTCTGAAGACGAAGATGACGATACATTGCGTAAATTCGTTTTGGGTCACATGATACACGGACCGTGCGGCACTGGCCACCGTACCAACCTACCTTGCTGGGATACGGACAAACAAAAGTGTTCAAAACGTTTCCCAAAACGAACGACAGACACGACACACACCGACGACAGAGGATTCATTAACTTGAAAAGGAATCCAGACAATAAAGCGACAATAAAATATAGAAATCGTAATGTAGAAGTTAACGATTTATGGGTGGTTCCGTATAATGCTGCCCTTTTGAAAAAGTATAATTGCCATTTAAACATTGAACCGGTCTCGACGCAGTTCGTTTTAAAATACCTTTAAAATAACAATTGGCGGTTCATTTAGAAGGACGACAGAGTATATTTTACCGTCAAGGTGAAGAATTTTCCGCGGTCGAAAAAGCATGTTCAGACTTGGTGAAATACTTTAATAGACCGACAGAACCGGAATTCGATCACCTGACATATATGGAGTTTTATGAACAGTACATTGTTCATAACACTCGACCGGCGATGAAAAATGTGACAATTTACGAAATATTAAATGGCAAATACTTTGTTACTAAAAGACAACGTAAAGAATTAGTAGCCCGTTTGTTTTGGGTATCACCTAATCGAGGCGAACAATTCTACTTGCGTCTATTACTTAGTAACTTTCCATGTCGCAGTTACAATGACTTATTGACATTACACGGTGACAATAATACCAC
This sequence comes from Ypsolopha scabrella, assembly GCA_910592155.1. Lineage (NCBI taxonomy): Eukaryota > Metazoa > Arthropoda > Insecta > Lepidoptera > Ypsolophidae > Ypsolopha > Ypsolopha scabrella. The sequence goes on along the minus strand of OU342981.1, from coordinate 8,922,776 downwards.
TTTTCAAGAGACTTGCCGTGCCCTTGGAATTGCCGACGACGAATTGGAGTATGAAATTGCGTTAGAAGAGGCCGCAACATTCTACACGGGCAGAAGTTTGCGTCACTTCTTCGTGCTCATTACAACCAATGGTGCTCCGGCAGCTATTCTATGGGACAAGTATAAGCATCTGCTTAGTGAAGATCACCTGGAGAGAAATCCAGGTAATCCAGATGAAGCTTATCGTTTGGCGCTCTTGGAAATTGACCGACTATTACGAAAGCACGGCAGCAGTCTCTCTGATCAAGGTCTTCCCGTCGTTCATGATGATACGACAGAATTTAATAGGGAACATGACGAATATCAGACTGAAGACTTGCAGACTTATGTTGAAAGATGGTTACCCCGGCTATCTTCCGAACAAAGACAAGTTTATGACCAGATTAACGATTTACTTCACCCTTCCTTTAACTATGGTCCAGTGGACGATTCAAACATCGCTGAACAGACTGCTATATTCCTAGACGGTCCGTCCGGAACTGGAAAAACTTTACTGTTAAATGTCATTGCCGCGTATGTGCGATCGTGTCTAGGAGGTGTAGTACTCTGTACAGCGTATTCCGGTATAGCGGCTACAAATTATGAAGGCGGCTTCACCGCACACAGTATGTTCCGCTTACCTTTAGATACAAAAGATGATACCGGTTTTTGGGGTTTAACGAATGGTTCTCAACGGGCAGAACTCATTTACAAATCAAACGTCATTATAATAGACGAAGCACCGATGATGCATAAATATTTAATACAATTGTTAGATAGATCACTACGTGATTTAATGCGTTCAAATCAAATATTCGGCGGTAAAATTATAATACTCGCGGGCGATTTTCGCCAAATACCACCGGTTGTACCGTCAGCAAAAAATAACAATGACATTTTGCAAGCTTCACTAAAAACATCCACCGTTTGGCCAAAACTTTATAAAATGAGCTTGAAAAATGCTCAAAGAACAAAAACCGATCAAAATTATTCCGATTTCATATTAAAATTAGGCTCTGTAGAATGTGAGACTATACAAATGGGCACCGAAAAAAATAAATTAGCTCTTGTCAGCTTGGCTCACTTGAACGTCGTACTCGATCTTCACGAGTTACTAAACTTTGTCTTTCCGGTAGACATTCTACACGAATCCGATGTATGTGCAAAACGAGCAATAATGTCAACGCATAACGTTAACGTAAATGAAATAAATAACATAATCATGGAAAAACTCCCGGGTAACATTATTCATTGCTATTCCGTCGACAAAATTGACGGCGAATTATCAAACGAATTTCATCTCGGGATCGATACGTTAAACAGGGTTCAAGCCAGAGGGGTACCAGATCATGACTTACAATTAAAAATCGGGGCAGTATGTATGATAATACGAAATCTCAGTTTTGTCGATGGTCTGGTTAATGGAACAAAAGTAATAATCGTTGACATGCTCTCCCCGAGAATAATTAAAGTACGTAAGCCAAGCGAAAAAACTATTCACTGTATTCCGCGAATCACATTTAAAACCCCAATACAAATAGAAAGTCCCATTGAAATGTATAGACATCAATTCCCATTGCAAATTTGCTACGCGATGACGGTACATAAATCGCAAGGCCAAACCATCGAAAGAGTCGGAGTCGATATTCGCTCAGATGTGTTCAGTCACGGCCAACTATACGTTGCATTAGGTAGGGTACGTAATAAAGAAAACATTTGCATTCTAATTAAAAAGGAAAGAGTAATTGACAATGTTCCCTATGCTAATAACGAGGTGATAAGAGAATTAATCAATTAATTACATTTTTTTTTTCAAATAAAATACGTCTATCTATCTGTTTATCTGATTTTATTACAGTTTTCACTTACTTCGGGAAAATTTAAAGCTATGTATCATCACGCTATAACAAAGGGAACATCGCAATAAAAAAATTAATAAAACATATCAAACATTCGTTTCCGTAACAAAGTCCATCGTCGCGAATAATAATAAGTAATATCTAAAACTACCAACTATAAAAATTCTTTAATCATTTAATATTTCCTTTTAATTAATAAAATAATGAATACGAATTCCGTAATAGTCTTATTCTTATTCTTTATTGTACACAAAAAAGGAGATTACAAATATTTGATACAATAATTTGAGTACAGCGGCGAGCTTATCTCTCAAAGAGATTTTTTATAGCAAACCGAATGAGTATAGGAGTGCTTTAAAAAATAAATAGGTAACCATATGTGTACGTACTACATACTAAAATACTTACATAGGTGTATAAAATATATATAAATATATCTAACATACATACTAATATAACTAACTCTAATATAAACTGACTATATATAAACATGACATAACGATACATGATAATTGATAATACAGCAATAAATAATTAAACATATTTAGGATAGCTTAAGGATTTGCTGAATAGTATTCCTTTAGTTTCTTTTTAAAAGAGGAGATAGTGCGACAATCTCGGATTGTGTACGGAAGAGAATTCCACAGCCTGATGGCTCTAACAGTGAACGTACATAAAAATAATATAATAATAATAATAATAATATTTGACCATTTCAAATAAAACTTATATTGTTGGTATTAAATAGCACTTTGCTAAAACATGGTGACCGTTGCACATTATCGTTAATTTCATTTAAAATAAAAACATACAATTTAAAATTATGTCTTACTTAAATTTTCTTTCATATTAGATAATAAAAACTCAATTCATTTAGAATACAATTCATTTAATAAAATAAAAATCATAAAACTTACAACCTATAAAATTAAAATTCAAAATACGCATTAAAAAAGAACGATCTGACTGCTCATAAACTTATTCGTGTTCGCGTTTTGCACTTTGGTTTCATCGATAAAAAACGTTTAAAACAAAACTCTTTTCATTCAGTGCCCTAAAACTTAGTAAGGGATTTCACATGCACAAACTGGTTTTGGTTTTATAAAAATTAAAGGTAGAACATACCGCCAAAAATTCCATTTGTCATGTAATCATCCCAATAACAAATTATACACTTTGGTCCATTAATTGAAAGTTTATACTTAGATCTTGAATTGCCCTGGAAATTAGTAAGGGATTTCACATGCACAAACTGGTTTTGGTTTAAAAAAAAATTAAAGATAGAACATACCGCCAAAAATTCCATTTGTCATGTAATTATCCCATTACAAAATTATACAATTTGGTCCAATAATTGAAAATTTGTACTTTAGATCTTGAATTGCCCTGGATATTAGTAAGGAATTTCACATGCACAAACTGGATTTGGTTTTATAAAAATTAAAGGGAAAACATACCGCCAAAATTTCCATTTGTCATGTAATCATCCCAATAAAAAATTATACACTTTGGTCTATTGATTGAAAGTTTATACTTAGATCTTGAATTGCCCTGAAAGTTAGTAAAGGATTTCACATGCACAAACTGGATTTGGTTTTATAAAAATTAAAGGTAGAACATACCACCAAATATTCCATTTGTCATGTAATCGTCCCGGTACAATATAATATTATACATTTTGATCCAATGAATGAAAGTTTCTATTCACTAATACCAATCTCTTTTCAAACAGTGCCCTTTCTACATGAACAAATTGGTCTTTTTTTGGTTTTATATAAATTAAAGGTACAACATACCACCAAATATTCAATTTGTCATGTAGTCGTCCAGCCTCTGTAAACTGTTTTATTTTCTTCAAGTGGATTATGCCAATAATACTAAAAAGTAGATGACTACTTAATTTTATTGTATTATATGGGACACCACTATAAAAAAACGAGTCGGAGCTGTACCTCCTGGGTGGCATGGAAACCAGTTCAATTACTAAACTTGTACAATAATAAGTTTATTCTACAGTATTTATCCAGATAATACACATCAATCCAAACAAGTCACCAACTATATCATCAAAAACTGTCATCAATTTTAAAAAGGTATAAACTTTATAATATAATTAAATAATATGTAAAAATAATACCATTTAGAAATAAACAACACCGACTAAGATATATTGAAATAAATCAATTTTACTATTTCTCAATTACAGGAATTACTGGACTACTACTGCACTCAACATGCGAAGAAACAAGCTACACAAAATAACCAGAGAAACTACAGCAACACAAATATGTAAGTGCTCAGTCAAAATTCAGAAATCCTTTTTAAAAATTTCAGAACACCTTTATCACTAATCATCACTTACCAAGTATCCAGTGTAAATTTGACTATAGAAACTAATCTCACTTAATATATTCCCCGAGTAGGATACTAAATAAGTACCTAATGTATAGGTCGAAATCTATTTAAAAACGATAGGTTAGGTTAGGTTTGAACATTATGAAACTACTCAGAGACGAGCGAAGCGGAGCGGAGCGAGGCGTCCCCGAGTAGGATACTAAATAGGTGCCTAATAGATAAGTCGAAATTTACTTATTAAATTAGATTAAGTCAATGAAATTGAATAATTTCACATAATTATATTTATTCTTCAAACTAACTCTTTCAGTTTCTATTCCATCATCAACAGAAAAGTTAATCAAGTTCACCAAAACATGCAGATGCTTCTTACAATTATGCTTTCGACAATTTCAATAATACCTTTCAAAATTCCATCAAAACAGATAATCTGTTATATAGAATAAAACGAGGAAGTGACTCATATATAAAATAAATTATATTGGAAACACATCAAGACTTTTGGTATTCTTCTTATCATATTTTAAAAACGATTGATCGTGTGCTATTCATATTACATCTTCAGTAAGATGTATATTATTCACATTGCCCAAACCGATGACAGTTATTGACTCATGACAATAATTGTCAAACACAATATTTTCCCTAAAACTCATTTTGTGCACATTTTTAACATTGCTTTCTATATTCATACCCACCATTTAAAAAAAAAAATATTGTCATTTTTTAACATTTTTTTTTTATTGCTATATCTTAAGAACGGGTGATAGTAGTATTTCCAGGTTTAAACTCATACTAATTCAGCCCCTTTCAGAAGAAATAATAAATATTTACTGAGCCCGGAGAAAGCGGGCGCGAAGCCGAAGGCTGAGCGCACGCTTTCGGAGGCAACACATTCGAGACGAATGACGAGGTTGCGCACCGCAGGTGCGCGGCCGAGTCATCAAGTCAAACAACATGAGCCTACCGTTCACCGAGGGACGAGGTCGCGCACCACAGGTGCGCGGGCGAGTCCAAACACATTTCCAATGACTCTTTTTCACACATCTTCCAACCGATGACAGGTTTTGACACTCGACACACATCCCATCCTCTGTCAATCACGGATTTTCAAACGATTGCACCTACTACACTCAAGTACAAGTCCAATACGTCACTGATTCAAAGAAAAAAAAACGCACATACAAAAGACAAGAAAAAAAAAAGAGCACAACAAATATCGCGGGCTGCTTGCAGCCCGCGCACCACGCAAAACACTATTACTTTTGTTACGGCCGTAGATTCTTGGACCTTCCGGTGAGACGTCACTTGGATATTTCTTCACCGGATTTACTTTTTTAGCTCACTCTTTCATTTGAATTTGTGTTGCTACCTTTTGGTAAGCTCCAATATTTTTGGTTGCTTAACTTTTATAAACTTCTTCCATTTGGTTGAGTTGTTTATGAACTTTGTTTCATATTTTTTGAACTTCGTGTATGGAAGTCTGGTGTTGTTGTTCCAGTCACGTCGTTTCAATTTTTTTGGGTTTCGTGCATGGAAGTCTGGTGTTGTTGTTCCAGTCACGTCATCTCAAGTTTTTAATTTTCTGGCATTTGCTTGGAAAATTTGTGGTTTGAGCCACTGGTCTTTTTTTAGAAAGGTGTTGTTCTATATTTTTAGACTCATCATAATTAGAGCTTGAAGTATTTTACTTTGAATATTTTCCATTCTTTGAATTTTTCTTTAAATCTAAATTCACTTTGAATGAGTTGATGGCGAAGGAGCCTAATTAACCTTAAATTTTTGACTTTTAAAGACTTATGAGTTGATGGCGAGGGTGCCTAATCATTTTCTAAAGTTTGTTTTTCAAAGAATTTTCAGTTTTTTTTCAATTGAAAATAGATGGTGGCGATAGTGCCTAACTGTTCTGTTGTTAGTATAGTTTTGGGCATTTGAGTTCTAAAACTTTACTATAAAGTTTATATTGGTGTTGGAAGTTATTTTTGGGTTTTTGTTAATAGAACTTAATATGTTTTATTTTTTTTAAGGAAGGGTGTAATGTAACATGTTGAATGTTACATGGAAGACGTTAATACGATTTTCATTTGTTTTGTTTAAAGTTGTGATCACTCACTTTGATTCAATTCGATGTGTTGTAGGTAAGAGGACTAAAAACGGCATGGTAGTTATTTTGTCTATGATTTTGTTTTTTTCTCCTTTTTGAGCTGTCAAGGAAGAGAACTGTCAGATTCACTTGCCTTGCGATTTTGAAGGAAAATGGTGCTTTGATTTTCCAATCTTGAAATATCTTGAATTCCTTACTCAATCTTGAGATGTGAGATTAAAATTTGGTGCGGCGGTCGTTTGAACCAGGTATGTTAATGAATATTTTTCGTTTTTTAGTGTTTTTGGCAAAATTTCAGAGAACGCATTTTTTTTAACCTAACTTTTGGAAAATTTTTACATTGATGGTTGTTTTCTTTCAATTTCCCTTGTAAATTCATTTATATCGAAGGTTTATTGGTCTGCCTTTTGGATTTCCTTTCCACATTTTTCAAGAAATCAATTTTTCTTATTATTTTCAGCCGATTAAAATGTTTCAATGACGATTGGATGACATTCGTCCGAGATGTCTATTTTTTGGAAAAACGTATGTTAATTTATTTAATTAAAGTCTAATCAGCTTTGTTTTGAATTAATTTCTGGAAATAACCCCGGTTTTTTTTTCTCTTTGCAGTCGGGTTCGACGTTTTTTCTTATATTTTCCCCTAAATTTATTACCTGGGATGCAGCTATAAATTAAAAGCTACATTTCTTTAAAACTCAACCTTTCATGGAGCGTTGATTTCTCCTTGTCATCTTTGGGTTTCTACCTTACAAATTTTCCTACCATCGTGCGAGGACCTGGTCAGGTTTCTGCGAGTGGATAATTCTTTCTTAACAATGCATAAGACCTTAAGATAAAGGCACTAAAGGTTCTGTAAATCTTTTTATTATGTAAAAACAATTGTTACCTGCAAATACTTTTTGTGGTTTAACTTTGTTTCTCATTCGGGGAAACAATGGTTGCTTTAAAAATACTTTTTTCTACCTACGTCTTTAGAAGGATTTTAATTTTATAACAGCTTTGATATCGTTTGTTCTAAAACTTATTAGTTATTGCGGTTTAGGTTAAACTTTAAAATTAAGAAAACGTTGTTGTGTTTGGTACAAAACTTTATTGATTAAAATGTCGATTCACATGTTGCATTACATGGGTTAAAATTTAAGTATGGTGGTAATAAAGAGGTCACATGTAATGGTTCTGGAGTTTTATTTCCAAATACTAATAGTTTGGATTTCCCCCTCCTTTGAGATCAAAATTACTTTGTCTTCGACTGTAGTATCTGAGTTTGTTTTTATGTGAAGCTCATGGCGCCCGAACTTAAATATTTTCATAGTTGATACTTTTTTATTTCTTTTATTTAAAATTTTGAGCTTTCACAAAACTTACCTCTACCACTTGGTAGTAGTACCTATTTGGGCATTTTAGCTCATAGGAAGATTAGACTTCCTTTAATTTCTTTTTATTTATTACAATGGGCCTTCCCCATTTCTTCTTTATTTCTTTTTTTTTATTACAATTGGCTCCTGCGAACAGGGACCTGAGTTTTTTGGTATCAAAGCTGTTGTAAGTAACAATTGTTTGACTTATTTTTTTTGTTTTTGTTTTTTGTTGTCTGTTTTAGACAATTATTTTTGTGTGAGCTGTGTTTAAGATTCTTAATGGTGTTTTGACGCGACCAGATTTTGAAAATGCCTGATAACTTGAATAATGTTAACGTTCCTGCACCTGCAGATGTCAATGAACCATTAGACATTAGTAATGGCAATATTGTTGATCCTACTACATCAGTTTCGACTTCAACGGATGATTTGTTACCACCGTTGATTAATTTAAATCATAACCAAGTCAACATGACTGGAGTAAATAATCCTTTTGATCGACAAGTTGGAGGTCTTCTACCTCATTCATCTTTTAATATGCCGGAAATAGATAATACTGTGTTATCTGATTCTCGAACTCTTGCTAGGAAGCAAACCTACATTAAAGGTCCTGATTTATCTAAATAAAAATTTGAATTTAACGGAAAGACTTGTGTTCGTGAGTTTATTACACTTGTTGAAGAGTATCGTATGAGTAGAGATATTGATGAAAGCTATATTTTACGCTCTTTTTCGGATTAGCTTCGTGGCACGGCTTTGAAGTGGTATCGTTCCATTAGACAAAGTATTTCATCATGGTTCCAACTTAAAGTTGAACTGTTGAAAACCTTTGATACGCTTGATTTCGATTATAATTTGGAGGCTAAATTAAGAATGCGTAAACAAAAGTCAAGTGAATCATTGTCTGAATTTATCATCGAAATTAGGGACATGTCAAGTAATCTTACTCAACCTTTAAATGAGAGTACTCTTCTCAATATTATTAAACATAATATGCTTGCTGCTTATTCTGCACATTACGTGGGTAAATCTATTACCACTATGAACTCATTTGTGAGGTTGGCTAAGGAAGTTGATGAACACATTGCTTCAACCACGTCCAAAACAGTAAATAAACCTGTTTATCATGTTAATGCTGTAAAGTCTAATGACTCTACAACAATTTGTTTAAAATGTAAAAATTTTGGACATCATTTTAAGGACTGTAAAAATATTAAAGGTAAAGTGTGTTTTAAGTGTAACAAACTTGGAGTACTTACTTCTGAGTGTGATACGTGTAATCCAAAGACATGCGTAGTTGAAACATCGGCTAGTTCAAAAAACTAGATAGTTCCGGCCGAACTCGGTTTTGTGTTAAAGCGACAAGAGCTTCGGCTGGTGAAATTAAAAGTAAAATAAATTTGGAAGAAAATAGAAAAGATTTTGAGAATTGGCTTAACCCTTTAACGGTCATAAGCGAAAAACGGGCACTATATCGACCGCTTGCACAGTGTGCCTAAAAGGCTCATATTTTCTATACTGAATCACTATATTTTGAACCTTATGTGATTTTGTGTTGTCCCTGAATGGGCAGAGGTCTTTGTAGCGACCGGTCTGTTTTTTTACGAGTTTAATCCTATTTCTGAACGCTTCGAAAGTGCGGTCGCTAAGGAGACCTATGATCATTCCCTGAAAAAAAAACTGTCATTGACAGGTCGTGTGTTTTTGAAGCGGTTTTTATTGTGAAATAACGTGTTATTTACAATTAAAAGGTATGTATTATGTTAATTTAGTATATAAACAGTGGCATAAACGAATAGTAATACACTCAACTTTGCATTCTACTCTGGAATTTCAATTTTGATATCAGAACTGCGCAAATTATAAACTACATTCAGGTTTTCCCTTTCTCCAAAAATTACAAAATTTTTATTTATTGATACAAAAAAAAACTTAACCTAGAATAACAATATTGTTTTAAGGCTAAGTATATAAACAGTACAAGTGATCAACTGACTCTTAATAAGGCGAGGCCTGTCATTTAAAAGTCAGTTTCTTCTACTCAAGGTGATACAGGTTGAATTTAGCCAAAAAGAGAAGAGCATGCAAATTCCTAACGAAAGGTACAAATCTTATATTACTGTATGATTGATTAATTAGTGTGTGTTTTTTGAGAGTGATGAAAGAGGATGTGTGTTTGTGTGTGTGAGTGTGTGTTATGAGTGAGGAATTGTTGAATTTTAATTGTTGAATTTTATCTCATTTTTGTAATTGTTGAATTTTATCTCATTTATCCAACATATTGCAATGAAACTTTATAATAAGATTGCAAAAAGGTGTACTTTTGTCATAACACTCTCAAATATTCGCTTCCTATAAGTCAATAATTTCATAATAATTTTTATGTATTCTTTGCAGATGGCGAGAAAAGAATATTTAAGTACAACTAATTTAGAAAATTTGATAAACAATGACTGGGAGGACATTTTAGATGGCATTACAGATGAGCAGGCTGAAAATTCAGATATTGGCGGAGACGAAGATGCTGAAGACGAGCCATCAATCCATCCTCAGCGTCAAAATCAGCCATCAACTAGTGCAGAACCCTTAGCATCTATGGGCCCCCCAGACACTTTAACTTTTGACCAACCCACGTCTTCTTCACATCGTGTACGGGGCAGAGGCAGGGGATGTGGACGAGGAAATAGGACGGCAAGGACAAGAGGTGGCACTCGCTCAGCCTCTACAGTGAAGGACCAAACCTTCAATTTCAGAAGATGTTTCAGGCAACCACCTGAATATAAAGAGTACAAATTCAGTGAGTACAATGGAATAAATGTTGAGGTGGACATATCCCAGCCATTGAAAATTTTTCAAATTTTCTTCACTATGGAAGTCTTCAACAATATTCTTATAGAGACAGAAAGGTTCTCGATGCAGAAAGGTTGCTCTATAAATTTAGGACTGGAAGAATTTCAGGCGTTTGTTGGCATACTCATAATAATGGGCTTTCACCAGTTACCATCTTTACGGCACTATTGGTCCACACATCCTAACTTTAGAGTGGAGAGAATTTTACAAGTCATGTCAATCAAGCGATTTCTTAAAATTTTGAGATTTTTACATTTGAATAACAACAACACTATGAAACAACGTACTTCTCCAGACTTTGACCGCCTGCATAAGGTCAGGCCTTTACTTACATCTTTGGAATCATCATTCAAGACAGCGTTTTCACCAAGCCGTTACATAAGTATAGATGAAAGCATGATTGCATTCAAAGGACGGTCCACAATGAAGCAATATATGCCTAATAAACCAACAAAACGGGGATTCAAGGTTTGGGTTATTTGCTGTGCGGTAACTGGATATATGATTAGTATGGAAGTGTACGAAGGGAAAAAAATGATAACACAGAATATGGACTAGGTGAAAAAGTAATTTTGAATTTGAGTAATATGTTTATCGGGTTAGGTTACTGTTTGTTTTTTGACCGCTTTTTTACATCAGTTGTACTGCTGAAAGAATTACTAAAACGAAAACTATTTGCTTGTGGAACAATTCTAACAACCAGGAAGCATTTTCCTAAGGATAAAATGAAGGATGATAAGGCTTTGAAAACGGGAGAATTTGATAGTGTCATGGATGGCTCTGTGTCAGTGACAAAATGGATGGATAGAGGAACAAAATCCGTAACAATAGCATCTAATATGCATAGTCCAGCTGAAATGGAGACTGTTCAAAGGACAAATAAGAAAGGTGAAAAAGAGTCTATACTCTGTCCTAAAATTATATCGGACTATAACTGTTTTATGGGAGGAGTAGACCGGTTTGACCAATTGATGGCTTCTTATCCTGTTGCATGGAAAAGTAGACGGTGGTGGCTCAAAATATTTTACTATCTCTTGGATGCTGCTATAGTAAACTCTTTTATTATTTATAAGCATACAATGAAAAACAGCTCATTAAATAAAAAAGCTATGACACATCTACAGTTCCGCAGTCAACTTGCTGATGAACTGATAGACGATTTTAGTAGTAGGAAGAGACCAGGCAAAAAACAATCGGTAAATCCTCTTGAAAAATATGTAGGACACTTTCCTGAAAAAATTACACTTCGCAGGTGTGCATACTGTTGTGTTAAAAATAATTATAGTCGCAGTAAAACTGGTTGCACAGTTTGCAAAGTTGCTTTATGTTTAAATTGCTTTGCTCCATTCCATATGAATAATTGTAAGAAAATAAATACTTAACTGTAGAAATTATGTTATGTGTTCATAATACTTATGTGCCTCACTTGTTAGAATAAGAATAAATTTTTGAACAGTAACTACTTATAATAATATGATCTTAATTGTTTCTGACCTGTGATTAATAAAATTAATGCAAGGAAATAAATATGTTTTAATGATGAATCTGCCCTGTTTTTATACAAATTTCTTAAATTATCATTATAATAGGAAATAGAAGTCGATGGTCACTGGTCTATTTAGAGACCGCATTTCACTAACCCCTGAATGGTCATTGGTCAAATGGTTGACCGCCTGTTTTTGTCATTTCCATAATAGTTAAAACAGTTATACTTACGAAGTCTTCCTGTTAACCCTAAAGCCACAAGATTCCCAAAAATTTATAGCATTCGAGAAAAAAAACTAATTTACCCTGTAAAGGGTTAAATACTTGAAAGTTTATTTTGGACTTTGTCACGCTGCTCCAATTCTTTTTGTTAAACCTAACGATCAACGCCCTTATCTTTCATTTACTGTTGACGGTCATAAATTTTCTGGATTGTTAGACAGTGGTGCTAATCGCTGTATTTTGGGTTCAAATTATCATTTGCAATTACAGCAGATGGATCTTCCGCAAGTGTTTTGGGTGTTTTAAATATTCCTGTCACCTGCGACAATATCACACACGTTATTTCATTTTTGATTGTTCCCTCTTTTAAACCCCCTATTATTCTTGGTTTTGACCTTTGGTTAAAGTTCGGTCTTGCTCGTGATTTATTCGATAAAATTACTTTGGAAAATAGTAAAAATTTTCAAATTTGTTCTGTCACTTCTGTAGCGGAATTGTCTCCTCTGGAAGTTGAGCAACTAGATAATGTCGTTAAGTTGTTTGAAGACATTAGTTATGAAAAGAAAGGTTTGGGTTTGACTCATTTAACTGAGCATAAAATTAATACTTTTGGAGATCCTATGAAACAAAGATATTGGCCTCTTAGTCCTGCTAAACAAAAGTAACTGTTTGACGAAGTGGAAGTTCTTCTTAAAGAAAACATTATTCAACCTTCTAAGTCACCTTGGTGTTCACCTGTTTTAGCGGTGGAAAAGAAAGATGGTGGTACTAGATTGTGTTTGGATTCCAGGCGTTTAAATTCAGTTACTATTAAAGATTCGTACCCTCTTCCTTATACTTCTAGGATTTTAGACAATCTGCGTGGCTGTAGGTTTATTTCTGCGATTGATTTATCAAAAGCATTTCTACAAATTCCTTTAGAAAGCACGTCTCGCGCTAAAACTGCATTTGTCGTTCCAGGTAAAGGTTTGTTCGAATTTGTCCGTATGCCGTTTGGATACTAATGCACCCGCTGAGCTACAACGTCTTGTTGATAGATTGTTCGGTCCTGAATTTGATAGCCATGTTTTCTGCTATTTAGATGATTTAATTTTGATATCTTCTGATTTTCAATCCCATTTAGAATTATTGCGTAAAATTCAAAATATCCTGAAAGAGGCAGGTTTAACGGTTAATTTAAAAAAGTGTCAGTTTTGTAAAGAGAGACTACGATATTTAGGATATGTCGTAGATAATGATGGTTTGCATACCGATCCTTCGAAATTAGATGTTATTAGAAATTTCCCTCGTCCAGAAACTGTGAAACAACTTCGTAGTTTTCTAGGAATGTGTTCTTATTACCGTAGATTCATTGCTAATTTTGCTGATATTGCTCATCCTTTATCCCGTTTAACTGGCGGTTCTAAAAATTCTAAAAAATCTTTAACTTTTGATAGTGACGCTGAAGTAGCGTTCCAGAATTTAAAACAAGCTTTAATTTCTTCCCCTGTATTACAGTGTCCTAATTTTGATAAGCCTTTCTTCTTGCATTGCGACGCTAGTGCCTATGGAATTGGTAGTGTTTTAGGTCAGATTAATGACAATGGAGAAGAACACCCAGTAGCTTTTTATTCCCGGACTTTAAGTAAATGTGAGAGAAATTATAGTACCACGGAACGTGAACTTTTAGCTGTTTTGGATTCTATTGAACATTTCAGACCTTATGTCGAAAATATGAAATTTACCGTAATTACGGATCATTATAGTCTTAAATGGTTTTTAGGGTTAACTAATCCTACCGGACGTCTAGCTAGGTGGGCAACGAGACTTTCTCAGTTTAAATTTGATATGATACATAAAAAAGGTTCATTACATGTTGTCCCTGACACACTTTCTAGAATTGAAATTTCTTCATTTTTGGTTTCCCCTGTAGAAATTATCACACCGGATGATGAAATCACTGACCAGTGGTATAGAAATATTTTTATTAATTGTCAGAAATTCCCCATTAAATATAAAAATTACAGAGTGGAAAATGGTACTCTTTATAAATTTTGTAAAAGTAAATTTAATTCTGTTGCAAATTTAGATTGGAAAATAGTAATCCCCAAGGAAGATATTTTGGAAACTATTAGAAATAATCATGATGATGTTAATTCGAGTCATTTGGGTATTGATACAACTTTGCAGAAACTTAAAGTTCATTATTTTTGGCCTCGTATGTTTGTTGATGTAAAACAATTTATTAATTCTTGCGATATTTGTAAAGCTTATAAACATTCTACTTCTCCCCCTTTTGGTCATATGATTAATCCTAAAATTGTTAATAGACCCAATGGTCATGCTATCTATTGATATTATTGGAATTCTTCCCCGAACTTATTCTGGTCATCGATTTATTCTTTCCGTTGTTGACGTTTTTTCAAAATATTGTTGGTTATTTCCTTTAGTTAATGCTACGTCTAGATCAATTTGTAAATTTTTAGAAAAGGACATTTTTCTTAGGTATGGTGCGCCCAAGATATTAGTTTGTGATAATGGATCACAGTTCACATCAAAAAGTTTTGTAGATTTTCTTCACAGTAGATAAGATATCCGGTTTTCAATGTTGACAGACCACGATAATTAGAACACGCGTAGTATGAGAGTGTGGAGTATCTCGAAGTCTAATTATCGAGCTGAGAAAAAAGTTTCGAGTTCAAATAATTTCTCGTGTAGCTCTGTGTATGCGACGTCCGCGCCGACGGCCCCCGATGGTGTTGGTGTTGGTGGTCGGTGAGTCGGAGTGGTCGTCGGAGTTGTCGTCGTCGTGGGGTCGGAGGAGGAGGAGGAGGAGGAGGAGGAGGAGGAGGATGAGGATGAGTGTAAGAGGTATAGGATGAGAGAGAGAGAGAGAGAGAGAGAGTTCTTGATGATGATGAACGGTGGCGGCGGCTCCAGCGGTGGCGGTGGCTCCAGCACTGGCGCTGGCTCCAGCGCTGGCGGTGGCGTTGACGCAAGTGCTGGCCAGGTGTGTGTGTGTGTGTGTGTGTATCTGATCAGTAGCAGCAGCTAACTAAAGAGCGTTGATGTAATAACGATGTAAACTTTTTTATGATTAGGTATATAATGTTAATTATAAATGATTTTAATTTTGCCTATTTTAATCAAACCGTCAATATTTTGTCACCACACCACCGACATTTATGTTAGATAAGAGAAAACTCACGAGTTTCTTTGTTAACTACATTGTATTCTGATAAAGAGTGAACTTATATAATTTTTTTTGGTTCTGTAGATATTTAAATGAAATCTTCAATGAAAATATTACCTAATAAAAAACAAGTTTTTTGCTTATGCTCTATGTCATGTTAGGGTTCACAAACATTACCGATTCATAAATTGCAATGAATGAGTATTGCAACGGATGTTAGGAGATAAGAATTTTGTTATAAGAGTAAATCTGATTGATTTTTATTCATTTGACGCTATAATCCTCTACAAGTTTATTGTTAAATATTTGTAATTACATAGTTAATTAGTGATGTATTTTTTTAATTTAATTCCGTTTTCAATTTTACTGCAATTAAAGGCAGTAGAGGACATGGATTTTAAAAACGTGAGTCTATCACCGTTCGAAAAATACTATTTCCCTTCATGTGTAGCTAAATCTTGGCTGATAAAGAGCATGTTTGTATATCAGAACGATACATTATCTTTACCAATAAGGTGGTCAATACAGTTTCATATGGGAAGAAAGGGGACAACAGTTCCAACAAAATTGATTGAATACCGACAGACAATAAGAGATTTACCTATATGCATTGATGGTGATATGATAATTTTTAAAGCTGAAATCTTAGGAGATGTTTTTATGAATAATCGTAGAAAACGTAGTTCGAAACGTGAAATAAACATTCAACAAACTTGGTCAAACAGCGATTACTTTCAAATGATAAACGATAACGAAGGTGTTGAGATATCAGTGAAAGTAACGAGAGGAAAGGAAAGGCGGAATAAAAATCAAACTAATACTACTACTACTAGTATCACTACAAAACAAATGGAAATTACAACAAATATACCTACCACTTCTACAGGCACTTCTACCGATACTACTATCACTGATCCTACTCCAATATTAAGTGCAGAGTGTGAAACATATAAACTAGCTTTAGAGCAAGTAATATATTGGGCTTATAATCAAATAGACAAAGTAAAAAAATTTGATATAGCAGAAACTTGTCAATCATCAATACCGCAGAACATACCTATCAAATGATAAACATATTCGACACTGGTGTTTTTATGGTAAGTAATAAGTATAATTTTATTTCATGTATTGCGGTTTTTTCACATTTTTCACACACTATTTCAATATAAAAGCAGTAGCTCTAACTCTAATGTCTCATATCAAGTTCAGTAACATTCAAGTGTGTTGTTCAAGTGTTAAATTGTGAGTAAATAATTACAATGTCTTCTTCTTCAAAAAGTATTGTGAAAAGGAAACTTCAGTTTAAAAAAATTAAAGATATATTGAATCAATGTGGATTAAATGTCAAAACTTGGGTCAAGATTAGTGATCTTGAAATTAATAAGGCATATTTAATTCTTGACTCGTACAAGCAGCCTTCAAAATTTGAAATTAATAAAAAGGAAGTTATTGTATGTCTAAAAATGGGGCATGTAACTCTCCCATCCAGATTTAGTGTGCTCGAATTTGACATCGTAGAATACCTGAAATCCGGTATTTATATCGTGAACAGAGGTCGATTGGGAAAAACTTGGAATATTGAGTTTATAGAAAATGATGCAATTGACATTGGTATAATTGCAAGTGATGACGAAAATGAAGACTAGCTATGTACATTTTACACTTTAACAATACTACTCTCAACAATACCCTCAACAAATTCATCATTAGCAAAGGTTATTTTTTATTATTATTATTATAGTTTTTTTCTTACAGATATTTTAAGAAGTCTACTCAGATATATATATGTAAGGATAAAGTATCAATTTCTCATTTAAAAGGTAGCCTATATATGTATTATCTATTAATGAAATTATGCTTTTTCCTTATACAGAATCATGATTGATGACTACAGGAAAAAACAATGGGTCAATAGCTTGGAGAAGAATATACCTATCAAACTATGGACCAGGTCGATACCATTAACAAAATTTCTGCAAGATGTGGACAAACTTCTTCAGAAGATGTATGAATTAACAGAGGGAAATGATGAATTTTATGATATTATTCGTTTGTGGGACGATATATCATGGAATATTGAGTATGCGAACGGTATGTCAGCGAATTTCGAAGATTTTATAAATATATTAAAAGAACTACCGTCTAGTGTTTTTCAAATTCAATTTACAATGTGTAGATTTCACAAGTTATTGAACATAATTTTTTGTGTTATTGGTGAATTTTTTTTGTTGTAATCACTTTTATACGTGTTTATTAGTATTTATATTTGTATTTGTTAATATTAGGAGTCTCTCAATGTTTTATAATTGAAATAAATAATTTATAGTGTAAACCAATCAATATATTTTTTCATTTTAATAATTTTTGAATATGTATATTGTAAACTTTAAAACAAATAAACTTGTATAATTATAGTCGTCAACCAGTTGTTTTCATTACTATCGCTTCCCTGATTCAGTATTGTTATCTCTCAACCTTGACCGAGTACAGTTTTACATTCAATGAACTCTACTTATCATCATAGTATAAAATAAAACACAGTACTTTTAAACAATATCATCTTTATTTATCCAACTTTTTTCATTAATTCCAAGCCACTTTACAAATACTTTATTACCTTTTCGTTTTATCACTTTCTCTACTAGATATATATCTGGATACTTCACCTTTTGCAACTCTTGTTCATAAAATGCACCTAATATTGGCTTTTTATTCTGATCTTGTAGTAAATATGTGATTGGAGCAGTAGTCTGTATCTTTATTATTTTAAATATTTCAGTACTCCAATTACCTGTATAACTCTTGCTAAAGTTAGATTTATATTTACTCACTCGAACGTAATCGCCTATTCTATATTTAGAATGACGATCATATACTGTTACGTTTTTATATACAGTTGATAGAAGCTTATCAGCATTACGTCGATTTACGCTCGCTGGACGCATTCCGATCGTACGATGAACTTTTTCATTGTATACATTCAGTAAATCAGATAAAATCCCTTTACTCCACCAGATATAAGATCCGTTTAAGCTGAATTTTTGCCAAAGCCAACTTTTTATAGTTCTTATAAATCTTTCCGCAATAGATGCTTTCATAACGCTATAAGTAGAGTACAGATTAATGTTAAACTGGTTCATCAACCGTTTAAATGACTCATTAAAAAACTCTTTTCCGTCATCACTTTGAATGTTCTTACAGATGCGATTTTTATTATTTGTTAAGATTGAATGCATAGCTCGAGTGACCTCTGCACCTGTTTTACTCTTTAAGGGACGTGCCCATGCAAATTTAGAGAAAGTATCTATACATATTAGAATATACTTATATCCTTTATTAAATTTAGAATACTTTTGCATATCAATCAAGTCAATCTGCCATGTGTCATCCAATCCTTTTTGTATGAATCGTCTTCGGGGGAAATTTTTTCTTGCATTCTTATGTATCTCTTTAACCACTTGCAGTTTAGTATTGTTCATTTGATTGTTTCTGTTTTCCAATCACCTTGGAAGATGTGTCTAGTTTCTGTGCTCTTATCACCTCGGAAGATGAATCAGTATTGTAACTCGATGTAGGTTGTGATGGTAATGGTGGTAACGATATTGGTGTTATTCTTTTATAAAAATTATTACGTCGTAGTACTTCAATGATTTCCTGGATTTTTTTACTGTTTGCTTTACTTTTTATTAAACAGGTCTGTAAAGTCTCATCTAACTGTGCTTTAATGACTGCATCATTTTTTAACAATGCTCTTTTTAAATTTCTCAGGATTCTATTTTCACAATCAATCACACTTTTGTATACTTTTAATGAATCTTTTTTTTTTTTTGCTCGCAACTTTTATCGTTTATATAACGTCCAAACTTGTTCACAGTCATGTTGATAATAGAAAGTTTAATGTTTGTATGGTTCAATTATACCTGCCTCGGTAAGTTCTTCTATGATAGAGATAATCTCATTATCATGACCTCCGTTACCAGCCTCATGAGAGGCTAACAGTAATCGTAATCTATCTATAATTTCATTTGAATCATTCCAATAAACAAAGTCTGTGTTCGGTTGAAATTTTTTCATGAGTAGAGGTCTTATTATGTCTATGCTTCCACCTTTTTTCCTCTTCTTATTACCTTTTAATTGCTTTCTTATATACTTAGAATATTTTTCACTTCTGTCCCCCTGTATTTGACCAGTTGGAGTGTAATTTCTTCTGCATGCGTTCGTTACATCCAGTATATTATCATACTTAGCTATATCATCTGTAATAATCAACTTTTGGTTGGGAGTTTTGTTAAAAATCAACTCTAACAATCCAGGTGATAATTTATATTTAAGATTTTTCACTCTAATATGCTTATCATTAAGAGTTATTTTACTGTCACCTATATATATTCCATCAGATTTAACACGAGCACCAAACGGTACCTTTTTACTTGGTTCTTTATGTAATGCATTAATATATATCTGTGGGATTGTATAGTCAGCTGCTCTTCCTCATTCTCATCCTCCATGGTACTCCTCTCGGTTAAGTCCTGTTCAATGTCGCTATTGTTAGCGTCATGAGATGTTGATGGAGATGTACTTAAAAAACTAGCGAAGGTATCATCATGCTCATTGGTTCTAGGTGTGGAATAAGAAGAAGAAGACATCTTCTTAACAATCATATCGTTATCCTGCTTTACTCTCTGTGGAGTTTTAATTATTAGACGTTTTTCTTTTTCTTCCAACATTTTTCCGTTTTTAATATAATCATCAAACTGAGGAATTGAAGGTTTCTTTAAAGTTTCAGCGACTAGGGTGTTCAAAGGTTTCGTAATAGGTTGGAAGGTCTGTTCCAGTACGGAGGACATCATCGATGTATTTGATTGTAATGACTTGAATTTTTTCTTTACATAATCTACTGATTTAATAAGTTTTCGTTTCAGCTCCTTGTCACCAAATATTTGATCTGTCTCCATTGAATTCATGTTAACGAATGTAAAGAGTAGTATATGATAGTTATATTTATAATGTTACAAACGTATCGAATCCCTTTCGATAACGACCTTTGTTAATTTCACTATCTTTATCGATAACAAGGAACGTATACTTTTTCTCCCAACAATTTCGACATAGATCTTGGAAGGTGCTCCATGACATATCTGTGTTAACATGATCATCATATGCATGTTTTAAATTTAATTCATCCTGCCGAAAGAGTACAATAAAGTTTGCGTTATCTCTGTTTAGGTATTTTACTATAAGTTTGACAGAGATAGAAACAGTCCAATTCCTA
This sequence comes from Ypsolopha scabrella, assembly GCA_910592155.1. Classification (NCBI taxonomy): domain Eukaryota; kingdom Metazoa; phylum Arthropoda; class Insecta; order Lepidoptera; family Ypsolophidae; genus Ypsolopha; species Ypsolopha scabrella. Next base: position 8,902,078 of record OU342981.1, on the reverse strand, counting down.
ATGTCGACCCATTGAAAAGTATTGACGTATTGTTTCTTGATCTTCTAACACCACATCATCGAATATAACAACACTACATGGAACGATATCTTCAAGCGTAGTAACATCATTCTTATCTGTACATGGGTAGAATGTTATATCAGGCACTCTGTTTAACACTTCACTCAAAAACTGATATTTGGGTTGTTTTAACGATTTCGAATATAAATAAACGTTAGCAAATTTCAATCCTTTTACATCGAGTAATAAACTCAATATTAGATTAGTTTTACCGCAGTTTGACGGACCGCATATGAGACATCTGATGCTATCAGGTAAAAAGGAACCATGTTTCCTCAATAAGCTGTGTGAAGCGCTCCCCTTCACATCCCAGTCTTTTACAGTTAAAGACGTGTTTTGTCTGATAAACTTCATAATGATGTGAACCTTCAACATGCATACAGTATCGTATGAGTAGAGATATTGATGAAAGCTATATTTTACGCTCTTTTTCGGATTTGCTTCGTGGCACGGCTTTGAAGTGGTATCTTTCCATTAGACAAAGTATTTCATCATGGTTCCAACTTAAAGTTGAACTGTTGAAAACCTTTGATACGCTTGATTTCGATTATAATTTGGAGGCTAAATTAAGAATGCGTAAACAAAAGTCAAGTGAATCATTGTCTGAATTTATCATCGAAATTAGGGGCATGTCAAGTAATCTTACTCAACCTTTAAATGAGAGTACTCTTCGCAATATTATTAAACATAATATGCTTGCTGCTTATTCTGCACATTACGTGGGTAAATCTATTACCACTATGAACTCATTTGTGAGGTTGGCTAAGGAAGTTGATGAACACATTGCTTCAACCACGTCCAAAACAGTAAATAAACCTGTTTATCATGTTAATGCTGTAAAGTCTAATGACTCTACAACAATTTGTTTAAAATGTAAAAATTTTGGACATCATTTTAAGGACTGTAAAAATATTAAAGGTGAAGTGTGTTTTAAGTGTAACAAACTTGGAGTACTTACTTCTGAGTGTGATACGTGTAATCCAAAGACGTGCGTAGTTGAAACATCGGCTAGTTCAAAAAACTAGATAGTTCCGGTCGAACTCGGTTTTGTGTTAAAGCGACAAGAGCTTCGGCTGGTGAAATTAAAAGTAAAATAAATTTGGAAGAAAATAGAAAAGATTTTGAGAATTGGCTTAACCCTTTAACGGTCATAAGCGAAAAACGGGCACTATATCGACCGCTTGCACAGTGTGCCTAAAAGGCTCATATTTTCTATACTGAACCACTATATTTTGAACCCTATGTGATTTTGTGTTGTCCCTGAATGGGCAGAGGTCTTTGTAGCGACCGGTCTGTTTTTTTACGAGTTTAATCCTATTTCTGAACGCTTCGAAAGTGCGGTCGCTAAGGAGACCTATGATCATTCCCTGAAAAAAAAACTGTCATTGACAGGTCGTGTGTTTTAGAAGCGGTTTTTATTGTGAAATAACGTGTTATTTACAATTAAAAGGTATGTATTATGTTAATTTAGTATATAAACAGTGGCATAAACGAATAGTAATACACTCAACTTTGCATTCTACTCTGGAATTTCAATTTTGATATCAGAACTGCGCAAATTATAACCTACATTCAGGTTTTCCCTTTCTCCAAAAATTGTTGAATTTTATCTCATTTATCCAACATATTGCAATGAAACTTTATAATAAGATTGCAAAAAGGTGTACTTTTGTCATAACACTCTCAAATATTCGCTTCCTATAAGTCAATAATTTCATAATAATTTTTATGTATTCTTTGCAGATGGCGAGAAAAGAATATTTAAGTACAACTAATTTAGAAAATTTGATAAACAATGACTGGGAGGACATTTTAGATGGCATTACAGATGAGCAGGCTGAAAATTCAGATATTGGCGGAGACGAAGATGCTGAAGACGAGCCATCAATCCATCCTCAGCGTCAAAATCAGCCATCAACTAGTGCAGAACCCTTAGCATCTATGGGATCTATGGGCCCCCCAGACACTTTAACTTTTGACCAACCCACGTCTTCTTCACATCGTGTACGGGGCAGAGGCAGGGGATGTGGACGAGGAAATAGGACGGCAAGGACAAGAGGTGGCACTCGCTCAGCCTCTACAGTGAAGGACCAAACCTTCAATTTCAGAAGATGTTTCAGGCAACCACCTGAATATAAAGAGTACAAATTCAGTGAGTACAATGGAATAAATGTTGAGGTGGACATATCCCAGCCATTGAAAATTTTTCAAATTTTCTTCACTATGGAAGTCTTCAACAATATTCTTATAGAGACAGAAAGGTTCTCGATGCAGAAAGGTTGCTCTATAAATTTAGGACTGGAAGAATTTCAGGCGTTTGTTGGCATACTCATAATAATGGGCTTTCACCAGTTACCATCTTTACGGCACTATTGGTCCACACATCCTAACTTTAGAGTGGAGAGAATTTTACAAGTCATGTCAATCAAGCGATTTCTTAAAATTTTGAGATTTTTACATTTGAATAACAACAACACTATGAAACAACGTACTTCTCCAGACTTTGACCGCCTGCATAAGGTCAGGCCTTTACTTACATCTTTGGAATCCGACATAGCTCTTTAATAAGTGGGCAAAAATAAAATTTAATACATAAAATCCGACTGGCTTAAAAAAATACAACAGACTATAATCGAACCTGTACGCGAAGCCCTAATGGTATTATGTTTTCCCATGCAGGAGCCGAGCGAAGCGTGCCGCGGCAGCGGCCGGCGACTGCCAGAAGTCCGACTTGCTAACTGAATCCGACATAACTCTTTAGTCAATGGGCAAAAACGAAATATAAAACTTAAAGTCCGACTGGCTTAAACAAATACATCAGAATATAATCGAAACTGTACGCGAAGCCCTAATGGTACTATGTTTTCCCATGCAGGAGCCGAGCGCAGCATGCCACTGCAGCGGCCGGCGACTGCCAGAAGTCAAAGTTGCTAATTGAATGCGAAAAAGTTTTTTTTAGACAATGAACAGAAACTCACCATTAATAAAATATATGTATTAATTTTACATTTAAAAACTCATACAATACCAATTTAGACTTTCATTTTGAAAATAGTTGAAAAGAATGTTTGCGTTTCTTTTTTATTGACACACAAAACAGAACAGACCCATAGTAAGTTATAGTATTTCAACTATAAAATATTTCCTCTAAAATTGGGATTATTCTTCACATTTATACAAAAAACTTTTGGAACATAAACTTATTACAATAATAAATTATCAAACATAATATACAATTACTAATACCTATAAACAAACAATATATAACTTTCATAAAAAGTTATTATTTTGAATTTATATCTTTGTTCAAGTCTCATTAATATTCAAAACACACAGAAATACATTATTAAAATGATAAATTTTAAAAATCATTTCATAATCCAATGTATTTTAAGATTACTAAAAGAAAAAGAAATAAATTGAAACAAAAAAAAACCAGGGACTTTGAGAAAAAAAAGTAAAAACGGAAACACCAAAAAGGGACGCTAATTGTCAATAGTTTGAATCATTCTTTCTTTACGAACTTTTGCAAGAGTTGATGCGATTTTTCAATTTAACTCTTTGTTAAAGTTTTAAAAGAGATTTTCTTCGCAATTATCATAAAACGTGAGTAGTAAATACATACAAACAAGATATTTCATTAGATTTCTTTCTATTCAACCGTAATATGTGTAAAATTGTCTAAGCATCTTTGCGGGTATGGCTTCACTTTTTTGTAGATAAATCTCTTAGTGCTATTAATAAAAGTGTACATATATATCTTGAATTGACTGAATAAGTACTTGATATACAAATAAGTAGTTGATTCTTGTGTTAAACTCCATACAGTGGCCACGATGTTTTATCAAAATTATCAAAAGCTTCAATGGCGGCGAAATTTTTGCAAACAAGCTATTGATATCGAAAATGTTCAATGTAATAATTATAACTCCTCTTTTCTAACAAAAAACGTTTTTCAAACACAATTTCCATAAAAAAAGGTGTGTTTATGTATCCACTGGAAATATTTACTTAATACAAAATTTTCCTTGCAGATTTTTCCAGAAATTACAGCTCCCCAGATCAACATGGCGGAGCTAAACAAGGCTTCTGGGAAGCCGAAACAGCTTTCAACGAAGCCGAAACCACAACAGCAATCGAAAAAACAGGTTAGAAAATCAACACCTATATCGATTCGAAAACTATTTCAACATAACTAACCTTTCCCGAATAACTATAAAAATTTTGAAAAATAAAAATTATATCTCCAATCACAAATATAATGTGAAAATGACCAAATCAATGAACCTCGAACATCATTCTTAAGCTTCATGTTCAAATTGGTAAAATTTTCCAATGAATTGCACCAGATCTGATAGTAATATCATCTTATGATAAATATGATAATAGTGAATCTTTAATAAACATTGGTGGCTTCAATTTACAAGTTACAGTAACGAGTTAAGGATTCTTGATTAATTCAAAACAAATATACATCATAGAAAATATCCTGAAATACTATAATAACATACTTACTGAAGATAAATATAAAATATAGGTTAAAATATTAATAAAATAAATTAAATTCGGTATTAACAGTATGAAACAAGTCTGAACCAAGCAAAGCAAGGCATCTTCGAGTCGGATACTAAAAAAGTGTATCGTTTATAAGCTAAAATATTTTAAATATATAACTTAGGGTTAAACATCCTGAAAAAGCTCAATTACTGTAAATTGTACATTCCTTCCACATTGATATTCATTTTAAATTTATTTGATATAAATTTTACTATGATTTTAAGGTTCATAAACCAAAGAAGAACCAACGGGACTAAGATTCCGCTGTCTGTTTGTCTGCCATTGAATTTTCACAAATGATGTATTTCTGTTGCTGCTTTATTCACATATTTTGAAACTGGTTAAATGCGAGTCACACCTGTGCCCCCATAGTACAGACATATTAATTTACTGTTTTTATAGATTATATTAAATTATGGTGCGATTTAAACCTGCACACTCTTATACAACAGACATATTCTTTTAACAATTTCATAGGGTTTAATACCAAATGAGTTGGTATCTAAAAGGACTCTATTAATAAGACATTTCTATTCTACTGTCTGCCTGTCTGTCCATTTGTCACCAGAACAGTATTTTAAAATTAATTTACAAAAGTAAGCACCTCCTTTGTAGAACATGGTATAATATTTTACAATAAACTTCCTTTGTTTTTCAGGAAATAAGTTTAAATTATATATAAAGCAGGACCTTTTGGTTTTCCAATGCTTTTGCATAAAATAAAATTCATAACCATTTAGATGATAGTGACACTTGGTGTCATGAGGACATTGATTGATTCTATTGTTCGTTTATGTATCTAATTTACAAATACACATATTGAATTGGAATATTATTCATAAACGATGACAATTATACATTAAAATGAACATACATATGTACTTACTGTTTAACAAAAACAAATTTGATATTATCATTTCAGGGTCACAAACAAGATAGCGTCCCTCAGCCACCTGTGCAGCATGAAAATACTGCGCGCACTAGAGGCCCAGAGGAGACAGATGAGTACTTGCCTGAAATTAACTTGACATCTGGTGTTCGTTGCATTAGTGCAGGAACATCACATCAGGGTGCACAAAAAAGTGGACATGCAATGCAATGCGTTGTCATGTCCACTTGTGCCGCTATATACTCCGTAGCAACAAATCGTCAGATTTTCACCACTGACGATATTGATACTATCTTAGGAGTAAGTGATAGTATTTACTCGAACATAATAAAACAAAAATACGACAATCAAGCAGTATTGTTGAATCCGGAAGACGACTTACCGACATCAATTAAAATTAACGAACATGATATCGATTTTAACGTTGAATGGGTAAACATTGAACGACCGCGGAATTAATTCAATTAAAAAATGAAATTTTCACAAATTTGACTTTTAACAACAATACTGCTTATTTGTTCACCGGTCGATCAGCAACAGTTTCGTTTTGGCAAGATAATGGTAAATTTTACCTTTTCAACTCGCATGCCATTGACTCAACGGGTAAACGTAATATGTCCAATAACGACTTGAACAAGGCTCGCCTTTTCGAATTGGACAATTTAAATGAATTGGTCAAATTGCTATTTGTTAACGTCCAATTCAAAAATAATTCAAAAAAAAGCAATATAAACGAAGAATTCATGTTGACACAAATTGAGGTCAAAGAGACATTAATACCCACACAGTCATCAAATATCGAGTGGCTCATTGACGAAGACATTACTATTGATTTAACAAAATCGTTATCAATATTACACGTCAATGAAAAGTCCACTGATCGAGAAACAGATACTGTGGACTTAATAAGAAGTCTATCGGAATCGACTTCTAAACTAAAAATCTCTGATGCCAAAATTATTACTAACGATGAAAAATTAACTTCATTGAAACCAATCGTGCTTATTGAAAAATTAACACACGACATTCAGACAAAAAGCAACGAACCAATATCTAAAAAAAACAAAATTATTGAAAAATTTACAAATGAAACTCAAAACGAAACAAACGAACCAACATCAAAGAAAAAAAAAAGGGGTAGGCCTATTAAAAAAAAAAGAGGTCCGCAAAAAACAGTCGAAAACGCCCACTTAAAAGCATCAAAAAAATACAACGAAAAAAAAAAGAAATACACAGAGCAGCTGCTAAAAAATATTCTCAAAATAACCCAAAAGTAAATATAGACGCAGTAAAAAAATACACTGAAAAACGACCTGAAATAAACCGTGAAGCAGTACAACGTTATACTCAATCGCACCCCGAAGTACATGCCGCTGCTTCTCAGCGTTACTCTCAGACTCATCCAGAAGTCAATGCCGCCGCGGTTAATCAATACAAAACAACTCACCAAAATAAAGTAAAAGCCGCGAATAAAACTTACAATCAGCGCGTTCGAAATGTAGAACCCGCATTAAGAGGTTCTACATTGATCGCACAAAGACAGGGTCAAGAACTAAACACCATTCCGATATACACGTTAAAAAAACCTGATCTGACGGCTCGTGAAATTTACACGTGTCCGCATTGCAACGCAAACCTCTTTGAAGAGGAAAGATCAGGAAATTATGCACTTTGGACCGATCAATGAAACTTTCTATTCATAGACTGAATTCAGAAAATATGCTCGCGCTTATAACAATCTCTTTTCGTTCAGTGCCCTAGGAGTTAGTAAGGGATTCCAACATGCACAAACTGGGTTTGGTTTTATAAAAATTCAAGGTAGAACATACCACTAAATATTCGATTTGTCATGTAATCGTCCCGGCACTATAAACCACATCGGCTTGTACATAGACGATGGTGAAGAACCTAAGAGATTAGCCGACGATAAACACTTGAGTAGGATGATATTAGCGGAAATAAACTTATTCCTTGAAAATGTCAAATCAAGAGATTAAGCGCTGAACCGTCTGATGAAGCATTTTTGATGTTTCAACGAACGTCTCGTACCACTCACGGTAACATATTAGGAGACAAGCCAGACGGTCGCGAAGTCGCCGCTATCCTTTGCACTGATCGCGATCAGTACACACCTAAATGCATCGCCGTATGGAAACAGGGAGACGCAAAACCGCATACCATACCAATGTTACATCCATTGTATGAAGCGTTGCAATATCCGTTTCTGTACCCTTACGGCGAAGAAGGTTGGACAACAAATAAATTAGATAACAAGGGCCACAAAATATCACAAACAAAATATTATAGATGTCTCATGTTATCTGAACCACGGTTCAATAGTATGGGACGTCTCAACGACGAATGGGCTTGCGATATGTATAGTCGTACCGAAGAAGAGAGATTGGCTTATATCGCAAATAGGCAAAAAAATACAATCGAAAGCAATCTTAGAACTGCTCCTCTAGATGAGCTATTGCGTCAAATTAACGAGGACGAAACGATTATAGGTGAGGGCGGAACTGTTGCTGGTCGTATTTACCTACCGTGTACGTTTACCGGTAGTCCGCGATATATGAAATTAAAATATTTAGATGCAATGGCGGTAGTTGCACGTTTAGGAGGACCCTCTTACTTCATAACGTTCACATGTAACCTGAGATGGCCTGAAATTCAGAATGCCACTCCACAAAACAGCCCCCCTTCTCCTATCACTTGCGCTAGAGTGTTCAAACTCAAATTACAGGAATTACTCAGAGACTTACTTTGGTGAATGTATATACATTTTGTACGTAATTGAATTCCAAAAGAGAGGTTTGCCGCACGCTCACATTGCCTTTAGAGTTGAAGGGGGTGGACCTGTCCAAAATCTGGACATTGACAAAGTAGTCCGTGCTGACATACCGTCTGAAGACGAAGATGACGGTACATTGCGTAAATTCGTTTTGGGTCACATGATACACGGACCGTGCGGCACTGGCCACCGTACCAACCTACCTTGCTGGGATACGGACAAACAAAAGTGTTCAAAACGTTTCCCAAAACGAACGACAGACACGACACACACCGACGACAGAGGATTCATTAACTTGAAAAGGAATCCAGACAATAAAGCGACAATAAAATATAGAAATCGTAATGTAGAAGTTAACGATTTATGGGTGGTTCCGTATAATGCTGCCCTTTTGAAAAAGTATAATTGCCATTTAAACATTGAACCGGTCTCGACGCAGTTCGTTTTAAAATACCTGTTCAAATACATGACAAAAGGTTCAGACGAAACGCGTGTAGCCGTCATTCCTGATAATGAAAAGGATAACGAAGTAGAACAATACGTTACGAAACGCTATCTCGGCGCTTGCGAAGCCGTCTGGAGAATCTTTGAATTCGATATCACAGGTAGAGAACCGAACGTCAAACAATTGGCGGTTCATTTAGAAGGACGACAGAGTATATTTTACCGTCAAGGTGAAGAATTTTCCGCGGTCGAAAAAGCATGTTCAGACTTGGTGAAATACTTTAATAGACCGACAGAACCGGAATTCGATCACCTGACATATATGGAGTTTTATGAACAGTACATTGTTCATAACACTCGACCGGCGATGAAAAATGTGACAATTTACGAAATATTAAATGGCAAATACTTTGTTACTAAAAGACAACGTAAAGAATTAGTAGCCCGTTTGTTTTGGGTATCACCTAATCGAGGCGAACAATTCTACTTGCGTCTATTACTTAGTAACTTTCCATGTCGCAGTTACAATGACTTATTGACATTACACGGTGACAATAATACCACTTTTCAAGAGACTTGCCGTGCCCTTGGAATTGCCGACGACGAATTGGAGTATGAAATTGCGTTAGAAGAGGCCGCAACATTCTACACGGGCAGAAGTTTGCGTCACTTCTTCGTGCTCATTACAACCAATGGTGCTCCGGCAGCTATTCTATGGGACAAGTATAAGCATCTGCTTAGTGAAGATCACCTGGAGAGAAATCCAGGTAATCCAGATGAAGCTTATCGTTTGGCGCTCTTGGAAATTGACCGACTATTACGAAAGCACGGCAGCAGTCTCTCTGATCAAGGTCTTCCCGTCGTTCATGATGATACGACAGAATTTAATAGGGAACATGACGAATATCAGACTGAAGACTTGCAGACTTATGTTGAAAGATGGTTACCCCGGCTATCTTCCGAACAAAGACAAGTTTATGACCAGATTAACGATTTACTTCACCCTTCCTTTAACTATGGTCCAGTGGACGATTCAAACATCGCTGAACAGACTGCTATATTCCTAGACGGTCCGTCCGGAACTGGAAAAACTTTACTGTTAAATGTCATTGCCGCGTATGTGCGATCGTGTCTAGGAGGTGTAGTACTCTGTACAGCGTATTCCGGTATAGCGGCTACAAATTATGAAGGCGGCTTCACCGCACACAGTATGTTCCGCTTACCTTTAGATACAAAAGATGATACCGGTTTTTGGGGTTTAACGAATGGTTCTCAACGGGCAGAACTCATTTACAAATCAAACGTCATTATAATAGACGAAGCACCGATGATGCATAAATATTTAATACAATTGTTAGATAGATCACTACGTGATTTAATGCGTTCAAATCAAATATTCGGCGCTAAAATTATAATACTCGCGGGCGATTTTCGCCAAATACCACCGGTTGTACCGTCAGCAAAAAATAACAATGACATTTTGCAAGCTTCACTAAAAACATCCACCGTTTGGCCAAAACTTTATAAAATGAGCTTGAAAAATGCTCAAAGAACAAAAACCGATCAAAATTATTCCGATTTCATATTAAAATTAGGCTCTGTAGAATGTGAGACTATACAAATGGGCACCGAAAAAAATAAATTAGCTCTTGTCAGCTTGGCTCACTTGAACGTCGTACTCGATCTTCACGAGTTACTAAACTTTGTCTTTCCGGTAGACATTCTACACGAATCCGATGTATGTGCAAAACGAGCAATAATGTCAACGCATAACGTTAACGTAAATGAAATAAATAACATAATCATGGAAAAACTCCCGGGTAACATTATTCATTGCTATTCCGTCGACAAAATTGACGGCGAATTATCAAACGAATTTCATCTCGGGATCGATACGTTAAACAGGGTTCAAGCCAGAGGGGTACCAGATCATGACTTACAATTAAAAATCGGGGCAGTATGTATGATAATACGAAATCTCAGTTTTGTCGATGGTCTGGTTAATGGAACAAAAGTAATAATCGTTGACATGCTCTCCCCGAGAATAATTAAAGTACGTAAGCCAAGCGAAAAAACTATTCACTGTATTCCGCGAATCACATTTAAAACCCCAATACAAATAGAAAGTCCCATTGAAATGTATAGACATCAATTCCCATTGCAAATTTGCTACGCGATGACGGTACATAAATCGCAAGGCCAAACCATCGAAAGAGTCGGAGTCGATATTCGCTCAGATGTGTTCAGTCACGGCCAACTATACGTTGCATTAGGTAGGGTACGTAATAAAGAAAACATTTGCATTCTAATTAAAAAGGAAAGAGTAATTGACAATGTTCCCTATGCTAATAACGAGGTGATAAGAGAATTAATCAATTAATTACATTTTTTTTTCAAATAAAATACGTCTATCTATCTGTTTATCTGATTTTATTACAGTTTTCACTTACTTCGGGAAAATTTAAAGCTATGTATCATCACGCTATAACAAAGGGAACATCGCAATAAAAAATTTAATAAAACATATCAAACATTCGTTTCCGTAACAAAGTCCATCGTCGCGAATAATAATAAGTAATATCTAAAACTACCAACTATAAAAATTCTTTAATCATTTAATATTTCATTTTAATTAATAAAATAATGAATACGAATTCCGTAATAGTCGTACATAAAAATAATATTATAATAATAATAATAATATTTGACCATTTCAAATAAAACTTATATTGTTGGTATTAAATAGCACTTTGCTAAAACGTGGTGACCGTTGCACATTATCGTTAATTTCATTTAAAATAAAAACATACAATTTAAAATTATGTCTTACTTAAATTTTCTTTCATATTAGATAATAAAAACTCTATTCATTTAGAATACAATTCATTTAATAAAATAAAAATCATAAAACTTACAACCTATAAAATTAAAATTCAAAATACGCATTAAAAAAAAAACGATCTGACTGCTCATAAACTTATTCGTGTTCGCGTTTTGCACTTTGGTTTCATCGATAAAAAACGTTTAAAACAAAACTCTTTTCATTCAGTGCCCTAAAACTTAGTAAGGGATTTCACATGCACAAACTGGTTTTGGTTTTATAAAAATTAAAGGTAGAACATACCGCCAAAAATTCCATTTGTCATGTAATCATCCCAATAACAAATTATACACTTTGGTCCATTAATTGAAAGTTTATACTTAGATCTTGAATTGCCCTGGAAATTAGTAAGGGATTTCACATGCACAAACTGGTTTTGGTTTAAAAAAAAATTAAAGATAGAACATACCGCCAAAAATTCCATTTGTCATGTAATTATCCCATTACAAAATTATACAATTTGGTCCAATAATTGAAAATTTGTACTTTAGATCTTGAATTGCCCTGGATATTAGTAAGGAATTTCACATGCACAAACTGGATTTGGTTTTATAAAAATTAAAGGGAAAACATACCGCCAAAATTTCCATTTGTCATGTAATCATCCCAATAAAAAATTATACACTTTGGTCTATTGATTGAAAGTTTATACTTAGATCTTGAATTGCCCTGAAAGTTAGTAAAGGATTTCACATGCACAAACTGGATTTGGTTTTATAAAAATTAAAGGTAGAACATACCACCAAATATTCCATTTGTCATGTAATCGTCCCGGTACAATATAATATTATACATTTTGATCCAATGAATGAAAGTTTCTATTCACTAATACCAATCTCTTTTCAAACAGTGCCCTTTCTACATGAACAAATTGGTCTTTTTTTGGTTTTATATAAATTAAAGGTACAACATACCACCAAATATTCAATTTGTCATGTAGTCGTCCAGCCTCTGTAAACTGTTTTATTTTCTTCAAGTGGATTATGCCAATAATACTAAAAAGTAGATGACTACTTAATTTTATTGTATTATATGGGACACCACTATAAAAAAACGAGTCGGAGCTGTACCTCCTGGGTGGCATGGAAACCAGTTCAATTACTAAACTTGTACAATAATAAGTTTATTCTACAGTATTTATCCAGATAATACACATCAATCCAAACAAGTCACCAACTATATCATCAAAAACTGTCATCAATTTTAAAAAGGTATAAACTTTATAATATAATTAAATAATATGTAAAAATAATACCATTTAGAAATAAACAACACCGACTAAGATATATTGAAATAAATCAATTTTACTATTTCTCAATTACAGGAATTACTGGACTACTACTGCACTCAACATGCGAAGAAACAAGCTACACAAAATAACCAGAGAAACTACAGCAACACAAATATGTAAGTGCTCAGTCAAAATTCAGAAATCCTTTTTAAAAATTTCAGAACACCTTTATCACTAATCATCACTTACCAAGTATCCAGTGTAAATTTGACTATAGAAACTAATCTCACTTAATATATTCCCCGAGTAGGATACTAAATAAGTACCTAATGTATAGGTCGAAATCTATTTAAAAACGATAGGTTAGGTTAGGTTTGAACGTTATGAAACTACTCAGAGACGAGCGAAGCGGAGCGGAGCGAGGCGTCCCCGAGTAGGATACTAAATAGGTGCCTAATAGATAAGTCGAAATTTACTTATTAAATTAGATTAAGTCAATGAAATTGAATAATTTCACATAATTATATTTATTCTTCAAACTAACTCTTTCAGTTTCTATTCCATCATCAACAGAAAAGTTAATCAAGTTCACCAAAACATGCAGATGCTTCTTACAATTATGCTTTCGACAATTTCAATAATACCTTTCAAAATTCCATCAAAACAGATAATCTGTTATATAGAATAAAACGAGGAAGTGACTCATATATAAAATAAATTATATTGGAAACACATCAAGACTTTTGGTATTCTTCTTATCATATTTTAAAAACGATTGATCGTGTGCTATTCATATTACATCTTCAATAAGATGTATATTATTCACATTGCCCAAACCGATGACAGTTATTGACTCATGACAATAATTGTCAAACACAATATTTTCCCTAAAACTCATTTTGTGCACATTTTTAACATTGCTTTCTATATTCATACCCACCATTTAAAAAAAAAATATTGACATTTTTTAACATTTTTTTTTTATTGCTATATCTTAAGAACGGGTGATAGTAGTATTTCCAGGTTTAAACTCATACTAATTCAGCCCCTTTCAGAAGAAATAATAAATATTTACTGAGCCCGGAGAAAGCGGGCGCGAAGCCGAAGGCTGAGCGCACGCTTTCGGAGGCAACACATTCGAGACGAATGACGAGGTTGCGCACCGCAGGTGCGCGGCCGAGTCATCAAGTCAAACAACATGAGCCTACCGTTCACCGAGGGACGAGGTCGCGCACCACAGGTGCGCGGGCGAGTCCAAACACATTTCCAATGACTCTTTTTCACACATCTTCCAACCGATGACAGGTTTTGACACTCGACACACATCCCATCCTCTGTCAATCACGGATTTTCAAACGATTGCACCTACTACACTCAAGTACAAGTCCAATACGTCACTGATTCAAAGAAAAAAAAACGCACATACAAAAGACAAGAAAAAAAAAAAGAGCACAACAAATATCGCGGGCTGCTTGCAGCCCGCGCACCACGCAAAACACTATTACTTTTGTTACGGCCGTAGATTCTTGGACCTTCCGGTGAGACGTCACTTGGATATTTCTTCACCGGATTTACTTTTTTAGCTCACTCTTTCATTTGAATTTGTGTTGCTACCTTTTGGTAAGCTCCAATATTTTTGGTTGCTTAACTTTTATAAACTTCTTCCATTTGGTTGAGTTTTTTATGAACTTTGTTTCATATTTTTTGAACTTCGTGTATGGAAGTCTGGTGTTGTTGTTCCAGTCACGTCGTTTCAATTTTTTTGGGTTTCGTGCATGGAAGTCTGGTGTTGTTGTTCCAGTCACGTCATCTCAAGTTTTTAATTTTCTGGCATTTGCTTGGAAAATTTGTGGTTTGAGCCACTGGTCTTTTTTTAGAAAGGTGTTGTTCTATATTTTTAGACTCATCATAATTAGAGCTTGAAGTATTTTACTTTGAATATTTTCCATTCTTTGAATTTTTCTTTAAATCTAAATTCACTTTGAATGAGTTGATGGCGAAGGAGCCTAATTAACCTTAAATTTTTGACTTTTAAAGACTTATGAGTTGATGGCGAGGGTGCCTAATCATTTTCTAAAGTTTGTTTTTCAAAGAATTTTCAGTTTTTTTTCAATTGAAAATAGATGGTGGCGATAGTGCCTAACTGTTCTGTTGTTAGTATAGTTTTGGGCATTTGAGTTCTAAAACTTTACTATAAAGTTTATATTGGTGTTGGAAGTTATTTTTGGGTTTTTGTTAATAGAACTTAATATGTTTTATTTTTTTTAAGGAAGGGTGTAATGTAACATGTTGAATGTTACATGGAAGACGTTAATACGATTTTCATTTGTTTTGTTTAAAGTTGTGATCACTCACTTTGATTCAATTCGATGTGTTGTAGGTAAGAGGACTAAAAACGGCATGGTAGTTATTTTGTCTATGATTTTGTTTTTTTCTCCTTTTTGAGCTGTCAAGGAAGAGAACTGTCAGATTCACTTGCCTTGCGATTTTGAAGGAAAATGGTGCTTTGATTTTCCAATCTTGAAATATCTTGAATTCCTTACTCAATCTTGAGATGTGAGATTAAAATTTGGTGCGGCGGTCGTTTGAACCAGGTATGTTAATGAATATTTTTCGTTTTTTAGTGTTTTTGGCAAAATTTCAGAGAACGCATTTTTTTTAACCTAACTTTTGGAAAATTTTTACATTGATGGTTGTTTTCTTTCAATTTCCCTTGTAAATTCATTTATATCGAAGGTTTATTGGTCTGCCTTTTGGATTTCCTTTCCACATTTTTCAAGAAATCAATTTTTCTTATTATTTTCAGCCGATTAAAATGTTTCAATGACGATTGGATGACATTCGTCCGAGATGTCTATTTTTTGGAAAAACGTATGTTAATTTATTTAATTAAAGTCTAATCAGCTTTGTTTTGAATTAATTTCTGGAAATAACCCCGGTTTTTTTTTCTCTTTGCAGTCGGGTTCGACGTTTTTTCTTATATTTTCCCCTAAATTTATTACCTGGGATGCAGCTATAAATTAAAAGCTACATTTCTTTAAAACTCAACCTTTCATGGAGCGTTGATTTCTCCTTGTCATCTTTGGGTTTCTACCTTACAAATTTTCCTACCATCGTGCGAGGACCTGGTCAGGTTTCTGCGAGTGGTTTATTCTTTCTTAACAATGCATAAGACCTTTAGATAAAGGCACTAAAGGTTCTGTAAATCTTTTTATTATGTAAAAACAATTGTTACCTGCAAATACTTTTTGTGGTTTAACTTTGTTTCTCATTCGGGGAAACAATGGTTGCTTTAAAAATACTTTTTTCTACCTACGTCTTTAGAAGGATTTTAATTTTATAACAGCTTTGATATCGTTTGTTCTAAAACTTATTAGTTATTGCGGTTTAGGTTAAACTTTAAAATTAAGAAAACGTTGTTGTGTTTGGTACAAAACTTTATTGATTAAAATGTCGATTCACATGTTGCATTACATGGGTTAAAATTTAAGTATGGTGGTAATAAAGAGGTCACATGTAATGGTTCTGGAGTTTTATTTCCAAATACTAATAGTTTGGATTTCCCCCTCCTTTGAGATCAAAATTACTTTGTCTTCGACTGTAGTATCTGAGTTTGTTTTTATGTGAAGCTCATGGCGCCCGAACTTAAATATTTTCATAGTTGATACTTTTTTATTTCTTTTATTTAAAATTTTGAGCTTTCACAAAACTTACCTCTACCACTTGGTAGTAGTACCTATTTGGGCATTTTAGCTCATAGGAAGATTAGACTTCCTTTAATTTCTTTTTATTTATTACAATGGGCCTTCCTCATTTCTTCTTTATTTCTTTTTTTTTATTACAATTGGCTCCTGCGAACAGGGACCTGAGTTTTTTGGTATCAAAGCTGTTGTAAGTAACAATTGTTTGACTTATTTTTTTTGTTTTTGTTTTTTGTTGTCTGTTTTAGACAATTATTTTTGTGTGAGCTGTGTTTAAGATTCTTAATGGTGTTTTGACGCGACCAGATTTTGAAAATGCCTGATAACTTGAATAATGCTAACGTTCCTGCACCTGCAGATGTCAATGAACCATTAGACATTAGTAATGGCAATATTGTTGATCCTACTACATCAGTTTCGACTTCAACGGATGATTTGTTACCACCGTTGATTAATTTAAATCATAACCAAGTCAACATGACTGGAGTAAATAATCCTTTTGATCGACAAGTTGGAGGTCTTCTACCTCATTCATCTTTTAATATGCCGGAAATAGATAATACTGTGTTATCTGATTCTCGAACTCTTGCTAGGAAGCAAACCTACATTAAAGGTCCTGATTTATCTAAATAAAAATTTGAATTTAACGGAAAGACTTGTGTTCGTGAGTTTATTACACTTGTTGAAGAGTATCGTATGAGTAGAGATATTGATGAAAGCTATATTTTACGCTCTTTTTCGGATTTGCTTCGTGGCACGGCTTTGAAGTGGTATCGTTCCATTAGACAAAGTATTTCATCATGGTTCCAACTTAAAGTTGAACTGTTGAAAACCTTTGATACGCTTGATTTCGATTATAATTTGGAGGCTAAATTAAGAATGCGTAAACAAAAGTCAAGTGAATCATTGTCTGAATTTATCATCTAAATTAGGGACATGTCAAGTAATCTTACTCAACCTTTAAATGAGAGTACTCTTCTCAATATTATTAAACATAATATGCTTGCTGCTTATTCTGCACATTACGTGGGTAAATCTATTACCACTATGAACTCATTTGTGAGGTTGGCTAAGGAAGTTGATGAACACATTGCTTCAACCACATCCAAAACAGTAAATAAACCTGTTTATCATGTTAATGCTGTAAAGTCTAATGACTCTACAACAATTTGTTTAAAATGTAAAAATTTTGGACATCATTTTAAGGACTGTAAAAATATTAAAGGTAAAGTGTGTTTTAAGTGTAACAAACTTGGAGTACTTACTTCTGAGTGTGATACGTGTAATCCAAAGACGTGCGTAGTTGAAACATCGGCTAGTTCAAAAAACTAGATAGTTCCGGTCGAACTCGGTTTTGTGTTAAAGCGACAAGAGCTTCGGCTGGTGAAATTAAAAGTAAAATAAATTTGGAAGAAAATAGAAAAGATTTTGAGAATTGGCTTAACCCTTTAACGGTCATAAGCAAAAAACGGGCACTATATTGACCGCTTGCACAGTGTGCCTAAAAGGCTCATATTTTCTATACTGAATCACTATATTTTGAACCTTATGTGATTTTGTGTTGTCCCTGAATGGGCAGAGGTCTTTGTAGCGACCGGTCTGTTTTTTTACGAGTTTAATCCTATTTCTGAACGCTTCGAAAGTGCGGTCGCTAAGGAGACCTATGATCATTCCCTGAAAAAAAAACTGTCATTGACAGGTCGTGTGTTTTTGAAGCGGTTTTTATTGTGAAATAACGTGTTATTTACAATTAAAAGGTATGTATTATGTTAATTTAGTATATAAACAGTGGCATAAACGAATAGTAATACACTCAACTTTGCATTCTACTCTGGAATTTCAATTTTGATATCAGAACTGCGCAAATTATAACCTACATTCAGGTTTTCCCTTTCTCCAAAAATTACAAAATTTTTATTTATTGATACAAAAAAAAACTTAACCTAGAATAACAATATTGTTTTAAGGCTAAGTATATAAACAGTACAAGTGATCAACTGACTCTTAATAAGGCGAGGCCTGTCATTTAAAAGTCAGTTTCTTCTACTCAAGGTGATACAGGTTGAATTTAGCCAAAAAGAGAAGAGCATGCAAATTCCCAACGAAAGGTACAAATCTTATATTACTGTATGATTGATTAATTAGTGTGTGTTTTTTGAGAGTGATGAAAGAGGATGTGTGTTTGTGTGTGTGAGTGTGTGTTATGAGTGAGGAATTGTTGAATTTTATCTCATTTTTGTAATTGTTGAATTTTATCTCATTTATCCAACATATTGCAATGAAACTTTATAATAAGATTGCAAAAAGGTGTACTTTTGTCATAACACTCTCAAATATTCGCTTCCTATAAGTCAATAATTTCATAATAATTTTTATGTATTCTTTGCAGATGGCGAGAAAAGAATATTTAAGTACAACTAATTTAGAAAATTTGATAAACAATGACTGGGAGGACATTTTAGATGGCATTACAGATGAGCAGGCTGAAAATTCAGATATTGGCGGAGACGAAGATGCTGAAGACGAGCCATCAATCCATCCTCAGCGTCAAAATCAGCCATCAACTAGTGCAGAACCCTTAGCATCTATGGGATCTATGGGCCCCCCAGACACTTTAACTTTTGACCAACCCACGTCTTCTTCACATCGTGTACGGGGCAGAGGCAGGGGATGTGGACGAGGAAATAGGACGGCAAGGACAAGAGGTGGCACTCGCTCAGCCTCTACAGTGAAGGACCAAACCTTCAATTTCAGAAGATGTTTCAGGCAACCACCTGAATATAAAGAGTACAAATTCAGTGAGTACAATGGAATAAATGTTGAGGTGGACATATCCCAGCCATTGAAAATTTTTCAAATTTTCTTCACTATGGAAGTCTTCAACAATATTCTTATAGAGACAGAAAGGTTCTCGATGCAGAAAGGTTGCTCTATAAATTTAGGACTGGAAGAATTTCAGGCGTTTGTTGGCATACTCATAATAATGGGCTTTCACCAGTTACCATCTTTACGGCACTATTGGTCCACACATCCTAACTTTAGAGTGGAGAGAATTTTACAAGTCATGTCAATCAAGCGATTTCTTAAAATTTTGAGATTTTTACATTTGAATAACAACAACACTATGAAACAACGTACTTCTCCAGACTTTGACCGCCTGCATAAGGTCAGGCCTTTACTTACATCTTTGGAATCATCATTCAAGACAGCGTTTTCACCAAGCCGTTACATAAGTATAGATGAAAGCATGATTGCATTCAAAGGACGGTCCACAATGAAGCAATATATGCCTAATAAACCAACAAAACGGGGATTCAAGGTTTGGGTTATTTGCTGTGCGGTAACTGGATATATGATTAGTATGGAAGTGTACGAAGGGAAAAAAAATGATAACACAGAATATGGACTAGGTGAAAAAGTAATTTTGAATTTGAGTAATATGTTTATCGGGTTAGGTTACTGTTTGTTTTTTGACCGCTTTTTTACATCAGTTGTACTGCTGAAAGAATTACTAAAACGAAAACTATTTGCTTGTGGAACAATTCTAACAACCAGGAAGCATTTTCCTAAGGATAAAATGAAGGATGATAAGGCTTTGAAAACGGGAGAATTTGATAGTGTCATGGATGGCTCTGTGTCAGTGACAAAATGGATGGATAGAGGAACAAAATCCGTAACAATAGCATCTAATATGCATAGTCCAGCTGAAATGGAGACTGTTCAAAGGACAAATAAGAAAGGTGAAAAAGAGTCTATACTCTGTCCTAAAATTATATCGGACTATAACTGTTTTATGGGAGGAGTAGACCGGTTTGACCAATTGATGGCTTCTTATCCTGTTGCATGGAAAAGTAGACGGTGGTGGCTCAAAATATTTTACTATCTCTTGGATGCTGCTATAGTAAACTCTTTTATTATTTATAAGCATACAATGAAAAACAGCTCATTAAATAAAAAAGCTATGACACATCTACAGTTCCGCAGTCAACTTGCTGATGAACTGATAGACGATTTTAGTAGTAGGAAGAGACCAGGCAAAAAACAATCGGTAAATCCTCTTGAAAAATATGTAGGACACTTTCCTGAAAAAATTACACTTCGCAGGTGTGCATACTGTTGTGTTAAAAATAATTATAGTCGCAGTAAAACTGGTTGCACAGTTTGCAAAGTTGCTTTATGTTTAAATTGCTTTGCTCCATTCCATATGAATAATTGTAAGAAAATAAATACTTAACTGTAGAAATTATGTTATGTGTTCATAATACTTATGTGCCTTACTTGCTAGAATAAGAATAAATTTGTGAACAGTAACTACTTATAATAATATGGTCTTAATTGTTTCTGACCTGTGATTAATAAAATTAATGCAAGGAAATAAATATGTTTTAATGATGAATCTGCCCTGTTTTTATACAAATTTCTTAAATTATCATTATAATAGGAAATAGAAGTCGATGGTCACTGGTCTATTTAGAGACCGCATTTCACTAACCCCTGAATGGTCATTGGTCAAATGGTTGACCGCCTGTTTTTGTCATTTCCATAATAGTTAAAACAGTTATACTTACGAAGTCTTCCCGTTAACCCTAAAGCCACAAGATTCCCAAAAATTTATAGCATTCGAGAAAAAAAACTAATTTACCCTGTAAAGGGTTAAATACTTGAAAGTTTATTTTGGACTTTGTCACGCTGCTCCAATTCTTTTTGTTAAACCTAACGATCAACGCCCTTATCTTTCATTTACTGTTGACGGTCATAAATTTTCTGGATTGTTAGACAGTGGTGCTAATCGCTGTATTTTGGGTTCAAATTATCATTTGCAATTACAGCAGATGGATCTTCCGCAAGTGTTTTGGGTGTTTTAAATATTCCTGTCACCTGCGACAATATCACACACGTTATTTCATTTTTGATTGTTCCCTCTTTTAAACCCCCTATTATTCTTGGTTTTGACCTTTGGTTAAAGTTCGGTCTTGCTCGTGATTTATTCGATAAAATTACTTTGGAAAATAGTAAAAATTTTCAAATTTGTTCTGTCACTTCTGTAGCGGAATTGTCTCCTCTGGAAGTTGAGCAACTAGATAATGTCGTTAAGTTGTTTGAAGACATTAGTTATGAAAAGAAAGGTTTGGGTTTGACTCATTTAACTGAGCATAAAATTAATACTTTTGGAGATCCTATGAAACAAAGATATTGGCCTCTTAGTCCTGCTAAACAAAAGTAACTGTTTGACGAAGTGGAAGTTCTTCTTAAAGAAAACATTATTCAACCTTCTAAGTCACCTTGGTGTTCACCTGTTTTAGCGGTGGAAAAGAAAGATGGTGGTACTAGATTGTGTTTGGATTCCAGGCGTTTAAATTCAGTTACTATTAAAGATTCGTACCCTCTTCCTTATACTTCTAGGATTTTAGACAATCTGCGTGGCTGTAGGTTTATTTCTGCGATTGATTTATCAAAAGCATTTCTACAAATTCCTTTAGAAAGCACGTCTCGCGCTAAAACTGCATTTGTCGTTCCAGGTAAAGGTTTGTTCGAATTTGTCCGTATGCCGTTTGGATACTAATGCACCCGCTGAGCTACAACGTCTTGTTGATAGATTGTTCGGTCCTGAATTTGATAGCCATGTTTTCTGCTATTTAGATGATTTAATTTTGATATCTTCTGATTTTCAATCCCATTTAGAATTATTGCGTAAAATTCAAAATATCCTGAAAGAGGCAGGTTTAACGGTTAATTTAAAAAAGTGTCAGTTTTGTAAAGAGAGACTACGATATTTAGGATATGTCGTAGATAATGATGGTTTGCATACCGATCCTTCGAAATTAGATGTTATTAGAAATTTCCCTCGTCCAGAAACTGTGAAACAACTTCGTAGTTTTCTAGGAATGTGTTCTTATTACCGTAGATTCATTGCTAATTTTGCTGATATTGCTCATCCTTTATCCCGTTTAACTGGCGGTTCTAAAAAATCTTTAACTTTTGATAGTGACGCTGAAGTAGCGTTCCAGAATTTAAAACAAGCTTTAATTTCTTCCCCTGTATTACAGTGTCCTAATTTTGATAAGCCTTTCTTCTTGCATTGCGACGCTAGTGCCTATGGAATTGGTAGTGTTTTAGGTCAGATTAATGACAATGGAGAAGAACACCCAGTAGCTTTTTATTCCCGGACTTAGTAAATGTGAGAGAAATTATAGTACCACGGAACGTGAACTTTTAGCTGTTTTGGATTCTATTGAACATTTCAGACCTTATGTCGAAAATATGAAATTTACCGTAATTACGGATCATTATAGTCTTAAATGGTTTTTAGGGTTAACTAATCCTACCGGACGTCTAGCTAGGTGGGCAACGAGACTTTCTCAGTTTAAATTTGATATGATACATAAAAAAGGTTCATTACATGTTGTCCCTGACACACTTTCTAGAATTGAAATTTCTTCATTTTTGGTTTCCCCTGTAGAAATTATCACACCGGATGATGAAATCACTGACCAGTGGTATAGAAATATTTTTATTAATTGTCAGAAATTCCCCATTAAATATAAAAATTACAGAGTGGAAAATGGTACTCTTTATAAATTTTGTAAAAGTAAATTTAATTCTGTTGCAAATTTAGATTGGAAAATAGTAATCCCCAAGGAAGATATTTTGGAAACTATTAGAAATAATCATGATGATGTTAATTCGAGTCATTTGGGTATTCATACAACTTTGCAGAAACTTAAAGTTCATTATTTTTGGCCTCGTATGTTTGTTGATGTAAAACAATTTATTAATTCTTGCGATATTTGTAAAGCTTATAAACATTCTACTTCTCCCCCTTTTGGTCATATGATTAATCCTAAAATTGTTAATAGACCCAATGGTCATGCTATCTATTGATATTATTGGAATTCTTCCCCGAACTTATTCTGGTCATCGATTTATTCTTTCCGTTGTTGACGTTTTTTCAAAATATTGTTGGTTATTTCCTTTAGTTAATGCTACGTCTAGATCAATTTGTAAATTTTTAGAAAAGGACATTTTTCTTAGGTATGGTGCGCCCAAGATATTAGTTTGTGATAATGGATCACAGTTCACATCAAAAAGTTTTGTAGATTTTCTTCACAGTAGATAAGATATCCGGTTTTCAATGTTGATAGACCACGATAATTAGAACACGCGTAGTGTGAGAGTGTGGAGTATCTCGAAGTCTAATTATCGAGCAGAGAAAAAAGTTTCGAGTTCAAATAATTTCTCGTGTAGCTCTGTGTATGCGACGTCCGCGCCGACGGCCCCCGATGGTGTTGGTGTTGGTGGTCGGTGAGTCGGAGTGGTCGTCGGAGTTGTCGTCGTCGTGGGGTCGGAGGAGGAGGAGGAGGAGGAGGAGGATGAGGATGAGTGTAAGAGGTATAGGATGAGAGAGAGAGAGAGAGAGAGAGAGTTCTTGATGATGATGAACGGTGGCGGCGGCTCCAGCGGTGGCGGTGGCTCCAGCGCTGGCGCTGGCTCCAGCGCTGGCGGTGGCGTTGACGCAAGTGCTGGCCAGGTGTGTGTGTGTGTGTGTGTGTATCTGATCAGTAGCAGCAGCTAACTAAAGAGCGTTGATGTAATAAGGATGTAAACTTTTTTATGATTAGGTATATAATGTTAATTATAAATGATTTTAATTTTGCCTATTTTAATCAAACCGTCAATATTTTGTCACCACACCACCGACATTTATGTTAGATAAGAGAAAACTCACGAGTTTCTTTGTTAACTACATTGTATTCTGATAAAGAGTGAACTTATATAATTTTTTTTGGTTCTGTAGATATTTAAATGAAATCTTCAATGAAAATATTACCTAATAAAAAACAAGTTTTTTGCTTATGCTCTATGTCATGTTAGGGTTCACAAACATTACCGATTCATAAATTGCAATGAATGAGTATTGCAACGGATGTTAGGAGATAAGAATTTTGTTATAAGAGTAAATCTGATTGATTTTTATTCATTTGACGCTATAATCCTCTACAAGTTTATTGTTAAATATTTGTAATTACATAGTTAATTAGTGATGTATTTTTTTAATTTAATTCCGTTTTCAATTTTACTGCAATTAAAGGCAGTAGAGGACATGGATTTTAAAAACGTGAGTCTATCACCGTTCGAAAAATACTATTTCCCTTCATGTGTAGCTAAATCTTGGCTGATAAAGAGCATGTTTGTATATCAGAACGATACATTATCTTTACCAATAAGGTGGTCAATACAGTTTCATATGGGAAGAAAGGGGACAACAGTTCCAACAAAATTGATTGAATACCGACAGACAATAAGAGATTTACCTATATGCATTGATGGTGATATGATAATTTTTAAAGCTGAAATCTTAGGAGATGTTTTTATGAATAATCGTAGAAAACGTAGTTC
Source organism: Ypsolopha scabrella (assembly GCA_910592155.1). Classification (NCBI taxonomy): domain Eukaryota; kingdom Metazoa; phylum Arthropoda; class Insecta; order Lepidoptera; family Ypsolophidae; genus Ypsolopha; species Ypsolopha scabrella. The sequence continues at coordinate 8,877,127 of OU342981.1, read as the reverse complement.
AAAACGTGAAATAAACATTCAACAAACTTGGTCAAACAGCGATTACTTTCAAATGATAAACGATAACGAAGGTGTTGAGATATCAGTGAAAGTAACGAGAGGAAAGGAAAGGCGGAATAAAAATCAAACTAATACTACTACTACTAGTATCACTACAAAACAAATGGAAATTACAACAAATATACCTACCACTTCTACAGGCACTTCTACCGATACTACTATCACTGATCCTACTCCAATATTAAGTGCAGAGTGTGAAACATATAAACTAGCTTTAGAGCAAGTAATATATTGGGCTTATAATCAAATAGACAAAGTAAAAAAATTTGATATAGCAGAAACTTGTCAATCATCAATACCGCAGAACATACCTATCAAATGATAAACATATTCGACACTGGTGTTTTTATGGTAAGTAATAAGTATAATTTTATTTCATGTATTGCGGTTTTTTCACATTTTTCACACACTATTTCAATATAAAAGCAGTAGCTCTAACTCTAATGTCTCATATCAAGTTCAGTAACATTCAAGTGTGTTGTTCAAGTGTTAAATTGTGAGTAAATAATTACAATGTCTTCTTCTTCAAAAAGTATTGTGAAAAGGAAACTTCAGTTTAAAAAAATTAAAGATATATTGAATCAATGTGGATTAAATGTCAAAACTTGGGTCAAGATTAGTGATCTTGAAATTAATAAGGCATATTTAATTCTTGACTCGTACAAGCAGCCTTCAAAATTTGAAATTAATAAAAAGGAAGTTATTGTATGTCTAAAAATGGGGCATGTAACTCTCCCATCCAGATTTAGTGTGCTCGAATTTGACATCGTAGAATACCTGAAATCCGGTATTTATATCGTGAACAGAGGTCGATTGGGAAAAACTTGGAATATTGAGTTTATAGAAAATGATGCAATTGACATTGGTATAATTGCAAGTGATGACGAAAATGAAGACTAGCTATGTACATTTTACACTTTAACAATACTACTCTCAACAATACCCTCAACAAATTCATCATTAGCAAAGGTTATTTTTTATTATTATTATTATAGTTTTTTTCTTACAGATATTTTAAGAAGTCTACTCAGATATATATATGTAAGGATAAAGTATCAATTTCTCATTTAAAAGGTAGCCTATATATGTATTATCTATTAATGAAATTATGCTTTTTCCTTATACAGAATCATGATTGATGACTACAGGAAAAAACAATGGGTCAATAGCTTGGAGAAGAATATACCTATCAAACTATGGACCAGGTCGATACCATTAACAAAATTTCTGCAAGATGTGGACAAACTTCTTCAGAAGATGTATGAATTAACAGAGGGAAATGATGAATTTTATGATATTATTCGTTTGTGGGACGATATATCATGGAATATTGAGTATGCGAACGGTATGTCAGCGAATTTCGAAGATTTTATAAATATATTAAAAGAACTACCGTCTAGTGTTTTTCAAATTCAATTTACAATGTGTAGATTTCACAAGTTATTGAACATAATTTTTTGTGTTATTGGTGAATTTTTTTTGTTGTAATCACTTTTATACGTGTTTATTAGTATTTGTATTTGTATTTGTTAATATTAGGAGTCTCTCAATGTTTTATAATTGAAATAAATAATTTATAGTGTAAACCAATCAATATATTTTTTCATTTTAATAATTTTTGAATATGTATATTGTAAACTTTAAAACAAATAAATTTGTATAATTATAGTCGTCAACCAGTTGTTTTTATTACTATCGCTTCCCTGATTCAGTATTGTTATCTCTCAACCTTGACCGAGTACAGTTTTACATTCAATGAACTCTACTTATCATCATAGTATAAAAATAAAACACAGTACTTTTAAACAATATCATCTTTATTTATCCAACTTTTTTCATTAATTCCAAGCCACTTTACAAATACTTTATTACCTTTTCGTTTTATCACTTTCTCTACTAGATATATATCTGGATACTTCACCTTTTGCAACTCTTGTTCATAAAATGCACCTAATATTGGCTTTTTATTCTGATCTTGTAGTAAATATGTGATTGGAGCAGTAGTCTGTATCTTTATTATTTTAAATATTTCAGTACTCCAATTACCTGTATAACTCTTGCTAAAGTTAGATTTATATTTACTCACTCGAACGTAATCGCCTATTCTATATTTAAAATGACGATCATATACTGTTACGTTTTTATATACAGTTGATAGAAGCTTATCAGCATTACGTCGATTTACGCTCGCTGGACGCATTCCGATCGTACGATGAACTTTTTCATTGTATACATTCAGTAAATCAGATAAAATCCCTTTACTCCACCAGATATAAGATCCGTTTAAGCTGAATTTTTGCCAAAGCCAACTTTTTATAGTTCTTATAAATCTTTCCGCAATAGATGCTTTCATAACGCTATAAGTAGAGTACAGATTAATGTTAAACTGGTTCATCAACCGTTTAAATGACTCATTAAAAAACTCTTTTCCGTCATCACTTTGAATGTTCTTACAGATGCGATTTTTATTATTTGTTAAGATTGAATGCATAGCTCGAGTGACCTCTGCACCTGTTTTACTCTTTAAGGGACGTGCCCATGCAAATTTAGAGAAAGTATCTATACATATTAGAATATACTTATATCCTTTATTAAATTTAGAATACTTTTGCATATCAATCAAGTCAATCTGCCATGTGTCATCCAATCCTTTTTGTATGAATCGTCTTCGGGGGAAATTTTTTCTTGCATTCTTATGTATCTCTTTAACCACTTGCAGTTTAGTATTGTTCATTTGATTGTTTCTGTTTTCCAATCACCTTGGAAGATGTGTCTAGTTTCTGTGCTCTTATCACCTCGAAAGATGAATCAGTATTGTAACTCGATGTAGGTTGTGATGGTAATGGTGGTAACGATATTGGTGTTATTCTTTTATAAAAATTATTACGTCGTAGTACTTCAATGATTTCCTGGATTTTTTTACTGTTTGCTTTACTTTTTATTAAACAGGTCTGTAAAGTCTCATCTAACTGTGCTTTAATGACTGCATCATTTTTTAACAATGCTCTTTTTAAATTTCTCAGGATTCTATTTTCACAATCAATCACACTTTTGTATACTTTTAATGAATCTTTTTTTTTTTTTGCTCGCAACTTTTATCGTTTAGATAACGTCCAAACTTGTTCACAGTCATGTTGATAATAGAAAGTTTAATGTTTGTATGGTTCAATTATACCTGCCTCGGTAAGTTCTTCTATGATAGAGATAATCTCATTATCATGACCTCCGTTACCAGCCTCATGAGAGGCTAACAGTAATCGTAATCTATCTATAATTTCATTTGAATCATTCCAATAAACAAAGTCTGTGTTCGGTTGAAATTTTTTCATGAGTAGAGGTCTTATTAAGTCTATGCTTCCACCTTTTTTCCTCTTCTTATTACCTTTTAATTGCTTTCTTATATACTTAGAATATTTTTCACTTCTGTCCCCCTGTATTTGACCAGTTGGAGTGTAATTTCTTCTGCATGCGTTCGTTACATCCAGTATATTATCATACTTAGCTATATCATCTGTAATAATCAACTTTTGGTTGGGAGTTTTGTTAAAAATCAACTCTAACAATCCAGGTGATAATTTATATTTAAGATTTTTCACTCTAATATGCTTATCATTAAGAGTTATTTTACTGTCACCTATATATATTCCATCAGATTTAACACGAGCACCAAACGGTACCTTTTTACTTGGTTCTTTATGTAATGCATTAATATATATCTGTGGGATTGTATAGTCAGCTGCTCTTCCTCATTCTCATCCTCCATGGTACTCCTCTCGGTTAAGTCCTGTTCAATGTCGCTATTGTTAGCGTCATGAGATGTTGATGGAGATGTACTTAAAAAACTAGCGAAGGTATCATCATGCTCATTGGTTCTAGGTGTGGAATAAGAAGAAGAAGACATCTTCTTAACAATCATATCGTTATCCTGCTTTACTCTCTGTGGAGTTTTAATTATTAGACGTTTTTCTTTTTCTTCCAACATTTTTCCGTTTTTAATATAATCATCAAACTGAGGAATTGAAGGTTTCTTTAAAGTTTCAGCGACTAGGGTGTTCAAAGGTTTCGTAATAGGTTGGAAGGTCTGTTCCAGTACGGAGGACATCATCGATGTATTTGATTGTAATGACTTGAATTTTTTCTTTACATAATCTACTGATTTAATAAGTTTTCGTTTCAGCTCCTTGTCACCAAATATTTGATCTGTCTCCATTGAATTCATGTTAACGAATGTAAAGAGTAGTATATGATAGTTATATTTATAATGTTACAAACGTATCGAATCCCTTTCGATAACGACCTTTGTTAATTTCACTATCTTTATCGATAACAAGGAACGTATACTTTTTCTCCCAACAATTTCGACATAGATCTTGGAAGGTGCTCCATGACATATCTGTGTTAACATGATCATCATATGCATGTTTTAAATTTAATTCATCCTGAATCATTGTCTGAATTTATCATCTAAATTAGGGACATGTCAAGTAATCTTACTCAACCTTTAAATGAGAGTACTCTTCTCAATATTATTAAACATAATATGCTTGCTGCTTATTCTGCACATTACGTGGGTAAATCTATTACCACTATGAACTCATTTGTGAGGTTGGCTAAGGAAGTTGATGAACACATTGCTTCAACCACGTCCAAAACAGTAAATAAACCTGTTTATCATGTTAATGCTGTAAAGTCTAATGACTCTACAACAATTTGTTTAAAATGTAAAAATTTTGGACATCATTTTAAGGACTGTAAAAATATTAAAGGTAAAGTGTGTTTTAAGTGTAACAAACTTGGAGTACTTACTTCTGAGTGTGATACGTGTAATCCAAAGACGTGCGTAGTTGAAACATCGGCTAGTTCAAAAAACTAGATAGTTCCGGTCGAACTCGGTTTTGTGTTAAAGCGACAAGAGCTTCGGCTGGTGAAATTAAAAGTAAAATAAATTTGGAAGAAAATAGAAAAGATTTTGAGAATTGGCTTAACCCTTTAACGGTCATAAGCAAAAAACGGGCACTATATTGACCGCTTGCACAGTGTGCCTAAAAGGCTCATATTTTCTATACTGAATCACTATATTTTGAACCTTATGTGATTTTGTGTTGTCCCTGAATGGGCAGAGGTCTTTGTAGCGACCGGTCTGTTTTTTTACGAGTTTAATCCTATTTCTGAACGCTTCGAAAGTGCGGTCGCTAAGGAGACCTATGATCATTCCCTGAAAAAAAAACTGTCATTGACAGGTCGTGTGTTTTTGAAGCGGTTTTTATTGTGAAATAACGTGTTATTTACAATTAAAAGGTATGTATTATGTTAATTTAGTATATAAACAGTGGCATAAACGAATAGTAATACACTCAACTTTGCATTCTACTCTGGAATTTCAATTTTGATATCAGAACTGCGCAAATTATAACCTACATTCAGGTTTTCCCTTTCTCCAAAAATTACAAAATTTTTATTTATTGATACAAAAAAAAACTTAACCTAGAATAACAATATTGTTTTAAGGCTAAGTATATAAACAGTACAAGTGATCAACTGACTCTTAATAAGGCGAGGCCTGTCATTTAAAAGTCAGTTTCTTCTACTCAAGGTGATACAGGTTGAATTTAGCCAAAAAGAGAAGAGCATGCAAATTCCCAACGAAAGGTACAAATCTTATATTACTGTATGATTGATTAATTAGTGTGTGTTTTTTGAGAGTGATGAAAGAGGATGTGTGTTTGTGTGTGTGAGTGTGTGTTATGAGTGAGGAATTGTTGAATTTTATCTCATTTTTGTAATTGTTGAATTTTATCTCATTTATCCAACATATTGCAATGAAACTTTATAATAAGATTGCAAAAAGGTGTACTTTTGTCATAACACTCTCAAATATTCGCTTCCTATAAGTCAATAATTTCATAATAATTTTTATGTATTCTTTGCAGATGGCGAGAAAAGAATATTTAAGTACAACTAATTTAGAAAATTTGATAAACAATGACTGGGAGGACATTTTAGATGGCATTACAGATGAGCAGGCTGAAAATTCAGATATTGGCGGAGACGAAGATGCTGAAGACGAGCCATCAATCCATCCTCAGCGTCAAAATCAGCCATCAACTAGTGCAGAACCCTTAGCATCTATGGGCCCCCCAGACACTTTAACTTTTGACCAACCCACGTCTTCTTCACATCGTGTACGGGGCAGAGGCAGGGGATGTGGACGAGGAAATAGGACGGCAAGGACAAGAGGTGGCACTCGCTCAGCCTCTACAGTGAAGGACCAAACCTTCAATTTCAGAAGATGTTTCAGGCAACCACCTGAATATAAAGAGTACAAATTCAGTGAGTACAATGGAATAAATGTTGAGGTGGACATATCCCAGCCATTGAAAATTTTTCAAATTTTCTTCACTATGGAAGTCTTCAACAATATTCTTATAGAGACAGAAAGGTTCTCGATGCAGAAAGGTTGCTCTATAAATTTAGGACTGGAAGAATTTCAGGCGTTTGTTGGCATACTCATAATAATGGGCTTTCACCAGTTACCATCTTTACGGCACTATTGGTCCACACATCCTAACTTTAGAGTGGAGAGAATTTTACAAGTCATGTCAAGCAAGCGATTTCTTAAAATTTTGAGATTTTTACATTTGAATAACAACAACACTATGAAACAACGTACTTCTCCAGACTTTGACCGCCTGCATAAGGTCAGGCCTTTACTTACATCTTTGGAATCCGACATAGCTCTTTAATAAGTGGGCAAAAATAAAATTTAATACATAAAATCCGACTGGCTTAAAAAAATACAACAGACTATAATCGAACCTGTACGCGAAGCCCTAATGGTATTATGTTTTCCCATGCAGGAGCCGAGCGAAGCGTGCCGCGGCAGCGGCCGGCGACTGCCAGAAGTCCGACTTGCTAACTGAATCCGACATAACTCCTTAGTCAATGGGCAAAAACGAAATATAAAACTTAAAGTCCGACTGGCTTAAACAAATACATCAGAATATAATCGAAACTGTACGCGAAGCCCTAATGGTACTATGTTTTCCCATGCAGGAGCCGAGCGCAGCATGCCACTGCAGCGGCCGGCGACTGCCAGAAGTCAAAGTTGCTAATTGAATGCGAAAAAGTTTTTTTTAGACAATGAACAGAAACTCACCATTAATAAAATATATGTATTAATTTTACATTTAAAAACTCATACAATACCAATTTAGACTTTCATTTTGAAAATAGTTGAAAAGAATGTTTGCGTTTCTTTTTTATTGACACACAAAACAGAACAGACCCATAGTAAGTTATAGTATTTCAACTATAAAATATTTCCTCTAAAATTGGGATTATTCTTCACATTTATACAAAAAACTTTTGGAACATAAACTTATTACAATAATAAATTATCAAACATAATATACAATTACTAATACCTATAAACAAACAATATATAACTTTCATAAAAAGTTATTATTTTGAATTTATATCTTTGTTCAAGTCTCATTAATATTCAAAACACACAGAAATACATTATTAAAATGATAAATTTTAAAAATCATTTCATAATCCAATGTATTTTAAGATTACTAAAAGAAAAAGAAATAAATTGAAACAAAAAAAAACCAGGGACAAAAAAACGGAAACACCAAAAAGGGACGCTAATTGTCAATAGTTTGAATCATTCTTTCTTTACGAACTTTTGCAAGAGTTGATGCGATTTTTCAATTTAACTCTTTGTTAAAGTTTTAAAAGAGATTTTCTTCGCAATTATCATAAAACGTGAGTAGTAAATACATACAAACAAGATATTTCATTAGATTTCTTTCTATTCAACCGTAATATGTGTAAAATTGTCTAAGCATCTTTGCGGGTATGGCTTCACTTTTTTGTAGATAAATCTCTTAGTGCTATTAATAAAAGTGTACATATATATCTTGAATTGACTGAATAAGTACTTGATATACAAATAAGTAGTTGATTCTTGTGTTAAACTCCATACAGTGGCCACGATGTTTTATCAAAATTATCAAAAGCTTCAATGGCGGCGAAATTTTTGCAAACAAGCTATTGATATCGAAAATGTTCAATGTAATAATTATAACTCCTCTTTTCTAACAAAAAACGTTTTTCAAACACAATTTCCATAAAAAAAGGTGTGTTTATGTATCCACTGGAAATATTTACTTAATACAAAATTTTCCTTGCAGATTTTTCCAGAAATTACAGCTCCCCAGATCAACATGGCGGAGCTAAACAAGGCTTCTGGGAAGCCGAAACAGCTTTCAACGAAGCCGAAACCACAACAGCAATCGAAAAAACAGGTTAGAAAATCAACACCTATATCGATTCGAAAACTATTTCAACATAACTAACCTTTCCCGAATAACTATAAAAATTTTGAAAAATAAAAATTATATCTCCAATCACAAATATAATGTGAAAATGACCAAATCAATGAACCTCGAACATCATTCTTAAGCTTCATGTTCAAATTGGTAAAATTTTCTAATGAATTGCACCAGATCTGATAGTAATATCATCTTATGATAAATATGATAATAGTGAATCTTTAATAAACATTGGTGGCTTCAATTTACAAGTTACAGTAACGAGTTAAGGATTCTTGATTAATTCAAAACAAATATACATCATAGAAAATATCCTGAAATACTATAATAACATACTTACTGAAGATAAATATAAAATATAGGTTAAAATATTAATAAAATAAATTAAATTCGGTATAAACAGTATGAAACAAGTCTGAACCAAGCAAAGCAAGGCATCTTCGAGTCGGATACTAAAAAAGTGTATCGTTTATAAGCTAAAATATTTTAAATATATAACTTAGGGTTAAACATCCTGAAAAAGCTCAATTACTGTAAATTGTACATTCCTTCCACATTGATATTCATTTTAAATTTATTTGATATAAATTTTACTATGATTTTAAGGTTCATAAACCAAAGAAGAACCAACGGGACTAAGATTCCGCTGTCTGTTTGTCTGCCATTGAATTTTCACAAATGATGTATTTCTGTTGCTGCTTTATTCACATATTTTGAAACTGGTTAAATGCGAGTCACACCTGTGCCCCCATAGTACAGACATATTAATTTACTGTTTTTATAGATTATATTAAATTATGGTGCGATTTAAACCTGCACACTCTTATACAACAGACATATTCTTTTAACAATTTCATAGGGTTTAATACCAAATGAGTTGGTATCTAAAAGGACTCTATTAATAAGACATTTCTATTCTACTGTCTGCCTGTCTGTCCATTTGTCACCAGAACAGTATTTTAAAATTAATTTACAAAAGTAAGCACCTCCTTTGTAGAACATGGTATAATATTTTACAATAAACTTCCTTTGTTTTTCAGGAAATAAGTTTAAATTATATATAAAGCAGGACCTTTTGGTTTTCCAATGCTTTTGCATAAAATAAAATTCATAACCATTTAGATGATAGTGACACTTGGTGTCATGAGGACATTGATTGATTCTATTGTTCGTTTATGTATCTAATTTACAAATACACATATTGAATTGGAATATTATTCATAAACGATGACAATTATACATTAAAATGAACATACATATGTACTTACTGTTTAACAAAAACAAATTTGATATTATCATTTCAGGGTCACAAACAAGATAGCGTCCCTCAGCCACCTGTGCAGCATGAAAATACTGCGCGCACTAGAGGCCCAGAGGAGACAGATGAGTACTTGCCTGAAATTAACTTGACATCTGGTGTTCGTTGCATTAGTGCAGGAACATCACATCAGGGTGCACAAAAAAGTGGACATGCAATGCAATGCGTTGTCATGTCCACTTGTGCCGCTATATACTCCGTAGCAACAAATCGTCAGATTTTCACCACTGACGATATTGATACTATCTTAGGAGTAAGTGATAGTATTTACTCGAACATAATAAAACAAAAATACGACAAGCAAGCAGTATTGTTGAATCCGGAAGACGACTTACCGACATCAATTAAAATTAACGAACATGATATCGATTTTAACGTTGAATGGGTAAACAATGGACTTTAACCTGTAACGACCGCGGAATTAATTCAATTAAAAAATGAAATTTTCACAAATTTGACTTTTAACAACAATACTGCTTATTTGTTCACCGGTCGATCAGCAACAGTTTCGTTTTGGCAAGATAATGGTAAATTTTACCTTTTCAACTCGCATGCCATTGACTCAACGGGTAAACGTAATATGTCCAATAACGACTTGAACAAGGCTCGCCTTTTCGAATTGGACAATTTAAATGAATTGGTCAAATTGCTATTTGTTAACGTCCAATTCAAAAATAATTCAAAAAAAAGCAATATAAACGAAGAATTCATGTTGACACAAATTGAGGTCAAAGAGACATTAATACCCACACAGTCATCAAATATCGAGTGGCTCATTGACGAAGACATTACTATTGATTTAACAAAATCGTTATCAATATTACACGTCAATGAAAAGTCCACTGATCGAGAAACAGATACTGTGGACTTAATAAGAAGTCTATCGGAATCGACTTCTAAACTAAAAATCTCTGATGCCAAAATTATTACTAACGATGAAAAATTAACTTCATTGAAACCAATCGTGCTTATTGAAAAATTAACACACGACATTCAGACAAAAAGCAACGAACCAATATCTAAAAAAAACAAAATTATTGAAAAATTTACAAATGAAACTCAAAACGAAACAAACGAACCAACATCAAAGAAAAAAAAAAGGGGTAGGCCTATTAAAAAAAAAAGAGGTCCGCAAAAAACAGTCGAAAACGCCCACTTAAAAGCATCAAAAAAATACAACGAAAAAAAAAAAAGAAATACACAGAGCAGCTGCTAAAAAATATTCTCAAAATAACCCAACAGTAAATATAGACGCAGTAAAAAAATACACTGAAAAACGACCTGAAATAAACCGTGAAGCAGTACAACGTTATACTCAATCGCACCCCGAAGTACATGCCGCTGCTTCTCAGCGTTACTCTCAGACTCATCCAGAAGTCAATGCCGCCGCGGTTAATCAATACAAAACAACTCACCAAAATAAAGTAAAAGCCGCGAATAAAACTTACAATCAGCGCGTTCGAAATGTAGAACCCGCATTAAGAGGTTCTACATTGATCGCACAAAGACAGGGTCAAGAACTAAACACCATTCCGATATACACGTTAAAAAAACCTGATCTGACGGCTCGTGAAATTTACACGTGTCCGCATTGCAACGCAAACCTCTTTGAAGAGGAAAGATCAGGAAATTATGCACTTTGGACCGATCAATGAAACTTTCTATTCATAGACTGAATTCAGAAAATATGCTCGCGCTTATAACAATCTCTTTTCGTTCAGTGCCCTAGGAGTTAGTAAGGGATTCCAACATGCACAAACTGGGTTTGGTTTTATAAAAATTCAAGGTAGAACATACCACTAAATATTCGATTTGTCATGTAATCGTCCCGGCACTATAAACCACATCGGCTTGTACATAGACGATGGTGAAGAACCTAAGAGATTAGCCGACGATAAACACTTGAGTAGGATGATATTAGCGGAAATAAACTTATTCCTTGAAAATGTCAAATCAAGAGATTAAGCGCTGAACCGTCTGATGAAGCATTTTTGATGTTTCAACGAACGTCTCGTACCACTCACGGTAACATATTAGGAGACAAGCCAGACGGTCGCGAAGTCGCCGCTATCCTTTGCACTGATCGCGATCAGTACACACCTAAATGCATCGCCGTATGGAAACAGGGAGACGCAAAACCGCATACCATACCAATGTTACATCCATTGTATGAAGCGTTGCAATATCCGTTTCTGTACCCTTACGGCGAAGAAGGTTGGACAACAAATAAATTAGATAACAAGGGCCACAAAATATCACAAACAAAATATTATAGATGTCTCATGTTATCTGAACCACGGTTCAATAGTATGGGACGTCTCAACGACGAATGGGCTTGCGATATGTAAAGTCGTACCGAAGAAGAGAGATTGGCTTATATCGCAAATAGGCAAAAAAATACAATCGAAAGCAATCTTAGAACTGCTCCTCTAGATGAGCTATTGCGTCAAATTAACGAGGACGAAACGATTATAGGTGAGGGCGGAACTGTTGCTGGTCGTATTTACCTACCGTGTACGTTTACCGGTAGTCCGCGATATATGAAATTAAAATATTTAGATGCAATGGCGGTAGTTGCACGTTTAGGAGGACCCTCTTACTTCATAACGTTCACATGTAACCTGAGATGGCCTGAAATTCAGAATGCCACTCCACAAAACAGCCCCCCTTCTCCTATCACTTGCGCTAGAGTGTTCAAACTCAAATTACAGGAATTACTCAGAGACTTACTTTGGTGAATGTATATACATTTTGTACGTAATTGAATTCCAAAAGAGAGGTTTGCCGCACGCTCACATTGCCTTTAGAGTTGAAGGGGGTGGACCTGTCCAAAATCTGGACATTGACAAAGTAGTCCGTGCTGACATACCGTCTGAAGACGAAGATGACGGTACATTGCGTAAATTCGTTTTGGGTCACATGATACACGGACCGTGCGGCACTGGCCACCGTACCAACCTACCTTGCTGGGATACGGACAAACAAAAGTGTTCAAAACGTTTCCCAAAACGAACGACAGACACGACACACACCGACGACAGAGGATTCATTAACTTGAAAAGGAATCCAGACAATAAAGCGACAATAAAATATAGAAATCGTAATGTAGAAGTTAACGATTTATGGGTGGTTCCGTATAATGCTGCCCTTTTGAAAAAGTATAATTGCCATTTAAACATTGAACCGGTCTCGACGCAGTTCGTTTTAAAATACCTGTTCAAATACATGACAAAAGGTTCAGACGAAACGCGTGTAGCCGTCATTCCTGATAATGAAAAGGATAACGAAGTAGAACAATACGTTACGAAACGCTATCTCGGCGCTTGCGAAGCCGTCTGGAGAATCTTTGAATTCGATATCACAGGTAGAGAACCGAACGTCAAACAATTGGCGGTTCATTTAGAAGGACGACAGAGTATATTTTACCGTCAAGGTGAAGAATTTTCCGCGGTCGAAAAAGCATGTTCAGACTTGGTGAAATACTTTAATAGACCGACAGAACCGGAATTCGATCACCTGACATATATGGAGTTTTATGAACAGTACATTGTTCATAACACTCGACCGGCGATGAAAAATGTGACAATTTACGAAATATTAAATGGCAAATACTTTGTTACTAAAAGACAACGTAAAGAATTAGTAGCCCGTTTGTTTTGGGTATCACCTAATCGAGGCGAACAATTCTACTTGCGTCTATTACTTAGTAACTTTCCATGTCGCAGTTACAATGACTTATTGACATTACACGGTGACAATAATACCACTTTTCAAGAGACTTGCCGTGCCCTTGGAATTGCCGACGACGAATTGGAGTATGAAATTGCGTTAGAAGAGGCCGCAACATTCTACACGGGCAGAAGTTTGCGTCACTTCTTCGTGCTCATTACAACCAATGGTGCTCCGGCAGCTATTCTATGGGACAAGTATAAGCATCTGCTTAGTGAAGATCACCTGGAGAGAAATCCAGGTAATCCAGATGAAGCTTATCGTTTGGCGCTCTTGGAAATTGACCGACTATTACGAAAGCACGGCAGCAGTCTCTCTGATCAAGGTCTTCCCGTCGTTCATGATGATACGACAGAATTTAATAGGGAACATGACGAATATCAGACTGAAGACTTGCAGACTTATGTTGAAAGATGGTTACCCCGGCTATCTTCCGAACAAAGACAAGTTTATGACCAGATTAACGATTTACTTCACCCTTCCTTTAACTATGGTCCAGTGGACGATTCAAACATCGCTGAACAGACTGCTATATTCCTAGACGGTCCGTCCGGAACTGGAAAAACTTTACTGTTAAATGTCATTGCCGCGTATGTGCGATCGTGTCTAGGAGGTGTAGTACTCTGTACAGCGTATTCCGGTATAGCGGCTACAAATTATGAAGGCGGCTTCACCGCACACAGTATGTTCCGCTTACCTTTAGATACAAAAGATGATACCGGTTTTTGGGGTTTAACGAATGGTTCTCAACGGGCAGAACTCATTTACAAATCAAACGTCATTATAATAGACGAAGCACCGATGATGCATAAATATTTAATACAATTGTTAGATAGATCACTACGTGATTTAATGCGTTCAAATCAAATATTCGGCGCTAAAATTATAATACTCGCGGGCGATTTTCGCCAAATACCACCGGTTGTACCGTCAGCAAAAAATAACAATGACATTTTGCAAGCTTCACTAAAAACATCCACCGTTTGGCCAAAACTTTATAAAATGAGCTTGAAAAATGCTCAAAGAACAAAAACCGATCAAAATTATTCCGATTTCATATTAAAATTAGGCTCTGTAGAATGTGAGACTATACAAATGGGCACCGAAAAAAATAAATTAGCTCTTGTCAGCTTGGCTCACTTGAACGTCGTACTCGATCTTCACGAGTTACTAAACTTTGTCTTTCCGGTAGACATTCTACACGAATCCGATGTATGTGCAAAACGAGCAATAATGTCAACGCATAACGTTAACGTAAATGAAATAAATAACATAATCATGGAAAAACTCCCGGGTAACATTATTCATTGCTATTCCGTCGACAAAATTGACGGCGAATTATCAAACGAATTTCATCTCGGGATCGATACGTTAAACAGGGTTCAAGCCAGAGGGGTACCAGATCATGACTTACAATTAAAAATCGGGGCAGTATGTATGATAATACGAAATCTCAGTTTTGTCGATGGTCTGGTTAATGGAACAAAAGTAATAATCGTTGACATGCTCTCCCCGAGAATAATTAAAGTACGTAAGCCAAGCGAAAAAACTATTCACTGTATTCCGCGAATCACATTTAAAACCCCAATACAAATAGAAAGTCCCATTGAAATGTATAGACATCAATTCCCATTGCAAATTTGCTACGCGATGACGGTACATAAATCGCAAGGCCAAACCATCGAAAGAGTCGGAGTCGATATTCGCTCAGATGTGTTCAGTCACGGCCAACTATACGTTGCATTAGGTAGGGTACGTAATAAAGAAAACATTTGCATTCTAATTAAAAAGGAAAGAGTAATTGACAATGTTCCCTATGCTAATAACGAGGTGATAAGAGAATTAATCAATTAATTACATTTTTTTTTTCAAATAAAATACGTCTATCTATCTGTTTATCTGATTTTATTACAGTTTTCACTTACTTCGGGAAAATTTAAAGCTATGTATCATCACGCTATAACAAAGGGAACATCGCAATAAAAAATTTAATAAAACATATCAAACATTCGTTTCCGTAACAAAGTCCATCGTCGCGAATAATAATAAGTAATATCTAAAACTACCAACTATAAAAATTCTTTAATCATTTAATATTTCATTTTAATTAATAAAATAATGAATACGAATTCCGTAATAGTCGTACATAAAAATAATATTATAATAATAATAATAATATTTGACCATTTCAAATAAAACTTATATTGTTGGTATTAAATAGCACTTTGCTAAAACATGGTGACCGTTGCACATTATCGTTAATTTCATTTAAAATAAAAACATACAATTTAAAATTATGTCTTACTTAAATTTTCTTTCATATTAGATAATAAAAACTCTATTCATTTAGAATACAATTCATTTAATAAAATAAAAATCATAAAACTTACAACCTATAAAATTAAAATTCAAAATACGCATTAAAAAAAAAACGATCTGACTGCTCATAAACTTATTCGTGTTCGCGTTTTGCACTTTGGTTTCATCGATAAAAAACGTTTAAAACAAAACTCTTTTCATTCAGTGCCCTAAAACTTAGTAAGGGATTTCACATGCACAAACTGGTTTTGGTTTTATAAAAATTAAAGGTAGAACATACCGCCAAAAATTCCATTTGTCATGTAATCATCCCAATAACAAATTATACACTTTGGTCCATTAATTGAAAGTTTATACTTAGATCTTGAATTGCCCTGGAAATTAGTAAGGGATTTCACATGCACAAACTGGTTTTGGTTTAAAAAAAAATTAAAGATAGAACATACCGCCAAAAATTCCATTTGTCATGTAATTATCCCATTACAAAATTATACAATTTGGTCCAATAATTGAAAATTTGTACTTTAGATCTTGAATTGCCCTGGATATTAGTAAGGAATTTCACATGCACAAACTGGATTTGGTTTTATAAAAATTAAAGGGAAAACATACCGCCAAAATTTCCATTTGTCATGTAATCATCCCAATAAAAAATTATACACTTTGGTCTATTGATTGAAAGTTTATACTTAGATCTTGAATTGCCCTGAAAGTTAGTAAAGGATTTCACATGCACAAACTGGATTTGGTTTTATAAAAATTAAAGGTAGAACATACCACCAAATATTCCATTTGTCATGTAATCGTCCCGGTACAATATAATATTATACATTTTGATCCAATGAATGAAAGTTTCTATTCACTAATACCAATCTCTTTTCAAACAGTGCCCTTTCTACATGAACAAATTGGTCTTTTTTTGGTTTTATATAAATTAAAGGTACAACATACCACCAAATATTCAATTTGTCATGTAGTCGTCCAGCCTCTGTAAACTGTTTTATTTTCTTCAAGTGGATTATGCCAATAATACTAAAAAGTAGATGACTACTTAATTTTATTGTATTATATGGGACACCACTATAAAAAAACGAGTCGGAGCTGTACCTCCTGGGTGGCATGGAAACCAGTTCAATTACTAAACTTGTACAATAATAAGTTTATTCTACAGTATTTATCCAGATAATACACATCAATCCAAACAAGTCACCAACTATATCATCAAAAACTGTCATCAATTTTAAAAAGGTATAAACTTTATAATATAATTAAATAATATGTAAAAATAATACCATTTAGAAATAAACAACACCGACTAAGATATATTGAAATAAATCAATTTTACTATTTCTCAATTACAGGAATTACTGGACTACTACTGCACTCAACATGCGAAGAAACAAGCTACACAAAATAACCAGAGAAACTACAGCAACACAAATATGTAAGTGCTCAGTCAAAATTCAGAAATCC
The DNA here is from genome assembly GCA_910592155.1 of Ypsolopha scabrella. Classification (NCBI taxonomy): domain Eukaryota; kingdom Metazoa; phylum Arthropoda; class Insecta; order Lepidoptera; family Ypsolophidae; genus Ypsolopha; species Ypsolopha scabrella. The sequence goes on along the minus strand of OU342981.1, from coordinate 8,859,889 downwards.
TTTTTAAAAATTTCAGAACACCTTTATCACTAATCATCACTTACCAAGTATCCAGTGTAAATTTGACTATAGAAACTAATCTCACTTAATATATTCCCCGAGTAGGATACTAAATAAGTACCTAATGTATAGGTCGAAATCTATTTAAAAACGATAGGTTAGGTTAGGTTTGAACGTTATGAAACTACTCAGAGACGAGCGAAGCGGAGCGGAGCGAGGCGTCCCCGAGTAGGATACTAAATAGGTGCCTAATAGATAAGTCGAAATTTACTTATTAAATTAGATTAAGTCAATGAAATTGAATAATTTCACATAATTATATTTATTCTTCAAACTAACTCTTTCAGTTTCTATTCCATCATCAACAGAAAAGTTAATCAAGTTCACCAAAACATGCAGATGCTTCTTACAATTATGCTTTCGACAATTTCAATAATACCTTTCAAAATTCCATCAAAACAGATAATCTGTTATATAGAATAAAACGAGGAAGTGACTCATATATAAAATAAATTATATTGGAAACACATCAAGACTTTTGGTATTCTTCTTATCATATTTTAAAAACGATTGATCGTGTGCTATTCATATTACATCTTCAATAAGATGTATATTATTCACATTGCCCAAACCGATGACAGTTATTGACTCATGACAATAATTGTCAAACACAATATTTTCCCTAAAACTCATTTTGTGCACATTTTTAACATTGCTTTCTATATTCATACCCACCATTTAAAAAAAAAATATTGACATTTTTTAACATTTTTTTTTTATTGCTATATCTTAAGAACGGGTGATAGTAGTATTTCCAGGTTTAAACTCATACTAATTCAGCCCCTTTCAGAAGAAATAATAAATATTTACTGAGCCCGGAGAAAGCGGGCGCGAAGCCGAAGGCTGAGCGCACGCTTTCGGAGGCAACACATTCGAGACGAATGACGAGGTTGCGCACCGCAGGTGCGCGGCCGAGTCATCAAGTCAAACAACATGAGCCTACCGTTCACCGAGGGACGAGGTCGCGCACCACAGGTGCGCGGGCGAGTCCAAACACATTTCCAATGACTCTTTTTCACACATCTTCCAACCGATGACAGGTTTTGACACTCGACACACATCCCATCCTCTGTCAATCACGGATTTTCAAACGATTGCACCTACTACACTCAAGTACAAGTCCAATACGTCACTGATTCAAAGAAAAAAAAACGCACATACAAAAGACAAGAAAAAAAAAAAGAGCACAACAAATATCGCGGGCTGCTTGCAGCCCGCGCACCACGCAAAACACTATTACTTTTGTTACGGCCGTAGATTCTTGGACCTTCCGGTGAGACGTCACTTGGATATTTCTTCACCGGATTTACTTTTTTAGCTCACTCTTTCATTTGAATTTGTGTTGCTACCTTTTGGTAAGCTCCAATATTTTTGGTTGCTTAACTTTTATAAACTTCTTCCATTTGGTTGAGTTTTTTATGAACTTTGTTTCATATTTTTTGAACTTCGTGTATGGAAGTCTGGTGTTGTTGTTCCAGTCACGTCGTTTCAATTTTTTTGGGTTTCGTGCATGGAAGTCTGGTGTTGTTGTTCCAGTCACGTCATCTCAAGTTTTTAATTTTCTGGCATTTGCTTGGAAAATTTGTGGTTTGAGCCACTGGTCTTTTTTTTAGAAAGGTGTTGTTCTATATTTTTAGACTCATCATAATTAGAGCTTGAAGTATTTTACTTTGAATATTTTCCATTCTTTGAATTTTTCTTTAAATCTAAATTCACTTTGAATGAGTTGATGGCGAAGGAGCCTAATTAACCTTAAATTTTTGACTTTTAAAGACTTATGAGTTGATGGCGAGGGTGCCTAATCTTTTTCTTAAGTTTGTTTTTCAAAGAATTTTCAGTTTTTTTTCAATTGAAAATAGATGGTGGCGATAGTGCCTAACTGTTCTGTTGTTAGTATAGTTTTGGGCATTTGAGTTCTAAAACTTTACTATAAAGTTTATATTGGTGTTGGAAGTTATTTTTGGGTTTTTGTTAATAGAACTTAATATGTTTTATTTTTTTTAAGGAAGGGTGTAATGTAACATGTTGAATGTTACATGGAAGACGTTAATACGATTTTCATTTGTTTTGTTTAAAGTTGTGATCACTCACTTTGATTCAATTCGATGTGTTGTAGGTAAGAGGACTAAAAACGGCATGGTAGTTATTTTGTCTATGATTTTGTTTTTTTCTCCTTTTTGAGCTGTCAAGGAAGAGAACTGTCAGATTCACTTGCCTTGCGATTTTGAAGGAAAATGGTGCTTTGATTTTCCAATCTTGAAATATCTTGAATTCCTTACTCAATCTTGAGATGTGAGATTAAAATTTGGTGCGGCGGTCGTTTGAACCAGGTATGTTAATGAATATTTTTCGTTTTTTAGTGTTTTTGGCAAAATTTCAGGGAACGCATTTTTTTTAACCTAACTTTTGGAAAATTTTTACATTGATGGTTGTTTTCTTTCAATTTCCCTTGTAAATTCATTTATATCGAAGGTTTATTGGTCTGCCTTTTGGATTTCCTTTCCACATTTTTCAAGAAATCAATTTTTCTTATTATTTTCAGCCGATTAAAATGTTTCAATGACGATTGGATGACATTCGTCCGAGATGTCTATTTTTTGGAAAAACGTATGTTAATTTATTTAATTAAAGTCTAATCAGCTTTGTTTTGAATTAATTTCTGGAAATAACCCCGGTTTTTTTTTCTCTTTGCAGTCGGGTTCGACGTTTTTTCTTATATTTTCCCCTAAATTTATTACCTGGGATGCAGCTATAAATTAAAAGCTACATTTCTTTAAAACTCAACCTTTCATGGAGCGTTGATTTCTCCTTGTCATCTTTGGGTTTCTACCTTACAAATTTTCCTACCATCGTGCGAGGACCTGGTCAGGTTTCTGCGAGTGGTTTATTCTTTCTTAACAATGCATAAGACCTTTAGATAAAGGCACTAAAGGTTCTGTAAATCTTTTTATTATGTAAAAACAATTGTTACCTGCAAATACTTTTTGTGGTTTAACTTTGTTTCTCATTCGGGGAAACAATGGTTGCTTTAAAAATACTTTTTTCTACCTACGTCTTTAGAAGGATTTTAATTTTATAACAGCTTTGATATCGTTTGTTCTAAAACTTATTAGTTATTGCGGTTTAGGTTAAACTTTAAAATTAAGAAAACGTTGTTGTGTTTGGTACAAAACTTTATTGATTAAAATGTCGATTCACATGTTGCATTACATGGGTTAAAATTTAAGTATGGTGGTAATAAAGAGGTCACATGTAATGGTTCTGGAGTTTTATTTCCAAATACTAATAGTTTGGATTTCCCCCTCCTTTGAGATCAAAATTACTTTGTCTTCGACTGTAGTATCTGAGTTTGTTTTTATGTGAAGCTCATGGCGCCCGAACTTAAATATTTTCATAGTTGATACTTTTTTATTTCTTTTATTTAAAATTTTGAGCTTTCACAAAACTTACCTCTACCACTTGGTAGTAGTACCTATTTGGGCATTTTAGCTCATAGGAAGATTAGACTTCCTTTAATTTCTTTTTATTTATTACAATGGGCCTTCCTCATTTCTTCTTTATTTCTTTTTTTTTATTACAATTGGCTCCTGCGAACAGGGACCTGAGTTTTTTGGTATCAAAGCTGTTGTAAGTAACAATTGTTTGACTTATTTTTTTTGTTTTTGTTTTTTGTTGTCTGTTTTAGACAATTATTTTTGTGTGAGCTGTGTTTAAGATTCTTAATGGTGTTTTGACGCGACCAGATTTTGAAAATGCCTGATAACTTGAATAATGCTAACGTTCCTGCACCTGCAGATGTCAATGAACCATTAGACATTAGTAATGGCAATATTGTTGATCCTACTACATCAGTTTCGACTTCAACGGATGATTTGTTACCACCGTTGATTAATTTAAATCATAACCAAGTCAACATGACTGGAGTAAATAATCCTTTTGATCGACAAGTTGGAGGTCTTCTACCTCATTCATCTTTTAATATGCCGGAAATAGATAATACTGTGTTATCTGATTCTCGAACTCTTGCTAGGAAGCAAACCTACATTAAAGGTCCTGATTTATCTAAATAAAAATTTGAATTTAACGGAAAGACTTGTGTTCGTGAGTTTATTACACTTGTTGAAGAGTATCGTATGAGTAGAGATATTGATGAAAGCTATATTTTACGCTCTTTTTCGGATTTGCTTCGTGGCACGGCTTTGAAGTGGTATCGTTCCATTAGACAAAGTATTTCATCATGGTTCCAACTTAAAGTTGAACTGTTGAAAACCTTTGATACGCTTGATTTCGATTATAATTTGGAGGCTAAATTAAGAATGCGTAAACAAAAGTCAAGTGAATCATTATCTGAATTTATCATCTAAATTAGGGACATGTCAAGTAATCTTACTCAACCTTTAAATGAGAGTACTCTTCTCAATATTATTAAACATAATATGCTTGCTGCTTATTCTGCACATTACGTGGGTAAATCTATTACCACTATGAACTCATTTGTGAGGTTGGCTAAGGAAGTTGATGAACACATTGCTTCAACCACGTCCAAAACAGTAAATAAACCTGTTTATCATGTTAATGCTGTAAAGTCTAATGACTCTACAACAATTTGTTTAAAATGTAAAAATTTTGGACATCATTTTAAGGACTGTAAAAATATTAAAGGTAAAGTGTGTTTTAAGTGTAACAAACTTGGAGTACTTACTTCTGAGTGTGATACGTGTAATCCAAAGACGTGCGTAGTTGAAACATCGGCTAGTTCAAAAAACTAGATAGTTCCGGTCGAACTCGGTTTTGTGTTAAAGCGACAAGAGCTTCGGCTGGTGAAATTAAAAGTAAAATAAATTTGGAAGAAAATAGAAAAGATTTTGAGAATTGGCTTAACCCTTTAACGGTCATAAGCGAAAAACGGGCACTATATCGACCGCTTGCACAGTGTGCCTAAAAGGCTCATATTTTCTATACTGAACCACTATATTTTGAACCTTATGTGATTTTGTGTTGTCCCTGAATGGGCAGAGGTCTTTGTAGCGACCGGTCTGTTTTTTTACGAGTTTAATCCTATTTCTGAACGCTTCGAAAGTGCGGTCGCTAAGGAGACCTATGATCATTCCCTGAAAAAAAAACTGTCATTGACAGGTCGTGTGTTTTAGAAGCGGTTTTTATTGTGAAATAACGTGTTATTTACAATTAAAAGGTATGTATTATGTTAATTTAGTATATAAACAGTGGCATAAACGAATAGTAATACACTCAACTTTGCATTCTACTCTGGAATTTCAATTTTGATATCAGAACTGCGCAAATTATAACCTACATTCAGGTTTTCCCTTTCTCCAAAAATTGTTGAATTTTATCTCATTTATCCAACATATTGCAATGAAACTTTATAATAAGATTGCAAAAAGGTGTACTTTTGTCATAACACTCTCAAATATTCGCTTCCTATAAGTCAATAATTTCATAATAATTTTTATGTATTCTTTGCAGATGGCGAGAAAAGAATATTTAAGTACAACTAATTTAGAAAATTTGATAAACAATGACTGGGAGGACATTTTAGATGGCATTACAGATGAGCAGGCTGAAAATTCAGATATTGGCGGAGACGAAGATGCTGAAGACGAGCCATCAATCCATCCTCAGCGTCAAAATCAGCCATCAACTAGTGCAGAACCCTTAGCATCTATGGGCCCCCCAGACACTTTAACTTTTGACCAACCCACGTCTTCTTCACATCGTGTACGGGGCAGAGGCAGGGGATGTGGACGAGGAAATAGGACGGCAAGGACAAGAGGTGGCACTCGCTCAGCCTCTACAGTGAAGGACCAAACTACTCTGGAATTTCAATTTTGATATCAGAACTGCGCAAATTATAACCTACATTCAGGTTTTCCCTTTCTCCAAAAATTGTTGAATTTTATCTCATTTATCCAACATATTGCAATGAAACTTTATAATAAGATTGCAAAAAGGTGTACTTTTGTCATTACACTCTCAAATATTCGCTTCCTATAAGTCAATAATTTCATAATAATTTTTATGTATTCTTTGCAGATGGCGAGAAAAGAATATTTAAGTACAACTAATTTAGAAAATTTGATAAACAATGACTGGGAGGACATTTTAGATGGCATTACAGATGAGCAGGCTGAAAATTCAGATATTGGCGGAGACGAAGATGCTGAAGACGAGCCATCAATCCATCCTCAGCGTCAAAATCAGCCATCAACTAGTGCAGAACCCTTAGCATCTATGGGCCCCCCAGACACTTTAACTTTTGACCAACCCACGTCTTCTTCACATCGTGTACGGGGCAGAGGCAGGGGATGTGGACGAGGAAATAGGACGGCAAGGACAAGAGGTGGCACTCGCTCAGCCTCTACAGTGAAGGACCAAACCTTCAATTTCAGAAGATGTTTCAGGCAACCACCTGAATATAAAGAGTACAAATTCAGTGAGTACAATGGAATAAATGTTGAGGTGGACATATCCCAGCCATTGAAAATTTTTCAAATTTTCTTCACTATGGAAGTCTTCAACAATATTCTTATAGAGACAGAAAGGTTCTCGATGCAGAAAGGTTGCTCTATAAATTTAGGACTGGAAGAATTTCAGGCGTTTGTTGGCATACTCATAATAATGGGCTTTCACCAGTTACCATCTTTACGGCACTATTGGTCCACACATCCTAACTTTAGAGTGGAGAGAATTTTACAAGTCATGTCAATCAAGCGATTTCTTAAAATTTTGAGATTTTTACATTTGAATAACAACAACACTATGAAACAACGTACTTCTCCAGACTTTGACCGCCTGCATAAGGTCAGGCCTTTACTTACATCTTTGGAATCCGACATAGCTCTTTAATAAGTGGGCAAAAATAAAATTTAATACATAAAATCCGACTGGCTTAAAAAAATACAACAGACTATAATCGAACCTGTACGCGAAGCCCTAATGGTATTATGTTTTCCCATGCAGGAGCCGAGCGAAGCGTGCCGCGGCAGCGGCCGGCGACTGCCAGAAGTCCGACTTGCTAACTGAATCCGACATAACTCTTTAGTCAATGGGCAAAAACGAAATAAAAAACTTAAAGTCCGACTGGCTTAAACAAATACATCAGAATATAATCGAAACTGTACGCGAAGCCCTAATGGTACTATGTTTTCCCATGCAGGAGCCGAGCGCAGCATGCCACTGCAGCGGCCGGCGACTGCCAGAAGTCAAAGTTGCTAATTGAATGCGAAAAAGTTTTTTTTAGACAATGAACAGAAACTCACCATTAATAAAATATATGTATTAATTTTACATTTAAAAACTCATACAATACCAATTTAGACTTTCATTTTGAAAATAGTTGAAAAGAATGTTTGCGTTTCTTTTTTATTGACACACAAAACAGAACAGACCCATAGTAAGTTATAGTATTTCAACTATAAAATATTTCCTCTAAAATTGGGATTATTCTTCACATTTATACAAAAAACTTTTGGAACATAAACTTATTACAATAATAAATTATCAAACATAATATACAATTACTAATACCTATAAACAAACAATATATAACTTTCATAAAAAATTATTATTTTGAATTTATATCTTTGTTCAAGTCTCATTAATATTCAAAACACACAGAAATACATTATTAAAATGATAAATTTTAAAAATCATTTCATAATCCAATGTATTTTAAGATTACTAAAAGAAAAAGAAATAAATTGAAACAAAAAAAAACCAGGGACTTTGAGAAAAAAAAGTAAAAACGGAAACACCAAAAAGGGACGCTAATTGTCAATAGTTTGAATCATTCTTTCTTTACGAACTTTTGCAAGAGTTGATGCGATTTTTCAATTTAACTCTTTGTTAAAGTTTTAAAAGAGATTTTCTTCGCAATTATCATAAAACGTGAGTAGTAAATACATACAAACAAGATATTTCATTAGATTTCTTTCTATTCAACCGTAATATGTGTAAAATTGTCTAAGCATCTTTGCGGGTATGGCTTCACTTTTTTGTAGATAAATCTCTTAGTGCTATTAATAAAAGTGTACATATATATCTTGAATTGACTGAATAAGTACTTGATATACAAATAAGTAGTTGATTCTTGTGTTAAACTCCATACAGTGGCCACGATGTTTTATCAAAATTATCAAAAGCTTCAATGGCGGCGAAATTTTTGCAAACAAGCTATTGATATCGAAAATGTTCAATGTAATAATTATAACTCCTCTTTTCTAACAAAAAACGTTTTTCAAACACAATTTCCATAAAAAAAGGTGTGTTTATGTATCCACTGGAAATATTTACTTAATACAAAATTTTCCTTGCAGATTTTTCCAGAAATTACAGCTCCCCAGATCAACATGGCGGAGCTAAACAAGGCTTCTGGGAAGCCGAAACAGCTTTCAACGAAGCCGAAACCACAACAGCAATCGAAAAAACAGGTTAGAAAATCAACACCTATATCGATTCGAAAACTATTTCAACATAACTAACCTTTCCCGAATAACTATAAAAATTTTGAAAAATAAAAATTATATCTCCAATCACAAATATAATGTGAAAATGACCAAATCAATGAACCTCGAACATCATTCTTAAGCTTCATGTTCAAATTGGTAAAATTTTCTAATGAATTGCACCAGATCTGATAGTAATATCATCTTATGATAAATATGATAATAGTGAATCTTTAATAAACATTGGTGGCTTCAATTTACAAGTTACAGTAACGAGTTAAGGATTCTTGATTAATTCAAAACAAATATAAGTCAGGTGGGGTAAGGGGAACACACTCCATTTTACACAAAATATTTTGAGTCATAGCTACCGCATTTGATGTCTTTTAATTGTTTTGATATACATTTAATGTACCCGCGCTTGTCAGCTTTCCATGATTGAACGTCTTTTAATTCTAGCTATTATTATTTAAACAACAAAATGCTAAATCCTAATACTAGTTCTGTCGTTCCCCTTTCCCGGTTTTTGGGGTAAGGGGAACAGTCTCAATAAATGTATCATAAATAAAAGTTTTCTACATTATACCTGCACTATTCCATTTTTTCCAATTTGGTTTTCAAATTTAAACTCTGTGCTTAGTGAAATAAGAGTTGTTAACAGAACAAATTAGTCAGAAATTGAATTTGGGGTAAGGGAAACATATGACTATGAGGCAGGGGTCGTCAAGTAAAAACGAAGTGCTCTTTTTTAATTTTTATTGAATCATACTAATCAGTCTCAAGTAGTCTCAACCTACCTTATAGGAAAGCATTTTCATTCAATTCAAGGAACATTTTCAACTTACATTTTAACATATTTGTAAAACTATGCACGAATATACTGAATATAGTATCAGTTAAGATGTTTAATATTCAGTAGAAACATACGTAAGTAGATATGATTCTACTGTATCTTAAACATCTTAAAAGACATTTTAAAAATAAATTGGCCTCTTCGGCCAATTGTAGGCTGAGGCAATTTTGTAACAATGTCCGCCGTGTGTTTCACTTCAGATATATCGTCTATCACGGGGAAAGTAAAAACATTTTCACTTTCTGCTTTAGTTTTCTTCTTTCTGGTGTATTTTACTACAGGGGACCCGTAGTCATTTGTGCTTCACACTACGCCCAAATAGTGTTTCACTGACTTTTTGGTGCAGAATTTTACCAAGACCCAGTCATCCTTACGATATGGCTCATGGTTATCATAATTTTCTTTGTCGGCATCATGGAGTTCTGGACTTGGAGCTTCATCATCTTCGTTATCACTATCTTTCAGTAAATTCTCCCAGTAGTCATTATCATGACTATCTTCATCATATATTATTTCAGCTTCATTTTCACTTGAAGACGTAGAATATTTTCGTTTTTTTCCATGTTTTTTTATCGTTTTGTTTTGTTTCTTCTTCATTTTTGAATTTTGTGCAACTTTTTTCTTCTGGTTCTCGAATTTTCCCCTATTTTGCTTTCCTATCTAATAAATTATTTATCTTCTTTTTTGAACTCTGCTCAACTTTGTATTCCAGGTTTTCAGTTTTATCTTCTTTTACTTTTCTTCTATCTTTTTCCTTTGTCAGAGCTGCTCTAACATTTGCCTTTGTTTTTTTTACTTTTGTTTCATTTTTAGAAGTTTGTGCCTCTAAAGTTTTTTTATACACATCGTCATGCGTTATAACTTCTGCACCAGTTGCCATCCGTTTTTCTTTGTTTTAAAGGTGGTTCCTGCTTTAATTTTCATCAGGAGTAAGTCCTCAAATGTTACAATCCGGTCTTCAAGTACCTGAACTATTGATGTTTTCTTCGGAATATTCATCGTATTGGATCCTACGAATTCTGCATTCAGTTGATTAGATAAGCTAACACAACTGTTTTGTGTATGTTGTGACAAACGAGTTTGAATTGTATGATAATTACCATTTAACATCAAATTCACACTTTTTAATGAAATAGTGAACAGCGAGTCTGGCTTTGGTCTGTTGGTTTCGGTTTCGGGTGACTTTTCTTTAATGATTGAGTCAGCATGTTTGGATGTTCCCGCACGAGGATCTTGAACCTTTGTATTTGCGGCAGTCTGATTATCACACAACAGTACATTCATAAATTGCTGTTTGGTTGAATCTTCGATAAAATCCGTAGCATTGCACATTGATTTTAGCTTCCATTGCCGCAGAAGATCTTGGTTGAAATTTTTTTCTGGGACTGCATTTTTGTTTAAGGGGTAAATGCCTCCTTTTTTAAAACCAGCTGCACATATAGCTGGACCCAACATATTCCAAATTGTTCCAAGCTTTTCAGCAAAATCTTTTTTTGGTAATTGTTTCCTTATATTCAATCTTTGCCATTTTACTAGTTCCTGGTCCCATTTGTCTTTGAATGATTTATTAACAGCCAAATCTAGTGGCTGTAAGAGACGGCTGGTGTGCGCAGGTATTTTTAAAATGGTGATGTTAGCTTTTCTGGCTTTTTCGACAAGGTTTATACCTATATGCGTGGAATGGCCATCATAAATTAAAAGGATCGGGCGCTTTTCTCCCACAGTTTTAAAAAATACCTTTTTGAAGAAGGCCTCAAAAACCGCAGTTTCCATCCAGCCGTTAGTTGTTGCAGCGTATGCTGTTCCGGGATAGCCTTGGTCTGTAGTCCACTCATCCCAAACATATTTGCCCTTGTAAACAATCATGGGTGGAGTTTTCTCTCCTATGGCGTTACACCCCAACAAGACGGTGGTGTTTTCTTTTCCAGGAGAAGCAATAACTCGCGTTGCAATACATCCTTTACACCCAACCACCTTGGACTTCGAAGGGTCTTTGCTAAAGCTAGTTTCGTCGACGTTCCATATATGTGATGGTTTGTTGCTCAACTCCAATTCGTTTACTGTTTTTTCCAGTAAATCAAAGTACGGATATATAATTTGAGGACTGCATGCTTGTTTGCGGGCATACTCGACAGGCTGTGGCTTTTTGATTGACAAATTATGCCTCTTTTTGAATGCCAGAAACCAATCTTCTCCAGGCACGCCATTTTTAAACGGATTTTTTATAACGTTAGCCGAAACGTACTCACCCACGGTCTCTAATAATTCTTTTCTGGTCAGGCCGAAACCATATTTCTCCATCACACTCAGGTTTTTTACTAGACATTCTTCTGTTTCACGCGATAAGACGGTGGCTCTTCCCAAAGTGTTTGATTTTAGGCCTTTGCGATCATATACCTAAGAACAAAAACATAAGTAACTTTAACTAAAACAGCTAAAAACAAATTCAAGTGAAGTGTCTAAAAAAGTAAAAATAAATAAAATTATTTGAAAAAAGAACAACCGGCTTCAGTAGCTACCAAGTCCAAGCAAGTTTTTGATATAAACTCACCCAATTTATAATGGTTGACCTGGGTATTCCATATTGCTTAGAGGCCGCATACCCAGACAATGTGCCACTTTTGACGGCTCTTACGGCCTCTAATAATTTTTCCCTCGGGTGCGTTGCATTGTCAGTTTTGCGTTGATAATTTCTAGGCATTTTGAATGTTTCTGTAACAATTAATATTACTCGTACTTAGCAATGTTAGGATCGCAGTACTTTGGAAACCATCGTCTCTGCTTACTGGGATACAGGCGTGTTTGTGTGTATGTAGGTACCTTAAAAGGTTTATAACCTCTGTCATCGGGAAAGGGAAACATATGTTCCTCTTTCCCCGGCTATGGTAGTTTCCCTTCCCCCACTTATGAATTTGTAGGTTATGTATCGAATAATAAAACAATTAAATATAATTAGGAAGATTTTTACAAGATTATAAGCAAATACTCAAATTATAGGGATTAAACTACACTCACCAACATTGACAGCCTTATCACAAACGTTTTTGACACTCTAATGAACGCTGTAAAAATTCTCGGCGAACTCGTGGTTTTGTCGTGACCAACTGATTTTTTTCTTACCGTCGCACACCTGCACAGAGCAGACATAGCGCCATCTGTGTTTTTGCTTGGGAAATTACTCTTAAATGACTGTTTTACCAACCGAGCAACAAAGAGCTGCAGTCTATGGTTTTTAATTTACGAACTACTGTTTCCCTTCCCCCCTAGTCCCCCTTACCCCACCTGACCTTACATCATAGAAAATATCCTGAAATACTATAATAACATACTTACTGAAGATAAATATAAAATATAGGTTAAAATATTAATAAAATAAATTAAATTCGGTATAAACAGTATGAAACAAGTCTGAACCAAGCAAAGCAAGGCATCTTCGAGTCGGATACTAAAAAAGTGTATCGTTTATAAGCTAAAATATTTTAAATATATAACTTAGGGTTAAACATCCTGAAAAAGCTCAATTACTGTAAATTGTACATTCCTTCCACATTGATATTCATTTTAAATTTATTTGATATAAATTTTACTATGATTTTAAGGTTCATAAACCAAAGAAGAACCAACGGGACTAAGATTCCGCTGTCTGTTTGTCTGCCATTGAATTTTCACAAATGATGTATTTCTGTTGCTGCTTTATTCACATATTTTGAAACTGGTTAAATGCGAGTCACACCTGTGCCCCCATAGTACAGACATATTAATTTACTGTTTTTATAGATTATATTAAATTATGGTGCGATTTAAACCTGCACACTCTTATACAACAGACATATTCTTTTAACAATTTCATAGGGTTTAATACCAAATGAGTTGGTATCTAAAAGGACTCTATTAATAAGACATTTCTATTCTACTGTCTGCCTGTCTGTCCATTTGTCACCAGAACAGTATTTTAAAATTAATTTACAAAAGTAAGCACCTCCTTTGTAGAACATGGTATAATATTTTACAATAAACTTCCTTTGTTTTTCAGGAAATAAGTTTAAATTATATATAAAGCAGGACCTTTTGGTTTTCCAATGCTTTTGCATAAAATAAAATTCATAACCATTTAGATGATAGTGACACTTGGTGTCATGAGGACATTGATTGATTCTATTGTTCGTTTATGTATCTAATTTACAAATACACATATTGAATTGGAATATTATTCATAAACGATGACAATTATACATTAAAATGAACATACATATGTACTTACTGTTTAACAAAAACAAATTTGATATTATCATTTCAGGGTCACAAACAAGATAGCGTCCCTCAGCCACCTGTGCAGCATGAAAATACTGCGCGCACTAGAGGCCCAGAGGAGACAGATGAGTACTTGCCTAAAATTAACTTGACATCTGGTGTTCGTTGCATTAGTGCAGGAACATCACATCAGGGTGCACAAAAAAGTGGACATGCAATGCAATGCGTTGTCATGTCCACTTGTGCCGCTATATACTCCGTAGCAACAAATCGTCAGATTTTCACCACTGACGATATTGATACTATCTTAGGAGTAAGTGATAGTATTTACTCGAACATAATAAAACAAAAATACGACAAGCAAGCAGTATTGTTGAATCCGGAAGACGACTTACCGACATCAATTAAAATTAACGAACATGATATCGATTTTAACGTTGAATGGGTAAACAATGGACTTTAACCTGTAACGACCGCGGAATTAATTCAATTAAAAAATGAAATTTTCACAAATTTGACTTTTAACAACAATACTGCTTATTTGTTCACCGGTCGATCAGCAACAGTTTCGTTTTGGCAAGATAATGGTAAATTTTACCTTTTCAACTCGCATGCCATTGACTCAACGGGTAAACGTAATATGTCCAATAACGACTTGAACAAGGCTCGCCTTTTCGAATTGGACAATTTAAATGAATTGGTCAAATTGCTATTTGTTAACGTCCAATTCAAAAATAATTCAAAAAAAAGCAATATAAACGAAGAATTCATGTTGACACAAATTGAGGTCAAAGAGACATTAATACCCACACAGTCATCAAATATCGAGTGGCTCATTGACGAAGACATTACTATTGATTTAACAAAATCGTTATCAATATTACACGTCAATGAAAAGTCCACTGATCGAGAAACAGATACTGTGGACTTAATAAGAAGTCTATCGGAATCGACTTCTAAACTAAAAATCTCTGATGCCAAAATTATTACTAACGATGAAAAATTAACTTCATTGAAACCAATCGTGCTTATTGAAAAATTAACACACGACATTCAGACAAAAAGCAACGAACCAATATCTAAAAAAAACAAAATTATTGAAAAATTTACAAATGAAACTCAAAACGAAACAAACGAACCAACATCAAAGAAAAAAAAAAGGGGTAGGCCTATTAAAAAAAAAAGAGGTCCGCAAAAAACAGTCGAAAACGCCCACTTAAAAGCATCAAAAAAATACAACGAAAAAAAAAAGAAATACACAGAGCAGCTGCTAAAAAATATTCTCAAAATAACCCAAAAGTAAATATAGACGCAGTAAAAAAATACACTGAAAAACGACCTGAAATAAACCGTGAAGCAGTACAACGTTATACTCAATCGCACCCCGAAGTACATGCCGCTGCTTCTCAGCGTTACTCTCAGACTCATCCAGAAGTCAATGCCGCCGCGGTTAATCAATACAAAACAACTCACCAAAATAAAGTAAAAGCCGCGAATAAAACTTACAATCAGCGCGTTCGAAATGTAGAACCCGCATTAAGAGGTTCTACATTGATCGCACAAAGACAGGGTCAAGAACTAAACACCATTCCGATATACACGTTAAAAAAACCTGATCTGACAGCTCGTGAAATTTACACGTGTCCGCATTGCAACGCAAACCTCTTTGAAGAGGAAAGATCAGGAAATTATGCACTTTGGACCGATCAATGAAACTTTCTATTCATAGACTGAATTCAGAAAATATGCTCGCGCTTATAACAATCTCTTTTCGTTCAGTGCCCTAGGAGTTAGTAAGGGATTCCAACATGCACAAACTGGGTTTGGTTTTATAAAAATTCAAGGTAGAACATACCACTAAATATTCGATTTGTCATGTAATCGTCCCGGCACTATAAACCACATCGGCTTGTACATAGACGATGGTGAAGAACGTAAGAGATTAGCCGACGATAAACACTTGAGTAGGATGATATTAGCGGAAATGAACTTATTCCTTGAAAATGTCAATCCATTTATCGATTGTTTCAAGAGATTAAGCGCTGAACCGTCTGATGAAGCATTTTTGATGTTTCAACGAACGTCTCGTACCACTCACGGTAACATATTAGGAGACATGCCAGACGGTCGCGAAGTCGCCGCTATCGTTTGCACTGATCGCGATCAGTACACACCTAAATGCATCGCCGTATGGAAACAGGGAGACGCAAAACCGCATACCATACCAATGTTACATCCATTGTATGAAGCGTTGCAATATCCGTTACTGTACCCTTACGGCGAAGAAGGTTGGACAACAAATAAATTAGATAACAAGGGCCACAAAATATCACAAACCAAATATTATAGATGTCTCATGTTATCTGAACCACGGTTCAATAGTATGGGACGTCTCAACGACGAATGGGCTTGCGATATGTATAGTCGTACCGAAGAAGAGAGATTGGCTTATATCGCAAATAGGCAAAAAAATACAATCGAAAGCAATCTTAGAACTGCTCCTCTAGATGAGCTATTGCGTCAAATTAACGAGGACGAAACGATTATAGGTGAGGGCGGAACTGTTGCTGGTCGTATTTACCTACCGTGTACGTTTACCGGTAGTCCGCGATATATGAAATTAAAATATTTAGATGCAATGGCGGTAGTTGCACGTTTAGGAGGACCCTCTTACTTCATAACGTTCACATGTAACCTGAGATGGCCTGAAATTCAGAATGCCACTCCACAAAACAGCCCCCCTTCTCCTATCACTTGCGCTAGAGTGTTCAAACTCAAATTACAGGAATTACTCAGAGACTTACTTTGGTGAATGTATATACATTTTGTACGTAATTGAATTCCAAAAGAGAGGTTTGCCGCACGCTCACATTGCCTTTAGAGTTGAAGGGGGTGGACCTGTCCAAAATCTGGACATTGACAAAGTAGTCCGTGCTGACATACCGTCTGAAGACGAAGATGACGGTACATTGCGTAAATTCGTTTTGGGTCACATGATACACGGACCGTGCGGCACTGGCCACCGTACCAACCTACCTTGCTGGGATACGGACAAACAAAAGTGTTCAAAACGTTTCCCAAAACGAACGACAGACACGACACACACCGACGACAGAGGATTCATTAACTTGAAAAGGAATCCAGACAATAAAGCGACAATAAAATATAGAAATCGTAATGTAGAAGTTAACGATTTATGGGTGGTTCCGTATAATGCTGCCCTTTTGAAAAAGTATAATTGCCATTTAAACATTGAACCGGTCTCGACGCAGTTCGTTTTAAAATACCTGTTCAAATACATGACAAAAGGTTCAGACGAAACGCGTGTAGCCGTCATTCCTGATAATGAAAAGGATAACGAAGTAGAACAATATGTTACGAAACGCTATCTCGGCGCTTGCGAAGCCGTCTGGAGAATCTTTGAATTCGATATCACAGGTAGAGAACCGAACGTCAAACAATTGGCGGTTCATTTAGAAGGACGACAGAGTATATTTTACCGTCAAGGTGAAGAATTTTCCGCGGTCGAAAAAGCATGTTCAGACTTGGTGAAATACTTTAATAGACCGACAGAACCGGAATTCGATCACCTGACATATCGTCGTCTTGGAGGTCAACTAGTCTAAGCCACAAATTTTGTGAAAATGAGTTAAGTATACCAAACGATTCAGAATCGATTAAAGTCTACGGTGGTCAATCATTCTAAGCCTCAAATACGAGTATTAGCTCTGTATACGAAATGGTCAATAATTCTGGTCCCCATAAGCATAGATAGTCAAAAGGTCTATGCTGCAAAGATCTTTTGACTCCCAAAAATTCAGAGGCCCTTCCAAACACCCTCGCAGTAGTCAAAAAACTCAAGCGCACTTAGAATAGTTGACCACTGACCAAATTTGCCACATCGGACCAAAGACGTCGACGCTCAATACGGAACGCACCCTTATGTAGTTTGACGTTTGATTGTTGACAGGCTGGTTTTCAATAGCGCGTGTTGAATTTTCGAATTTTACAATTATTTAAACTTTATTCAGTGTATATGGGCGTCATAATTATTAATTAGTAAGAATGAGGTCCTCTCGGGTGAAACAAATTATGGAAGCGGTTTTAAACACGCGTAGTGATAGTGAGGATAACCTACAAAGTAAGTAAATACTATTTTTTTTACTTGCATATTTAATAATACGCTAGAATAGAATAGAATTCATTGCTTGTTTAGTTAAGTAAGTAGCTACTGTGCATTCATTTACCAGGAGATTGATATCTCGAATGAGTGCACAGCATGTTGACACATGCTAAGAAGGAAGGTGTCGAAGGAAGAAATGTGATCGAAGAAGCATTTTATGATAAGGGTATTACACTGACACACAGGCATGTCCTGCCTACCTGCACTACTCAATAATTGATTTTATTTTATTAAACCCTGACCAAAAAAGAGGGTTGTCATGTGTGTGAAGCCTCTATCTGTCCGTCTGTCTGTGACACCGTAGCTCTGAAACGGGTAGGCCGATTTCAATGCAGTTGTTAAAGCAACTTAAAAAAAGGAGATTATCAATTCGATACTTATGTATGTATGTATGTAATATTAATGGAATTGCACTATATTCACATATAACAATCTTTTAGACTTGTAGTGTTGAGTTTCGGCGGTTTTTAACGTGGTTAGGTTATCTTTGAGAATAGTGATGTCAGTACCCTATTTTTTTAACATAAAATACTTATACTTGATTATTTTTATTTTACAGGACCTGAAGAGAATGAGGTTGTGACTCACTATACTGACCTCCAAAATGTGCAGGGAATTTATGATGATATTGGAAGTAGGTTGAATTATTTTTAGCCAAGATTATTATTATAATATATACAAATAAAAATTTAAGGCTCTGTGCTTTATAATAGCTCTTTTAAATTTTTAAAGGCCCTGGACAAAACGAGATTGCACCACACTTCTCTGATGTGCAGAATGTGCAGCCACGAAAAGAAATTGGATATGAAAGTGAGTTTTCAAAAATAACTAAATTCTACCTACTTCGTTCTCCTAATTGTACCTTCTTTGTTGCTTCTATTCATTTCTTAATTTCAGCTATATAATCTGTGTTTTTTTTTCTCTGAGGTCAATGATGATAGAGGCTTTTTGTTTTTATTTTACACAGACCCTGAAGAGAATGGGGTTGTGACTCACTATACTGACCTCCAAAATGTGCAGGGAATCTATGATATTGGAAGTAGGTTGAATTATTTTTAGCCAAGATTAATGTCTCCTTATAAAATTCAAATTTAATTATCTTTCCTTTATAATCGCTCTTTTAAATTTTTACAGGCCCTGGACAAAACGAGATTGTACCATACTACTCTGATGTGCAGGAGGTGCAGGCACTAAAAGACATTGGATTTAAACGTGCGTTTTCAAAAAGAACTAAATATTGTGTCTACTTCATTGCTTCTAACTTGTTTTCCCGAGGGCAGTGATGATAAAAAAAGATTTTTATTTTTCAGACCCTGAAGAGAATGAGGTTGAGACTCACCACACTGATCTTCAAAATATGCAGGGAAATAATAACGATTTTGGAAGTAGGTTGAATTTTTCTCAGCCCATTTTGAGGATGTTCTATGCTCAGCACTAAAATTTGTAGGTACTTCATCGTTTATTGACCACACATTTTTGTTGCAGATTCAGATCAGTACAATGATGACGAATGTGCAGATCGTAGTTATGCAGTTACCGTACAAGAAAAATCATCACCTACGCACATTTCGGGCAGTGATGAAGACTATAGGCCATTGTCACAAGAAACAAGGAGACAGCTTGAACCTGCACAAAACATCTTAGATAATGCTGACCATCCTGAAGATCCGCTTTTAACTAGAAAACGCAAGAGAAACCAAAATAGTTGGAAGAGGAATTCACAAAGGAAGCTAAGAATGGAAGGCAAAGAATTTGAAAACCGATCTGGAAAAAAAGTGCGCTCAAGAGCAGTAAAGGAAATAAATTGCAAATGTAACTATAACTGTAATGACAAAATATCAGTAGTAAAAAGACAAGAACTCTTAACAGAGTATCTCAAATTGGGGTCAGATCAGTTGAGATGGAGTTTTCTGGCAAAGTGTGTGAACAGTATGCCTGTAAAAAGGCGATATCAAGGTGGTAATGACTGCAAAAGAAATAACACACTCGTATACAAGTTGGAATGTGATGGTAATGAAACACAAGTTTGCAAATCTTTTTTTTTGGCCACCTTTGATATTTCCGCACAAAAGGTAAGAACTGCTTTTGCAAAAAAAACACCTGCAGGTACAATAGAGGCTGACAAACGAGGCCACAAAGAACCGCCCAATAAAAAATCTGAAGATGTGAAAAACGTCATCAGAGATCATATCAAATCAATCCCAGTAGTATCGTCCCACTACTGCAGAAGTAGCACAAAAAGAAAATACCTTCCTTCAGGCCTAAGTGAAAATAGGCTGTATTTGGATTATATGGAATTCTGTAAAGAAAAGCAACTTGAACCAGAAAAGGCTAGCTATTATAAGCAAATATTCACAAATGAATTCAACTACGGATTCCATAAACCGAAAAAAGACCAGTGCGATTATTGCACACAGGTCAAAAATATGTAACCTGATGAAAAAGAACTCATTCAAAACGAATACAACCTACATTTAAAGCGAAAAGAGGAAGCTAGAGAGCATAAGGAGCAAGATAAAGTAAGAGCTAAAGAAGACCCTAGTTTCACATGCTTAACGATGGATTTGGAAAAAGTTCTATTGACTCCTAGTTTGCAAATCGGTCAGTTATACTATAAGAAGAAGTTAAAAACCTACAATTTTACAATCTATGATCTAGGAACATCTCTTGCTACTAATTACATGTGGCATGAGGGGGAAGGTGGCAAAGGAGCTTCAGAGATTTCTACTTGTTTGTGGAGACTACTATCTGAATTGAAGCCTGAGGTGAAAGAAATAACCTTCTACTCGGATACCGCCGCCGGTCAAAACCGAAATTCAATAATATCGTCCATGTTTCTACGTGC
Source organism: Ypsolopha scabrella (assembly GCA_910592155.1). Taxonomy (NCBI): domain Eukaryota; kingdom Metazoa; phylum Arthropoda; class Insecta; order Lepidoptera; family Ypsolophidae; genus Ypsolopha; species Ypsolopha scabrella. The sequence goes on along the minus strand of OU342981.1, from coordinate 8,839,232 downwards.
GGTAAGAGATTTGCCGGTAGAAGTAATTAATCAAAAATTCATGGAATCTGGTCACTCTGAGATGGAGTGCGATAGCGTCCACTCTAATATCGAGATGAGAGGACGTCAAATAGACATATTTACGCCTGAAGGGTGGTACACGGCAGCTCGAACAGCAAAGGTTACCCGACCCTACTACAAAGTCATTGAACTGAGTCACTCCGAATTTTTAGATTTCAAATCCTACTGCAACAAAATAATGACAAACAAAAATAAAATCGAAGATGGGGACAAGATGAATTGGCTCCACATAAAATGGTTTCAATACCGAAAGAGCGACCCTGAAACCATCTACTATAAAACGCAACTAAGTCAGGATACATTTCATAGTCTTAAAACACAACGACGAAGGAGGATGCAAAATCAAGTAGATGTTGGAAAACTGTATACCAAAAAATTAAAAATTGAAAAAGGGAAACTTAAAGATTTAAAAGAACTGTGCCAAAAAGGTAAAATACCAACAACCTACCATGCCTTCTATAATAACTTGGATGAAATAACCGGATCAGACAGCAGCGCCTCAGATACTGATTAATAATATAGTAAACCAACTCTTTCATCAGCATGTTTTGTTCTTTATTAAACTGAACAATAATTACTTTTAGCAATAAAGTTAAAAATGAAAGATGCAGTGTTTTCTTAACATCAAAATTATGAATTATGTTGCTTGGATCAGTAAAAAATGTTATCATGCGTACTGTAACCAGAAGTCAAAAAACCCAAGTGGCATAGTATTGTTGGTTAATAAGAAACTATACCCAAGCTGCGCGTCATTTGTTAGTAGTCAATAATTCTAAGCAACTTATCTCGTAAAATACAATAATTATCGAATTAATTGTACAAGGAATAATGTAGACATAACTAAAGTTAAGCATGTGCAAAATTACAGCTCTCTAACTGCAGAACTAAAAAAGATATAAAGAAAAGAATGCGGTTTTTGAAGCGCGCCTATCTTTGAATGCCAATTTCTCGAGTTTTTGATTTTGTGGATTAGACTAGTTGACCTCCAAGACGACGATATATGGAGTTTTATGAACAGTACATTGTTCATAACACTCGACCGGCGATGAAAAATGTGACAATTTACGAAATATTAAATGGCAAATACTTTGTTACTAAAAGACAACGTAAAGAATTAGTAGCCCGTTTGTTTTGGGTATCACCTAATCGAGGCGAACAATTCTACTTGCGTCTATTACTTAGTAACTTTCCATGTCGCAGTTACAATGACTTATTGACATTACACGGTGACAATAATACCACTTTTCAAGAGACTTGCCGTGCCCTTGGAATTGCCGACGACGAATTGGAGTATGAAATTGCGTTAGAAGAGGCCGGAACATTCTACACGGGCAGAAGTTTGCGTCACTTCTTCGTGCTCATTACAACCAATGGTGCTCCGGCAGCTATTCTATGGGACAAGTATAAGCATCTGCTTAGTGAAGATCACCTGGAGAGAAATCCAGGTAATCCAGATGAAGCTTATCGTTTGGCGCTCTTGGAAATTGACCGACTATTACGAAAGCACGGCAGCAGTCTCTCTGATCAAGGTCTTCCCGTCGTTCATGATGATACGACAGAATTTAATAGGGAACATGACGAATATCAGACTGAAGACTTGCAGACTTATGTTGAAAGATGGTTACCCCGGCTATCTTCCGAACAAAGACAAGTTTATGACCAGATTAACGATTTACTTCACCCTTCCTTTAACTATGGTCCAGTGGACGATTCAAACATCGCTGAACAGACTGCTATATTCCTAGACGGTCCGTCCGGAACTGGAAAAACTTAACTGTTAAATGTCATTGCCGCGTATGTGCGATCGTGTCTAGGAGGTGTAGTACTCTGTACAGCGTATTCCGGTATAGCGGCTACAAATTATGAAGGCGGCTTCACCGCACACAGTATGTTCCGCTTACCTTTAGATACAAAAGATGATACCGGTTTTTGGGGTTTAACGAATGGTTCTCAACGGGCAGAACTCATTTACAAATCAAACGTCATTATAATAGACGAAGCACCGATGATGCATAAATATTTAATACAATTGTTAGATAGATCACTACGTGATTTAATGCGTTCAAATCAAATATTCGGCGCTAAAATTATAATACTCGCGGGCGATTTTCGCCAAATACCACCGGTTGTACCGTCAGCAAAAAATAACAATGACATTTTGCAAGCTTCACTAAAAACATCCACCGTTTGGCCAAAACTTTATAAAATGAGCTTGAAAAATGCTCAAAGAACAAAAACCGATCAAAATTATTCCGATTTCATATTAAAATTAGGCTCTGTAGAATGTGAGACTATACAAATGGGCACCGAAAAAAATAAATTAGCTCTTGTCAGCTTGGCTCACTTGAACGTCGTACTCGATCTTCACGAGTTACTAAACTTTGTCTTTCCGGTAGACATTCTACACGAATCCGATGTATGTGCAAAACGAGCAATAATGTCAACGCATAACGTTAACGTAAATGAAATAAATAACATAATCATGGAAAAACTCCCGGGTAACATTATTCATTGCTATTCCGTCGACAAAATTGACGGCGAATTATCAAACGAATTTCATCTCGGGATCGATACGTTAAACAGGGTTCAAGCCAGAGGGGTACCAGATCATGACTTACAATTAAAAATCGGGGCAGTATGTATGATAATACGAAATCTCAGTTTTGTCGATGGTCTGGTTAATGTAACAAAAGTAATAATCGTTGACATGCTCTCCCCGAGAATAATTAAAGTACGTAAGCCAAGCGAAAAAACTATTCACTGTATTCCGCGAATCACATTTAAAACCCCAATACAAATAGAAAGTCCCATTGAAATGTATAGACATCAATTCCCATTGCAAATTTGCTACGCGATGACGGTACATAAATCGCAAGGCCAAACCATCGAAAGAGTCGGAGTCGATATTCGCTCAGATGTGTTCAGTCACGGCCAACTATACGTTGCATTAGGTAGGGTACGTAATAAAGAAAACATTTGCATTCTAATTAAAAAGGAAAGAGTAATTGACAATGTTCCCTATGCTAATAACGAGGTGATAAGAGAATTAATCAATTAATTACATTTTTTTTTCAAATAAAATACGTCTATCTATCTGTTTATCTGATTTTATTACAGTTTTCACTTACTTCGGGAAAATTTAAAGCTATGTATCATCACGCTATAACAAAGGGAACATCGCAATAAAAAATTTAATAAAACATATCAAACATTCGTTTCCGTAACAAAGTCCATCGTCGCGAATAATAATAAGTAATATCTAAAACTACCAACTATAAAAATTCTTTAATCATTTAATATTTCCTTTTAATTAATAAAATAATGAATACGAATTCCGTAATAGTCGTACATAAAAATAATATTATAATAATAATAATAATATTTGACCATTTCAAATAAAACTTATATTGTTGGTATTAAATAGCACTTTGCTAAAACATGGTGACCGTTGCACATTATCGTTAATTTCATTTAAAATAAAAACATACAATTTAAAATTATGTCTTACTTAAATTTTCTTTCATATTAGATAATAAAAACTCTATTCATTTAGAATACAATTCATTTAATAAAATAAAAATCATAAAACTTACAACCTATAAAATTAAAATTCAAAATACGCATTAAAAAAAAACGATCTGACTGCTCATAAACTTATTCGTGTTCGCGTTACAATATTTTGCACTTTGGTTTCATCGATAAAAAACGTTTAAAACAAAACTCTTTTCATTCAGTGCCCTAAAACTTAGTAAGGGATTTCACATGCAAAAACTGGTTTTGGTTTAAAAAAAAATTAAAGGTAGAACATACCGCCAAAAATTCCATTTGTCATGTAATTATCCCATTACAAAATTATACAATTTGGTCCAATAATTGAAAATTTGTACTTTAGATCTTGAATTGCCCTGGATATTAGTAAGGAATTTCACATGCACAAACTGGATTTGGTTTTATAAAAATTAAAGGTAAAACATACCGCCAAAATTTCCATTTGTCATGTAATCATCCCAATAAAAAATTATACACTTTGGTCCATTGATTGAAAGTTTATACTTAGATCTTGAATTGTCCTGAAAGTTAGTAAAGGATTTCACATGCACAAACTGGATTTGGTTTTATAAAAATTAAAGGTAGAACATACCACCAAATATTCCATTTGTCATGTAATCGTCCCGGTACAATATAATATTATACATTTTGATCCAATGAATGAAAGTTTCTATTCACTAATACCAATCTCTTTTCAAACAGTGCCCTTTCTACATGAACAAATTGGTCTTTTTTTGGTTTTATATAAATTAAAGGTACAACATACCACCAAATATTCAATTTGTCATGTAGTCGTCCAGCCTCTGTAAACTGTTTTATTTTCTTCAAGTGGATTATGCCAATAATACTAAAAAGTAGATGACTACTTAATTTTATTGTATTATATGGGACACCACTATAAAAAAACGAGTCGGAGCTGTACCTCCTGGGTGGCATGGAAACCAGTTCAATTACTAAACTTGTACAATAATAAGTTTATTCTACAGTATTTATCCAGATAATACACATCAATCCAAACAAGTCACCAACTATATCATCAAAAACTGTCATCAATTTTAAAAAGGTATAAACTTTATAATATAATTAAATAATATGTAAAAATAATACCATTTAGAAACAAACAACACCGACTAAGATATATTGAAATAAATCAATTTTACTATTTCTCAATTACAGGAATTACTGGACTACTACTGCACTCAACATGCGAAGAAACAAGCTACACAAAATAACCAGAGAAACTACAGCAACACAAATATGTAAGTGCTCAGTCAAAATTCAGAAATCCTTTTTAAAAATTTCAGAACACCTTTATCACTAATCATCACTTACCAAGTATCCAGTGTAAATTTGACTATACAAACTAATCTCACTTAATATATTCCCCGAGTAGGATACTAAATAGGTGCCTAATGGATAGGTCGACTTGTATTTAAAAACAATAGGTTAGGTTAGGTTTGAACATTATGAAACTACTCAGAGACGAGCGAAGCGGAGCGGAGCGAGGCGTCCCCGAGTAGGATACTAAATAAGTGCCTAATGTATAGGTCGACATGTATTTAAAAACAATAGGTTAGGTTAGGTTTGAACATTATGAAACTACTCAGAGACGAGCGAAGTGGAGCGGAGCGAGGCGTCCCCGAGTAGGATACTAAATAAGTACCTAATGTATAGGTCGAAATCTATTTAAAAACAATAGGTTAGGTTAGGTTTGAACATTATGAAACTACTCAGAGACGAGCGAAGCGGAGCGGAGCGAGGCGTCCCCGAGTAGGATACTAAATAAGTACCTAATGTATAGGTCGAAATCTATTTAAAAACGATAGGTTAGGTTAGGTTTGAACATTATGAAACTACTCAGAGACGAGCGAAGCGGAGCGGAGCGAGGTGTCCCCGAGTAGGATACTAAATAAGTACCTAATGTATAGGTCGAAATCTATTTAAAAACGATAGGTTAGGTTAGGTTTGAACATTATGAAACTACTCAGAGACGAGCGAAGCGGAGCGGAGCGAGGCGTCCCCGAGTAGGATACTAAATAAGTACCTAATGTATAGGTCGAAATCTATTTAAAAACGATAGGTTAGGTTAGGTTTGAACATTATGAAACTACTCAGAGACGAGCGAAGCGGAGCGGAGCGGAGCGGAGCGAGGCGTCCCCGAGTAGGATACTAAATAGGTGCCTAATAGATAAGTCGAAATTTACTTATTAAATTAGATTAAGTCAATGAAATTGAATAATTTCACATAATTATATTTATTCTTCAAACTAACTCTTTCAGTTTCTATTCCATCATCAACAGATAAGTTCATCAAGTTCACCAAAACATGCAGATGCTTCTTACAATTATGCTTTCGAAAATTTCAATAATACCTCTCAAAATTCCATCAAAACAGATAATCTGTTATATAGAATAAAACGAGGAAGTGACTCATATATAAAATAAATTATATTGGAAACACATCAAGACTTTTGGTATTCTTCTTATCATATTTTAAAAACGATTGATCGTGGGCTATTCATATTACTTCTTCAATAAGATGTATATTATTCACATTGCCCAAACCGATGACAGTTATTGACTCATGACAATAATTGTCAAACACAATATTTTCCCTAAAACTCATTTTGTGCACATTTTTAACATTGCTTTCTATATTCATACCCACCATTTAAAAAAAAATTATTGACATTTTTTAACATTTTTTTTTTATTGCTAAATCTTAAGAACGGGTGATAGTAGTATTTCCAGGTTTAAACTCATACTAATTCAGCCCCTTTCAGAGGCAACACATTCGAGACGAATGACGAGGTTGCGCACCGCAGGTGCGCGGCCGAGTCATCAACTCAAACAACATGAGCCTACCGTTCACCGAGGGACGAGGTCACGCACCACAGGTGCGCGGGCGAGTCCAAACACATTTCCAATGACTCTTTTTCACACATCTTCCAACCGATGACAGGTTTTGACACTCGACACACATCCCATCCTCTGTCAATCACGGATTTTCAAACGATTGCACCTACTACACTCAAGTACAAGTCCAATACGTCGCTGATTCAAAGAAAAAAAAACGCACAAACAAAAGACAAGAAAAAAAAAAGAGCACAACAAATATCGCGGGCTGCTTGCAGCCCGCGCACCACGCAAAACACTATTACTTTTGTTACGGCCGTAGATTCTTGGACCTTCCGGTGAGACGTCACTTGGATATTTCTTCACCGGATTTACTTTTTTAGCTCACTCTTTCATTTGAATTTGTGTTGCTACCTTTTGGTAAGCTCCAATATTTTTGGTTGCTTAACTTTTATAAACTTCTTCCATTTGGTTGAGTTTTTTATGAACTTTGTTTCATATTTTTTGAACTTCGTGTATGGAAGTCTGGTGTTGTTGTTCCAGTCACGTCGTTTCAATTTTTTTGGGTTTCGTGCATAGAAGTCTGGTGTTGTTGTTCCAGTCACGTCATCTCAAGTTTTTAATTTTCTGGCATTTGCTTGGAAAATTTGTGGTTTGAGCCACTGGTCTTTTTTTAGAAAGGTGTTGTTCTATATTTTTAGACTCATCATAATTAGAGCTTGAAGTATTTTACTTTGAATATTTCTTTAAATCTAAATTCACTTTGAATGAGTTGATGGCGAAGGAGCCTAATTAACCTTAAATTTTTGACTTTTAAAGACTTATGAGTTGATGGCGAGGGTGCCTAATCATTTTCTAAAGTTTGTTTTTCAAAGAATTTTCAGTTTTTTTTCAATTGAAAATAGATGGTGGCGATGGTGCCTAATTGTTCTGTTGTTAGTATAGTTTTGGGCATTTGAGTTCTAAAACTTTACTATAAAGTTTATATTGGTGTTGGAAGTTATTTTTGGGTTTTTGTTAATAGAACTTAATATGTTTTATTTTTTTTAAGGAAGGGTGTAATGTAACATGTTGAATGTTACATGGAAGACGTTAATACGATTTTCATTTGTTTTGTTTAAAGTTGTGATCACTCACTTTGATTCAATTCGATGTGTTGTAGGTAAGAGGACTAAAACGGCATGGTAGTTATTTTGTCTATGATTTTGTTTTTTTCTCTTTTTTGAGCTGTCAAGGAAGAGAACTGTCAGATTCACTTGCCTTGCGATTTTGAAGAAAAATGGTGCTTTGATTTTCCAATCTTGAAATATCTTGAATTCCTTACTCAATCTTGAGATGTGAGATTAAAATTTGGTGCGGCGGTCGTTTGAACCAGGTATGTTAATGAATATTTTTCGTTTTTTAGTGTTTTTGGCAAAATTTCAGAGAACGCATTTTTTTTAACCTAACTTTTGGAAAATTTTTACATTGATGGTTGTTTTCTTTCAATTTCCCTTGTAAATTCATTTATATCGAAGGTTTATTGGTCTGCCTTTTGGATTTCCTTTCCACATTTTTCAAGAAATCAATTTTTTCCGATTAAAATGTTTCAATGACGATTGGATGACATTCGTCCGAGATGTCTATTTTTTGGGAAAACGGTATGTTAATTTATTTAATTAAAGTCTAATCAGCTTTGTTTTGAATTAATTTCTGGAAATAACCCCGGTTTTTTTTTTCTCTTTGCAGTCGGGTTCGACGTTTTTTCTTATATTTTCCCCTAAATTTATTACCTGGGATGCAGCTATAAATTAAAAGCTACATTTCTTTAAAACTCAACCTTTCATGGAGCGTTGATTTCTCCTTGTCATCTTCGGGTTTCTACCTTGCAAATTTTCCTGCCATCGTGCGAGGACCTGGTCAGGTTTCTGCGAGTGGTTTATTCTTTCTTAACAATGCATAAGACCTTTAGATAAAGGCACTAAAGGTACTGTAAATCTTTTTATTATGTAAAAACAATTGTTACCTGCAACTAGTTTTTGTGGTTTAACTTTGTTTCTCATTCGGGGAAACAATGGTTGTTTTAAAAATACTTTTTTCTACCTACGTCTTTGGAAGGATTTTAATTTTATAACAGCTTTGATATCGTTTGTTCTAAAACTTATTAGTTATTGCGGATTTAGGTTAAACTTTAAAATTAAGAAAACGTTGTTGTGTTTGGTAAAAAACTTTATTGATTAAAATGTCGATTCACATGTTGCATTACATGGGTTAAAATTTAAGTATGGTGGTAATAAAGAGGTCACATGTAATGGTTCTGGAATTTTATTTCCCAATACTAATAGTTTGGATTTCCCCCTCCTTTGAGATTAAAATTACTTTGTCTTCGACTGTAGTATCTGAGTTTGTTTTTATGTGAAGCTCATGGCGCCCGAACTTAAATATTTTCATAGTTGATACTTTTTTATTTCTTTTATTTAAAATTTTGAGCTTTCACAAAACTTACCTCTACCACTTGGTAGTAGTACCTATTTGGGCATTTTAGCTCATAGGAAGATTAGACTTCCTTTAATTTCTTTTTATTTATTACAATGGGCCTTCCCCATTTCTTCTTTATTTCTTTTTTTTATTACAATTGGCTCCTGCAAACAGGGACCTGAGTTTTTTGGTATCAAAGCTGTTGTAAGTAACAATTGTTTGACTTATTTTTTTTGTTTTTGTTTTTTGTTGTCTGTTTTAGACAATTATTTTTGTGTGAGCTGTGTTTAAGATTCTTAATGGTGTTTTGACGCGACCAGATTTTGAAAATGCCTGATAACTTGAATAATGCTAACGTTCCTGCACCTGCAGATGTCAATGAACCATTAGACATTAGTAATGGCAATATTGTTAATCCTACTACATCAGTTTCGACTTCAACGGATGATTTGTTACCACCGTTGATTAATTTAAATCATAACCAAGTCAACATGACTGGAGTAAATAATCCTTTTGATCGACAAGTTGGAGGTCTTCTACCTCATTCATCTTTTAATATGCCGGAAATAGATAATACTGTGTTATCTGATTCTCGAACTCTTGCTAGGAAGCAAACCTACATTAAAGGTCCTGATTTATCTAAATAAAAATTTGAATTTAACGGAAAGACTTGTGTTCGTGAGTTTATTACACTTGTTGAAGAGTATCGTATGAGTAGAGATATTGATGAAAGCTATATTTTACGCTCTTTTTCGGATTTGCTTCGTGGCACGGCTTTGAAGTGGTATCGTTCCATTAGACAAAGTATTTCATCATGGTTCCAACTTAAAGTTGAACTGTTGAAAACCTTTGATACGCTTGATTTCGATTATAATTTGGAGGCTAAATTAAGAATGCGTAAACAAAAGTCAAGTGAATCATTGTCTGAATTTATCATCGAAATTAGGGACATGTCAAGTAAACTTACTCAACCTTTAAATGAGAGTACTCTTCTCAATATTATTAAACATAATATGCTTGCTGCTTATTCTGCACATTACGTGGGTAAATCTATTACCACTATGAACTCATTTGTGAGGTTGGCTAAGGAAGTTGATGAACACATTGCTTCAACCACGTGCAAAACAGTAAATAAACCTGTTTATCATGTTAATGCTGTAAAGTCTAATGACTCTACAACAATTTGTTTAAAATGTAAAAATTTTGGACATCATTTTAAGGACTGTAAAAATATTAAAGGTAAAGTGTGTTTTAAGTGTAACAAACTTGGAGTACTTACTTCTGAGTGTGATACGTGTAATCCAAAGACGTGCGTAGTTGAAACATCGGCTAGTTCAAAAACTAGATAGTTCCGGTCGAACTCGGTTTTGTGTTAAAGCGACAAGAGCTTCGGCTGGTGAAATTAAAAGTAAAATAAATTTGGAAGAAAATAGAAAAGATTTTGAGAATTGGCTTAACCCTTTAACGGTCATAAGCGAAAAACGGGCACTATATCGACCGCTTGCACAGTGTGCCTAAAAGGCTCATATTTTCTATACTGAATCACTATATTTTGAACCTTATGTGATTTTGTGTTGTCCCTGAATGGGCAGAGGTCTTTGTAGCGACCGGTCTGTTTTTTTACGAGTTTAATCCTATTTCTGAACGCTTCGAAAGTGCGGTCGCTAAGGAGACCTATGATCATTCCCTGAAAAAAAAACTGTCATTGACAGGTCGTGTGTTTTTGAAGCGGTTTTTATTGTGAAATAACGTGTTACTTACAATTAAAAGGTATGTATTATGTTAATTTAGTATATAAACAGTGGCATAAACGAATAGTAATACACTCAACTTTGCATTCTGCTCTGGAATTTCAATTTTGATATCAGAACTGCGCAAATTATAACCTACATTCAGGTTTTCCCTTTCTCCAAAAATTGTTGAATTTTATCTCATTTATCCAACATATTGCAATGAAACTTTATAATAAGATTGCAAAAAGGTGTACTTTTGTCATAACACTCTCAAATATTCGCTTCCTATTTCGGCCAAGATAATATAAGTCAATAATTTCATAAAAATTTTTATGTATTCTTTGCAGATGGCGAGAAAAGAATATTTAAGTACAACTAATTTAGAAAATTTGATAAACAATGACTGGGAGGACATTTTAGATGGCATTACAGATGAGCAGGCTGAAAATTCAGATATTGGCGGAGACGAAGATGCTGAAGACGAGCCATCAATCCATCCTCAGCGTCAAAATCAGCCATCAACTAGTGCAGAACCCTTAGCATCTATGGGCCCCCCAGACACTTTAACTTTTGACCAACCCACGTCTTCTTCACATCGTGTACGGGGCAGAGGCAGGGGATGTGGACGAGGAAATAGGACGGCAAGGACAAGAGGTGGCACTCGCTCAGCCTCTACAGTGAAGGACCAAACCTTCAATTTCAGAAGATGTTTCAGGCAACCACCTGAATATAAAGAGTACAAATTCAGTGAGTACAATGGAATAAATGTTGAGGTGGACATATCCCAGCCATTGAAAATTTTTCAAATTTTCTTCACTATGGAAGTCTTCAACAATATTCTTATAGAGACAGAAAGGTTCTCGATGCAGAAAGGTTGCTCTATAAATTTAGGACTGGAAGAATTTCAGGCGTTTGTTGGCATACTCATAATAATGGGCTTTCACCAGTTACCATCTTTACGGCACTATTGGTCCACACATCTTAACTTTAGAGAGAATTTTACAAGTCATGTCAATCAAGCGATTTCTTAAAATTTTGAGATTTTTACATTTGAATAACAACAACACTATGAAACAACGTACTTCTCCAGACTTTGACCGCCTGCATAAGGTCAGGCCTTTACTTACATCTTTGGAATCATCATTCAAGACAGCGTTTTCACCAAGCCGTTACATAAGTATAGATGAAAGCATGATTGCATTCAAAGGACGGTCCACAATGAAGCAATATATGCCTAATAAACCAACAAAACGGGGATTCAAGGTTTGGGTTATTTGCTGTGGGGTAACTGGATATATGATTAGTATGGAAGTGTACGAAGGGAAAAAAAATGATAACACAGAATATGGACTAGGTGAAAAAGTAATTTTGAATTTGAGTAATATGTTTATCGGGTCAGGTTTTTTTTGACCGCTTTTTTACATCAGTTGTACTGCTGAAAGAATTACTAAAACGAAAACTATTTGCTTGTGGAACAATTCTAACAACCAGGAAGCATTTTCCTAAGGATAAAATGAAGGATGATAAGGCTTTGAAAACGGGAGAATTTGATAGTGTCATTGTTATATACCTACACCTCCGTAAGTACATACTTTTCTATTATACTACTTTGTTGCTTACCAAAATTGCTAATATAGATAACAAGTCACGTACGCACATACTGACGCACAATGATCACCCCTATTAACCCTTAAATTGATAAAAATATTTCTAAATTGAAATAACATCTTATCAACAGTTGACCCTCCGTAACCCGGATGGCCAAACAATACTTCTTAGAAACCCGCACGTTCCATATCATCCTAAAAACGCGTGATTTGCTAATATATATAAACCGCCAAACTCATTCTAATTCGGAATCCTCTCTCAGTTGTCAACCCGCACACTTCGTGTGCCTGTCCCTTTGTATTGTTGATTGAAAGTCATACCATAAAGCTGTAACTTAGTCCAGATAGTTTAGTCTGTAAAATTAAATAATAAAGACTTAGATAGTACGTCTATGTCTTTCCCTTAAACTCACTCCCCACAACTGTCTTCTGCTCAGGGCCCGAGCTACGGACATAACATAAATTGGTGTCAGAACTGGTTGGGATATATTTTGATATATTCCCTATTTTGCAGACTACGAGAACTACCAGGAAGTTTGGACAGCTGACCTCAACACAGACAAGGACTTCGACTTCGACAAGTACAGCCGACGGGATATAGAGTTCATGCTCCTGTCATCATAGAACTAATCTCAATTCGGAGTACGTCAAGTTCACCGAGATCGCCGACTGCCACCGCTAGCACAAGCCAGATCACCGACTGCCGACTACTGCAAGGACAACCTACTCCTAGGAGGCCATACCATGTTCCTGCAGAAGACCCGACAACTGTGAGTGACCCTTCTTCATCGGTTTGACGTTGATTCCCCGTCAATCAGATATTCTTTAATTCTATTTTATGGACCTTTACACTAAGTGTCTATTTTTGGCGTCATTTATTATTTTACTTGTTTTTATAACATTATTACTTTGTTGTGCACAACTTCACGAAAACGCCACTTTCGATTATTTTTATTGAATTCAAACTTTTATTGGCCACAATTTTAAAATTTTATTGGCTACTTATTGATTATTTTTATTTGAATTATTATTCAATTTTATTGGCCACAAATTTTCCTCCTTTCCATTTTTACTAATATTGAATTGCTATTCAATTTTTTGAAATTTATTGGATTTATTTCAAAGCGCAAATTTATATTTTAAATTATTAATTCAAATTTATGCTGCAAAGTTATTCTGCGAAAATTCTTGTTATATTCTTTTGCAATTGCGATTGATTTTATATTTTCGCGTTAATAAATACCTTTCGTTTCTTTAAAAGCTTGCGATTGATTTTTCGCGTTATTAAGCGTTACCTTTCGATTTCATTACCTCACTTTCATTAAGTCGTAATCATGACTCTACCCGAAAAAACTACGTCAGTTACTACTAGCCAAAGTGAACGTATAAGCACGGATACTCTTTTAAAATTCATTCATAGTTATGACGGTAACAGAGACAATTTAAGTTCGTGGTTAACAAATTGTGATCGCGCATTTAGTCTCGCGAAACCCGATCAAGTTGCTGTTTTGTTTGCTTATATTCAGAATAGATTAACGGACAAAGCTCAGTCCACTTGCTCCAATTCTATTTTTGAAACCTGGAACGATTTAAAAGAATTTTTGAAAACAAGATTTGGAAATCGAAAACATCAGACCCATTTACTGCTTGAATTGCAGAATTGTAAACAGATGTCTAACGAGACAATTTCCCAATATATTACCAAATTAGAAACATGTCTTAAACGACTACTCTCTGCGATAAAACAGTCTTGTACTGATAACACACTTCTACCAGGTCAAATAGAGTCGACTAATCAGCTTGCCCTACATACTTTTTTGTTAGGAGTCAACAGTCAAATCTCACAAACCTTACGAACTAGGGAACCTTCAAGTTTAAACGACGCGTTCAATATTGCACTTGAAGAAGAAAAATTTTCCCTTTTACAAAATTCTAAAAACAATCAAGGTCGATTTTGCACAAAATGCAATAAACCAGGGCATACAAATTCGCATTGTAGGAGATTCCCTTCTAATAATTCTAATTCTAATTCCCAAATAAATTCCAAACAAAATTTTTCCAAACCTAGTACGTCTAATTTCAGACAAAATTATTCCAAACCTTCTACCTCTAAACCAGTTTACAAAGTAAACTCAGAGACAAAATCGTGCAAGTATTGCAAAAAATTGGGCCACGTCATCGAAGAATGTTTTAGGCTCAAAAATAAAAGTCAAAACCAGCAAACCCTCGAGATGAATTCTTTAAACTTCAACAGTTCTTCGGAAAGTGCCGCTCAGTTGAACTGCCTCCGTGTTCAGGCACATCAAATATAAACATTGTTAAAGGCGACAATCAAAATTTCATTCTTTTTTCCACCAGACATTCTAAATCTGGAATATTCAAACTACTCCTCGATACTGGAGCGAGCGTTTCTATTTTAAAACTGACAGCTTAAAACCATCAGTCAAAATTAATAACAGTCATACTGTTAATATTAGAGGTATTACAAATGAAATAAACGAAACGTTAGGATTTGTTAACTTAAAATTTAACTGTTACGAGGGCGCAACGATAGTACATAGATTCTTCGTTATTGACCCCAAGAGTAACATTAATTTACAATTCGATGGCATTATTGGTAATGACCTTTTAAAACCTTTGCTAGCTACAATCGATTACAGTAGGAAAACTGTTTCGTTTAAAAATGGAGGATATTTAAAAATGCACAATTGCATCGATCGAGCGCTATATAAATTAAAAGCTAGAAGTGAAACTCTCATTAAAGCCAAAATTCTAAATCCAAATATAAAAGAAGGACTCGTTGAAAAGGCTGAGATTCTTAATGGTGTATTCCTGTCGGAATCCCTTACTAAAGTCGATTTAAATAATATGGCTTTTGTTTCCATTTTAAATACTCTAGAAAGAGATGTTATAATTGAACAATTAGATATTGTTTTGCAAGAATGTGAATTACCCGAAACAAAGAAATCCAATGGTGATGATATTTCTCTCACACCATCAAATTTTCCTTTTTCTAATGGTGCTGATAACTCATTCAGACCATCAAATTGTTCCTTTCCCAATGGTGATGATATCTTTCTCACACCATATGATTTTAGCATTTGGAATTTTACATCATCCTCAACGAAGGATAGATTAAATAAACTTTATGATCAGTTACGAACTGACCATCTTAATAGAGAAGAAAAGAATTCTTTATATAATGTTTGTAAAAAATATAACTCCATTTTTTATTTAGAAGGAGACGAACTTACATCGACGAACGTTTTAAAACATCAAATTATTACGAGTACGGAAGTTCCAATTCAAAGTAAAAATTATCGATACCCCCATATTCACAAGGAAGAAGTGAATTCCCAAATTAATAAAATGTTAAGTCAAGGCATTATTCAGCCTTCGACTAGCCCTTGGTCTTCTCCATTATGGGTAGTACCCAAGAAGAAAGACGCATCCGGCAAAACTAAATGGCGTATTGTGATAGACTATCGTAAACTAAATGACGTAACGGTAGGAGACGCTTATCCACTTCCAAATATAACAGAAATTCTAGATCAATTAGGAAGCTCTAAATATTTTACTACATTAGATTTAGCAAACGGATTTCATCAAATTAAAATGGATCCGAAAGATATACCAAAAACTGCATTCTCTACTCCTAACGGACTCTACGAATACATTCGCATGCCGTTTGGATTAAAAAATGCACCTGCAACCTTCCAACGTCTCATGAATAATGTTCTAAGTGGCATTCAAGGCCTCTATTGTTTTGTTTACCTTGATGACATAGTAATCTATGCAAATTCTATCCAGGACCATGAGAAGAAACTAGAAAATGTATTTGAAAAACTAAAACAAAGTAATTTAAAGCTTCAACCCGACAAATGTGAATTTATGCGTCATGAAGTCGCTTATCTAGGTCATGTTATCACAAAAGACGGAGTTCAACCAAACCCCGATAAGACCCAAGCAATTGAAAACTTCCCTATTCCTAAAAACGTCAAAGATATCAAATCATTCCTAGGACTAGTAGGATATTATCGTCGATTTATAGAAAACTTCTCTAAAATTACTAAACCCTTAACAAGTTTATTAAAGAAAGATGTTCCATTTAAATGGACAGACGCGCAAGAAAACGCTTTTAATGAATTGAGATTAATGTTAATATCTCCAAAAATCTTACAATATCCAGATTTTAGTAAAGAATTTATTCTTACAACAGATGCAAGTAATTTTGCACTCGGTGCAATTCTCAGCCAAGGTAACATCGGAAAAGATTTACCTATTGCATACGCTTCGCGCACTTTAAATAAGGCCGAACAAAACTATAGCACAACCGACAAAGAGTTGTTAGCTATCAAATGGGCAATCCAATATTTTCGTCCATACTTATATGGACGTCACTTTAAAATTGTTACTGATCATGAGCCCGCTAAATATTTCAAAAGAAATCGAGATCCCGGTAGTAGTAGATTAACACGCTGGAAGCTTAGTCTCGAAGATTTCGATTATGAAATTATTTATAAACCCGGTCGTATTAATTCAAACGCCGATTGTTTATCAAGAATACAAATTAATAATATAAATATTGAATCAGAAACATATGCCGATTTCTTAAATTTCTTCGAAAACCAAAATGAGTTCACGATAAATGATTTCAGTGAATGTGATGACCTTTTATTCGATAAACAACATACACATGTTGCTTATTTAACTAATATTACTTTAGACGAAGAAAATCCTTATTCAATTGAAGCATTCGATAAGAGTAATAACATCGAATCTTTATTACCAAAACAAAATCAACTTTATGAGATATTAAAAAGCGAGACAAATACTCGTCAAATAATTTATCATTGCATAGCTAAATATAATTTCTTTGACAAACTCACTATGAAAGATTTGTTCTATACTTTACGGAACCTTAGAACCAAACTTATTGAAGACAAAGTAGATTCAATTTACGTATCCAACTTCAAGGATGCTTATAGTTCAATTCACCCAGATAAGATTAAACAAATAATTTTCTATATATTTAGAAATCTCAATATTAAAATTCGTATGTGTCATAATAAGGTAATTACACCTGAAGATTCAATGATTCCTACTATCTTAAATGAAAATCATGATAGTACTATTTCAGGACATAATGGCATTGTCAAAATGTACAAACGCATTAAATCAAAATACGTATGGCCTAATATGAAAAAACAAATAATTGATTATGTAAGAAATTGCAAATCTTGTGTTACTAACAAAACAGTAAGGAGAAAAGTTAAAGCACCTATGATAATTACAACAACATCTTCTACAGCATTCGAAAGAATAGCGATGGATATAGTAGGTCCTTTACCCATTACCAACAATGGAAATAAATTTATCCTTACGATTCAAGATGATTTAACAAAGTTTTCACAAGCTTTCCCTATTTCCAGCCATGATGCTGAAACGGTTGCTGAAAAACTCGTTTTATTCACAACATATTACGGTATACCTAAATGCATTTTAACCGATCAAGGTACAGAATTTATGTCAAACACACTCAAACAATTATCAAAAACCTTCAAAATAAAACAATTAAACTCTACAGCCTACCACCCTCAGACAAATGGCGCATTGGAACGCAGCCACTCTACATTAAAAGATTATCTAAAACAATACGTGTCAGAAGATCAAGACGATTGGGACACATATATTCCTTTAGCAATGTTATCTTATAACACAAGTGTTCACACAAGTTCAAGGTTTACCCCACACGAATTAGTATTCGGTTCCAAACCAACTCTACCCAGTTCTATTCCCGATAACGAAAATCAATCAAATTATGATGATTACGTTGAAAATCTTAAATATAAGTTGAGAAAGTCACAAGCTATTGCAAAAGAAAATCTCATTAAAAGTAAAGAATTATCAAAAATTCGCTATGATACTAAATTAAATGTACCTCAATACAAAGAGGGAGATTTCGTCTTATTAAACGTTAAAACGAATAGTAAATTAAAACCAGATTGGCAAGGACCTTTCGAAATTATAAAATTAGACCCTAAAATGGCTAATATAACAATAAAATATAAAAATAAAAATTTAAAAGTTCACTTTAATAGAATAAAACCAGCCCCTAAAAGTTTAACAAAGGAAAAACCTGTTACAGGTTATTCATTACGGTCGCGTACCTAATTTCAAATGGTAGTGGCACGGACATCGCTCCCATCGGAAAAAGCACCGGACTATTTTTCGACAGAATCGGAACTATGAAGATTTTAGTCGACGACTGGAAGTTAATGACTTTCAAAGATATTAGTTCAATACCAGAAGCCATTGACATAGTAGAACATAAAATAAAAATAACAGAGGACAAGTGTGCTGAATTAGAAGAAATATCGTCAAATATTAAATGTAAGAAACGACTCACTAACACTAGGTTATCGCTAGAAAGGGTCATAGGTCTCTATGATTCCTTATCGCATTTAACTGCTACTAAGAGAACGAAACGAGGATGGTTCGACGGAATTGGTTCCGCACTTAAAACTGTTTTCGGTACTCTAGACAGCGATGACGCTTCTTATTACGATGAAATTATTCAAAAGGTATTACAAGATGATAAAGAAATTTATTCTATAATGAAAAGTCAAATACAGGTTACTCAATCTGCTATACAAAATTTTAATAACACTATTACTAAACTAACAAATAATGAAAAGGCTTTAGATAAAAATTTCGAAATTATGAGAACTTTTATTGATGAATTTAATTCAAGTGTTACTATTATTGCTATAAAATCAACACTAAACAGTCACTTCTCTATTCTTACCTCAATGTTAGAAAACCTAACAGAAGACATTAATATTGTCGTTAATTCTATATTATTTGCAAAACAAGATGTCTTACATCCTGCAATTATTTCTCCCACTCAAATATACTACGAGTTAACTAAAAACATAAAATTTTTGCATCAAAACAAAGAATTTCCCCTACCTCTAAATCTAGAAGATATTCATCTTCTTATTGATATTTCAACACTAGATGTATTTTACATCAATTTTAAACTTGTATTTATTTTAAATATTCCATTAGTGGTTCCTCAAGAATTTGAACTCTACCACGTATTTCCTTTGCCTGTGCCTCACAGCTTTCAGGACCTTACTTTCGCGTTAGTCCAACCTACGAAACGATATTTTGGTGTTACAACGAACAGACATTCTTATGTTCAATTTGAAGATCTTAAAAAGTGTTTTACACTTTCTTCAGAACATTATATATGCGAAGACCTAAATGAATATTCCGCAATATCAAATCCGTCTTGCGAGTCCCAATTATTTACAAAAATTCTAAAAACCATTCCAAAAGAATGTGTAACTAAGTTTATGTATGGCCAGATTGAAATATGGCAGAAACTTACGAATAATCGTTGGATTTACATATACTCTAAACCTACTAAACTTACGGTAGACTGCATGAATAACGAAATTAAAGAATATGAACTAATTAACACAGGTATAGTAACCCTGGACAAAAAATGTAAAGCCTACGCGAATCTCATCCAAATAACTGCAACAAGCGACATCATCACAAATTACACCTCACCTTCATTCGATTTAGATATCACTAAAGACGATTGTTGTGACGATAAAAAACTAAATAGAACAAAACACCTGTTCACCCCCATCAACATCGGTAACGTAAAACTAGATGATTTAAACTTAGCCTCAGTAAAATTACATTCTATAGAAGAGCATATAAACACTCTTCAGAATAATAAATATGATATAAAATCAAAGTCGCATATTTCATACTTAGTGTATTCTCTATGTAGTTTTGTAATATTGTATTTGATATTTAAATATTGTTATTGTAAGAAATGGATAATGTCTTGCTTCTTTAAAAACCCACATAATTCACAGAGTAAATGCTGTTGTATTCAAATATTCAACCAATGTAGCACTAGACAAAACCAAATCGAACCTGTTGTAGAGCTAAGCTCATTAAATAGACTTTCTGCAGATATTCTAGAAAGTAATGAAACTAACCCCTTTTTATCAAGTAGACTTACACGTTCACCGTCAACAGAGTCAAAACGAAAATATACATATAACCTGAATAACTGAAATTTTATTTCCTTTTTACGTGAACATGTAAGATCTTTAATTTTCAATGTTAGCACGAACACATTATGTTAAACACTAAATTGTTATATGGCACAATTTTTATAGTTTTAAGACTTTATTGTTATATAAGATTATGATATTACAATAGCGACGACTAGATATAAGATTTTGTTACTTCTGTTAAATTTAATTATTTTTGGGTTATAAAATGTTATAAAATTTAAATTTAGACTATGGGTAGTAGATTTGTTAAAGACTATTTCTATAGGATATAGAATTGAAACACACCATGTATTGTAATTGTAATACTTTATTGTAAATTTTATATTTTTATGGTTAAATTGTACTATGGCTTTCCATCAATCTTAAATTTTCTCTCTTTTCTAAACAACACTTCGTATTGTTTACTCTTACGCGGGGAGGTGTTATATACCTACACCTCCGTAAGTACATACTTTTCTATTATACTACTTTGTTGCTTACCAAAATTGCTAATATAGATAACAAGTCACGTACGCACATACTGACGCACAATGATCACCCCTATTAACCCTTAAATTGATAAAAATATTTCTAAATTGAAATAACATCTTATCAACAGTTGACCCTCCGTAACCCGGATGGCCAAACAATACTTCTTAGAAACCCGCACGTTCCATATCATCCTAAAAACGCGTGATTTGCTAATATATATAAACCGCCAAACTCATTCTAATTCGGAATCCTCTCTCAGTTGTCAACCCGCACACTTCGTGTGCCTGTCCCTTTGTATTGTTGATTGAAAGTCATACCATAAAGCTGTAACTTAGTCCAGATAGTTTAGTCTGTAAAATTAAATAATAAAGACTTAGATAGTACGTCTATGTCTTTCCCTTAAACTCACTCCCCACAACTGTCTTCTGCTCAGGGCCCGAGCTACGGACATAACAGTCATGGATGGCTCTGTGTCAGTGACAAAATGGATGGATAGAGGAACAAAATCCGTAACAATAGCATCTAATATGCATAGTCCAGCTGAAATGGAGACTGTTCAAAGGACAAATAAGAAAGGTGAAAAAGAGTCTATACTCTGTCCTAAAATTATATCGGACTATAACTGTTTTATGAGAGGAGTAGACCGGTTTGACCAATTGATGGCTTCTTATCATGTTGCATGGAAAAGTAGACGGTGGTGGCTCAAAATATTTTACTATCTCTTGGATGCTGCTATAGTAAACTCTTTTATTATTTATAAGCATACAATGAAAAACAGCTCATTAAATAAAAAAGCTGTGACACATCTACAGTTCCGCAGTCAACTTGCTGATGAACTGATAGACGATTTTAGTAGTAGGAAGAGACCAGGCAAAAAACAATCGGTAAATCCTCTTGAAAAATATGTAGGACACTTTCCTGAAAAAATTACACTTCGCAGGTGTGCATACTGTTGTGTTAAAAATAATTATAGTCGCAGTAAAACTGGTTGCACAGTTTGCAAAGTTGCTTTATGTTTAAATTGCTTTGCTCCATTCCATATGAATAATTGTAAGAAAATAAATACTTAACTGTAGAAATTATGTTATGTGTTCATAATACTTATGTGCCTTACTTGTTAGAATAAGAATAAATTTTTGAACAGTAACTACTTATAATAATATGATCTTAATTGTTTCTGACCTGTGATTAATAAAATTAATGCAAGGAAATAAATATGTTTTAATGATGAATCTGCCCTGTTTTTATACAAATTTCTTAAATTATCATTATAATAGGAAATAGAAGTCGATGGTCACTGGTCTATTTAGAGACCGCATTTCACTAACCCCTGAATGGTCATTGGTCAAATGGTTGACCGCCTGTTTTTGTCATTTCCATAATAGTTAAAACAGTTATACTAACGAAGTCTTCCTGTTAACCCTAAAGCCACAAGATTCCCAAAAATTTATAGCATTCGAGAAAAAAAACTAATTTACCCTGTAAAGGGTTAAATACTTGAAAGTTTATTTTGGACTTTGTCACGCTGCTCCAATTCTTTTTGTTTAACCTAACGATCAACGCCCTTATTGTTGACGGTCATAAATTTTCTGGATTGTTAGACCGTGGTGCTAATCGCTGTATTTTGAGTTCAAATTATCATTTGCAATTTTTGGAATTAGGTTATAAAATTGAACCTTTGCGTAATCATGCTTTTACAGCAGATGGATCTTCCGCAAGTGTTTTGGGTGTTTTAAATATTCCTGTCACCTGCGACAATATCACACACGTTATTTCATTTTTGATTGTTCCCTCTTTTAAACCCCCTATTATTCTTGGTTTTGACCTTTGGTTAAAGTTCGGTCTTGCTCGTGATTTATTCGATAAAATTACTTTGGAAAATAGTAAAAATTTTCAAATTTGTTCTGTCACTTCTGTAGCGGAATTGTCTCCTCTGGAAGTTGAGCAACTAGATAATGTCGTTGAGTTGTTTGAAGACATTAGTTATGAAAAGAAAGGTTTGGGTTTGACTCATTTAACTGAGCATAAAATTAATACTTTTGGAGATCCTATGAAACAAAGATATTGGCCTCTTAGTCCTGCTAAACAAAAGTAACTGTTTGACGAAGTGGAAGTTCTTCTTAAAGAAAACATTATTCAACCTTCTAAGTCACCTTGGTGTTCACCTGTTTTAGCGGTGGAAAAGAAAGATGGTGGTACTAGATTGTGTTTGGATTCCAGGCGTTTAAATTCAGTTCCTATTAAAGATTCGTACCCTCTTCCTTATACTTCTAGGATTTTAGACAATCTGCGTGGCTGTAGGTTTATTTCTGCGATTGATTTATCAAAAGCATTTCTACAAATTTCTTCACAAAGCACGTCTCGCGCTAAATTTGCATTTGTCGTTCCAGGTAAAGGTTTGTTCGAATTTGTCCGTATGCCGTTTGGATACTAATGCACCCGCTGAGCTACAACGTCTTGTTGATAGATTGTTCGGTCCTGAATTTGATAGCCATGTTTTCTGCTATTTAGATGATTTAATTTTGATATCTTCTGATTTTCAATCCCATTTAGAATTATTGCGTAAAATTCAAAATATCCTGAAAGAGGCAGGTTTAACGGTTAATTTAAAAAAGTGTCAGTTTTGTAAAGAAAGACTACGATATTTAGGATATGTCGTAGATAATGATGGTTTGCATACCGATCCTTCGAAATTAGATGTTATTAGAAATTTCCCTCGTACAGAAACTGTGAAACAACTTCGTAGTTTTCTAGGAATGTGTTCTTATTACCGTAGATTCATTGCTAATTTTGCTGATATTGCTCATCCTTTATCCCGTTTAACTGGCGGTTCTAAAAATTCTAAAAAATCTTTAACTTTTGATAGTGACGCTGAAGTAGCGTTCCAGAATTTAGAACAAGCTTTAATTTCTTCCCCTGTATTACAGTGTCCTAATTTTGATAAGCCTTTCTTCTTGCATTGCGACGCTAGTGCCTATGGAATTGGTAGTGTTTTAGGTCAGATTAATGACAATGGAGAAGAACACCCTGTAGCTTTTTATTCCCGGACTTTAAGTAAATGTGAGAGAAATTATAGTACCACGGAACGTGAACTTTTAGCTGTTTTGGATTCTATTGAACATTTCAGACCTTATGTCGAAAATATGAAATTTACCGTAATTACGGATCATTATAGTCTTAAATGGTTTTTAGGGTTAACTAATCCTACCGGACGTCTAGCTAGGTGGGCAACGAGACTTTCTCAGTTTAAATTTGATATGATACATAAAAAAGGTTCATTACATGTTGTCCCTGACACACTTTCTAGAATTGAAATTTCTTCATTTTTGGTTTCCCCTGTAGAAATTATCACACCGGATGATGAAATCACTGACCAGTGGTATAGAAATATTTTTATTAATTGTCAGAAATTCCCCATTAAATATAAAAATTACAGAGTGGAAAATGGTACTCTTTATAAATTTTGTAAAAGTAAATTTAATTCTGTTGCAAATTTAGATTGGAAAATAGTAATCCCCAAGGAAGATATTTTGGAAACTATTAGAAATAATCATGATGATGTTAATTCGAGTCATTTGGGTATTCATACAACTTTGCAGAAACTTAAAGTTCATTATTTTTGGCTTCGTATGTTTGTTGATGTAAAACAATTTATTAATTCTTGCGATATTTGTAAAGCTTATAAACATTCTACTTCTCCCCCTTTTGGTCATATGATTAATCCTAAAATTGTTAATAGACCCATGGTCATGCTATCTATTGATATTATTGGAATTCTTCCCCGAACTTATTCTGGTCATCGATTTATTCTTTCCGTTGTTGACGGTTTTTCAAAATATTGTTGGTTATTTCCTTTAGTTAATGCTACGTCTAGATCAATTTGTAAATTTTTAGAAAAGGACATTTTTCTTAGTTATGGTGCGCCCAAGATATTAGTTTGTGATAATGGATCACAGTTCACATCAAAAAGTTTTGTAGATTTTCTTCACAGTAGATAAGATATCCGGTTTTCAATGTTGACAGACCACGATAATTAGAACACGCGTAGTATGAGAGTGTGGAGTATCTCGAAGTCTAATTATCGAGCTGAGAAAAAAGTTTCGAGTTCAAATAATTTCTCGTGTAGCTCTGTGTATGCGACGTCCGCGCCGACGGCCCCCGATGGTGTTGGTGTTGGTGGTCGGTGAGTCGGAGTGGTCGTCGGAGTTGTCGTCGTCGTGGGGTCGGAGGAGGAGGAGGAGGATGAGGATGAGTGTAAGAGGTATAAGATGAGAGAGAGAGAGTGAGAGAGAGTTCTTGATGGTGATGAACGGTGGCGGCGGCTCCAGCGGTGGCGGTGGCTCCAGCGCTGGCGTTGGCTCCAGCGCTGGCGGTGGCGTTGACGCAAGTGCTGGCCAGGTGTGTGTGTGTGTGTGTGTGTGTATCTGATCAGTAGCAGCAGCTAACTAAAGAGCGTTGATGTAATAACGATGTAAACTTTTTTATGATTAGGTATATAATGTTAATTATAAATGATTTTAATTTTGCCTATTTTAATCAAACCGTCAATATTTTGTCACCACACCACCGACATTTATGTTAGATAAGAGAAAACTCATGAGTTTCTTTGTTAACTACATTGTATTCTGATAAAGAGTGAACTTATATAATTTTTTTTGGTTCTGTAGATATTTAAATGAAATCTTCAATGAAAATATTACCTAATAAAAAACAAGTTTTTTGCTTATGCTCTATGTCATGTTAGGGTTCACAAACATTACCGATTCATAAATTGCAATGAATGAGTATTGCAACGGATGTTAGGAGATAAGAATTTTGTTATAAGAGTAAATCTGATTGATTTTTATTCATTTGACGCTATAATCCTCTACAAGTTTATTGTTAAATATTTGTAATTACATAGTTAATCAGTGATGTATTTTTTTAATTTAATTCCGTTTTCAATTTTATTGCAATTAAAGGCAGTAGAGGACATGGATTTTAAAAACGTGAGTCTATCACCGTTCGAAAAATACTATTTCCCTTTATGTGTAGCTAAATCTTGGCTGATAAAGAGCATGTTTGTATATCAGAACGATACATTATCTTTACCAATAAGGTGGTCAATACAGTTTCATATGGGAAGAAAGGGGACAACAGTTCCAACAAAATTGATTGAATACCGACAGACAATAAGAGATTTACCTATATGCATTGATGATGATATGATAATTTTTAAAGCTGAAATCTTAGGAGATGTTTTTATGAATAATCGTAGAAAACGTAGTTCAAAACGTGAAATAAACATTCAACAAACTTGGTCAAACAGCGATTACTTTCAAATGATAAACGATAACGAAGGTGTTGAGATATCAGTGAAAGTAACGAGAGGAAAGGAAAGGCGGAATAAAAATCAAACTAATACTACTACTACTAGTATCACTACAAAACAAATGGAAATTACAACAAATATACCTACCACTTCTACAGGCACTTCTACCGATACTACTATCACTGATCCTACTCCAATATTAAGTGCAGAGTGTGAAACATATAAACTAGCTTTAGAGCAAGTAATATATTGGGCTTATAATCAAATAGACAAAGTAAAAAAATTTGATATAGCAGAAACTTGTCAATCATCAATACCGCAGAACATACCTATCAAATGATAAACATATTCGACACTGGTGTTTTTATGGTAAGTAATAAGTATAATTTTATTTCGTGTATTGCGGTTTTTTCACATTTTTCACACACTATTTCAATATAAAAGCAGTAGCTCTAACTCTAATGTCTCATATCAAGTTCAGTAACATTCAAGTGTGTTGTTCAAGTGTTAAATTGTGAGTAAATAATTACAATGTCTTCTTCTTCAAAAAGTATTGTGAAAAGGAAACTTCAATTTAAAAAAATTAAAGATATATTGAATCAATGTGGATTAAATGTCAAAACTTGGGTCAAGATTAGTGATCTTGAAATTAATAAGGCATATTTAATTCTTGACTCGTACAAGCAGCCTTCAAAATTTGAAATTAATAAAAAGGAAGTTATTGTATGTCTAAAAATGGGGCATGTAACTCTCCCATCCAGATTTAGTGTGCTCGAATTTGACATCGTAGAATACCTGAAATCCGGTATTTATATCGTGAACAGAGGTCGATTGGGAAAAACTTGGAATATTGAGTTTATAGAAAATGATGCAATTGACATTGGTATAATTGCAAGTGATGACGAAAATGAAGACTAGCTATGTACATTTTACACTTTAACAATACTACTCTCAACAATACCCTCAACAAATTCATCATTAGCAAAGGTTATTTTTTATTATTATTATTATAGTTTTTTTCTTACAGATATTTTAAGAAGTCTACTCAGATATATATATGTAAGGATAAAGTATCAATTTCTCATTTAAAAGGTAGCCTATATATCGTCCATATACTGCAAATACCGACTAACTGTCAATTTTGTCAAAAACGACTTATCAATACCAGCAAAATCAGTTTTTCATGCTCTATCTACTGGTAAAATCAGTTAAGTGTTAAGTAGCTTCGTCTGAGATTTAGCTTCCGATAAAAACAACTAAATGCAGGCAGTTGCGATACATAATACTGACAGCAGCAACTAAGTTTATATCGCCGTTATGCAGGCAGAACCAATTATCTCGAGATAATTTGAAAACCGAGTTAAGACCATGGTTGGATTCGGCTTTTTAAGCTCTATCGGCTGGTAGAACCAATTTTCTTTCAAAACGCTCCGTTGGAAAGATACTAATTTGAAAACCGAATAAATAGTGCAATTTTATAAACTCTCTCCAGCTAGTTTATGTTACCTGGACATAAGTCATTGATCCCACTAATTGTCTCAAATTAAAAGCAAATATAACGATTTAACGTTTTTTGTTAGCAAGTTAATATGGCGTTTTTAGTCAACACCGATCTGGTAAAAGCAGTTTTCAGCGGATAAAATCGTAAGAAACGAAAATTACTCCAGCTAAAAAGTTGTACGAATACTTACTTGGTTTTTACAGAAGATAAATTTAAACCAAACGTTTACAAGTCTGAACACAAAAGTAAGTTAATCAAGGAACTGTATTTTAGCTGACGGAATTTCATATCGTGTTGCTGGTAAGTGCCTGCAGGTAAAACCAATTATAAGTATTTACGCACGCGCATTTGGTATTCGGCTTCTGCGCTTGACAAGTACTTTTCGTCACGCCGCGTGCTGCGACCTAGTTTTTGGATAAAAAAATAAAAGTAACTTGCTCTGAAAATGAGTGCAGATGATATAAAACGATTGTCAGTCGATCCTGGAGATGTGGATCTTCATTCAAGTAAGTATCAACTGTTTTTAACTTTGAGGTTAGGTTATGACCAGTTAAGTGTAAATAACCGGTGAAATACGTGTCGAACCACGCAATGCAAAGGGTTCCGTAGTCTATCTATCCTGGATATGTAGATCTTCATTCAAGTAAATGTATGAACTGTTTTTAATTTTGAGGTTAGGTTATTACCAGATAAGTGTAAACAACCGGCGAAATACGTGTCTAACCACTCACAGTGAAGGGTTTCGTAGTCTAGATAAACATTTTATGGTTTTAATTCAAAGTATATACTTTGTTGGGAGTAGAGTAAAATAAAATACCAATTTAAATGCTACTGTTAATATTTCAGGTACCGACAGCACTTTCAACGATGCTGAATTAGATGATAATATTATTTCACAAGCTTATGAGTTATATTTGTCACAAATGAGTCCAGCAAAAAGTTCAGAAAAAAAAATTAGGGAAATTTCAGATGATGATCTCATGACACTAGACGATATAATATCAGAATCGCTGAAACCAACTTTTCCTATTTCAACTGTTACCAATGAAAATAAAACGATGAAAAAGAAAAGCAAGGGAAATAAGAAAAGCAATGTGAACGGCAACAATGACGAAACAATGAAAATGGAGACCAAAATGGACCAGGAGAAGCACAAAGAATATGACAACAATACGTGCGAACTCATGGATGGGGACGAGGTTAAAAATAAAGAGAAAAATAATAAGAAAGGCAAAGAGAAGACCAAGAAGACGGATAAGAAGAAGGATGAAGAATCGCACATGAAATCTCCACACGGAGAGACAAATGAGGATAAGAACAATCATAACCGGAAAGCTAAGAAGGACAAAGAGAAGTGCAAGAAGACGGGTAATAAGAAGGATGAAGAATTGGAAACAACATCTCCACACGCAGAGACAGACAAGAACAAGCACAATCAGGACGGGAAAGCTAAGAATAGAAAATATAATGACAAAGAGAATAGAAATGAGACGGATGAAGGGTCGGACGAATTTTCTGGTGATAATGACTTATGCGAATCGTCTTTTATTGCAACCGTTATTTTAATGGAGATTTTTGACACGGCATGTAAGAAAACTAAATCGTTGAATCGTTGGCGGAATCCTCAACCTGGAACGTGGAAGGTCAATGTGGCAAAAAGTAGACGTGCTGAGGGATTGCCTTATGAGACTGGAAAAAAAATAAGGAATCCGAAAGTACCAAAGGCTATTAACTGTTCAAAGTGTAAATTTCATTGCACTGACAATTTTTCTGAAGAGTGCAGAATAAGTCTTTGTAGGAAATATTGGAGTCTTGAATTTGTTGGCAAAAAGAACTTCATATTGGCAAATATAGATATAAAAAAGCCGAAAACTATTCTCGTTGAAAGAAAAAGAGAAACAACAAGAACATTTTCGACTCAGTGTTTTTTTTTCTTGAACGATGAAAAAGTACAAGTATGCCAAAAATTCTTTTGTGCAACACTTTGCATTGCACAATCTGTAGTTTCAGATGCTGTTAAAAAACGAGATTTGTCTGGACAATTTGGTCTTGAACACGATCAACGAGGGCGACACGAACCTCCGAATAAGACTACTCCGGAAAAAATGGCAGAGGTGCGTAAGCATATTGAATCTTTTCCAACGATGGAGAGCCACTATGTCCGCAAGGACATAAAGAGGAGGTACCTAGATAAGACACTGTCAATTGGAAAAATGTACAGTCTTTACGCTGAATTGTGCGAGAAGAAAAACGTTGAACCTGTATCTGAAACGATTTATCGCCGAGTTTTTGGCCAGGAGTATAATTTGGGCTTTTTTATACCTAAAAAAGATCAGTGCTTGTTGTGTACGAAATATTCGAATTCAAATGATATTCGTAATGATCTATTAAAAAAAGAGTACGACGAGCATATTCAGAGAAAAGAAATCTGCAACAATGAGAAGTCAAAAGACAAAAGCAGAGCACAAAACGAAGAAAATTTTGTCTCTGTTACATTTGATTTGCAAGCAATCTTACAAATACCATGTGGTGACGTAGGATTGCTTTATTATACACGGAAATTAACTGTCTACAATTTGACCATTTATGAGAGTGCTGAACCTAATGAAGCGTATTGTTGCACATGGACAGAACTAAATGGGAAAAAGGGTAGTGCTGAAATAGGTAGTATTTTATTGTATTATCTATCAAATTGTCTCCTGCCCAATGTGAATGAAGTCAGTCTCTTTTCTGATACGTGTGGTGGCCAAAATAGAAATAAATACGTCGCCGCTCTGTTGTTGTGGGCTGTTCAAAAAATTGGCCAACTAAATATAATAGAACAAAAGTTCTTAGAGTCCGGCCATACTTATATGGAGGCAGATTCAATGCATAGTAGCATAGAATCTGCAAAACAAAACACCGCAATTTATTCCATTAATGAATGGATAAATGTATTTAAACGAGCGAGAGCAAAAGGATCCTACAAAAAGGGCAAAAAGACAATCAAGAAACAGCCTTATCATGTCAAGGAGTTCAAGTACCAAGATTTCAAAGACCTTAAGGATCTTGCTGAAAAAATCTTACACAACACAACAAAAGATACAGATGGGAGAAAAGTTCAATGGCTTAAGATTAAGAGACTGAGATTTATAAAAGGAGAAATGAAGATCTTATACAACTACGATATGAGCGAAAATTTTCGTACAATTGATACGTTACGTACCCAAACAGAACCACAGACTCAGGTGGTAGAACACGAATATGGCACTCGAACAAAAAGAAGGAAATTGACTGCATCTACCTCTACTGTGAGTACACGGAGCCCAGTGATCCCTGATAAACTTGCACAACTTTATGATGCTCCACTAACAATTAGTTTGGCAAAGAAGAAGGACCTATTAATTCTTTGCAACAAAGGCGTTATCCCAGAAGAATACCACGCGTGGTATCAGTCGCTAAAGGCTGATGATAACGAAAAAGATAAACTACCGGAGCCAACATTATCTGATCCAGATGATTCTGAGGAAGATTAAATTAACCTTTTATAAACTTATTTTTCATTTCGCATTCACTTAGTGAGCATGTAACAAATTTTGATGACATTGAATTTATATCTGTTATCATTTGAATTATAATTGACGTCATTATTTTTTACTTTTAATGTAGGTAAGCAGACTAATTTAAAGTTGCAAATAAAAAAAAATGTTGGTACCTACCTAATTTAGGCTACACTTTTCTATTGTGACGTTATAATTCTTTGAACAAAAATTGTTTGTTTGTTATGTTACTTTCTTTTAAAAAGAATTGGTAGATTTTTTCAGGATAAAGTATTTTCCTGTCCTGAGTGTTTTGGATGATTTTTATGTCTTTCAATTTATTGTAAGGTTTCACAATTGTTTAATTTTCATGCCAAATACTTTGAACAACATATTTAAAATTTTAGATCTCAAAATTGTCTCGAGGTAAAACCAAGTATCTTAACACATTTCTACTTGGTAGTATATTAAAGAAGTACTTTTTATGTATTTTCATGACTTAATTAGCATTTAATAAATAAAAGCAATAAGTAATTTCGTTGGTATTATTATCAGCCTTTTAGTTTTTCAATTATAGAGATTTTTCTCTCCCCAGGTAAAAACAAGTAAATGGGAGACCTCGTCACAGTTTTCGTCAAATTTTATTACAAAACACCAGTTTTTTGGAACTGTAAATGCACTTACTTATAGCACATGAATTAATGTACCGATAGTATATACTTTTAATATTAATAGGGTTTTCAAAAGGTCATTATTAACATACTGAACTTTGTAACCGCGATATCTCATTTTGACTTTTTAGTAAGTTACTTGGTTCTGCCTGCATAACGGCGATATAGTCTAGTAGATTTACATTTGACCTCCAATCAAAAGCATTTATAGTTCCTTAAGTCTTTTTTGCATTCTAAAGTTTAACAAAAATAATTATTGAATGTGTTTCTAAAACCAAATATAAGCATTTAAATGTTTTTTGCAAACAACTGAACTGCATGAGCAGTTTCGTAATTATGTAGGTAAAATAACTTAAATATATTTAGGCTTTTTTGTCTGTTGATCAAACAAAGTAGTTTATATTGATTGCCAGCAGCATAAATATGATATGCGCCTATAATAGTTTTTGCTTGCTTGCTTTCCTATTGAAATGCTAAAAATTCATACAGGCAAAAACGACTAACTGAGGTGTGTGTTTATTTGACATGTTGCGACGCGACGAACAGCCGCCATTTGCATGCACGTTGTGACTCGTACAGGACGCAGCTGATTTCGCGCCGAAGTAACTAAATTTTGGTTTGGTGTTAGTTCTTGTGAAAATGAATGTGAAAAATAACAGAAGTAAAAAGCTACTTGCTATGGTGATGGGAGATGGACATTCTCCAAAGAAAAGTAAGTAAATTTTTTATTTACTTGACATTTTTAGGTTATGTTGACATATAATATCGTTCTCAAAAAATCTTTATAAATCCTTGCTACGAGCACCAATTTAAATACATATATAGACTATTTATTAAAAAAGGTTATAGAGGGACATCCTTGTATATTATGCGAGTTGGGTCTATCTACTAGGCCTATGAAACAGACATTTAATTATTATGTAGGTACTGAATTACATTCTGGTAGAATCATAACAGGCGTTCGTGAAACGATGTTAATTTTAAGGCTATGTGGTTTTTTTCAGTTTCAGACTCTGACTTGGAATCGCTGTTTCCAGGCGATTTTTCAGACAATGATGCCACCTACATACCAGAAACAGATGATTTTAATACGTTAGAAGACTTGGAGTTGAACGTTGGGTCAAATGGAAACTCCGCATCATCAAGATCGAAGACAAGGAACCAGAAATAAGAGAATCGTAATGAAAGCAAAATTATAGCCTCAATTATTATAATGGATATTCTTGCGTTAGTTTGGAAAACGACGAAACCATTAAAACGTTGGCGCAGTTCTGAACCAAGCAAATGGAAGAAAAATGTGGCGAAGAAAAGACGTACTGACGGTTTGCCCTATGTCACAAGAAATAAGATCAGACCACCAAAGGTCCCAAAAACCATTGACTGTTCGACTTGTCAGTACAAATGCACAAGCAATTTCAGTGAAGAAAATCGCAATAAAATTTGCAGGATATACTGGAGTCAGGATTTTGTCAATAAAAAAAACTTTATTCTCTCTCACGTCACGGTAACGCCCCCAAAAAAGGTAGTAGTTGACAGAAAACGTTCACAAATATCGTTTAGTACGAAATGCTATTTTGATATAGACCTGGAAAGAAAACAGGTATGTCAAAGATTATTTTGCTTTACATTAAGCATTGCCCCCTCCGTTTTAAAAGATGCTGTGAAAAACTGAGATGATTTGGGATTTTATGCAAAAAATGAAGATCCACGTGGGCACCACGAGCCATCAAACAAGACACCTCCAGAAAAAGTTCAAGAAGTCATTGAACATATAAAATCATTTCCAACTATGGAAGGACATTATGTTAGGATGCAATCTAAACGGAAATATTTGGATTGCAATCTATCGATCAATAAAATGTATGAGCATACAAAAACAATAATCCTGTATCCGATATTACTTATCGCAGAATCTTTGCAAAAGAATTTAATTATAGCTTTTTCGTACCTAAAAAAGATC
The DNA here is from genome assembly GCA_910592155.1 of Ypsolopha scabrella. Classification (NCBI taxonomy): domain Eukaryota; kingdom Metazoa; phylum Arthropoda; class Insecta; order Lepidoptera; family Ypsolophidae; genus Ypsolopha; species Ypsolopha scabrella. The sequence goes on along the minus strand of OU342981.1, from coordinate 8,805,433 downwards.
AATGTCTTTTGTGCAATAAGTATAAACGCGCGGACCAGGAGGAAAAAATTAAACTTGAGGTGATAACCCAAGAGCATCTAGAAAGAAAAAGGCTTTGCAATGCGGAGAAGGATAAAGATAAAAAAAGAGCAGAGAAAGACAAAACCTTCGTTTCTGTAACTTTTGACTTGCAGGCCATTTTGCAGATACCAAGTTCAGACATTGGTGTATTGTATTATGTTCGTAAACTTACGATTTACAACTTGACTATCTATGAAAGTGCTTTACCTAATGATGCCTATTGTTTTACTTGGTCAGAAATACATGGGAAAAAGGGAAGTGCTGAGATTGGTTCCACTTTGTGTCATTATTTAACCGAATGTATTCCTTCTAGAGTTACTGAAGTATCTCTATTTTCGGATACATGCGGCGGACAAAACAGAAACCAGAACATTGCTGCAATATTGTTGTGGGCTGTCAATAAAATCGATCATCTTGAAGTTATTGAACAGAAGTTCTTAGAATCAGGACATACCTACATGGAAGCTGATTCCATGCACAGCAGCATCGAAACGGAAAGAAAGAACCAATCTGTTAACTCTATCACAGACTGGATAAATATTTTTAGACGAGCTCGGTCCAAAGGATTTTACAAAGTTGGCAAAAAGAAGGTAAAGAAGGACTGTTATAAGGTTAAAGAGTAAAAGCATTACGAGTTCAAAGATTTAAAAAAATTATCTGAAACAGTATTAAAAAACAGAACAAAAGATAACGAAGGAAATAAAATTAAATGGCTGAAGATAAAAAGAATGAGATACGTGAAGGGAGAATCGAAAATCTATTTCAACTATGACATGTCTGACAGACTCCTCTTCTTTGATGTTAGATCTGAAACGAAAACTGTTACAGCTGCAACAGAAACGTTAGGAAGGCGTTACGGTACAAGAAAAAGTCAAAAATCAAAAATCCCTGTAGATTCACCAATAGAGTAATTTACATTACCAGATTTAATACAATTGTACAAAGATCCACTACCCATTAGTGCAGCAAAAAAGAAGGATTTGGTAAAATTGTGTGACCAGGGTGTTATACCAGAAGAATACCATGGATGGTATAAATCTTTACCATGTGCGAACACAATCGACCATTTACCGGATGTGGCCGTTTCCGAAACCAGTGTAGAGGAATATCTTTTTTCATTTTCAACTGATTAATAAAGAATGGTAAACCTAATGATGTTTTACTTTGGACAACCTTTGTAGTAAGTAAATTTTACATGAAACAGCCATCAGAAAATCAATAAAATTAATGTAAATAAACAAAACTGTCTCAAATAAAAAAAGGAAACGTCCATTAATGCATTGGCTACAGGTAAAAAGGCTTAAATGATTGGATACATCTGAGTTTTATTACCTAAATCCTTATAATGAATCCTAATTGAAAGACCTGATACATTACATGAATAAATAATAGATTGTTTTGCCCTATTATGATTGTTATCACCCTAAATCACTAATTATCCTATGATTCATAAATATTCATTTTACAGCTAAAGCCAACTAAATGTGCTCCCCCTTCCAAGTAATTGTAGTTTTTTCCTACATATTTGTTTTTTTGTTGTTTTTTTTCTTATTAATGACGAAACGCATTAAATAACTTATGAAAAAAAAATAGACAAGTTTAGCATATTCTTGCAAATTCTTTATAGTATATGTGTGCAAATTTTCAAAACGCATTTACTCAAAATGACAAATATTCCAGTTAGTCGGTATTTGCAGTATATGGACGATATGTATTATCTATTAATGAAATTATGCTTTTTCCTTATACAGAATCATGATTGATGACTACAGGAAAAAACAATGGGTCAATAGCTTGGAGAAGAATATACTTATCAAACTATGGACCAGGTCGATACCATTAACAAAATTTCTGCAAGATGTGGACAAACTTCTTCAGAAGATGTATGAATTAACAGAGGGAAATGATGAATTTTATGATATTATTCGTTTGTGGGACGATATATCATGGAATATTGAATATGCGAACGGTATGTCAGCAAATTTCGAAGATTTTATAAATATATTAAAAGAACTACCGTCTAGTGTTTTTCAAATTCAATTTACAATGTGTAGATTTCACAAGTTATTGAACATAATTTTTTGTGTTATTGGTGAATTTTTTTTGTTGTAATCACTTTTATACGTGTTTAATTTTATGATATTATTCGTTTGTGGGACGATATATCATGGAATATTGAATATGCGAACGGTATGTCAGCGAATTTCGAAGATTTTATAAATATATTAAAAGAACTACCGTCTAGTGTTTTTCAAATTCAATTTACAATGTGTAGATTTCACAAGTTATTGAACATAATTTTTTGTGTAATTGGTGATTTTTTTTTGTTGTAATCACTTTTATACGTGTTTATTAGTATTTGTATTTGTTAATATTAGGAGTCTCTCAATGTTTTATAATTGAAATAAATAATTTATATTGTAAACCAATCAATATATTTTTTCATTTTAATAATTTTTAAATATGTATATTGTAAACTTTAAAACAAATAAACTTGTATAATTATAGTCGTCAACCAGTTGTTTTCATTACTATCGCTTCCCTGATTCAGTATTGTTATCTCTCAACCTTGACCGAGTACAGTTTTACATTCAATGAACTCTACTTATCATCATAGTATAAAAATAAAACACAGTACTTATAAACAATATCATCTTTATTTATCCAACTTTTTTCATTAATTCCCAGCCACTTTACAAATACTTTATTACCTTTTCGTTTTATCACTTTCTCTACTAGATATATATCTGGATACTTCACCTTTTGCAACTCTTGTTCATAAAATGCACCTAATATTGGCTTTTTATTCTGATCTTGTAGTAGATATGTGATTGGAGCAGTAGTCTGTATCTTTATTATTTTAAATATTTCAGTACTCCAATTACCTGTATAACTCTTGCTAAAGTTAGATTTATATTTACTCACTCGAACGTAATCGCCTATTCTATATTTAGAATGACGATCATATACTGTTACGTTTTTATATACAGTTGATAGAAGCTTATCAGCATTACGTCGATTTACGCTCGCTGGACGCATTCCGATCGTACGATGAACTTTTTCATTGTATACATTCAGTAAATCAGATAAAATCCCTTTACTCCACCAGATATAAGATCCGTTTAAGCTGAATTTTTGCCAAAGCCAACTTTTTATAGTTCTTATAAATCTTTCCGCAATAGATGCTTTCATAACGCTATAAGTAGAGTACAGATTAATGTTAAACTGGTTCATCAACCGTTTAAATGACTCATTAAAAAACTCTTTTCCGTCATCACTTTGAATGTTCTTACAGATGCGATTTTTATTATTTGTTAAGATTGAATGCATAGCTCGAGTGACCTCTGCACCTGTTTTACTCTTTAAGGGACGTGCCCATGCAAATTTAGAGAAAGTATCTATACATATTAGAATATACTTATATCCTTTATTAAATTTAGAATACTTTTGCATATCAATCAAGTCAATCTGCCATGTGTCATCCAATCCTTTTTGTATGAATCGTCTTCGGGGGAAAATTTTTCTTGCATTCTTATGTATCTCTTTAACCACTTGCAGTTTAGTATTGTTCATTTGATTGTTTCTGTTTTCCAATCACCTTGGAAGATGTGTCTAGTTTCTGTGCTCTTATCACCTCGGAAGATGAATCAGTATTGTAACTCGATGTAGGTTGTGATGGTAATGGTGGTAACGATATTGGTGTTATTCTTTTATAAAAATTATTACGTCGTAGTACTTCAATGATTTCCTGGATTTTTTTACTGTTTGCTTTACTTTTTATTAAACAGGTCTGTAAAGTCTCATCTAACTGTGCTTTAATGACTGCATCATTTTTTAACAATTCTCTTTTTAAATTTCTCAGGATTCTATTTTCACAATCAATCACACTTTTGTATACTTTTAATGAATCTTTTTTTTTTTTTTTGCTCGCAACTTTTGTCGTTTAGATAACGTCCAAACTTGTTCACAGTCATGTTGATAATAGAAAGTTTAATGTTTGTATGGTTCAATTATACCTGCCTCGGTAAGTTCTTCTATGATAGAGATAATCTCATTATCATGACCTCCGTTACCAGCCTCATGAGAGGCTAACAGTAATCTAATCTATAATCTATCTATAATTTCATTTGAATCATTCCAATAAACAAAGTCCGTGTTCGGTTGAAATTTTTTCATGAGTAGAGGTCTTATTAAGTCTATGCTTCCACCTTTTTTCCTCTTCTTATTACCTTTTAATTGCTTTCTTATATACTTAGAATATTTTTCACTTCTGTCCCCCTGTATTTGACCAGTTGGAGTGTAATTTCTTCTGCATGCGTTCGTTACATCCAGTATATTATCATACTTAGCTATATCATCTCTAATAATCAACTTTTGGTTGGGAGTTTTGTTAAAAATCAACTCTAACAATCCAGGTGATAATTTATATTTAAGATTTTTCACTCTAATATGCTTATCATTAAGAGTTATTTTACTGTCACCTATACATATATATTCCATCAGATTTAACACGAGCACCAAACGGTACCTTTTTACTTGGTTCTTTATGTAATGCATTAATATATATCTGTGGAGATTGTATAGTCAGCTGCTCTTCCTCATTCTCATCCTCCATGGTACTCCTCTCGGTTAAGTCCTGTTCAATGTCGCTATTGTTAGCGTCATGAGATGTTGATGGAGATGTACTTAAAAAACTAGCGAAGGTATCATCATGCTCATTGGTTCTAGGTGTGGAATAAGAAGAAGAAGACATCTTCTTAACAATCATATCGTTATCCTGCTTTACTCTCTGTGGAGTTTTAATTATTAGACGTTTTTCTTTTTCTTCCAACATTTTTCCGTTTTTAATATAATCATCAAACTGAGGAATTGAAGGTTTCTTTAAAGTTTCAGCGACTAGGGTGTTCAAAGGTTTCGTAATAGGTTGGAAGGTCTGTTCCAGTACGGAGGACATCATCGATGTATTTGATTGTAATGACTTGAATTTTTTCTTTACATAATCTACTGATTTAATAAGTTTTCGTTTCAGCTCCTTGTCACCAAATATTTGATCTGTCTCCATTGAATTCATGTTAACGAATGTAAAGAGTAGTATATGATAGTTATATTTATAATGTTACAAACGTATCGAATCCCTTTCGATAACGACCTTTGTTAATTTCACTATCTTTATCGATAACAAGGAACGTATACTTTTTCTCCCAACAATTTCGACATAGATCTTGGAAGGTGCTCCATGACATATCTGTGTTAACATGATCATCATATGCATGTTTTAAATTTAATTCATCCTGCCGAAAGAGTACAATAAAGTTTGCGTTATCTCGTACTAATTGTTTAGGTATTTTACTATAAGTTTGACAGAGATAGAAACAGTCCAATTCCTTATGTCGACCCATTGAAAAGTATTGACGTATTGTTTCTTGATCTTCTAACACCACATCATCGAATATAACAACACTACATGGAACGATATCTTCAAGCGTAGTAACATCATTCTTATCTGTACATGGGTAGAATGTTATATCAGGCACTCTGTTTAACACTTCACTCAAAAACTGATATTTGGGTTGTTTTAACGATTTCGAATATAAATAAACGTTAGCAAATTTCAATCCTTTTACATCGAGTAATAAACTCAATATTAGATTAGTTTTACCGCAGTTTGACGGACCGCATATGAGACATCTGATGCTATCAGGTAAAAAGGAACCATGTTTCCTCAATAAGCTGTGTGAAGCGCTCCCCTTCACATCCCAGTCTTTTACAGTTAAAGACGTGTTTTTTCTGATAAACTTCATAATGATGTGAACCTTCAACATGCATACAGTATCGTATGAGTAGAGATATTGATGAAAGCTATATTTTACGCTCTTTTTCGGATTTGCTTCGTGGCACGGCTTTGAAGTGGTATCGTTCCATTAGACAAAGTATTTCATCATGGTTCCAACTTAAAGTTGAACTGTTGAAAACCTTTGATACGCTTGATTTCGATTATAATTTGGAGGCTAAATTAAGAATGCGTAAACAAAAGTCAAGTGAATCATTGTCTGAATTTATCATCGAAATTAGGGACATGTCAAGTAATCTTACTCAACCTTTAAATGAGAGTACTCTTCGCAATATTATTAAACATAATATGCTTGCTGCTTATTCTGCACATTACGTGGGTAAATCTATTACCACTATGAACTCATTTGTGAGGTTGGCTAAGGAAGTTGATGAACACATTGCTTCAACCACGTCCAAAACAGTAAATAAACCTGTTTATCATGTTAATGCTGCAAAGTCTAATGACTCTACAACAATTTGTTTAAAATGTAAAAATTTTGGACATCATTTTAAGGACTGTAAAAATATTAAAGGTAAAGTGTGTTTTAAGTGTAACAAACTTGGAGTACTTACTTCTGAGTGTGATACGTGTAATCCAAAGACGTGCGTAGTTGAAACATCGGCTAGTTCAAAAAACTAGATAGTTCCGGTCGAACTCGGTTTTGTGTTAAAGCGACAAGAGCTTCGGCTGGTGAAATTAAAAGTAAAATAAATTTGGAAGAAAATAGAAAAGATTTTGAGAGTTGGCTTAACCCTTTAACGGTCATAAGCGAAAAACGGGCACTATATCGACCGCTTGCACAGTGTGCCTAAAAGGCTCATATTTTCTATACTGAATCACTATATTTTGAACCTTATGTGATTTTGTGTTGTCCCTGAATGGGCAGAGGTCTTTGTAGCGACCGGTCTGTTTTTTTACGAGTTTAATCCTATTTCTGAACGCTTCGAAAGTGCGGTCGCTAAGGAGACCTATGATCATTCCCTGAAAAAAAAACTGTCATTGACAGGTCGTGTGTTTTTGAAGCGGTTTTTATTGTGAAATAACGTGTTATTTACAATTAAAAGGTATGTATTATGTTAATTTAGTATATAAACAGTGGCATAAACGAATAGTAATACACTCAACTTTGCATTCTACTCTAGAATTTCAATTTTGATATCAGAACTGCGGAAATTATAAACTACATTCAGGTTTTCCCTTTCTCCAAAACTTGTTGAATTTTATCTCATTTATCCAACATATTGCAATGAAACTTTATAATAAGATTGCAAAACGGTGTACTTTTGTCATAACACTCTCAAATATTCGCTTCCTATTTCGGCCAAGATAATATAAGTCAATAATTTCATAATAATTTTTATGTATTCTTTGCAGATGGCGAGAAAAGAATATTTAAGTACAACTAATTTAGAAAATTTGATAAACAATGACTGGGAGGACATTTTAGATGGCATTACAGATGAGCAGGCTGAAAATTCAGATATTGGCGGAGACGAAGATGCTGAAGACGAGCCATCAATCCATCCTCAGCGTCAAAATCAGCCATCAACTAGTGCAGAACCCTTAGCATCTATAGGCCCCCCAGACACTTTAACTTTTGACCAACCCACGTCTTCTTCACATCGTGTACGGGGCAGAGGCAGGGAATGTGGACGAGGAAATAGGACGGCAAGGACAAGAGGTGGCACTCGCTCAGCCTCTACAGTGAAGGACCAAACCTTCAATTTCAGAAGATGTTTCAGGCAACCACCTGAATATAAAGAGTACAAATTCAGTGAGTACAATGGAATAAATGTTGAGGTGGACATATCCCAGCCATTGAAAATTTTTCAAATTTTCTTCACTATGGAAGTCTTCAACAATATTCTTATAGAGACAGAAAGGTTCTCGATGCAGAAAGGTTGCTCTATAAATTTAGGACTGGAAGAATTTCAGGCGTTTGTTGGCATACTCATAATAATGGGCTTTCACCAGTTACCATCTTTACGGCACTATTGGTCCACACATCCTAACTTTAGAGTGGAGAGAATTTTACAAGTCATGTCAATCAAGCGATTTCTTAAAATTTTGAGATTTTTACATTTGAATAACAACAACACTATGAAACAACGTACTTCTCCAGACTTTGACCGCCTGCATAAGGTCAGGCCTTTACTTACATCTTTGGAATCATCATTCAAGACAGCGTTTTCACCAAGCCGTTACATAAGTATAGATGAAAGCATGATTGCATTCAAAGGACGGTCCACAATGAAGCAATATATGCCTAATAAACCAACAAAACGGGGATTCAAGGTTTGGGTTATTTGCTGTGGGGTAACTGGATATATGATTAGTATGGAAGTGTACGAAGGGAAAAAAAATGATAACACAGAATATGGACTAGGTGAAAAAGTAATTTTGAATTTGAGTAATATGTTTATCGGGTTAGGTTACTGTTTGTTTTTTGACCGCTTTTTTACATCAGTTGTACTGCTGAAAGAATTACTAAAACGAAAACTATTTGCTTGTGGAACAATTCTAACAACCAGGAAGCATTTTTTTAAGGATAAAATGAAGGATGATAAGGCTTTGAAAACGGGAGAATTTGATAGTGTCATGGATGGCTCTGTGTCAGTGACAAAATGGATGGATAGAGGAACAAAATCCGTAACAATAGCATCTAATATGCATAGTCCAGCTGAAATGGAGACTGTTCAAAGGACAAATAAGAAAGGCGAAAAAGAGTCTATACTCTGTCCTAAAATTATATCGGACTATAACTGTTTTATGAGAGGAGTAGACCGGTTTGACCAATTGATGGCTTCTTATCCTGTTGCATGGAAAAGTAGACGGTGGTGGCTCAAAATATTTTACTATCTCTTGGATGCTGCTATAGTAAACTCTTTTATTATTTATAAGCATACAATGAAAAACAGCTCATTAAATAAAAAAGCTATGAAACATCTACAGTTCCGCAGTCAACTTGCTGATGAACTGATAGACGATTTTAGTAGTAGGAAGAGACCAGGCAAAAAACAATCGGTAAATCCTCTTGAAAAATATGTAGGACACTTTCCTGAAAAAATTACACTTCGCAGGTGTGCATACTGTTGTGTTAAAAATAATTATAGTCGCAGTAAAACTGGTTGCACAGTTTGCAAAGTTGCTTTATGTTTAAATTGCTTTGCTCCATTCCATATGAATAATTGTAAGAAAATAAATACTTAACTGTAGAAATTATGTTATGTGTTCATAATACTTATGTGCCTTACTTGTTAGAATAAGAATAAATTTTTGAACAGTAACTACTTATAATAATATGATCTTAATTGTTTCTGACCTGTGATTAATAAAATTAATGCAAGGAAATAAATATGTTTTAATGATGAATCTGCCCTGTTTTTATACAAATTTCTTAAATTATCATTATAATAGGAAATAGAAGTCGATGGTCACTGGTCTATTTAGAGACCGCATTTCACTAACCCCTGAATGGTCATTGGTCAAATGGTTGACCGCCTGTTTTTGTCATTTCCATAATAGTTAAAACAGTTATACTAACGAAGTTTTCCTGTTAACCCTAAAGCCACAAGATTCCCAAAAATTTATAGCATTCGAGAAAAAAAACTAATTTACCCTGTAAAGGGTTAAATACTTGAAAGTTTATTTTGGACTTTGTCACGCTGCTCCAATTCTTTTTGTTAAACCTAACGATCAACGCCCTTATCTTTCATTTACTGTTGACGGTCATAAATTTTCTGGATTGTTAGACAGTGGTGCTAATCGCTGTATTTTGGGTTCAAATTATCATTTGCAATTTTTGGAATTAGGTTATAAAATTGAACCTTTGCGTAATCATGCTTTTACAGCAGATGGATCTTCCGCAAGTGTTTTGGGTGTTTTAAATATTCCTGTCACCTGCGACAATATCACACACGTTATTTCATTTTTGATTGTTCCCTCTTTTAAACCCCCTATTATTCTTGGTTTTGACCTTTGGTTAAAGTTCGGTCTTGCTCGTGATTTATTCGATAAAATTACTTTGGAAAATAGTAAAAATTTTCAAATTTGTTCTGTCACTTCTGTAGCGGAATTGTCTCCTCTGGAAGTTGAGCAACTAGATAATGTCGTTGAGTTGTTTGAAGACATTAGTTATGAAAAGAAAGGTTTGGGTTTGACTCATTTAACTGAGCATAAAATTAATACTTTTGGAGATCCTATGAAACAAAGATATTGGCCTCTTAGTCCTGCTAAACAAAAGTAACTGTTTGACGAAGTGGAAGTTCTTCTTAAAGAAAACATTATTCAACCTTCTAAGTCACCTTGGTGTTCACCTGTTTTAGCGGTGGAAAAGAAAGATGGTGGTACTAGATTGTGTTTGGATTCCAGGCGTTTAAATTCAGTTCCTATTAAAGATTCGTACCCTCTTCCTTATACTTCTAGGATTTTAGACAATCTGCGTGGCTGTAGGTTTATTTCTGCGATTGATTTATCAAAAGCATTTCTACAAATTTCTTCACAAAGCACGTCTCGCGCTAAATTTGCATTTGTCGTTCCAGGTAAAGGTTTGTTCGAATTTGTCCGTATGCCGTTTGGATACTAATGCACCCGCTGAGCTACAACGTCTTGTTGATAGATTGTTCGGTCCTGAATTTGATAGCCATGTTTTCTGCTATTTAGATGATTTAATTTTGATATCTTCTGATTTTCAATCCCATTTAGAATTATTGCGTAAAATTCAAAATATCCTGAAAGAGGCAGGTTTAACGGTTAATTTAAAAAAGTGTCAGTTTTGTAAAGAAAGACTACGATATTTAGGATATGTCGTAGATAATGATGGTTTGCATACCGATCCTTCGAAATTAGATGTTATTAGAAATTTCCCTCGTCCAGAAACTGTGAAACAACTTCGTAGTTTTCTAGGAATGTGTTCTTATTACCGTAGATTCATTGCTAATTTTGCTGATATTGCTCATCCTTTATCCCGTTTAACTGGCGGTTCTAAAAATTCTAAAAAATCTTTAACTTTTGATAGTGACGCTGAAGTAGCGTTCCAGAATTTAAAACAAGCTTTAATTTCTTCCCCTGTATTACAGTGTCCTAATTTTGATAAGCCTTTCTTCTTGCATTGCGACGCTAGTGCCTATGGAATTGGTAGTGTTTTAGGTCAGATTAATGACAATGGAGAAGAACACCCTGTAGCCTTTTATTCCCGGACTTTAAGTAAATGTGAGAGAAATTATAGTACCACGGAACGTGAACTTTTAGCTGTTTTGGATTCTATTGAACATTTCAGACCTTATGTCGAAAATATGAAATTTACCGTAATTACGGATCATTATAGTCTTAAATGGTTTTTAGGGTTAACTAATCCTACCGGACGTCTAGCTAGGTGGGCAACGAGACTTTCTCAGTTTAAATTTGATATGATACATAAAAAAGGTTCATTACATGTTGTCCCTGACTCACTTTCTAGAATTGAAATTTCTTCATTTTTGGTTTCCCCTGTAGAAGTTATCACACCGGATGATGAAATCACTGACCAGTGGTATAGAAATATTTTTATTAATTGTCAGAAATTCCCCATTAAATATAAAAATTACAGAGTGGGAAATGGTACTCTTTATAAATTTTGTAAAAGTAAATTTAATTCTGTTGCAAATTTAGATTGGAAAATAGTAATCCCCAAGGAAGATATTTTGGAAACTATTAGAAATAATCATGATGATGTTAATTCGAGTCATTTGGGTATTGATACAACTTTGCAGAAACTTAAAGTTCATTATTTTTGGCCTCGTATGTTTGTTGATGTAAAACAATTTATTAATTCTTGCGATATTTGTAAAGCTTATAAACATTCTACTTCTCCCCCTTTTGGTCATATGATTAATCCTAAAATTGTTAATAGACCCATGGTCATGCTATCTATTGATATTATTGGAATTCTTCCCCGAACTTATTCTGGTAATCGATTTATTCTTTCCGTTGTTGACGTTTTTTCAAAATATTGTTGGTTATTTCCTTTAGTTAATGCTACGTCTAGATCAATTTGTAAATTTTTAGAAAAGGACATTTTTCTTAGGTATGGTGCGCCCAAGATATTAGTTTGTGATAATGGATCACAGTTCACATCAAAAAGTTTTGTAGATTTTCTTCACAGTTATAATATTAATAAAATCTTTTATAATTCTTTGTATACTCCTCAGAATAATCCTGTGGAGCGTTATAATAAAACTATTGAAGTTTGTATTTCTTGTTACTTGTTACTGAACAGCTCTCAGGCAAAACCAGGCGGCCCACCATTGCCTGGGACTGATGGATGGCGGTATATCCATCCCTAATTGCCAGGCCTTAAAACAGACTAGTGACGGGCAGCGGCGTCACTGGTGCAAGGGTTTCGGCACCGCGCTCACCAACCCGCCTGCCCAGCGTGTGTGAGTATGGGCATTTCTTCCAGGGGACCGCCAAGAGTGGCGTAATCCTGGAAAGGCCTATGTCCAGCAGTGGACGAAACAGGCTGATGGATGGATAGATTTCTTGTTTTGTACGCGATGATCATCGTACTTGGTCAAAGTGTCTTTCTCGTGTTCAGTTAGCTATGAACAATAGTGGGAATCTTGCTACTGAGTTCACACCTAATTTTCTAATGTTTGGTAGAGAGTTTATTTTTGATGCTTCTCTTCACCGTTTTAGTGATTCTTTTGATAATTTAAATAAGGTAGACCTGGTAGATAGAAAAACTTTTGCTACTTCTTTATCTTTTCTTGAAACTGTTTTTGAGAAGGTTTCAAACTCTTTGTTAAAAGCTTACAAACGTAATGCTATTTATTATAATAAAGGCAGGCAAGTCATTTCTTTTAATATTGGTGATATTGCGTGGAGAAGAAATTTTGTTCAATCCAGTGCTGCTCACTACTTTTCGGCAAAGTTTGCTCCCAAGTTTATCAAATGTCAAATTTTGGATAAAATTTCAAATAATGTTTATGTTTTAAAAGACCTTCAAAAGGGCACTTCTGGTCGTTTCCATGTTAAAGATATAATTAAATTTTGAAACTTTTTTTGTTTTTAAGTCTTTTGGATTTAGTTTTGGTTTATTTAGATTGAAAATTGGGTTTTGTGAGAGAGAAGAATGTGAGGAATGAAAGATTTAACCCAATTGAATGAGGATGTATGAAAGGAAAACTTCATTTTATTTAACCAATTCAGTTAAAATTTATTTTGCTATACTTCTTGGGACAATCCATATTTTTTCCGTGAGTTTAAATTCCATGTACTTTCATTTATATTAAAAGAAATACAATTTTTTGTAAATTTTGTACCATACTTTTGTTTTGTTCTTGGCTTTTTCAAACAAGAATTCTGTTTTTGTTTGTTTTTAAGGCTGTCTTTTTGTAGATTTTTGTTTTAGATTTAACTTAACAAAATTTGTATTTTGTTTAATTTAAGTCGTTTTTTTAATTTTAAGTTCAATTTCGGACCAGTAGGAATAATATATATATATCCAGTATGAATTATTAAAAACGACCGAATATTCAGTATAAATTAGTTCCCATAGAAATACGTCAACTAATATTAAAAAGACCGAATATACGGTATGAATTTTCAAAAAAGAGCGAGTATCCAGTATGAATTTTCAAAAACGTCCGAATAGCCAGTATGAATTTCTTTCTGTAATAGGCAAAATTCCTACTGGGGAGTAGGCGAGCTGGCTGCGCCAGTAGTAATTTGCCTATTACAGGAAGAAATTCATACTGGCTATTCGGACGTTTTTGAAAATTCATACTGGATACTCGCTATTTTTTGAAAATTCATACCGTATATTCGGTCTTTTTATATAAGTTGACGTATTTCTATGGGAACTAATTCATACTGAATATTCGGACGTTTTTGAAAATTCATACTGTATATTCGGTCATTTTTGACAATTCATACCGTATATTCGGTCGTTTTAATATAAGTTGACCTATTTGTATGGGAACTAATTCATACTGAATATTCGGTCGTTTTTTTTTTGCAAAACTCCGATATAAATTGACGTATTTATATCGGAATAAATTCATATTGCGTATTCAGAGATCCAATTACTTACTTACTTGTATGTTTCTATCAAACAAGACAAACTTTAACAAAATACATATATAATACATGGAGAAAACCTTATAATTTCACAATAATTTAAAACAGTATATAAATGAAAACAACAAACACCGAATTGAAATTATATTTTTACAAATCACTGACGAATTACAACATATATTCAAAATAAACTTTGTAATGCAGCAACATAGCTAAAATTCTATTCACTGATGAAATTCAATAATTTGATAACATTCTGTTTATTCTTCATTTTTCAGAATTATCCAGACCGATGAATCCTTCGATGTCAACCCTTACCTACTGCTTCATGTTACTAATGAATCCAAGTTTCATCAAAAATACTCTGTCACATGAATAAAACAATGTGCAATTGTCGACTTGAATTGTGAACATAGTTGTTTATTTGCTTTAATTTAGATTTGACGAATTTTGTTGTGTTAACATTTAGTATCCAGGGATTCCACTTGAACCAACATTATGAGGAGATAAATATGTTATTGAAATATTTTGTTGATATCCTGGAAATAAAGATTATTTAAACAAATTTTCTTGAAGTTTTACAAAAATATGTAGCATTGTTAATAATATTGGTAGTCTTCCATCTTTAAATCTTGTCTTCAATAGACAACAACCACAAAAACTATCCAATAACTTGAAAAAGTATAAATTAAATTCGAAAACAAATGGTTCCGTACATTTACACAAAACGGGTGCAGTCAAGTATACTAAAAATCCTTAATAAATAAATTTGTATGGGAAATAAAAAACAATAGTATACACAGAAGATAAACATCAAAACTACAAAAAATAAATACATGTTCTACGTAGACACGGAATATAAATAAATAATTATTGTATTTAATTTCATTTTAAAGGTTTTCTTACAATTTTATTCATACATATGATTTCATATAGGCATATGTCAAAAAATAAGAATCCCATTTTCATTTTATTGTAATTAATTATCGAGCTCGAAATAGAAGCCATACAAATAGGAAATGAATAATATTGGGCAACATTATGATAAGGAACTTTAAAACAAATGACAGTCAAACGTATGTATCATAGACAATAAAGGCGCCGTCACACGAAGATTTCTGTCGGACGGAAAACCGATTGAAGTCACACACGGACCGATTTCAATTAAATCAGATTTTTAATTCGTAATAATTTTATATATTAAATTATATTCAATATCACATAAACCTTAATTCACATAACAATATTGTTTCAAAAACACAATTATTAATAAAAATAACATCAAAGAAAACCAAAACATACGGATAAATCCGACTGTGTAAGTGCTATCCTGCCAAATAAGCCGTACACATACATATCTACACAACCAAAACCATAGATAAATCTATTCCGTTTTGGTTATCTCAAACAAAAAAAAAATGGAAATCATATTAATCTATCAAAGGCTTAAACAAATACATCAGACTATAATCGAACCTGTACGCGAAGCCCTAATGGTATTATGTTTTCCCATGCAGGAGCCGAGCGAAGCGTGCCGCGGCAGCGGCCGGCGACTACCAGAAGTCCGACTTGCTAACTGAATCCGACATAGCTCTTTAGTCAATGGGCAAAAATAAAATTTAATACATAAAATCCGACTGGCTTAAACAAATACATCAGACTATAATCGAACCTGTACGCGAAGCCCTAATGGTGTTGTTTTCCCATGCAGGAGCCGAGCGAAGCGTGCCGCGGCAGCGGCCGGCGACTGCCAGAAATCCGACTTGCTTACTGAATCCGACATAGCTCTTTAATAAGTGGGCAAAAATAAAATTTAATAAATAAAATCCGACTGGCTTAAAAAAATACAACAGACTATAATCGAACCTGTACGCGAAGCCCTAATGGTATTATGTTTTCCCATGCAGGAGCCGAGCGAAGCGTGCCGCGGCAGCGGCCGGCGACTGCCAGAAGTCCGACTTGCTAACTGAATCCGACATAACTCTTTAGTCAATGGGCAAAAACGAAATATAAAACTTAAAGTCCGACTGGCTTAAACAAATACATCAGAATATAATCGAAACTGTACGCGAAGCCCTAATGGTACTATGTTTTCCCATGCAGGAGCCGAGCGCAGCATGCCACTGCAGCGGCCGGCGACTGCCAGAAGTCAAAGTTGCTAAGTGAATGCGAAAAAGTTTTTTTTAGACAATGAACAGAAACTCACCATTAATAAAATATATGTATTAATTTTACATTTAAAAACTCATACAATATCAATTTAGACTTTCATTTTGAAAATAGTTGAAAAGAATGTTTGCGTTTCTTTTTTATTGACACACAAAACAGAACAGACCCATAGTAAGTTATGGTATTTCAACTATAAAATATTTCCTCTAAAATTGGGATTATTCTTCGCATTTATACAAAAAACTTTTGGAACATAAACTTATTACAATAATAAATTATCAAACATAATATACAATTACTAATACCTATAAACAAACAATATATAACTTTCATAAAAAGTTATTATTTTGAATTTATATCTTTGTTCAAGTCTCATTAATATTCAAAACACACAGAAATACATTATTAAAATGATAAATTTTAAAAATCATTTCATAATCCAATGTATTTTAAGATTACTAAAAGAAAAAGAAATAAATTGAAACAAAAAAAAACCAGGGACTTTGAGAAAAAAAAGTAAAAACGGAAACACCAAAAAGGGACGCTAATTGTCAATAGTTTGAATCATTCTTTCTTTACGAACTTTTGCAAAAGTTGATGCGATTTTTCAATTTAACTCTTTGTTAAAGTTTTAAAAGAGATTTTCTTCGCAATTATCATAAAACGTGAGTAGTAAATACATACAAACAAGATATTTCATTAGATTTCTTTCTATTCAACCGTAATATGTGTAAAATTGTCTAAGCATCTTTGCGGGTTTGGCTTCACTTTTTTGTAGATAAATCTCTTAGTGCTATTAATAAAAGTGTACATATATATCTTGAATTGACTGAATAAGTACTTGATATACAAATAAGTAGTTGATTCTTGTGTTAAACTCCATACAGTGGCCACGATGTTTTATCAAAATTATCAAAAGCTTCAATGGCGGCGAAATTTTTGCAAACAAGCTATTGATATCGAAAATGTTCAATGTAATAAATAAAACTCCTCTTTTCTAACAAAAAACGTTTTTCAAACACAATTTCCATAAAAAAGGTGTGTTTATGTATCCATTGGAAATATTTACTTAATACAAAATTTTCCTTGCAGATTTTTCCAGAAATTACAGCTCCCCAGATCAACATGGCGGAGCTAAACAAGGCTTCTGGGAAGCCGAAACAGCTTTCAACGAAGCCGAAACCACAACAGCAATCGAAAAAACAGGTTAGAAAATCAACACCTATATCGATTCGAAAACTATTTCAACATAACTAACCTTTCCCGAATAACTATAAAAATTTTGAAAAATAAAAATTATATCTCCAATCACAAATATAATGTGAAAATGACCAAATAAATGAACCTCGAACATCATTCTTAAGCTTCATGTTCAAATTGGTAAAATTTTCTAATGAATTGCACCAGATCTGATAGTAATATCATCTTATGATAAATATGATAATAGTGAATCTTTAATAAACATTGGTGGCTTCAATTTACAAGTTACAGTAACGAGTTAAGGATTCTTGATTAATTCAAAACAAATATACATCATAGAAAATATCCTGAAATACTATAATAACATACTTACTGAAGATAAATATAAAATATAGGTTAAAATATTAATAAAATAAATTAAATTCGGTATAAACAGTATGAAACAAGTCTGAACCAAGCAAAGCAAGGCATCTTCGAGTCGGATACTAAAAAAGTGTATCGTTTATAAGCTAAAATATTTTAAATATATAACTTAGGGTTAAACATCCTGAAAAAGCTCAATTACTGTAAATTGTACATTCCTTCCACATTGATATTCATTTTAAATCTATTTGATATAAATTTTACTATGATTTTAAGGTTCATAAACCAAAGAAGAACCAACGGGACTAAGATTCCGCTGTCTGTTTGTCTGCCATTGAATTTTCACAAATGATGTATTTCTGTTGCTGCTTTATTCACATATTTTGAAACTGGTTAAATGCGGGTCACACCTGTGCCCCCATAGTACAGACATATTAATTTACTGTTTTTATAGATTATATTAAATTATGGTGCGATTTAAACCTGCACACTCTTATACAACAGACATATTCTTTTAACAATTTCATAGGGTTTAATACCAAATGAGTTGGTATCTAAAAGGACTCTATTAATAAGACATTTCTATTCTACGGTCTGCCTGTCTGTCCATTTGTCACCAGAACAGGATATTAAATTAAATTTACAAAAGTAAGCACCTCCTTTGTAGAACATGGTATAATATTTTACAATAAACTTCCTTTGTTTTTCAGGAAATAAGTTTAAATTATATATAAAGCAGGACCTTTTGGTTTTCCAATGCTTTTGCATAAAATAAAATTCATAACCATTTAGATGATAGTGACACTTGGTGTCATGAGGACATTGATTGATTCTATTGTTCGTTTATGTATCTAATTTACAAATACACATATTGAATTGGAATATTATTCATAAACGATGACAATTATACATTAAAATGAACATACATATGTACTTACTGTTTAACAAAAACAGATTTGATATTATCATTTCAGGGTTACAAACAAGATAGCGTCCCTCAGCCACCTGTGCAGCATGAAAATACTGCGCGCACTAGAGGCCCAGAGGAGACAGATGAGTACTTGCCTGAAATTAACTTGACATCTGGTGTTCGTTGCATTAGTGCAGGAACATCACATCAGGGTGCACAAAAAAGTGGACATGCAATGCAATGCGTTGTCATGTCCACTTGTGCCGCGATATACTCCGTAGCAACAAATCGTCAGATTTTCACCACTGACGATATTGATACTATCTTAGGAGTAGGTAATAGTATTTACTCGAACATAATAAAACAAAAATACGACAATCAAGCAGTATTGTTGAATCCGGAAGACGACTTACCGACATCAATTAAAATTAACGAACATGATATCGATTTTAACGTTGAATGGGTAAACAATGTAATTTACCCTGTAACGACCGCGGAATTAATTCAATTAAAAAATGAAATTTTCACAAATTTGACTTTTAACAACAATACTGCTTATTTGTTCACCGGTCGATCAGCAACAGTTTCGTTTTGGCAAGATAATGGTAAATTTTACCTTTTCAACTCGCATGCCATTGACTCAACGGGTAAACGTAATATGTCCAATAACGACTTGAACAAGGCTCGCCTTTTCGAATTGGACAATTTAAATGAATTGGTCAAATTGCTATTTGTTAACGTCCAATTCAAAAATAATTCAAAAAAAAGCAATATAAACGAAGAATTCATGTTGACACAAATTGAGGTCAAAGAGACATTAATACCCACACAGTCATCAAATATCGAGTGGCTCATTGACGAAGACATTACTATTGATTTAACAAAATCGTTATCAATATTACACGTCAATGAAAAGTCCACTGATCGAGAAACAGATACTGTGGACTTAATAAGAAGTCTATCGGAATCGACTTCTAAACTAAAAATCTCTGATGCCAAAATTATTACTAACGATGAAAAATTAACTTCATTGAAACCAATTGTGCTTATTGAAAAATTAACACACGACATTCAGACAAAATGCAACGAACCAATATCTAAAAAAAACAAAATTATTGAAAAATTTACAAATGAAACTCAAAACGAAACAAACGAACCAACATCAAAGAAAACAAAAAGGGTAGGCCTATTAAAAAAAAAGAGGTCCGCAAAAAACAGTCGAAAACGCCCACTTAAAAGCATCAAAAAAATACAACGAAAAAAAAAGAAATACACAGAGCAGCTGCTAAAAAATATTCTCAAAATAACCCAAAAGTAAATATAGACGCAGTAAAAAAATACACTGAAAAACGACCTGAAATAAACCGTGAAGCAGTACAACGTTACATAGGTAACACTAAAAGTTTCCGGAACTGGCCACTTCCATAAACAATATTTAAAAATTTATTGCAACATTTGAAAATAGAACTCTTTGGCTGTAGAATGCAGTTTGTTTCATCTGACTGTCTTTTGTTTTTACCTTGTGGCGCCATTTAAAAAATTGTGTGTCTGCATCAACATGGATTTAACTCGGGAAAATTTTCGTAGTATGATTTTCTACGATTTTAAGTGTAATTTGACAGCTCAACAGAGCATCGCTCGGCTTGAAACAGCTTTTGGCAATGAATCACCATGCAAGACGACTGTTTATAGCTGGTTTGCAGAATTCAAGCGTGGTCGTATCAATCTCAGTGACGAATCTCGCGATGGTCGGCCGTCCACCGCTGTGACCAACAAAAACATCGATGCTGTGCGCCGTATGATTGAAACAGACAGGCATGTGACCTACCATGAAATTCGCGCATCCTTAGAAATAGGCATGAGTCAAATACAATCAATCCTACACAAACATTTGGGTGTGAGAAAGCTGTGCTCGCGGTGGATCCCGCACAACTTGACCGAGGCTCAAAAAACGGACCGCGTCACTTGGTGCAGTGCCATGCTTACCAGATTCAACGAAGGTGCGTCAAATTTGGTGTGGGATATAGTAACAGGTGACGAAACATGGATTTATTGCTACGATCCCAAAACAAAGCAGCAATCGAGCGTATGGGTCTTTCAAGATGAGCCGAAACCAACCAAAGTGGCGCGCGTGAAAAGTGCATCTAAGCGGATGATTGCTTCTTTTTTTAATAAAACTGGACACGTGGCTACTGTTACTTTAGAGAATCGTCGTACCGTGAATAGTGACTGGTACACGACCATTTGTTTGCCGGAAGTTATTGACGAACTCCGTAAAAATAACCGTAAACGCCGTATCATCCTGCACCACGACAATGCTAGTTCTCACACGGCCAGACAGACAAACGACTTTTTGAAGACGAAAAATGTAGAACTCATGACTCATCTTGCATATAGTCCCGACCTGGCACCTTTTGACTTTTTTCTGTTCCCAAAAATTAAGAACCAATTACGCGGTCAACGATTTTCATCACCAGAAGAGGCTGTCGAGGAGTATGAAAAACACGTTTCAGAGGTCACCACAGGGGAGTGGCACAAAAGTTTTCAAAACTGGTTTGATCGAATGAAAAAGTGCATAGACGCCAAGGGAGATTATTTTGAAAAACAATAAATTAATTTTGTACCTTTAATAGTGTTTTTTCATATTCATTCCGGAAACTTATAGTGCGTACATAGTATACTCAATCGCACCCCGAAGTACATGCCGCTGCTTCTCAGCGTTACTCTCAGACTCATCCAGAAGTCAATGCCGCCGCGGTTAATCAATACAAAACAACTCACCAAAATAAAGTAAAAGCCGCGAATAAAACTTACAATCAGCGCGTTCGAAATGTAGAACCCGCATTAAGAGGTTCTACATTGATCGCACAAAGACAGGGTCAAGAACTAAACACCATTCCGATATACACGTTAAAAAAACCTGATCTGACGGCTCGTGAAATTTACACGTGTCCGCATTGCAACGCAAACCTCTTTGAAGAGGAAAGATCAGGAAAAGAATGGTGTTGCGGCACAGGCCGGTATAATATTATGCACTTTGGACCGATCAATGAAACTTTCTATTCATATCCTGAATTCAGAAAATATGCTCGCGCTTATAACAATCTCTTTTCGTTCAGTGCCCTAGGAGTTAGTAAGGGATTCCAACATGCACAAACTGGGTTTGGTTTTATAAAAATTCAAGGTAGAACATACCACTAAATATTCGATTTGTCATGTAATCGTCCCGGCACTATAAACCACATCGGCTTGTACATAGACGATGGTGAAGAACGTAAGAGATTAGCCGACGATAAACACTTGAGTAGGATGATATTAGCGGAAATGAACTTATTCCTTGAAAATGTCAATCCATTTATCGATTGTTTCAAGAGATTAAGCGCTGAACCGTCTGATGAAGCATTTTTGATGTTTCAACGAACGTCTCGTACCACTCACGGTAACATATTAGGAGACATGCCAGACGGTCGCGAAGTCGCCGCTATCGTTTGCACTGATCGCGATCAGTACACACCTAAATGCATCGCCGTATGGAAACAGGGAGACGCAAAACCGCATACCATACCAATGTTACATCCATTGTATGAAGCGTTGCAATATCCGTTACTGTACCCTTACGGCGAAGAAGGTTGGACAACAAATAAATTAGATAACAAGGGCCACAAAATATCACAAACCAAATATTATAGATGTCTCATGTTATCTGAACCACGGTTCAATAGTATGGGACGTCTCAACGACGAATGGGCTTGCGATATGTATAGTCGTACCGAAGAAGAGAGATTGGCTTATATCGCAAATAGGCAAAAAAATACAATCGAAAGCAATCTTAGAACTGCTCCTCTAGATGAGCTATTGCGTCAAATTAACGAGGACGAAACGATTATAGGTGAGGGCGGAACTGTTGCTGGTCGTATTTACCTACCGTGTACGTTTACCGGTAGTCCGCGATATATGAAATTAAAATATTTAGATGCAATGGCGGTAGTTGCACGTTTAGGAGGACCCTCTTACTTCATAACGTTCACATGTAACCTGAGATGGCCTGAAATTCAGAATGCCACTCCACAAAACAGCCCCCCTTCTCTTATCACTTGCGCTAGAGTGTTCAAACTCAAATTACAGGAATTACTCAGAGACGTACGAAATGGTCATTACTTTGGTGAATGTATATACATTTTGTACGTAATTGAATTCCAAAAGAGAGGTTTGCCGCACGCTCACTTTGCCTTTAGAGTTGAAGGGGGTGGACCTGTCCAAAATCTGGACATTGACAAAGTAGTCCGTGCTGACATACCGTCTGAAGACGAAGATGACGGTACATTGCGTAAATTCGTTTTGGGTCACATGATACACGGACCGTGCGGCACTGGCCACCGTACCAACCTACCTTGCTGGGATACGGACAAACAAAAGTGTTCAAAACGTTTCCCAAAACGAACGACAGACACGACACACACCGACGACAGAGGATTCATTAACTTGAAAAGGAATCCAGACAATAAAGCGACAATAAAATATAGAAATCGTAATGTAGAAGTTAACGATTTATGGGTGGTTCCGTATAATGCTGCCCTTTTGAAAAAGTATAATTGCCATTTAAACATTGAACCGGTCTCGACGCGGTTCGTTTTAAAATACCTGTTCAAATACATGACAAGAGGTTCAGACGAAACGCGTGTAGCCGTCATTCCTGATAATGAAAAGGATAACGAAGTAGAACAATACGTTACGAAACGCTATCTCGGCGCTTGCGAAGCCGTCTGGAGAATCTTTGAATTCGATATCACAGGTAGAGAACCGAACGTCAAACAATTGGCGGTTCATTTAGAAGGACGACAGAGTATATTTTACCGTCAAGGTGAAGAATTTTCCGCGGTCGAAAAAGCATGTTCAGACTTGGTGAAATACTTTAATAGACCGACAGAACCGGAATTCGATCACCTGACATATATGGAGTTTTATGAACAGTACATTGTTCATAACACTCGACCGACGATGAAAAATGTGACAATTTACGAAATATTAAATGGCAAATACTTTGTTACTAAAAGACAACGTAAAGAATTAGTAGCCCGTTTGTTTTGGGTATCACCTAATCGAGGCGAACAATTCTACTTGCGTCTATTACTTAGTAACTTTCCATGTCGCAGTTACAATGACTTATTGACATTACACGGTGACAATAATACCAATTTTCAAGAGACTTGCCGTGCCCTTGGAATTGCCGACGACGAATTGGAGTATGAAATTGCGTTAGAAGAGGCCGCAACATTCTACACGGGCAGAAGTTTGCGCTTCTTCGTGCTCATTACAACCAATGGTGCTCCGGCAGCTATTCTATGGGACAAGTATAAGCATCTGCTTAGTGAAGATCACCTGGAGAGAAATCCAGGTAATCCAGATGAAGCTTATCGTTTGGCGCTCTTGAAAATTGACCGACTATTACGAAAGCACGGCAGCAGTCTCTCTGATCAAGGTCTTCCCGTCGTTCATGATGATACGACAGAATTTAATAGGGAACATGACGAATATCAGACTGAAGACTTGCAGACTTATGTTGAAAGATGGTTACCCCGGCTATCTTCCGAACAAAGACAAGTTTATGACCACATTAACGATTTACTTCACCCTTCCTTTAACTATGGTCCAGTGGACGATTCAAACATCGCTGAACAGACTGCTATATTCCTAGACGGTCCGTCTGGAACTGGAAAAACTTAACTGTTAAATGTCATTGCCGCGTATGTACGATCGTGTCTAGGAGGTGTAGTACTCTGTACAGCGTATTCCGGTATAGAGGCTACAAATTATGAAGGCGGCTTCACCGCACACAGCATGTTCCGCTTACCTTTAGATACAAAAGATGATACCGGTTTTTGGGGTTTAACGAATGGTTCTCAACGGGCAGAACTCATTTACAAATCAAACGTCATTATAATAGACGAAGCACCGATGATGCATAAATATTTAATACAATTGTTAGATAGATCACTACGTGATTTAATGCGTTCAAATCAAATATTCGGCGGTAAAATTATAATACTCGCGGGCGATTTTCGCCAAATACCACCAGTTGTACCGTCAGCAAAAAATAACAATGACATTTTGCAAGCTTCACTAAAAACATCCACCGTTTGGCCAAAACTTTATAAAATGAGCTTGAAAAATGCTCAAAGAACAAAAACCGATCAAAATTATTCCGATTTCATATTAAAATTAGGCTCTGGAGAATGTGAGACTATACAAATGGGCACCGAAAAAAATAAATTAGCTCTTGTCAGCTTGGCTCACTTGAACGTCGTACTCGATCTTCACGAGTTACTAAACTTTGTCTTTCCGGTAGAATTCTACACGAATCCGATGTATGTGCAAAACGAGCAATAATGTCAACGCATAACGTTAACGTAAATGAAATAAATAACATAATCATGGAAAAACTCCCGGGTAACATTATTCATTGCTATTCCGTCGACAAAATTGACGGCGAATTATCAAACGAATTTCATCTCGGGATCGATACGTTAAACAGGGTTCAAGCCAGAGGGGTACCAGATCATGACTTACAATTAAAAATCGGGGCAGTATGTATGATAATACGAAATCTCAGTTTTGTCGATGGTCTGGTTAATGGAACAAAAGTAATAATCGTTGACATGCTCTCTCCGAGAATAATTAAAGTACGTAAGCCAAGCAAAAAAACTATTCACTGTATTCCGCGAATCACATTTAAAACCCCAATACAAATAGAAAGTCCCATTGAAATGTATAGACATCAATTCCCATTGCAAATTTGCTACGCGATGACGGTACATAAATCGCAAGGCCAAACCATCGAAAGAGTCGGAGTCGATATTCGCTCAGATGTGTTCAGTCACGGCCAACTATACGTTGCATTAGGTAGGGTACGTAATAAAGAAAACATTTGCATTCTAATTAAAAAGGAAAGAGTAATTGACAATGTTCCCTATGCTAATAACGTGGTGATAAGAGAATTAATCAATTAATTACATTTTTTTTTTTTCAAATAAAACATATCAAACATTCGTTTCCGAACAAAGTCCATCGTCGCGAATAATAATAAGTAATATCTAAAACTACCAACTATAAAAATTCTTTAATCATTTAATATTTCCTTTTAATTAATAAAATAATAAATACGAATTCCGTAATAGTCGTACATAAAAATAATATAATAATAATAATAATATTTGACCATTTCAAATAAAACTTATATTGTTGGTATTAAATAGCACTTTGCTAAAACATGGTGACCGTTGCACATTATCGTTAATTTCATTTAAAATAAAAACATACAATTTAACATTATGTCTTACTTAAATTTTCTTTCATATTAGATATTAAAAACTCTATTCATTTAGAATACAATTCATTTAATAAAATAAAAATCATAAAACTTACAACCTATAAAATTAAAATTCAAAATACGCATTAAAAAAAAAACGATCTGACTGCTCATAAACTTATTCGTGTTCGCGTTACAATATTTTGCACTTTGGTTTCATCGATAAAAAACGTTTAAAACAAAACTCTTTTCATTCAGTGCCCTAAAACTTAGTAAGGGATTTCACATGCACAAACTGGTTTTGGTTTTATAAAAATTAAAGGTAGAACATACCGCCAAAAATTCCATTTGTCATGTAATCATCCCAATAACAAATTATACACTTTGGTCCATTAATTGAAAGTTTATACTTAGATCTTGAATTGCCCTGGAAATTAGTAAGGGATTTCACATGCACAAACTGGTTTTGGTTTAAAAAAAAATTAAAGGTAGAACATACCGCCAAAAATTCCATTTGTCATGTAATTATCCCATTACAAAATTATACAATTTCGTCCAATAATTGAAAATTTGTACTTTAGATCTTGAATTGCCCTGGATATTAGTAAGGAATTTCACATGGACAAACTGGATTTGGTTTTATAAAAATTAAAGGGAAAACATACCGCCAAAATTTCCATTTGTCATGTAATCATCCCAATAAAAAATTATACACTTTGGTCCATTGATTGAAAGTTTATACTTAGATCTTGAATTGCCCTGAAAGTTAGTAAAGGATTTCACATGCACAAACTGGATTTGGTTTTATAAAAATTAAAGGTAGAACATACCACCAAATATTCCATTTGTCATGTAATCGTCCCGGTACAATATAATATTATACATTTTGATCCAATGAATGAAAGTTTCTATTCACTAATACCAATCTCTTTTCAAACAGTGCCCTTTCTACATGAACAAATTGGTCTTTTTTTGGTTTTATATAAATTAAAGGTACAACATACCACCAAATATTCAATTTGTCATGTAGTCGTCCAGCCTCTGTAAACTGTTTTAATTTCTTCAAGTGGATTATGCCAATAATACTAAAACTACTTAATTTTATTGTATTATATGGGACACCACTATAAAAAAACGAGTCGGAGCTGTACCTCCTGGGTGGCATGGAAACCAGTTCAATTACTAAACTTGTACAATAATAAGTTTATTCTACAGTATTTATCCAGATAATACACATCAATCCAAACAAGTCACCAACTATATCATCAAAAACTGTCATCAATTTTAAAAAGGTATAAACTTTATAATATAATTAAATAATATGTAAAAATAATACCATTTAGAAATAAACAACACCGACTAAGATATATTGAAATAAATCAATTTTACTATTTCTCAATTACAGGAATTACTGGACTACTACTGCACTCAACATGCGAAGAAACAAGCTACACAAAATAACCAGAGAAACTACAGCAACACAAATATGTAAGTGCTCAGTCAAAATTCAGAAATCCTTTTTAAAAATTTCAGAACACCTTTATCACTAATCATCACTTACCAAGTATCCAGTGTAAATTTGACTATACAAACTAATCTCACTTAATATATTCCCCGAGTAGGATACTAAATAGGTGCCTAATGGATAGGTCGACATGTATTTAAAAACAATAGGTTAGGTTAGGTTTGAACATTATGAAACTACTCAGAGACGAGCGAAGCGGAGCGGAGCGAGGCGTCCCCGAATAGGATACTAAATAAGTACCTAATGCATAGGTCGAAATCTATTTAAAAACGATAGGTTAGGTTAGGTTTGAACATTATGAAACTACTCAGAGACGAGCGAAGCGGAGCGGAGCGAGGCGTCCCCGAGTAGGATACTAAATAAGTACCTAATGTATATGTCGAAATCTATTTAAAAACGATAGGTTAGGTTAGGTTTGAACATTATGAAACTACTCAGAGACGAGCGAAGCGGAGCGGAGCGAGGCGTCCCCGAGTAGGATACTAAATAGGTGCCTAATAGATAAGTCGAAATTTACTTATTAAATTAGATTAAGTCAGTGAAATTGAATAATTTCACATAATTATATTTATTCTTCAAACTAACTCTTTCAGTTTCTATTCCATCATCAACAGAAAAGTTCATCAAGTTCACCAAAACATGCAGATGCTTCTTACAATTATGCTTTCGACAATTTCAATAATACCTTTCAAAATTCCATCAAAACAGATAATCTGTTATATAGAATAAAACGAGGAAGTGACTCATATATAAAATAAATTATATTGGAAACACATCAAGACTTTTGGTATTCTTCTTATCATATTTTAAAAACGATTGATCGTGGGATATTCATATTACATCTTCAATAAGATGTATATTATTCACATTGCCCAAACCGATGACAGTTATTGACTCATGACAATAATTGTCAAACACAATATTTTCCCTAAAACTCATTTTGTGCACATTTTTAACATTGCTTTCTATATTCATACCCACCATTTAAAAAAAAAATTATTGACATTTTTTTTTTTATTGCTATATCTTAAGAACGGGTGATAGTAGTATTTCCAGGTTTAAACTCATACTAATTCAGCCCCTTTTAGAAGAAATAATAAATATTTACTCGGCCGCAGGCCGAGCCCGGAGAAAGCGGGCGCGAAGCCGAAGGCTGAGCGCACGCTTTCGGAGGCAACACATTCGAGACGTATGACGAGGTCGCGCACCACAGGTGCGCGGCGAGTCTAAACACATTTCCAATGACTCTTTTTCACACATCTTCCAACCGATGACAGGTTTTGACACTCGACACACATCCCATCCTCTGTCAATCACGGATTTTCAAACGATTGCACCTACTACACTCAAGTACAAGTCCAATACGTCACTGATTCAAAGAAAAAAAAACGCACATACAAAAGACAAGAAAAAAAAAAGAGCACAACAAATTTGTTTACAAAATTTAAACACTATTACTTTTGTTACGGCCGTAGATTCTTGGACCTTCCGGTGAGACGTCACTTGGATATTTCTTCACCGGATTTACTTTTTTAGCTCACTCTTTCATTTGAATTTGTGTTGCTACCTTTTGGTAAGCTCCAATATTTTTGGTTGCTTAACTTTTATAAACTTCTTCCATTTGGTTGAGTTTTTTATGAACTTTGTTTCATATTTTTTGAACTTCGTGAATGGAAGTCTGGTGTTGTTGTTCCAGTCACGTCGTTTCAATTTTTTTGGGTTTCGTGCATGGAAGTCTGGTGTTGTTGTTCCAGTCACGTCATCTCAAGTTTTTAATTTTCTGGCATTTGCTTGGAAAATTTGTGGTTTGAGCCACTGGTCTTTTTTTAGAAAGGTGTTGTTCTATATTTTTAGACTCATCATAATTAGAGCTTGAAGTATTTTACTTTGAATATTTTCCATTCTTTGAATTTTTCTTTAAATCTAAATTCACTTTGAATGAGTTGATGGCGAAGGAGCCTAATTAACCTTAAATTTTTGACTTTTAAAGACTTATGAGTTGATGGCGAGGGTGCCTAATCATTTTCTAAAGTTTGTTTTTCAAAGAATTTTCAGTTTTTTTTCAATTGAAAATAGATGGTGGCGATGGTGCCTAACTGTTCTGTTGTTAGTATAGTTTTGGGCATTTGAGTTCTAAAACTTTACTATAAAGTTTATATTGGTGTTGGAAGTTATTTTTGGGTTTTTGTTAATAGAACTTAATATGTTTTATTTTTTTTAAGGAAGGGTGTAATGTAACATGTTGAATGTTACATGGAAGACGTTAATACGATTTTCATTTGTTTTGTTTAAAGTTGTGATCACTCACTTTGATTCAATTCGATGTGTTGTAGGTAAGAGGACTAAAACGGCATGGTAGTTATTTTGTCTATGATTTTGTTTTTTTCTCTTTTTTGAGCTGTCAAGGAAGAGAACTGTCAGATTCACTTGCCTTGCGATTTTGAAGAAAAATGGTGCTTTGATTTTCCAATCTTGAAATATCTTGAATTCCTTACTCAATCTTGAGATGTGAGATTAAAATTTGGTGCGGCGGTCGTTTGAACCAGGTATGTTAATGAATATTTTTCGTTTTTTAGTGTTTTTGGCAAAATTTCAGAGAACGCATTTTTTTTAACCTAACTTTTGGAAAATTTTTACATTGATGGTTGTTTTCTTTCAATTTCCCTTGTAAATTCATTTATATCGAAGGTTTATTGGTCTGCCTTTTGGATTTCCTTTCCACATTTTTCAAGAAATCAATTTTTCTTATTATTTTCAGCCGATTAAAATGTTTCAATGACGATTGGATGACATTCGTCCGAGATGTCTATTTTTTGGAAAAACGGTATGTTAATTTATTTAATTAAAGTCTAATCAGCTTTGTTTTGAATTAATTTCTGGAAATAACCCCGGTTTTTTTTTCTCTTTGCAGTCGGGTTCGACGTTTTTTCTTATATTTTCCCCTAAATTTATTACCTGGGATGCAGCTATAAATTAAAAGCTACATTTCTTTAAAACTCAACCTTTCATGGAGCGTTGATTTCTCCTTGTCATCTTCGGGTTTCTACCTTACAAATTTTCCTGCCATCGTGCGAGGACCTGGTCAGGTTTCTGCGAGTGGTTTATTCTTTCTTAACAATGCATAAGACCTTTAGATAAAGGCACTAAAGGTACTGTAAATCTTTTTATTATGTAAAAACAATTGTTACCTGCAAATACTTTTTGTGGTTTAACTTTGTTTCTCATTCGGGGAAACAATGGTTGCTTTAAAAATACTTTTTTCTACCTACGTCTTTGGAAGGATTTTAATTTTATAACAGCTTTGATATCGTTTGTTCTAAAACTTATTAGTTATTGCGGATTTAGGTTAAACTTTAAAATTAAGAAAACGTTGTTGTGTTTGGTAAAAAACTTTATTGATTAAAATGTCGATTCACATGTTGCATTACATGGGTTAAAATTTAAGTATGGTGGTAATAAAGAGGTCACATGTAATGGTTCTGGAATTTTATTTCCCAATACTAATAGTTTGGATTTCCCCCTCCTTTGAGATTAAAATTACTTTGTCTTCGACTGTAGTATCTGAGTTTGTTTTTATGTGAAGCTCATGGCGCCCGAACTTAAATATTTTCATAGTTGATACTTTTTTATTTCTTTTATTTAAAATTTTGAGCTTTCACAAAACTTACTTCTACCACTTGGTAGTAGTACCTATTTGGGCATTTTAGCTCATAGGAAGATTAGACTTCCTTTAATTTCTTTTTATTTATTACAATGGGCCTTCCCCATTTCTTCTTTATTTCTTTTTTTTTATTACTATTGGCTCCTGCGAACAGGGACCTGAGTTTTTTGGTATCAAAGCTGTTGTCAGTAACAATTGTTTGACTTATTTTTTTTGTTTTTGTTTTTTGTTGTCTGTTTTAGACAATTATTTTTGTGTGAGCTGTGTTTAAGATTCTTAATGGTGTTTTGACGCGACCAGATTTTGAAAATGCCTGATAACTTGAATAATGCTAACGTTCCTGCACCTGCAGATGTCAATGAACCATTAGACATTAGTAATGGCAATATTGTTAATCCTACTACATCAGTTTCGACTTCAACGGATGATTTGTTACCACCGTTGATTAATTTAAATCATAACCAAGTCAACATGACTGGAGTAAATAATCCTTTTGATCGACAAGTTGGAGGTCTTCTACCTCATTCATCTTTTAATATGCCGGAAATAGATAATACTGTGTTATCTGATTCTCGAACTCTAGCTAGGAAGCAAACCTACATTAAAGGTCCTGAATCATCTAAATAAAAATTTGAATTTAACGGAAAGACTTGTGTTCGTGAGTTTATTACACTTGTTGAAGAGTATCGTATAGAGATATTGATGAAAGATATATTTTACGCTCTTTTTCGGATTTGCTTCATGGCACGGCTTTGAAGTGGTATCGTTCCATTAGACAAAGTATTTCATCATGGTTCCAACTTAAAGTTGAACTGTTGAAAACCTTTGATACGCTTGATTTCGATTATAATTTGGAGGCTAAATTAAGAATGCGTAAACAAAAGTCAAGTGAATCATTGTCTGAATTTATCATCGAAATTAGGGACATGTCAAGTAATCTTACTCAACCTTTAAATGAGAGTACTCTTCGCAATATTATTAAACATAATATGCTTGCTGCTTATTCTGCACATTACGTGGGTAAATCTATTACCTCTATGAACTCATTTGTGAGGTTGGCTAAGGAAGTTGATGAACACATTGCTTCAACCACGTGCAAAACAGTAAATAAACCTGTTTATCATGTTAATGCTGTAAAGTCTAATGACTCTACAAAAATTTGTTTAAAATGTAAAAATTTTGGACATCATTTTAAGGACTGTAAAAATATTAAAGGTAAAGTGTGTTTTAAGTGTAACAAACTTGGAGTACTTACTTCTGAGTGTGATACGTGTAATCCAAAGACGTGCGTAGTTGAAACATCGGCTAGTTCAAAAAACTAGATAGTTCCGGTCGAACTCGGTTTTGTGTTAAAGCGACAAGAGCTTCGGCTGGTGAAATTAAAAGTAAAATAAATTTGGAAGAAAATAGAAAAGATTTTGAGAATTGGCTTAACCCTTTAACGGTCATAAGCGAAAAACGGGCACTATATCGACCGCTTGCACAGTGTGCCTAAAAGGCTCATATTTTCTATACTGAATCACTATATTTTGAACCTTATGTGATTTTGTGTTGTCCCTGAATGGGCAGAGGTCTTTGTAGCGACCGGTCTGTTTTTTTACGAGTTTAATCCTATTTCTGAACGCTTCGAAAGTGCGGTCGCTAAGGAGACCTATGATCATTCCCTGAAAAAAAAACTGTCATTGACAGGTCGTGTGTTTTTGAAGCGGTTTTTATTGTGAAATAACGTGTTATTTACAATTAAAAGGTATGTATTATGTTAATTTAGTATATAAACAGTGGCATAAACGAATAGTAATACACTCAACTTTGCATTCTACTCTGGAATTTCAATTTTGATATCAAAACTGCGCAAATTATAACCTACATTCAGGTTTTCCCTTTCTCCAAAAATTGTTGAATTTTATCTCATTTATCCAACATATTGCAATGAAACTTTATAATAAGATTGCAAAAAGGTGTACTTTTGTCATAACACTCTCAAATATTCGCTTCCTATTTCGGCCAAGATAATATAAGTCAATAATTTCATAATCATTTTTATGTATTCTTTGCAGATGGCGAGAAAAGAATATTTAAGTACAACTAATTTAGAAAATTTGATAAACAATGACTGGGAGGACATTTTAGATGGCATTACAGATGAGCAGGCTGAAAATTCAGATATTGGCGGAGACGAAGATGCTGAAGACGAGCCATCAATCCATCCTCAGCGTCAAAATCAGCCATCAACTAGTGCAGAACCCTAAGCATCTATGGGCCCCCCAGACACTTTAACTTTTGACCAACCCACGTCTTCTTCACATCGTGTACGGGGCAGAGGCAGGGGATGTGGACGAGGAAATAGGACGGCAAGGACAAGAGGTGGCACTCGCTCAGCCTCTACAGTGAAGGACCAAACCTTCAATTTCAGAAGATGTTTCAGGCAACCACCTGAATATAAAGAGTACAAATTCAGTGAGTACAATGGAATAAATGTTGAGGTGGACATATCCCAGCCATCAAATTTTCTTCACTATGGAAGTCTTCAACAATATTCTTATAGAGACAGAAAGGTTGCTCTATAAATTTAGGACTGGAAGAATTTCAGGCGTTTGTTGGCATACTCATAATAATGGGCTTTCACCAGTTACCATCTTTACGGCACTATTGGTCCACACATCCTAACTTTAGAGTGGAGAGAATTTTAAAAGTCATGTCAATCAAGCGATTTCTTAAAATTTTGAGATTTTTACATTTGAATAACAACAACACTATGAAACAACGTACTTCTCCAGACTTTGACCGCCTGCATAAGGTCAGGCCTTTACTTACATCTTTGGAATCATCATTCAAGACAGCGTTTTCACCAAGCCGTTACATAAGTATATATGAAACCATGATTGCATTCAAAGGACGGTCCACAATGAAGCAATATATGCCTAATAAACCAACAAAACGGGGATTCAAGGTTTGGGTTATTTGCTGTGCGGTAACTGGATATATGATTAGTATGGAAGTGTACGAAGGGAAAAAAAATGATAACACAGAATATGGACTAGGTGAAAAAGTAATTTTGAATTTGAGTAATATGTTTATCGGGTTAGGTTACTGTTTGTTTTTTGACCGCTTTTTTACATCAGTTGTACTGCTGAAAGAATTACTAAAACGAAAACTATTTGCTTGTGGAACAATTCTAACAACCAGGAAGCATTTTCCTAAGGATAAAATGAAGGATGATAAGGCTTTGAAAACGGGAGAATTTGATAGTGTCATGGATGGCTCTGTGTCAGTGACAAAATGGATGGATAGAGGAACAAAATCCGTAACAATAGCATCTAATATGCATAGTCCAGCTGAAATGGAGACTGTTCAAAGGACAAATAAGAAAGGTGAAAAAGAGTCTATACTCTGTCCTAAAATTATATCGGACTATAACTGTTTTATGGGAGGAGTAGACCGGTTTGACCAATTGATGGCTTCTTATCCTGTTGCATGGAAAAGTAGACGGTGGTGGCTCAAAATATTTTACTATCTCTTGGATGCTGCTATAGTAAACTCTTTTATTATTTATAAGCATACAATGAAAAACAGCTCATTAAATAAAAAAGCTATGACACATCTACAGTTCCGCAGTCAACTTGCTGATGAACTGATAGACGATTTTAGTAGTAGGAAGAGACCAGGCAAAAAACAATCGGTAAATCCTCTTGAAAAATATGTAGGACACTTTCCTGAAAAAATTACACTTCGCAGGTGTGCATACTGTTGTGTTAAAAATAATTATAGTCGCAGTAAAACTGGTTGCACAGTTTGCAAAGTTGCTTTATGTTTAAATTGCTTTGCTCCATTCCATATGAATAATTGTAAGAAAATAAATACTTAACTGTAGAAATTATGTTATGTGTTCATAATACTTATGTGCCTTACTTGTTAGAATAAGAATAAATTTTTGAACAGTAACTACTTATAATAATATGATCTTAATTGTTTCTGACCTGTGATTAATAAAATTAATGCAAGGAAATAAATATGTTTTAATGATGAATCTGCCCTGTTTTTATACAAATTTCTTAAATTATCATTATAATAGGAAATAGAAGTCGATGGTCACTGGTCTATTTAGAGACCGCATTTCACTAACCCCTGAATGGTCATTGGTCAAATGGTTGACCGCCTGTTTTTGTCATTTCCATAATAGTTAAAACAGTTATACTTACGAAGTCTTCCTGTTAGCCCTAAAGCCACAAGATTCCCAAAAATTTATAGCATTCGAGAAAAAAAACTAATTTACCCTGTAAAGGGTTAAATACTTGAAAGTTTATTTTGGACTTTGTCACGCTGCTCCAATTCTTTTTGTTAAACCTAACGATCAACGCCCTTATCTTTCATTTACTGTTGACGGTCATAAATTTTCTGGATTGTTAGACAGTGGTGCTAATCGCTGTATTTTGGGTTCAAATTATCATTTGCAATTTTTGGAATTAGGTTATAAAATTGAACCTTTGCGTAATCATGCTTTTACAGCAGATGGATCTTCCGCAAGTGTTTTGGGTGTTTTAAATATTCCTGTCACCTGCGACAATATCACACACGTTATTTCATTTTTGATTGTTCCCTCTTTTAAACCCCCTATTATTCTTGGTTTTGACCTTTGGTTAAAGTTCGGTCTTGCTCGTGATTTATTCGATAAAATTACTTTGGAAAATAGTAAAAATTTTCAAATTTGTTCTGTCACTTCTGTAGCGGAATTGTCTCCTCTGGAAGTTGAGCAACTAGATAATGTCGTTGAGTTGTTTGAAGACATTAGTTATGAAAAGAAAGGTTTGGGTTTGACTCATTTAACTGAGCATAAAATTAATACTTTTGGAGATCCTATGAAACAAAGATATTGGCCTCTTAGTCCTGCTAAACAAAAGTAACTGTTTGACGAAGTGGAAGTTCTTCTTAAAGAAAACATTATTCAACCTTCTAAGTCACCTTGGTGTTCACCTGTTTTAGCGGTGGAAAAGAAAGATGGTGGTACTAGATTGTGTTTGGATTCCAGGCGTTTAAATTCAGTTACTATTAAAGATTCGTACCCTCTTCCTTATACTTCTAGGATTTTAGACAATCTGCGTGGCTGTAGGTTTATTTCTGCGATTGATTTATCAAAAGCATTTCTACAAATTCCTTTAGAAAGCACGTCTCGCGCTAAAACTGCATTTGTCGTTCCAGGTAAAGGTTTGTTCGAATTTGTCCGTATGCCGTTTGGATACTAATGCACCCGCTGAGCTACAACGTCTTGTTGATAGATTGTTCGGTCCTGAATTTGATAGCCATGTTTTCTGCTATTTAGATGATTTAATTTTGATATCTTCTGATTTTCAATCCCATTTAGAATTATTGCGTAAAATTCAAAATATCCTGAAAGAGGCAGGTTTAACGGTTAATTTAAAAAAGTGTCAGTTTTCTAAAGAGAGACTACGATATTTAGGATATGTCGTAGATAATGATGGTTTGCATACCGATCCTTCGAAATTAGATGTTATTAGAAATTTCCCTCGTCCAGAAACTGTGAAACAACTTCGTAATTTTCTAGGAATGTGTTCTTATTACCGTAGATTCATTGCTAATTTTGCTGATATTGCTCATCCATTATCCCGTTTAACTGGCGGTTCTAAAAATTCTAAAAAATCTTTAACTTTTGATAGTGACGCTGAAGTAGCGTTCCAGAATTTAAAACAAGCTTTAATTTCTTCCCCTGTATTACAGTGTCCTAATTTTGATAAGCCTTTCTTCTTGCATTGCGACGCTAGTGCCTATGGAATTGGTAGTGTTTTAGGTCAGATTAATGACAATGGAGAAGAACACCCTGTAGCTTTTTATTCCCGGACTTTAAGTAAATGTGAGAGAAATTATAGTACCACGGAACGTGAACTTTTAGCTGTTTTGGATTCTATTGAACATTTCAGACCTTATGTCGAAAATATGAAATTTACCGTAATTACGGATCATTATAGTCTTAAATGGTTTTTAGGGTTAACTAATCCTACCGGACGTCTAGCTAGGTGGGCAACGAGACTTTCTCAGTTTAAATTTGATATGATACATAAAAAAGGTTCATTACATGTTGTCCCTGACACACTTTCTAGAATTGAAATTTCTTCATTTTTGGTTTCCCCTGTAGAAATTATCACACCGGATGATGAAATCACTGACCAGTGGTATAGAAATATTTTTATTAATTGTCAGAAATTCCCCATTAAATATAAAAATTACAGAGTGGAAAATGGTACTCTTTATAAATTTTGTAAAAGTAAATTTAATTCTGTTGCAAATTTAGATTGGAAAATAGTAATCCCCAAGGAAGATATTTTGGAAACTATTAGAAATAATCATGATGATGTTAATTCGAGTCATTTGGGTATTCATAAAACTTTGCAGAAACTTAAAGTTCATTATTTTTGGCCTCGTATGTTTGTTGATGTAAAACAATATTATTGGAATTCTTCCCCGAACTTATTCTGGTAATCGATTTATTCTTTCCGTTGTTGACGTTTTTTCAAAATATTGTTGGTTATTTCCTTTAGTTAATGCTACGTCTAGATCAATTTGTAAATTTTTAGAAAAGGACATTTTTCTTAGGTATGGTGCGCCCAAGATATTAGTTTGTGATAATGGATCACAGTTCACATCAAAAAGTTTTGTAGATTTTCTTCACAGTAGATAAGATATCCGGTTTTCAATGTTGACAGACCACGATAATTAGAACACGCGTAGTATGAGAGTGTGGAGTATCTCGAAGTCTAATTATCGAGCTGAGAAAAAAGTTTCGAGTTCAAATAATTTCTCGTGTAGCTCTGTGTATGCGACGTCCGCGCCGACGGCCCCCGATGGTGTTGGTGTTGGTGGTCGGTGAGTCGGAGTGGTCATCGGAGTTGTCGTCGTCGTGGGGTCGGAGGAGGAGGAGGAGGAGGATGAGGATGAGTGTAAGAGGTATAGGATGAGAGAGAGAGAGAGAGAGAGAGAGAGTTCTTGATGATGATGAACGGTGGCGGCGGCTCCAGCGGTGGCGGTGGCTCCAGCGCTGGCGGTGGCGTTGACGCAAGTGCTGACCAGGTGTGTGTGTGTGTTTGTGTATCTGATCAGTAGCAGCAGCTAACTAAAGAGCGTTGATGTAATAACGATGTAAACTTTTTTATGATTAGGTATATAATGTCAATTATAAATGATTTTAATTTTGCCTATTTTAATCAAACCGTCAATATTTTGTCACCACACCACCGACATTTATGTTAGATAAGAGAAAACTCATGAGTTTCTTTGTTAACTACATTGTATTCTGATAAAGAGTGAACTTATATAATTTTTTTTGGTTCTGTAGATATTTAAATGAAATCTTCAATGAAAATATTACCTAATAAAAAACAAGTTTTTTGCTTATGCTCTATGTCATGTTAGGGTTCACAAACATTACCGATTCATAAATTGCAATGAATGAGTATTGCAATGGATGTTAGGAGATAAGAATTTTGTTATAAGAGTAAATCTGATTGATTTTTATTCATTTGACGCTATAATCCTCTACAAGTTTATTGTTAAATATTTGTAATTACATAGTTAATTAGTGATGTATTTTTTTAATTTAATTCCGTTTTCAATTTTACTGCAATTAAAGGCAGTAGAGGACATGGATTTTAAAAACGTGAGTCTATCACCGTTCGAAAAATACTATTTCCCTTCATGTGTAGCTAAATCTTGGCTGATAAAGAGCATGTTTGAATATCAGAACGATACATTATCTTTACCAATAAGGTGGTCAATACAGTTTCATATGGGAAGAAAGGGGACAACAGTTCCAACAAAATTGATTGAATACCGACAGACAATAAGAGATTTACCTATATGCATTGATGGTGATATGATAATTTTTAAAGCTGAAATCTTAGGAGATGTTTTTATGAATAATCGTAGAAAACGTAGTTCAAAACGTGAAATAAACATTCAACAAACTTGGTCAAACAGCGATTACTTTCAAATGATAAACGATAACGAAGGTGTTGAGATATCAGTGAAAGTAACGAGAGGAAAGGAAAGGCGAAATAAAAATCAAACTAATACTACTACTACTAGTATCACTACAAAACAAATGGAAATTACAACAAATATACCTACCACTTCTACAGGCACTTCTACCGATACTACTATCACTGATCCTACTCCAATATTAAGTGCAGAGTGTGAAACATATAAACTAGCTTTAGAGCAAGTAATATATTGGGCTTATAATCAAATAGACAAAGTAAAAAAATTTGATATAGCAGAAACTTGTCAATCATCAATACCGCAGAACATACCTATCAAATGATAAACATATTCGACACTGGTGTTTTTATGGTAAGTAATAAGTATAATTTTATTTCATGTATTGCGGTTTTTTCACATTTTTCACACACTATTTCAATATAAAAGCAGTAGCTCTAACTCTAATGTCTCATATCAAGTTCAGTAACATTCAAGTGTGTTGTTCAAGTGTTAAATTGTGAGTAAATAATTACAATGTCTTCTTCTTCAAAAAGCATTGTGAAAAGGAAACTTCAATTTAAAAAAATTAAAGATATATTGAATCAATGTGGATTAAATGTCAAAACTTTGGTCAAGATTAGTGATCTTGAAATTAATAAGGCATATTTAATTCTTGACTCGTACAAGCAGCCTTCAAAATTTGAAATTAATAAAAAGGAAGTTATTGTATGTCTAAAAATGGGGCATGTAACTCTCCCATCCAGATTTAGTGTGCTCGAATTTGACATCGTAGAATACCTGAAATCCGGTATTTATATCGTGAACAGAGGTCGATTGGGAAAAACTTGGAATATTGAGTTTATAGAAAATGATGCAATTGACATTGGTATAATTGCAAGTGATGACGAAAATTAAGACTAGCTATGTACATTTTACACTTTAACAATACTACTCTCAACAATACCCTCAACAAATTCATCATTAGCAAAGGTTATTTTTTATTATTATTATTATAGTTTTTTTCTTACAGATATTTTAAGAAGTCTACTCAGATATATATATGTAAGGATAAAGTATCAATTTCTCATTTAAAAGGTAGCCTATATATGTATTATCTATTAATGAAATTATGCTTTTTCCTTATACAGAATCATGATTGATGACTACAGGAAAAAACAATGGGTCAATAGCTTGGAGAAGAATATACTTATCAAACTATGGACCAGGTCGATACCATTAACAAAATTTCTGCAAGATGTGGACAAACTTCTTCAGAAGATGTATGAATTAACAGAGGGAAATGATGAATTTTATGATATTATTCGTTTGTGGGACGATATATCATGGAATATTGAATATGCGAACGGTATGTCAGCGAATTTCGAAGATTTTATAAATATATTAAAAGAACTACCGTCTAGTGTTTTTCAAATTCAATTTACAATGTGTAGATTTCACAAGTTATTGAACATAATTTTTTGTGTTATTGGTGAATTTTTTTTGTTGTAATCACTTTTATACGTGTTTATTAGTATTTGTATTTGTTAATATTAGGAGTCTCTCAATGTTTTATAATTGAAATAAATAATTTATAGTGTAAACCAATCAATATATTTTTTCATTTTAATAATTTTTAAATATGTATATTGTAAACTTTAAAACAAATAAACTTGTATAATTATAGTCGTCAACCAGT
Organism: Ypsolopha scabrella; assembly: GCA_910592155.1. NCBI lineage: Eukaryota > Metazoa > Arthropoda > Insecta > Lepidoptera > Ypsolophidae > Ypsolopha > Ypsolopha scabrella. The sequence continues at coordinate 8,764,666 of OU342981.1, read as the reverse complement.
TGTTTTCATTACTATCGCTTCCCTGATTCAGTATTGTTATCTCTCAACCTTGACCGAGTACAGTTTTACATTCAATGAACTCTACTTATCATCATAGTATAAAAATAAAACACAGTACTTTTAAACAATATCATCTTTATTTATCCAACTTTTTTCATTAATTCCAAGCCACTTTACAAATACTTTATTACCTTTTCGTTTTATCACTTTCTCTACTAGATATATATCTGGATACTTCACCTTTTGCAACTCTTGTTCATAAAATGCACCTAATATTGGCTTTTTATTCTGATCTTGTAGTAAATATGTGATTGGAGCAGTAGTCTGTATCTTTATTATTTTAAATATTTCAGTACTCCAATTACCTGTATAACTCTTGCTAAAGTTAGATTTATATTTACTCACTCGAACGTAATCGCCTATTCTATATTTAGAATGACGATCATATACTGTTACGTTTTTATATACAGTTGATAGAAGCTTATCAGCATTACGTCGATTTACGCTCGCTGGACGCATTCCGATCGTACGATGAACTTTTTCATTGTATACATTCAGTAAATCAGATAAAATCCCTTTACTCCACCAGATATAAGATCCGTTTAAGCTGAATTTTTGCCAAAGCCAACTTTTTATAGTTCTTATAAATCTTTCCGCAATAGATGCTTTCATAACGCTATAAGTAGAGTACAGATTAATGTTAAACTGGTTCATCAACCGTTTAAATGACTCATTAAAAAACTCTTTTCCGTCATCACTTTGAATGTTCTTACAGATGCGATTTTTATTATTTGTTAAGATTGAATGCATAGCTCGAGTGACCTCTGCACCTGTTTTACTCTTTAAGGGACGTGCCCATGCAAATTTAGAGAAAGTATCTATACATATTAGAATATACTTATATCCTTTATTAAATTTAGAATACTTTTGCATATCAATCAAGTCAATCTGCCATGTGTCATCCAATCCTTTTTGTATGAATCGTCTTCGGGGGAAATTTTTTCTTGCATTCTTATGTATCTCTTTAACCACTTGCAGTTTAGTATTGTTCATTTGATTGTTTCTGTTTTCCAATCACCTTGGAAGATGTGTCTAGTTTCTGTGCTCTTATCACCTCGGAAGATGAATCAGTATTGTAACTCGATGTAGGTTGTGATGGTAATGGTGGTAACGATATTGGTGTTATTCTTTTATAAAAATTATTACGTCGTAGTACTTCAATGATTTCCTGGATTTTTTTACTGTTTGCTTTACTTTTTATTAAACAGGTCTGTAAAGTCTCACCTAACTGTGCTTTAATGACTGCATCATTTTTTAACAATGCTCTTTATAAATTTCTCAGGATTCTATTTTCACAATCAATCACACTTTTGTATACTTTTAATGAATCTTTTTTTTTTTTGCTCGCAACTTTTATCGTTTAGATAACGTCCAAACTTGTTCACAGTCGTGTTGATAATAGAAAGTTTAATGTTTGTATGGTTCAATTATACCTGCCTCGGTAAGTTCTTCTATGATAGAGATAATCTCATTATCATGACCTCCGTTACCAGCCTCATGAGAGGCTAACAGTAATCGTAATCTATCTATAATTTCATTTGAATCATTCCAATAAACAAAGTCTGTGTTCGGTTGAAATTTTTTCATGAGTAGAGGTCTTATTAAGTCTATGCTTCCACCTTTTTTCCTCTTCTTATTACCTTTTAATTGCTTTCTTATATACTTAGAATATTTTTCACTTCTGTCCCCCTGTATTTGACCAGTTGGAGTGTAATTTCTTCTGCATGCGTTCGTTACATCCAGTATATTATCATACTTAGCTATATCATCTGTAATAATCAACTTTTGGTTGGGAGTTTTGTTAAAAATCAACTCTAACAATCCAGGTGATAATTTATATTTAAGATTTTTCACTCTAATATGCTTATCATTAAGAGTTATTTTACTGTCACCAATATATATTCCATCAGATTTAACACGAGCACCAAACGGTACCTTTTTACTTGGTTCTTTATGTAATGCATTAATATATATCTGTGGAGATTGTATAGTCAGCTGCTCTTCCTCATTCTCATCCTCCATGGTACTCCTCTCGGTTAAGTCCTGTTCAATGTCGCTATTGTTAGCGTCATGAGATGTTGATGGAGATGTACTTAAAAAACTAGCGAAGGTATCATCATGCTCATTGGTTCTAGGTGTGGAATAAGAAGAAGAAGACATCTTCTTAACAATCATATCGTTATCCTGCTTTACTCTCTGTGGAGTTTTAATTATTAGACGTTTTTCTTTTTCTTCCAACATTTTTCCGTTTTTAATATAATCATCAAACTGAGGAATTGAAGGTTTCTTTAAAGTTTCAGCGACTAGGGTGTTCAAAGGTTTCGTAATAGGTTGGAAGGTCTGTTCCAGTACGGAGGACATCATCGATGTATTTGATTGTAATGACTTGATTTTTTTCTTTACATAATCTACTGATTTAATAAGTTTTCGTTTCAGCTCCTTGTCACCAAATATTTGATCTGTCTCCATTGAATTCATGTTAACGAATGTAAAGAGTAGTATATGATAGTTATATTTATAATGTTACAAACGTATCGAATCCCTTTCGATAACGACCTTTGTTAATTTCACTATCTTTATCGATAACAAGGAACGTATACTTTTTCTCCCAACAATTTCGACATAGATCTTGGAAGGTGCTCCATGACATATCTGTGTTAACATGATCATCATATGCATGTTTTAAATTTAATTCATCCTGCCGAAAGAGTACAATAAAGTTTGCGTTATCTCGTACTAATTGTTTAGGTATTTTACTATAAGTTTGACAGAGATAGAAACAGTCCAATTCCTTATGTCGACCCATTGAAAAGTATTGACGTATTGTTTCTTGATCTTCTAACACCACATCATCGAATATAACAACACTACATGGAACGATATCTTCAAGCGTAGTAACATCATTCTTATCTGTACATGGGTAGAATGTTATATCAGGCACTCTGTTTAACACTTCACTCAAAAACGGATATTTGGGTTGTTTTAACGATTTCGAATATAAATAAACGTTAGCAAATTTCAATCCTTTTACATCGAGTAATAAACTCAATATTAGATTAGTTTTACCGCAGTTTGACGGACCGCATATGAGACATCTGATGCTATCAGGTAAAAAGGAACCATGTTTCCTCAATAAGCTGTGTGAAGCGCTCCCCTTCACATCCCAGTCTTTTACAGTTAAAGACGTGTTTTGTCTGATAAACTTCATAATGATGTGAACCTTCAACATGCATACATCTTATTTTTAAATATGTTATTAAACGTCATCGGTTGGGAAGAGATAGTAAAATTGCCAAAGAATATTTTATTAAAATATTTTTCAAACGAGTTAGCATCTCTCAAGGATAAACTACCGGAATCATTACGCAACGATCTTGAGATTCGTCAACATTTTATATGTACCGATCATCACCATCTCTTGAACTTGGATGAAGGTGGCGACTGCATCGATCTACCTTGGTTTACAGTGAAAAGTTGCCCTCATTGTATACATTAATATAATACAATATATAATGATTGATATAAACAATCATCACATCAGTAACACACGTACAGTGAAAGAGAAAAGAGGTGGGGGGATTCGTCAACACTTTAATTAATAATTTACCGTTTGAACTACACTTACCTGGCTATAATTTTTGTGGACCTGGTACTAAGTTAAAAAAAAGGTTGCTGCGTGGTGACAGAGGTGTTAACGCGCTAGATGAAGCGTGTAGAGCTCACGATATCGCCTATTCTGAAAATCCCTCTTCACTGGAACGCCGTCATCAAGCTGATTTAGAGTTAGCTGCCACTGCTGAAGAACGACGAAGATTATCAACAGACCCCTTAGAACGGTTACACGGACTTGCTGTCAATAAAATAATGAACTTTAAGGTTAAACATGGAATGGGAATTACCACCGCTGTTGGTGCAAGCAGAAAAAAGAAAAATAATAAAAGACATAAGAAAAATAATAAAATTTCACTTTCTAAGGTGATTAAAAAGAGTCGTGATGCTATAAATAAACTATCTTCAGACAAAAAGAAACCATCATGTCTTAAGAGTCTTGCAAAAGTTGCTTTAAACGTTGCGAAAAAAAGTGTTAAGGGAAAGTGTATTAAAGTACCTCGAGTGTTACCTGTACCGAAACGTGGTGGTTTTTTACCGCTGCTCCCAATATTAGGAGCGTTAGCGGCAGCAGGATCGTTAGCAGGTGGAGTCTCCACCGTTGCTAAGAATATATATGATGTGACTAGGAAACGTAACGATAACACATCCAACACACCTGTTGGTAAGGGTCTTTATATGGCACCATACAAACAGGGAATGGGGCTTTATCTGAATCCATCACAGATAAAAAACTAGTAAATCGTCCTTCTCCTGCCACCATTAGCACTACTACTCCACTACCTAATCGAGCTCTAACCGATTGTGATATTGTAAAGTATGTTGCTCAGAACAAAATACCCTATTTTCGAGGAGTTTTCATGAGGGATACACTACCACACCGAGTTAAATTAAACGAAACAGGCGTCATCAACTTGGATACAGTGGAGGGGGGCGGAACACATTGGGTTGCGTATGCTAAACGAGGAAAGCACTGCGAATACTTTGACAGTTACGGTGACTTGAGACCGCCATAAGAGTTTTTACATTATATGCGTGACTCATCAATTTTCTACAATTACACTAGATTACAAAATATAAATAATAACAGTTTCAACTGTGGACATTTGTGTTTAAGTTTTTTATGTAATGTAATTACACATCTTTTTATGAAAAAGTATAAATACAATTGAAATTACAATTTTGTTTCATTACTTGCTAGATGTTCCGTTGTTCACATGTTAAGAACTATGGCTTTCTCAATCACTTTAAATGGTACAGAATCATTGTTAAATGTAAACTTTTTTCCTGCAATAGAATTGAGTAAAAGTGATAGTGATTATCAAAATAATCAGTTTGAGTGTGCGCTGATTTATTTCAAAACATTCAACTCTATACCTAATGTGGATAAAAGTAATAACCTCTTCCACTTTGGGGAAGAAAATGTTATTGAAATTCCTGAAGGATCCTACGAGTTAAATGATATCTTTCATTATCTAAATAAAAAACTATTAGAGCTATCAAATGATGATGGAGATAAACTTATTGATATGGATGTTAATTCAAATACTCTCAAGTGTACGATCTACTCACCGCTATACGATGTTCATTTCGAAAAGAAAAACAGCATTGGGAGTTTATTCGGTTTCTCATCAAGGTTGCTAAAGAAAAATGTCATCAATGATTCCGATATACCAATAAATATTTTAATTACTAACACTATAAGAGTAGAGTGTAATGTAGTGGAAGAGTCATTTATAAACGATACGCCGACCCATATCATACATGAATTTTCTCCATCCGTACCACCTGGTTATCAAATAATTGAAAATCCTTCAAACCTGATTTACTTACCAGTCAAGGGAAATAATATTCAACATCTCCAGGTTCGTGTAGTTAACGAACACGGTGACCTTGTAAATTTTAGAGGTGAAAATATCTCTATACGTCTACATTTTAGAGCATTATAGATATGATTATCTATAAAAAGGAGAATTCGACGAGTTCTGGTCTCAATATTGATCGTGCTCTCAACAAGACAGTACAACTCGACAGTAGCAGTAGCACCAACAGTAGCAACAGCAACAATTGTATTGGTAATCAATATCAAAATCGAATAAGAAAAGATAATATATTATTCCTTCAATCAATCGGATTAAAAGTATGTCCTACTCATCAGCAATCTTGAATATAGATCAGAAGATAGTTTTTGATGATAGTATAGAAAGTGTGGAATTGCATCCTTATAATCCCTATAATGACTCATATAAGAATAATGATGAGATTCGTATCAAGATAAACAGTCAGGATCTCATAGTGTTACCCTGTGAAAGTCAGCTTTTAGTGGAGGGGAACATTGAAGCGGACGCCACTTTCGTCAATAATGCACCAGCTTTCTTATTTCAAGATATTCGCTATGAGATAAATGGAACTGAGATAGACAGAATAAAAAACTGCGGTGTTACAACGTGTATGAAAGGTCTTGTATCCTATCGCAAAGAAATGAGTAATGTCTTGGAAAACAGCGGTTGGAATTTAGGTTCTATTAAAGAGGCTAATGGAGATTTCAGTTTCACTATACCTCTTTCTCATCTACTAGGCTTTGCTGAAGACTATAAGAGAATAATTATGAATGCTAAACATGAACTTATACTTAACCGATCCAGCACAAATGTGAACTGTGCCGTTGTTAAGGATGTTACAAAACATATAAATCTTACTTTAACTCGAGTCGTATGGCGGATGCCTGTTCTTCGTGTATCAGATCGAGAGAAACTCAAGCTGCTGCAGTATGTTGAAAACAACATCTCCATCCCAATCGCATTTCGAACGTGGGATCTCTACGAATATCCAGTGCTACCTACATCACAAAAACATGTGTGGGCAGTGAAAACCTCTACCCAACTGGAGAAACCACGTTTTGTTTTAATAGGTTTTCAAACAAATCGAAAGAATGATGAACTAAAAGATGCAAGTGTCTTTGATCACTGTAACTTCTACAATGCAAGATTGTACTTGAACTCTCAATACTTTCCCTATGAATCATTCTCTACTGACTATGAGAAGGGGTCCTACTCTATTGTATATGATGCATTTGCTAAATTTCAACATGCTTATTATAACAACGAAGATGCATGTCCTCAAGTGGATCCAGCTCATTTTAAGACAAAGTCTCCTCTTATTGTTATTGATTGTTCAAGACAAAACGATTCCTTCAAGTCAGGTGCAGTGGATATAAAAATTGAATTAGAATTTAAGAAGAACGTACCCGCCAACACAACAGCTTACTGTTTAGTATTAAACGACTCTTTATTTGAGTATAATGTGCTCACAAATTCAGTACGTAAAACAGTTTAGACCAGTCGTTTTCTATCGCTCAACGTAAACGGAGTGTTGTTACTGTTTTTATAAGTGTAAAAAAAAAAGTTTAAAAAATGTTGGAATATTTGAACCCGTTTTCCTACAATCCAAGCACGAGACCTTTTACATGTGAACTAGCAAAAAGTCAGTATTTTCTTCAATATCCATTCACTACAACATCTGGAATTTCACATGTAACTATTTACTTGAAATTGGATAGTCATTCAACACCGCCCAACCAGTTAAAGATATGTATAAACCTTGACGGTAGAATTGAGCTCACTGAGAAAGAATGGAATACGCTGTTTTTGGATAATTCAGATAAAATAAGAGATTTTTTCAACGGGCTTTCTTCAGAGGTGCAGTGCAGCTTGATGCAAACAGTTATATCACCACATAATGATAATGCAAGATTCTTTATTATAAACAATGTATCGACAGTTGTTGATCAATATGCAATACTAAACAAACTAGACTGGTTTGGAATCGAACAACTCAAGGAGTGTATTAACGTTCATGTGAAAAACTTGACTACAAAGAAGGCTACGTATGAGAATCGTATGAATTATTTCACAAAACAATTTAGAGTGCATTTTCCGACAAATATGCAAGATGCTTCCACTATTGTAAATAGATTAAGTGAAAAAAATTCAATTGTCGACAGTGAACTGAAATGTTTTGTATTAGAACATTTGCTGAACTCTTATCTTTTATAATAAAATTATAGTAAAATATCATATCTTTTTTCTTTACCCACTTCCTGTCGATAGCTGAAAAAGAAAAAACTCTTATCTTTTTTTTACAAAATTAGAATGTTAACACATATCTTTTTTCGTTTACCACTTCCTGTGGTTACCGTTACCTATAAAAACAACATGCTCCATTCAACTGTTATCACTCTTTTATTGAAGACTGCTTTTGCGCAATGTTTTGTGATTTTTGTAAGTTAAATGTTGAAGAAAATAGATTTATTGCACATTCAAGATCTAAAAGACACAAGCTACTATGTGTTCAAGACTCCGATAAAGATTACAACATCTACGTAGTGGAAACAGCGTTTAAGTGTCGGATTGTGACTTACCGCATTAACGGATCCTCAAATCTGCTAATCTTGAAAGTGTTCTTAGAAAAGATTGCATCAAAAGTAAAGAAAGTTCTTGATATAGAAATAAAGCAACATCTCAACGTGAAAGTAAATTTAGAGTTGTTTTGTACATATGTGAAAACAGTTGATGCTGAAGTGAGCAGAGATCTGAAATCATTCAACACTAAAAATGTTTGTTTATCTATATCATCAGATTTGGATGAGTGTTATAGCGAATTGATTCCAATTTTACTGTGTAAATGTGACGATTTCCAAGAAAGAGATAGCGGATGGGCATTGGAAAAAATTGAATTTATGGATATAAATATAAACAAATATGAACCGTTGAAAGCCTCGAGCTACCTACCGCTTCCCGACTTCGTGAAGAATAAGAAGGCATGTGTAAATGTGAAAAACAATGATAACGCATGTTTCTTCTGGGCTGTGTTAAGTGCATTGTATCCTACAAATAAACAAAAATATCATCCTTCATCATACCCTTCGTATGAGTCTACGTTTAAATTAGATGATATTACATGTCCTGTGAACATAAGAGGTATTAAGAAATTTGAGACATTAAATAAAATCAGTGTAAATGTGTACGGTATAGAGTATGATAGAAACAATTTTATACCTCTCTATTTATCGCGAAAGATATATGTGAACCATGTCAATTTACTTTATTTAGAGAAAGGTAGGAAAAGTCATTATTGTTGGATAAAAAACTTATCGCGATTGGCGAGTAAGCAGCTGAACAAAAGTAAGAGCAGGAAATTTATTTGTGACAGTTGTTTAAGTTTCTTCTCTATTGAAGAAAAACTTCAAGTACATAAGAGATTGGGTTGTGAGGGAAAGTTCATTCAGTTACCAGAAGAAAAAGATAAAATCCTGAAGTTTATAAATTTTCATCATAAACTAACGGTTCCGTTTGTTATTTATGCAGACTTTGAATGTATTTTAAAACCAATTTAGGACTCTCGTACGAAATGCTTCACTCATGAACATGTTCCTTGTAGTTTTGCTTTTTACATACACTGTAACTATGATGACTCATTGTCTAAATTTATATCATATCGTGGCCCGGACTGTGCGCGAGAGTTTATCAAACATTTATATTCTGAAGCGGAAAAAATTGCCAATATCATATCAATGGAAAAGCCTATGAAATTACAATCAGTTTTAGAACTGGTTAAGTTACAAAATCAGTTAAAATGTCACATTTGTGAAAAAACTTTTGGAACAACTGATGTTAAAGTTATAGATCACTGTCACTTAACAGGGAATGTAAGAGGAATGGCGCATAATTCATGCAACTTGAATTATCGTATTGCTAAATTCATACCTATTATTTTTCATAATCTAAGTGGTTACGATTCACATTTATTTATAAAACAGCTTGCAGAAATCAATGCAAACATAACGTGTATTCCTAAAACTAAAGAAAATTACATTTCATTTTCTGCAAATTTAAACTTTAATAAGAAAATAATTTTAAGATTTATCGATTCATTTAACTTTATGTCATCTTCTTTGGATAGTCTCGTGAAAAATCTTACAAGAAATAATTTCAATATTATATCAAAATATTTTTCATCTGATGACATTAATCTTTTACAACGTAAAGGAGTTTATCCTTATGAATACGTTGATTGTTGGGAGAAGCTTGAAGATGAATCATTACCCGAGAAAAAAGTTTTTTTCAGTTTCTCTCAGTGTGGAAGACTTTCAATATAAAGACGTTAGGTGAATATTGTGACTTATACATTAAAAGCGATGTTTTATTACTTGCAGATGTTTTTGAAAATTTTCGTCAGGTTTGTTTAACGGCTTACAGTCTTGATCCATGTCAGTACCCAACAGCTCCCTCACTTTCTTGGAATGCTATGTTGAAGAAGACTAACGTTCAATTAGAACTCCTCACTGACTATGATATGATACAATTTATTCAGTCTGGAATACGGGGTGGTACGTGGGACGCACTATAAGTTTCCGGAATGAATATGAAAAAATACTATTAAAGGTACAAAATTAATTTATTGTTTTTCAAAATAATCTCCCTTGGCGTCTATGCACTTTTTCATTCGATCAAACCAGTTTTGAAAACTTTTGTGCCACTCCCCTGTGGTGACCTCTGAAACGTGTTTTTCATACTCCTCGACAGCCTCTTCTGGTGATGAAAATCGTTGACCGCGTAATTGGTTCTTAATTTTTGGGAACAGAAAAAAGTCACAAGGTGCCAGGTCGGGACTGTATGCAGGATGACTCATGAGTTCTACATTTTTCATCTTCAAAAAGTCGTTTGTCTGTCTGGCCGTGTGAGAACTAGCATTGTCGTGGTGCAGGATGATACGGCGTTTACGTTTATTTTTACGGAGTTCGTCAATAACTTCCGGCAAACAAATGGTCGTGTCCAGTCACTATTCACGGTACGACGATTCTCTAAAGCAACAGTAGCCACGTGTCCAGTTTTATTAAAAAAAGAAGCAATCATCCGCTTAGATGCACTTTTCACGCGCGCCACTTTGGTTGGTTTCGGCTCATCTTGAAAGACCCATACGCTCGATTGCTGCTTTGTTTTGGGATCGTAGCAATAAATCCATGTTTCGTCACCTGTTACTATGTCCCACACCAAATTTGACGCACCTTCGTTGAATCTGGTAAGCATGGCACTGCACCAAGTGACGCGGTCCGTTTTTTGAGCCTCGGTCAAGTTGTGTGGGATCCACCGCGAGCACAGCTTTCTCACACCCAAATGTTTGTGTAGGATTGATTGTATTTGACTCATGCCTATTTCTAAGGATGCGCGAATTTCATGGTAGGTCACATGCCTGTCTGTTTCAATCATACGGCGCACAGCATCGATGTTTTTGTTGGTCACAGCGGTGGACGGCCGACCATCGCGAGATTCGTCACTGAGATTGATACGACCACGCTTGAATTCTGCAAACCAGCTATAAACAGTCGTCTTGCATGGTGCTTCATTGCCAAAAGCTGTTTCAAGCCGAGCGATGCTCTGTTGAGCTGTCAAATTACACTTAAAATCGTAGAAAATCATACTACGAAAATTTTCCCGAGTTAAATCCATGTTGATGCAGACACACAATTTTTTAAATGGCGCCACAAGGTAAAAACAAAAGACAGTCAGATGAAACAAACAGCATTCTACAGCCAAAGAGTTCTATTTTCAAATGTTGCAATAAATTTTTAAATATTGTTTATGTAAGTGGCCAGTTCCGGAAACTTTTAGTGTTACCTATGTATTAGTCAAGCATCTCATAGACATGTTAAAGCTAATAACAAGTTTATGAGCGACTACAATACAAATTTAGAGTCTTCATTCATTATATATTTAGACATCAATAATCTGTATGGAGAAGCAATGAGTAAAAAATTACCGATCAGTAACTTTCATTGGTTATCGAATAGTGAAATTGAAAACTTCGATTTAAATAAGCAACAACGGGACGCTGACGTAGGCTATTTTCTTCAAGTAGATTTAGAATATCCTCGAGAGCTACATGATTTACATAACGACTATCCTTTTTGTGCTGAGACGAAATCTCCACCAATCAGTAAAAATAAAAAACTACTTCTTACATTATACAATAAAACTAAATATATAATACATTTTTCAAACTTGAAACAGTGCTTAAACCATGGTGTAATATGTAAAAAAATCCATAGAGTGCTTTCATTCAACCAGTCAGCTTGGCTTAAGAAATATATAGATTTTAACACCTTGAAACGCATGAATGCTACAAACACCTTCGAAAAAAACTTTTTCAAGCTCATGATTAATTCAATTTTTGGAAAAACAATTGAAAACGTTAATAAAAGAATTAACGTTAAACTCGTGGTTGAATGGGCAGATGCGAAAACAAAAACAAAAGGTAAATATGGTGCCGCTCGCTACATAGCTAGACCGAACTTTCACAGCTGTACAGTATTTTCGGAAAATTTTGTTGCTATACAAATGAATCAAACAAGTGTAAAGTATGATAAACCTATCTATATTGGTTTTGCAGTTTTGGAACTTTCAAAATTACTATGTACGATTTTCACTACTCTTACATAATTCCAAAATTTCAAGATAATGCAAGATTATTATATACTGATACAGATTCATTTATTTATAAATTTAAAACGCTTAACTTTTATAAGGATATCGAATGTGATCTGTATGAGCGGTTCGATACTTCAGACTTTTCCCCTGATAATATTTACAGGTTACCGTTAGTGAATAAAAAAGTTCTCGGTATGATGAAAGATGAAGCTAATGGGAAAATAATAACTGAATTTATTAGTTTACGTTCTAAAATGTATGCTTTCTTACTACAAGACGATGGTGATAGTAACGGTAGTAATAAATTGCAATGTATAAAGAAAAATAAAGGTACAACAGCACCTGTAGTGAGACGTTTAATGTTTGAAAACTATAGGGATGCTCTCAATCGTGAAACTGTTTCTTACGATAAGATGCAAACCTTCAAAACTTGTAAACATAATATCTACACGCAAGTGAAACGTAAGAAAGTACTTTGTGGAAATGATGATAAGAGATATATAAATAATGATAATACTAGCACCCTAGCTTGGGGACATTACTCACTACTGTAGTATTAGTAATTATACATTTGTTAGTTTTGTAAGAATATTAAATAAAAAACCACATTGAATAACATAATCTTGTTTTATTTCAACTTTATCTGAACGTAAACTAACACATAGGTAATATATATAAGTAAATAAACCGTCGCTTATCGAACATTCTGTTTAAAGCGAACAGTGAACAGGTTCTGTAAAAACAGTTTAAAGCGAACAGTAACTGCATAAAACTGTTAACATTTACAAAAACAACCTGTTTCTGTTATTACATCAACGCTCTTTAGTTAGCTGCTGCTACTGATCAGATACACACACACACACACACACACACCTGGCCAGCACTTGCGTCAACGCCACCGCCAGCGCTGGAGCCACCGCCACCGCTGGAGCCGCCGCCACCGCTGGAGCCACCGCCGGCGATGACGCCGGAGCTAGCGCCACCGCCGGCGGCAGCTACCGGGGCCGTCGGCGTCACCGCCACCGTTCATCATCATCAAGAACTCTCTCTCTCTCTCATCCTATACCTCTTACACTCATCCTCATCCTCCTCCGACCCCACGACGACGACAACTCCGACGACCACTCCGACTCACCGACCACCAACACCAACACCATCAGGGGCCGTCGGCGCGGACGTCGCATACACAGAGCTACACGAGAAATTACTTAAACTCGAAACTTTTTTCTCAGCACGATAATTAGACTTCGAGATACTCCACACTCTCATACTACGCGTGGTCTAATTATCGTGGAATGTCAACATTGAAAACCGGATATCTTATCTACTCTTCACAGTTATAATATTAATAAAATCTTTTATAATTCTTTGTATACTCCTCAGAATAATCCTGTGGAGCGTTATAATAAAACTATTGGAGTTTGTATTTCTTGTTTTGTACGCGATGATCATCGTACCTGGTCAAAGTGTCTTTCTCGTGTTCAGTTAGCTTTGAACAATAGTGGGAATCTTGCTACTGAGTTCACACCTAATTTTCTAATGTTTGGTAGAGTTAATTTTTGATGCTTCTCTTCACCGTTTTAGTGATTCTTTTGATAATTTAAATAAGGTAGACCTGGTAGATAGAAAAACTTTTGCTACTTCTTTATCTTTTCTTGAAACTGTTTTTGAGAAGGATTCAAACTCTTTGTTAAAAGCTTACAAACGTAATGCTATTTATTATAATAAAGGCAGGCAAGTCATTTCTTTTAATATTGGTGATATTGTGTGGAGAAGAAATTTTGTTCAATCCAGTGCTGCTCACTACTTTTCGGCAAAGTTTGCTCCCAAGTTTATCAAATGCGTTGAAAGTCGGATACAACTGTGCGAAACTCTCATTTTGTCGAAATTAAATTATGCAGACTGTGTTATGGATGGTTGTATGTTAGTGCGCACTAAGAAGCTCATACAGCGTTTACAAAATTCATGTGTGCGATTTTGTTTTCCGATACCACGTAGAGCACATATAACGCCATACCTTAATAGCAATAGTTTAATGAACATGGACTCTCGACGTAACCTCCACTTTTCTGTATTATTGTTTGGCGTCATTAAGCATAAAAATCCGCAGTACCTATATAATAAACTAAAATTTTCTGATAGGCCACGATTCTCTGATCGCCTTAAATGTCCAACTCACAAAACTGCTGCTTTCAGAGGGAGTTTTCGTTATCGTGCGACTAAGTGCTGGAATAACATACCACCTCCTTTAAAGAGTTCTGTTTCTGTTAATTCTTTTAAGATACACTATAAACATTATCTTCTTAATTTCCAGAAAATGCTCTCATAATTAAATATTACTTACTCGCATATCAGCTAGGTACACCAGCCAAACATCCAGATTTACCTTCTTCTTCTTTACGATATCGTAGTAATATTTAATTAATTATTTAATTAGTATATTGAAATAGTAGCGGTTGTATTTGAAAATTGTTGTTGTTGGGGATTTGTTGTTGTTTGTAATTTACTGTAATTTGTTATTTGTAATTTACTGTTTCTTGTTTGTCTTTTGTTTCTTATTTTTATGTAGCACTCTGAACTCTGAACTTCAAATGTGTTTCCTGTATAATTTAGAAGTTTAATTTTAAGTTTTACTAACATTTTATATAACTAAGATAATATGTAGGCATCCACTGAAAATCAGCGTCATGGCACATGTTATGCTTATGACACATGCTGAGTGGAGACCTATTTGGTATCCTTATTAGTTCCTAGTTATAAGATGTATACAAAAATGTAAATATACCAAATAAAGTTGTTCTATTCTATTCTATTCTATTCTATTCTAAATGTCAAATTTTGGATAAAATTTCAAATAATGTTTATGTTTTAAAAGACCTTCAAAAGGGCACTTCTGGTCGTTTCCATGTTAAAGATATAATTAAATTTTGAACCTTTTTTTGTTTTTAAGTCTTTTGGATTTAGTTTTGGTTTATTTAGATTGAAAATTGGGGTTTGTGAGATGAATGTGGGGAATGAAAGATTTAACCCAATTGAATGAGGATGTATGAAAGGAAAACTTCATTTTATTTTACCAATTCAGTAAAAATTAATTTTGCTATACCTCTTGGGACAATCCATATTTTTTCCGTGAGTTTAAATTCCATGTACTTTCATTTATATTAAAAGAAATACAATTTTTTGTAAATTTTGTACCATACTTTTGTTCTGTTCTTGGCTTTTTCAAACAAGAATTCTGTTTTTGTTTGTTTTTAAGGCTGTCTTTTTGTAGATTTTTTGTTTTAGATTTTACTTAACAAAATTTGTATTTTGTTTAATTTAAGTCGTTTTTTTAATTTTAAGTTCAATTTCGGACTAGACTTTTGTTACGGCCGTAGATTCTTGGACCTTCCGGTGAGACGTCACTTGGATATTTCTTCACCGGATTTACTTTTTTAGCTCACTCTTTCATTTGAATTTGTGTTGCTACCTTTTGGTAAGCTCCAATATTTTTGGTTGCTTAACTTTTATAAACTTCTTCCATTTGGTTGAGTTTTTTATGAACTTTGTTTCATATTTTTTGAACTTCGTGTATGGAAGTCTGGTGTTGTTGTTCCAGTCACGTCGTTTCAATTTTTTTGGGTTTCGTGCATGGAAGTCTGGTGGTGTTGTTCCAGTCACGTTATCTCAAGTTTTTAATTTTCTGGCATTTGCTTGGAAAATTTGTGGTTTGAGCCACTGGTCTTTTTTTAGAAAGGTGTTGTTCTATATTTTTAGACTCATCATAATTAGAGCTTGAAGTATTTTACTTTGAATATTTTCCATTCTTTGAATTTTTCTTTAAATCTAAATTCACTTTGAATGAGTTGATGGCGAAGGAGCCTAATTAACCTTAAATTTTTGACTTTTAAAGACTTATGAGTTGATGGCGAGGGTGCCTAATCATTTTCTAAAGTTTGTTTTTCAAAGAATTTTCAGTTTTTTTTCAATTGAAAATAGATGGTGGCGATGGTTCAGTTAGCTTTGAACAATAGTGGGAATCTTGCTACTGAGTTCACACCTAATTTTCTAATGTTTGGTAGAGAGTTAATTTTTGATGCTTCTCTTCACCGTTTTAGTGATTCTTTTGATAATTTAAATAAGGTAGACCTGGTAGATAGAAAAACTTTTGCTACTTCTTTATCTTTTCTTGAAACTGTTTTTGAGAAGGTTTCAAACTCTTTGTTAAAAGCTTACAAACGTAATGCTATTTATTATAATAAAGGCAGGCAAGTCATTTCTTTTAATATTGGTGATATTGCGTGGAGAAGAAATTTTGTTCAATCCAGTGCTGCTCACTACTTTTCGGCAAAGTTTGCTCCCAAGTTTATCAAATGTCAAATTTTGGATAAAATTTCAAATAATGTTTATGTTTTAAAAGACCTTCAAAAGGGCACTTCTGGTCGTTTCCATGTTAATGATATAATTAAATTTTGAACCTTTTTTTGTTTTTAAGTCTTTTGGATTTAGTTTTGGTTTATTTAGATTGAAAATTGGGTTTTGTGAGAGAGAAGAATGTGAGGAATGAAAGATTTAACCCAATTGAATGAGGATGTATGAAAGGAAAACTTCATTTTATTTAACCAATTCAGTTAAAATTTATTTTGCTATACTTCTTGGGACAATCCATATTTTTTCCGTGAGTTTAAATTCCATGTACTTTCATTTATATTAAAAGAAATACAATTTTTTGCAAATTTTGTACCATACTTTTGTTCTGTTCTTGGCTTTTTCAAACAAGAATTCTGTTTTTGTTTGTTTTTAAGGCTGTCTTTTTGTAGATTTTTTGTTTTAGATTTTACTTAACAAAATTTGTATTTTGTTTAATTTAAGTCGTTTTTTTAATTTTAAGTTCAATTTCGGACTAGACTTTTGTTACGGCCGTAGATTCTTGGACCTTCCGGTGAGACGTCACTTGGATATTTCTTCACCGGATTTACTTTTTTAGCTCACTCTTTCATTTGAATTTGTGTTGCTACCTTTTGGTAAGCTCCAATATTTTTGGTTGCTTAACTTTTATAAACTTCTTCCATTTGGTTGAGTTTTTTATGAACTTTGTTTCATATTTTTTGAACTTCGTGTATGGAAGTCTGGTGTTGTTGTTCCAGTCACGTCGTTTCAATTTTTTTGGGTTTCGTGCATGGAAGTCTGGTGGTGTTGTTCCAGTCACGTTATCTCAAGTTTTTAATTTTCTGGCATTTGCTTGGAAAATTTGTGGTTTGAGCCACTGGTCTTTTTTTAGAAAGGTGTTGTTCTATATTTTTAGACTCATCATAATTAGAGCTTGAAGTATTTTACTTTGAATATTTTCCATTCTTTGAATTTTTCTTTAAATCTAAATTCACTTTGAATGAGTTGATGGCGAAGGAGCCTAATTAACCTTAAATTTTTGACTTTTAAAGACTTATGAGTTGATGGCGAGGGTGCCTAATCATTTTCTAAAGTTTGTTTTTCAAAGAATTTTCAGTTTTTTTTCAATTGAAAATAGATGGTGGCGATGGTTCAGTTAGCTTTGAACAATAGTGGGAATCTTGCTACTGAGTTCACACCTAATTTTCTAATGTTTGGTAGAGAGTTAATTTTTGATGCTTCTCTTCACCGTTTTAGTGATTCTTTTGATAATTTAAATAAGGTAGACCTGGTAGATAGAAAAACTTTTGCTACTTCTTTATCTTTTCTTGAAACTGTTTTTGAGAAGGTTTCAAACTCTTTGTTAAAAGCTTACAAACGTAATGCTATTTATTATAATAAAGGCAGGCAAGTCATTTCTTTTAATATTGGTGATATTGCGTGGAGAAGAAATTTTGTTCAATCCAGTGCTGCTCACTACTTTTCGGCAAAGTTTGCTCCCAAGTTTATCAAATGTCAAATTTTGGATAAAATTTCAAATAATGTTTATGTTTTAAAAGACCTTCAAAAGGGCACTTCTGGTCGTTTCCATGTTAATGATATAATTAAATTTTGAACCTTTTTTTGTTTTTAAGTCTTTTGGATTTAGTTTTGGTTTATTTAGATTGAAAATTGGGTTTTGTGAGAGAGAAGAATGTGAGGAATGAAAGATTTAACCCAATTGAATGAGGATGTATGAAAGGAAAACTTCATTTTATTTAACCAATTCAGTTAAAATTTATTTTGCTATACTTCTTGGGACAATCCATATTTTTTCCGTGAGTTTAAATTCCATGTACTTTCATTTATATTAAAAGAAATACAATTTTTTGTAAATTTTGTACCATACTTTTGTTTTGTTCTTGGCTTTTTCAAACAAGAATTCTGTTTTTGTTTGTTTTTAAGGCTGTCATTTTGTAGATTTTTTGTTTTAGATTTTACTTAACAAAATTTGTATTTTGTTTAATTTAAGTCGTTTTTTTAATTTTAAGTTCAATTTCGGACTAGACTTTTGTTACGGCCGTAGATTCTTGGACCTTCCGGTGAGACGTCACTTGGATATTTCTTCACCGGATTTACTTTTTTAGCTCACTCTTTCATTTGTATTTGTGTTGCTACCTTTTGGTAAGCTCCAATATTTTTGGTTGCTTAACTTTTATAAACTTCTTCCATTAGGTTGAGTTTTTTATTAACTTTGTTACATATTTTTTGAACTTCGTGTATGGAAGTCTGGTGTTGTTGTTCCAGTCACGTCGTTTCAATTTTTTTGGGTTTAGTGCATGGAAGTCTGGTGTTGTTGTTCCAGTCACGTCATCTCAAGTTTTTAATTTTCTGGCATTTGCTTGGAAAATTTGTGGTTTGAGCCACTGGTCTTTTTTTAGAAAGGTGTTGTTCTATATTTTTAGACTCATCATAATTAGAGCTTGAAGTATTTTACTTTGAATATTTTCCATTCTTTGAATTTTTCTTTAAATCTAAATTCACTTTGAATTAGTTGATGGCGAAGGAGCCTAATTAACCTTAAATTTTTGACTTTTAAAGACTTATGAGTTGATGGCGAGGGTGCCTAATCATTTTCTAAAGTTTGTTTTTCAAAGAATTTTCAGTTTTTTTTCAATTGAAAATAGATGGTGGCGATGGTGCCTAACTGTTCTGTTGTTAGTATAGTTTTGGGCATTTGAGTTCTAAAACTTTACTATAAAGTTTATATTGGTGTTGGAAGTTATTTTTGGGTTTTTGTTAATAGAACTTAATATGTTTTATTTTTTTTAAGGAAGGGTGTAATGTAACATGTTGAATGTTACATGGAAGACGTTAATACGATTTTCATTTGTTTTGTTTAAAGTTGTGATCACTCACTTTGATTCAATTCGATGTGTTGTAGGTAAGAGGACTAAAAACGGCATGGTAGTTATTTTGTCTATGATTTTGTTTTTTTCTCCTTTTTGAGCTGTCAAGGAAGAGAACTGTCAGATTCACTTGCCTTGCGATTTTGAAGGAAAATGGTGCTTTTATTTTCCAATCTTGAAATATCTTGAATTCCTTACTCAATCTTGAGATGTGAGATTAAAATTTGGTGCGGCGGTCGTTTGAACCAGGTATGTTAATGAAAATTTTTCGTTTTTTAGTGTTTTTGGCAAAATTTCAGAGAATGCATTTTTTTTAACCTAACTTTTGGAAATTTTTTACATTGATGGTTGTTTTCTTTCAATTTCCGTTGTAAATTCATTTGTATCGAAGGTTTATTGGTCTGCCTTTTGGATTTCCTTTCCACATTTTTCAAGAAATCAATTTTTCTTATTATTTTCAGCCGATTAAAATGTTTCAATGACGATTGGATGACATTCGTCCGAGATGTCTATTTTTTGGAAAAACGGTATGTTAATTTATTTAATTAAAGTCTAATCAGCTTTGTTTTGAATTAATTTTTGGAAATAACCCCGGTTTTTTTTTCTCTTTGCAGTCGGGTTCGACGTTTTTTCTTATATTTTCCCCTAAATTTATTACCTGGGATGCAGCTATAAATTAAAAGCTACATTTCTTTAAAACTCAACCTTTCATGGAGCGTTGATTTCTCCTTGTCATCTTCGGGTTTCTACCTTACAAATTTTCCTGCCATCGTGCGAGGACCTGGTCAGGTTTCTGCGAGTGGTTTATTCTTTCTTAACAATGCATAAGACCTTTAGATAAAGGCACTAAAGGTACTGTAAATCTTTTTATTATGTAAAAACAATTGTTACCTGCAAATACTTTTTGTGGTTTAACTTTGTTTCTCATTCGGGGAAACAATGGTTGCTTTAAAAATACTTTTTTCTACCTACGTCTTTGGAAGGATTTTAATTTTATAACAGCTTTGATATCGTTTGTTCTAAAACTTATTAGTTATTGCGGATTTAGGTTAAACTTTAAAATTAAGAAAACGTTGTTGTGTTTGGTAAAAAACTTTATTGATTAAAATGTCGATTCACATGTTGCATTACATGGGTTAAAATTTAAGTATGGTGGTAATAAAGAGGTCACATGTAATGGTTCTGGAATTTTATTTCCCAATACTAATAGTTTGGATTTCCCCCTCCTTTGAGATTAAAATTACTTTGTCTTCGACTGTAGTATCTGAGTTTGTTTTTATGTGAAGCTCATGGCGCCCGAACTTAAATATTTTCATAGTTGATACTTTTTTATTTCTTTTATTTAAAATTTTGAGCTTTCACAAAACTTACCTCTACCACTTGGTAGTAGTACCTATTTGGGCATTTTAGCTCATAGGAAGATTAGACTTCCTTTAATTTCTTTTTATTTATTACAATGGGCCCTCCCCATTTCTTCTTTATTTCTTTTTTTTTATTACAATACGTTACCATACATGTAACCCATATGTGCCATTTAGTCTTAATCTTTTTATACCTATCTTTAAGAGTTCATCTCTATATACATTGTAACGACTGTCATAATACTCCGAGTCATTAAAGTCACCGGAAAGCCATGTTTCACTGATAGCTATAATTACATAATTAGATGTCGAAACATTGCTTAAAAACGCGTGAGATTTGGTTCGCATTTATCAAACAAAAGTAATACATACTCATTAAATAGCTTGATCATGTCGTTTACCTTTTCTAACTGTAATATGCTATTCCACGTTATTGATTCCAAGTCAACTCTAAAATTATTTTCATCGATTGTATTCAATGAGCGTGTCATAATAAATCTTTTAACAGGTTTAGGTTTCTGAATATTAAAATCAGCCAGCACTATAGCATGGTCACTTATTAATCTGTTATGGTAGACCGTGATTTTTTTACATTTATGTGGTGTTACATAATGTCACGATTAACCGCTATAGTAGTCCCTGCTTAATATATAGTTTAAACTTATTTTCAGACAAACTAAGGGCCTCCTCTGGAAGCTTATTGTAAAATCTTATACCATGTCCTACAAAAGAGGTACCTACTTTGCCAAGTCTTAATTTTGGAAAAGCTAGTTTATGTTTGTTTCTGGTTTCAACAGAGTGGTGCACACCAAGCCTCGGGAAATTATCAATATTTTTTCTGACATATCTAATAACTTGATAAATAAATTCACATGCGACCGTATATATATTAATTTCTTTAAACTTTTCTCTTAATGAATCTCGGTACTTCATGTTATAAATAGACCGAATTGCTCTCTTTTGCAAGACAAAGACTGCTTCTATATCCGCGGCTCTACTCCATAACATTATGCCATATGACATAATGCTCTGAAAATAACTAAAATATACTAATGTAGGAGTATCTTCATCAGTAATCGGCCTTATGCGTCTAACAGCGTATGCGGCTGGACTAAGTCTACCACAGAGAGCTTCTATGAAGTCACTCTGCAAAATCTTCTCGATCACAGTTTTCAACGTCTTTGCCTGTATCTAGAGGAGGTATTAGTGACGGTCACCGAAATGCAGAACATGGTATTGATCTGCAAATGGGGATGTGATGGTTCGAAGGCACAAGAATTTAAACAGAAGTTTGGAAACAAGTCCGATTCCGATGCCCACGATTTCATAAGCTCATTAGTGCCACTTAGACTAATGAGCAATGTGAATGAAATACAAAAGGTTTGGTGGCAAAATC
This sequence comes from Ypsolopha scabrella, assembly GCA_910592155.1. Taxonomy (NCBI): domain Eukaryota; kingdom Metazoa; phylum Arthropoda; class Insecta; order Lepidoptera; family Ypsolophidae; genus Ypsolopha; species Ypsolopha scabrella. The sequence continues at coordinate 8,742,498 of OU342981.1, read as the reverse complement.
CGGCGCCTTCATCTTCCCGATTCTGCCGTCCTATCAGGATCCAGCCAACAAACTGTTGTACAGTTTGGCGTAATTGTATTTTGTTATCTGTGTATTTACCATAAACAAAAAAATAAAAAAAAATTAAGATATGGAGTTATGTGAGTTCGTTTTGGGATTTGAAAACAAAACCTTGCACAAGCGTTTTGTATCCTTTGAATGGCCCGCTCAGTTTTTTTAAACAGTCGAGGTCCATATACAGCACTGCAGTAGTTCAATGGCAAAAGAATTATCAAATCTGTAAGGAGCACACGTATATCAACTGATAGGTAATTATACATAACTTTTAGCTTATAGAATGCAAATTTAATCTTGTCGGTCACATGTTTTATAAATCGCATTTCACTGTCTAAGGTCAAACCTAAGTTTTTTGCCTCATTAACTTTGGGTATTTCTGTATTTTCAATTAACAACTTTGGATTGAATTTATTTACTTTTTCAATTTGTCTTTTCGTCCCTATAATCATCATTTTAGATTTTAATGGATTTAATAATAGTGAATTTTGCTTAGCCCATGTACTTATTCTATTTAAATCTTGGTTGATTAATTCTATTGCCTGAACAGTGTCGTTGATGTGGTATATTTGAGAGGTATATTTGAGAGTCGTCAGCATACATATGACATTTAGTGTTCTTTATAGTATCAACTAAGTCCGCTGTAAATATAGAGAACAAGATAGGACTCAAAATTGAACCTTGTGGAACGCCCCGTGATAGATAGGCCGGCTTAGAACATATTTTGTCCCCGTTAGGGTTTTCTGTTACAACTACAATAGTGGCATTAATTCTGGACACTTTGAGTAAAATTTCAATTTATTTGAAATCTTAGTAGATAACTAGTCGTTGGTTAGCATATAGGAATTATTTTATGTTTTTATTTAATTATAACATATTTCTGCTCGATAATAAACATGTTTTCAAATGTAAATGATTTTAAAATCTTAATAAAAAAATTATCATAAGTGTATTCTGTTACATACAATTTCGGCATTTTTATTTTTGCGCATTGGTAACACCAAATGTAACATGTTTTATGTCAACCAATCACAAGGGTACGTGGATTTGTTACATTAGCCAATCAGAAGGCTTAGCAACAGTTACAGTGGTACCAACTTATCTGTAGAACGGAGAAAGCGGAAACTACTGTCACCATTTTGAAAACTTCATTTTACTGTCAGCTGTTGCAGTGTGCGTTGTTCAGTTGAAGAGTTATTCGTTCTTTCAATATTTGCATGTATTTTGTTTGAAAATCATGCCGAAAGCAATCAAAAGTGGTGTACGAGAAATTATTCTCAAAATGAAAACATTCTTTGATGCAGAAAAGCTCCAAGATGGTCCAATAATACAATTTCCTTGCGTATATAGACGCATTGCAGCTGCTACAGGTCAGTGTTACCAGATTATTATTAAATTAATTCTCAAAATCATTGGATGGTACGCGATTTACTGAAATAGCTGTAGGTGTTTATTAATTTTAATTTAATTCAAATTAAACACAACTATCTGGTGCCCGCAACTTCGTTCGCCTGGAATTCGGCTATATTTTCTCGAGTTTCATTACTTTAATGATGACTTTATTTTTGTTTTAGGTATTGGTATATCAACAATTTATAAAATTGTTTAAGAAGGTGAAACCGCTGCAGAAAATGGTACCAAAATAAGAACACCAGGAAAATCGAGAAAAAGGACACGTGGCAAAATAGAAGTTGACTGTTTTGATCTAGGAGTGATCAGGCTAAAAGTACATGAATTTCATGTGATTAAAAAGGAATTACCTACGATTAATAAACCGCTTGCTGTACTAAGAGATGAAATAAATTTCCAAGGTCACAGAGAAACACTTCGTAAATTGTTACGAAAAATCGGCTTTCGTTTCCGAAAAACACAAAGCAATCGCAAGGTTTTAACCGAGCGCAATGATATTTCTGCGTAGAGAGCTAAATATTTGCAAGAATTGAATCAAAACGCATTATCAGCTAACCCTCGACCGGTTATATACTTAGACGAGACTTACATACATTCTTCACATACCACTAATAAGTGTTGGCAGAGTCAAGAAACAGATGGAGTTCTAGAACCTGTATCAAAAGGGCAACGTTTTATTATTGTTCATGCAGGAGGCGAAGTGGGATTTGTCCAAAACGCAGATCTTGTATTTAAATCAAATACGAAAAGTGGAGACTACCACGACGAAATGAATAACACAAACTTCAAAAAGTGGTTAACCGAAAAATTACTACCGAATCTTGAAGAACCATCTTTGGTATTCGGATTAATAAGGCTCCAACCACAAACACAAACAAACCCGACACTTAAAAGTGGTTGACTGAGAATCGTCACGATTTCTCATCAGAAATGACTAAACCACAGTTGCTGGAGATTGTCAAACGAAACAAACCTGACCCTCTGTATGAAGTTGATAATTTATTTGCACAACATGGTCACAAATGCATAAGGCTGCCAGCATATCACTGTGACCTTAATCCTATGGAGATGGTATGGAATTCCATGAAAAGGAAAGTGGCAGAAGTAAACATAGAGCACAAAAATGAAAATATGCCGAAACTAATAACCGAAGCGTTCAATTGTATTGACGCCTCAGAATGGCAAAAATATTGTGCACACGTGCATAAAATTGAAGAGGAATATCGACGAAAAGACGGATATTTAGATCAGCCCTTTATAGTCAATTTAGATAGTGGCTCTGACACCGATAGTGACAGTGAGTCAGATTTCGAAGATATTAGTGGAAATTATCCACTCGACCATACATATGGCACTAATGAACATACTTCTGCTTCCTTAGATCATAATTACTGTGTGAAAAGTTTTTAATAAAAGGAAAATTCATTTTACTAAAAGATATTTTGATTGAAAATGTAATTAAGTTATGAATGTATAAATGATATGAATGTATATTTTTTTTACTTGGCTAACAAATCAGCTATATCTATGGATTAATCTTATGAGAATGAAAATGAATAATTTATTTTGCAGTAGGTACATAAAATACACTTATCGTAGGTCATCTAATATTATAATAAATCTATAATTAAATAATTTTACAGTAAATTAAAATTATATTTCGAGTTAAATAAAATAATAAATATCATCTTATATTAAGAAATAGCTAAAAAGGAATAATATTACCCTTACAATTTTGTCAGGTCCGTGTTACGTCCATCTTTGTTGCGATTGCAGCAATTTATGTAATAGGTGGCAACCCTTTTTGATGGTGGCGCCATCGCTAAATTCTACAGATAAGTTGGTACCACTGTACAAGTAATTTCAATCATAAATTTAGTCAGCCATTTTCGTTTAAGTAGTGAGGACTTGATTAAAGTGATTTTAAGAGCTTCTAAAGTGTGTCAAATATGGCTCCAAACCCACCAAAACGTACAGATTGTTCACCGGGGAAGAGAGGCAAGGCAATTGCTCTTCGGGAAGAAGGCTATACCTATAAAGAAATTGCAAACAGGTTGGGTGGTGGGGCTACGAAGTCAGGTGTGAGGAAACTCTGCAAACGTTTCAAATACACAGCAACGACGAAAACAGCCCGAAGAACTGGCAGAAAACCAAAAGTAACTGAGCAAGATGTGCGCAGAATCTGTCGCTTGTCTTTGCAGGATCGTCGGAGGTCTGCAAAAGACATTAACAACATTCTTAAAACATCTGGAGTGGCAATTTCAGAAAGAACTAAAACAGAGGCAGAAACGTATCAATTGGAGTCTAGCACATAGGGACTGGACAGAGGAAGACTGGGGCAAAGTTATTTGGAGCGATGGGACCAAAATCAGCATCTTCGGCAGTGACGGGGTAAAGTTTGTCCGTCGTCGGCCAGATAAGATCTTTTACCTGAGTGCACCACGGCCACTATGAAGCATCCCGTGAGTGTCATGGTGTGGGCTTGCATTAATAGTCATGGGGTAGAACGTCTTACTGTCGTAGAAGGCAATATTAATGCCAAAAAATACCAGGAAGCAATTCTAGAACCGAAACTGCTGCCGACCATCGGGGACTTGTATGAAGGTGACACTCAGCGATGCATCTTTCAGCAGGATGGAGCGCCATTTCATACGGCCAAAACTTCCATGAAGTGGCTCAGTGACCATCACATCACCGTCCTGCCTTGGCCAGGAAACTTGTCCTGATCTAAACCCAATCGAAAATCTCTGGTCCAGGTTGAAAGTTTTAGTTTCACGTTGTAATCCAAGCTAAAGAGGGAGCTCATTGAAGCCATCATCAAGGCTTAAGGTGCGTACAGACTGGTGAAACGTAACATGCAATGTATCATGCAATGAAAGAATTTGCCGTAATGTATCATGAAAGGTAACACACTTTGAAACCGATTCTCATAGTTTGGACGTCTTGCGCGCGCGAACTGTGCATTTGACGCGCACGCTACGAGCATTACAAGGCGCGCGCGGACCGATCCGTGATTTGTCGGTTTTTCGACGAACACAAAGGGGCGCGCAGTGTTCGCAGGGCGGCAGAGTGGACGGTTGTTCAGAAATCTGCACGTGCACGCAACGAACATGGAGGTACAAGAGCAAGAGGATACTGCTGCGTGGAGTGAAGAAAAGGCACTCGGCTTGATAGATGCATACAGAGTTCGTGAAATTTTGTGGAACCCACAAAATGAAAACTTTTATTTAAAAAATCTTAAGAAAGATGCGTGGTCCGAAATCGCAAAGTTGGTTTTAATGATGAAGAAAAATGCAAAAACAAAATTATAAGTCTTCTCTCCTCGTATCGTCGCGAAAAGCTGAAGGAAAAGAAATCAAAGGGGACTGGAACTGTTCGCGGCGGAATGGCGGAAACAGACGTGCGCAGAGAATGCGCGTTTAGATCGCGCTACGCGTCCGTGCCTGCAGCGAACATGAAATGAAAGGCAGAATGTTGCATTGCATGTTACGTTTCACCAGTCTGTACGCACCTTTATGATGTATGTAATTGCATACAGGATGATCACACCAGGTGACCTTGCTCGTCTTGTTAACTCAATGCCTCGGAGAATCGAGGAAGTGCTAAAAAACAAGGGTTATTCAACAAAATATTAATTTTATAAACCATAAAAACTGGGCTAAAACTCATAAAATAAACCATTCCTTGTAATGTTTTCGTTTCATTGAACTTTTCCATTAAAATTATACAAAATTTAACAACATTCACATTTAAAAACATGTTTATTATCGAGTAGAAACATGTAATAATTGAATAAAAACATAAAATAATTGCTATATCCTAACCAACGACTAGTTATCTACTAAGATTTCAAATAAATTGAAATTTATCTAAAAGTGTCCAGAATTAATGCCACTAGTGTACTTGTTTCCAGTCACTAAGAAAAGATGTGAACCATTTACAAGTATCTTTGGAAAAACCGTAACAAGCCAATTTAGCTTTTAAAATTAAAGGATGCAGACAATCAAAGGCAATTGATGGCAAGGTTTGTAATGCTGCAACTGACACCAAGTCTACCAGTCGATGCTTTATTTGTAAAGCCACTTCAAAAGATTTTAACAATCTGAGCAAAAAATATGATGTAAGTCCTGAAACTTTAGAATTTGGAATATCTGTGCTACATGCCAGAATCAGAATTTTTGAGTGTTTTGCACTTGGGCTATAAACTTAATGTTCAAAAATACAGAAAGAAAAAAACGACGAAAGAAAGACTTGGAACAGGCCGCTAAACAAAATACCCACTCTTCTGTCGGAGTAGATCCAGAGTGTATGATCAATTACGATGAAACAAATTTTAGAGATGATCCTGGAAAAAGAAAGGTTTTATGCAGGAGAGGAAGCAAGCAAGTTGACAGAGTAATAGACTTTTCGAAAAGTAGTACATCCGTTATGTTTGCTGGTACTGCAGCTGGAAAGATGCTACCACCTTATGTGGTCTGTAAAGCTGAACACTTACATCCGTCTTGGATATCAAATGGCCCACCAAACACACGGTGCAATCGGTCTAGCACAATAGCATTGCCTTTATGTAAAGAATTGACATCCGTCTTGGATATCAAATGGCCCACCAAACACACGGTACAATCGGTCTAGGCCTGGATGGTTCGATAATGTTATATTCGAAAACTGGTTTAGCACAATAGCATAACTTAAGACAAATAAGTAGCTTTATCCTTGCTACGACAGATTATTAGAGGCCAAAAAAGAATGCTACCCACCTGAACAATATATAAAAGTGAAGAGTCTGTATGCAGAAAGTACTTTGCAGTCTTATTGACATAACTCTTATGCGCCTTTCAATGTACTTGGAAGAAGTACTTATAACTACCAGTGAAGAAGAGCGACAGACTTTAACTATCATAAATAAATGGGGATGTGATGGCTCGCAGCAAGCCAGATATAAACAAAAGTTTGAAAATCCTACTGATTCGGACGCCACTATATTTTTGAACTCATTTGTCCCTTTACAAATTTCACGAACACATTTTATACCGATCCTTAGCAATGACGCTTTTGTCGCTTCTCTGTATTTGCTCGCTGCCTATTATTAACGCTTTCATAGCATACCAATGTGATGACTCGTCCATAAATATTACCTCTCTTTCCCTCGTTGATGTGGGAAGCTGCAATCATGAGACCTATGTGCAGTCTGAGAGCTCTGTAGTAATTCAACTCCTTCAAGAAAGAGAATATCTTGCAATTCAAGCATATTCTTGCAAAATTAACGTCAATTATGTGGTTGGTTATTGTGGAATGCACTCGCACAATTCCATCGTTCACGGTGGAGTTGTCTCCAAAGTGCTAGACCTGGATAAGACTACGTGTAAAAATATGCATGATCGCAGACAGGGCACATTCTATGGAAGAATGTTCAATCAGCTTCGCATTAATGGCACCGTTAGCACCATGATGAATTTCGCTGGCTGGACTGGTTCCGATGGCGCGTGTTCCAACGGACATTTTATCGATGGAGACATAAACTGGGGAAATTTCGTGGCTACTGGGCAGATCTCCATAGAAATGAATCAACATAATGGAATCTATTCGCCTGCAAATGGAATGATCCGATTCTCTACTGGAACTTCTTGTAAAATAGACGATCAAGATTGTATCGACAACGATTTTGGTCCAACTTTCTGGGACATATATAAAGTTGAAGACTGTTCGCGAGATACTTTCAATGTATTGTATCGAGGGGCAGCCACTAAAGCCCGAATTACTCAATCTGGCGCGCCTGATGGAGTGATTGATGTCTGTACAGTACAAAACGACAATATAATGTTCACCCTAACCTCTTCCGCCGTGAGACAATTTTGCTTTACCACTCTTAGACGTACAGATCATCCCAAACTCATGATCCATGAGGTTACAGAGGACAATTTCTTCTTTAAGCAGAGTCCAATAGCCGCTGTTGACATGGACATGTTTTTATATGTTAATACCAAGTTCTTGCATTTAGAGAAAACATTTTCGCGCACACTCACTGAAATGTATCGCGAATTAGTTGATCAACGTTGCGAGCTAGAACGACGCACTCAGCAAACCAAACTATCTCTCGCTATCATCGCTCCTATGGAATTCGCTTGCGAACATACTGGCAAACCAGGATATATAGCGACTGTCTCAGGCGAAACCGTTCACATAATTAAGTGCATACCAGTTGAAGTAACCGCGAGGCTCGACACTGAGTGCACTAAAGAAATGCCAGTCAAATTCAAGAATGAATCGTTCTTCATGTTGCCTCGTAGTCGAGTATTGCAACGCACAAGCACTCCCATAACTTGTTCAACCTTATTAAAACCGGCGTATAAGCTTGAAGGCGAATGGTATGCTACCTCGCCTTCTCTTCATAAAAATACTTTGTGGCAAGGATAACAAAAATATTATTTGAGAGAATCCTTCTCCATCGTCACCCCGGTATTGCCGACCTATAAGATTCAGATTTCTGAAAGAATCCAATGATGTGACCAAAGAAGAAATCAGTTACGTTAAAGAATCGGTAAAAAATTTGGTTCCTACCGAAATCGAAATACCTAAATGGAAACAAATTTACCTACAAGCACATTTTCAAGATGCCTATGATTGATGGCAAGGTTTGTAATGCTGCAACTGACACCATGTCTACTAGTCGATGCTTTATTTGTAAAGCCACTTCAAAAGATTTTAACAATCTGAGCAAAAAATATGATGTAAGTCCTGAAACTTTAGAATTTGGAATATCTGTTCTACATGCCAGAATCAGAATTTTTGAGTGTTTTGCACTTGGGCTATAAACTTAATGTTCAAAAATACAGAAAGAAAAAAACGACGAAAGAAAAAGACTTGGAACAGGCCGCTAAACAAAATACCCACTCTTCTGTCGGAGTAGATCCAGAGTGTATGATCAATTACGATGAAACAAATTTTAGAGATGATCCTGGAAAAAGAAAGGTTTTATGCAGGAGAGGAAGCAAGCAAGTTGACTGAGTAATAGACTTTTCGAAAAGTAGTACATCCGTTATGTTTGCTGGTACTGCAGCTGGAAAGATGCTACCACCTTATGTGGTCTGTAAAGCTGAACACTTACATCCGTCTTGGATATCAAATGGCCCACCAAACACACGGTATGTACAATCGGTCTAGCACAATAGCATTGCCTTTTTGTACAGAATTGACATCAGTCTTGGATATCAAATGGCCCACCAAACACACGGTACAATCGGTCTAGCACAATAGCATTGCCTTTACGTAAAGAATTGACATCCGTCTTGGATATCAAATGGCCCACCAAACACACGGTACAATCGGTCTAGGTCTGGATGGTTCGATAATGTTATATTCGAAAACTGGTTTAGCACAATAGCATAACTTAAGACAACTAAGTAGCTTTATCCTTGCTACGACAGATTATTAGAGGCCAAAAAAGAATGCTACCCACCTGAACAATATATAAAAGTGAAGAGTCTGTATGCAGAAAGTACTTTGCAGTCTTATTGACATAACGGAGTAATAAAGGAGTGAGAAAGAATAGCATTCAAGAGATAATTATGGCCAGCCAAAACAGACCTATACTTTTAACTACGATCTACAGAATGGACCGCCCTGAAGCCAAGCACAGGCTCGTCACGAGTTATAAGATAGACCCGAGAGGGGAAGAACACTTCCCCTCTGTTGTCGTTCTCAAGACGTATGACTTAAAAACTACGTTCGTCAATCGTCTCTTCTGTTGCGAAGGAGAAGGTAATCAGATTCCTTTGGTTAACACACGTCTGATGATGGATATTGCCGATTCCAAGACGCATTATAGCCAGACCTTAAACCCACATCCATCCACCACAGATTACACCAACCCGTACTTACGCGTTGGACCCAATAATCAAGCCAGAGAATCAAGACTCAGCGTGGGAAAACTAACTTTAGTTAACTTCACTCCAAACACAGGGGGTAGCACTCTCAGCCTAGACGCCATCGCTCAAATCCTTGGCGCCGAGGCTAAACCCTTACCTCGCCGATCGCGATCCGTCGTGAAGACGCAGATCCCCAAGCGTGATGCGTCGCTGGATACGAGGAATCGCGTGAACGTTCCTGAGCAAGCTCAGCATAATAGGGGTAGAACACAGAAGGGAGGTGAATCTTTAGGCACCATTCCGAAGGTTCTAAAGATCAAGAAGCATGAAAAAGAAGAAACCAGCTCAGGCACCTCAATTGCTTGTGAGCCCAGCGTGATATCCTCTATTGCCTCGTTGGAGCCGCTAGCAATCGCGAAGAAGGACTCGCCATCTGCTGATACCGACGCAATGAAACAAACATTTTTGGCTGATTGTGTTGCGAAATGAAATGTATATACGGTCCATCACATATCAAATATGATAAGGATATTGGGAAGGCCTCGGAGTTACTGGATGGAGCGATCAAGACAGCAATAACTAACAAGGCGCTTGATCCGCACTATAAAATATCCTCTGCTAATGTAAGCGGATGTCCTACCATTGTAGCTTCTCGTGATGCTAAATTGTTGGGGCACGCCATGCCAGCTCATCGTACTAAAGGACTAGAAATAGGACTCACTGGCTTTGTCGTTTTTGATTCGAATGCTGTTTGAGGGGACGTAGAAGCGCGCGCGTCATTACGAGCGCGTTTGAACCCGCCCATAGAGAGTTAAAGTACTTGGTTTCGTGCTTCGTAACATGCGAGATCTCCACGATCCGAGTGTAATGAAACTTTTGTTCAGCAGTCTCGTGAGAAGCAAATTAGAAAGCAGTGCCTGTGTATGGAATCCGCATGAAGCTAAGTACATAACTATGCTTGAAAAGGTCCAGAAAGCTTTTTTAAGGTACTTGTATAAGCGGACTTATGGGTATTACCCTTTGCTTTACCCCACTGTCTTTTTACTTGGGGAATTGGGAATGAATTCATTGGAATCTAGACGTGGAAACGGCGAATTAACCATCGCATTAAAGGTATTGCGTGGAGTTATACATAGGTAACACTAAAAGTTTCCGGAACTGGCCACTTACATAAACAATATTTAAAAATTTATTGCAACATTTGAAAATAGAACTCTTTGGCTGTAGAATGCAGTTTGTTTCATCTGACTGTCTTTTGTTTTTACCTTGTGGCGCCATTTAAAAAATTGTGTGTCTGCATCAACATGGATTTAACTCGGGAAAATTTTCGTAGTATGATTTTCTACGATTTTAAGTGTAATTTGACAGCTCAACAGAGCATCGCTCGGCTTGAAACAGCTTTTGGCAATGAAGCACCATGCAAGACGACTGTTTATAGCTGGTTTGCAGAATTCAAGCGTGGTCGTATCAATCTCAGTGACGAATCTCGCGATGGTCGGCCGTCCACCGCTGTGACCAACGAAAACATCGATGCTGTGCGCCGTTTGATTGAAACAGACAGGCATGTGACCTACCATGAAATTCGTGCATCCTTAGAAATAGGCATGAGTCAAATACAATCAATCCTACACAAACATTTGGGTGTGAGAAAGCTGTGCTCGCGGTGGATCCCACACAACTTGACCGAGGCTCAAAAAACGGACCGCGTCACTTGGTGCAGTGCCATGCTTACCAGATTCAACGAAGGTGCGTCAAATTTGGTGTGGGACACAGTAACAGGTGACGAAACATGGATTTATTGCTACGATCCCAAAACAAAGCAGCAATCGAGCGTATGGGTCTTTCAAGATGAGCCGAAACCAACCAAAGTGGCGCGCGTGAAAAGTGCATTTAAGCGGATGATTGCTTCTTTTTTTAATAAAACTGGACACGTGGCTACTGTTGCTTTAGAGAATCGTCGTACCGTGAATAGTGACTGGTACACGACCATTTGTTTGCCGGAAGTTATTGACGAACTCCGTAAAAATAACCGTAAACGCCGTATCATCCTGCACCACGACAATGCTAGTTCTCACACGGCCAGACAGACAAACGACTTTTTGAAGACGAAAAATGTAGAACTCATGAGTCATCCTGCATACAGTCCCGACCTGGCACCTTGCGACTTTTTTCTGTTCCCAAAAATTAAGAATCAATTACGCGGTCAACGATTTTCATCACCAGAAGAGGCTGTCGAGGAGTATGAAAAACACGTTTCAGAGGTCACCACAGGGGAGTGGCACAAAAGTTTTCAAAACTGGTTTGATCGAATGAAAAAGTGCATAGACGCCAAGGGAGATTATTTTGAAAAACAATAAATTAATTTTGTAGGTACCTTTAATAGTATTTTTTCATATTCATTCCGGAAACTTATAGTGCGTCCCACGTAGGTTGTCCCGCGTTACATGACCAGTTGTGCCGATTATATGTCCCTAACAAGTATGTTGCCACAACACGATCCTCTCGTACACGACGCCTTCTTGCGGTTCCTAATTGTAAGACTGTGTCCTATTCGTATTCCCCTCTATGCCGAATGATCAATGGCCTGAACTTAGTTCTCAACCATTCGTCTGACATCTTTCATGATCCATGCAGCAGGATTTTGAGGGTTTGTTCTGATTATTGCGAACGTAATAATATTGTAAATGTATCAAGTTGTGTCTAAATATTTATTGTTATATTCTAATTTTAATTCAAATATTGTTTATTAATTACTGTAATAGGTATAACCGTTGTAATTAATTAGTTAAATAAATAACTCTTATGCGCCTTTCAATGTACGTACTTATAACTACTAGTGAAGAAGAGCGACAGACCTTAACGATCATAAATAAATGGGGATGTGATGGCTCGCAGCAAGCCAGATATAAACAAAAGTTTGAAATTCCTACTGATTCGGACGCCACTATATTTTTGAACTCATTTGTCCCTTTACAAATTTCACGAACACATTTTATACCGATCCTTAGCAATGACGCTTTTGTCGCTTCTCTGTATTTGCTCGCTGCCTATTATTAACGCTTTCATAGCATACCAATGTGATGACTCGTCCATAAATATTACCTCTCTTTCCCTCGTTGATGTGGGAAGCTGCAATCATGAGACCTATGTGCAGTCTGAGAGCTCTGTAGTAATTCAACTCCTTCAAGAAAGAGAATATCTTGCAATTCAAGCATATTCTTGCAAAATTAACGTCAATTATGTGGTTGGTTATTGTGGAATGCACTCGCACAATTCCATCGTTCACGGTGGAGTTGTCTCCAAAGTGCTAGACCTGGATAAGACTACGTGTAAAAATATGCATGATCGCAGACAGGGCACATTCTATGGAAGAATGTTCAATCAGCTTCGCATTAATGGCACCGTTAGCACCACGATGAATTTTGCTGGCTGGACTGGTTCCGATGGCGCGTGTTCCAACGGACATTTTATCGATGGAGACATAAACTGGGGAAATGTGGTGGCTACTGGGCAGATCTCCATAGAAATGAATCAACATAATGGAATCTATTCGCCTGCAAATGGAATGATCCGATTCTCTACTGGAACTTCTTGTAAAATAGACGATCAAGATTGTATCGACAACGATTTTGGTCCAACTTTCTGGGACATATATAAAGTTGAAGACTGTTCGCGAGATACTTTCAATGTATTGTATCGAGGGGCAGCCACTAAAGCCCGAATTACTCAATCTGGCGCGCCTGATGGAGTGATTGATGTCTATACAGTACAAAACGACAATATAATGTTCACCCTAACCTCTTCCGCGGTGAGACAATTTTGCTCTACCACTCTTAGACGTACAGATCATCCCAAACTCATGATCCATGAGGTTACAGAGGACAATTTCTTCTTTAAGCAGAGTCCAATAGCCGCTGTTGACATGGACATGTTTTTATATGTTAATACCAAGTTCTTGCATTTAGAGAAAACACTCACTGAAATGTATCGCGAATTAGTTGATCAACGTTGCGAGCTAGAACGACGCACTCAGCAAACCAAACTATCTCTCGCTATCATCGCTCCTATGGAATTCGCTTACGAACATACTGGCAAACCAGGATATATAGCGACTGTCTTAGGCGAAACCGTTCACATAATTAAGTGCATACCAGTTGACGTAACCGCGAGGCTCGACACTGAGTGCACTAAAGAAATGCCAGTCAAATTCAAGAATGAATCGTTCTTCATGTTGCCTCGTAGTCGAGTATTGCAACGCACAAGCACTCCCATAACTTGTTCAACCTTATTAAAACCGGCGTATAAGCTTGAAGGCGAATGGTATAAGAAGGAGAAAAAAAACGTCTGTCCTTTTCTCCGGAGACTTTAGATATGCTTTTACCAAACCAGACACCGCTTCACCAGAATCTTCGGACGATGAGGACCTTGAGTAACTAATTGGCATGGAGTATGTGTCGACGGGATACGTCAATTCATTACTCACTAACGTTTACAATTTACATTTTTAAAATACAGGGTGGGCCAGAATAAAGTTCACTTTTCCCTGGCAAATAGATCGCTGACCGCGGGGGGTAGCGGGGTGCGCGGGGTGTGATTGGGTCACGCGTCTCTTGCAATTCTTTAGTCGCCATGAGTCAGTTCACGGGAGAGCAGCGCGCGTTCGCTGTTGAAGCATTTTACGATAATGGTCGTTCTTACATTACTGTGCAGCGTATGTTCAGAGTTAAATTCAATTTACGGAGTATCCGGCAGTGTCCTAGCACTCAGTTACTTAAACAATGGCTGAAGAGGTTAAAAAAAACTGGTTCGACGCTACCAATGAGACGTCAAGGTCGCTTCCGTACTTCACGCACGGAGCAAGTGATTCGGGAGGTTAATCGATCTGTTCAAGAAAATGCGGAACTCTCTACCCGACGACGTTCAGTAGCTTTGGGGATTTCGCGAAGCACTTTAAGGCGAATTTGGAGATATGATTTGAAGCTTCATCCTTATAAGATCCAGTTGGTGCAAGAACTTTCCCATGATGACCATACAAAAAGGGCGTCATTTTCCACCTTGATGTTAGAGAGATTTTCCAACTTCGGGAACATCCTTTTTTCGGACGAAGTCCACTTTCACCTGAACGGATTCGTCAATAAGCAGAATTGCCGTTTTTGGAGTGCTGAACAGCCTTCGCGCAAGCATCAAAAGCCACCCCACTGCCAGAAAGTGACGGTTTGGGCTGCCATTTCAGCCAAAGGGCTTATTGGGCCTTATTTTTTCTAAAATTCTCACGGTCAACCAGTAACAGTTAATACAGACCGTTATGTGAAAATGCTTCAAGAGTTTTTAAGGCCAACTGTACTGTATGCGCCTAACGGGCCATTAATAAACCAGTTCTCGAGCTAATCGGTTGTCTCATTTACTTATACTTCATTGGCGAACGAGGCCGTTAAAAGTACCCACAATCAGCAATATTCCAAATTATTATGTCATATTTGGGAAATATATCGGAATTCGACCATAAAACAGGAGAATGGTCAATTTTCAAAGGAAAGTTGACGAAATTTTTCACAATTAATAAAATTGTAGAAACAAAGAGTGCGGTGTTGATTACCTATCTGTCGAATGAGACATATCGGCTGTTACGCAATTTGGTGTATCCAGCGGACATTGAACAGCAAACATTCGAGCAACTGGTGGAAGTGCTCGACCGTCATTTCAAGCCGAAGCAGTGTTCTTTTGTGGAGAAGGCAAAATTCTACGAGGCTACGAGGAGTCCAGGCGAAACATTAGGAGACTGGGCGGCGCGACTAAGAGGTCTAGCAAGTTATTGTGACTTCGGCTCCGCCTTGGAAACGACACTTCGTGACCGTTTCGTCCTTGGCTTGGGCGCAGGGCCTATCCGCGATATGTTATTTGAGCAGGATTGTAAAACTTTGACGTTCCCAAGGGCACTGGAGATAGCGGTACAGGCAGAGTGTGCGAGAGAAGCTAAGAAGATGGTGTCCACTGGTGCTGATATGGTGAAGCAGGAACCGGTGTTTCGAGTGAGCAGCGAGGGTGGATGGCGTGGCGGCACCAAGAGCCGTTATACCGCCCGCGCCGGCGCCGGCGCCTCCAATTCGCGTGATCAGCACGACCGCGGCGCTTCTCGGTGTTCCGTGTGCGGCATGAAAGACCATCATGGTGATAAGTGTCGGTATAAAGTATATCGCTGCCATAAGTGTGGTGAAAAAGGACACTTGAAAAAGGCGTGTCAAGTTCGGGTGAATAACATAAACACGGAGGATCAAGAATCGGATCCAGGTTGTCAGGACTGTAAGGAATGCAACTTGTTCAATATGAGGTATTATTATTATTTATTTATTTATCTTCAGTGTAACTTAAATATATGGTACATTGTAGTATGTAAAGGTAAAAACCAGATTACATACTAAGTTTAGTCTTATTATATATTGTATTGTATAAAAGTACCTCGGGGAGCCCTGTTCCCTACACTAAGTACTAAAAGTACCTGTACGGTAGGGTTACAGTGATTCTCTAGTCGCACTAAATTAAACATTTCCAGAAGGGAAGTCAGTACTACTGACCATAATAACAAAAATAAAAAAAAAACATGCTATTATAAACAGAAAAACAAAGAAAGATAATATACCTATGACAAAAAAAGCAAAAAAGAAAAACATATAAGAAAAACAAGATATAAAATCATAGTTGCATGCAATTACTGTATAGTTCAAAAATTTAGCCTTGTTTAATATTAATAATTTGTTTTTGTTTGTGTATTAAGTGAAAGTGTGTATCATATACAGTGTGTGTATTTGTTGAGTGCTTGTGTGTTTATGAGATTGTAGCTAGTATACAGATTACAGCATGGCACAATATTGTACAAGTAACTGTCTTGAGATGCATCATGATTCTATTTTAAATAATGCCTCTGTGTTATCATAGTTTAATTTAAGTAAGTATTCTGTAATTTTTTTCATGAAATCATTACTGTTTAAATGAAATATTGGTAAGCAGATGCTAATTTTATTGTAGATGTAAGGTCCTATAAAATTTAAAGAATTTTGTCCAAATTTAGTTTTGCATAATGTGGTATCAAAAATAAGGTCCTGTCTGCGTTTCCCTATACGCTTGAGTTGGTGATTTTGGTAGTTGACAGATTTATGTTGTCTCATCATTAATGCCTTTACGTATAGCTGTCTTATTGTAAGAACTGATATCTCTGAGTATAGCGTAGTAGTAGAAAATCTCATTAGTTTAAAAGTCATTACTTTAAGCAAGAGTCTTTGGGCTCTTTCCAGTTGTATTAGGTGTGTGGTAGCAGCGGATCCCCATGCTGTTATACAGTATGAGAGAATAGATTGGGCTAGGGAATAATACACCATTTTCAGGACTTTATCACTACCTACATGACGAAGATGTTTAAATATGTACACGAGTTTTCTAGTCCGTTTTGTCAAGGCTGTTATATGTTCCACCCAATTCAGATGCTGATCGACTATTACTCCCAAGTATTTAATCGATTTAGTAGAACAGAGTAAAGGACAGCTACAATATTGACTATCAACACAAGTGTGAATTTTAAGAGCAGGGGGCTTGACTGGCTGCGTTACGGATGTTATCGTAAATGTAACAAATTTTGTCTTTTTGACATTTAAGGTTAGTAAATTGTTCCTCAGCCACTCCGACACTACTCGAAGGCCCTCATTGGCCTTGGTTTCAACGTTTTTCCAATTTCTATCGTTGTACAATAGAACTGTGTCGTCCGCAAAAGTTATAATCTGACCGTTATTCAAATTTGTACCACAAAGATCATTAATATAAATCAAGAACAACGTAGGTCCAAGAATACTGCCTTGCGGCACACCAAAAACCACGCTTTCACAATCACTAAGATGATTACCAATCTTAACCTGTTGTTGCCGATCACAAAGATAGCTGATGAACCAATTGTGAGCTATGCCTCGAACGCCTATGTTCTCAAGTTTTGTCAGCAGAATCTGAGAAGACACGGTATCAAATACCTTGGCTAGGTCGAGGAAGATGCCTACACACTTTTGGCTTTTATCTAAATATTTTGTTACATATTCAGTAAGTTTGGTGACGGCATCCTCAGTCGACCTGCCATTCCTAAACCCGAATTGGTTATTTGATAGTAAGTTATGGGCTTCCAAGTATTTTTTTAGTCTGTAATTAACTAGTTTTTCTAATATCTTAGAGATGCAAGGGAGAAGTGATATAGGCCTATAGTTTGATACTTCACCTTCATCACCACTCTTGTGTATTGGACATATAAGAGATTGTTTGAAAGCAGAAGGAAAGGTATGAGAATTATGCTCCTATTATTGTATCTATAGACATTGGTTGTAAAAGTTATTGCATGGAGCTGGACTCCGGTAGCGGTATACTGCCCTCATAAGGAGAAGTGCGGCATCTACAAAAAAGTCGATATTGAGATTTTGGTGCCGTTGGATTCAGTATCTAAATTCCTACGATATGTGATATAAAAAAACGCGGTATCTGCTCTCTAATACGGAAATCCTGTACGAAAAACCGCAGCATCTACAGAAATATTCTGCCTAATACTGATCAAGAAAGCGGCATCTGTTATCAACTGAGAAAAAACACGGCATCTACACGCAGAAGCCGCGTTCTTACTCGGTTTCTGCAGATGCCGCGTTAGCGCTTCGAACGCATCCAAAACTCCCGCCATTTGCTGCAATTCGTCAAATTTTAAAACAATCAAATAATTGTCAGGTGGCGGTCAACGGTCAAAGCGCGAGGTCACTTTCTCTGTTTTGAGGTTATAAACCAGACAATATCTTTGAAAATTACATTTTTGTTCATTTGGTGTTAATTTTATTAACGATTTTTCTATGGACGACAAAAGAAAATTGTATAGCCGCGCAACAAAGTTGGTGGAGATGTGTTCCTTGAAGAAGAGGAAAAAATCCCTTGAAGGTAATAAAATTTTCATTACATAGGTATTATTTTAAATTGCAAGTTGACTGCTTCTCTGTATGTATCGTTTTTACACTGAGAGCTCAACTTGGAGCCCGAAAACGGACATAAGTTATGTGACGTTATCATTAATCATAGTATACGAAACCACGAGCGATAACTTGTACGACATAAAAGCTGATTGATTTCGTAATTTAGTTACAATATATCAAAGTAATACCTACCTATTAAATTAATGTTGGCTACGTACCGGTACCAGAAGGATGCCAAACGGAACCTTATTACTAAAACTCAGCTGTCCGTCTGTCCGTCCGTATGTTTGGCAGGGGTTCAGTTTCAATAGGTAGCATGTTGAAATTTTCACAGAATACGTGAAACTATGGCTTCTACCAAGGCAAACAATAAAAATAAAAAAGCCGTCATACAAGAAAAATAGAAAAAGTAGCATTTTTTAACCCTTTGCACCCCCTTTTGCAGAAGTGGTCTTCTCTACCGTAGGTACCTACCCACTTAAGCCTGCATCTCGATACTAAAGAAATACCTACAGCTTATTTTGTGTCTACTATTTATGATTTATTCCATAATTTACCGTCCTGGCAGATTTAAATGCTGCTAAAGTAACTGCTGCTAGTGACATATTGGCTCCAATCGACTTGAATAAGAACTCCATAAAAGAAACTGATCCAAAGTCAGCTTATAACTCCAAAGCAACCCATCCTGTAAAATATTCTTCAACTCTTGAAAATAAAATACAAGTCGAAGTATTGGATATTTTTCAACAGAATGTCGATACGATAGACTTGACTGAAGGAGTCTATGGCACAGCTATTGAATCAGCAGTATCTAGAGATGTCGAAAAAATAGAGATTATTTGTTCTGGTAATTCCTCAAGCTTATACCAAGCTCCACAAAAACAAACAGAGTCATCTTTTTTACTTGAAAATAGTATGGAAATGGATGGTATTCCAATCGAAATAGATTCTTTTCCTATTGAAACTCGAAACATTTTTGAAATTTCTGATACAACTGAAAAACTACCTCCATATTCGGTAAAAAGTGTGCTCACTGTACCTGCTACTACAAGCTTTCAAAACATGCCAATATTCTCAGAAGATGGCATACTTATTGCATCTGGTAGTGCTGGCAAAAACCAAACTGAGACGTTTGAGAACTTAGCAACTTATTCAGAAAATGGTGCGAACATTGAAAGTGCTATTAATGTTCAAAATAAGACTGATAATACAAACCCGACTGAGACGTCTGAGAACTTACCAACTTATTCAGAAAATGGTGTGAACACTGAAACTGCTAATAATGTTCAAAATACGATTGAATTTACAAAAATAGGCACAATTCGGAAGAGAGCAATATCTAAAGAAACAAAACAACAAAAAAAGCAGAGAAAAAATGAAAGCTTGGCACACCAAGTACTCGAGCCATGTAATAACGACATATGTAAAAAGAAGTGTTTAACAAAAATTTACCAAGAAACTCGAACGAAAATTAACCAACAGTTCTGGCAACTCGATTGGATTTCAAGACGCACATTCATCCTGAATAATTGTGAACGCTTTGAGGTAAATAGACGCACGACAAAAAATGAATCTGCTAGAAAGAACACGTTCAAATATTACCTTAAAGATGATAACGGAATAATTCGGGAAGTCTGTAAGGTGTTCTTCCTAACAACGCTAGGTTATAAAAAATCGAATGACAGAGTACTTCATGATGTGCTCTCTAAAACACCTAAAGACCAGATTATTCCAAATTCTGACCAAAGGGGTAAGCAACCACCTCCAAACAAAATATCAGATGTAGAGTTTCGAGAACATGTAGAGTCTTTTAGACCAACAATTTCGCATTATCGCAGAGAGCACGCTCCTAATGTCAGATACTTGCCCTCTGACATTTCTATTACTATAATGCACAATGATTTTCAATCTAAATACCCTGAAGTCAAAATGTGCTATGACACATACCGGCAGAAGTTAAAATTAATGAAAATCTCTTTTGCAAAACTCGGCCATGAGGAGTGCTCGGAGTGCGAAGGAATGGACTTGCATGAGCATAACAGAGAAAATATCCAAGAAGGCTGCGAAATATGCAAGTCGTGGAAAATTCACAACGAAAAATATACGACATGTCGTGCATTGTATTCTAAGCAAACTGACAACACTGTAAAGGGTACTGAAGCTACTCACTTTTCAGCTGATCTAGAAAAGGTTATAATGCTTCCTCGGGTAGATACCTTCAAATAAGTTTTATTTACGAAACGATTGACAGTGTACAATGAGTGTTTTGTGCCCATTGGAGAAAATAGTGCAACAGCACCTTTCGCAGCAGTTTGGCATGAGGGAATAGCAGGACGAAACAAGGAACAGCTAATAAGCACTTTCTATGCATTTCTGATGAGCCAAAGAGACACCGAAGAACTCACAATTTGGCTGGACAACTGTTCTAGCCAAAATAAAAACTGGTGCTTGCTGAGTTTCTTCGTGTATATCATTAACTCGGGCAACATAGCATGTCGCACCTTGATTGTTAATTATTTTGAGCCTGGCCACACATTTATGAGTGCCGATCACTTTCATCACCAAATCGAGTTATCGCTGAAAAAAGCGAGAAAAGTGTATGATTTTCCAGACTTTTGCGATGCAGTGAAGTCTGCGGGAAATAAGCCACCTAACGTCAAGATTATGGACCATACAGACTTTTTCAAATGGACCGATCACTCATCTGCGCAAAAACTGAAAGACCCTACGCGTCCTAAAATATCGGATCTAGTTTGTATAAAAGCAATTAGAGGAGAATATACCCTCAAATACCGTCTGACTTATGACGAAAATGAAGAGTTTAAGGAGTTAAACTTTTTAAAATCATCTACTATGAAGAAAGGAGGTATGCCTTTTCCCTCGCATCACAGTGCTCCAAATGGTTTTCCGAAAGAAAAAATAAATAATATCCTTCACAGCCTAAGGAAAATACTGCCTGAAAACAGAAAAACGTTCTGGAGAAATTTGCCTGAACCAATTGCTGAAAACAAAAACGATACTAAGAAGAATCGTAAAACACGTGGGAAACAATGTTAATAATACTTTATATTCTCTAGATAAGTTATGTATTAAATAAAAAGTTACAAATTATTAACAATTTTGTCTATTGTAGTTGCCGCTGTTTTGATTTTTCTGACATACCTACATTTTTCCATTAGTAAGACGGAAAAACGCAGCATCTACTTTTTTTCACCACAATTTCTTTATTTTGAATATTTAGTACTTTAAACCATATTTTCCTTATTTAAAATAGTTATATCTACCTATGTAAATGAAAATGTATAAGGTATTTCGATGCACCGGCATGAAATAACAATTTATCACATTTTGGCCATTATCTCGAAACTTGGTTTTTGTAGATACCGCATTTCTCCTTATGAGGGCAGTATAAGTGTGATATCCCAAAATTATTACATGACTCATTTCCCTCATGTCTCGTTACATGATTGTTCGATTAAGATGTGTGTATATAACGGACATAACTCGCAATATCCTTAGTCTAAGACAATATCAATCATTAGATATTTGTTTAAAGTTAGATAAATGCCGTGCGATGAAAATTAGTGACTAAACTACATCAAATTAAAACTAGGTATAGGATGTTAAGAATGCTCATTATAAGTTTTCAATTAAAAAAAATCAATACATATCCCTACAAAATCCATTTTTAAGTCATCCGTAATCTGCTTTCGCAATCTTGGCGCACGTGCCAGAATTTAGGCCCAGACCCAATGATTATAAATATATTTAAATACAATTTACTCTCTTGCAGTATTGCTCATTCATTTTAGTCAACATTTTTGTGACATAATTTATGTGCTAAACAACTACTATATTGCGTTTTAATTGCCTGTTGGTCCGCGGGAGGTATTTTATTTCCCTCCTACCCTCTGGCCGTCACTTGCAAGACTGACATTGGCCTGAAAACGGACCTCCATACAATATTGTCTATGGCTATCAGTTTTCAGACGAATGTGCACCAGCGAGCGTTCCCCCATCCGCTACCCGGGGACGCGTTCTCTAGGGGTTACAGGCTCCCCCGAGAATTGATATATAAAAATAATAACTCTTTATTTAAAGCCACTACAGTACATAACCATGTTTTAGCAAAATAAAAAATACCTGGAATAGAAGAGCTTGAATGACTAGATTGATGGATGTACATAGAAGCAAGAGGTGTGTCAGGATCACAAGAGATGGAAATCTGTAGTCTCTGCCTACTGTGCCTACAGCTCTAGAAGACGGGCGTGAGTAAATGTCATGTTTGTGATTAGCAGGATTCCATTGTAGAGGTATTCTGAAATAGAGTGTTAATTAACACCATGATTGAAGCCAGCCACAATTGAAGCCTATTATTGTTTGATAGAAATAGTTACAAATTAATCAATTATATAATTTTCCCTAGTTAGCAGGGAAAACTGCATCAAGATCCATTCAGTGTTTATTGACAGATTGATGTTGCAACTAAATTAAATTATTTATATATGTGTGTGAAGATAATATTTTAAAATACACTTTCACCTCCTGAATGCATTAAGCACCTTAGCATAAAGTGTACAATTTTAATACTAACTTTCGTCCGCGGCTTCATCAATCTTTGAGTAGTATTAACAGTTTTTAGTTATTTTATCAACACCCTTATAGCCTCTGTGTTGATCAGGGTCACTACAGTGATTATAAAGAAAATTGCATCTAAATCTGTTGAGTGGCTCTTGAGTTAAAACAAAACAGACAAGAACCCATTTTTACTATTAGAAAAGATTGCTTTTATGCTTTCTATATTGATTGCCAAGTATGGTAAAGGCAGTGCAAAAATGTCAGCTTTGTTGAAAAAAGAATTAGATCAAATTATGTGCCATACATATATCATGACATAACCACAGGAATGTAGGCATCCTAAGGTTAGTGTCATTCATTGCACTGATGTAAACAGTTTGTATTATATTAAGATTTAATTTCGAATTAAGATTATAATCTTTTGAAAATGCCATTAAGGCGAAACTGCACAGCAAGTACGTAAGCATTGATTCAATAAATTTGACAGATAAATAATTAATACATAGATTTGATTGAAGGTTCTTGATGGAACTCCATTATGGCAACGAAAAGTCTTGTACTAGTTCCACAGTGTTGACAGATGAACTTGAAAAATTCTAAGCAATTGCTATGAAATAAGGGCTACATTTTTGTTAATTGAAGCAATGTCGAGTCATAAGCACGTTCATACATGGTACGGTCAGGAAAAAAAAAATCGTGGAATAGTACAAGTGATTTACTGTTCGTTTCATTATTTATTCAAAGTTCCACCAAGTATCCAACAACCAACAGTATCAACAAGAATGTACACTAACTTGTTTTATAAAAAAAGAAGAAAGCACAAAAGCAATCTATTCAAAGAGTAATTATAGTTCAAAAGTTTTTTTGCTTGTATTTTTTTGGCGGGATATAAAAGAGACATTAGTGCATGAATACATACATACATACCTACTCTTGTGGAGAGTTTATGCAAGCAGGAATTATGACCCCACGGTGAATTAAGGTGACAATTATAGCTGGTGTCTTCGGGTATGTGCGTCTCACTCACTTGCATGACTTGTCCCACATTGATATCTCAACTCAACTCAAACAATTTATTTGCATAAAACATGGTAATATTAAGGTCTTAAATTGAATAAGGTACAGGCATGTTTCGCCAAGACTGGCATGCAAAAATTTCAATTTATGTACATGAATTAAATTCTTAAACATTAAAATAAAAAAATAAACAATACATATTCATACTCGGAACACCTCTGACACCCCCTCAGGAATTCATGTTGTGACGAATATATTTTAATACATGTTATTTCAACATCATACTTATTTAATTTTAGGAGTCAAAAAAGTCTTTAGTATTTTAAAATGTCGACTGTTTTAATGACAAAGACCAAAGACAAAAAATATACATTTCTCATAGCACTATGTAATACATTGTTCCGTGATACCGTTAAATTATAAAAGTTTCAACAAAAGGGTAGGTAAACTAATAAATAGTAACAGTAAAACAGTATCAAAGTACACTAGATGTTCAGTTTAGTTTAATATGCACAAACACACTAAAAGTAGTGGTTAGTAGCAGACCCCAAAGTCCGACTTGTCCTAGGGGTCTAGACTAGACCATGTAATGGCCCATGTGCCACTGAATGGGACACAGTACACAGTTTGTTACGCATTTGCTAATTATATATATATATATATATATATATATATATTAGCAAAAATATAATTATTAATTACGTTAAGGACAATTACAATTTGGAAATGAGTAGTTTGTATTTAATTTATATATGTATGAACATATGTATTACGAAAAAACAAAAATACTTAATAAATGGAAATAAAAATATATAAATCATAAATTTAAATATATAATAAATTAGTACTATAAATATATACGCATGTATGATTTAAATGTATATCCAAGCAGAATAAATACAGTGAGTTATGGAGGTAAGATTACAAAATAAATAATCTTTAACTTTTCATTGTTGTACCTTTAGGACAGCTTCAGTGGAGACATAGTCAAGGGTAAGGAGCCATTTGGTGATTCTGTTTTTTTGCCTCCCAACAAGTGCAGCTTCTCAGGTCACAGGTCTTACTGGCTTGATTAAAGATACACAAAAGCCATCTTCACAAGAGCAGTTTTGATGTCGTCGTCTAGTCCGATTCTGATCACCCGATTTTAGCTCCACTCTGTGATGCAGGAGAGCTACCCGAAGTATTCTTACTATTAAGTTGCAAACACTCTACAATATACCTACCTAAATAATTCATTACAATTATTATTACTAAAATTCTTCAAAAATAATCAAAAAAACAATCAAGGTACGAAAATATTCAATGCACAGACACAACGTCTTGCATTTTATGCACAGACACAACGTCTTACATTTTATTTTCCTTCTGATGATTAATGCCCTGTAGTCAACATGATGAATCTTTTTCATTGCCAGGCAATGTACATATTTCGGCGAGATAGCATGAGTTCACCTGCTGTTAGATTTTTATCCGTATACGTAGTGCAACAAGGTCTTTATTGAATTGGTGCGTTTCTGTTTTAATCGGCATTCATTGCCACTCTTCTGCATTGACGAAGAATACCAATGTAACTTATTTTTGTGGTACTACTGTAATTGCAGTGTAATCATTTGACTAATTTTGAAGTCATTTCTTTGCATACTTACGTAATCAAATCACATCTTAATCTTATTAATATAAGTTATTAATAAAAATTCAAAATTCTAATCAAGGTAGGTACATTATTCTAGATATTCTGTAGTTTACTATGTATTTTTTTCATTGGGCCTTAACACAGTGGCACGAACAACCATCATAGAATGTTACACAAGTACATAATGAAAGCGCACAATGTCTATTCACTGTAAAACATGAACTATTAAAAAATGCACAATGTCTCTCAACGGGTTCTTTTGCACTAGATTACCTGTAAGCTAACTCACTGTGCATCATTTAGGAGCAATAATACATTTGTTGTGCTTCTTTAGGAGTGATGTGAGATGTGAGTAAATTGAGACATCAGATATTTTGTATGGAAAAATACTGTTCATTTTTTTTTACTTACGGTGCCTGTATTTGCACCAACATGTTAATTGTGGCTTTGAAGGTCATCAGCAATTTTATAGCCCTCTTAATCCTGATACCCAAGCATACACAAGGAGTTTTTTGTGGTTGCTTTAAGGAAACCTTTGGAGTGTTGATTATGGGGTAGATATTGATCGGTATGCCCTAAAATGCATGTATTACCTTCAGTACAATCCAGGCTGAAGGGTGTTTATGTATTAACTGTTTGCGTTGCTTTCAATCTGGATACTCAGGTGTTTCATTTGAATTGATTGGGTACACTACGGCTTCAGAGTAAAGGTATCCATATTTTATTTAAAACATTTGATTTAAAGATATCTATTACACCATCATATGCAATCAGTGACACAAATACTGGCCCAGCAGGCCTAACATGGTGCCACTTTAACACCATTTTAAATATATGGAATTTTCTGTCAAATGTTGTATAAAATGGTGTTAAAGTGGCAACCATGTCAGGCCTGCAGAGCAACATTTTTATACAAATGAGACCATTTTGAAGCTATGATTCTCTGTCATGTAAAGATTTGGATGAGATCTGATAGTAACTATCCACAGTAGGAGGTCCAGACTGGGGCCATATTGTCTAACTTCAATATCCATCGCAATTAAACGCACCGGGATTGGCTAGAAATGACATCACACATAATTTTTTGAAGTTAGATAATAAGAGGGCAGACCGCTTATGGCATCCAATCGATGAAACAAGCTGTTTACACCGGCACTCGAGACCTCCATCCGTCCGTATGGAGGTCTCGTGGTTACCTGGTATCAGATCCCATTCAAATCGTCACCTGACGGAGAACCGACGCTTCGGTTAGGGTGTGGTGTAGTGAAGAGGCCAATACTTACAGGTCAGTATGAAATGTCCCGCACTGCCGCATGTCGCGAAATATACTTATATACCCTCTATATCGACACTGATTGTTGCAAATTCCAACATGGAATCCAGAACACCCCAACATAATGTTGCTCTTGAATAGTATTTATTGTGTCGCTGAGCGAATATAATATAAACTTACCTACTTATGTGTTGTGCTGTCGGTGGTGGACAACAGTAAACAGTGTTTCGTGTTCCGTGGGTGAAATAATGAATATTTAATGAACTGAACTGAATAATTAATGTAAAAATGAAATATAAAAGATGGCTGCTGGTCAGGGCTGCCACGCTGCCTTTTTTTTTTGTTAATTGTTTTACGGCCCTGGATTCTTGTCCTTTTAAGCCATTCGTTTGTTTTTATGGACTTTGAAGTCTAGAATACAAATAACTTTTCACAATTTATCCACTGTGTTTTTAATATAATTAAAAAGAGGTATATAGAATTTTGGTTCAGCTAATAAGTCTTTAAGTCGCGTAGGAAAATCGCCGTCATGACAGATTTTTTCCAGTTCTGACACAAGTCTGTGAATTCCAAAATTTGGGCAGATAAAGATGATGTGATCCAAATCAGCGTTTATAAAGTCACAGTAATTACAGGAGGAATCTTGTATTATGTTAAGTCTTTTTAAGTGAGAGGGAGTTCTGCAGTGGCCAAACCTCATACGGTTTATTGTGGTAACAAAATTTCTGTTATCTATCTGTTTATTTTTGTTGTACCATGGTATACCGGGCGGGCTTTTCTGTATTTCGGCATACCATTTACCCTTTTCTTGGCTTAATGACGTCCAACATTCCTTCCACAGTTCTTTTATTTCTTTATTTATTTGTAGGTTATAGTCAGTGTAAGGGACTTTCAATAATGAGGAGTGGTCTTCATCGTATGAGCCTCTTGCTGCTCTGTCCGCTTCTTCATTACCTGTGATGCCTTGATGGGATGGCACCCACATGAAACTTACATGAATTTCCTTCGTTTTTAGATTATATATTATTTGCCTAATTTTATAAGTTATGTAGTTATCACTGTATTTAAACACCATATTTTTTAAAGCTGATATAACACTCTGGGAATCTGTTATTATTAATACTTCAGAAACACTTATTCTAGTAATATGTAGTAATGCCTGGTAAATAGCATAGCACTCGGCCGTAAATATGGCAAAATGTTCAATTTAAATCTGGTCAACCTGCCCAATAGGATCTGGCAGCATTACTCTGGTTTCCCTTCAAAACGTATAAATCTTTCGCCTTTTTTTTATTATGCTGCCAGATCCTATTGAGCAGGGTGACCAGATTTAAATTGAACATTTTGCCAGCTGCTTGCTTAATTTCTGCTAAAGTCTGCTATTTTTTTGTAAGAAATGATAAAATTCTGCTAATGATTGAAGTCATAATTGTCACGAATATATAAACAAAAACGCAAAAATATTTACTAAAAATATTTAATAACAACTTCTAATTATTTATTCTAATTTTCTGTAGTGTCCATGTTTTTATAGAAAGTTGTCAAGCTTTGAGCCATCTTTACCATAATTTTTACAAAAAGCGGCATTGCTGTCACCCTTGGCTCTTAATAACCAAGATTCACACATTTGATCCTTCTCCCACTCAGAATGATAATTCTGGTCATATTTTCTTTTCATTTTTAGTTCACAATTCACGCGCACGACACAATTGATTGACGATGACTACACATAAATAAACTATACTTTACTAACTCTTGTACACACACAACTCGAGAGAAAAATAAACATTTTAGGGAAATTCCCCTAAAGTGTACTTGAGGGTTTCCAGTGGAGTAAGAAAAATCGGACATTACTTAGGAATGGTAGAATTCTTTAAATATTTCTAGCACCACTACCTAAATTAAGCACAGGTAATTTGTCAATGTCTAATCCTGCTGATTTTCTGCTGAGGATTTCTAAGATTCTGCTAAAATCTGCTATCTTTTCAAATATGCGACACAATCTGGTAAGCCTTAAATTGGGGATCGAATTCTGCTACAATCGCAGAATTCTGCTAAATCTGGTCACACTGCTATTGAGTGTTGGGCGCTAACTCCGATGTAAAAAAGCGCTAGATTCCGCTAAGTAACTATATGTAAAAAAAGCGCTAGAAAATGCGCTAAATTGTTATGTAGTAGATTAAGATTTTTGCAAGAGAAAAATTACAACTGGCTTTTTAAATAAAATACGCCATTTTAAGAAAACATTTTTATATTTTAAAAAACCTTAAATCTAATAAAAAATTAAATTTTAATCACTAATACAGCGTTCCAAATGGGGATAGCAGTGCTAAAACTACTCACGGCTATAAAGCAATGAGGAAAGAAACCCTTTTCATCATTGCTATAAAGTCATTCCGAATGGGAAATGGCGTCCATCACTGTTTAAACTTTTGATCCATTCGGAACTCTTTTGTACACGACATGGATGATTACACTTGTCATTGTCAGTGACAAAAAAATTAAATACAATTTTAAGAAATTTGATGATGTTACGTGAATACCAACAAAGGGTATGCTATACTATAACTACGTGTTGTGCAAGAGTTATTTGCCCCTCACTGAGAGCAATCATTAGGTAGGTGTTAGTTTGTTCTTTCGTCAAAATTCTTTTTTCTGGGCTCGTAATTATTTGGTACTGTAAACTAAGGCCCACGAAGCGAACTAAAAACTCTGATTCATCGTTTCATGTTAAACTCTTATACCTATTATAAGAATAGCCCATTTTTGAAATTGCCACCGGCCACCTGTCACTTTTGATAGATCACTCAAAGTGCTTACACTCAGCGGGGCTATTATGTAACTCAGTTTCGGTTTGCTAGCTAAAGTTGCTGTTCACCAAAAACAGATAAAAAATGAACTTCCAAAATAACCTTTAATGGGTATTGAACTATTTACGAATTGTGAAGTCATTTCAAGTGCAAAATTATCCTTAGATAAGCGGATATGTATGTTTTAGACGATAGCCACTTGGTTTGGCAACTGAGTTTACCATAGTCCATAGTTGGTAACATGGGTGACCATGTTAAACACCTTTTGACGTTTGTAATTATTTTGTATAGTAATTTCCATAATGGCGGCCGTTTAACACCTCATTTCGAAGACTAACAGGGCACCTCAATATTTTAATGCTTTGACAGGAGTTGGGGAAATACATGCGTGATTTTTTTTTTTCTTTTTTTTGACCATTTTAAACACCCTATGACCCTTGATTAAGAATATTTTGGTCTTCGATCTATTGAGGTGGTGATAAAGGTAGTTTCGTAAGTTTTGATTGTATTTGTAGGTTATTTGGGATACAAATTATCGTTTTCTGAATTTTTACATAAAAAGGTAGTTTGATCTTTACTAAGTATGCACATTAATAAAAAAAATAAATAACATCATAGGGTAAAAAAGCTTTATTTATTCGTAAAATTCTTACATGGTTGATCAAGCTTCCATTGGGTTGCAACCTTCTTCTTCGAGTGAAAGCGTTGAATTTAAATAATATTTTTCCAATAGTTTGCCACTCGAAAAACGCAATTGCATGCAGTCATGGGTTCCCTCTTGGTGCATTGAGGAGCACTTGGACATGTGGTCAGAAGATTGAGCTTCACATCCGCATAATGTGGAATTCTCTCCTAATATCCGGGGGTCCTGTACCCGATAGAACGTTTAGTTTTTTGATTGGTGTTGGCTAAGAGCAACTGGTGACCAGGCAACAAGTCCCGTTGAGTACAGTGTCTACTTGACCTGTATGTGCTGACTTATTCCACACAGCGCAAGCATATTCAGCAACTGAGTAACTTAAGCACCCTAAGAACTACCAATCATTCTTCAGATTAAGTTGATCACAATCCAACCAATATTTGTGTCAATGTTGCTAATCTGTCTGCAATATTTGTGTCAATATTGCTAATCTGTCTCTTTTGATGTTTCATGAATTGTGATAATTTGAATATTTATCCTACAGTATTTCATGAATTGATAACTTGGAAACTACAATTTCAATCATTATGTACATATGTATCTTACAGCAAGCACTATGGTGGTACCGTTCGGACAAAAAATACTCACCATGCGCTCAGGGGCACCATGGGTCCTACACAAAAAATTCCCACCATACGCCCAGTGGTATGGGGCAGTGGTACCGTGGGTCCGACACATTTATACTCGTATTACCTATTACAAAGACAACTTTTTGCCGTCTATCTCATTATACTTCATAATATAGGTTGCACTGTCCCTTCGAGCGTACTTCTTCAAATCGCACCATGTAGTCATCTACTGTTCTCCATCTATTACATGGCCCATGTTTAACCAAAAGACCCGCCAGCTTTCGCCACATTTCTTTAGGATCCTTTGCTCCAAGAGTTTCATCATAATCCCTGTTTGCAAATAGCCATGTAGTCAGCCTTATTTGGAAGTTCTTCTTTTTACACTTTATCTAGAAACGTAATAAAAATACAATAAGGTCTTTGACTGTATAAAATACCGTGGAATATTTCAGAAAATTAGTGTTTAGAACACCTTCTTTACTTACTTTTTTAGAGATTTCATTATGGTTAGATTAGGTTAATTTGCTAGCAAAGAATATACCCTTCTACCGTTCGCTAGATGGACACAAATTTTAACAAATAGTCTCCTCTGAATGGCTTCAAGCAATAAATCACAGCACAGATCATTAAATCATCATTTATACTAAGATATAATCAACTTGTGTCATTTGTGTGTGGGACAAATTATCAGAAACAAAATCGGTGCTATCTTATCATATCCAAAAGTCATCCAAAGTAGGACGAAAACGAAAGTAAAGGTGATATTTCATTTTGTTGAGTAATAATAAAAATCTAAACATTTCTGTTGATACTATAAGAGAGTAATTGACTTACATTGAATTAGTTTTCAAGTTGGTAGGATAATAATTTATTTAAAAAAAAACACATCAAATCGATTCAATTGTCCGATTCATTACCAAATACTCTGTGACGGACTTGAGCGTTTTATCGCGGTGTTTGTTTTGCCACCATGTTACCAATATGGAATAATATGGGTTTGAGTTTGGAGTGCATGTTCCGAATGGCGCTAACAGCACTAAAATTACCATCAAATCACTTACGCCGCACGGCCATCGTTGACTCGGAATGACGATAATAGACGCGATAAATCGATTATGTCGAGACTCGGAACGCACTATTATTATTTTTGTTTTTTCACAATATGACGGACATGGTTTTATTTAACAAAAACAAAATACATGAAACATTAATAAACTAAATTATCTTACGAAATAAACTAAACCAAACTAACATACTACCAAAGACATTGTATAGAGAACTAGACTGTGCGCTACGATACGAAGAACGAGCCGAGCGAGATGGGCGTTGGCAGTCGTTGGTCCCTTTCTAACACGTTAGAAACTCAACAACACTATATAAGTTTATTGTATATATTATATACACTGGCAACTTGCCACGACTAGCGACAGCTATCTCGCTCGGCTCGTTCTTCGCTTGAAAATGGTATCACAATAATTACAACCTTATTTTTAAGGAAATAAAATCTAGTTTAGTTGAGCAAAAATTGGATAGTGCACAGTCTTGTTATTATACAATGTCTTTGCATACTACCCAGCAAGAATATAAAATATTGATAAATGATATTAGGTTTGGAAGCGTTTCAAAACGTGCGATCACAGTGCGAAATAGGAGAAAAAGAAAAAACAAACTAAAATTAAATTAAGTACATTAGTTTAGTTAAGGTCGTAGGAAATTTTTAGCAAATTTGTGTTTTGATAAAGCCAACACATGTAAAGTTATACTTTATGACATTAAAAAATCGTTTTTTAAATTTGTTGGATAACCACGATATAAAAAAAATAATCGATTTAATTGTCAGTTTCATCGAATGAATTTTCCTCAGTTTTTATTCATTTGAGGAATTTTCAACTACTCTGTGACGGAGTTAAGCGTTTTATCGCGGTGTTAATTTTGTCTAACCCTGGCAATCATGTTACTATTATGGAATAATATGGGTTTGAGTTTGGTGTTGGGACTTTCGGTGTTGGGAGTTCCGATTTTTGGCCATCTTAGGCATGCTGTAAACCTAATTCATAATTAAGTTTGTCCTTGGTCGGGGTTTCCACACAAGAAATATACTGAGTGTTCCGAATGGGGCTAACAGCACTAAAAGTACCACCAAACTACTCACGCCGGCGCCGCCGCCGCGCTGAAGGGCCATCAGTGACTCGGAATGACGATAGACGCGATATAATCGATTATGTCGTGACTCGGAACGTACCAAAACAAGTGTACAGTAGTACCAACTTATCTGTAGAATGAAATAAATTTACCGGCGCCTCCGACGAATTTCATTTCGAAATAGCGCTAGATTATGCGCTAGTCACCAAAAACGAATTTTGAACGCTGAGTGGTCAAAAAATGCGCTAGATCTGGCGCGATACGCGCTGATCTGGCAGCGCTGCTGCTGGTGCTAATCAGGGTGACCACATTTAAATTGAACATTATGCCAGCTGCTTGCCTAAATTCCGCTATTTCTTTTTGTAAAAAATGCTAAAATTCTACTAATGATTAAAGTCTTAATTTTCACGAATATATAGGTAAATAAAAACGCAAAAATAATTACTAAAAATATTTCATAAAAAATTACAATTATTTTATCTTCTAATTTTCTGTAGTGTCAATGTTTGTATAGAGAGTTGTCAAGCTTTGAGCCATCTTTATCATAATTTTTACAAAAAGCGGCATTGCTGTCACCCTTGGTTCTTGATAACCAGACGAGAACATTTGATCCTTCTCCCACTCAGCACGATAATTCTGGTCATATTTTCTTTTCATTTTTATGTTAGGGAAATTCCCCTAAAATGTACTTGGGGGGCTACCAGTGGAATAAGAAAAATCGGACATTATTTAGGAATAAGAAAATTCTTTAAATATTTCTAGCACCACTACCCAAATTAAGCACAGATAATTTGTCAATGTCTAATCCTGCTAATTTTCTGCGGAGGATTTCTAAGATTCTGCTAAAATCTGCTATCTTTTCAGATCTGCGACAGAATCTGCTAAGCCTGAAATTGGGTATCGAATTCTGCTATAAGCGCATTCCCCATAGTAAACAACAGAAAAACCAATAGTAGAGCGCAGACTTCTAGAGAACATGTGTTTCAGGAAGAGAGAAGTCGGTAGGTGTTATTTCGGTACCATCGGTCCGTAAATAATTATTTTAAACTTTTTAGTGAATAGCTGCTATAATAATTGAAGCTGGTTGTTATTTTTTTGTTGAAAGTTTATTTTTCGTAAACAAGCTGGGTGCGTTTCGTGCGTTTTCACTAATGTAGAAAAAAAGCCTTCACCGTTGAGTGCGGTTCGGGCGTCCTGTTATTATTACTGATTTCAATGGGCCCGTCTCGTGCGTCGTAGTTATTTCTGTAGACTTAAAAAAACACAAGAATTCCTTAAATCAATAGTTTTATAATGAATTCAACAAAAGAAAGTTTAATTAATATTAATTCTCGATTGCAATTGCAATCGAATCTTGTAGATTTTTATCATTATTTTAAGTGCACATATTAACTGTTTTTATTTCCCAATGGATTATTCAATAGTATCTAACTCTATGGTCCCTACGGAATTGTTTATACCAAAGCGCACGAGACGGGCCAATTGAAATCAGTAATAATAACTGAACGCCCGAACCGCACTCAACTTCATTAAAGTTCAATATTCATTCCAACACTTTATTGACAGACTATACAGTACCTTTTAAGCTGTTAAAAATAGCATTTTAAATATTATAGTCATTAATTTATTTTAATTATTTTCAGAAAAATCGGAAAGTATAGTCAGGCGAATTGTGGACGAAGGTTTTAAAAATGACACCACAGATTTGGAAAAACCGTTGTGAACATGTGGCTAAAATTGAAAATGATTATTGTGAGAGAGGAAGGACACTATGAAGATATCGATAGTTTTTGTGGATGTAGAATATTAGGAAACAGATGACGATAGTGATTCATATTAAACACTTTTAAATATGTATTTTTTGTGCATGGATAAATATAGTACCTATGTAGGTATTTTGTTTTTTTTCTCTTTTTATTTATCCATTACTAAATACTTGTTGCAGAGTTATGACACATAGTAGTTTTTCTTTAAAACTCAACATTATCCGATCTTTATAAAAATTGTTATACCTTATATATAAAAGCAAAAAAAACGACAAGTATCAAAATCGTTTTGGTCTCACTATACAGAGTTGCTATGTACACGACAGTGGCACCCTCATTTTACTTCATGACTTTTTTGACAAACTGTACATGAACAAATTGTTCATGTACTTCGGCAGAGGGGGATAAGTGCGCTTGCCTCGTCCCGTGATATATGGTCTAAGGGCCTGACAGCCAGTGTTGCCAACTGCTACCTGTACCATATCTAGTCTATTGTAGACTCAGAATAATAACTTCTAATAGAATCCGGGCTAAAATAGTTAGCGGAGAAATACACCTATCCTTGATTTTCTTACGACATTCTAGTGCGCTAGAAAGAGATGGATTTGCATTTGTTTTTCTTAATTGTGTAGGTTGTCACTAGTTCCTTACTTTGCTAGTGATGCAACAGTGTCGAATTTTTACATCGATAAATAAATCAAACCCAAACGAGTCATCGGCCTATCTACGTATCATACGTTATAAATATCATAGTGTGAAAAATAAAACAAGTCAAGTGCGAGTAGGACTCGTCCCCTGAAAACAGATAATGGAGGCGGCACCGACCTTCCTGGTGACATCCTCTTGCTTTATCTATGGGAGGAGGCAAATAGGATTCATAGCAAAGTAGCCTTTGCCTATAAAATAAAAATAAAAAATAAAGTAAGTTTATTCATAATGATTACATTACATAATCATTTCTTCCAGGAGGACCGCCAAGAGTGGTGATATCCTGGAAAAGATTATGTCCAGCAGTAGACGAAACAGGCTGATGGATGGATGGACATTACATAAACAATATTAAAGCCGATTCTGATCTGAAGGCTTGAATTTTAGTTTTAGAGCTGTCTAAACTTGAATTTTTCCAAAATAGCTTCTGTTGTAAACAAAAAGAACTATTTTTGAATGAAAAAAAAATTGTTTTGACAGCACTAAAACTAAAGTTAAAGCCTTCAGAATCGGCTTTATTAACGTCGGGCCCCATGTCAATTACGAGCACTGAAGTACCGGAACCCCACACTTCCTCTTGGAATTACATTTAACAATTTCTTAATTAGGTATAACTAGGTATATTAAATATTCAATAACTTGTATGAAAAACCCCCCTCTCGACAGGTGCAATTTAGATTTCGCGTGCTGGACCCATTTATATTGTACAAAACCTAAACTCTGCCTGAAAATGGCTTTCCACACAAGGGGGCCTTATATACTAAATCCCGTTCCAAGGGTAAATGGTTCAAACACTCACATTAAAGTTCACTTTCTCGTCCTGGACGGGTCCTCCGCGAACGATCCGGGTCACGACTCAGCCCTGGTTCAGAGGAAAGCACAGGTCCCCTGGGTGTGCGTTTCCCTTCTTCTGACGTTGACTACCGTCGACCTCGGCTTTTTGATTTCTGGTAAATGACCAGCCCAGCCAGCGTGTCAGCCAGATTCTTATCCTAAACGCAACCCTCTAATCCTGGCTAGCCCAACCCGTTAAAGGTATCACGATTTCTGCAAAACGTGGTAATGAAAATCCTTTCTCAACACCTTCCACTATTATTGGATTTACGAAACTTTTCGCGTACACGTCCCGGATCACAGTTCACACTGATCAACTGGTTTATTTCTCTGTTTTAACTACTTATTTCCTTGAAATACTAAACACATAAACTTTTGCAACTCTTGTTGTCTGAAAACGCCATCAAACCAACCGGAAACACGTCCATGACACAATTCGACAACTCGTGTTGCCATATCAATAAAAATCAAATATCTTGACACATACAATGTGCGTTCAAATACGTTTTAAAGCGAACAATCCCCCGCTCCGGGCTGTTATCCTTATCAGACCGCTAGCTTAATCAACCGGGAGCCGGGAGAGAGTCGCCAAGGCTCGTCGCAGAATCGAACCTCCGACCAACACCTCAGCGACGCGAGGAGTCTCATCCCCGCCAAATCCATCCATCCATCAGCCTGTTTCGTCCACTGCTGGACATAGGCCTTTCCAGGATTTCACCACTCTTGGCGGTCCCCCAGGAAGAAATGCCCATACTCACACACGCTGGGCAGGCGGGTTGGTGAGCGCGGTGCCGAAACCCTTGCACCAGTGACGCCGCTGCACGTCACTAGTCTGTTTTAAGGCCTGGCAATTAGGGATGGATATACCGCCATCCATCGGTCCCAGGCAATGGTGGGCCGCCTGGTTTTGCCTGAGAGCTGTTCTCTTACTCTCCCCCGAATAACTTCGGGAGGATTTGCGAGTAAGATGGTGGTCATTCCACAGTCAAGCTCGGCATCAGCTCTACCCCGCCAAATATCAACTTAATAATGCGACCACGTCGCCAATACAAAGAATTCTAAATTCGCATCTTTCAATAAGATTAAATCCCCGATGACGCTGCGGAGGTGGGTCTTGGCCGACTTCACTTAATAACCATGACTTTACTTAATACAAATTTAATTAAAATTAATCTTCTAAAAATGTATACATCTTTCAAGTAATTTGCGGTACCCTTGAAATTCGTGCCGTTGTCTGACCTAATTAAAAAGGCAAACCTCTACGCGATACTAATCGGTCTAATGCAGCGACGAAGGCCTCCGTGGACAACGAGGACTCTAATTCCAAGTGGACGGCCTTGGTGGACAGACACAAGAATACACACAGGTACGCCTTAACGGTCCGAGCGTTGCGAAGGCTAGACGTTCGGACGAGGAACGGTCCCCCCACGTCCGTAGCCACTCCATCAAAGGGTTTCGACTGTGTGATCCTATCAGCTGGCAGATCTCCCATCTGCGGCTGCATCAACGAGGCTCGCAGCCTGTAACAAGGAACACAGGAGAAGAGAACATTGCGAATTACCCGGCGAGTAAACAAAATCCAAAATTCTCGCTGTAAAATCGCCAATAACGCGTTGCATCCCGCGTGTGAGTTACGGACATGTCGGTCGGACAGCAAAAGCCTTATCCAAGGCCCTCCTTGGGTAACAACAAAGGATGGCGACTTCAGCGCTCTGACCTGACGCGCACCGTACTGACGCCACCATCGCGACGCCCAGCGTCCCAACGCACGGTGGCCCGATGCCCAGCGTCCCGACGCCCCAGCGTCCCGGCGCCCAGCGTCCAATCAGGATCTAGTTTGGTCCCTAGAACCAGAGCATGCACACGCAACCCGGGTAAAATCTGGCGTGTCCTATCCAACTGCTGGACAGGCCAAGAAACCTCTGTTTCTTTAAGCCACTCCAGCCCCCACCATAGATGATGCGACACCAACTCCGGCGCTGTGCAGCCCCTCGAGCGCAATCTGCAGGATTACAATCACCTGGGACGTGCCTCCAATTAATGTGAATACCTATATTCTGAACTTGTGAAACCCGGGGCCTTATTGTCTAACTTTAATTGCAATCGCCATGCCTTCAAGGGTATCGTGACTACAACCGTGATTACGACTATAAATTGGAATCGTCTAAGTTTTAAAGTCACAATCGCTTTGAATCGCTGAACGAAATGAATGACCAACCAACCAAATAAAAAATTAAAGTGACTACGAAACCGCTAGCGGCTTCCTTAGATTTAATCACAGACATACAGACTAAACCTAAGGATCAAATAGCGTTGGCAAGTTTCCATACAAAAACCAAACGACATTTAAGCTACATGGTACGAAGAAACTTATAAAAATAGGTTGTTTTGGCTGGAATATGCTTGAAACATATTTGTTAATACCTAAACTAATCTCTCGTATATATTTTGTTTGGAAACAAGCAATATTTATATCTAAAAGAGCCCGTAACTCACTGAGCTAAAATTGCTTCAAGTCAACTCTATGCGTATAATATTAATGTTTGGTCTATAGTTTTAAATTTGTTCGGTCGCGACGACGAGCAAAGCGAAGAGGAGCGGTTAGGTTGACATGTAAGCACATTTAGGGAGCCAAGCGAAGCGAAGCGGAGTGAGGCGACCCGCGTAGTTTTAAAATAATTCACGATAAGCAGAAAAAAAGTACCGAGCCTTTTCGATGACTTACGGTTCAATTTATAAAATTCAAGGACCGCTTCCCTTTCCGAACTGTACATTGCAAATTTAACTTTACTAGTTCAAGCTAAGGAAGATATTCCACCAACTAAAATATGACATGGTCGGTGAACGAATAAAACATGGAAGCAGTCCCTTACTAGCCACCGTTGTTTATCAACGCCGGAAAAGATATACGTAAAGTAATGAAACATTAAACTTTTGTTGCATAACAATTAATGTTATAGTTAATAAGTCAAGGTTGCTACTAGCGAGCGGCCGAGTTTATGAGCCACACCCGCCACGGTCGAATTTTCGTTGCGCTATAATGGAACGGTAGTACTTCCATGTTTTATTCGTTCACCGCTTACGGTTCAATATTTTAAAAATCAAGGGACCGCTAGCGGTACCGTAGTAACTTCCAATAAAAAACCCTAGGCTTAGGGATGTGGTACCGAAACAAAAGAATCGAGTTTATTCAAGTATCGAGTATACTCAAGTATACTGTACTAAAGTGTACTGTTTCGTTTAAGTGACCAAAGTTATAAATAAAAGCACGAATTGAAACGCTTAAACGAAATTTCAAAAAGTTGCTGTCTGCAGGGATGTCTATTCTTTCCAAATAGATCGATTTCGAATCGTGGTGAATTTACAAATTCAAATTCACAAAAATCGATTCAAAAATCGGAACAGGAATTCACACAATTAGCGATAATTAATTTATAGCATTAATTTTTCCTAAGTTTATTGTAAGTAAAGTTATGTAGTTGTTTTCTCATAAATAAAAAATTAAAGAAATATTTTTTTAAAGTTTTATTGCCAAAGTTACTTAAAATGCACATACAGAACATTATTATTTTATTAATATCATGTAACAATATTTCTGTATGATGAGTTTCATACACTAGTAAAGCTGGGGTGCTAAAGCTAGGGGTATCTGTTAAGGGATGGTGACTCCGAAGAGAGCTAAGAACCAAACTCAACAAGTGATGATCGAACACTGCTTTATTGGTATTGTTTTCACTAAATAATTGCTAAATACAAAGTGCAAGCAGCCAAAATGTAATTAATTACCTAGGTAAAACCTAATTCACTAAAATGTACAAGTGTACGTTAGCTCGTACAATTTCTAAGTCTCAATTACCTACCCCAACTTCCTATCTTCAAATGTAAGGCTCTTCATAAATAATAATTTTGAATTCAAATACTTGCCGGAAACGTAATTAAATGTGGGTATGTAATCTTTTTATTTGTATTTATTTTTGTATTTTGTATTTATTTATTTAAGGAAAAAAATATTGACATATGCATTCGTGTTTAAAAAGGAGCACTCGTGTTTGGGCCGACAGGGACTAATGTATCGACTGTGATAGCCCTAATGAGCCAAAGGCCTGTTACAGGACCATCAACTTTGATGCGACACTTTAATGACTATAAGGTCATAGAGAGTAAGAGAGGGTTGGACGAGAAAAAAAAACACTACATGAATGGTAAAAAAGAAAAGAAAACAATGAGCGATTTTCCGACACGCGGAAATCGAGAAAAAAACTTAGTTCCAA
The DNA here is from genome assembly GCA_910592155.1 of Ypsolopha scabrella. NCBI lineage: Eukaryota > Metazoa > Arthropoda > Insecta > Lepidoptera > Ypsolophidae > Ypsolopha > Ypsolopha scabrella. Next base: position 8,701,884 of record OU342981.1, on the reverse strand, counting down.
ATGTCTCAATAGATGGCGCTAATAAGCCTTTGGATTTTTTTAAAATGGATTACCTACTCAGAAGAAGTACAAGCTCTATGATTACCACCTACCTAATCTTTGGTCGCAAGAATATAGGTCAAGAAAAAAAAAAACAATCTGACTTTTTATCAGAATAAGGTTAAGTAATCATTGTATTGCACTTTATTTGTTGTTCTGTTTGTACATATGTTTACGAGTGGTTTGTGTTACAACAAAAGATCCGAATATTGTAATAAATAATAAATGTCACGTAAAGCGACGCATCAGTGTTGCCAATTTCTAATTACCAATGTTGATCAGCGCCATCTAGTTCAATTTAAAGAAATATTATTAACGTCATGGAAAATTCCCCATTGTATGCTATAACAGCCTCATGCAAATTTACAAGTAATATTATTAAGTACTTATATAAGTATGTAATATTTAATAATTGTATGTTATTTGTTCGCAAAATTTTCCGAGAAACCGCAAAAAATCGTGTCCACGATTCTGCGGTTGTATGGATCGATTCTAAGATCGAATCGCTTTGAAAAAATCGATCCAAAATCGATTTTTTTGGCCCCAATTAATCGATCTTCAAATAAATCTATTTAAAATCGACATCCCTAGCTGTTTGTTTTCTTCGCAAGGAAGTTTTGTTTTGCAAGAAGTAAAAACTGAACAAGGAAATGTTTTTAAACTAGGACTGAAATTCATGAGGTATGTAAAAATGTTTATGATTAATTGATTAGTTACCTAGGGTACTTGTCCTACGCTTGTAGGCCTCACCTAAATATTTTGGCGGTTTTATATGAAACAGTGGTGTCTATTCGGTGTAACACGACTTATTTTACAGGACTAAACTTAATTTAAGCATTGTGTCTTTGTCTTTCTGCATCGAAAAAGGACAGGGCGCTTAAAATAAGGTTAGTCCTGTCAAACAAGTTAAGTCGTGCTGCACCGAATCAACACCATTACCTATTTAATTTCTCTTAACAAAATATTATATCATTTTGCTTACAGAATGCCTGCTCAGAGAATATTGTTAGAGAGAGAATTAAACAAAATATTAACAGTTGGTGGGAATCTGAAAGGCTTAATCGTTTAGGCAATGGCGCTACAAAATCACCTAGAGAATGAAGAGTTGTATATGTGTATACACAGAAACCTTTAAAGAGTGGAGCATTATGAATATTCTGGGGAGAGGCATCATATTTGGAGAGATATCGGTGTGCATTCCATTTCCAGTAAGTGTTATGTTTCATCAATAGCTCATTTTCCTGCCCTTTGCAAGGTATGCCTCCTTTTTTTTACACCACCAACACCTATCCTGGGCCAATATCATCCATATTCCACCAGCTAGCATCTAAATGTCATCGGCCCACCTAGCTGACGGTGTGCTGAATTCTCTTTGGCATTATGTTTGCTGGGTAATTTTAAATTTTTGAAACCTCTTACAGAAAATCTTTTCTTGTTATTGACATGTAAATACATATTTAAGTTTAAGTATGTCAAATGCTTTTATCTTTTAATTAAGATGAAAATAAAAAATATTAAATTTGATGTATATAACTTTTCAGGAACCTGCAAGTTATTCTCTGAAAGATTCCAGCGATCATCCTAGATTTGCAGATTAATAAGTTTTAATATATCTAGTCTTTAGTTGGGAATGAAAGTTGAGTTTATTTTTTGTTACATTACTGAGTTCCTTTAGTCTTAAATGTGTAGCCTTATAAGGGTGACATTGTCGCTGTGCGACAAAACCTTTTTCTAATAAAGATTATAAAAAAATACATTCTTTCTGTGTTATTGCTACTTATCCAATTTTTTATTGAATATTTTTATCTTTATATTACTTATAGAGTCCAGTTGTTTGAAGCACAACATGCAGGCTGCTGCGCCTCTGGTGGCAAGCCCCCAGGCCTCGCTACTGTCTCCTTTGCCCAGTGCGCGAACCCAACTCTCACTGATTAATGAAAACACCGCCTCTGATCTACCAGTCATGTCTATGCCTGCAAGATAAGCACCAAAACAACAGTGGATGGCTTTCTTTTTGCAACATTCTCCTTTCTAGCCACTATCTATGGGTCAGCCTTTACTCCTCTACCAGCGCCATCAAAATTGTTCTTGCCATACTAAAATGTAACTCATACATAAAATAAACTGTATTTCTTATAACTATATTTCTTATATCTGTATTTCTGATCAACCAGTCACGTCTATGCCTGCAAGACAAGCAGCACAATCCTATACAATACAATCCTTTGTTTTTGCGGCATTAACAGTGGACGGCTATCTTTTTGCAACATTCTCTTTTTTAGCCGCTATCTATGGGTCAGCCTTCCCTTCTCCACTGGCACCATCAAAATTGTTCTTGCCATGCTAAAATGCAACTCATACATAAAATTTACTGTATTTCTTAAAACTCTCCAACAATCTGTATAAATAAATAACAGCTCCATGACCGCTGACTGACTGACTGAGAGACAAGGTACAGCCAAGAACGCTGAAGGCGAAAATACATAGGTAGTAACATAAAATTGAAGATCCTTGCTATTGAAGTTCATTATTACATCTAGGCCTAGCTAGAAGCATTGATAGGTCAATGTCTAGAGGTACACTAAGAAAGCATTTATCGAAATTCACCCCTCAGTGGTGTGGAACTGGGTGAAAACTTGTGTATCGAACATGCCTTCCGAACATGGTACAATGGGCTGTTTTAAACCCAAAACCTCATGGACGAAGTCGTAGGCATGCTCTAGTTACATGAAAAGTACAAAAAGTGCATAATAGATGAGTAATTATTACAAATTTGCCTAAAAACCGTTGAAAGAGGCAGCCTATTTGTGAAATCCTTCATTTGACATTTCCGATAGCTTTCAAAGATTTGATTTGGATACGCGATACCATTTTATGTCAAATTTGTGATATCTTTCACTCAAAATTGCGATCACAAGCACAACGACTCGAAATGACAGCTCATGTCCAATAATTGCGGTGTGAAGTTCGTCGATAGCATCCTTCAAATGTCAAATTCATGGGTATGGCGATTGCTGTTAAAAGTTAGACAATACGGCCCCGATACCAATTGTATGCAAACTAGTGATATCGTTCACTCAAAATTGCGATCACAACCACCATGACTAGAAATGACAGCTCATGTTGAACAATTGCGGTGTGAAGTTCGTCAATATCCTTCAGATGTCAAATTCTTACCTATGGCGATTGCAATTAAAGTTAGACAATAAGGCCCCCGGTTTCCTACAAAAATCTCTAAAGTATGTGGGGACGCGCGTAGCCATGCTAGCGCAACTTGACTATCTGACCATGTATACACGTCTTGAAATTCAACAGTGGCAGCTAACTCGCTATGTACATGGTTCTATAACTTTGCTAAACGATGAGCTCCACTCAATTCTAATTTAGGAATTGTAAGACGAGTACGTATGGGAGCAACTTTGCTCTTTGCTAAAAGTAATACAACATTGATGTGTCCCTGACAATCAAGCGTTCGTATATATACAGCCCTAGGCACCAAAATCTAAAAGAGCTCTCACTCTAACTGAATCCCCCCTGGGGGGCCTCAACTACTAACTATTATGGTGGGCCGAAGAACTGTCCTCGGCTCCGCACCGGTAGAGGGACAGACAAATTATTGGGGGCCCGGCCTCTCAAATCCAGGGTGCATCTATTGCCCCATATATGGTGAGCGAGTACACAACGCCATCCGAGATGGTGCGTAACCCGCTGCCCTACCATATCTAAAATAAGGCGGGTGATACTCCAACCGCGGATACTCGTGCATCGGCGGAGAGTATCGCTGTGGCTCCGCTCTGCTATACTGTCCTACAGTGGGCGCAGGCACTAGTTCGGTAAACTGGGGTCCACTCATATAACCTTGTGTGGGGCCCCCGCCCGTGGAGCCCCCCCCCCCCCCTCGGGGGGTCCTTACTCGGGCCCACTGACGCGGAAGCATGGGGTCCACTCCTAATATCCTGAGTGCGGCCCTGACCCGTTGAGCCCCCCCCATGAGGGGTCCCCCCCCGGGTCCGTAATATAGCCTCGTACCGCAGGCGCGCGATCCACACCACTATCAAACTGAGCACGACTCACGCGAGGGCTCTCTCCACTCTCCGACGGGTGCGCTCCTCGTCCTAGAGAGGGGCCACTCGACGGACATGACTGATAGGTGGACGGTGACGCGGCTTCCCTGCCCGTAGCGTGACCGTATGCTCCAGACCTGTTCGCACAAATTAAATCATGATGCGGCCTGCCACACAAATTAAATCATGATGCACGCTGCCTGGAGCACTCGCGCGCTAAGTGTTCTTCCAAACAAAAATAACACAATCTCTTATTTATCACTAATCGCCGTCTGTCTACTACCGGTAATACAGCAAAATCATGGCACTGCGATAACGCGTGTCCTGAGCGCCCACACTGGTGGCAATTTGGGCCTTCAGCAACAGCGGCCAGTGCAGCTAAACGTGCAGCAACGCGTCCCCGAAGCGGTTGCACTCCCTGTGGCCCTCTTCGCCCCGACATACCGGCAGGTTCCCTAAATCTCCCGGTAGGTGGCGCCACCTCTGAAGTCGATGAAGATTCCACGGCCCTAGCCTCAAACTCCAAGAACTTATTCTTATTCTTTATTGTACACAAAAAAAGGAGATTACAAATATTTGATACAATAATTTGAGTACAGCGGCGAGCTTATCTCTCAAAGAGATTTTTTATAGCAAACCGAATGAGTATAGGAGTGCTTTAAAAAATAAATAGGTAACCATATGTGTACGTACTACATACTAAAATACTTACATAGGTGTATAATATATATATAAATATATCTAACATACATACTAATATAACTAACTCTAATATAAACTGACTATATATAAACATGACATAACGATACATGATAATTGATAATACAGCAATAAATAATTAAACATATTTAGGATAGCTTAAGGATTTGCTGAATAGTATTCCTTTAGTTTCTTTTTAAAAGAGAAAAGAAACTTCATTATATCAGTGAAAGTGGGAAGCACCTTGTTCACCCTTTCCGCGGTCTCACGTTCGAAACGTGAATGAGTATCAGACGGTAACTTACTCAAAATAATATGTACCAACAAGAACGACCACTCATCCACTGGTAAACCTAACATTTTTAACGCGTTACATACTACTGTAACCGGGGTTATATTGTAGTGGTCGTCCTATACTCTTAAATGTTGCACTATGCTCCTTGCCTCACCCTCTAAAGTGGACATCAAGTATGCCATCTTTTGTGCATTTGTCAAATCCTGCCCACTGTCAACCAAGGAGGTGAACATATTTTTATAGGCCACCCATATGGTACCATCAAAGTGTCCTATTATATCTTATATAAACCGATGCTTTCAACGACTATATTATAACTGAGCCTAGCTCCGCTTACTAGAAATGGTATAACCCAGGGTTATGCTGCATAACTTTAAAAACTGCTACCAGCTAATTTATTTTTAATTCAAATTGTTTGCTGGGGCCATCTCATGACTAAACCGCGCACTGCTACCAAAAATTGTATGAAAAACCCCCCTCTCGACAGGTGCAATTTAGATTTCGCGTGCTGGGCCCATTTATATTGTACAAAACCTAAACTCTGCTAGAAAGGGGCTTTCCACACAAGGGGGCCTTATATACTAAATCCCGTTCCAAGGGTAAATGGTTCAAACACTCACATTAAAGTTCACTTTCTCGTCCTGGACGGGTCCTCTGCGCTCGATCCGGGTCACGACTCAGCCCTGGTTCAAAGGAAAGCACAGGTCCCCTGGGTGTGCGTTTCCCTTCTTCTGACGTTGACTGCCGTCGACCTCGGCTTTTTGATTTCTGGCAAATGACCAGCCCAGCCAGCGTGTCAGCCAGATTCTTATCCTAAACGCAACCCTCTAACCCTGGCTAGCCCAACCCGTTAAAGGTATCACGATTTCTGCAAAACGTGGTAATGAAAATCCTTTCTCATCACCTTCCACTATTATCGGATTTACGAAACTTTTTGCGTACACGTCCCGGATCATTTCTCTATTTTTATTTCTCTATTTTAACTACTTATTTCCTTGAAATACTAAACACATAACCTTTTGCAACTCTTGTTGTCTGAAAACGCCATCAATCCAACGGGACACACGTCCATGACACAATGCGACAACTCCTGTTGCCATATCAAGAAAAATCAAATATCTTGACACATACAATGTGCATTCAAATACGTTTTAAAGCGAACAAACTAGTTCATTAAGTATTAATTTAGAAAAAAATATACAATTGATTTTTAAAGAGACTATCATATGAGATATTTGGAAACAAGTTAATTTTTTATAAATTTTGAATAAAATATAGCAATTTTATTATAATGGATTAAAAATAGACTATACTATAAGGGTTTAATAAGGTGTGTGAGTTTTGAACAAATATGACGATTTTTTCCACGCCCAATATGGCCTTTTTATTCGTCTTATACATTCATTTTTTATTTCTTCTTACTGTGGAAATCTGTAACAAAAAAAAGACAACGAAGTTAATAAACAAAAAAAATCTATTGTGGGAAAAGTTGTAAATAGAATTAGACTGGGACTATCCAATTTTTATCCGACAAAAGTAGAATTTCTTTCCTTAAAAATAAGGTTGCCATTATTATGACACCATATTCAAGCGGAAAACGAGCCAAGCAAGAGAGCTCTTGCCACTTATGTTTCCTTGTCTAGCAAGTTGCCAGTGTATATAATATAAGCATACAATATATAATATTATATTATATTGAGCATACAATATTGAGTTCCAAACGTTTTAGAAAGGCACCAACGAGTGCTTGCGCCCTTCTAGCTCAGCTCGTTTTTCGTATCGTAGTGCACAGTCTAGTTATCTATTTATTTATTTATTTCCAGTTAGAAAAACAAAATTTTTTTTTACAGGTAATTCAGAACCATGAAACCATGTTTGGTTTGTCTTGGTCCTGGAGTCGACGATACAAAAGAATTAATTATAATCTAGATTCTAGGTAGCGAGATAAATGCACTTACAAAAATACTTACATAATAAAAAACAAAAAATGTTTACACTTATAAGTTCAGACAGAAAAACATGTCTTATTAAGATGCATAAAAGGTCTATACTAGCTTGGCTTATTGATATTGTATTCTGATTCCCTAATACAAATTGACAAAGTTGTTACACAGTTATCTGGGGGTTTATACAATTACTAATAGCATAGACATAAGAGCTATTATCGAATACCTTAGCTTCCTAGGATAGCTTGCAAAACTGTGGCTTTGTACTTGTAGTTACTGATTTTAATATACAGGTTGCTCCATATTTCGACGGCGCGCTAATGAATAAATAGTAAGTAAATCATTCAGGGATAAGAGTTAGAAAGTACTTCTTTAATATAAACGAGTGATTTTTTAAATTTATTTTTTGTTTTATTTCGGGAGGTAAGTTATTGATTAGGCGCGGTATTATAAATTTCGAGGTTCTTTTGCCATAAAAATTGTGGTATGACGTAGTTTTAAGGTTTTTATTTGTAATATTTCGTGTTATAGTGTTATGTTCTACTTTATGTTGTATCTCTGAGCAGAAATATTGTTCTATAAGTTCTATAAGCTTAAGTTTAATTTTTTCATGAACCGAAAGTATCTTGCAGTATTTGAATATACAGTTTGGATTTTTCATATTTATTCTAATTTTAGATGGCGTAATTAGTTTCAACATTCTTCCTTGAATCCTATGTATTTTTTCTAGGTATGAGGGGAAAGTTCTTCCATAACTGGTTAGGCCGTATGAAATAATACTCTCAGCTAAGGCTTTGTGCATTTTTAATAGAATTTGAAATGGAACTCTGTTTTTTATTATATAAAATTTGGCCATAATCGCTCGTAACTTTTTGCAAACTTTTTCGATATGTTTGCTCCAGTTAAACCTGTGGTCTATAACTAGCCCCAGGTACGTTTGTTTCTCTACCTGTTCTATTTGTTCACACTCACAACTGTTATTAAAACATTTGTTAGAATGAAGGCATTTGTGACTGTGAGCTAATACACGTATATTTTCAGCAGTGGTTTTGTTATGGCTAGAGTGAATATGCATTAGTTTAGTTTTATCTGCATTTAGAGCTAGACCGTTGTCGTGAGATCATTGACAGATCCTCGTGAAATCTGCTTGTATATTCTTCAAAGCTTTGTTGATATTTCTATCTGCTGCTACCAGGCATGTGTCATCGGCATACTGATAAACTTGACAATCTTTTATAATATTGTTAAGATGGTTAACGTACGCTAAATAATGTAAAGGTCCTAGAACCGATCCCTGGGCTGTACCTTCGGTGACTTTAACTTCGTCACTGAGAGCAGAGCCTATTTTAACTTTATAGATTCTGTTCTTAAGATAGTTCTTGCACCACATAAGCAAGGGACCTCTGATTCCGGTATTTTCTAATTTTTTTATCAGCGTGTCATGTCTTAATGTATCAAACGCCTTGCTGTAATCAATAAATACGAGTAGTACATGTTTTTTATCATCAAGTAAATCGTTAACATCGTCAGTAAATTTAGAAAGCAGAAGTGAGGTGCTCTTTTTTGGTTGAAAACCATATTGTTTATTAGCGAGCACTCTATGAGCTTCGTAGAAGCGATGTATTTGGTCACTAACAAATTTTTCAAAGATTTTGTCAATAGCTGGTAGCATTGTTATTTGGCGATATTTAGAGCTGTCACAATGTTCACCTTTACCTTTATAAATAGGTCTAACTAAACGTGTCTTTAGATCATCCGGATAGATACCAGTTGATATACTAGTATTAATAAGTCGCGTTATAGTACTCGTAATTTTATCTGCGATCAGTTTAATATGAGACGCTCTAATGCCGTCCATACCCGGTGCTTTGTTTTGTTTTAATTGTTTAATTTGTTTATTTATTTGGTTATCAGTGGCTTTATGAAAAAGTATTGTTTTATCTAAGGGTTGGATGTAGCTAGCTTCATCTAGAATTGGTACTTTGCATTTTGGTAAAATGTCTTGTATATTTTTCTTGAACTCATTTGCAAAATTATTCATTATGTCAGCTACATTACCAGTATTTTTAAATGACTTTAAGATTATATCATCAATAGTGGAAACAGACTTTCCAGAAATCATGTTCAGAATCTGCCATAATTTTCGCGGGTCATCTTTGTTATAGATTATCTGGTTTTTGTAATACGTATTTTTAGCTTTTTCTATTATTTTGTTAGTTTTATTTATTTGTTTATTGTACTCAATTCTTAAAATCATGTTGCCTGGATCTTTTTTCCAGGTACAAAATAATTCATCCCTTATACGACAATTATTAATAACCTTTTTCGTGAGCCAGTTTTCTTTGTTACGTTTAGAATCAGATATTTAACAATGGTATTGGGTTTTTTCTAAACATTGAAGTAATTTATTTTTAGTGTAGTCATATATTTGTATAGGACACTGCATATTATCTATAGGTTTCCAATCAACATCATTTAGGATATTCTCCAACTTTTTTGTATTACATCGCGTCACAAGAGTAGGAGCAGCCTGTATACAAGACGGAGCGCGGATCGTAGTGACCGTCACCCTATGATCTGCCAGTACAGTGCAGAGCGCAGCCGTGAAGACGTCTCGATTGCGGGATCTTACAAATATATGATCAATACAGCTTTTAGTTACAACATTTTTTCTAATTTCTATTCGGGTATAATCTGAGATCCCGCACTCAAGACCACACGAGTGTAACATGTTCATGTATGAGTCCTTGGTAGTGTCATCTGTTTTTAGGTCGATATTCATATCGCCTAAGCACACTAAGTCAAAATCAGGTAGTGAAGTGATAGTGTTACCGAGCTCGCGAATAAACAAATGCTTATCTTTTTTAGGTGGCCGATAGACAGCACACAATTTTACCGAGTATTTAGCGGGTGTTGTAAGCATACCAGTTAGGCATTCAAAGTGCAAAGTCGGCGATTTAGTTATCGTAAATTTATGTTTTTTTAGGGTGTAGATTATTATGCCACCGCCTTTTTGAGTCTGACGTAGCTTTGTATACATACTATAGCCATCCATGTTATAGAGGGGACTAATATTATCTTTTATATTGCACTCGGTAACAACTACGACATCAATTCTATTTTTAGATTCTAGGACAATCTGTTCTAGTTTATGAAAGTTTTTTAGCATAGATCTAATGTTAACATGCAAAAATACTAAATCATGCGATTTTCTATTAGGTATTTGCAATGAGTATTGCTTATAATCACTACAATCATAGAATTCAGTAATATTACCCTTAAGGTCAATCATTTTGAAATAATAAAAAGAAGTGTATTTATTTTATTTAAACAGAATCAAAAAGTTCAAAAAGATGCAAATTTAGAGGAAAGTCGTTCACTCCAGAAGGTTTTCGATATCTTTTTCACATCTAATCTGAATCACCTTTTGTTTATCTTCTTTCTTTACAAGTACTTTCCCGTCCTTACACCAAATATACTTAAAACTGACACTGAGCTCATGTTTAGCTCTTCCAAGGAGATACTTATTGAGTGGAGTGAGAGCTTCACGGATGTATACGCGGCGAACACCAATAACTTCATCAGCGGCGGGTAGAAAGTCAGCCACGATCGGTTCTGCGTCACGGCCAGCTGCAATCCAGCGTTGCTTCGAGGATTCCTCTTTCAGCTCCAGAAGAATCAGCGCAGGTTCACCCTTGCGTGCAGGTAGGCGTTTGAGGACACTGACGTCATCAGGATTGGTCTTGATTTTCAGGCTTATCTTTTTGATAAGTTCGGATAGATTTTCGTTTTCTTTTTGCGGTATGCCAGCAATTTCAATTTGTTTATGAAGTTGTAATTGTTCAAATTCATTAACCCTCTGTTCGAGAGCCATGATTCTGGTTTCCTGATTTTGGTTATGATTTTTATGAGCATCTATACAATGTATTTGATTGTGGGTATGCCGTACTAATCGATACACACCTTTAGTACATCCCTATGCGAAAAACATTACCTATGATTGTTCGTAGAAAATCTATATAAAACAGGCAAAAATCGATGTGGAATTGTACAAAATTATAATTTACAAAAATTGATTTTATTATAACTTAATTCTAAATATGATCAGCGGGGCTATTATGTAACTCAGTGTCGGTTACTAGCTATAGTTGCTATTCACCAAAAACAGATAAAAAATGAACTTCCAAAATGACCTTTAATGGGTATTGAATTATTTACGAATTGTCAAGTCATTTCAAGTGCTAACTTATCCTTATATAAGCGGTTAAGTATGTTTTAGACGATAGAAACTTTGTTTGGCAACTGAGTTTATGATACAGAATCAAGGGGCAGTAAATTATTAACATCAAAAACCATCAGAACTCACCGATGAAATGTTATTGCTTCGTGGTTATTTTCTATCCTTCCTGTATGCGATTTACAGCCTTCAATCGCACAAGCCATCTTTAACATAATGTAGCAAACAAGTAACACAAACAATGTTTTACCAAGCTTTCACGCATTCTTAGAGGAATCGCACCAAAATATAAAATTTCACTCAGAAGCTGTAAGATTTCGCAAAATTTATTAAACATTACGACGCAACTAAATTAAAATGTAACCTAAGCAACGTACGATATCCCAACACGCCGAGACATATTTAATTTGATGTTATTATACTACATCCAACTACATCCATTTGACATTTTGTTTGATTCAATCTAGTGACACACCAGGATAAAATAAAAAGTGAGTGCAGTTCGTTGTTTCATTCACACTTAAATATGAGTCATTAACGTTAGGCGAGTACAATAGCTAATACCAAGTTCTTATTTTAGGCCAGATTCTACTTAGTTCTTATTCTATGATTGTAGATTTGTCGAGAAAAGTTGCTAGATCAACCGATTTTTGTAACCCAGAAAGCTAAATATTTTCAAAGTATTTTTTTTCATAGGTATCTAAATTCATTTTCAACACAAATAATGGACGCAATGACATAAATTGAGGCAAATCACTAAGAACACAGTTAGAAATTAAATAATACAACTGAAACAAATGGTGTTTTAGTCAACCAACACCAACCACATGCCAAAATATATGGCGCCTGAGTGAAGTTAGTTCCAGTCCGGCGAGCGAGATGTATAAAGAGAAATAGGTGAAAAGAGTTATGAAAGAGAGATAGTCAAAGATAAGTTTGGCTACACTACAATGGCTACTATAATAGTCAGTCGTCCGGGTCAAGGCCGCCACCGAGTCTACCTGCTGCGCTGCCGCCGACCATAGACATTAACTATCTAAGCTAATTAGACGAATGGCGAAGACTACCTTGTGACAGAGGCGATTATTGGTTGGCCCATGCGTCTGTTTTGGACGTGTAAAATAGACAGAGGCAGCGCCACGTTTCGCTTCTAAAGTTCTTTTCACGAAAGATGTTTCACGGATTAAGGCATTTTCGTATTTAATTTACCCTTTAATAATAAGTACCCTGACAGCGGACTTTTTGCCTGAAAGTTTAGTGTGAACTCTCACTTACGTTTAGTCAGACTTAAAAAGTACATAAAAAATCTAGCTACAAGTTTTTGTAGTTTGTTTGTTTTGTTTTTTTGACATCGAAAAATTGCTAGATCTAGCTATAAAGTAGCTAAATTGGCAAAGATAGCCATAGACACAAATTACATAGAGACATGCCATAGATTACATGAGCATATTACTGGAAGTTGTACCCCACTAAAAATATTGTTTTATTTGAAATGTTAATTTTTTATCGATTTTTCGATGACGATCTAAGCCGTATACTCTCTTTTATATTTGAAAAGAAATGTGAAAATCGGGTTATTTTACTGGAAAAAGCGAAACAAAACGGATGGAGCGGTGAAACATGTTCCGTTGTGTGACAATGTTCAAGATGAAATAAATGAAAAAGTACAGAAGTTATTAGAATGATATTTTTTAATTTTGCTCTAAATACCATTCTTAAATTAAAAAATTAATCAAAATTAGCATACAACACATAGGTATTGACCAAAAAATTTATTATCATCCATTGTGTCACCAATGCATGGTGCATTTTCTGAATTTACATTCTAAATATTTTTTTATACGGTATTTTTAGTGAAATTGACTAATTTACTTAAATTAATTATGAATTTAGTATAAAATGTGAAGTTTTTAGTATCCCCCGTAAACAAATGACTTCGCAAAATATAATTTTCCCATAATTTCATCAAGGGACTAAATCACAAATAATCCTTAGGGTTCGTCCACATGAAACCAAATATAAATAAAAACACAAACAATAGTTTACATGGTTTAATAGTTAATACAAAAGATCACTTTTGCTTTAAAAAACCCACACTATAAATAAAATTAAAATAAAATATCTTCATTAAAAAAATAGCAAAGTCCAACTTAAAGGGGATGGTCCAAAGCCGCTCTCCTTATAATTTTAAACTTGTCGGAGCCAACAACCAAGACAAAGCATTTTTCGTTGTGTTACTTTTTTCTACACGTTCTATCAATTCTACACCCGCAAATAATCAGATTTTTCACAAAAAATGTTTTTACTAATATTCAATTTTGCTGTTAAAAATGTATGAAAGTATTATATAGAAAAATTAGATTTAAATATTTTTGTGAGTAAATTTGTATAAATTAAAGTCACATTATATAAGATTGCTTTCGTTTATGCAGCCTAATTTATACTGGAGACTCGGTAAGTGATCAGGACCAAGATTGAATGACTCTGTTTGCGAAGTACATTAAAAAAAATGTTCAAGATCAACCTCGACTCTATTAGTATAGAAAGTCCCAATTTTATTTTGCGTATTTCACAGAAAAGTACATTGAACCTTGGTCCTGACAACTTACCGAAGCTCCAGTATGAGTTTGGATATATGAACGAAAGTCACCATCATATATTTTCCACCCATTTTCGGAAACAGGGGTTAGTATATTTATGCGATATAAGTTTTGTTAAGTTAAAAAAAAACGTTTTTCAAATTAAATATAACATACTTTCTTGGGGTGATATTTTTATCATTTAAAACGCTGAACGTATATTGTACCTATATGAACGGCGCTTTATGCTTTCAGCGTTACAGTGGCTTTTCGTTCAGCCTATACGGACCATCGAAATGGTCACTAAACGGAAATCACATAAAGTTACCCGGCCTGAATATAAAAATGATAAAAAAATATCTATCGTGCCTATCACTGTAAATCGCTTAAAAACAAAAACATCACAAAATTTGCAATATTTATACAGTTAAGGAATTTTAAAAATGCAGTTTTAACTAGCAAATATTGGTCTCTTATCTCTATCTCTGTCTCTTCTCTATACATATAAAATGCAACGTCTGTCTATCTGTCTGTCTGTTCGTTCGCTTATAACTTGGGAACCAATTAATGGATTTTGATGCAGTTTTCACTGAAAGATAAAACATTTCTTTGGAAAGGTTTAAGGCTATGTATCATCACGCTATGACAAACATTACAAATTAATAATTGGTACAAAACTAAAAACCATTTCGAGATATTGGCCTTCTGAGCATCATATATTTTTTTCAGAATTAATACATTTTCAAATAAAGAGATTTAAAAAACAATCAAAATTTGGTAAACACAGGATTTTAAAAACAATTACCTTTGCTTTCAAGATCATTCCGTATAAAAAAAAACTGTCATGTCATTGTGACTGTAGACATTACCAGCAAACATAAACATGCCATTTTTTTTTATAAACCCTTGGCAATGAACATCGAGTTTTAAAATCCTCAGTTGCGACTTGCGTTCTTTTAGAATGAGTGAATAATAAAAAAAATAAGCATAAAAAACACACAATAAAACAAAATAAAAAATACGTAAGCTTTATCTTTACGCAGACTTTCAATATAAATATTGAAAACAAATAGTTACCTGAAATGAAATGATGTCGATTATCACAGAAAAAGTAACCGTTGTTGATGATAATAGTATTTACAAAAAATAAGCACGATTTAATGCAAAAAAATCCACAAATCTGATACGCTCTTTCCTTGCGTGCTAACTTGTGATGACCTGTCATTTAAAACCGGCTACGTTGTCATTAGATTTGCTTTCCTTTTTTATCTTGCAATATTGCCGTAAGGGATTTTCTTCTCCCTCGCACACTATTTTCGTCTTTATGCCAGTATATTCTATGTCTATGGTTATACATAAAATCGGGGCTAGCGGGGTTGGAACCATATACCTAGATATAGACGTGGCCTAGGTTGTTCTTAGATGACCTAAACTATCTAGATTTTCATGTGGGCTATTAGGTTAAAATCACGAGTGACTTTCATTTATTTATTTATTTACTCGTCTTTATTTCATTGACTACTTTAAACAAAAGGGGCTCTTTAAACCCATAACATTGTCTTTTACATAATTAGCTACGACGTGGACATACATAGGGTCACAAGAGTCACATCATAAATACATACAGAAGACCTGCTCCATACAAACAACGATCCCGGACACACGCACACATAGACGCGAACGTCCGACGATCTCAGTAGACTAAACTCGTGCACTGGCATTCGACCGAGTCCTACCAAAATCGTCGTAAGTACGCGTCTATGTGTGCGTGCGCCCGGACGGAGTCACTGGTTGTATGGAGTTGGCTTTCTGTATGTATTTATTTTGTGATAGGGTCTAACGAATACGCGTATCCGGGCTCTGTTACGACCGAGCTAGCGGTCCAAGACACTCTGCCCGATATTTGTCTACGTTCGCGTTGAGAAACGCGACCTTACCCTACCACATCCATGGAAAATAACATGGGAGGATTATATTATACAGGATGGCCAACTTAGATGTATACAACTTTTTTTTGCCGCCATTTTGTTTGGGCGCCATATTTGACAGTTATTTGTTATCAATTATTTTATGTAGATACGGCAAATTCGATTTGGGGCGTTTTTCGATTGAACAACTTGTTTTAATTACCAAAACGTTCTACTCAAACCAATCTTCTATTGCGAAAACGCTGAGAAAATTACGAAAAATTTTCGGTAGAAATCACCTTCCTTCGCGGCTAGCAATAACTCGTTTGGTGAATAAATTTGAGCAGCATGGCACTGTAACAGATAAACCAGTTCTTCAATAGCCTTTGCTGATCCACGAGCGACCGCATCCACGTCGAGTAACAGTATGGTGTGGAATTTGGTCAGGAGGAGTAATTGGACCCTACTTCTTTGAAGATGCTACGGGCGCTGCCGTAACATGAATGGTGATCGTTACCGTGAGATCATCAACAATTTTTGTTACATCAAACGAATCAGTTGGGCTTAGAAAGCATGTGGTAGCAACAAGACGGGGCCACATGGCATACGGCCAGAGACACAATCGAAATATTGAGAAGAATGTTTTCAGGTCAATTAATTTCAAGAAATGGTGACATTGATTGGCCCCCAAGATCACCGGATTTGACAGCTCCTGACTTTTTTCAGTGGGGCTATCTAAAGGGACGTGTCTATGCTAACAAGCCGAGAAACATTCAATATTTAAAACAGGATATCCGAGACGCAGTCATTTGTCGCGCTTCTAGAGGTGGACATTTGGCAGATGTTATTTTACAATATTTTCCATACGTAATTGCCAAGCCTAAATATAATATTTTTGAAACAATACCTAGTAATTTCCATTTTATGTAAAAGAAAATTTATAAAATAAGTTGTATACCTCATAACTGGCCATCCTGTAGAACCTTAGACATGGCTGTATGGGCTAAGTTCCATTTGCTTTCTCACATAGAGGAAAAAAACTTGTGTCTGTGATAGTGACAACTTCTGCTTCTGTCGCTGGGCTGGGCCGCGTTCAGTTTGATCGCCCCCCGCTCATCACTGACAGCAGGATAGCATTTACAAATTCAACGCGTGCAAAAGAGATGTCATGATCGCTAGGCGTGAGTGGGCGATCAAACTGAACTCTGCACAGTTCTGCTGTCTGTTCTGTTAACTTCTGTTTGTCAAACTAATGTCAACAAAAGTGAAGTGAATTCGATCGACTTTGCGTTGCATTCATACATATCATTGTCATTGCTCTTTTGCTTTTCACAAATCAAATCAGACAAGTCTAAAATTCATAATTTTACGAAATCACAAGTTTTTACGTTAGTCTCTACGCTACTTTAATATTTTCATCATTCCGAAATTGACTGCCGTTGTGTTTAGACATTATTTTTGTGTACGGAATATTTGTAATACAGCCATCAATATGACTTCACCACGCTTGGCACCGTGCATCCCGATTCCTTTAGAAAACAAGGTGTTAGTGGACATTGTGGAGAAATCAAAGGATTGGGCTTTGATGCACGGTGTTGGCATGAGAGATAAAAAGCATTTTACCAAGGACTCTTTACAAGTACGTATTGGTAGGGTTTTTTGTCTTCTATCAAGGATATGACTACAAATAAACAATTCGTTCAAATTGTACAAATGAGGCACTAAGGAAAAAATGGGGTTAGAGTGTTGATGAGGTTTTCTAATTGTTTTCATACCATAGTGCCCCCCTGAGTACACCCCAACCCTGTTTGTGGTCAAAAAGTTTGTTTTTTTCCAGAAACCCTTTAGCACAGATTATTTTGTGTCCCGTAAAAGGGTCTATAGTGTTGATAAGGGGGCACAAAATATTCTGTGCTAAATTGTTTCTGGGAAAAAACCATTGTAACTACAGATTTATCATAGAATGGAGACACATTATTGGAAGCCAGATAATACAGCATTGAATTAAATTTATTTTCTATTGACTTTTGCAGTGACAAATTGAACAGAAAAATCTTTAGTTTGATTATTAATTACCTATGTTGATTTTTACAGATTGCCCCATTTGTACTGCTACCTTCACCCTTCCCAAGGTCTGAATTCAACAAAGCTATAGAACTTCAGACTGTGCTGAATGAGTTGATGCATAAGGTATAGTCTTCACATAATTTTGAAACTGCTAACTTTTTGGGCAGAGAAGCTACAGAGGTACTGTCTAGATCAGGGGTTCCCAATCTTTTTCAGCCCGCAGCGCAGTTACAAATTTAGTATTAGCAATTTGAAAAATAGAATTATATAATTAAATAGAATATAATTAAATTAGGTACCTACAATAATAGTAGTAGTCAGTAGGTACCTAATGTATTTACCAATGCGAGTGCTCAAAAAAGGTACCTGGTGGTTTCGGATAATGATAGAGGATCAACTCACGGTGCCGCGGCGCACACTTTGGGCACCCCTAGTCTAGATATTAGACAAACCATAAAAATACTGGTTTTGTGTGAGGCTTCCATAATATCAGAGATAGGGGTTAGGTAGTGTGATTTTTGAAATAGGAAAAAAATGTAGATAACAATAAGAATATACAACAATATAAGAATATACCCTAAGATTTTTAATCTGTTTGATTGATTATACGAGGGGGCGTTTTTAAGTTCGTGGAATCGGGGGTAAGACGTGGAAATAAAAATACAAGTTTATTTTTCCTTTTCAATATATTCACCTGCAACCCTAATACATTTTTCAGATCTTTCAATTAGCTTATGTATACCCTCGAAAAAAATATTTTTTCTTTGTCTGAAAAATAAGCTGAAACTGCTTCCTTCACTTCTTCATCGCTTGAGAACTTCTTCCCCCGAAGTTCTTTTTTCATTTTTGGAAAAAGATAATAATCACTGGGAGCCAGGTCAGGACTGTAGGGTGGATGAACCAAATATCGAAGCCCACCTTATGCAGGGAAGCCAACGCAACACGGCTCTTGTGCACAGGCGCGTTGTCGTGCAGAAGGAGGACACCTTTGGTTAATTTTCCCCTTAGTTTTGCCTTGATTGCTTCCTTTAATCGCTCTAAGATTGAAGCGTAGTATTCTCCGGTTATGGAGACACCTCTATCTTTATAATCTTTCAACAAGATTCCTTCTGAGTCCCAAAAGATTGTCGCCATGATTTTTCCCGCCGACTGTGACACCTTAAATTTCTTTGGTGGTGGTGTGCCTTTTTTGTGCCACTGCATAGAATCTTGTTTGGACTCAGGTTCATAATGATGAACCCAAGTTTCATCCCCAGTTACAATTCGAGTCAATACTCCATCCTGGTCTTCATTACAGAGGTCATGTTACAGAGTTACACTCTACGCGCTGTTGATTTTCTCCATTTTTCACAATGTTCTTCCCAACTGAGTTGTTTGATCGACGATAATTCAAATAGTAATGGCGCGATTAAAACAAAACATTCTATTTATACTAATAATGAGCTACTTAACCAGTTACGACTAAGGAAAGTACCCTCATTTATTAATTACCTACCCATTCCGCGAATATAAAAATGCACCCTCGTATTTACATTGTACCTACCCAAAATCTCTGTACTACTTTGACAGCTTGTTTAAAAAAAAATACCCACTTCGGAAAACCCATTCAACTTAAAGATAACCAGACTACCTATAGATATACATAATAATGTTGGTACTTAACACATCCATCCATCAGCCTAGTTCGTCCACTTCTGGACATAAGCCTTTCCAGGACTTTGCCACTCCCAGCGGTCATCCTGGAAGAATTGCCCATACTCACACACGCTGGGCAGGTAGGTTGGTGAGCGCGGTACCGGAACCCTCGCACCAGTGACGCTGCTACCCATCACCGTCTGTTCCGTGTAAGGCCCGGCTATTAGGGACGGATATACCGCCATCCATCGGTCCCAGGCATGGTGGGCCTCCTGGTTTTTTGCCTGTGAGCTGTCCTCTTACTCTCCCCCGAATTACTTTGAGGGGGTCTCCAAGTAAGATGGTGGTACCTCCACAGTCAAACTCGGCATCAGCTCTACCACCTGTTTAACCTAACACAGTGTCTGTAATATCAAATATTCGGAAATAAAAGATACATTTTTATAAGCAAACATATTTCAGTAATAAAATGCGAATAAATAATGTAAAAGTATTAGCCCGGAGGTCGCGAAAGATGTAAAAAAAAAGAAACAAAATCGTCAGCTGACGCACCCGCGGTGGGTCTGGATGTGAGAGATTGTTAAAGTGGTAAAAAAAAACGAACGAATCCACGATGCAGCAGACGATTTTTTTTTCAGCTCAGTATGATGTCAACTATCTGTGAAAAATGTTTCAGCCGTCGTACTATTACTTTTTTTTTTACCACTTTCGCAACCTCTCACATCTACACCCACCGCGGGTGCGTCAGCTGACGATTTTTTTTCAGCTCAGTATGATGTCAACTATCTGTGAGAAAAGTTTCAGCCGGCGTACTATCACTTTTTTTACCACTTTCGCAACCTCTCACATCCAGACCCACCGCGGGTGCGTCAGCTGACGATTTTGTTTCAGCCCAGTATGATGTCAACTATCTATGAGAAAAGTTTCAGCCGGCGTACTATCACTTTTTTTTTTACATCTTTCGCGACCTCTGACACCCAAACCCACCGCTACTTGAGCAGCTGACGGTCGATTCACATATCAGTCATGTGAAATCTACGATCGATGTCAATACCAGCCGGCTTACTATGACTTTTGTATTTGCAACGGTACCTCCCGGGCTATATATTCGTAAATAGTTTAAATAATTTCGTGACATCACACTTCACACTATAACACTAATATTATAAATGCGAAAGTTTGTGTGTGTGTGTGTATGTTTGTTACTCTTTCACGCTGAAACGGCTGGACGGATTTGGATGAAATTTAGAATGGATATAGCTTATACCCTAACTTCACACATAGGGTACTATTTATTCCGGAAAAAAGCATGTCGTTAAACCGAATAACTCGCGGGCGGAGCCGCGGGCAAAAGCTAGTGTAACATATTTGGAAAAGTATTTTTAAGTTTTCGATCAGCTGCCAACAAATAATGTATGCCACACTGTCAGTACACAACATCAAAACATTCTCTAACTTGTTTTCAAATGAGTTTCTCCATATATGTTGATTGTTATAAAAGGTCCTACAATTCAAAGTGAAAAAAAATTAACAGATGATAGAGTATCCCCAATAGACCACATCCACCGAAAACAAAAATTTTTGCGCGAACTATTTTTTTACCTTTCCATAGAAATTGAGTCAGCTGATTCAACCAATTGGTACAGGGAAGTGAAAAAAAAATTTGAGCAAAAAATTTTTATTCCTTTTGGAATGTGATCAGTTAACGATACATGATCTACCCTAGAATTATTTTCACTTATTTTTGTAAGACCTTATATATTACAAGTTGAGCCACTGAGTTTGCAGTAACAGTTTGGAGTATTTTACAAGTTGTCAAATTGATTGTTGCGCTGAAATACAAATAATAAATATTGAATTTACAACACACCATCCTCAGAAATCTTTCATTTCATTAACAGATATCCTTATCTTTTATCTACAATTTTACATTGAATTTCTTTCAAGTTCTGTTGATTAAGCCTATTAAAATCAACCTTTCTCAATTTACACTAAATTAAAATCACTCTTTAGTTATTTATTTCTCCTATCAGATCAATACAACCTAAAAGTAGTAATCATAAGAGACAACCAAAAAATGTCTTATGTCAATGTCAGAACCATGATAATAGAAAGGATTTTATGAAAAAAATAGTTACTTTTGAAATGAGAATACTTAGAACAACCTAAATGGGAATGTCCATACATTCTTTTTTATTACGCCTTGCTAATCGATTTAACACTGATTTCCATGAATGTGATCCCTTCTGAACATCTAAGACTTCGTTCATACATAAAATTCACAAAATCCTCAAGAGTTCACCCAGTCTCCTGGGTGATTAGATTACATATTACAAACATTATTGCAATTATGTCACAGAAATTCTTTCATCCACAACATACTCACTTTCTCATCCTTACACTTACCTACACACACACACACACACACACACACACACACACACACACACACACACACACACACACACACACACACACACACACACACACACACACACACACACACTCACCCTCCCTTTCATCACATGGTTCATATTCATTAGACATGCACGACTATGAATTTAGTTCATTTATTGTTATTTGTTACCTACCTACATATTAATTTTCTTTTTCGTAGTTTTGTTTTTATATCCTTAGTTTTGTTAAGATTGCATGTAGTTAATATATTTTTAAGATAATATCGCATATTTACGATGTATTATTTAGTAAGAGTAAAATTTATATTGTTTAATTGGGAACAGCTGTTACTGGCCCTATTTACTGCTTGTATTTTTATTGTTATATTTACCGTGTTCGCTGTTGTTGTTCTTGAAACCAAATAAATAAATTGCAAGTGCCAAAATCACACACCCTCACCCTGACCACTGCTTATTATGCTTAACCTGCAGAAACAACAATATAGTACATAATATAACCGGGTGTAAATAAACTGCTACCATTAAATGAAACCACATATATTATTCATATTTCTATACCGATTCATATACCAATATTCTACTATTTGAGCAAAACCCCATACATAATATGAAACCTGAAGCTGTTCAACGGACGACGCTCTCTCTAAACTCGCCCGTATGTCGTTGCGTTAGGGTTCACGCATTTTTGTTTGGAACTCAATTATTTCCCACACTAAGGGAGCCCGCGGGTATGATTCTTGGGAAAAGTGGTTCAGTAGGGTCGGTAGAATATGTTTTATTTTACAATTTATTTTAAATAACTATAATACCTACAAATTCTTATGCAATATGGCCTTTTTGTGTTGGATGGGAGGGTATGCCATACTCTTAAGTCGATGTTTAACGAAAACTGAGGGTGGCTGAACATAACTAAGTATGAGGTTTGTATGCGGGTAGGTATTATAATCTTTAAAAAAACGACTCTATTCTTATACCAGTGTAATTCCATCCATCCATCCATCAGCCCGTGTTCGTCCACTGCTGGACATAGGCCTTTCCCAAATTTCGCCACTCATGTCGGTCCTCCGTCCCCAGTCCCCAGCATCCAGCCCCCCTCGCAACGTCCTTCAGGTCGTCGGTCCAGCGGGCACGAGGTCGGCCTACACTACGCTTTGCTGTACGTGGTCTCCATTCTAAAGCCTTTCGGCCCCAACGGCCATCATGTCGGCGACAAATATGGCCTGCCCACTGCCACTTCAACTTACTGATTCTGCAGGTTACGTCGGTTACTTTCACTGTACTTGACTTACCAGTGTAATTATTCAACATTAATCATAAAATAAGATAAAACTATTTTATATCATACATTTTAGTTAAAATAAGATAAGCAATCATAAGATGTGCATTTTGCACCGAGACCGAACTGAACCACCTTAAGTATTTATTACAAAACTGTTATTAGGGTATAAAATTAGGGTTCCGTATTCAGAGGGTGCTGAATTGTTCGTTAGGCGGCGGTTGTTTTTTGTCGTCTTAATCTTGCTATAGCATCTGTATTGTTTAATGTATGTTCTTAGGGTTCCGTACTCGTATTGTGTGTACAGAACTCTTTGTGCACGAGTCCGACTCGCACTTGGCCATTTTTTTATAACTACCAAGTTTCATAATTGTTTATGGGTAACTGTCACTAAAATAATCTAATACTTCATTGTTGCTGGCAGCGAAAAGTTACCTACTACTCGTTTCGATCATCATTTTTAGATTTTATAAAGACTTTATATCAATTATAATGAATAATAATTAAATAGAATAGAATAGAATAATTTGTATAAAGACTTTATACAAATTATTCTATTCTATTCTTTTTATGATTAAAAAATTGTAAACCGGTTTTCTAGATTTTATGGCTGCTTTGTTAATGTTAGCAAATGCACATTTGCCATTTGTATTATTATGATGTATGTTGTATGACGTGTCAAATAAATCGATATTTCATTTACTCAAGTCGCTAGTCGCACTTGATTTTTATTTTTGCCGAAATTAAGATGCACCCCATCACTAAACACAGCTGTCATAGGTGCCATCTCTCGTTGTCTCTTCTATAGTCGTAGTGGATTGCGAGGACTGTATCTGACTATCTAACCCAACAGGTGGCCCATGATGACGATTTCCTAGAGAGCACGCTACAGAACGCACTGCAAGTGGACGAGTTCACTGCCAACCTCTACAATATCTGGGTCAAAGTGAGGTCGGAAGGTCTGGCGCAGGTAAATTATAATTTTATTTAACACATTTGCATCATTTCTCTGCCGGGAAGGTAAATCAGAGGCGCCAAAATCCTGTGCGGTTAAGCGGTCTGCAGGCCTATTGTGTAAGTTTGTATCGGTTGCCAACTGGTTGCCAAACACTAAAAACATGGATAAAAACTGAACTTTCAAAATTCCCTTCAGTGTATATTGAACTGTTCATGAACTGACTTCACGTTAAGCACGAATGTATCCTTAGATAATCGGAATTCGAATTGGCAACCGACTCAAAGATACATAAATTAGGAGCTGGAGTCGGTGCTCCAAAAAATTAAGGTGTTTGTGGTGTCATGTCAAGGCGATTTTTTATTGTGCTTTTTTTTAATTGTCCGGCACTATTTCCGGCTAGGGTAAGTATTTTTTCGAAAACCTAATAATGGTTTTGGTTTTCATCTAAATCGGCCCCGTGACTTCTTTGGCCATTTTTCGCTATTCCCTATAGTTTCTGATTTAGCCACCCACTTGAAAAACTAACCCTGTGTAAGAATTGATAAGTTTCTTGCCCTTCTTCTTAGTAATACTAATTGAATGGTGCGGATGGTTAGGCATTATGTATATATAATATTTTTATTCCTATATTTCTCTATTCTATGCAGGTGTATAACTTTATTACATTTTAGTAGCCCAACCTTAATATTTTTTGTATGTATTTCCCTTATTTATTTATCAACTTATTTGTTCATTGCATCATTTATATACCTATATAATATTTTATTCCTAGATTTCCCTATTTTATGCAGGTGTATAATTAAATTTTAGTAGCTCAACCTAAATATTTTTTGTATGTATTTCCCTTATTAGTATATATATTTTTTATTCTAAAGATATATATTGTAAATATTAACTTTGACTTGTAGAAAGTATACTTTATGTATCTATTTTACAAAATAAATATTTTCATTTTTACTTTGAATGGTACATGACATAAAGTTGTTATATTTTTTGTGAATGAATAATTAGATTCACATATTGCTTGCAGCGATATATCGATATCCATTATTCACAGAATTGTATTTATAATAAAATTGTAATGAAAAGATAAGTGCAGGTATAAAAAACTGCATGTTTATTCCTGCCGATATCGAAGGGATTGGAAATCCGTAACGTAGTTGCTTTGTAACACTCTTTGCTGTCCCGCTTAGTTTTGGGCATGCCCCATACATCATTTCTCACTGTGCGTCGTGGCCCTAAAGCACAAAAAAGGCCAGCTACGGCTGACCTTGATTTTAAATACCTACTAATCACATGTATCGCAAAGCGCATGCACTCGTGACTAGTCGTACTGGCACTCTACTGAATCCTACCGAGATCGTCGTACGTACACGTCTATGTGTGCGTGCGCTCTAAATCGCTGGTTGTAGGGAGCTGGCCTTCTGTACCTATCTATTTTGTGCCTAAAGCCTACCCAAGATTGAGTATACAGTTCAGAAATAATAGTGTTGGAATTTGTATGGGCAGTGCAGGCGCCTCTGATTTTCCTGCCCTATTCTATGAATTACAGGAATAATTATTGTTAATTCATATAGTTACAGTAATAATCCAGATTATGATTATGTAACTGGAGGAATTGGATTTTATTTATTAAATAATTTGACTTATCTAAAAAGGATCTTCCTACAATTTTGCTTATCATAATTTCTAATTGTTTTTGACGATATCTATTTATCTATATTGTAATGACTGGTGTTTTAGTCGTTACCTTATCATCCAATTATATAATGACTGTCTAAATTATATGAGTATCTCATTATGGCGCATAGGCGCGCCACAGTTTTAGTACAACTTTTGTTAATCCTTTTCTCAGTTGATTTTCGGTAAAGTATAAGACCTCTATCATCCTGGTACTGTTATTTTAAAAGCACCATTCTGCCGGAAAATTTGAATATTGTATTTGTTTTAAAGATATCAAGCTGGACAGATTTACATAAAAAGTTTTCTTTCCTTAACTTGTCCCTATACCAAAATTGTACATTTCAGCCAGATAGTGACTTTGTAAATGCCTGTATTAATCTATATAGGTCCCGAACTTTAGTCTATAACTAAAAACAACAGAGAAACGAGTTATCAAATTTTGTACTAAAACGGTGGCATGCCTATGCGCCATAATGAGATACTCATATAATTTAGACAGTCATTATATAATTGGATGATAAGGTAACGGAAGATCCTTTTTAGATAAGTCAAATTATTTAATAAATAAAATCCAATTCCTCCAGTTACATAATCATAATCTGGATTATTACTGTAACTATATGAATTAACAATAATTATTCCTGTAATTCATGTTGAAAATACATGATGCAAATTAATCATATAACATATTTTAAAACAAAATATGGAGCAAAATGTTTGCTCGAGTTTAGATTTTTCAATCAATGTGTTGCTTCTATGTCATTTGACATTTGTCACAAAACGCAGAAAGCAGACAAGGTAAAATAAAATATCTTCAATCTACTAAATATTTGTACAGTACTCCCAAACATATAATGCGCATACGAATCTTCGCCACTGCTCGGCAAAGTTCGTATTTCCCTACAGTTTCTATACAAGCAGTAAGGTCACGTGGCACGTCCGGTCGCTCGGCTATAGATTTCTATGCGCATTATAACTTTGGGCTCACTGTACAAACTTAAAGATTTCTTTAGTAAACGTCTATATTCTAGACTATATCACAGTCAAATCCAAATTATTTGTTTAACACAGGTACATGTTTAAATATTTCAAACACCTTATATTATACCGTGATGTGCCATATTTGGCGTACAAATATTTAGATTAAGTACTATAAAAAAAAAACCGCAGGCCTACTTATTGCAACAGTACGATGAATGGGTCAGCGGCAATTTCTTTGATGGTTCATATAACTAACCACCACTTAAATATCGACAAATATACATCTTCTATGCGTCAACGAGAGATTGGAAATGCACGCACAGTAAACTTTTTATTTTATTTAGAGTTTCCTGTTGAATAAGCTTTTCAGATGGTAAAAAATCTTTAATTGCCAACGTAATAAGCTAATTACTTGTATCGATCAACAGACATCCATAATTTAGGGCCGTCCATAAATCACGTGACGCTAATAAGGGGAGGGGAGCGGTGTCACTAAGGAAGCGTTTCAAAACGTGCGATCATGGTGCGAAATTTCACTCGTTTCGAAAGAGACAGATCTATATAGGAGAAAGGTAAAGAAAAATCTGGTTGCACCAATCAGGTGGCCCAGTGTGATTTTCGCATTATTCCGAAGCGTTTCAAAACGGCAACTGTCAGTTAATATAATATAATAATAGTTCGTTTACCCTCGGTTTAAGGCGAGGTCATCCAGAGAAATCTGTCCTGCTCCAACGCTTTCATTTCACACATTTTTATCCTGCTCAGCGAAAGCGGGCCGCTCAGAAAACTCGCGGTTTCGAAGTGTTTTTATTTATTATTTTGGAATTAGAGGGATGGGTTTTTAATATGACGGCCGTTATATCACATTTTTCACGATGTTTATTTTAGTGTAACTTTTATTGTCCAAAACTTAATACAGCTCAAATGAAATGATATTCGGTCACAGTTTAGGCCTACCTTTGCGATTAAATTGGATCGAGCAAAATGTAAGTAATTGTGTATGAAACTGCCGAAATATTAAGATCAAAGAGCGAAATATGACATACATTTTTTATAATATTTAATCATCGCTATTTATTGGTTTAAAATGATATTGAAAAGAGACAAAATCGGGAGAAACCCTCTTAACTCGTGTCAATTTTTGAACGCTCTAGGGTGAAATTCGCATCACTCCGAGTGATTTTCGCTCGTTTCGAAACGGAACCTAAGGGGTGTGTTTCAACAAATGTCACGTGACATTTTGCCATGTGCCATTGTTCACTCCACGTTGTAAAGCAAAATATTGTTGTTTGATTAAAAATACCCTTGTGATGTGATACAGGGGTGGAGGTTAAAGAGAACGTCAAGATATCTTAGGGGGTTAAAATTCACGAAAAATTGCTTCACGCAACGAACGAAAAAACAGAAGTATGATTAGCTTTGGTAGTGACATAATTTACAAATAAAAAAATTGGATTTAATTAGGCTGCCGCCAGGTAAGCCTGGAGACAGCCCGAAAAGAAAATGCTGAAACGCCTGGTAAAAAGTATAATTAAAAATATAAAAAGAATTTAGAAAATATCAAAGAAAATAAAATAAAAAAAGGTATAAAAATCAAAATTGTAGAAAAGTATATTTATCGTCGAGCCCTAAAAATTTTACAATAAAAACTTAATTTAGTAAATCACCTTTTTATGGCTTAGAATTTTCTAATATAGCTAAAACGATGCTTTAAGCTTATTTTATTATGAATTTGAAATTAAAAGTTAATCCATTTTTTTGGGATCCCAAGAAATAGCGCGGAAATATTAATAAATCTTAGGTGAGAGAAAATATATCTTAATGAATGAAAGTTTTAACAGCTGTCGTTATTCAGCCTTACATAAGGACAGAAAATGACCTAAACAGAATAAGATAATTACTAAACTACCAAGAACCTGGTTCCTTCCTGGGGTCGATTCGGCAGGCCTTCTGGTATGGGGTGGTCTCCAAAACGCTGGCTCGTAGTTACCCAATCCTCACCACGCCGTGAACTACAGCCAGACTCCGCTATGCGACAGGATTGTCTTCCAGAAGTCGTGTAAATGAGGTCGTGTTGTGCATCCACACAAGATACCAGGAGGATGGTATTAGTTTGAAATTGTATATTACTTTTTTAAAATCCCTTAAAAAGCCTGAAGGGTCGCTGTAAAGAGACAAAACAACAGAATGAAGAAGTGCTCATGAAACCCGAGCAAGGAAACTAACGTTTTGGAAAAAAGACAAAAGGAATTTTCAGAGAATTACACCAAAAGAACACAAAACTTTACAGGAGAAGAAGAGAAAAGGCTTGAAAATAGACTTCCAAGCAAATATGTTACAAATCCAAGGGATCAAAATTCAGAAAATTTATTTAGTTTAAAGTCTTGTGGACTCGACGACAGTATTCTTCAAAATGAGAAAAACAAACAAAAACCATGACAAGATCTTCGAAATTTTGAATTTTGAAAATTCTGTAAAAGAATTAAAGATAAAGGAGAACTAAAATCGAAGAAATAGGTTGAATAACTGTAGCGAATGCTACACTTTGTAAAATTACCGCATGAAAAACTGTGTTGAACACAATTTAGTATGGCGGCAGTTCCAATAGCGTTCACTGTATCTATGAATCAGCCAATCACAGTTGGCTGAGGGTCGCGTGACACATATTACGGACCAATCATGAGCCCTTTACCCTTTT
This sequence comes from Ypsolopha scabrella, assembly GCA_910592155.1. Taxonomy (NCBI): domain Eukaryota; kingdom Metazoa; phylum Arthropoda; class Insecta; order Lepidoptera; family Ypsolophidae; genus Ypsolopha; species Ypsolopha scabrella. The sequence goes on along the minus strand of OU342981.1, from coordinate 8,672,403 downwards.
CAATCGGGTCGGGGTGAATTCGTCCTCTTGAAATTCGCACCGCGTAAATTTGTTCCGAAAAGTATTTATTTTTGGTGTAAACAGGTGCCATTTTTGAATGACACTTTCTATGTTTTTTTTAATTTGCCGGCTTCACTTTATTTATGGATGGCCGCTCCTACCACCTACTCTCTCCACTTACAAAAAAAAAGTAAAGGATGTATGTCGCATGTCCGTCCGTAGCTCTAACAGCACAAACCCAAGGGACCAATTTTAATAAAACTTGGTACTCCGGAGCGACCCTTTTTTTATTTTGCTTTAATAACATTCATTAAAATTAGAGTGAGTTGACATCATAAATATTTAAAAAACGGATTGGACTCACTTTTTTATCTGTGCAAGGAGGCACAGGTCGAGCTTTCGATGAGATTATGACTCATCATCATCAGGACTCTTTGGGAGTACTTTTACCCATGGCGGTCAGTCGAGCACTAAGCTTCCTCCCCTCTGTCGCCGCTCGTCTTTCCGCTCTTCGGCTGCGTTCGGAGGTTTCCGGTATCGAAGCCAGACTCGACCGGACATTTGATAAAGTTTTCACTACTACTTCCGGGTCACGTGTTTCACTAGGTCCAGTCACACAGACGGCACTGATAATGTCCTCAACCACTGTTGGCACTTTTTTGTCATACGAAGCGTCAAGCACAGGTTGCCAAGTTGGCGCCAGATGCCAACCACGGTCTCTATTGAAATTCGGATGCCTACCAATTTCGATTGCTTCCATCACCTTACGGGGAACAAAAAATTTCTCCTTAGCCAGTACGGTGGCTTTATCAAAACGAATATAGTGCCCAGTATCCGAATTTAAGGCGTGTTCAGCCACTGCCGAGCCGTTTATGTCCAGCTTTTTTATGCTTCGTATGTGCTCTTTCAGCCGTGTAGAAACATTCCGTTTTGTCTCACCTATGTAACTGTGCCCACAGTCACACGGTATTTTGTCAAATGTCCGGTCGAGTCTGGCTTCGATACCGGAAACCTCCGAACGCAGCCGAAGAGCGGAAAGACGAGCGGCGACGAGAGAGGGGAGGAAGCTTAGTACTCGACTGACCAACGTGGGCAAAAGTACTCCCGAAGAGTCCTGATGATGATGAGTCATAATCTCATCGAAAGCTCGACCTGTGCCTCCCCGCACAGATAAAAAAGTGAGTCCAATCCGTTTTTTAAATATTTTTGCTTTAATAACATTAATATTAATGGTAGCTGTCATACAAAAATATCAAAATGTGTTTTTATTTTTCTACGTAATAATACGATTATATTATTTTTCGGTCACTCATTTTTGAGCAAAAAAATATTAGATGTTTTTAAAACGAATTTTTCCAAATTTTAGAAATCTCGCTTCGACTGTTTCTCCGGAATCGCCTTCTAAAATCTTTGGAATTTATGGAAAGTTCTCTTTAGGTTCTTTATCCAAAAAAAATCAGTACACTTACGTAGAATATCTCTTTAAAAAATCACCCGCAATCTGCCGTAGCAAAATTTTGCGCACGTGGCAGAATTGACGGTCAGGAGCATTTTCTGCCACTTCGGTAACTGAAGAAAGGACTTCACTCGGTCACTACTTGAAAACTACGCAAATGATTTTAATAAATAGGTATAGTTTTTAACATTTATGCGCTTCATAATTATTGTAAATGAAAATTATTATATCGAACGAAAAATGCTATCCAAAATTAATAAATAAATAAAAAATACCTATATTTTTAATTTAACTGAAAATATCGCCATTAAAGGATACTGTTTTATTAGCATAATATTTTTCATTATTTTTGTGAAAACCTTGCTGATTGCCCAAACCGATTTTAAAAAATCACCCAATTCGAATGCGTCATTTTAAAATTATACCCGAAGTAAAGTTGTATAACCGTTTTCGCGCGCTGTTGTGTATTGCGTTTCGCTTCAAGTAACCTCCTGGCTACGCCGATGCGGGTAGCCCTTATCGCTAGGCATGCTGCGGTCAGACATCATGCTGGACACGAGATGCCCACACACCGAGAACCCATGCTCGAAGCATAAGCCCTACTGTTCATGGAAGCAAGTGGAGATTAACAGCATTGCCTCTGGGTTCGGCCATCTTGGTCCTGTCTCCAGAGAGATACAAAGGTAGATTTTGTGCGGTAATAAGGCAGGCTTGCATCGAATTGTCGCGGTTTTGTTCCGTTTTTGGACTTAAGTTTCGCTCGTTTTCGCAGAATTCTAGGCGTAAAGCCCTTTTGCTGTTAGTCATGTAAAATTTTGATGTAGTAAAAGGTGACACATCAAAATACGTTAAGAAATAAAAAATAAAACGTCACAAATTTTATTATAAATAATAGGCTTTATGGCAAAATACGCATTTTATAGTGAAATTACGAAAGCCATTAAACATAAAAAGCCAATCTTCATTTTCACTTTTTATTTCTATTGGCTAAAATGTGAAAGTTTAAAGAATATTTTTTCAAATGGCAACAATTCGATGCTCCCTTGCCCATGTGATTGTACGCAAAAAGTACATTGGGGCAAAATAAATAACCGAATAACCGTTATAATTTCCTGAAAAATGGGTGTTATAATACGATTAAAATCAGTTAACGATTCGGCTTTTCTCGGATATCATCGCCTAAATCCCGAGACGGAAATGACACGAAATACATTACCGCGATTTCTTTTAGGTAGCATTCAATTTGAAGTATCATAAACGCAATGTATAGCACCTGCCAAGATGACATTACTAACCGGTAGACCTAAGAAATTTATTATGCAGAAGCGACATGAATTTGAACATTCATTATTTACTGAAGCCATACTTGTTTACAATATATAAAAAATACATATATAAGTCAATATTTTACTGTTTGATGTAAGTAAGAGTACGATATTACGTCGGATTAATAATTAATAATTAATTTTTATTGACACTAAGAAGTCATACTGTCAAAATAGTCAATTATTTTTCTTATTTCAATATAAAGGTTGTGTTAGTTTTGAGCTACAAAGGAGGTTTTGTTGCTCATATCGTTCTTGTATTGTATTCAATAAGACAACGAGTAATATAATTAAAGGTCATATCTGTAAATTGATAACTCTATGTGAGAGATGAGGGATTCGCGACAATTACCGAGGTTGGCCGAATCGTTAACTGATTTTAATCGTACTGTAATATATTTTATTGAGAACATTTTCTACCACCTTATACAGTTATTAAATAATAATATCGACCTAAAATCGCGTTTTCTCGAGCATTTGTATATAAGGTGACTTTAATTTACACAGCCAAACTCATACTGGAGGCTTGGTAAGTGATCAGTAACACGGATCGATAACACTTTTTGCTGATTTCGCAAAATAAAATCACACTAATGGTCATCGAACCTTGTTACTGAGCACTTACCGAGTCTTCATTTAGAATTTGGCTGCATAAATTAAAGTCACCTATATTTTTAAAAGTTGATCAAATCTTACTAATTACTCAGCATCACCATTAACTCAATGTACTGAATGTGTAACATGTCCATAAATATAATATAATTAGTAATTACTTACTATTAATGACCACTTAAGCAAGTAGAAAATAATAAAATAATGTAGTTTGCAAGTAGATTAGACTTATGTATGGTTTATTTGCTTAAAATGTGTAATTTTAAAATACAATTAACACTTTTTTACCGGCCTATATGGTTGAATATTCGTAATGTGAATGTGAGTTTTTGAAAATAAAGGATTGATTTATTTTAGTCAAATTTGCTATCTATACCTATATTTAGGGCACTTTCCCTCGAATCACGGCCTTTTTCCCATTTTGTTTTTGTCAACGTACGTCACCGAAAAAATGCAACAGATTTTGATACAACTTTATTTGTTTTTGATTTTGTTTATACTGTGTGGTACGATCATCAAAGTTCGTTAGTGTATTGCTATACTAGGTGAGGTCCTTTAGGCTATCGACAATAAATGTTTTTCTGCTTTGACAAAAAATAATAAAGTTATAGTTAAAACTATAACGACCTACAAGAATAGGTTACCCGCCTGTATTTTTCGGAGCACAAAACTCTGAAAGTCTACACATTTTGCTGATGATGATTATGATATCAATATATGAATTGTCAGTAAAATAACAATAAGTTCATGTTTAAAATATGTAAAATTTATAAAGTGAAATTTAATTATACAGCCAAATTCATACTGAAATATACTTGGTTAGTGATCAGTATCACGGATCGATAACTCTATTTGCTAATTTCGGAAAATATGATGTTGACGTCAACAAGATAGGAATAATTTACGAATTTCACAAAAAGGGTCATTGAACCTTGATACTGAGCACTTAACGAGTCTTCAGTATGAATTTGGTTGCATAAATAAATGTCACCTTATATTTGCTACTTAATTTTTATCTTATTTGTATAGTATGTAAAAACCATTTCTACAACATAATTTTTTACCCATAAATTGTTTTTACTGCATTAAAAGTGCATTTTTTTGTTCATGTATAATACATTCCTGTTAATAATTAATTATATTCGTATAAGTAATTTTATTATACCTCATTTTAATAGTACATCACGATACGAGAGCGATGAAACGTTTTCTGACGAGTGTGAGTTTGCGGCACGAGCCGAAGGTGAGTGCTGCAATCACACGAGTCGAGAAAAAGTTTCTCGCACGAGTATCGTATAATATTTTATAGCACAAGTGGGGAATATGCCGACTTTACGCAAGCGCAGCTACGCTCGGGCGCTAACACGCCGTGCAATAATAGGCAACTTAGGTCACGGAAAAGCGTGCGTAAAGTGCGGGTGTATGTCACATGTGCTATAAAATAGTATACGATACTTGTCCTAAGTTGCCTATCATTGCTAACACGCCGTGCAATAATAGGCAACTTAGGTCACACGTATCGTAATGTACTATTAATCACATACTCGTAATGAAACCTCTTAAGAACCGTAATATTCCCAGCTTTGTAAGGAAAATTATAAATTTATAACAATAGATATTATTGTAAAACTGCCGGTTTATGTTTTCAAAACACTAATGTAAGCCGTGTCACTCTTATGTGCCAAACATTACTTGTGTATTTACAAAAGTGGGTAAGGTTTAAGATGACGTATATTTGGCTCGATTTGTTGCCCAAACTATGTACCAGAAAATTCTGAGAAAAATATATGTAATAAATCATATCTTCATTAAGAATTGTATGTTTTTCAAGATTTAAATATTTCATATATTTACCCAAAAAAAAACTTTAATCACCTAAATTCATTTTGCAAACTAATTGCGCTCGGAGGCAACATAATTTTGCGTTTGAGATGAATCACAAAAAAAATCTCGTTGTCATCTATAAAATGTAATTTATTTTCTTTTTAAGTAAGTTTAACCCGTGATTAACACAATGTGAGATTTATCACAATTTGTCGAATCCGTCGCCTTTTTACCGCTGCGACGTTGCGTGGCCAGTCAGTGGCGCGCATAGAACTTTTTGCTGGAAAACCGGTGAGAAGAAAAAGTCAAGTTTGAAAATAAAAATCAGGAAAAAAAATTTAAAACATAAAAAAAATTAAATCGTGTACTCTAGGGTAGGCACAGGCAGTGCCTACCCTCGCGTCATACAAACATTGACTTCTCGTAAACAACTAGAAGTGTCCGCGGTGCATTTTGTCACCGCTATGGGGTGACAAAATCGAATGACGATTTCGTAGAGTGCGTTTCATCGAATACTACCTATGCCGTTATGTTGGCAGCAATGCAATCCAGTTTAGATCATCCAATCCCTATTCATAAAATATTATTTTATCCAATCATTACGTTTAGAAGACAGGGGGGCCAACATAGCGCCATAGGTAGTATTCGGTGAAGCGCACTCTACAACTGACATTGCATCTTATGGTAACGACATAACGTCTTAATTTGGTTGAAGATTTTTGCTACTTTGCTCGTCGCACGTTCGGACACTTTCTGACGAACTTTTCTTAGAGATTGTGTGTCTTGTTGTTTATGAGAGGTCAATGCATACAAATAAGGATTTTTCAAAGTGACATTTTAATTTTGTCATATTTTTTTAACTGTCAATCTTGACCTTGAGAAAGTTCTATGCACGCCACTGAGTCTCGCTCTTCGTCTTTCTTATAAGTTGTTGTTTAGAGGTCAATGCTCAAGGGCATTGACTATTGTTCCACCGGTTTTAGGACAACAAGAGAATTGGTTTCGATATATTATTTATTATAGAAGTATGAGTGAACAATATTCTTGACTTTATTTCTAATAATATTAGTCCATCCTAACACTGCAAACTGACATCTTGATAAAATAAATTACAATGCTAAGGCATGTAAAAAGTACAAGTTTTCTCTCCAAACAATTGATTCAAATTGTCCAACCGTCCATTTCTCCGTTTTATCCATTAGTTGACTGACTCCCGCCTATTCATTTGTTTTTAAACAAGTTTTACTAAACTAAAAACCTAATTGTGCATGTATCCCTAGCAGGATACACTATTAAAGTACGTATTTGCGTACATTATTAACTATTGTATAACATTCGTTTTGTAAATGATTGTCCGTAAGAAAATACATGTTTAACCAAACGAAACGATGTTTTAAAATGGGATCCAATATTTTAACTACACCATTTTCATCAGACGCGCCAAATAAGAAGTCACATAGACATTATTTCTAAATCCTTAAATGAATGAATTGCAGCATTTTGATGTAAGATTTATGGGACTTTTTGGGTGGCGCAATCTTGAGCAGATTGGACAGAATAACAAAAGGAACCTAACATTTTCAGTCTTTTTCCCTCGGGCTGTTCCGATCCGACTACCTCATGAACGAGAGAGATGGCAACAAGCTAAAGCAAGTGGAATTCAACACGATAGCGTCGAGTTTTGGCGCCCTTACCTCGCATCTTCCGACAATGTCGCGGTACCGAAATGCTCCAACTGTCCTGCGTTTGGCGCGCTTTTTGAGACTCGTTTTTTAACTTCTTTGGCTTGTTCCTGGATGTCAGTTCTAGCAGAATACTTATTTTGCGTCATTTTTTTATAGATATAAGAAAACGGGTCTCAAAAACTGTTTGCATCAAACCCACAAGCAGTTTAGTCAACGTCTCTCATGTGACTGCTATCCTTTTCCTTCACTCAGCAAGCTTATCACTCATCTCTCTCATTCGCACTTTTTAGTGATGCCATTTTACGTTAGATGTTTTAATATGCACTGTTTGCCTTTGCTTTTTGTTGAATGTTTTATAGATATAGTTTCACTACTTTTAAGACTTGATTTTCATGCATGTTCTTAAAGTTATCTTGGTTGATGAGTATCTATGTAGTATTTGCGTGCCTATTGATTTTTTGATATTTATTATTATTAATGAGCTTTTCTTATTTTATGCAATCACTTGAGAGATGTTCCCTGACCAGGCCTATGCATTGTCGGTTAAGCAGTTTTGTCTCGAAAGCAAAAAATATAGTTATTTTTGCTTCTTTTTGTGTATTCTGTCCAATCGTGGCGGGGTATGGCTTAGGGTACACATCTTTCAAAACACAACTGGCTTTTTGTTCGACAATCACCATTTAGCACCAGTCACCACATTTTAAATCGGAAAATATTTCATATTATTTACACGGCGAAATAAAATTTTGGTGCTATACTAGTGGTTAAAGGAGCAGCAGAAGCAAAGGGGAAGAGACCGAACCTGATTTAATGCATATTATTGTAAATTTAAGTTTTCTAAAGTGTAAGTTCTGTTCTATATATGTAGGTCAGTGAAAGAAGTGAAGTTAAGGTTGATGAAACTTTTTTTTATTTCGTCGTGTCCTTTCACGAGAATTTAGACAACAAAAATCTGTTTGATTAAACTTTTCTCAAAGTATGTCTTTATTAAACTATTACTTATTAAAATACAGATTATAGGTGACTTTGTTTGATATAGCCAAATTCATATTAGGGACTCGGTGGTAAGCGGTCAAGACCAAGGTTCAATTAGATTTTTTTTGCAAAATACGAAAAATATTATATGTATACTTACCTGTTTAAGAACAACCCTGCGTCAATTTGTATAGGAAGCCTACATTTTATTTTGCGATTTCTACAGATAGGGTAATTCACCTTGTTACTGATCACTTACAAAGTCGCCCGTATGAATTTAGATATTAGCACCCAAAGTAACCTTATATTGTTAGTTCAACGGATATAAGCGGGTAAACATGTAAAGTTTTCTAAATATGTAGGTAGGTATGTAGATGAACATTTAGAATGTAAAACGCAGTTCGTATACTCTTTTGTTTTACGTGTTAGATGCATGTTGCATGTAAGTTGTAAATAACAAATAACTCATTGGAATGCCTATTGTCTTAGAAGCTTGTTTTGTAGATTGTCTTAGTTATTGGTACTTGTTTGCGGTTTGTTTAAATCATACATATCTCATCAGCAAATACTTAAATGTATTATTTAGTGACGTCTTTCAGTAACTGATTGCTTAATTAGGCTTTGTATTGAGGCCCAGATAATAATTTTGTATTTGCTGATGACAGATTTCCTTATTTAACATTCTTTCTTAAGGTTTGTTTCATGAATTTCAGTTACATACTGCGGCAGCTAGGACACGCTGATTTAATAAAAAATGTAAGTATAGTATAAGTATAGTATATTATTTGCTTTGATTTGGCCATAAGAAATATTGAAAACGCCTCGGCCCCTGCAGATATCGAATCCACACCTTTAGACTTGCCCATGGGACTGCTACCTTTATACTTGCCCATGGGACAGCTACTTTTAGACTTGCCCATGGGACAGCTACCTTTAGACTTGCCCATGGGACAGCTACTTTTAGACTTGCCCATGGGACAGCTACTTTTAGACTTGCCCATGGGACAGCTATCTTATTGTATGAAGAGCCCGGTCCGCGACGACGACAACTTTGATGAAAAACAATATGTTTATCGCGATGGTTTTGGAAAAACTAAGGACACACACCACTTCATATTGGCTGTCTAAATTAAGTCCTAGAATTTATTTGATTGAGTTGTTTGTCTTTTGTGAGTTATTTTATTACTTACGAGCCCGCTCCGAATCGTTACACAGCTCTACAAAAAAAAAGTTTTGTTTTGTTGCCCTGGATATCATCGCAAGTTTTTACGTTTTCAAGTGCCCAGATTACGAATATATTCATGAAAGTTCTCAATGTGCTCGTATTTTCATGATTTTTGCATATCTTATATTTTGAACAATTTTACTGCTGGTCTTTGAAAAGAGATTGTCCCTCGAAAAATTATAAAAGAAAAGCTCATAAAAGGCGTTTTATGGAAATATAAAATATATTTTCGACATTTTCCTCTTTATTTACTTCGATGTTTCCTAATTTCTCAAAATATTACTGACATTATAAATATATCTGTTATTTTATTAATCGTTTTTTGATTTTTGTAATGTAAAATGAAAATAAAGATTTTAAAAAAAATCGGAGCAAATCTACCAAAATCATTGATAGTTTCATGAATTGTGTGCATAAATGGACCCAAAATCATTTTCATATCTGGGGCAACAAAACCACTCTAAGACCAGTGATTCATAACATCTAAGTATCAAAATAACGCGCAAAGGAGAAACAATTGAATTAGATACATTTTAGATCTTCATTTAGATGTCCAATATGGACTGGTGTATGTCACTGATTTTTACAAAAACATCGCGGCAATGACAAGAAAAATAATTAAAATAATGAGTCGCATGAAACAGACGAAAAATACGGAGCGGGTTCTTAAGAGGTGGCTTACATTTTCATGCGAAAATCTAAAATTTCCCGTGTCTAATTTACCATCTCAGGAAAGGCTTTAATACTGTTAAATACGAATTAAACATAGAACTATATTAATGTGTCACATTTGCAAATACTACTGGAAATATTTGTAACGAAACTCGCAAAAAATGTATTATTTTCTTTTATGTTTTTAGTTTTTTTTTGTTAATGTCCTCCATTTATTGAGTTATTTGTACCGAAACTCACCTTGATTTCTTGGTTTTTACTAGAAAATTTTATTTTACTGCATTGAAAAGAGTTGAAGTTGCAGAAAAAACTCCAGCTTTGTAGTTGAAGGTTTGAGATATCTGTAGGTACCCAAAACTTTTGACAAAATTTGGTGTATGTGTCGGAAAATGCACCGAAACCGCGCCGAAAAACAGCGAATAAATTAACATTTTGTAATAGCGTCCTTAATTTTACATTCGTTTGATGTAATATTTATTCCATAAAGTACGGTATAATATGGATGAACTCCACCCCCGACGAGTCATGGCTATGGGCCTGGGGTGGTGAGCTATGCTAATCGCCATCTCTCCATACAGATGCCAGAGAACCTTGCCCTATCCGGGCTCTGCTCCGGCATCATAGAGGCATTCGACCTGTTCTCGTCCCCGGACGCCGTGGTGCTGTTTGTGGTGGAGGAGGTCTCCTACAATATCTGTGACCAGCGCTTCCACGAGTTTGAGATCTCTGAGAAGAGGCCCGACATACAGGTAATGGATGGCTCGTTGATACTGCCGCGTTTAGTCTTCGTACAGATAGCGTGCAAGTTGAATTCAGAGCTAGCTAAGGAATACGCTATATACACACACACAGCCGCTCTTTCTACGCACACAGCACTACATAGCAGGTGTGCGAGGGTGGTGTGCGGACGGCGGGGGACGCGCTCCCAGCCCTACGCCTCAGTACCGACTGCATTCAACTCGCGCGCTATCTGTACATGAGCAGAACCAAAGTTTTTTTTAAATTATGTGTGTTATTTTATCAAGATTTATTTATATAAAAAGATATGTGACCCCACCATAGGTTTGGTCGTTATTTTCATAAAAATAAAAAAAATAAAATAGAAAATCTTGCAATTTTCATAATATTCAGCCGCCATCTTTAATTTCCTAAATGGTATTATATTTCTTGGTTAGAGATGTCAATACAAATTATGCATTTGCCATGTTAGAAAAAGTAATATTTTATAGTATTAGTATTTGATAGTCGGATAAAATAATTCATATCACTCCCTAGTATTACCTAGCAAAGCGGCTCGCTTTCTGCATAAAATGCAGCTTCCGATATTAATATCGCCGTAAGTCCTTATTCGCAAATCCTCCCGAAGTTATTCGGGGGAGAGTAAGAGAACAGCTCTCAGGCAAAACCAGGCGGCCCACCATTGCCTGGGACCGATGGATGGCGGTATATCTGTCGCAGTAAAGTAGTTAAATCAGAGAGTTAGTTGAATCTCTAGACAGTTAATTAAAGATCGACATTCAATCAAGTCGCTAAAGTTCCGTCAGACAAGTGAGTGAACGAAACGTTTAACGAGTTTCCTAAACGTTCCTAGGCGCATTTCAACTTTGGTAGGGTGACCTTTGTGAGGCGTCCCCGAGTAGGATACTAAATAGTCGCATAATGGATAGGTCGAAATGTATTTAAAAACACTAGGTTAGGTTAGGTTTGAACATTATGAAACAACTCAGAGCCGAGCGAAGCGGAGCGGAGCGAGGCGTCCCCGAGTAGGATACTAAATAGGTGCATAATGGATAGGTCAAAATGTATTTAAAAACAGTACGTTAGGTCAGGTTTGAACATTATGAAACAACTCAGAGCCATCATCTTGTTTTACATTATTAATCAATCAACACGCTGGCTTTCGGTCAGACAGATAGTTAAACGTTTTCGACGCTGCTTTATTTAAATCAAAATGCTAGCGACTTGATTGAATGTCGATCTTTAATTAACTCTCTAGAGATTCAATTAACTCTCTGATTTAACTACTTTACTGCGACATATCCATCCCCAATTGCCGGGCCTTATATAAAACAGACTGGTGACGGGCAGCGGCGTCACTGGTGCAAGGGTTTCGGCACCGCGCTCACCAACCCGCCTGCCCAGCGTGTGTGAGTATGGGCATTTCTTCCAGGAGGACCGCCAAGAGTGGCGAAATCTTGGAAAGGCCTATGTTCAGCAGTAGACGAAACAGGCTGATGGATGGATGGATGAAGTCCTAAGACTAAAACGAAAATTTCTTTTCTACACAATATTTTGGATACCAAGAGACGCCATCACATTGTATTAAAGAAATCGGGGGTTTAAATTTAGAAACTAAACATTTTATAATTAACTTTAAGCTCTGTCCTACCTTAATTAAAATCTAAGGAGTGGGGTTTGAACCTCACCTTTCCCCCCTTTTCGGCCTATTTCACTCCGCAAAGGCTACAAGAAGTTACACGTACATCGGCGATCCGCTCGGGCGGACCATTCAGTCGTTTAAAAAGGGATAAAGTTACGCGATAGAAAGAAAGGCGCCTAGTAGGAGAATTTTAGCCACGCAGCGCTGTGCGAGCTGAATTGAACTTTATTGCCGCGGGGCGAGAGTAGCTTTTTATTTTGTGTCTTTGAAGAGTGGATCTTCTGTACGAAGTACTGTTATTTATTCTGTGCCGGTGCCCATTTTTAAACGCCTATGATTTGGGTATAAAGAGAATGATGAATAAATATAATTATAACAAACAAATAAGATAAAAAAAAAACTTCGTACTAATACCTAACCCGTATGTGTTAGTGAAAACTTGTAAATGGCCTTCTGTCTTTATTACTTTTAATTTATTAAAATTTCTTGTGCTGTAAGTTTTCCGAATAAATAAATAATTACCAACAAAAAAAAAATATATAAGGTGAAATTAAATCAACCGACCAAATTCATACTGGAGTGTCGGTTAGTGATCAATACTCAATACTCAATAACTTTATTTGCGTTCCACAAAATGTTTCTTAATGCAACACATTCACATCATACAAGTTGTGGACCCTGTTGGGCACAGCAAATTAGGAGAGAGGAAGACAAAATTATCGATAAAATATCTATATTTATATACCTATCAAGAACTAGGTTCAGTCATCCTTTTAGCCAATTTCGAAAAATAAATATTTTTGCTCCCTTACTGGTTGGACTAGTTTAAATACAAATCCTAGTGCAGGCACTACTGGACAAAAAATTTTTTTTTTCGAATTTCACCTGGAGGGTCTTTAAACCTTGTTGCTGATGACTAACCGAGTCTCCAGTATGAATTTGGTCGGTTGATTTAATTTCACCTAGTATATGTATATAGAGGGCATGTTTCAAGAAAAGCTTACTCTTTTCACTGAGACATGTTGAAGAAGGTTCAAGTCAAAATAATCTCAATTACTGTTAAAAGGTAATTACTGTCGTGCTGCCGTGCCTACTATGCGATTTAGAGCCGTCTATTACATACATTTACGTTTATCTTTCAGGTCTTGAGAATAACGCTGAACCGAATCTACGAGGAGACAAGACTCAATGAAAAAAATCAACTTATTCAGTGAGTAATCACAATGTATAAACAGATGTGGCAGTATGGGGAAAATTGTAACTATAAGAAATAAAGACATTTGCTCAAAGTGCTCTCGTCATCGATTTTGGAGATTATAAAAACTGCAAAGCTATTTGAAAAATGACTTGGCCGGGAATACAAACTGCTCGTTTTGTAAAGAAATAAAAACACCTTTATTGTGGCATCAATCGATAGTGTTACTTGTATGGAAAAAGCCTTATTTATTCCAATTGCGAAATCAATCGACTTACTTACTAATCAATGGAAATGCCTTATTTTAGTATTTTCTTAGAAAGGTATTGTATTTGGTTTTTATAAAATGATCATCTTCTTGGTGATATTGGGACTTTTAAGAATAAATAAAAATAGTCCAAATAAGTATAAAAATAGTCCAAATAAGTATAAAATAGTCCAAATAAGTATAAAATAGTCCAAATAAGTATAAAATAGTCCAAATAAGTATAAAAATAGTCAAAATAAGTATAAAAATAGTTAAAATAAGCATAAAAATAGGACAAATAAGTATAAAAATAGCCCAAATAAGTATAAAATAGTCCAAATAAGTATAAAAATAGTCAAAATAAGTATAAAAATAGTTAAAATAAGCATAAAAATAGGACAAATAAGTATAAAAATAGCCCAAATAAGTATAAAAAATAGTCAAAATAAGCATAAAAATAGTCCAAATAAGTATAAAAATAGTCAAAATAAGCATAAAAATAGGACAAATAAGTATAAAAATAGTCCAAATAAGTATAAATACCCGTAATAATATTAAAATTGGGCACAGATATGGACCTACAGTTTCACATGGTTTGTTCATATTAATAGTGCTGTAAAATGGCTCTCAAAATGTTTCAACCTATTGAATTAAATTGTCTAAATCTCGCTTACGGACTTTAATGCGCTTTATAAGGTCCTACAACGCAAAGTGAAAAAAATCAAGAGAAATGATAGAGTACCGCTTACATACATAGGTAGACGATTTTTTTTGCCCGTACTTGTTTTTACTTTTTACAGAAATGTAGTCTGCTGATTGAACCACTTATGTAAACAAATTATATTACCAAAAAATGTTTTTTTCTCTTCTTAGATGTGATATCACAATCTACCCTAGAAATATTTTTATTTACCTATCGGACCTATAGAATTTTGCCCTATAGTAAAAGTTGTTTAACAGACGAATACTATTCAGTCATATTGATTTCCAAAACGAATGATCATTATTCTCTTCCAGTGAAAACAAACCCGTAGCGGTGGTATACTACAGGTCGGGCTATGAGCCGGCCCAGTACCCATCGGCCCGCGATTGGGACGCCAGGCTGAGGGTTGAACGGTCTACGTAAGTCTTTTATAGTTACAATTATATATAGGGTTAGTATTTCTAGTAGAGATGCAACGAATAGTGATTTGGCCGAATACCGAATATTCGGCGGCGCTTTAGGCCGAAGCGCCGAATATTCGGGGACCGAATACTTGGCGCCGAATATTTGCTGAGAAATCTGTATATTTCGTGCGTACACTCGTACAGGTTACGATATGTCCCAGTGCGAGGGCACGCGGGAGCGACGGGGTGGCGGAAGAAAGCTCATTTTCGAGCACATCGTCCGTGTCACGTTTTTCTGCCAACTTACCAAATACCGGGTGTAAATAGAGTTCCAAACAAAAATGTGTGTACCCTAACGCACCGCCATATGAGCGAGTTTAGAGAGAGCGTTGTCTGTTTCACGGACGTTGCTTCACGGACGACGCTCTCTCTAAACTCGACCGTATGTCGGTGCGTCAAGGTTCATGCGTTTTTGTTTGGAACTCAATTATTTCCTAAACTAAGGGTGTCCGCGGCTATGATTCTTGGGAAAAGTGGTTCAGTAGGGTCGGTAGAATATGTTTTCATTTAATGGTCGCACTCTATTTACACTCGGTATATACTTTCTGATTAAAATGTGTTTTTAATTTAATTATTAGGTATTCGGTATTCGGCCGAATACCATCTACTATACGGCCGAATACCGAAAATTAAAAAAATGGCCGAATAGGCCGAATACCGAATAGTTGCCGAATATTCGTTGCATCTCTAATTTCAAGTGCCCGCACACGCTACGTTGAACTTAGTTTAGGTTATAGTGCACCGCCAATACCAACTCGAAGTTATTGAAAGGAGGTCCTCTGTAACTTAATCTCAAGTATGAATTCAAGTAATCACTTTCCCACTTAAGGGCAGCATATCACACCGCTGATGTTATCGACCATTGTCAACTAACACCAGTACCTACGATCGTCACGTTTTACCGCAACAGGCACAGGTCACCCGACATCGCACCCTCCTCATCCGCACTCTGCCTACCTGTGTGAGCAACAATAACGCCTTAATCAAGGGTCAAGACAGGATAGCCCCGAGCAGAACCAAGCGCTGCTCATCCGCCGTCAAACAATATACGACATGATTGACTCAACTATGTGTGTTGGACCCGCCAGAGAAGCTAGCTCCCTCATTATCCAAGGAGGTACCCGGAGCTGCACGCACGCTCACCTCGCGGAATGAATATGCACGAATGCATAATAACGCCAAACCCTTATTCCACTCGCAATCTTGCGGCTTTCGATAACCCCTACGCGGACATCGGGTTGTCTACTCCATTATCCAGATGGAGTGCCGGAGATGAAGTCCTCCCACTGAAAGCGCCGATCGCCCACATGAGTGCACGCGTCTAACGCCAGCAGGGTTCATCGGACAACTTGAGAACAACTCACGTGCCCCGCATAACCTGTTCACATTGGTGGCCGCCCAAGCGCCGCTACTAGGGAATGCTAACTGCTCACGGAGACGAGCGTCCGGTCACAAGCTATACCGGAGAGACAACGTGCTCGAACTCCTGCAGTTCAAACCACTAAGTTATTAGCCGAAGCTAATAACATGCCACTACGAGTCCAACCCATGTCAGACACCATCCGTGAGCCAAGCATCGGACCCGTAGTTCCTGCTGGGGGGGTGTCTCCAACCCAAAAGTTAGGGACTTCTTTATAAATCTGGGTAAAATAAATAAATAAAGTTTATACTACACCTGCTTGGAAAGTTCCTTCTTACTTTTTCGAAAACGATGGAGAATATACGTCATTGCTGTCATACCAATATGCGGGCGGAAAAAATGTATGAAAATCCATTGTTAACGTGCTGAGCGGGCAGAAAAAGTATATGAAAATCCATTGTTAACGTGCTGTTTTATTTTATTTGTTGACAACATCCGTACGATAAACATAAATGTTACATTAAAAAGGGTATAAACTTCTTGGTACATAACCTAGCTTGAACAATAATGCCAAAAGACAAAAAGTTTTTATGTCTTAGTTTGCAAAATAATATTGGCCACTTGCTATTTATGATCATAAAAAAATTAAAAAAGTGAAACTCAAAAAGTTTTTATGTCTAAATTTGCAAAATAATACTGGCCATTTGTACATAATATAATTAAAAAAAGAAATTAAAAACTGCAAATCGAACACGAGTCATCAAAAAAGTCGTCTAGTAGTAATATTGAAGAATGGGTGATTTTGTCTTTTATTTTCCTCGCAGGTGTAGTATAAAGCACTATGTATCACTCGGGAGAAAGTGTGATTCCCAACTCGCTGCGCTTCGGACCTCAAAATACACCCTCGTTGGTAATCGGCCTCTTTCTCCACTCGGTGAACAATGTACTATTGTTACTCGTTTATCACCACCTGGGGATCACGTGTCAGGTCTCTAAACTCTAAACTGACGGACGCGAGTTACGGCCAACCCCCTTTCTTATCTTTGTTACTATTACTACTTTCCAGAGCAATAAAATGCCCGTCCATCCACTACCACCTCGCGGGCACCAAGAAGGTGCAACAGGCGCTCGCCGCCGAAGGGGTGCTCGAGCGCTTCATGAGCGCCAGCGCCGACTCCAGTCGCGTCCGGGACATCTTCACTGGACTGTACTCGCTGGACTTCACTGAGAGTGGGGAGCAAGCTGTGGAAATGGCGCTGGCCGATGCTGAGCGGTAAATGTGCTTTCTTTCAACTACCGATTATTATAAGTTGTTGTAAGAATGTCAACTTATTTTGTAGTTGATTTTGATGATAGTAGTTTCGAACCAGCGGCGTAACTACACCGTTGAGGTCCGTGGCAAATTCATCGAATGGGACCCGCTCTTAATGTATAGAAGCACAATCAACGTTATAGTTTAATTAAAAAATAACGGCCAAGTGCGATTCGGACTCGTGCATGAAGGTTTCCGTACCATTATCTATAAAAACGGCAAAAAAATCATTTTTGTTGTATGGAAGTGCGCAGACCCGACTCGCACTTGGCCGGTTTTAGTATTTGTTGTTATAGCGGCAACAGAAATACACCATCTGTGAAAATTTCAACTGTCCAACTATCGCGGTTCATTAGATACAGCCTGGTGACAGACGGACAGACAGACAGACGGACAGCGGAGCCTTAGTAATAGGGTCCCGTTGGTTACCCTTTGGGTACAGAACACATAATGTTCGTATGTACAAACGCTAATTAATATGTCACCCTACCCATGCTATAAACCGTTCGCGCTTACCGGATGCGACGGATATCTTTTTCTTACAAATGCGTTTAAATCTCTATACATTTTTTGTTTAATTTATGCATGTACTTTAGTAGGTAATTTAAATTAATTTGGTACAAAAGTTATGAGTTCTATATAATTTTGTTATAATAAATGTTAGGATCCTCCTGTGTCCTAGCAACCCACTTAGGCCGCCGGGGGCCCCCTCCAACCCGGGGCCCCTAGCATTTGTTTTGCCCGTCCTGCCACCATATTGTTACGCCACTGTTTCGGACCTTTAGATTATTGAAATTAGTAATAATTTTTAACATTATAACATTATTCTTAGTTTGTAGATGAAAACCGTACCGTACCGTTTCGTTTTTAGGGTTCTGTAGGAACCCTTATAGTTTCGCCATGTCCGTCTGTCCGCGGCTTAGCTCCGAGTATATTAGTACTAGAAAGCTGTAATTTGGCATGAGTATACATATTAATCACGCCGACAAAACAGTAAAATAAAATCATGAAAAAAAAATTTAGGTACCTCCCATACACACGTAAATGGGGGATGAATTTTTTTTCATCTATCCCATATTGTTGGGTATCGTTAGATAGGTCGTTAAAAACATTGTGAGTGTATGAAAACAATTTTTCGATTTAGGGATCCGATGGCGAAATATTCAGCTTTAAAGTGAAAATTTTTGTTAGAGTGGAGTGTCCCCCCTACCGCTGCCGGCTAAACGGTTGTTTATGGATATGTGAAAAAATTCACAGGAGTAGTATATAAGGTCCTATAATTCATAGTGAAAAAAATTTAACAAATGATAGAATATATCTAATAGACCACATTCCACCGAAAAAAAAATTTTGCGCGTACTTTTTTTTAATCATTCCATAGAAATTTAGTCAGCGGATTGAACCACTTTGTACTGGGAAGTGAAAAAAATATTTGAGCAAAAATTTTTTTTTCTTTCTGGAATGTGATCAGTTAACGATATATGATCTACCCTAGAATTATTTTAACTTATTATTGTAGGACCTTATATATAATAAATTGAAAAGGAAAACTGTGACAGGTAAGAAGACTTTACATTTACAGGTTTAAGAGTACAGGTCGCGGCAAATTTTTAATCCCCTCTAACACGACATTGTATGGGCCGTTCTTCTAAATGTATAGGACTAGAAGTTTGCCGCGATCTGTATTAGTAGACCAACTTATAAAATGCACCGGGCAACTACGAAACTATACCCTGCGCGTGGTGGCCCGACACGCACTTGGCCGGTTTTTATTGTTAATTCATTTTACTTCTTTTATGGAGCTCCAGGTCAAAAAGTTAAATAATTTGTTTAAGTAAGACCTTCATAGACTGTTTGTTTAAATCCCCCCCCGCCCAGCTTCGTCCTGAAACCTCAGAGGGAGGGGGGCGGCAACAACGTGTACGGAGCGGACGTGAAGGAGGTGCTCCTGCGCATGCGCCACTCCCGCGAGCGCGCCGCCTACATCCTGATGGAGCGCATCCTGCCGCCCGTGGCGCCGGGCTACGTGGTGCGCCCCGGGGTCGTCGAACCCCCGCCCGTCACCGACCTCGTCTCCGAGCTGGGCATCTTCGGGGTCATTATTGGGTGAGTCGTAGGAGGTCGAATCTAGCATTCAGTTGAATTGATTTGGCTCGGTAGACATGGGCGTCGGAAGATATATGTGTAGCTGTATGTGTACTTTCGTACTATTTTAGGGTTCCGTACTTGAAGGGTGCCAAACGGAACCCTATTACTAGGTCTCCGCTGTCTGTCCGTCTGTCATGGGGGTCTACAGCTTCAACCGTAATAGGTAGAAAATTGTAATGTTCATAGAATACGTGTTAAATTATGACCTCTATCACGACAAGTAATAAAATGAAAATTAAAAAAGTTAAACACAAATATAATACAATAAACCCCATACAATAAACCTCGTCGTAACCATAGCGCCAACTTGTTGACAGCTTTTACCGAGGTTCATTGATAGATCGCGACTCGCTCTTAGCCAAATTATTTATTGTCCTGTGCCGTTTCTAGGGGGGGCTGCCCCCCCCCCCTGCCCCACTCTTCCGACGCCAATGGCGGCATATTGTAAAGTATGAAATCGAAAATCATTCACCTAAAGTAATTTGGCCAAGTGCAAGTCTGACTCGCGCACAAAGGATTCCGTACTACCGCACAAAACGGGACACTAAAAAAAGAAGATTAAAAAAAACACCATAGCAACGTAGAGGCGACAAAAAAGCCGCTAAAATTATAGCGCGCCTGTCCAATAATTCGGTATCCTTTGAGTACAGAACCCTAATTTTCATTATTTTTTTACTTAGGGTATGTATAACAATCGCTATTTTGATTTTTATTTTAATTTTCATTCAAATTTTATTATTAATTTTAGAATTAACTAAATTTGAAACTTGTATGTATTGCAGTCTTTAAGACAGAGCTGGAACAAAAAACCTTGAAAAAAAATCATTTTTAATAGGTCCCACTTTGTTTTTCATATTTTTATTATTTGTCGTGGTAGAGGCTATAGTACTACATATCTTGTGAAAATTTCAATTGTCTACCTATTACGGCTGAAGCTGTAGACCCCTGCGATAGACGGATGGGCAGACAGACAGACAGCGGAGGCTTATTAACAGGGTCCCGTTTGGCACCCTTCGAGTACGGAACCCTAAAAGTAGGCGCGGCGACGAACAGAGCGAGGACGCGCGTGTTAGGTTTATATGTAAATAAATATTGCGAGCCGAGCGAAGTGGAGCGGAGCGGAGCGAGGTTACTCACTTAGTTGTAACAGAAATACAATCTGCCTGGACAAATTATGATATACCGAATTCTACGATATGCCGATGACATAATGTGACTTACGTTTACAGCCAAATTCATACTGAAGACTCGGTAATAGGTCAAGACCAAGGTTCAAAGACCCTGTTTGCGAAATACGGAAAATATTTTTTATACCTCTATACTTCCGTCCATCCATCAGCCTGTTTCGTCCACTGCTGGACATAGGCCTTTCCAGGATTTCGCCACTCTTGGTGGTCCTCCTGGAAGAAATGCCCATACTCACACACGCTGGGCAGGCGGATTGGTGAGCGCGGTGCCGAAGCCCTTGCACCAGTGACGCCGCTGCCTGGGGATGGATATACCGCCATCCATCGGTCCCAGGCAATGGTGGGCCGCCTGGTTTTGCCTGAGAGCTGTTCTCTTACCCTCCCCCGAATAACTTCGGGAGGATTTGTGAGTAAGATGGTGGTACCTCCACAGTCGAGCCCGGCACCAGTTCTACCACCCACTCTACCTCTATACTTATTCAAGACCAATCTCGACTCAGTTAGTATAGGAAGTCTGCATGTTATTTTGCGTATTTCGCAAAAATGGTCGTTGAACCTTGGTCCTGACCACTTACCGAGTCTCCTGTATGAATTTCGCTGCATAAAGGAAAGTCACCTTACATACTGAGGATAAAAAGAGAGGTGTCTATAAATGAAACCACCACTCTGCCAAAGAAAATTCATGGCAGCTATTGTTAACCCTTTATCAGTATAAAAACTTCTCACATATCCCATTCCAGAACCAAAGATAAGATATACTCGAACCGCCAAGTAGGCCACATGCTGCGTACCAAGCTAGCTGACGCCAACGAGGGAGGCGTGGCCGCTGGACTGGGGGCCCTAGACTCCCCTTACTTAATAGACTTGTAATTATAGAGCAGTTGAATGGCGATGTGACTGATACCATGTTATGAATTGTTGTGGAAGGCTGGTCATGTTAAAATACACTTCTTTCGTTTTGAACCAAAATAAACAACGCACAAAATTTGTAGGTTCATTTTACAGAAAGCAAACCAACTTCACAAACTAAGTCAGTTAGGTCTATGATGATTTCAAATTGTATTTTTTATAGATATTAATTGCACCAAACAATTGGTGCAAAACTTAAATCAGTTGCTACGTTGCGCAACTTATTTTATGCTTTAACAAAAATTATCCGATTTTTTGACTACCCCATAATTAATAAATATATTAGGATGTAATAATTTCAAAATCTCATGACTGAAGTTGTTCATTAATAGTGGTTTAAGTTTTGTTTGATGTATTCTATTTTTTTTTATGTTTTTTGATTTAGTTATGGTGGTATGTACAAAGGAATAAAGTATTACAGTATTCCTTCCGTTTTTTATACTTTTGATAGATACCAGATGGAATGACCAGCTTCCTATGTTAAGTAAAGAAAAAGCCTACAGGTAATTGTTTTCATAAAGTTATATATAATAAAAAGAGAAAAAATTAAATGTTATAAAAAATTGTGTGATTATTTATTATTTAGTGACATAATATTATAATTTTGCCCACTTATGCCAAAAATAATAAGTTATGTTCCTCACAGATGTATTTAGGTAGTAATTTTAACATTCCATGATTTAAATGTTTAATGTAAATTTATTTTAAACGAAGTCTCAAATTAATTATATAAATGAATCCTGTAAGCCAGTATAAATACAACCCACCCAAATTAAATATGTTATTTTTTATTTATATATTAAACAATTTGGGAGTTTGAATAAATATGATGTATTTATTTAGAAATTGCTAGCTGGTGCTGTTATCATATGAAGATTGGAATTGTTAATTATAATGATAGGAAGTATGTTTTATACACTTTTTAATATACGAAATAATAAAGCAGTTTAATCTATATTTAGTGTTTTGATCTTCGATAAAAAACACCTGTTGGATTTAAAAGTTTGAATATTTCCAAGATTAAAAAAATATCTTTCCTTCTGTTTATGTTCAATGAGCGCCGTAAACATTTTGGAAGTATTTTTAATATTGCGGATGGTCGCTCTTTCATTTGACATCTATCACTGTGAGCGCTTTAATTTCGCTTGGCATTTGTTATCTTGTAATTACATATCTGCAGAATTCATTTCCAATACAAAAATTGGTTCGGAGCTCATAATATATTTATGTTTCTTTTGTGCCTAAACTATTGATGTACTATTGGAAATGTTACCGCCCAAACTCGATTTTCGGAAATCCTTTAGCGCAGAAAAGAGCCCGTAGGTTAGGTTAGGTCAGAAGGTAGTGGTACTGATGATCTTTGTGGTTATTAATGACAACCCAGAACCACTTTGGCCTAGGCCATACTAGTTTACACTTGGTTCTTACTAGCAACACTATCGATTGATGTCAAAAATGCATTTTTTTAAGCGAGCTCCAGCGTTTAAAAATTCCCTTCCAAGGTGTAATTTTTCAAAATTAATGAAATTTTTGTTTTCTCCAAAATCGACGACGAGAGTCCTTTGCGCAAATTTATCTACTTATCTCTTACAGTTTCGGTTTTCTCCATACTGCCACATCTTAAGGCGCGAACTTGTATATTAATTAAAGCAATCAATTTGATTTCAATGAATCTCTAGGGGACCTAAGAAAGCATTGCAACTAGATTTTTTTGTGCATGAGATAGGATGATATACTGATGAGGAGTGTGTGAAAGAGAAAGCTATAGGCTAGTGTGTGCTTTCTTCCATACGTGATATTTAAACGGTTTGGTGCGAAGCTGACAATATTTCTTATCTACTAATTGCCGGGCCTTATATAAAACAGACTGGTGATGGGCAGCGGCGTCACTGGTGCAAGGGTTTCGGCACCGCGCTCACCAACCTGCCTGCCCAGCGTGTGTGAGTATTGGCATTTCTCCCAGGAGGACCGCCAAGAGTGGCGAAATCCTGGAAAGGCCTATGTCCAGCAGTGGACGAAACAGGCTGATGGATACTAATACAAAAGTCGTGTCTGTACATTTCATATTTTCGCGAAATTTTAAATGAAATGGGTTATTGTTATTTTTGTGTCTGTCTGTCTGTCTGCATGTTCCGCTTTAACTCGAGAACCACTCAACGGCTTTGGATGCGGTTTTTTTTATTATCATTGTAGTGACTCTGGTCAACACATAGGATATAAGGGGTAAAAAAACGCCTAAGCTGGAAACGGGACAAAGATTGAATAAACGCTTTTATAACTCGAGAACCAATTAACAGATTTGAATGCAGTTTTCTTTATTACCTATCATTGTGGTTAGCCTGGTCAACACATATACTACAAAGGATGTTTATAAAATAACGCCCAAGCTGAAAACGGGGCATACATTCACTGAACGCGGGCAAAGGCTATTAAATTAATAAATGTCTAAATAAAACTGCACTCTGCTTAGGGGAACTTAGAAATCTAGTTGAAAATTAAACTCTGCAAATATTTAAATAACTTTATTACATTATTACAATTCTACAATGATAAATTCATAATATTTACAGATGTTCAGAGTATTTGGGCATCGTGTTCTTGAACAGAAGGCCGGAGTCACCCTTGTTGTACCCTTCCATGTACTCAAACTCGGGGTGGTTGTTCAAGATCTGTGGATCAAATACAAATTAGCTATTGGTTAACGTGGCAGGAGCGAGAGGTGTGTCAGGATCGTAGCAGATCTGTAGTCTCGGAGTTAGGGTACAGTCTAGCGGTACCTCAAACAAAGTGTCTGAAGATCAATAGTACATTGTACCGATTTTCATGCTTTTGACACCATTTTACGGAAAATCGGCGTGTACCGCTAGGCTACTAAGAAAACAGGTAATTACAGGTATGCAGGGTTAGGTTTTTAAGTGTTTGAGGATGGCCAAATCCGAAACTATATAGAATAGCGAAATAATGTAATGATAATTGTCGTATTGAAATTCCATTCAGACCAAGACAAAAGGCGCACTAAAACTTAGACCATATAACACGGGACTAGGCAAGCGCACTTATCCCCCTCTGCCGAAGTACATGAACAATTTGTTTGCTTGTGTGCGCGTTTTGCGTTTGTGTTGCAGCTTTAGATTTAGTGTGACGTATCAATTTTTCGCAGGAGTGTGCGTGAATGAGTAAATGTGTGCTGTGCGTGTTTACCTCCCCTCCCGTGGAAGATGGCGGAATAATTTCAGTACTAAGAATCGCGCTTTGCCAGGTCCCGCTAAGCACTAAAAGCTCATTTTCGTTTGTGCAGTTTTCCCCGGGGCCCGGGTACTTCCCCTTTCACGTCGAAGCTCCGAGAATCTGTGACTAACTTCAAGCCCATCTCAAATAATAACAAGTGGCCTTTTTGCTGTCGCCCTCTCTTCCATCATCACAAGTCAGAGCGAGACAGGGATATGGCTATCGAGTGAAGTTATTCGCGAGTGCGATCCCATTATTATTTGAAACGCGTAGTACTAGCCCGAAGGCTATGTTACGTAGTTTCACTGCTCTCACCTGTTCCCTCTCATACGCGTCCTCAGCCGAGATGAGGAGCTCGGGCACGTCCGAGCGCGCCACATTGAAGAGGTTTAGCAGGTAGTTCTTGCAGTTGGTGTATAGCTGTCGCTTGTCAGCCCACTCCACCTCACGGGGGAGCCGCCAGTCCTTCATTTTGGGGTCTTCGCGTTCCACAAACTTGTCGAAGTCTACTCGCTCTATGTCTTCTACCACCTGTGACACAAGGGCGGTTTAATGTTATATGTAAGTAATGGTGCTGTGATTGACTGTTGTTGGTAAAGCTAGAAATACATCTGATTGCTCCAATGCAGAGCGTGTGCTACATCATTTGCTCAAAGAAAAATAAACACACAAATAAAATAAAATATTCAGTTTTGCCCAAACCTGCAGTCTCGACAGAGATAGTGATCGCTACGCTATCCTACTAATTTGGTCATGAAGATATAAAAAAATAATGATAATGACCTACTATGTACTGAAATCGAAAGTGAGTTCGATGGGTTTCAGATTTTAGTCAATTGTTTTGATGGTAGAGGGTAAAGAAAATATGTTTTATCACTTAATTATTGAAATCAGTTAGCGATATCTTTGTCCAGACTGCAGGCCTAGCACATTTAAAATTCTAAATATGCTCCAGAGATTTCATTAATACAATAATAAAGTATCGAATTAGACATATTATATTAGTCAATATTAGGGATCAGTTCTTAAGGATTGGATTGGGCTGAAAAGTAATTTGATTTTCAATAAACAAGTATGCAAAATAATGGTTTACATATGGGTAATTCCTTGAAAACCGACCACTTTAGTCCCACCCATTACTCCAGTTATAATTACTATAGGTCGTTGGTACTATATTGATAATTTGGTACCTACATTAATGTGCACTAGTAAGTTAAAAAATATGATTTATATACAACATTCTTTAATTGCAAAATTATTATTATGTCCTGTTAATACCTATGTACTATTACTATTACTTACTATTACATTGAAAAAATGTAATGTGTGAGACATCTTACAACAAACATTTTTTTTTGCATTTTGTCCATTAATATTATTAGTATCTATACAATGTTTCATCTTAGAGTAGGTTAAATTTTATTGCACAATGGTGTCCATTCAGTGTAACCCACCATATTTCACAGGACTAGCCTTATTTTAAGCCTCCAATCCCTGTCTTTTCGATGCAGAAAGAATATGACAGAATGCTTCAATTAAGTTTAGTCCTATTAAATAAGTCCTGTTACACTGAATCAACACCAATACCACATAAATCATATTATTAAATATGTGATTACTGAATTTTAGTGGATCATACTGCAAAATAAATAAGATGCAAGGCATATTTCAATTGATATTGTTCCATTACAAAACTGAAGAATCATCTTTGTTTTTTTTTTCTTTTTCCCTTGATTTTGCCGACTTGCAAGTGGTCCTAAGAATATATGCAGTTTTTCTGAAGGTAGTAGCTGGTTATAATCAACCCTTTAAGAAGCAAATACCTTTCAACAGGAATTTATACTTACAACTTCCGGCTCACCACCTCCAGTCCAGTCGTAGACCAGCAATTCTGCATGGGTGGAGATTTCACGTAGATACTTGTCCTTGTAGAGGCGCTCGATCTCAGTGAGGTACTCCTTGTTCATGGCCTTGCTATTAACCTCATGCTGCAGGCCACGGGCTTTGATGTTCTTTTGTACCTATAATACAGAAATTTGAGTTTGCAAACCATCAGTATATCAAGTCATTCCAGCAGATAAATCTGAGCAAGTAAATATTTGTTTAAATAAACTACATACTCACACTATCAACTGGCAAATCCAAATATATAACCAAATGTGGCCTCATCAAGTCTTCAATTGTATTATTCCTTACATCGTAATATACTGACTTTACCCCCTTACTGATGTACTTCTGAGAGACCATCGCCTCTAGGAAGATAAAGTCTGAGTAGGGTGAGCGTTCCAAAACAACACCTTGACCAGTATTGAAGAGATGAGCCAAGGCATCAATGTATTGAGCGTAGCGTGCTTCATACATCATAATCTGGAATGCACCAGCATTGCGGTGCGTAGGATCTAAATTGAAATTGACATGATCATAAGTCCTAGTGTCTTCTGGGACTTGTTTATCGAATATACGCAAGTCAATGCCATTTGGACGGATGTAATGGTAGTCCATATTGGCTTCAGGGAAATGCTTCATGCCAAGGTCTTCAGCGAGAGCGGCGGCGAATTTGGTTTTTCCGGCGGCAACTGGGCCTTCGACTACGACTACTTTGGAGTTCTCATCGAATCTGTGGGTCGTTTTGTCGAACCAACTGCGAAAGACGGTGTAGTCTTTATTGACGTAGTCGAAAGGCGCGGGCTTCGGTGGCCGAGGCGGTAGAGAATCCCGGAGCGCCTTGCCGGAGATACACCTGTGCTGTATGATGGCACATCCTGCGATCTTGCCCCCTTGGGCAGGGCTTACGATCTTCACGAAAGCAGTTCGTACTATAGTAGCCATCTCGGCTCAAGGTAACAATTCGTTGCGTGATACCTGTAAATAGGTGAAAGGAAAAGGTAAGGATAGATTATTACTGTGTTTAGTTGTCGAAATAAGTGAGTATTCTTACCTCAAGTCAATACATAACATTGAAAAATTCGCCTCGAGTTGTGACATAACCTGTCGATGACGTTTTATAATTCACCGAAAATGCATAACGTTTTTAAATTGTTTTATTTTATTTGTATTAAAATTTAATGAACGTTGTGATTAGTAATGGAAAAAGAAATTAGAAAATAGGTGTCCAAAATAACCTTTTTTATTTAATTGTTTATTATTTAAATTGCTAGGTAATTTTTAATTAGTTTAATATTGTTTTATAGTTTATCTCACTAAACGCGACAATTGATTGTGCACAAGCCAACGTCGCGTCGTCGTAGGCGCAAGCTAATCGTTCATGATGTCATAACAACCATTTTAGGGCTATCCAGCCTAACGTTGACTCGGAATGCCGATGTTTATACTCTTACCTATGATGCCGATAGACACGATGTATGTAATCGATTTTTTTTTGACTCGGAACGCGCTGTTACACTGACAGCAGGATAGCTTATATAATTTTCAACGCGTGCGACAGAGATGGTTCATAATTTATGAACGCAGCCTAGAATGTCATGACTTCTCACGACGCGACCGTGCGGGTACCTAGCATAATAGACCATATCGAGCTGTGACAGCTCGATATACCACTGCCTGTCCCTTTTTAGGTAAATCATCAGAGTGAGAGAGAGCGCTGTATCACGCGCAATCGAGCTCGATATGGTTTGCTATGCTAGACTAGCTGACCACAGTTTTCTTTTGACATTTGCTGTCAAATGTTAACCATGTGTTGAATATTTTTAAACAAAATAATTCATCTGTAAATTATTTTTTACCGCGTTAGCCCATAAAATTTGCTCCAAAACGTAAATGGAGACTGAAAACATTAATGTCGAGGAGTTTCTTCCAGCCAAGAATCCTATTAAACTTAAAAATGTTAAAAGAAGAGCAGTTTCTGAATCTGGTGAAACTATGGACATTGAGGAGCACAATGGTATCCAAGGGAAAGCTAAACATACTCGGTCCAAAGCAAAGAAGTCCAAAAAGAATGCAGAACCCAATGAAAGTAAAGTTAACATGAGGAAAATACCAGTTCCAGCTCACAGGTATAACCTCAAAATATAATATTGTGCTTACCATCTGTTTCAGATGCTTTTAGGATAGGACCTTGTCATACTTGATGCCTATTTGCTTAGCAACGTTGTCGGAAGTGCATGAGCGAATGAGATGCACATAGTGCGCTGACGCACAAAGGCATTATTAGCTCCTATCTTAATAGCATCTGAATCAAATAGTATAAATATACATTTTCTACTTTTGTAGTTGCAACTATATTTTTCTTATTATTTCCAGATATACCCCACTGAAAGAGAATTGGTTAAAGGTATTTACTCCCATTGTTGAGCATCTACTACTGCAAGTCCGCTTCAACACTAAAACACGCAATGTTGAGGTCAAAGTTGGCCCAGAGACACAGGATATTGCAAATCTACAAAAAGCTGCTGATTTTATAAAGGTTTTTACTATTTTATCCTTATTCTACCCATAAGGTTTTGGTGAAAAGGGCCCAGGATAGTGAAATATTTGACTTCTGATAAAATATGTCTATACAGACAGCATGTCTGTATCTGACATTTTGCCTTTCTATCTTTACCCTAGGAGCATATGTGATGAAGTATATTTTTTCAGTATATTTAATGATGAAGTAAATAATTTAAATTGAAAAAAATTGGCTATGTGCTAGTCAGACTCACACACAAAGGGTTCTGTACCACAGCACAATATGGGTGCAGAACTCTATATGTGCATAACAACAACGTAGATGCCATAGCAACATCAAGGCAACAAAAAACAAGGTGCTAAAATGGTGGCACCTGACAAAAATTCACAGCATCCAAATTTTTAAAATTTATTTTTTATCTTAAAATGATGTACAACAATTTGACCACATTTGAAACTTGTATGTATCAGTGTTTTAAAGAGTTTTTGAATCCATTCAAACATGTCGTACTTTAAACACATTTAAAGCTAAACTTAAAGCTCACTACTTCAGTGGGTTAGACTCCTAATTTTCATTCAATACAAAATTGTCTATGATTTATTTATAATAATAATAAATCGTTTATTTCAGGCAAGTAATTTTACAGTGTAAAAGCCCATAGATATAGGTATATACCTTATAGTCTAACATACATAAAATGTCATAATTATTTATTAAGCAACGTGATAAGATGCAGTGGAAGTGGGGGGGTGTCAGCTAGCCTTCCACAAAATTATGTTTGTGTCTAAATTTATGTATATTATTATATATTTTGTGTAAGTTCATGTACTCATTTATTACAGAGTTAGGCATTACTCAGTATTAACTCTATATAATTTACTCTAGTTTATTTTACATTTACATGTTCCTCTCTATATTTTTCTTTCACATCTTCTATTCAACCCAAAAGTTGCCTGGAACATATTGCTATTAGCAATAAGTGCCGCCTTTGTACAATATGAAATTACTAGTTAATATCCTGTGTATAGCAAAGTGTAGGTTGACCTCGTGCCCGCTGGACCGACGAACTGAAGGACGTTGTGGGTGGAGACTGGATGAGGAGGACGGAGAACCAACATGAGTGGCGAAATTTGGGTAAGGCCTATGTCCAGCAGTGGACGATCACGGACTGATGGATGGATGGATATCCTGTGTTGTTTTGTGTAAATGTACATTAAATAAAGAGAGCTGAAATAAAATAAATTTTTTGGTGTTTTTTGTATGAAGACCCCCCCCTGGGTTTCAATCTTTAAAATTTTTATTATTTGTCGAGAAAGAGGTCATACTAACATGTATTCTGTTGAAAATAATTCTAAACTAAACACTATGTATCTTTTTCAGGCATTCATCTATGGGTTTGAAGTGGAAGATGCCCTGGCACTCCTCAGATTAGATGACCTATTTGTTGAATCATTTGAAATTAAAGATGTCAAGACACTTAACGGAGATCATTTAGGTCGGGCTATTGGACGTTTGGCAGGCAAAGCCGGGAGGACGAAATTCACAATTGAAAATGTTACAAAGACAAGAATAGTACTTGCAGATTCAAAGATTCATATCCTGGGAAGCTATCAGAACATAGCTTTGGCTAGAAGAGCTATATGTAACTTGATTATGGGTTCTCCCCCATCAAAAGTTTATGGAAACCTACGCAATGTAGCTAATAGGGTTGCTGAGAGATTTTAGTTTAATAAAAAGTATATATGGTTCACGAAAATGCGTTTCTCTTATTTATTGCTTTTAGGGTAAAATGAATCTTATAGTAGATTAGATTAGAACACTCAATGGAAAACCTAGGCTTACTGATATAGGCTTCGTTCAGTTTGATCGTCGGATGACGCCAGCTTACCATCATGCCATCTCTTGCACGCGGGAAATTTTAAAAGTCCTTAAATGTTAGGAACAGAATCCAAATTTCTTTGACAGCACTAAAACTAAAATTAAAGCCTTCAGAATCGGCTTTATTATTATTCTAATTATCGTATTGTCAATGTTAGACGGGCCTCGCCTGGCGACCAAAATGAAAATAGCCCTACGTTTTGAATTTATTTTTAGGTTTGTATCGTAAATAAATAAAAAACTTCGCAGCAGTAATAGTGCAAATATATTGTATTACAAACTACACTGGTGGACAAAAAAATCGACTCAAGCATTGTTGTCCTACATTCAAGGGAATAACCCAGACATACATACATAAACATATGAAATATATACATCATTTTAAAGGTATAGGCCTTCCTTTGAATATATGCATTTTGGTTTAAAAGTATTCGCTATACAGGACGTGAAATTCATTTACCGTATTTGAACAGTTTTTACCTCGTACAGAAACGTACGCGTTAAGCTCCCTTTATCCCGTTTAAAGGACGTGCAATATTTTTTTTTCCACACTTGCTTACACAATTTCAACCTGTTAACACCTACCCTAAATACCCAGTGATTACGTCACCCGGAAATGGACACCACGCCATTAGAGGCCGCTCAAGTGCTTGCCCTATTGCGATTGGGGCGGAACCAACAAAGCGTGGCTGCAGAATTACACCTAAGCCAATCAGCTGTCTCCAGAGTCTTCAGACGCTTCGTGGAGACCGGCGGCGTCATTCGGAGGCCAGGGTCTGGCAGAACAAGATGCATTTCTGAGCAAGATGACCGCTTCATCGTTTTAAGTTTTTAAGAAATCGTCACATGACAGCAGTTGAGATCCAACAAGAACTCAGACAAGT
The DNA here is from genome assembly GCA_910592155.1 of Ypsolopha scabrella. Lineage (NCBI taxonomy): Eukaryota > Metazoa > Arthropoda > Insecta > Lepidoptera > Ypsolophidae > Ypsolopha > Ypsolopha scabrella. Next base: position 8,640,326 of record OU342981.1, on the reverse strand, counting down.
ACGAGATCGGGCTGTAAGTCGGCGAACGATCGCTAGAAGACTAAAGAAAGCTAACCTGACACTAAAAAGACCAGCAACCGGGCCCCAACTGACCACAGCTCATCGGCAAGCGCGACTTCAATTTGCCCGAGAACACGTAAACTGGACCTTGGACCAATGGCGCTCCATTTTGTTCTCTGACGAGTCCTGAATGTGCTTGCATGGCAACTACGGAAGAGCCTATACCTTTAAAATGATTTACGGATTATGTAAGTTTATGCTTGTATGATTGGGTTATTTCCTTAAATGTAGAACAACAATGCTTGAGTCGATTTTTTTGTCCACCAGTGTATCTTTGCCCCGTTTTCGGCTTGGACCTTACTTTTGAACACCCTTATAGCCTATGTTGACTAGGGGCCCTTGATAATAATAAAAAATGTGGTTTTCGCCCAAAACTTTTGGCCTCAGTAACCCATTTCATTCAAAATTTCAGTTCTGCAAATGAAAAAGAGAAAAGATCAAGTGCATAAATTATATATTATTATAAGATACAGAATATACAAATACAATTTTAAAGTTTTAATATTAAAATATTACAATAAAATCTTATATTTAAAGTGTCGCGGCACAGTGGAAAGTACCAGGCGCGCATCGTAGCTAAGAGAAGCGAACGTCCATGGGTCGGCGGCGCTCCACTCGGCGCAGTACACCGAGTCTTCATGCTGCTCGTACGACTGAAGAACACCGTCTTCTAGGCTGAAAGAGGGATTCGAATTAGTTTATAGAAAGAAGAATTACAATTCGCGTCAGCTAAAATATGGGCATGAATATAGTGAAAGATGGCGTCCTAGTTCTCAGGGCGTCGACGTGGAGGGGGGTGCGCGGGGTATGCTGGGTAGGTGACAGTTAACTTCACACTGCCTCAGTTGCCACGAAAAGCAATTAAGACTTTGTACTAAGCTTGAACATAATCGTTCAATGGGTCTTGATTTATTAGAAAACGCACTGCAATGCGCGTAATAAACGCAAATGCAATAAAGTGTTAAATAAAAGTTAACTTAAGGTCAGAATATTGTTATTTCGGAACCAGATCGCTCGTTTTTTATTTTATTATCCCATATAAAAGTATTTTTTTCGTCATTTTAGCATGGAGAGCGTGGCAAGTTTCCATACAAAAAATAAGCTACATTTAGGCTTCATGGTACGAATAAACGTATAAAAATGGGTTGTTTTGGCTGGCTTATGCTTGGAACATATTTGTTAATTCCTAAACTAATCTCTAGTATATATTTTGTTTGGAAACAAGCAATATTTATATTTAAAAGAGCCCGAAGTTCACTGAGCTAAAATTGCCACGCCTCGACTCTATGCGTTTATTATTAATGTTAGCTCTGCTACACAGATATAGAGACCAAACATTAATAATAAACGCATAGAGTCGACTTGAAGCAATTTTAGCTCAGTGTGTTACGGGCTCTTTTAGATATAAATATTGCTTGTTTCCAAACAAAATATATACGAGAGATTAATTTAGGTATTAACACATATGTTTCAAGCATAAGCCAGCCAAAACAACCCGTTTTTATACGTTTCTTCGTACCATGTAGCTTAAATGTCGCTTGGTTTTTGTATGGAGACTTGCCAACGCTATTTAATCCTTAGGTTTAGTCTGTATGTCTGTGGGTCTGCTACTATATTATACGTCTATAAGCTAAACCCTACTTTTGTGCGTTATGTATATTTTTTGCGATATCGTTTCAAATCCAAATGATCGATTCTTAAGATTGATGTGACGCGTCTCTTTCGCAAACGCACAACTTATTGTTTTTATTATTTTGAATAAAAAATATTAAATGTGATTTATGGTGTCACTACAGTCTGCAAACACGCTTTAAAGTAAAATAAACCGACTTTGCTAAAAAGCCTAAATGGCATTAAACTACTGTCGCCTAATGCCATTCAAACATAAGAAAAATAATTTTAAGTTGTGCGTTTTGGAACGCACCACCTCAAATGGAGACGGGTAAGTGCTAAGAAACGCTCACTCATGCTATCTGTAGGGAGTCGCTCATTGAGGGTACTCACAGATCACTGACAGCATCTTCGTCACTGTTGTCGCGACACACGCTAGCTGCGGCCGTGAGCAGCGCGCGCGCATCAGAGCTGCCCGTGAGTATTAGTTGTTCGTGGTACGAGTTGTAGCGCACCGTCCATACCCTGCCAATATCCACAACGCGGTTCATCAGTCAGCGAATCCAGGGTACATAGCATAGGAGACCACGCCGAGCTTAGGCAGCTCGATATACCACTGTCTGTCTTTTCATACTGCAGCTAAGTAGTAAACAAACATCACTCATAATGCTATTGAAACGGCTACTCACGATTTTTTATATAGTCAGATTTCGCCTGACTAGTTTCACTGTATTCGTATACCTATTCGTATATTCGAATACTTATTCGTATATTCGAATACAGTGAAACTGTCAGGCGAAATCTGACATATATAAAAATCGCGAGTAACCGTTTCAATAGCATTATGAATCTAAACCACGAATCTTTTAGTAGTAAAAAACATCACTCGATCACATATCACGTCATTCTGAAAGAATCCGGCAACGTAGATTACCACAATGAGTTATAGACACTAGTTTAAACACTCACGCATTAATTACCACTGAAAAATGCTTTATAATTGTCCTTTTAGATAACATTTTTAGAAAAAATCGTATTCTGACGAGATTCTTGCACACAATTAGGGGTCGCAACACGGGTTCTAATGCCATCTCTGTCGCACGCTTTGAAAATTGTATACGCTATCCTGCTGTCAGTGTCGAAACCTTGTTAATTTAGTTAATAATTTTATTTTTAAAATGTTAATTTATGAACGGCTATCAGATGGGTTTGACGCTTTATTTTAGGGATGGGACTAAGTGAAGATTTCTAAGTGTATTTTAAGTAGTGAATTGATTGATTTATTTCAGTAAATAACAATAGTCAAATAGGTTCGACTTTTGAAAGGGTGGGTATGTTTAGTACATACTGCGCTTAATATTTTTATCGTAGATAGTATTCTTGACAAAATTTCAGCTATATTTTAGTGATGAAAAATATATATGAAGAAAGACTTATCCAATCCAGCGACACATCACTTGTTGAAATCCATTCGCTTGGTCGGGCTGGACGAGGTTTTAAAGTAACTAACAAACATACATACTGAATTATTATTATTTAGATAGTTACAAATCTAGCATGTGAAATTCAGTACCCTTTATAAATCATATTTTTAAAACCCAATCAATGCGAATTCAATAATTAAACTTTTAGATACCCTCAGAATAATAACTAAGGCAATAAAAGTGGTCCTAAAAACCAACTCTTTTGGATTTTCTTTTCTATCTTTTTGTCTCATATCACTATTTAGAGTGCCAAAAAGAGACAACTGCCTGTCAACATGTTTCGCAAATTACAAGGTTGTACCCGGTTGTAGCTACGCATACCCTAGCATAACCTTACTTATATGCATCAGAAAATAAAATTCTTTGGTAAAATGCTACCCAAATGTAATTTTCTATGAAAACTTAGTAACATACACATGTTAATGTTTTTCTGTTGTTATACTTTACAAAATATATTGAAATTTTGTGATCCAATGGCTTACCGATGCAAGCTGATGTATTTGTCCTAATTTCCTTTCCGAGATGAATGGGATTTGCAACCCAATACAACACACGCCATGCCCTTTTCACTAATTGATGGATCTTTTCATCGAAACACCTTTTCTTTCATTAAAAAACACTACAAATATGTTTTAATCCTACGCGGACCTGACTTCACAACAAAATAGCGTAGAATATCCGAATTATTTAAAACGCTCCAAATTAAGCAATGTGATGAAAGAGACCTATTTAACTTGGTTGGTTATTGGAAACAAATGGAACCAATTTAAAAATTACGGATTGTACACATGTTTCAAAACGAAAAAAGTATGTTTATGGATGTCCTTTTCGAGCACATACATATTTTTTATTGGAAGGAGCGAGAAAAACGTAATAATAATAATATAATAAGCATACAAAATTTGTACGGATTTTACTGCTGCTTCTATGCTTTAGTTATTCTTCTGAGGTGATACCCATCCCTATGAAATATCAAGTTTTATTGGTACGCCATCTTTGTTTACTTCTTAGCTCAAGTATGAAGACGGGCTTTATGTAGAGTGAGACAAGGCACTGTATCAAGCGCTATCGAGCTCGATATGGTCCTTTATGTTAGAGGTGCAGGAGGAATGCCGGAAATGTCTTTCACGTACAACAAAAGGGACAAAACTATACGAGTAAGCGAGATACCTATAATACAGTCGTCTCACTCACTTGCGTTTTTATTTTGTCGTTTGTCGCAGATATGACGAAAAGTCCTCAAATGAGATTTGAAATTAAAGATTTGACCTCAAACGTGAATTTTAAATTGGGACGTCTTATCAAATATTTTCCTTGATGTTTCCGTAGCAACCATACATTAAAGCCGATTTTGAAGGCTTTAATTTTACTTTTAGTGATGTCAAAACCAACTTTACTTTATTCCAAAATAAATAATTCGTAACAACTAAAGCTATATTACCCCGGAAAGTTTAAGTTTTGACAGCTCTAAAACTAAAATTAAAACCTTCAGAACCGACTTTATTTATAGTCATAGTTATGTCTCAATTAATAGAAGGCAGTAAGGGTCAATTTACCAATGCGAATGGTCGCTCCTAGTGAAGATAGGCTCCTTGCATTTCCTATAGTCCCAGATGTTGAGTGCGGCGTCATCCCCCGCACTTGCTAACTGAAACTGTCTGAAAATACATCATTTTGATTAAATAATCAGTAAAAAGCGTTAAAAGCCACCGTCTAAGTACAAAATTTGATAACCCTTTTCTCTGTTGTTTTTCGTTATATATCATCTGGTACTGATATTTGAAAAGGCACCATTTTGCCAAAATTTTGAATATTGATTTTGTTTCAAAGATATTAAGCTGGACAGATACATATCTTAACATACAAAGTAGTTTTATTGCCTTAAACTGTACCTATACCCCAAATTTTACATTTCAGCCAGATAGTGACTTTATAAATGCCTGTATTAAACTACAGAGGTCTCAAATTTATAGTTTATTAGTCTATAACGAAAAACAACAGAGAAAAGGGTTATCAAATGTTGTATTAAAACGATGGCGTGCCTAATCTATGCGCCTTAAGGCGGTAACGGAGGATCTCTGTGCAAAATGCACATCATGATATTGTTTTCCTTACTTTGAATAAAAAGTATGCAAGAAATGCGTTTTATAGCAATTCGCGCAAACTGCATGTTAATGGTTAGGTGATCACATGAAAATTATTCAATTTTATGCGTTACATTATAGCTGCATTACATTACAACTGTAAACACGCTTTTAAGTTTGTTAATGTAATGGAAACAAAATGGAAGACATTGGTGTCGATTCGAACATGCACAAATACGACTTAACTTAACTAAAATTAGGTTAAGATGTGTCAAATTACTTTTGGTATTCGGAAACGCCCAACCTAACCTATTTTGACAGGACTAAACTAATTTTTAGTTAGGTCGAACTCAATTAGGTCCAAAACGTAATTTTGCTATTCGGTATGACCACCTAACTGTCAAATTTTAGAGATGTCAAACTAAAAGTGAACTAATATTAGGCGAGACATATTTCGTGGCGATTAAAATTTTAACAAGTCCAATTATCTAATTTGTGTTGCTTTTTGAGGGGAGAATGGAGGAATATTGGCTATTGGGTGTAGCAGATGCAGAAGAAAGAAACTAAACAGTTAAAACCAGCATATCCACCCAAAGTTTAAAACTGTGTTTGCAAACTGATTTTTACAATGCTTCTTCCAGGAGACAAGTTGTACCCCGCTGCTGCCTTAGCTGATGACCCCAGAACCAGAATTGTATGAAACAAGGTGAATGTGATGTTCAGACCTCTTAAAAATAAACTGCGATGCTGCACATTACGCCAAGAAATCAGTGGCTCCTAGGATTTGGATTCACTGGTTCCCTGGCTATGAACCTTATGCAGTGACGTCACAGCTTAAAATAAGCCTCATTCATAGAGCCGAATCTTCAAGCTTTGTTTTCTAGCAACGGAAAATAGATTCTTGTAATTGTGAAGGAGCAAACTCTTTAAAAAAGCTGTACCACCTACCTACCTAGTCCTTAAACTACGGCTACAATTTTTTCAGTCTGCTGTGTGTACGAAGTACTACATTTCCCTTGATCACTGGACAGATGAATTTGGTTTAGCAAGACACAACCAGAGAGACCAGCAAACCAAGGTAAAATCATTAGATGTCAAAGGAAATAGGATTGCTCATCTATATACTAATAATAAAGTACCTAGTCTAAAAGTTGTGTCTGTACATTAAATATATTTGTAAAATTTTATATGAAATGGGTTATTAGTATGGTATGGAGGCCAAAATACAATTTAACAATTTTTGTCTGTCTGTATGTATGTATGTTCCATTTCAACTCAAGAACCACTCAACCGATTTGGATGTGATTTTCATTATTATCATCCTAATGAGTCTGGTCAAAATATAGGCTATAAGGTGTTAGTAAAATAACCGCCAAGCCAATAACTCTTGAAACCACACAAAGATTACAAAACACTTCCATGCAAGCAAAGCCACGGGCAAGGTTAGTTTAGAAATAAATTGTCAATTAATATAGATTTTGGTCCTTGAAAGAGGTATTAAAGAATACCCCATCTCAGAAGAAGTGTGTAATAAATGCATTCATCTCTGCTTGACATAATATAGATTATATTATAGATTCCAGAATTGGGGCATTTCCTACAAATATTATGTTATGGGAAAAGCCCATTAAATTGACAAAAACATGGACCAAAAGGCAGACCAGTGCGACGCAGATAATCGCCCCTTTCTTTGTAGAAGCCATGTAAAGAAAACCAATGGAAAACACTGGGGAGGTCCATGAGTCAATGACACACTGACCAGAAAAAATTACAATATATTTGTCAGCGGGATGCTTGCCAGCAAGCAGTACATTATATTATTTAAATCAATATTTTATTGTTTTAAAATTACATGACATGTAACATATTTATAAGGTCAGAAAATAAAGGCTACGATGATGATGAGATTAGATTGAATGAATCTGTTGTCTGATTGCTAAATGAATAGTAAAACTAAATTGTACTTATATTTTTTTATTTTAGGCCACTGAGGGCCCATATTATTAATAGGTTCCTTAAAACTAGGTAAACATTACTACAGACCCTTATAAAAAAAAACATTTCTTAACATGTTGGCACGAACATAGACACCTTCATACTCCATACAAAATATCTGACGTCCCAATTTACTCACATCACTCACAAAGAAGCACTACGAATGTATCATTTCTCCTAAATGATGCACAGCGAGTTAGCTTACAGGTAATCTAGTGCAAAAAAGCTTGTTGAGAAACGGTGTGCATTTTTTAATTGTCCATATTCCCCTGTGTGTGGACGTTGTGCGCTTTCATGATGTACTTGTGTAACGTTCTATGATGGTTGTTCCCGCCTGCATGTTACCCTAATTTGGAATCGTCTGACATGAAGCGTTACATCTTCTAACGTCATACTTTTGTGCACTCTGGAGAAATAGATCTGGTAGGCTTCAGGGACTGTGTCGTAATATCTGTGTAATCAAATAAAGCATTCCTTTGGCACTGGTGAGAGCGACGTTTCTTGTTTTCTACAAGACTGAAGCAATCACAATCACTGATTGTATTCGAGGCGACGAGGGTTGGACGGTGGTAGATGGTTTTTTTCAGTTTCAAGCTAAGAATCTTTTCCGATTAGGGTGACGGCGGTAGTTGCTGACTGGAGCGATAGAACATCGAGACATACGAGTCCTTGTATGCAGCAGGTGTTGCTGTCAGAGGCTGCAAAAGCGTTTTCGCACTCTTTCGTAGTATAATAGGTGGATTAGTCCCGATGAAGCCTTGGATCCATCTTAAGGGTTAATCGTGATTGTTTCTTGGTCTTCTTAGTCAGAGCAACAGCGTCCCGCAATGGTTTTTATAAAGAAAATAGCGATTTTTTCGATCTTTAACAAAAAATTTAAATCGGTCAGACAGAATTGTCAATTTAAGTGATACCATCATAAAATTCCCCAAAATTACAAAAAAAAAAATTATTCATAACGCATCCATGGAATCACATTTCTTCTTCCGCGTATGTTTATTGATGCTAGGGATGTCGAATTTAAATCGATTAATCGAAGATCGATTAATGGTAGCAAGAAAATCGATTATTTTCGGAGCAATTCGATCTTTGAATCGATCCATACAACCGCAGAATCGTGGACACGATTTTTTTCGGTTTCACGGAAAATTTTGCTAACAAATCACATACAATTAAAAAGAGTACCTACATTTAATAACGTTCCCAGCAAGTATATGCAGAGCCTTACATTTCAAGATTAGAAGTTGGAGTGGGTAATCGAGACTAACAAATATTGTAATATAATATTAACATAATATTATTCCAATAAAAATTGTAATCAAAATCAAAATATTTATTTTGTAAAATAGATACATAAAGTATACTTTATAGGGGTCAAAATTTTAATTTGTATTATGTATTTGCATTATAAGTTACTTTGGCAATAAAACTTTAACTTTTAATTAATGTTATATTTATGAGAAAACAACTAACTTTACTTACAATAAACTCTGGAAAAATTATCGCTTATGAATTTATACCTAGATTACCAACAAAAATAAAATTTAATTAACGCTAATTGTGTGAATTTCTGTTCCGATTATGAATCGATTATTTTGAATCGATCTATTCTATACCGTTTTTTTAATCGATCTTTTTATCACGATTTGAAATCGATCTCAGAATCGATCTTTTTAGAAAGAATCGACATCCCTAATTGGTGCAAAGTTGAGGGGAATTTTCTAGTGTTCACGTGGATTGTCAACGATTTTTAGATTTTGATATTTAATAGACGATGACGGGGATGATGCTCTTGAAATTATTCGTTATGATGATCTTCTTCTTCCAGTGGAAACTAAATTATATCTCTCCAGTAAGTAGCCACCGTTATGTCTAAGTAAGTACTGGAAGCCAATTACCAATTTAGTAGTTTTGTTTATTGTAATTTCTTGTTTAATAAACCAAAAGTAGACAAAAAACTTTTTTTGGGAAGGTAGGCAAGAACAATGTTCGAGTGGTTAAAATCACGGAGCGAAAGTAAAGAAATAAAAATAAAATATTTTAAAATCTAATCATAATTCTACCAAAGAGTAGAAATATTAAGACTTCCCATATCGAACGAATGAAATGCAACCATTCTTATCTGTGGTCTTTACCGCTATTGTAATCTGTGAATTCAATTTAGTTCGAGAAAATTAAGTCAAACAGGGCAACCAAATTTAGTTCGTTGACAAAACCGAATAGCTAATAGAAACGACTTAACGTATTTTAGTCGTATTTTGGTTAGGTTAAGTTAAGGTGTGGTGTTTTACCGAATCGACACCATTAAGCACGTATTTTTTTTTTAAATTATTAATAAACTATGTCCGCAAATTGCTTTAAAATTTAAAATACATTTATTGCATACTTTTTATTCAAAAGTAAGAAAAACAATATAATGATGTGAATTTTGTACCGAGGTAAAAAGTTACCCCCTTAAAGGGAACCTTTGAGGAATGTCTATTTCGCATAATGCTGCTTCAAGTCTAAGAAAAGCAAAACGTATTTTATTTTTACGTTATTTTTTAAATAATTACACGCGACGCGAGTATGCTTGCGATGGGTGCTTTAGTTTTGGTTGGCGAAACCCCTTTCGACTTTTTTGTACTTCTATGACTTTAAGTAAATAATTTACCGATTGGGGTTAAAGTCGAGATCTCTGACTAGTTGTCGATGCGCTCCATCGATGCTCCACGCTGTTTTGGTCGAGTCAGTGCGGGTGTCGTAGCATTTTATATGCGTGTCTTGTAGTACAGCAAACTGGGAAATAGAAAACAAGAGTTATAATAATGTAGCTGGTAAAAAAACAATCAGTAAAACTCTTACACCAAAGTTCGTCTACCACCACGTTGAATAAGCACAAAATAAAACATTTTTCCATTGCGGAAAAGCTGGGCGTCTACTTTTGACCTTATTTTAAGGGTTTAGGTTGGAAAAGCATCGATTGGGTAAGATCCATCCATACATCAGCCTGTTTCGTCCACTGCTAAACATGGGCCTTTCCAGGATTTCGCCACTCTTGGCGGTTCTCCTGGAAGAAATGCCCTTACTTACACACGCTGGGCAGACGGGTTGGTGAGCGCGGTGCCGAAGCTCTTGTACCAGTGACGCCGCTGCCCGTCACCAGTCTGTTTTATATAAGGCCCGGCAATTCGCCTATTTTTTAAATATCAATGTGCTATTTTTGTCTGCTTTTTGGGTGAAATAGACCACTTTAGGAATTTAATTTGAATAATATATATTTTTGTGCTTTAAAACCGATTTTATAAGTATTTTAGTATTTACAGGAAATGACATCATCACATTAGGTTGGATCACTATTCGCATCACTCCGATAGAAACCCACTCGTTTTGAAACGGAACCCAATCAGTCAAACTGACAGACATATCAGTATCAGTGTTTCCAACAGCAACAATAATTTTAAAATTTCGACCTCAGAATTTCTTTTTTCAAAACTTCGATTCTGTCTGATAGAACTAGAGAGTATAGGTACCTACCCAGCTAGGGTGAGTTCGAACAAAAATCATAAATGTACATTTAACACCTAAATCAGGTTCATGATCCAACGCCAATACATTTCTGTTAAAAGCAGCTTTAAATACCTATTCGTGCAATGACCTCTGCTAATATAAATAATTATTAGTAATCAAAAATAATTTAATGAGTAATTCTTATATAAATAGGTTTCAAAGTTGACCCTAAACTCTTATTATTTTTTGATAGTGATTATTATTATTATTTGTTGTTAGTTCTCGAATTCTGATAATTATTGGTAAAATACCTATTAAAACAGGGTTTTTTGATAAAGTTGGCAACATTTACAATTTGCAGTCTTTCGAAAGCGTTCAAGAAAAAAATACGTCTTAGGATGCGTTCAATGAAAACGGAAATGTGTGATGATGACGTCTCTGAAGATCAAGTTAATGTCATCGCTTTTTTTTCATTTAATAAATGCTATTAACGCTTATTTTAAAAGTCTTCCACTAAAAACAGATCAGAAAAGCTATTCCTCGAAATGGTTTTCGAATCACAAATATTGGTGAAAACAAGAATAGGCCAATTCGGGATGGATATACCGCCATCCATCGGTCCCAGGCAATGGTGGGCCGCCTGGTTTTGCCTGACAGCTGTTCTCTTACTCTCCCCCGAATAACTTCGGGAGGATTTGCGAGTAAGATGGTGGTACCTAGCTCTACCACCTAGATTAGGTGAAATACCTAGATGAAAATTATAAAGACATTAATTTGCACAAAAAATTAGATTTGGATTACATAGAATAAGCGACACAACAGTGGCGCAGTGGAGGAAGCGCATGGTCTCTATTTGGCGGAAGTAAGGGCGAAATTCGTACGCCAACTTTCCACTATAGCCGCTTTTGTGCTCAAGACTCGTGCCGGTAATTGTACCTATATGTACCTATAGTAGCCCTACGCTCATTGATATAACAAAATTAAAAATATATAGGTGCTGTAAAAGCTCATAAGTTTTTCGTTATTTTAGGATATATAACGGTGGAATAAAATATATTGTAAACAATAAAATATGCTCAAAATATATTTCGGGCCCTAGCTGGGCCCGGCATCAGTTGAGTATTTAATTATTTTTTTATACTCAACTTATGCCGGGCCCAGCTAGGGCCCGAAATATATTTTGAGCATATTTTATTGTTTACAATATATTTTATTCCACCGTTATATATCCTAAAATAACGAAAAACTTATGATATAACAAAAAGTAGATACGGTACGTTCTTATTTCATCAACTGAAAAATGGACCTCTTTTTAGGGAACCCTTATAGTTTCGCCATGTCCGTCTGTCCGCGGCTTACCTCAGAGACTATAAGTACTAGAAAGCTGTAATTTGGTATGGGTATATATATTAATCACGCCAACAATACGGTAAAAAACATCATTTTTCAACACGTAATTTGGGGATGATTTTTTTTTCTCGTCTATCCCATAGTGTGAGGTATCGTTGGATAGGTCGTTCAAAAATGGGTGTGTGAAAACCATTTTGCGATTCAGGGATCCGTTAACGAAATATTAAGCTTTAAAGTGCTAATTTTTGTTAGAGTCAAGTGTCCCCCCCTTGCCGGCTAAACGGTTGTTTATGGAGATGTGAAAAAATTCACAAAAGTAGTTCGAGTATACATTTAAGGTGGCTTTAATTTAATTTAATTTTTTTTACCGTTTTGTCGGCGTGATTAGTATGTATACTCACACCAAATTACAACTTTCTAGTACTAATAGTCTCTGAGCTAAGCCGCGGACAGACGGACATAGCGAAACTATAAGGGTTCCTTCTCGGACTACGGAAGCCTAAAAAGCCAGTAACAGTACCTGCGTATGCCCTTGATGAAGATTCCACTTCCCCGCTGTACACTTGAGCCTGGCCCGCGGCTCCGCCGCCGCCGTCGTCAGCGCCGCGCCGGTAGTGACGTCATGAACCGACACGCACGCTGCGTACACGACGCCGATGCGCGAGTTGTCGGTCGGGTGCCATTCTGCGCAGTGGATCTCTTCTTCTGGTTTCTGCAAACGATTTTGAAATCATTAAAAACGGCGGTAAGTGGGTAGGTCTCTCAAACTTGTGGTTTTACTGGTTTTCAAAATGTAGGGGAATTCAGAGTTATCTATAAAAAGCTTATCTCTTTGCAAGAAAACACATACACTTTGACCCGATTCACGCTTTCAGTTGAGTGAATATAAGGCGACTTTCGTTTATATAGCCAATTTCATACTGGAGAATCTGTAAGTGGTGGACCAGGGTTCAATGGCCCTGTTTACGAAATACGAAAAATAATGTTTGTGCCTGCCTCTATACTTTTTCAAAAACAACCTCGACTTAATGAGTATAGGAAGTTTTAGTTTTTTTCACTTACCGAGTATTCAGTATGAATTTAGGTACATAAACAAAAGTTACTTTAGACAGGTTGTTAGAAAAAGTACTTCGTTCCTTTAAACCACGTGTGCTATAGGTTTATCAAAGTATTTATGCGTGTTTAAAAAAAAAATGAATTAATAACTTTAATTAAATTGTTCAACTCTAGTTCAGAACGCAATAGATAGATAGAGATAGGTGATAGACATTTTAAAAAAAACGGCGCGTTAGAGAAAGGGATAATAATTTAATCTAATAACATAAAATATTTTTTATTTTATTTTATAAAACGTACATAACATTGGATGGATGGATGGAATACATAATTTATCAAATAATTTTGAAAAGTCTGACTGACAAACAACATGACAGGAAAAGTTTGACAAGCAGTGATGCCAACATGACTTCAAGGGACAAGTTATGATGAATAGTCTGTAGTTTAGCTGGTAGCTTTAAAGTAATGGATTCTCCATAGTCGTGAATTTTGCTTTCAATTCCTCAAAAATCCTGACTACTTAGTAATGTATTTATACATTATTATAAGCTACTGTAATGTCATCAAAATAACAATATGTTTCTGTACATAGTAAACATATAATATATATACATTTATTCTTAGCTGAAAGCTAATTTTGGGTATCATAAATAATTATTTTTTTAAGATTACGTTACAAATCCGTAGAACCGACCCCTAAGACGAGACGCAGAAAGTGCCAAAATTTAATGTTTCTGTCCACTCCACTTGTTCACATTTCGTCAACTTAGATGTTAAGAAATTGTACCTCTGGTTTGATGGTAATAAGATGCTCCATGTCCTCCGCATTCCGACCTTGTATTGCACTTAGTTCATCCAGATCTTTAGGTATTACCTGTAAAGCAGAGAAAAGAAAATTAACATTCTAAAATTTTAATATAGAACAGCCAACAATATTATATAATACTCTTTTCGCAAATAGTATGTATGAACTTATAATAAAATTTCTTTGGCGTGTGATTTCTTTAAATGTGTGATTTTCATTTGTTTTTCTTACTGTTAAGATGAGTGAATCTAATGAGGAAATTCGATACATTTTAAAATTTTACTACTAAAAAAGTAAAAATGCGATTTTGTGATGTTTGTGATGTTTATGGACCTAGTGCAGTGTCTGTGAGAGTAGCACAAATTTGGTTTAAGCGTTTTCAATCCGGAAATTTTGATGTCAAAGATGCACCTCGCTCTAGGCGCCCTGTTACGGATAAAATGGATGCCATTTTTGAAAAAGTGGAGCAAGATCGGCATATCAGTAGTTACGATGTAGCTGAAGAACTGGGGATTGACCACAAAACAGTTTTGGCGGATTTGATTTTGTCACACAAAAAAGCTCGATATTTGGGTGCCTCATGAGCTCACTGAAAGAAACTTAATGAACCGTGTACTCATTTGTGATTCTTTATTACAACGTAATGAAATCGAACCATTTTTGAAAAACCTGATAACTGGTGATGAAAAGTGGATCACGTACGACAAGAACGTGTGAAAAAGGTCGTGGTCAAAGGCTGGTCAGGCTTCACAGACTCTGGCGAAACCCGGGTTATCTCGCAACAAGGTAATGCTGTGTGTATGGTGGGATTGGAAGGGCATTATTCATTATGAGCTGTTACCGCCAGGCAGGACCATCGATTCTGAACTCTACTGCGAACAACTGATGAGATTAAAGCAAGAAGTTGAGAGAAAGCGGCCGGAATTAGTCAACAGAAGGGGTGTGGTTTTTCATCATGATAACGCTAGACCTCACACATCTTTAGCCACTCAGCAAAAATTAAGAGAGTTCGGCTGGGACGTATTAATGCATCCGCCGTGTAGTCCTGACCTTGCACCTTCAGATTTCCACTTGTTTCGGTCTCTTCAGAATTCTTTAGGCAGTGTCAGATAAACATCACGAGAGGACTGCCAAAACCACTTGTCGCGGTTTTTTGATCAGAAGTCCCAGAATTTCTATAGTAATGGATGTCCCTACTTACAAGATGGCAGAAAGTTATCGAACAAAATGGCACCTACATACTTTAGTCAAATGTAAATTAACTTTATTAAAAAATGATTTGAATTTTCATATAAAATGCGAAGAAACTTTTTCCCCAACCTATTATTATTATTATTATTTATTTATTTAAAAAGTATAACATTACAGCTTACACCAATGCGTTATACAATTATATATTAAAAATTAATTATTGATTAAAATAAAATATAAATTCAATATGTACAATTAACAATTAAAAAGATAAAGTAAGATATACAATTCATTATATATAGGGACGTTCCTTTCATTCATCACGCTTACAGAACGCCAGACATTTCTCACTCACAGTCATCAATCTATCAGCAAACAAATCACACTCTGGTGCCGAAGACAACAGTGTGTTGAGTGATGACCGGGCCCGGACGAGCGGAGACATGCTACGAGCAACAGTATGCGACGCCGGAACCGACAATAGAACGTGCTTACGAGTTCGGAGGTATTTGTCAGGCACAAACAGTCGACATACTTGATTGGTGAGCTGTGGGCAGTCTGATTCACCACGCAACACGCGACAGGCTGCAACAAGCTGCTCACAGTCTCGTCGAACTTCCAACGAGTTGAACCCCAGCATACCAAGGAGGTATTTTGTCGGATACATAAAAGGGTAGTACCCAAATTTCTTTTTGTACAGAAAACGGAGGAACGCTTTCTGCACTTTTTCGAGCAATAGCAGGTATGTTGATTCATGAGGGCTCCAGACGATGGCTCCAGTTTCAATCTTACTTCTCACAAGAGCTGTAAAGAGAAGTTCTATTGCTTTTAGATTTTTGAAATCCTTAGCGTTACGAAGAACGAAACCTAGCCTTTTGGAGCAATCAGCAGCCAGGGTCTTCATGTGCTCGTGGAACGTTAGACGAGTATCAAAAGTGACACCAAGGTCTTATGTCTATTGTAGAATTTGAACAATAATCCCAAATACCACAGACGCGTAATTTACTCGTAGTAGCAGACCTAACATTAATAATAAACGCATAGAGTCGACGCGTGGCAATTTTAGCTCAGTGAACTTCGGGCTCTTTTAAATATGAATATTGCTTGTTTCCAAACAAAATATATACTAGAGATTAGTTTAGGAATTAACAAATATGTTCCAAGCATAAGCCAGCCAAAACAACCCATTTTTATACGTTTCTTCGTACCATGAAGCCTAAGGGCCTGTCCGCACTGCGAATTTTCACCGCGCGATATTTACTCTCGCGAATTATTTCCGTGTATTATTATATTTTATTTTATATCGCTAGTGCGAATACTCGTATAAGATTCAATGGGTTACAGAATTGCGAGAAAAAATCCGCGCGGTGAAAATTCGCAGTGCGGACGGGCCCTAAATGTAGCTTATTTTTTGTATGGAAACTTGCCACGCTATTTAATCCTTATGTTTGGTCTGCTACTTAGTAATAATCGACATCATTTCATTTCAGGTAACCATTTGTTTTCAATATTTATATTGAAAGTCTGCGTAAAAATAAAGCTTACGTATTTTTCATTTTGTTTTATTGTGTGTTTTTAATGCTTATTTTATTTTTTTCTTATTCACTCATTCTGAAAGAACGTAAGTCGCAAATGAGGATTTCAAACTCGATGTTCATTGCCAAGGGAATATCAAAAAAAAACTTGGCATGTTTATGTTCGCTGATATTTCAATACGGAATGAATTTGAAAGCAAACGTAATTGTTTTTAAAATCCTGTGTTTACCAAATTTTGAATTTAAAAAGAATCCGTTTATTAGATAATGATTTAATTCTGAAGAAAATATATAATGCTCAGAAAGCCAATATCTCGAAATGGTTTTTAGTTTTGTACCAATTATTAATTTGTAATGTTGTCGATTATATTATATGTCTGTGCCAAATACAACCCCACCTAGTTTATTATTTAATGTAGCTCCTTCCTTGGTAAAAGTTAAAACTGCTGTTTCAAAATGCAATGGCCGTTCGCAGAATTCTTACCAACAGCAGAGATAGTGTGATTATTTTTTTGCTCTTACCTGCCACTGACTTAGTTACAAGTTTATCTATGACTAGCTTTTGCCCGCGGCTCCGCCCGCGTGTTGGTCGGTTTAACGACATGCTTTTTTCCAGGATAAAAAGTAGCCTATGTGTTAAGTTAGGGTATAAGCTATGTCCATTCTTAATTTCATCCAAATTCGTTCAGCCGTTTCAGCGTGACAGGGTGACAAACATAGACACACACACAAACTTTCGCATTTATAGATAATATTAGTGTGATTTAACCATTGACGTACTGCCAAATAGACATCGGGTCTGTGCTCAAAAGTGTCCGAACCAAAAGAGAGTCAAAACCATTGAAAAATAAAAAAAAGCGTCAATCACACGTCAATCAAAATTAAGCCGTGCAGCAATGACATACGATTCAAATTAAAATGTTTTGTTTCTTAATATTTTGACACTTCACTAAGTACACTTTTTTGGTCCATTTGTCAGTACGTTAATGGATTTAACAGAAAGATATTTCAACTACAACAGATGGCGCTGTAAGTAGAAAAAGTATAATGTACCTCGATAGTAGGAAGTTTGAATATGGAGACTCCCATAGTGCATTGTGAAGTGGCAGCATCGTAGGAGTTGTGTGTAGTCATCAGGGTGGCCACATCGTGAGGGGAGCAGCGAAGGTGCCATATCTCTCCTATTTCGTGTTTGAACACCTATAAGACAAAGCCAGAGATTAAATTTTGACACTAATAAAACTAAATGGACTTGTGGAAAACGGTGCCTCTTTAAATTCTTTTAAAGTTGGGAACATAGTTCTCCTGTTTTGTCAATTTAAAAAAATTCAGATAAGAAATGCAATTTTTAGCCGTCTAAATGGGAATAATAGGTGGCACAGCACCCTTTAGGTGGTAGAGCTGATGCTGGGCTCGACTGTGGAGGTAGCACCATCTTACTCGAAAATCCTCCCGAGGTTATTCGGGGGAGAGTAAGAGAACAGCTCTCAGGCAAAACCAGGCGGCCCACCATTGCCTGGGACCGATGGATGGCCGTATATCCATCCCCAATTGCCAGGCCTTAAACAGACTGGTGACGGGCAGCGGCGTCACTGGTGCAAGGGTTTCGGCACCGCGCTCACCAACCCGCCTGCCCAGCGTGTGTGAGTATGGGCATTTCTTCTAGGGGGACCGCCAAGAATGGTGAAATCCTGGAAAGGCCTATGTCCAGCATAGGACGAAACAGGCTGATGGATGGATGGACAGCACCCTAAATGGTGCGGGCTTGTCAAATGCGCGACGAGTTAAAAGCCCGACCACCTGCAGCCATTCACTACAATGCTTAGTGCGTGCTACATAAACCATCTTCATAAGGCAGATTGCAGGTGATTTTAAAAGAGATGTTCTACAAATATGTAGTGAAGATTCCTTATATTTCCAAAGATTTTATTTGGTGAGATTTAGTCACTGAGTCACTGAAGTGAGTGAGTGACTGATCTCATCAAATTAAACCGTAGAATGTAAGGAACGCTTGCTATAGGTTTTTAATTAGAAATATATATGTACAGATCTGCCTTAGCAATTTTTCCTTATGTGCCAGAATAGCCTTTTCAAAGCCGATCTAACATTTCGAGAGCACATCCTGAATGTGTGTAAAAGCTTACAGAATCTTGGGATTTCTGCTCCGACCAGCACACAGTTTTAAAAATGTTAAAGCACTCTGTGCCTTGTACGATGCTTTTGTAAGAAGTCAGCTGGAGACAAATGCAAACATATTATGTGCTCCACATGAAGCCAAGTATAAGACCATGTTGATTGAAGGTATAAACATTGTAATACATTTAAAAGGTTCTTGTACCAAAACAGTTTGGGGTCTACCCATTATATCCTTTGATGTACCCAGCCAGATTTGTTCCAGGTATGATTGAATATAAAGGAGGAACCTTGCACTGGCTAAGTATATTTTTGCATTACTTTGAGGCAAACTATTTAACCCTGGTGTCCCAGAAACCTTTGGACTATGTGTGCACGACAAGTACACGGAGTATTTTGGAAAAAAAAGTTTTTGGAGAAAAACAAGAAACTGTCTTCCAAAACTGGTTTAATAATAATATCATCATTTTATTTCAGACCAAGTCCATATTTTGTTAGTAACAGAAATGCTTAAAACTATATTAGTACAAAAAACCGGTCAAGTGCGAGTCAGACTCGCATACCTAGGGTTCCGTAATTCGGCAGTTTTGGGAACAGTCAGGAAGAAGGTATTTAAAATCTTACCCATAACTGTTTATGATAACTAAAAGAAGAATCGATTGTAACGCAAAAGAGAGACTCAAATATTTTTATAGCACACCGTGCGTAAAATGACCACTTTACGCACGCTGCGCTTGCGTAAAGTCGGCATTTTCCGCACTTTTGCTATAAAATATTATACCATACTCGAAATAAAGCTCGTGGATGAAAAATTTAATCTTGTCATTTTGCTATCGTGAATTTCTCACCCGCTATATTTTTCCTGTAATCTTTACGTATTCCCAAATTACCATAATTTTTTATATTTTTCAGTTCATTAATTTTGGAAATAAGGGGGGAAGGACATGCATTTTTGTGGTTTTTCAAAGATTTCTCGAAATCAGTGCCAGTAAATATATATTTTTAATATCTAAAATTTGATATCCATAATGTATTTTCATTAAAAAAAATACATTTATTATACTTTTTTTTTATTTCTCATTTGTCATCAATTTTTTTTAATCGCTATAGTTTTCCCGTAATTGGCCAGTTAAGGCCTATAATCGTCATTTTTTTCTGTCCATCAGTTTCGGAAATAAGGGGGGGCAGACATACATTTTTTTGTGGTTTTTCAAAGATTTCTCAAAATAGGTCCGAGTAAATGTAGTAAAAGTCTATATTTTTATAATCAGCTTTTTAATATCTACAATTTGATACCCATATTGTATTTTTAGGATATTTTTTTTATTTTTCTCACTTTTGTATTGGAGATATTTTGAACAATTAAAAATTTTTTTTTCCCCATATTATGTAGGCAAGTAAATGCTATTTTTGTATCAAATTTCAAGTCTTTATCTTTAACAGTGCTAAAGTTATGAGGCTGTGACATAAGGACGGACGGACAACGAAGTCTCACCATAAAGGTTCCTTTTACCTTTCAGGTACTACGGACGGAACCCTAAAAAACTCAACAGTTTTAGTGGGTCAGAAAAAAATAGCTACAACAGACAGACTCATGGTATAACTTATACTATTTTAAAGTTTTGATGTGTATGTATCCACTAAAAAAGGGTTTTTCGAAATTCTACCACTAAGAGGGTGAAATGGGGGGTGGAATTTTCTGGGAAACTTTTTATTCTCTGGGTCGATTAACTCGGAAATCGGTGCTCCGCTCCATACGGCGTGGTAGATGTGTGCATGTCGCACAGGGTGGCGCAGAGCGTAGGGGGAGGCGCTATTGCACGTGGCGCGGGATTGTTTACCTATTAGTAAGTAGGTAGGATTTTTCTGAGGTAGAGGTGTATCTGTAATATGTAACTGATATTCTAGTTATACGGTAGAATTCAAAGTCCTGACTGACTGACTGATATATCAAGACAGACTAAACCGCTAGTCCTAGAGACATGAAATTTGGAAGGTATATTCTTGTGAAGTGTAGGTATCCGCTAAGAAAGGGTTTTTCGAAATTCTACCCCTACGCGGGTGTAATAGGGGGTAGAATTTTACTCGAAAATTGTATTCAATACAATAGGAGTAGTCTGGTGAGCATAGCACTTGAAGAAAAAACAAAATATATTGTTTACAAAAAGAAATACTGCGGTAGGTATAGTATTTCGTTGTAAACAATATTAATTATTTATTATCCACTTCTGGTTGTCTTCTAATTAGATCTTTTTACACACGGTTTGAGTTCTGTTAATCGTCCTTATTGCTTTGCTTGGGATATTGTCAATTTGTTTACCTATAGGTATATTCAATTGAGGGGGAGTGAAAGCAACTATAATGTTTGTTTCTGAAAAAAAAAAGTTTTTCCTGTAGGCCACGTGGGCGAACCCGCGGGTAGAAGCTAGTTATCAAATAAAACAGATGGTCATTACTATTCCCAATACACAAAGAGAATATTAAATTAATTACAACTTCAAACTCATTGTTTTTAAAGCTATGGACCCCAGATCTTGTTGTAACATTATAAATAAATATTGATAGTAAAAATGTTGGAGAAGTATGCATGAAATATCATAATTAATCAGGGTTATTTATTTAAATTTTTTCCTATTTTTAACAGTGAATGGTAGTTTTGACTAATTAACAGTCAATTTTCTAATAAAACAACAATCTTAGCACACAAAAACACTGTCAAATACTAGTCTTGATGACAATAAGGTCATACTTTATTAGGGCTATACCTACACACTTTAAGTGTTGTGTTTATTATTTGATGATTATTAAAAAATCTCCATTTAGTTTCGAGATTATTTTATTTTAAAAAGTATACTGTAATGTTTATTATAAACTTCTAACTTGATTTTCTTATTACTCTTTTTAATAGTTTCCTATTGCAACTTCATTTCATTTTCAATAAAAATAAAACCTGCAAATTTAAATAAATACATATATATCATGATTTTAATTAATCAAGGAACTTTTGTTAAAATAAAATACAAGTTTAAATTAAATCACTGATTTTTATTTTAAAAAATCACTTGCTTTAAAATGCACCACCTTAAAAAAACTTGTACTGTTTTACATTAAGTGAAACTATACGTGGGACGCACTATAAGTTTCCGGAATGAATATGAAAAAATACTATTAAAGGTACAAAATTAATTTATTGTTTTTCAAAATAATCTCCCTTGGCGTCTATGCACTTTTTCATTCGATCAAACCAGTTTTGAAAACTTTTGTGCCACTCCCCTGTGGTGACCTCTGAAACGTGTTTTTCATACTCCTCGACAGCCTCTTCTGGTGATGAAAATCGTTGACCGCGTAATTGGTTCTTAATTTTTGGGAACAGAAAAAAGTCACAAGGTGCCAGGTCGGGACTGTATGCAGGATGACTCATGAGTTCTACATTTTTCGTCTTCAAAAAGTCGTTTGTCTGTCTGGCCGTGTGAGAACTAGCATTGTAGTGGTGCAGGATGATACGGCGTTTACGGTTATTTTTACGGAGTTCGTCAATAACTTCCGGCAAACAAATGGTCGTGTACCAGTCACTATTCACGGTACGACGATTCTCTAAAGCAACAGTAGCCACGTGTCCAGTTTTATTAAAAAAAGAAGCAATCATCCGCTTAGATGCACTTTTCACGCGCGCCACTTTGGTTGGTTTCGGCTCATCTTGAAAGACCCATACGCTCGATTGCTGCTTTGTTTTGGGATCGTAGCAATGAATCCATGTTTCGTCACCTGTTACTATGTCCCACACCAAATTTGACGTACCTTCGTTGAATCTGGTAAGCATGGCACTGCACCAAGTGACGCGGTCCGTTTTTTGAGCCTCGGTCAAGTTGTGTGGGATCCACCGCGAGCACAGCTTTCTCACACCCAAATGTTTGTGTAGGATTGATTGTATTTGACTCATGCCTATTTCTAAGGATGCGCGAATTTCATGGTAGGTCACATGCCTGTCTGTTTCAATCATACGGCGCACAGCATCGATGTTTTTGTTAGTCACAGCGGTGGACGGCCGACCATCGCGAGATTCGTCACTGAGATTGATACGACCACGCTTGAATTCTGCAAACCAGCTATAAACAGTCGTCTTGCATGGTGCTTCATTGCCAAAAGCTGTTTCAAGCCGAGCGATGCTCTGTTGAGCTGTCAAATTACACTTAAAATCGTACAAAATCATACTACGAAAATTTTCCCGAGTTAAATCCATGTTGATGCAGACACACAATTTTTTAAATGGCGCCACAAGGTAAAAACAAAAGACAGTCAGATGAAACAAACTGCATTCTACAGCCAAAGAGTTCTATTTTCAAATGTTGCAATAAATTTTTAAATATTGTTTATGTAAGTGGCCAGTTCCGGAAACTTTTAGTGTTACCTATGTACAAGTGTATTTTAAGATGATGATATTTCACAAAGTGTCAATCATTGTAAGTTTTTCTTTTCATATTAAATCAAATTCATCCATCTATCCATCCATCAGCCTGTTTCGTCCACTGCTGGACATAGGCCTTTCCAGGATTTCGCCACTCTTGGCGGTCCTCCTGGAAGAAATGCCCATACTCACACACGCTGGGCAGGCGGGTTGGTGAGCGCGGTGCCGAAACCCTTGCACCAGTGACGCCGCTGCCCGTCACCAGTCTGTTTTATATAAGGCTCGGCAATTGGGGATGGATAAACCGCCATCCATTGGTCCCAGGCAATGGTGGGCGGCCAGGTTTTGCCTAAGAGCTGTTCTCTTACTCTCCCCCGACTAACTTCGGGAGGATTTGCGAGTAAGATGGTGGTACCTCCACAGTCGAGCCCGGCATCAGCTCTACCGCCTATAATTATGCTAAATCTATATTAAATCAAATGATTTTCACCAATCAACCCTACTATTAATATCATTAGTTCCTGTATAAATTTGTTCATACCTTAGTATGAAGAGCCCCAGTATCTTCCTCCAGCTCTACGACGTGGATCTGATTTGACTGCGGCTTCAGACTTTGTGTACCGATGAGGAACCGTATTGCATCACTCTCTGCATACTGAGGCGACAGGGCTCTTGTCTGAAAAATTGCACTCAGGCTTCAATATATCTTATGTTAATGCTTATAATAACAGCTAGTTCAATGAAACTGTCACTTTTAGTTATTGTGCAATTACATCCAGACCTCAACATCCAAAGTAAAAGTATCATTCCAGCTCCAAATTGTTCTATACAGTCCACATATTGTTTGGTAAAAAGTTACACCATTTTGTGCGTCAGGTTTGGGGGAAGAAGTTGGAATTTATCAGTTTTTCTTAAATATTTCGAAAACTAAGCAGTTTAGCGCAAAAGTTCCAAGTCCATTGGACCATGAGGGAAAGTAATTCCTAGGGAGCTGCAGGACGTGCTGTTGTAATTGGTCTCAGGTGTTTGCCAATCTTCTTCCACCCCCACTCGAGGGGATTCTTCTCATTCAGCCACTACTGCACCTTGTTCTGAACAATTTGGAGCTGGAGGGATACTTTTAATTTGGATGTTGAGGTTAGGCCATTTTTTGGGCTAATTGCACCATACTATTTTGTTTTTTAGGAAAATGTAAAGGATGGAATTAATCTCATCTGATGTTCATACATACTCATGCCTGTCTCCCAGAGGGGTAGGCAGAGACTACATATTACCATCGGCTACGATCCTGGCACACCTTTTTCATCTCTTCTACATCCATCAATTTAGTCATACCAAGCTCTTATATTCCGGGTACTTCTGACTTTATCGATGTTCATGCCATACGAATCTGGATTGGAATGTAGATACGGGAGCACTGAGGGAAAAAAGATGAACACCAACCCTGGTTCTTATCTTCTTGGTGGTGAATTAAAAAACATTGTTAACAATGTATTCTTGGAGTATAAGAAACCCTGACTAATACTTTTATTGTTTAAAATGTCGATAAGAAGGCATGATACACCTCAACCCTTTTATTTTATTTCTGTTTTAATGAAACACATCTTAGGAATTAAAAAACACTCCAGCCAACCAACCAACCTCAAATGCAAATTCAATACAACAGCAATATATTACTATTATTTCGTTTGTAGGATTTTACCGAATCGAATCTTTGAAATTAGTTAGTAAGATTATGCAAACATACATCACACACAAGCAAATACTTTAAAAAACTAGAGTTTTTAAGTTTAACATAAAAGTGTCCATTTGTTGGGCAATTTCTTAAACGAAGGAAATTAAAATTTTTACCTGGTTTTCTAGACCGTAGATTATTGAGTTTCCTTCTTCCATAGCACCGAATTATGCCGGAAAACTATACAAGTAGAATCAGAAATTTTTGTTTACAAAACATGATATGCATCTGTCTGTCTGTCTGACGGCTGAGGCTATTTTCCATGCAGATAACCATGTGTGCGTTTAAAAACTATGTACATACACAACACACACACATATTGACTTTGAAGTTTTTTTTAATGCTGAGTTTGGTTTAAAGGCTCTGGATACATTGTCTTTTAAAGCCGGTGACTAGAAAAAACTGTTAAAAGTCTTGTCTAGTCTTAAGTCTGTACTTTTAATTCTTGTACTTTTAAAAATTTTGTGGCGATAATGATCTGTCAAAGAGGACGTTGCTTCTACGTTCCATGAATGATGATGCACAGACATCCAATATATGGTGTGTGGATAGATGTTCCATTATTTATAGAAACACCAAACTTAAAGTCATGATGTTCCATTATTTATAGCAACACCGAACTTAAATGTCATCAGATGGCATAGTGATGTGAATTGATCATACATTTTGAATATCGACATTTCGTTTTTTTTTATTACAACATTTTAATTTGGTAAGTAATAAATGTATCGATGTAATTTAAATAGTGTTGGGGTCATTTAATAAAGAAATATCGAAATCAAGTTAAGAAATAAAACAAGTCACATTTTTTATTATTTTTTAATAAAAAATTAAGAACCGCCATCATGCTTCAATCATGAATTTATGAACCTTTACTTGGAAACCAATTTTGGATATGTTTAATTATTGAGCATGCTTTTAAAGTTATTGTGCAGGAAAAGCATAATTTACATTAAACTTTGTCACGGAGTGCCAATAACAACATTTATTGGTGTAAGCGGTGTAACTAAGATTTGTAGCTTATCAAATAATCTTATGAAATAGACTTAATAAATAACGTCATAAAATGTTTGTTCAGTACTGCCTTTAATAACATAAAGCGTTATTTAAGTATTTTTAGTACCTAACTACAACACATGCGTAAAACAGCTTTTTAAAATTTCTACTCCTTGGCCTTTTATGGCCGTTGTATTTTCAAAAATGCATTTTGTTATAATTTTCAACCATATCGCTACATCATTCGTCGTACATTTAAAAACATCGAAATTTCAATGCAATATTATCGATAATACCAGGTTCTAATTGAGAATTTCTCGATATAATGTATATACATCCCTATTTAGTTACTTCGTTTGTTTTGATAGTTGATAAGTATTTTTTATTTTCGTGATTTCACTTGAATAAAACCTTAGAGCATTTAGAATACATTAATTATTGTTGGGCCTCTTCCTCTAAGCATAAAACCAATTTTTGATTTCTATAGGTACCCAAAGTAGAAAAGCTTGTATGATTAGATTGATGGATCTGGAAGAGTTGTGTCAGGTCAGGATCGTAGCAGATGGAAATCTGCATTCTCAGTCTTACCCCCCCTCTGGGAGACAGGCGTACAATATGTGATGGATATTCTTAGATTTCCCGTATTTTCTTCGTCGCGTGTGCAGCGTTTTTTATTTAATACTTACATTTTCCATAGGAGCAAGTTTTAACTTAAAGTCGGGGCCCTGCCCTCACCACTATGTTAGGTTGAGCACATTTCGAAATTGTTGAGTTGTGTAGATAACGGTGGAGAAAAATTTGGTGCAAGCCAGCAAACTGGGCTTTTACATTGAGAAGATTTTTTTTCTGCCGCCTTTTGTAAACTACACAAAATTTTATGTTACCTACCTATTTTAGAAGTCAACAGAAAAGAGGCAATCATGCAGCCAGCCAAGTGCATTCTACATCCTTTAAGATACATGTAGTGTGTATACCCTTCTAAAGAAATAAAATAAATTATTTCCCTCAGGTGCAATTATGTATATTCTGAATGTATTATTGTTCCACAATTGGATTGGGATTCAAAAGTACCGTTTGCATAATAGTACAAATGAATTGATTACTTAGGGACTTAAGCCCATCAAGTAAAATAATAATAATCAAATTTTTGCATTTTATGTGGTACCTACTTACTGATGTTTATAAAGTTTAATTTATCAATAGTATTGCTTCTCCAAAATATGAAATGGTAGCTGATTTAGTTGTCTGAACTGTTAGCTGAATCTATTTTCAACAGTTTTATAAATGAAATCTTTGAATTTTATTTCACAAATCTGTCACTATTCGGCACTTATGATGAAGTTGATGAACCCATGAGTGATTGATCATCAAAGCTGTCATTTTTTTTCAAGGATATCATTTTATTTTAATTCCACAAATTATATTATCTTGGTTAAATGTTACATTTTCTCCACATTATAATTTCGCAGTACATACTGAAAAAGTTTACGTATTTTTGCACATCCTACCGTTGAACTGTCATTTCATTTCATAGATTTGCACTAAGGGAGTTGATGTTAGCACCTCATACACAATCCAAAAGTGGAACAATAATATACAGTGTCGTCGGTCTGCGAGCCAAAAAAACTAGGTACTGGGAATTTATTTTAAACTACAGCCCACACCATTTGTGAGGTTCGAAATAAAATAATCATATCACGGCTTGACTCTGTATAAAAATGAAGGGACAATGGAGCTGGAGTCCGGCTCCGGGTCCCACCGTGCACCACCCCGGACCGGCCCACCGGGAAAAGTCCCAGTATGCCCTGAGGCCAGACCGGACCTGATAATACATATAGGTTATTGTAAGAATATAAATTTTTATTATTGCATTCATAAATTCATAATACTTCATATTTTTCCAGCTTTAAGAATTTGCAGTTGCTGAACAAAATTGTATCTGCATATGTATCGTGTGGTCTAGATTATCATTTTCCCTTCAGAAGGAACTGCTTTCCTTGCTGTATCTTGTTGTTCATAAGATAAGATCAATAGTTTTTCCAAATATAAGTTGGTTAATTTTAATTACCTACTAATACACTAACAGGTTTTATGGATATAGAGTTTTTGCATGCTGCGTTCCAGTTAACATCATATATTTACACAGACATATCATATAGTAGCAGCCCTAACATTAATAATAAACGCATAGAGTCGACGGGTGGCAATTTTAGATCAGTGAACTTCGGGCTCTTTTAATTATAAATATTGCTTGTTTCCAAACAAAATATATACTAAAGATTAGTTAAGTAATTAACAAATATGTTCCAAGCATGTGCCAGCCAAGACAACCCATTTTTAAAGGTTTCTTCGTAGCTTATTTTTTGTATGGAAACTTGCCACTCTATTTAATCCATAAGTTTGGTCTGCTACTTCCATCCATCCATCAGCCTGTTTCGTCCACTGCTGGACATAGGCCTTTCCAGGATTTCGCCACTCTGGGGCGGTCCTCCTGGAAGAAATGCCCATACTCACACACGCTGGGAAGGCGGGTTGGTGAGCGCGGTGCCGAAACCCTTGCACCAGTGACGCCGCTGCCCGTCACCAGTCTGTTTTATATAAGGCCCGGCAATTGGGGATGGATATACCGCCGCCATGCAATGGTGGGCCGCCTGTTTTTTTTGCCTGAGAGCTGTCCTCGTACTCTCCCCCGAATAACTTCTGGAGGATTTCCGAGTAAGATGGTGGTACCTCCACAGTCGAGCCCGGCATTAGCTCTACCACCTAACTGCTACTTAGTAATAATTATATTTGGTGTTTTTTCCTTCTAACAGCCCTGTTATTCGCTTTGGTTACTTATTGTTTTTCGGTTTGCATGTAGGTTGTTTGCAAGAGATGATGAAAAGAACTGAAGAAAGAATGATGAGAGATTGTGTAACTCCGCCACTGTGCACAGTGCCAGTCTTCAGCCCGATAAAAGGAAGAAGGCACAATCATTCATTATCAATACTTCTACATGAAATGTCTGTTTTTCTTTTGCCTGCCACAAATTATTTTCTTATTTATAATGTGTAAACTAGGAGGTGCAAGTCACAATCCCCACTTGGTATAGCCGCTTTTCACCGACGAATATTACGTACCTAGGTATTATGATTTCCTAGTTTACTGTCATCCAGTTTAATTCAGTTGAAGTGATCATAATACCACGCACGCCACGATTGATTAGAGTAGACGTTCATTAAGTAAGTACCTACACAAATCTTAATTTCACCAATCACGTAATCACAACTACTTACCTACAAACCTCAAAACAAAAATGTTCATACTTAGTTAACTAACCCAAAATGACTTGCAATGCAAATAGCAATAAACGTTAGGCTTATGCCGGTTGCCCATGACAACACAACGTAAACAATAAACAAAATTTGCATTGAAAATAGCCATAGACGTCAGTGTCAATGTCAGCTGATCGATCCCAGTCTGCATGGCATTTAGCCCGCCCGCTGTCTGACTGACTGACTGTCTTTTCTATTTTTTTTTAATGTGTTTTACGGCCCTGGATTCGGTGTCCTTTTGACCCGGTCTGATATTATTTTTTTCCCATTTATACAGATTTTTATTTTCACTTTTATAGGTTTTCTACAGTATTTAAAATGTATTTGTATAGAGGTTGATAAAATCTTTTGTCAGACAATAGTTTTTGCAGTTCTTTTGGTGCATCACAATCTATTTCTTGTATTTCAGAAGCTAACACTAATCTGTTAACACCAAATTGTTGACATTTGGGTTGCGTTCCAAATCACTTTTTAAGATTAAAATATTGCTCGCTGTCAGACAAAAGTAGCTCGATGCTGGTTCCAAAACATCTACTTTTAGGTTTTGGAACCGGCATCGAGCTACTTTTCTCCGACAGCGAGCAATATTTTAATCTTGAAAAAGTGATTTGGAACGCTACCTTGAATATCAAATGCTCAAGGTCTGCTTCTTCTTGTCCACAATAAATACACTTCGAATCTTCAGCCAGGTTAAGTCTTTTCAGGTGAGTACGGGTTTTGCAGTGACCAAATCTCATTCTGTTAATTGTAGTTATATATTTTCTGCAATTAGCCGCTTTATCTCTATTGTACCAAGGTTGGGCGGGCGGGTTTCCTTGGATCTTAAAATACCATTTTCCTTTTTCTTTGCATGTTTCTTTCCAGTACTCACACCATATTAATTTTAGGTTCTGCGACAAGTGTACATGTAGGTCAGTGAATGGTATCTTCAGGTCTGTGGAATGGTCTTCATCATAAGGATTTCTGGTGGCTTGATCAGCAATTTCATTTCCAGTGATACCCTTATGAGAGGGTACCCACATAAATTGCACTGCCGTACCATTCATATTTAAAATATTAACTAAATTTCTAATATTGAATATTAAGTACTTAATTGAGATTGTATCGAAAACAATTATTTTCTAATGCTAATAATACAGATAGTGAATCTGAGAAGATTATTATATTAGTTATATTTAGACTATTTACATGAAGAAGAGCTTTGTAGATAGCATAGCATTCAGCTGTAAAAATACTACATTTAGTATCAATTTTGAAACATTTTGTAATCTTAAGTTGAGGGTCATAGAATGCTGAAGTAACATTATTATTGGTTTTGGAACCATCAGTATAGAGTGAATATAGATGATTTTCATCTAGGAATTTTAGTAGATCATTTTGATTATAAATATCTTGTCTAAGTATAGCTATTTTATTTACAAGGCTGTTGAAATCTACCTTGTATAATGGCCACATGCTATCTATATACATATTTGCAGCATGAGATTGTTGTAAGTGAATTATTATTCAAATTAGCTCTGGTACATGTCCAGATAAAAGTTGATTGCTATTTACATAGGATCCTAAATTACTTATTTCAAGATTTTTTTGTGGAAGAACTCTATCTAAAACACATCTATTGTCTGATGATATCATTTTTAAACAAAATCTTTCAGCAATGTATATGCGTCTGAAATGCAGTGGTGGTATGCATGTCTCACATTGCATAACATTTATGGGTGTTGAGCACATCGCTCCAGTTATAATTCGTAGTGCTTTGTTTTGTATAACTTCCAATTTGCGTAGCAATGTGAGACTCGCATTCATGTATGCCAGTGAGCTATAGTCAAAGTGACTACGCACTATACTTTTGTATAACATTGATAAAATTTTTGGGTCTGAGCCCCAATGCACTCCGGCCAGCGATCGCAGCACATTGAGTCCTCTGCTGGCATTTTTAATAATATAGTTTATGTGAGCATTAAAAGATAACTTTTGATCCAGCCAAATACCCAGAAATTTCTTTTGAATCATCCATGGTAAAGAATTATTAGCATATTTTACTGAGTAGTTGCTTTCATCATATTTCTTGCTAAATATCATTACACTACTTTTGTCAGCACTAATATTTAGTTTTAATTTATTTTCATAATAATTATGAAGCTGTATAAGTGCCTTATTGAGACTATTTACTGCTATATTTACATTTTTATTTACAGTGTATATTAACAAGTCATCAGCGAATTGTAAGAATTTAATATTTCTCTCTGTCAGATATTTATTGATTTGACAAGTGTATAAGTTATACAATAATGGAGAAATGGTAGCTCCTTGCATGCATCCTTTATACACTTGTCCAGGTCCATGTAGGATGTTATTAAATTTTACATACATGGTTCTATCATATAAGAATTTAAACACCCATTTACAGACATATCCCGGTATACCTACTTCTGACATTATCTGGGTCAGGATTGAAGGGTTAACATTATCAAAAGCACCTTGCACATCTAAAAATACACAGACTGTAGCTGAGTGACTATGAAAGGAATTTTTGATGTCAGTAATAAGAGATGTAAAACTTTCTGTTGCACTTCGTCCTTTTCGGAACCCAAACTGTTGATCTGGTAATATTTTGTTACATTCTATATAGTGGTTTAATCTAGTTTTAAGCATAACTTCAAAAAGTTTACCTACACAAGAGGATAATGAAATTGGTCTATAAGAATTAAAATCGGTTGCTAGTTTACCTGGTTTTAATATTGGTATAATACATTGTGTTTTCCAAGATTCTGGTATGCAGTTTGTGTCCCATAGCAAATTGTAAATTTTTAAGAGTACTTTTTGTGCATTTATATGCATACTTCGAATTAGTTTGTATGGAATATCGTCTAATCCAGGTGTTGTGTCTTTTCTAGATTTAATTGCGTTTAAAAATTCTTCTATAGTAAATGGTTTAGAGAGAAAAGCACATTTTTCATTTCCTTGTTTACAAAAAATTTAATTCAAAGCTATTTCGTCTATGTATTTTTCAGATGGAGAGGATGGAGCATACTTGTTGATGAATGAAGGAATCCATTCATCATTCTTAGGGTTTTTAGGTAAAGAAACACGTTTAAACCTTCTAATATAATTCCATATAACGCTAACTGGAGTATATCTATTAAAGGATTCGCATAACTTAGTCCAGCCATTTTTTTTCTTTTCTTTGAGCAGTTTTTTTTTTAGGGCATCTAGTTTTTTATAATTAATATAATTTGCCATTGTTGCATCTTTTCTGTAGAAATTTAATGCATCTTTGCTTTTTTTAACGGCATCTGAACACTCATTATCCCACCAGGGGACTTGTTTTTTTAAAACATATTGTGTGTTTTTTTTTAATTTTGGTATAGTAATATTTTTGATTTGATTTATACCTTCGCAAAATTCATTGTAACTTTTTAAAGGGTTAGCATAATCTATTGTATATTTACTTAATATTTTTTCTGTTGCAGATGTATATAATGACCAATCAGCCTTATTATAAATAAAATGTTCCGTTGGACTCCCTATTTCATATTTTTCTACTGAGGTGTGGATATCAATAATTGTTGGATAGTGATAGCTACCCATTGCAACATCATGCACTCTCCAGTCGCAAAGAGGAGCCACAGAAGGGCTAACACAAGCAATATCAATAGCAGAAGGATTTTTTGTTGGACTGCCTACTGTGGTCGGTGTACCAGTGTTTAGAATACATAAGTCTGATTCATCTAAAATATTATAGACATCGTTGCCTCGAGTCTTTGTTGTAAGGCATCCAAATGCAATATGATGAGCATTGAGGTCACCTGATAGCATTAATGGTTTTGGTAAATTATTTATTATTTGTTTTAATCTTCTACCCTGAAACCGTCGACGATGATTATCATCGGGAGGTGGACTATAAGTGCATAATATTGTTAAATTACCAACATTAGTTGATAATATTATAGCTACAGATTGCATAAAGTCGTAATAAGGAGTTGAAACAACTGTATATTTAGATTGACTTTTAATTAAAATACCTACTCCACATCGTCCATCTGCTCCATTTTGATTTATAAAGTCATAATTAGGAATTTTGAAAATATGTGTTTCTCTCAGCCACGTCTCATTTAACAAACAAATATCTATATCATTATCAATAAGGTAATTAATTAGTAGGGGTTTTTTATTTAATGCGCCTTCAATGTTATATTGTGATATTCTAATATGTTGTTTATCCATGGTTAAACACAAGAGATTTTTTCAGAACTTCTTTTATGCTATTAAATGTTATTGGTTCAGCATCACTTGAATTACCCAGCTGAACTAAAGTTTTTACCAAAATTGTTATAATATCTTCATTTTTCAAAATTATTTCTGCCAAGTCTTTTGTGTTTAATGTTTCATTTTTCTTTATTTCAGTTTTTGTATTTTTGTTTGTCTGAACGGTAGACGGTCTGTCTACAGTCTGAACTTTTACATACTCAGTGGTTTGAATAGAGTTTTTATTAATTACATCATTTTCAAACATTTTTTTTGTCTTATTTATTTCTTTTGTCATTGTCAACTTTGGAAAATTGGTGCTATAATTAGAAGGATGGAGGTTTCCATTATTTTTTAAGGAGGCAGTTACTTGAGCATAGTTCTTTTTGTTATATTTTTCTTCTATTTTAATTTTTTTGATAGGGCAATCTCTAGAAATTGCCAGGTGAGGGCCCTGACAATTGATGCACTTTATAATTGCCTCCTTATCACATGTAGAGAAATGGTGTTCTCCGGCACACACTGAACATTTTTGGGTTGATTTGCAAAATTTAGCTCCATGATTGAATTTAAAACATTTGTAACATTGCAATAATGGAGCAACATACTCAAAGACCTTGAATCTATATAGAACAAGGTATACAAAGTCCGGTAATTGTTGGGATAGAAATGTAACACTTACAGATCCATATGGCACTATTGTGCCATTCACCTTATGGGTAAAACGCCTGATATTTATGATCTCGTACAGAGATGAGAGTTTTTTAAATAACTCCTCGTTGCTGATATTCGTCGGCACGAACCTCAGAACGCCGATGATTTCCACTGACCTAGCTGGTATGTACGCCTTGTAATTATATTTTTTCAAAAAGTTTTCATTGCACAGAAAATTGTTGGCATGAATATTTTGTGAAAACGTAATGCCCAATTTATTTGCGTGGACTCTTTTAATACCCACCACGCCCTTAATTTCATTTTTGAATAAGGTACAAATCATGTCTGGGTTCTTGTTCCCTAGTCTCTCACCTTCATTGGTACTTTCGACATAAACAATGTATTCAGTACTCACCTGATTCTCAGGGAAAATACGTTTATAACCTGGTTTATTGTATGGTTTGTAGAAAACTTCATTATCTTGAGAGTTCTGAGCACCTTGAAGATAAGTATCATCACCTCTACCACGCTTTGTTCCCGTAGGGGTTGAAGAAGAATCTTGCCCAGGGGGCTCAGCCCCCGTAGGCTCTTTCATTTTTACAAAAACTCTATGCACTGTACAATTTTTATTTACACTTATCAACTTAAAATATTACAGTTTTACAGCAGAAAAATATTTTCTGAAAAAACTTTTAACAATTCCGCCTTTACGTTTCAAAAGCCCGCCAAAAAAAAGTCCTGTCTTTTCTATGCTCGATTGCTCGCTCACTCAGGCTGAGATTCAGAGTGCATTTTGAGTCCGAACTCAATCTTACAAACGTCAAAAAGCGACGTGATCTCATACTAGAGTGACGTTTGTAAGATTGAGCTTCTCTTGAGTTCGGACTCAAAATGCACTCTGAATCTCAGCCTCAGACTGACTGACAGCGCGTTCCGATTCAAAACGTAATCGATTACATCCCGTCTATCGACATTCCGAGTCAACGTTAGCCCGATAGCGATAGCCCTAAAATGGTTGTTATGACGTCATGAATGACATCATTAAGGCCGCCATGTTGTGTTATTATCGCCCATGCTTCTGAGCGTAAGCACTGTGAGTGATCTATCAAAAGTGACAGCCGGCCGGCGCACAGTATGTCCTGTAGAAGAAGCCAGCTGGACAAAAGTACCAAGTACGAAATTCAAAATATACAAAAATGCACCTTATAGCTAGTATAATAAGACATCAAGCTATCTAAATTCAACCTTTAAACGGGCCTTTTGTGAAGCGCGCGCGCACAGTAGACAAAAGAAAACAGGTCTCTGCAAGTTTCATATTCGTAAAAGAAATTTTAGTGTTGTTTCAAACATTGATCCTGACAGTTGAGTGTGCATTTGTCAAAAAATAATTTAGCGTGGTTGTTGTTATGGATTTCGAGATACCTGGTACATTTTTACTTTTTACTTTTGTTAAGATTAAGTGACTTAAAAAATTAGTTAATCTTAATACAAAAAATATGCAATGCTTCGATAATTAAATGGTGATAAAGTTATAGTGTCGGATGTTGTCGAGTTCTGAATTAGCAGTTATATGTTAGCTATGACATCTATGTTTTAAAATAACTAAAAGAGTTTAACCGTAAAGTCTGTGTTGATAATGATCAGAAGGGTGGTTAAATAAAATGCGCGTGTTCGGTGGACGGTTGTCCAGACGAGACTGGTTTATTTTTACACTCTTACAACTAAGGCGGTGTGGGGGCTAAGCTAAGTCGCTTCTGCGAACTCGTCAAGATAACACTACAAATCCTCCCCTTTTAGATGAAAGTGCATTTTTTTATACATAATTTAGCATGTTAGTATACCTCAATTATGTTGTTACAGATACAGAAGTTATACAAAGAAAAAGGAATAAAAAAAAACTTAATATAAATTCACTAATCACTAAAAGTCCATGTCACTTTAAAGTCCATTCCACTTTCACTTTATATTTGTGTTCACTATACAAGTCCGTTTGCACTAATATTTTGCTTGTTGCACTGTTGCTGGGTTAGGCAGATATGCAGGGGCGGTCGGTACCGTTGCGATTGTTACAGCAGGTCTATTAACATGTTTCAAGATTCGTTTGTCTATAGACGCTTATACTCGTTTTTTGCACCGTCGGTATAACACCAGTAGGATGGCTAGGGTTACCACACTGCTGACGAGGGCTACCGAAGCCAATGACATGTTTTCTGCCTTTCTCATTGTTTCTTCGTTAGCTTTGTTTTCTCCGCCTGAAGCCGTTTGTGCTATAATAATTTCCTTGCTGACTGGCTTTCCCATCTTGGAATAAGTTCACGGACGTTGTATCAATTGTACGACCAGAATGCAAATGACTGATGCACTGAAAGATGAATGCCATTTCACTGCCTGGCCAAACTGATTTCTTCGAAGCGGACAGTTTTTTTAATGACTCGTCCGCTCCGTGTAGTCGTTGGCTTAATGGTTGTCGGTGTAAGGTATCCTGTTGTCGTTATGGTTTTAGGTAACGTATCTTGGCTCTGTGCGTTCTGAGAGTCTGTATTTTGGCTAGGTCTCACGGCTAGGTATGTAATGGGATCTGTGGTAATGTATGCTGGTTTCAAACGGTCAAGCGAGACGTTTGTGTTCTTGTTACCCATTTTTATCGTGAAGTACTTATCTTTCCTGTTGAGAACTTCAAATGGGCCTTCGTAAGGTGGTACGAGGGCTCGCTTGACTTCGTTCCTTAGAAACACATGTTTGCAGTTTTTAAGATCACGATGAACGAATATAATTTTTCTTTCTTGTTGTCTCGTGTTGTTTGTGGGGAATGCTGCCATTGTTTCTATAAGTCTTTTTGTGTATTCTGATTCGTTGATATTCGTTTCTGTAGGGCTAAAAAAATCTCCGGGTAGTCTCAATGATGTACCGAATGTCATTTGTGCAGGACTGTATCCTATGTCTTCTTTTATAGCTGATCGCATTCCAAGGAGAATCATAGGTAGTTGTTGCGTCCATTGTCCGTCCGTACATTTGGCCATGATTGTTGCTTTCATTGTACGATGCAGTCGTTCTATCTGTCCGTTGGCCTTCGGATTGTAGGCTGTCGTTCGATGTCTTTCAATGCCTAGTCGCTTTAATAATGACGTAAAGAGGTTTGATTCGAACTGACGTCCCTGATCCGTCGTTATAAATTGTGGGACTCCCATACGTGATATCCAGTGTTGAATTAATGCTCTGGTAACTGTTTCTGCAGTTATATCTTTGACGGGTATAATTTCGGGCCACTTTGTAGCTCGATCGATGATTGTAACGCAGTATTTATTATCTTCCGACGGGGGGATCGGTCCCACGATATCCATGTGTATGTGTTTAAACCTTTGAGAGTCTTCGAAACAACCCAATGGAGTAAAAGTGTGTCTGTTGATCTTGGATCTTTGGCAAGGTATGCAATTTTTTTACGTATCTGTTTATATCCGCATTCATTTTGTTCCAAAAATAGCGTTGCTTCACTGCGCGCTTTGTCGCTATCGTACCTGCGTGGCTCAGTTCGTGTATAATCTTAATTGCTTTTTCTCTGAATTGGGCCGGTAAGTAGAGTCGGGCATGTGGTGTTGAGGTTTCATATATCGCTTGATGCGAAGTGTCTGGCAGTGTTATTGTTTTAAACTGTAGGTTATCTTGCTTTATCAAGGATTGCAATTCTTCGTCTTGATTTTGGGCCGAATATAA
This sequence comes from Ypsolopha scabrella, assembly GCA_910592155.1. Classification (NCBI taxonomy): domain Eukaryota; kingdom Metazoa; phylum Arthropoda; class Insecta; order Lepidoptera; family Ypsolophidae; genus Ypsolopha; species Ypsolopha scabrella. The sequence continues at coordinate 8,602,470 of OU342981.1, read as the reverse complement.
TTGTTTGAAGTCGAACATACTTTGTACGCTGATTTCCTCTATTCTAGAAAGTGCATCGGCGACCTCGTTTTTTTCTCCTTCTATATACTCGATTTTATTGCAGAACTGTGAGATAAAATCCATTTGTCGTAAGCGTCGGGGTGAATCGGAAGGCGTGACTTTCTTGGAAAGTGCGAAAGTTAAAGGTTTGTGGTCGGTGAATATTGTTAGTTCTCTTCCTTCCACCATGTATCGGAAATGTTTGATGGACATGTAAATTGCGAGTAATTCTCTATCGTATGTGCTGTACCTTTGTTGTGTATCGCTTAACTTCTTAGAATAGAATCCAAGTGGTTGCCACGTGCCATTAATTAGTGTGTGGAGGACGCCGCCGACTGAGGTACCGGAAGCGTCGCACATAAGAGATAAGGGCGCTTCGGCGTCGGGATGAACGAGTGTGACTGTACTGTTTATGCTTTGTTTACATTTTTCGAATGCGTCGATTGCCGAGTCGGTCCATTCTATTTGTGTCTTATCCCTTTTTTTGAGTTATGTAAATATGCATTGAGGGGTGATTGAATTTCTGCGGCTTTTGGTATACTAGCTCGATAAAAATTCATCATTCCTAAAAATCGTCTCAACTCTACAATTGTTTTCGGGCGAGGGAACTCTGTTATCGCTGCGACCTTATCTGTGCTGGGTCGGATTCCATCTCGGTTAATGTGATAGCCGAGGAATATGAGTTCCGTCTTACCAAACTCGCTTTTGTCAGTGTTTATCGTGATACCATATGTATTAAGGCGTCTAAAAACTTCTTCCAGGTGTTCCAGGTGTTGTTTTTCGTCACGGGAAGCCAACAAAATGTCATCGATGTACCCGTAAGTGAAATCCAAGCCTTTTAGGACTGTATTAATGAACCGTTGGAATGTTTGTGCGGCGTTTCTGAGACCAAAGTTCATTTTCGTGAATTCGAACAAACGAAATGGGGTTATTATGGCCGTCTTTGGAATGTCTTCTGTTGCGATAGGAATTTGGTGATAGGCTCTTCGTAAATCTATTTTGCTGAATATATTTTTACCTTTTAACATATACGTGAAATCAAGAAGCCTAGGTATCGGGTAGCGGTCCGGTATTGTTATTGAATTAAGACGCCTGTAGTCACCACATGGTCGAAGTTCACCGTTTTTTTTGTTTACTATATGTAATGGGTTTGACCACTGGCTGTCGGAGGGTTGACATACTCCCATTTCCATCATTCGTTCGAATTCTTGTTTTGCTGCTTTGTATTTAGCTGGGTTAAGCTGTCTTGACTTTTCATGCACTGGTGGACCGTTTGTAAATATATGGTGTTGAACGTCGTGTTTCGGAATCGCTTTAAGGATCTGTTTACGCGTAATGTCGGGGAACCGTTGTAGTATACGATGATATTCGTTATTTATGTCGACCGATCGTAGCGTATATTCAGAACTTTCTGTTGTGTGCGCTCGAACCTTGAGGTTTGTTATTTTATCTAATAATTTTCGTCCGTGTAGGTCTATGAGTAGCTGGTGTGCGGAAAGAAAATCTGCGCCGATGATGGAGCGTTGCACGTTCGCGAGAACAAATTTCCATTTGAATTCCCCACGCAAGCCTAAATCAAGGACTAGATATCTTTCACCATATGTGTTTATTGTGGTTCCATTTGCGGCAAAAAGTTTGTAGTCGCTTGTCTTTGCCGTTCCTTTTTTGTTACATGCGAGGACAGAGATATCGGCACCTGTATCAATGAGGAATTGTGCACCACTTTTTTTGTCAGTTACACACAAACGAGATGATGATTTGACACCGACGCTCTCAACCGCCGGTGTCCGCTCTAGTTTCCCTGGTTGGTGAATGTACATTGGTCTTTACATTTTCTTGCTTTGTCTCCAAATACATAATGGTAGTAACATACCCAATTAGTGTCTCCAGGCTGTGCTGTATGATTTCTGTAGTTTTTGTAGACACCAGGTGATGTAGATCGGCTGTTACGGCCTCTGGACTGTGATCGGTGTCTTGAATTACGTTGTCTCGAGTGGTCGCGTCTTCCTCTTTTGATCTGGTTGAGTTCATTTATGATGTAGTTCATTTTACCTTCTAGGTTTCCGGTGTCAGTGGGTCTTGCGGCGGTGTATGGAGTAGTTAGCGCAGCTATTTCGCTGCCGCTGGTTGCATCCATGACTTTGTCAGCGATATCCGCCAAATGTTCCATATCTTGAATACCACAACCGGTTAAAACGGCTCGTACTGTGGGAGGCAGTCTCTTGATCCACAGTAGCTTGACTGAATGGTTTGATAGTTTATTTCTAGCTAACTCTTGCATTCTTCTTAGAAAGTGTGATGGCTTTTGATCTCCGAGTACGATTTCTTCTAACAGTTGTTGCAGCTGTCTATCTTCGGACTGCTCGAAGGATGTCAATAATCTTGTCTTCAGCGTTTCGTATTTATGCGTCGCGGGAGGTGTTTCTAGTAGGTCTGTGACCTGTCGGAGCTCATCTTTCCCCAGACGGGTGATAAGGAGTTCATATTTGTGTTGGTCACTTACTTTTGAGGCCCCTATGATTACCTCAAATTGGTGAAACCAAATCCTGGGCATGTCTTTCCAAAATTCTGGCATCCGGTTTTTAATTGTAGCTGCCGTAAGCTCTGGCTGCTCGTGCTTAATGTACACTTGTTGAGCAATCTCCTGCGATCCTTGTGGCATCTGTTGTGGTTGCTGTTGCGGCATCGGGGGAATGTTATTTGGAGGTGGCACGTAATTGCCAGAAAAACCGGGTGGAGTCGGATCGTTATTCATTTTGCACTTTAATCACTGTTAAATTGCCCAAAATTCTAAGAATGTTTTATGAGTCACTAGTTCAGTTTGCACCCGTCGGTGGTCACCACTTTAACCGTAAAGTCTGTGTTGATAATGATCAGAAGGGTGGTTAAATAAAATGCGCGTGTTCGGTGGACGGTTGTCCAGACGAGACTGGTTTATTTTTACACTCTTACAACTAAGGCGGTGTGGGGGCTAAGCTAAGTCGCTTCTGCGAACTCGTCAAGATAACACTACAAGAGATTCTGCGAAAATGTGCGACTTATGAGTTTTTGATTTGTTTCAGAGGCTTCGTTTTCTATCCGTAGAAGAGAAATTTTTAAAAATTGGCGAGAATTTCCTCGCCAAAAACGGCTCACATAGATATTTTTACGAGATATAGATATTTTTATAGACATAACCTATGTTTTTGACCCTGGGGTCGCGACCCATAGTTTGAGAAACGATGTCATAGACTATACTACTTAAGTTATGTGTTGCTTACATAACAATTAATGTCACAAAAACAATGAGAATAATTTTGTCCAGCTAGCTTGTTCTACAGGGCACACTGTGCGGCGGCAATTTCAAAAAGAGATTATTCATAGTATAAGAATTTAATAATAAACGTTGAATCAGAGATTTTAGTTCGCTTCTTGGACCTTAGTTTATAGTACCAAATAATTACGAGCCCAGAAAAAAGGATTTTTGACGAAATAACAAACCAACACGTAATGATTGCTCTCAATGAGGAGCAAATAACTCTTACACAACACGTAGGTAAAGTATACCCTTTGTTGGTATTCACGTAACGTTATCAAAATTTCTTAAAATTGTGGTTATGGTAAATTTTTCTGTCACTGACAAGCGTCATCATCCACGTCGTGTTTAAAAGAGTTCCGAATGGATCATAAGTTTAAGCACTGATGGACGCCATTTCCCATTCGGAATGGCTTTTTGGGCGTGAGTAGTTTTAGCACTGCTATCCTCATTCGGAACGCTGTATAACTGATGTGATGTATAGTCTGTCAAAAAAGTGTTGAAATGAATATTGAAGAAACTATCTTTTTTCCGCCTGGTTACACCAAGCAAACAAGTACAAAATCTGTTAAATCGAGTTGGCCGCGTTGTTATTTCATAAATATATTACCTAAATTATACTACTTGAACATTTAAAGTCCAATAAAGTTCATTTAAGTTTCATTTTCATTTCGACACTTTTTTGACAGACTATAATGATAGTGCGTTCGTTCCGAGTCACGACATAATCGATTATAGATAGTGCCCGTCACGAAAGTAGAGCCGATATGGCGTCTTTTTCGTCTTCTAAGACGACAGAGGAACGTGCGTGGATTGTCACTCAGGGCCACGTTCATAAATTAGGGGTCTCGACACGGGTTCAAATGCCATCTCTGTCGCACGCTTTGAAAATTGTATACGCTATCCTGCTGTCAGTGTCGGAACCTAACGAAAGAGTTAGTTAACGAACGGGGGTCAGTGCTGTTACGTCTACCATAAAGACATTTCTACGATTACGCGTGTATTGTTATTCCGAGTCACTGATGGCCGTGCGGCGTGGGGCGTGAGTACTATGGTGGTACTTTTAGTGCTGTCAGCGCCATTCGGAACCCGCAGTGACTGCAAAGTGCAATGTTGGGAAACTTTTCAAAACGTGCGATCATAGTCCAAAATTTCACTCGTTTATTAAAAAGAGACAAAACTATATAAGAGAAAGAGATAGAAAAATCTGGTTGCACAATAAATCAGGTTGCCCAGTGTGATTTTTGCTTTTCTCGGAATCGTTTCAAAACACTTCCGAGCAACTGTCCGGTTACAGTTCAGTTACCCTCGGTTTAGCTCGTGTCAATTTTTGAACTCTCTAGGTTTAAATTCGCATCACTCCGAGTAAAATTCACTCGTTTCGAAACGCAACCGTGTTTGTTACTTTGTTTTGACATCTAAAGTTTTAAGGGTCCGTTTCAAAACGTATTAAAATCATTCACAGGTACACCCACCTGCCGGATTTGTCGCTGACGGCAAATCCGCGGAAACGTACTGGCTCACGGATAAGAAGCTCGTGGCTAGCGCCGCGCTGGACAAAACCGTGTACCTACGCATGTGCATGCACATATTTGTTGGTGAGCTTGTCAGTCATCACTCATCAAGTCACCAGAGTGGAGAGCGTAGCTGCGGTTCTTTTTTTAAGCCTTTGTTTTATCCATACACGCTTCTTATTTTGTTTCTTTAAAAAATATTGCATGGAGTTACTCGGTCCAAGTACTAAAGCAACTTTAGCACGTTTGGAAAGCACCGGTGGCATGACGTACGTTTGACACGTGCAGGGCTCATCATAGTTCAGAAACGACTGACTATATTGTCCACTGATTTATACAGCATGACGCGCGGTGTGCAGCTCGTGTATCTGCGTGAGTGATAGTCGTGCGAAATTTCACTCGTTTACAAGAGACACGTCTGTATACGAGAAAGACAGTGAAAAATCTACAATCTACAAATCAAAATCTACAAATCTACTATCTTGTAGTATTGAAACGCAAGTGTTCCTGTGAAAAAAGTATTTTAGAACGGGTCTGGGTACCAAAAGTCTAAGTTACATTAACCTCAAATCACTGGCGGCCTTGGGCCTCAAAAGTACTCAAAACTGACTGAGGCGCCAATAGGAAAAAAATGGCCAAGTGCAAGTCGGACTCGCAGATTTAGAGTTCCGCACTATGGAAATTATATATATCGGCGCATCAGCAATGGTTCATTGTTGATAAAAGAAGATTATTAATTAAATAACTCTGTTTAATAATGTGATTAGATTAAAACTAGTTCATAAGCCATTAATTAATTGAACTGTGATTATTGCAATGTAAAATTAACGTAAATTCACATACATTCAATACTTAACCTAAAATTGTAAACACGTGCTTGCACACTATAAATACGGCCGCACAGCCCACGCTCGGGCAGTCTTGCTCGAGCCGTCGGACAGTGCGGACCTCTCTAATAAGTTGTTGCGCTGTCAGTTGAATAAACGAAGCTTTGGTAATACCTTCAATGTTTTCCTTGAAAATTGAAGATGAGTGATCACCAAGAAAATATTCGTGACGTCAGCAGTGCTGACGTCACACTTTTTAAAAATACAACCAAGGCTGTTTCTCCGTCATCAGAAGTGGGATCGGAAGGGATTCCGATCCAAGCCACCTCCTCATCAGCTCGTTTACCACCTGAGCAACTGGAACCAGCCAATACCCAGCATCAGGAGCATGTGCTGGTTACCAATGCACCAATGGAAGCCGTACCACAGTCAGGACCACATACCTACCCCTATGAAGGTATGCGGATGGATGGGGTACCACCACAGTACCTTTTGCAAATGATGGAAATGATGCAGAAAATGTCAGAGCGCTTGTGTGCTCCACCCACCGAGGCAAAAATAAGGATCAAAGACATTTACTTACCATCATTTGACCCGGATGCCTACGTCGGAATACGAGAATGGTGTCAGCATATAGATCAAGCAATTGAAGCATACAAACTGAACGATTTCGACGTTCGTATGAAAGTCTGCAGCCTGTTGAAAGGGCGTGCAAAAATGTGGATTGATGATTGGATGGTGACTACTAATACATGGGCAGAGTTACGGAAGAATCTCATCACCACGTTTGAACCTGAGAACAGGTACTCCCGAGATATTGTGATGTTCAGGGAACACGTTTACGACTCGTCGAAAGATATTGCGGAATTCTTGTCACGAGCCTGGGTCCTTTGGAGAAGGATCACCAAGGACAAGTTAGAAGATGAGCACGCCGTTGAGGCGGTGATTGGATGCGTTAACGACGAGCATCTGCGCATTGAATTACTGAACGCTAGAGCAACCAGTGTGCCTGAACTGATCTCAGTTGCAACGTCTATACGGAAGAAGCGTTCCCATCCTAACCCAAGTTCCACATTGCTACACAAGCGTCCAAGATTTACGGACAATCAACAATCAACATCAAGTTGCCGCATATGTAAGAAGACAAATCACTCTACCAATGATTGCAGATTTAAACCACCAGAGGCTAAACCTGAAGCCGGCAATAAAGACCCTAAACCACAAGCCATATCTACCTGTACCTATTGCAAAAAAACAGGCCACACATATGAAACTTGCTTCAGACGGGAACGTTTGTTGACATCCAACGTCAATTATGTGTCAAGTGACAGGCTAGCACCTATCGCCATCAGAATTGGTGAGAAGACTTTGCAGGCTGTGTTTGATAGTGGGGCAGAATGCTCTATTATACGAGAATCCGTTGTTGCAGTTCTCCAAGGTCAAAGAAGCCCAGCAGTCAATTATTTGAAGGGGATCGGACAATTTCCCGCACTATCGTTGGCCAAGCTTACAACTGTATGTATTATAGACACCATCCGTATTGAGCTGGAGTTTTACATACTACCGGATTATGAAATGTCAACAGACATCCTAGTGGGTATGAACCTGATTCATGATACCAATTTGAGTATGGTTATCACATCCAATGGGACAAAACTGGTTCACAACACACGTGTCAATCATGTAAGTTTGAATTCTCCTCTCTTCAACAATTTGGACTGCGATCTGACCAACGAAGATGAAATCACGCAGCTACGTGGACTTCTGAATAAATATGAACATTTGTTTATTCGTGGTTATCCCAAAACTCGGGTCAATACTGGAAAGCTCGAAATCAGACTGAAAAACCCAGATAAATTCGTCGAAAGAAGACCATATCGTCTCAGCCCAGTAGAAAGGGAAAAGGTACGCACCATAATTCAAAAACTCTTGGAAAACAACATAATACGCGAGAGCAAGTCTCCTTACTCAAGCCCTATCATCTTAGTGAAGAAGAAGAATGGGGATGACCGACTCTGCGTTGATTTTCGGGAGCTCAATTCGAATACTCTGCGTGACCATTACCCACTTCCGCTGATTTCTGATCAGATTGACCAGCTAGCAAATGGTCATTTCTACACAAGCCTTGATATGGCAGCTGGTTTTCATCAAATACCAATTGCTGAGAACTCAATAGAGAAGACCGCCTTCGTCACACCAGATGGGCTGTATGAATACCTCACCATGCCGTTTGGTTTGAGTAACGCTTGTTCCGTTTACCAGCGATGCATCAACAGAGCGCTGGCGTCATTGCTAGGGACAGCTGCACAGGTCTACGTGGATGACGTGCTCAGTAAATGTGTAGATTTTCCAGAAGGAATATCGCACCTGGAGCGGATTCTCATAGCACTAGAAGATGCTGGATTTTCCATCAACGCCGACAAGTGCAGTTTCTTTAAACGATCAATCGAATATCTTGGCAATATAGTTTCTGATGGACAAGTACGACCAAGCCCACGTAAAGTGGAGGCTCTTGTAAAGGCTCCAGTACCTAAGAATGTCAAGCAGGTGAGACAGTTCAATGGGCTTGCAGGATATTTCAGGAAATATATTCTTGACTTTTCCCGTATAATGGTACCGTTGTATGAACTGACGAAACAAGGTGCAAAGTGGATATGGACAAACAAACACGAAGAAGCACGTAACAAAATCATCGAGTGCTTAACGTGTTCTCCAGTACTAATATTGTTCCAAGAAGAAGCACCTATACAACTGTATACAGATGCCAGCAGCCTTGGATTTGGTGCGGTACTTGTACAAGTGATTGATGGACGTCAACATGCAGTTGCTTTCATGAGTATGAGGACCACTGAAGCAGAAAGCCGCTACCACTCCTATGAGCTGGAAACCTTAGCAGTGGTACGTGCTATAAAACACTTCCGCCAGTACTTGTACGGGCGAAAATTCACGGTAATAACGGACTGCAATGCATTGAAAGCGTCCAAACACAAGAAGGATCTTTTACCAAGAATTCATCGTTGGTGGGCATTCTTGCAAAATTATGACTTCGAGGTGGAGTACCGCAAAGGTGAACGTCTCCAACATGCTGACTTTTTCAGCAGGAACCCAACTGAGTTAGCAGTTAATATTATGTCAAGAGACTTGAACTGGCTCAAAATTGAACAGCGACGCGATGATGAACTGCGACCTATAATGGATAGCCTAAGTAATAATGACCCAGTCGAGGACTACGTCTTGGAGGATAATGTCCTTAAGAGACAAGTTACTGATCCTGTATTCGGGCAGCAGCTTAGCACAGTCGTCCCGAAGTCCTTCCAGTGGAGCATTATCAATTCTTTTCACACCGCACTGAAGCATCCTGGCTGGGAAAAGACATTGCAAAAGATCAGAGAAACTTATTGGTTCGACAAAATGAGCTCTACTGTTCGAAGATTCGTCGATAACTGTGTTACATGCCAAACATCTAAAGGAAGATCTGGGGCTATTCAAGCTCAATTACACCCCATACAAAAACCAACAACTGCTTTCCAAGTTATTCACATGGACATAACTGGGAAGCTGGGTACTCCAGATGATCAGCAGTATGTTATAGTTACCATCGATGCCTTCTCGAAGTACGTGCTACTGTACTTCTCCAGCAACAAAAACCCACACAGTACATTAGCTGCCCTGAAACGCACTGTGCATCTATTCGGTGCGCCAGTTCAAATCATAGTCGATGGAGGACGAGAATTCCTTGGCGAGTTCAAAGACTATTGTGACCACTTTGGAATAGATCTTCATACCATAGCTCCAGGAGTTAGCCGAGCGAATGGCCAAGTAGAAAGGGTCATTGCGACTCTCAAAAATGCGTTGGTGATGATCAAAAACTACGAAGTAGAGCAGTGGCACACTGCGCTTGAGGAACTACAACTGGCAATGAACTGTACAAGTCATCGTGTCACGGGGGTTGCTCCATTGACATTAATTACACAACGAAAGCACTGTGTACCTCCTGAGCTCCTCAACTTGGTGAATATTGACGATCAGACCGTGGATATTGAAGCGCTTACTCATCAAGTACAACAGAAAATGTTGCGTTCAAGCGAACAAGACCGACAACGATTCAATTTACGTAAAGCAAAAATTCATCATTTCCAACGAGGAGACTACGTGTTGATTAAGAATAACCCTCGCAACCAAACATCGCTTGACCTAAAATTCAGCGAGCCATATGAAGTGTCCAGAATACTGGAAAACGACCGCTATTTGGTGAAGAAGGTGGTCGGCAGAGGGCGACCTCGCAAGGTGGCTCATGACCAGCTGCGTCGTGCTCCACAACCCGGTGAGCAGTTGACCGTATCGGCGGGACATTTATCACCTAATCCTCGAGACTCTGCTACAATTGAGCCCATCCCGTCGACATCACGAGAAGGGCTGCAAATTCCAACAAGACAAGACCTACGGAATGAAGGCAATTCATCAGAATAAACTGTGAGTAACTTAGTTCAATATAACTAAATACTTACAAAGAAACACTACACTACATAAATTCAATATTAGTAACCGAAACTAATTCCACGAGAAAAACTTTCACTTATGTATCTACGAGAACCTCCGAGAATCACCGAGACCCTCCGAGAACCTCCGAGAATCACCGAGACCCTCCGAGAACCTCCGAGAATCACCGAGACCCTCCGAGAACCTCCGAGAATCACCGAGACCCTCCGAGAACCTCCGAGATCCTACGAAAATCGCCGAGACCCTACGAGAATCGCCGAGACCCTACGAGAAACTCCAAAAACCCTTTATTATATTCCCAAAAACTTAGTAACATTAATATTGCCAAACATACAAAGATAAAAATATTTGCATTGCAACTCAGGTTGCTTACAGATATCCGACTCAAAAGAAGTCCAATCTATTGTTACAGATAAAAATAAGAACCAGAATCAACGAGGCTGGTGCAGAGCGCGCACCGCCTGTCAGTATGGCCGTATCGGCGCATCAGCAATGGTTCATTGTTGATAAAAGAAGATTATTAATTAAATAACTCTGTTTAATAATGTGATTAGATTAAAACTAGTTCATAAGCCATTAATTAATTGAACTGTGATTATTGCAATGTAAAATTAACGTAAATTCACATACATTCAATACTTAACCTAAAATTGTAAACACGTGCTTGCACACTATAAATACGGCCGCACAGCCCACGCTCGGGCAGTCTTGCTCGAGCCGTCGGACAGTGCGGACCTCTCTAATAAGTTGTTGCGCTGTCAGTTGAATAAACGAAGCTTTGGTAATACCTTCAATGTTTTCCTTGAAAATTGAAGATGAGTGATCACCAAGAAAATATTCGTGACGTCAGCAGTGCTGACGTCACACTTTTTAAAAATACAACCAAGGCTGTTTCTCCGTCATATATATTCAAATACCTACATACCATAAACAAATTTACAAGTGCTACATACCTACTTTTCTTTGTTCTTTTCTACCCTACTTGCGAAAACTTAGTATTTTCCCCTCTCTTAACGTCTATGAACTTAACTGATGTCGGTTACATACCTACATAATAGATAAAAACAATTCTAAAATTTCAAACGTTATTTCAAGTATAAATAGGGAATAAATAATTTTAATAAATACCCTACTCACCACAGACTCAAGTAGATCAAAGCTAATATACATTTTATTCAAATAAAAAAAGTGAAAGCACTTTTAGCACATGCATATTAAAGAAACTAAAAATATAAATAGCCTTGAACGAGACACAAAAAGAGTGTCTTGTGAAAGACTTCAGCTGTCAAAATGTTCATTTGTTCCTTTACCTTTTCTTTTCACCCCATGATCTTCACACGAAAAATACCTGTATCATTAGTACATTCACAAAAATAATATAGAAAAGAAGATAAGGCATTAGTGTTCAATTAATGAATTATGCAGGTAATGTCTTCTTCTGCCTAGCGTTACTACGTCTTAAATATTTACAATATAAATAATAAATTAATTTATTTATTTCAGGCCACAATTTAAAACCCATAATTTGTTAGTAACAATAGTTATTAATCTAATATTAGTAAATAAATAATTAATATACCATTTCGACTGCACTAATTTGTGAGTGTGTCTTCCTCCTCCTCCTCTCCCTCCGATTTGTTAAATAAAACTCATTTTATTTTATTTATTGAACTAAATAAGTCAAACAGATACATAATGCAAATAGACTACCTTTGAACTTACAAACAAGAGGCATTTTATTCATATCTATTTATAGTTTATTTATATATCAACTTATTTATTCATTGCAATATGTTGTAGGTTTACACAATATTTAAATTGTTTACTCATGTTAGTATATATTTTTTTGTAAGGCATTATATTTATTTATAGTCTATTTAGTTTATTTATCAACTTATTTATTCATTGCCATAAGTATAATAATATTCTCATTCCTATATTTCTTCATTTTATGAATATATATAACTTTATTAGCCCAACATAATTATAGTTTTTTTTTATATATTTCACGTATAAGTAAGCTAAATTAGCAGCTTGATGATGCTTGCATAGCGAAACTGGTTGGGTAGTGTAATATTAAAATAATTTGTGAAATTTTAATTCATAAAAACATCAACACAGTAACTAACATAAAAAACTATACCTAAAATATACAATTAAACGGATTATATATTTGTTTCAACATATTCTTTTATTCATTCCCTTTAATCAGATGTATTGACTTGTAGAAAGTATATACTTTATTGTATCTATTTTACAGAATAAATTGAATTTCAATTTTTCCTTACCACTGAAGCATTATTTTTTCTATTCAAGTTACTTACTATGTTTCAAGCCGCAACGACGATCACAATAAGGCGATATTTTTTTGTATTAAATTCAATGTCAAACCACACAAAATCCGTAAATCCGTAAGGAACGCATTTCCACTGCATTAACTCTACTTTGATGTTTATCTTGCTATAGTCAATATTCCTACCATACAAAAGTATAGAATCAAAGTATGGACTGTCAATCGTGCCTTTGCAGTCATATTCACGCTGTTTTGAAACCGACCCTTTTATTTGAATGACTCAAAATGACAAGATTCCAGAGCCATTTAAAACTTATTTATTTAAAACATTCCATCCAGGAATAATTTGGCCAAGTGGGAGTCGGACTCGCGCACAAAGGGTTCCGTACCACCATACAAAACGGGAACCCCACAAACATGGTAAAAACATCAATATATAAGGTGACTTTAATTTATCCAGCCAAATTCTTACCAAGGTTCGATGACGAACGAATACAATACTAATTTTAAGTTTTCGTATGCGAATCATGCGGGTTTGTATGCGAATTGAAATTCGAATGATTCAAAAATACACTCCCAGTCCCGAGTCAATTACTATGGGACGTCAAGATTTTATTTTGCGAAATTGGCAAAAAGTGTTATCGATCCAGGTTACTGATCACTTACCAAGCTTCTAGTATAAATAATTATTTATAAAGCCATATTCATACTGCAAACTCGGTAAGATAGTCGGTATTAAGTATCGATGACTCTTTTTGAGAAATTCGAAAATTATTACCTACGAACGTAAGCCCAGCCCCGAGTCACCCAAGTTATACTGATCATCACTTACCAAGCCAATAATATGAATTCTGCATAAATAAAAGTCACCTTACGAATATAAAAGCATACAACGAACAAGTAGTAACTCATTCACATAGAGAGGATAAACAGATAAACCCAATGAAATAAACCTCGTGTTAACCATGGCTCCATCTGAGATGACTTGTTTGACAGCTTTTACCGACGTAATAGATGGCGCTAAGAATAGCTTGTCAACCTCTTTGCACCGAGGTTCATTATTAAGATGATAGATGGCGCTAAGATAATGTTTTTAGGGTTCCGTCCCCGTAATATGTGGTGATACGGAACCCTTTGTGTGCGAGTCCGATTCACACTTGGCCAAATTATTTTAGATCTTCTGTGAAACCATAGTTTAAAAAAAAACCGGCCAAGTGCGAGTCAGACTTGCGCACGAAGGGTTCCGTACCATTATCTATAAAAACGGCAAAAAAATCATGTCTGATCTATAGGAGTGCGCAGATCCGACTCGCACTTGGCCGGTTTTAGTATTTGTTGTTATAGCGGCAACAGAAATACATCATCTGTGAAAATTTCAACTGTCTAACTATCACGATGACAGACGGACAGCGGAGTCTTAGTAATAGGGTCCCGTCGGTTACCCTTAGAGTACGGAACCCTAAAAAGTACGCTGTGATACCTAGTACTTTTATTTCTTCTGTGCCTGAACCTCATATCATGGAATGCAATAAAGCAGGGGTGGCCAACTTGATTGGACCCAAGATCTCTTGTTTACTAACGAGACCCTGTGCGATCTACCAATTACATACTTCTAGAAATCTTAAATGAAACAGCATAGTTCAGCACACAATCATGTAGCATTTTTTTATTTTATTAAGAGAATAAACATAAATGTGAAAATTATACATACTAACTACCTGATTACGTTGGGCAGTCTGGTCTACGTATTTATATTTTTTGCCTTGCCACGATCGACTTGACTAACAGTCGCGATCGACCGGTCGATCGCGATCGACCTGTTGGCCACTCCTGCAATAAAGAATATGCATGTACATTTTTAATGCACAAATCGTTGATATATGATCAAATTAGGGCTATGAATAAGAATTTACAACTAAATTATCCATATTTCATAGTTATAAAATCAAATACAGTTTCATAATAATCTTCTACAATTCAAACGGCTGCCATTTTAGCGCGCATCGAGTGACGTCACATGATACTGCTCTTGCTTGCGGTGTATGGCGAGTGGCCGGTTTTTTCATTATTACACAATATTTGAGGGTTTTATTTTACATTAATTAATTTTGAACTTAATATTTTATGATGAAATGTACTCACTTTGTCACAAAAGGCAGTTAGCCAATTGTGACGCATTTTGCATTTGCGTTTAATTTCATCAAAATGTTGTATTTTTAAATGGAAATAATTATAAAACTATAAAATAAAATAGTTTGCCATGGTCATCATTAAATTCTACAAAATAAATAGAATACAAAAAACGCAATACGCTTATTTAAACAACATGCATATTCTCTATTAAAACTATGATATCCTGGTTTAGTTTTAATAATAGGTATTTTACTAGAAATAATTACAGATAAACGTTTTGTTATGTACCTTCAGGTGTTGGGTTAATGATGGTGTAACAATGACAATGATCGATGCTCTTTTCTGTAAATTGAAACCGTTTAGTTTTAACACCCACCAGTGTTGCCAACTAGAATTTTTAAAAGTTCGTAAGTTTACGTAGATTTAGTAAAAGTTGGACATGATAAGTACGTAGAGTCGAGATTTAGAGTATATAAAAACTGAATAAAACAAGTGTTTTGATGCATATGCAATTTATGTCCGGCTTCATTTATACTTTACTAGCTTTTGCCCGCGGTTTTACCCGCGTTGAATTACTTTTTGTGTACTCCTATAAAATCAGTCAATATTATTCGGACTGTTACCTACAGTAAATACAGCTGGTGAAATGTGTGTATTATGCGCCTCTGTTTCCCATTTTGTGTGTCTCTTTTATTGCTTTTCCATGGGAACAAAGGGAAAAAATATTGTCCTATTCAAAGTCTAGAACTAAATTTGCAAAATTTCGTAAGCATGGCGTGAAAGGGATAGAAATTTGAAAGCTCATTTTCATCCCATGGGAACTGATTTATGGGATAAAAAGTAGCCTATGTCCTATTCCAGGTCTAGAACTACATTCATGTAAAATTTCAGCCCATTCGGGTTAGTGGTTACGGCGTGAAAGAGTAACAAACATCCATCCATACATCCAAACTTTCGCATTTATAATATTAGTGGGATGGGAAGTGGGATATCCATCCATCCATCAGCCTGTTTCGTCCACTGCTGGACATAGGCCTTTTCAGGATTTTGCCAGTCTTGGCGGTCCTCCTGGAAGAAATGCCCATACTCACACACGCTGGACAGGTGGGTTGGTGGCCGCGGTGCCGAAACTATATATGTATACTTTATTATATGTATATTATAGACTTAACCGAGTGATACGAACGAAAGCTTTCGTTTCAGCGAAATGCACGATCACACAATCACAACAACCATATGGGTAGGGTTACCAGATCTGAAAATAAGTTTTCCTGGCAAAATCCCTGTCTTTTCAATAAATTTCCTGACATTTTGACCCGGAGCCCGGAGGCAGCAAAAACATCTAATTGTAAAAACTCTCGCATTTGCTTGATCTTTTTAAATGCATCTACCTCCAAAAGAATATTTTTTGACGACAATCAAAGCTTTTTTAGAAAATGAACTGTTTATTTTTATGCATTCTTTTACGTCGTCGGTCCTCCAGTCACAAATCGCAAAATAGAAAGAGAAAACAACTGTCTTTCTATTTAAAAATTACTGTCACTGTTCCAATTCCTGTTCGTTCAAATTTCCCTGCTGGAATTTCGGACATGTCCGGGAATTTCCTGTCGTCTGGTAACCCTACATATAGTAATATGGGATTTCGAATGACAGGTCGTTGTGTATTTTATGTAGGATAGGAAACGAATGGAACAGTTTTATACTTTTTATCGAAGGAAAAGGGAATGTGCCTATTTAGTTCAGTCAGACACAATGTAATTTTACTAATTTTTATATTTGATAGAAAGTACGTAGTTTCAGGGACTGAAGTTCGTAGCTATTGATGCTGCATGTTGTCACTTCTTGATGGAACATTTTTCCAATAATAGAAAAATATTTTATGTATAATTTTATTTGAGTATGTAGTGACATCATAGTAGTTTTTATAATTTGCTTGCAAAGACGAAACGTTAAGAACCCGCTCCGTATTTTTCGTTTGTTTGATGTGAAGCATTATTTTAATTATTTTTCTTGTCAGTGCCGCGATGTTTTTGTAAAAATCAGGGACATACACCAGTCCATATTGGACATCTAAATTAGATTAGTATATTTCAGTTATTTTCACAGCATTATGTCATATGGCATAATGTTGTGGGGTAGAGCCGCGGATACAATACAATACAATACAATACAATATAACTTTATTTGCACACCACAAAGAAGGAAACAAAAATAATATAAATTACAATAGCCAAATAACGTAGGTACAATCAGGCGGCCTTATCGCTTATAGCGATCTCTTCCAGACAACCTTTGGGTAGAATCTGGTTTAAAAGGAGATTGATGAATAGGCGGTGCACTAATTTTAAAATAATATTTAAATATACTATACAAAATCTACATTAATAAATTTAAAAAAAAATAATAATGTATTATAGATAAATAACATGAATGAATAAATATATACATACATACATATATTACATAAATAATAAATAAACTTTAAGAGGAATGTAGATAGTTCAGTGGTCAGAGTGAGAGGTAGTGTTCTTTTACCAGTCTCTTAAAGACTGGTAGGGAAGGTGCTCTTCTTATAGATAGAGGAAGATCATTCCACAAACGGACGGCTTGTACTGAAAAGGAATTGTCATAGAAGGACGATGAATGTATTGGGGTAGCCAGGAGTAGATATATACGGATATAGAAGCATTAAGAGAAAAGTTTAAGGAAATTAATATATTTACGGTCCCATGTGAATTTATTTATCAAGTTACTAGATATGTCAGAAAAAATATTGATAATTTCCCGAGGCTTGGTGTGGACCACTCTGTTGAAACCAGAAACAAACATAAACTAGCTTTTCCTCTTTCGTAGGACATGGTATAAGATTTTACAATAAACTTCCAAAGGAGGTCCTTAGTTTGCCTGAAAATAAGATTAAATTATACATTAAACAGGGACTACTTAAAAAAGCTTATTATAAAATCAATGATTATCTGGACGATGATGAAGCATGGTGTAATAAATAATAATAATCTTTATCAAAATTGTGAGTCAAAATTAGCAAATTTTAATACGAAATGTTTGATTCCTCTAAAGGCTAATCTTAAGCCCTTTATAGTTAACTAATATGTAAACTGACTTTGCTGTAAAAGGTAATAGACAATGTAAGACGGATTGACTATGATATTTTTTTTTCTCTCCGACATAATTCCTATGGTTTTATATTTGCCTTTACTTAAGTAGGTATAAGAAAATTGTATAGATTAAGGTTATGTTACAAATGAAAAAATTCATGTTTGCTAAGTTTCTTGCCCTTCTTCTTAGCAATACTAATCGAATGGTGCGGATGGTTAAGCATTATGTATATATAATATTTTTATTCCTATATTTTTACTTTATATGCAGGTTTATAACTTTATTACATTTTAGTAGCCCAACCTTAATATTTTTTGAATGTATTTCCCTTATTAGTATGTTCATATTATTTTTTTCTTCTAAAGATATTTATTGTAAAGATTAACTTTGACTTGTAGAAAGTATACTTTATGTATCTATTTTACAAAATAAATATTTTGATTTTGATTTGATTTGATTTGATTTGCATGTTTACAGTTGTAATACAATCAAATAAATATAATGCATACAATTATATAAGGTGACTTTTATTTATACAGCCAAACTTATACTGAAGGCTTGCTAAGTGAACAATAACTGATCAGTAACACGGATCGATAACACTTTTTGCTAATTTCGCAAAATAAAACCTTGACGTCCCATAGTAATTGATTCGGGGCTGAGCTTGTGTTTGTAAGGAATACGAAAAGAATAATTTACGAATTTCACAAAAAGGGTCATCGAACCTTGTTACTGCTCACTTAGCGAATCCTCAATAAGAGTTTGGATGCATAAATTAAAGTCACCTTACATAATTTTCCTGTTAAAACATAATACAGTAAGGAAAACAATGTTATGACGTGCACTTTGAACCGAGATCCTCTATTACCACCTTAAGTGCCAAACAAATCGTAAGGGAACGAGAAGAGTATCATCTTCAGCGCAGGTGGAACCATGAGCAAAAGGCTAGTCGAAAAACATCACACTAATTTATTATAAATGCGAAAGTTTCTGTGTGTGTTTGTTACTCTTTCACGCTGAAACGGCTGAACGGATTTGGATGAAATTTATAACGAATACAGCTTATACCCTAACTTAACACATAGGCTACTTTATTCCCGGAAAAAAGCATGTCGTTAAACCGAATAACACGCGGGCGGAGCCGCGGGCAAAAGCTAGTAGACTAATAAGTATTGCACCAGGGACATATAGTATGGTCGGCACGGCACACAGGATATTCCCACACGACGTATCGCTGTCCACGAACGATATGGTTCCGTATCTTGTGGTATATCCGGTCTCATCCGTCTTCCTCCCTACTATGACGCAGGGCTCATGTTACTCGTACGTTACAGGATTCTGGGAGCGTCGCCAGATAGCCGAGGTTATCCGTCTGTCCCGCTCCAACGCTTTCATTACATGCTGCTCAGTGGGAGCGTGCCGATGCCGCTCAGAAAACCCGCGATTTCGAGGTGTTCCGTAGTCCGACAAGGAACCCTTAGTTTCGCCATGTCCGTCTGTCCGCGGCTTAACGCAGAGACTATTAGTACTAGAAAGCTGTAATTTTACATGGATATAAATATTAATCACGCCAACGAAATGGTAAAATAAAACTTTGAAAAGATTTTTTTAAGGGTATATCTCACACACATAAACTGGGGATGTTTTTTTTTTCGTCTATCCCATAGTATGGGTTATCGTTGGATAGGTCGTTCAAAAATATTGTGGGTGAGTTAAAACCATTTTTCGATTTATTGATCCGTTGGCGAAATATTAAGCTTTAAAGTGCTAATTTTTGTTAGAGTCACGCCCCCCTGCCGGTTTAATTATCGCAGCTAAGTAGGCTTTGCAGGTTTACGATTGCAAGTACAGGTCGCTCCAAACTTTTAGCCCCCTCTAAACACGACAATGTATGGGCCGTTCTTCTAAATGTATGGGACTAGAAGTTTGGCGCGATCTGTATTAGTAGACCAACTTAGAAAATGTACCAGACAACTACGGAACCCTACACTGCGCGTGGCCCGACACGCACTAGGCCGGTTTTTTACGGTTAATTTGTGTTCTATAAGTGATTCTGATTCATAGAATTCAATGAAACTAGAGGGTTTATTTTCAACCTGTATCTATATGTACATACCTAATGCAATGAACAAATAAATTGATAAATAAACTAAATAAAAAATACTTAATAAATATAATGCCTAACCATCCGCCCATTCGATTAGTCTTGCTAAGAAGAAGGGCAAGAAACTTAGCAAGATAATGTCTTTTTTCTTTTTTTTTTGTTACATTAGCGTATATTTATTATACATATATACACGTATATATATATATATATATATATATATATATATTTAATGTAAAATCTTATACCATATCCTACAAAAGAGGTAATTACCTACTTTGGCAAGTCAAAATTTCGGAAAAGCCAGTTTATGTTACAAACAAACAAACAGCAGCAGCAGTTTATGTTTATGTTTATGTCATGCAAAATTTACTATATTTTTCCTTTTTTAGAGCAGGTTCAGTTTTATATTTAATAGTTTTTATTTCAGGTAGGTTTTAGTCTTTTATATTAGTGAATTAAATATTTTTAAGTATTATTTTAATTTAGTATTATTTATGTTACTTAAGTTTTCGATTGGGAATACATTATATTGTTGCAAACATGGTGATTGGTGGATTTACCAGCAGGCTTGAGCCTAGGGCGGCAGATTTTAGGGGCGGCAATTAGGAGACCGTTTTTTTCTGCCAAAATAAAAACATTGGGTAGATATCCCGGCTTTGACCACTTTTAGATTTTCTTATACTACGATCGTAAAAATGTACAAAATCTCTTTTTTATTAGTTTGAAACGTAGTTTATTAATTTATTTTATGGATTTTACAGTGTGTGCCCGTAAAATTAACAGCAAGATAATAAAAAAATTAAACTATTTACTTAGTGAAATCAACAGTTTTGGCCACTTTTCACATGGTTGTGCCCATCGCTCTGTACCCTTTCCGGCAACTGATTCCTTATAAAACAAAAGAATGGCTGTTACAAACACATATTTACTTATGCCTTTCTAAACCACGGAAGTATCTGAGTGGCCAAAACCGGGAGAGTGCCCAAAACTGGGTCACCTACCGTAAATTGGTACGAAACTTCAAAAGCCTAGGTAGGTTAATAATTTTCAAACAGTTTGTGAATAACAAGGATAATTTAATAACGTAAACATCATAACTTATCCTTTTATAGTCGTACATTAATGATTAATTGTGCTCAATTGCAAATAGAACTAGGAACTAACAGTTTCTAGGGGTAAAAAATTTATAGGTACATTGGAACATTGTGTAAATCTGCCACTGATGATGGAAGGGATTTACTTAATTCCTAACAGGGTTTCCCAAGTGCTCTTAGCAAATGAATAATAAATCAATAGGTCATATTTACTCATAACTACACGTCACAATTAAATTAGTCATAGTTCCATCCCACTAATATTATAAATGCGAAAGTTTGGATGTATGGATGGATGTTCACGCCGTAACTACTGAACCGAGTGGGCTGAAATTTTACATGAATGTAGTCCTAGACCTGAAATAGGACATAGGCTACTTTTTATCCCATAAATCAGTTCCCATGGGATGAAAATGAGCTTTCAAATTTATATAGAAAAGTGATGTGTCACCCTTTCACGCCATGCTTTAGAAACCGATTAGGCTGAAATTTTGCATAAATTAAGTTCTAGACTTTGAATAGGACAAAAACTACTTTTTCCCTTTGTTCCCATGGAATAACTATAAAAGAGACACACAAAATGGGAAACAGAGGCGCATAACACACACATTTCTCCAGCTGTGTTTACTGTAGGTAACAGTCCGAATAATATTGACTGATTTTATAGGAGTACACAAAAACTAATTCAACGCGGGTGAAACCGCGGGCAAAAGCTAGTTCCTATAAAACTAAAAATAAATCCGTACAATATTGAGAATAGACCATCCCAAGAATAGGCTTCTGATAAAAACGAATGCATCACAAAATAAATATGACCATGTTTTTCCTTAAACGATTGGCTTCTTATTTAGCTTTAATATCCAGGATGTAAATAAAACAACATAAGAGTGCTAAACGGATGAAACAAATGAAACTTCCCCATGATATATTTTTTGAAGTAGATACTTCTTTGTTCTTAGTTCTTTTAAACTTACCAGAAACATCTAAAATTGTTTTTAAAGACGCTACGGAATCCTTAACTTTGCAATGATTTTAAATAGCATAAAGAAGGAGGTACACGCAAACGAAGTTTGTTAATTTTAAGTACAAGTAAAAAGTATAACTTACAAGTTTTGCTCTAGCTGTATTTGATTAACAACGTGCATGACTAATAATATAAAGTAAGAATTACTATTGCTTATCTATTATTTACGTCCATGATCATAATTGACGTATTTTATGATGAATTTTCTTAATGTGTACGTCATAGTATACTAACTTATCTTCATCGAATTAATTTAGAAGATGATGTCAGTACCTACCTACATGTAGGTACCCTACCCTACGACCGACCATTGAAATAATATATAATTTTAGTTAGGCCTCAAAAACTCCGTAAGTACCATAGACAAAATGTTCATCTATGGTAAGTACAATAAAAACCTTCTTTACCTCACACTCTAACTTGGGTCCTTGGAATACCTTTCAATATAAATGTGTTTTAAGTCTATTGAATTATGTTTTTACGTGATGTAAAATTTTAAAACAATTTTTAGATCAATTGAATAAAAAAATTAAAATTGAGAGTGAGGTATAGGCCCTCTCCTGGGTCCGGTATCAGTCAAAAAGAAGCAAAAAAATATATATATATATTAATTGCCCTTCTTTTTTAAAGCCATCTTTGTTTTTTTTTCTCAGTACTATAGTTTAAAAAAATATATATTATTATATATTATATTAATTGCATTAATATATTAATATATTATTACAATTATCCTTATCGCCTTTCTTCGAGCACAAACAGCGAAGCAAGCAGACCAAAGCAGACAAATCTGCCTGTTCGGGATTTGGACCCCTTACCTTCGACAAGTATTTGAGTCCTCGTACCACTTGACCATAGAGGCGGTCAACGAAACTTGGTAGCAAGTTACTTCAAGCGACCGAGCCAGCTAGGAAGGGTCGTGCAACATATTTTCAAAACAAAATTTTCTTTTCCTTCTGGATCGTATTTCCAAGAGCTTTTGTGGTAAAAACCATTATCTATCCTAAAATATTTTGTATTAAGAGGATGGTTCTTTGCATCAATCACAGTTCTTCGTGCGGACAGACCGCAGTACGAGAGGAACGGATTTCTAAAAAAACATCAAAATGTAAATTTTCTTTACTTAATTACTAAATATTGAATATCTTCGTTTCTGAGTTTGAAAGTTTAATTTTTTTATTATTAATTTATATTTAATTTTAATCCATAAATATCATGTATGGGTTTTTGCTCAAATGACCTTACACCTCGACTTGAAAACTTTTTTAAGCCATCTTTGTTTTTTTTTCTCAATATTGGAATGACTTCAGAATATTCTGTTACAATTTGCAGTATGCATTATATTCTTGGCAGAGGTAATTTTTAGGGTTACGTACCTCAAAAGAAAAAAATGGAACCCTCATAGGATCACTTTGATGTCCGTCTGTCTGTGCGTCTGTCTAAAGATGTTTCCTTGAATCTGTGAAAAAATCAAACTTCTAATTTATCGTAAAAAAAGATATGGCCGTTTATGCCGCAAAAACGTATATTTCGACACTATCAAGGGAATCAAAATTTATAGGGTATTTCCCGTTGACCTTTAACTATGAAATTAAACAAATAATACCGTCTTATACCTACTACAAATATAGGGGAAAATCTGAAAACTATACAATTGTAAATAAATCATAAATTTTTTAATTAAATAAATTTTATAAAACATTTATAATTTATACAGAACCCTCGGTGGGCGAGTCCGACTCGCACTTGTCCGGTTTTTTTTTATTTTATTTTTTTATTCTTCAAACTCGGAAGAATAAATTCCGGTTTTGCGGGAACTATCCTTTTAATAAAGTTTTTAAAAGAGCCGCGCCATCCGCCACTAAGCATTCGGAAGGTCCTTTTATTTGTTTGACCTCTCGGAATCCCAAAAAGAAGGTAACACCGATTTCTTACAAAGAAATATTTAAGACGAAAAAAAATCGGCTCCGCGAAAGACCATAGCAACAGCACGAAAAGAAAAATGTCGGAGAAAAATGCGAATTCTAAATTTAGAACGCCAGAATAACGTTCCAATCCAAAGAAAACAAGAATTAACCAGTCCGAGGATCGTAAAAAGGCCGTAAAGATCCTTTGAACCGGCGCGCGCACATACAAAATGGAATATTATTGGTAGAGGAGCCCAGGCGATGAGCAGCCCCCTGATTCTGTATCGTAAACTCAGTTGCCAAACCAAGTGCCTGTCCTCTAAAACATACATATCCGCTTATATAAGGATAAGTTCGCACTTGAAATGACTTCAGAATTAGTAAATAGTTCAATTCCCATTAAAGGTTATTTTGTAAGTTCACTTTTTATCTGTTTTCGGTGAATAGCAACTCTATCTAGCAACGGACACTGAGTTACATAATAGCCCCCCAGGATGATCTTCGTATTTTCAGCACTATTAGAGACAAGAAATTAACAGATGACAATGCTTACTTAAGTTGTAACCTGAAGAAAATCATGTAATTGATGATGCAGGCTTAGCCTTGTTTGGGAGCCACTGAAGAAAAAATATACAATATAGAGTGAGATTAAATCAACCGACCAAATTCATGCTGTAGACTCGGTTGGTAATCAGGAACTAGGTTCAGTTATCCTTTTGGCCAAATTCGAAAAATATATTATTTTGCTCCCTTACTGGTTGGACTAGTTTAAGTAAAATTCCTAGTCTAGGCAGTAAGGAAGCAAAACAAAAAAATATTATTAGAATTTCACCAAAAGGGTAATGAAGCTTGTTTCTGATCACTAACCGAGTCTCCAGTATGAATTTAGTCGGTTAATTTAATTTCGCCTTGTATAGAAAAAGTAAAACTGTCTAATATTCATGTTTTAATATTGTATTTTTAGCAACTCTCAGCAAAGCAAACTCGAGCTGCCAAATTCGTTTTGATTATAGAAAAAAAAAATTGTACTATTTCATAAAAATGTATAATATACCGACAGCTCATTGGCATTCTCAAAGATTTAGTCAGCGACTAGAGCAGATAAAAATGTAGTTATTATTACACAAACACTGTTTAGGCATGCATGTAAGGAATATAGATTTACGCTTTAATTTTCATTCCTTTCATTTCTTGCATGCATTGTTTGTGGAAAACTAATTGGGATATTATACAATTTTGTTAATTATTAGGTATGATTATGTTTCCCAAGTGCCGAAAATCACAAGTATTAAGGCTGTACCTGAGCCTAAAACATGAACAAAGCCAGATTTTCGAGGCTTCCTTTGAAGAAATTAGGACTATCTATCCTAATATTGAAAAAAAATAATTTGATTATTCATCTTTTATCTATGTGATCCACGGTAAACAAGGTAAGTAAGATTCATACGTTTTTCAAAAAAAAAAAAAAAACGTTTTTTACCCTCTTTATTGAACCGCAAGTCATGGTTAAGTGCTCGGTTTTTTTTTCTGCATATCTTGAATTCTGTTAAAACTACGGGGTCGCCTCGAACCGCTCCGTTTCGGTCGGCTCCCTAATATGTACTGTATATGTATATATGCTCCCTATATGTATGTACTTACATATCAACCTAAACGCTCCTCCTCGCTTCGCTCGTCGTCGCAACCTATTCCTAGCGGTCGAATAAAATTAAAACTAAGGAAGCCGCTAACGGCTACGTAGTCACTTTCTAGAAATATAAAGGTTTTCTACGTGAATAAATTCAATATTGTTTTCCCTACAAAATATTTCAGTATTAGCTAAAAACCCTCCGATCTGCTGTTTCGCGCGTAACTATTAGTATTACGCGTCCTAGACAAAGAGGTCAATTAGCTAACCAATAATCGCCTCTATCAAAAGCTAATAAAGTATTTTACATTGGCCTTTTTGTGTTGGACGGGTAATAACATTTTTTCGTAGCCTATGCCATACTTGACATACTCACTTGACACTCCCGATTGTGCCAGAAAACGAAGTAAATTTTGTAAATGCTATTTAAAATTATGGTATTCAGAAATTTACTTATAATTATAAAAATAAAGAAGTTTCAACTGATGATACAATACCGAGTGCCGGAATGTTACTATATTATCGAAAATTAATGTTTTATTTTATTAATATACTATTCTACATAAATAACAAAAACTCTATTAATGAAAAAAAAAAAACCGTCAGATAGGACTCGTGCTCTAAGGGTTCCGTACCACTCAAATACGTTAATAGACTTAAACGATTAGAATAACAATTACAAACTTATCAGTAACTTCAAAATTTATAAAACAAAACTGCAAAATTAAGTTGGTCAAGTATTCGGGTACATAACCTCCTATTTTATAATTATTGATGGCTCCCATTTCATTATTTTTGGAGATAAAAATATTTACTTGTACTCTAGTATTGTGTTCAAGACGGGGAAAGAATAAAATAATTTTTACGGCACCTTTTTCATGTATTCCCTCCCCTTCCCTGACAACTAATGTAATTCCTTTTTTTCAATATTCAGTTTAAGGTCAACATTGTACACAACATATCCAAATTTTAGATCTGTAAGTTATTCCGTCTGCAAGATAAAGACCCGTGACATACGGACAGACAGACGAAAAGACGGATAGACAGCAGAGCAACTTTAACTAATAGGGCTCAGTCTTGCCCTATGGGCGCAGAACCCTAAAAAGTTGTATGACTGTATTTACCATTGTTCCCCTAGTAAAATAAATATGGCAATCATAACGTGCTATCTACCTTCGCGGCTCCCCTACTATATGTGAAATTCCAAAATCGATTTTAGCGGCCTACGTATGGCTTCGGCGAGATTGAAAAAGTTGCTTTTTTAACGAAACCCAGTCAAGTATTAATTCAGAAGAATCGAATAGATTCCGTAAACAGATATCTTTTTTGGTATCCTTTTCTAAAAAGAAACATCTAATACTAAATACTGACAACTACTCTTGTCCGGGACGTCGTACGCGCTATAAAGTCAATAAACTATTACAAGTAAACTATGAATAGCAGGCCTAACATGGTTGCCACTTGAACACCATTTTAAACCCCATTTGACAGTAAATACATGGAATTTACTGTCAATAAATGGTGTTTAAAATGGTGTTATGGGCACTCTATTCGCCCGAACTCCCATACTAGCGCAGTTCGCTGATAATATCCTTATGTATAAGCACTTGCTTATTATTTTATCTTTTTCAACATATCCCATACAATATCCATGACGTGAAACTATAACATTTATCAAAATCAAATACATACAAAAGTTACAAGCGTATAAAAGCCCTGGATCTTACACATATTTTTATAAATGTTTATGTACCGTAATGTACTAGAAGCAATACAACAAATCAAATAATTTTAGGTTCACAGCATAGTATATTTTGTACTATTCAAAACATTTTTGTTTCATTTCGATTTTTGGGTTATTTCTCCTGAAATCATAGGAACCACCAAAACCATTTTCGGGTTTTTTCAAGACATGAATTTTGTCTCGCGTTAGCTTGCCTCTCACAGCGTGTTCGGCCAAACCAATAACAGTCAGTCAGTGCTCTATAATCCGAACTTGAATGTAGAATGAAACAGCAAACATAGCGACCACGTGCGCCTCTGATTTCAAGCCAGCTGGACCCTTAAAGTGGCACCATGTTAGGCCTCTAGGAGAGGTTTCTTTGACAATCGAGTTCAAGAATCCGTTCAGTAATTTTAGCGTTATGAATCGTATGCATACGGATATTTACTATGGAAAAGGGGCCTTTCACGGCTGAAGCTGTAGACTTCTCCCCTGTGACTGGCTGTGACAGACGGACAGACACGCAGTGGAGGCTTAGTAATAGCATAGTTAAAAAATATGATTTTTACACTTCGGTAAGGGTCCCGTTTTTCATCCCTTAAAAAGATAAATAAAATGTTAAATTATAATTATCTTTACGAGTATTTTGGGGATTATGCTAGCAGATAAGCTGGACATCTCGCTTACAAAATTAAGGTTATTTTTTCAATCCTCATCCAGACTACTATACATTTATTAAATTTCAAACAAAGATATCTCCAAGCTGTTAAAACAGGATCAACACTTTCATCTTTTGTTTCGTCTCAAAACGTTAATTCAATATGTATATTAATGTGACGTCACCAATAAACTATTTAATTTTGTGTTTTTCCCGGCAACTTCATACGCATACTAAATGATCAAATGGGGCTTTCCCCTTTACCGGGGTAAAGTCCTGCACTTCTGATTTTTTACTTTTCGATAGGTTCAAAAAAGTTATAAAAAAGCGTTCGGAGACGCAGCTCAGCCTTCGGCCTCGCCAAAGATACTATCACTGGAGATCAAAAATAAATTTTGTCGGAAAAGAAACTAGAGGATCAATTTGTTAAAAAAAACCGGCCAAGTGCGAGCCGGACTCGCGCACGAAGGGTTCCGTACCGTTATCTATAAAAACGGCAAAAAAATTATGTCTGTTATATGAGGTCTGACTCGCACTTGGCCAGTTTTAGTATTTTTTGTTATAGCGGCAACAGAAATACATCATCTGTGAAAATTTCAACTGTCTAACTATCATGGCTCATGAGATACAGCCTGGTGACAGACGGACAGACAGACGGATAGACAGACGGACAGCGGAGTCTTAGTAATAGGGTCCCGTTGGTTACCCTTTGGGTACGGAACCCTAAAAACACGGCTCGGCCGTCGGCCTCGCCGAGGATACTTTACAAGAGAATCAGAACAGTTATCAAAAGGGTTCGGAAACGCAGCGCGGCCTTCGGCCTTGCCAAAGAAACTTTGCCTAGAGATCAAATAGTTATTTTTTATGCAAGGCTGGAAAGTTAATTTTTGGCGCGAGTGTCTTGTATTGAAAGCTGAGCAAGCAAAGGATTCTAGGATTGAACCATGAGCGAAGCGAGTGGTTCAAATGGGTGATGTCCGATCTCCCCAAGTTCCAAGTTCCCCAAATTGATTTTTCATACATTCATTCCCAATGTCCCCGAAATATAAAATTTAATTATTTGTAAAGTTCTCACTTGACCAATCCTCGTACAGACGTGTACAAAAGTGTTAGAATAAAATAAAATCAGTAGGTATCTACTTAGTTAAAATTAACCTTATTTTGGAAGATAATAAGGTCCTACAATAATTAGTGAAAATAATTTCAGGGTAGATATGTATCGTTAACTGATCACAATCCAGAAGAAAAATATTTTTTTTGGATAAATATTTTCTTTTCTTTCCAGTACAAATTTAATCATCAGATGACTAAAGATCTATGAAAAGGTGAAAAAAAAGTTCGCGCACAAATATTTTTCCGGTGGAAAGAGGTCTATTAAGGATACTCTATCTCATCTCTAATTTTTTTCACTTTTAATTGTAGGACATTGCATTGATTCGGCGACTGTACCATACACAATTTTGGTCAAGACAGAGTCGAGCCAATTTTAGTTAATAATAAAAGGTTTGGGGAACTTGGAACTTGGGGAGATCGGGCATCACCCGTTCAAATAAGAACCCTGAGCGTAGGGAGGGTTTCTAAGGTACGAACGCTAAATAACTTTGCTGCCGAGCGAAACACACAACTTTTCACCTCACTAAAGCGAGGAAAATGTTAGGTGCAAGAAAAACAATTTGAATAAATATTAAATTATTTTATCGAGTAAATACTCCAAAGTGTCCTTGTTTCAGATAGTTCAATGAAGTATGATAGCATTATTGTCTCCGAAAACGTCTTCGCGCCTTTGGAATGTCTCCATGCATTGAACAAATCGTACGCTTTTTTATGTATTTTTCGCGCGATTTTTCCGGAAGAAAACTCAACTCGGCATTATGTACCGCTTGCACGAATTCTGCAGGTGTTAAATTTATATCTTCGTCGCTGCTAGCCTCTCTCATATTTTATGATTTCTTTCGATTTTATCAAAAAACAAACCAAAATAATGGAAGGAAAGTGAATTGAACAAAGAGAAGTAAATTTTAAAGTTTTTGTTTTTAATCAAATTTTCTTGCTGGCCAGTGCGATTATTCTTTAAATGAGGCTGGCGCATGACATGAAATAAGTATTTCCATTTCAGTAGACTGGCTGCAGAGAATATAAACTATTACGAAACCAATGATTGTACGAAACCTTTATTGAATAAAAATATTCGAATTTTAAAAACACTTTCCACGCTAGCGGATAAAGTGCGCTTTTCCACCCAGATTTCGAATGATATACCTACAGAGCTTGTGAGGTGAAAAATAAATTTTGTCGGAAACGAAGGTACTTTAATTGGGTATCAAAAGAAAACGATTTACTAGGGGATCAAAACAGTTATAAAAAGCGTTTTGCAATTACAGCTCGGCCTTGACACTAAGACAAAAAAATCTTTATAGTACATAGATAGGTACTATAAAATAAACGGTCAGATAAATATGAACAGATTTTATAGGAGTACACAAAAACGAATTCAGCGCCGGCGAAGAGGCGGGCAAAAGCTAGTACTGCATAAGTGTTTGAAATCAATTTATTTTATTTTACCCTATTATTTTAATCTTTCGATATTCCTTCTGATTGGGTGTTCTGCTAACTACTCTAAAAATATTAATTTGAGGGTAGAAACAACCTTTCTTAACGGATTTCGAGAGCTAGAAAAAGGCCTGCAAATTTAACACGTACAGTCTGTTTAGGTCACGTATCTGGCTATTTAATTAGTAAAATGCTTCCAATTTCAAAAACAAGACGATGAATGTGCCTATAGCGGTTTTAAATTATAATACGCTATCTTATAGACCATAGACAGACCATGAGGCAGTCCAAGCCAAAACGCCGCGCGGGCTGGTCATCTTTATCAGCTTGAGTTTTTTTTTTGTGAGTAGTGCGCAACGGTTGTGACTAAAAAGGATTTAGTGGAAATGAAGTGGTTGGTGATTGCCGGTTTTCTGGTCTGCTTGGCGAGGGTTGGCAGTGGATCAGGTAAGTCAGTTTACTGTCCGACCCCCTCTGATTTATTACTTAATTGGACAAAATTAAAATCTTATGGCTTATAACTCAATTGTTTACAAGATTGTGCCGTCACAAAATATCGTTATGTTGGGATCCTCTATAAACCATAATAAGTAATTGCTGCTTGCCATTACTTTATTAACGTAAAAAACTTTAAGTTACAGCTAATTTGTTAACATGGCATTTGTTGCACGCTAGGGTTCCTTTCGTAGCGATAAATTGGTATTGTGTTGGTGTTTTGTACCATTTCATACTTTTCCTTTAAAGTGTTACCGAAAGCTATCAATAAAAAAATTTAAGTGCAATCGGAGCCGGCATATTGTATGAACAATGAGTGAGAAATGAAAGTTCGATTGACTCCAATTAAAACAGATTCAATTTGAACCGACGACGAGCGATATTAGTGACTGTCTTCTACATTTTTAAACGCTTAAGGCCCTTGTAGCCTCTAATAACCTTGAGATATTTTAAACAAAGTCAAAATGAACGTTAAAACCTTGCATTTGGTTTTGTAATCGACTGCTCCGAAACTTGGCGTTTACGGCAACTTTGACGCCACGCGCTCTCGAAATATCTAGTTTTTATTTATTAACTCTGCTGTAAATCGATATTTTTAAATTTCCTGCTATGAGTTTAATAAGATATACTTTTTTTGTATTTTAGTGGAAGAACCATACAAATAACATTAGCAGTTTCCAAGAAATAGCCAATTTTATTCCAAAAACAACTTGACTTTGGGAAATATTTTCAAGGTGTTCCTTATAGGCGAGAATAATTTCCTGCGATGAGATTGTTTCTTATTCTTTATGTAATGACAAATATTTTTCAAATAATTTTTAAGTAAGCTGTTTAAAAGAAATAACTTCATCGGTGGGAGTAATTTTCGGATTATACGGGAACACGCGCCTTAATTTTGTTGTTTAAAAACAATATAATTTTACAATTTATAAACTGACCCGGCTGACAATAGACATAAGAGCTAATTTAGACATAATTTGACGGGAAACAAAAAGAAGTTATGTGTCGCTATAGTATAATTTCTTATGCAAGAAACTACTAAATAGAGTAACGATTGTTTGTCTTAATTAGTAATTAGGGCAGCCATTACCTTAATCTAAAAACCCATACCTACTTACTAAGGAATTAAATCGACTTGCAGATAAATATTGTACTAAAATAACGCAACAAATTTTTTCTCGAAATAAAAACCATATTTATAAGATATTTTTGACAACTACAGATTATTTTCTCGATACCAAAAAAAAACAATATAATATAATAAAATATGATATAGGTAATATAATAAATATACATACATATACTTACGCCTAGTTGTCTCCCAGGGGGGTAGGCAGAGATTACATATTTCCATCTGCCACGATCCTGAAACACCTCGTTTGCTTCTTTTTACATCCATCAATTTAGTCATACAAGCTCTTAATATAATAAATAATAATAATAAATATGTTGTAAAAAATCCCGGGACACTACTTTTGCCAGAAAACGGAGAAAATTCATTGTTATTTAAGGTCTTCATGAAAATGTGTATCCATTAAGCCTCCTTTACGGTTAACTTGCTAAAATTCGCTTCTTTTGACAACCCATCAGTTGTAAAAATATTACTTACTTGACCCGCTCTAAGTATACGCAACAGCTGTAGCTAGCCAGACGTTGACGAAAGTAACTGAAACTAGATTTAGATAACGGAGAAGAACAACAGTTTCATGACTAAATGACGTGCTTTTTTATTCTGTGTCTCCTAGACCATATTCTTCCTGGAATTGTGCACCTAATCTACGAGTAGCTTAGATAAAACAGTTATATCAATGTAATCTAGTCAGTCGGTTGGTGCATGCTAGAGCGAGCTTGATTGTATACAGGATGGTCCAAATAGTGACGTCAAAGAATTTTTTATGGATTCCTCACACCCAGGTGTATCCGAAAATATGCCATGTATGTTCCGCGATTTTTGGTAGTTTAGAAGTTATGATTTTTTATGTGTATTTGTGAACTTTCTACCGCAGCGGCTTTAAAAAAGAATTTTGTACCTATTTTTTTGTAACATAACTGTCTTGAATCACTCTTCCTTACGTAAAATAATCAGCTACAAAAAATCCATACGAGTTACCAAAAAAAGTTCTAAGTGAAATTTTTTTGATCGAGTTGGACATAGTTAAATTTTCAAAATTCTTTTAAAACTACAAAATGGATGTTTCATAGGTTCAAACTAATTTTCAAAACTTCAGCGGTTTATCAGCTTACCAAGAAATAAAAACCGGCCAAGTGCGTGTCGGGCCACGTGCAATGTAGGGTTCCGTAGTTGCCCAGAACTATATGTATTATTGGTCTACTAATACAGACCGCGCCAAAAAATATATTTTTTTAAGATTTTATTTTACCATTTTGTCGGCGATCCATACCAAATTACAGCTTTCTAGTACTAATAGTCTCTGCGCTAAGCCGCGGACAGACGGACAGACGGACATGGCGAAACTATAAGGGTTCCTTGTCGGACTACGGAACCCTAAAAAAGTGCTTTTTAATAGGCCATTTCACGATGATATCGGCTTCCAAAGTTAGTTAGGTAAAAAATTGGTTAAGAAAATGTATTGTTTGTAAAAATTGTTTTAGCTATTATTTTTTCATTGTTACATTATTTATCATACTATTTCGTATTTTAGAGATAACTTTGGATTTATTTTCTATCGAAGGAACTTTATGTAATCGTATTTCTAAAGTTTATGATTTATAGAGTAAATCCTTAAATTAATTGCATATTGTAATAACGATACAGCAAAGGAATAAACGAACGCAATTATTTCACTAAAAGCTCGATACCCCCTTAAGTATTTGTATAATTATAAAAATTTTGTACCTTTTTTTGTCGTCTAAATTTGTGTTCAGTCTTTATTATAGTCTAGATTATTATCAAACTTTAGTTTTTTAAATTCGCAATATTTTAATTAGTATCTTATGAAATTCACAGCAAAATACAACGTCCATTGTATTTTGCTGTCAATTTAATCCATCCATCCATCCATCAGCCTGCTTCGTCCACTGCTGGACATAGGCCTTTCCAGGATTTCGCCACTCTTATCGGTCCTCCTGGAAGAAATGCCCATACTCACACACGCTGGGCAGGCGGGTTGGTGAGCGCGGTGCCGAAACCCTTGCACCAGTGACGCCGCTGCCCGTCACCAGTCTGTTTTATATAAGGCCCGGCAATTGGGGATGGATATACCGCCATCCATCGGTCCCAGGCAATGGTGGACCGCCTGGTTTTGCCTGAGAGCTGTTCTCTTACTCTCCCCCGAATAACTTCGGGAGGATTTCCGAGTAAGATGGTGGTACCTCCACACTCGAGCCTGGCATCAGCTCTACCACCTATGAATTTAATAAACGTATGAAATTAAAAAAAAAGAGACCTTTTATGAAATTGATCACGTAAAGGGCGTTAAGTTGAGGCCGTATACTTCTGTAGGAGGTATTAGTTTCAACTTGATATCTCTAACGGGGCCCGAGAAAAGGGTCTTTACTTGACAGACGGACAGACAGACAGATGGACGGACAATTCTTTAAAATTTAATATAAATATATCGTCACGCAGAGGTGTTCCGGGTGTGAACTGTGAAATGCAAGTCACAGTCCACACCCGGTACACCCGCTTTTCACCGACGATTATTACGTCCCAATGTAGTGGGCGGTGAGCCCTATCGCCGTACTTCGGGCACAATTACACGCTCTTTAGGGCATGCAGGTTTCCTCACGATGTTTTCCTTCACTGTTCAGCAAGTGGTAAGTATTAAATACTATAATGAAAAAAAGTGGTCGTATAAGGATTCCTTGTTTTCTTTTTGAGGTACAGAACCCTAATAAAAGTAAAGGTTATATAAAATGAAATATCTGCTCGTTTCAGAGTATAAAAAGTGCATACAGATTTTAATATATAAATAATATCTATGGTTTTTGCCCAAAAAATCTTTAATCTCGACATGAAAAGTTATTTTGAGCCATCTTTAGTTTTTAATTTCTCAATATTGAAATGACTTCTGAAAATTCCGTTTTGATAAAAGTGTGCATTCTTGGCGGACGTACTATTTTTTTAAATATTCGGTGTTGCTAGATTCTTCACACATGGAAGAATAAATTATGGTTTTGTGTGGACTACCCTCTTAATGCTCTGACGAGGCAAATCATGATAGTTATACCGAAATCTACGATTTGCCGACGACATAGATATAAGGTGACCTTAACTTATACTGCCAAATTCACACTGGAGACTCGGTAAGTGGTCAGACAGGCTTTTTGTGAAAAACGCAAAATAAAATTTAGGCTTACTATACAAGTACTAATTGACTCGGAGTTGTTCGTAAATTAATTATTTTAGGGGCACAAATTTCATTTTGCGTTTCTCACAAATAGGGTAATTGAATCTTGGTCCTGGCCACTCACCGTGTCTCCAGTATGAATCTGTATAATTAGAAGTCACCTTATTTATATCAATACCTATGCAAAATAAAATGTAGACTTCCTATATTAATTGAGTCGAGGTTGTTCTTGAACAAGTATTGAAAATATTTTCCGTATTTTACAGAAAGGGTCATTGAACCTTGGTCCTGACCGATTCTCCAGTATGAATTTGGCTATATCAACGAACGTCACCTTATATTCGGTATTTCCTAAGAATCCCATTACCAATGATGATAAACGACAACAAAGTCTAATAATTTTCCATATGAGAATGACGTCACGACGATTTGTTTCGAGCTCAGTGCAAAATGCATAACTTGATGGTTGTTTATCTCATTTTTAAATAAAATGTATGAAATTAAATAGTTTCATCTTATTTTGCGACTATTGTTTAATAATAATCATTAGGGGTTTTTACAACGTAATGCATAAAATTACAAAATTTTGGTGGAAAAGCCTAATTGACATTAAACTATGGTCACGAAATGCCATAAATCACATTTATTTAGTATTTTGTATAAAGAGATAAATAATAAATAGGAAAAAAAGGAAATTAGCTCAAGATATATTTCGGGCCCTACTGGGCCCGGCTTCAGTTGAAAATGACAATTATTTTACATAATACGTATGTACCGAGAAAAAATAAAAAGGAGGTTTATTTACAATTAACCTACTTTTTGTATTTTGTTAGACAGTGGCACCATCTAGCAGCTACCGTGTGTTTATACATTATTATAGTTTATAGGTGGTAGAGCTGATGCCGGGCTCGACTGTGGAGGTACCAACATCTTACTCGCAAATCCTCCCGAAGTTATTCGGGGGAGAGTAAGAGAACAGCTCTCAGGCAAAACCAGGCGGCCCACCATTGCCTGGGACCGATGGATGGCGGTATATCCAACCCCAATTGCCGAGCTTTAATAAAATAGACTGGTGACGGTCAGCGGCGTCACTGGTGCAAGGGTTTCGGCACCGCGCCCACCAACCCGCCTGCCCAGCGTGTGTGAGTATGGGCATTTCTTCCAGGAAGACCACCAAGAGTGGCGAAATCTTGGAAAGGCCTATGTCCAGCAGTGGACGAAAGAGGCTGATGGATGGATGGATAGTTTAAAAATCTGGAGGAGCTGTGATGAGACTCCAGATGGTACCACTGTATTCTCCACTTTGATCTTGGTTTTCCTTACAGTAAGTTAATTATGTCTGACGTCCAGCAGTGGATGAATACAGGTTGATGGGTGGATGGATGTTAATTTATGTCTATATTTAAGTACTTATTATTCAATAATAAGAAAAACAATCTTAAGTTGTGCATTTTGCACCGAGCTCGAAACGTTCCGCCTTAATATAAATATGTACGCTAGCTTTTTCCCTGGGGCTTCGCCTGCCAAGTATTAGTTCTGTCACAATATGCAGCGATGAAGAGTAGATTATGTTGGTCCGGAAATCCTACTATAACATATTATATTAGTGATAGCACCATCTAACAATGTGTACAAAAACGTGACCTTTCTAAGTTTCTTGCCCTTCTTCTTAGCAAGACTAATCGAATGGGCGGAATTCCATCTGCTACGATCCTGACACACCTTGGCTTCTTCTACATCCATCAATTAACCTAGTCATACAGGCTCTTCTATTCCGGGGACTTTTCACTTTGCCCTTCTTCAGTATGTCTCCTATTTGGGCGGCATACGTCCTTCTAGGGCGGCCCGGTAGAGCTTTACCTTCCACTTGTGCAGCATAAATTCCTTTCGTCACTCTACTTTCATTCATCCTCTCTATATGCCCAAACCACCGAAGCATTCCTTTTTCTATTCTAGTCACTACATCTTCTTTCGGGCCGCAACGATCCCTTATGTCGATATTTTTCACTCTATCATTCAATGTCAAACCACACATACTCCGTAAGGAACGCATTTCCACTGCATTTATAAAGTATGTAGTATATTTATAAGTAACTATCATGTGATTGTGTATCGTATATACATTACTGTATACATTAAATAATACCTTTATTGTATGTAGTTTATGTACATTTTCATTTTATTAATATTAGTAAGCCCAAAACATATAATTGTATGTGCTTTATTTCCCGTTTTAAATTTAATTGCATACTTTCATTGTTTAATTACTATTCACGTGTGATAAGTGGACAAACTTATGCAAATCAAAATATGCTTATCAAAATCTACCAAAATTTATACAGCCAAACTCATACTGGAGGCTTGGTAAGTGATCAGTGACACGGATCGATAACACTTTTTGCAAATTTCGCAAAATGAAATCTTGACGTCCCATAGTAATTAACTCGGGGCTGGGCTTGTGTTTGTACGAAAAGAATAATTTACGAATTTCACATAAAGGGTTATCGAACCTTGTTACTGAGCAGTAAGAGTTTGGCTGCATAAATTAAAGTCGCCTTATATCTGACAATAAATTTGAATACCATTGGCTTACACAATTGCACCCCAGAACTCTCCATTTAAGATTTACCTTGCGTTTCTAAACTGCAATGGTACCTACAAGTTTTTAAGAATAGGATAAGTTTCCATTTCCTTCTTGATTTATGTAAAAACTAAAGACGTTGGACTACACCTAAATTATAATTATTTCGAATTATTTATCCCAGACACAACCACCAATAGAGACAAAAACTTAAATTTTTCTCTAATACACACTAACCAGCAGTGGCGAAGGGTCCATATAACACGATTCCCATCGGCTTGTTTAGGAAATGGCATCCATACTACATTTCTTTATTCCGTGCTCTTCGCTTTGTCAAACATTTCATGTCAAAACGACAAATACACTTGGCTGACAGGGAGTTGCAAAGTGCAATAAAATTCATGCTTTCCTTGGTTGCTTTTCTGAGTATGGCCTAGTATAGTATTATATTATCTGTGGTAAGGCGATTTTTTTGTCCGGCTTCCCTTTATAAAAAGTTCATCCTTCGCCACTGCTAACCAGTCGCTTTGCCTCCTTTATTAATTAGACCATGAAATTTCAACATATATTTCAGAACAAATGGCCAAATTTTGAAGAGTAGTTCAGTTGCCTCGCTGAAATTAACCCAAACATGGCTCTTTTTATTATTGTCTTTTTGTACCTACCTACCCAAATTCGCCTTTATTTGACGTTGTACTCTTCGTTAGGGACCCAATAAAATCCCATCACAAAAACTTCGTTGGGCAGTTGGGTTATGCAGCAGAAAACCCAGATCCCTTTTATAGGGAGTGGGGACCTACGGACTCATCTGCCGCCGCTGCTTTATTGATTTAAGTGAAATCAAGCTTATAGTAGACCCTGACCTTAGGTTATCAATTTATCATGCCGCGACTCATGATAGAGATAAAGACGCGGAATTTGAGTACGATCACCTCAGATTTCACGTCAGCCCAGTTGGCGGGCATGAAGCTGTCAGATGCGTAGTAACCTCTCTCTTCCTTGCCGTCGCTTCGAAAATTTAAAACTATAAGGTCCTACAATTCAAAGTGAAAAAAAATTTACAGATGATAGAGTATCCCTAATAGAGCACATACCAACGAAAAAAAAAAACTGCGCGTACTTTTTTTTACCTTTCCATAGAAATTTAGTCAGCTGATTGAACCACTTTGTACTGGGAAGTGAAAAAAATATTTGAGCAAAACCTTTTTTATTCTTTTGGAATTTGATACATGATCTACCCTAGAATTATTTTCACTTATTACTGTTAGACCTCATATAACACCTTTTATGACTCTTAGCCCGTTAACTTAATAGCTGAAGCGAATTGCTAGCAACTTGAACCCCTACTGGAACTACGTCTCTCCTTAAAACTCCAACACACAATATTGTTGCTTATGGTAATTCCTATAATGTCTAATTCATGGAATTTCATCAATTTCAGCAATCGCACTAAATAATCTAATTTAATATAATATGTATTACTTGTGAAGATTTTTAATATTGATGTGGTCACTATAAGATGTGGTTAGGTTAGCTAATTAATCCTTTAAGTAGGGACTGAATAAATTAACCGACTTGGATTTACTTGGATCTCACAACTTTTTACGGTAGAAGAACTAGGTTGCGAGACTTGGTTTTTTTACAAGTTTTGTTTTTGATATTTAATAATAATAACCAAAGATCTAGCAAGGAGGCTTTCCTAGAATCTCCATTGATTTTTATTTGCATACAAATATGTAATGTATTACTAGGTGTTAGAGCTGATGCCGGGCTCGACTGTGGAGGTACCACCATCTTACTCGGAAATCCTCCCGAAGTTATTCGGGGGAGAGTAAGAGGACAGCTCTCAGGCAAAACCAGGCGGCCCACCATTGCCTGGGACCGATGGATGGCGGTATATCCATCCCCAATTGCCGGGCCTTATATAAATCAGACTGGTGACGGGCAGCGGCGTCACTGGTGCAAGGGTTTCGGCACCGCGCTCACCAACCCGCCTGCCCAGCGTGTGTGAGGATGGGCATTTCTTCCAAGAGGACCGCCAAGAGTGGCGAAATCCTGGAAAGGCTTATGTCCAGCAGTGGACGAAACAGGCTGTTGGATGGATGGATGGATGTAATGTATGTATGTTTGTGTTAGTATATTAATTTAATTTTTGGTCAAACACGAGCTATGTAGACCATAGAGACCTGAAAGTGTTTGCTGGTGTTCGCTGAATGAGGCCGAATGAGGTTGGAAGACTGCTGTTAGGCTGATGTGATGATAGTTATAAACGTACTACTTACCTTACATATTTCATTTTCTCACTAATAGTAGGACATACGTTTCGCATATTTAAATTCAAACTAATCCACACTTATTTTGGGTGCCAGTGCACAGAGAGATAGTGGAGGACAGTTAAGGCGACTCTATTCGCCTTAACTCCCATACTAGCGCAGTTCGCTGATCATATCCTCATTGATAAGTACTTTGCTTATTATTTTTTCTTTTTCAACATATCCCATACAATTTTCATGACTTGAACCTAAAACATTAAGTTACAAGCGTAAAAATATGCTGCATTTTACACATATTTTCATGAATGTTTATGTACCGTAATGTCCTAAAAGCGATACAACAAATCAAATAATTTTAGGTTCACAGCATAGTATATTTTATACTATTCCAAAATGTTTTTGTTTTATTTCGATTTTTGGGATATTTCTCCTGAAATCATAGGAAGACCCAAAACCATTCTCGAGTTTTTTCAAGACATGAATTTTGTCTCGCGTTAGTTTAGTGTTCGGTTAGTTCCGTAAGAGTTTGGGAAATGAACGTTCGGGCCAACCAATAACAGTCAGTCAGTGCTCTATAATCCGAAGTTGAATGTAGAATGAAATAGCAAGCAAAGGGACCCCGTGCGCGACTGACTTCAAGCCGCCGACTACAGGCCTCTTAATGCACAAAAGCCGATGCTAATGCACTGAATCGCGAACAGAATTTGCGATACCTTCCCACACAATTTATGAATACAGCTGAACAACCACCTCTGTTGCAAACCAATAAGAGCTACAACGTTGTGAGAAAGAACCTTCGGCATCGGTCAACTAACGGTATCCGAGTTAAATAACATCAAATACCTTGCCATATCGCTTTAATCGTAAGGATTTTGCATATAACGGTGCCTTAATGCCGCTCGTCCGAGACATTGTAGCTCATTGGTATTTAAATAAGTTGGGAAGCCAAGTCGGTTGTATGTACCAACATCCTATAGTCATGTACCATCGAAGAAATTACCGCAGATCTACTTCTCGCTTTTATTACTATATCAATACGGGCGAAAAGTAGGGTCCGTGGCCATTTCTTCGATGGTATATGGTGCTGAGGGTTCATATTCGATTCCTGTTGAAGATAAAAATGAAATTTCGAAATGTACGGTCAACAAA
Source organism: Ypsolopha scabrella (assembly GCA_910592155.1). Taxonomy (NCBI): domain Eukaryota; kingdom Metazoa; phylum Arthropoda; class Insecta; order Lepidoptera; family Ypsolophidae; genus Ypsolopha; species Ypsolopha scabrella. The sequence goes on along the minus strand of OU342981.1, from coordinate 8,561,257 downwards.
AGAGATAAATCCCAGGACCCACTGAAGAGTGCTTATGCGATTCAAGATTCAAAATGTTTATTTGTAAAATATATACATAAAGTATACGTTTTACATGTCGAATCTAATCTGTATAAAAATAATATTTTATGATGAAACAAATATGATACTTACGGGAAATATATATATAAAAAACTATATTTAAGTTGGGCTACTAAGTTGTACACATGTATAAAATAAAGACTTATTGGAATACGAATATTATTATACATAATGCAATTAATAAATAAGTTGATAAATAAACTGAATAGACCATAAATAAATATAATGCCTCACCAAATATATACTAACATAAGTAAAAAATTTTAATATTGTATATACCTACATAATGCAATGAATCCATCCATCCATCCATCAGCCTGTTTCGTCCACTGCTGGACATAGGCCTTTCCAGGATTTCGCCAGTCTTGGCGGTCCTCCTGGAAGAAATGCCCATACTCACACACGCTGGGCAGGCGGATTGGTGAGCGCGGTGCCGAAACCCTTGCACCAGTGACGCCGCTGCCCGTCACCAGTCTGTTTTATATAAGGCCCGGCAATTGGGGATGGATATACCGCTATCCATCGGTCCCAGGCAATGGTGGGTTGCCTGGTTTTGCCTGAGAGCTGTTCTCTTACTCTCCCCCGAATAACTTCAGGAGGATTTGCGAGTAAGTAATAATAAAAATCCCCGTATGAAAACTTATTTTTTTTAACGTTCCTTGTTTGAGCTCTTTCTTATAGACAGTAATATCTACATACAAGTTGTCAAACAATGTGCATGGCATTGCGCCGGTTTTCTAGCGTTTACCTGCACCGTTCAGCTAAAGGCAAGTTGCAGGGTCTAGAAGTAGGATAGGTATCTGTGTATTAGCTACAAATAATATGTATGTACGTCTAAAGTTTACAGAAGAGATAGGTAACCGTCCAGCGCAAACACTTAGTCAATACATACACATTAACACCTATTCTCGTCTAGCAAATATTAGATTTATAGACCTTGCCTGGACTGCTATAAGAGTTGTTTTCCACAATGTCAATGGTGTGCACGCACACAATCGCAATTCTCCAGTCTCACCTTCTGCACTGTACTTGTTTGCTTGACCTGTTTTACTGTTAAAGTTGTTCTCTTTAACTTTCTGCTTGAGCCAAAATGACCCCCTCCCAAATCTTGAGCTGGGATGCGACCGCGCCTGACTGGCTGATACCTATTACGGTTGTAGCTGTAGTTAGTAGACCCCTGACACAGACAGACAGTGGGTCTCAGTTCGCACACTAAAAACATTTAACGCAGTAAACAACTAACACAGAAAATAAATCTAATATTGAAATTCCCCACTGAAATAATCTTACACAATATGTTCCTATCTTTGTATTTCAAAACCACAACAGGAAAATATTTCCTAAGACTCTATTTTTATATGCATGTAACTGCCTATGTAGTTAATTGTATTATTGTCGTAAAATAGACAATTATAACAATTGCATGTCGAGTAATATTCTGTTGTAGACGTAGCAGGAACTAGATCGTGCGAAAAGATAATCAAAATGCATTATTTATTATACTTTTCTTTGTCTTATGTGATGTAATCAGGTTTCTTTACTGTTGAATTACCTACTTACTTTTTCTTATTAATAACCAACGAGCTATAGAATAACTCTTTATTGGGTGAGGTACTAAATACTCATTGAAAAGTTTATTTGCTCAGCCCGCGTTTATTCAACCTTTGCCCCGTTTTCGGCTTAGACGTTATTTTATTAACACCCCTTATAGCCTGTGTGTTGAACAGAGTCACTACGGTGATAATAAAAAAAACCGCATCCAAATCCGTTGAGTGGTTCGCGAGTTAAAACGGAACATACAGACAGACGAAAATTCTAAAAATTGTTGTTTCGGCCTCAGTACAGTACCAATAACCAAATTCATTGAAAATTTTGCGAAAATATTAGATTCTAAGATCTAATAAAACCTGCGACAAAACCTGCTAAGTTCTAAATTAGGGAGCCTTATCTTGCTAAATCTGGTCACAATGACGCCGCCGCCGGGGCGTTCGCGTTCGACCCGCTGGCAGTCGTGTACGACGTTTTGAATAAACCAGGACTTCAAGATTTATCAGGTTACAATTTCAGCTGATATGCTAGACAACACTTAATGAAACAATGTAAGACGAACTAGCTTGCAACAATAGTAATTCACTAAATGATTGAGACGAAAATTCCAGTGAAAATGCAGCGGTAGATAGGAACTTTTATTAAGAAGACCTGACAACGCACTTCCGAGACCGATCATTACTACTCGCATGTTGAAGTGGCGACATTTCGTACGTCCTTCCAGAGATTATTGAAACATAAAACAATTCCATATAATGACATCACAAGCTTATCCGGTGTTGATGAGAGTGCATGAATGAACGCAACCTCTGACCCAAGATAAGCAGTCTGACGTAGCACCAGACGAGTTTTTATCTCCTAAACATTTTAGATTTCAAACTTTAGTGAGGATTCATAATAAAGACGATTCGTGTGCATTACTCATAGCCCGCTTCCTAGGGGTTCACTAGATGACTTAGCTTTTAGGTTGTTAAGTCGTAGGTTCGAGGCCGTATTGTTTAACTTCAACATCTAACGGTATTGCTTTCAAATGTATCGTGATTGGCTAATAATGATCTGTGAAGTCATTTCAAGCCTATCACGATCCATTTAAAGCAATAGCGACAGATGTTAGACAACAAGGGGACTGACTTTGTGAGATTCGACTGATCTTCTTCCAACTGAGCTATGCCCGCAATATTTAGGTACCAGCAATGTGGTACCAACATTGTTTCGAGAGGATAGGGGCCATCAAGGGAACTTAACCCCTGACCAACTTTTCCCTCAGTAAATATTTTCCTTAATATATTTTATATCCTTGAACATATTTTTTTTCAACATTGTCTTTTGAAAACGAAGTTTTGGTAAGATTTAGGTACACAAAAACATTTACGACACGAATCCTCAAGGGAGTTCAAGATGTGTTCCCAAGGGGTAACTGTGAAATTCAAGTCGTAGTCTGAACTTGGATAACCCGCTTTTCACCGACGATTATTACGTCTCAAATGTGGTGGGTGGTGAGGTGAGCCCTATCGCCTACGAATAAGAATCTATCGCCTTACTTCAGGCACAAATGGACCAAAAACGTATCTTCCGAAACACGCAGACCGAACACGAATGAACGTGCACCGCTGTGATTGAACCTATGATCTCTGAGTTAGCAGGCTAGCACACTACCACTCTGCCACAAAGACGGTATATCATTCGGCCACAGCGGCAGATCCATTAGCCTGGTTCGAAAACTCACCGACGCTGAGCAGGCTGGTGACCGCGGTATTGACTTAATTACAGTAAAATCTCTTATTCTATAGGTAATTGTTTTTCTAATTTTGATTTAATAAAGAGAGTAATCCTTAATAGAAAATCGTAAATAACTGATTAAGGTGGTAACGGAGGATCTCGGTGCAAAATGCACATCATAATATTGTTTCTCTTACTTTTGAATACTAAATATGCAACGCTAATAAAAGTCTCCGTGTACGAGTTCCACTATGTTTTTATTAATTAGTGACTAGTTTCCTCTCTTAGACATCTTCTGGCTTTTATTAGAGTTGAAATGAAGTTCCATCAAGGAGTCACACCTTGCAGCATAAATTAAAAAAATATGCAATAAATTCGTTTTATAGCAATTCACGCAAACTGCTTGTTAATAGTTAGGTGATCTCATGAAAATTACTCCATTGTATGCGTTAAATTTTGACGGCATTAGATTACAACTGTAAACACGTTTTAAAGTTTGTTAATGTAATGCAAACAAAATGTAATACATTAAATCAATAAACTTTTTCCCCAAATTGGTTTGCAACGCATTTATTGCATACTTTTTATCCAATAGTAAGGAAAACAATATTATGATGTGCATTTTGTACCGAGGTAGAAAGTTACCCCCTTAAAATGGTTCCTTCTTTTCATCATAACGGTACAGAAAGAAAGACACGAAAGAAGTTTATAATGTATTTCTTCACAGTTTAGTTCCTTGAGAGTGGTAGACTCCTTTGTGGCGTTCTTTCTACAGAGGCCTCGATTCAGAGTTTATCTCTTATTAAGAGTTGTTCTCAACCTTAGATAACCCCAACTAATACAATCCATTCATTGGTTTGAAATGCGTGTTTTACTATTTAATTTACGTTATATCTTAAAAAGATTGTCGTAATCTTTGTATTACTTATTAATGTTTACGTACAATAATTTAAAATAAGGTGATAAATAAACTCATACCGAAGATTCTGTAAGAAATTTGAACAAGGCCCAGAGAGTTTTCTAAGATTTCATGAAATTGAAACTCTAATGATTAAATTAAACAACAAATACAGACACAGATACAGATCTTTATTAATAACGGTAAGTTACAGGTCAAATTTCATGATATCCCACGGAACCAAAGTTACGGTAAAAGGAACTACATCATGATGCTTTAGATTGTCGGCACTTAGTAAACTTAGCATACATGCAATCGTTAATGCATATAAATCGAACATTTCCTTGTATCGTGTCACCATAACTACGAAACCAAGTACCCCGGATATTGCTGTATCACGTACTGCTCATCTAAACAATAAAATCAATAAAGCATTTAAATTAATCAGAATCTCATCTCGGGGAAGCAACAGAGCAGAAAAAAATAGGTCTACTTCACACATCATTGTAGCATTTTCTGAGTTTTCTTCCATTTACTATAACGTATTATTTTAATTAGTTTTCTTTTATTACTCTTATGTACGTGGGACGCACTATAAGTTTCCGGAATGAATATGAAAAAATACTATTAAAGGTACAAAATTAATTTATTGTTTTTCAAAATAATCTCCCTTGGCGTCTATGCACTTTTTCATTCGATCAAACCAGTTTTGAAAACTTTTGTGCCACTCCCCTGTGGTGACCTCTGAAACGTGTTTTTCATACTCCTCGACAGCCTCTTCTGGTGATGAAAATCGTTGACCGCGTAATTGGTTCTTAATTTTTGGGAACAGAAAAAAGTCACAAGGTGCCAGGTCGGGACTGTATGCAGGATGACTCATGAGTTCTACATTTTTCGTCTTCAAAAAGTCGTTTGTCTGTCTGGCCGTGTGAGAACTAGCATTGTCGTGGTGCAGGATGATACGGCGTTTACGGTTATTTTTACGGAGTTCGTCAATAACTTCCGGCAAACAAATGGTCGTGTACCAGTCACTATTCACGGTACGACGATTCTCTAAAGCAACAGTAGCCACGTGTCCAGTTTTATTAAAAAAAGAAGCAATCATCCGCTTAGATGCACTTTTCACGCGCGCCACTTTGGTTGGTTTCGGCTCATCTTGAAAGACCCATACGCTCGATTGCTGCTTTGTTTTGGGATCGTAGCAATAAATCCATGTTTCGTCACCTGTTACTATGTCCCACACCAAATTTGACGCACCTTCGTTGAATCTGGTAAGCATGGCACTGCACCAAGTGACGCGGTCCGTTTTTTGAGCCTCGGTCAAGTTGTGTGGGATCCACCGCGAGCACAGCTTTCTCACACCCAAATGTTTGTGTAGGATTGATTGTATTTGACTCATGCCTATTTCTAAGGATGCGCGAATTTCATGGTAGGTCACATGCCTGTCTGTTTCAATCATACGGCGCACAGCATCGATGTTTTTGTTGGTCACAGCGGTGGACGGCCGACCATCGCGAGATTCGTCACTGAGATTGTCACGACCACGCTTGAATTCTGCAAACCAGCTATAAACAGTCGTCTTGCATGGTGCTTCATTGCCAAAAGCTGTTTCAAGCCGAGCGATGCTCTGTCGAGCTGTCAAATTACACTTAAAATCGTAGAAAATCATACTACGAAAATTTTCCCGAGTTAAATCCATGTTGATGCAGACACACAATTTTTTAAATGGCGCCACAAGGTAAAAACAAAAGACAGTCAGATGAAACAAACTGCATTCTACAGCCAAAGAGTTCTATTTTCAAATGTTGCAATAAATTTTTAAATATTGTTTATGTAAGTGGCCAGTTCCGGAAACTTTTAGTGTTACCTATGTATCAGCACATAGTAACATATACAATAAATATCTTATGATTATCATCGTATAATTGTATAAATTAAATATACCTTTCATTTAATTTAGTCATGTACGTGTATTAACTTATCACACTATCACATCACACAAATATTAGGTATAAATGCGAAAGTTTGTGTGTGTGTGTGTATATTTGTTACCCTTTTACGCTGAAACGGCTGAACGGATTTGGATGAAATTCAGAATGGATATAGCTTACATCCTAACTCAACACATATGCTACTTTTTATCCCGGAAGAAAGCATATCGTTAAACCGTATAACACGCGGGCGGAGCTGCTAGTTAAATATAACAAACCCAAAACCTAATTGAATATATTGTCTTTTCCTCTTTTAATTTTATTATTTTAATTAATTAATATATCCCAACGTGCGATATGTGTATTTATGTATCTACATACATTGCAAAATAAAGTATTCATTTCATAATAAATAAAAAATAAAACAAAGCCGTACAGGATGTTATGTTAGATAATGAACAATTATGAACATGGCGAAAAAAATATGAGCTGGTTTCCATAGAAAACCTACCTTTTGAAACAAAATGTATGAAATAGCCGATTCTTTTTTTCGCGATTTCTTAGGACCCCGTAGCAAAAGTTGTTCTTATTAATTGGTAGAATGTCCCGTTTTAAGAAAAAAGGTCATCTTAACACCTGTATATTGAATGTAATATTTATAATGGTAGTCGCTATGTTTCATTGTTCCTTATTGCGGTAAAAAAAAGTTTTTACACAGAGACTATATAGTTTTTGATCACTGATCTTGTTGTTATGGCTTGATGGATCAGAAAACCACGTCACAAAAATTTGATATGCATTGAATGTGGGTTCTCGTATTTTTAATATCTAAGACTATTTCCCGGCCTTTAGTCTCAAGCGGTTGAAACTAACCCTAGAGATGTTTGAATGTGAGTAACCTAAAAGTCGTTTCTAAGATGCCTAAAAGTCATCTACTAATGCACATCTTTCAAAGAACATACAGTGACTTTCGATCGTTTCTTTGGCCATGGTTTCCAATTTAGACTAATTGAGATTGATTCACAAACAATTTAAACAAGATAGCGTAGCTACATATAATTCTCAGAATTAAGATCGAGGAAGTTTTACAAATTTACAGAACAACATTTCAATCATCGCTAAAAATAACGAGTCATTCTTGTAACTCATAATTAAAAGTGATAGGAATTTCTAAAAATAGTTGGCACAGAAATTATCAGACCGCAGCTATTATTAGACTAGAAGTCATATTGAATTAGTACGGTATGCTTTAGTAAATCATTTAGTTATCAGAATTCCGTTGGTTACACAATTAATTTAAAAAAATGTAGGAACCACAATTACTTATATAACCACGTAGGAACACAAAACTTGCAAATTACTCTAATTTGGCGTGCTGTCCTAGAAATTCTTACTTGCAAGGATTAAAATAAGCTACACTTACATCAAACCAAATGTGAGAATAAAAGCAAAAACTCCACTTGATTTGGAGTTGGTAAGAAAAATCATGGGAATGTAAATACGGAGGACCACGAAAATGCTCAAGAAATGGATCGCCAGGAAGAAAAGTCGCCGTTTGATATGCTGGCTATAATTACGCAGTCAACTGTTTCGGGCTAATAATAGATGAACAATTATTGCGCAGGTTATAGGGCAAGTTGAGACCGCTCGGTCGTGCGTTCATGAATGCGACTTTTGACAGAGGAGAATGGCGCTAACAGCGGCCGATACAGCCAGAAAAAAGTTTTTGAAACGACCATGCTCATAAACAAGTTATTCTAACTAGGATGTCAACTGAAAATGAGAAAACATTTCACTTTAAACTGCGGTCTGACTTTCTTCTTTCGTTTTTTCACATCCTATAACTTAGAAAACTTTTTATTTGTTTTTCAAATTATTTACTTTATTGTTTTTTTGTGCTTATTTTTATCCCCTGGCTATCTTTCTTTGATTATTGTTATCAATTTCTGTTGTTAACAGACTGCATACCATTGCACTTTGAAACCGGATACATCATACTAAGAAACGTATCTCGAAATATGTATTCGCGTAAACTGGATAAGATTTCAGTCTAAATTTTGCGGCGTACCTTTGTTGCTTTTAATGATACAGCTTCCTTATGTAGTTTCCTACATGTTAATGACACTGATAATGATGTTCTGATCATGTACTGAGCTATCTTGGCCAAGGCCACTCACACAGCTGGAAGTTAATTGAGTTTTAGTCTCTTGTTTTATGTACTGTTCATTCGCTTTATAGTTATTGTTTTATTTTGTTTCAGCGCTATGTTTGCGAGGCAGCGCAAGTCCCGCGTGTTTAGAAAAAGAAATACAAGGTAATAGTTATACCTATTTATTTCCATAATTATAGATTGTATTTTGTGATTGTGATAAGGAAATATTAATTTACATAGGTCCCAAATGGGACAATGTGTAAAAAACGCTTAAATAACCATCTAAAAATCCTAATAATAATCTTCAGCAGTCCAATTCTGATTTGTTTCTACTGAGCAAGATCACCAGACGCTGGTCCAAACACAAATTTTGGTACCCATTTCAAAAAAGAGCACAGCTACTGTTGGGACTGGAAGGTGGGTACAGGATCTCCTCAACCGACAACAGCAGACCCTTCGAGTTTAGGCTTATTTGATTGGTCTTTATTAGCACTTTGGTAAAACATGGACACCATGGTCTGATGATGAGCACTTTGGTAGAACATGGTGCCCAGGGTCTGATGATGGGACTGGAAGATGGGTACGGGATCTCTTCAACGGACAACAGCAGACCCTTCGAGTTTGGGCTTATTTGATTGGTGTTTATTAGCGCTTTGGTAAAACATGGTGACCGTTGCATATAGTCGTTCAAAAAATCATATTCTTTTGTTTTCCTTATTTCCACGAAAATCTCTTCGACGCGGGTGGAGCCGCAGGCAAAAGCTAGTAGATACATAAAGTAGACGTTTTACAGGACAATGTTATTCTTTATAAAAAACAAAAGAATTTGATAAAAAAAATATAGTACAGGAAATACATAAAAAAATATATTTAGGTGGTGCTACTAAAATGTTATAAAATTATACATCTGCGTTAAATAAAGATCATGTCTTTTTTCATTTTGACATGGAAAACGAAAGATGAGGTTTCGTAGTCTTAAAATGACGATGGACTGACGATGAGATTTAAGAGCATACAGAAGCTGCTATTAACAACCCACAAGCCCTTTTCGACCTACTGTTGGCCAATGAGAACCGTGCTTCCGATACGATAACTATCCTCTAGAACAAGGCTCCCAGCGTGACAACAAATGAATGTCCGATACTACGCAAATGCTTGTAACAATTCTCCAGGTGCGGCTCTAAATGACGTCATATCGGATCACGACGCGTCACCTCACGGCATGGTGTCGTCATGAGGTTGGTGATAAAGTCACTGAAACTAACTGACATTTAGCACCACCCGAGGGCCACTTGTCTGTAAGGTAAACCTATGGATGGTTGCAGCTTAAACCTCCAAATTGGTACAATTCATCACAAACTTGACCAACGACTGTACTTGTCAAAAGTTAGCGCACGAACGTAAAAGCTTCGAAGAAACTAAAGCGTGATGAATGCTGTAAGAAGAACTCTTTGGCAGAACCCTTTGAGTGTTGTTGACAGAATTTATACTGGAGATATAATTTAGTTTCATTATTATGATCCTCAATTTAAACAGTCCTCACAGATCCTCAATTTGTACAGACAACCCTAAGAAGTTCAGTCATCCAGGCGCCGAGAAAGATATGGCTTCCTTTTTTGAGGACCCCCGAGAGAAGAGAAAGACAGATCAAATCACAAACGGAACTGCCACGCTGCATCAATTAAAAGAAATAACTGAAGAAATTAAGAATTAACCAACCTCCCTACAGTTTAGATTGTACCCAGTAATTATTAGAATATGATTTTTTGAAAATAATCCCTATTACAATTTAACAGAATATATATTAATGATAGAATTATATACATACTTAGTTTTAAGTATATACCTATATTAATTAATTTAATGAATGACATACCTTACATAACAACCACTGTTATTTGGTGAATAAAATTCTGATTTCTGATTATTTATTTCCGAATTCAAAGAAGATATTCGGTGCCATCGATTTTTGGACGATGAAAATTGAAATTGGCAATTGACGAACATTTTTCGTAAGTTATTTAAAAGGTATTGAAAAGTTATTCAATGTTATAAATGCGTTGATATTGGTTGAAGGCATACAGAACAACAAAAAGTGTATAAAATTTATTTCTATCCCTCACCAAGAACTTATTGAAACCCCCTTGTTAAACAAAACCAGAGGATGTTCTTATATCTGTATTTTTCATCACCTGTATAAATTCTGAAATAACAACTGCAAAAAATAATTGCCTGCTTATTAGCCTACCTATAAATTCACCTAGCCTTATCATATTTATGTACTAGCTTTTGCCCGCGGCTCCGCCCGCGTCGAAGAGATTTTCGTGGAAATAAGGAGAACAAAAGAAGATATCTTTTGAACGACTATATGCAACGGTCACCATGTTTTACCAAAGCGCTAATAAATACCAATCAAATACGCCCAAACTCGAAGGGTCTGCTGTTTTCCGTTGAAGAGATCCCGTACCCACCTTCCAGTCCCATCATTAGACCCTGGTCATCAAGTTTTACTAAAGTACTCATCATTAGACCCTGGTTACCATGTTTTACCAAAGTGCTAATAATGACCAATCAAATAAGCCCAAACTCGAAGGGTCTGCGTTCTAACCAAATTTTACAAACGTTCGGGAATTATTATTTGCTACATAACTTCTAATTACTACCAGTAGAAAAGTAAATTCCAAAAATCTTTAAATGATGATAACTTTTTTTCTTAGTACCGATTTTAATTAAATAAATCCTATATTCTATTCCAAATTAAGCTCTGTACAGCTGTGGAAACTGCATGAAAACGTGAACAAACACACAGACAGACAGACAGAAAAGAATTCTAAAAATCGTTGATTTGAGTTCCATTACTCTTCTTTAGTCACCCCCTTTCTATTTCTATTACTTTTCTTCAGTGTGGGCGGGGGCGGTTTTTACTGTTTTATTATATGTATGATATGAGTTATTAAAATCAGTTGCAGATGACCCAATACAACAAATCAAATCGGACAAGAACGCGGAGTTACTTGAAGCAGAATGTCTCGCTGGCAGCGAATGGGAAAGCAACTGTCACTCCTGTCAATGCAGCAGCGATGGTGTCGCCCAATGTATTAAGATGAGCACGTGCGCCAGTGAACTCACAGGTTAGTGATGTTTATATTTTATATCAAAATCGTAGATTAGTATTTAGCACGCCCACAGCAACGTCCATATCAGCATCCTAAATGCTTTTTTGCAAGTTTAGAACCGTTTATGTTTTGACAATGGATAGATGCTGATGCACGTCATAAGGGTACAAAGAGTAATTCCTTCCATAAATAAATAAATCTTACAGGTTTGAACGTTGGTTTTATTGTTTCTTGTACAACTTTTTTCAGATCTAGAACCCATTCGGTGCAAGCCAAATACATCGTTCAAGCGAGATTGCAACAGCTGTATTTGTCTCGACAACGGACTCGGCCTTTGCACACTGAAGTTCTGCAGACGGAATACAAGTAAGAATAACGTTGTTTTTTGATAAGTTACTTTTTTAAACAACGTTTGTCCGACACACACTCCTGAGATATCTAATACTCGTATGCATGCTAACTGAACGTCAGATATCGTCGGCTCGCGTTGCATGTTTTTTGTGTGTAAAATGGTACCAAATAACTTTTCGGGGGTGTGGGCGGTAAACGGGGTGAATTATTTTGCTGTGTTATATACTCCGATGATATCGTTATTCGTGGACATTGCAATTTATGTGCTTTTAGGTCCAACCAATATGGTCACGGGCAAGGAATGCGCTGCTGGTTCTCATTGGAAGAGTCAGTGCAACAACTGCCAATGTTCTTCAGAGGGAATAGTCTTATGTACGGAGAAGGCTTGTCCTGGAAAAGAGACTGGTATGTTTTCTTCATAAACTCTGAACACATAGCCCCTAAATGTCAGACCCACTAGCTCTTTTACACCCTGCTGACTAGATGACGGATCCCCAGTGAAAGCTGGATAAACTCTTGATCAATGAGTAGGGTGTTCAGTTCAACTACTGCAGAACCGTTTATGTCTAGCTTCTGTTTTAATCGTATACGTTGCGTTTTGTTTTACCGATGTAACTTTTTGTAAAGTCACACGGTATTTCGTATACTCCTGTGGTGCTTATGAGATCTCTGTTCTCAGGGGATTTAACAGCTGTTAGATCTGCATTGGAGATCAGAAGATTATTCTAACATAATTGTTTTCGACACAATAAGGACCGGATTTGATTTTGTCTGTTTGTACATTGGTGCCTTCTCTGCACCCATTAGCTAGATCTCGCGTGACGGGGTCACAAGGCGGTTGGATTCCCTCCAATTGTACCACTTGCCTATATCATCTCTAGTACATCTCTCACATGCTCCAGCTCAGTTTCCCATACTGGGAGCAACACAGGCGTAGCGGTCTGTGGAACCGAAGATAAATAGGAGAGATAGTGGTGATAATCTGCCTTGAGGTAGCGGTCAGTGTGTGTGAGCTGCCTGTATACGGTGTGCTTCAGTTTAACATTCTGTTTCCTTATTACGAGCACGTCCCGTAACGACACCATTCCATCTTTTTCTTTCTCCTTCGTGGAGGAAACTTGTGGGTAGACATATACCGTTAACAAGTTCTGTGTCTCTGTGCCTTAATTATGCAAATTTTAAAGTTGGTTTTCGTTTATTTTAAGTCAACTCACTGTTATTTATCAACTATAGTGCTTGACTTGTTTGTAGTTCCCTGCGTGTGTAAACGGGTCTGTAGATTTTATTCCACAAACATTGGCGGGTGCGAAGACAGTTAGAGGTTCAGTACTTTTCATCTCAAATCTCACATATTTTTAATAACTACAATATATTTTTGGAATTCTAGAACCAGAAGTGCGATGTGCCCCGGATTCGGTATGGAAGTCGGACTGCAACACGTGCTGGTGTGAAGGGGGTCACACTGCTTGCACGAGAATGGCTTGTGTTTCTTGTGAGTATATTTTGGTCACAAAATGTCACAGTGGTTGGTTACCCTTTGGTACGGAACCCTAAAAAGTGACAAATTCCTTATTAGAGCGTTGTGTTTATTAAAATAAAATTAAGTGTTCCACTGACTAATTTTCAAATCATATAGTATATAAGTACTTTAAACTTTACTATTAGTAGTATACCGCGTGTAAAAGCAAAGGCAAGAATCCTTTGTGTGTTAGTATGATCGGTAAAGATATTATTTTAAATACTGGGATCTCTAAATAAAGTACCAGTACCTCATAATAAGACGATTTTCTTTACTCAAAATACAATAATCGCGTGGACACCCCCACTGGTCGCTGGCCACTCGGATGAGGGGTGCGGGTTGCGGGGGGCAATTAGGTGTGTGGGCAGTAGGGTGGAGCGATTTTTGCCTTTTTTGGATTTTCCTTTGGGCAGGGTGCGGAAAAGTTGCTACAAGAAAACAGATAAATAAAAAAAATAGTAAAAAAAATATCTTTTAATGCTCTGTACTGCCCCAAGGGGGTTGAAGTTTAACAAAATGAATGAAAGGAAAAAAAACATTTTTGTTTTTAATATTTTTTATATTTGTTTTAGTTAAAACCATATAAAGTATATCACATAAAGATAATCACAAAAATACTCGTCCATTCACAAGTCTCAAATTAAATAAAAACTGTGCAAATTAATAGAATTTCCCATTTGAGGCATTTTTATCACATTTTTTTTATCTTACGACTTCGGAACGCAACAGAATTTTCATGATATATTTTTTGTAAATTACAAGGACAATTACAAGGACTTAACGGAAAAAAAAATAAAAACAAAAATATTTTTTTTTCCTTTCATTCATTTTGTTAAACTTCAACCCCCTTGGGGCAGTACAGAGCATTAAAAGATATTTTTTTTACTATTTTTTTTATTTATCTGTTTTCTTGTAGCAACTTTTCCGCACCCTGCCCAAAGGAAAATCCAAAAAAGGCAAAAATCGCTCCACCCTAGTGGGCAGACTGGGCAGGCCGGTGAGCTGCGTAGCCATAGCTTAGAAAAATGATGGAAGTTTTGGTGAAAATTCAAGGTATACCTATATTTTTTTTCTCGTAATGACGTCAGAATCGTGTATACTTTCATACCCGAAAGGGATTCTTGACTTTGCATTTACACTCTGTATAAGTACTTATTGTAAAGTTTAATGAGAGCACAACTGCCAATAAACTTCCCTGCAGTTTGGCGGTGCTATAAAAATGAATTTCCTTTTGTATTTTTAAGAGAATAAACGTTTTTGAATTGAATTTTTGAATAGTGAAAACCAAAACAACTTACGAAATAAGACTTGTGTGAGTGCCACAAGATGGAGACCTCCATGGGCGACGGAAGGGGGGGAGGGGGCAGCTGCATCATACGATACATCACATCACACATCATACGAGAGACAAGGCCCATTGTTAGCACAAAAGTACGTTTTTAGGGTTCCGTACCTCAAGAGGAAAAAACGGAGCCCTTATAGGCATGGGCGTCGGAAGACGAAAGTCTAGGGGGGCGACCTCTTTCAAATATCAACGGGATTTAAAATTGAAAATATAAAAACGTACTTTTGTGCAAACAAAAACTGCCGATCGGTATTTTCTCTCGTATGTCCGCTGTATGTATACTTTTTATACATTTCGTTTCCAGGGGGAGGGGCAACTGCCCCCCCTGCGCCACCCTTTGGACGCCCAAGCTTATAGGATCGCTTTGTTGTCCATCTGTCTGCCCGTCCGTCCGTCTGACGGTCAAAACCCTTTATCTCGGGAACGCGTGGTGGAGGTATCGAATTGAAATTAAGTCTGCGGTCCCTTGAAGCTGTGAAAAAATCAAACTAAGATACGGCGCCGGTGGTTTATGCCGCGAAAATCGTATATTTCGACTCTCAAGGGAATGAAAATTTATAGGGTATTTTCCGTTGACCTGGAACTATGAAAGGAGAATGCCGGGTAATATATGGCGCCTCGTACCGAACCCAAAGTCGTTGCGTCAAAACAAAACCAAGTTAATTTTAGGGAGTCTAAAATTTACTTACCAAATCACCAAGTCTCATTTAAATTAGTATCCGCAATTCGAAATTACTGTACACTGACAAAGGCAATTACAAAGATTTTATTACCTTTTGATAGAGGCGATTATTGGTTGGCATCGTAATCATAGTAAAGCGGCAACGGAAATGAAAATACCGAAATATGTTTTATTATGATGTCAGAATTTCGGATATAAGTAAACTCTTTTGATCAAAAAGATGCTGATCGGATTTTAAAATATCTAAGTAATTTTATGACTTTTATTTGGTGGTGACGCCATTTGGTACGATCCTGTGGCATTCTCCTTTGGCAAGTAATACTGTCTTACCTATACTACAAGTATAGAGAACAATCTGAAAACTATACATTTATAATAAAATTATAAAAAATATAGTCTTTAACGGAACCCTCGGTGGGCGAATCCGAATATTTAAGGGGGGGTTAACCCGACTTTGTCTCTTTTCAAATTAATTTAAAACCAATAAAAAAAAGCGACGATTAAATTTTGCAAAAAATATATGTCATATTTCACTCTTTGATCTTAATATTTCGGCCGTTCGATACACGATTAATTACACTTTCCTCGATCCGATTAAATCGCAAAGATAGGTCTAAACTATGATCTAATATCATTTCATTTGAGCTATATTAAGTTCTGGACAATAAAACTTATACTAAAATAAACATCGTGAAAACCATCATATTAAAAACACATCCTTCTTATTTCAAAATAATAAATAAAAACACCTCGAAACCGCGAGTTTTCTGAGCGGTCCGCTTCCGCTGAGCAGGATAAACATGTGAAAAATGAAAGCGTTGGAGCAGGACAAATTTCTCCGGATAACCACGCCTTAAATGTTCAACTGTAAATCCCGTTGATATTTGAAAGAGGTTGCCCCATCCTGGACTTTCGTCTTCCGACGCCCATGGAGACTTCTGTCATAGTATAAGGGAGTAAATGTCTTCCATGCGCTGTTTTGGCTCAAAAACTGTACTTTTCATACCTGTTAATATCCATCAACCATTGACCTCTCATAAAGAACTAGACTCACAATCTCGCTCAAAAAGTGTCCGCGATGGGGTGACAAAATCGAGTGACGATTTCGTACAACTGACATTGCATCTTATGTTAACGACATAACATCTTAATTTGGTTGAGGATTTTTGCTACTATGTACGTCGCACGTTCGGACACTTTCTGACGAACTTTTCTTAGAGACTGTGTGTCTTGTTGTTTATGAGGGGTCAATGCCATCAACCAATCATGTTAAAAACATATTAATTACATACAAATATCTTTTATGAAATTTTAATCAATTTGATGGTACCCGGTAGACCGTTTGACGCTCGTTGGACACTTAATTATGTTATAATACGAGTAATTGAACCATGTTCCTGACCATATAGTGAATCTCCAGTATGAATTTTGATATATAAACGAAAGTCACCATAAATATATTTATGTTTTCTATTTTAGTTCCTGTTACCATGCACTTTGACGATGAAATTCCTGAAGCCACTTCAACCGAGAATGAGAAGACTGAAATTGTAAGTCATAATTCTCCCAGTTATCCTAATATAATAACTTCGATAGCACTGATTTAGTTAAATCATTTGAGAAAGGAGACGCACCTAGTACATCGCAAAAAAAACCGATACATTAATATCATCAACAACAATAAACCAGCGATAAAAACAATTTTTGCACTATATACATTTCATAAGTAGATTTTGCACTTATTCATCAGTGCACTCTGTGTTGGTGGTCGGTTTTGTGAAACTTAACAAATCGGTAAGTACTTTTTTAACTTTCCTGAATTTATACATTATGATATTACTGTTTTAACAATGCAACTAGTAGATTTATCCATTGTATCTGTTTCCAGGATTTTGACAATAATGACATAATTCATAACATAGTAAAGAAGTCCGTCTGCAAGGCAAACCAGAGCTTTCAGAACGATTGCAATACCTGCAAATGCGCTAGCGACGGACTTAGCTTTAGGTGTACTCAGAATGAATGCATGGATAAGGAGGACGGGGTCAATAAAGAAGTAGAGGTGTTTATGGAAGACGAGGTTTGTACAATACGCGGTACGAGTTTTGAGCACAAAAGTGGCGTAGTGAGGGAAGCGAATGGTCTCTATTTGGCAGACCGGCGGAGCGGAGGGTGAAATTTGTGCTCCAATTTTCCCCCACTACGCCGCTTTTGTGGTCAAGACTCATGCCGGTTTCATAAGAGCCCTAGTTTCTTTGATTATTTTAAGATCTAATGGAACTTTGCCCATCATAACACTTCCCTTGTCTTTTATTCAGACAACTCACATTATTATAATGAAGTTTGATCATTAATTTGGTAGTTCATAGCTCAAATCGTCATCTTATGTTTTACATTACTTTAATAAGGGTGCCGACCACATCGAGCGTCACTCGGTCTGCCGACCGCTAGCCACCTTCTACATCGGCTGCAATACCTGCCACTGTAACTTTGATGGCACGGACTATTCCTGCACCAACAAGCCCTGTCCCCTTCCTGAGGATGTTGAGCTGTTCCATGAGCTCAAAGTATGGTTTCTTTCTTACATGCAGATTAAAATGTGATTTAACACATCAATTGTTTTTTCAAATTATCAAAATAAAATGTTCTTTCTGTTTCAGGATATGAAACCTATAATACCATTGACAGAAGAAGAAAATCGAAAACGAGCAAAATTGTAAAATGTCACCAGATTTTATTCAATTGAAATGAATATTAATAATTAAGAATCTTAAACAATAAAAGTACTCGTAGTTTGCTAATAAATTATCTGAGAATACATAAATAAAGTGTTAACCAATTAAAATGGATTGTTATTTTCTTTCATGCATGAGAGGGATTGTTCTATTTCCAAGGATTTTCGGTTCTCGCCAAGATAGACCTTTCCATTTATTGCAAAATTATTCCAGGTCTTGAAATCGGGGCAGTCAAAGAACAAAACTATCGTGTGCGTAGCTAACCGTATGTTCATAAAAGATTGTAACACGTGTTGGTGCAATGAAGATGGCACTGGTTTCTTTTGCACTAGGAGAGTCTGCATTCCTGAACTTCCAGATGAGCCCTTGGACGATGGGAAACCTGAGGTTTTTAAGATTTTTGGTTTTAGGTGCATTTGCTTATAGCTGTTTCTGTATTTGAATTGAATTACAATATCGAGTCCTTCCTGTTTGATTTTCTCTGCTACATTATTTTATCGAGGTTTTGGTGTTATTGCTATCTTCATGATCTTGACTTCTGTTTCTGCTACGCACTTATTATTTATCGCAGCTGTATTTTATTGTTATTTTTCCGGGTTATGGTGATGGTGTTCAATTGAATTTGTTTTCAATCTTTAATTCAGGAGCTACGCATTATCAGAAAGGAATGTCGACCAGACGAGGTTTTCGAATTAGATTGTAATATGTGTCGCTGTAACCCTGATGGCAAGTCGTTCTCTTGTACGAGACGCGCTTGTTTTACAGAGCCAAGTGATCCAGTAATTGAAGGAGTCGAAATTGGTGCCAAGGTAAAAAAATATTGGTTATATTCTATTACTTTTGTATACTTATTTCTCAGAGCAGTTGCAATACTGTCTTCAGATATTTATTTAGGTGTAAATTCTCAAGTCAAATTCCAAGCAAATGAGTTTCGGTTTGGGTTTTTTTTTGTTGTAGTTTGTTCTTCATTATACCTGTTTTAGATCTAATTAAGCGTAGCTAAGGTTTATTTAAGCATATTTATCTACACTATATTGAAACTTTATTTCTATATTGTTAAATTTCGTTTATATTACAGAATGCTACATTGACAAGAAAAGTCCGGGCGTTGCCAGCGCAGGTACGTACGAGTTATATTTACTCCATCCATCAGCCTGTTTCGTCCACTGCTGGACATAGGCCTTTCCAGGATTTCGCCACTCTTGGCGGTCCTCCTGGAAGAAATGCCCATACTCACACACGCTGGGCAGGCGGGTTGGTGAGCGCGGTGCCGAAACCCTTGCACCAGTGACGCCGCTGCCCGTCACTAGTCTGTTTTATATAAAGCCCGGCAAAGTGGGATGGATATACCGCCATCCATATTACTCCATATTAAGTATAATTGGGGCCGAAAGGCGTTAGAATGGAGACTATTGGAGACTACGTACAACAAAGCGTAACTTAGGAGCCCGTGCCCGCAGAACCGACGATCCGAAGGACGTTCCGGCTAATGAAGAGGATGGAGGACTGCCAAGAGTGGCGAAATGTTGGAAAGGCCTATGTCCACGATGAGAGACTGATGGATGGAAGTATAATTTCTTATGAAGTTTTAATCTTACTGTAATTAATTACTATCAGCACAAGATATAATGCATGTATGTATTCAGTAGGAGCCGCCTAAAGCCTGCCAACCCGGCCAGGAGTTCAGGATGGACTGCAATAAGTGTCTCTGTGACAACCAAGGCTCTGACTTCTCCTGTACTCGCATCGACTGCCGGGCCATAAACAACAACAATAATGGCGGTACAAGAAAAAAAAGGGGTAAGATTTACATAGTAATTAAAGATTACTTTAAATTATGATACTTTTACATCCTAAAAAAACAACTTATTTTAATATAAAAAAAGAAAGGCAATGGTATTTATTACCTTGATGTACCTTGGTAATAATATGTAATGAACTTAGGATTATAAGTACAAAAAAACAAAACTAATAGCAGTTTACCAATAAATGCTTGTTTAAGTTGAATTCTAATTGATTTCGTTCCCATTTGCGTATTTTTTATATGACTAACTTCATTGTCCGTTTGGACCGAACCTACCTGATCTCCTTTATAATTCAAATTTCAGAAGTCGCTCAACAAGCCATCACCCAGTGTGAACCTGGTTCAGTCTTCGAGCAGAGTTGCAACGTCTGCCGTTGCACAAGCGATGGTCATCACGCCACCTGCACCTTGAAACGGTGCAGTCTCGAGCCTCAAGTGCAGAAAGACAACGATGATTCTGACTGTAAGTAAATCTGTACTATTCCGCTCTGTATGTTCTATTGCTTTTATGGAGATAATATGTACCAACAGTGGATGAATATAGGCTAGTGGATGGATGGAACCTTTTTGGTTTAAGCCATTATACAGGGTGACCGGTAATTGCTCTTATTCCTCTCGGGGGAATAAACTATGATTAATTTGGAGTGATTTGACCCCTATCACTTGGGGTTCGCAAATCCGGCATTTTCGAGAAAATCGACATTCTTTGTTTTATTTATAAAATTGCGAAATTTGGCAAATACAAAACGCCGAAAAAAATCTTTTGGCGTGAACTGATTGATCGATCTCCTTAAAACTAAAAATCACTCAAACAATTGCAAAATCCTATGTTGCATGTCTAAAATCACGATAACAAAGAATTACAAATTGAAACAAGAATATAAATTTTCTCGAAAATGGCGGATTTTGCGACTCCCAAGTGATAGGGTGAAATCACTCCAAATTAATCATAGTTTCTTCCCCCGAGAGGAATAAGAGCAATTACCGGTCACCCTGTATATCCCATTATCTACTACAGTTTTTGTGTACCTTGCGTGGTTCATTTTCTAACCCATTTTATCTTCGATTTACTTGGAATGCGTTTTGGACACTGATATTTGCTATTTATATCTTTACAGTACTAGAATCGGATCCCAATTTCCGGTGCAACCCTGGTGAGCAGTTCAAACGCAGATGCAACGATTGCACGTGTTCAGCTGATGGAAAAAGTGTATTTTGTACTTTACGCCTTTGCGATAAGGATCTTTCACCTAGACTTTAAATAGCTGCTTCGAAAAATTCCACTAACCTGGATGACTTATTGGTAGCTACTAATATTTTAAATAACCTTTAATTTTTAATTTCTTAAGAGTTCTGGTAAAGGTGTTGCGCAGGCAAATACAAATTCTATTACTACCTCTATAAGTGAAACAATGTGACCTATTCTCGTGCAGCAAACCTTAAATTTAGAGTTGAAAAACCCAAAATAATACAAGCTCATTTAACTTTTATCCATCTGCGTTAAAGCATATTTTGTAATTAAAAGTTAATTTTGTAATAAAGGTTATGGCAGCTCTAAATTTTAAATTTGCTACACGAGAATAGGTGTCAATGTAAAAAAATGTGACATTTTATGGCCTAGATAAAGAAAGCTGTCCGCAAAAATTCTTTTTTTCATTATTTTTGTCACACAGAAGCATTTTAATATTATTAGGGTAAATGACGTGTTTTCAATGCATGTGTGATTTTTTTGGAACAGCATACTAACTTTTTGAAGATTTATTTAAGAAGTACGAGTAGGTGTCTAAATCTTCGTATTTCGTTGTTCTAAGTATTTGTGACTTCCGTGTTTAATATTTGTGTAATTTTAGGCTACAATATGAAAGCAATATCCATCTCACTTGGCTCGGATTTTTGTTTAAAATATTTTAAAGTTGCTTTACTTAAACTCTGTCCAAATTTTTAATAGACACTATTGGGATCTGCCCAATTATTGAACAGAGTACTTTAGTATCATTAGTTTTTAGTAAATTAGCTACAACAAATGAGTAAGATTGCGTTTTTAGAAAACCATGTGTATGTATGCTTTGATTTCGTCCATTATTATCATCTTTAATTTTTTCTTAGCTCGTATTTTATTTACTTATTTTGTAATGGTATGATATATTTCGCAGTCAAAATTCTCACGTTTAGTTGAAATTACATTATGCTCTCTTATTCGAAGATCATGATGTTTTCGCACGATGTCATACTTATTTCTTACAAATGTCAAAATAAGTAAAATTGTGTTGAGCTGTCAAATCATTATCAGTGTTACCTATGCAAGTTCCTGTATTTAATAATGATTGCATTATTGCATTTGTATTTCTTTTTTTTTCATTCTTTGTATGTTATTATAATTTGCGTGTGTGAAGGTGTGGGTTCTCCGAACTTCATTATAGTTAGTGAATATTAGCGATTGTTTGAGTAGCTCTGTATAAGAGCCGTGTCATGTATTAATTAATACGTAAATAGATTTAGGATTCTGAATTAAGACATTTTCATAGAACAAAACAAAGTTGTTTCAATTTCCGAGATTATTTGTTTTAATTTGGTTAGTTCCTTAATAAAAATAAGATCATTTAAAATATAACCAATAATTTGAAAAATATCCGTGTCTAAGATAAAATATTTTTTATTGTAATTGAACAAACAAGAAACCATTTGAACGATGGGCCATGCTTGCCCAAGTACCTAATCCTTATCATAACCCTAATACAGACGAAATAAGGGTTAATATAGTATACGGTGGTGTCGATTCGGTGTAACACGACTTAACTTATTTCACAGGACTAAACTTAATTTAAGCATTCTGTCTTTTTGACAGACTTTCTGAAATAAGGTAAGTCCTGTCAAATAAGTTAAGTCGTGTACCACTGAATCAACACCATTGGTAGTCGATCGTATCGATAAAGTGGATATTACTGCCCAGATTTTGTAACGTTGTATATCGTATTCAAATATTAATTTTCTAATAACGTTTTTAAGGGCCCATAATACCTCAATTCGCAGTCCTGCTCTAACGCCTCTGCTTTTTAACTGTCTATCCTACTCTAATCAGATGCCGCGCACGCAAAACATCAGTTATTTTGAAATCGTGGCTACACTGATGGTTTTTTCATTTTTATGGAACAGTCTGCAGCTGCTTTATACTAATATCAGTTATATTATGCAAAGTTTCAGATCTAATTCATTGAATGCTATCGGTTTATTGTACGATTTGCAGGTAACTTTGTAATATTTTCTATCGAGAAAATTTAATGGAATCAAGTTTTCACAACAGCATTGACATAGCATTAGTCCTCAATTTTATCATATATTAATTTCAGAGTGATATAAAAAAATCATCAAATACTGCAACAGTATTTGTTGATATAAAACAGGATTATGCGAAGCGAAGTGAGGTATTATACACCCTTAACGAGTAAATTGAAATTTTATAGGCAGTTGTGTTTTGATTGCATAATTAATGACCTGATTTATATAGCTCATTATGATTTTTTTTTTGAACTCAGACTTAATTATTTAATAGCTCAATCAAAAAGCGGCATTTGTTAAAAATGTTTGTGTTGTTTTCATTATTTTTGAGTTTTACTTTCTGGGCTACTGAAGCACAAGAAACATTAGGTAAGTACAGTCTAATTTCAAGTGAGGTATACCCCCGCACATTCAGATGCTAGGTCGCAACTATTCAAACCATGCTAAATGCTTTATTGGTTCGATTCCCTTCAGAAAGTGTCAAAAACTTGCGCAGTTTGGGCGTCTTTGAATTATTTTTTATTGGTGTAGTAAATCCATGTTTCTAGCGTGGTATGGTTTAAGTTAATTTAAAATCCTTAAATAGTACATTACGATGCGAGAGCGATGAAACGTTTTCTGACGGGTGTGAGTTTGCGGCACGAGCCGAAGGTGAGTTAGTGATATTGAAAAAATTATTCTCTCTATCCCAAGTAAAGCTGTAGGCCACGACACTATTGGCCGTGACCTTCTTCTCCCTATTCTAGAAATAATTCTCCCTGTCGTTACCCACATTGTGAACTTTTCTTTAACATCAAATACATTCCCTGCTTCTTGGAAACTGGCATACATGGTTCCAGTTCCTAAAATCTCTGAACCTTTGGAGTTCAAAGACTACCGTCCGATTTCTGTACTTCCTTTCCTCTCTAAAGTTCTTGAACGGGTGGTCAATCATCAATTAATGAATTTTCTTCACTCAAACAACCTTTTAAATCCATTTCAGTCGGGATTTCGTCCATCCCACAGTACAAGTACTGCTCTCATTAAAATTACCGACGACTTTCGTGAAGCTATGGACGATAGGCAACTTACCCTCCTTACCCTTCTTGATTTTAGCAGCGCTTTTAATTGTGTTGACTATGATATTCTCTTGGCCATTCTCCGTTCTCTCAATGTTTCTGAGTCAGCTACTAAGTGGTTCCATTCGTATCTCTTTGGGCGTCAACAACGTATACGGTCTGATGATAATTTCTCTGATTGGTGCGATGTTACTGCTGGCTTCCCCCAGGGTGGTGTGCTATCTCCTCTCCTATTCTCCGTGTTTATAAACACTCTCACGTCCACCATTAACTTCAGTTGTTATCACATGTACGCTGACGACCTTCAACTCTATATGTCCTTTAAGCAGGACTTAATTCTAGTAGCCATACAGAAAATGACTTCTGACCTAGACCACATAAGTCAATGGACGGAACAATTTGGACTCCTCGTTAACCCATCTAAAACACAAGTCATGATAGTCGGCAGCAGGGCACTCACTGACAAAACGGACCTCAGCTTGCTTCCACCAGTATGTTTAAATGGAACACCTCTTAAGTTCTGTAGGTCGGTAAAAAACCTGGGGCTCTACATCCAGAACAATTTGTCATGGGACCTGCATGTCGCTGAACTTAGCAAAAAGATCTTTGGATCAATACACTCTCTTAAACGCATGCAAAAAGATTTTTACCGTATTCTGCTAAGATCATGCTAGTTGATTCACTCTTGCTCCCCATCCTAGACTATGCCGATGTCTGTTACCCTGACCTCACTGAAGGATTGCTAAATAAGCTTGATCGTCTCCTTAATTTATTCATACGGTACATTTTTGGCCTCCGTAAGTACGACCATGTGTCGCAATCCCGTTTTGATCTTAAATGGCTTAATATCCGAAATCGCCGTAACGCTCACATTCTAACGCTTCTTTGGAACGTCCTCAATGATCCCCTCTCCCCCGCTTACCTGAAAGAAAGATTCGTTTCCCTTGATTCCCTTGGCCGCCTCCATCGTACAGAGACCCATTTACTTTTGCGTACCCCGACACATAAAACAAACATGTTTACAAATTCTTTTACAGTTTCCGCAATACGTGTTTGGAATAGTTTACCGCTCGCCATTCGAGAAAGTCCATCAATAGCCATCTTTAAAAATAGAGTCCATCAGCACTTTTTAGATTTACAAAATAAATAACCTGCCTTCTCAGTCTTCGTATGAATTTTGAACCTCTCTCCTAATTGCATAATATATAATAATATTTATTTATTTTTATTACTTATTTTTTATAGTAAGTATACGATGTTTATTATTATTTAGATTATGTAGATATGTAATTGGAATATTTTAATGCCCCCGTCCCTATAGATTTTAGCTTTTGTCTACGACCGACACATTTACCGGCACTACCCAATAATGATCCACACCACCAAAGGTTAACTGGAAGACAATGCTAAATAGCATTAAGTTCGCCTCGTGTACAATATTTTTAGTGCAATAAAGAATTTATTTATTTATTTATTATTTATATTTTATAGCACAAGTGCGGAAAATGCCGACTTTACGCAAGCGCAGCGTGCGTAAAGCGGTCATTTTACGCACGGTGTGCTATAATAATAATTCACTATGATTTGAAACATTTTGAACCTTGTCGATCGTAGCGACATCTGACATTGTTTCATCATGCTACAGTATACTATGATCATACTTCCAAGTCAGCACGCATCGTATGCATCTTGAAAATATCTTGATCTTGGAAATATCTCTGTACATATAAAATACAACGTCTGTCTGTCTGTCTGTTCGTTTGAGAACCACTCAATGGATTTTGATGTAGTTTTCGGTGAAAGGCTTTAGGCTATATATATCATCACGCTATGACAAAAGGGAGCAGCGCAATGAGAATTTTAGTGAAACATGGAAGGTTTGCCGTCGTGGCATAGCCGATCGTCGCGGGTTCAAACCCCGACTGGCATTTTCTTTTTCACTTTTATTTTTTGTTTCTTTTATTTTCGTAAAAAATATTTTCTTTTGTAAAAAAAAAAAGGTGACTAGGGTCTTATGATGGGACTGGAAGATGAGTACGGTATCTCCTCAACCGACAAAAGTAGATCCTTCGAGTTTGAGTTTATTTGATTGGTATTTATTAGCATTTTGGTAAAACATGATGGCTGATGGGACTGGAAGGTGGGTACGGTATCTCCTCAACCGACAAAAGCAGATCCTTCGTGTTTGGGCTTATTTGATTGGTATTTATTAGCATTTTGGTAAAACATGATGGCTGATGGGACTGGAAGGTGGGTACGGGATCTCCTCAATGGAAAACAGCAGATCCTTCGAGTTTGGGTTTATTTGATTGGTATTTATTAGCATTTTGGTAAAACATGATGGCTGATGGGACTGGAAAGTGGGTACGGGATCTCATCAATGGAAAACAGCAGACCCTTCGAGTTTGGGCTTATTTGATTGGTCTTTATTAGCACTTTGGTAAAACATGGTGACCAGGGTCCTGATGGTGGGACTGGAAGATGGGTACGGGATCTCCTCAACGGACAAGAGCAGACCCTTCGAGTTTGGGCTTATTTGATTGGTCTTTATTAGTACTTTGGTAAAACATGGTGACCAGGGTCTGATGATGGGACTGGAAGATGGGTACGGGATCTCCTCAACGGACAGCAGCAGACCCTCCGAGTTTGGGCTTATTTGATTGGTATTTATTAGCACTTTGGTAAAACATGGTGACCGTTGCATATTGTCGTTTAAAAAATCTCATTTTTTGTTTTCCTTATTTCCACGAAAATCTCTTCGACGCGAGCGGAGCCGCGGGCAAAAGCTAGTGGTATTATAAATGTAAGCTAACAGATGAAAGAGAAATAGTCTCAAGCAGTTTTCGGGCTTACTACATTTAAAATTAAAGTTTTTAATATAGCAAGAAACATTCTTTTCCTACGGTATTTAAGTTTCAGCGGTGTAGTGGTTAAGCGATCGGACAGTTATAAAGACTGTTATTTACAATAACAGAAACGGGAATATTTTTGGCAGGTATCATTTTATGTTTAATATAATAAGTTTGGAAACAAAATACGATTTTGAAATTAAAGTAATTGTTCTGTTGTCTGAAACAAAGACAGGTTATCTCGTATTTTATATTGTAGGGTAGGTGTAAAGTGCAACTACTTACTTATAAAAATACTAATATTCTAAGTCCGTTTTATTTCCGTGAACCTTTGCGACGGACGATAGGCTAAATTTATCTCTCGTAGAAAATATTGATTTAATCGTTTAGCCATGCATGCCTAATCTAATAATAAAAACTTTTTAGGGTTGAAATAGTCGTTTTCGTGATCTAGTTTTAAGTGTTTGTGTTATAGCAAGACGTCTAAATACCCATAAATATAACTGTGAGTAAAACCTTTGTTTGATTAGTGATTACAATGTTGAAGTAAAAAAGTGTGTTACATTAATGCTTTTATCAAATATTAAAGTTATTGTTGTTTTCCTATTTACAGAAAAAAACTGTTCGCTTTTCTGGGTTCACCGACACGGAGACATGAGAGACTTGAAACGTAACAGACAGAATGGGTCCGGCGCCGAAAATGTTTGAAACTGATTCACAACGTACCGGCAAATTATCCAGAGGCATTCAAGATCCTTTTACGACCCCGAGATCTACAACTATAACTGAAATACACCAGAGGTGCAATTGTGTAAGCCAATGGTATTCAAATTCGATTGTCATATGGTTAATCGGCTAAGCAAATTAGCCCGTTTGACAACAAAATAAGACAACTGTATTCATTTGACAGCCAAAAATGTACGATTTCAACTGTCAAACGGGCTAATAGCCATATGACAATCAATTTGAATACCATTGCCATTGGCTTACACAATTGCACCTTTGATTGGTTTAGTGACTGCGTGAACATTTGCATGCTGCTGTGTTAAAAACGTAAGAAGCAGCAAAAAAAAAATCAGCTCTCAGCGAGTCACATTTATCTTTGCTTACATAGGAGATAATGCGTGGTCGTGAGCTATGTTAGAATATGGTCAAAAGCATGAAACACCGATTAGAACTGTCATTCAAGGTGATGGTGGCCCGATACCTTACTAAGTTTTCTATTTCCTACAGAAGCGCCATCCCATTACAGTTTCTTTGACATCTTTAGGTGATTGGTTGGTTCATCACGGTCTGGAATTGTCTCCGTCCAAGAGTGTGATTGTTGTTTTTGGTAGATCACGTTTTAGACCTGATAGGTATTTCAGTGACATAAAAACGGTCCTATTACCATTGAAGATAAAGTTAAGTTTCCAGCATTAGTAATAGACAATAAATTGACTGGAAAGGATCACATCACACATACGTGGGACGCACTATAAGTTTCCGGAATGAATATGAAAAAATACTATTAAAGGTACAAAATTAATTTATTGTTTTTCAAAATAATCTCCCTTGGCGTCTATGCACTTTTTCATTCGATCAAACCAGTTTTGAAAACTTTTGTGCCACTCCCCTGTGGTGACCTCTGAAACGTGTTTTTCATACTCCTCGACAGCCTCTTCTGGTGATGAAAATCGTTGACCGCGTAATTGGTTCTTAATTTTTGGGAACAGAAAAAAGTCACAAGGTGCCAGGTCGGGACTGTATGCAGGATGACTCATGAGTTCTACATTTTTCGTCTTCAAAAAGTCGTTTGTCTGTCTGGCCGTGTGAGAACTAGCATTGTCGTGGTGCAGGATGATACGGCGTTTACGGTTATTTTTACGGAGTTCGTCAATAACTTCCGGCAAACAAATGGTCGTGTACCAGTCACTATTCACGGTACGACGATTCTCTAAAGCAACAGTAGCCACGTGGCCAGTTTTATTAAAAAAAGAAGCAATCATCCGCTTAGATGCACTTTTCACGCGCGCCACTTTGGTTGGTTTCGGCTCATCTTGAAAGACCCATACGCTCGATTGCTGCTTTGTTTCGGGATCGTAGCAATAAATCCATGTTTCGTCACCTGTTACTATGTCCCACACCAAATTTGACGCACCTTCGTTGAATCTGGTAAGCATGGCACTGCACCAAGTGACGCGGTCCGTTTTTTGAGCCTCGGTCAAGTTGTGTGGGATCCACCGCGAGCACAGCTTTCTCACACCCAAATGTTTGTGTAGGATTGATTGTATTTGACTCATGCCTATTTCTAAGGATGCGCGAATTTCATGGTAGGTCACATGCCTGTCTGTTTCAATCATACGGCGCACAGCATCGATGTTTTTGTTGGTCACAGCGGTGGACGGCCGACCATCGCGAGATTCGTCACTGAGATTGATACGACCACGCTTGAATTCTGCAAACCAGCTATAAACAGTCGTCTTGCATGGTGCTTCATTGCCAAAAGCTGTTTCAAGCCGAGCGATGCTCTGTTGAGCTGTCAAATTACACTTAAAATCGTAGAAAATCATACTACGAAAATTTTCCCGAGTTAAATTCATGTTGATGCAGACACACAATTTTTTAAATGGCGCCACAAGGTAAAAACAAAAGACAGTCAGGTGAAACAAACTGCATTCTACAGCCAAAGAGTTCTATTTTCAAATGTTGCAATAAATTTTTAAATATTGTTTATGTAAGTGGCCAGTTCCGGAAACTTTTAGTGTTACCTATGTATTGTCAGAAAGTGTGAAAAGAACATAAACATGCTGAGGGCACTTTTGGTACATGGTGGGGAGCTCATTTTCACAAAAACTCCTCTATAATGCCCTTATCAGGTCTCATCTAGATTTCGCCACTTCTGTTCTAGAACCATGTAATAAAACTTGGATGAAAAAGTTAAATGCTGTCCAAGCTAAAGCCTTGCGCATTATTCTGGTGTCATGAAGTCCTCACTTATACGTGCAATGCAAGTTGAGGCTCATGATCAGCCGCTACATTTGAGAAGGCAATTTTCTGATCGTTACTTGTACCGTATATAGTTCAACTAGATTCTCATCCTTTTTTGCCAAAACTAAAGACCCTTGCCTCATTAATCTCGTCATCCCATGTTTGATTCAAAGTTATAGCAAACTGCAAGATATTGCTGCTCCAATAATCAAAAAAATAAACTTCCCATTTATAATGCAGTGTCCATTTGCATGAGTCTATTTGTTTCTCTCCTAAGGTCACACATTTTGGAATTGACAAGGAGTCGCTTCATGCCAATGTTTTGTTCAATAGGATTATTGGTTCTGATTGGTCTGGCTGGAATCAAGTATTCACTGATGCCTCCAAATTGGAGGAGAATGGGGAAGTTGGTGCAGATTTTGTCCATTCAGAACTTAATGTTATAGATAAACATCGATTGCCTTCCACTAGGTCTCTGTACGGGTGAATGTATTGCCTTGTTAAGTGCTCTGATTTGTATTGCTGCCTATGAAATATCGCCGGTATTATTTTTTTCTGATTGCTTTAGTGCCTTTCAGGCTGTTATTCATAATCCTTTTAAAAATGGCAGAAACCCTCTTATTTGTAAAATAAAAGAATTGTCACGAGGGTGTATCCAAAAGTTCTAAGCCCGACCTACAAACAGGTATCAAATCTTTGTAAGTCTACCGTCATTTGTTAGTATGTTTTTTCTTGATTGATTGTGTGAAGTTGAAGTTCGATACTGCGAGCTATTATTTTTTGTGATATTTTGTTTAACACAGTCTGACGGGATTTTTCACAATGGAGAAAATTGAACACCTCAATACCTCAATAAAAAAGGTCTTTCACCTAAGGAGATGAATGAAGGATTCTGTTCCATCGTATTCCACTGTCAAAAAGTGGGTAGCTGAATTTAAACGCGGTCGGGAGACCATTGAAGATGACCCAAGGAGCGGAAGGCCTTCAACGTCTACCACTAAAGAAAACACTGACAAAATTTGTGATCTCATCCTAGGAGACCGACGATTGACCATTAGTAGGATAGCTGAGATCACAGGCATCAGTTATGGCCGAGTGCAAAACATTATAACTGTAGAATTGGGGTTCCGTAAGGTTTCTGATCGCTGGGTCCCAAGATTGCTTTCAGCTGACTAAAAACGACTTCGATTCACAATTTCGCGTGACTGTTTGGAACTTTTTGAGGCAGATGCTGAGGATTTTATGTCTCGTTTTGTTACCATGGATGAAAGCTGGGTTCATCACCATACTCCTAAAACAAAACAGCAATCTAAACAGTGGAAAAGATCTGGCTCACCCACGCCGAAAAAGGCCAAGTGCGTTTTGTCAGCCAACAAAGTCATGGCATCTGTTTTCTGGGATTCGAAGGGAGTTATTTTATTGGATTATTTACCTAAAGGTGAAACTATAAATTCACGCTATTACTGTAACCTATTACGAAAACTTCGCGAAGAAATAAAAGAAAAACGGCCGGGGATGTTGCGTAAGAGAGTTTTGTTTCATCAAGACAATGCACGAGTTCACACTTCGGTTGAAACGATGGCTGTGATCCATGAATGTGGTTACGAGTTGCTGCCCCACCCACCTTATTCGCCGGATTTAGCCCCCTCTGACTATCATCTCTTTCCAAATTTAAAAAAGCACTTGGGGATATTTAAATATTCAACTAGAGAAGAAGTGATAGTCGCAGTTAATGACTATTTTGACGACCTTCCGGAATCATTTTTTTTCGAGAGTATAAACAAGTTGCAGGTCAGGTGAATGAAGGTGAAGAAGTTTGTTGATCTAGATGGAGACTATGTCGAAAAATAAAAATAATTTTGAACCCACTTTTCTTTCATTTTCACGGTCGGGCTTAGAATTTTTGGATTCACCCTCGTATATTACTGCTGCGGTAAAAATATTGAGGTTGCTTTAGCGTGGATACCCAGTCATGTTGGTAATGAAATTGAGTGCTATTACGATGAATGCAGTTTCTCATGAATGCAGTTCATCTCGTTTGCAGCCTTCTATTCCTCTTCGTCCTTGGTTTTACAAGTTTCGAAAATTCAGCAAACGTGTTACTAGTAGTGTGCTTATTAGATTAAGACTGGGTTATGTATGTTTCCCTGTCAAACTTTTTAAATTTTAACTGTGCAACTCTCCAGTGTGTGATTGCCAAACTGAAGAGGGACTGTGTACCATATTATTATCAATAAATGGAGACCATTGGTTGAGGTACTTATTGTATGCAATATTCCCTATGGAATGCATACTCTTTGATTTAAGGTTCAAATCAAATCAAAATCAAAATATTTATTTTTGCAAAATAGATACATTAAGTATACTTTCTACAAGTCAAAGTTAATTTTCACAATATAATATATCTTTAGAATATAAAAAAAATATAAAATAATACGGGAAATAAAATATACACCTGCATAAATAAATGATAGTCGTAAGTTTTTAAATAAATAAATAAATAAAAAATAAATAAAATAGAGGAATCTAGGAATAAAAATATAAAAATATTATATATACATAATGCAATGAAGAAATGAGTTCATAAATAAAAACGGGAAATACATACAAAAAATATTAAGGGTGGGCTACTAAAATGTAATAAAGTTATACACTTGCATAAAATATAGAAATATAGGAATAAAAATATTATATATACATAATGCCTAACCATTGCATAACCAAAGGATCCTTTTGTTTATGGTTTATGATTATGAATGACAGATCCAATAAAATAAGAAGAGAAGAAACGCAATTAAACACAATATCTGAAGCCAAAAACTAAAATAAAATAATAAATAAACTGCGTTTCATTGAAAAGGACTTGCAAATACACCACATTTTTTAGGTATTTATTTTACGATAAATGCGGATTCAGAATACCGATGATAATAATGATGTGAAGAATTTCCTGTTGCCATTCAAAAATAAAAAAGCCATTTTCGTCCTGGCGAAATTCATAGAATTAAATGACATAAGTGTGTTGTCTTATCTATATTGTGTTTGTATATTCAGCTTTTTTGTTTTTTTCCTTGGTCGTTGATATTGTTCTGTTTTTTAAATCGTGATTTTCTGATTGGCAGAAAATGGTGGCAGAAAGCAAGCCAATGGCCAAATAGAGAAAAAAATAAGAAAAAAACCGGCCAAGTGCGTGTCGGGCCACACTAATGTAGGGTTCCGTAGTTGCCCGGTACATATAAGTTGGTCTACTAATACAGACCGCGCCAAACTTCTAGTCCCATACATTATAGAGGACCAAAAGTCTGGCGCGACCTGTACTCGTAAACCTGTAAAACTTACTTAGCTGTGATAGTTTTCCTTTTAAATTCATTATATATACTACTTCTGTGAATTTTTTCACATTTCTATAAACAACCGTTTAGCCAGCAGGGGGGGAGACGCTCCACTCTAACTAAATTTTTCACTTTAAAGCTTAATATTTCGCCAACGGATCTCTAAATCGAAAAATGGTTTTCACATACCCACAATGTTTTAAAACGGCCTATCCAACGATATCGCACACTATGGAATAGACGAGAAAAAAATAATTCATCCCCAGGTTACGTGTGTGAGAGGAACCCTTAAAAATTTTTTTTTCGAGATTTTGTTTTACCATTTTGTCGGCGTGATAAATATTTATATTCATGCCAAATTACAGCTTTATAGTATTAATAGTGTCTGCGCTAAGCCGCGGACAGACAGACAGACGGACATGGCGAAACTATAAGGGTTCCTTGTCGGACTACAGAACCCTAAAAAGTACTTTTCTATTTTATTGTTATTATAGTGTAAATGTAATTGGAGGGTTTTTCAAAGATTGAGTCTTTTATTTTATTTTATTACTTATATAATTGTGTTTTAGCAATTAAGTAATACTTAACATTTTAAAATAACTTACTGTTACACAAATTTCACCTTATTAAAATAGTATATAGGTAACAATCCTTCCATCCAGAAGTTCAAAGTTCAGAAGTTAAAAATGCAATGTTATTGCGATAGAGATTTGCATGTTTCTCAGTATATGTAATTTCTACTAATTGTTTAACAGTTGTTAAAGAAAGATTTTTGTAATACAGATAATAAATGTTCGTATTGTTTTTTGTTACTTTACTTAGGTACCACCCTTTTTGTTTTTGCTATAATACTGACTGAGTAAATAAACTTGGTATATTCATTAAAATTAGAGTGAGTTGACATCATAAATATTCAAAAACGGTTAGGACTCACTTTTTTAACTGTGCGAGGAGGCACAGGTCGAGCTTTCGATGAGATTATGACTCATCATCATCAGGACTCTTCGGGATTACTTTTGCCCACGGGGCGGTCAGTCGAGTACTAAGCTTCCTCCCCTCTCTCGTCGCCGCTCGCCTTTCCGCTCTTCGGCTGCGTTTAGAGGTTTCCGGTACCGAAGCCAGACTCGCCGGACATTTGATAAAGTTTTCACTACTACTTCCGGGTCACGTGTTTCACTAGGTCCAGTCACACAGACGGCACTGATAATGTCCTCAACCACTGTTGGCACTTTTTTGTCATACGAAGCGTCAAGCACAGGTTGCCAAGTTGGCGCCAGATGCCAACCACGGTCTCTGTTGAAATTCGGATGCCTACCAATTTCGATTGCTTCCATCACCTTACGGGGAACAAAAAATTTCTCCTTAGCCAGTACGGTGGCTTTATCAAAACGAATATAGTTCCTAGTATCCGAATTTAAGGCGCGTGAAGAGCGGAAAGGCGAGCAGCGACGAGAGAGGGGAGGGAAGCTTAGTGCTCGATTGACCGCCGTGGGCAAAAGTACTCCCGAAGAGTCCTGATGATAATGAGTCATAATCTCATCGAAAGCTCGACCTGTGCCTCCTCGCACAGTTAAAAAAGTGAGTCCTATCCGTTTTTTAAATATTTATAAACTTGATATACACGAAAAAGTAATTTAATTTTTTTATAACCCAAAATACTAAATCCATTCCGGACTGAGTTCAGTTTGATTGTCCGCCGACGACGACCGACGCGACGACGACGATGCCCGACATTCATGACATCTCTTTTGCACGAGTTGTTGCACGAAAACCAAACTTGTTTGTTCAGAAATTGTGTTTTATTTTCGTAATTTAAAGTTTCTAATTGTGTGCACTTTTATGTTGCGAACTCAAAATATCGAATGTAAAACCGTGGATGTCCATTTTTTCTATAACCCAAGGAGAAACTTACTTCTATATGTTCCGTGCTTACTTCAGTCTTGAAACTATAAATATGTAAATCGTTGAGCTCAACTATAGCAGAGAATATACCTTATCGTATTACCTATAGCATGTTTAGTAAGGTTTTGATTGGTTTTCTGTACTTACACACGTATTGGTATATTTCCTGCAGCCAATGTAAGCAGGACAAACAGGCATAGTCTGCCGGAACTGCGCGCAGGTGAACAATGCACTCCTGGTGCGAGCTACAAGATGAACTGCAACACCTGCCGCTGCGGACAGAATAACAACCTTCTGTGTACGAAAATGGGATGTCTGGACAATGACACCGTCGCTACACTGTTGAAAATCAAGCTCAATCACAAGTAAGCTTGTTTATGTTGTTCAAACTGGGTCGTTCAAGTTTTTGTGTAATTCTCCGCGAAATTAATTGGAAATGAAAGG
This sequence comes from Ypsolopha scabrella, assembly GCA_910592155.1. Taxonomy (NCBI): domain Eukaryota; kingdom Metazoa; phylum Arthropoda; class Insecta; order Lepidoptera; family Ypsolophidae; genus Ypsolopha; species Ypsolopha scabrella. The sequence goes on along the minus strand of OU342981.1, from coordinate 8,525,545 downwards.
CGTTAGAATAGAGACCACGTACAGCAAAGCGCATCAGCTTAGGCCGACCGCTGAACCGACGACCTCAAGGACGTTGCGGGTGGCGGCTGGATGAGGAAGTCGGAGGACCGCCAGGAGTAGCAAACTCTTGGAAAGGCAGTGGGCGATGACAGGCTGATGGATAGATGGATATATTTTGAACCACCTGGGGTCGTTCTCAGCAGTCGTCTCTGGAATAAGAGCAAAAAATACATGAGTATTAAGTAGATTAAGAAAATAGTTGTAATTTTAAGTCCGTTTGTCAATATTCGATTGACGACGACAAAATTTCTCCTTTTTTATTTATATCTAATCTAATTCATGTAAGTGATAGAAAGTAAAAACATTTACAACCTCAATCAAAGATGCTGATTTAATGCTATTAATTTCAGGTCTGCCAACAAAAAGGTTATGCGGTCGGACAACAATAATGAATACCCAGAGTTTGTGTCAAACGCAGAATGTATTCCAGGGAAGGTTTACAAGCGTGACTGTAACAAATGCTTCTGCAACGAGTTGAGGCATGCATTGTGTTCTTTGAAGGGTTGCTTGAAAAATAAGACGCAAAGTAAGTTAAGGGGGTAACTTTTTACCTCGGTACAAAATGCACATCATAATATTGTTTTCCTTACTTTTGAATAAAAATTATGCAATAAATGTGTTTAAATGTGGTTAAAACAACTTGCGGAGATAGTTTATTATTAATAAAGTCTTCACAAAAAAATTACGCACTATAATGTATTTAATTTTGTTTGCATTACATTAACAAACTTAAGCGTGTTTACAGTTGTAATGCAGCTAAAATGAATTAATTTTTATGTGATCACGTAACTTTTAACAAGCAGTTTGCGCGAATTGCTATAAAACGCATTTATTGCATACTTTTTATTCAAAAGTAAGGAAAACAATATTATGATGTGCATTTTGCACCGAGATCTTCCGTTACTACTTTAAGAGAATAGGTTCCGATTGCATTGATCGCTGTTACTCCATGAGGAAAGACCCGCAGTGCGAGAGGGACGAATTCTGAAAAAATATCATAATTACGACTTCTATCACGAATTTTATTATTTAAAAAAACTCAAGTTTGTAGCAAATATTTGTTCCTTTCAGAGTTTGATAAAGTTTATACAGAGTTTTAATTAATAACATAATATAATATGATTTTGCTCAAATAATGTTAAAATTCGACATGAAAACTTTTTTTGGAGTCATCTTTGATTTCTTATGATTCAATCTTGGAATGACGTCTGAAGATTCTGTTTCGATAAGAGTGTGCTTTATATTCTTGACAGAAGTTCATTTTTTTTTCAAATATCTAATATTGCTAGATTCTTCAAACAAGGAAGAATAAATTATGGTTTTTCGGAACCAATCCTCTTCATATCTAAGGGGTCCTGTTGTTTGCAGTAAGAGATTAATCAATTTATTTTTTTATTCCGCAGGCATCTCGTGTGAGTTTTTTGAATCCTAATTCTTTTGCTTCTTCCTCTCGCTTTGAATAATAGATTTTAGTCCAAGCTATGTTATTTTTGCTATTGAAATAGTCACTATTTGAAAAACAAACACGATTTATTTCATGTAAATAATCACGTCCACGCATTTGTCTTATCCAGATCGACAAGATTTGGTACCAGAAGACGTCCGACCGGCTTTCACTGCTTCAGAGCTGGATTCCCTGGTTATATTACCTCATTCAGCAGCACCCTGTATCCCGGGGAGGTCGTACAGGATCGATTGCAACGCCTGCCTTTGTATGGTTGATGGCAACTTAGTGTGCGACAAGATGCTGTGCTTAAATTACGACCACTACCACAAGACTGAAGCGGCGAAGCAATCGGGTACCTTACACGTTTTCATGGACATTAGAAAGACTTGGTTTATTTTTTATGCCGTTAGTTCCGATCTCGGAACTTCCTGATTCTATTTAGCGCCTGAAGTAACCGTTATTAAAAAATACGTTGTAGCCTGCACTCGAAAATTTCTGAGACCTCTTATATACTTTTCAATGTAAAGCTTACATGTTTAACGGTATTTATTTGAGTTAATCACAAAAATAAGTGTTAGCACTAAGCCATATCTAGCTGACTTTTCTTTTCAGGATCTCCATGCGACGAAAATTCCATTTCTTCTAAATGCATCGATTGCAAATGCGTTGATGGTAAAAGGCAGTGTGAAGCAAAAGAGAGCTGCATTTCAGATACGGTACCAACTACCTCTCTTACCGGTTCGAAACATAAATTGCTTTACCAGAAGAAGATAAGGCTTGGGCTAGCAATGGACCCTCACGAGGACAAATGCATTCCAGGCCAGATTTACAAGTTAGCCGTCTTTATCCACTTTCCTTAATTTCGACTCTTACTGTGAAGTTTACTAGACTATTATAATATTTTTGTACCTTCCCAATCATGATGTCATCTCAATAAATACTGTGACCGGAATAGCCGGCCAGTCTCAGCAGATTCGGACTGCCTTCTTCTGGACAAGTGAAGCCGCTTATGCGATGACCACCTAGCGCCTCACACTGCGGGTGGTAGCTCGCAATGCGTGGGACGTCATCGGTGCAGGTGGCGTGAGCAGTCAGACAGGTTGTGCGTCCGCACAATTTGTTACTAACAGGATAGTGTCATCAAATTCCGGGGTGTCACTTTCACTATAGGTATATACATGATCCAGTTACTGTTTTAGGCACAGGCTTCGACATCGAGGGCAAAGTCTTAAACCAATGTCTTTATTGAAATTAGGGCGTCGTCAATGTCGACCACTCGACATATTTCAATAGATTTGCTAATCTTGCATGGTACAAATAATAGTACATTACGATACGAGTCGAGAAAAAGTTTCTCGCACGAGTATCGTATAATATTTTATAGCAAAAGTGCGGAAAATGCCGACTTTACGCAAGCGCAGCGTGCGTGCGTGCGTATTTTAAGCACGGTGTGCTATAAATAACTTTTCACTACTTTCGCTTTAACGATTCGCATGAAATATGAGGATCCGATTGCATAACGTGCGTCTGCAACGGCAGATTTGTTGCAATCGAGTTTTAATGCATCTGAGGTGCAATCGTGTAAGACAAATTCGATTGTCATATGGCTATTCGGCTAAGCAAATTAGCCCGTTTTACAATTGAAATCGTACGTTTTTGGTTGTCAACAACAAAACAAGACAATGTACGATTTCATTTGTCAAACGGGCTAATTTGACAATCAATTTGAATACCATTGGCTTACACAATTGCACATTTGATGTGTTTGTTCCGTCAGTCTCGTCGAAATTTTCCGTCTAGTCTCACTAATGTAATTCTTTCTTGCCACTGTCACATTGGATTTCCATGGGAGGGAGTAAACACCGAGCATATACTTAGTTGCTCTTTTTCGCCTTACGTAGTGGCAGTTTTAATCGTTTAGGAAATTTGATTTTATGCTATTGCGATTGTCGGCACTTGGTGAAACTTGGATAACAACATGATTAAAGCTAAACCCTTGATAATGGTGTAAAACCGAAAACGGCTGGGAGGAATATATATTATGTGATAGGTGCAGTCATTCGCTATCCGGGTGCACTGCTTTCAGTTGTGGCCATTATTCTTAACATTCCTGACATGACTGAGTTTAGTGTCCGCATACTGTGGATCGCACAAACAAATTGATCTACGAGGGACGTACCTATCTGTTTTCTGTACACTTCTTTTTGGGCTATTTTATATAAGATAAGATAAGATAATTCTTTATTTCTTAACAATTATTTCTTAAAATTAGGTATAAGTAATATCCCAGCAACCTTGCGACAAAAGAGCCAGTCACAAAATATTCAAATGAGACCAGCTCTTTTGTCGCAAGGTCGCTGAAGTATAAAATAGCCCAAAAGCGCTCGGGCGCAATTATGGATTCATTATTCAATTGTTATTCAAAATCAAATCAAAATCAAAATATTTATTTTTGCAAAATAGATACTTAAAGTATACTTTCTACAAGTCAAAGTTAATTATAACAATATAATATACCTTTAGAATATAAAAAAATATATTATAATACGGGAAATAAAATATACACCTGCATAAAATAGAGGAATCTAGGAATAAAAATATTATGTATGCATAATGCCTAACCATCCGCACCATTCGATTAGTATTGCTAAGAAGAAGGGCAAGAAACTTAGCAAACATATTTTCAGACAAAGCTGTAATAAATGCTACTGCCAGAAGGATGGATCTATGAGATGTACACAGAAGAAGTGCCTTAACTACGTCGAAGCGATAAAGCTACAACATCACAAGTTGTTCTTAGCTGAACATGGAGATTAGACGCAAGTCCGTCACCGTTCTTCGTTTTTTCCAAAAAGCGCAACTATGATACCTATGTCAAAACGACTTTTATGACAATAAAATGTTTCTCAAGTGAAAAAAAACTTTTATTATTAAATTAAATTTGATATCATTGCGGTATGGAATATCAGAAAAGTAAATCCTCTCGCTTACCGGGCGGTTGCTCTTCCACTGAGCTATCCAGTTCTCAACACAACCAGCGAATTTACCCATGTGCTTTCCCATATTTATTATATTATCTCATAATATGCAAAAACGAATGTCTTTCTATATTATTAGGATAGTCATCTTCCATCTTTCATCATGATTTATTTTACAGATAGATCATGAAATTTTATTTTTGCGTGCTATCGCAAAAAGCTTCACTTTACCAAACAACACAGTATAAGTAAAATAATGTAATATTATTCTTATTTGGTTAATAATGTCGTAAACATTTTCTAAATATTGTTCCTTGAAATATGTAACTTCTTGTCTGTTTTCTCTTCGTCTACTTCTCCATATATGTGTATTTCACCTTAAAATTCGAGAACCATTTGATACAGTTTACAAGGAATTTCTTGAGGAAAGTTCAAGCTATATCTGATGGGAATTGAGCAGTGATTCTTTTTATCTGTATATACAGGTTGAGCCTAAGGAATGCCCCCTGGAGGGAAAGTACCTTGAATATTAAAGATGGTAAAATTTACACAAAGGAATTTTTTATTTTTTTAGTTAAGGAAAACTGCATTCAGGGAATTTAAAAAAGTCGCCTGCTTTAACCAGGAATCGAACCGGACAAATGTGTGAAAAAACATCCTGTATTTTTATGATACCGATCGAAAGGGTCAAGCATGAGAACCAAATTCTTCTAAGTAACGTTGACCATCTAACATTTTAACAAGATATGCATTGCGACGACGTTACAAAAGAGCCGAGTCCAGTGCGGACAGAGCCCTGAACAAAAGGCTAGCTTTAGCTTTAGCACAGACATGAGATGACTCAATTTTAATAAACGAAAGCTTAGGAGAAAACGTATTTTTAGGGTTCCGTAGTCCGACAAGGAACCCTTATAGTTTCACCATGTCCATCTGTCCGCGGCTTAGCTCGGAGACTATTAGAAAGCTGTAATTTGGCATGGGTATACATATTAATCACGCAGATAAAATGGTAAAATAAAATCTTGAAAAAAAAACTTTTTAAGGGTACCTTTCGTACATGTGAATTGGGGACGATTTTTTTTTCTCGTCTATCCCATAGTGTGGGGTATAGTTGGATGGGTAATTTAATAACATTGTGGGTGTGTGAAAATAATTTTTCGATTTAGCGATCCGTTGGCGAAATAAAAAATTTTGTTAGAGTCAAGGATAGTGAAATTCTCTATGGAGTCAAGTGTTTATGAATATGTGAAAAAATTCACAGAAGTAGTAGATATATAAGGTGACTTTAATTTATACAGCCAAACTCATACTGGAGGCTTGGTAAGTGATCATTGTCGGATCGATAACACTTTTTGCTGATTTCGCAAAATAAAATCTTGACGACCTATAGTAACTCGGTAAACATAGTAACATACTAACATAGTAACATAGACGACTCGGGGCTGGGCTTGCGTTAGTAAGGAACACGAAAAGAATAATTAACGAATTTCACAAAAAGGGTCATTGAACCTTGTTACTGAGCACTTACCGATTCTTCAGTAAGAATTTGGCTGCATAAATTAAAGTAACCTCATACAGGTTGTAAATGCAAAGTCAAGAATCCTTTTAGGGTATGAAAGTATACACGATTCTGATGTCATTACGAGAAAAAAAATACCTTGAATTTTCACCAAAAATTCCATAATTTTTCTAAGCTATGGCTACGCAGCTCACCGGCCTCCCCACACACCTAATTGCACCCCGCAACCCGCACCCCTCATCCGAGTGGCCGCGACCAGTGAGGGTGTCCACGCGATTAGTCTATTTTGAGTAAAGAAAATCGTCTTATTATGAGTTATTATGGTACTTTATTTAGAGATCCCAGTATTTAAAATAATATCTTTACCGATCATATACTAACACACCCTTAAAGGATTCTTGACTTTGCTTTTACACTCGGTATACTACGTGAAATTTATGTCATTTTGTTAACGAAAACTGATGGTACTACTCGTGATAGTACTCGTCCATATGAACAACTTTTACTATGAAGCCAACCCTGAAATCGTGAAAAAAATATCAGCTGTTCCATAGAAAACTTAAATACCCAAACCCAAATGTATGAAACAGCTGATATTTTTTTTTCACTATTTCAGGGTTGGCTTCATAGTAAAAGTTGTTCATATGGACGAGTAGGTACTATCACCAGTTTTCGTTCACAAAATGACTTAAATTTCACGTTGTATAATGAAGTTAAAAGGAAAACTATCACAACTAAGGTTTTAAAGGTTTTACAGGTCGCGCCAAACTTTTAGTCCCCTCTAAACTTAAAATAAATTTGAAAATTTATGTATGTCCAACTCGATCCAAAAAACTTCACTTTGAACTTTTTTTTGGTAGCTCGTATGGATTTTTTGTAGCTAATTATTTTACGTAAGCAATAAGAATTCAAGACAGTTATGTTACAAAAAAATATGTACAAAATTCTTACCACAAAAAAAGTTATGATTTTTTTAAGCCGCTGCGGTAGAAAATTCGCAAATACACATAATAAATCATAACATCTAAACTGCGGAACATACATGGCATATTTTCGGATACACCAAGGTGTGAGGAATCCACTGAAAATCAGCGACATGGCACATGTTATGCTTATGACAGATGCTGAGTGGAGACCTATTTGGTATCCTTATTAGTTCCTAGTTATAAGATGTATGCAAAAATGTAAATATACCAAATAAATTTGTTCTGTTCTATTCTATTCTATAAAAAATTCTTTGACGTCACTATTTGGACCAGCCTGTATATCCTTAGGGAACTGCCCGTACCCAGGGAACAAATTATAGCCTATGTCCAAGTGAAGAGTCTAACTTTTACAACAGTTCCATTTTGGCACCGCCCCCGTCCACAGAGAAAAACCAAAGCTTAAAGTCTAACCAACACAAAAGTGGAAGAATTTTTACAATCGGTTCAGATATTCCAGAGATTACCCGCGCTAATTTAACTGATGGCTTTGTTCCTAGGGTATCTACTGCCTATCCCTAAACAAACTATAGCCTATAGCTCTCAGGGATAATGTAGATTCTTATTAGTGAGAGATTTTTCAGAATCGAATTACTAGTCCCGGAGATTACCCCTGCATCCAAACTCACACATCTCTATTGGTTTAGGTTTGAGCTCGTTCACAGCTTGATTCCCTCTCGAACGACAGATAAGCGCGAGACGATTCGAGAGAGAAAGTGAGATGCACGCGGCCTGGTTCACCAGCAGTTGTTGTCACCTTAAAATGATTGAAAATTTAAAGAAGAATTTAGAATAACTCCGTGTCAAATTTCAAATGTTTTTTATTGTAATTGAACGAACAAGAAACGATCAGAACGATGGGCCACGCTCGCTCAAGTACCTAGCACGTGCTTGTTTAACTATAATAACCTTTACACAGACGAAATAAGAATTTATGTGGTACACAGTGAGTTAGGTCTTCTCAGTACGTAGTCGATCACATCGATAAAGTGAGTAACATTGTTTGGTTGTATATTATTATAAACATTACTTTTCAAATAGACCTTTGAACGAGTAAATTAAAATTTATAATGCGTTTGAGTTTTGATTGCTTTAATCATTAATGACCCAATTTATGTAGCTCACTTAATAATGATTAATTTCTTCTGAAATCAGACATAAACATAATTCAATAGCTCAATCGAAAGACGGCATTCGTGTATAATGTTTGTGTTGTTTTCATTACTTTTGTGTTTTTCTTTCTGGGCTACTGAAGCACAACAAACATTGGGTAAGCACTTTGAAAAAACGGTAAACATAAATTGAATTTTTACTCAAGATGTTTAATAAAACGGTTCTATGACAAACTGGCTCTAACATATTTTTTGCAACATATTTCGATTAGGAGAAACTTTACTTCAGTCTTATAACTATAAATAAGTACATCGTAGAGCTCAGCTATGGCATGTTTAGTAAGGTGCTATTTCCTGCAGCCAATGTGACCAAGACAGACAGGGTTAGCTTGCCGGAGCTCCACAAAGGTCAACTATGCACTCCTGGCAAGAGCTACCAGATGAACTGCAACACATGCCGATGTGGAGAGAATAGCAAACCCTTGTGTACGAAAATGGCATGTCTGAACAAGGAATCCGCCGCTACACTGTTGAAAATCAAGCTCAATAACAAGTAAGCTTGTTTATGTATTTTGAAACGATACTTTCAAGTTTTTGGAATGCTCTAGTGTAATTCTCCCCGAAATGATAGTTTATTTAGTCCTGTAGGGCTATTCTCAGTCTGTCCAATTAGCCTTCTCGATCGTAAAAACCCGTTTTATCTGTCGAACTCCATACAGTTTTTGGTTCGAGTTTAAGATATCTCACTTCGACTGTGTCTCCGGAATTGTTCCTTGTTGTTTTCAAACCACAAAACACTAAGGTTTGTCTTTTGTCCATCTTCAGCATAAATCAAAATGTGATTGACTAGGGTGGGTGGGGCTCAGTAATTAATGAGGATTCCAAGAATGAAGATATTGTTAGAGTTTCGTACCCGAAGGGTTCCAAACGGGACCCTATTTCTAAGCCTCCGCTGTCTGTCTGTCTGTTCGTCTGTCACAGGGGTCTACATAAATTTTCACAGAATACGTGATTGTGGCTACAACGACAAATAATATAAATAAATATCCCTCCGTCCGGCTCTTTATCAAGGGAACGCGTGGAGGTATCGAGTTGAAATTAAAACCATATACTCAGGTCTACAGTCCTTTGAAGCTGTAAAAAGTGAAACTTCAAGTTGACGTAAAAAAAGATACGGCCGTTTATGCCGCAAAAAACTCATATATCGACATTCAAAATTTATAGGGTATTTTCTGTTGACCTAGAACTATAAAATTTGGCAAATAACACCGTCTTACATACAGATACATGACCCACCTCCTGAATAAATCTACTCCTTCGCAGGTTTCCTCAAAGAATATTTCCATTGCATACGCTAAAATTTTGAAAAACCATGGTGTCGTTTGAAGGTGGTAGAGCTAATGCCGGGCTCGACTGTGGAGGTACCACCATCTTACTCGGAAATCCTCCCGAAGTTATTCGGGGGAGAGTATGAGAACAGCTCTTAGGCAAAACCAGGTGGCCCACCATTGCCTGGGACCGATGGATGGCGGTATATCCATCCCCAATTGCCGAGCCTTATATAAAACAGACTGGTGACGGGCAGCGGCGTCACTGGTGCAAGGGTTTCGGCACCGCGCTCACCAACCCGCCTGCCCAGCGTGTGTGAGTATGGGCATTTCTTCCAGGAGGACCGCCAAGAGTGGCGAAATCCTGGAAAGGCCTATGTCCAGCAGTGGACGAAACAGGCTGATGGATAGATGGATGGTGTCATTTTGGATCGTGGACTGCCACGTGAATGAAGTTTTTGCCACTTACGCCTCCAGCGATTTTCGCCATTTTGAACTATACAGGATGACTTTTGACCTAACCCCGATAATTTAGTATTTCGTAGAAGAATGCAAACTGGTTTTAATAAAATCATTCAAAATCATATTCACAATTATTTTTTAAGTTGAAGCCCTTTGATGATTTTCGAAAAATTCAAAGAAATCATGGTCACCCAAAGAGATGAGATAATTAGATTACTTTTAATTTGAATTGTTTTTACATTTAAAATGTGTTCTACTAACGTTTCTTAATAACCTCTAAAATTATTGGGGTTTGTTTGTAGGTCAACCTGTAGGTTTTTAAAAACCTTTGCCCTACTCCCCTACCCTACATCTAACCTGTACCCCAGTCTTACTGAACCCTAATTGGCTAATTAGTTTATACCTACCTATTTACAAACGTACTTCAGCTATTAGGAATGTTTTGATTTATGGTTTGCCCAAATATCGTCTAGTGTAATATCATAGTAGAACCCAACTATGTGAACCGCTTATTGTAATCCTAGCTCTTTTAAATAAATACCTAGTTGGTCAAAAAGTTCTGTTACTGAATTTCTTCATGGATTTCTGGGTATTAAAACAAATAAAAACAAATAATAAAAATGACAAAATATTAACAGTTTTATAAGCTGTAATTGCATACCACATTCACATTCATGCCAGGGGCGGTTATTTGGAATTAATTTTAATACATGTTAATCTTGAATATCTGTGCTTTCATTTGGTAAATAATTCATTGTTTTATTATTTTCATATTTAGTATTATTAATGTTTTTCATAGTTACAGAACTTAGTAACGGACTAGGTAACATGCCCCTGACTAAAATACTATTCCAACTTAGTATAATCCACACAGCCATAAATAAGTAATGCACAGCCCTAAATTACTATTCAGACAGATACATCCACAGAGGAAATTGGTTATTTTACCTACTACCCGTAGAGTCACAGTCGTGACGATCGTCACGCCTAGGCGGAATTATAAAAAAAAATATTATTGTCAGTTAATATATCATAAACCTAGTGATATGGGTATTTTTCGAAAGCTATTAAGATGAGCAACAAAAAAAATAAAAAAATATTACTTATAATAATATAAAAAAAAGTTGTGGATTGTAATTCTAGGCCCAAATTTTCTTCTTTTTTAAATATATGTATAGAGTTATATTTTTTTTATTTTTTTTGTTATTATTCTGTATATTTTTTTACAATATTATAAAATTTGAATAGACTTATATATATATACTATTCATACATATTTTTATATATATAACTTAGATTTTTTCAAGGAGAAAGCCCCCCCCACTTTCCCCAAGAAAAAAAATAAAAATGTTTTCTTGTAGGAAATTTTATCTAGTTTTAGAAAAAAAAACCGCATTAGAATTAGACAACTAGTTCCGGAGATATAGCCAATAACAAAATTGGCGGGAAAATTTGAAAATTTGCAAAAACGCGCGTTTTCCAACGGGTTAACATAATTAAATTGTAGTTAACACACTAGCACCGTCCCACACCGGTGTTACTGCCGTTAGAGCTGGTGCGGCTGCAGCAGCGGCCGAGGGAAATAAGAGGCGCAAGTATGCAGCCCTTAGCTCGGACTGCATATTTGTGCCTTTCGGGGTCGAGACCCTCGTGCCGTGGGGTCCAGATGCAAAACTCCTTTTTAAAGAAATATCTGCACGGCTGATCGACGTTTGTGGGGACCCGAAGGCTGGCGCGTATCTTGGCCAGAGAATTAGCCTGGCCATTCAAAGGGGAAACGCTGCCAGTCTTCTAGGTACCCTTCCACATGACGGTAGCGATTTAGATAGGATTTTTTATTTAGTTTAGTTTAGTTAGTTTTACCCTTTTAATTTAGGTAAGTTTTATTTACAATTTATATCCTTCAATGTTAACTATATGAGAATAAAGAGAAAAAAATATATATTGTAAAGAATCTACAATAAAGTGTGAGTAATTAGTATTGGCAATATATGATGAAGTCTGATGAACCAGGAATAATTGAAATAACTTGAAAATTTGTCATCCGGAATAAGGACAGACGGACAAAAGTGGTTTTATCGGGCTTCCTTTAGGTACGGAACCCTAAAAATAACAAGCTCATAGAAAGTTAGCTAATCTATATCAATTTGTCATTCAAACAAAAGTGTTTATTCACAGGTTTGGTAACAAAAAGACATTGCGGTCCAACAGCAGTGATGATTATCCGGAGTTAGTAACAAAAGAGGAATGTATTCCTGGGAAGATTTACAAGCGAGGATGTAACAGATGCTTTTGCAACGAACATAAGAAAGCGTTGTGCTCCTTGAAGGGTTGCTTGGAAAAAAATAAGCATAGTAAGTAGAGTAAGCTAATTTCTAAGGTGTCCTACTATTTGATACAGGGACGGATTTTAAGGTGTGGAGGCCCCTGGGCAAGAACGAAGTTAGTTGTATTAAGTGTTTGATAACAATTTTGTGCTCTAACATTACTCTTTGAATTAGTATAGTTACATTTCTTAAAAATCTAAGATAAAACGAAAAATATAGATCTCATTGACAAAGCCAGATAAAAAAAACATGGTGAGCCCTAAAATCTTAGTTACTTATTCGAAAAAACAATTAGTGTACAACATTAAAATCTTGTGGAGGCCCCTCTTGTGTGGGGGCCCCTCTTGTGTGGAGGCCCCTGGGCTTCAGCCCCGGTTGGCCTCTCCTAACCTAAATACGGCGGTGATTTGATTGATTATTGAGAGGTTATTTAATATAGATATCATCTCATCTATAGCTCGTTGGATATCATATTTATATATTGGGGAAAATTTTCACAGTAAAAGATAGAAAAATTTGCTCAAGGATCGTTATCGATTTTGGAGAAAACGGGACCTTTGCACGAGTATCATTTTTTACTTGGTATAGTATAATTTATGATAACTTAATAAGGCAATATATTTTAAAATTAGGATTTTATCGAATGGATGTGTCAAATGTTCACCTTTGTACAGGTTTATTTGAAAAACACTGTTTTCCAGAAAAAAATGTCTAATTTTGCACCGATCCTATCATAATCTGCGCTAATTTTACAAGAATGATTTCCAACTAAATGTAGTATAATTAGTAGCATGATTATACAGGTAGAGGGCGCTTATAATAAGGAAAGAATGAACGGGCTATTTCCTTCTCTTTTAATTAGATTTTTCCCATACTGTGCGTAATATATTCTATGTTTAAGATCTCCACACGCTTCTCTGTACATAACTATAAGGTCCTACAAAAATAAGTGAAAATAATTCTAGGGTAGATCATGTATCGTTAACTGATCAAATTCTAGAAGAAGAAAAAATGATTACTTAAATAATTTTTTCACTTCCCAGTACAAATTGGTTCAATCAGCTGACTAAATTTCTATGAAAAGGTAAAAAAAAGTACTTGCAAAAAATATTTTTTTGTGGTATTTGGTCTATTAGGGATATGTGTTAAAAAAATCACTTCGAATTGTAAGACCTTATAGATATTAATTTATTATTTTCTGTTTCGCAGGTCCGCTGTGTAAGTTTTTTTATCCTAATGCTTTGGCTGCTTTCTTTCGCCTTGAGCTATCGATTTAATTTTCGGTATTTTACATCATTTTCAGTATACGTTACTACTTAAAGAAAAGACAATGAATTCCAAATAATACCTATGTCGTTGCATTTGCATTTTCCAGATCAAATACTTTTGGTACCGGAAGACGTCCGACCGGCTTTCACTGCCACCGAGCTGGATGCCCTGGTTGTGCTACCACATTCAGCAGCACCCTGCACCCCAGGAGGGTCGTATAGGATCGATTGCAACGCCTGCCTCTGTAAGGCCAATGGCAACTTACTGTGCGACAGGATGATCTGCTTAATTTACGACAAGTACAACAAGAATGAAGCGGCGAAGCATTCGGGTACCTTAAACGTTTTTATCGACGTCAGACATATTTGGTTTATTTTTTATACTTAACGTAGTAAAACCGAATCCCGGTGCAAAATGCACATAATAATATTATTTTCCTTACTTATAAATAAAGAGTATGCAAAAATTGCGTTTTAAAACAATTAGCGGAAATTGATTGCTTGCATTAAAATTATGTTATTTTATGCCTTAAATTTTGATTACATTCGATTACAACGATAAATACGCTTTTAAGTTTGTTAATCGAATGCAATCAAAATGTAAATCATAAAATTATAGAATTAATCAATTTCCGCTAATTGCTTTAAAACGCAATCTTTGCATAGTTTTTATTCAATGTGCATTTTGCACCGGGATTCGGTTTTACCACCTTAAGGCGACGCCACGAAATTTTGGCGACATGGATCTCCATTTTTCTCAGCAATAAAAAAACATATGTAATTACCAATTTATATACTAGATGAAGCATTTCATTGACATCATTTTGCCCGAAGATTTAGTTGATTGATTAATTTTCATAGCAGAGAAAAATATATTTAGAAAACCTTCAGAGATTTCTGTTTTACTGACAAACGGGAGCGAATGAAGCCTCTAAGTTTTTTATTTAAATTAGTCTACAAATACACTTTGATATGGCCGATTGGATTTATTAAATTACTTATAGTTGTCATTTTAAATGAAAAATACTGTTTTGCCGCATACGACCTTACGGCATAAGCTAGTTCGTGAGCGCATACTTGTATCGAGAAGGTCCCCCTCACTCCACTCCCCTAAGGCGCCGATTTGAAATTAAAAGTTTATCAATGCCTCGCCTTAAGTATAAAAAATAAAGTCGTTAGTCCTGATCTCGGAACTTTCTGATTCTCTCGCACCTGTAGTAACCGTTAGTCAAAAGTACTTGATCGAAAATTCCCTGATACCTGTCATAGTTTTCAATGTAAGGCATAAGGCTTAGGTATACCACCGTTTTAATACAAAATTTGATGATCCGTTTTTCTGTTGTTTTTCAAAGCTAAAGTGCAAGATACTCGTATCTATATGGGCGAGGTTAGAGAGAGCATTGACCTCAAACAGCTGGAGGTTTGTCGGACGACGCTCTCTCTAAACTCACCCGTATGTCGGTGCGTTAGGGTTCACGCGTTTTTGTTTGGAACTCAATTAATTGAGTTAACTCAATTTAACTCAATTAATTAATCCTAAACTAAGGGTGTCCGCGGGTATGACTCTTGGGAAAAGTGGTTCAGTAGGGTCGGTAGAATATGTGGTTTCATTTAATGGTCGCACTCTATTCACATGTGTGGCTGAAATGTAAAACTTTTGGTATAGGTTAGAGTTTAAGGCAAGAAAACAATTTTGTATGTAAATTTGTCCTGCTTGATATCTTTAAAACAAAATGAATATTAAAAATTCTGGCAAAATGATGAATTTAAAAAAACCAGATGATAGAGGTGTTATACTTTGCTCTATAACGAAAAACAACTAAAAATGGGTTATCAAATTCTCTACTAAAACGGAGGCGTGCCTATACGCCTTAGCATGTTTATGACATGTGTTAAAAATTTAAAAAATTAGTTTTTGCTTTAATCAATACCTACCTCACGTTTCCTTTCAGGAACCCCATGCGACGAAAATTTCATTTCTCCTAAATGCATCATTTGCAAATGCGTTAATGGTAAAAGAAAGTGTGAAGCAAGAGAGGGCTGCATTCCAGACATGGTACCAACTACCTCTCTTACCGGTTCGAACCATAAATTGCTTCACCAGAAGAAGATAAGGCTTGGGCTGGCAATGGACCCTCACGAGGACAAATGCATTCCGGACCAGGTTTACAAGTTAGCTGCCTTTATGACATTTTTCTTAATTCCTCTTCGTAGTGTGACGTTTCCTATGCTACCATATTTTTGTACCTTCCTAACCAGTTTGAAATGGCACTAATCAAGCACATATCCAGAGGGGTGGATAGGTGGAATCTATTTATTTGTTTATTCATAACCACTGTAAAGTACGTTAGAGTACATTTTAATAAAAAAGTTACGATAATTAGCTCACAGTGGCAAAGGGTGAACATTTTAAAAAGGGAAGCCGGACATTAAAAATCACCCTAAAAACCAAGGAAAACATCAAATTTTTTGCAACTCCCCGTTGTATTGATATTTATGGAATTACTTGAAGAGCACGTAGTAAATAAATGTAGTATAAATCTAACTTCCTAAACAAGCCGATGGGAATCGTGTTATACGGACCCTTCGCCACTGCTAGCTAATAATATTATAGTACAGTGATACACAGGTTTCTTTCACAATTCACATTGTTGTTTCAATGAAATGACATGAAAATCCCCCCCGAAACAAAAGTCTGGATACTTGCCTGGCACTAATTATTCAATTCCTCTTTTCAGACAAAGCTGTAATAAATGCTACTGCCAGAAGGATGGATCTATGAGATGTACACAGAAGAAGTGCTTAAACTACGTCGAAGCGGTAAAGCTACAACGTCAGAAGTTATTCTTAGCTAAACATGGAGATATCTAGAGTACGTCACCGTTCTTCGTCTTCTCCAGAAAACGCAACCATGGGATAATCAAAACGAGTTTTATAGATAAGATATCGGGTTGATAAAGTATTTACCTCATTAGTAAAGCAAACATGCAAAAATCAATGTCTTTCTATCAACGATGCAAAGATTTCCTTATTGTTAAGATACCTAGTTATCGACATTGAATCATCCATCATCATTTATTTTATAGATAGGTATACAATGAAGTTTTATATTTGTGCATTGCAAGAAGTTCCACTCCACCACTGTTTACGTTTTGGACAGAAATCCAGCAGCCTTTGATAAAAGGACAGTTTTAGGGCAAACAACAGCTTGAATAAACCAAAGTTCATGATAAAACGGTTTTTATAAAGATTCAATGTGATTATGAGTATAAGATAAGATAACCTACTAATCTAGGATAATTAGTCATATCATAAGGTTATATATATTTTATGTAATTTTTATATTTTGTCATTTATTCGACTGATGCGCCCTAAAGTGGGCCGATATACATATATTTCAAAAATAACCATATTTATTATTAACATAAAAATATAATTGACTTCTTGTCTTTTAGTATTTATATTGGGTGTGTGATAATATTAAAAAGTAAGATTAAAAAGTTTATTACAAATGGGAACTAAGTGCGGCGCTTGCGATGCAGAGATTTATGACATTTTATTCATGGAGTGCTCGAAAGACAATTGTCAAAAGGTGTTTCATTTGAAGTGCCTAGGTTTAACGGTGGAAAAGTTTGAAGCATTTACGCAGGAGTATAAGAATAATTGGATATGTCCAGAATGTGTAAGCTGTATTCGTAAACAAGATAATTCTAATACACCAATTCGTGGATGCCCTTTAATGAACAAAACGTTTACACCTGGAACCTATGTCAATACAATGAGAGGTGGTGGTAATCAGAATGAGGTATCAATAATTGACTGTGAAAACAAGATGCTAGTGGATGAGATTCGCGAATTTCGACTGGAAATGAAACGCCAATCACTGGAGCAAAGCAAGGGATATGCACAGCTTCTAGAAAAATTTGTTCAAACACAGTGTGAATTAAAAGAAATCAAAAGTATTCTATCCATATATAAAGAAAAGGCCAGTAAAGTAGAAGAGTTGGAGAAACAAATGAAAATTCTAAGTGAAAAGAACGAGCATTTAGAAAATACTTTGAGGGTAGACAAGAAATCCGAGAAAACAATTATTGAGTTATGCCAAGAAAGCGAAGAACCAAAAATGACATTTTCGAAGGTAGTTCAAAAAACGGCGAGACAAAAAACGAACTCTCAAGCTGGGGCCATGAAACCAGCGATTTTGCCAACTGTTGAACACACAACGAAAATACAAAGTGAAGTCGAGTTTTCTGAAAATAATAAGGAAATTATTATTGGCAATGATTCGGGAAAACCTGAGAACTGGACTACGATTAACAGAAAAAGAAGTAGATTTCAAAATACAGATGTTAAGAAAGGTGGAAGTACTACTCAGGCGGAAATTCGGGGAGCAGAAAGGAACAAATTTTTACACCTTTGGCGTCTACAAAAAGATACTACTCTTGAAAGTATGGAAAACTACGTAAAAAAAATATTGGGAACAGAAATACCGATTAAAGTAGACAAAATTAAACACAAGACGGAGCGGGATTATGCTTCCTTTATTATTGGCGTTCCAGAAAGTCAATATGAGACTTTATGTAAGCCAGAAAACTGGTCAATTAACATAGAATTCTGCGAATGGATATGGTTTCGCCAAACAAATCAAAAACAAACCTAAGAATAGGACCCTGGAATTGTATTACCAAAATGTAAGAGGATTACGGACAAAATTAGATTTATTTTGTTCAGGGATTGCATCTTCATGTGCGGATTTATTTGCCATTACGGAGACGGGGTGCAACAATTCTGTAAATGATGCAGAAATAATTCCCCCGGGATACAAAATCATCAGGTGTGATCGCGCTGATGGACGCAAGCAAGGCGGAGCGTTTCTCGTGGCCACACCGCGGCTTGAGCTGCGGCGAGTTGCGATTCCAGATAACGTAAACATTGACGATTGTGTTTTTGAATTGGTTTGCGCTACTGTTCATTTAAAACATCGATTTCTATTTATAGTTTGTGTTTTATATATACCTCCAAATAGTAACGAATGCGATTACTTACTTTTGTTCAAAATATTAGAACAGATATCTTTGAAGTATAGTGACGTATTAATAGTAGGTGATTTCAATTTGTATTCTTGTTCCAACAATGTTAGCAATTATTTTGAATATTTTAAAAGTTTTTGTGTATTAGCTCAGAACAATAACGTTTCGAACTGTAATAACAGGCAGTTAGATTTGGTGCTTGCATCGAAGGATAAGGAGGTGGTAGTGTGCGCAGCGGGTGAGTCACTCGTCCCGGTGGATTCTCATCACCCGCCACTAGAAATCCGAATGCCGGTGCGCGTTGCCGCCCGCGCCTGTGCTGCCCCCGCCGCCGCTGCCGCGCAACAACGTCACCCAGGCACAGATTATCAGAGTTCCGTAAATTCGAAAAATTTACTGGAATCGAGTTGGAATTTTAATAAGGCCGATTTTCCCCGGCTATACGCATCTATAGCTTCTGCAGACTGGAGCCCATTGTATGAAGTAGAAGAGGTAGATAAGTCATTAGACAGTTTCTATAATATTTTAAATAAAATTATCGATGACTGTGTTCCGAGAAAAATGCAAAAGTGTGTAGACTCTAGATACAATTATCCCGAGTGGTACACATCTGAAATTATTCGCGACATTAAGCTTAAGGCTCAGCTTCATAAGAAATTTAAGGCAAGTAGGAGTAAATGTGATTATGAAGCATTTTCGCGATGCAGGGCTCATGTTAAGATCTTGATAAAATTGGCACAAGAGTGTTACTGTGACCGCGTTCAGAGTCATTTAGTCGAGGACCCGAAGTTGTTTTGGAAGTATGTGCAATCTAAAAAAGGAGATCGCAATGGGAAAAACATTATTCTCAATGATACTGTTCTTACAGCTGAAGAAAGTGCTGAAAAGTTTGCTGAATACTTTTACTCAGTCTACAACCCGGAATGTCCTAGACTTGATGTGGAGAAAGCAGTGAAAGACGTAGGTGGACAGAATGCTGCAGCCCACATTCATCTTGAAAAACTACAGTTGTTAGAGGTGAGGCAGTCGCTTAAACGGTTGAAGCCAAAGCGGTCAGCAGGCCCAGATGGGGTGCCAGCTTACTTCTTTAGGGATTGTCGTGCTGTTCTTGCGGAACCTTTACTTCACTTGTACAACAACTGTTTGCAGAAAATGCTCTTTCCAAGTCGATGGAAGGTGACTCGCGTAATACCTGTTCCTAAAGGAGCCTCCAGTTCAGACGTGAGGGATCACAGACCAGTTGCGGTTCTCTCTACGCCAGCAAAAGTGTTCGAATCGGCGATTCAAAAATCCGTACTAACCCAGGTCAGTGCTCAATTATCAGATGCACAGCACGGTTTTAGACCAGAACACAACACAGCAACTAATCTCCTGAACCTAATGGCGCAAGTGGTGCCAACAGTGGATTCCGGTGGGCAAATCGACACCGTATACTTTGTCTTTAAAAAAGCATTCGATTTAGTCGATAATGATATCTTGCTACATAAGTTGGCGGGGGTCGGTTGTGCCCACCAGCTGCTGAAATTTTTCTCCAGCTACATGGCGGACAGACAGCAGTATGTAGAATACGAATGTCATAGATCTGATCTTTATTACACGCGATCTGGGGTCAGTCAAGGCAGTAATTTGGGGCCGCTAGAATTTTTGATTATGATAAACGATCTACCCAATGTGGTAAAAAACGCGAGATGTTTATTGTTTGCTGATGACCTCAAATTATCATTAAATGTTAAGAACTCCTCAGAAGGTGTAGGATTACAGGAGGATATCGATGCAGTGGTGGCGTGGAGTAAAGCTAACAAACTGCAGTTTAACACGTCCAAATGCTTGACTATCTCATTCTCAAAGTCGCATGCTCCTTACCATCACGAGTACAAAGTTGACACAGAACCTGTCAAAAGAGTAACTGAAGTGCGAGATCTTGGGGTGAGATTTACTACAAATTTATCCTTTAGGGAGCATATTATTAAAATCTGTAAAAAAGCTTTTAGAAATTTAGGGTTTATATTACGCAGAGTGCATGGTTTTACGAATATTAGGGCCATAATTGCTTTATACAATGCATTGGTTAGGAGTCAGCTAGAAAGCAACGCAGTCATCTGGGCTCCTCATGAGATTAAATATAGTCTCATGATGGAGAAAATACAAAACAAATTTATTAGATATTTATACTTTAGACAATATGGGGTATATCCATTTTACCCACTCATGTACCCGACTCTATTTATACTAGGTATGGTGGGATACGTTGAGCTACGAGTTCGTAGGATATTAGCATTAGTAAGCTATTTGTTTAAATTGATTAACGGGAAGACACATAATCCGGAGTTGCTTAGAAGAGTAGATCTGTGCGTGCCTGACGGGTTCGTGGGTCGGCGGCGGCGGCCGCGGTTGCTGGTGGTGCCGAAAGCTCGCACCAACCTACTGAGCAAGACGCCCTTAACGCGTGCACTGCACACTCTCAACATGGTCGCGGAGGAAATCGATTTGTTTTCTTGTACGCTAAGCGAATTCACAAAGGTTACACTTGGTATCCTTTGTTATGGAAATACACTGTCGCATTAGGTTAAGAACCTGTAATGATAGATGTAAGAGAGAGAAATAAATAAATAAATAAATATTATATAAGGTAAATTAAATCAACCGACCAAATTCATAATGGAGACTCGGTTAGTGATCAAGAACTAGGTTCAGTCATCCTTTTGGCCAATTTCGGAAAATAAATATTTTTGCTCCCTTACTGGTTGGACTAGTTTAAGTACAAATCCTAGTGCAGGCACTACGGGACAAAAAAAAATTTTTTAACCGAGTCTCCATTATGAATTTGGTCAGTTGATTTAATTTCACCTAGTATAAATAAGGAACACATAAATCAAAGGTAGTTCTGTAAGATATATTTCGACCACTTAATGTGGTCGGCTTCAGTTACATTATATACTCGCAGAATTAAATAATATTTACAACAATAAGATATAAAAATATAAAATTAATGATTTGTTGTTGTAAATGGTAATGAATAAAATTTGATTTTGATGATACGATGACACCTTAAAGTGTAAAAAAAAATGAAAAGGTTAGGTATATAGCCAATATATATATTTATTTCAAGGGCCCATAATCATCGATGCCCATAATACCTCAATTCGCAGTCTTCCTTACGCTTACTACAATCAGATGCCGCGCACGCAAAACATCAGTTATTTTGAAATCGCGGCTACACTGGTGGTTTTTTCATTTTTATGGAACAGTCTGCAGCTGCTTTATGCTACTCGTTATATCAGTTATGTTATGCAAAGTTTCAGATCTAATTTCAAGTATTCATTGAATGCTATCGGTTTATTGTACGGTTTGGAGGTAACTTTGTATTTCTTTTCTATCGAGAAAATTTAATGGAATCAAGTTTTCACAACAGCATTGACGTAGCATTAGTCCTCAACTTTACCAGATATTAATTTCAGAGTGATTGTTGCAGTATTTGTTGGTATAAAACAGGATCATGCGAAGTGAAGTGAAGTTCTTTATCAAATATTTATTTGTTTGTTTTGTCCCACATTTTATTAATAATTTATTTCTTCACCACTCAAAGGTTGGCTGTTGAAAGGGTCACTACAACGATAATAAAGAAGCCGCATCCAAATACATTGACTGGTTCTCGAGTTAAAACGGAATATAAACATACATACAGTGACCTATTCTCGTGCAGCAAACCTTAAATTTAGAGTTGAAAAACCCAAAATAATACAAGCTCATTTAACTTTTATCCATCTGCGTTAAAGCCCATTTTGCAATGAAAAGTTTTAGGTTATGGCAGCTCTAAATCTAATATTTGCTACACCAGAATAGGTGTCACAGACAACAATTCTAATAATGGTAGTTTTGGCTTAGTACAATATCTACTAAAAAAAAAAACCCAAGTAATTAAAATTTTTGAAAAATTATTCTATGTCCAGATTAATCTTTTTCACTACTTTATCTTCTTCTTCTTCTCTATACATATAAAATACAACGTCTATCTGCCTGTTTGTTTGTTCGCTTATAACTTGAGAACCACTCAATGGATTTTGATGAAATTTTCACTGAAAGATAAAGCATTTCTTCGGGGAGGTTTAAGGGTATATATCATCACGCTATGATAAAAGGGAGCACCGCAATGAGAATTTTTTGTGAAACATGTGGAAGGTTCGCCGCCGTAGCGCAGCGATCGTCGCGGGTTCAAACCCCATTGGTAAAATCTGTTTTCGCTTTTTATTTTTTATTTTTTTATTTTAGATCAGAAAATTTTTCTTTTGTAAAAAAACCTTAAACTGACATTATATTTATCCTTTTACCCTGGCGCTGAAAACAGCTCAGCTAGGAGAGTTTCCACTGATTGTAGGTACATTATGATTTTAGTAAGTTTTGTACTGTAACAATATGAAATAAATATAAGGTGACTTTAATTTATGCAGCCAAACTTATACTGGAGGCTTGGTAAGTGATCAGTAACACGGATCGATAACACTTTTGGCTAATTTCGCAAAATAAAATGTTGACTCCACTTAGTAATTGACTCGGGGCTGGGCTTGCGTTTGTAAGGAACACGAAAAGAATTACGAATTTCACAAAAAGTGTCATCGAACCTTGGTACCTACTCAGCACTTACCGAGTCTTCAGGAAGAATTGGGCTGCATAAATTATAGTCACCTTATATTTATTTCATATTGTTACAGTACAAAACTTACTAAAATCATAATGTACCTATTTATTAAGCAAAGATCAATAACAAAAATATTTACATTTTCACAAGTTCCTAAACAACGCCATCTCTGTGAAAGCTATCCTGGATAACGGCTCAGTGCGCTGGCGTTGAAATGGTTTTTATTGTAATATACTAGATGGCGCTGCATGCCTCGAAATATCGGATGCTTTAATGCAGTTTGTCTACCTACACTATTATTTTATTATTTAAAGAAGTAAGATTTGTTTGTTTGTATATTATAATGGGTAATCTCTGGAACTACAGAACCGATTATAAAAATTCTTTCGGTAGTTAAAAGATACACTTTCGCCGAGTAACATATATTATGCTATATATTTTTTTATTTAATAAAAATAAGTTTTCAGTTCGAAAATGCATTAACTAATGACTTTACAAATTTTGTGAATCAAGTGGGAAGAAAAAGTGCAGCTTGGGTGGTTTATCGGCTTCGGCATGCATTGACCAAATGCTTAGTTATATTAACTATGTATGTAGGTGAAAAAAAACCGTCGTTTTTGAAGAAAACTGTATCAGTTTAACTAGAGATTTCCATCTGCAACGATCCTGACACACCTCTTGCTAATATAATGCTTGAAAAGTGGTTACAGCTAGGTTTAAGTACTATATACTTTATTGAACACAAAAATATGATTAGAAATAAGATGTATATAGGCGAGCTTATCTCTAAGCAGAGATTTCTTCTAGCGAACCCCTTTGATTAGTAAAAATTATAATAAATAAATAAATAGACATACATGCGTTCATTTACACTAAACTACATAAATACATACATGACATCTTACATAAATCATAATATACCTCTAATATATGTACATATAAAGCGCAACGCCTGTCTGTCTGTCTGTGCGGTCACTTATAGCTTGGGAACTACTCAATTGGTTTTGATGCAGTTTTCATTGTAAAGTAGAGTTTTTTTTTTCGCCAAGCTTACAGTACAGTTACAGTACTATCATCACGATATGACTAAGGGAAGCACATAATTAGAGTTTTAGTTAATCATGTGGTAGGTATGTACGCCTTGCGTAGTCGCATGTATTCCGATCGTCGGGTTTCATATCATCCACTGGTAAACGTTTTAGAAGACCTTTTAAGTTCAAGATTATTTGATCGGTCTTGACGAGTATTTTTGTATAACATGGTGACCAGGGTCTAATGACGGGACTGGAAGGTGGGTACGGGATCTCCTCAACGGATAACAGCAGACCTTTTGAGTTTGGGCTTATTTGATTGGTTTTTATTAGCACTTTGGTAAAACATGATGACCATTGCATATTGTCGTTCAAAAAATCACGTTTTTTTTTTTTCATTATTTCCACGAAAATCTCTACGACGCGGGCGGAGCCGCGGGCAAAAGCTAGTTATTAGTATATAGCAGGTATTTGATATAAATATACATATGTAGATATAACATACATTTTTCTCTTTCGTCCTGAATCCGCCCCTCTCGCACTGCACGTTTTTTTGCTTGCAGGGACAGTGACAAAAATAAAATCTAAATATATAGCCTATAGTACAACCTGTATGTACAACTACAGTGCAGAGCGTGGACTGTAGAATTGCGATTGTGTGCGTGCACACAATTGACATTGTGGATAATAACTCTGCTACTATAGCAGTGCAGGTAAGATCTATTTTTGAAAAATCATGGAAACATAAATTTTACATCGTAACAAAAGAAGAATAAGATAAAAGTCAAACCATAATTTTTTGAAAACAGACCTTGCCTGGACTGGTATAAGAGTTGTTTTCCACAATGTCAATGGTGTGCACGCACACAATCGCAATTCCACGGTCTCACCTGCACTGTACGGTGGTGCCCACATCAAGCTAAACTCTTTCAGTATAAGCTGACCTCTCATTGTATAGGCTTCCCGTACAATGAGAGGTCAGCTTATACTCAATGTGTATAGCTTGATGTGGGCTCCACTGTACAAGTAGAGATTTTCTTGCAAGTTTGCATTTACCGACATGGGCTTTACAAGTACACATACACACTGTGCCTTGGATTATTGTCTCTGCCTTATGATCATTTAAGTACTGGCACGTGTTACACTAAAGCCACGTGCAAAAACATTAGTAATTACGCTGAAACTACATAATACCTACAGAAAGTCATAAAAATCTGGTACTACTATAAAACAGAAAATCTAATAACAAATCCAATAAAACACATGCGCGATAAAATCAAAACAACATTTTGAAGGAGAACTTTTTACTAGTTTACACTCGCATTTTTAGTGTTTTATTATACTTAGTTATTTATTTATATTAAACATTTAGAATAAGAAAACACAAAACCTGGTCTAGTAAATAGAATATGTATATGGTTGTGACATTCCTAAGTATATTATCACGGTTACCGTTGGAGAGTGCTGGTATTGGTAAGTTTCATATTTAGTGAATTGTTTGAACATCTTTATCAGCTGGATTGAAATCTTCTATTCTCTTTTTATTAGGAATGTGCGAGCGCGATACGAACTTTACTTTGAATGGACTGCTGTGTGCTTGCGACAGCACGGGCCAATGGTCGGAGACAAACTGCAGCGAAGTTAGACCCCATCACACTTGTACACCTGGCAGAATTACTTGGCAAGGCTGCACTCGATGCATATGCGAAAAAGATGGACAATTCACGTGTAATCATTCAGGCTGTTTAGGAGTTATGACCTCGCCACCATCACCTAGTACATTACAAAATAAGTTTATTTCTGTCGACCCTTGGTGTATTCCTTTCAGATCTTATTACGTAGAATGTAACATTTGTGCGTGTCCAGCATCCGGTCGCACCGATCTCGCTAGCTGCGCCCAAGATATTTCATGTACTTTAAATGATACACCTCCTTTCGAAATGGTTGTCTCTGGAAAGCAAAACTGCATTCCCAGAGTCATGTATATATTTTCATGTCTCCAGTGCCTTTGTACAGATAATGGCTTCTTTGCTCGTAAGAAATGTACCGAAAGATGTCATAATTCAGAACCTACGAGTACAGAAGAGATGACGCACCGGTGTCTCCCAAAATCATTTTTCAAGAAAGATTGCAATGTCTGTTACTGTCCAGATGATGGTGTCCCAGATAAAAGTATATGTACAAAGACCAACTGCACTAATGCTACGATGTACCAAACTCTCAATGAAATAATAAACGGACGAGATTGTGTTCCACTTAGCTTTACTAAGATGAAGTGTATCTATTGTGAATGCAACTCAGAAGGTAAAGTATTTGATAACGCCTGCTTAGAACAAGAATGTTTAAATACAACTGATATAGACTATGGCGTCACCAGAGAGACGTGTACTCCAGGAGATTTGGTACCACTGTGCACTGAGTGCTTTTGTCCAGACCTTGGAGTTACAAACCAAACCTTCTGTTCTAAATCTTGTTCATATCAAAACCAGATAACCCTTTTGGAGATAGTTCATAATGAAATCCTACGTGATCCTAGTTTTATAAATCGTGATAATTTGAAGAAATTGACTGCACAAGACCATTGTGATGCAAGATTCATTTATGTAGCACAAGGTAGTTTCTGCTTATGTCCAGATGACGGCAGCACCAATTTAAAATTATGTGCCAATGTTGAAGATACATTGTCTAAGCATATGCGGGATTCGGCACGCACATTAGCCGATCACCAAGGTACAGTTATAGATATAAATAAAAAATGCGAACCGCATACTTACGTAGAATTTGATTGCAATTCATGTGTCTGCTCAAAAGAAGGACTGATTGATCCAAAATGGTGCACATACGACGACTGTACCGCAAAAAAGCACGTCGAGGAGGCTCATACGTCTTCACGGTTTAAATTTACCGTAGCAGAACCTCAAGAGAGTGAAACGTGTGATCCTGGTACGATAACAAAAATTGATTGCAACTTCTGTATATGTTCTGAAACAGGCCTGATAAAAGACAGAGCTTGTACCAAAAACAAATGTTCTAACAGTGTTAAACAACCAACGAATGTTCGACTTATGAGTTGTGAACCCTTGACTTATTATGAAGTCGATTGCAACGTATGCTACTGTCCCCGCGATGGATTAAAGAACATAGCAAAATGCAGCAGAAATGTCTGTGATAAAAGCTTCCTTAGGTCCGATTTCGAGGTTTGTGCTCCTGGGCAACTGTTCAGTGATGAATGCAACGTTTGTATATGCCCCCCGAACGGAGAGAAGCACGATAAAGCCTGTACCAACTATGCTTGTCCGGATGCGTCAGCTGCTTGGAAGGAGATATTTAAAGTTCCATTAGCTTTGCTTGACGCTCAGCTCGATGATTCGACGAAGTATTTGGATGTTTGTTTCCCGGGTGAAGAGTTCAATGTAGGCTGCAAGGTCTGCGTGTGTCCAGAAGTTGGGCTGAGAACTTATGCGACTTGTACTCATATGCTATGCGACGATAATGAGGAGGAACTTCTGGATGACACGAGGAACGTAAGTAATTATATCGACTCTTCAAGTATTAAATGTCGTAAAAGCCATTTTGACCAAAATTAACTTTTAAAGCCATCTAGCTCAGTTTTGTGCGCTCTACCGATCTGTATATTTAAAATTTCGCTATTCGCAAAAAAATCATGCTGTCTAAACACTTTTCCAAAAAGTGTGGTGTATCGCACAGACATGGTGTATCGGACGTATTGTCGTCTATGTATTTGTCCAGCAGTGAACGATGACAGGTGGATGGGTGGATTGGAAGTATTAAGGATTAATTTAAGTTTACTAACTTATTAAAATGGTAACTGTCAGGGCGGGAGACTTACTCGCACTTAACCGGTTTTTTTTTAATCTAAAAGCTAGGACATAAAAATAGTAATACCTATATTTAAAACTAAAATCTACTTAGTATACTTTGATAACTTGCAGTGGCGTGCATAGAACTTTTTGCTGGAAAAGCAATGAGAAGGTCAAGTTTAACAATAAAAATAACATGAAAAAAATAAAAACCAATTTGAAAAATATATTTTTGTATGAAATTTTTTTTTTTGTATTTATTTATTTTTATTTATTTATTCGAAAAATTAAAGACAGTGAAAACTTTTGCGCTACACAAAAACAAAAAACTTAAAGAATTATATTAATAAATAAGAATAAAATAAAAAATCACAACAAAATAAAAAATATAAATTAAACATCACATTTAGGCATCACTCTCACAGAACCCTAAGCACTCTTTATAAACATTCATCCAGCTATCAGCAAATAAATCAATCTGTCATCATGCACTCTAGGGTAGGAGGCAGTGCCTACCCTAGCGTCATAAAAATAATGATTTTCCAAAGTGACATTAAAATTTTTTCATATTTTTTTTTATTGTCAAACTTGACCTTCTCGTTACATTTCCAGCAAAAAGTTTAATGCACGCCACTGATAACTTTGTAGTTTATCAGACAATTTGTGTACTTTGATGCCTTTTCATAATAACTGCCATAAGACGTTTTTGGCGACCTTTGTACTGTATTTACTACAATAAAGTACCCCTTACCTTTATTTACCGCATCTTTTATGACATATACCTTTGTAAACTTGTACACTACACAGTCAAAAAAGCTTGAGCTCCTAAGGTTATGTTTTAAAAATCGGTCAAAACTATTATTTTATTTATTTATTTATTTACTTTATTCGGATATCTAGTAGCTAGTAAGCCTTAATAAATACAAAAAACAAATTATTATTAATTTAATGCTTCTAACTTATTAAAGAAATCACAGCATGCACAAAGTTATGATATCTTGCCTTATTGAAATAAATATACTATTATTAAACAATATATGTATAAGGTACACAAAAATTTAAGAATATCTTTTTTAATTTAATTTTTTGTATAAGTAGGTACCAAAAGATAATTATTTTATTGTGGCTAACGCTTGCTTAAAACTAAGTTTAAAACTACTTAAATTTTTAACACCTATATCGCAGTTGTTGCCTTTCAAATTATAGGTGTTTGTAAGTCTGGAAATAGGAGCAGATTTACCAAGGACGGTTCTGGAAAAAGATGGGTGAAACAATTTAATAGGAGCACGGGGGTATTTGTATTTTATTTAAAAGATCCGGGCAGTCTATCCTACTCTTCAAAATATTATGCAGAAATGATAGATCAAGTATATTACGGCGGTCACTTAGACTGTCAATGTTAAAATAACCTAGTCTAGCCTCGTATGAGGAAAGTTTCTTGCCAAGTCCGCAACTGTAAGTAAGTTGCCAGAGAAATCTCTTTTGCAAGCGTTCAATTCGTAACTTATGCACTGCATAGTGTGGAGACCAAACCACAGAGCAATATTCTAAATGGCTGCGAACAAGAGAATTATATAATAGTAGCTTTATTTTTGCACATTTGAAAACTTTTGCATTCGCATAACAAATCCTAGCATTCTTGCCGATTTAGAGATTATATGATCGAAGTGTACAAAAAAAGTCAATTTGGAGTCGAGGTAGACACCAAGATCCTTGATGCTACATACTTCTTTCAGATCTGTTCCACTTATAGTGTATTAAGATTGCACAATGTGACTGTGTCGCGTGAACTTAATGTGGTAGCTTTTTTTAGCATTTAACTCCATTTCGTTGCTCTCACACCATGTAGTCACACTATCCAAATCCCTTTGTAAGGCCCGAATGTCGCTCATACCTTTAATCGTTTTTGTCAACTTTAGGTCATCTGCAAATAAATAAAGCTTACTGCTACCGACACAGCCAACAATATCATTAACAAAAACGTTAAATAGCCATGGCCCCAAGTGCGAGCCTTGTGGGACGCCTGATATCGAAATATAAGACAGGGATGAGTAGCCATTTACCACTACAAAATGTTCTCGGTCACTCAGGTACGATCTGAACCACCTTAATAAAGATCCTGATATTCCGTTGCAAGATAGTTTAGATATTATCTTTTTATGTGAGACTTTATCAAACGCCTTCGTGAGATCGGTATATATAGGTATAGCGTCCACCTGTGACTTTGTAGTAAAAAACATGTTTACCTTAAAACTATCATAGCAACATAATTTCGGGCTTTTGATTATTAAAGCACTTGTAAAATTATTATTGCTTGACCTTGATAGTATAAAAGTAAAATTTTTTGTGTCTTTTTAACTCATAGTGTTTTTGTTTTTATATTAACTTTTCTAATGTCGAATTTTAAAGAATTTTTCAAATTAGGTTTTTTGCTTTTCCTGTAAAATTGTGTTTTGGCTTTTACTTCATTTAATATTCAAAGAGTCATTAAGTAAACTACCGACAAACGTATTTTGACAAATTCTACCAGCATGCTTTTCTGTCTTAGGGAGTTGATGTGTTAAGGTTACGTCTATGAGCTCGAATTTTATATTAGAAGTTATTGTGATGATTAAACTCAACTTTAACTTCAAATTAAACTTCTTGTCTATTAGAATTCTACCTGGACATATTTTTCTCATCAGGTTCTTTCGCTAATACCAACGGAATTCCAAGTAAGTATGTCGTATCTATATTTTTACAAGTCTAATATTATTCATCCTTTCTTTCTTTAACATTATTTATTGGTTAGCCATTGAGATTCTTTGCGTCAGGTAGGACCTGGTGCAGGAATGTGGCTGCGGTTACAATATTTTTGGAATTTGCTATCTATACTTTTGATAAGATTATTTAAAAATTCCTTACAAAAATAGACAGACAATGACAAGTGCGAGTAGAACTCGCACTTGATAGATCGGTACCGTAATATCGTTTATCCCGTCTATCCTACTTGTCCTATTGCGTTGTCCCATGATGGGACAAGTGACACAATTTTGTCGCAGTAGTCCAGTCCCATGGGACCAGTATTTTGGTTCCAGTTGTCCCATTACCATCATCGCCGTATACAATCTGACGACACGCTGAGAGGGACGGACGGATCACCGAAGCCATTTTGTAGGAAATTAAGAGACTGTTAAGTTATGAATGATTTAAAAATAAATGAAAAAGACTATGTTCTCTACATATATGTGGTATTGTATGTATATCTACCAAGTCCAATAAAAAAAATTCTAGAGTGATAGACAACACAAACAAAGCTATGGAGACGGTGAGTAATGTAGTGATTTTGGGAGACTTTAATTTAGGGTGTATTGAATGGTCTCCTTCGGGCCCTGTTAAATGCAGGAATCAAACTCTGGCTAAATCACTTTTGGAATTAGTTTCACTTAATGGTCTTCATCAGCATAATTTTATTAGAATTTTAATGATAACATTCTGGATTTGATTATAAGTAATGTCCCTATAGTTAATGTATTCTGATACATGCAGCCCGCTTAGTATAAGCGATAAGCTTCACCCTCCATTGTAGGGATAGGGATCCCTGTCATTTAAACAATCTGATGTTTTAAAAGTAGTTCCTCGTATTACCCCCAACTATTTTAAAGCAGACTACAATAAAATTTCTCTCGAGTTGCATAAGATTCCTTGGGGAGATAGGCTAAATGTTTGTAAGGATTTGAATGAAATGGTTGAGGTTTTTTATAAGATATTGTATGAAATTATTGAAAAGCATATACCTAAATGTCAAAATGTGGCTAAGAATAAATAACCACCTTGGTTTTCTAGAGATTTAATTAAGCTTTAAAAGGAGAAACATAAAAAAAGATAATTGATTAAGAAATACAAAAACCGTAACTTTTCCGTAACTTCTGAAGTTCCTCGTGGCTCTCATTTGGGCCCTCTTTTCTACAACGTTTTTATTAATGACATTGTTTCCTGTTTTCAACATTCCCAAGCCTTTCTTTTTGCCGATGACCTCAAAATAATGAAAACTATCACATCGTTGTCGGACGCTGAGCTACTTCAGGGAGAAATTGACAGAGTTACAGAATGGTGCACCAGAAACAAGATAGTACTTAATTCAAAAAAATGTTTCTGGATTAACTTCACTCGAGACCACATTCCCTATCATATTAATAATAACGTGCTTTAAGCGGTTAAAAGCATTAGAGACTTAGGTGTCATATTTGATTTCAAGCTTCAGTTTGTTGAGCATATAGATAACATAATCAATAAAGCGTCAAAAATGTTAGGTTTTGTTATTCGTAGCGGTAAAGTGTTCAGAAGGCCAGCCACTAAGATACTTCTTTTCTTCTTGTTCGAAGTATCCTAGAATATTGCAGCTTGTATGGACTCCTCACTATAAAAAAACAGTCGGGCAAGTCAGACTCTCATACCAAGGGTTCCATAATTCGACAATTTTGGGAACAGTCAGGAAGAAGGTATTTAAAATCTTGCCCATAACTGTTTATGATAACTAAAAAAAGAATTGATTGTACCACAAAAGAGAGACTTAAATATTTTTATACCGTACTCGAAATAAAACTCGTGCATGAAAATTTTGTAATTTTTGCCATCGTGAATTTTTCACCCGCTATATTTTTCTTGTAATCTTTATGTAATCCTAAATTACCATGATTTTTTTCATATTTTTTGGTCATTAGTTTCGGAAATAAGCATACATGCAGTTTTTGTGGTTTTTCGAAGATTTCTCGAAATCGGTGCCAGTAAATACAGTACAAGTACATATTTGTACAATCAGCTTTTCAATATCTACAATTTGATACCCATATTGTATTATTAAGAATTTACTTTTTATTTTTCTCACTTTTGTATTGGAAATATTTTGAACAATTACAAATTTTTCATTTTTTTTGTACTATGTAGGTAAGTAAATGCTATTTTTGTGGAAAATTTCAAGTCTTTATCTTTAACGGTGCTAAAGTTATGAGGCTGTGACGTACGGACGGACGGACGGACGGACAACGGAGTATCACCATGAAGGTTCCTTTTGTAACTTTTAGGTACTACGGAACCCTAAAAACATATGCTCCGTATTGAGATACTTTTGAAAAGGTTCCTGTGGCAACTCTCATACTCTTGCGGGATGTTAAAAAAGCTTCCATCATACGAAAATAGATTAAAGCATGTTAAAATGCACTCCTTATCAGATCGGAAAACTCTGCTCGATCTATTATTCCTTTGAAAGCTATCAAGAAGTGAATATGATTGTCCCGAACTGTCTAACTTACAATATAACTTACTACATATGAGAGTTCCCAGGGATAATCGTAAAGCAATGATTCTGCGACATCATCGAAATCTAATTTGGGGCAGCACCACTCTCCGTTATATAAGGTCCAACAATTCAAAGTGAAAAAATTTAACAGGTGATAGAATATCCCTAATAGACCACATTCCAGCGAAAAAAATATCTTTTGCGCGTCCTTTTTTTTTACCTTTCCATAGAAATTTTGTCAGCTGTTTGAACCACTTGGAAGTGAAAAAATAATTTGAGCAAAAAAATTTTCTTCTGGAATTTGA
This sequence comes from Ypsolopha scabrella, assembly GCA_910592155.1. Taxonomy (NCBI): domain Eukaryota; kingdom Metazoa; phylum Arthropoda; class Insecta; order Lepidoptera; family Ypsolophidae; genus Ypsolopha; species Ypsolopha scabrella. The sequence continues at coordinate 8,491,960 of OU342981.1, read as the reverse complement.
TCAGTGAACGATACATGGTCTACCCTAGAATTATTTTCACTTATTATTGTAGGACCGTATATAAGTACTTAGATTATCAATATAGTGCATGTCTCGACCTGTTCCACGGCAATGTGCATCACTTTAAAAAATGTGCCATTGAAAATGTTTTTTCACTGATTATTATTTTATATTATTTTTCATTTTAATTTTAATTTAGTTATAAATTGGGAATTGGTTGGTGGGAGTATTTGATATTCTGTTCGTTAGATCGTCGGAAGTATTTATAATTTTCAGGATAAGAAGGATGGCAGGGTTTATTTATCCAAACGATTAACACATTTAGAACTATTTATTTAAGTGAAATAATTTAGATTTTTTATGTTTTAGTGTAAATATTGTGTATAATCCAATCTGTATAATTGTATTTTTTTCTATAAATTATAAATTGTAATAAAATCCTTATAGTATTATAATATTTGCATTTAACACTTTGAAACATTTTAATTTATTTATAAAATTTCATGTTATTTAACTACCTAATGAATTATCTAGTATTATGTATAGCTGTAGTATGTACCCTTTTATATAGTAAACTAGCTTTTGCCCACGGCTCCGCCCGCATCAAACAGATTTTCGTGGAAATAAGGAAAACAATATAATGTGATTTTTTGAACGATCATATGCAACTGACACCATGTTTAACCAAAGCGCTAATAAATACCGATCAAATAAGCCCAAACTCGAAGGGTCTGCTGTTGTCCTTCCAGTCCTATCACCAGACTCTGTCACAGTGTTTTACCAAAACGCTAATAAAGACTAATCAAATAAGCCCAAACTCGAACTGTTGTGTTAAAAGAAATTGTATGTAACATTTTAATAGTTTCTTTTTAAAAAGAAATATACAAATCGGATTATTTCTGATTCGGTTTCGGACCTTTTCGTGTTTGATAGCTGGTAACATTAAATTTGTTACAATGTAGATGCTAATCATAGTCGTAATACCATTACGTTCAAATAATCTTCACAGCAAATCAAACGCTGCTCAGGCTTGCACTCCAGCCAGACTCCACATTACTTCCTTGCACCACTTCCATTTCAAGAGTTCTCATGAATAAAAACATTTTTTGTCGACAATGGTAATTTACTCAATGGTAAAAAGGATTTACTGGTTTAGCAGCAACGTTGGACGGTAGGGAATCACTACATTTAGAAATTAAATTTATTCGGGTAGCTATTAAAAGCTCCATGAGATTTTCATTTGGTGAAATATCTGGAGGCTGGGTTAATGCACAACCATTAGGTTGGGATGAAGGGCCCTCAGAAACAATTTCTGCATGGGCCTTACGATTGTAACCTATATCTATAACTGGCCTTTGACGGGGTGGAGTAAAAATAGTCTTTTTGTGGGAGGAGCTGACAGCCCTAGAAAACGAATCCAACTGAGAAGGCGGGAATACTGCAACTGAAGATGGGATATGTTGTTGTGTGAGTTCCACATATGGTCTGCGGACTTGTGCAAATCGTGTAGAGGCGTCTGCATATGAAATGCTTTCCTGGGACATGACAGTTTTAATGGACTTTTGCCGATTGTGCTCTGGGCACGTTTTATTAGTGGCAAAGTGAGTTCCCGAGCAATACAAGCATGTAGCCTGGATTTCAGGGACACTGCATCCCTGTCCCGAATGAGACTGGGCACATCGGAAGCACCGTGGTTTAGATCTACATTGGGCACTGATATGCCCAAACTGGCAACAGCTCAGACATTGAATTGTTGGTAGATGATATGTTTCTACTGGTAAAGAGGTGTAGAAACAAAAGATCCTTTTGGGGAGAACCTGGCCTCTAAAAGTAATCACCACAGATTGGGTAGGAATCCAGGAGGGGTTACCATCTGATATGACTTTACGGTTAAGGCGTCTAGCCTTCAAAATAATGCCGCAGGCATCAGGGAGTTCGACCGACTGAACAAACTCCTCCATTGACCAGTCAATGGGAACATTCTTAACTAGGCCCGTTCGGGTAACATTGTATGCAGAGATTTGCGCATGGTATTTATTGTTTTTTAGGGACACATTCTCAGGAAATTTGTTGGCATCCTGTCCAGATTTAAATTCCACAGAAATTCTATTACGTCCTACGCTTTTAATGCCATCCATTTTGATGTTAGTAATCTTATTATCCACTAAAAATTTATAAAAATTCCAAATTTAATGGGTCTGATGGAAGTACCAGACAAGGGTTCTGTTTCTTCGCGAGAAACATGAACTATAAAAGGGCCTAAGTCCTTAACATCGTATAGTTTGCCGCTCCCGAAGCTAGGGTGTACAAATGTTGTTTGTATAGATGCCATTGCTGGATTAACGATCAGCAGGTCATTTTCTACTTGACTCTGTTGAAGGTGCAGGTTGTGAGAACAGTTCAGGAGACAAAGGTCCCCCTTCCAAAGGGGGACCCTTTGTCTCCTGAACTGTTCTCACAACAGTTTCAAAGGATCCCTCTCCGGAGGGTCCGGAGCCCAGATCAGGAGGATCGGAGGTATCCATTTAAGGAATGGAACGATCCTTTTAAAAACAATATTCTTATACAATTACTGAGTGATACTTACTAAATAATACAAAATTTACCACTACCAACACATAAACTATAATTACAACTAAACAGATCAAGTTATTTGATGAATAATATCCGAAGAGGTGGTAGAGCTGATGCCGGGCTCGACTGTGGAGGTACCACCATTACCACCACTCCCAAATCCTCCCGAAGTTATTCGGGGGAGGGTAAGAGAACAGCTCTCAGGCAAAACCAGGCGGCCCACCATTGCCTGGGACCGATGGATGGCGGTATATCCATCCCCAATTGCCGGGCCTTATATAAAATAGACTGGTGACGGGCAGCAGCGTCACTGGTGCTAGGGTTTCGGCACCGCGCTCACCAACCCGCCTGCCCAGCGAGTGTGAGTATGGGCATTTCTTCCAGGAGGACCCCCAAGAGTGGCGGAATCCTGGAAAGGCCTATGTCCAGCAGTGGACGAGACAGGCTGATAGATAGATAGATGGAATATCCGAAAAATAATCAAAACTTCACTATGTCTGTTCACATATAACGAGAAAGCAGAATCGTGTAGAACGTCTATTATTTTTATTAGTTTTCAGTGGTCAAGTTTGGCAATCCTCATGCCAAAGGTCAAGTAGTAAAACGTTAGTAACGCCACCAGTCGCGCGCAGACTTATCTGGCACCACAGAGATCCAATATATACATGTCTGTGTCTGGCACGCACTTTATGTTATGCTTATTAATGAGTCAAATATGTATTTGAAGTGACAACTTTTTAACGTTCTAGTCGGCCATATTGGATCGGCTATTTTTTTACGATAATTTGGCTTGCGAATTCGTAATTAGCGACCTTGAAAACCCATAAATACCAATTTTTGTCGACATCTGGCAACTTTTTAACATTCATGTCAGCCATATTGGATCGGCCATTTTGTTTACGATAATTTGGCTTTCAGATTCGTAATCAGCGACCTTGAAAACCCCTGTAAGCCAATTTTCATTCCCGCCAAAGGTCATTTGAGGTTTTGGCCAGGTTTTTGGGCTTTTCTCCTACAGTGCAACGTCATCATATAACACCGATTTAAAAATAATATATGAGTTTGAACTCAATAAAGAAACATTTTTTTGAAACAAAGCAGCCTATAAAGGTCTTCATGAAATCATTATCAGCGCTCATCAAATTGTTCGCTGGTGGATATATAACAGTTTAATTCAATCAACAAAAAAAGTCATGGCTCTGACAAATAAAAAAAAAATATTTTATTTTTCAGCGTTTAATTTCACCCTCAGATCATTAAATGGTTTTACCGTTAATCGTGACGTCATTCATAAGAGTCTCTTAATTCCCTACAAAATGGCTTTGCTGATCCGTCCGTCCCACTCAGCGTGTTGTCAGATTGTATACGGCGAAAATACTAGTATCCCTTGTCCCATGGGACTACTGCGACGAAATTGTGTCAGTTATCCCATCATGGGACAACACAATGTGACAAATGGGACAGAGGGCGTTTATTAATAATCCCCAGAACAACAGACACTACGTAGATTTTCGGAACCTAGAACATTTTCTACATCTGAGGACAAGGAGAGATAATTGGAGCCTGGAATCTCAGAGAAAGAATATGAGCATAGTTGCTGAAATCGTTGGCTCTGGCAGAAGGAAGGAGGATTGTAAGATGTACAATCTTACCCACGGTGATCGAGAGCAATGCACTGTTGGCTCGATGTATATTATCAGGTTATTATCAGCATTGGCTTTAACTGTTACGTTATTCTATACTGATGCTTTTATTATAAAACCCTACCTCAAGGTACATCAGTTTTTGGTGGGACCATTGAACTCTAATACCTCAGTGGGTGGGATAGATCGTATACTTAAGTGTCAAGTTAAGTCAGTCGTACACAGCTACTCGTGGTATAAGTTCACGGAACCCTCAGGCGTCAAATCGAATCAAATCAAATCATGTATTTGTTCAACATAGGTCTTACTATAGGTCGTTGGTCTTATAAGATATTTACAGACTGAGATGTCCAGCTATGTTGCGCCTTAGTGCCATATAAATATCAAAGTTTCTTAAATTAATATATACAGTAGAAATATAAATAAAAACTATAAATTAAAGTTATAACAAACAATTATTGGAAATGTCACAGAATATCACAATTTTTTTATAAAATCATAATAAATCGGTCGTGCTATGTATAGGTACATATCTTCTAAAAACTTGGTATACTATGGTATACTCAGAACAATATTATATATCAACTATGGTATAATATGCTTTTTGTGATACAATTTTTATTAAAGTTGATTTAAACATGTTAATACAGTTAATGTCACGAAGAGGGAAATTTATAAGTAATAGATCTTAGGACCCATACCCAGAATACTTTTTTTAAGAAGCCGATTTTTTAGGGATTAGACGCTATCATATTTTGATACTTTTTTGTACTTTTTCATACTTTTAAAATTTAAAAACAGGTGTTTATTAGTTTTAACAAATACTGCTAGCTCACATATATATATGGTGGGTAAGGTTAAACATTTTAGCTGAATAAAATGAGCCGGTCTGTTCTGTTTTCCGAAGTTGTTACATCTCTTCTGTGCTCTAAATAAAAGCTTTTGCTCTGTCAGTTGAGTTACCCCAGAATATCACACCGTACCTAATCATTGAGTCGACATAGCCAAAGTAGGCGTTGGGCACTGCTTTTTTGTTAACAACCTTCGATAGCATGTATAATGTATAATAAAAATATTTTATGTTTTAAATAAATAGATTGACTTGGCAATCGCACTAAATAATCTAATTTAATATAATATGTATTACTTGTGAGATACATTGTGTTTTCATGCGATGGCCGAGTCAATCTTTTTATTTAAACATAAAATATTTTTAATATTGATATGGTCACTATAAGATGTTGTTAGGTTAGCTAATTATGTAATAACTTAAGACAGAAGGTCCCTTAAGTAGGGACTGAATAAATTAATCGACTTGGATTTACATGGATCTCACAACTTTTTACGGTAGAAGAACTAAGTTGCGAGACTTGGTTTTTTCTACAAGTTTTGTTTTTGATGGCATTGGTTTTACAATACATAATTTCGGTTCTTCCGGGAAAATATCTTGCTCAATACATAAATTAATAATTTAATTGCAAAATTACGCTAGCAATAAAATTTATCACCTTGGTGTTTATGTCATTGTAGCCTACACTATTAGTACATTTTGATAATTTAATAATCTAATTGATTGAAATAGGCGTTACCTTGGGGAAGTCCATCACTAACTTGAATATAATTTGCAATATTCCGCTAAAAAATTCTCGTCATGCTATTCAAAATGCAATTTGATGTAAAACATATTTGTAAAAAAGGTTTAAGAATGGGTGTGTTAGAACAGTTAGAAATACTAAAAAACAAGAATAACCCTGATTTACTAAACGAACAAACTAACCTTACCACTACCCCACCGATACTCGTTCAAAAACTCACACCGGCTTGGGTTCCTACCCCGGATTCCAACACTAAACCGTTCCAAAATCGACACGGGTCGCGACACCGACCGTTCAGAAATAGCAGTGTCGCTACACCGGTGTCGAATGATTCAACACCAACTCTGAGCAGGGTTCGTATAGAGACGTCAAAATGACAGTTATAAATCAATACGAAATCTATTGGAGATATGTGAAATGACGTTTGGAGTGTAGAAACTCGGCCAAACCCGTTCAAAAACTCAGTGTTGCAACCCCGGTATTCCTACCTACCCTAGGGTTTCTTCATTTATGACAGCTCTCATGCTCATTAAATGAACATACCAGTATGTTTCAGTTGCCAGGAATGCATCTGCCCATTAATGGGAAGCATTATGAATTTCTGCCGGCCCTTGCCTCCTGAGATCTATTGCGAGCAGCCTTACCCCGGATACAATTATCTACCGATGGGAAGAGGTGGTGATGAATTAGGTGAGCACCAAACAACGACAACGTATATATCAATGGCACCAAAATGTCAGATTAAGATAGCGTCTTAAAAGTAAAAAAATACACAAATTAAACGACCACTGATTTAATTCCACAGACAATTCCACAACCTCACAGACCAAAAAAGATTTCAACCAAACCATAACCAATGAAACTGCAAGCATTCTAAACCAAACAATCTGGCCGAGATCGCTTAGTTTCAACCAGTCGGCGCACTCAAACATCACTCAAAAAAAGCACACTCACACCAAGTACCATTGCGACGTTCCTGGACGATTGATGGATGGCTGCTTCATCTGCGATTGTGAGCACGACCTGGTTGTGATTGAGGAGCACTGCTTTCAGAGTGACATTGAGGATTGCGTCGGAAAGAGACCGTCTTTCCTGAATGATACCAATAAAGTCGTTTTCGTTTGACTATTTTACTATCGTTTCATTTCCTATGAACAAAAATATTCCCACTAGAATGTTTTTTTTTAAGTTGGATTAGGCGATTTACCTCCAGAGACCCATTTTTGGTCATGATTGTCTTTTAAGAGCGAAAAAGAAAAGGATTTTTTTTACTGTTCTAGTTCGTCTATCTGACCATCTGGGCGCTTACAAGTCTAGTGCCCGTTTAAGTACGATTCATGATAGCTCTTGAGAACAGCTTGTAGGTGTGGCTCAGGAGGGCAATAATTGGTATGTAGTTCCTCTTTTTTGAAGAACAAAATGACCAGTCTCCTGCTCAACTCCTTTGGTGTGGACCCGGTACGAAAGACGGCAAAAAAGGTCCTGAAGCTGCCTGAGTGTAGCGGAACCTGCAGCTTTCAGGGGTTCGGTTGTGATGCCGTCTTCAGTCAGCGCCTCTACATATGTATTTAAAATGTTCAAGAGCTATCCTAATCTCACCATATTCGACACACGGGAGTTCATCACTGTGATGGTGGATTGAAGGTGCACGTTTGTTGTCTTTATTGCAAGCAGTTAGCTTAGGAGCGGATGAAGAATATGTGTGAGCCTGTGACAGATGGACGGACAGACAGCAGAGACTTAGTAGATCCGTTGGGCACCCTGAGGGTACGGAACCCTAAAAAAGAACTAAATTTTGCGTTAAATTTTACCTACAATACAGAAGCAATGAGTATTTTCTCAATTCCTTCGCGAACTGAAAATATTAAAAACCTTAGTTCATCTCAACAACGGCTCGATTTAACCAAAGGGGTATGCAACTTTTCGTATAGGCGCTAGGCGGCTGGGCCACCATTTTTTTCATCTGCCATTTGTGGAATATCGCTAATTTTACTTAGTTTTACATAAGAATACTTATTTCCAAGGAACTGGAGTTGTGAGATGTGCGGCACTACTTTTTTTTGCAATAACTTTTATGGAAGGCACTTTTTCATGTCGTTAAAAACGTTTTTTTTTCTTTAATTGTTTTGTTTAAATATTTTTGTATAATAATTACAATAGCAATATAAACGATGTAAAAAAATAATAATAATAAATAAAGCAAAACAAATAATTATTCGGAATCGAATTCAAATTCTTCATTTTCCACGTCGGGTCTTATTACCAAGTCTAAAAACTCAACAGGTAAGGAAAATTCACGATGCCTTCCGTAACCCATGTAGCACAGTCTAGACATGACATGGGAGCAACATCCTAGCGTTCTTTTTTCTATAATACAAGAACAATAATGACCAATTACTGATTCTATCCCTTCATTTATACCTTCTAGCAATACATACACGTAATAAATCCGCCTGCGTGCGTGAAGAGATTGAATTCTACCCCGGAGCAACCGAGAGTTTTGGGCATGAATGTTATAATCTGCCAGGTTTTGAAGATTCCGTTCATGTTCTATAAACAACTCTATCGTCTAAATACATTTTGGTATGCTCCCTACAGTAGCTCAGGGTCTGACTGAGTTGATTGTCCCAAGTGCGTATATAATAAGGTCATTCTCGATCAGTGTAGTTGTCAAGCCCTACTACATTTACAGCCATGTTTTCAAAATCTGCCCGTCTTTTATATTCATACTCAGCTAAATTGTTCACTTCGCTTAGTATTGTAATTGAGATATAATTAATCTTAATTATAATTTGATCAACCATTAAGGAACGCTCCTGCTATTCTATATTCCTCAAAGATGTGAGGTGCAGCCCTATTAAAGAATTGCGCTCTCAATTGGCGAAATTGATTTTTTTGTCTGTCGTATATCGTTTCTACTACCCATCGACAAAGCGTAACTCTTCTAGAATCTAAATATTATTATTAGAACCTGCGACCTCTTGTTATCAAGACAAGCGCGCTACGGACTGCGTCACCGAGGTACTTACTTAGACCGTTGAATTTTTCCACCATACTTGTCCACCGAATATTTTTGTAACTATTTGATCTAACCAGCTTGTATTGCACACACTGAACGCTCACGATTACTTAAAATTAGCCCGTTTGACAATTGAAGTCGTACGATTTTGGTTGTCACCCACAAAACAAGACAATCGCATTCATTTGACAACTAAAAATTTACGATTTTAATGGTCAAACGGGCTAATTTGCTTAGCCAAATAACCATATGACAACCAATTTGAATACCATATAATAACCATATGACAACAATTTGTGTCTTACACAATGGCACCTCAAATGGTGTTACTCCGTAAAAAAAATAAACAACAATACCATATTATCATTCAAACATATTGATTTCGAAAAATAGTGCATTATTGTACTACATACTGCTTTGCTTTTAAATCCGAAAATTATACTGCTGATGAAATTAGTTGTCAGACAATTGGAAATCATTCTACGAAAGATTTATCTTCAAAATTTATTAAAAAATAAATCCCTAACATTGATGATGACGAGGTTTAGATTTTGACTAGGCACCAATTATTTTTTTCAAAAGTAATACGAGTAATAAATTATATTAACCATGTTTTTATGGCGAAACTTAATTGAAATTTTGTTTTTGTCGTCGTTCTAGCCAACGTTGAAGCCAAAAATTTTAGTATTTATTATTTTATTACTCAAGGAGTATGCATATTTATTTTATTTTTGCTGCAACCTTGTTAACATCTGCCACTACCACTTCTTCTAAAGAAGGTAAATTTGCGAAAAAGTTTTTTGTTTTCTACTTTTATTTAAGTAATTTTGTGTTTTTATTTTTTTCTGCAGAGAATGATACAGTAATTGATGATTTATTGAAACAAAAACCATGTCTTCCATTTAAGGTATATACCAAAGAAAATGTGTTCTGTGTTTGCAACGAGGATGGGACTTGGCCCAGTCAGAAATGTCAAAAGACTTTTGATCCAACAGCTGAGGACAAAAATAATGCAAATTGCGAACCAAACGGGTATGTAACTATAAAGTGCAATGTTTGTAAATGTAATGAAAAAGGGAAAATTGATTACGAGCACTGCACACAAAATGATTGTGAAAACAACACCAGTGTTGTTCAGGTAAAAAAACGAAATGATAATGAAACTCGTCGTATCAGCAGGATATACTATGGAGCTTGTAAGCCTAATACATTCTATTCCGTAAGCACATGTAAATTTTGCTTCTGTACAGAGAAATTCAAATTGGTGTGTAAAGATACAGGATCTCAATCTACGAAACGAGTAAAAGTTGGCGTGTTGAAACTAATTGAATGTGCTACTGATATAAAAAAAGACATAGATGCATTAATTAAAGATGAAAATGTAGTATACAAAGCACCAAAACCAACCAAAAGCACCTTACGCAAAGCTACTAAAAGTAAAAATAAGCAAAACAGTGTAGACGTAACAAATGGACCATTTAGTAGCGATGACGATTTCGATGTTGGCAACAATGATAAAAAGAAGAAATCGAAGCAAGCTGATTCTTTTACCCATATACCGTTTGAACCAGCAGACCGCTATGGAAGGTATGCCGCTGATAGTCAAGAAAAAGGATCTTCTCAAGAAGACTCCAAATCATTCGAAAACGTTCTGAGAGATCAAGATGATTCCGACAATAAAGATGAAATAAATGATTTTGCGCAACTTGAAGAACAGGGTATTTACAAGAAGAAACTATTAAGAAGTGGAAATGATTTAGACACACCGGAGTTTAAAAACAAAGGTGTCGAAAATGTTTTGGACCCAGATATACCAAAAGCTATCAGAAACTTCCATAAACGACGTCTGGCAAGAAGAAATGCTCTGATGAGCGTTGTGGATGGACAGCCATGTGTATCGGGGTCCGTGTTCACCATTAAATGTAATACTTGTTTCTGTCTAAAGAACGGGAATACAATATGTACGAAAAAAAATTGTATGGATGACGAATAAAAATATATTTTCCTTGACTGCCATTTTTTCATTTCACACATCTTTTTTTAATTAGAATATTAAATAGCCTGAATGTATAATATATTTATATTTTTATTTAATACAATTTTGAATATTTCCAAGAAAAAGAGAAGATGAAATTAATAAAACACCAATATTGTGTATAAGGCCGCAATAGCAATATCTCCCAAGCAACCTCTGGGTGAGTGAAAGGACTTTTAATGAAATTAGACAAGGATATTAGTGTAAATGCTTAATTAATAATGATATAATATAAAGTGCTACTTTTTTAAATCTATATAGAGAAACTATTTATTCATTATACTAAATACTTACTAGCCTGTTGCCCGTGGCTCCGCCCGCTTTGATTCAGCCCCGTTTTCGGCTTGGACGTTAATTTATCATCACCCCTCATAGCCTATTATGTTGACGAGGGTCACTTTGATGGTAATAAAGAAAACCGCATCTAAATCCGTTGAGTGGTTCTCGAGTTAAAACGGAACATGATACAGACAGACATAATAAATTCCAAAAATGGTCATTTTGGTTTCAGTACAGTACCTAAATTTACTAAATTACACACACGACATGTTTACTACTTTATTATTAGTACAGATACAGACACTTAGGTCTATTACTTTATGTTATCTAATCTACATCTACACTATCTACATCTACACAATTTTTTATTTTTTATATGTAAAAAAGGAATGATTTGTTTGTTTGTTTGAAGTAAACTTTGGAACTACAGATCCGATTCTAAAAATTCTTTCTTTTCTAAAAAGCTACACCATTGCTGAGTATCATAGGCTATATTTAATTTATGTTTAATTAGGCTATATTTAATAAAAATAAGTTTTCTGTTTGAAAATTCAATATTTGTGAATCAAGTCGGGGGAAAAAGGGCTGCTTTATCGGAGTGTCTTGACTAAATGGTTAGTTATGATACGTGATAAAACCGCTTGTTTTTCCATACTGGTTAACTGTGACAGTTTAATCTAAACAAATATTTCGATCTACAACGATCCCGACACACCTCTTGCTAATATTAAGCTTGAAAATGTGATTACAGCCTGGTTTAAGCATAGACACATAAAATTATTATTATTATGATTATGTTAGTCATCTTACAGTATTCAGGTTTTCTTAGTACAAGGAAAAGAAATAATATGTTTTTAATGAACAATACAATCCAGAAAAATGCAGCTTAAAATTTAAACAAACGAATAGTTAAAATGCATGCACAATATTAAAACTTAAAAGCAGCTTTTAAAATATTAACAATGTTATGATATATTATTCATGATTGTTTCATATTGATAAAAATAATTATAATTATGTACACTTATTAAAGTTCGCATTTTGTTACTTTAATTTTCAGGTTAGTAAACGATGATTATAGGCTAATAGCCTTTGCCCACGGCTTCGCCCGCGTCGAAGAGATTTTCGTGGAAATAAGGAAAACAAAAGAATATTAAACGACAATATGCAACGGTCACCATGTTTTACCAAAGTGCTAATAAATACCAATCGAATAAGCCTAAACTCGAAGGGTCTGCTGTTGTCCGTTGAGGAGATCACGTACCCACAGTCCAGTCCTATCATCAGACTCTGGTTACCATGTTTTACCAAAGTGCTAATAAAGACCAATCAAATAAGCCCAAACTCGTCATAGGCTATAAGTCATCCCTCTGTTGGGCAAAGGCCTCCCCCATCTCTTTCTAGGTTGATTATCTCTAGCACACCGTGTCCAGAGCACACCAATTAAACACATTAAATACTATATCAGTTAAATACTACAGATTTACATGAACAACGATCTGGACACACCTCTTGCTAATATTTAGCTTGAAAAGGCGATTACAGCCAGGTAAAAGTAATGATTTTTTTCCATATGAGAAAACTGTATGAGTTTAATCTGACTACACATTCCCATCTTCAACGACCCTGACACACCTCTTGCAAATTTTTAACCGACTTCAAAATGGAGAAGGTTCTCACTTTGACTGTGTTTTCTTATAGTTTTTTATTTGGTATATTACTCCATTACTCCGTCATTTCTTAGACGATTTGTAAGATTATTTTTTTGATTTAAAGGTTGTGCTTCCAAGTAAGTCCGGCCTTAGTTTTGTCTTGATCTAATGATGGACTTCAGAGATATGCAGTGGAACTCCACAATGGATAACAGCATATCACTCGATATTGCGGTAAACGCTTTGTACCAGAATGCTGATTACAGGGTATTATTTGAAAATTGTCATGAACCCATCTGACCTTCGATCCTGATCTCATTACCATAGAACTCCTCAATAGATGACAGTACATAATTCGAGATTTCAGCAATAACCTTATGGTAGTGTGCTCATTGCAGGATATTACGTGAAATTTGTTATTATACCACCTGACCTTCGATCCTGGCCTCATCCCCATAGAACTACCAACAGATGACAGCACAAAACTTAAGATTGCGGCAATAACTTTGTGTCCGCGTGCTCGCTGCAGGATACTACTTAAAAATTGTCATAATGCCACCTCAACTTCAAACCTTGGCTCATCATCATGGAACTCCTTGACGGATGACAGAACATAACTCGATATTGCGGCAATCACTTTGTGTTAGTGTGCTCATTACAGGATATTACTTTAAAAAATTCCTTAAGCCACTTGAACTCCAATCCTGGCCTAATCACCTAAGAACTCCTCAGTGGATGACACCACATAATTCAAGTTTGTGGCAATCACTATGTGTTAATGTACTGATTGCTGAGTATTACTTGAAAATGGAAATTACGCCACCTGACTTTCGAATCTAAAACTCTTCAATGGATGACAGCACACCATTCGCAATGGCAAGAATTGCTTTGTGTCATGGTGCTAATTGTAGTATACTAAATGTATATAACTAACGTATGTGAAAACAACGCATTTTATTCATTTGAGACATCATGTTTCTTAGAGCCATTTACTGCTTAAGACCTACACAATCGATATCTTAATAGAAATAGTGTGAGTTTATTTTTTTCAAAACAACCGGGTTCGATTCCCGAGCTGAGTACAGGTTTTTTTTTATGAATGAATGCAGTTTTTCTTTTTATTAAAATCGATGACATGGTTCCTAAGAACAGATCTTCGTATGTCTTATAGTTTCGGACTTTCCCATACTGACCGATTTAAATGAGACAACCTGTATATCTATACTAATAATAATGTAGTAAAAAGGTCGGTCTATACATTGACAATTTTGAGAAATTATAAATAAAATGTGTAAAATTTAGTATTGTAGGTGCTTAGGCCAAAACCACATTTTTTTTTTTTTTTTGTATGTTTCGTTCTAACTTGAGAACAATTGAGCAGATCTGAATGCAGTTTTTTTATTATGATCATAGCAATCTTGGTCACCATATGGGCTTATAAGGCATGTTCATAAAATAACGCCCAACCTGAAAGCAGGGCAGAAATTGAATACACGCGGGCGGAGCCGTGGGCAAAGGCTAGTTCTTAATAAAAAGGAGTGTCGATGTTTTTAGATTTCATGTTTTGTATGTTTGTGCTTTACTTGACTCCCATCGTAACTTCTTAACGCCTGAAACGATTTAGATGTATGCGCTATCGATCGTTAGAAGTTACTCTTTGTAACTCAGTCAGTACGCTTATTTTAAAACAAAAATTTATTTTAGCTTTGTTCTCACTGTAAGCATAGAATCACTACCAAAATCCACCAAACATGAGAACACCAAAGATGACCTAATTAACAGCACTGAAGATGATCAGGTAAATAATGATTTAAAATATATATTTTGTAGCAAATATCTAGTAATTTTACGAGTAATGTAATCTAGTAATAAACGTATTACTTCAAGAATACATTCATTATATTTATAACTAAATTAATCCATCCATCCATCAGACTGTTTCGTCCACTGCTGGACATAGGCCTTTCTGCGATTTCGCCACTCTTGGCGGTCCTCCTGGAAGAAATGCCCATACTCACACACGCTGGGCAGGTGGGTTGGTGAGCGCGGTGCCGAAACCCTTGCACCAGTAACGCCGCTGCCCGTCACCAGTTTGTTTTATATAAGGCCCGACAATTGGGGATGGATAAACCGCCATCCATCGGTCCCAGGCAATGGTGGGCCGCCTGGTTTTGCCTGAGAGCTGTTCTCTTACTCTCCCCCGAATAACTTCGGGAGGATTTGCGAGTAAGATGGTGGTACCTCCACTGTCTAGCTCGGCATCAGCTCTACCACCTAATTATAAATTAATATACAATTAAAACTAAATAATCCTAAGAACTCAAACAAACTAAATACCTAGAAATAAAAATATTATAAACTAAACTAAGTAAAAATTAATTTATATTAAATAAAAGACTTTATTCTAGTATCGCTGTCACCGGGCAGGGTACCCAAGATACTGGCTGCATTGCCGCAATTCATCTGCGAAAAAGAGCGGGAAAAACCTTGGAAAAACAACGTCATCGGTAGAAGAATTATAAACGTCAGTTTCCTCCTGAAACCGCTGCAAATTCGGGTGTAATTTACGTAACTTACAAATTACCTCTGACTGAACAAAAGACAGACCTCGACTCTAAAATGTCATTTAAAATTTAAATGCAGAATGTTTGAACAAAGTTTTGATGTTATAGTATCTTTCATTTAAGAAGTCCCGGCTGACACTTCTCAGAACTGAGCTTTAGTGAAGAGACACTTTGAATCGACACTATATTCTATCGATTTCCGATTATTATTACAAACAGATTAGAATCGAATCAAAACATTACTAATATTGGAAACTATTGAGATATGGAGTTCAAAGATCTTATCACGCTGACAGTGACGCAGAAAGAACATAGCGTACTCATGTCTTAAAAATTACATGAATGTGGCGTGTGGCAACGTTATCTAAAAAGAATATTGTCACTCTAAATCTTCTCATAGATGTCGTAAAAGGCGAAACCTAAGGTATTATAAAAAGGTGTTCTAACATTATAGCCGATTCTGAAGGCTTTCATTTTTGTTTTAGTGCTGTCAAAACCAAAATTTCTTCATTCCAAAATAGATCTTTAGTGTCAACAACAGAAGCTATATTACTTTGGAAAAAATATAAGTTTTGACAGCACTAAAACTAAAATTAAAGCCATTAAAATCGACTTTAATGTCTCTATAATATTGGGGATCTTAAGGCCATCGAATCTAGGCCTCTGTGGAGGCTTTGGCCGTGGCTAGTCATTATCCTCATGATAAAACCATGTGACTCATCGTGTACTCGTTACTGACTTCCGTAGATTTTTGCGGAAGTCTCTGGAAATTAACACCTAGCCTGCCGTCACTCTCCCTTTTTAACCCTCTTCTTTGACGGCGATTTTAATATGTTTTCCTAAGTGGTTTCTTTACCAATTTTTTCCTTGCTAATACGGGAGTCCGTTTTTCGGCTGAGACCAAGAGCAGCAGATACTCGTTCACACACTTGAGATAGTGGCAACAACGGTCCGTTATTTAGCGATTCCCGTTCGAAATAGACTCGTAGATGCACAACAAACTCACGCGCATGTCTATGCATCACTCCTTTTTTAGTAGTATTTACTATTTTAATAACAAAATAAATACAAGAAATAACGATTTCTCTCAAATTATTTCAAAATACAAGTCAGGCTCACAGCTCTCGACCTTTTGAAAGAACTTCCACAGATTAAGGCATTTTCGTATTTATTCATTGATACAATAAGTACTTTTACAGAAGCGTTCTTTTGTGAAAATAAATACTCCGTTATGTTGCAGATTTAACGAGTCAGGTGTCAACATGACAATCATACCATAAACATTTTCATAAAAGAAAGAATGCAGGCCGTCTATCTCAAAAAACTGGGTAAATGTGCTAATTTTAGTGAGACGGAAGGGTAAAGACAGTCATCGTCGGCTTAGTAAAAGGGTATCATCGGCTCCGTTTGGGTACGGAACCCTGTAAATGAAATGGCTGAAATGAGTATTGTTATGCGTCGTTTTGTCATAAAAACGTTTACTCGCCATATCGATTGATCGGCTGCTTACCGATTAATTGAACGATTCTTCGTCTCGTCACTATTTAATGACTAATAACTTCGTTTTGAGTCTGTACAGCGACTTCCAGGTTGCCCAGGACAGATTATGTTCAGGAGGCAGGAACTCATTGGGCGGGATGAAGGAGTTCATCTTCGGGTACATTTTCTACCATGACGCTTTTCTTTCCTCCGGTGGACTCTCATGCGTAGGTCTTGTGGCTCTAAGGAAGCTTTTCGGCTTTTAAGTCGGTGCCGAGCATGTTTATGGCTGTGCAGGGGGTGCCTCGGATCGGTCTCCTGTTTTTGTTTTTCAAGAGAGCAGGTGACCTCCCTACGCACCTCTGGTGGGGCAATGCCGTATAGTGAGTGAGCCCCACACTGGGCAGGCAAACTCACCGGCAGAGTAGCAAAGTGCCAGTCCTGTCATGGTCCTCAGCACGTTTGGTGACGCACCCCATCCGGTCGAGGTCAGTTTCCTGAGAAGATTGTTGCGTGAGCTCACTTTCCGTTTGAGGTTTACACAGTTAGCCTTGAAAGTGAGAGCTCGATCCAAGGTGATTCCTAAATATTTGGGGTATGCGCTGTGCTCAATTTTAGACCCACGCCATGTGTGTAATATCCAGAGTCCGTTGTGTTTGGTGGTTGCGGAGGTGAAACACGCAGGATTCGGTTTTGGACGGGTTCGGCTTCATCATATATCATATATCAGTGATCAATGATCGTATATAAAAGACGAGGAATTAACTTTTCATGCGTTATTATGGTATTATTTTCCATGTACTTAAATGTTCTGCCATCACTTCGCGGAATTCGAAACAGTTTTCATATATCAAACTAAAACTAGACTAACTAGTATTTAAGAGTTGTCTAATGAAATAACATCCAAACTGAAAACACGAACGAAACCGCAGACAAAAGCTACTCAAGAATATTTCTAATTAATTGCTAGAAATCAATTTCCAATATCTTGTAAATACCAACTCGTTCATGCGAACAATGAAGGAAATTAATTGAAACTTCAAGTCGTATTCTTGATTATGACGGGGCTGGTTTCTTATCGTAAATGTGCACCAGTGTAGTCAAAAATGTGGAAAACTAAAGCTATTATATTGCTACTGAACTTAGCATATGTTTCAATGCAATTGCCAGCACGTAAGTTCTATAACCTCTTATTTGCAAAACTTAGCAAGAGCTACTCGTAGATGCGAGGATGAGTATGGTGTGGGATTTTGTATAACCTACACTTCATATCTTTTTAGATTTCATAATTCTTATGAGTCCAACAGTATTCTAGAACTCCTATCCTCAGGAATATCTAGAGACATAAAACTAAGATATACGGATCCTTAGTATTGTTAAATATTCATAATCAAACAGGATTGCAAAAGCTTCTAAAGTTGTATGCAAAATTTTTGATTATATACTTCAAAGGTTCTAATTATAATTCATCCATCCATCCATCAGCCCGTGTTCATCCACTGCTGGGCATAGGCCTTTCCCAAATTTCGTCACTCATGTCGGTCCTCCATCCTCCTCATCCAGCCGATCCCCGAAATGTCCTTCAGGTCGTTGGTCCAGCGGGCACGAGGTCGGCCTATTATAATTATAATTAATCAAGAACAAAATTGCTCTCGTCGGGAGGGTCGGTGCCATAGAGTACATTGAATGTCAGTGCCTAGCATCAGCAGGCATACCCTGAATGGTTTGACATCTATTGGAAAATAAGACAAGGATGTGTTTAAAGCGAGTAGCGACACGGTGATTGTTCAATATTTTTATGGATAGTTGTGAAATAACTTGAATATTTTCTGAAGTTAGGACAGTTACTTATCAAATGCCTGTTAAACGCTGATGAACAAGTACATACTTCTTGTTTCCTCAACGGATCAGCAGTAGAAGACGGTAACAGTTATCTTATGAAAATAAATATAGGAAAAACAAAAATAATTGTTCTTAGGAGGTGGCTGAATTCAAGAATAGTATTGGAGACGAATTAGTTGTGCGATGGAAAATTTCACAGTAACAGTTCCGAGTTAACGAGTTCCTAGCGAGTTTAGCTACTAGCCCCGTTTGGACAGCGGAAAACGAGTTCAGTAGTATTAGTACTGGATAAGCTGCGCGAATGGAATCTTTACGCGCGCATTGTATTTGAGGATTTGAGGTTATCTTTTGTGGATATTTAAAATGAAGTGGTCGGAATCCACCATATACTCATTGGTTGATGAGTATTTAAAGTACGAGTGCTTGTATAATACGAAAAGCCAAAAATGCCAATTTCTTTCCCACAGTCGTTTGTGTTTTGTTCTTTCGAAATTAATTTTATTTTCAATCTCTGCTGCGGGCACAGATACTATTTCCCTTATGATTTCACGAAGTTTATTACGAATTTCTTCTTCCATGTTTCACAGGCATAGTGACAACTGACAGCCATAACTTGACAGCAAATGTAACTTGGAACTAAATCTATCCAGTGATTGTTGGACGGTACACTACTTAACAAAAGAACGAGTTAACCTGCCTTCTGTGTTCTGTCACTGTCCTTAACTCGTCCAAGTTTAAACAAGCCTATAGGGAATATTTACCCCCGGGAATATGTACGGTCTATTGGCAGTCAGATGTCGCGTCTCGTAGGTTGGCCATTCATTAGAAATTTGGGAACCAATAAATAATATGAAAAAAAAAACAATTTTACGGTTTTGTGTTCTTATTAACTTGACACGAGGTACTGTTTCGTAGATTTCAATGAAAGGGTCCAACTTCGTTTTCAACCTGTATATAGAATAAAAACACGTCCAATTTATGCTGATTTTTGTAGTGCTTGATTGGCTGTCTATCTATACAGGTATACAGGTTGTAAAAGAAGCAAAGGCAAGAATCCTACAAGGGTGTGTTAGTATGATAGGTAAAGATATATTTTTAAATACTGGGATCTATAAATAAAGTTCCAGTACCTCACAATAAGACGATTTTCTTTATTCTAAATACACTTAACGCGTGGACACCCTCGCTGGTCGCTGGCCACTAATAACGTCGGTATTAGCGTGTGACCGAGCGAGAGAATGAAAGAGAATTTGCAACGGTGCGGCCTCAGATTGAGGCGCTGCACGATTTGGCAACAGGCAGCCACTGCATATACGGCGGCTCGCGGCAGCGGCGGTCACGGATAAAGGCTGCGGGGTGCAACTAGGTGCCGGTGAGGTCGGATAGCCGCTACGGGGGGGTTATTCAATTTCGTTGATAGAATGCGTAGCCATAGTTTAGAAAAATGATGGAATTTTTGGTGAAAATTCAAGGTATTTTTTTTTCTCGTAATGACATCAGAATCGTCTATACTTCAAGGTTCAATGACCCTTTTGCTAAAAATATTTTTTTGTTCAAGAACAACCTCGACTTATTAACATAGGAAGTTTAAATTTTATTTTGCGCACTTCACAGAAAGGGTCATTGACCCTTGGTCCTGACCACTTACCGAGTCTCCAGTATAAATTTGACTATATAAACGAAAGTCACCTCAAAGTGCCTAGGGGCCCTGTAACTCAAAGTCACCTTATAGTGCCTAGGGGCCCTGTAACTCAAAGTCACCTTATAGTGCCTAGGGGCCCTGTAACTCAAAGTCACCTTATAGTGCCTAGGGGCCCTGTAACTCAAAGTTGAAGCCTACGTGTCTATTACACATAGTCTTTGCTTTACAAGTATTTTGTTCCAGCGGACAAGATCCCCCAACGAACATGCAATAGAGAAACTCGCATCCTCAATGATTGCAACTGGTGCTTCTGCGACAATAGCAAATTCAGGTGCGCCGTCCGCGACTGCAGCAATGTCGACATGTTTGGCCATTTCAAAGGTAAGGACAAAAAGGACCTCCTGTGCGGTGTAGTAGTTCAAACTTCTCTACCACTAATCACTAATCAGCGGGCCTATTATGTAACCTAGAGTCGGTTGCCATATGGTTTCTAAACCACAGACAGACAAACCAAACATTATTAATAAACGCATAGAGTCGACTTGAAGCAATTTTAGCTCAGTGAGTTACGGGCTCTTTTCCAAACAAAATATATACGAGAGATTAGTTTAGGTAATAACAAATATGTTTCAAGCATAAACCAGCCAAAACAACCCATTTTTATACGTTTCTTCGTACCATGTAGCTTAAATGTCGCTTGGTTTTTGTATGGAAACTTGTCAACGCTATTTAATTCTAAGCTTTAGTCTGTATGTCTGTGTTCAGACACTAAAACCATAGATAAAAAATGAACTTTTAGAATTGCCTTCAGAGTATATTGAACTGTTCACGAACTGTGACGTCACTTTAAGCACGAACGTATCCTTAGATAATCGGAATTAAATAGTATATCTATGTTTTTAACGTTTGGCAACCTGTTGGCAACCGACTCAACTATACATAATCTAGGTCTAAGGGCTGGAGGTCGCTGGTTCAAAGTGGCAGATTTATGGTGCTTTGGAACCTATTGGTCCATTATCTATCAAGCTGACGTATTGATCGTCGGTGCAAAGTGGGTTTACGAGTGTGGACTGTGAGTTTCACAGTCCGGGGTACCGTATGAACATGCTATCGACTCGACATCGATTCGATAAACAAATAAAACCGGCCAAGTGCGAGTCGGACTCGCGCACGAAGGGTTCCGTACCATTATCTATAAAAATGGCAAAAATCATGTATTTTGTATGGGAGTGCGTGGTTTCGACTCGCACTTGGCTGGTTTTAGTATTTGTTGTTATAGCGGAAACAGAAATACATCATCCGTGAAAATTTCAACTTTCTAACTATCACGGTTCATGCATAGATACAGCCTGGTGACAGACGGACAGCGGAGTCTTAGTAATAGGGTCCCGTTGGTTACCCTTTGGGTACGGAACCCTAAAAGGTACCTCGTTCATTGCAATAAAGAGTCGTCGCTTAGAATTTATCTAGTTTATCTGTCAAATTTATCGAATCGATTTGGAAACACTATAGTGACATTCCTTTTGGGATTCATGTAATGTATTATAATTTATTATTATTATTTATAGTTTTACCGCTTTCACTATTTAAAATATTCCATAGAGTTTTGTTTTCAGAAGCCTTTGAATTTTCATTTGTGTATTTTATTTTGGCATTATAACAAGCAATCTTGGAAAGGCTAGATATTCCATAATAATAAATTATTTATTGCACAAAAACACAATTATTGTACAGAGGCAAAATTCATAATGTTACTTAAAATACTAATTAGTATTTTCCACCAGCCAACCCTAGGCAATGACTACATAATTGAAATAATTAAACTACATCCTAATAAACATTTATAATAAAGGTATACGTAGTAGTTTATAGGTACCTCGAGGGGCTATTTCGATAAAAAGGCACTTTTTGAAGTTGTATACCTGCTTTTCAGATGAAGCCACTAATTTGATAAATCAGTATACAAGGTGAAATTAAATTAACCGACCAAATTCATACTGGGGACTCGGTTACTGATCAGATACAATTGATTGCCCTTTTGGTGAAATTCGAAAAATAATTCTTTTTGCTTCCTTACTGCCTAGACTAGGAATTGTACTTAAGCTAGTCCAACCAGTAAGGGAGTAAAATAATATATTTTTCGAATTTGGCCAAAAGGATTACTGAACCATGTTCCTGATCACTGACCGAGTCTCCAGTATGAATTTGGTCGGTTGATTTAATTTCACCCTATATAAATTTCGGAACCTTTTTATAGTTCAGTACAGAAACGCGATTGCAGTACTTTCGCTCGATACAAATAATTATTGAAATGAGGTCTTCTTCTACACATTTTTTTTCATAGTATGACAAACAGGAATGACATACAGACCTGAACGATATTTCATTAGATAGATTTTAACGATATCTAAATTTTCTCAGTTGGAAATTTTGATACCTATTTTAGTTTATTTTATATTAATTTAAAACCGACATTTTACTATTTTTTCCGGAATCCGTCCCTCTCGCACTGCGGGGCGTTCCGCATGGAGTAACAGAGACCTTTGCAAGTAAGGAAGTAAGGAAAACAATATTATGGTGTGCATTTTGTACCGAGGTAGAAAGTTACCCTTTTAAGGTATTATACTACAACAACTACATCGACAATACGATGTCTATGTTATACTGTGACGTTTTTTTAGATATAAATAAAGATATAATTGCTATGTTTAGCCTTTTATACATATACCTATATAAAATTTGATTTCAAGATGTTACTGATTATTAAATAATTTGAATTTAGAATTGCTTTAGTTTCAGCCAAATTCTTATAATTAAATAAAAAAAATGATTATGGTATGTTTATTTTATATACTTTTTGTTTATAAATAAAATAACATACCGGGTGTAGAAGCAAAGGCAAGAATCCTTTAAGGGTGTGTTAGTATGATTGGTGAAGATATTATTTTAAATACTGGGATCTCTAAATAAAGTACCAGTACCTCACAATAAGACGATTTTCTTTACTCAAAATACACTAATCGCGTGGACACCCTCACTGGTCGCTGGCCACTCGGATGAGGGGTGCGGGTTGCGGGGTGCAATTAGGTGTGTGTGGAGGCCGGTGAGCTGCGTAGCCATAGCTTAGAAGAATGATGGAATTTTTGGCGAAAATTCAAGGTATATTTTTTTTCTCGTGATGACATCAGAATCGTGTATACTTTCATACCCTAAAGGGATTCTTGACTTTGCATTTACACCCGGTATAACAAAAAAAAAGGTTAATTTGTTGATATTTTTCAAGATTATATAAGGGAACAAAAATATACACATACCCTCTTTTTTCAAGTCGCTTAAAATGAGTCTCTCATTTTAGATTATTTTAATATTGAAGCATTTTAAAATATGCATATTCTTTGTTAAAGAATATGTGTGTAAATTTTTTAATGTACAAATCGTTAATATTTGGTCAATTTAGGCCTATGAATAAGAATTTACAACTAAATTATCCTTATTTCATAGTTATAACATCAAAATACGTTTCATAATAATCTTCTACAAGACAATGACAAAATATTTGAGGGTTTAATTTTACATTTATTAATTTTGAACTTAATATTTTTTGATGAAATGTACTCACTTTGTCACAAAAGGCAGTTCATCAAAATGTTGTAATTTTTAAACGGGAATAATTGCAAAACTATAAAATATAATAGTTTCCCATGGTCATCATTAAATTCTACTAAGTAAATAGAATACAAAAACGCAATATATTTCTTATTTAAAACGACATGCATATGCTCTATTGTGGCGCAAATTAACTTAAATTATGGTCCGCAGACGCAATCCAGGACATCGATGTGGGAATGGGAGGTCATGGGGCCTGGCGATCCAGTCAGACGGCGTGTGAAGCTGGGGTTCATTACAGAAGAAACGCTGTCCTCTGCGTTTGCAACGAAGACGGTAACTGGCCAAGTCCTGTCTGTAGGGACCTATTCAGAGTTCTACATTTAGTGGAAACCACCAACTTGGGAGAACCAAGTCCAGGAACAAAATGTGCCCCGACCAAACTTTACTTGATAGGTTGCAACGTATGTTTCTGCCCCTCGAAAGGATTTATCGACCCGGAATTGTGTACTGCCAGGACTTGCGATAAAGATGACCCCGTTTTACTTAACGATGTTGAATTAGAAAGCAAAGTAGGTAAGGAAACAGAAGAACCTGTTACTGAAGTATATGCACAATGCACACTGGATATAGAATATAACGTGGGCTGCCAGAATTGTACCTGTCTCAGGAATAACCGCCTATTGTGTGATAATTGTACCGATAGTTCTAAAAGAAAAGCCCGAAGTATTCTACAAAATTCATTCTGTAGTAATAAAAAACCAGGAGAAGTTTTTAGCAATAATTGCAACCTTTGCTTCTGTGATCAAAGTGATAATGCCTTTTGCACGATAAGAAAATGTCTGTCAGGATCAGCGAAAGATGCTGTTTTTGCCAAGTTAGATGTTATTCCATGGAAAAGTCTTGCAGTCCAAGATGTTCCATTTGACGCCTTTGAATGTGTACCAGGCACTAAGTTTAACCGCGATTGCAATACCTGTAACTGTGTTTTATCGGGCGGTGAAAAAGTTTTCAGTTGTTCTCTGAAGCAGTGCAGTACGAATGCTGATGGCTTATCCAAATTGAAGAATGACTGCGTCGAAGGGACAGTCTATGAATCTAATTGTCTCGTTTGCAGTTGTAAAGTAGAAGATGGTGTGAAATGGGAGCGCTGTCACGTTAACAAACTCTGTTTAGGTGGGCAACTAAATTCTGATAAAAAATCACAAGACTTGGAAACCCTGCATGGATACTGCGAACCTCTACATGCTTATAACGAAGATTGCAATACGTGTCGTTGTCTATCTGACGGTAAAATAGTTCAATGCACTACTAAAACATGCGAAAAATTTTCTCAGTTTCGTGACCAAAAGGTGAATATCGAAAAAAAAAATTACAATAATGATAAGGGTGCTATCACAGTAGATATTATCCCGGTTAAAGTTGAAAACGGTGAGAAGTGTCCTCAAGGATATTCTTACAAAATAGATTGCAATTTCTGCTATTGCTTAAAGAATGGTAATGCATTATGTACGACGAAGGTCTGCAATTAAAGTATTAATAAATTATTTTTTTCGTTGCATTTTTATCATAATTTTTCCTTTGTTAACTATAAATGAAATACAATGAGTTCGTGACACGCACAAAGTTCTGTATCAAAGCAGATTTAATTGTGTGTAAGTATCGGTCATAAGAATGAAAGATCAAATTTTGGTAATAACTTTATAGAACATATCGTCAAAAACACAGCTTGATGTGAGAACGTCTTTTAAACAATTAGGTTGTTAACAAGAATAACTTAAAGTAAACCTTAAATACTTAAATAAAATGTTATAATCTCTACTAAATATAGCATTGGTATGTGATTCCAGATCACGTGAGCCTCAGGATATATTATTTGCGCAATCAAAGGTATTTTCAACTTGTACACATGTTTATTGTTCTATTAGTAGATTGTGCATATTTAATTGTATTATGTTTATTTTTTTTTAAGTATTTTAACCCGATTGTTAAGTAGTTTCTTTTGATATATTTAGATTTAAAATTTCTACAGGTTAATCGACATTTATATTTTGAATAATATATGAAATTAGCTATCTAAAGGTTAAATAAAGCTTAACCTTAACTATTTAAAGCAGAAATATCGGAACATCTAAATTGATTTATGTTTAATAAATAACAATACAATACCTATTCCAAATGCAGCACCAGCAGTTGTCTGTGATGTTCAAACACATTAACAAAAATTACAGGACGGTGTCTAAAAGTAATAGCACAACGCTTTTGTTCTATTCTGTATACATTAAAACATGAAAATGAATAAAATTGTGCTAAACAAAACCTCTGCCTTCCAAACATCGATCAAAATCAGACTCATACAAGCTCATCTTTCACAAACATACAACAAATATGTAGGTAGATATTGATGGTCTTGAAAATTCAATAATCCTTATCAAAGATACACGATTCCTCTGTTTTGGTGCCTAGAAGCATTCCATAAAGTTTTTAAGGCATAATGATATTTGTAGTTACAAGCAAATACGGAGTAAAACTCGAGGCACTCCTAATCCACCTCATCAGATCTTGTAATCAGACCAAAATCCATCTACCAACGAGATTGACTAAAGTACCAAGGTAAAGTAGAAGTTAAGAGAAGACTTCGTTGGCTTGCCTACAGCAGCGAATGAAGGTGGCTCGTCGAGGCAGTTCCCTCAGGCGGGAGGCTCCCACGTAGGTGCAGGCTGATCGTAGACCTCCGAGGATGTCTCTGACTGTGTTGCCGACGTCGCCTCGGTATGATACCTCTACTGTTTTACCTGGTGATAAAGACATTCAATGTAATTTGATGAACTTTACTAAAGGCTCTAACGGGGTTGACAACTGGTGACATTACGAGTCAAAAAAGGCGCAAAAAATATCTTTGGCAAAAAAGGTTTCGTACCACTACACATTAGGGCAAATAATAATATAGACGCCAAAGAAAAACAAAGCGACACAAACAAACTGCTAAAATGATAGCACCTGACGAATAATTCGGCACCCTTTGAGTATGGTAACCTAGAAACAATAGATTATTTAATTATTATTGTTTGCCGTAAAAGAGGGCACAGTAACACGTTTTCTGCGAAAATTTCAATGAGCTACTAATTATGGCTGAAGCCGTAGACCCCTGTGACAGACGAACGAACAGACAGACAGGGGAGGCACACACACTGGGCAGGCGGGTTGGTGAGCGCTGTGCCGAAACCCTTGCACCAGTGACGCCGCTGCCCGTCACCAGTCTGTTTTATATAAGATGGATATACCGCCATCCATCGGTCCCAGGCAATGGTGGGCCGCCTGATTTTGCCTGAGAGCTGTTCTCTTACTCTCCCCCGAATAACTTCGGGAGGATTTGCGAGTAAGATGGTGGTACCTCCACAGTCGAGCCCGGCATCAGCTCTAACACCTAGATCTATATCTAGAGGGTTTTCTCTTATTACTATGCGTAGTAAGAGTGATGAAATGAAATGAATTAATAGGAATAAAGAACAATAATCACCTTCGGAAGATCGATATTCCGCAACGCCACCCGAATGCTTCTCCATGGCCGTCGAAGAGGCCATACCATAGAACAGTTTCACCTTCTTTCCATCAGGTTTTGTCACTACTTCTCCCCCACATTGGTCGTGACCAGCGAACATACCACCAGCCATCACGAAATCAGCTCCAGCACCGAAAGCCTTGGCTACATCACCAGGGCAAGTGCAACCACCATCCTGGAACACATATTTTAGTCATATTTTTATTGTCGTAGAGTTAAAATGTTATTTTAATAGGTAAAGGATTAAAAAAAGCTAATCAAGGACAAGGACGCAGTGTACTTTATTATTACATTGTCAAAATATCGCGACGTACCTACTACATCTGCAGAATGGGCTACAAGTTTTGCAATTTTAGTACGCCGTAATAGTGAGAAGAGATTATGTTAAATTGTTTCAAACATTCTAAATTGTTATTAACTTCATTAATAAACAATTGTTGTTTTGTTCAAGGGTTATTCATTTAAATGTAATGTAAAAGACCCTTACAATTTAACAGTTATAGTTTCGTTTCGAAATCAACTTTACGGGTACCTAGGTACCTTCTTAAATAAGGTCCTAGAATAATAAGTGAAAATAAATTGTAGGGTAGATCATGTATCGTTCACTGATTAAATTCCAGAAGAAGAAAAAATTTTTTGCTCAATTATTTTTTTCACTTCGCAGTACAAAGCTGACTAACTTTCTATAGAAAGGTAAAAAAAGTACGCGCAAAAAAACAATTTTTGGTGGAATGTGGTCTATTAGGGATACTCTATCATCTGTTAAATTTTTTTCACTTTGAATGTAGAACCTTATATATTGTGTAAGAACTTACAGAAATGATATGGCCCTTTAGCCCATGAGCGGCGTCAGCACACTCGATGACAGCAGAGAGCTGAGGGTACCCCACTCCGGTCTTGATACGAGTCGTGCACACCGACCCTGGACCGATTCCAACCTGGAAATAAACATGATTTATTTTCTAGATGCGGTTATAGATGCGTAATGTTACCTATGCGTAATTTTGAAAACTAGAATAACCGCTGCTTTTCAATCCGAGACTCGGTTTGACGTAATGCTCTTTTGATATGACTGGAGGGGGGATAAAATTTAATTCGAGTCAGCTGAAGCAACATAAGTAAATAAGTAAGCAAATATTACATTTTCACTAATAGGGTACAATGTGGTTGGCTCTTAGTTCTTAGTTGCATATTTGCAAACTATTTAATTTTTGCATAAGTACGGCTTCGCAATTTCAAAACCATCCATCCATCCATCAGCCTGTTTCGTCCACTGCTGGACATAGGCCTTTCCAGGATTTCGCCATTCTTGGCGTTCCTCCTGGAAGAAATGCCCATACTCACACACGCTGGGCAGGTGGGTTGGTGAGCGCGGTGCCGAAACCCTTGCACCAGTGACGCCGCTGCCCGTCACTAGTCTGTTTTATATAAAGCCCGGCAATTGGGGATGGATATACCGCCATCCATCGGTCGCAGGCAATGGTGGGCCGCCTGGTTTTGCCTGAGAGCTGTTCTCTTACTCTCCCCCGAATAACTGCGGGAGGATTTGCGAGTAAGATGGTGGTACCTCCACAGTCGAGCACGGCATCAGCTCTACCACCTAAAAGATTTCAAAACCAAGAAAGGATAATTTTTCGTAAGCTACGTTGCATGAAATTGGATAAAAAGCTAGTTCAAAATATAGTAAGGTATTAATTATTCCAAAGCCCATCCTAGATTTTTATCGGACAGCCGGGTAGCCCAGCTAGTGCGAGTTGGAATTTCATTGGCTTCGAATCCTGTCGGCCGGTGGAATATCCAATAATGAGTTTTTCAAAATGTATGTGCATAGTATTTGTATATACTTACAACTTGCTGAACGGTTGAGACATAACAATCGTCGGTGAAAAAAGGGTGAGTGTTGATCATTTCATTGACAGTCGAAAACACCTCTGACGGGGGTGTCAGATCAAAGTGACTTTATTTATATGTATAGCCAAACTCATACTTTACGAATTTCACAAAAAGTGTCATCTGAGCACTTACCGAGTCTTCAGTAAGAATTACTGGTAATCATACTGGAGGCTTGGTAAGTGATCAGTAACACGGATCGATAACACTTTTTGTAAATTTCGCAAAATGAAATCTTGACGTCCCACAGTAATTGACTCGGGGCTGGGCTTGCGTTTCTAAGGAACACGAAAAGAATAATTTACGAATTTCACAAAGAGGGCCATCGAACCTTGTTACTGAGCACTTATCGAGTCTTCAGTAAGAATTTGGCTCCATAAATTAATGTCACCTTATTATGTACAAGTTGAAAATTAAGTCACTAGCTTTATTGAACACTATGGTTCAGAATCACTAATAGAACACAAAACGGTAAAAAAGAGTTTTTTTTTCCAAATTTGGAAAATGTTGCAAACCTACGCGATGCAACATGTGACTGACAATAGACGGTATAATTCCCGGCGGTAAATAATGCACATAGACTATGTACACATAGGTTTTGTCTTATCGGTTACCGGAGTATTAGTGCTTCTTTGGCGGTCGATATCTTTTTTTTTTAATATGAATCATGACAAAAGTAACAAAACATGCCTTTTTTCTTTCGAACATAGAACAGTTTCCCTTGTTATAGCTAGAGGTTTCATTTTCAACCGGTATAGGTACCTATAAGACGCGACGATATTTTACATATTGTTTTTTGTTTTAAGTTTACCTTTATTATATCAGCACCCGATAAAATAAGTTCTTCCACCATCTCTCCAGTGACTACGTTGCCAGCCTGAAACGAAATTTAGATAGTTTATTGTACAACCGGCCAAGTGCGTGTCGGGCCACGCGCAGTGTAGAGTTCCGTAGTTGCCCGGTACATTTTATAAGTTGGTCTACTAATAGAGACCGCGCCAAACTTCTAGTCCCATATATTTAGAAGAACGGCCCATACAATGTCGTCTTTAGAGGGGACTAAAAGTTTGTCGCGACCTATACTCGTAAACCTGTAAAGAATACTTAGCTGTGATAATTTTCTTTTAAATTGATTATGTATACCACTTCTGTGAATTTTTTCACATAGATATACCTATAAACAACCGTTTAGCCAGCAGGGGGGGGAACGCTTGACTCTAACAAAAATTAGCACTATAAAGCTTAATATTTCACCCATGATGTTTTTGAACGACTTATCTAACGATACCCCACATTAGGGGATAGTTAGATGAGAAAAAAAATCATCCCCAATTTACGTGCATGGGAAATGAAAAACAAAAAAAAAATGTTTCATGATTATATTTTCCTCGTCGGCGCGTGATTAATATGTATACTCATGCCAAATGACAGCATTATAGTACTATTATTAGTCTCTGAGCTAAACCGCAGACAGATTGACGGACGGACGGACATGGCGAACTTATAAGGGTTCCTTGTCGGACTACGGTAACCTAAAAAAAGGATTCTGTTATCTGTAATGTGTAGTAGCGGAATCACACTAAGTCGACTACGATTGGAGGCTCCGACATTTTCAAGAGTCATCAACATTTACCGATACAATTTCTGCTTTCTCCAGGCGATTGCTGTTCTTGCGACATAGCGTTGTCGCATGGCCACAGTTGACTTGTAGTCGAGAGTTAAAACTGGGTTTTAGCGGAAGGAAGGTAAAGCTCGACCGGGCCACCGTAGAAGGAGGTATTGACCACCAAATCGGCGACATACTGGAGAAAACAAGTCAAAAGCATCCGGAATAGAGCAGCTTGTATGATTAAAATTATAGATGTGGAAGAGGCGAAGAGGTGTGTCAGGGTCAAATCAGATGTAAATATGTAGTATCTGCCCACCCTTCGGGGAGTCAGGCATGAACCGGCTGTAAATGTGGATGTGACTCACAATAATAGTATGAGTAGGGAATGCAGCTCGAACTTTCCTGACGTACTCGACGAAATGCTGCGAGTATCCGTTGGCGACGTCCAGACAGACGAACTTGAGGTCCTTCACGCTGTGCAGGATTTCCGAGAGGCGCTCGAAGTCTGCTTCGGCTGTCCCGCTGCTGGCGGCTGGAAGGTGGAAGGCCGTATAATTGATGATGATAGATTGATCGGGCGGCGACGCGGTCGTCGGTGCCGTTTGATCGCACTGCTTGCGTCAATGAGGGGCCTTATTGTCTAACTTCGACATCCATCGCAATCGTCTTCAAACACGTCATATTTAGCCAATCAGATATTGAAGTTAGACAATAAGAGGGCAGATCAACGAGATCAATCCAAATCTATGCACTTGAACCACAGACGTATGTCTGTGATTTGAACGCGTCGTTCGCCGCGCCGCTGCCACTACCGCTGTCATCCACTGAGACCTATTCTGAAGAAACATGTCCTAATCTGGCGTTTATAAAAAGTGCTCTTAAATGAGTTAGCGCGACCTAAAAATTGTTGGTATTCTGAAGCTGGCGTTTACGAACGTCAAATTAAGATTGTTACTAAATTTACGACACATTTTTGATGACAGCTCTAAAGCATTCAACTTAGGTTTTTTGGTATTCTGAAGCAACAATTTAGAGCTTTATATTGCTTTGACAGCTCAAATTTGAGAGAATTTTAGGTCACACCTATTTAGGTGCGCTCTAAAATATTACTAAGTATAAATGCGAGTTTTTTCCACCTTTATCCCAGTATTGGTAACTTTTATTTAGTTTCTACGTGGAACTGAATAATCAAAGCCTTACCTTACCTAATTTCATAATCCAGCAGTTAAGCTCAAATATGTGTGAAAACACTGCTATGGTTTCAAGTGAATTTAGTTTGTACTACTGCTATTTATCATATAAATGATGATAATTTGATGATTTTTTTCATGTGTTGATCAATCAGCAGCAGTAAATAAAAGGAAAAGTTTCTACATTTACTTATTATTAAAATTGTATTTTACAAAATGATGACTTTTACTTGTTACTTGTTCTTAAAAGGTTGTACCTATACCAAGCATTCAAGGGTGGATCCAGGATTTATTTTTGGGGGGGCACAAATGCCAAATAGGGTAGCGTTCCAAATCACTTTTCAAGATTAAAATATTGCTCGCTGTCAGACAAAAGAAGCTCGATGCTGGTTCCAAAACATCTACTTTTAGGTTTGACAGGAGGGGGCATCTATTGAAACAACAATGTGAATTGTGAAAGGAACCTGTGTAATCACTGCACTATAATATTATGAAGTATCAAATTATCGTATTTTTTTTTTATTAAAACGTACTTTAACGTACTTTACAGTAGTTATGAATAAACATTCCCGGTCCCATCTATGTCAAGCCAAATTTCGGGGGAGGGTTATCCTGGAGCACAAATTGTACCGCCTTAAATAAATAATTATTCTGTGACCTAAACCATTGCATTTTTATGGTCATTCATTTTAGACAAATGTCTGGCCATCTGAGCTACAGCATTTTTAGATTTGTAATTACTGTAAGTTTAATTCATAATAAAAAGATGTAACGGATTAAACATACAATAATGAGGAATATAAAAGTAAAATCAGCAATCTCCACTTTTTATTAATTGGAGAAAATTGCTCTTTTCTATATTTTTTTTAATTTCCTCTAATTACGATATAAGATTATGCGTAAATACTACAGACACGACTAAGTGTCGTCGGAAGTAATTTTAACTTATATTGGAGAAGCTGACTTTGCTTTGAAAACCGCTTTTTGGTGCTTATTTAACTAGGGATATAGCTAACTTTGCAATGACTTAAGATTATGAGCAAACTGATCATCATTTTCTCGTGTCTGTGTATACCAGAAACTTATTTTTGTTAAAAAGTGGAGATTGCTGGCTTTACTTTTAATACGCGACATGTTTCAATTTCTTTCCGAAATCATTCTCAAGCAAGTCCACTGACGACAGAAGCTCGCTTGAAAATTATTTCGGAAAGAACAGCCATAATGTAAACAACATATCACGTTTCGTAGGATCATTATAATGTTGCATGTGTAATCCTTTACATATTTTTAAGAGGTACGGCTGAGTCACGTTTATGTCACAAAATTTCTAGAGATTACTATTCTAGATCACCGAGGAGTTTATTAAATTGCCAAGAAAGTCTAAAATCTAGGCTTATCCAAATGGTTGTTCAGAGGATAAGTTCCGAAAAACCATAATTTATTGTTCCTTGTTTGAAAAATCGAGCAATACTAGATATTTGAAAAAAATTTGGACTTCTGTCAAGAATATAATGCACACTCTTATCGAAACAGAATCTTCAGAAGTCATTCCAACATTGAGCCATAAAAATCAAAGATGACTCCAAAAAAAGTTTTCATGTCGAGTTTTAACATTATTTGAGCAAAATCATATTATATTATTTATTAATTAAAATCTGTATAAACTTTATTGAACTGTTATCCGAACAGATATTTGATACAAACTTTTGTTTTTTTTTAAATAATAAAATTCGTGATAATAGTCGCCATTTTGATAATTTTCCAGAATTCGTCCCTCTCACACTGCGGGTTTTTCCGCATGGAGTAACAGCGATCAAGGCAATCGGAACCTATTCTCTAAATCAACCGTTTAACTTACCCATTTGTTCTAAACATTCGGGGTGATCACTCGCGAATTTCTTCCAGTCATCTATTGAGTAGTACTTGTGGATGCACGTGAATAGGCCGTGCTGAAAAAATAATCATTCGTGAAAATATTACAAACGCTATTTTTACGGGTTGACTTGTTTTTTTTTCTTTTAAAGAAATAGGTTTACGAAGTGAATAATATACTCCAATCCTTTTCATTTTTGCATATAAAAATTTCAGCACCTGTTAGCTAAAAATTCTTTAATCTGTTGTTTCGTTGCGTGATCAATACCCGTCCAAGAGAAATAGATCAATTAGCCAACCAATTATCACCTCTATGATAAGCTAATAATTTCTTTGCGATGTGTTAGACGGTTGCTATGCCATACCCTTATTACAGAAAATGTATAGTTCGATTTTGCACTAACACGTAGCGCAGCTTACGAGGATCTTAACAACTTAGTTGAGAGTAAATTAGCATTAAAACAACAGACCCTACAATACAAAGATGTAAATAATAAACCAGTCAGTACGCAAACAAGAAGTAATTAAATTATGCGCCATATAAATATATTGGGCTAGTAAGAAATATCAGCTAATAATTCATTTGGACATCACTACCTTAGGTATATCTTGGTAGACAGCAGTACAAGAGACGGTCGCAACATTGTATTCTAAACAAACTAATTAATAGCAAATAACATCAACACATCAGCATAGTTAGCTTGATATTTATACGTACAATGTAATAGTCATTTATAATACAAAATCAAAACTTAGTCGGCAAGGTAATATAAATTAGTACGCTTACTGTTGAAAATCAACGTAAAATTTGCAAATTATGACAAAAATATGTGTGACGACGAGCAAAGCGAGAAGGAGTATTTATTTATTATATAATAATACTACGGGCGGACCCAATTACAGCAATTATTTAATATATTAAATAAAAGTTTAGTTTACTTACATAATTTAACTGAACTTATGGCTATGCAAGTATGTTAGGTTGTTTGCCATTGATCATAAATTTGGGAGCTGAGCGAAGCGGAGCGGAGCAAGACTACCCGTATAGTTCTTAAGGGCTTGTATTGGGTCTTTCAACGGTTTTTGTTTTAATATGCTGAGTCAACTGCTTATCTGATCAATGTAAAACTTGGACACGTGTTTTTTCAGACCTTTGTCTTTCCGTTGTCAAGTCGGTTACCTAATTGGACACATTTTGCTCGATCGATTTTATTTTTGAAAATGATGCCTTTTTAAGTTATTATTTCGTTTTATGTCAAAACGGCTTGAGTTTTATGTCTGAAATTACTGCTATAACAAGAAAACATGGTTTATTTTCCGATGTCAGGTGGAAAAACTCCTACATCAAATACTTTTTCGTAAAATCCAGAAAAACCTCCAAAATTCACTGATTTTGCGTGACGCCGCGCGCGAAGCGAGCATTGTAATGTAGACTTTCTGACAACATATTATTATTATTATTGTGGGAATTTTTGATCTCGTCTCTCTCTCTTGGCCATAAGAATTTAAAGAGAGAGACGGTATATCCCCGGCAGAGGCACAGTCGACCGGGGTTCAGAGCCCCAGGGAAAGAAACCGGCAAACGATGCGAGCAGTACCGCCTTTTGCATCCGCGCTGGAAGCGAACTGCCGCGGAACCCCAACCGCCTTAGGTTGTTTTCGAGGCTGGTTGGTATTAACCCGTTTCGGACAAAACAATTGGGATGATTTCGGTGGATGCACACCCCACATGTTGGTAACCTCGTGAGCCAGGTCGAGATACTTTCTTTTCTTCTCGGTTTCGGCTTTTACGGGGTTCTCATCGTGCGGGATTGTGATCCTTTTTTTAAAATTATGAATTGACCAAAAGTAACAAAACATGTAGGTACATATTTGTCATTTCGAACATATAACAGTTTCCTTAGATTGTTTCCTGGTGATGGACAGTTGTCTAGGAACATCGACCTAGAATCAGACATAAAATAATTCTCATGAGAACCAAAGTCGTAGGCCGACCTCGTGGCCGCTGGACCGACGATCTGAAGGACGACGCTGCGGGTGGCGGCTGGATGAGAAGGACGGAGGACCGCCAAGAGTAGCGTAATAATGGAAAGGCCTATGTTCAGTATTGGACGATGACAGGCTGATGGATGGACGGATGAATTGAGAACAAAAAGTCAAGTCACGCCACAGACATACAGACCAAACATTAATAATAAACACCTAGAGTCGACTTGAAGCAATTTTAGCTTAGTGTGTTACGGGCTCTTTTAGATATAAATATTGCTTCTTTCCAAATAAAATATACACAACACCAAAGATATTATAATAAAAAACCTCATTTCACAACACTATTTAACCCTTAGGTTTTGTCTGTATGTCTGTGAGTCACGCACTATAAAATTATTGGCCCGAAAAATATTAAGAGACTCGATAGGACTATAGGACTACCCAAAAACTAAATAAACGCGGGCGAAGACGCGAACAAAAGCTAGTTACGAATATTGCTGCAATGCATTTACATAATTAGTTAAACAACTTTATTACTACTTATTTGCTGATCAATCTTTTTCTTTTTGCTGACCACAAGATAGCTATATACTTGCCGACAGGAAACATTTTAAAGATGGCAAAACCGTTTTAAGATAGCCTACAATGTAAACACACTCAGCCGTGAGATCAGGGTACATTTGTCCTCTTGAAATTCATACTGAGTAAATTTGTCCTTAAAAGTAATTATTTTTGGTGAAAATTCGTCCTCTTTTTGCGTGTCGATTCGTCCCCTTCGTCTTGACTATGGATTTTATACCTACGTTTCTATTTATTTTATATAAGAGTACTATCAGTCCCAAAAAATAGTTTTACTACTCTTTGGTTTGAAAATATTTTGTTAATTATAAATTGTAAGAATTTTCATGTATTATTTTTATTTTAGACTTTTTAACTGGAACATTTTCTTTTTTTTATTTGGATAAAGAATATTGTAACATTTTTATTTTTATAATATATGTGTGAGTGTTTTTAAGTATACTCTAGTTGAAGTTATATAAATTTTGATAAACAGAATGTTGATTGCAAATTTACTTTAATTTTGTTCTGATTACACTTTTTACTCTCACATACTATTTTTAAGTACCTAACGGTTATGTATGTTATAATTTATAATTGAGGGACGAATTTACTCTGCTTAAGTCAAGAAGGGACGAATTTTACCAAAATTAGAAAAGAGGACGAATCCTCGAGGACGAATATTCCCCAACCCAACTTTAAAACCTTATATTAGAGTAATGTAGAGTAATGGATTTAAAACTCTATATTAACGGGTAATTCTTCTACGAGGGCTCATTTTGGTGTTTCAGGCATAATGAGTTTTTTATCGTGGTAAAAAAGAAAAATGTTTGATAAATACACATACCCTTTTTTCAAGGGTATAAAATTAGGGTTCCCTACTCAGGGGTGCCGAATTGTTTATCACAGGCAACCATTTTAGCGCCTTGTTTCTTGCTATGACCTCTATATTGTTATATACCATAATGTTATTAGGATTCCGTACCCGAGTACGGAACCCTTTATGCGCGAGTCCGACTCGCACCTTGCCGATTTTTCTTTACATATGGTACCTACATGTAAACCTTGTCACTCACGCATTTAGCGATCTTTGCGTTGATAACTTATAACGTTTGATTCGAATACAATACATTTTATTGATTTATTCAAAGGGAAGGTTGGTCTTGGTTGCGCCTTCATTCAGGGCCAGATTTGGGGGAGGGCTACAAGAGCGAGTGTTCATATTTTACATAAACTATTTCTTCTTAAAATATTTTGGTATAAGTAGTAAAAACACTCGATACTCAGTAAATAAATGGTCCAGGCCAAGGTTCTATGAACCTTTCTGCAAAATACAAAAAGTTTTATTTGTGCCCAGATAGTTTTTCAATAACAACACCGAGTCAATTATTAAACAGGAAACCGAAAATTCATTTTGTGTTTTTCACAGAAAAGGTCGTGGAAATAAAATATTATGTATGACACAGTTTATGAAAGTCAAAAATGATGATTTATAAAACGTTTTGCGTTGTCTGATATGTTTACATAAGACTGATAAATAATTATG
This sequence comes from Ypsolopha scabrella, assembly GCA_910592155.1. Taxonomy (NCBI): domain Eukaryota; kingdom Metazoa; phylum Arthropoda; class Insecta; order Lepidoptera; family Ypsolophidae; genus Ypsolopha; species Ypsolopha scabrella. The sequence continues at coordinate 8,453,814 of OU342981.1, read as the reverse complement.
CTTTCGTATTAAGGCGCATAGGCACGCCACCGTTTTAGTACAAAATTTGATAACCCGTTTCTCTGTTGTTTTTCGTTATAGACTAAAGGTACAGACCTCAAAAATTTAATACAGGCATTTACAAAGTCGCTATTTGGCTGAAATGTTAAATTTTGATATAGGTACAATCTGAGGCAAGAAAACAACTTTGTATGTAAATCTGTCCAGCTTAATACCTTTAAAACAAAATTAATATTCAAAATTTTGGCAACATGGTGCCTTTTAAAATACCAGCACCAGATGATGGAGGTCATATAGTTTGGTCTATTACGAAAAACAACTGAGAAACGGATTATTAAATGTTGTACTAAAACGGTGGCGTGCCTAGGCGCCTTAACACAATTTTATCTGAAAATGCATTCAGAAATCTCCAAAATTCGACTATCTTTGAGATTATTGAAACCATGTTATCCACCTACACATTTTGTAATACTTGTAGATAGGAAATCATTTTGTATGTACGTAATCTATGTATGTACATACAGACTCAAACACGTCACAGATCACCATGAAAGCTCTTAAAACGGCCACATACCCCCGATTTCACAATTGAGAATTTCTAGTCAAGTAGTGCTTAACTTTGAAATGCAGCGCTGTGATTGGCTAATTCGTCACTTATGTATCCACTTAGAGAGACTTTCTTAATTCAGAAACTGGCCCATAAAGGTATTAATCAAACAAAAAGATAAACTGTACGTACACATCTAGTTGAGACATAGAGCCTGGGCATTTCGCCAGCTCTTCGTAGACAGAATAATGGAATTAAATAGCATTTTATCTGTGGCACAAAGAATTTTCAGAATAGTATGTTTCTAATTGTTAAGGTGAAACTATTTTTAGATGCTGAGATCTGAAAATATCATGAACATCATTTGATTATGTTCTTCGGAAAACATTTTTAACATACATAACCACGGAGCTAGATTTATGTCGGATAAAAAAATAATGGAAGTTGATAGTTGAGATTGTCGGCACTTGGTGGAATTTATCAAACATTGTTGTGATGAAAAAACACTTGTACTTTCCACAGATAATATTTAATACTACACTACCCAACCGGTTTCACTATATATGCATCATCAGGGGCTTTTTAATTAACTAATATACATAATTATTTTTTTAAACAATGTTTCTGTTGCTAGATATCCGTGCAAATCATTTGTTTAACCTTTTAAATAATGCTGAGCCCAACAGTCAGGGCCCTGAGGGAGCTGCTCCGTACGTGTGAGGAATACATACTGTCTCACGGTTTAGTATACAACGCCAAAAAGAGTGAGTGCATGGTGTTTGGGGCCGTGGGTGGTAGGTGTCCCGATAGTGTGCCCGCTGTTATCCTCAACGGTATACAGATGAAGCGGGTCAACGAGTTCAGGTACCTCGGACATCTTGTAACTCACGACCTCAAAGACCATGCCGATGTTGAAAGGGAACGTAGGGCGTTGGCGATCAGATGCAACATGTTGGCTCGCAGGTTTGCATGTTGTAGTAAGCAAGTTAAAATATCGCTTTTCAAAGCATACTGCCAGGTGTTCTACACGTGCAGCCTGTGGACCAACTTCACGCAGAGGATCATGAGCGCCCTGCGTGTGCAATACAATAATGGCTTCAGGATGCTGATGGGGCTGCCCCGCTTCTGCAGTGCATCGGGTATGTTTGCGGATGAGCGTACTGATGACTTTTATGCCATCATGCGGGAGAGAGCAGCCTCGATGCTCTGTAGGGTGCGGGCCAGCTCCAACTCAATCCTGAGAACCATCGCTGGGAGGTACGACTCACCCATAATGCGCCACCTTGCGGGGGTGTTAGTCAAATACAGATATGTATCTGAACGGCACCCCAGCAGTAGGTAAATTTGTAATGTTATTTTGTGTTTAGATTAGGAATACTAACATAGGTTAAGATCATTGTTACTAACCAAACTGGACCACATTGTAGTCTGATTAATAAACGTATATTATTATATTATTAACCTTTTCTCAAGGTTTCTTTTATGGGGGGGGGGTCCATTTGTGGTGGTTGGTGTTTCATTTTTTTTTTATTTATCGTGGTATCTAGGACATAGTATATCCTGTGAAAATTTCAACTGTCTACCACTACAGCTGAATCTGTAGGTAGACTACAGACCCCTGTGAGCCGGTGACGGAGGGACAGATAGACAGACAGACTTAGTAACCCTAAAAAGGATTAAGTCCCCCTCCCGCTCGCTGACTGAGAAGTGGAAGATGGTTCCATGTACCTTGGAAAGCTCCTTCGCCATCTCGAAGGTGCCGACGGTGTCCATGTTGCTGGCCATCACCGGCACGCCCTTGTACGTCTGCCCCGAGTTCCGGAACGTGATCTCCCGGTAAAGGTCCACCTGCAACAAGAGGGGGGTCGTTACACGCTGGGGGTACGATGGATATCCTCGTTGCTGGACTGAATGACACAGGCCCAAGGTCCAATGACCCTTTCTATGAACATGTAGACTTCCTATACTAATAGAATAGAGTCGGGGTTGTTCTTGAACAAGTATAGGGGCACAAAGAAATATTTTTCGTGTTTCGCCAACAGGGTCACTGAACTTTGGTCCTGACCACTTACCCAGTCACTAGTATGAATTTGGCTGTTTAAACGAAACTCATATTACGAAAGTCGAAGGTTATTCGGTTTAACGACATGCTTTTTCCGGGATAAAAAGTAGCCTTTGTGTTAAGTTAGGGTATAAGCTATGTCCATTCAAAATTTCATCCAAATCCGTCCAGCCGTTTCAGCGTGAAAGAGTAACAAAAATACCCACACACACACACACACCCTCACACACAAACTTTCGCATTTATAATATTAGTGTGATGTGATATAGTGTGATATATAATTCTCACGTTAACTCAGTGGTAAAAAACAACATAGGTATTCGTAAGTAAACGAAATTTTTATCCTCTATGTACCTACAAATTTGGCTGTCTACAAAGCCGCTCGTACAATGTCGTCGTATGTATGAAAGATAGACAGTCATCAGTGATAAGACCCGCTCATTATCTCCCTTGTCTGTTTACAAATGACGAAGTAATTGTTCCGCACGTGCTCTTACAATTCTGACTGCTTCCACATTTCTTTGAGGCAAGCACGAGCTATTTGCTACTGAGTCATTCTTGTCTTATACTCATACCACATTAGCTGTTTCCCGCTGCGTTTATTTAGTCAATAGAGCCGATTCTCAAGGCTTTAATTTTAGTTTTAGTGCTGTCAAAACTAAATTTGCTTTATTTCAAAATAGTCCGTAAGTGTTAGGAACAGAAGCTAAATTACTTTGGAAAAATCTAAGTTTTGACAGCTCTAAAACTAAAATTAAAGCCTTCAGAATCGGCTTTATTGGGTAGTCCTCTCGGACCAATACTTTTTAGAACAGTGGTGCCCAACCGGTAGCTCGCGGGCGCCTGGTAGCCCGCAGCCTGTTTTCTAGGCGCCCGCGAACAAAATGGGATAAAAATTCAAGCACACACTAAAGCCGATTTTGAAGGATTTAATTTTAGTTTTAGTGCTGTCTAAACTTAAATTTTCCCAAAGTAAATAGCTTCTGTTGTTAACTAAAAACTATTTTGGAATGAATAAAATTTAGGTTTGACAGCACTAAAACTAAAATTAAAGCCTTCAGAATCGGCTTTACTAAATTAATAAATATAGGTAAAATTATATAAACACTAAGCCAAGCCAAGTACTCGTATCACATAAGTTTGTGCTGTTCCGGTCTATCGTTTTTGTAGTATCACATGATAATTAAACAGGGATTTACGGAAATAATGTAGTTTCCACTATCAAACTTAGTTTTTTTTTTTTTAACTCAGCGGTGACTGCGATCATGTTAAGATTTTCAAAATAGCCCTCCGAGCAAAACGAGTTGGGCACCACTGGCTTAGAATGTGACTTGACTTGGTTCTCTTGAAAATTATTTATTATAGTGTAAATATAGTGTGACCATTAAATGAAACCACATATTCTACTTACCCTACTGAACCACTTTTCCCAAGAATCATACCCGAATCATAAGTTTCACGGAGGACGCTCTCTCTAAACTCGTCCGTATGTCGGTGCGTTAGGGTTCACGCATTTTTGTTTGGAACTCAATTATTTCCTAAACTAAGGGTGTCCGCAGGTATGACTTTTGGGAAAAGTGGTTCAGTAGGGTCAGTAGAATACGTGGTTTCATTTAATGGTAGCAGTCTATTTACACCCGGTATGTCTGAGCCTACGTTTATGTTCCTGTAGTACTGTCCGTTCCCAGGCAAAAAATGTAATTTCGATTCAAACTCTCACATGAATTAGTTTAATTTTGTCCTGGTTTCTGTTACTTCAATTTTTGGTATGTTTTTTGTACCGTCGCACTTTTGTTTGTTATTTCTATTATTGTAAAATTTTTACTTAATACCTTTTTTTGTTAGTTCTTAATTTGTGTTCAGTCTGTGCAAAACTGCAAATATTTAAATTATTATCAAATTTTAGTTCATTAAATTCATTATTGGCATTTTTAAATTTGTATCCTATGAATAATTATTGTGTCCATTGTATTTTGCTGTGAATTTAATAAATGTATGAAATGATAAAAAAATTACGATAACTCTTTTTTCCGAGATCCGATTTGAATGAAATAAAGCTTATATTCTATTCCAAATTAAGCTATGTACAGCTGTGAAAACTACGTGAAAATCCGTTCAGTAGTTTTAGAGATGTGCGTAAACAAACAGACAGACAGACAGACAGGAAAGAATTCTTAAAATCGTTGATTTGTGTTCTATTACTCTTCTTTAGTCAAACACATGTCCTGATTTATACTCTTTTATTATAAGTATTGATTGATGATGATTGATTTCGTAAAATTTTCAGTGTACAGACATGACCTTTTTTACTACCTACTTTATTATTAGAAAATATATATAGAATAAGAAAAGAAAGAAATATCACACACTACATTTTTTTAAATAATTGCATTCGCTTGCATCGAGTTGCTTCTAGTTCTATCATAATTTAAGGCGACGACTACAGCTGGTGAGCTTGGTGCGTGCGTCTCAATTTCTCACACAAGTCGTCCCGTTCTGTCGTTCGAGGAAGAATCAAGCTGCGACCACGCTCAAATTAAACTAAATAAATTATTACAATTACAACAAATCAAATTCATCGAAAATAATCGTCTCGGTGAAACGCGGGTGTACCGGGGTGTGGAATGTGACTTGAATTTCACAGTTCACACTCGGGAACACCCCTGACACCCTCTCGGAAATGAATGTCGTGAAGATGTATTTTTTTAATCAAGGGAACTCATTTGTAGTTATAATATCTTTAATTTGACTAAGTTTTCAATTGTTTTTTGTATACTTAATTAATTATATCAAATCTTAGTCTCAAATTGTAATAATTTGGACCTTGTTTTGATATTAATTTAATTAAAGCTTTTGATTAAAAAAATACTTATCTGTAGTATACCAATATATTTTTTAAATTTTTATTCATATAACATCTGAATTAAACGGGCCCTGTCCATCACACAACGAAAGAGATCAACATATCTTAAAAAAGGGCGCGTCCTAATAGCGGATAGTGAAATAAGAAAAGGTTGGATATTGCAATTTTTTGTGAATAATATTTATATAAATTCAAACGGGAGCGTTTGAAAAAAAAACGCAATTCTATGTTTAAGAATATTTTAGAACAATAATTATTGTTATTTTTACTTCATTAGTTTTGACGGACTACTGTTTTTTACTGAAAAAACCGCCTTCACTTTGCAATTTTTTCCGATGCAGCTAATATTTCTCACGTTTTGGTCTATGATATCGTCTTGGAAAAGGCCTCCTGAATAACATGTTTTTTTTCAGAACCCTCTCTATAGTAGTATGGGGGTTCTAGTGTTTTAAAATCTCATTTTGTACTACCTATGTCGCCTAAACTGTGGCTTTCAAGGTCACAAGCAGTTATAGCCCTCTTAAACACCACATGAAATTCAGTCTAGCCGGAATTGCCAATGGGAGTTGTCTTGCACCTAGTCATACCGGACCGGTGCTAAATTACTGGATCTGTTGCTAAATCAAGAAATATATAAATATATCGTCACGACATGAATCCCCGAGGGGGTGTCAGGGGTGAACTGTGTGAAATGTAAGTCACAGTCCACACCCGGTACACCCGCTATTCAACAACGATCATTACGTCCCAATGTGATGGGTGGTGAGCCCTATCGCCGTACTTCGGGCACAATTACACGCTTTTTAGAGCATGCAGGTTTCCTCACGATGTTTACCTTCACCGTTCAGCAAGTAGTAAGTATTTAAATAAATACTAATAACTACTCTTTATTGCTTTGTCGAAATATTCTTCTTTTATAACTTGTTAGTGTCTGGATGCAGTTGAGAAAATGGAGACGTGCACTCGATCGATTTTTTAAGTCTTTCTCTTTCTTCGTTTGAAGAAAGTCTCAATTTTAGGGTTCCATACCTCAAAATGAGAAAAACGGATCCCTTATACGACCACTTTGTTGTACGTAGGTCTGTCCGTCATTATTCGAAATAAAATTATGAAAAATATTCTTGCCTCGGAATTACTAGTAGTTCGCCCGAACTATGAACTCGCGCTCGCCCGATTCGCGCTTGACCGGTTCATGTTCGAACTTAAAAATTCTTTTTGCCTTATTTATTTACTCCTGCCAAATTTCATGACATTCCGATCAACGATACTCGAGTTATCGTCGAACAAACATTCATACATACATACATACAAACGCCGGATTGTCCAAGTAGGCTCTAAGAACTCGCTCACATCGCTCGCTCGTTTAATTATTTTTAATTAATTTACCTTCAACTTGATTCTTTACAAAACTACTTAGGGGGCGTCCATAAATAACGTGACGCTAATTAGGGGGAGGGGGGGGGTCGTCCAGTGTCACTTTGGGTCACGAAGAGGGTAGGGGAAGGTCTGAACACAAGTTCAAGTTCCAAGAGAGTCTCAGTAGTCCATGGATGGATGAATTGTAAATCTTCTTTCTGATTTTTGGGTTCAAGATTTGTGTCCTCCGACATTAGTATAATAAATTATTCGTTGATAAATTTATTTTAAAGTCACGTGACATTTGGAGGGGGGGGGGGGTTGTTAAGAAGAATGTCTACAAGATGTCACTAGGGGGGTTAAAATGCAGCCAAACATGTGTCACGTAATTTAAGGACGCCCTCCACGATGCCAAGTATGACACATAATTATATATCATGTGCTCGTGATATGTATACTTCGGACTAAAGTCCAAGTCCGCAGTTAATTAACTGCCATTTCTTCAAACAGAACCGGAAAATGTCGGTTTTTGTTAGACAATTTTTAGTCTCTTGCAGTTAACGAGATCAAGGCCAATACCACTGCGTCGAGTACATACGTATTATATAATCTATACTAATAATAAAGTACTTAGTCAAATAGTCATGTCTGTAACTGTACATTGAATATTATCGCGAAACATGGGTTATTTGAGGCCGAAACCGTAATTTTTTGAATTTTAATCTGTCTGTCTGTGTGTATGTACGTATGTTTCGTTTCAGCTCGAGAATACGGATTTGGTCAACACATAGACTGCAAGGGGGGTTAATAAAGTAACGCCTAAGCCGAAAATGCGGCAGAGATTGATTAAAGAGGGCAAAGCCTAGAGCAAAGGCTAGTTGGCTATATGAAAAGAATTTCGTACACTGTCAAGGGTACTATCAGTAAAACTTACGTAATCCCACTTTACGCCTTGATCGCAATAAGAGCCAAAAGTGAGTCGGCCGGTCTTTCCCCGAGAGTACGTCGTAGAGTACGTACGAGTATCGACTTAAAGTAAAAGTATATAAAACACGTAATTTGTTGGCAATCTCCCTGTATAAAAATACCAGAATTTAAACGTTTAATTTTCCGATAAGACTAGAAAATCTTAAAACAAAAGGTGAGATTTAGGACCTGCCCCCTGATTCTGTATCGTAAAATCAGTTGCCAAACCAGTGCCTATCGTCGAAAATATACATATCTGCTTATCTAATAAGGATACGTTCGCACTTGAAATGACGTCACAATTCGTAAATAGTTCAATAGCCATCGAAGGTTATTTTGGAAGTTCATTTTTTATCTGTTTTTGGTGAATAGCAGCCATAGTTGGCAACCGATTCAAAGCAGCTAATAGACACCCCCGATTGCGTAGTTGAGAATTTCAAGTTAAATAGCCGTAGAATAAAACTTAAAAAAGTAAACACATAGGTATACCGACGGAAAGCTAGATCGAATTAAGAAATGCAGATTTTAGTGATGTGAAACTAACTTAAACAAACATTTTAGTAAAATAATTTTTGCGCACCATATGAGTAATTAGTGAAATTACATAATGAACTGTTTTATGATTAGTTGTCAAGTAAATAGTAAAACTACAAATTGGTATTTTTTTAAGTTTACAAAACAAACGGAAATAGGCATATTTTTTTTAAATAAGAATTTAATTAAACAGCCGGCAGACATGACCTAAAACCTATTTTGTGGTTTCATTTTCATTGGTAACAAATAAGAAAAAATATGGTTTCCTGGGTATTTTTTTTTAATTTTTTTTTCCAGGCGTGCACTAAATATCATCAAAACTTATTTTGACAATAAACGTTGCAAAAAATATTGTAGGCAGTTAAATCAAACAATTTGTGTATCTATATAATTTACATTGTCATGGCAACTAAACATTATGTAAATGCTGATTGCCGTCGTTTGTCAGTTTAACAAACGAGCTTCAGGCACGAAATATTTTAAATCAATGGTCAATGTCATGAAAGATACCTGTTGTTGAAGCGAGCGAGAGAGAAAAAACCGGACAAGTGCGAGTCGGACTCACCCACCGACTACACAAATGTATACTTTTCAGATTATTTCCTATACTTGTTGTATGAGATGGTATTACTTGCCAAATTTCATAGTTATAGGTCAACGGAAAATACCCTATAAATTTTCATTCCCTTGAGAGTGTCAAAATATAAATTTTTACGGCATATACGGCGGTAACTACCTTTTTCGATGTTTTTACAGCTTCAAGGGACTGTAGACTTGAGTATATGGTTTTAATTTCATTTCGATACCTCCACGCGTTCCCGAGATAAAGGGCCTTGACAGACAGACGGACGGACAGACAGACCGACAACAAAGTGATCCTATAAGAGCTCCGCTTTTTCTTCTTGAGGTACGGAACCCTCAAAAGAGTAAATGGAGTAGGCATGTACCTAAATAAATAAGTGGGGGTACAAACTTATATACGGCCCTAAGTGAAAATAATTCTAGATTAGATCATATTGTATCGTAAAATCGTAAACTGATCAGTGATCACATTCAAGAGGAAAAAAATGTTTCTAATCCTACGAATATTCGTAGTTCTAATCAAATATTTTTTTCATGTCCGACCATTTTGTGGTTCAATTTGGGTATAATTTGGGTAATCAGCTGACTAAATTTTTATGGAAATCTGAAAAAAAAGTTCACGCAAAAAATATTTTTTTCAGTGGAAAGTTGTCTATTGGGGATACTCTTGTATATTTTGGGAAAGTGGGTACTGTGGAAAAAAATCTGCAGACCGAATTTTCGACCTTATTGCAATGGTGTAAGAGCAAAAAGTGGGTATGCGGCAATTTCTTCGATTGTACGTGAATTCGCATCAGCTGACCTTTCTCCTCATTTCTGTAGTAAAGATTGTTCGTATAGAGACTAGTAGAACTATTTTCTGGTTTTCAGCTACTAAAGATCTAGCAAGTTAACCGGATGGTTCATTGGTCTGTTTCGTCCACTGCTGGATATAGGCCTTTCCAGGATGTTGCACTCTTGGCGGTCCTCCTGGAAGAAATGCGTATTGGTGAGCTCGGTGCCGTCACCAGTCTGTTTTAGCAGATATACCGCCATCAATCGGTCCCAGACAATGGTGGGCCGCCTGGTTTTGCCTGAGAGCTGTTCTCTTACTCTCCCCCGAATAACTTCGGGAGGATTTGCGAGTAAGATGGTGGTACCTCCACAGTCGAGCCCGGCATCAGCTCTACCACAACTATATCTCAATGCAATTTGCAAAGGACGCAAGCAAAGTTCAAACCAAGTGAAAATTTTCATATCACTGAAGATTTTCCAAATTTCTTGGAGAACCCTTTTCCATCTACTGATTTATTATGCGAGTGATGTCTGACGCTGCAGATCGAGCCATATACAATATATATATATAGGTAGGTACTTACAACGGATATATTTAAGTATACCTACAGGTTTTTAACCAAACCCTGATTGATTTTATCATTGTTTAAAAAGTTTCGAAAGGTTTGTTATTATTTTTTGTGAGTTAAGGTGATACAATTTTTCCTCAAAACGGGTTGTTATTGTTTACTATTGGGCCCAACCTGAAAAAATATCAGCTGTTTCATACATTTTGGTCCAGTAGATTTTTAACTTTTCTATGGAACAGCTGATTGTTTTTACGATTTTAAGATTGACCCTATTGTAAAACACCCCGTCTTAGGGAGAAAGGTCTATTTAGTTACAGTTACTCTGTAGTATCTCTGGGAGCCAGGCGTAAGTTTTTTTTTACTTTTACGCCACATTTTTTTTTCTCAACTGCTCGAAATAAATATAATAGAGCAGATTATACAAGTGACTGCTGTACCGATATTATACAACAAAATTTCAAGATTTTTGCATTTTTATTCAGAATGCATTTTTATGTTCCCAAACTAGGAGTAAAGGGAATAGGAAATGCATATCTGTCGACACGACGTCGTCGTACTGCTGCATCAATCGGTTTTTACAAGCAATCTAACCTTGATCTTTCAGCGGTAGTCATTCATTTCAGGCAAATGAAAAAAAAAACAAATATACTTACATCGTTTCTGCTTTTCAGGGTACTTCTCTTCGGCCTTAGGAGCACATCCTTGAAATCTAATTTTACTTCGTTGATAATGTTAGGCATTTTAGTGGAGTATATTTGCTTAGCTTTTATTTAAAAAAAAAACTTCGAGATCCGAGCGACGCGCTGCTTCCCGCGCGCTGTATCGACTGACACAGACAGAGTTGCCAGGTTTGGATTTAAAAATAGCATCGCGTTATAAATAGGAAACTAGCGAAATTAAAATACTTGTCTGTTTCTGTGAATTACTGCAGCGTGGGAATGTATACAAAATAACGTAAATGCTCAAAAAATTACGTGATGGATGCCTGAAACAACTTTTTCATAACTTTACACAAGATTTGGCTAAACAAGACGAACAAAATAGGTGAAGAAGAATCTTCTACCCATTGTAGTTCAATAGGTGAGACGACTTAGTAAAAGCCTTGCGTGGAAACGGAACCCGAATTCCACACGAGTAATGAAATATTATAAAAATGTTTGGGTTTTCATTTCTTTGGTTTCGATGATCAGTAAAATAAACTGGTTTATCTCTCATGACATGAAACATCACTCATGAAAGTCACAATATATCTGATTTAATAATTATACAACAAACGCCAGAATATCCGCATTTTGTTGAAACTGGCAACCCAAGGTTGCGGCGTGACGCGTGACGTCACAAGGCCATGCAAAAATACTCGCTTTCAGCCTCTAGGTGAAGGATGAATTTTTTAAACTGCAAAAAAGCATTTGATATTTTTATATCTCAATAAATATCCACGTTTCTGTATTATGGAAGTAAATAAAAACAAGCTTTTGTTACATTATTGACATAACATCAGCTGATGATCAGCAGTAAGTAACACAGCGCAGGCGCGAAACCTGAAGACGCTACTAGATGATACGTCAAAAGAAAAGTGGAGCAAACTTATTGACATATTTTTGCCCGATTCATTCTTGGTCGGTTTTTATAATAATATAAGGTACAATTCAAAGTGACAAAAAATTAATAGATGATAGAGTATCCGTAATAACATGATGAACAAAAACACTTGTACTCGTTTCACAATATTAATCCCAACCGGTTTCGGTATTATACCATTATCAAGGCCTTTAATAACTAATTAATAACACATTTAATTATATATTGTATATATTCGACGTGCAAACAATGAAATATGTCGTTAAACGTTTTATTAATTAGTTATTAAAACCCTTGATAATGGTGTAGTATACCGAAACCCGTTGGGATTAACATATTATATACAAGTATTGTGAAACGAGTACACGTGTTTTTGTTCATCATGTTGTTATCGAAGTTTCACCAATGCCGACAATTTAATAGACTACATTCCACCGAAAACAAAAATTTTTGCGAGAAATCTTTTTTGTAGCTTTCCATAAAAATTTTGTCAGCCGAATTCAACCACTTTGTACTGGGAAGTGAAGAAATTATTTGAGCAAAAAGTTTGATCTCCTTCTGGAATGTGATCAATCTACCCTAGAATTATTTTAACTTATTATTGTAAGACCTTATATTATTGTTTTTGGCTATGTCAAGTTGTTAATAACTATTTGGTTTTTCGAACAGTTTACATTTCATTGCAATTGTATAGACAGACCATCATCTCTACCTGAATTTCATGACAATCACATCACATGACACATTGAGACCTAGTTTTTTTTTGTAATCGGTTAATCCACTAGAAAAAAAAAATGCAGTTAAAAATATTCGTTTTATACACAGCACCATGAAAACCAAACATCAAACAGAAATAATTAAAAAACATATAGATATAAATTAAAATGTTAATGTATCTATTAAAATAAATTACATTACAAACCGATTTTACAGAAACACACAACACGCAAGTCAAGGCATTTTGTATGATTTTAAAATGAGCTCCTGCCTTTATCAGTTCTCTAGGGTGGTATCCCGAAGCTTATGGGGTGTTTTTCTAGAAAAGTAGAAAGTTTATTTCAAGTCCGTGACGTGGTTGATAGGATGAGCATGTCCAAGCTTTGGTTTGCCTGAAAACAAAATGGCGGAAGTCACAAACAACTAGGGTTGTTATCTGACCGTAAGCTACAATATCTGACCGTCAGAAATGGTAGTTTACCTATAAACTACAGTAAGGTATAGTCAGGAAAGTCGCTAACAAAAAAGGTGAAAATAGAACGCAAAGAGGTTTGAGCTAGGCGGCAAACATAAGCAATATAAACAATAGCCAATAGCATACATTTCATGCATGACGCTGTCAGACAGGTTAGTTAATTTCGGAGCATTAATAACTTTTCACAGTACACGAGTCCAAAACAGTAACAACATTTAATTTTACGATTAATATTGGAAATGTATTTATTTAGCGCTGGCCCTTTCCCAATATCCAAATCTTTATAATGGGCATGAGCGAGATAGACAAAATTAAAAACGCTACTATAGAATAAGGGAGGATAGTTCCAGCAAAACCTTGCCTAATAGTGGGTTTTAATACATAAAATAATACACCTTTATCACGCTCACGTAAACTACGTTTCTTACGGTAATTTATTATTTCTGACGGCAACTTACCATTTCTGACCGTAACTTACATGAGTAAGGTAAAGTAAGAAATGGAGCTTACATCTCTACAAAACACACAGCAGATAGAATAGCAAGATAGACATGATTAACTTATTGTGATTGGTAAAAAAGATTTAAGCCCATCAAAAGAGTGATTTGATCAGTAAATCAATGTTAAGATTTATGAAAACATGAAAAGGTGTAGTAGAGACGAAGTGTTGCAGGATTAGATGAATCAAAAAGACACAATAATTTAAAAAGTTTTCGGATGCTTGCGGCAATGATCGGTTGAATTTACATTAGACCCCGCACAGGAAACTATTTATTTTCTTTGCCAAAGGAAACAAATCAAATTTCATAAGGACTTACTTGCCGATTATTCTCTTTTATTTTTCAAATGCATAAAATGAGTTTTTTTACATCTTATGCTTCAATCAAACCCACTCAAAAGTAGAGCGTGATATACTAGGTGAAATTAAATCAACCGACCAAATTCATACTGGAGACTCAGTTAGTCATCAGGAACAAGGTTTAATGACCCTCCAGGTGAAATTCGAAAAAAATATTTTTTTGCCCCGTAGTCCAACCAGCAAAGGAGCAAAAAAAATCATTTTTCGAAATTGGCCAAAAGGATCACTGAACCTAGTTCTTGATCACTAACCGAGTCTCCAGTATGAATTTGGTCGGTTGATTTAATTTCACCCTATATCGATGTAGTGATTTAATATTTCTCTTTTCGATTACTGAGTTATTTGGAACTTAAAGTTATATAAGAGTGATTTAAATCTTCTGAACAAAATGATTTCTAAATCTCTTTCCCTTCAAAATATTTAATCTGTCTGCACATCTGCAATAGCGGCAGATGATACCCGTTAGTTAGCGTTATATGGATAAACTCGCGAGTTTTGGCGAGACCTGGGTTGCTTAATTGGTATAGCAATTGCCCAGCAAACCAGAGGTTCTGGGTTCAAATCCCGGTTCAGAGCTCTCACATGCAGATTTACTTTTCTTCTGCTTTCTATACCGCAATGATATAATGTTAATTTAAATATCCTTGCGAAGGATAAATCGCCAACTATTGTTTACTTCTATCACGGTTCGAACGAGGCTGGTAAAGACTTGTTTTCAAGAAGGAAGACTTACTACGGCCCAGCGCATCTTCTATGTACTTGTCCACGTGCTTCGTGAAGGCCGAGTCTCTATAGTTGCCGTAGCCGTCGCACTCGATGTCCGAGCCGGTGCGGCACTTCTCTCGGGCGCAATCTGTGCTCAGAAACGTCTGTTTCTTTGTTTGTTTTTATGTTCGCTTTATAACCTATAGATGACGACAGGTCGACATGGCAATCGGGGTAAGAGGTGAGTCGCGGAGGGGGTGACTCCCCGCACACCCGCACAACACCCGCGCCGTCTTAGTCGTAGTGCTGTACGAGTGGGCATCGTGGACCGCGTTTATCGATTTTGATCTCGCTCACGTTGTGGCTTTAAGTTTTGTATTGAAAATGACTTCGGTTGCCTCCTAGTCACGTGTTAAAAAAACAATAATCCATTCTCACTCAAGCCAGAAAAGTATTGTAAAATTGTGACACTGAACGGAAAAATAATTGTTAAAAATATCCTGCCAATCAGACATTACCCTCCAACTTTCCCATGGCCATACTAACTCTATGGTTACAATGCCCAAACGCAGGGGGTATGCACGGGTATTGGGATTTATGGTTACCCTATTCTCTGCATTGCTTGAACCCCCTTACAAATTCTTTTTTTTGCAACAAAAATGTCCCTAACCTGTCTCCCCCACTCTGAACGGCTTAACAATACAATTGTATTTAGCGCCACAGTGCACACTTGCTGTATCCTCATTGTAGATGCTGATATTCCGCTCTCATTATATCTATATTTATATTATTATCTTATTTTATTTTATTATATATATACTGTCTGATTGACAGTGGAGAGGGTTGTGTTTGTGTTTTACATCAGCGCATATCGAAAATAACTATGTCCCGAATAAAATCCGAATCAAAAGCAGTAGGGCCAGATAAACAATTCCTTTTCAGAACAGATTTTTTAAGTGTTTGAAGCTATGCTCAACAAGTTCATTTGCACAATCAAGTACATTTGATTTTGATTGTGATGAATAAGAAATGTATTAATAATTTAACTCTCATTTTGTTGCGTACCAAAAAAAATGTCGACTACCTGGTATGTGTTGTCACATCACTATAAAATTGCCATGTCGACCTGTCGTCATCTTATAGTTAGAACCACGAACAATTTTTTTATTTCTTCTGGAATATAATAGGTAGGTGTTAGAGGTGGTGCCGGGTTCGACTGTGGAGGTACCACCATATTCGCAAACCTCCCGAAGTTATTCGGGGGAGAGTAAAGTTGAGATTCAGAGTGCATTTTGAGCCCGAACTCAATCTTACAAACGTCAAAAAGCGACGTGATCCCATACTAGAGTGACGTTTGTAAGATTGAGTTTCTCTTGAGTTCGGACTCAAAATGCACTCTAAATCTCAGCCTAAGACAGCTCTCAAATAGGTACAACCAGGCCCACCATGCCTGAGACTGATTGATGGCGGTACATACATCCAGCCCAAATTAACGGGCCTTATATAAACAGACTGGTTACGGCAGCGTATGTGAGTTGGGAATTTTTTCCAGGAGGATCGCCATAAGTGTTCAGCAGTGGACGAAACAGGCTGATGGATGGATGGATGGAAGATAATAGGTCATGTCTGGAGCTAGCGGTTACAATTAGAGTATTTTAGCGCGAGCCAAGTTTCAGGAAAGGCTTTTATGTAACTAAGCTAAAGTTATGAGTATTATCACTGATAAAATATTCTTCCCAAAAAGTACATACTTGTGTAAGTGCGTAAGTTAAATTACATTGACTGATCATACTAAAAAAGGGGGTAGAACGCTGGCCTCTGAACCTTAAAACTTTGAAGAAAATGAGTTTTTCGGAATTGATGTGCATAGTATTTGTGTTCTGCTGAACGGTGAAGGTAAACATCGTGAGGAAACCTGCATGCCCTAAAAAGCGTGTGATTGTGCCTGAAGTACGGCGATAGGGCTCACCGCCCACTTCATTGGGACGTAATAATCGTCGGTGAAACACCGGTGTACCGAGTGTGGGCTGCATGTGACTTGCATTTCACAGTTCACACTCGGGAACACCTCTGACACCCCTTCGGGGATTCATATCGTGACGATATGTAAGGAGTTGTCTCTAAAACGTTTGGTAATTCATAGTAGACTAGCCTTCGTGTCTTATGTATTTTTTTCGGTGCACCATAAAGAGTATTTGTTTGTTTTGTTTGTTTGTTCGCCCCATTTCTGATATTTGGGTTACTCTCATTTCCCTCTAGCTATAGTCACAGCATTTATCCGAATAATAAAGTAGTAAAAAAGTCGTGTCTATACATTTAATATCTTTTTTTTATTTGGATGTTGTTAAGAATCGGAGCACAAAACCTCAACCGCAAACCAGCGCAGCAGAGTTGTGACGAGAAATATAAAAAGAAGGAGGTACCCCACCAAATCAGAAAACTTGCGAGCCGGCAGAGCTCGTTCACCCGTGAAGCGACACACTCAAATATTATTATACACGCATGTCAATCACTTATTTAATTGTAATAATAAGCAATAAATTCATTGTCATCTCATCTTCCTTACGTGGTATTCATTGTTGGTGAAACAACAACCAATCCAGAACCTGATCCAGAATCCAAATCAAGAAAGCATATCCAGATTTCGTTGTCAAAGACGAATTCAGAGAGACGCCACAGTCTCCTTCAGATGTAATATTTTTTTAATTTTTGTCTTTATGTTTTTTTGTCTGTCTATCTGTGTGTATTATGTTCCGTTTTAAGTCGACTACTGAACTACTGAACGAATTTAAATACGGTTTTCTTTATTATCATATCATGTAATGTAATGTCTGCTTTGTGTTTACCACTTGTTTATCGTTTGTTGTGAACGCCTGTCACTGGTCCACATATCAGAATTTTAGTTTTATGTTTTAATTTGTGAAGTATGAGTAATATGTGTACTGTTGGTGTTCCGTTTTAAATAAATAAATTATCATCGTAGTGAGTCTTGTCAACATATAGCCTATAAGGGATGTTCATAAAACAACGCCCAAGCCGAAAACGGGACAGAGATTGAATAAACTCTGGCGGAGCTGTGGGAAAAGGCTGGTGAGTATAAGTGTATGTACCTAAACATTTCTCAAGAAAGCCCCGAGGCGAGGGAACTGTAGAAACCGCAATAAAATCCATTCTGTGGTTTCCTTGGCGAACGTAATTATTTATGTTCGTCTAATAGTCAACGTATGTTTTGTTTCTTGATCTTTTATGTTTTTTGTCATTTGACAATAAAAACTTGGCCCTGGAGAAGAGGGCGGACGGAACAGACAGTTCCTACGCACGTTGAGCGTGTGCCCTACTGGGGAAGCCGCAGCCTGAGAGAGTTCTTTGTGGTGAATGGGTGTTACGAAGTCGGGCACAATTGTAATTTTCACACCACCTACTTGACAATGTCCAATTACATATCATGCAACGTAAAGTAAAGCATTATATCTTAAGGGATATAAAGTTTTATGAAACTCCCTAGGGAATAAAGTGACTTGAATTTGGAACGTCAAATTCGTATGGAAACTCGTGGAAAACTCCAAGTAAAAAAATGCTAATATGGTACTGTAAAGAGGTTTGTTCAAAAATCGAACTGGCCACCATAAGCAGAATAAAAAAAAAGAAAGTGCTGTGATGGTCAGTGAATTTTATTGCAATATTCATATTGATAAAAAATGTCCAGCGATAGTGCTTCTACTCCAGAGTTTATCAAAACAGACGCTTTAGAGATTATTAATAATCTACTACCGGAAAAATCAAAACACATATACGAAAAAGCATATGACGAAAGTACTTAATTTATGGAGCCCTGGCTTTTTATTGTCTCGCAGAAGGTGTGAAAAGTAAAGTATGCTCCTCTGGAATAAAGCCTGTCTTCGTGTTGGGCAGCTTGAACCCCTCGCTTCACTCGGGACACTATACAAACCCTAGAGTCCCTCGTTACGCTCAGGGTTCAATATGCCGCCCGCGACAGAAGACACTGCTTTACTATTAGTGTCGCTGAGCCGGATTGTGTATGTGTACTTATGGCGCCGGCGCGCCGGAGAGATACGACGTTGTGTGATGGGCGTTTGCGGCTGTGCAGCGGCTGGTGTGATAGTCCGCTGGACCGACGATCAGAAGGATGTTGCGGGTGGCGGCTAGATGAGGAGGACAGAGGACCACCAAGAGTGGCGAAATTTGGGAAAGGCTTATTTCCAGCAGTGGACGAACACAGGCTGATGGATGGATGGATGGAATAGTAACGATTTAGAAGGTAGGTGGTAGAGCTGATGCCTGGCTCGACTGTGCAGGCACCACCATCTTACTCGCAAACCGCCCCCTGAAGCTATTCGGGGGAGAGTAAGACGACAGCTCTCAAACAGGCACAACCAGGTGGCCCACCATGCCCGGGACCAATAGATGGTGGTATATCCATTCCCAATTGCCAGGCTTTATATTAAACAGACTGGTGACGGGCAGCGGCGTCACTGGTGCGAGGGTTTCGGCACCGCGCTCAACAACCCTCCTGCCCAGCGTGTGTGAGTATGGGCATTTCTTACAGGAGGACCGCCAAGAGTGGCGAAATCTTGGAAAGGCTTAGATATGTCCAGCAATTTGCAAAATACGTGGCCGAGATGACGCCTTAGCCTTCTAAGTCACCTTATATATGACTCATACCTATACATAACGCATACAAAATGTGTTCCATTTCTAAACTTGTGTTTGGGTGAAACAGGTCTTGGGCAGAGAAACTAACCACAGTTCATATTAGAAACCTCAACGCGAGGCACTTTGATCCCTTGAATGAAATTGCCATCTTCCAAAGCGCAGTAGCAGACAAAACGACGACACTGGAAATAATAATACTTATAAATACGTCCACCTTGTAAAATAAATAAAAACAAAATATTTTATTTTGGAAAACTAAAGATCCATAGCATATTACGAGTAGTAAGACTAAATAGTGGGTCAGTAACACAAAACTACTGGGAGATACAGATACATTTCAAACAGCCCAATACGTAGCTGGTGCAACAAAATGATCTATTGGTGTTAAAAGCTGATTGATGATGATGACATCCAACTGTTTACAGATCATCTCTTGACCACCGAATGGCACGAAATTTATAAGGTGGCCAACAAATACTTAAATAGTTGATGAGATTGGTGTACGGCAGCAACAAATAATGTAAGAAATGAGGTATACTGGGTGAACCATACGAATGCCCCTGGATGGAAAGTAACTTAAATATTAAGGACTAGCTTTTGCCCGCGGTTTTACCCGCGTTAAATTAATTTTTGTGTACTCCTAAAATCAGTCAATATTATTCGGACTGTTACCTAAAGTAAACACAGCTGGTGAAATGTGTGTGTTATGCGCCTCTGTTTCCCATTTTGTGTGTCTCTTTTATAATTTTTCCATGGAAACAAAGGGAAAAAGTAGTTTTTGTCCTATTCAAAGTCTAGAACTACATTTATGCAAAATTTCAGCCTAATCGGTTTCGTAAACATGGCGTGAAAGGGTGACACATCACTTTTCTACAGAAATTTGAAAGCTCGTTTTCATCCCATGGGAACTGATTTATGGGATAAAAAGTAGACTATGTCCTAATCCAGGTCCAGAACTACATTCATGTAAAATTTCAGTCCAATCGGTTTAGTAGTTACAGCGTGAAAGAGTAACAATCATCCATCCATCCATACCTCCAAACTTTCGCATTTATAATATTAGTGGGATGGGATAGCAAATTTTACTTAAAGGAAGCTTTATTTAAAAAAAATCACCTGCATGAACCGGGAATTGAAACGGACAAATGTGTAAAAAAACATCCTGTATTTTTATGATACCGATCTAAACGGTCAAGCATTAGAACCAAATTCTTCCAAGTAACATAGTATCGTAAATAAAAGGAAGACCATGAAATTTAACATTTTCATAATAACTCCTTGAAATTACGATGACGATGATAATGATGATGATGATGATAATGATGATGATAATGATGATGGTAATGACATGATTTAAGGATAACACGTACTTGAACAGGAGCATACAGCCACAAAGGCGTGCACTGTGGGGCATCGTAGTGAAGGTGTCCCTGAGGGCCGTACTTCTTCTTGAAGTACTTCATCTCTTTCCTACACGGTTCTGGAACCGTGAAGGCGTATTAAACCCCTCAAGTTACGAACTACAGGAATTGGTGAAGGGATCTTTCTCCTGTTTTTAAGGTTCTTAAGCACACAGATGATCACCCAAAAAGTTTCACTAAATCTGTAAACTACAGGAAAAAACGGTAATATTATATAGGTATAGTTAAAAAACTATTCTTCAACACACTTGCTTATAAAGTGGCCATTATTGCAGAGCGTTCTTATAGGGTCATACATAATGCAGGATATTAAACACGCCTGCTTTCACTAGTGTTTTTTACATTACAGTTTTTTTTCTTAATCTTAGCAAAGAGTTTTGAAGTCTTGAGAAATAGTAAAGATTTTGCTAATAAAATAAACTGTCTCAGTTAAAATACGAAAAATAATCATTTCATTTTATAAAATTATTTATTTTTATGAACAAATTGACTCAAATTCTTGTTGTAAATACAAAAATATTCAGTTTGTTAATATTTGGCTGTTTGGCGGATGCGTCAGTGCCTCTTTTTCCATCTGCGCGCGCATAAACAAAATTTTGCTGTCATTTTTTTAAGCAATTCCGTAATTACGGAAATTATGGAATTGCTTAAAACGTTACGATGATGTGTACCTAGTACTTAATAATGTTACCGTAAATATTTGTATATTTTTCAGGCTTGTATACAATTCCTATAGGAAATTTTTAAAATGACAAGCAGATTTAGGTCGAACAGTGTAGATTAGAGTTCTACTCTGTTCGACATAAATCTGCTTGTCATTTATACAATGCCTGAAAAATATACATACATTTACGGTAACATCTATTAATCATATATATCAACTGATGCCGGGCCCAGTAGGGTCCGAAATATAATATATCTTGAATTTATTTTTCATTCTTTTATGTATATACTATAATATCATAAAAAACAAAAATAAAAGAACAAGCTATTAAAGTTTATATACATTTTTTTTGCTGTATAAACTAAAGTCACCTAGTATTTTATCTTTTTCCGGATCACACATAAGTTGATGATATACTAAGGTACACGCGAGTTTTTCGGAATGATGAATATATTACCATTGGGTTCCATTCCCTCATCCCTTTTCTTTCTTCTTGAGGTTGTCTCCACGGTGTGGATGTCTTGGCACTTGCCTTCTCGGCAGACCAGCCCGTCGTCGCACCCTGGGCCTATGAATTCTTCTTCTACCTGTAAGAGTCACAAAATATCGGAGTTTCTATTGCATGACAATTGAATGATGCTTGAAGTACTTACCTACTACAGATAGCACGCGAGTTCATGTCCATCTTGAAGAATGTGGTAGTGCTGTGACCTAATCAATTATGGTAATATCGATAATTACTAACGATTTTGTCAACAGCTGTCAATTTGGTTTATTGTAACTGAAGGTAATTTTGCAAATTATAAAATAAAATAAATGTGATTAGTACGTACTTGTTTATTGCTATTGTATGTTCGAGTTAGCATGATATGGGCGACATTTCGTAATTTTCCGTTTCACCTATACTACTCACACCATACTACATACACCCAGGTGCAAAAGAAAATATTAGGTTTTAGACAGAATGTATATCATTATTGCAAAAATACAAGAAATTATTTATCTATAAATCGAAACAATAATTACAGTGTATTCGTTAAATTTAACGAAGAAAGATTCAGGAAAGAAAAAAATATGATTGGTACTTGATGCGTGGATCGGAACGTTAACCCATAGGTACTGACACTACATAATCGAAAATACATCGATGAATCGGTGCGGCCATATAGGATCGCTTCAGTATCAGTTCATCTTGTATGCGGTTTGTGTTATCGTTGCGGTTGCATTACGTGCTATTTGTTTTGACGTTTGTCACAGTTTTTGTTGTTTGTTTTTGGTGAAATGCCGAGAAAAACAAAAAAAACTTTGAACTCTCAAGCTCGGGCGTTATTGGTTCGTTTAATTTAATTAATTTAGAAATTAACAAAAATCAGTTCGGATAATCAAAAATCAATCAAATAAAAAATCGATTTGATAGCTCTTGTTAACTAACTCGATACTAAAAAAATCGATTCTATTTCGTTAGGGCACATAACTATAACTGTCAATTTTGAACTGCCACCCATATCATGATAACTCGAACATACTATAATAGAGAAAAATATTTTTTCTTAATGCAATTTAACCACTATCAGATGCAAAGACAACCGACAGAGCAGAGTCGGAATCAGTATCTCGAACTTGCTGCAAGCGGAGTAGTCATGGTTTATTCACAATAAAATAACACAATAGCGACTAATTTTCGGTACTAAATTTACAACCGTCAAAGACAACACTCGACTGCAGACTAATGCGGCGGCGAGGTGGGTGAGGTGAAGGCGGGGCGAGCTGTCCCCGCGCGTCGCCACTGGCCCCGATGGACATGAACTCGCGCGCTATCTGTATCTACAGGTATCAGTCAGTACTATCAGTTGGTATCCTATTGACACGACTAAATTATATCGAGCCGATTTTCTATTCTGGTGCGGTAGTGGCTAAGCGTAAAATATAACTGTGAATAAAATAAAATGAAAAATTTGGTACTTTTGAAATCCTTTAAAAAATAAGAAAAAGACCTAAAAATACTACACAGCGAAAAGAGAAAAAGACCACCGCACCTCAACTTCCGTAGTTCCGTTCAACTGATGCAAAGTTTTCTTGAATTCTGCGCATTTTTCATTGAGTTCTGAAAAGGCAAACTATTTATTTTAAGCATTGCACAAAATGTCAGAATCGTTTTTTGAATTGAAAGCGGCACCAGCTCTGGGGGGCGATTCTGGAAAAACAGTCGAAGCGAGATTTCTAAAAGTCTAGCTAAAATTGTATGGAGTTCGACAGATTTTAACGGTCGAGAAGGCTTATTCGACAGACTGAGAAGAGAACAGAACTTATCTGGCCTCTCAATCTTGAAACTCAAGATCGATCCCCGGTTGGTCATGCACCAATGAGTTTTGCGGAATTAATATGTGCATAGTAAAGTCGATTCTGAAGGCTTTAATTTTAGTTTTAGTGCTGTCAAAACTGAAATTTTTCCAAAGCAATATAGGTTCTGTTGTAACTACTTCGGATGAAGAAAATTAAGTTTTGACAGCAATAAAACTAAAATTAAAGCCTTCAGAATCGACTTTAGTATCTGTTTAACATAATTTGCTGAACAGAGCAGGAAAACACTGCCCTAAAAAGCGTATATTAGTGCCCGAAGTACAACAAGTACAAGAAGCATCACGTTGGGACGTAATAATCGTCGGTGAAACGCGGCTGTACCGAGTGGACTGTGACTTGTTGAATGAGCGAGTGTAGTGCTCCACTTGAAGAATCCGGCGTTTGTATGTATGTATGTATGAATGTTTGTTCGAAGATAACTCGAGTATCGTTGATCGGAATGTCATGAAATTTGGCAGGTGAGTATTTTTAAGTTCAAACATGAGCCAAATCGGTCAAGCGCGAATCGGGCAAACGCGAGTTCACAGTTTGGGGCGGACTACTAGTATTGCACAGTTCACACTTGAAAATACTTATTTACATGTATGACGTAACTTTAAAACGTTTAAACTTCAGCTGTGACAACTTGCCAACACATTCAGTAGCAAGGATCATAAGAAACTTTTTCAACACACTTGCTTATAAAGTGGCCCTTATTGCAGCGTTCTTAGGGTCATAATGCAGCATATTAAACACGCGTGCTTTTTACTTTACATTATCGCACTATACAGTTTTTTTTTATTAGCAAAAAGTTTTGATGTCTTGAGAAAAAGTAAAGTTTTTGCGAATAAATAGACTGTCTCAGTTAAAATATAATAAATAATCATTTAATTTCATCAAATTATTTATTTTTATCAACAAATTAACTCGAAATTTTTGTTATAAATACAAAAGTACTTATTCAGTTTGTTATAATATTTGGCTGTTTGGCTTTTTGCGTCAGTGCCTCTATTTCCATCTGCGCAAAAAACAAAAATCGCCACCGCCATTTTTCAAAGAAAATTGTTAGTTCGTAGCTGTGTTTTCGATTATGTGGAAAAAAAACAGTGAAATTTTATAATTTTTCCTCGCAAGTATGTTGAAAAACGTCGTATGAAACGCGTGAGTATTTGACATTACAGTCGAAGCGGGTTTGCAGACTGAGCTGAAACTCACTTGTATCATAAATCATAATGTACTATTTTGAAAAACAACTGAAGTACGTGGTGCATTATTATTAACTGAAGAAACCTCCATAAGCCTCGGCAGTCGGCACCCAATTTTATCTCATTCTTTTTTTGACGGAGCCGACACGACAGTCCTGAACTGCCTTTGTACTGAACCGGCCCCTTTTGGTGAGATTTGGATTAGCCGACTACTATTAGCAGCTTAGACTGCCATCGTCTGAGTTTACAGAATCTACCAAATGTCCCGTTTGCTTACAAGATGAACTTACGTTGAAAATTGCTGCACCGTCCACAGCAGTTGCACTGGTCCTTGTCGGGTATGAAGGCACCTGGAGCACATTTGGTCTCGTTGACAGATTGTCCCTTGCAAGAGTAGCCGCGGCAAGTGATAGGGCACTCTTCGGTGGCGTTAGGTGGCTCGTATCTGTAGCTTTGCCGGCTGGAGAGTTGGAATAAAGTTCAGTATCTGTGTATATCTATACTAATGAATATTACTAATAAATATATGTCTATGTTAAATCAGTTTAATTGATGGTCATAAAAAAATAACCACGAAGGTTACGTATGGCGGTCACGCCACTACGTGCCGCGACTCGACATACCTAAGCTATCGCCTCCCTTCCGCCTGATTTAACTAAATGCCTGCGACATATCTACATCTACACTTCTATACAAGGTGGTATTTACTTAAGCAGCCAAATTCGCACTGGAGCCTTGGTCTTTCTTTATCAGTGTTTTCGCGAAGTTTGGAAAAGAAAATTTTGCTTTTTCAAGGGTTCGGGTCGGGGTTGGGCTTGCGTTTGTAGGGAGCAGGCGAAAACAATTTTCGAATTTCACAAAAGGAGCCATCTATGGAGATATAATCTATGGAGATATCATCTATGGAGATATCATCTATGGAGATATCATCTATGGAGATATCATCTATGGAGATATCATCTATGGAGATATCATCTATGGTGATATCCTCTATGTCTATCTGTCTTTCTGTATGTTCCTTCCTAACACGAGAACGGTTCTCTTTATAATCATCGTTGTGATAAAATAACCACCGAGCCAAAGACCATCGTTATTCAAAGACTGAAAGACACTTCCACGCGAGGGAAACCCCACACAATATACTACGTGTAGATAAAGTGGTAATCTGCTTTGAAATAGAATTTGACATAGTACATTTTAGAGTTATGCTACGGGGCGGTGAGGCACTAAGTCTTTGCTATACGGGTTTCCGTTTGTTGAAACAACAAAAACCGGAATGATTTGGTCAGTAGGCCTACCATGATTTTTGCTTACTACACACGTTACCGTCTGTGTAAAATATTTCGTATGAGAAATGCTGGTTCCTGTAGCAAGCCGCTAGGGGCGCTGCACAATTTCTCATATAAATATTTTACGCAGACGTTAAGTAACGACGTGAGTAAGCAAAACTCATGGTAGGCCTACAGTTTTTGTAAATTTTCCTGCAATGCCAATTTTATTTCGAATTTCACATTTTTGGTCCTTGACTAAATCCCGATGTAAATAAGTACGTTTTAACTACATTTAGGAAGTATACTTACAGACCATCTGCATCTGACTGTATCAGAGGTATTGAAATAGGTACACCTGAAATTATAAACATGCTCAACTAAGGGACCGTCCAGCGTCCATAACCAACGTGATATAGATAATACTGTTAGGATATCTATGAAAAAATCAGGCATTTCAGACACCTTCCTCCATTTTTAAATGGTAGCCTTAGCCGCGATGCAATTTGGCATGTTTTGCATAATTCCAATGCAAACTTTATTCCAAATTAAATGTATGCAAAATCTATTTTGCGTTTTCTGGGAATTCTATCTTGACATCGGTTGAGCCCATGGATAATTATGTGTTTTTGTCAGTAAGATGATGAAATATGATAAAAATTTATGTTTAATAAATTTTACTTGTAATTCCCTTCGTTCGCACTAGTTCCATTGCCGAATTCCATGATGGAACTACTGCGAATACCAAAATTAGACCTATTCGCAGTAGTTCCATTCAAAGATGATTGATATTTTTACCCTTATTTTCTGAATAATTGACAGATGATTCGTTTTTTATATAGATTTTTTGACAGATGTCAAAGTGACAGATGATTTATTTTTATGGAGATATCTAAACAAGACAGATTATCTCTTGTTTATGACAGATGATTTATTTTTATGCAGGTGTCAAAAGTGACTGATTATCTCTTGTTTTGTGACAGATGTCAAATTAATTCATATTCATGCTCACATCTTCGTAGCGTCGCATCGCATCTCAGGGCCCTTAGTTCTTGCTCCGGATGACCTAAGTACGGATTACATCCAGCCCTGAAATCTGTACAAGCACAATTAGTCAAACTACGCTCTATGAAATAACTTTGTCATTGTTATATTATGCTTTCCATAAACATATAATATAAGTTATATTACGTAAATTACCTATAGTAGTCACGGGTAAACTTTCGTCTATATCGAAGTCGTACTCATCGTGAATACAAGATTGGTCCAGTTCTGAAATTTAAATAATACACTATGATAGAAATAAATTTCTATATTTTAAGCACTTGGCGATTAGACTCGTCTTGATTATTCTAGGCGCCAAGAGGCTCACTACTAAGTGAGCATCTATGTCGCAGGCATTTGGTTAAATCAGGCAGAAGAGAGGCGGTAGCTAAGGTTAGAAGGTTGGGTATGGCGAGTCGCGTATCGTGTTTTTTTTACCACCATTTAAACCAAAAGCCTAGTAATTTAGTTAAGTCACTGAATTTAACTAGATGCCTGCGACGACATATATAGGTACGTGTCGTTGCGGTTTAGGAATAGCCCGGGAGGTACCGTTGCAAATACAAAAGTCAGGCTGATATTGACATCGATCGTAGATCTCACATGACTGATATGTGAATCGACCGTCAGCTGCTCAAGTAGCGGTGGGTGTGGGTGTGAGAGGTTGCGAAAGTGGTAAAAAAAAGTGATAGTACGCCGGCTGAAACGTTTCTCACAGATAGTTGACATCATACTGAGCTGAAAAAAAATCGTCAATTGACGCACCCGCGGTGGGTGTGGATTACTGTGGATGTGAGAGTTTGCGAAAGTGGTAAAAAAAAGAACGATCGAATCCACGATGCAGCTGACAATTTTTTCAGCTCAGTATGATGTCAACTATCTGTGAGAAAAGTTTCAGCCAGTGTACTATAACTTTTATTTTTTTACTACTTTTGCAACCTCTCACATCCACACCCACCGCGGGTGCGTCAGCTGACGCTTGGTTCTGTTATTAGTCATTCCAGATCTATTGAAAAAGATGGAAATCAATCGGCGTAAAATCACTACCTAAAATGCAACGTTACCGCCCGGGCTATTCGCCGGTCGTGTTGAGAACAGGATAGCTCAGTTGGTAGAGCAACCGCCCAGCACGCGAGAGGTCCCGGGTTCGAATCCCGGTTCAGAGCTCCTCACATCCAGATTTACTTTTCTGATTTTCTATACCGCAATGATATAAATTTTAATTATAGCCTGACCGTTACCGCTGTGCACCGCCTTTGCGCCGCACGGCGAGGCGGGGGGAGGAAAAGAAAGAGTAGCATGAGTTCACATCATTCAAGTTATTAAGTACGATAAATTAAAATTATACCTTTTTATATTTGATTTCGATGCTGATTTGAATTATATGTTTAGTTTTTTAATAAAACACGACATATTGAAATAAAAATTATAATTTTAATATAACGTACTTAGCTACTTATTTCACTTACCTTATAGTAGTAGATATCATATTTCCTGATAAATGTATAAAGTTTATATCCTTAAAAATATTGTAATCCAATCTCGTAAAATCTGACAACATCGATCTCAGGTGAACTCATGCTAGTTCCTTTCCTCCCCCCGCCTCGCCGCGCATACCTCAGAGAGTGCACAGCAGTTATGGCCAAGCTATAAATAATCTTACATATGCGCTAGTATTGTTAATATACCTACCCAAAAGCTTAATAAATATAATTTTCTTCAAAAGTTTATAATTAATTCTGTCAATATAGGTTATGTCAATTTTTTTTCCGTTTTATATATATATATACGTCATAATTTTATTTTCCATTCGCCTGATGACGGCCCCACTGAGGGGTCGAAATATAGCACATTTTACTTTATATTATTTCTGTGTGTCCGCGTTCATTCAATCTCTGCCCCGAATATCGGGGCAATTATTTATCAGCAACCCTTATAGCCTATTATGTTGATCAGGGTCACTAGAGTCACTACGATGATGATAATAAAGAAAACCGCATCCAAATCCGTTGAGTGGTTCTCGAGTAAAAACGGAACATACAAATACATACAGACAAAAACACAACATTTCTAAAAAAAAATGTTTTTGTCAGTAGAATACCTACTAATAACTGGTTTCACTAAAAAATTTGAAAAAATATTCTGTTTTTACTACTTTATTATTAGATACTAGCTTTTGCCCGCGGCTCCGCCCGCGTGTTATTCGGTTTAACGACATGCTTTTTTCCGGGATAAAAAGGATCTTATGTGTTAAGTTAGGGTATAAGCTATATCGATTCTAAATTTCATCCAAATTCGTGTAGCCGTTTCAGCGTGAAAGAGTAACAAACATACACACTCACTCACACAAAATTTCGCATTTATAATATTAGTGTGATTCCATCCATCAGCCTGTTTCGTCCACTGCTGGACATAGGCCTTTCCAGGTTTTCGCCACTCTTGGCCGTCCTCCTGGAAGAAATGCCCATACTCACACACGCTGGGCAGGTGGGTTGGTGAGCGCGATGCCGAAACCCTTGCACCAGTGACGCCGCTGCCCGTCACCAGTCTGATTTATATAAAGCCCGGCAATTGGGGATGGATATACCGCCATCCATCGGTCCCAGACAATGGTGGGCCGCCTGGTTTTGCCTGAGAGCTGTTCTCTTACTCTCCCCCGAATAACTTCGGGAGGATTTGCGAGTAAGATGGTGGTACCTCCACAGTCGAGCTCGGTATCAGCTCTACCACCTACATATTATATTAGTGTGATTATTAGATGAGTATTGAGGTAGATAACCTAGCTTATAGACCTTCGAAGCACCGTAATTCTTCGGCATAACCTGCGTCACTACTCACAAAGTCTCGAAGCAAGAGACATGTCAACCGTCTAGAGTCGATAAAGACGATTCTGAAGGCTTTAATTTTAGTTCTAGTGCTGTCAAAACTTAAATTTTTCCAAAGTAATATATCTTCTGTTGTAAACACAAAAAAACTATTTTTGAATGAAAAAATATTCGTTTTGACAGCACTTGAACTAAAATTAAAGCCTTCAGAATCGGCTTTAATACCTACTAAAGATAAAGAAGAAGCTCAGGAAAAGTACAAAAATGAGGGTACCTCTATAAAAGATGCACTCATCACAGCACCGACATTGGGAGTAGTCGGCTGGAACAAACATGGTCCTCCACTTTCCGTACTTCCTGTCACAATACGTACGGTACTCTGAGGGCTGGACTCTTCTTTCCCTGCAAAATTACACAAGAATGTCCTTCAAAGAATTCTTCAATACGATGGTCATTTCAAATTAATCTGAGATGATTTAATAAAAAAGATACGTACGATTAGCCGTAGATGGACTTAAATCACATAAAGGTGCAAGTGTTACCTGCATGAATCCCGAAACAGCTCACATTCTGTTTGGTTATTGAAGTGAGGACATTGAGGGCAAAGGTGATAATCTGAAAATCAACCTTGTTAGAGCTAGTACGTGTCTTCAGAAAGTCTGATTAGATGTTCTGTTACTGTAACTATCTGCAGCTAGCGAGACCCAAATCTATAAAGCCATTGAAATGCTAAATACCGGGTGTAAACAGACTGATTCTACCGACCCTACTGAACCACTTTTCCCAAGAATCATACCCGCGGACACCCTTAGTTTAGGAAATAATTGAGTTCCAAACAAAAACGCGTGAACCCTAACACACAGACATACGGGCGAGTTTAGAGAGAACGTCGTCCGTGAAACCTGAAGCTGTTTGCGTTGCGTTAGGGTTCACGCATTTTTTGTTTGGAACTCAATTATTTCCCAAACTAAGGGTGTCCGCGGGTATGATTCTCGGGAATAGTGGTTCAGTAGGGTCGGTAGAATATGTGGTTTCATTTAATGGTAGCAGTCTATTTACACCCGGTATAGAAAAACAGCAAAAATTTTAATTCAAAGATGTGACGGATTAATCATACACACTATTTATCCCGCCATGCGTAGTAGATGTTTAAATTTTTTTCTGAAATCATTATTAAGCGAGCGTCTGTCGTCAGAGGACGCCACGTGGAGGTGGACCATAGAGTAACTTATAAACGTATAACATTTTTTTCTTTTTCTTTCTAACAATCTTAGGGTTTGTATATAAGCGATTTGGTTGGTTAACTGTGATGTTACTTAACCGGTAAAAAAACGGTATTTTAGTAAATAGTGTCTATCTTAAGCTTTGAATATAAATAATTCAAGAGAATGATAGCATTTCTTCTTTATGCTACTCAATACGAGTAATGATAATTGACCGGTTAAAAAAAACGGTATTTTAGTAAATAGTGTCTATCTTAAGCTTTGAATATAAATAATTCAAGAGAATGATAGCATTTCTTCTTTATGCTACTCAATACGAGTAATGATAATTGACCGGTTAAAAAAAACGGTATTTTAGTAAATAGTGTCTATCTTAAGCTTTGAATATAAATAATTCAAGAGAATGATAGCATTTCTTCTTTATGCTACTCAATACGAGTAATGATAATTGACCGGTTAAAAAAAACGGTATTTTAGTACATCGTGTCTATATAAACTTTGAATATACCTATAAGTAATTCAGGTTAATTGTCTCATGACTTCTTCATGCTAAATTAACGTATCTAACAGATAATTTTGCTGGTACTAAGCTATCTGAAACCTGATGCCTAACCTTTCATCTGACCAAATGGTTGTTTACTAGAAAATCGCTTCGTTTATTATATTTTATTACTTTAATTTATAAAATGTATTGTATTAATAGTAACATTTAATTAATTAATCTATTTATTATTTAAGATATTTTGTAAAAACCAATTTTTACTATGCCGACGACCACGTCATGGGACATATCTCCTGATTCCAGCCTTGTTTCAAGATGTGGTATTTTTTATTGAAATTTAATATTACAACGGTATTTTGATTTTCTTTATATCAATGTTATGGTTTGTAAGTAAGAGATTTAGTTGCTTAGCTCCTAAGCAGTACTTAATACGAGTGATGTTACATTACCGGTAAAAAGAAACGGTATTTTAGTATGGTTGTTATGGGGGTGATTCTTATTGTTTGAAAGTGTGTTGTTACAGATATAAACGACGGTGAGCTCGATTCAACTGTTATAATTATCAAAAAATTATGAAAACTATCTACTAAAATGGATACCCAATATGCACGTAACTTAAGTCTAACTTAATTAATAACAAAATCTTAAAACTAACACGAGAACAGAATTACAATAAGGAGAAGCAAGTAATAGTTCGACTTCACTCACTGGATTCCGAACCGGTAACCTCTGGTCACCGAATTCCGAAACGGTGACCTTTAGTATGCAAGACCGCTTCGCGCCTCAGAACTAGTGTAGGAGTGACGAAACAGGTTTGTACTCACGGATGCGCGACGAACGTTACCGAAATTCCTAATATTTTTAAATGCTGGCAAATTGAATTCCGATACTGGAAAAGGGCGTTTCCATAGGCCCGTTAAGTATTTATTATGCACAATTAAATGTGCGTATAAACGTGAAGAATGCTCCAAATAATGTAATAGTCAACTGTGCAAAATATCACCGCACACACTATAATTTTGGCACAATGTAATTTACAGCCGTACGAAACAATAATTTAAAACAACAATAAATAATGTCTGCAAAATGGCTAAAACTCTTAAGACCGACTGTTGAGCTCCGTTTCTTTGTCTCCACCCCCCCCTCAACTGTTACCTTCAATCCTCTCACAAAATATGAATCTCCGGATACCCCCCGCTATTGCAATTATCAATTGTGTGTTTATATTACTACTTGGATATTACTATACTACTACCGCCATGTGTGGTAAATAGTGGACAGCAATCATGACATGGTGTCCATTGTATGTTGTGAATATAAGTAGTTCAGGATAATGATAGCTAATTTCTTGTTGCTACTTAATACAAGTGATTATTGTTTATCTTTTTACCAAAAAAAAACAAATAAATTTGACGGTAGCAAAAGGCTTTTTTGCAGACTTTATTCAATCAATTTCTTTGGTGAGAAAATATTTCCTGGTGGAAATTAATTAATTTGCCAAACAACAAAGAAAAATAAAGATTTTTAAACCTTTAAGTTGGAATAAATAAGTAACAAATTTAATGCTTTTATAAATGTTGTCCAAGTTTTGCGTTGCTTATAACTTTTTTATTTATATTTAGATATGAATAGATGGGTATCTAAATAAAACGGTTTTTGTTTTAGTGAAATTATATCACGAAAAGAAAAATATGAATAAAAATTACCTATTAAATAAACAGTAACACATAATATTATATTATATAATTATAATTGTGATGTGCAATAAATTTTATAGTATAAAAAATATAAAAACATACATTTATTAAAAATCACCATATGACTTAACTTATTAATTATCTTCGAAATCGCTTAACTCGTCTTCTGACCGAATTTCAGTCATTTCGTTTGCATCAACAAATTCAATATCAAGCGGGTCGGATTCAATTACAACAATTTCGTAAAACTCCCTAAACGATGACTTGGAAACCCTCTGATTGTAGGTAGGTCGCATGCTCGATAGAAGAGGGTCCAAAGGAGCAGAAGGTTATGCAAAACGTCTTCGTTGCATGCGATTTTGCTGCGCTTTCTAGAATGATCCTCTCTATATCTTCGAAAATCCTTATTTCTCGATTCAGAAGCTTCCTCAGACAAAAATCCTATAGGTACTACTGACGACTTTTCAAAAAATCGTCTGGCAATATTTCCCGTGTTTGTCGTCCCACTGCCCTGTTTTACAACATCAAGGAGCATACCCGTCTCCCTTTGAAATGCTTCCTGAATTTTTAGTTTTCTGTCACTTACTTTTTTTGCCAGGGCTGCATCTTCCACTCTCCATTGTTTTACATCGAGCTTGTATGAAATGTGGAGCAAGCATTCTATGCTTCGAATCCAGGCATGAAGAGAACTCAAACCATATTGATACATGTCTTCATTTGTAGGCCTGTTTTTTAATTTGTCCAAATTATTCATTTGAGAAGGAGTAGCTTTGCATATGTCACATGTGGCTGATCCTGTATGTGAAATATAAAAATGAATTTACCATCAATCATGGTCAAAAGTAGTTCATGTGAAACATTTACTTCGTCGGGACAAGCAGACGAAGTTAGATGCGTTATCTCTTTTTTATAGTTGTCATTTCTCTGGTTACGTTTTCTTCCGTCTCTTTCATGAACTTGAACATAATTGGACGACAGTATGATGTTGATGACGGACGCTTATTTTCCCAAATTACGTCACCTAGTTGTGTAGTTAGCCGAAGAGGAACAAGTGTTGCCATGAAGACACTTGCACAATTCATCTCACTGGGACTTGTTTTTTGATTCGCAGCTTTTTGCCCACTGGTGTTGTGTTGAGGTATTATTATGATTGACTGTTGACTCGAGGGACCTTGTTAATTTGTGCAGTTTTCATCACTTGTTGTTGCTCTTTGATGATAAACACTTTGACTGGAGGCTCCATCAAAACCCCACTTACTAATTAAAACTAAAGTACAAGAATTTGTGTATAATTTATTTAATTAAAACTAATTGATTTTCTTCAATATTCGCATCGATACATTTTAAAAGTCTCTTTGCTGTTAAATCTAATAGCGCCTGCAATTTCACCTTCGCGGAAAAGTCCGATATTATAACGTCCTCTTTTGCCGGATAACACTTTTTCTTTTCTTCCACTAATTTATAATAACTGGGATAATTTGTTCCTTCAGCAGCATTAAAGTCTCTTAATGTATTGTAGCGCCATTTTGATAATTTCATTGAAATAAATAGGGCCAAAGCTTTTTGGAGAGATATTTCTTGGTTGGATTTGCTGTTTCTGTCAATAAGAGCTCTCAGTTTAGAAGCCTCTTCAGGTTTCTTCGATAGGTAATTAAGTACATATGCCACATCGCGCTGACCTAATGATTTGAGTGTGCATCCGGCAGAAAAAACTGTCTCTTCAGCACTAGTGTTTGGACTTGATTCCTGAGTTCGTCTTCTTTTTTGGCGGTTCCCTAAATCTCCGAACGCTTTACGTGGACTTATCTGGGTACTAGTTGAAGCATCTGATTTGCAGCAAGGATCAATAGCGGGAACTAGGTCCAAGCAAGTGTCTACGGGTACGAATTCAACGTGTCTACGGGTACGAATTCAACTCTCGCAGCCTCTGTATTCTCCTTTAACACATTTGACCAGTTAATCTCTGTTTCTAGCCAATTCAAGTGCTTCTGTAGAAATTTTTCTTCACTTCTTGCCGATTGTGTCCACATAGCATACATGCGGTAGCAAAAGCGACGACACCAACTGCGTAGGACTTTTTCAGCATCTTCACTCAATTGATCACCACTGTACACGTTGAGTAAATTACCATGGTCCCAAAAATCGTTACGGCTCCGAAGAGAACTGTAGAGATCAAGGTTTGTCACAAAACCACGGAAAGACATAGTGATATTGCTCTGTTTAAAACTGAATCAAAACTGATATAGCAATGAACAGAAGCAAGCTCTTCATACCCTTTTTGTTAAGAACTTAGACCCTTACTTTTGTTACACAATGGCCATTAGTTTATCTGCTACTGCTTATTAACTAAAATACTTAGTTATTACCGATATTTTCAATTAAGTATTCCATTAGTATTAAGAAATTGAGCAAAATTTATTTTAATTTTAATTTAATTTTGCTCAATTTCTTAATACTAATGGAATACTTAATTAAACATATCGGTAAAACTAATGTATTCTTGTGTATATTAGTTAATTAGCAGCAGCAGATTAATTAATGGCCATTGTGTAACAAATAGATTGATTAAGATTGATACAAACAAAAACCGTATTTAATAATAAATCATGTTTTTTTTTAAATGTACAAATTTGGCGTACCAAGTTTGTTTGGACCATCCGTTGCAATTTATAAGATGAATTAAATAAAAAAAATACCACATCTTGAAACAAGGCTGGAATCGGGTTTCAGATAGCTTAGTACCAGCAAAATTATCT
The DNA here is from genome assembly GCA_910592155.1 of Ypsolopha scabrella. NCBI lineage: Eukaryota > Metazoa > Arthropoda > Insecta > Lepidoptera > Ypsolophidae > Ypsolopha > Ypsolopha scabrella. The sequence continues at coordinate 8,417,605 of OU342981.1, read as the reverse complement.
GTTAGATACGTTAATTTAGCATGAAGAAGTCATGAGACAATTAACCTGAATTACTTATAGGTATATTCAAAGTTTATATAGACACGATGTACTAAAATACCGTTTTTTTTAACCGGTCAATTATCATTACTCGTATTGAGTAGCATAAAGAAGAAATGCTATCATTCTCTTGAATTATTTATATTCAAAGCTTAAGATAGACACTATTTACTAAAATACCGTTTTTTTTACCGGTTATGTAACATCACTCCTACTAAGTACTGCTTAGAAGCTAACCAACTAAATAGCTTACATACAAACCCTAAGATTGTTAGAAAGAAAAACAAAATACCGTATATAATATTAAATCCCGGTTTTTTTTAAAAAGTGTACATTTGGCGCACCTAGTTTGTTTGGAGCATTCGTTGCATTTTATAAGATGATTTCAATAAAAAATACCACATCTTGAAACAAGGCCGGAATCAGGAGATAAACTCAAACTCAAACTCAAATCATTTATTGCAATGTCACAAGTTTAGGGGATCTTATTATTTATAAAAGTACAGGTGACGCCCTGTTGGGGCATAGCAATCATGAGAGGGCAACTGGTTGCCTTTTAAGTACATAATATTAAAGATTATTCCTAGGTCAAGTAAGTTAGTACTAGTTAGCATAATCATTTAGTTAAATCTATGGTAAATTTGTTAGTATTGTTATATTTTATTCAATTTTAATTAATTATTCACAATAATATTACAATTTATTACAAATTTATTCAGTCATTTAGATATGTCCCATGACGTGGTGGTCTCCATAGTAAAAAAATGTTTTTTATTAAATATCTTCACAGATGAAAATGTTATACAAAAATGTCAATCAACAACTTTGAGAGCCAGTCACTAACTGCACTAGATGGCATTATCAAAATGACTTAATTAAATTGTTTAATTTATTTTAATCCCCAAGTCCAAACGTCTCTATAGACTCGCTCCCCAGTGGTCAGTGGACGCCACGTGGAGGTGGACGCAGACTTCGCTTGCTTGATAATGATTTCGGAAAGATCAATATCTTTATATAATAGAAACATGTCGCGTATCGCGGGATAAATTGTATGTGAGTTTAATTCGTCACATCTTTTGTTTATGAATCAACTTATAAGATAATAGTTTAATAATAATTAGTAGTTTGAATTCAAAACTCAATTTATTGAGGCTCCATTATAAAAAAATATTCTATGGTCCGTTTACGGTACATTTAAGTACATATTAAAGCCGATTCGAAGGCGTTAGTTTTAGTTTTAGTGCTGTCAAAACTTAAATTGTGCCAAAATAATATAGCTTCAGTTGTTGACACTAAAGACCTATTTTGCAATGAAGAAAATTTAGTTTTGACAGTCCTAAAACTAAAATTAAAGCCTTTAGAATCGGCTTTATAATATTCACAAATTTAATTTCGCTAAGCAAGCTTTGCTCATTGTAACCGGCGGAATTCGAAACAAATAAAAGTACATAATCCCGCAATAGGTTAACCGATATTTTGTCAAAATTTAACAGTTCTGTTTGTTAAAAATGGCGAAATATCTCAAAAAAATTCGTGCATGACTGTTATTTTCATAGAAATAACGTAAACTTTTGGTCTTTTAAACAGTAACATTTTGGGAAATACATTCAAACTATCATTATAATCACAATTTCCAACGTATAATGAAGAAACTTCGATAGAATCGATTAGAAGTTACTAACCAACACCAACTTATAGGTATATATAGTCATTTTTAAATTTAAGACTACCTACATTGAGTCATAGTAACTAACAGGCTGAAGTGGCAGTGGGCAAGTGGGCTTCGAAGGGTAGAAAACTTATTTGGAGATGAGATCTTTAGTAGAGACCACACATAAGATGTGTGCCTGACATGACATAACGCATGTGGGACACCCCCCATCCAGGTGGATCGATGACCTAAAAATGGTCCCTGCTCCCTAGCAATGTATATGTGGTGACCGGATCATAGAATTGAACATTTCATGAAATAGTCAAACGTCGCTGACCAAATCGTTAAACGTTGAACATTTAATGATCTGGTCAGTGACAGTTAACTATTTCATGAAATGGTCAACTATTTCATGAAATGTTCAATTTTATGATCTTGTCACGACTCACGACACATGGACGAGGACGGCTGACCATCCAGTTGTGTATGACGCCTTGTGAAAGAGCTTGCAAATCTGCTCCTTAGGTACTTATAGTAAGCCATGTGTGTGCACCTTGCGCCAGTGTGCCTGCCTGTCGGAGCTGTTAGCCGTTATACATATCCTGACACAAGCAAAGGAGATTAGACGTTGTTAATCTAGGGCTATCACACTTACCAATCCGGGTCCTGCAGATTGGCCTCACCATCCTTCGGCTGGGGAACCGGATGACGTTATTCGGCTGTTTAGTCTGCTCGCACCGCTCATAGTCTATGTCCGTCTCCGTGTTCCTCACGAGCGAGAGGATCTCCGTCATCAGCCAGTACTCGCTGGAGTCAGAGCCTTTGTGAGCTAGCATTATCAACGGGAGGTGCTGGAACGTTCCACTACTGTCACAGAGCTCCGCAAGTATCTTGGGTGCTCTGTTCTAAGGAAATCAAATAAACGAGCGCCGGGAAAAGATTGGGAGAGCCAGTTAGGCTTGACGCTTCACCGTCAATCTTATCTATTAAAATCGTGATTTTATTATTTATTATCGAATCGTACTCGTCAACCCGCCTGCCCAGCGTCTGTGAGTATGGGCATTTCTTCCACGAGGACCGCGTGTCAAAATATTGGAAAGGCCTATGCCCAGCAGTGGACAAACTAGGCTGATGAATGGATGGAAGTTGGAAGTCGTACAGGACTTTATATCGTGCTTACCTTGAAATTATCGGTGTTGTTAGAAATACTGAGGTATGGAATAGATTGTAACTTTATATAGGGAACTTCACTGATGTTTATTGCAAAAACTGATTGGAAAATCAATAATAGAAAGTATTTCATGTTTTCAGTTTTATTTATATTGTGAAGGTTTTTTTCTGTACAAAATGCCTTGACATTTTTGAAGTGAGGTTTTTTATCTTGAAGATTGTCAAAGAAACGGATTCTTCTTCGCTGGCCAGCACAGAGATCCAATATATAAATGTCTGTGCTGGCCAGTAACTACTGTCTGTGTGTCTGTATAGGAGTTACTATACTTTTTGCTGTGGGTTTAGGAATCTGGCTTTAATGCACATAGAGGCTTTATGGTAAATTGGTAATGCAATACAAGAAGCTTAATAAACTTCTTGAGCTAAGCCGGCTCTTGAATAATTTTATTAGTTTATTTTATTACAAACAATCCAAGGAGGACTATGTATGTAGTTTAAGAAAATGATCATTAGTATCTTAGATAAAGTTATTTATCTGAGATTAGTATTTTGTCCTACGAATATAGGGAAAAGTTTCATTTTAGAAAGTAAGCCATCGAAAGATTTTAGCCTCTTTAATATACAGACGCGTGTCAATAAAATAGAAAAAATAAAGTGATGATTTCCAACATTTACCTATTAAAAGTAGTTAAACGGACAGTTTTTGTCGAGGACTCGGGACATAGTAAATAAGTAAATAATAATGGAGAGACAAACAAAAACACATTGTCTAGTAGGTACCAATCATTTATTGACAATGTAAAATACATTATAAAAGTGTTAAAGACGAAAAGTTACAACGAATTACTTGGTAACTAAATTATCGTAATTCTATTATTCCTCTATTACAATAACATTTTATCCATACATTCATGCATCGAAAACTAAGTACCTAATAGAACGGGAGCCTAAAGCAAAAATTTTACCTAATCTTAGACTGAAAGAAAAAGTTACAGCTTCATGCAACGCAGACGGTGGTGTGGATGATGTCAAGCGGAAACACGTCTTGAATCAGAATGGTATATGTTTTATCACATAAATTATAAAAAAACACTTAAATGAACACTTTATAATTCAAATTTACATCGAACACTTAATTGAAATTCCAGTACGACCGGCATCGTACTTACATCCGTAATTCCAACAAATATAGCAGATTCAGAAATATAATAGAAAATTAGTCATTAACATTTTAGTGTAACGCAGGTGTCAACAACCTTTTTAGGGGCTATTTTTAATTCTTACTAGATTTCCTATCCGTTAGATGATGATACGATTACAATATTAGGTGAAATTTTGGCCATAGGCTCTCGATAAACTTAGTTCGAGTTTCCCCTCTCATTTAGTTTACAAAACTAAAATAGTTAAAAAAGATCTTTGAAAATTTAAATAGTGGGCTAAATACCTCTCCATTCAAGGGTTTGATAAGTATTTTGAAGAGTCTGAACTGAAGCTATACGGGTATGAAATTCGATGCCTACTAATATGTAGGAAAAATGAGGACTAGAAAGTAATTTTTTGGAAAAGTCGTTATCCATTAAGGAGTGGATAAAGGGGAAGCAGGCAAGTGACCAAGAATTTTAGAGCTGCCTTTATAATCTTGACGTTTACACATTCTATAGAAATATCTCCTTTACAAGCCAAAAGAATGATGTATGCTATGATGGTGTCAGCGTAACAATACAACCCGACAACTGTGCGAATTTTGAACGCTACTCAAGTTACAAGTTTCTTTTTTTGTAGGTGTGACTTGCCACGTGAATTTCTAACATGGGATACCTATTTAATAATACCATCGCAATCGAACCTAATTTGTGATTCTACGTAAGTGGTCGGTTTTCCATTTCTTATCTTTAAAAGTTCACTTTTTTTTGTTTTCATGATCCACAAAATTATGCAGAAATTTAGATTTCCATTTTTTTATAAAACTCCTCAAATCATTCTTAAGACTATAAATATATCTAAATAAAATATCATTTGACTGAGTGCAATCAATTTTCGTAATGCTGCGTCATCTAGACATTTGGAAATTGTGAGTTGAGGCGACAACAGTCAAACAAAGACGGTAATGCTTATATCAGGCTAGCACCAATCAGCATCATACTACGGACCGAAAATATTAGGTCTATGAGCCTTCTACTTTAAGTGCCCAAAAAGACGACATTTTGTCACTGATTTGAGACAAACTTGCGAAACATGGCATTGTTCCCTAAATCCGTCTTAAGATAGTAGAATGCCAGCTAAGACACGATGACACGACATATTATTAAAAGCTTCTAATCTATTACTTTTGGTCCGAGGTCAAAAATTGCTTTATTCAACATTTTTGTTGCAATGTGTTAAACTCTCTGCCTTTCTAAGAATAAAAGTTTATTTTTGGTAAGAAAAAACATTGTTACTATTATTAAAATGTCATTCAAGGTAAGTTTGCCATATTACAGGAATGTACGTTGTTCCCTAGACTTAGTGTATTCAACCTAATAATAAGAAAGCTACAAATTGGTATAGTATTTTATAAAAATGAAATTTGTGCAACCATCTTAACAAATTCTACCGTTTTGACAATCCATTTGCTAGTTGCTACTAAACCGTCACGGACTCAAATTTCTTAAGGCTGCTGAAATCATGTTTAAAATAATTTCACCATCCCATACCAATTTTTGTAAGTAGGTGAGTAAATTTGTATGGGGGGAGATTAGTTGAGCGTAATTTTAAAAGTAATGGAACCAATAATTGTTATGACCAGTAGAACACGTGATTTAAGTTACGCAGTATATTACTGGTAAACTTAGTAATTACCCAGAGCTTTACATTACCGTAATATAATACTTTTCTTACCTTATTACTCTGTGGTACCATGTTAGGCCTCCTGTATATGATTTAATGGTGATTGGGCTAAAATATTTATTTTTATTTCATTACAGTTTATTTTTAGCGCTCTAGTTTTTCAACAGACACAGGTAAAGGTTCCATTGGCAGTGAGCCTTACGTTTTCATAAGAATATTTTGTACATAGTATTGTAATATCTTACAAAATGGGTATACGACAAAATAATTTACCTACGAGTTGTTTAAATTATACTACTTCGTCATCGGCTGTAGCGTCTTAGGTTTGCAAATAGAAAGGAGTAATAGAGGCCATTCTACTTACAAATTACCACAGCCCTAATTATTAAAACTATTGTGTTTAACTACCATGCACTATTTTACCTAAGTGTGCATTTCATTAACATCTAGTATTGTCTTTGACAATGGACGGATAATTTTAACCGCGATTTTAATAAAAATATTATGAGCAAAAACAACAAAAATAAAACCTGAAAATTTCACTAAACAATGACTAGAAAATAACACAGTTATTATAAATCAAAACATCATGTCCAATCACGGACTCTGCCACAAAAAATCAAGTACAAATCATTTTTTTATATTTCCCAACTTACCTCTACTCAAAAATTATGATTACTTCATCGGATACCAGTACGAAGATCCATTAAGGCACTAGCTGTGATGACACCGTGTCTTTGATTCAAGTTCTTAAGCCCCACATAATCAGTATCACCACCAATATTAATCGTCGAAAAGGAGGTTGAATTCCTGCGTTGTTGCACATTGGTCCTCTTGTTTCCACTGCCCATGTAACCGATTTCTGATGGACTTTGTCGAGTAACTGGCTGGAAATAATCACCCTGGCAGTTTGTTGTGTTTTCCAACCAGTCATTCCGAGTTTCAAAAAGTTTGGTCGCCCGCATGGGTTTACCAATACCCTGCTCCGATTTGTTATCTCTAGGTTTTTCAACGATTCTTTTTGACCGGGTTTTCTGGTCAGCTGAAACGCTGAGTTTGGTCTTGTGTGATGATGATGACGTGTAAGCCTTGCGTTCTGAGGATTCTTGGAAGCTCTTACTGCTTTTAGTCGCTGCTGGAACAAGATGAGTCTTCGTTGTGCTGAAATTAAATAAAAATGGATCTCAGTCATGCCTATTCAGACATATATTAAACTAATCATATCAGTAGCACTTAGCCAATCAATAACCGTTTTAATAAATTGTAGTTATTTTATCCTCAATTTGTATTGAATAGCCCTAGCTATGTTTAAATTAAAAGAAAAGTTGTACGTTGGAAGCCAAATTTCATTACCAATAGTGATTTGAGTTGATATGGATGACATACTCATAAGAGGAAAAAACCGATAGCCTTCAAATTAGTCGTAAATTTCATATAGTCCTTAAACATTAAAATATATTTATATCTCACCCAGAGTAACTCTTCCTTGTCTGACCACTGGAACTGGACCCTTTCGCCATGATGCTGTAAAGTTTGTTTCTGTAGTCGTCGACTGACATCTGTTTGTCGTCACGCAGTGGAAGTAACACATCGGAGCTAAGGATTGGCTCATCACGTTCGCGGTGGAACCTGAAATAAGTACAAGGAGTTTAGCGGCATAATTACTTCAAGCATTTATCCTGAAAAATTTCTACGATCTTTCAATCGGATTGGAGTTTTTATATAAAGAAGTGAATAGGAGATAATTAATAATTTTATACAGTAGGTCGCAGAGTGATGTATGGCATTTACTGCAGCTAATCTCATTACCACATTATCATCTCGCTTGTTAATTGCTTTGCGGTGCGGCCCTCTCCATTACCTAGTGCTTTGACAGTTTTGCAATGCGATCCGTTAAGACCCGGCGCCACTGTAATCTGCGCTTACCTTATGGTCAGTAATACCTACCTAACAGATAATGGTCGGTAATAAAAAAACACTCACAGATACATATACAGATGGCGCGCGATTTCATGTCCATCCTGAGGAATGCGGTAGTGCTATGACCTAATAAATTATGGTAATGTCAATAATATTACTACTGATTTTGTCATATAACTCAAGATAATTTTGAAAAATATGAATCAATTTTTAAAATGCAATTCAGTCACTATCAGATATAAAGACAACCGACAGAGCAGAGTCGGAATGAGTATCTTGAACTTGTTGGGAGCGGAGTAGTCATGGTTTATTCACGATAAAATAACACAATAGCTACTAATTTTCGGTATCGATAAGCGCGCGTCACAACCTTCAAGGACAATACTCGACTAGTCTGTAGTCTATGTGGCGAGGTGGATGAAGGCGGGGCGAGCTGCCCCCGCGCGTCACCTCTGGCCCCGATGGACATAAACTCGCATGCTATCTGTAGGTGCCTTGCAGTACCGCTGTTTTTATCGACAATTCCGCTTGCGGCGCTCAATTGCCCATCCCTATTCGTCACACATATATCAATGTAAGTAGCTATAGATGACTTGCCTACGCTGCGAATTGGGCGGGCGGGGTGATATGCTTGCTCTATACCTAATACATCACTCTACGCAATAGGTGTTCTTAGGGCAGACGAAAAATACAGGAAGAAACATATTTTTAAGTGCAGTAGAATCTTCACTCACTTGGCGACATATTCATGATCCAACGCCCTCTCGGCACTCAATCTCTTTGCTGGATTAAACAGCAACAATCTCGTGACCAGATCTGCGGCATCCCTGGGAGCGCATGACAGCAGAGACGTTAGTGTTGCTCCTCCAGAGTTGGTGGACGATTGTTCCCGGATAAGAGAAGACCCATAGCCGCTGCATACTGCTGCTATATCTGAAATAAGTACAGCATTATTACAACTAGGTTTTTACCCGTGATGAATGGAACCTTTGCTCTCAGTCACTTTTTTACGAATTAAAATAGTTACTGCTCGGGTCCTGTGGGTTACTTAATACAGTGTACAAACATATTATTAAACCTTTATCAAAAAAACGTTCTAGATAAAAGTGAAAACCCCATCAAAATCCATTCAGTAGATAGACAGACGTTTTACAATGTTTAAAGAAGATTGGCATTGGGTATTCTACAGGATAGAATATAGGATGAAATTAAATCAATCGACCAAATTCATACTGGAGACTCGGTTAGTGATAAATAACTGGGTTCAGTAATCCTTCTGGCCAATTTAAAAAAATAAATTGTTTTGCTCCCTTTCTGGTTGGACTAGTATAAGTACAATTATTATTCCTAGAGCAGGCACTATGAGGCAAAAAAAATGTTTTTCTAATTTCGCCTGGACTGTCATTAAACCTTGTTCCTGATGACTAACCGAGTTTCCAGAATGAATTTGGTCGGTTGATTTAATTTCACCTAGTATGGGTACTTGTTATTTCTAATGAACATTTTTTTCTTACTTTTCCAGCGTGATTAGCTGTTTTGAGCTATGCCGCGAACACACGGCCCGATAGACACTGAGCTTCGCTATGGCGAAATAAATATTCCTTTAATTTGTGAAAACAGGAAGGTATGGAAAATGGTCGAGTTAAAAATTTCAAGCTACCTTCAGCTGAAGGTCTAGGTAAAGCTGCCATGATGCGTTCCACTTGGTTAACCGTCGACGTGCCAGGGAACAAGGGCTTGCCAGTCAGCATCTCACCGAGGATGCAGCCCAGGCTCCACATGTCGATGCCTTTGGTGTAGCTGAGAATTAGGTAACGTTTGTACTAATGAGTGTGACCAAAAAGACCAAGAACTATATGCTAACATCTGACAAAAAGTCGGTTCCATGACTAGATTAGCTAGCCATAGACAACGCACTAAAATGGCAAAAGAATTGGCAGTCTTATTATCGCAAAAGAATCAATCGAGCCCTATTCAATTTTGTTATAGGTCAGTTGGATCTCCATACCAACAATTACCATAAAGACAGCATTATTAAAACCTTGACGAATGTGTGCGCTAAACACTCAAGTTTTGTGAGCCCCGTGTGTGGATAGTGGGCCGACGATGAGAGACGCGAGGGAATTGCAGTTCCTACATTCTTGTCTCCTTCCGTCACATCTGCAGACCATTGCGCATGTAACAAACAATCTTGTCCAGCTTGAGTCTTATATCTACCACTGACGGTTAGAGAACATTGTAAACAACCTCCTTCAAAATCTGCTACTTGAGATTTTTTCTCAACTTACTTCTTACTCGCGATGAGTATTTCCGGAGCACGATACCACCGGGTCGCCACATAGTCGGTGAGACACGGGTCAGCCCCATCCTCTCCACCCGAGTATATGCTGGACACCGACCTAGCCAGGCCAAAGTCTGCTAGTTTCACTCTAAAAAATGAAAAATTGGTTGAGCAATCGCCCGGCAAGCGAGAGGTCCCGGGTGTCAATCCCAATTCAGAGCTCCTCACGTCCAGATTTACTTTTCTGATTTTCTATACCGCAATCATATAAATTTAATTTGTTATCTACTTGGGATGGATAAATCGCCAAGTGCTTAAAAATATAAAAATTGATTTCTAAAAAATATATTTATCAAGTGGCCACTGTATCTGCCATAAAGACCTGATGTATTAGACAGGTACAGTCGATTTTTCGTGAGGCATCCCCCCGCATTCTCATATATCGTTATTACTTAATTATTAATGTACAAATGCTAAAAACTGCCAAGTGTGAGTCCGACCCGCGCACTCCCATGATTGACATGATTTTTTTGATAATGGTACCCTTTGTGTGCGAGTCCGACTCGAACTTGGCCGATTTTTTTTCAACATGTCACAAAGTTGGCCAATGGTCTTGTAGGGCAGCCCAGTTGAGGGTTATATAACTAGCAAAGCGTCCTGACGCCAGTCTTTCATTAAATGGTCTGAATGTTGGTATATTCGTGGCATATCTAAAAAATAACGGGTTTTGTCGTAAACTAGAGTGAAAATTTTTTAACAACTACAGCTATGGCCGTAGGTATTAGCCAACTTTTAACCTTTGAAATATTACTTGTAATACGGCTCCAAATCTCCTTCTAACTAACTATTCAAGTACGATATTTTCTCTCAATATCCTCAGACGAGGTAGTAACTAGATCAAAGGAGGTTTGTGAGAGCAAAATCCAATGGACAAATACTTTTGGCCAAAGCTCGGTACTGGTATTAGTACCTAGCAGCCAAATGTATAATCGGCGTTGAGGTTCGGCATGACTGGACATATTTTTGTGCCCTTGCGGGATCGATTAAACACGCGACCTACGGAACAGTATCAAACTACGTGAGCCAAGGAGACGGCCAAGGAGAGGTCAGTAACAACATAAAGTACCTACTCTACATTTGGACTAATGGATATTTTGTGCTACAAACAAAAACTGATGCCCTAATAGCTCAAAATATTATAGGTCAGTTTGCACTAAGGCTGATGACACTAATCAGCTTACTAGAAAATAGGGCCGCTTCATTTAAGTTAATCAATCTCAATAAGACTTATTTTTGCGTGTCATCAGAAAAACCGCGTTGGCTACACAGTGATGTATCAAATAAGGCTGAAGGCAAACATAAGAACGACTTAAAAAAAGAGTTAAAATGGACCTTCAGCTTGAAAAGTCTCAGCCAGGGATGTGAGAAGACTATGACGAGGCAATATGAAATTTCTTTTGACTTATCGAAAAGTGTATTTAATAAGCCTAAGTATTTCTAGCCAATTCTTGTTCCAATTGAAGGTCCATCGAGGGCAGATAACAATAACACTAACTTACCTGCAAGCACTATCAATCAGCACATTACTCGGCTTCTGGTCCCTATGTATTACATTTCCCGAGTGTATGTATTTAGTCGCTTTGAGCATCTGGTACATGATGTACCGCTTATGGATGTCCTTGAGAATGTTTCCTCGTTTGATCACATTGTGGAGGTCAGTTTCCATGTATTCGAAGCCGAGGTAGATGTCGCGGTTGTTTAGTGCTCTGTTACAGGAAAGTGGTCTTTAATATAATAAATAACCTCAGTTGTTTCATTCATCTGAGTAAAATGCTAAGATGTGACGTATTATACGTATTATACACTTACATTAGTTAATTTTTCAGGGTGGTAGAGCTAATGCCGGGCGTGACTGTGGAGATACCACCATCTTACTCGGAAATACTCCCGAAGTTATTCGGGGGAGAGTAAGAGGACAGCTCTCAGGCAAAAAAACCAGGCGGCCCACCATTGCCTGAGACCGATGGATGGCGGTATATCTGCTAAAACAGACTGGTGACGGCACCGAGCTCACCAACCCGCCTGCCCAGCGTGTGTGAGTATGGGCATTTCTTCCAGGAGGACCGCCAAGAGTGGCGAAATCCTGGAAAGGCCTATGTCCAGCAGTGGACGAAACAGGCTGATGGATGGATGGATAGTTAATACGGGACATGGTTCAACTTCTTTCCGAAATCATTTTCAAACGAGCATCTGTCGTCAGTGGAGTGGACGCAGACTTTATGTCCATGTGGTGACCAGCCCCCTGATTCTGTATCGTAAAATCAGTTGCCAAACCAAGTGCCTATCGTCTAAAACATACATATCCGCTTATCTAAGGATAAGTTCGCACTTGAAATGACTTCACAATTCGTAAATAGTTCAATACCCAATAAAGGTTATTTTGGAAGTTCATTTTTTATCTGTTTTTGGTGAATAGCAACTATAGCTAGCAACCGACACTGAGTTACATAATAGCCCCGCAGATCATAGAATTGAAAATTTCATAAAATGGTCGACCATTTCATGAAATAGTCGCATTTCATGAAATATTACATTGTTTGTTGACCATTTCATGATAAGGATTGACCAAATCAATGAACAGAGATTGTTAAGCGATATAATCAACTAACACAAGACCATTTCATAATCTGGTCAAAAATCGTAAGATCATATCGTAAAATAGTTACATTTATTCACCACTAGCGACGATGGTGGCGCATTGTTATTGTTTGTGTGATGCGATTTATAGTTTTTCCGTCGCCAAAGTAGGTGCAACGACGAGCGAAGCAAGGAGGAGCGTGTTAGGTTGCTTGTGAATATAAATTCAGGAGCAGAGCGAAGCGGAGCGGTGCGAGGCGACGTCGAACATTTCATGAAATTATCGCATTTCATGAAATAGTCAAACGTCGCTGACCAAATCGTTAAACGTTGAACATTTAATGATCTGGTCAGTGACAATTTACTACGTTGTATATGGTCGACTATATCATGAAATATTCAATTCAATGATCTAGTCACGACATCCACATAAAGACATAAGCCTCTGCACTGAATCTGGTTCCACTGACGTGACGACAGACGCTCGTTTGAAAATGATTTCAGAAAGAAATTGAACCCAGTGAACGAAACTTTTTTCGTTTACTGAATTGAACCATGTCGCGTATCGCGGTATTAATTGTAGTATGTATTTAAGTGTAATACGTCACATCTTTTCAATTTAGAGTTGTTGCTATTATGTATCGGAGACGATGATGATGTTGAGGTGGGACGCCTGCTGGTCTCAGGCGGATGGTCGGCTCTCCACTTGGAGCTATTCCATCCAATTCCCATTGTTTGGATTTATGGTATCCTAATGTCCAAGGGGCATTCACTCCTCAAATCTCCCGCTTCTTTTCATGAACCTAAGTATATCTGAGTACATAAGATGCTTGAAATCTTCTTCCTTGATTGATGTGGTCATCACCAAGTATCTCCCATGTATCAGGGATATTAAATAAGATTTTTCTGTTCGAAGATCGGGGATATTTTAAAACCAGTTTAAATCGTCAAGAGATTTTCGTGTTTGGGTTTTTTCAGAGTTCTTACGCATCTATTGGAATATTTGGAAAATATGAACATTCAGGTGTTTTAAAATTACCTATAAAGTTAATCCAATGTTGGGATATAGTTACAAAAGTTGTTGGTACCTATTTAATTGTCAGGGGCTTTGTAAGGATTTTCAGAATAGAGGTTGATTTACTTGTATACGAGATTTGAATGTTGGTCTAATTGGGAGTAGACATCATATGATCGGAGTGTTTGATATAAAGAGATAGGTGCTAAAAAATAAATGGTATACCTGTGTATACTGTGCAGCTTCACAATATTAGGATGATTACGGAATGACTGTAAAAAAATTATCTCTCTAAAAGTTCGCTGAGCATCAGTCTGATTACGAAAAGCGTCAAATATCTTCTTTATTGCTACAACATCTTTAGACTTCTTGTCTACCGCCTTCCAAACTATGCCATATGCGCCTTTCCCAAGCCGCTTTTTTATATCAAACCTCTTTAGTATGTGTTCATCGATCTCAGACATATTTTTCTCGGGACTTTTTTTCTGACCCTGTTTCTGGGCGCCATCTTTCTTTTTTGGGTCTTCTTTTTTGACATTTCCATGATGATGGTGGCCATGGGCATTCTGGCTCATCTGAAGTTGTTCTACCCTCTACGATTTCTCTAGTGTGACTGCAAAATTTCAGATCTAAAACGGTAAGTAAGCTTTCCTTTTCATGAAAATCGAATTTGTATTATTTCGTTAGGTTTACACATAGGGAGTTTATAAAATAAACTGTCATAGATTTCTCTAGTGTGACTGCAAAATTTCAGATCTAAAACGGAAAGTAAACTTTCCTTTTCATGAAAATCGAATTTGTATTATTTCGTTAGGTTTACACATAGGGAGTTTATAAGATAAACTGTCATAAAATACTATCATTCTCTTGTAGTACAAAATGCAAATTGGCGAATCGGTATGGAACCTAATTTGAATACATGAAATAAGCATGAGCTTAAGGAAAATGAAACACTAGGCAACGTAAAATAAATCAATAAATCGGTAGAATTTGTGACATGTCATCAAAGTTTGTCAAAGGTCAATAATTTTTTTTATATTGAAAGGTACCTAATAAATCACAAAAAAACGATTATCCATATACGAGATACTTACGTAATCACTGCACTATTAAGTGTTCGCCATATTTTAAGTTAAAACTGTATAAAATACAAGTATTTTGTTACAAAATTGGAAATTGATTGGACAAGTTTGAAATGTGCCAGTCGCTGTTCACTTGTTTACCGAGCCCCAAACAAATCGGCGTTTCCATGGCAACCAGAATTGTCAACCGTAGTGATGGGTAGTAAAGTTTTAAATCGATAGTTATTTTCAAATTGGTAATGTTTAATCGATAGTTACTTTTAATTACCTATTTACACAGATACATAATTATTACTAAGTAGCAGACCAAACATAAGGATGACATAGCGTGGCAAGTTTCCTTACAAAAAATAAGCTACATTTTGCCTTCAAGGTACGAAGAAACATATAAAAATAGGTTGTTTTGACTGGCTTATGCTTGGAACATATTTGTTAATTCCTAAACTAATCTCTAGTATAGGTATATTTTGTTTGTAAACAAGCAATATTTATATTTAAAAGAGCCCGTAGTTCACTGAGCTAAAATTGCCACGCGCCGGCACCATGCGTTTTTGCTCTGCTACTATATTATACGTCTGTGCCTATTTATATTTGCATTAGCGGTCAGAGTTACTGAACTCAGATACCCTAAGAAACCTTTTCACACCAATCTGCTGACAGTGTCAGCAGTTAGCAAAGGTTATCTTTACCTTTGTGGTTTTATTGTGACCAGGGTTTATAGTGAGTCACTCACTGTTCTCTTTTAGCCTCCCGCAAGCTTTTAATAATAATAACATAGAATAGGAGGGCTATGCGTTATTCTAATTTATTGATTGGGGGCCTAGAACAAGGCACAAAAAAAGTGTCTTTTGAAAGAGTCTTCACCTGCCAAACTTGATTTTTCCACATAAAGACATTCTTTTTATGCCTCGTTCTAGGCCCTCAGAATTGCGAATTTCACAATGGTAGTCCTTGAATAATTAGGTTCATATAACCATTTAGCACAAAAAAAATGTGAAAATAACTCCCTATAAATAAATAGGGTGTACATAAATAGTAAAATTAATCGAGGGTACATAAAACTCATAGTAGATATTTCAAAAATATAAAGACAAATTACAGAATAATTTTTGTTTTATATGTTGTTTATAGTCATATTATAATCAGTATAAAACGTTACCAGTATAGAAAAAATTCATTTAACGTGTGATCGTGTATTTTGGAAATGTTAAGAAATCGCGATCCTTTCGTTTCGCTTTCATTTGCGCTCTAAATAGTATATGTAATACACTTATTAATTGTATTTATAAATATATGTACCCTTATTATACGTTATTTTCCATAGTATTTAATGACATATTTAAAAAGCTTGTAAAAAATAGAGGTGGTTTAAAAAAACTATAAAACTGAACAAATATATTATAAAATCCAATTATTTTGTTGATTATATTGCATAATATTTTTGCACTTAATTTTGCCTTTAAATCTCAGTACTATTAATAATTATAATTATATTTATCACAAAAATAATATAGACTAAGCCACCAGAAAATAAAGGAAGCATATACCTTAGTAATTAGTAATTAGCCTTAAACACTTTATAATTTATGAAATAACCTAGCCCCAATGCAGAGTGTGCATTTAGAATTAATAACATCTTTTTGGTATAATCAAGTATACTTTATTAAATAACGTATAACTTTGGACAAAATCAGTAACTGTCACTCTGTCAAAATATCATAAATTAGGCCGCAGGCTGCCAGTGGTGTTATTGTTAAAAAACCTTCAACATAATTCACTTCAAATTCTTTGTAAGAAAATATACTGAAATATATAAAGAAAACTCATCAAGCAAATCCACTTTTCACTTGTATTACGATAGTTTTAAGAAAATATTTTTTTCAAATTGTAGTATGATTTACAATTAAGATAACATACAAACTTAATGATTTTAGTAATAAAATTGATTAAGTTACTTAAATATTCAGCTATAAAATATTTATACTAATTATGTAAAAATATACTCCTTACTACATGTCGGTATGGTGATACCATCATCCTTAAAATGGGGTTCAGATTTTTTCTAGTTAAAAGAACATTAACTGGCATACTATTTATCTAACTACCTTACTCTCCTCGCTTTTGTCTAGTGACTGTTTGATTACAAGAAGAAATTAAAATGAAAAAATTACTACTTGGCAAGTGACAACTAATAGTTGCAGATTTAAGTCTTTTTGGTCCATATATTTTTAATTTTAGCATGTACTTGACGTTTTTTTCTGGAAAGAACGTAGAGGTGGAAGGAAAGTAGAGTACTTTACCACATGGGTTATCACAGTTATCAGAGTTATCACACTTATCTTCTGTACTATTTTGGAACTGTGTACATTAGGTTTGCAATGTTATTACGTTGCACTTTTTATCCCCGTGTAAATTAAGCTTACGCCTACGGCATAAATGGGGGATGTAGTTTATTTTGGTCTTCAGTATCAATACGGGCCATATCTACTGACGATGGAGTAGGTAAGCCACATGGAAGATGGAGCAGACTGTTTTCGTGGGTCATTATATGTTCAGCTTCCACTGTAACAAAGAAATTAGCATTGTTAGAGCTTACAGATTTAAAATGTTTTCTCATCATTTAGCAGTATTTGCGATAATAACTTACTTGTGATTCTGTGAATTTTGTTTCCGTAAGCAAGGTCCCAACTGTATAGAGCAACGAATGTAAGAGGAACCAAAGGTAGCAAGGTGTTTCGATTTTTTGTTTTCCTGTAACTATAAAATAAATAAATTGAATAACATAACATTTGAACAATAAAACGAGCAGTTTGATTTGACAAATAAAAATATATAACATTTTACCCGGTAACTAATCCAGCAGTGGCTATAGTATAAAATGCCGTAAACCAAAGACAGAAGTCTCGATTTTTAGCAATCTCCATTGCTGCTTGACGCTCTTGTAATTGATATTGCAGTTGAATTTGCTGTTCCATCTATAAAATAATATGAAGTGTTTGATATATCAAAATGTTATCATTTTGTATGCCATTTATTTTTTGGGTTCATATGAAGTCTATACCAAACTCACAGATAATATAATGCTATAAATAATAAAAAATCTTATACTTAATCAAACATTATACAAATATAAACTAAAATAAAAATGCTTAAGTCACAGTTAACAAAAGTAGGTATACAACTTATGTTACGACTTACGAGTATCACACAATTTGATTATTTTATGATTTGAGAGTCTTCTAGGATCCAGCTTACCTTTATTTTTGCCATGTTTTGGATGAATTCCTGATTTCTTTGAAAATTTGCTTCCATATCCACCGTAAAATAGTTACCCATTTTTGATCTATTATAGATTTGTTAACTTTTTTAATAGGTATTTCTTCTTTAAGTCTCGGCACAATAATAGACATTTGTTTGTAAAAACACCTTATTCATACTAAATTTAACTAGTTGACCTTGTTTTGTTTCTATGTTGTCAAATATTCACACTGTATAGCTATACTTAATAGAGCTCGCTCCACAAATAAAGTCTCGCGGATCAAGTTATTATCGCAATTATTCCATGGTGCATAAGTAAGTAAAGTCTTCACTGGAGACTTCATTGATAGCGTGAGCTCTAAATGGATTCGTCGGCCTGTCAAAAGTTATCTTGATTCTATTCAACGTTTAATTTTTGCAAACACACTGATTAAATGCTTTAAAATAAAGGTGAATAATGCAACTATCTAAATACAGTTGAGATTTTATTGGCAGTAATTAACTAGTAACAAGTCTAAATAACAAGTTATTTAATTATAAACTATTTGTTTGGTACTTAATTACCTAATACTGAATATTTCAATAACAATCTGTTCATTTTAAATTTCATGGAGTTAACAAACAGATAGATGGCCAAAAACAAATAGTGCTGACTAGGTCGGAGACAAACGCTTACAGTTTACAATATACCTAGGGTTTATAGTTTGTTAAGTTGTGATGTGCGCATATCAATCACGTTTTAATATGTCCTTAATACTAGAATACTGATTTCGATGATAATAAGTTATATTTATAATACAATAAGTTTATAATTTAGATTTTTAAAATGTTTTAACGAATAATATTTAAAAATCAATATTATTGCAGAAAAGTTATATAATAATATATATTCTGAAAATTCAAGTAAGTATTCATTTAAGTAGATTTTTCAAGTTTATTTAATATCTACAGGAGATCATGCACATTTAGCTAGGCTCGAAAAAATTCTCTTAAAAATAAAGAACGTGGCTCTAGCTTTTAAAATGCTTTGGCGGCTTTGTTCTATTGACCTTGAATTCACCTAACAAGCAGTGAAAGGCACTCCCCTGAGCTTATTTAATTGATTAAAGTTGTCAATAAGAACATACATAACTATAACATAACAATAATTTGATTTCAGATTACTATGAAACTTCAGGAAAGGGCTTTAGACTAGTGGTGGATGTATCCACTTCTTTTCTTCTTCTTCTAATCTTCCTAAATCGATTGAAGAAGGACTTGGCAAGCCACATGGTAACTCTAGCAGATCAGCTTCGTGGGCCATGATATGCTCTGCCTCCACTGTAATATGAAAAACTTTTATAAACCACACAAACTATAACTGCATCTTTGTGTGTATTAAGTTCATACATATTAACGTTTTACTTTTTCAGATTTCAAATCTTAATAGTTCGCATACTTTACCTATCAGGTACAAAGTGTTGGCTTTTGATTACAGTTATTTAATTTGCAATATCTCCTAAACATTATAAATATAAACCTTTTTAATTAATCTGATTTTGT
Source organism: Ypsolopha scabrella (assembly GCA_910592155.1). Lineage (NCBI taxonomy): Eukaryota > Metazoa > Arthropoda > Insecta > Lepidoptera > Ypsolophidae > Ypsolopha > Ypsolopha scabrella. The sequence goes on along the minus strand of OU342981.1, from coordinate 8,398,184 downwards.
GGCTTATATTCGCAGAAAAGAAAAATCAATTTGATACTGTTTGAATAATTAAAATGTGAAATTTATGTACTTACATCGAATTCTGTGTTGTTTGTTTCCGTAGGCCAAATCCCAACTATATAAAGTAATAAATGTAAGAGGAATCATAGGAACCAAAAAGTACGATCTTTTTGTTCTTCTAAACCTGTTAACAAAATAAAAATGTACTTTATTATAATAAAAGATAATTAATAAAAAGGTGGAGAGATTTCGTAGTTAAATGATTACTCTTTAAACTCCATTAATGTTGGTCACATTGAATTCTTTTAAAAATAAACGAGAGGAGACTTGGATTTTTCCGTTAGTTTTGTAAAACAAATATTTAGAATTTTTATTTACCTACTTGTGATTATTTAACCCAAATTGCTTTGATCATGATAGATTTAGAATCCATAAATAGGCCCTTATAATAAAAAAACACCTTCCCACTCAAACTGACCCTAATTTTCAAGACAAAAACTCCTAAACTATATTAAGTGGACAAGAAATTTTAATAGTTATTCCAAATTTCAAGATAACAATATCATTATCAGTTCGGAAAGGAGTCATACAGACAAACTTACGGACGAACGTGTCATAGATACCATTTCAATTTTCTTCTCCAAGCAATCTTTTTATTTTTTTACTCAAGTAGCTCATCGTTGTGATGAAAAACACTTGTAAGTACCTACTTTTCCACAAGTTATATTTAATATTGTAATAAATTGCATGGATATCTAGCAATACAAACATTATCTTAAAAATATATGAGTACCTACCTATTTACTTCAATTTGAAAACCCCTGATGATGCTTATATAGTGAAACTGGTTGGGTAGTATAATATTAAATATAATTTGTGGAAAAGTATAAGTGTTTTTCATCACAACAATGTATTATAATTTCTACCAAGTGCCAACAATCTCAACAATCAACTTCCTGAAATAGCTCACCCAGCAAATAATCCAACGGTGGATACAATATGAAAAGCTGTAAACCAAAGGCAAAAGTCACGATTTTTTGCTATCTGTGTTGCTACTTCTCTTTCTTGCATTTGATATTTCAATTGAATTTGTCGTTCCATCTGAAAAAAAAATCTATTATGTATAATTGATTTATTGATGTATATGTAGGAAGTTAAATTAAGGTGCCAGGATCGTAGTAAATGGAGATATATAGTCTCTGCCTACCCTTCTTAATTAGAGCAAGGGTATATATTATTAATATGACATAAAACTTCTTTGAATTTTTTTTTTGTTTTCCTACAAATATGTATTTACATTAGGTTTATGAACCTAGTCGTCATTGAGTTATTTATGACATGAAAGGATAGAGAACCACTTATATACTGCAAGGCTTAGAAATTAAAATTGGTTTTTTGCCAGAACCCTATAAATCAAGATAAATTAATGAAACATCAATAGTAGCTGGTACCTAGTTAGGTACTATGAATGAAAGCCACAAACCTTGATTTTGTTAATATTTTGTATGAACTCTTGGTTCTTTTTGAAGTTTTCTTCCATGCTAACCGTAAAATAATTGCCCATGTTGTATTTGTAGTTATATTACTAGCCAACTTTAATACATAAAATAGAGCCTTGCTTTGTATGTCAATGCTTTCTTTTCTTATCTTCGATTTGTTTGTTTTGTTGTATATACGCATGCGTCAACTAGTTGGTACCCTCTTCGCAAGCTCGCAAAATTCGCAGTGATTCGTTTTGTTATTGCTTATTGTTTTTAAAAATTATACTGTTACCTATGTAAGACGATTTTTTTGTTCGCAACTTCACATTTTTTCAACAATTTACAATAAGTGTCAATTCTAAGAGTGTCAAACAAAGGGTCTCAAAGGAAAATCGCCACGTAAACATGTTTTGCCTCCGAAGAAACTGTACGAATACAGTGAATAAAACTAGTCAGGCAAAATCTGACTATTAAATCGTGAGTAGCCGTTTCAATATCAGTATAAATCCAAACCTCGAATGTTTTAGTAGTAAAATTACTTATATTTTTTGACCCAATTTCACGAAATAACTATCCATTTTCAGAACAATCTCAACTAAAATACTTTGTTTCTCGACTAACTTGTGTTCACAAAGTACATCACTAATTACGTTTTTTAAAAAAACAAAAGTCAGAATTTCGCGCCAATTTATAGAATTTTACTCGCCAAAAGACTTGTAAAATTGATTAGATTTCTAATAAAAATGGGTATTTTAGGTTTATCGAAATTGATTGCCGATATTGCCCCTCAGGCAGTGAAAGAATGTGACATAAAAAACTACTTTGGTACGTACTTCCACTGTTTACTGAAAGTAGGTAACCTCCTTGTCTCACATTTATAAGTTTTCTTTTTCCCTCAGGTCGTAAAATAGCTATCGATGCTTCTATGAGCTTGTACCAATTCTTGATTGCCGTTAGAAGTGAAGGTAAGATCATTTGATTATATTCATTATTGTATACATGATGAAAAGTTCATGTACATAGCTATCTGCATGCCATGTAGCATTTGTTTTTTTTTCAGTGTTGGTGTACTGAAAGAGAACCCAGAGGCATTAAACAATTCATATTTGTAGCAATTAATATTTGCACTTTTTAATTTCTGTACCATTAAAAGGTAATTTTTCTAAAAAAGTATATTTACCATTGTGAGCACTCTTCACAGAAACACATTTCGAATCAAATGCACTTGTAGCAGTGGTCAGTGTTGATAAGCTTCACTATCACTAGCTATGAATAAACTGCATCTAAAATGGGTTGATAAATAAATTGTAAAAATAGTGAAGCTGTCCGACAAATCAGTCAGACTGCATCGCTACAGGGGCACTGGGTTGGGCTTATGTTGCACTAAGAGAGTGAGTGAAACTCTATCCCTCTCACAAGCCAGCCAAATGCTTCCTGGGTGATTCCCTTTGTAGTCATCCCCCACGTCCCTATCACTCACTTACTGGCTGGTTAGGTAAGACTGACTTATCTTGTTTGCTGATAGTATGAGTGCATTTAATATATAAATATCATAATAGTCAAAGCAAACTGCTAATAAGTTGACAAGATATTGTGCAGTGGGAGACTGGGAGTGGGTTAAGTTGATAATGTCCAAAAGGTTCTTCGTTTTCATACTTCAATGCTAAATACAAATATACTGAAGTAGACTATAAAAATAAATAGACATCTATACTGTTAAACAGACTGCTGACATCTCTAATACCTATATGTCACTGGTCTCCTCTAGGTCATCAGCTGACATCTGTGGATGGAGAGCCCACATCCCACCTGATGGGCACCTTCTATCGCACCATTCGTCTGGTGGAGAGCGGGATCAAGCCAGTCTATGTGTTCGACGGTAAACCTCCAGAGCTGAAGGCCCATCAGCTGAACAAAAGAGCAGAGAGACGGGAGGAGGCAGAGAAGGAACTGCAGAAGGCTACCGAAGCTGGTATGATACTGTCTTATGTGGCTAAGAATTGGGTAAATCTTATAAGCATAAAAAATATTGTCATGATATTAATCCCAGAGTGGGTCTCAAAATGGAGGACCACCATGAGTGGCGAAATTTGCGAAAGGCCTATGTCTAGCAGTGGATGAATACTGGCTGGATGGATGGATGGGTCTCAAAAGGTTTTTCTTAGTGTGAACTGTGAAATGCAAGTCACAATCTACTCTTGGTACACCTGCTTTTCACTGGCAATTATTGGTGTTGAATCAGCGTTACAACATTTAACTTATTTGACAAACTAACTTATTTTAAGCGTCCTGTCCTCATCTTTTTGCTTCAGAAAGAAAAAGACATGCTTGAATTTAATTTAGTTCTGTCAAATAAGTTTACACCAAATCAACACCATTATGTCCCAAATGCGATCAGTGGTAAACCTTCAGAAGCACGAAGATTGAACACAAAATTAAGTGCACTGCCAGGAAATAATCCACAACCCCTGGGTTGGCAGCAAAGCACTGAAGGACAGAGGCAGTACCCTACAATTTAATATATTTAAGCAGGAGCATAGATTTTCATTGAATTAATGATTGAAAAATATTGCAAGCAGTTTTTTTTTCACCTTTCCATAAAAAATTGAGTCAGCTGATTGAACCACTTCGTACTGGGAAGTGAAAATATTATTTAACCAAAAAAATTTTCTTCTTTATTGTGATCAGTTAACAATACATGATCTACCCTAAAACTATTTTCACTTATTATTGTAGGTCTTTATATAATAAAGTTAAAAGGTTTTATCACACAGCTAATTAGGCTAAACAGGTTTATACGAGTACAGGACGCGCCAAACTTTTAGTCCCCTCTAAACACGACAATGTATGGGCCGATCTTCGGGAGAGCAACTTCCGAGCGGACTATAAGTTTGGCGTGATCTGAATTAATAGACCAACTTATAAAATGTACTGGGCAACTACGGAACCCTACACTGCGCGTGGTCCGACACGCATTTATAGTTTTAAGTTTAATGATGTCAGAACTAAAATGTATTAATTGCAATATAGTACTTATATGGACATATATTAAAGCCGATTCTGAAGGCTTTCATTTTAGTTTTAGTGCTCTCAAAACTTGAACTTTTCTAAAGTAATATAGCTTCTGTTGTTAACACTAAAGACATATTTTGAAGTGAAGAAAATTTAATTTTTACAGCACTAAAATTAAAATTCAAAATCGGCTAAGCTAAATTATCTTGCTAGAATGTTAGTTTTGAGAACACTAAAACTAAAGCCTTCAAAATCAGCTATATAGATCGATAACTTCATCATCGTCTTCAAGTACTCTATGCTATACGATGGCCCAGTGCATTGCTACACCCACAAATGTGTCTTGACTCCAGGTGACCAAGCGTCCATGGACAAGTTCAACCGTCGGCTGGTGAAAGTGACACGTCAGCACGGCGAGGAGGCTCGGGAGCTGCTCAAGCTGATGGGAGTGCCGGTCGTCGAGGCTCCTTGTGAAGCGGAGGCGCAGTGCGCTGCCCTAGTGAGTACTATAGTCCCATTTCTGTCGTTTGAGGGGGATTTTTTTAATAATATTATTAAAACTCACGTGAGCTGACATTTTTAAATTATTAATAAACTAGCTTTTGCCCGCGGCTCCGCTCGCGTGTTATTCGGTTTACCGACATACTTTTTTCCGGGATAAAAAGTAACCTATGTGTTAAGTTGGGGTATAAGCTATATCCATTCTAAATTTCATCCCAATCCGTCCAGCCGTTTCAGCGTGAAAGAGTAACAAACATACACACACACACAAACTTTCGCATTTATAATATTAGTGTGAAGTGTGATGAGATAACATAGCCTTGTCTTAATTTAACACAAACGATTAGGTCCGCGCTAATTAGACACCTGATTTTTCAATGATATTGATTTATCCTACAGGAACCATGCATTTTTCCGGGATAAAAAGTAGTCTATGTGTTAAGTTAGGGTATAAGCTATATCCATTCTAAATTTCATCCAAATCCGTTCAGCCGTTTCAGCGTGAAAGAGTAACAAACATACACACACACACGCACACACACACACACACACACACACACACGCACGCACACACACACACACGCGCACAAACTTTCGCATTTGTAATATTAGTAGGATACCGGCTTTAACTGTTTCACCGAGACAGTTGGCATATAGTCAACAATAATAATACGTGAGTGTTAAAGCCGGTATTTAATAATACTTTTTTTATTCTTATATACCAACATTTTACTTTAATTTATTTATTAATAATTACGTCCATGTGAAAATTATAATTTTCGCCTATTTTGTGCTATTTGGAGACGCAGCGATCGTCGTAACAGCCACTTTGCCGTGCGCGCTGATATAAACGTTATTTCAATGCCTTTTCCGTCTATATTTGTACCGACACAAATCGCGTTGCTAATTTAGGTCGGGGACTCCCCTTAATAGTTCGCGCCAAAATTAAAGTCTGCTCTGAAATGTCTATCTCTCTCTATCCGTCTCGCTGCAGCTACCGTCACTCAGCCGACTAAAGTTTGGCGTGAACTCTAATGTTTACAATCGACATCATTACAAATGAATAATTGGTGCAAAACTAAAAACCATTTCGAGATATGGGCTTTCTGAGCATCATATTTTTTTTTCAGAATTAAAAGTCTATAATACCTCAGCTCGAATTCGAGTTTCACCCCCACTTCTCCGCGCCTCACTTCACTTTACGCAGACCGCTCGCTGCCGCGGCTCGCACACCTTTGTTTACGACACGCGATTTTGTTAGGGTAACTACAACAATTTTAGGACAGGTATTTTAAGTTATGAAAATATCAAACCTTTTTTTATGTTATAGATAGGCCTAAGTTATTATTTGATAAAATATATGCACATTTTATTTATTTCCATTGGTTAGTAAGTATTATGGATTATGTAATATTTTTTGGCCAAATAATTTTTCACTTCCGAGTACAAAGCGGTTTAATTAGCAGGCTACTTTTCAATGGAAAGGTTAAAAAAAGCTCGTGCAAAAAGAATGTTTTCATTGGAATGTAGTCTATTGGGGATACTCTATCGCTTATTTTATTTTTTTCACCTTGACTCATAGGACCTTAAATATTAAAAAACGGTCAATTGGGAGTCAGGCATTCTGTTTATGATGACTAAAAAAAGAATTATTTGTCCCAAATAATTAAAAACCGGCCAAGTGCGTGTCGAGCCACGTAGGGTTCCATAGTTCCCTAGATTTACATGAAACCAAAATATAGCCAAATGATATATCCAAATTCATACTGGATACTCATTAAGTGATCAGTATCCAGGTTCGATCACCTTTTTTGTGAAATTTGCCAATTTTTTTTCCGTTTTCCCTACAATCTCAAGCCCAGCACGAGTCAATTACTTTGGAAGGTCAACATTTTATTTTCGATATTAGCAAAAAGTGTTACCGATTCGTGATACTGATTATTTACCAAGCCTCCAGTATGAATTTGGCTATGTCAATAAAAGTCAACTTATACATATGCATATCGTGGTTAAAATAGTTGATAAAGTATTATTAAGGTTCCGTAATACCTAAAAAGGCCGTTAGGATTTTTGTGGTGTGGAGTAAGAAAACTGAACAAGGGCAAAGTCAAAAGTCCCCAAAATAGAATAGCTTGTATAAATAGATTGATAGACGTGGAAGAATAGAAGTGTGTCAGGATCATGCCTAACTCTCTGAGAGAAAAGAGTGAGTATGTATGTAAACTAAACATTGTTAAAATTAAACACACTGAAATAAACATTTATTTTATGTCGCTTAAATCTTTAATTGGCATATTTCGAACATGTCAGGGATCACATAATTCTGGCAACATGTATGATATATAAAAATGTTTTAATTTTAGTTCCATTTGTTCCCAATATTGATCATCTCTCTGTATCATTTCAACTTTGATCTCTTTGTCGCATCCAGACCATACTCCGAAAATACATTGATGCCTACCGGTGATATGTAGTTGCCCCTGCACTTGTATGTACCACGGATGTTTTTTATTTACGAGTAATCCTATATTGGTTTTTCTCCAAAAGTTGACCTTTTTCTTATCCACAGCGTCTTCCAATGATGTTTTGTAGGCTGTGATTGGACACTTAATTTCAACGATGGTGTTGTCTCTTACAACTCCGTATGGAGTTGCACCTAAGAAAGGCAACATTTTATCGATGAAAAGACCACAAGGCTCTGTTTCAATTTTCAATTGCGATGCTAGCTGTTCCATAGCAGAGTCATTTTCAAATTTTTTGGGCCTTTGGGGAAAATGACATCTCAAACTTTGAACAAGAGTATTTATTAGCGTTAGTATCTTGTTTATTATTTCAAAATTCATTATTTTAAGAAGAAGTATTAAACTTCATGGATTTATTAAAAAAATACTTATTTCTTTTGAATTAATGCCAATTTTTATTGTTTTTTGAATTATTGACTTTTCTTATTCATACAAAAAATATCTGTCCGCCCATGCCTTCACAAGTTCAGGGGCCTTAGAACGAGGCACAAAAAGAGTGTCTTTTGAAAGAGTCTTTTACTGTCAAACTTGATTTTTAGTATGCAAAAAATCAAATTTGACAGCTGAAGCCTCTTCCAAAAGTCACTATTTTTGTATCTCGTTCTAAGGCCCCAGACAGGATTTTCACAATTATTTCGAGTCTTTTAAATAATCATAGACCCCTAATATCTCTGTGACTAAGTTATATTTATCATATATTTAATAAAATATGCATATCTTTCAAAATAAATAAAATAGCAGCGGTTCTATACTTGTCCTGCTAAATTAACAATTCGGTTACAAACAGTTTTATAACGTTATTTCAAGATGATCCCTTATAAATTTTGAACGCAGCTTAATGCTAATAATGTTGGCAGAACTAACTCAATTCTGATTGGCTGATAGTAAACTGTGATGGTGTATGTCAGCCTGAATTGTCATCCATTTTATTCGTGTATCCGTTTTTACAAGGTGTGACCAGTTTGTTAACGAAAAAAGAATATTGTGTTTTTTTGGGATACTTGTTATTTTTATGCAAGTGTGATTAAAGAGAGCTATTTATAAGACACTTTTCTTATAATCTTACGCTGTTTCCTACTTGTGCGTTCTGCTGTCCCCTGGAAAATCAATTTTTAGGTTACTTTTTACTTACAGTTTTGTAACGTTTCGTTACGTTATAAAACTGTTCTGTGTAAAGCTAGGTGCACATTTTGGATTTTACCGACTACGTCAATAAAGATAGGTTGATGCTTTTCTTGGTTTTATCTCAGCAGTCAGTCAGTTATAATATAAGACACGTTAATGCACGTGGATACGCTCAACTACATTAATTTGTAGTAAAGCTAATGACCGTAAAAGCCGATTCTGAGGGCTTTAATTTTAGTTTTAGTGACGTCGAAATATAAAACTGTCTAAAGAATTTTAGCTTCTATTCCTTACAATTTTGCAATTAAGAAAATTTTGTTTTGACGGTACTAAAATTTAAATAAAAGCCTTCATAATCTGCTTTAATGTTAGCGAAAATAAATTATTAAATAAAAAAATGCCATTACAGAAAAAAGCTAAATAAAAACATTAAATTTAATATTAATTAATTCATTAATAATAATAAGGTATAAATTATTCATAAATCGTGATACGAATATGTACAGAATAAGTTTTTATAAATCTATCGGAAAAAATGAAGCACTGAAGTTTACTACACCAAAACTTGAGGACGAGGACACTGTTACTTATAGACTTAGATTTGCTCCAAATAAATGAAAACCCAATCGAATATATGTTGATGAACGATGAAGATGACATTTATTTTGATTATGAAAACAATAATTGAGTAAATGTTTTGTCCTACCTATTTAAAGTTCCTATTAGATAGGTATAGCTTGGAAATGATTATTGTAACTGATTTAATTCCAAACCAAAATACTTTGGGTTTTCATTTATTTGGATTATTGCTTTAAACTTATCTTGTAGAAATTTTGATTGAGTCTTTTATTTTAATTTGAGCCTTTGAGGTTTGTATGCTTAGTAAAGATATAAAACTCAATTGAATAAACATGTTTGATTTTCAAGAGTTGTTTGTGATAAGATAAGTCATGTTTTAGAAATTTATAAAAAATTTCGGCGGCGAACCGCTATATTGTAAACTAAGCTTTATAATTACAATTTGGTTACTTTGGTCCAATAAACAACGATTTTGTTACAACAGTTTTGTAACAGTTTAGTAACGGCCCAAAAAAAATGAAAATGACTCTGCAGTTGCTTCGTGGCCTATTCCATGTTTTAGGGACGGCACATGACTCAGATTTTTTGGGTAAATGAGGTTCCTGACCAGGTTTTTCACGTTTGTAGTTTCACACCTATTCACCACTTTGGCGAAATTGGACGCTGCAGCGTCTTGATTCATAACCCTGGCGTGAAGAAAAATTTATGCGTATCAAGTACCTACATATTTTGTACTTTGGCTGCGATTGGGACATCCACCCTAAAAAACATGCAGAACAATCAAACTAGTTTACCTACGTTTATTAGGGAAATAAAAATTTGGTCTCGGTATTGCAGTAGGTACTTATTTTTTTACGTCGTTCATCCGTTTGACCGCCTCCTTACGATAATGCCAACTCTTCTTTTTCTTGTTACGTGAATTTCCCATAATTGCGTTTAGTCACAAAAAGCCTACTAAGAAATAATGAGATTTTAATTGATGTCGTTTGTTGCCTAAGATCGTGAGTTTAGTGAGCGCAAGCGACGCAGCCTCCCCGTACGAAAGCCGAAGCGGAACTGAATCGGGGGTCGGGCGGCAGGGCGGTCCAGGTTAGGCTGAGTACGACGCTCGATCATTTAGGTATTTTCTTTTTACGGTAAAGACAATGGTTTTTCCATTTTTATAATTCTGTCTGCAGCTGCTTTATACTAATATCAGTTATATTATGCAAAGTTTCAGATCTAATTTCGAGTATTCGTTGAATACTATCGGTTTATTGTACGGTTTGGAGGTAACTTTGTAATTTTTTTCTATCGAGAAAATTTTACGGAATCAAGTTTTCACCACTGGGTTGACATAGCATTAGTCCTCAACTTTATCATATATTAATTTCAGGGTGATTGTTGCAGTGTTTGTTGGTATAAAGCAGGATCATGCGAAGAGAAGTGAGGTATTATAGGCCCTTAAATCGTGGTTAAATAAAGAGATATTTTCAAAAAACTAAAAATATGGTAAACACAGGATTTTAAAAACAATTTCCTTTGCTTTTATTTCATTTTATTTAAAAAAAATCAACTGTAATGCCATGTGATAGCAGACATAAACATGCCAAGGTTTTTTTTAATAATCCATTGGCAATAAACATCGTTTTTTGAAATCCTCAGATGCGACTTACGTCCTTTTAGAATGGGTCAATAAGAAAACATTAAATTATGCAGGAAAAACATAAAATATAACGAAATGAAAAAAATACATACGCCTCTTTTTTACGGAGACTTTCAATATAAATATTAAAAATAAATGGTTAACTAAAATGAAATGTTGTCGATTGTCCCAGGTAAAGTCCGGTAAAGTATTCGGAGCGGCTACAGAGGACATGGACGCTCTAACGTTCGGCGCCAGCGTGCTGCTGCGGCACCTGACCTTCTCGGAGGCGAGGAAGATGCCGGTGCAAGAGTTCCACCTGGACCAAGTGCTCCAGGGGCTCCAGCTGCAGCAGAATGAGGTCCGCGAATACATTCATAAAATCAAGTTTATGGCGCGGTTATCCAGAGAAATTTGTCCTGCTCCAACGCTGTCATTTTATACTTTGAGCGGGCCGCTCAGAAAACTCGCTGTTGGGATGTGTTTATTATTTTGGGATTAAAGGGATGGGTTTTTAATATGACGGCCGTTTTATATCACATTTTTCACGATGTTTATTTTAGTATAACGTTTTTGTCCAAAACTTAATATAGCTCAAATGAAATGATATTTAGATCATAGTTTAGACCTATCTTTGCGATTTTATTGGATCGAGTAAAACGTAAGTAATCGTGTATCGAACGACCGAAATATTAAGATCAAAGAGTGAAATATGACATAATATTTTTTACAAAATTTAATCATCGCTATTTATTAGTTTACAATTAATTTGAAAAGAGACAAAATGGGATAACCCCCCTTTATGCCTTCGATCGTTTTAGCCTCTCGACCATTAGGCATTATATCTATAGGTTATTTATGTATCAACTTATTTATTTATTGCATTTTGTAGGTAAATACAATCCATCCATCCATCAGCCTCTTTCGTCCACTGCTGGACATAGGCCTTTCCAAGATTTCGCCACACTTGGCGGTCCTCCTGGCAGAAATGCCCATACTCACGCACGCTGGGCAGGCGGGTTGGTGAGCGCGGTGCCGAAACCTTTGCACCAGTGACGCCACTGCCCGTCACCAGTCTGTTTTTATATAAATCTCGGCAATTGGGGATGGATATACCGCCATCCATCGGTCCCAGGCAATGGTGGACCGCCTGGTTTTGCCTGAGAGCTGTTCTCTTACTCTCCCCCGAATAACTTCGGGAGGATTTGCGAGTAAGATGGTGGTACCTCCACAGTAGAGCCCGGCATCAGCTCTACCACCTACCAACAATATGTATATATATCTATTATACTTATATTAGTATATATTTCGTTAGGCATTATATTTATTTATGGTCTTTTTGGTTTATTTATCAACAAATTTATTCACTGCATTATATTATGTACATATATGGGGTGTAAATAGACTGCTACCATTAAATGAAACCACATATTCTACCGACCCTACTGAACCATTTTTCCCAGGAATCAGACCCGCGGACACCCTTAGCTTGGGAAATAATTGAGCTCCAAACAAAAATGCGTGAACCCTAACGCACCGACATACGGGCGAGGTTAGAGAGAGCGTCGTCCGTGGAACAGCTGTTCCGGTGCTAAAATAGACCCTCCTCCTACGAGATAAAGTCTTTGAGTTACAGTTGAATATTTACTATAGAATAGCGCGTTTTTTTTTTAATAGTCGTTCAGTATGATCATTAGAGTATGTGGTTTTATTAAATGGTCGCACTCTATTTACACCCTGTATAATATTCTAATTCCTATTTTTCTTTATTTTACGCAGGTGTATAATTTTATTAGATAACAATTTGTCTACTTTTCCAGTTCATTGATCTGTGCATACTCCTCGGGTGTGACTACTGCGGGTCGATACGCGGCATCGGGCCCAAAAGGGCCATCGAACTGATTAAACAACACCGCTCGCTCGAACAGGTTGGAATACTTTTAAATATACTTATTTTATGAGGTTTTTCTTTCGATATACGTTTGTCTATCGTTAAAATTTATAATTTTATCGAAGATTGTAAGTTTAAAACTATTTAGTAAGATATTGGACGCGGTGTTTACACAACATTTTAGTGAAATTGAGTACGACAAATTTTAAACGATTGTCGATGGCTCACGCTGTAGAACGCTGGCCTCTCAATCTTGAGACCCAGGTTCGATCCACGGTCGGGCATGCACCAATGAGTTTTTCGGAATTTATGTGCATAGTAGGTATTTGTGTCCTTACCTAATACTTACCACTTGCTGAACGGTGAAGGAAAACATCGTGAGGAAACCTGTATGAACTAAACAAGCGTGTAATTGTGCCCGAAGTACGGCGATAGGGCTCACCACCCATCACGTTGGGACGTAATAATCGTCGGTGAAACGCGGGTGAACTGAGTGTGAACTGTGACTTGCACTTCACAGTTCACACCTGGAACACCTCTGACAACCCCTCGGGGACTCATGTCGTGACGATATGTATGTAAAGTCGTTTGCAATAGAATCCAACAATCATGTAAACAAATATGGCGGACTGACATTGACAGCGTATTGTTTATGCCCATAGTGATGTCATAGTGTTCTAATTTAATTTTAATTAAATTTATTTTTAAAAAAGGCTGGCTAATTTAATATTATAAATACCTTAGGCTGGGGTACTTCTTGATTTTGTGTGTAATGTTTCATTACGTCACGAACAATATATTCTGAGACGTCCATTATTTTTGAGGTGGTTTTATATAATTCCATTTTTGATGGGTATGTAGGAGAGGTTTTCTCCAAGTGATTATAAATATTCACCAAAATTTTTTTCTCCCTTTGCGATAACTGTTTTTTAACAGCCAATTTTGGTTTTTTGACCGGCGGCGGCGGAGCAGTCCCCGACGAACCTGGCTGCGGCTCGATCATTATAACCTTAAAAACAAATATAATTTTACACACATACATTTCAGTAATTGTGATCTATTCAAATAATTAGTTACGAGGGCAATACAATATTAAAGTGCGTCTAATAGATTTCCGTTGTAGGTAATAGATCTAAATCATTCTTACCTCCTGATTACTCCTTGAGAAAAAATACCAATCGTATGCTATATCAAAGTCCGTGATGCCGTGCAAAGGTCGTCGTTCCAAGAAAAATATGTCCAGCCAAATCGTAAAGCAAAACAAAAGTCCAAAATGAGAATGCAAAGTCGTAGAAATCGGAAACAGAAAACGGAAACAGAAAACACTAATGCACAGCGAACCCACAGAACAGTGAATGACTGTGAATGACAATTCTAACAAAATGGCCACCTGTCAATTTTTAAAAACTAACCATTATTTTTATGGCTTAGGATTCAATCCGTCTTGGTTAATTATATTAAGCTCTTGAAAAAAATTTTTTATTGTATTCAAATAATATTAAATTAAAATAATTTATTAAATTAAAAATAAAAGATAACTTCAGATTACGAACAACACTAACTTTTCAATGACTTATAGAGTTCGATGAGTAAAAAACTAAAATGACAGCTTGTCAAATACTTCGAAATTTTTACGTTGCAAATGTTTTAACAAATTTAACTTATAAATACAAGTTAAATCGTGTTGAAGATAATGTGAAAACAATGGTGCGTTCGTTGACTATGTTCATAATTGATCGTCAAATGTATGTGATTACGGAGTAATCGTGACAATTTGGTTTGTTTACATGATTGTTGGATTCTATTGCAAACGACTTTATCGAGAACGACTGGACTAACACCTGACATATCAGCCTCCATCAGGTAAAACTGTAGGCGGTTGTACTTAAAAAGGGGGTTTATTATTAGCACCTCACATGAATTTGCAAAATATGACGCCATCATTAATTCCTCGCTTTCTTCCTGCACGGATAGCTTGGATGAAACTAATAGAGAAGTTTTGCCTTGACGAAGCGTTTGACCAATGGAAACGCAGGACGAGTCGTTTGTCGAGCCGATGGTCACGTGGTATAGCTTTCCTGCGTTTCCATTGGTCAAACGCTGGAGAGACAAAACTTGACTCTCCATATGCTCTCCATGTTAGGTATGACCTCCGTGAAATCTAGGCGAAGTAGTTGCTAGTTAATTTTCGCTTAAAAAATTTTGAGGGGAGAAATCGACTGTCCTGAGTTGCTTACTGGGCTCCTCAGGCTGTTTGCACCGAACAATTACGTGCGATGGCGCTCGTGTCGGAAGCGGCAGCTGTTTGCTGCACCCATCAGCCGCACGCACGCTCGCGCCACCTCAACAATGTGTAAGATGACGAAAGCTCTCAACGCATTCATTGAGTCCGAACCGTCTTGATGACGTGTTCTTTGATAGCAAATGTCAATTAGTTTGTAAGTTTATTAGTTATTGCATGTCCATAAGTTAAGTTTAATTATGTAAACAATACTTTTATTTAATAATAAGTATTAAATAGTTGCTGTAATTGGGTTCGCCCGTAGTAATTATAATAAATAAATAGACAGACTTGTTCCACTCTGCGAAGGCTACAAGAAGCTACAAGTACATCGGCGACCCGCCCGGTTCGGTAATTCAGTGAGTTAATAAGGGATAGAGTTACATGATAGAAAGAGAGGCGCTTCGTACGTGAATAACATTTAAGCCACGCAGCGCTCTGCGAGCTGAATTGCACTTTATTGCCGCGTGGTGATAGTAACTTTTTATTTAGGCGTCTTTAAGGAGTGGTCCTTCTGTACGTTTATTTCTTCTGTGACGACAGCATAATAATAAATTAAAAAACATAAGAATTGTTATTGACTAAATTAGAATGGAGACCACATACAGCAAAGCGTAGCGTAGGCCGACCTCGTGCTGGCTGGAATGACGACCTGAAGGACGTTGCGGGTGGCGGCTCGATGAGGAGGACGGAAGACCGTCAAGAGTTGCGAAATCTGGGAAAGATCCAGCAGTGGATGAACACGGGCTGATGGATGCATGGATGGATTGAGTAAATTGACATGTGGAAACACTACAGCATAAAACATTTTAAAAAATTAGCATTAGTACCGATGAAAGATGGTTAATATTTCTTTTTTGACAGATGTCAAAGTGACAGATGTTTTTTTTTGACAGATGTCAAAGCGACAGATTTTTCTTTGACTTGACTTTTGTAAAACTGATTCCTATTTTTATTTTGGTAAATAAATAGTTCAAAATGTGCTAATCGTTTTGGATAAATAAACCCTGCCATCCTTCATACTTCCAACGATCTAACGAACCTACCTACTTAACATCAAATACGGGAGTTGGTGGGAACCAACCAATTCCCAAAACATGGCAGCAAATATAACAACAAATCAGAATTTGAGAAAATCAACAAAATCCAAGCTAAATGTTTGAGAATTATTGTAGGTGCAATGAGATCTTCGCCTAAAAATGCCTTACAAGTAGAATGTATCGACCCTCCTCCACACCTGCGCAGACAATACCTTTCAGATAGGTTTTTCTTCAAAAATGCTCAAAATTCGAATCACCCTCTTTTACCAAAGTTAATGCATTTATTCAACCTTGTATCCCAATCCGGTTTTAGCTCAGAATCAGATTTACCTTGTGTTATAAGATGTTATATTAGTCTTTCGAAAATTAACCATCCCACTGTAAAATTACAAATCAACCCTCCATTTCATATTCCCTTCAAAGCCTTGATTTTTGAACCATACGTGATTACGAATTTTGGCGTAGATAAAGGTTCGACTGTTGCTGACAAATCCTTCCAGTATATTTTGGAGAAAGACTGGCAGGGCTGGCTGAACATGTTCACTGATGCCTCTAAGTTATCAAATGAAACTAATGTTGGAGCTGCAGTTTGGATTCCCAAATATAAAATTATTTTCAACTTTAAATGTCCCCCAGAAGCTTCTGTTTTCACTGGAGAAGCAATTGCAATTTTGGAAGCAATCTCATTTTCCAACACTCACAAACTTAATAACACCATTATTTTTTCGGACTCTTTGAGTTGTCTCCAAACAATTTTGTCTAATCCTTTTAAGAATAAGTCCCGCTTTCCTATCATTCTAAAAATTAGAGAGGCACTTTTTATGTGCAAAGAACAACACATTAACGTTGCTATCGCTTGGATTCCAGGTCATCATGGTATTTCAGGCAACGAAATGGCTGACTCATGTTGCTGCAGAATTAGGTACTTCCGAACACAATGTTGTTTACCACCATGATCTTCTTCCTCTGGCGAAAACCAATTTAGATAAGGCGTGGTCCAAGTCATGGCAAGAGTCCCAGAAATTAATTGGCAGACATTATGGTGCAATTCAACCTGATATTCCTCAACGCCGGTGGTTCTTTAAATACCGTGATGCTAATAAGATTTCCACATCCATAGTTTGTCGTCTCCGGCTAGGTCGTGTATGTTCTCCCGTTTTTCTGGCAAAAGTCAGGGTGAGGGATCGTTCCCTCTGTGAATGTGGCTTGTATGAAGGGACTGTAGATCATATGTTCTTTGGGTGTCAAAGATTACAGTATTCTTTATATGATGTTCTCCCTCCGCAAATCCCCCGTCCCGCTAACTTCAGCTTTCTGCTGACTTTTGTATATAGTCATTTTGTATACACGTTATGTAAGTTTATTAAATTAAATAATATAAAACTATAAAAGTAGCATAGTGTGTTGTATAGGTACTTACTAGTGTTTTAATAATATTCAGTATTTATTGTAGGTAACATATTACGGTTTTATTAATGTTTATTTTCCTCTGTGTATATATTGTGTACTTGCTTAGTAATGTTGTTTATATTTTGTTGTAGGTTAACGCTTCAGAACTCAAGTTAACCAAATTTTAACTTGAAAACTTCCAGCAACTCTATTCACTTAAAACTAGATATTGGCGGAACTAATGTGCGGAGACACATTATAGGAAGCCAGATAAAACGGCTTTGATTTGATTTGATTTTTTTTTTTTTGTTTTTTGACAGATGTCAAAGTGACAGATGATTTTTTGACAGATGTCAAAGTGTAGATGTCATCGTACTGTTTCACTGATATAAACTTTAATAACTCCAACCTGTTTCGCCTTAAGGCATTGTCAAGGAATAATAGAACTGAATGAAATAACTATAAATAATATACATAATTTATCGTTTACATCGCGGAAGGTCAATAATAATCTCCCCAATTTATAATTAATTTAACACCATGATTTTATTTGAAACTTTTTAACAATTTATTGATATTCGAGACGTGTATCACAGTTTTTAACATTTCATTTAATACAAATCAGTGCCATTTGTACCATTGATGGTACTAGTGGGACAAATCAGTCCCACTAGTACCATTGATGGTACTGTTCAACGGTACTAGTGGTCCGGAGGCGAATATCCGACTCCTATAAAAGTCTAAACTGTAAGCTGGGAGTCAGCACATTCCCATAATTTCAGTTTTTAAATATATTTTCTAGCCAAAAGGTACAATACATTGTTTTTTTTTTTAACTAAAGGTATTTATAAATACATCTCAACTGAAGCCGGGCCCAGTAGGGCCCGAAATATATGTAATATATATCTTGAGCAATTATGTTTTACTTTTTCCCTATTTATTATTTTTGTAACGTATATAAAATACACGGTATTAATTATAGATATACATGATTTGAGACCAATAGTAAATAATTATTATTTGTAGTAATAACTGTAAAATTATCGTTTGTTGTTTTTACAAGTTAAAAAAAAAGAGCAAAGCTAAAATTTACAACAATTAGATTAGATAAGGTTTGTTTATGTTTAGTTACATTAGTAAATGTTAAAATATAACTTATAATATTATTAGTCTAAACAAAATTAAAAGAAGTTGTACTTATACTGTATGTGAGAGGTGTGGCTGGGTATTGAATGGTGTGTGGTGAGTGTTATTATGAGATCGGTTGAGTGTAAGTGAGAGTGGAAGAGAGTGCGTGTGTGTGAAAGCTATTTGTGTGAAAGCTATTTGTGTCTGAATAGTTTGTTTAACAAGCCAATTCCATAATCTACAACAGTTTTTCAGTCTTCTCATAAGTTAAGTCGCTTAGCCAAAAGAAATCCTTATGACGCATTTGGAAATTACTTAATGTTTCAAATCTTACTGTACAGCTTATAGCATTGTACAAATTTGGAGCCTGAAAATCGTAGCGAACACGTGCAAACACGCTCTTGACCGCAGGTAAAAGGCAGCGATCTGAGCGTTGCCTTGCTTCAATAGGGTGTGGAACTGTACAGCTTTGAATTTTTTATGAATACCAGTATATGAATATTAAAATTTTACTTAAAATAATGCAATATACCGGGTGTAAATAGAGTGCTACCATTAAATGAAACCACGTATTCTACCGACCCTTCTGAACCACTTTTCCCAAGAAACATACCCGCGCTAACCATTAGTTTGGGAGATAATTGAGATCCAAACAAAAATGCGTGAACCCTAACGCACCGACATACGGGCGAGGTTAGAGATAGCGTCGTCCTTGAAACTGCTGTTCCGGTGCAGCGTTCTATAATAGACCTTCCTCCTACGAGATAAAGTCTTTGAGTTACAGTTGAATATCTTTTTCTCTTAAGATTTGCGCGTGTTTTTTTTTAAATAGTTAAATGATCAGTAGAGTACCCTGTATTTTGGTTCAGTCGCACAAGAAAGTTGTGCCCAGGGCGCAAGAGTCATCCATTGTGTACGACGTAGAACGTTGCGCACGTTTGACAAACTTTCTATTTTCAGATACTAAAGAACATAGACACAGCGAAATACCCGCCGCCCGAGAACTGGGACTTCGCTGATGCAAGGAGGCTGTTCATCGAACCGGAGATCACTGACCCAAAGGATATTGAGGTACTTTCATCCAAATTAAAGTAAGTTGACATAATTAAGGCGACGACGCTACGAAATTTTGGCGACATGGATCTCCATTTTTCTCAGCAATAAAAAAACATATGTAATTACCAATTTATATACTAGATTTAGCATTTCATTGACATCATTTTGCTCGAAGATTTAGTTGATTGATTAATTTCCTTAGCAGAGAAAAAAATATTTAGAAAACCTCTTTTAAAACAGAGATTTCTATTTTACTGACAAACGGGAGCGAATGAAGCCTCTGAGTTTTTTATTTAAATTAGTCTACAATATGGTCGATTGGATTTATTAAATTATTTATAGTTGTCAATTTAAATGAAAAATACTGTTTTGCCGCATACGATCTTACGGCATAAGCTAGTTCGTGAGCGCATATTTGTACAGAGTAAGTCCCCCTCACTCCACTCCCCTAAGGCGCCGATTTGAAATTAAAAGTTTATCAATGCCTCGCCTTAATGTTTTAGTAACCGATAGGACTCACTTTTTAGGGTTCCGTACCCAAAGGGTAACCAACGGGACCCTATTATTAAGACTCCGCTGTCCGTCTGTCTGTCTGTCCATCTATCACCAGGCTGTATCTCGTGATAGTTAGACAGTTAAAATTTTCACACATGATGTATTTCTGTTGCCGCTATAACAACAAATACTAAAAAACGGAATAAAATAAATATTAAAGGGGGCTCCCATACAACAGACATGATTTTTTGCCGTTTTTATAGATAATGGTACGGAACTTTTCGTGCGCGAGTACGACTCGCACTTGGCCGATTTTTTAACTGTGCAAGGAGGCACAGGTGAGGGTTGCGAAAAGCCACAGCTGAAGCCTACCACGAGTTGAAGTAAAAAAAAAAGAATTATAATTTATTAAAACTAAATAAAACCGATTCTACCGGCATCATTCAAACCAGTTTCACCATCACCTAATCGAGTAAATTTCTTACATAATTTAATTTTGACATCATGTTTAATATTTTACATTTATTTAAAATATAATTAATTCCGTTATTATTTATATTTTAAATACATGTAAAAAATTCAACAGTGTCAAAATTTAATATATGTAAAAATTTACAAATTTCCTTGATTATTTATTGTAATTTATTTTATAATTGTACAAGACTACTTTCCTAGCTGAACTAATTTCTTGACGTATAATCATAATCGATAGTAATAATATAGTAGTAAAAAAGTCGAGTCTGTACATTGAATACTTTCACGAAATTTTAAATAAAATGGGTTATTGTTATTGTACAACAACAATTTTTTGAATTTTTGTCTATCTGTTTGTATGATTTGGATGTGTTTTTTTTATTATCATCATCGTAGTGACGCTGGCCAACACATAAGCTATAGCTTGGCTATAGCTATATAGGGTGTTCATAAAATAACGCTCAAGCCGAAAACAGAGCAAAGATTGAGTGAACGCGGGTAAAGGCTAGTTATAAATAAAAACATATAATGTCACATTTCAGCTGAAATGGTCAGATCCAGATGAAGAAGGCCTCGTCAAGTTCCTGTGTGGCGACAAGCAGTTCAACGAGGAGCGGGTCCGCAACGGAGCCAAGAAACTGCTCAAAGCGAGGTCGGGCACCACGCAGGGCCGACTCGATGGATTCTTTAAGGTATGTATATACCGGTTGTAAATATACTGCTACCATTAAATGAAACCACATATTCTACCGACCCTACTAAACCACTTTTCCCTAGGATCATACCCGCGGACACCCTTAGTTTGGGAAATAATTGAGTTCCAAACAAAAATGTGTGAACCCTAACGCACCCACATACGGGCGAGTTTAGAGAGAGCGTTGTCCGTGAAACCTGCAGCTGTTTATGCTATCAGATATCCAACTTAGGACCTGGGAGAGCTCATACATATGGTCACTAGGTGCTCAATATGGACCAGGCTTAAACAAGCAGGTATACAAATAATTTAGTGGGCACATTCTTAATCACGTGCTGTATACATACTTTTTGTACATAAATAGGTTAGATTTAGGTTAGAAGATACACATTTTTTATTTATTAAATTTTTTTTTGTACGTACTTCATTGTGACTGATGCCGGACCCAGGAGGGCCCGAAATATATTTCACTTTCAATTTTAATTTAATCGTATTAATCAATGCATATTATATATATATATACTTAAATAAATAAAAAAATCTAATTATAAGTTTTTTTTATTGCTGTACAGTAAAGTTACGGTTGTTAAGTACAGTCAGGTTGACTCTGTACTTTATATATTTATCACCTCAGCAGATCGAACAACGGGTAATTTGCTCACTGTTTTTAATTAGGTACTATAATAATATTACTAATAAAATTGGTTACTCACCAACAAACGACACGCAAATTGACCAATACGCATAATGCCAACACGAGCAATCAGTCGCGAAAGAAAGAACAGAAGCGTTTTGATGTCATAAAATGAAAAAATATGGATTTACAATTTTGTTTAAATCAGAGAGGATTTGAAACATTATTAGAACATGACCAACGCAGAACATGACTAGGATAGAACATGACTAGGATAGAACATGACCAACGCAGAACATGACTAGGATAGAACATGACTAGGATAGAACATGACCAACGCAGAACATGACTAGGATAGAACATGACTAGGATAGAACATGACCAACGCAGAACATGACTAGGATAGAACATGACCAACGCAGAACATGACTAGGATAGAACATGACCAACGCAGAACATGACTAGGATAGAACATGACCAACGCAGAACATGACTAGGGTAGAACATGACCAAAGCGAAACGTGCCCATTGAGAAACATGACTAAAGCAGATTATGACTAAACTGACTAAAGCCGACACCCACCTGACAACCCCTAAAAAAGCTCGTATTTGTGCCCGAATAACGGCAATAGGGCTCACCACCCATCACGTTGGGACGTAAAAATCGTCGGTGAAACGCGGGTGTGCCGAGTGAGGACTGTGACTTTCATTTCACAGATAACACCCGTAGCACCTCTGACACCCCTTCGGGGATTCATGTCGTGACGATATATTTATTTATTTTTATTCAAACTGAAAAAGGTCAATTAGAAACGAATTTCAAGTAAGACAATATGGTTGCTCTTCACCAAAAACATAAAAACGAACTTCCAAAATAACCTTC
The DNA here is from genome assembly GCA_910592155.1 of Ypsolopha scabrella. Lineage (NCBI taxonomy): Eukaryota > Metazoa > Arthropoda > Insecta > Lepidoptera > Ypsolophidae > Ypsolopha > Ypsolopha scabrella. Next base: position 8,375,375 of record OU342981.1, on the reverse strand, counting down.
AATGGGTATTGAACTATTTACGAATTGTGACGTAATTTCAACTGCGAACTTGTCCTTAGATAAGCGGATATGTATGTTTTCGACGATAGGCATTCTGTTTGCAACTGATTACGATACATAATCAGGGGGCAGGATTCGAACCTGCGATCTTTTATTACCGGAGGACGTTGTCCGGTAATGATGTAGTTTTGGTTTTCATCAAAATCGACCCAGAGTCTTCCTTAAGCATTTTTCGCTATTCCGTATAGTTCCGGATTTGGCCATCCACGTAGGGTTACCAGATCCAGTGACGAGAGTTCCTGACAAAATCCCTGAAAAATCAATGAATTTCCTGATATTTTCGTTAGGTTTTTTGTTCATACGGGGAGGCGATTTTTACCACGATTTTCAACAGTTTCTGTAACAAACTCAACAAATATAGTTTTAACCTTTTATTTATTCATTCGCTTTTAAAAATTCCTTAAACACCCAATTTTTTTCTGATTTTCTGACAGAGATCCAACAATTCCTGTCACCTGGTCCACACCTACTTGAAAAACTAACCCTCTATCTATCTCTTTCAGGTGACAACAACTCCGAACCCTAAACGTAAGGCAGAAGAAGACAAAAAAGCGGCTGCGAACAAGAAAACGAAGTCTGGAGCGGGCCGGGGTAGGAAACCTAAATAATGATATCGATTAATTTATTATTTTATAAGTTTTTTTTAATTTTAAGGTCATCATTTAATAGTTCGCTAGTTATAAAGCCAATTTGGAATTAGGGTGTTAATAAAATAATAAAATTTACTTTTACTTTGGGGTTGAAAGCATTATTGCTGTACAAAAATGTGTAATAAATAGTATTTTTCTTTAGTTTGGTAAGAAATTGTGGGAAGTAATGTAATTTTTATTCCAATTTACTTTATGGAAGAATACCATATTGGAAAGTTATTTTATTAGCATCCTAAACATGTTTTTTTAAATATTTAAATTTAAACTATTATGTTCTCATAAAATAATAGATGGCAGGTAAAATCGTGTTTCGAATAAATTTTTTGCGTTAGCCGAAATCTCAGGTTTTTACTATAAGATGACTTTTTCTGAAGGCTCTGTAAATAGTTCCGAGGTGAAATACGCAAAATAAAATTTAGAATTTCTATACTAATTGAGTCGAGGTTGTTCTTGAACTATACATTATAAGGAGACAATTTTATTTTTTCGTATTTTGCAAACGGGTTATTGAATTGGGTCTTGGCCACTTACCGAGTCTCCAGTATAAATTTGGCTATATCAACCAAAGTCACCTTATCAACAGCGGGACTGTAAGCGTGTTTTGTTAACTTAGTGTATAGATTGAAACAGTTAAGGCGATGTAATAAACAAGGTTTAGAGTAAACTTATTTTGTTTGTATTATTTGCCATTATTTCTTCCAATAAAATCCGACTTCGAAGTCTCCTAAAACCAATTTCCATAAAACTTGCTGGTAAATTTAAATCATAAATGAAAAATAAAACATGCTTGATAGGTAATATTATATCTATATATTTCTTAAACAAATATATTAGATTCTGATAAACACATAACTTTTCTTAGTAACACCATGCCTGCATATAAAAACTTGATAAAATACTCCTCTGCATAACATGTATATTTAAATATCGTGACTGGAATTAACAGTAAAAATGTGTATTTTCTAACAAATATACATTACATCTTTCTCTAAAAGAAGAAAAACAAGATTCATAAATATATTTTGTACCTAATTTAACTGCAAAAGTAATAAAAAAATAAAAGCATCTACAAAAATAGGATTACAGTATTCATTTTAATACTTTTTGCAAGTGATTGCGACATAGATAAAACTTTATTATATCACGACAAGACTCAAGTAATTCAAATGTACAGATAGCGCGTGATTTGAATGCAGTCCCCCCCGCCGTCCGCACACCTCCCTTACACGCCTGTTGTGTAGTGCTGTGTGCGTAGAGAGAACGGCTGTGTGTATATAGCGCATTCCTTAGCTCTGCCACAGTATAGGTAACAACAGTAGTTTAACTAGGCGGTCTCCTTGAAATCAATACCTACGGTCGTTCGGTGCCTAAACACGCGCTAGGGCTGCCAACTGACTGTTTACGTACCTATTTGATAATGCTATATAATTATTATAAAAGTTGTATTTAAGCAACAATACAACACACAACATACTCTGTAATTTCGTGTCATAATTTACAAAAATGCGGGGGGCGTCACAGTCACAACGTGCGTACGTAACAGCGGTGCGACCGCGACTGTCGTAATAGTCGTAAACTCGTAAACCGAGTTTTTTGGGGGGGGGGGGGGTTCGTTCGGCCCGTTTGTATGGAGATAGAATACTATTACTCATTTATACTATGGCCCTGCTTTCAACCTCTAACATTGAGGACCATATCGAGCTTGATGAAAAAATCATCTGTCTCACTCAGTTGATCTACCCAAAGAGGGACAGACAGTGTTATATCGAGATGGTCTACTATGTTAGAGGTTATGCTCGCTTGACCAATAGAAATAAACACGTTTCCCGCCTCAGCGTCTATTCGTTACCGCTTCGAGCGCGTCAATTGTTTTTGTGATTGCGCTGACTTGTGATTGGTCGCTTTTGATTCGGTAAAGTTCGGTTTACGAACAAAGACGATGGAATGGAACCGCCGAGTCTTGCAAGTACGAAAATATTGGTCACTAAATACAACAGCTTTTTCTAATGGCAGTTTCGAACTGTTCATAACACTTTCACCTAACATAACCTACAATTTAAGCGAAGTTTGCCTTCAAGAAGTTGATAAGTCCGTTGGTAGAACCGTCGTGGCTAGTGACGGGGGTAGAATCTTGAAGTTCTGGCTCGATTGCCTTGGCTAGTTGTTTGCCGAGTTCGACACCCCATTGGTCGAAAGAGTTGATGTCCCAAATCACGCCTTGAGTGAAGATTTTGTGCTCGTACATTGCTGGAGGACAAAAAATGTACCGTTATAAAGTTTTTTAAATTTTATTTTGGGGTATGGTACCAAGATGTTACCCTAAGATTCGTGAAAGAAGATGTAGTAACTAGAATAGAAAAAGAAATGCTTCGGTGGTTTGGACATACAGAGAAGATAAATGAAAGAAATGTATGCTGCGCACGTGGAAGATAAAGCCCCACCGGGTCGCCCTAGAAAGACGTATGCCGACCTAATAGGAGACATACCGAAGAAAGGTAAAGTAAAAAGTACCCGGAATAAGAGCTTGTATGACTAGATTGATGGACGTAGAAGCAAAAGAGGTGTGTCAGGATCGTAGCAGATGGAAATCCGGAGTCTCTGCCTACCCCTCCCATGACAGGCGTGAGTATATGTAAGTATGTGGAACCCTAAAAAGGCCAGAGAGCGCATAAGCACGCAGCTATGCCTTTCGTATGGATATATTATTCTAAATTGGTCTTTGTTTCCTTACCAATAAGAGCTCCCAGCACGAACGGCGTGACTTTCTTCACGACAATGGAGTTGGTGGGTCGGTTGCCCTTGAACACCTTATGTGGAAGGATCTTCTCTATAGCTTCCGGCGCCATTCGCGACTTCTCCAACTCGGCTTTAGCCTGTGGGTAAAAACTACTTGAGTCACGAAGCTTGTCGTTTCCTTCCCCGGGAGTAAATGTAGCCTACCAATATAGATTCGTAATGAAGGCGGCATCAATGTTTGGGATGATACGTGGGACGCACTATAAGTTTCCGGAATGAATATGAAAAAATACTATTAAAGGTACAAAATTAATTTATTGTTTTTCAAAATAATCTCCCTTGGCGTCTATGCACTTTTTCATTCGATCAAACCAGTTTTGAAAACTTTTGTGCCACTCCCCTGTGGTGACCTCTGAAACGTGTTTTTCATACTCCTCGACAGCCTCTTCTGGTAATGAAAATCGTTGACCGCGTAATTGGTTCTTAATTTTTGGGAACAGAAAAAAGTCACAAGGTGCCAGGTCGGGACTGTATGCAGGATAACTCATGAGTTCTACATTTTTCGTCTTCAAAAAGTCGTTTGTCTGTCTGGCCGTGTGAGAACTAGCATTGTCGTGGTGCAGGATGATACGGCGTTTACGGTTATTTTTACGGAGTTCGTCAATAACTTCCGGCAAACAAATGGTCGTGTACCAGTCACTATTCACGGTACGACGATTCTCTAAAGCAATAGTAGCCACGTGTCCAGTTTTATTAAAAAAAGAAGCAATCATCCGCTTAGATGCACTTTTCACGCGCGCCACTTTGGTTGGTTTCGGCTCATCTTGAAAGACCCATACGCTCGATTGCTGCTTTGTTTTGGGATCGTAGCAATAAATCCATGTTTCGTCACCTGTTACTATGTCCCACACCAAATTTGACGCACCTTCGTTGAATCTGGTAAGCATGGCACTGCACCAAGTGACGCGGTCCGTTTTTTGAGCCTCGGTCAAGTTGTGTGGGATCCACCGCGAGCACAGCTTTCTCACACCCAAATGTTTGTGTAGGATTGATTGTATTTGACTCATGCCTATTTCTAAGGATGCGCGAATTTCATGGTAGGTCACATGCCTGTCTGTTTCAATCATACGGCGCACAGCATCGATGTTTTTGTTGGTCACAGCGGTGGACGGCCGACCATCGCGAGATTCGTCACTGAGATTGATACGACCACGCTTGAATTCTGCAAACCAGCTATAAACAGTGGTCTTGCATGGTGCTTCATTGCCAAAAGCTGTTTCAAGCCGAGCGATGCTCTGTTGAGCTGTCAAATTACACTTAAAATCGTAGAAAATCATACTACGAAAATTTTCCCGAGTTAAATCCATGTTGATGCAGACACACAATTTTTTAAATAGCGCCACAAGGTAAAAACAAAAGACAGTCAGATGAAACAAACTGCATTCTACAGCCAAAGAGTTCTATTTTCAAATGTTGCAATAAATTTTTTAATATTGTTTATGTAAGTGGCCAGTTCCGGAAACTTTTAGTGTTACCTATGTACTTTGTAAAATTCGGTAGATTAGTGTAACGTCACAAAGATGGCCGCCGGCTGAAAATCCTAGTATAAGTCACAGATATATAAATTAACCATTCTAAGTTCAGGTTTCATTTGTAAGGAATAAAGCTACCGAATTTTATAAAGTATCATCCCAAACATTGATCCTGGCTTTATGCCGGGTCGAAATTTGTATGATACTTTTATTTAGCTCTTACAAATGAAACCTGAACTTAGAATGGTTTGCTTAGGAAGCGTTTTAGAACGTGCGATCATAGTGCGAAATTTCACTCGTTTATTAGAAAGAGATAGATCTATATAGGATAAAGAGAAAGAAAAATCTGGTTGCACCAATCAGGTGGCCCAGTGTGATTTTCGCATTACTCGGAAGCGTTTCAAAACACTTCCGTATAACTGTCAGGTAACAGTTCGGTTTAACTCGGATCAATTTTGAATTTGCATCACTCCGAGTGAAATTCACTCGATTCGAAACGGAACCTTATACTAAAATTTTCACCCGGCGGCCATCTTTATGACGTCGTAACGTCACCATAGACAAAATTCATCCATGACGTCACTGAGCTACCGAATTCAGCTCATTTTGGGAGTGCTTCACCGTAACAAAATATTGAAATGAGAACCTGCGAATTGAAACGACTACTCACGGTTTATAGTCAGATTTCGTGACTATGAATATAAATCTATGACTATGAATATATGAATCTAAACCACGAATTTTTTAGATGTAAAACATGACCACAGTTTAAAAATCCATGCAGTTGTCAAACGAAAGCGCTCAGACAGAGCATTGTGCGGGGCCTGCGGGGCGAGACGCGGAGGGTAAGCCTACATACAATTTTCGAACAAGCGGTTCAGAGTCTCTTTCCACACAACCACTCCGTCCGAACGTCTTCAATAAAGATATTCATAAAAATGTTTAAACTGTGACAATACTTTGAGTATTTATAACGGTCAGTGATAAATAAAACAAACCGATCTGTTAAACTATTTACACAGGAATTTTCTTTGGATAAGTTTTATGGGGTCTCGTCATGCACGACAGCTCTCGGTACTGAAATATTTGTAACTAGAAGAAGTCCCCCGCTATTTATAATACTTTGAAGTGGATACTTTTTTGTTCGCATCTCGCATAGAGAGGCATGTTCAGAACTTTTACGTCACTTCCGGTACAACATTTTAACGAGGGATTTTTTAACCGTTAAATATTTCATAAGTAATTGCGTATTTGATTGGAATAATAAAAATGTCGAATTGATTTTATCTGAGCATTCATTCCTCTGTGTTTGAGCAAAGAGGCGGCATAAGAAGTATCCACTTAAATTATTTATTGCTGTATCTCGGGACACAACCCGCTGCTTTTTTATTTTTATGTGTTGCTTCTGTGTGCTACATTATCTCTAAATATAAAAATATAATATGTATATGACAATTTAACATGGCAAGAAGCATTTGTAGTTATTAATTTAGACAATTAAATGTATCATGTATGTTACTTTAGTTCATATAAAGTTAATTTCATGTCTTCCATATAATAGTATATTATTTGTTAATATTAAATATTAGCCGGTAAACAATCCACAAGTTTTCATTTCTGTTAAGGTAAAAAATAAAAAAATCTATGGAGATATCTTTTTATTCTTATTCCGAAAAGCGTTTAAATATTTTTTTTATTCCTTAGTTCTAGAGATATGTTGAAAAAAAAACAACTTTTAAGGATATGATATGGGCTGAACAGCTAGAATACATTTGCCTTGCAATAAATAAAAATACTAGCTGTCACTGTCAATGTCAAGTGTCAATGACATTTGATATATCAAGCTCTATGGTCATGTTCGTTTTTTTTTAATACAATTAATGTAGTTACTGGCATTGGTATGAAAGTCATTTTGCCTACAAGGCTTTTGTTGAAAAGTCAAAGTTTAAAAAAATCATATACATAAGTATGTAAAATTCAAAATCTTGGAAAATGGATGCATGCAAATCCCTTAGCTTTTTACCTATTTTCTAAATAGCGAATGAAATTACCGGGTTAGTATTTTGAAATGTTATGGATTAAGTCAGAAAACGTGCCAACGTATGCGAAGGCACTAGCTGTTAGATTTCAGGTTCAGCCTAGTCTAATGGCCAGAGTTCCAATTACCATGTAATGTTACATCAATAAAGATTTTCAAGTATTTTCCGTACCTCAGCGGAAGACTTTCCCTTCATCAAGGCTTCAGTCTGCGCGAGGAAGTTCGCCAACAGGATCTTGTGATGAGTCCCGCCCGAGATCGGGTTGTGGGTCTGAGCCGGGGCGATGAAGTCGCACGGGATTAGCCTGGGGAGTTATTGAAAATGTTTACACGTGACAAGTTATTCATAATAAGTATTTCGTTACCGGTAAAATAAATAAACGGCGATCATCACGTTGGGACGTAATAATCGTCGGTGAAACGCGGGTGTGCCGAGTGTGGACGGTGACTTGCGTTTCACAGTTCACACCCGGAACACCTCTGACACCCCTCGGGGATTCATGCCGTGACGATATATTTTAAATTATATATATGAAATAAAGTCTGCCGAGAAAATTCAATCTATGAAATATCGTTAATGTTTCGATATTTAGAAAATTTGCGAATGATTTATGTCAATTGTTTTTATTAACCGAAAAGACTCACTGGACGTCGTCGTTCAGTGAGCACTTTCCCAGATTTGAGTTTAACAGATAATTAGTGTAATGGTCCAAAATTACGGCGTCCAGTCGATCTAAAGATATTCACGAAATACAGTAACCCCTGCAAAATCTTTAAACCTCAAGTTAAAGTTACTATGACTCAGCAAACGGAAAAGGTACCTGACTCAGCAAAATGCCACAGCCGGACTGTGACGCTGATCTCCCGCCAGAGGCCGCGAATTGCGACACATGCGATGTAATTAAATAATTAGTAAATCCTAGTGTGTTGCAGAATTAGTACATAAGCGAGCTGCGTTGGACATTAACAGTCGAGGCGGGATTGCAGTCCGAGCCGAAGGAGAGGCCGTAATGGAGCCGAGAGTGTAATGTTTGATGTTCACGCGTTTCATACGACGTTTTTCAACACACTTGCGAGGAAAAATAATAAAATTTCACTGCTTATTTTTCCACATAATCGAAACCACAGCTATGAATTGACAATTTTCTTTGAAAAATGGAGGCGGAGATTTTGTTTATGCGATATAGATGGAAATAGAGGCACTGACGCATCCGCCAAACAGCCAAATATTAAATATTAACAAACTGAATATTTTTTGTATTTACAACACAATAATTAATTAATTTGTTGATAAAAATAAATAAATTAAAATAAAATGATTATTTATTATATTTTAACTGAGACAGTTTATTTATTTGCCAAAACTTTACTATTACTCAAGACGTCAAAACTCTTTGCTACGATTTAAAAAAAAACTGTAATGTAAAAAACACTACTGCGATAATGTAAAGTAAAAAGCACGCGTATTTAATATACTACATTATGACCCTAAGAACGCTGCAATAATGGCCTCTTTATAAGCAAGTATGTTGAAAAAAAAATCCTAAAGAGGCAAAATAAAAGTGCTTTAGATCGACTGGACGCACTAATTCTAAATCCCACGCACAATTACACGGGTTAATGCACTAACTATCGAACTAAAATCCTTAAATGTGCTGACAACTGACTGAATACTACTGACAAACCAGAACTGAAATCAAAACTACAATTTTTTAAATTTTTGTCTGCCTTTTATTACGTTTTAACTTAAGAACCCCTCAACGGATTCGAATGCGGTTTCTTTTATTATCACCGTAGTGATCAACAGGCTATAAGGGTAATTGATAAAATAAAGCCCAAGCTAAAAACGGGGCAGATATTGGTCAAGTTATATATAAGGCGACTTTAATTTATGCAGCCAAATTCTTACTGAAGACTCGGTAAGTGCTGAGTAACAAGGTTCGATGACCCTTTTTATGAAATTCGTAAATTATTCTTTTCGTGTTCCTTACAAACGCAAGTGCCTTCAGAATGAGTTTTCCGCATAAATTAAAGTCACCTTATACCGGATGTAAATAGGCTGCTACCATTAAATGAAACCGGCTCTCTCTAAACTCGCCCGTATGTCGGTGCGTTAGGGTTCACGCGTTTTTGTTTGGAACTCAATTATTTCCTAAACTAAGGCTGTCCACGAGTATGATTCTTGGGAAAAGTGGTTCAGTAGGGTCAGTAGAATATGTGGTTTCATTTAATGGTAGCAGTCTGTTTACACCCGGTATAAACCGGGTAGACAAAGTGCGAACCTGGTGCCCTGGTGAATGAGCTGGTAGAAGGCGTGCTGCCCGTTGGTGCCGGGCTCGCCCCACACGATGGGCCCGGTGCTGTAGTCGACCTGCGCGCCGCTCCGAGTCACGTACTTGCCGTTGCTCTCCATGTCGCCTTGCTGGAAGTATGCCGCGAACCTGAAAAGGGAGTTCTTTTTAAGGAAAAAAAAATTGCCACGTGCGAGTCGGACTCGCGCACAAAGGGTTCCGTACCATCACACAATACGGGCGGAAACCTAAGAACATTATGATCAATAACAATATAGATACCAAAGCAACATCAAGGATACAAAAAACAAGCAAAAACAAGGTTGTGAAACCAAATCTCTGTGCAAAATGCACATCATAATATTGTTTTCCTTACTTTTGAATAAAAAGTATGCAAAAATTGCGTTTTAAAGCATTCATCCATCCATTTATATCCATCCAAAGTATTAGCGGAAATTAGTAATAATTAAGTTTTCACATTAAAATTCTATAATTTTTATGATTTACATTTTGTTTGCATTCGATTAACAAACTTAAAAGCGTATATATCGTAGTTTATGATTTACATTTTGTTTGCATCGATTAACAAACTTAAAAGCGTATTTATCTTAGTTTATGATTTACATTTTGTTTGCATCGATTAACAAACGTAAAAGCGTATTTATCGTTGTTTATGATTTACATTTTGATTGCATTCGATTAACAAACTTAAAAGCGTATTTATCGTAGTTTATGATTTACATTTTGTTTGCATCGATTAACAAACTTAAAAGCGTATTTATCTTAGTTTATGATTTACATTTTGTTTGCATCGATTAACAAACGTAAAAGCGTATTTATCGTTGTTTATGATTTACATTTTGATTGCATTCGATTAACAAACGTAAAAGCGTATTTATCGTAGTTTATGATTTACATTTTGTTTGCATCGATTAACAAACTTAAAAGCGTATTTATCTTAGTTTATGATTTACATTTTGTTTGCATCGATTAACAAACTTAAAAGCGTATGTTCGGTTTAAAAGCGTTCGGAACGCGCAAGTATGTGTCAGATTCTATTTTATTGAGATGGCAACACGGGTTGTAAAAAAGTGAAATGTCAAAGTTGTTTTTTTCCGGTTTACTGTCAATTTTGCTCTCGGGGAGATACGTGTAAAAAAATGGATTCAACCAGTGTTGAAGTAATTATTATGTATTTCAAGGAAATAAACAGTGGAAAAGTGGTAAAATAACCCAATTAATGAGCATTAATTGCGAGCTAAATTGTGTGTCCGAACAGTCTCGGGAATCGGTCGCCGGTGGAAAATGATGTGAATGGATTTTTGGATTTTCATTAGCACGATTCACGGAAATCGTGGTAGAGGTCTGGGTCGAGCTAGCTCGGGGTTAGATATTGGTGTTTAGGTAAACTCCCAAAAGCTGCTGGATGAGCCAGTAGTTTGTCGAAGACCTGTGACGCGCCAGACCGACGAGAGGAGAACGCTGTCTGCCCAAGACACCAAGATTGAGTCTGGTGGTCTGTATCCAGCGCAGAAGTTCAAGAAGTAAGGCTGCATCCGAATGTGAGTCTTTGAACCATTTACCCTTCAGAAAGGAATTGTAGTATATAAGAACCCCCTTTGTATGGGAAGCCCCTTTCTGACAGGTTTTAACCTCCTTATAATATTCAAATGGGTCCAGCACGCGAGGTTTAAACCATATCTGTGGAGAGGGGGGCTTTTCACACCCATTTCCTGGTAGCAGAGCGCGGTTAAGTTGTTTAATATCGGATATTAAACAACCCCGGACCAAGATATATTCTGTTTATATAAGCCGAACCGATATAGTAGCTCCGTTGGCCTAAGTTAATTTGTGAATTATACTTTGTTTTAGGTAGGTAGTTTGGAACCTTGTAACCTAAAGCGAGATCAAATAGAATATTTTGTTATTTCTTATACTACAGTACTCGGACTGTGTATATGAATAGGTTTATGTAAGCTGGAAGGATATTTACACAGCTCCTTTAGCTTTAGGTATTGTATTATATGTTGTATTGTGGATAAACATATAACTTTATAAGCGCGGTTAAGCCTAGTGAACCCGGCGACAAAACTATAATAGTTTGTAAATTCATACAGCATAACCATTGCTAGCAAGCGAAGCGGCTTAATTATTAGTTATATAGTTGTTGAAAGCCTCGGCTTATATAAATTACAAAGTACATAGCAGGGCTAATGTGTAATGTGTAGTTTTTGGTTAGTGAATCATATTAACTAAGCGAGCGCTTAGGTATAATATTATAACAACGTACATAGGTTATGTTACAACTTGGAATTGTTAAATTTGTTTGTTTTGGAGTATGTTTAGTCTTTAACAAGTGTTTAATGTGATTACATACTTTCAGAAGCCAATTACCTTTGGATATACTGTTAGTTAGTGCTACAGTTTGGTTTATATTGTTTATTTTGAATGAAAACTTCTTGACACTTGCGATTGAGGCTTGGACATAGTTGTTTGTCAAAAGTGTAGCATAAATGTAACTAACTGGTTTATGTTGTATGGATTATATATATATAGCAGCAGAAACGGTCTGTCTGTCTGTTCATAAAGTTATGATATTGTGTTTATTTGAAAATGTTTGAGTGATATATAGCAACAGAAAAGGTCTGTCTGTTTGTTCATAAAGTTATGATATTGTGTTTGTTTGTACACATTTGAGTATTAAAAATTGGTTTTGGTTGAACTCGCATAATTGAACAACAGGGTTGTATTGTGTATTAATGTACTGAAATTAACATACTGACTAGAGTCTAGTATAGTTGGGTCTACAATATTATTGTATACGGGGACGTTTGTGATTCGTGCCAGAGTTAGTTCGGTTTTTAATTGTTGGTATTTTCTTTGATTTCCCGGTCTACAATGTCGAGGACTTCTCCGAGGAACATCTTGGCCAGCCAGCTGCGCTGGTTTGTCAGCGTTCAAGGCTTGTTGGCTCGAGCTGATCGGGGCGATGCAGTCCTGGAGCGGTACTCACAGATGGAGCATCGCCTCGAGAAAGCTGAGCAGGCGCTCATCGAGCTGTTGGACCAGGAGCTGCCACCGGAGGTAATGGCTAGCCCTAATAATGACATGGATCAAATTATGGATATTTATAATGAGGTCACACAGGTCGCCTGTCAGATTAAAAAGCGACAGTCAGGTGTTTCGAGCACACCTGATGTAAGACATGCAGCGCAAGGTACATCGTTGCACAGTAGGCTCCCTACTTTGGAGTTAGGACATTTTGACGATACCATGGAGCTATGGGTGGCATATAAGAATATGTTCACCTCGTTGGTTGACAGTAGGCAGGATTTAACCAACGCACAAAAGATGGCATATTTGATGTCCACTTTAGAAAGTGAGGCAAAGAGCTTAGTGCAACATTTAAGAGTAGAGGACGATTCTTATAGCATAGCGTGGGAACTATTAAATAATAGATATCAGAATGTCCGTCTGTTGGCCGATGCTCATACGAGCCAATTGTTAAGTTTGCCTAGGGTAGGTAATAAGGCTCAAATTCGAACGCAGTTACTGACCCCGGTTACAGTAGCCTGTAACGCGTTAAAAATGTTAGGTTTGCCCGTGGATGAGTGGTCGTTCTTGTTGGTACACATTATTTTGGGTAAGTTACCGTCTGATACTCGATCACGTTTCGAACGTGAGACCGCGGAAAGGGAGGACAAGGCTCTTCCTACTTTCGCTGATTTGATGAAGTTTTTAGAATTTGAGGCTAGGGCCGTGGAATCTTCATCGACTTCGGAGGTGGCGCCACCTACCGGGAGTTTCAGGGAACCTGCCGGTAATTCGGGGCGAAGGGGGCCACAGGGAGTGCAACCGCTTCGGGGACGCGTTGCTGCACGTCTGGCTGCACTGGCCGCTGTGGCTGAGAGCCCAAATTGCCACCAGTGTGGACGCCCAGGACACGCGTTATCGCAGTGCCATGATTTTGCTGCATTACCGGTAGTGGACAGACGGCGATTAGTTAAAATTAATAGACTGTGCTATTTTTGTTTAGAGGACCACTTAGCGCGCGAGTGCTCCAGACAGCGAATGTGTAGAGAATGTGGCCGGCCACATAATGATTTAATTTGTGCGAACAGGTCTGGAGCCAACGGTCACGCCACGAGCGGGGGAGCCGCGGCGCAGTCCACCTATCAGTCACGTCCGTCGAGTGGCCCCTCTCAAGGACGAGGAGCGCACCCGTCAGAGAGTGGAGAGAGCCCTCGCGTGAGTCGTGCTCAGTTTGATAGTGGTGTGAATCGTGCGCCTGCGGTACGAGGCTATATTGCGGACCCGGGTGGGGGACCCCTCATGGGGGGGGGGTTCAACGGGTCAGGGCCGCACTCAGGATATTAGGAGTGGACCCCATGCTTCCACGACAGCGGACCCGAGTAGGGACCCCCCGAGGGGGGGGGGGGGGCTCCACGGGCGGGGGCCCCACTCAAGGTTGTATGAGTGGACCCCAGTTTGCCGAACCAGTGCCTGCGCCCACTGTAGGACAGTATAGCAGGGCGGAGCCACAGCGATACTCTCCGCCGATACACGAGTATCCGCGGTTAGAATATCACCCGCCTTATTCGAGATATGGTAGGGCAGCGGGTTACGCACCACCTCGGATGGCATTGTGTATACGCTCACCATATATAGGGCAATGGATGCCCCTGGATTGGAGGGGCCGGGCCCCCAATAATTTGTCTGCCCCTGTACCGGTGCGGAGCCGAGGACAGTTCTTCGGCCCACCATATTAGTTAGTAGTTGGGGCCCCCCGGGGGGAGATTCAGTTAGAGTAAGGACCACTGTTGAATTTCGGGACGTGTATGCATGATCGGATAGTCAGGTTGCGCGAGCATGGCTACGCGCGTCCCCACGTACTTTAGAGATTTTTGTAGGAAACCGGGTTTCACAAATTCAGAATATAGTTATTCACAATAAATTGGAGGCACGTCCCAGGTGAATGTAATCCTGCAGAGTGCGCATCTGGGGGCTGCACAGCGCCGGAGCTGGTGTCGCATCATCTATAGTGGGGGCCGGAGTGGTTTAAAGAAACAGATTTCGTGGCCTGTCCAGCAGTTGGATAGGACACCCCAGATTTTACCCGGGTTGCGTGTGCATGCTCTGGTTCTAGGGACCAAACTAGTTTCTGATTGGACGCCGTGAGTTGGGTCACCGTGCGTTGAGACGCTGGGGCGTCGCGACGGTGGCATCGGCACGGTGTGCGTCGGGTCGGAGCACGCAAGTCGCCATCCTTTGTTGTTACCCAAGGAGGGCCTTTGATGAGGCGTTTGCTGTCCGACCGACATGTTTGTAACTCACACGCGGGATGAAACGTGTTATTGGCGATTTTACAGCGAGAGTTTTGGATTTTGTCAACTTGCCGGGTAATTCGCAATGTTCTCTTCTCCTGTGTTCTTGTTACAGGCTGCGAGCCTTGTTGATGCAGCCGCAGATAGGAGATCTGCCAGCTGATTGGATCACACGGTGTAGGACTTTTGATGGAGTGGCTACGGACGTGGGGGGACCGTTCCTCGTCCGAACGTCTAGCCTTCGCAACGCTCGGACTGTTAAGGCGTACCTGTGAGTATTCGTGTGTCTGTCCACCAAGGCCGTCCACTTGGGATTAGAGTCCTCGTTGTCCGTGGAGGCCTTCGTCGTTGCATTAGACCGATTAGTATCGCGTAGAGGTTTGCTTTTTTAGTTAGTTCAGACAACGGCACGAATTACAAGGGTACCGCAAATTACTTGAAAAGATGTACATTTTAGAAGATAATTGTATTTAGTTAAGTCATGGTTATTATGTGAAATCGGCCAAGACCCACCTCCGCCGCGTCATCGGGGATGTAATCTTATTGAAAGATGCGAATTTGGAATTCTTTGTATTGGCGACGTGGTCGCATTATTAAGTTGATAATTGGCGGGGATGAGACTCCTCGCGCCGCTGAGGTGATTGGTCGAAGGTTTGATTCTGTGACGAGCCTTCGCGACTCTCTCCCGGCTCCCGGTTGAGTAAGCTAGCGGTCTGATAAGGATAACAGCCCGGAGCGGGGGATTGTTCGGTTTAAAAGCGTTCGGAACGCGCAAGTATGTGTCAGATTCTATTTTATTGAGATGGCAACACGGGTTGTAAAAAAGTGAAATGTCAAAGTTGTTTTTTTTCCGGTTTACTGTCAATTTTGCTCTCGGGGAGATACGTGTAAAAAAATGGATACAACCAGTGTTGAAGTAATTATTATGTATTTCAAGGAAATAAGCAGTGGAAAAGTGGTAAAATAACCCAATTAATGAGCATTAATTGCGAGCTAAATTGTGTGTCCGAACAGTCTCGGGAATCGGTCGCCGGTGGAAAATGATGTGAATGGATTTTTGGATTTTCATTAGCACGATTCACGGAAATCGTGGTAGAGGTCTGGGTCGAGCTAGCTCGGGGTTAGATATTGGTGTTTAGGTAAACTCCCAAAAGCTGCTGGATGAGCCAGTAGTTTGTCGAAGACCTGTGACGCGCCAGACCGACGAGAGGAGAACGCTGTCTGCCCAAGACACCAAGATTGAGTCTGGTGGTCTGTATCCAGCGCAGAAGTTCAAGAAGTAAGGCTGCATCCGAATGTGAGTCTTTGAACCATTTACCCTTCAGAAAGGAATTGTAGTATATAAGAACCCCCTTTGTATGGGAAGCCCCTTTCTGACAGGTTTTAACCTCCTTATAATATTCAAATGGGTCCAGCACGCGAGGTTTAAACCATATCTGTGGAGAGGGGGGCTTTTCACACCCAGCGTATTTATCTTAGTTTATGATTTACATTTTGATTGCATTCGATTAACAAACTTAAAAGCGTATTTATCTTAGTTTATGATTTACATTTTGTTTGCATCGATTAACAAACTTAAAAGCGTATTTATCTTAGTTTATGATTTACATTTTGTTTGCATCGATTAACAAACTTAAAAGCGTATTTATCTTAGTTTATGATTTACATTTTGTTTGCATCGATTAACAAACGTAAAAGCGTATTTATCGTTGTTTATGATTTACATTTTGATTGCATTCGATTAACAAACTTAAAAGCGTATTTATCTTAGTTTATGATTTACATTTTGTTTGCATCGATTAACAAACTTAAAAGCGTATTTATCTTAGTTTATGATTTACATTTTGTTTGCATCGATTAACAAACGTAAAAGCGTATTTATCGTTGTTTATGATTTACATTTTGTTTGCATTCGATTAACAAACTTAAAAGCGTATTTATCGTAGTTTATGACTTACATTTTGTTTGCATCGATTAACAAACTTAAAAGCGTATTTATCTTAGTTTATGATTTACATTTTGTTTGCATCGATTAACAAACGTAAAAGCGTATTTGTCGTTGTTTATGATTTACATTTTGATTGCATTCGATTAATAAACTTAAAAGCGTATTTATCGTTGTTTATGATTTACATTTTGATTGCATTCGATTAACAAACTTAAAAGCGTATTTATCGTTGTAATTGAATGTAATCAAAATGGAATTTATAAAATAACATAATTTTAATGCGATAACCCTATTATTTGTAATCAATTTCCGCTAATTGCTTTAAAATGCTATTTTTCCATACTTTTTATTCAAAGGTAAGGAAAACAATATTATGATGTGCATTTTGCACCGAGATTTGGTTTCACCACCTTAACGTGTTGGCTTCACAGTGAAAGTTTTTCGTAGAGACGAGTGCAATCAACTTCTACTTATTTTGCAACTTTTCAAAAAAAACATGCGATAAATATCAAGTATTTATTTATTTCCAGAATATAAAGTGCATCGAAAGTAATATCTGGGGGTCTAGCATGCGCTGTAGATACAGTTTACTACCATACTTGCTCTCTCGCACATTGACAAACGTGGTATGCGTGAGAGCGCATTGAGGATAGATAGACGCTGTAGCTCTGGCGCATGCTAGCCTCACTAAACGCGGCATCTCAAAACAAAGTGCGCACAAAAGAGCCGACGAAACAACAACAAAAAACGTGGTACCTGTGCAAATATTGGTCGTATGGCAGCAAGGCATGCGTCTCTGCGCCGTGGAAGTTGCTATACCATACACCGAGCAGCGCCAAGATTACTGGGGCCTGGAAAAAGTAAACAGAACTTTTTACATTCCTATACCTACTCGAAAAGGTTACTCATATTAATGTACTAGCCTTTGCCCGTGGCTCCGCCCGCGTTTATTCAATATCTGCGCCGTTTTCGACTTGGGCGTTATTTTATCAACAACCCTTCCAGGAAAGAGGTTATGTTAAGGGGCGATTTCGCTAAAATCGGCACTTTTTGACGTTGTTTACCTGCTTTTCAGAAGAAGCCACTAATTTGATAAATTTGTATGTAAATATAGGTATCTTTTTCTAGTTTTCTTCAGTAACTTTCAACTTTCGCTCGATAGAAATAATTAACAGGTCTTCTTCGATAATTTTTTTCATGGTTTGTGAAATAGGAATGACAGACAGACCTCAACGATATTTTATTGGATAGTTTTTAACAATATCTAAATGTTGTCAGTTTGAAATTTTGATAGCTATTTTAGTTAATTTTATTTAATTTAAAACCGACATTTTGCTATTTTTTCCGGAATCCGTCCCTCTCGCACTGCGGGTCGTTCCGCATGGAGTAACAGTGACCGTTTCAAGCGTGACATATCCTCTTAAGGTGGTTGCTCCAGGATCTGTTCCCTATTATATTTGTTGTGCAGGATCGTCTACAAAGTAATGCATAAAATAACAACTTTTCTAGAAAAGCCTAATCTATGTACCTATGTACTAATAATAAAGTAGTAAAAAAGTCGTGTCTGTACGAGGGGTGGCTGATATAAAATCTCCTTTGTTAAAGAAAGTTTAAAAAATGTTACTGGCCACTATATTCTCGTATTATTTGTTTATTCCTTTTTTAAAAATTATGACACTTATTTGTTTCTACGAGTTCAATTTTTTTTGGCGCGTCTTCGTTTTTATCAAGTTGCAATAAAATTAAAAATGGATAAAATTGAGTATCGCGCTGTGATTAAATTCCTCGGTAAAGAAGGGAATACGCCGACGCAGGTCCGAGAGCGCGTGTTTAAGGTGTTCGGAGATTCATGTCCTTCCGAATTTGTCATAATGTTTTGGTCAAAGCTGTTTAAACAAGGCCGTGTGAGCTTAGAAGACGATCCCCGTAGTGGAAGGCCCATTTCTGCAGTTACCGCAGATAATGTGGAAAAAGTGAAGAAACTGATCCTCGCCGATCGGCGAATTAAGCAGTGGGAAATAGCTAGAGATGTTGGCATTAGCAAGGAACGAGTTCATGAAATAATTCATGAACATTTGGGAATGTCCAAGGTGAGCGCGCGTTGGGTGCCTAAAATGTTGACCCCGTTTGATAAGCAAAGGCGTGTGGAATGTTGTCAGTCATTTTTAGACTTGGTAAAGGATAAAGAGGAAGAAACTATCTTGCGAATAGTGACCTGTGATGAAACTTGGATTCGTCAGTGGGATCCCGAAAGCAAACAAGAATCGATGCAATGGAAATTTAAAGGGGAAAAACCACCAAGGAAGTTTAAGGTCCGGCTGTCAGCGGGCAAACTAATGGCAACCATTTTTTGGGATATTGAGGGGATTCTTATGATAGATTACCTGCCAAAAAACACCACGATGAATGCTGAATACTATGCGAACTTACTTGATCAGCTACGCGACAAAATAAAAGAAGACAGGAGGGGCAAACTTAGCAAAGGCGTTTTGATTTTGCATGATAATGCACCCGCGCACACGGCCTTTAAGGCGCGGTCATCTCTGACAAAAAACGGCTTTACAGAGATCAACCACCCACCCTATAGTCCAGACCTGGCTCCCTCTGACTACTTCTTATTTAAAAATTTAAAGAAAAATTTGAGAGGGCGCAGATTTTCAACAGACGAAGAGATGAAGGACGCTGTGAATGACTATTTTGACGATCAAAATAATAATTATTATTTTAATGGTATGCTGTCACTTATTGACAAATGTCGTAAGTGCATTTCAGTTGCAGGGGACTATATTGAAAAATAAAAAATAAATCATTAATCCATGTATTTTCTTTCATAGTCAGGTAGATTACTTTTCAGCCACCCTTCGTACATTGAATATTTAGCGAAATTTTAAATGAAATAGGTTATTTTTTAGAAATCATCGTAGTGACCCTGTTTAACACCATAGCCTATAAGGGGTGTTCATAAATAAACGCCCAAGCTGAAAACGGGGCAAAGATTGAATAAACGCTCTTAACTCGAGAACCACTCAACGGATTTGGATGCATTTTTTTAAATATCAACGTGGTGGTCCAGATCAACACATAAACTATAAGGGTTGTTGATAAAATAACGCCCAAGCCGAAAACGGGGCAAAGATTGAATAAAGGCGGGCGGAGCCGCGGACAAAGGCAAGTGGACAATAAACTAGTGTCGCGTAGTGCCATAAACAACACTTTTTTATTACTTTTTAGGGTTCTGTACCCAAAGGGTAACCAACGGGACCCATTACCAAGACTCCGCTGTCCGTCTGTCACCAGGCTGTACCTTATGAACCGTGATAGTTAGACAGTTGAAATTTCTACAGATGATGTATTCCTGTTGCCGCTATAACAACAAATAATAAAAAGTTCGAGTTGGACCCGCGCACTCCCATACAACGTGATGTTTTTGCCGTTTTTATAGATAATGGTACGGAACCCTTCGTGCGCGAGTCGGACTATCATAAGTAGTGCGTTTGGGAACGAATTCTGGGCTTGGATTCTGAATCCTTTGATCGCCCGCTCATCACTGACAGCAGGATAGCATATACAAAACCAAAGCGTGCAAAAAAGATGGCATGATGGCCGGGCGTGAGTGGGCGTGAGCGGGCGTGAGCGGGCGATCAAACTGAACTCAACCCTGGTTCAAACATCTTATATAAACGTGTTCTTTTAGAAGAAGACGCAACTCACGTTCTTCTCCAGCGGCGCGGTGCAGTAGTGCTGGTCCATAAAATTGGCTCCTTCAAGCAGTTTCTCGAAGTTGTCATACCCGATGTGCAGAGCGATCGACAGACCGATGGCTGACCAGAGTGAATACCTGATGGGAAATAAATTAAACATTCATTCTGCACCTTTATTTTACCATGTTCCCCGATTATATCTTCACCTACTATTTTCTGAGGTCCCTGATTAATTTTCCACCCACATTTTCCGAGGTCCCTGATTATTTATACACCTACATTTTTCCGATGTCCCTGATTAGTTCTCCATCTACATTTTTCTGAGGTCCCTGATTAATTTTCCACCTACATTTTCCGAGGTCCCTGATTATTTATACACCTACATTTTTCCGAGGTCCCTAATTAGTTCTCCATCTACATTTTTCCGAGGACCCTGATTAATTATTCACCTTTATTTTTCCAAGTTCCCTGATTAATTCTTCACCTACATTTTTCCGAGATCCCTGATTATTTATAAATTTAAATTTTTTCCGAGATCCCTGGTTCATGCTCCACCTACATTTTCCTGAGGTCCCTGATTAATTATAATTATCCATCTACATTTTAGCTCAATCGGTCCAGCCACTATAAGACAGAAATCTAAGCTTATAGTGAGTTCTGTTTTCTGACGGAAACGTAAAATGTATCAGCAATCCACCATAAATGTATCCAAAAATACCGGGTGTAAATAGAGTGCGACCATTAAATAAAACCACATACTCTACCGATCATACTGAACCACTAATGGAAAAAAAAAACCGCGAAAATCTTCAGAGAAAAAGATATTCAACTGTAATTCAAAGACTTTATCTCGTAGGAGGAAGGTCTATTTTAGAACGCTGCAATGCAACAGCTGTTTGACGGACAACGCTCTCTCTAAACTCGCCCGTATGTCAGTGCGTTAGGGTTCACGCGTTTTTGTTTGGAACTCAATTATTTCCAAAACTAAGGGTGTCCGCAGGTATGTTTCTTGGGAAAAGTGGTTCAGTAGGGTCGGTAAAATATGTGGTTTTATTTAAAGGTCTACTTACACCCGGTATACTATTAAAATGGTGATAAATAATAATGTATTGATAAAAGGTTTGTCCTCACCTGCCTCCAACCCAGTCCCAGAACCCAAACATATTATCAGCGTTGATGCCGAACGCCGTCACCTTCTCAGAGTTCGTGGAGAGAGCCACAAAGTGCTTCGCTACCGCTGAAGGCTGAAACAGACGCGACATTCATTAAGTTAATAAATATATTTACCCTAAAAATTAGTAATACATCCATCAGCCCGTTTCGTCCACTGCTGGATATACAGGCCTTTCCAGGATTTCGCAACTCTTGGGGGTCCTTCTGACGTCGCTGCCCGGTCACCGGTCACCGGTCTGTTTATATAAGGCTCGGCAACTGGGGATGGATAAACCGCCATCCATCGGTCCCAGGCAATGGTAGGCCGCCTGGTTTTGCCCGAGAGCTGTTCTCTTACTCTCCCCCGAATAACTTCGAGAGGATTTGCGAGTAAGATGGTGGTACCTCCACAGTCGAGCCCGGCATCAGACCTACCACATCGTGAATTTTTAGTAAATTGTAGCTTTATTGGTAAAAGTAAAAAAATATATAGTTAAATGCGCCATACATACATACATCGACCCTTCATCATCAAGCGAATGGAAAAAATAGTATAACAAAGCAAGAAGCTTTTGCTTTTGAAATTTTCAGAAATTTTCAATGGAAAAGCATGAGATATCTTAACCAATAGGACAGATATCTAACCTAACCATACAGACCGGTATCGTAACCACAGACCGGTATCGTAACCACAGACTGACAACGATAGGAGATCGGTATATATATCTTTGTATATTGTTACCTCATTTTTGGAGGTCAGTGAGAACGAATAATCTGTAGTAAGAACATTTCTAATGTTATCTTACAGATATTATCCTACTCCTACTAATATTATAAATGCGAAAGTTTGTGCGTGTGTGTGTGTATGTTTGTTACTCTTTCACGCTGAAACGGCTGAGCGGATTTGGATAAAATTTAGAATGGATATAGCTTATACCCTAACTTAACACATAGGCTACTTTTTATCCCGAAAAAGTGCATGGTTCCTGTAGGATAGATCAATATCATTGAAAAATAAGGTGTCTAATTAGCGCGGTCCCAATCGTTTGTGGTGAAATAAGACAAGGCTTTGTTATTTCATACATCAGGTGTCTAATTAGCGCGGTTTTAATCGTTTGTGGGGAAAAAAGACGAGGCTATGTTAACTCATCACACTTCACTCTAATATTATAAATGCGAAAGTTTGTGTGTGTATGTTTGTTACTCTTTCACGCTGAAACGGCTGGACGGATTTGGATGAAATTTAGAATGGATATAGCTTATACCCCAACTTAACACATAGGTTACTTTTTATCCCGGAAAAAGCATGTCGTTAAACCGAATAACACGCGGGCGGAGCCGCGGGCAAAAGCTAAAAATAATAATTTACAATATTCCGCTCAACACTCCTATCATGCTTTTCAAAATCAAATGCAGACTCATGCACCGCTACATGTTATTCAAAATGCAGACTTGCTTGTTATTTAAGATTGTGTATTTGTTCTAGTACTGTTTGCATGTGCATGTTCCTGCACTTTGAATAGCATGACAAGAGCGTTTAGCGGAATATTGTGAATTATTAATATATCCATAAGTTAATGATGAACTTCCGCAAAGTAGCGCCTATTTAAGACAATTATATGCCCGTTTTCACTAACCATAGGAGACGCCTAAATTTATTTAATAAATGTTAGTAGTCTTGGATCAGAAAATTTGGCACAAGATTCCCATCTATTGGAAATTATGAAAATATTACATTGTAACTTTTCTAGTTGAACCTGCGGTTCACCGATTGCATCGTTATTTTCGTATCAATCTGCGGCCCATTCATGAGCATGTGATTGTTTGGCCCGCGACTTCCCAAAGGTTGCCCATGCCTGCTTTATAGCGTAGATAAAGTAACTTACATCTTTAGCCGCCTCCAAGAACCAGTTCTTCGCTGATGTAGCATTAGTAATCGTCTCCTGTGTGGTAAAAGTCTTGGATGCGATAATGAACAGTGCTGTTTCCGGGTTGAGCTTCTTCAGGACTTCGGCTAAGTGGGTCCCGTCGATGTTGGAAACGAAATGGACCTTGAGGTGATTGGCGTAGGGTTTAAGAGCCTCTGTCACCATGAGGGGGCCGAGGTCTGAGCCACCGATGCCAATGTTGATTACGTCAGTGATGGATTTGCCGGTGTACCTGTTTATAGATAAGTATAGCATATATAAGCATTCACGATATACGCAACAATCCTGCACCTTTATAAGTTTTGAAAACAAGGGCATATAGACAAGGTCATTTGCAGTTTGCATTGAATTTTGGGGCATCACGAAGCTCGTGTTATATCTAGCCTTTTTTAAATTGTTTGTTCTTTGTTTGCATACATGCCTCGGTTTTTTGCCGGCCCTGTGTATAATAAATACCTTGTTTTTTTTTTTGGAAAATCTTAGAACAAAGGTGCCAAGGACCCCCCCCTCAAACTAAAATACTATTCTGTTATACACAGAGTAAAATCCGCAAAATGATTCCCAAGGTCTAAGGGATTTTCGTAATTGTTTCTTGTCAATAAGTATTAACATATTAGGTACTTTAGTACAGTTGATAAAAAAAACTGAAAATTTTAATTTAACATTTTTGGTTAATTGAAATAGGCGTTACCTTGCGGAAGTCCATCACTAAGTAAAGGATATATGAATATAATTTGCAATATTCCGCTAAACAATTCTTGTCGTGCTATTCAAAATGCAGACTCGTGCACCGCCCGCCCGCCCGCATAAAAACATGCAACAAGCAAGCAATACAAGCACATATTTAAGATTGCTTTGCTTGTATTGCTTGCTTGTTGCATGTTTTTATGCGGGCGGGCAATACAAGCACATATTTAAGATTGCTTTGCTTGTATTGCTTGCTTGTTGCATGTTTTTATGCGGGCGGGCGGGCAGTGCACGAGTCTGCATTTTGAATAGCACGACAAGAATTGTTTAGCGGAATATTGCAAATTATATTCATATATCCTTTACTTAACATTTTTGGATTCAACGTTTTGGGATTCAACGTTTTGCAAATTCAACGTTTTAGGAATTCAACATTTTAGGAATCCAACATTTTGGGCCTGAAGGCTAAGGAATACTACAAAGTTTTTTTTTTGCCTGAACGATTGTTTTTAATTTTGTTCGATCGGGAGGAAACTTTTCTTTTACAATAAAATTTTTGTTTGTAAGTGTACAAGATTTGTTATTTTTCTAGTCTGGTTTCTTGAGAATCTGGTATCTTGATAATCTGGTATTTTGCGAATCTGGTATTATGCTCCGGAAGGTAAAAAACATCAGGGGTTCTGTAGATATCTTTTATCTGATGATATAGGTATACCAGAATCTCATGGCAAAAATATATATGAAATCATAGAGAATTTTCATTATGAATTTTTGCCATCAGGTTCTGGTATACCTGGATCTATCATATTTTGTCTAAAGAGATCTCATCTAGATTTTATTTTTGAAAGAACCATAAGAAAAAAAACTTGTAGAGTATTTATTGCCTGTTACTCGTACAAATTCACTGGCTTTAACGAAGTATTAAGATTAAAAATAAAATATCGCGTCACGAAGTTTATTTCGGGAACCAATTGTTCTTGGCTCCGTATCCGTATCTTTGAAAGGATAACCTTTGTAGGTGCTAAATGAAATGATAACTGGCTCGGCGCAAGCGTTTCAGCTTTATCATTGGTATAACTATGTGACAATGTAACACGAATTTGTACCGAATTAATGTTGAATAAGGGTTTCTAATCGTAGATATAATAATTAATTTTAGTATGTTTCAGGTCTTATTTTTCTAAATCGGCCCAGTAGCTTTTAAAGTTGTCATCCATCCATCCATCAGCCTCTTTCGCCCACTGCTGGACATGGGCCTTTCCAGGATTTCGCCACTCTTGACGGTCCCCCTGGAAGAAATGCCCATACTCACACACGCTGGGCAGACGGGTTGGTGAGCACGGTGCCGAAACCCTTGCACCAGTGACGCCGCTGCCCGTCACCAGTCTGTTTTATATAAGGCCCGGTAATTGGGGATGGATATACCGCCATTCATCGGTCCCAGGCAATGGTGGGCCGCCTGGTTGTGCCTGAGAGCTGTCCTCTTACTCTCCCCCGAATAACTTCGGGAGGATTTGCGAGTAAGATGGTGGTACCTCCACAGTCGAGCTCGGCATCAGCTCTACCACCTAAAGTGTGTAAAAGTTGTGCAGATAGAAAAACGACAATATCTATTGTCACGGCAAATCTATACCAATAATAAAGTATTGTCTGTACATTAAATATTGTTAGGAAAAAAATAATGAAATACATAGGTTTTTATTAATAAAACTATTTTTTTTTAACTCTCTGTCTGTCTTTTACGTTTTAACTCGAGAACTACTCTACTGATTTGGATGCGGTTTTTTTATTATCATCGTAGTGAGCTGGTCAGCATATAGGATACAAGGAGTGTTGGTTTTTATCTGACTTTCTCTTGTCCTGTACCTTCTACCTCTTTACTAAAACACCATTGTATATAAATATAATGAGGATAAAAAAAGACATGATCTTGCTAAGTTTCTTGCTCTTCTTCTTAGCAAGACTAATCGAATGGGCGAAGTTAGGCATGTATTTATATATGTAACGTATTAGTATTTAGTATATGGATAGCTATTATTATTATCATATCGTATATACATAATTTTATACATTAGATATCCCTTTATGTTAGTTCATGTACGTGTATTTACTTATTAAATAAAGCAAACCCAACACGTTTTTTAATATATTGTATTTCCTCTTTTAAATTTAATTCTTGTTTTATTATTTAATAAATCCTAACGCGCGATAAGTGTATTTATGTACCTATATTGCAGTAATAAAGTATTCATTTCATTTCATAAAATAACACCCAAGCCGAAAACGGGACAGAGATTGAACAAACACGCGTGGAGCCTACGAAAGGCTAGTACGCATATAAATTAAATATCAGACAATAAACTTCCAACGGTACTTAACCTGGTCAAAAGCGCAGAACGACGATTCCGGATTATTGCGGCCGTCAAACAGCGCACAGGTAGGCAAACCGGTTAACTCAGACATCGCCCGGGTCGTTACAGGGACGCGGGGAAAGAAGACAAAGGAGATCGCGCGGGGAGCGGGCGGAAGGCTTGTGAGAGGGAGTGTATCTCTCTCTCACTCTCAATGCAACATAAGCCCGCCCCCGCGCCTCCTGTACCGTCGCGGACGAAGACTGACTTATCTGGACGATCTAGTTACAACCCGGTCACAATATCTGTGCACCTGACCTCGTGACGTCATATCGGCGGTCTGGGTACGGTGTGAAAAAAAGTTTTTTCGAGAAATGTGGAGGTAAAAAAAATTTACTAACCTTTTCAAATCAATTTATTATTGATGAAGGGTTTGTTATTAAAAAACAATAATTTTGATTACAAAAACATTTATTATTAAACTCAGTCACTATAAATTATTGACTCTATGCCTGACATTGTATCTTCCTCACTCTCACTTTCTGAACTCGCCGAACTGTCTTCCCCTAGTGATATTAAAAGTTGTGTGATGTTGTCATCTGCTAGATGATCCTTTTCCCAGTATTCTCGCTGTAGTCTCTCCACGTGATTCACTTTTTTGTACTGTTTACGCTTCTTACCCGGTGTCGATAATTTTGGTTCTGGGTGGGTTTCTAAATTATTACTAGTACTTGGAGTCGGACTAGCGCCCGGCGAAGTAGGTGGTTGTACTTTGGCTTCATTTTTAATTTTCATTAGAGTCCTCTTTGATATCCCAGTTGCAGCACAGGTTCGTTTCACCACTTGGTCTACAGGTATGGTGTACTGTTTGTTTGCTTTCTCCGATTCAAAAAACTTGAGCACTTTCAAGATTAAATTTCTTGATTCGCTGTGTATTGTTTTTCCCATGACTTCAGTTTAACAGCTACAACAATTTTAATAACAACCAAACCAGTCCAAACTTAACGGTAAACAGTCTAAACTTAACAATAAACATTAAAAAACAAAACAACAATAAAGCGAAAATATCAAAATTATCGAGACGTGTAGCGGCAACGAAGATGCTAACCGTACTGTCGCACCGGGGAGTGCGCGGAGAGGTGACAGGGGAAGCGGGAGAGGCGCCACATTCCAGCGAGGTGCACAGATACTGGGACCGGGTTATACTTTATAACACACACTACACGTCCCGATAATTTTGATATTTTCGCTTTATTGTTGTTTTGTTTTTTAATGTTTATTGTTAAGTTTAGACTGTTTACTGTTAAGTTTGGACTGGTTTGGTTGTTATTAAAATTGTTGTAGCTGTTAAACTGAAGTCATGGGAAAAACAATACACAGCGAATCAAGAAATTTAATCTTGAAAGTGCTCAAGTTTTTTGAATCGGAGAAAGCAAACAAACAGTACACCATACCTGTAGAATAAGTGGTGAAACGAACCTGTGCTGCAACTGGGATATCAAAGAGGACTCCAATGAAAATTAAAAATGAAGCCAAAGTACAACCACCTACTTCGCCGGGCGCTAGTCCGACTCCAAGTACTAGTAATAATTTAGAAACTCACCCAGAACCAAAATTATCGACACCGGGTAAGAAGCGTAAACAGTACAAAAAACGCATCGAAGTAGATGATTTTGAAATTTGCGCAATACGAAATATCATCAACAATGCACCCTACCATTCGACGCAGTCGGTGAAAGCGCCCACTAGTGCTGCTCTTAAAGCAGACATGCAAAATTGGCTACGTGAACACAATATTCCATTTAATGACAAAATGACAAAGAGGGAATTGTATCCCATTATACTGAGAACAAAGCCGCCGAAAAAATATGTCGTCGACGATTTGATGCGAGAGCATGACCAAGAAGTTGTACGTCTGCCACCTTACCATTGTGACCTAAACCCTATCGAATATATATGGAACTTGGTAAAGCAAAGGGTGGCAGATAAAAACATTGACCAATCGGAAAAGAACATAGAACAACTTACAAAAGATGCGATTAAGTCAATTACGCCAGCTGACTGGAAAAAAGAAGTGAATCACGTGGAGAGACTACAGCGAGAATACTGGGAAAAGGATCATCTAGCAGATGACAACATCACACAACTTTTAATATCACTAGGGGAAGACAGTTCGGCGAGTTCAGAAAGTGAGAGTGAGGAAGATACAATGTCAGGCATAGAGTCAATAATTTATAGTGACTGAGTTTAATAATAAATGTTTTTGTAATCAAAATTATTGTTTTTTAATAACAAACCCTTCATCAATAATAAATTGATTTGAAAAGGTTAGAAAATTTTTTTTACCTCCACATTTCTCGAAAAAACTTTTTTTAACACCGTACCCAGACCGCCGATATGACGTCACGAGGTCAGGTGCACAGATATTGTGACCGGGTTGTATCTCTCACCCTTTCCAGTCCCCGCTGATGACCTGCTTCGAGAAGATTTTCATGTGGTCGAGCACAGCGTTGACGTCCGGAGTGACGTCCTTGCCGCCGACCACGATCTCTTTGTTCTGCCGGTTTCTAAGAGCTATGTGAAGGACTGCTCGATCTTCCGTGAAGTTTATCTTTTGACCTGGTGGGGTGGAATATGGGTTAGTCAATTTAGGCTAGACATTCTTTCTTATAGCAGATGACCTGCACGGTGCCCGCTTGGATCTAATTTCTTTAGATCGCATGGGAGTTAGGCACCTGAAATTCCTTCTCAGGTGATGTCTCACCACACAAGAAGATTACTGTCCAAATGTTATGTTCCTGTGCAGCCGTTTGAACAGAATAGTAGGATAACTCCCGCATCGTGCTGATAAAAAATAAATACATATATGTATACGTATGTATGTATCAACTAAGTTGATAATAATTTGTTTAGTTTCCTCTCAAATGACCAATGTTCGTTGTGAATTCCTAACGACCTAACGTGCCAGTATAATTCTCTCACATACATATTAATATCCCAGCTTTACATTACAACAAACTGCTGTGGTTCGTGCGTACTGGCACGCACACATATTTAGCCGCGCTCCATACCTTTTGGCCGCAGGGCGTGGCGTTCCGTCGCTTCCGCGGACAAGTGCCACAGGATAGCACAATGACATAATACAAAGTGAAGTGATACTAACATAGTATAAACTTTATTTACTAACTCAATTTTGTACCAACATACTATATATGTTAGTTTGTAAGGTATTTATCCGGTCCTGACCTAAGCTCCTGAGTTTAGTGTAAAATGCTTTAGAATTAATCTGTGATAAAAGAACAAGTGAACTTTAATCAAGGAAAATGATTTCAAACTTTCAAAACTCTATAAATAGTATTTTTAAAAAAGCACATGGGATATTTACCAGAGAACATGGCATCCCTAGCCTGTTCAACTCCTCGGTTTCTGGCGAGATTGAAGAGCAGTGCCATGATGGCTCCATCCACTCGGTTCTTCGAGTAATCCAGCAGGATCTCGCCATCATTGGGGGTCGGGATGCGAAGGCTGCAACGAGAGCTTACTGTTAGATGTGTGTAATTAGTAGACATAGGTAATGATGATGAGATGTTGTTATAGTACCATGGATATGGGTATGGAGTTATTTTTTGGGTTTACTCCCAAGAAAAAGAAACAGTCTTCAAAGTACAGAAAAAGTGCAAAACTACACTATAAAGGATTGGAATTAATGACTTTCCCTAACTTCCTTCGATCTACATTTTGGAAAAGCTTCCTTTGTTAAGGATAATCTGTATTTGTTTAAAAATCCAAAAGCACATGATAAAAAATATGATTGATTCCTTTTCTTCTAGGACAGATCTATTAAGGAAGTATTTAGGGAATTCTGAGAATCTATAACAAAGTGCCAGCTGACAAAGCATCTAATACATTTTAATGAGAAGTAGTTGAATTTGATTGATTTATTGTGCAATGATTTTATTAAATTTTTCTTTACTGATATGTACACAATTCAAATTTAAGTTATTTTGGAAACAAAAACTGTTGAATAGTTAGGATAGCACTCATCCTATGAACAAATTTTACTATGAAGCCAACCAAGAAATTGTGAAAAAAAATCAGCTGTTTCATACATTTTGGTAAGGTAGGTATTAAACTTTTCTATGGAACAGCTGATGTTATTTTCAGGGTTGGTTCTATAGTAAAAGTTGTTTACATGGAGGAAGGAATACTATCACCAGTTTTCATTTCCAAAATCATATTATATTATTATTATATAAGATTATATAGAGTAGATGTTTAATCATTTAAAATTTAGAACTATACAGTTTTTTGCATGCTTTAATAAGCAGATCACAGCGGAATTCACAAAAGGTTGCTGTGGCAGGCAGTTTGAACACTTGCTTGTAATTTCAATTAGTTTTTGTTTGTAAATACCCACTACTTAAATTTAACAAGCCTTTTCATTCGAATTTCTAAGTATTTTAATATTTTTAAGATGTGCTCCTTTTACAATAGAATAGCAATATACTTTTTTCTAAAGTAAAATATGGCAATGGTACTTTACTATTTAAGAAACTAAACTAAATGACCTATTATTTAAAATTACTTGCCAGCTAAGCGTAGTACATTTTTTTCACAGTATGAAGAGTCAAAGTTAGAAAATGAAAAATCTAAAACTTATAATTCAAACAAAATGTTTTTTTTTTAATTACTAAGGCGTATCAAATTAGTTTTATTTTAGATTAGGATCAATAGCAGGGCTATTCAGAATTGCGAAACAAATTTATATTTATAATTATATAATTATAATCTTGGGATATGGAATTGTGTAGCTGTGGCACTGAAAAGACTCATCTAAGATGTTGAATTTTACAAAATTCATAAAAGTATTCGAAAACTATTGACTTTTTACTGAGATCATATTTTGATATTCTGGACAGTTATGAGCTGGCCAATCAGCCCTCCAAGGGATAACGTTGACTTTTGGGACACCCTGTATATATTTATTCAAAAGAACAATAAAAGCTTGCACATGGCAAAAATATTTATTATAATTAGGATACAAAATTACAAATATACTTCCAAGTTTTAAAACTGTACAAATAGTAATTAAACAATATACATATTATATATATAGGTAGTTTTATGAATTTGAAATTATATAAGACGAAACAATATACACCACTATTATAATTTACCTATTGTACCACTAGATGGCACTACTGTACCTAAGATTAACTACAATAATTTGATTGATTAGTTTCTGAACAAACATGGTTAAATAAATACTTTCCTTTTGAAAGCTTTTAATCTTTCAATAAAAAACATGACATAGTCACCTTTTTTACTGGTAATAGTAAACAATGTTCATACAGGATAATAGCAATTTAAAAACTTTGGACTTATTGTGACCTATTCTCATGCAGCAAACCTTAAATTTGGAGTTGAAAATCCTAAAATAATACAAGCTCATTTAACTTTTATCCATCTGCATTAAAGCCTATGTTGCAATGAAAAGTTTTAGGTTATGGCAGCTCTAAATCTAATATTTGCTACACGAGAATAGGTGTCAATATAACACAGTATTCAAAATTTTTAATAATATATTTTATTTTTATTTTTTTGTATGTTATTTGAGAAAATTGTTCAGTGTGATCAGTAGAGTTTATAATGACATTTAAAAATAATTTTAAAAAAGCACCTTTCACTTTCAGGGAGTTTCATGGCAAAACTTACTTAAAGGTACTTCAATTTTTTGTCTACCTTTCATGACACTTCCTCTACTTTTTAAGTCCTAAAAGTTGCAAATCTTATAATTATTCGGAGAAGGTCAAATAGATTGTTGCAAACGACCTTTCAAGTTCAAATAACTTTTAATAAGAACTCTACGAAGGCGAAAAAGAAAGTAATTTATAAGCAATTCATTAGATATTCTTTTGTGGACGGATTTTAACGGAAAAATCAAAGGTAAAGGTGTATTTACAAGCTTGTAGAAGATTAGTAAGGCAAAACAAACAGTAATATACCTGAATTTGTTGAATCGGTCAGGATCTTGCTGAAATAGTTGTTGGATGTTAATTTTTTCAGAATTCATGGCATAAAAATCCCGGAGCTTCTGGTAAGTCGGCTCATCTTTGAGGCTGATTTTTGGTTCCATTACTTTGAGAGAAAGTCTACGTATTTGGAAAGAGCGGCGAGTTTTTGACCGAATGCGTTGTATCAAGTACCACTGATAACGAAAGAATGAATTTGTTTTTGACATTTCAAAGGTATTTGAAGGTTACTCTGCGTTTGGTTTTTGCAAGTAAAATGGTGCCTATCTGATCTAACCGAGGTCTGACCTTTTAAAATATTGGGAACCTTTGAATTTTGTATTAACCACCATTTCTGGGCCTTATCATTATCTTACTTCAATATCTATTGCTATCGCTTTCAAAGGTATGGTGATTCGTGAATATTCATGATTAGATAAAAATTATGTGTAAGTGACGTCCAGCGTTGCATCGGAGCCGCGATGAATTGTGCAGCGTATTGCAAAGAGTTATAAACAATATAAATCTTTGTTTTAGATTTTATACGACCATTTGAGATGACTTTGCCCAAATAATTTACGTTGCTCTCTGACCTTCGTTCATTAATTAACACTTTAGTCAGGTTCCGACACTGACAGCGGGATAGCGTATTCAATTTTCAAAGCGTGCGACTGAGATGGCATTAGAGTTCTAATTATAAAGTGTTAATTTATGAATAGGAGTCTGGAACGTAGGCTATCTGTAATTTTGACGTGTGGCCAGTGTTGCCAGAACGTTACTTTTGTAACGTTTTACGTTACTTTTTACCCCTTTACGTTACATTTACGTTACATGGCTGAAAACGTTACTTTTACGTTACTTTACGGAGTAATTTTCAATTTTTTTTAACAAATTCTTAAAAGTTGAATTAAAAGTCAAGATGAAACGGAATGCAAGCAAGTGTCGTGCTCAGAGAAACTGTCATAAGTCAATATCTCCATGGTGTCGTGCATTTCTTAACGTTGGCAATTGAGCATTGCAAGTAAACCAAAGCTAGAATTTAATATTTTTCTCTATCGCACGGCTAGAATGAGCAAACAGAAAGAGCGAGATTAACGTGTACATATTTTTGTCACAATGAATGATGGAAAATAACAGACTGACTGACAGATCGGCGAGGTGCGGCGCGGCAGCAGAGTCAATTTTCTCATTTCGGCCGCCTATATAACTGTATTTGGAACCGGTTACAAAAGAAAAAAAAATCTCTTTTCTCGTAACCAGTTACAAACTAGTAAATATTTCAGTACTTTTAAATTGTTACCATGAAAGAATTTCTGTCATATTTTATAGTAAAGTTACCAAAAACGATGTTTTGTTCTTATTTTGTAATAAAACTCGATTTCCTCCGTTTCTCATAAGTAGGTAATACTTACGGGAGAAAAATAATGGGAAAAAATTACAGTTTCGTATTCAACGGATCATACTGAACCACTTCCCGAAGAAACAAACCCGCGCCACCTATTAGCTTAGGAAATATTTGAGTTTCAAACATAAAAGCGTAAACTCTAACTAATGCACCAACACATAAGGCTGTTTATTGAAACAGCGTCTTCCGTAAAACAGCTGTTACGGTGCAGCGTTGTAAAACAGACCTTCTTCCTACGAAATAAAGTCACAGTTGAATATCTTCTTCTCTGAAGATTTGCGCGGGTATTTTTCTTCAGAAAGTTGTTTAGTATGACTACTAGAGTATGTGGTTTCATTTAAAGGTCGCACTTTATTTACACCCGGTATAAGTGTAAACTCTATTCTCTTCTCTATTATCTTATAAATAATTTTTGCTGTAGGTATAAATATTAAATAAATGTGTAAGGACTAATAATATCTAAGCAGTGGCCAGTTGTTATTAAATTTTCATTCAGTTTATTTAAAGCCTCATTAATTTCTTCTTCAATGATCACGTAAGTAAAAATAATTTTCTTGTTTTTATTGTACAATTTTTTTTGCAGGATTACACCCAACGAATAAAGTTAACCACTAAGAGATAGTTATAGGTCTAAGTATATGTGAAAGTACTAAATAAAATTTAAATTGTGCATCCATCCATCAGCCCGTGTTCGTCCACTGCTGGACATAGGCCTTTCCCAAATTTCGCCACTCATGTCGGTCCTCCGTCCTCCTCATCCAGCCGCCCCCCGCAACGCCCTTCAGGTCGTCGGTCCAGCGGGCACGAGGTCGGCCTACACTACGCTTTGCTGTACGTGGTCTCCATTCCAGAGCCTTTCAGCCCCAACGGCCATCATCTCGGCGACAAATATGGCCTGCCCCCAAATTGTGCATATTGTATTAAAATACGAAAATAATAAAAAAGCGTTACTTTTCTTGTGAAAATGTTACTTTTCGAACAGTTTTGTGTTACTTTTGTGGACAAGGCACTGGCAACACTGCGTGTGGCCGTTTAACACACATCCATCGCTGCAACCCTCTATTGATCTGAGCTGCAACCCGCTGCAAAAGTCATCGCGGCTCCGATGCAAAGCTGTTAAACGTTTGAGTCTGTGAATTGAAATATTTGAAATTATAATATTTTTTACTCTACATATTCTCTGTGGTGATTCATAGTCATAGAGTTTGACAGCTCGTTGTCGTTGTTTTTTCGCATTGTTGATTCTGCATAATAATATCGTTGCATTTTCCTTGTTTTACATAAAAACTAATGTAGTTCAAAATGTCGCTAGGTAAATACGAAAACGTAGGTTCGTTTATTCGAGCCTGTGATGGAACAACGCTGCGCTTCGACCAAGCTTGTCTTCAAGTCGTCACTACAGAAAAAGTCAGTTTTTGGAGTCAATACGCGGAATGTGAAGGCTGTGCGCTGTTGGAAACAGCTCAGTTCCCAGTTACTGGCCAAATAGTCCTCCGAACCACAAGCCCAGTTGTTTATGCTGTCCAGAATAAAAATGGACAAATATGTAATGGTAAGTTTCATCTAAGCACTTTCTTTGTCCCTAGGACAACTACCTAACAGCTTATTCATCACTTGGGCAACATAGCATGTAAGTTATAATCAGCAACAATGTCAAGTTTCATGTTATAGCTACTCTTTGCGAAGGTTTACATCAAACAGCTATGTAGGTACCAGGGATACTGTTGTTTTGCAACACATTTTAGGCTTCTCAACTATAATTTTATGCTTTAAAGAATAAAATACTTTTTTGTAAACATTAAAGCATTAACTAATAAAGTAGCTGAAACATAGCTTACTCATTTGATTTTATAGCAGAACATTGCTGAGTCATACATATGTTTCATACAGATCATGGTAAAACAGTTTTGCTATGATGTTTACATATAATTACTTTGTCACTCAGATTATTTAGATGTGAACTTATAATACATATGCTATTTTACATTACATCTCGCCTATAATTTAACTAGTGGCATAGCAATGCATATCATATACATATAAAACAATTAATAAATCTAATTCTTTGCCCAAATTAAAATAAAAACTATTGTAGAATTACGTCAGTACGAATATTAAAACAATTATTATTAATTATAAACAAAACAATTAAAAAAAAATGAAACTTAATGCCTAAGTAGAACATTAATTATTATGCTTAATATGTATTGTTATAAAATTGGCGGGCCAAGTAGCTTAGTTTAGCTTGTAACTGTTTACTTGTTTTATTAGTTTTAGACTTTAGGACACATATCTGATGTGATAACTGTTGTGTTTGAGCACAAAAATATGTCAGCTTGCACCTGACCCACTGCTCATGTAAAATAAAATATATTTAACTTTAATTAGAATTTATTAAGTTCTCATTTTAAGTGAATGTGTAAATGT
Organism: Ypsolopha scabrella; assembly: GCA_910592155.1. NCBI lineage: Eukaryota > Metazoa > Arthropoda > Insecta > Lepidoptera > Ypsolophidae > Ypsolopha > Ypsolopha scabrella. The sequence continues at coordinate 8,339,134 of OU342981.1, read as the reverse complement.
TCTTATGAGAAATAAAGAATCTTAAACCTTATAACCCTTTAATATAATAATAATATAATTGAATTATTATAAGTTGATTTCCTTAACCTAACCAAGATTTATAGACTCATGTCTTAACCCTTACTAGTTTGCAACAAAGATGTTTATTGATGAAACTACAGTGTGTTTTAATGTTGGTGGAATGGTAATTCAATAAAACATAATGCTTACTACCCTGTTATCTTTAGAGGGCAAATGACTCATTCTTAGATATCTGTAAAGATGAGGGTATCAATATCAATATTAATCTAAAGGTATTCTTTGCTATACATTTTTATATTTACATATTACCAAGAATACCAACTTGTTTATTTACAATCCTTTGTTTTTAATTTTATGTATATGCTTATTTTGGTGTAATCTTGGTGCTAAATTAATGTAAATTTTTTATATCTTTTAAGTTGTCTGCCATTTGGAATGTTGAGGACATTGACCTCCACTTCATACATGTAAAGATCAAATAACAGTTAAATAAAAGAAGCTGTAAATTTTAGAGATCTCACTAAACAGGGTGTTTAGTTGTGATGGAGCAGAATAGATATAGTCTGAATGATAAGAGATTGAGCTACTTTTGAACAAAGTGCTCTGACCAAGATTGAACTGACAAATCCCTTCACTTGAGCTAGTGATAGACTTTGGCCGTACCTTATCACTACACTCATGATAAAACCATGCTGCCAAGGGCATGGTGGGCATGAGATTAAATAAAATAAAAGGATATTTAATTGTCTTCAATAAAACTTAATAAAATATTGACAAAATTAATTTAGAAAAAATAAATAGAGAAAAGATTATTAGAATTAAAGATTTATTATTTGAAGAGTATTAAGTTTCGGCATGTAGCTGTTGGACATGCAAACAGCTGCTGATTTTAAAACTTAACCTAAAAGGGACGAGGAACACAATAAATCATTCAAATAATAATCTGAAATTGAAAATAAACAATATCAAAAAGATGTCAATTAGGGATGGTAGTGGCCAAGAGTAAGCACAAAGTTATTTTTTTTTTGAAAATCACTTTATCTGGGAACCAGACCAGAGGTGCAAGTTGAGCAAATTAGTTGAAATCATAAATTTTTGGCTGTCAAATGAATACAATTGTCTTAGGAAAGGCCTATGTCCAGCAGTGGACGAAACAGGCTGATGGATGTTCTTGACAAACAAAAACGTACAATTTCATTTGTCAGAGGGGCTTATTTGCTTAGCCGAATAGCCATATGACAATTGAATTTGAATACCATTAGCTTACACAATTGCACCTCTGATCACTTGGTGGTACCGAACCCTTTGTGTGAGTCCAATGTAAGAAAATATTGTTTTAAATTTTCAGCTTCAGTAACAGATTTTTCTACAACTTATCCCGTAGAGTCACAGTTGTGACGATCGTCACACCTAGGCCGAATTGTAAATAAAACATTATTATTGTTAGTTAATATATTATAAACCTAGTGATATGGGTATTTTTCGAAAGCTATTAAGATGAGCAATAAAAAAAAATATTATAATAATATAAAAAAAAGTTGTGGATTGTTATTCTAGGCCCAAATCTTCTTTTTTTTTAATATATGTATAGAGTTATATTTTTTTTATTATTCCTTATTATTTTTTACAATATTATAAAATTTGAATAGACATATACCTAGTCCGTGCTTAAATTCTGTCACAAACAAAATTGGCTATAAAATGAAAACTAATCATGATATTCAAAAAAAGTTTTTTTTTTAGAAAGGTAATTTAATTAGCTTACATTAAACACAAAATTTATTCAAAATGATTGCCACCATTTTTCACACAAGCCTTCAATCTTCGAGGCCAATCATCAATAGCAGCACGGACCATATTCATGTCGATATCCGACACTGCTTTAATCAATGATGACTTTAGGCGGCTCAAATTTTTGTGAGGTTTAGAACAGACCTTCTCCTCCAATTCCTGCCAAATTTTGTAATCCAGTGGATTGCGGTCAGGGCTAGATGAGGGCCAATCTTGATGCCTTATTAGCTCTATATTCTGGCGCTCGAACCACTCCTGAGTTGTTTTGGCCTTATGAGCAGGTGCGGAGTCCTGTTGAAACACAAATGGCCGTCCTCCAAAGAGTGTCTGGGGCAGATCTTTTACTATGCGATCTAAAACCGTGTCTTGGTACACTTTTGCACTGATTTTGACACCTTTTTCACAAAAATGCACTTCAGTAGGGCCATAGTAGGACACTCCCAACCAAATCATGACTGATGATGGATGATGGCCGTGCTGCACTCTAGGAATGGCATTTCCAGCGGCCGCAGAGCTGGTAGCGTACACCCTGTCATTTTGTTTGTTGTACTTCTCTTCGATATTAAAAATTTTCTCGTCTGTAAACAGGATATCGCGGTGTCTGTTTCTTGCGTACCGCTTTAGCAAAACTTTGCATTTTTTGGCTCTCATAGCTATCAGACGCGCGTCCAGAAGATGTCCACTCTTTTTTCGGTAACCTCGTAGTCCCAGGTCTTCATTGAGTACTTTTTTTACGGTACTTCTGGTTAATCCCATCTCCAAAGCCATCAGTTTCTGCTTGCGGACGGGATTTCTTGCAATACGCGCCTTGATTGCTTTGATGACCCCTGGAGTCCTAACGGAACGAGGTCTGCCAGTTCTTTTCTCGTCATCGACACTAGAGGTTTCATTGTACCTCTTGATGGTACGGTACACGAACCTCTTCGTGATTTTTAATTTTTGAAGCAAGTTGAATATCGTCTTCGGTGGATGGCCGCAACGATGCAATGCAATTACTGCTACTCGGTCCTCTTTGCGAGTCCACTCCATAGTAAAAAATGAACGAATGTAATTGTGATTTGGCAGATTATTAATCAAAAAATATGTGAAAATCGAACACCATTTAATTTTTTTTGCTAGGTGTTCTATTTTTTAAATAAATGGCCAGTGACAGTATTTAAGAACCGACTAGGTATATATAGTATACATACATATATTCATATATATAACTAAGATTTTTTCAACGAGAAAGCCCCCCCCCAACTTACCCCAAGAAAAAAAAAATGTTTTCTTTTGGGAAATTTTATCTAGTTTTAGAAAAACAAAACTGCATTAGAATTGGACAACTAGTTCCGGAGATATAGCCAAAAACAAAATTGGCGGGAAAATTTGCAAACTTGCAAAAATGCACGTTTACCGGACGGGTTAAATAAACTTATCAGTCCAAAGCAATGACGAAAGTCCTTTGACCAAATTGCTCGCTTTCGTATACCTTAGATTTCCACTTACGCAGAGATATCTGACCTACAAAGAGCTTATTTTCTATAGGAACATTATTAATCAATTGAATAAAAAATATAATTAGCGACTTCAATTGTGTGACTAAAAATACTGAGTGAGCAACTAAAATACTGAATGGGCAAAAAATTGTCATCAAAAGAGGAAGAGCGTGTTAGGTTGACTTGGAAGATAACAAAGAGCCGCGCAAAGCGGAGTGGAGTTTGGTGACGTCACTATTTTGTATTTTCAAGTTGATCATTCAGTATTTTAGTTTGTGTATTTTTAAGTCGATCACTTAGTATTTTTCGATTGTTTAAATCCTTTTCTAAATGGCGATACTTTATTTCTCAGGGACCTACCACTTTGGAGAGTTTGGGCAATATGAGCTCAACCTCACTGACATTACAAAGGATGAGTGCCTTCCCAAGATGACAGCGGAGCCTGATGCGGCTTACTTGCCGATCTTGACCGCTGTGGTCATTCTACTGTCTATGGCCACTTTGTGGTACATCATCAAGGGCATAGGGAAAAGGATTGTGGCTGGGAGGTTTTATGCTAGATACTTTGCTAGGTAAGTGTTTAAAAATATAATATTCACTAGCCTTTGCCCGCGGCTCCGCGCGCGTTTATTAAATCTCTGCCCCGTTTTCGGCTTGGGCGTTATTTTATCAACACCCCTTATAGCCTTTATGTTGACCCGGATTACTACGATGATAATAAAAAAAACCGCATCTAAATCTGTTGAGTGGTTATACAAACAAAGGAATCTTTCCTCTTTATGGTGTATTTCTGTATTCCAATTCTTCTTAGTGTAGATTATAATAACACAACAAAAAAAAAGTGAAAAGATATGGTGTAGATTTCTGTAAATCAATGTTTTGTTCTTTCTTTTTTGAATTGCAGTGGTTGACTTTAAAATTTTAGAGCAAAGGCTTTAAAGTTTTCACAAAAAAATCAAAATACCTACATTGTTTTTGTCATGCTAAGTTACATTTTTGTCATAAATCTGATGTGCTTTATAAAGAGGTAAAATTTGATTGTTTGTGTGTAGGGGATAAACTCTGGAATTAATGAACCGATTTTGAAAATTCTTCACTGTTTTAATGGTTACACTCTTCACTTTGATATAGGCAATACTTTTTTCCCTGATTACGGGCAGATCCCTAGGGTCATAGCATTAATTGCATTCATGCGGGTATTCTGTGAAACCACTAAAATTTATTCTATTTTGAAAATTCTTGTTGTAATGTTAGGCTCTTCACTTGCACATAGGCTATAATTTGTTTCCTGGGTATGGGCAGTTCCATAGGTACACATTTCAGTAATTCACTTCAGTAAGATCTTTCTGTAGTAAGTGTTCGAAGTGGCTATTTATGAAACAATCTTGGACGAATAAACCACTCTTCCAATTCGTCCAAGGAAACAATTCTGGGATCTTGGTGTCCCTATTAGAAAATCTGTGCTGTGATTTGATTTTTTACTCTATTGTACGTATTGTGATGTTCTAATTAATTATGTTTTGTTTTTATTAATTTCTGTGGCATTCTAGTTTTGTTAATATTATTATTTTATGTTTTTCAATAATTTATTGTTTCCTGTATGTATATATAAGACCCAGGCTGAAAATCGGCTACTGTTTGCATGCTTAAACAGTTGTATGCCGAGCCTGGGACCGTTTTGTCTTCTTTTGATTTTAATTTGTATTTTTATGTTAACTTGTATTATTTTGAGAAGATAAATAATGCTCTTATTATTATTATATTAATGAATTACTTTTATGTGGGCAAAATGCTAGTATGTTTATAAACTATTACTGCTTCCACGGTAGTTGGAATTGCCGCACTAGATCTCCCCCTGTTCGGTCTATTTAGAAACAATTTCTGTATAGACGGTGGTTTGTTAGAAGGCACATAAACCCATAAAAAGCATTATCAATAAAACATTACATATGTCAGAAGATTTATTTGCAATACTTTATCAGATGACCTCCTTACATAATAAAGTACAAAGGAATGACTTCTCGAGGCCCATTTCTCTTCTTATTTTCTTGTTATCGATCGATGGGGTCCTATGGTATATAGGTACACTGTATTTCACAACTACTTCTGTACTGGTTAATTGATTAAATCATGAATGATACTTGTTCCTTTGAGTCTGGCTTTGACACTATTGTCTTGTTACGTTCTTTATCGAAACATCAAGATAACGAAGAATTGTCTAACGTTACAGAGAAGACAATGAGCTAGGATCAGAGACGCGCGTGCTGACAGCGGAATCGAGTGTGCCGCGGTCTCCTACGAGGTCCCGACTGCGCTCCTTGGACATCTTCCGTGGCATCTCCATCGCCCTCATGGTTAGTGTAGTGTCACAGACAAGACAACGAGCTAGGATGTTGCGTGTTGACAACGAAACCGACTCTGTGACCGAAATTCCAGGAATAATTCCTTTTTCTAACTAATTGTGACCATACTAAGAGAGGTCAGATCTGCATGTAAGTATCTACATTTGTATACAAAGTGAAATTTATCCAATCGACCACTTTTATAGGGAGATTCAGTAGATGATATAGGTCATACATAAGTGCTTTCAGGTGGATCATGAAGGTTTGTGCATCTGCGCAATTTTTTTTCAGGTTGTTCAGTATCCTTAGCGAAAACAACTGTAAATTTTCAGGTGGATACGAAACGATGATTATGCAATAAATAAAAGCACACGAAAACGGCTTGGTTAACTTTGGCGTAAGCAATTGCGTTAGTGGTGTGTGAGTGTTTTTATGCTCGCACACACATAAGCACTTGTCTCGGCCCTGTTTTCCGCGTACTTGTGTGCGTTTTTATCTGAGAATCTAGGATCGCTTGATTTAATGTAGTCATTCTTTTAATTCATCTCTCCCTATCAAATATACAATATATCGTCACGACATTAATCCCCGACGGGGTGTCAGAGGTGTTACGAATGTGAACTTGGATTGGAAATGCAAGTCCACACTCGGCACACCCGCGTTTCACCGACGATTTTTACGTCCCAGCGTGATGGGCGGTGTGCCCTATCGCCGTTCTTCGGGCACAAATACACGCTTTTTAGTTCATGCAAGTTTCCTCACGACCTATCAAATATTTCTGCTAATGAGCTTCAGACTTCACAATAAGGTTCTCCGTGATTGACTACACCTTCCGTTGTGTAGTACGAACAGTAGAATTTTAGTGTCATTTAAAGTTCCCTATCCATTCGCTGTAATACCTATCTTTTCTCAACAACAGCAGCTCCGTCAGTGGTATAACCCGTGCGGTTAAAGAAACAATTTATAAATGGCGACTGGTACTTAGAGTAGCGTCAGCAAAAGAAGTCATGCGGCAGCCAGACAATATTTCATTTATTAATTTTGAATATATTTTAGGAAGTATATAGACTGCTGCTAGCAACTGTTTATTTTATTAAATCAACTTTTAAATAGTTAACTAATCCAAAGTATTTTTTTTTTGTACGTAGTACCATGCTGTGCGAGTATAAACAGAGCGACGATGTGAGCGAGATAGCATAAGACCGGTCGCCATTTATAGATGGTTTGTTTATCCGCACGGGTTAAACTCTGACTCTAAATCTGAAAGCCCGGTTCAACTGTTCAAATCCTGATGAAGCAACATTCAATTAGTTTTATAAATTTACGTGCATAATATTTGTATATTTACTTCTTGGTAAGTGGTAAAGGAAAACAAAAATGCGTGAACCCTAACGCACCGACATACGGGCGAGTTTAGAGAGAGCGTCGTCCGTGAAATAGCTATTACAGAGCAGCGTTCTAAAATAGACCTTCCTCCTACGAGATAAAGTCTTTGAGTTACAGTTGAATATCTTTTTCTCTAAAGATTTTCGCGTTTTTTTTTTCCGAATAGTTGTTCAGTAGAGTATGTGGTTTTATTTAATGGTCGCATTCTATTTACACTCGGTATAATAAAGTCGATTCTGAATTTAATTTTAGTTTTAGTGCTGTCAAACTTAATTTTTTCTGTTGTTAACACTAAAGGACTATTTTGGATTGAAGAAAATTTAGTTTTGATAGCACTAAAACTACAATGAAACCCTCCAGAATCGGCTTTATTATATCCTAACGTGCGATAACTGTATTTATGTATCTACATTGCAAAATAAAGTTTTCATTTCTCCTGAATTTGGCTAAGTAAACGAAAGTCCCTTACATGTTGTGACGGTCTCGCCAGATCTTCGTGAACGCGGGCGGCGGCGGGTACGCAGTCTTCGCGCACGCCGCGTGGGACGGGCTGACGGTCGCGGATGTGGTGTTCCCTTGGTTCGCCTTCGCCATGGGAGAGGCGCTGGTGCTGTCGCTCAACGGACGGCTCCGCACTTCCATGTCCAGGACGCAGGCTCTGATGCAGGTGACCACTTGTTCTGTTTATACTAATAATAAAGTAGTAAAGAAGTCATCTCTGTACATTGAATATTTTAAATTAAATGGGTTATTAGTATTGTACTGAAGCCAAATTCACAATTTTGTGAATTGTCTGTCTGTATGTATGTTCCGTTTTTACTCGAGAACCACTCAACGGATTTGGATGCGGTTTTTTATAATCATCGTAGTAACCCTGGTCCTATAGGCTATAATAGGGACGTTCATAAAATAACGCCCAAGCTGAAACCGGTGCAAAGACTGAATTAACGCGGGAGGAGCCGCGGGCAAAGGCTAGTATACAATATATTTGTTGCGCGTTGAAATGGTTTTATGACTGACTTTATGTATTTTTAAAAGTGACAAATACGACGTAAGGGACATTTGTGTGTGACAGACAACGTGACAGATGTCAAAAGTAGCATGCGTCAAATAGGGATGTTTATGTCAAAAGTGTCACATTTCAAAAGCGACAGATGCCAAAAGAATTTTTAAGACTCAAGCACGATGCATATTTCTGAAATAAAAAGTGTTCTATGTTGTCGTCCGGCATTTATTTAAGCTCTAAGCTAAATTTCAGCGAAATCGGTTTAGTAGCTTAAGAGATTCTAACGTGACCATTTATTTTTCAGTTTAAATCTTGATTATATACTCACGCCTGTACAGGGGTATTCAGAGACTACATACTACAGAGATTTTCATAGGCTACGATCCTAACACACCCCTTTCGCCTCTTTCTTATTGTAGTTAAAAAAAAATTGTATTGTATCAATTATAATAAGCAAAGTTTTTATCCATCGCGAACATTTACTAATATTGTAAAAAAAACTTTGTTATTTGTAACCAATTTATTGGTTGTCCAGGGGACAAGTTTGACTCCTTGTGTTGTCCTCGCGGTAACCCAAACTTGTCCGAAAATTATAAAAACAAAGTATGATCTATCTGAAACATAGATTATAGCTAATGATCTAATTACAGATATTCTATCTCACAAAGTCCGTTTCGGTACTACTTACTACAAACAAACCAACCAATGAACTTGAAATAGTATATCTGTACCCGATAAATATGTATTTACATTAAACCACAGTCCAGATCATGGTTTGGCCTCAGTCAGAATGTTATTTTAATGTTTACTTAATACTAAAATGATTATATTGTACGACGTATCAGGTGGCGCGCCGTTCCTTCTTCATGGCGATGATCGGTATAACGCTGGGCTCAGTGGACGTGAGCTGGAGCGATGTGCGTCTGCCCGGAGTGTTGCAGCGTCTGGCGGCCATGTACCTCATTGTGGGCGCTGTCGAGTGCGCCTTTATGAAGACCAGCCAGAACATTACCCCAGGTATCAAAACTAGTGGTATATTATATATAAATTATCGGTATAACGCTGGGCTCAGTGGACGTGAGCTGGAGCGACGTGCGTCTGCCCGGAGTGTTGCAGCGTCTGGCGGCCATGTACCTCATTGTGGGCGCTGTCGAGTGCGCCTTTATGAAGACCAGCCAGAACATTACCCCAGGTATCAAAACTAGTGGTATATTATATATAAATGATCGGTATAACGCTGGGCTCAGTGGACGTGAGCTGGAGCGACGTGCGTCTGCCCGGAGTGTTGCAGCGTCTGGCGGTCATGTACCTCATTGTGGGCGCTGTCGAGTGCGCCTTTATGAAGACCAGCCAGAACATTACCCCAGGTATCAAAACTAGTGGTATATTATATATAAATGATCGGTATAACGCTGGGCTCAGTGGACGTGAGCTGGAGCGACGTGCGTCTGCCCGGAGTGTTGCAGCGTCTGGCGGCCATGTACCTCATTGTGGGCGCTGTCGAGTGCGCCTTTATGAAGACCAGCCAGAACATTACCCCAGGTATCAAAACTAGTGGTATATTATATATAAATGATCGGTATAACGCTGGGCTCAGTGAACGTGAGCTGGAGCGACGTGCGTCTGTCCGGAGTGTTGCAGCGTCTGGCGGCCATGTACCTCATTGTGGGCGCTGTCGAGTGCGCCTTTATGAAGACCAGCCAGAACATTACCCCAGGTATCAAAACTAGTGGTATATTATATATAAATGATCGGTATAACGCTGGGCTCAGTGGACGTGAGCTGGAGCGACGTGCGTCTGCCCGGAGTGTTGCAGCGTCTGGCGGCCATGTACCTCATTGTGGGCGCTGTCGAGTGCGCCTTTATGAAGACCAGCCAGAACATTACCCCAGGTATCAAAACTAGTGGTATATTATATATAAATGATCGGTATAACGCTGGGCTCAGTGGACGTGAGCTGGAGCGACGTGCGTCTGCCCGGAGTGTTGCAGCGTCTGGCGGCCATGTACCTCATTGTGGGCGCTGTCGAGTGCGCCTTTATGAAGACCAGCCAGAACATTACCCCAGGTATCAAAACTAGTGGTATATTATATATAAATGATCGGTATAACGCTGGGCTCAGTGGACGTGAGCTGGAGCGACGTGCGTCTGCCCGGAGTGTTGCAGCGTCTGGCGGCCATGTACCTCATTGTGGGCGCTGTCGAGTGCGCCTTTATGAAGACCAGCCAGAATATTACCCCAGGTATCAAAACTAGTGGTATATTATATATAAATGATCGGTATAACGCTGGGCTCGGTGGACGTGAGCTGGAGCGACGTGCTTCTGCCCGGAGTGTGTTGCAGCGTCTGGCGGTCATGTACCTCATTGTGGGCGCTGTCGAGTGCGCCTTTATGAAGACCAGCCAGAATATTACCCCAGGTATCAAAACTAGTGGTATATTATATATAAATGATCGGTATAACGCTGGGCTCGGTGGACGTGAGTTGGAGCGACGTGCGTCTGCCCGGAGTGTTGCAGCGTCTGGCGGCCATATTGAGTGCGCCTTTATGAATACCAGCTAGAAATGACCAGAATATCGCACCGGATATTAACACTAGTTGTGTATTAATATACCAAATTAATAGTACATTTTGATGCAAGTGCGAAAAGGTTGATATTTCCCTATGAGTCACGATTGACTTCGGTCGGTTCGGTCGACGTTTTTTAATACACCTACGAAAAATTACTTAAAATAATAACATAAAAGCAATACAGATAGAGAAGTCGACAGAAGAACGCAGTGTGGTTGGCGCCACTCTGTACTACAAAGACCAATGTCTCTTTCTAAAATCTTTTTAATAATAATGTCCAAGATAGTTAAAATAGAATATAAATAATGAATTACGTCTAAAAAATAGCTTTGAATTTTTAAAACATCTTGTACGATTTAACATACATAATATATTTAATAATAAAATATAAAAGTTTGAAAATACTCATCTTAAACAGTTTTTATTTTTAGTGTATCCAGTAAAACAAAGGTTTACATGCTTACTAAATGATGTGGCCGGTTTCCCCTAGATGGCGTCAGTAGTAAAAACAAAAAGTACGAGGGTGAAATATGTCATTTTACGCGCGCTAAACAGGCACGTAATCTATCATATTTTGAGCAGGTGTATTAAAAAATTAGTTTCATTAAAGTTACACTTGTTTATTTGCACTCGGTATACAATGTATAAGTATAACCTTTGTACGAACGGTTAACTTTTTGAGCAGATTGCGACTTGATTATCCTAACTTAGGGAATGTTTGCTTTCAGGTCGCTCTCTCTTCCGCGACATCACGGCTGGATGGCAACAATGGCTGGCTACCTTTCTGATTGCTGCGATACATGTACGTATAAATCATATTTTCTTCCAGCTTTGCTTTAATTTGGGCATTACTAGCCTAAATATGGTGTACAAAGCGGCGTTTTTCTGCTCCAGAGCGATGTAATGCAGAAAAGTATATATGAAAATCCACTTGCCCTGAAAACAATGTAATAATGGACTTACATACATACTTTCCTGCCGCGCCACCACTGAAGTCCCGCGTCAGTATTTATTGTCTCTGGAATATGAACAAAATGCCTTAATCCAGAGGACTTCAGTGTTGGTGCTGACTCTAAAGCCGCAAATCCCAAGTGACCCGTACATAGAAAACTAGTTGTAAATTACCCCATCAGCGCGCAGATGATAAGCCATTGATCAATCAGCGCTATGTATGTCTCCTATTTGGTCGGCATACGTCCTTCTAGGGCGGCCCGGTCGAGCTTTACCTTCCACTTGTGCAGCATAAATTTCTTTCATCACTCTACTATCATACATTCTCTCTATATGCCCAACCACTATATATAGATTGTGTTAAAAACTCGTTAAAATAAATGTAACCACAGAAGAAATAATAGTACGACAGAAGATTCACTCTTCAAAGACACATGAATAAAAAACTGCAATTCAGCTCGCACAGCGCTGCGCGGCTAAAATTTTATTCACGTACAATGCGCTTCTCTTTCTATCGCATAACTCCATCTTTTCTTAACCCATTGAATTACCAGCCCGGTGTTCTTGTAGCCTTCGCAGAGTGGAACAAGCCTAGTGTAACGTTAATTGAATGTCCCCAGGTGTGTATAACTCTCACAGTGAGTGCCCCGGGCTGCCCCAGGGGCTACATGGGCCCCGGCGGGCTGCACTTGTCCATTCACGGCAACAACTCTCTGCACAACTGTACTGGAGGCATCGCCGGGTATATTGACAGGTGAGTAACGCTCCCAGGTGTGTGTAACTCTCACAGTGAGTGCCCCGGGCTGCCCCAGGGGCTACATGGGCCCCGGCGGGCTGCACTTGTCCATTCACGGCAACAACTCTCTGCACAACTGTACTGGAGGCATCGCCGGGTATATTGACAGGTGAGTAACGCTCCCAGGTGTGTGTAACTCTCACAGTGAGTGCCCCGGGCTGCCCCAGGGGCTACATGGGCCCCGGCGGGCTGCACTTGTCCATTCACGGCAACAACTCTCTGCACAACTGTACTGGAGGCATCGCCGGGTATATTGACAGGTGAGTAACGCTCCCAGGTGTGTGTAACTCTCACAGTGAGTGCCCCGGGCTGCCCCAGGGGCTACATGGGCCCCGGCGGGCTGCACTTGTCCATTCACGGCAACAACTCTCTGCACAACTGTACTGGAGGCATCGCCGGGTATATTGACAGGTGAGTAACGCTCCCAGGTGTGTGTAACTCTCACAGTGAGTGCCCCGGGCTGCCCCAGGGGCTACATGGGCCCCGGCGGGCTGCACTTGTCCATTCACGGCAACAACTCTCTGCACAACTGTACTGGAGGCATCGCCGGGTATATTGACAGGTGAGTAACGCTCCCAGGTGTGTGTAACTCTCACAGTGAGTGCCCCGGGCTGCCCCAGGGAGTACATGGGCCCCGGCGGGCTGCACTTGTCCATTCACGGCAACAACTCTCTGCACAACTGTACTGGAGGCATCGCCGGGTATATTGACAGGTGAGTAACGCTCCCAGGTGTGTGTAACTTTAACAGTGATTGTCCCAGGAGCTATATTTACGACACCATGGGACGGTTTGACAGGCGCCATGCGTCTCAAAGTTGTGTTTGATGTAGGTATTACCGCATTTTTATATAAAAGCTGCATTCCTTATTTAGCGGCTGCTTTTACTAAAAAGTGTAAACGCCTGCAATTCATTTCATGAATTTTACTTGTTGATAAGATTACCATTAGACGTGCGTTCGATGTTATACATAATTGTAATAAGTTATAATTATAACAATTAATTTGTTATTGGAAATTCGATACAAAATATAATAAAATAATTTAAGGCTTATGTTTAAATGCCTACCAAAAAAGCACTTCCAGAACGGATAAATGCTCACCAAAATTCAAATTGTATTTCATTTTAGTAATTTTTGTATAGTCAATGCAATTGGGGGTCGCCTCGCTCCCCGCTCCGCTTCGCTCGGCTCCCAATGTGCATTAACATGTCAACCTAACACGCTCCTCCTCGCTTCGCTTGTCGACGCTACCTATTTTCGGCCTATAACCGGCTTCGGGCTTTGACCATAATTGGTGAGCATTTATCCGTTTTGGTGAGCACTTAAATTAGTATTCTAGAACGCTTTAGAAAAGCAAACTTGAAATGAAATCCCATTAAATTGAGTTTCTACGCGGAGAAATAATTTACTTAGTTCATAAAATGACGTCGGACGGTATATTACCTGACTTGTATATTACCTTGTTGTGTCCCATTTAATTTGGATTTGTCATTCCTAAAATAAATGAGAAAACGTTTGTACTGAAAACCGAGTTTTTTTCGAATTCTCCATACAAAACAGCAATTTCAAAGGTAGAGACCTATTATTTTGTTTTGTGTTTAGTTCTAAAACTTAAATCAATCATAAGTTGGAAACTAAACCTGGAGTAACCACCTTAATCACGATCCGTTTCTGGACAGATTGCTTCTCGGCCCCTCCCATATGTACCAGCGCGGCACATTCCACAAGCTGTACCGGACGACAGTACCGCACGACCCTGAGGGCATCCTCGGGATACTGTCGGGTGTGCTGGTGGTGCAAGCTGGCGCGCACGCCACTAGGATCATGCTGCAATACAACCATGCTCGGTGAGTGTCTTTACCACTTCTCATTTCAACGTTAAAAGTACAGTGCAGAAGTTGATACTCGAGAATTGCGATTGTGTGCGTGCACACCATTGACATTGTGGAAAACAACTCTTATACCATTGCAGGCAAGGTCTATTTTTGAAACATCATGGAAACGTAAAGTATACATCGGAACAAAAGAAGAATAAGATAAAAGTCAAACCATAATTTTTTGAAAACAGACCTTTCCTGCTCTGCTATAAGAGTTGTTTTCCACAATGTCAATGTTTCCACTCATCTTCTGCACTATACCCGGAATAGAAGAGCTTGTATGACTAGAATGATGGATTTAGAAGGTAAAGAGGCGTGTCAGGATCGTAGCAGATGGAAATCTGTAGTATCTGCCTACCCTTCTGGAAAACATATCCCCACGCCTGTTTCTCCTCTGGCAGATACTACAGATTTCCATATGCTACGATCCTGACACGCCTCCATGAATTGTATCATACAAGCTCTTTTATTCTGGATACTTTCACATTAGTTAGTCCCAAAAACTACAAAATCCGAAGACAAACTGTATTTATCTATTTATATTTAAAATATAACATGTTATATTATATCTTTATAAAATAACGTTATATATTATATTTCTATTTATTTACCTTGTTTTGCTACTTCATAACGTAGTTATAAACGAAACGAATAAATCAACGCTATAAAACGCTATACCGTTATTTTAACCGCTATAACGCTCTGCTTTACATCAGTTATTTCGTTGTGATGTTTGTATCTAATATAACCTTTATTCCCATTGCAGAGCTCGCATAATGCGTTGGCTTCTCTGGTCAGTTATATTCGGCGTGACGGGCGGAGCTCTATGCATGTTCTCTAAGAGCGGCGGAGTTATCCCAGTCAACAAGAATCTGTGGTCGATCTCCTACTGCCTTGTGACGTCATCAATGGCGTTCTTCCTGCAAGCCGTGCTGTACTACGCAGTGGATTTGAAGAATAAATGGGGCGGGAGACCGTTTTATTACGCTGGTGAGTGGGTTTTGACCTTCTACGAAATGTGTGAACTGTGAAGTGCAAGTCACAGTCCACACTTGGTATACCCGCTTTTTGCTGACGATGTCCCAAACGTGATGTCAAACAGGAAAATAAAAAATCAGAAATTCGAAATTTTGCGGAAAATCAATAGAACTAATTTCTTCTACTGGCAACACTTACTTTAAAACGTTAATATGTCGATTGCTGGCAAAGGGTGGTGTTGTTTTTTTTTGTATGCGTGTGTACGTTTGCCGTCACTGTATGGTGTTGTTTTTATGTGTGTTTTAGTATGAGATTTGCAATCATAAAAATCGAATATGGCGCTCTAGAGCAGATTTTTTATTTTTCTGGTCAGGACGTGTATCTTACACGTACTCAAAAATGGCGTAGGCAGATTTCTGGGGATTTTAAAAGGGATTTTCTACATAGGTGTATTAAAAAAAATTAAAATTTATGTGTATATAGCGCCTTATATTCCATTGTTTTTATTTGCTGACGCTTAATTACTCACCTTTGCATCGCATATTTATCAACTCTAATCAAAAGTCGAACGACTGATATTGCGACTGAAATATATTGCCAGAATAGCAGTCCAGTGCCCGTAGTATGATGATGCGCGACTTCATTTGTCACGCATTTTATCGGACATCGAACCAATATAAGGGATTGTGCGCGATAAAACGCGTGACAAACGAAGTCTCACGTCATCATGCCACGGGCACTGTCGGGCACTAGCTTCATATTTTTAATCATTTTAAAATATCCACTTAACTCATTTTCTCTGAAAAATTTACCATCCAGCGACTGTAGCATGATGACGTGCCACTTCGTTATTTACGCGTTTTATCACGCACAACCGCTTATTTCGGTTCGATGCGCTCGATAAAATCCGTGACAAACGAAGTCGCGCGTCATCTTACGACGGGCGCAGGACGTGGTAAAACCATTACCCTCCCCCAAATATCGCGTAGGTAACGAATCCCCCTGTCCCCCTTAGGCCAGAACGCGCTGTTCCTATACGTGGGCAGCGAGCTCCTGAAGCGTCACTTCCCGCTGCACATCGCAGCGACGTCGCCGACGCACACGCAGCTGCTGGCCACGCACGCGCTCACCACGCTCATCTGGATCGCCGTGGCCATCGCGCTGCATAGGGGCCGACTGTTCATCACCATCTAACTTGTTCAATAACGTTATTGGTAATAACTTGTTAATAATGCAATGTAATTAACGTGTTAAATAGCGTTATTTATAACGCTATTCATTATAACTTGTTAATAACGTAATGTAATTAACTTGTTAAATAGCGTTATATAAGGTTCTACAATACAAAGTGAAAATTAAATTAACAGATGATAGAGTATCCCTGATTAGACCAAATAACAACGAAAAAAAGATTTTTTTTACGCGACCTTTTCTTTACCTTACCATAGACATTTAGATATCTGATTGAACCACTTTGTACTAGGAAAAGAAAAAAATATTTGATTAAAGGAATTTTCTTTAATGTGATCGGTTAATGATACATGAACTACCCTAGAATTATTTTCACTTATTAATGTATGTATCCACAGATATAGATCTAAATAGATGCCGCGAGTACTTCGCGTGCCCAATCGCGCGCCAAAACGGAGAGCAATGCTCTTCCTTCACGGATATTGACTCCTACAACTTTGAGTCTTATGTGTTATGTCTTAAGTCTTACAATGCCTTCTAAAATTCAAACCGCTGTCAACCGTTTTCATTGTTAAATGTGACACGCTTGGTTTTCATAGAGTTTAATGCACTTCCGTCATCTATTTAGATCTACATATATCCGTGTAGGTATGTACCTAATATATAACGTTATTCGTAATAACTCGTTAATTCGAATGGTCCAGAATGCCATAACAGCACCAAATTGTCGATTTTTTTTAAAGGAATAGACTTTTTTAGGGTCATATAAAAGTATAATTTTTTTTCTACTTAGCTTTGATGACGTAATAGTCATGTCATTTAGGCATTACCGGAAATAGCCATTGCCCACAAAAAAAAGTAATGTCAAAACCGACGTCTGTTTTTTTAAATTTTCTGTAATTCCATCTTCAGGTTTTAGCCCCTAAATTTTTTTTTCATTCTTTCTTTACGTCAAGGAACTCTCCCTATTGAGCCTACGGTATGACTATTACGTCACATTCCCATAAAAAAAAATTTCTTTATAAAAAATACCACCTGAAAGTCAAAGAACAGTATTCATATTCATGTTTTAGCCTATATTTTCAGAAAAAATATGCAAAAGGGCCTGTTACAATTTATGGTTGGTTCGATTTATGTAATGTAATTAACTTGTCAGATAGCGTTATATAGGTATAATCTTGTTGGTAAAATCGTTTTATAAGGGCCTACAATAATAAGTGAAAATAATTTTAGGATAGATCGCGTTAACTAAAAACATACAAAAGGAATAAAACAAGTGTTTGTTGTGTATTTTTATTCTTCCCAGTACAAAGTGGTTCAATCAGATGGCTAAATGTTTCAGTTGAAAGTGATATACTAGCGATACTCTATCATTTGTAAAAAAAAAAACTGAATTGTAGGACCTTATATATAACGTATCTCATTTTGATACACCATAATGTTATTAACGAGACGAATCGCTATAAAACGTTTAATATTGGTGATTTTGGAACGAAGTTCCTTATCGCACGTACACTCCAGATATTTAGCCTAAAAATGTGTAAGACTTCGATCGTCACGAGTAGTCACGACACTTTTACTATAGTGTGTGTGTGTTTACCATAGACATATAATATAGTAACAGACCTAACATTGATAATAAACGCATAGAGTCGACGCGTGGCAATTTTAGCTCAATGAACTTCGGGCTCTTTTAAATATAAATATTGCTTGTTTCCAAACAAAATATAAACTAGAGATTAGTTTAGAAATTAACAAATATGTTCCAAGCAAAAGCCAGCCAAAACAACCCATTTTTATACGTTTCTTCGTACCATGAAGCCTAAATGTAGCTTATTTTTTGTATGTAGATTGTATAAACATTTCAAAAAGGAGTCATAACAAGAAAACAATTGAAATGTGCATGCAATAGTGGGCATAGTTATAACAAATGAGAGTGTTATCAGAAAAGTGAGCAAAGTTCTTCAAATACTATGGGCACCTCAAATTAGGGACAAAGGCAGAAAGGGGGCAAATACCGAACAAATCACGGAAACATGCCACATTAGTTAATCCTTATGTGTGGTCTGCTACTTAATATTATATGTCTGTGGTGTTTACAAGCGTATGTGTATGTATATTTCTGCAGTATAGATGTACGACGCGCGTCTGTAGCGAACGGAACTTCGTTCCAACCGGATTTCCCACGAGTTTTAATAACAGTCTTATGGTCTGCTTAGTGCCCTGGATCACACTGAACCAATGCACCTAACTAAGGGAAAAATAAATTGAAAAAATCTTCTATTCATAATATTGTCTGAGAAAACTGTTCAGTTTGATTGATTACTATTGTAGATTCAGTAAATTCACGACCAAATTAATAAATCATCAACAGCGTGTCGAAAATATGAAAAAGGGTGGTTTAATAATTATTCCAAAGGTAAATTATTCCGAAAAAAAAGTTGCTCATATGAAGTGATATTTAAATATGTAGATAATTTGAAAATATATAAATTTCTTTCAAAACCTAGGTATTTCCTAAAATAATATCGTTTAAATGAAATAACTAGGAGCAACTGTAAAGTGGAGAATGCACGTTAGATGGCTGAAACTGTATTGCAAAATGTGATTTATGTAATGAAGTTAAAGTCCAAATCATATTTTAATATTCTTTAGCTATCTTACGTTCAGGGTTTAGATCCACTAAGGTGATATTAAAAAATTGTGGCTAGTATTATCTGCAATAATATTTTGTCATTCGCTTTATTATATTCTCAAACAATACATTATATAAAAACTATATAAGGTATTAGAAAATTTTAATTGAGACTGTGTTTTCCTGAAAACCAACTTGAACCTTAATTTAAGATAATATATTCTTTTGTAGTTTAGAGTCAACAAATAAGCATGAACTGAAATATACGCCTGAAAATTGAAGCGTAAAATCTTCGATACAATGAGTGCGAAACATAATCGGTCCTCAGAAGTTCGTCTATGTGTCTATCTGTCTCTCTCTTTCATCTATCTCTGTTATATATTTCTCTTTGTCTCGCCGGAGCTAAACGCACTCAGGGGTCATAAAGTTGCGCGCTGCAATAACATTACATTTGGCACTGAAATTATCTCTAAAAGCATAACATTAGACGAACATTGGACATTTTTGTATTTTTTTTATAATTTCGCTGTACGCTTAGATTGTCGACTATTTTGATATTATTTACCTAACCCCGGAGAAGGTGTCTCGTTGGCTAAGCGCCAGAACTAGATATAGATAACTTATAATCGGTATAAATTATTGAAGTTTACGACAAAAATACGTAAAACTTGGTAAATTGATTTTTTATTTTTTTATTAGTTGTTTGTTGTATGGACGTAGTAGGTAACTACATACAGGTTGAAAATGAACCCCCTAGCTAGCTATAACAAAGGAAACTTCTAAATAAAAAAGATATGTATTGATTCATAATAAGGAAGCGTTTCAGAACGTGTGATCATAGTGCGAAATTTCACTAGTTTATTAGAAAGAGACAGAACTATATAGGAGCAAGAGAAACAAAAATCTGGTTGCACCAATCAGGTGGCCCAGTGTGATTTTCGCATCACTCGGAAGCGTTTCAAAACACTTTCGTGCAGCTGTCAAGTAATAGTTCGGTTACCCTGGGTTTAACTCGGGTCAATTGTTGAACGCTCTGGGGTGAAATTCGCATTTGTCAGTCACATTCACATGTCGTGTCGCGTAGGTTGGCCATTCTATCGAAATTTAGGAACCAAAAATAGTAATAAAAAAACATTGACCTCTCATAAACAACAACACACAATCTCGCTCAAAAAGTGTCCGCGATGCATTTTGTCACCGCTATGGGGTGACAAATTGGAATAACAATTGCATACAACTGACATTGCATCTTATGTTAACGACATAACGTCTTAATTTGGTTCTCGTCACACGTTTGGACACTTTCTGACGAACTTTTCTTAGGGACTGTGTGGCTAGTTGTTTATGAGAGGTCAATGATAAAAAATAACTTTTTTTGCCAGTTTTCTGTTCTATTTGTGATTCTGATTCTTAGATTTCAATAAATCCGGCGGTTCATTTTCAACCTGTATATGTTATCCTTAGACTGGTTTAGCTATTTAACACACAGATGGTTTTTGAAGGGCACAGGAAAAGTAGGTTCTAGACAGCAAGCCTTATTCGAGAAAAACGTTACAAATTTACATGTGTTTATTTTCTCGATGACAGATCGATTAGTGAAAACCAAAATAGGTTCTATGTCATGCTCACTAGGATTATATTAAATTTACGATTCCTGCAAGTTCGTAGTTACACACTCAAAAGAATATAATCCTAGTGGGCTTTGACATAGTGGCTGTTTTGGATATCACTTATCGACCTGTCATTGAGAAAATAAACACTTTGAAAAAGTTTAGCTGAGCAATTGCTTATTTTTACACATCGTAAAGCCGATTCTGAAGGCTTTAATTTTAGTTTTAGTGCTATCAAAACTTAGATTATTCCAAAGTAATTTAGCTTCTGTTCCTAACTTTTTTAGGACTATTTTGCAATGAAGCAAATTTAGTTTTGACAGCACTAAAACTAAAATTAAAGCCTTCAGAATCGGCTTTAATGGTATCGATTCAGTGTAACACAACTTAACTTATTTGACAGGACTAAACTTAATTTAAGCATTCTGTCTTTTTCTTTCTGTATCGAAAAGAAGAGGACAGGACGCCTAAAATAAGTTTAGTTAGTCCTGTCAAATAAGTTAAGTCGTGTTGCACCGAATCGACACCATTGTGTGTTTTTAATCTATTAATCTTTAGTTTGTAGTATTAGGTAACGTACCAAATGCACACACTTTCATTGCCCAATAAATGCATTCACTATTTTCGTAAAGGGATGCAAACAACAGATATTTTTGAGTGCGTTCAAATTGCTTGCGTATTTTTGTCGGCTACTTCATAATTTGTTGCTCCAACCATATTGTCATTCATTATAATGCATATAATATTATATTATTAGGTAGTATTTTAAGTTAATTTTGTATTGCCTCTGAACTAAACCGGTCTAGAAGAATCGCAGTTTGCAAGTAATCATATATAATGAACTTTGAAACCGCGGATGATAGACTGAACAAGTATCGAGGTGGAATATACATTAGAGATTAAGTTTGATTATGTTACATTCACAATGTTTATTTCTACCATAAAACGATTAAAAAATTGTTCGAAATTGTTGTTTTATTTCGCTTAACATGAATGAATTACAAGGCAAATAAAATGTTTCTTCGAAGATATTTTAAAAATACTCAAAGACAATGGTTTGTATGTCCTAGATCAGAACTAGTTTATTTTACGATGTTTCTTTCTTTCTATGTAGTACCAGGGGGCCTAGCATGCTGCCACTTTAACACCATTTGACAGTAAGAGTGCGGTTATGAGTCTATAAACATCAAAGATTCGGTCAGGAGCCTTATCAAATGTCAAAAATCGTTGGGAAAAATTGGTCAAATGGTGTTAAAGTGGCAACCATGTTAGACCTGCAGGGGTTCCAGCACGCACCGTTAATACACTGTCACTGTAATAGAATAGACTCTGTAACTCTGGCGCGTGCTAGCCACACATACTACTATTTCTAGAATAATACTATTATGGGAAGAGCGCTAGACTCCGCGGCCATACAAAACGAGATAGCTTCTCATTTGTACGCTAATGCATTAAATCACATAAAACTTTAAGTAACTTCATCTTTTGCACAACCTACATGTCCTATTTAACTTTAAATTTCGGATAATAAACACGCATAAGAAATACAAGCACTTAAAAATCTGTGTTTTAAGCTCCAAAATGTTCCATTTTCATATTCGATTTTCTTGAGCATTTCTCAAGCAAAATCGTTTTTTATTAAATTTCGGACTCGAGTTTGCTCATAAATATTTGTAAAATGCAATCATTTCGTATATAGAACGTATAGGATTTCAGTAATTAGCTATGCTCTACCGTTCGAAATCGCGGGCGCAAATTACATAAATCCGGCATCGTACTCTGTCGCATCAGGGGTGGGGAAGACATGCGGGGGATCACGGGACGAGCGATTACACTCGTTTTACTCACCTTACTTGCTTGATACAGGTGCAATTGATTTATCAAAGAGTTTTTACGTGTAGGTTAGTAGAAAAAATATTGAGTGTGGTGGACAGAGTTTTCTTGCAAAAATGGTTGAGTACTTACTATTTGTTTTTTTTTATAAAAAAAGAGGCAGATGGGCAACTAAAAAGTATTGCATTTCGCTAAGCCCCTACGTATTACAAAAACTCTGTTTTAGGTTTGCAAAATAATTTTACTTTATACAGGGGTAAAAATAATTATGTAGTCCCTTCTTATTCTGAGAGATTATTCCATGGAACTAATGGATCACATACTAAAAGGGAACTGCGGAAATAAAAGTAACATTCAGTTAAAATTAATACTGGGGCTAAATTTAATAACTAAGGCCAACGAGACGAGATGAAATATGTAAACAATCGGACCGTTACTGAGAATAATGACGTCAGTTGGTCGACGACAGCTGTCGTTGCGTGGGTTGTGTGGTACAGATAAGCAGTCAGTACCACAGTTACCAATATTTGGTCCGCCATTTTGTGAACAAGTTCATTCCTATTTGGATTGCGTTCGAAGTGATATTATTTCGTTACGTGTTTGTTTAGTTTTTTGTTATTATTAATCCGTTACTGTTAGTTTTTCTTGTTGATTTTTGATTGATTGACAACATGACTGATATGATAATACAATTTTTTTTTTAATATAAATACGGCTAATTCGGTCTTTTTCGACAAATCATCTTCGTTTAATACAGACGACAAGGATTAGAATAGGAAGTTCAAAAATTATATAAAATTTAATAAAAAAATAATGTTTTGAACGCCTTGTTGGCCTTAATATCTATTACGGATGATCGGTGAAGTTCAAAAGTAGATTTTCGTTTAACAGCAAAGGAAAAAATTGGTGTAAAAAAAATTAACAAAATTATAATCTTGAATATATAATAATAAAATTGAATATATTAATAAGAATAAACGAAAATGTTCAATATTAAATGTACATAAGGACACATTATAACTTGACCCTATATAGAAGTTAAGGGCACTCTATTCGACCCAAATCCCATACTAGCGCAGTTCGCTGATAATATCCTTATATAAAGTCTATTGTTCGCGCAACACTCAAATTGAACGCGCTTCGTTCACATTGTGCTAATCTATTTTTTGTAGACCGCTTGCGGTGGTGTAATCTTATACTGGGCCCAACCGAGTTACTCTTTGTGCAGGCCAGACAGGTAGCAGGGTCTTTCATACCCTTTCTGGTAGCAGAGCGTGGTTAAGTTGTTTAGTATCGGATATTAAGCAACCCCGGACCAAGATATATTCTGTTTATATAAGCCGAACCGAAATTGTAGCTCCGTTGGTAGAAAATTTGTGAATTATACTTTGTTTTAGGTAGGTAGTTTGTAACTTTGTAACCTAAAGCGAGATCAAATAGAATATTTGTTATTTCTCATACTACAGTACTCGGACTGTGTATATGAATAGGTTTATGTAAGCTGGAAGGATATTTACACAGCTCCTTTAGCTTTAGGTATTATATTATATGTTTGTATTGTGGATAAACATATAACTTTATTAGCGCTGTTTAGGTTGTTGTACACAGATTTAAATTGTAATTGTTAGACCTTGTTGGTGTAACTTTATAACTCGGTTGTTTGTGTTTATATAAGATATTTGGTTATAATATAATATAACGACCTATTGTAGGCCTGTTTGAGAGCACTGTTACAAGGCAGTTAGTTTATTTATATTAATAACATTTGGTATTTACCGAGTTACTGTGACAACTTCTTTGAGTGTATACATTGGGGCGCTTTGCTGGTTTGTGACATTGTCAGTTCCGTCTTTAATTGTTTGTATTTCTCAATTCCCGGTCTACAATGTCGAAGACTTCTCCGAGGAACATCTTGGCCAGCCAGCTGCGCTGGTTTGTCAGCGTTCAAGGCTTGTTGGCTCGAGCTGATCGGGGTGATGCAGTCCTGGAGCGGTACTCACAGATGGAGCACCGCCTCGAGAAAGCTGAGCAGGCGCTCATGGAGCTGTTGGACCAGGAGCTGCCACCGGAGGTAATGGCTAGCATTAATAGTGATATGGAGCAGATAATGGACATTTATAATGAGACTACGCAGGTGGCATGCACAATAAAGAGATTGCAGTCTGGGGGTCCGGATGTCAAATTGGGCACCAGTAGTCAAGGGGTAGGGTTGCATAGCAGACTGCCTACCTTAGAGCTTGGTCACTTTGATGGATGTATGGAGCAATGGGTCGCCTTTAAGAATATGTTTACTTCTTTGGTAGACGGTAGACAGGATCTGTCCAACGCACAGAAAATGGCGTATTTGATGTCCAGTCTACAAGGGGAGGCTAGATCATTGGTACAACATCTGATAGTTGAGGAGCATAACTACGTCATCGCATGGGAGTTATTGAACAACAGATATCAGAACGTCCGGTTGTTAGCAGACGCGCATGCGAGTCAGCTGTTAGGTCTGCCTCAGGTTACTTCTAGATCGCATATCAGGGCTCAGTTACTCACACCCGTTACAGTGGCGTGCAACGCATTAAAAATGTTGGGACTACCAGTGGATGAATGGTCGTATCTGTTGGTACACATAATTTTGAGCAAGTTGCCGGCTGACTCTCGCTCACGGTTTGAACGCGAGATGGCAGAACGGGACGGCAGTGCCTTGCCTAGCTTTACGGACCTAATGAGATTTTTGGAGTTTGAAGCTAGGGCTGTGGAGTCGTCTCCGTTGGAAGTGGCGCCACCTAGCGGGAGTTTGGGAAGATCCGCTGGCACATCGCGACGCAGTGACGCCCAGGGAGTGCCGCCGCTGTGGCAGCTCGCTTGGCTGCGCTGACTGCTGCCGTGGGGGAACCGACATGTCCTCAGTGTGGGCGTTTGGGACATGCTTTGCGGAGGTGCCCTGAGTTTGCTGAGCTGTCAGCGAAAGGCGGTGCTTGGTAAAAGCCAAGCGCTTATGTTTCCATTGCATGGAAGATCATTTCGCGCGCGATTGTTCCAAGCAAGGTACTTGTTCTGCATGTGGAAGAGCTCACCATTTACTGCTGTGTGCTAACAGGTCTGGTGCGCCGGCTCCGGCACCGCAGCGCGGACCTGCTGCGAGAGGGGGAGCAGTCTCCACGTCGCAGCACCAGCGTCGCGCTACGGGCGGGGGAGCAGCCTCACCGTCCGCACAGCAGCCATGTCCGTCGAGGGGCCCTCGTCCAGGACGAGGCGCGCACCCGTCGGAGTGGAGAGAGAGTTCTCGGGTGAGTCATGCACACCCTAATAATTTTGAGGAGCATGCACCTGCGGTACAGGGCTATACTGCGGGCCCGGCTAGGAGGCCCCGGGGTTGGGGGTACTCCACGGGTGAGGGGCCCATTCAAGATTATGGAAGTGGTCCCCATGTTTCTGCAACTGCGGGCCCGTCTCGGGACTCTTCTAGGGAAGAAGGCCCTACGGGCGGGGGCTTCACTTCACCGGTTAGTGGACCTCAGTTTCCCGCGCCAGTGCCGGCGCCCACTGGAAGGGAGTATAGTCGGGAGGAGCCGCAGAGATACTCGCCGCCGTCTCATGAGTACCCGCGGGTAGAGTATCACCCACCTTATTTTAGGTATGGGAGAGCGGCAGGCTACGCCCCCCCTAGGATGGCGATGTGTACTCGCTCACCATATGTAGGGCAGTGGGTTCACCCTGGGTTGGCGAGGCCGAACAGCCAATAGCTAGCCTGCCACTCTACTAGCGCAGAGCCGAGGACGGTTCTGCTGCCTACTGCAATAGTTTGCATATGGGGTCCCCGTGGAGATTCGGTTAGGGTAAGGGCTCTACTGGACTCAGGGGCCCAAGGGTGTATGGTGACTACACGGATAGTTGATATGTTGGGTTTGAATTTGGAGCCTTCTTCGGTGCCCCTTCTTGGTATTGGGGGTTTAGAAGTGAAACGTTTGGTAGGCCGAACTCATATAAGGTTTTCTTCGGTACGTTCCTCCACTTTGAGGATTGCAGCTGCAGCTATGGTTATGGATGATATCGTAGGCTGGCAGCCCTCCTCAGATATCTCCCCAACTATACTATCGTGTACGTCTAATTTAAATTTAGCTGATCCCAGGTTTTATGTTCCAGGCCCAGTGGACGTCCTCTTGGGCTCGGATGTATTGGGATGGATTCTTTTGGGTGCCCAGAAGGCGCTAGGCACCTCATCACTTTTGGCAGTGTCCACCATCTTTGGACATGCTGTCTTGGGACCAGTCTTCGATGACTACACTCCGGATGAGTCGAGGGTCGTCAACACAGCATCCCTTGCTAAGACGATGCATCGGTTCTGGGAAGTAGAGGAGCCTCCCATGGTTCCGAGGGTGGACCCGGAACATGCAGAATGTGAGGCCTTTTTTCGGGCCAACACTGCGAGGCTAGCTTCAGGGAGATTTGTAACGCGGTTGCCTTTTACAGCATCCCCTCCTATTCTTGGACAATCCAGAGCACTGGCAGAGAAGCGACTGCTGGCTATGGAACGGCGCATGCAGCGTGACCCAGTGCTACGTGAGAAATATATTGACTTCATGCGTGAGTACGAAGCACTAGGTCATATGTCACCGGCTCGAGTAGATTGGAGCTCTACTGAGCATTACTTCCTACCTCACCATGCAGTATTGAAGGCTTCTTCAGGAAAGCTGCGCACCGTGTTTGACGGGTCGGCGCCTACCTCAACAGGAGTCTCGTTGAATTCGTGTCTACACTCTGGGCCAAAGCTTCATCGGGATGTCATAGATATAATTTTAAATTTCAGAAGACAACAGGTGGTGTTTGGAGCCGACATTAAGATGATGTTCCGGCAGACTGTCATTCATCCTGACGACAGGCGTTTCCAGTTGATTCTCTGGCGGGAGCACCCAGAGGACCCAGTGACAGTCTACGAGCTCAACACCAACACATATGGTTTGAAATCAAGTCCATATATAGCTATAAGATGCTTATTAGAACTGGCGGAGCGGGAGAGGGCCCGCTACCCGCGTGCGGCAGCCGTACTGACACGTGACCTCTACGTGGACGACGTGTGTACTGGGGCCCAAACAGTTGAGGAAGCTCTTATACTCAGGGATGAATTAATTGCTATACTAGCAGCGGGAGGCTACGAGTTAAGAAAATGGTTATCGAATGAGCCTCGTCTGTTAGAAGGTATTCCAGAGGATCACCAACAGAACCCTAACCTGTTTGCTGAGGTGGATGATCCTAATATGATAGCGGTTTTGGGAATGAAGTATCAACCGGTAAATGATATTTTCACGTTTCAGGTGGAACTGAAACCAGAGAGAGTATGGTCGAAGAGGACCGTGCTGTCCACCATCGCTCGCATGTTTGATCCGAACGGCTGGATCAGTCCGGTGATCTTCTCAGCGAAGTGTCTGCTGCAACGGCTGTGGATCCTGGGCGTGTCGTGGGACGAGCCGCTCACCGGGTCTCCGTTGGACGACTGGCTGGAGTTGATGTCATCGTTGGAGGAAGTCAATCGAGTTGCCTTACCTCGCCGGATCTTACCGCCAGGAAAGTATCACGCTTCTTTGCATGGCTTTTGTGACGCCTCCGAACGTGGATACGCTGCGGCCGTATATTTACGAACCGTTGATAGTCAGGGACACGTCAATGTTGTGTTACTTCTAGCAAAAAGCAAGGTTGCTCCCATACGTACTCGTCTTACTATTCCTAAACTGGAATTAAGCGGAGCTCATCTTTTAGCTAGATTACTGAATCATATATCTCGGGAGTTAGCTGCCAATGTTGATTTTCAGGATGTGTATGCATGGTCGGATAGTCAGGTCGCGCTAGCATGGTTGCGCGCGGCTCCGCATACCTTAGAGATTTTTGTAGGAAACCGGGTTTCGCAAATTCAGAACTTAGGTATTCATATTAATTGGAGGCATGTCCCAGATGAATGTAATCCTGCAGACTGCGCATCGAGGGGCTGCACAGCGCCGGAGTTGGTGTCACATGCTTTATGGTGGGGTTCGGAGTGGCTCAGGGGACCTGAGTCTTCTTGGCCTGTTCAGCAAGTGGATAGAACGACCCAGATTTTGCCAGGGCTGCGTGTGCATGCTTTAGTTGCAGAGACCGATTTAGATCCTGATTGGCTGACTGGGAGATATAGTAGTTTGGACAAATTATTGGCGGTTACTAGTTGGATTAAGCGTTTTTTAAATAATTGTCGTAACCCCCGAAATAAACAGTTGTCGCCAGTGGTGAGTGCCGAGGAGCGTCGAGATGCACTGCTTCACTGGGTCAAGGTAGTGCAGGCGGACCGTTTCAAGTCTGAATTGCAGATCCTTCGCGATGAACGTGCCAAGCTGAAGGGAGCGGTCGCTAGATTAAATCCTTTTCTGGATTCACAGGGACTTCTGCGTGTTGGAGGTCGACTTCGGAAAGCTGAGCTGCCATACGGAAGCCGTCATCCTCTGCTGTTACCCAAGGAGGGTCCTTTGGTAAAGCTTTTGGTATCTGACCGACATGTTCGTAACTCTCATGCGGGACGCAATGCGTTATTGGCGATATTACAGCGGGAGTTTTGGATATTGTCTGCTCGCCGGGTAATTCGCAATGTAGTTTTCTCCTGCGTTCCTTGTTACAGACTGCGAGCCTCATTGATGCAGCCTCAGATGGGAGATCTGCCTGCTGACAGGATCACCCAGTCGAGACCATTCGAAGGAGTCGCCACGGACATGGCAGGCCCGTTCTCGGTCAAGACCTCCACTCTTCGTAATGCTCGGATTGTTAAGGCTTACCTGTGCGTATTTGTGTGCTTGTCCACCAAGGCCGTCCATTTGGAATTAGTGTCCTCGTTGTCCACAGAGGCCTTCGTTGCTGCGTTAGACCGTTTTGTTTCGCGTAGGGGTCTACCTTCATTGATCCGCTCTGACAATGGCACAAACTACCAGGGTACCTCAAACTATTTGAAAGATGTGTATAAATTTTTAGAAAATAATTGTGTTAGTTTAAGTCATATCTGCGCCCAGAGGGGGATAACTTGGCGGTTCAGCCCGCCAATTTGTCCACACTGGGGTGGGATTTTTGAAGCCGCCGTGAAGTCAGCCAAGACCCACCTCCGCCGCGTCATCGGGAAACCATTTTAAGCTTCGAGGAGCTCGTCACTATGTTCTGTAAAGTTGAGGCCGTCCTCAACTCTCGTCCTCTCTGTCCCCTGTCATCTGATCCGAACGACCTCGAGGTCTTGACTCCTGGCCATTTCTTGATTGGGCAGCCTCTTACTGCCCTGCCGGAATACCCCTGGAGGGAAGAACGTACAACCCGGTTGTCACGTTTTCAAATGTTGCAACAAATGGGCCAGGACTTCTGGAATCGTTGGTCGTTGGAATATCTGCATTTGTTACAGCAGCGGGTGAAGTGGACAGACAGGACCGAACCTCCGAAAGAAGGAGACTTAGTTTTATTGAAGGATGCAAATTTGGCATCTCTACATTGGCGCCGGGGTCGCATTATCAAGTTAATATACGGTGGGGATGGGACTCCTCGTGTAGCTGAGGTGTTGGTTGGAGGTTCGATTTTGCGACGAGCTGTAGCAATACTCTCCCGGCTCCCGATTGATTGAGCTAGCGTTCTGATGGGGGCATCAATCCGGAGCGGGGGATTGTTCGCGCAACACTCAAATTGAACGCGCTTCGTTCACATTGTGCTAATCTATTTTTTGTAGACCGCTTGCGGTGGTGTAATCATTTTGTTTGTTTTAATTTTGTTCTTCTTGTCTATGATTTTTGACAGAAATGACTTGTTAATTTTTGCTCCCGTTTTTGATTGTGAAATAAAAGGTCGCCTGAAGGGTTTTAAGAGATTCCTGCTTCAGGGACATGTGTGTGTAAAATAAGGTCTTCTAGTGAAACCGTGTTGGGGAATTGTGCTCGTAGAAGCCGGGCTAATTCCAGGAAAAGACTTTGATGATTGCGTCAGTTGGTGACACGTCTACGTGGCCACATTCCTTTGATTTCCTGCTGATCCCTGCCTTGTAGTTCCCCTCCTCCTTACCGGCCCGGCCAACAGCTGGAGCAGCGAAGCGGCCAAGCAGTGGATAGCGAGAACCCCAGAGTTTGGACTTCTGGAGGTATCTTGACGCCGTCAATATTTTACTGGACTTTTGTAAGTGTCACATATTATTATTAAAACTTTCTAATGAAATACCTTGTTACTGTCCGCTAGTGTCGTTTATCTCGTTGTGGGCCCGGCCGAGAAAATCTCTGTGCAAATCAGACGAGTAACAGGGTCTTTCATACATTTTGTTGGTAGCAGAATGCGTATGAGTTGATTATTATCAACATCTATTATTTTTTATTTTTCAACATATTCCATACAATATCCACGACTTGAACCTAAAACATTTATCAAAATCAAATACATACAAAAGTATGAGGAGATCTGTCGGAGATCGAAAGTAACCGACATAGCCTGCAGAATCAGTAAGCTGAAGTGGCAGTGGGCAGGCCATATTTGTCGCCGACATGATGGCCGTTGGGGCCGAATGGCTTTAGAATGAAGACCACGTACAGCAAAGTGTAGTGTAGGCCGACTAGACCCGTGCCCGCTGGACCGACGACCTGAAGGACGTTGCGGGGGGCGGCTGGATGAGGAGGACGGAGGACCGACATGAGTGGAAAAATTTGGAAAAGGCCTATGTCCAGCAGTGGACGAACACGGGCTGATAGATGGATGGATGGATTTATACTCAAGGGATTCAAAAGCAACTGAGCAACAACTATTTTAAATTGCACTTTTGATAACGGAGATGGATGTTTTTACAGGTTTTGATTTATTTAATTAGATTTGCACTATTTTAGTTTGATATTTCTCAATTTGTCGTAAGGGTAACCAAGGAATAACTGAAGCTCAAAGGTCAGAAAATAATAAAAACTTTCTAATTAACTATAATGAAAATGATCACCCCACTTTAAGCTCCAACAAAAATACACAAGTAAAAGTAGACACCATTAAAAACATTACCTCGGAACCGACATATGAGTTGATATGAGGATGTTGATAGGTAACATTTTTCTTTGTATATATTTTTTCGTATCTTTCAAGTACTTAGACATTATCAACGTAATTTAATTGATTTGGATTGTATTAATTAAATTAAAACCTATGGGTTTAACATTCTACATTCTAATATTCTATTTTTTTACGCTATTATTCAATGTCACATCTCATACTACATAAAAAAACGTTCTACTGCATTCCCTCTCTTTGATATTTGTTGGCAATTTTTGTAATACATCAATATCAAATGATTTTCTTTCTAGTTCAATTAACCGCGAAGAAAAAGTGCTTGAAGTTGGATGCATAAATTATGAAGAAAATATTTTCAAGTGATACATCGTCATCAAACTTTGAAAAGGATTGAATAGGAAAATGAAGAAAAAAATATGACGTTAGAAGGAAGAGTAATTGGCGATATGAAGTATTTAATCGACAGCTTTTTGAATTTAAACCACGCATATTTATTTATTTTATTTATTTATTTATTTATTTAGGAACTTACACTATCATTACAGGCTGGACCTAATTCAATAGATATTCATATGATTCCTGTACACCAAAATTTGTAGCCTCGGAGATAAAGTACCTAGAATTATGACTGCAAGAGACTATTAGTTAATTTAGAGTAGAAATTCAAGAAAAAAAATCATCATAACATCACATTTTTCGTACATTATGTTATCCTTGTAACTGCTCGTATGTCTGCACTTGTTGGAATTTACACAAAATGGTTACTAAAAATTACTGTATATTCCATAACTACGTTTTCTTAACTAAATATCCGACCGGCTCCACATAAGAAATTGTCAAGGGATTACCTAAAACATAAAAAAATCGTTTTTCAACATTCCGACGTTAATATGTGCAATAACATCTGGATAAAAATATATTTTGTTTTATTTGTCTTTGAGCGAATCTAGCTTTTAAGAGTATTTTGAAAACTACTCCAGCGAAACCTAGACCAACTTAAGTAATAAAAAACGCAACATCAATCAGCTTATTGTTACCTTTTTAAGACTCATATTTACCTATTACACCTATTGATACAAATAACATTTTCATAACTCTATGATCTATGATATAATAAATAAATAAATAAATAAATAAAATAAACATACTGTTGATTAATTTCTTGTTGATTTAATTTCTTGTTGATTAAAAATAGGTATACTACATAACGTTTACTACTATACTACGCCTTACCGTATAAAAAAGTAAATTATATGTACATACTTTACATAACATCTTTATATAAATCTTACATAAATTACTTTACATTAATCTTTTTCAATTTACTTCACTTTTCCTTATGTCAGCGGTCAAAACATATATGGAAAGTACATAATTAAGTTTACGGCCTGTATATAACTATAACTAACGTTCTATAGAGAAGAAGAGCACAAAATACACGGTTTTGGAACCGCAAACTGGTGATACCATTTGTCTACAGGAACAACTTTTACTATGGGAACAACTTTTACTATGGGAACAACAATGAAATCATAAAAAAATCAGGTGTTCCATAGAAAAGATAAATCACCTACCCGCCTAAAATGTACTGAGTATATGATTATTTTTTCACGATTCGAGTATTGGCTCTGTAGTAAAAATTGTTCGTTAGAGGAGATATTAATTATTTATTAATTATTTATTTATTATTTAGTCATTAAAGCCAATAGGACTTAGAAGAGTACTACCACGTAAATATCCATTTAGTTACTTATTTGACCACACAGTAACCCTCCGAAATATTTTACAAATTATAGTATCCTACATTCGTCCGTTTGATACTATTATATTGTACTCTTTAGACAAAGACAATTAAGAGGTCATTCATTTTTAAATATAGAATCAAAAGCACTAAAAACGAAGGTATGAAAGGATGTACTGATGAGTCCAAGCTGTGGGTACAAAGTGAACAAGTGCGGGGCGCGCGGGGAGGGCGCGCTCGTGCCGGCCGCGAGTGACCGAAACAGCTATAACAATTGTGAAAATCCAAATCTCGCGCGCGAAAGATTTACCGTCTAGCCTTAAGATATCTATGCTATTTCTTCTCTGGTAATACAAAAATAAATCAGTTGGTTCGTGCTAGGCAAGAAGATGGGCATTAAGGAAACGTTTCAAAACGCGCGATCATAGTGCGAAATTTCACTCGTTTATTAGAAAGAGACAGATCTATATAGGAGCAAGAGAAAGAAACATCTGGTTTCACCAATCAGGTGGCACAGTGTGATTTTCGCATTACTCGGAAGCGTTTCAAAACACTTTCGTGCAACTGTCAGATAACAGTTCGGTAACCCTCGGTTAAACTCGGGTCAATTGTTGAACGCTCTAGGGTGAAATTCGCATCACTCCGAGTGAAATTCCTCGGATTCGAAACGGAACCTAAGTTAGTGACATATGGCGTAAGAACGAAAAACTAAGTAAATTGTTTAAATTTATGTTTTTCTAATCCTCCCCTTAATCTACTTACATTAGAAGAGTAGATTAAGGGAAGGGCGATAGTACTATCGCGGGAACTAGCGCAGACCCACTTTTCGCGCAATGGTAGTAGGTAAGTTCGAAAAGAGTGTCAGCGGAACTTTCCCGCTCGGTATCTACTGCACTGCCAGCATGTCGTCAAGCATAAACTCCAACGTCTTGTAAAGCTGCTCCTTAACATCGAACGGTATTCGCACGCACAACTCGTCGCTCTCTTGGACGGCGTTGGCGTGAGTCTGGTAGAGCCAGTCCGGGAACCGAGTCGGAGGCGCGAAGGGGTAGAACCATTGCCGTCTCTTTGACGACACCACCATCAGGGTCCGCCGGTCTTTGTGGAAGTACAGCTGTAAATAAGTAAGATAGTGTCCTTCACGCCATAATCCTCACTTCTGAAACCTTCATGAAAATCAAATTTGACAATGCCAAAAATTAGTCAGGAAATAGTCTTAAATAGTCACCAAGGTTCAAAAAACTGTCCTATCATCGAAGTTATAGCTACAGGTTGGTGAGGATTATGGTGTGAAGGTCACGCCATAATCCTCACCTCTCCAAAAAATGGACACAGGCAGCGCTGACGATAGAAATTTCGCACGCGCAAAGGAAGTTTTTCAAAGTGTGAGATTATGTATGTATTGTGTTTGTGTTTTTGGAAGTCGTTGAAATCGGCGACTTGAAAATACTTTTAGTTACTGTCAAAACTAGGGACGTCAAACTATGACTATAAAGAAGCAAAATTACTTAAAAAATGCAAAACCCATTTCCCGCTTCTTTTTCTAAAGTCAGTGCCGGCAGCCAATTCAGCAACCGGCACTGGCAGCTAATTCAGCTACCGGCGCCGGCAACGTGTTAGATTGACATGTAAGATAAAATAAGGAGCCGAGCGAAGCGGAGCGTAGTTTTGACAGTAACTCAAATTTGTATTTTCAAGACACCGATATCAACGATTTTCAAAAAAAAAAAATCATAATACGTACACAATCTCACACTTTGAAATTTAACCTTCTGTGCGTGAGAAATTTCTACCGTCAACGCCGCCGCCGGTGTCCAGTATGGGAGCCGGCGGCGCCGGCAGCCGATGTTTTTGATCTCGGCTGTCGGCAGTTATGTACTGCCGGTTCCCAACGGCGTTGTTTTTGAGTGCCGGCGCCGGCAGCGGAGGCACTCCCTTTTTATACCAACATGATATACAGCGCCATCTATTTTTTTAATGAAGAATTAAATGCATTAACAACACAAATGGTCTGTAGAAGTTTACATGCGGTTTTAACATACTTCTACTGATTAAAACAAGCCGAAGTTGGTGGCGTTTGAGATTACTATTTCAGGACTATTTTGACACCAAGTTCAAACTGAACAACCTGAGCGTTCTGCAATTAAGAGGTGAGGTGAATCCTTCACGCCATAATCCTCACCGAGGTACCTACACTTTATAACTCTGGAATCCCTGAAGCATTCTTTTCGAGATTTGGCATGGTGTCACGACTATTTCATGACTATTTTTTGGAGTTGAAACCAAGTTATGGCGTGACATGATAGGACAATTTTTTTGACCTTGGTGACTATTTAAGACTATTTCCTGACAAATTTTTGGCATTGTCAAATTTGATTTCCATGAAGGTTTCAGAAGTGAGGATTATGGCGTGAAGGACACGTAAGAGTGTATATTTAACAGAAAGTCACGTGTGTCAGACGTTTTTTTCAATATATCGGGTGTAAATAGAGTGCTACCATTAAATGAAACCACATATTCTACAGATCATACTGAACCACATTTTCCAAGAAACGCTAACTATTAGTTTAGGAATTATTTGGGTTTCAAACAAAAATGCGTGAACTCTAACGCACCAACATAAGGGCGTTTTTTGAAAAGTGTCTTTCAGTGCAGCGTTCTAAAATAGAACTTCTTCTTACCTACGAAATAAAGTCTTTAGTTACAGTTGAATATCTTCTTCTCTGAAGATTTGCGCGGGTATTTTTTTTCAGAAAGTTGTTTAGCATGATCAGTAGAGTATGTGGTTTTATTTAAAGGTCGCACTCTATATACACCTGGTATATACGCGATATAAAATTTTAGCATGATGGGGCAGGATAGTACATCCTCCTAGTATGGATAAACAGATGACATCGGAAAATTTATAATTAACCCGTTTTGCACTATCAGATTTTTGGTAGGTATCTACTTGGCGGATTCTAGTAGGCTGACATTCAGAGTGCATTTTGAGTCCGAACACAATCTTACAAACGTCAAAAAGCAACGTGATCTCATACTAAACTAGAGCCAACGAGAGATGGCACCTATGACGTTTAAATGCCTACCAAGGTTCATAAATGTTTATAGGTAAGTGTCACTAAAATAATCTAATACTTCATTGTTGCTGGCAGCGAAAAGTAACGTTTCGATCATAATTTTTCGATTTGATAAAGACTTTATAGCAAAAGTTTCTATTTTTTTCAAAACTCTAGGGATCATGAGGAATGTTAGTGGCTGAATTGTAATCAATAAATTACGGGTTCTACTCTCCTTAATCGTACGGCTTCGTGTGTTTATAAACTATATCTTTTTTGATTAAAAAATTGTAAACCAGTTTTCTAAATTTTATGGCTGCTTTGTTAATGTAAGCAAATGCACATTTGCCATTTGTATTATTATGAGCATGTTGTATGACGTGTCAAATAAACCTATATTTTATTTACTCAAGTCGCTGGTCGCACTTGATTTTTATTTTTGTCGAAATTAAAATGCACCCCATCACTAAACGCAGCTGTCATAGGTGCCATCTCTCGTTGGCTCTTCTATAGATGCTAGAGTGACGTTTGTAAGATTGAGTTCGGACACAAAATGCCCTCTGAATCTCAGGCTGAGATTCAGAGTGCATTTTGAGTCCGAACTCAAGAGGAACTCAAACTTACAAACGTCACTCTAGTATGAGATCACGTCGCTTTTTGACGTTTGTAAGATTGAGTTCGAACTCAAAATGCACTGTGAATCTCAGCCTCAGCCTAAGTCAGATTACAAAATAACATGGCGATGGCGATACGCCAAGTTAAACGAAACATAGTGTTGTCAGTTTTTATTGTTGTCAGTTGCCAACATACGAAGGTAGGTACTTCCCTACATGCCGATGGAGGCGAGAGGGACTTACAAACTGTTAAAGTTATTTATAAATATGCACAAAAATTCGAATTACCTGCAGAGTGGGCGAGTCTTCTACTTGGATAGTATCAGCTAGATAGGAACTCGGCTCATGTCGGATGGACATACTGAAATTGAATGATAAATCCTCAGATTTCTTAAGCTTATGAGCAACTGTACAATTAAAGAATCTTACGATTAACATAGAAAACAACAAAATAAACAATAAGCCAAATGCAGCGTCATCGTCTTTGATACTTCACTCTCACAGTACTTCAGACACTCTCTAATCACACTAACATCAGTCTATCAGCAAAAACATCACACTGTGGCGCTAAGACCAAGAGCGCACTGTATTTCACGAACGGCACCAGGGGAGGCACTGGAAACAGGCTGATGCCCCCGATTCTGTATCGTAAAATCAGTTGCCAAAACCAAGTGCCTATCGTCGAAAACATATACATATCCGCTTATCTAAGGATACGTTCGTACTTGAAATGACGTCACAGTTCGTAAATAGTTCAATACCCATTGAAGGTTATTTTGGAAGTTCAATTTTTATCTGTTTTTGGTGAATAGCAACCATAGATGGCAACCGACATTGAGTTACATAATAGGCCCGCAGGTCACATGTACGCCGAACCTCTAAGTTTCTTGGTGTACATTAAAATGGACCGAAGCTACTAATGTTTTTTTGATTAAGAAACTTAACGTAGAAGGCTTTTTGTACCTTTTCCAAGATAGATTACAACAAGGACAAGGAAAATATCGCTGTGGGCTCCATACTAGCTTTTCATTTACTCCTCAATCACCAGATCGGTGTAAAGTATGCGGATCGCTTTAATGTCACAAGTCCTTTTCATTTCAGATTACAAAACCTAGTCCTAGTCTACGGTCTCTATGTGTTCGTAGAACGTGAATTTAGGTAGCAATTAACAGCGAGGCTCTCTATGTGTTCGTAGAACGTGAATTTAGTATCTATCACATAGGACATAAAGATCTCGATTAGGTAGTGTCATGTCAAATTGTCAACACGAATAATTATAGGTATCTAAGCCAAGCGGGTTAGACTATATGCAAAGGTTAATGTTAATCTTGTGAAATACAGGATGCTACATTGGCTACGTTAAAGTGTTTGTTTATATTGCTCAATTCAAGTACAGAAACAAGATACATTTAAAGTAGATGGCAATCCGGAAGTTATTTTAAGGTCTTCTTAAGGTCATCACTCATCAGCGTATCTATAGCAGACATTTTGTTCTTAATAATTTAAGGACAAGTTCCAAGTCATTAATCATAATGATAAACAACAAAGGTCCCAAGGAGGACCCTTGATTTACACCCGAACGAGTATGGTATGGCTTTGATGTGTAACAGGCTAACAGCCATCTCTGACATACTGCTGTCGATCGCGCAAGTGGTCCGCTTTTAGCTTGAGCAGCCAGGGAGCAAAACCAACTAACATAGAAAACATCGTTATCGACACGATCGAATGCTTTTCTAAAGTCTAGATAAGCCACATCTACTGGGTACATAGTACACCATTGTAAGCAAGTTCTTACTGACACTGTTATCCTTTGGAAACAACCTAGAGAAGTCTGTAGCCGTAAATTCTATGTACTCTATGGAAGCCTGGTTTATTGCCCTTTTTGTATGTATCATGTACCAGCAGCAATATAATTTTTACTGAAGACAACAAAAATAGTAACTTACACAAACTTGTTGATCGTCCTCATTATTTCCTCTTTCAATGCGCTTACTTCATCTTGTGTTAATCTGGAATCGTTACTTCGGTCTGATTTAACACTAGGTTGACTAAGCCTTTGTAAACTGCAAAAAAAAAACGTATTCTTAAATTCAAAATAACTGATCAAGTGCGAGTAGGACTCGTTTCCTCCTGAGGGTTCCGAACATACCGTTCAAAACACAAACTTATTAAGGGTAAGGGACTTTTAATCCTCTAAATCAACTGGAAGTACCCTATAGGTTTTCATGGTGAACCAATCTGTTTTTGCTGCATTACGTTATAAGCCGAATATTTTAACAGCAATATGGGGCCGTAGACTTCTGTAGGAGGTATTAGTTTCAACTTGATATCTCTAACGGGGTCCGAGAAAAGGATTTCGACATACGGACAGACGGACAAAGAAGTGATTGTATAAGGGTTCTGATTTTCCATTTTGAGGTGTGGAACATTAAAAAGCGATAGAAACGCCACTAAAAAAAACCGTTGGTCCCAAGTGGAAGCCTTGCAGAACACGAAAGGATTCATAAAATTTAAAGTCAGCAATGTACTTACAAAACTTGCTTTGGGACCACATCATCAAAATCCTGCTCTTGTCGTGCGTTCGCTCTTCTCAACTTCACCGAATCTAAATCATTGTCCAGTTTGAGCGCCCACAAGTCGCCGCTGCCTGTACTACTTGCAAAAACTTCCTTTTTATGAAATGCTGGGTACTTTGGGACCATTTCGTTGTCCTCATCAAAGAAACCCTCATAGCCAGGGTAGAAACGGAACTTTGCTGACGCGGAATAAATACAGAGGAAAGTTATGGCTAATTTTAGCATTGTCGATTACTTATGTACTGTAGGTGTGGCAAACACTGTAGGCAAAAGGTAGGCAGAGTGCACAAGCAATGAGGTATTGTTGGAATAAACTAATAAATATTCTTTTGCGTCTTTTAATAGTGAATAATAACACCTGGATAAATAGGTTTTGTTGTGCTAATAATGCGTTTACATAGAATAGTGACGATTATTTGTATCTGTCTCGCGCGTACCATCAAAGAAAATGCCGCTGGCCTACTTGTCGCACTTGTTGGTAAGTATTTATTACTATTATAATACGGGTGACTAGTGGGCTAGCAGATTTTTCTTGGATAGTACACTCGCAGATATGCAAAGTTGTAAAATATACATACATAATTTAAATTTGGCCTTTTCTTTTGTGTTTACGAGGTAACTTGTAAAATCTCAAAAAATACATGGCGTTTAAGATATGTCATAGATGAACTACTTAAATAAAAAGAGTGCGCCAAAATTTCGTGAATAAAGCTATGGAGAAGAAAAGGTTGTTTTTATAATATATTTTTCTTCATCAGTAGATAGGTATCGTAAATACATACCCTGTGACAAAAGTTGCTGACCAAATCAACAGCTTGTATAATAGCGGTTCAAAAGTTATGATACTGTGACATACTGATAGGCGTTTCGGTACGGAACCCTAAGAAGCCTTACATAAATTACGTCACAGGTTACGCCATTTCATGATTTTTTGGTGCCCCCCCCGTCCTTGTATGTAACCCCCCCCCCCCTGGTGTGACGTCACATATGTTCGAACTAAATATTTAAAACCTATTTACTTAATTAAAACAACACTTCCAAAATTATTTATATGAGGTTATTCAATACAAAGTAAAAAAAAATTAAGAGGTGATAGAGTATCACCATGGATGAATTTGTCTATGGTATCACTAATAGACCACTTTGCACCGAAAATAATTTTTAAGTATGTACGCGAACTTTTTTTGACTTTTCTATAGAAATTTAGTCAGCTGTACCGCTGTACCATGGTTTTGTCTATGGCTGTACCAAAAAAAGTTGGCAAAAAAATGTTTCCTTCTTGATGTTTACAGTGAACGAACGATACATGATCTACCCTAGAATTATTTTCACTTATTATTGTAGGACCTTCCAATATTTATATTTTAAATAAATGAACAATAAATATTTCAAAGTTTTATAATACTTCAGACTTTTATATGTGACATCAAAAAGCTTATGACTCGTCCCCCCCCCCCCCTGCCACATGATGATTGTTGACCCCCTCCCTCCCCCTCAACGAGTGACGTAATTTATGGATAGCCCCTAAAGAGTTTCTCCAGGTTTTAATTATCAAGTTAATGTCAATTTAAAAAATAACGTGAAAAAGAAGGTAAATTGTAAATGATTATTCAAATGAAACCCCTTTTTAAATTAAAATGTTACCCAAATATCTCGTTACCTACGAGTATCTTAAAGTAAATAACCCAAACAAAGAATTGTTTACCTAAAAATATTAAATTAACAACAGAAAAGACTACTTACCTACCTATATTTTTAAAGATTTTATTACAAATGTATAGTTTTCAGATTTTTCCCTATACTCAGGTCTACAGTCCCTTGAAGCTGTAAAAGTATCAAACGTCTAAGTTAATTAGTGCTAGCGGTACAACCCGAAATTTACTAAATAGCTGGTGTTTATTTATTTATTTTCAGTTTCTTAACCTACTAACAGTTCTTAAACTAAATCGTAAGCTAAGTTAAGTAACACATATTAACCATATATACAATAAATGCAAAAATATAAAAAGACTGCTTAATAAAAACTACGAATAAAGGATACAAATTTGGACAGAGACACATTAAATATATCTAGTGTTAAAGTAATTAAAATCGGAACGATAGATCTTTGGCCTATATGAATCAATTTGACCCGTAGCACGAAAAAATAAAAAAAATTAGGAGTGTTATTATGGCGTCATCTTTTTTTTGTACGGGATTTTTTTTTTCATCTGCAACCTATCGTGTGTGGTATCAAATTAAAGGGCTTTCTGAGCCCATTCTAAAAATATGGCACATCATTACATTTCATTCACTTAACTTGTTTTAAATTAAAGTGAACATCATTTTCAAAACATGCCAAGTTTGCGCTCCTACACATACGATATGGATAAATATTTTTTTAAATATACCTCAAATGATACGTAATATCCTTATATCAAAACTCATTTTATTTAAGTATTTTTTTTATATTTCATTATTAAAAATAATATACGCATTACTGGTTGAAGTTTTTCAAGTTGAAGTGCGTTTCGACTTTTAGTCTATATACTTACAGATAGCGCGCGAGTTCATGTCCATCGGGGCCAGAGGCGACGCGCGGGGGCAGCTCGCCCCGCCTTTACCCACCTCACCACCGCATTAGTCTGCAGTCAAGTGTTGACCTCGATGATGGTTGTGACGCGCGCTTATCCATACCGAAAATTAGTCGCTATTGAAAAGACGGACTAATGGAAAATACAATCAACAAATCCGTAATTGAAGTCAGCGACGGCGAAGATACTGATTCCGACTCTGCTCTATCGGTTGTCTTTGCATCTGATAGTGATTAAATTGCATTTAAAAAAATATTTTTCTCTATAGCAATAAACAAGTAAGTACTTATTAAATTTATTTTATTTGAATTTGCAAAATTGCCTTGAGTTACAATAAACCAAATCGGCAGCTGTTGACAAGATCGGTTGTAATTATTGACATTACCACAATTGATTAGGTCACAGTACTACCGCATTCCTCAGGATGGACATGAACTCGCGCGCTATCTGTAATGGTAGTTGAACACAATGAGTAGTGGCAGAGACTCTTCAATCACTCCTCCTAAAAAAAAATAAAAAGGGAGGATGGATTGCAAAAAACACAGGCGACAAGGTTCTAAAACATTTTTTTCTTAAAAAATTTTAATGATTTAAAAAAAAATAATAATGTCAATCGTCCTTTAAAATAAAAATAGCATATTGAGTACAGTTCCATCCATAAGTCTCGCAAAATTAAATTAAAAAAAAAACTAAATGTAAATATTTTCAAAATTGCTTTCTTGAGGTTCGATATGAGGATGTTACGTATCATTTAAAGTACCTATATTTAACAAACAAATATTTAACCGTATCGTATCTGGGGGAGCCCAAACTTGGTATGTGTTGAAAATGATTTTCATTTTAATTTAAAACAAGGAATGAAATGTAATCATGTGATATATTTTTAAAATGGGCTCAGAAAGTTTTTCTCATACAAAAAAAAGATGGCGTCATAATAACACCCCAATTTTTTTTTCATGGTCTAATTGTTTCGAATGTCCTAAAGATCTATCGTTCCGATTTTTGGGCGCACCGCTAGCACTAACTGTAAAAAAAAGATACGGCAGCTTATGCCGCAAAAAACGTATATTTCGACACTCGGGAGAAATAAAATTTATAGGGTGATTTCCGTTGACCTAGAACTATGAAATTTGGCAAGTAATACCTTCATAAAATATAAGACGGTCTTAGATAAGATGGAAAAACAGAATTATGGCGTTAAGGCGATCCAACGAAAATATTCCGCTTTTCGCAAAAAAGCAGATATTTCTATTAATAATAATTACGGAAGTCTTTCAGGAAAAGCCAAAAATAGGTAATAGGTGTAGACGATCGAAGCGAACGGATATGTTCACGCCATAATTCATCTTTTCACGAAAATACGTTTTCGCCCTCCTGCGCCTGCGACTACATAATACCTACAAATTTTCTATAGATGTTCTTATACCGGGTGTAAAAGCAAAGGCAAGAATCCTTTAAGGGTGTGTTAGTATGATCGGTAAAGATATTATTTTGAATACTCGGGTCCTCTAAATAAAGTACCAGTACCTCATAATAAGACGATTTTCTTTACTCAAAATACACTAATCGCGTGGACATCCTCAATGGTCGCTGGCCACTCGGATGACGGGTGCGGGTTGCGGGGTGCATTTAGGTGTGTGGGGAGGCCGGTGAGCTGCGTAGCCATAGCTTAGAAAAATTATGGAATTTTTGGTGAAAATTCAATCTATATTTTTTTTTTCGCAATGACATCAGAATCGTGTATACTTTCATATCCTAAAGGGATTATTGACTTTGCATTTACAACCTGTATAATTGTATTTTTATGTACAAATATATCTGGACACTTCTTTTAATATCGTGTTTAGCTGTTTATGGTTTGAGAATTAAAAGCCAAATATCAAAACGAAATTTTCATTTCTTTGTGCCAAAATTTAAAACCCCCAGGAAATTAATATTATAACATCCTCCTTAATAAAAAAAGATAAGCACCCATTATGAGTCACAAAATAATAAGAAAAAAAATAACTATGCAAACTTGTCCCATTCGCAACTTGTCCCATTCGCAACTCGTCCCATTCGCAACTCGTCCCATTTGCAACTTCACACAACAACGACATCGTCGCTGACAATAAAATATACTTACAAGAGTTACAAAAGCAAAATCTGTGTCTTTTGTGAGCTGAGATAACTTGACTAGAACTTGAAACAACACAACTTAACCATAAAATAACATTAACGTTAGTGACATTATTGTAACTGATGCCGGACCCAGAATATAGCCGAAATACGTGTCTTGATTAAGGTCCTACAATTCAAAGTGAAAAAAATGAACAAATGATAGATTATCCCTAATAGAACACATTCCACCGAAAAAAAAACTGTAATTTGATAAGAGAACGATGTATGATCTACCCTAGAATTATTTTCACTTATTATTGTAGAACCTTATACAGGCTGTTAGATAGAGTGCGACCATTAAAGAAAACCACATACCTACTTTACTGATCATACTGAACAACTACATAGGTAACACTAAAAGTTTCCGGAACTGGCCACTTACATAAACAATATTTAAAAATTTATTGCAACATTTGAAAATAGAACTCTTTGGCTGTAGAATGCAGTTTGTTTCATCTGACTGTCTCTTGTTTTTACCTTGTGGCGCCATTTAAAAAATTGTGTGTCTGCATCAACATGGATTTAACTCGGGAAAATTTTCGTAGTATGATTTTCTACGATTTTAAGTGTAATTTGACAGCTCAACAGAGCATCGCTCGGCTTGAAACAGCTTTTGGCAATGAAGCACCATGCAAGACGACTGTTTATAGCTGGTTTGCAGAATTCAAGCGTGGTCGTATCAATCTCAGTGACGAATCTCGCGATGGTCGGCCGTCCACCGCTGTGACCAACAAAAACATCGATGCTGTGCGCCGTATGATTGAAACAGACAGGCATGT
The DNA here is from genome assembly GCA_910592155.1 of Ypsolopha scabrella. Classification (NCBI taxonomy): domain Eukaryota; kingdom Metazoa; phylum Arthropoda; class Insecta; order Lepidoptera; family Ypsolophidae; genus Ypsolopha; species Ypsolopha scabrella. The sequence goes on along the minus strand of OU342981.1, from coordinate 8,294,155 downwards.
GACCTACCATGAAATTCGCGCATCCTTAAAAATAGGCATGAGTCAAATACAATCAATCCTACACAAACATTTGGGTGTGAGAAAGCTGTGCTCGCGGTGGATCCCACACAACTTGACCGAGGCTCAAAAAACGGACCGCGTCACTTGGTGCAGTGCCATGCTTACCAGATTCAACGAAGGTGCGTCAAATTTGGTGTGGGACATAGTAACAGGTGACGAAACATGGATTTATTGCTACGATCCCAAAACAAAGCAGCAATCGAGCGTATGGGTCTTTCAAGATGAGCCGAAACCAACCAAAGTGGCGCGCGTGAAAAGTGCATCTAAGCGGATGATTGCTTCTTTTTTTAATAAAACTGGACACGTGGCTACTGTTGCTTTAGAGAATCGTCGTACCGTGAATAGTGACTGGTACACGACCATTTGTTTGCCGGAAGTTATTGACGAACTCCGTAAAAATAACCGTAAACGCCGTATCATCCTGCACCACGACAATGCTAGTTCTCACACGGCCAGACAGACAAACGACTTTTTGAAGACGAAAAATGTAGAACTCATGAGTCATCCTGCATACAGTCCCGACCTGGCACCTTGTGAATTTTTTCTGTTCCCAAAAATTAAGAACCAATTACGCGGTCAACGATTTTCATCACCAGAAGAGGCTGTCGAGGAGTATGAAAAACACGTTTCAGAGGTCACCACAGGGGAGTGGCACAAAAGTTTTCAAAACTGGTTTGATCGAATGAAAAAGTGCATAGACGCCAAGGGAGATTATTTTGAAAAACAATAAATTAATTTTGTACCTTTAATAGTATTTTTTCATATTCATTCCGGAAACTTATAGTGCGTCCCACGTATTTGAAAAAAAAACCCGCGCAAATCTTCAGAAAAAAAGATATCTCGTAGGAGGAAGGTCTATTTTATAACGCTGCACCGGAACAGCTGTTTCACGGACGACGCTCTCTCTAAACTCGCCCGTATGTCGGTGCGTTAGGGTTCACGCATTTTTGTTTGGAACTCAATTATTTCCCAAACTAAGGGTATCCGCGGGTATGATTCTTAGGAAAAGTGGTTCAGTAGGGTCGGTAGAATATGTGGTTTCATTTAATGGTAGCAGTCTATTTACATCCTATAGGTGAAATTAAATCAACCGACCAAATTCATACTGGAATAGACTCGGTTAGTGATCAAGAACTAGGTTCAGTAATCCTTTTGGTCAATTCATTTGGTATCATTGCTGCTTTAAAAAACAGAAACACTTTAAATTTTGCTTCAGTTTTGGAAAAACCACTTTCCAGTTTTGGTTAATTTGGATAGCTAGGTATTATAAGATCTTCTTTATCAGTGTTGCTGCCAAGGCAATCAAAAAAATTAAAAATATTTTACCTTTTAGCATAGACAAAATTGTTCATCCATGCTTCTAGCAAAAAGTAACCAAATAGATAATAAATTATCAAACTTGGTCAAACCTAACATACCAACTACCACTGACATCGTTTCCAAAGATCGCATTTTTTCATTTTCATAACGCTGGCATAGTAAATTTATTTTACTATGACGCTAGAACCTTGAATGCTCTTCGTCGTAGACAAAGAGTACTAAGACATAGGAGTCGTAGCACTCACATCTTAAACAGCATGCACCTCACATCGCTGGGCACAGTGGAGGGATGATGATCACCAAATTCCGTAAATAAAATCAACAACAAAGCCAAAAGGCCAGTTTCTGAAATAAGAAAGTCTCGCTAAGTGGATACATAGTGACGAATTGGCCAATCACAGCGCTGCATTTGAAAGTTAAGCACTACTTAACTAGAAATACTCAATTGTGAAATCGGGGGAAAGACAAGTATAGTGACAGGTGACATTATTTTTTTTTTTTTACTTCTTCTGAATTGCTGCTTTCTTGTTTATAGGTGAACAGACATCTTAGTGAAGTTTTGCTTATTTTTCGGATATTTTTCATCAAATAACTTGATCTGTTTAGTTTTAATTGTAGTTTATGTGTTAGTAGTGGTAAATTTTGTATTATTTAGTAAGTATTATTGTTTTTAAAAGGATCGTTTAGGTTATCCATTCCATAAATGGATTCCTCCGATCCTCCTGATCCGGACCCTCCGGATGGGCCTCCTTTGTTTCCTGAACTGTTCTCACTACCTGCAACTGAGCCAAGTAGAAAACGTCCTGCTGATGGTTCAGAGAATATGTTGTCTAAACGTACGATTGTAAATCCAGCAATGGCATCCATACAAACAACATTTGTACACCCTAGCTTCGGAGGCGGCAAATTATACGATATTAAGGATTTAGGCCCTTTTATAGTCCATGTTTCTCGCGAGGAAACTGAACCCTCGTCTGGTACTTCCATCAGACCCATTAAATTTGGAAAATTCTTAGTGGATAATAAAATTACTAACATCAAAATGGATGGCATTAAAAGCGTAGGACGGAATAGAATTTCTGTAGAATTTAAATCTGGGCAAGATGCCAACAAATTTATTGAGAATGTGTCCCTGAAAAATAATAAATATCATGCACAAATCCCTGCTTACAATGTTACCCGAATGGGCATAGTAAAAAACGTTCCCATTGACTGGTCAATGGAGGAGTTTGTTGAGTCGGTTGAACTCCCTGATGCCTGCGGCATTATATTGAAGGCTAGACGCCTTAACCGTAAAGTCATATCAGATGGTAACCCCTCCTGGATTCCTACCCAATCTGTGGTGATTACTTTTAGAGGCCAGGTTCTCCCCAAAAGGATATTTTGTTTCTACACCTCTTTACCAGTAGAAACATATCATCTACCAACAATTCAATGTCTGAGCTGTTGCCGGTTTGGGCATATCAGTGCCCAATGTAGATCTAAACCACGGTGCTTCCGATGTGCCCAGTCTCATTCGGGACAGGGATGCAGTGTCCCTGAAATCCAGGCTACATGCTTGTATTGCTCGGGAACTCACTTTGCCACTAATAAAACGTGCCCAGAGCACAATCGGCAAAAGTCCATTAAAACTGTCATGTCCCAGGAAAGCATTTCATATGCAGATGCCTCTACACGATTTGCACAAGTCCGCAGACCATATGTGGAACTCACACAACAACATATCCCATCTTCAGTTGCAGTATTCCCGCCTTCTCAGTTGGATTCGTTTTCTAGGGCTGTCAGCTCCTCCCACAAAAAGACTATTTTTACTCCACCCCGTCAAAGGCCAGTTATAGATATAGGTTACAATCGTAAGGCTCATGCAGAAATTGTTTCTGAGGGCCCTTCATCCCAACCTAATGGTTATGCATTAACCCAGCCTCCAGATATTTCACCAAATGAAAATCTCATGGAGCTCTTAATAGCTACCCTAATAAATTTAATTTCTAAATGTAGTGATTCCCTACCGTCCAACGTTGCTGCTAAACTCAATGAAATCTTCCTTTTAATTAATAGCCATGGCTCTAACGGACTCAACAGTAACCCACTTTCTCCAGTGGAACACTAGAAGTGTTTCCACAAAAAAACCAGACCTTATGTATTTAATTAATAAACACAATCCTGCTGTCATTGCCATCTCTGAGACGTGGTTGGTTCCTGGATCCCATTTTAGGATACCAGGTTTCTCCTGTCTTAGGGATGACAGAGATGATGGATATGCTGGTTGTGCTATCCTTGTCAGACGAAGCTTCACTTTTTCTCAAATTTCTCTCCCTGTACACAGTCAAGATATTAATGCTATTGCCATCAAATTCCTTAACATGGTAATCTTATCAATTTATATAGCTAATCCTAGACCTTCTGTTCTACCTGAACTGATTTCTATTATCTCATCTCTTCCTGCACCTGTTATAATAATGGGTGATTTCAATGGCCATCACATATCATGGTCTTTTAAAACTGACAGTTTTGGGAGCGATCTTGTTGAAACTTTTGACTTCCTTAATATATGCATACTGAACGATGGTTCTCCCACTCGACGTACTCGTCCAAATGAAAATCCTGGTAGCGCCGTCGACCTATCTCTTTGTTCTCCATCTCTTTCTTCTGTCTTGTCCTGGAGGGTTCTACCTCTCACTCATGGTAGTGGTCATTTCCCCATATTAGTTTCTATGCCTAATCACTCTGCTTCCCATTGTAATGACTCCCCTTTGTTAAAATATAGGCTCAATAAGGCAGACTGGGAAAACTTCTTATCTTCTGTAAATGGAAAAATTACTTCACTCCCTTCCACTTCTAATGCAAACTTTCTTTCCAATTACTCTCAGTTCATTGGCATCCTTTCCTCCTCTGCCAAAAATCATATTCCTATGAAAAATCCTTTTCGACGTAAGCTTTCCCCTCCATGGTGGGATCCTGATTGCACTGCCGCCGTTAAGAAAAGAAGCCAAGCCGAAAAAAAATATAATTCAAATATGTCCATGTGCAATTTTTTATCTTATCAACAAACCGCAGCGCAAGCTAGGAGACTGCTTTCAAAAAAAAAGAAACAGGGTTGGAATAAATTCTGTGAGAATCTTTCCCCCAGAACGCCAGTTTCTTTAGTCTGGCGTAATATAAGAAGGTTTCGAGGGTCACTTAATGTTCAGAATCTTACCTCGAATGATTCTGATTCTTGGGTGGGAGCTTTTGCTGAGAGGCTAGCTCCTTCTTGCCCTCCGGTCATACCTCCTGCTTCTTTACACATTACTTTTTCTCCTTCTTCATGTCCCAGTAATAGTTTTGATTTTATGAATTCCCCTTTCTCTTTTAATGAACTACAGTGCGCTATACATGGCCTCACTGACTCCACCCCAGGTATTGACAAAATCTCTTATTCATTCTTAATTAACTCTTCTGAATCCACAAAATTATTTTATCTAAATTTAGTTAATCACTTTTATGAGAACGGAGTTACTCCGGATGAGTGGAACACCCAGATAATAATCCCGATTCTGAAACCTGGTAAGGATCCTTCTGATCCGTCTGCTCGAAGGCCAATAGCATTATCTTGTTGTTTGGCAAAGATTTTAGAACGAATGGTTAAAAACCGGTTAGAGTGGATAGTAGAGAATAAATGCTTACTAGCTAGATCTCAATTTGGTTTCCGGAAGGGTATGAGCACTTTGGATAGTCTTAGTATTTTAACTATTGACATTCGGTCATCATTTAAGAAACGAGAATTTCTTGTCGGGGTTTTTCTTGACATAGCCTCTGCATATGATAATGTTCTTCTTCCTGTTCTCAGGCAAAAACTGCATCAGCTGATGATCCCAGAGAAACTGATTCGTATCATATGTAGCTTGCTCATTAACAGATCTATCCAGATTAAAAATAATGATTCCCTTCTTCCACCTAGGAGAGTTTGAAAGGGTCTTCCTCAGGGATCCGTACTCAGTCCCATCTTGTACAGTATTTATACACATGATCTTGAAAAAGTTGTGGACTCTTTTTGTAACATTCTACAACATGCGGATGATCTAGCACTTTATGTTTCATCCCCATCAGTAGAAACCGCAGTTAATCGATTAAACTCAGCTCTTTTTTACCTCAATGATTGGCTTCGGAATAATGGGTTATCCCTGTCTGTTGCAAAGAGTTGCGCAGTAATTTTTACAAAAAAACGTTCAATCCCTGGAGTGTTAATAAAATACAATGATGATCACATTAAAATTGAAAATAAAGTGAAGTTTTTAGGAGTGATCCTTGATTCAAGACTTACTGGCATGCCCCATTTCACTTATATTTCTTAGAAGTGCGAGAGGGGAGTGAATGTTCTCCGTGCGCTCTCTGGTGTATAGTGGGGATCTCATCCTTACTCACAAAATTTTTTATATAATGCTATTGTTCGGAGCCATTTGGATTATGGTAGCTTTGTTTTGGATCCCTACAACAAATCAGAATTTGAGAAAATCAACAAAATCCAAGCTAATGTTTGAGAATTATTGTAGGTGCAATGAGATCTTCGCCTAAAAATGCCTTACAAGTAGAATGTGTCGACCCTTCTCCACACCTGCGCAGACAATACCTTTCAGATAGGTTTTTCTTCAAAATTGCTCAAAATTCGAATCACCCTCTTTTACCAAAGTTAATGCATTTATTCAACCTTGTATCCCAATCCGGTTTTAGCTCAGAATCAGATTTACCTTGTGTTATAAGAAGTTATATTAGTCTTTCGAAAATTAACCATCCCACTGTAAAATTACAAATCAACCCTCCATTTCATATTCCCTTCAAAGCCTTGATTTTTGAACCAAACGTGATTACGAATTTTGGCGTAGATAAAGGTTCGACCGTTGCTGACAAATCCTTCCAGTATATTTTGGAGAAAGACTGGCAGGGCTGGCTGAACATGTTCACTGATGCCTCTAAGTTATCAAATGAAACTAATGTTGGAGCTGCAGTTTGGATTCCCAAATATAAAATTATTCTCAACTTTAAATGTCCCCCAGAAGCTTCTGTTTTCACTGGAGAAGCAATTGCAATTTTGGAAGCAATCTCATTTTCCAACACTCACAAACTTAATAACACCATTATTTTTTCGGACTCTTTGAGTTGTCTCCAAGCAATTTTGTCTAATCCTTTTAAGAATAAGTCCCGCTTTCCTATCATTCTAAAAATTAGAGAGGCACTTTTTATGTGCAAAGAACAACACATTAACGTTGCTATCGCTTGGATTCCAGGTCATCATGGTATTTTAGGCAACGAAATGGCTGACTCATGTGCTAAAGATGCTGCAGAATTAGGTACTTCCGAACACAATGTTGTTTACCACCATGATCTTCTTCCTCTGGCGAAAACCAATTTAGATGAGGCGTGGTCCAAGTCATGGCAAGAGTCCCAGAAATTATTAATTTTAACTTGAAAACTTCCAGCAAGTCTATTCACTTAAAACTAGATATTGGCGGAACTAATGTGCGGAGACACATTATAGGAAGCCAGATAAAACGGCTTTGATTGATTGATTCTTCTGAATTTTACCCCTTAGTTCTTGACAAGATTGGGTTGACAGACTCCCATATGAACCTCTAAAACTCGATCTAAAAATGTACGGAGTTCGACTGATAAAACGGGTTTTTACGATCGAGAAGGCTAATTCGACAGACTGAGTCTGACTGAGAATAGGCCTACTGGAATCTGTGACAAATAGTCACAATGCTTTTTGACAGATCGGAGAGTAATTTTTTGGAGGGTTTCCGTCGGCAAAAGATTTTTGGAACTCGTATTTATTTCAATACAAATAAAACAACAGAACATTTTAAGGTCAACTTAAAAAAGGAACTTAATTAAAGTGCAATGAGAGTGAGACACGGAAAAGTAAAAAAATTGTTATGCAAACCCTGTGGCTGACTATACCCGTGTATTTAAATGCGACTCTGTAGATTAGAAAAACTTTAACAGGCCTACCATGAGTTTTGCTCACTACCGTCTGCGGAAAATATTTTGTTTGAGAAATTGCACAATTTCTCATATAAATATTTTACGCAGTCGCTAACGTGTATCGTGAATAATACTCATGGTAGGCCTGCCTGCCCTCGATCTGGTGGTAACGCTTAGTTACTACCTATTATGTTTATGCTTATTTGGAAAAGTGTAAAAAAATTAGTTATGCAAACGCTGTAACTGACAATAACCGTGCGATAATGAACATGAGAAAAACTTGAAAACTATCTGTCGATCCGGTTACGTTTATGTTTATGCTTAATAATATGATCATCCTCCTTAGTGTTTAACTTCAACAATTGTCGCTAACGCTTTCAAATGTATCGTGATTGACTAGAAATAACACACATTATTTTTAGCCAATGACGATACATTTAATAGAGACAGCGATAAATATTGAAATTAGACAATAAGGCCCCATCATAACATGATCTTTGTTACATTTGTAAATGTTTTAAGCAATCTGATTCTTTATGCCACCCCTTAGTTACCATTTATGTTAATGCTTAATGTTAATATTATCATCCCCCTTAGTGTTTAACTTCAACAATTGTCGCTAGCGCTTTCAAATGTATCGTGATTGACTAGAAATAACACACATTATTTTAGCCAATGACGATACATTTAATAGAGACAGCGATAAATATTGAAATTAGACAATAAGGCCCCATCATAACATGATCTTTGTTACATTTGTAAATGTTTTAAACAATCTGATTCTTTATGCCACCCCTTAGTTACCATTTATGTTAATGCTTAATGTTAATATTATCATCCCCCTTGGTGTTTGACTTCAACAATTGTCGCTAGCGCTTTCAAATGTATCGTGATTGACTAGAAATAACACACATTATTTTTAGCCAATGACGAAACATTTAAAAGTGACTGCGTTCGAGACAGAGTTCCAAGATCTATGTAACGTGAGAGACCAGAAATTAATTATGTAAAAAAATAAAAACTGCATGGAGGGCAAGAAATTGATAAATGAATAAACTCGTTAGACATTAATAAAAACCGTATTTAATTAAGGCATTTTTTTACTTTAGCCGAACGGAGTTTTGCCTCAATTCATTCTAGTCTCAAAAGCCATGTCGCCGAATGTAACGTAAGTTACCAAAAGTTTTATCAAAATAGACCCCAAGAAAATGTGTCGAGTTTAAAGAAAATTGCTCTAACACATTTTTTGTTTATTAAAGATATTATATTTACAAGTTATATAATCAAATTATTGACATATTATATCGTAAACTGTAATTAATACTAAAGTATATCGTAAACTGGAGTAAAAAGTAACATAAGTTACCGTGGAATTACCAAGATGATGTATTTCTGTTGCCAGTATAACAACAAATACCAAAACCGGCCAAGTGCGAGTCGGACCTGCGCACTCCCATACAACAGACACGTTTTTTGCCGTTTTTATAGATAATGGTACGGAACCCTTCGTGCGCGAGTCCGACTCGCACTTGGCCGGTTTTATTCTTCATGTAACACAAAAAAACAAAAACAGTGAGTTATCATTTTGGATAGACAGACTACGTGAAGATTCTAAACTAATTTATAAAAGGTGATTTTAATTTATGCAGTCAAATTCATACTGAAGACACGGTAGGTGCTCGATATAGGTTAGATGACAATTTTTGAGAAATTCGTAAAATGATCGAAAAATCTATAAACGCAAACCCAGTCTCTAGTCAACTACTATGGGAGGATAGAGAGGTCAAGATTTTATTTTGCAACTATTTTTTTTTCACGTAGGTATTTCTTTTAATATTTTTTGCTATGTAAGCCAATGCCAAATTACAGCTTTCTAAGAGTCTCTGAGCTAAGCCGCGGACAGATGGACAGACAGACAGACGGATATGGCGAAACTATAAGGGTTCCTTGTTGACTACGGAACCCTACAAACGAGTCATAGTATAGGATCAAAGTTACTCTTTTCAGGGTTCCGGAGCCAAAGAATAAAAAATCCGTTGTCCGTACTTCTAGATTGTCACTGTCAATGAACCGTCACTTCTGATAAAACGCAAGCAATAGTCGTCCTTACAAACCATACTAAAACTACAAAAAAAAAATGTTTTTTTTCTTTACAAAGGCATTACAAATTATTGATTTTTTAATTAATAATATTTTTTTAGTATTAACTTTAATTTTTATCATAATAAGATTAATTATATTATTTTTTTATATTCGAATTTCTTATTCTTCATTTATATTTAATTATTTAAAATCAAAATGATATAAAATTAAAATAAAAAATTTATTTCAAACTAATTCATATCAGTTTTATTTTGGATTAGGATAAATAGCAGGCCTATTCAGGATTGCGAAACAAAAATTATAATCTTGGAATATGGAATTTGTGTAGTTGTGGCACTGAAAAGACTCTTCTAAGATGTCGAATTTTACGAAATTCAGAAAAGTATCGATTACTCGAAAACTATTGACTTCTTACTGAGGTCATATTTTGATATTCTGGACAGCCATGAGCTGGCCTATCAGCTCTCCAACGGATAACGTTGACTTTTGGGACACCCTGTATACATCGTGACTATCGCCGTACATAGGGCACAAAACAGACCCACCCACACTAACGTGCTTTTCGAAGCACGCAGACCGATTGCAAATGTGCCCCTACTGGATATGAACCCGTGACTTCTGGATTTATAGTCGCGTATTCAGAACCACTAGACCACAAGGTCTCTGACATCGCTGATGGATAGAATCCGAAACAAGGACATCCATCGGAGACCGAAGATGAGCGATATAGCCTGTCGAATCAGTAAGTTGAAGTTGTAGTGGGGAGGCCATATTTGTCGCCGACATGATGGCCGTCGGGGCCGGAAGGCGTTAGAATGGAGATCACGTACAGCAAAGCGTAGCGTAGGCCGACCTCGTGCCCGCTGGACCGACGACATGAAGGACCGCCAAGAGTGGCGAAATTTGAGAAAGGCTTATGTCAAGCAGTCGACGAACACAGGCTGATGGATGGATAAAGACCACAGAGGCGGTGAAAGGCAAAAAAGTGAAGATGGAGATACAGTAATCTGGTAAACCCGTATCTCGATTGTTATAATTATTTATTAAACTAGAACCAACGAGAGATGGCACCTATGACGTTTAAATGCCTACCAAGTTTCATAATTGTTTATGGGTAAGTGTCACTAAAATAATCTAATACTTCATTGTTGCTGGCAGCGAAAAGTGACGTACTACTCGTTTCGATCATCATTTTTAGATTTTATAAAGACTTTATATCAAAAATTTCAAATTTTTTGAAAACTCAAGGGATCAAGGGGAATTTTAGTGGCTGAATTGTATTCAATAAATAACGGGTTCTATTCTCCTTAATCATACGGCTCCGTCTGTTTACAAACTATATCTTTTTATGATAAAAAAATTGTAAACCTGTTTTCTAGATTTTATGGCTGCTTTGTTAATGTTAGCAAATGCACATTTGCCATTTGTATTATTATGATGTATGTTGTATGACGTGTCAAATAAATCGATATTTTATTTACTCAAGTCGCTAGTCGCACTTGATTTTTATTTTTGCCGAAATTAAAATGCAGCCCATCACTAAACGCAGCTGTCATAGGTGCCATCTCTCGTTGGCTCTTCTATAGCAACATTGTTCTAAGTTACATACAGCTTGTGATAAGTTACTCACGGTTTGGTGCGAGCCACTCTAGCCGTTTGCTGAAAGGGAGTAGCCGCGTTGGCCAATAGGGCGCTGTGCGGAGTCAGGTGACCTCTGGTGACGTTAGTCGGTTGATGCCGGCAGTGCTGGCATCGGGCGCGCCACGGCCTGCTGTCGTTGGCAGTGTTTATTATTGCCTGCAAAATTTAAATAATATCAGAATATGACATTTATTAAGGCGTATTTGGTCGATAGCATAACAAAAGAGGTAAGCATATCTGAGAAAGCGCGCGTCCGAGCAGTGCGGTAAATCAAGAAAAGAGTGGATGATGCTGTTTTTAAATGATTTTTTTAAAATATAAATTCACACATGTGCGTTTTAAAAAAATCGCTGTGCCATCGTTTAGATAATAGTTTATTTGTTTAAAACAGTAATCATTGTTATTTTTACTTAATTAGTTTCGACAGGCTGCTTGTTTGAAGTGAAAAAAATAGCAGTCACTTGGCAATTTTTTTTTTGATCGAGCCAATTTTTCTCTATCGTGTTTCGGGCTCTTACAGTGCCTTGGAAAAGGCTTAGTTTATAACATGTATTTATTTCAGAACCATATCTATTGTAGTAGGCCCAGTAGCCCCTTGTTCAAAAACTCAGTTTCTACTTGATCTTTTATTTAAATACCAAGATTATTTGATTTTAACCATCAATATTAGCAGAAAAACCACCACGTGCTTTCAAAATCTCGAGATGGTCACAACCCATTGAAAAGAAAACCGCGTGGTGTCCTCACAAGCAAGAATGCCACTTTTAGTCCACGTGTCGTGGCCATATGGGAGAATTTTAGCAATGTCATTACAGGAGCTAGCAACATAAAACGCTACTCGGTCCTATTTTTATTAACTTTTTGTTTCGTTTAATCTCCACGACATTTAAAGTTCATAAAATCAAGGAGACAGATGCACGTGGTTACGACCGTGGTTACAAAATGGCAAAAAACAAGGAGACCGAATTTAAAGGTCACAAAATCAAGGAGACCAATAAAATGGCGATAATGTTTGTACTAACCATACCGCGACAGGCCGGCACTCATCGTGGCATGAAACCCACTGAAACAAAGAAAAAAACATTATAACTTCATAAGAAATACGCGTGTTTTAATTCCTCGTGAAGAATTGAGAATTTCTCTTTAAATTAACTAAATAAACCAAAAGAATTTCACGAAATGTCTTAAATCAGCCACGCGTTCACAAAGTCAAAATGGCGGCGGTTGAAAATGGCGTCACTACAGAATTAATGAGAAAAGAAATACTCACGTCCCCTGCCATCGCCCGAATGCAAAGAACGCAGGCACTGCGGGGGTTTATATAGACGCCATCGGGGGTAAGACAAAAATGGTCTATGTTAGAAATTATTATAATCAGATTTTTCATCAAGATGTGAAAGGCTTAGAAGCAACGGCACAGAACAAATTCAAAGATATAACGCTTTGCCTACATAAACGAATAAATTGTAGGTACGTAGGTTGTTCCAAAAATAGTTAGTGAAATGAAAAATAGTTAGAATATTACCTATGAATCAATGTAGAATATGAAAATAGTTTATTTACCTACAGCTTTTCAAAATATTCCTCTCTAATCTCTATGCACTTATGCATTCGGATGAATCAGTTTTCAAAACATTTAAAAAACGTAACTTGAGGTGTGTTGAAAAATAACCGCCGAAATTCTTCGACGGCCTCGTCTGAGTGCTGAATTTTCGCCCACGAACCATTTTTTTAACGAGGGAAAAAAACGGATGGAGCTAAATCGGTCTGTACGGAGGATGGGGTAACATTTTGAAAGAAAATTATTTTAAAACACTAAGCACATATTAGGACACTTAAATAATAAACTATTAAAATACTTCTACCTCGAAATAACGTGGTCTGCTTCTTAGTCAACTTATCGCCAGCACCCGATATATTCAGAATGCCGAACTTTTTGTAACCCCTTTCTACGCGCTTGTTAGGATACCCGCATAAAAATACTTAATCCAATACGCGTGGTCTTCTCTGATTGGTAGAAAGCTAACCAATCAGACGAGTCGAGTCATACGACAGCGATATTTTGATAATGAAGTGTTGCCAGTACAGAAATACCAATTATTACACCAAAATAGAAAGTACCAAAATGTAAGACGCTAACAATTTGTACCCTCGAAGTTGTCAAATAGTCCATGGTTCTGGTTACTATAATCTAAAGGTACTCTGTGGTTCTTAATAAGAATTTATTGAAATAAAATAAATGTACGATGTATGTAGTTGTCATTTCATTTGTTTTTACTTTGTGGCGTCATTTTGCCGTGTCATCTATCACCATGGATTTAACTCGTGAAAATTTTCGTGCTATGATGTCTTTACGAATTTACAAAAAATGTAATAAGTCATTCGTTCAAAAAGCACCTCGACGCAAATGGTTGCTTGTTTTTTTTTATAAATGGACAAGTGGCTACAGTACCACTAGAGCATGGATGCACAGACCACACGGCCCGCGGGCCGCATGCGGCCCGCCGGTCGAATACTGGTGGCCCGCCGCGCCGACAGCAAAAACCAAAAAAATATGTTCGAAAAGTAATTTTAATCTCGCGCGCGCGCTCTTAAGTGCGCTTATCGGTGCGCCGTGCATGGCACGATGGCAGCGCGGTGGCGGCTTATCCACGGGTTATATTGTTAGAGCAAGCGAGATAGCAATAGTCCCGAATTCCCGATTGCTCGCGTAGGTAGATACACGAAGCTTCCAGAGTCGGTTTCGAGATTTCTCCAGACAGTTTTCGACTCTATACGCGCGGTATAAAAGCCACGCTAACCGCAGCGACCGACAGTTCGGTTTTAATTTGAGTGAAGTGTCAATAGTTCTAGTGTAGATTTTAACTCGACTAGCCGGTGTCATATATTTTGATCCACATTCAACGTAGATTTCCCGTCAAGTGCCGTGTATAATTGTGTTGTGAAATCGTAAGTAAAACTCTGTTATTAATAAGTGTTTCCCTACATATTTAATCAATTATTTTTGATAATTTAAAAAAGGATGGGTAATTTAAGTAGGTACTGTAATTGTTTTAAGGTGCTGTCTTAATCCTAACCAGGATTAGAACGCAACATGGATAAGCCAGGGCCTAGTAGCAAACGTAAGGTTAAAGATGAAAATCGGCAGTTTCAAGAAATTTGGACTGAGAAATACTTTTTTGTATGGTCGCATAACAAAGTCATTTGTTTAATTTGCAATAATTCTGTTGCGATTGCAAAGGAATATAATGTAAAAAGGCACTATGAAACGCAGCATCCTACTTTTACCAAGTTTACAGGCGAATTAAGAAAGCAAAAAATGTTTTCTTTAAAACGGGAGCTTATTGGTCAGCAAGCTATGTTTACAAAACACATTCAAGATTCAGAAACAGCTACAGAAGTTAGTTATGACATTTCTCGAATGATAGCAAAGCGAAGTCGCCCCTTCAATGATGGGGATTTTGTAAAAGAATGCATAGAAATTGCCGCTAAGAAAACTTTGTCAGGTAATATTGCGGAACAATTAAATGAAAAAACTAAGATCATTGAATTTTTTTCATTAGCACTCGACGAATCCACTGATATTAGTTCCACAGCTCAACTTCTCATATTCATACGAGGTGTTACTCAAGATTTTGAAGTCTTAGAAGAGCTATTAGGAGTGTGTTCATTGAAAGGTCAAACCAGAGGAGTTGATATACTCAATGTACTTTTGGATGAGTGCTCAAAAACTGATTTGGACTTATCAAAATTATCGGGAGTTGCGACTGACGGTGCTCCTTCGATGATTGGTGTCAATTCTGGGCTAGTTACTTTGCTGAAAAAGCATCTGCAAGAAAAAAACATAAACGCTGAAGATCTCATGCAGTTTCACTGCATTATACACCAAGAAGCCCTCTGTTCTAAAAAAATTGAATTTCAAAATGTCATGAAAGTGGTAGTTTCGACTGTAAATTTCATAAAATCACGAGGACTCAATCACAGGCAATTCAAACAATTCCTTGATGACATCGAAAGCGAATATGGAGATTTACTGTATTACACAGAATTAAGGTGGCTAAGTCGTGGATTGACACTGGAACGATTCCTAAATTTAATAGAAGAATATTTGGAATTATTGTTATTATATTGGAATATTTCTGGCGGAAAAGGAAAAGGATGTCCCGGAACTTAAAAATCCTGATTGGTTGTGTGATTTGGCTTTTTTAATTGACATTACAAATCATTTGAATGTCTTGAACACACAGCTTCAAGCCAAAAATCAACTGATTCTGCTTTCTTGTTTATAGGTGAACAGACATCTTAGTGAAGTTTTGCTTATTTTTCGGATATTTTTCATCAAATAACTTGATCTGTGTAGTTTTAATTGTAGTTTATGTGTTGTTAGTGGTAAATTTTGTATTATTTAGTAAGTATTATTGTTTTTAAAAGGATCGTTTAGGTTATCCATTCCATAAATGGATTCCTCCGATCCTCCTGATCCGGACCCTCCGGATGGGCCTCCTTTGTCTCCTGAACTGTTCTCACTACCTGCAACTGCAACTAAGCCAAGTAGAAAACGTCCTGCTGATGGTTCAGAGAATATGTTGTCTAAACGTACGATTGTAAATCCAGCAATGGCATCCATACAAACAACATTTGTACACCCTAGCTTCGGAGGCGGCAAATTATACGATATTAAGGATTTAGGCCCTTTTATAGTCCATGTTTCTCGCGAGGAAACTGAACCCTTGTCTGGTACTTCCATCAGACCCATTAAATTTGTAAAATTCTTAGTGGATAATAAAATTACTAACATCAAAATGGATGGCATTAAAAGCGTAGGACGGAATAGAATTTCTGTAGAATTTAAATCTGGGCAAGATGCCAACAAATTTATTGAAAATGTGTCCCTGAAAAATAATAAATATCACGCACAAATCCCTGCTTACAATGTTACCCGAATGGGCATAGTAAAAAACGTTCCCATTGACTGGTCAATGGAGGAGTTTGTTGAGTCGGTTGAACTCCCTGATGCCTGTGGCATTATATTGAAGGCTAGACGCCTTAACCGTAAAGTCATATCAGATGGTAACCCCTCCTGGATTCCTACCCAATCTGTGGTGATTACTTTTAGAGGCCAGGTTCTCCCCAAAAGGATATTTTGTTTCTACACCTCTTTACCAGTAGAAACATATCATCTACCAACAATTCAATGTCTGAGCTGTTGCCGGTTTGGGCATATCAGTGCCCAATGTAGATCTAAACCACGGTGCTTCCGATGTGCCCAGTCTCATTCGGGACAGGGATGCAGTGTCCCTGAAATCCAGGCTACATGCTTGTATTGCTCGGGAACTCACTTTGCCACTAATAAAACGTGCCCAGAGCACAATCGGCAAAAGTCCATTAAAACTGTCATGTCCCAGGAAAGCATTTCATATGCAGATGCCTCTACACGATTTGCACAAGTCCGCAGACCATATGTGGAACTCACACAACAACATATCCCATCTTCAGTTGCAGTATTCCCGCCTTCTCAGTTGGATTCGTTTTCTAGGGCTGTCAGCTCCTCCCACAAAAAGACTATTTTTACTCCACCCCATCAAAGGCCAGTTATAGATATAGGTTACAATCGTAAGGCTCATGCAGAAATTCTTTCTGAGGGCCCTTCATCCCAACCTAATGGTTGTGCATTAACCCAGCCTCCAGATATTTCACCAAATGAAAATCTCATGGAGCTCTTAATAGCTACCCTAATAAATTTAATTTCTAAATGTAGTGATTCCCTACCGTCCAACGTTGCTGTTAAACTCAATGAAATCTTCCTTTTAATTAATAGCCATGGCTCTAACGGACTCAACAGTAACCCACTTTCTCCAGTGGAACACTAGAAGTGTTTCCACAAAAAAACCAGACCTTATGTATTTAATTAATAAACACAATCCTGCTGTCATTGCCATCTCTGAGACGTGGTTGGTTCCTGGATCCCATTTTAGGATACCAGGTTTCTCCTGTCTTAGGGATGACAGAGATGATGGATATGCTGGTTGTGCTATCCTTGTCAGACGAAGCTTCACTTTTTCTCAAATTTCTCTCCCCGTACACAGTCAAGATATTAATGCTATTGCCATAAAATTCCTTAACATGGTAATCTTATCAATTTATATAGCTAATCCTAGACCTTCTGTTCTACCTGAACTGATTTCTATTATCTCATCTCTTCCTGCACCTGTTATTATAATGGGTGATTTCAATGGCCATCACATATCATGGTCTTTTAAAACTGACAGTTTTGGGAGCGATCTTGTTGAAACTTTTGACTTCCTTAATATATGCATACTGAACGATGGTTCTCCCACTCGACGTACTCGTCCAAATGAAAATCCTGGTAGCGCCGTCGACCTATCTCTTTGTTCTCCATCTCTTTCTTCTGTCTTGTCCTGGAGGGTTCTACCTCTCACTCATGGTAGTGATCATTTCACCATATTAGTTTCTATGCCTAATCACTCTGCTTCCCATTGTAATGACTCCCCTTTGTTAAAATATAGGCTCAATAAGGCAGACTGGGAAAACTTTTTATCTTCTGTAAATGGAAAAATTACTTCACTCCCTTCCACTTCTAATGCAAACTTTCTTTCCAATTACTCACAGTTCATTGACATCCTTTCCTCCTCTGCCAAAAATCATATTCCTATGAAAAATCCTTTTCGACGTAAGCTTTCCCCTCCATGGTGGGATCCTGATTGCACTGCCGCCGTTAAGAAAAGAAGCCAAGCCGAAAAAAAATATAATTCAAATATGTCCATGTGCAATTTTTTATCTTATCAACAAACCGCAGCGCAAGCTAGGAGACTGCTTTCAAAAAAAAAGAAACAGGGTTGGAATAAATTCTGTGAGAATCTTTCCCCCAGAACGCCAGTTTCTTTAGTCTGGCGTAATATAAGAAGGTTTCGAGGGTCACTTAATGTTCAGAATCTTACCTCAAATGATTCTGATTCTTGGGTGGGAGCTTTTGCTGAGAGGCTAGCTCCTTCTTGCCCTACGGTCATACCTTCTGCTTCTTTACACATTACTTTTTCTCCTTCTTCATGTCCCAGTAATAGTTTTGATTTTATGAATTCCCCTTTCTCTTTTAATGAACTACAGTGCGCTATACATGGCCTCACTGACTCCACCCCAGGTATTGACAAAATCTCTTATTCATTCTTAATTAACTCTTCTGAATCCACAAAATTATTTTATCTAAATTTAGTTAATCACTTTTATGAGAACGGAGTTACTCCGGATGAGTGGAACACCCAGATAATAATCCCGATTCTGAAACCTGGTAAGGATCCTTCTGATCCGTCTGCTCGAAGGCCAATAGCATTATCTTGTTGTTTGGCAAAGATTTTAGAACGAATGGTAAAAAACCGGTTAGAGTGGATAGTAGAGAATAAATGCTTACTAGCTAGATCTCAATTTGGTTTCCGGAAGGGTATGAGTACTTTGGATAGTCTTAGTATTTTAACTATTGACATTGAAATGATGACCCATTTAAGAAACAAGAATTTCTTGTCGGGGTTTTTCTTGACATAGCCTCTGCATATGATAACGTTCTTCTTCCTGTTCTCAGACAAAAACTGCATCAGCTGATGAACCCAGAGAAACTGATTCGTATCATATGTAGCTTGCTCATTAACAGATCTATCCAGATTAAGAATAATAATTCCCTTCTTCCACCTAGGAGAGTTTGGAAGGGTCTTCCTCAGGGATCCGTACTCAGTCCTATCTTGTACAGTATTTATACACATGATCTTGAAAAAGTTGTGGACTCTTTTTGTAACATTCTACAATATGCGGATGATCTAGCACTTTATGTTTCATCCCCATCAGTAGAAACCGCAGTTAATCGATTAAACTCAGCTCTTTTTTACCTTAATGATTGGCTTCAGAATAATGGGTTATCCCTGTCTGTTGCAAAGAGTTGCGCAGTAATTTTTACAAAAAAACGTTCAATCCCGGGAGTGTTAATAAAATACAATGATGATCCCATTAAAATTGAAAATAAAGTGAAGTTTTTAGGAGTGATCCTTGATTCAAGACTTACTGCCATGCCCCATTTCACTTATATTTCTCAGAAGTGCGAGAGGGGAGTGAATGTTCTCCGTGCGCTCTCTGGTGTATGGTGGGGATCTCATCCTTACTCACAAAAACTTTTATATAATGCTATTGTTCGGAGCCATTTGGATTATGGTAGCTTTGTTTTGGATCCCTGCAACAAATCAGAATTTGAGAAAATAACAAAATTCAAGCTAAATGTTTGAGAATTATTGTAGGTGCAATGAGATCTTCGCCTAAAAATGCCTTACAAGTAGAATGTGTCGACCCTCCTCCACACCTGCGCAGACAATACCTTTCAGATAGGTTTTTCTTCAAAATTGCTCAAAATTCGAATCACCCTCTTTTACCAAAGTTAATGCATTTATTCAACCTTGTATCCCAATCCGGTTTTAGCTCAGAATCAGATTTACCTTGTGTTATAAGAAGTTATATTAGTCTTTCGAAAATTAACCATCCCACTGTAAAATTACAAATCAACCCTCCATTTCATATTCCCTTCAAAGCCTTGATTTTTGAACCATACGTGATTACGAATTTTGGCGTAGATAAAGGTTCGACCGTTGCTGACAAATCCTTCCAGTATATTTTGGAGAAAGACTGGCAGGGCTGGCTGAACATGTTCACTGATGCCTCTAAGTTATCAAATGAAACTAATGTTGGAGCTGCAGTTTGGATTCCCAAATATAAAATTATTCTCAACTTTAAATGTCCCCCAGAAGCTTCTGTTTTCACTGGAGAAGCAATTGCAATTTTGGAAGCAATCTCATTTTCCAACACTCACAAACTTAATAACACCATTATTTTTTCGGACTCTTTGAGTTGTCTCCAAGCAATTTTGTCTAATCCTTTTAAGAATAAGTCCCGCTTTCCTATCATTCTAAAAATTAGAGACGCACTTTTTATGTGCAAAGAACAACACATTAACGTTGCTATCGCTTGGATTCCAGGTCATCATGGTATTTCAGGCAACGAAATGGCTGACTCATGTGCTAAAGACGCTGCAGAATTAGGTACTTCCGAACACAATGTTGTTTACCACCAGGATCTTCTTCCTCTGGCGAAAACCAATTTAGATAAGGCATGGTCCAAGTCATGGCAAGAGTCCCAGAAATTAATTGGCAGACATTATGGTGCAATTCAACCTGATATTCCTCAGCGCCCGTGGTTCTTTAAATACCGTGATGCTAATAAGATTTCCACATCCATAGTTTGTCGTCTCCGGCTAGGTCATGTATGTTCTCCCGTTTTTCTGGCAAAAATCAGGGTGAGGGATCATTCCCTCTGTGAATGTGGCTTGTATGAAGGGACTGTAGATCATATGTTCTTTGAGTGTCAAAGATTACAGTATTCTTTATATGATGTTCTCCCTCCGCAAATCCCCCGTCCCGCTAACTTCAGCTTTCTGCTGACTTTTGTATATAGTCATTTTGTATACACGTTATGTAAGTTTATTAAATTAAATAATATAAAACTATAAAAGTAGCATAGTGTGTTGTATAGGTACTTACTAGTGTTTTAATAATATTCAGTATTTATTGTAGGTAACATATTACGGTTTTATTAATGTTTATTTTCCTCTGTGTATATATTGTGTACTTGCTTAGTAATGTTGTTTATATTTTGTTGTAGGTTAACGCTTCAGAACTCAAGTTAACCAAATTTTAACTTGAAAACTTCCAGCAAGTCTATTCACTTAAAACTAGATATTGGCGGAACTAATGTGCGGAGACACATTATAGGAAGCCAGATAAAACGGCTTTGATTGATTGATTGATCAAAAATCAACTGATATCCCAGCTCTACGCTCATGTATCATCCTTTCAATGCAAACTGACACTTTTCAGATCGCAATTGAATTCTGGAAATTACAATCATTTTCCGAATTATAAGAAAATGGCTGAAAAATTCAACAAAACTGCAATTAATTTCAGTTATGTAGAAAAGCTAGATATTTTGATTCAATCTTTTCAAGGCAGATTTTCGGAGTTTAAAAAAGTGAAACCTCTGTTGGACATATTCAGCAATCCTTTCACGATTTCAGTTGAAAATGCGCCAGAGTCAATGCAGTTAGAAATTATCGACATTCAAAACGACCAAGATTTACGCAACAAATTCAACGAAGGAGACTTGCTGAACTTTTACCGCTGCATTGATAAAAATACGTAGGCATTTACCCAATAGTTGACCAAGCACCAAACCCTGACCAAAATGTATCAATAATACAATTTTAATAAAATGTGGCAGCACACGATGGTAGTTTTTGTTTTTTTTACAAGGGCAACACTTTATCTGACATGTCATGTATGAAGACGCTTCCTATTGGTGGAAAAAAGTGACGTTTTTCTGCTGCAAAGATGGCTCCGCGTAAGTGTTTCCTTTTTTACTAAGACTTAAAATTAATTCTTGCTTTGGAAATCAAATCCCATCCTCAATGTTTTTGATGTTTATTGATTAACTATGCGTCAGAGTAGGGCCTGAGTTATGTTCCTAACTACCCCTACCAATATTTATGAGGTTTCTTGCGCGACGTGGTTTTTAAATTGATGGTCATCATTTGGAACACGTTAAATGCAATATTGCCTAATGCTGACCCGTGTGGTTAGGTTAAGGAACCAAATGAGTTCAACTTTTTCATTGGAGTTACTTAAATATCGAGCTATCTAATAATTTTTGAAAACCCCAACCTCGTATGTGCCTTGGTTCCAAAGGATGACCGGGGAAATATTTTGAATAAAATGTGAGTGGTCAGGCTCCGGCGACGCCCTTAGGTACTAACCTTTAGTTGTCCACCTTGCACTATGATTGAATGGTATGGTCAAGTATTAGGAAAAATATTGTTCTAATCAACGTTTAACTTTTTCCCTGGCATGCCTAACACAAATATCAATCTTATATATTTTTAAAACTTAGCCTTATTAGTTACTTTATTCCAAAGGCTGACCAAGGTAGTGTTATGTATGTTCTGACTACTATACTAACCTTTAGCTGTCCTTGCAAGTTTTTTAACATGTTGAATGTGCTGCTGCGATGACTTTTTGTTTTAGGAAAGAAAAAATTGGAAGGTGCGAAAATTTTACGCTATCCCGATTCCGCAATGCAAGCTGCTATCACTGCAGTGCGAGAGGGACGCTTCAAAATAAGAGAAGCTGGAAGACATTTTGGTGTGCCACATAGCACACTAATAAATAAAGTGAAAGGCAGAGTTCCACAAGTTAGAAAAATGGGACGCAATACGTATTTCACAGAAATGGAAGAAAACCTCTTAGTAAAATATATAATAGCAAGTGCTAAGAAGGGCATACCAATAAAGAGAAAGACATTGTTGGAAACTCTAGAGGTTGTTGCGAATGGATTCAAAAAATGTGGGATCTATCCATTTGACGTGACTGCTGTAGATTTGACAAGGTGCATGGATAATGACACTCGAAAAATTGCACCTGTATCGGCTTCAAAACGCGAGGTCGGAGTGGAAACGCTCTTACTTTTTGAGTCTTTTATGAGACAAGGCCGTGTAGCACAATTCAGACAGAGTGATGAACAATGGAAAGGGGACGAGACCGCCAAAGAGTTATTCTATGTGTGGAAAAAGTTTCGTCAGCACTGTTTGTTCGAGACTTCCTCGTCCAGTGCAGAAAATGTCAGATCTCCCATCAAAGATATTCCATCTATCATACGAACGCCGCCAGTTTTTAATATGCTATCCGTTACACCAAGGCTACCAGTAGAGACAAAAACTCCCACGAAGTCCAGTACACCAGTCTCGAAGATACCAGTACTACTAGACGAGTTCATAACTTCCACAAGATGTAGTACTAGGGTTTTTATGGCACCAGATCTTCCAGAGGAATCCGAAACTTCCACCAGATGTAGTACCCCAAGTACCCCAATCTCGATAGCACATTTTTTTCCAGAACTGCCAGAAACTCCCTCCAGACCTTGTACTCCGGTCTCAATAGCACTAAATCTTCCAGAGGAGTCCGAAACTGCCACAAGATCTCCTAGTCTGGTCTCAAAGACACCATATCTTCCAGAGAAGTCCGAAACTCCAACTCAAATCTCGAAGGCACCTCCAAATCTTTTTGAATGCCACAGTCCTATAATCCGAACTCATAACACCAAAACACGCCCAGCAGGTGAAAAGCAATCGATCAATCTACTTCTTTTGGCTGAGAAACAAAAACAGGTCAGTCCTGCTTTTGGAAAACATTTAATATGGCCCTCAGATTCTCCGATAAAGAAACCCAAAAAGGAACGGCTGCCATTTGCCACGACTTCAAAAAAATGGCAAGACTATTGGTTGGCGAAAGAAAATGAAAAAGACGAGGAAAATAGAAAAAAAGAAATCAGGAAACGTGTACGCGAAGAAAAAAAAGTAAAAACAAGTAAACAAATACCTAAAAAGAGAACGAGAGGCGAAACGACCAGTCAAGTAACCAATAAAAAAAAGAAAAGAGTCAGAATCATTAGAAGTGATACCAGTGATACCAGTGAAGTGATGTCAGACGAGGAACCAGGACAGAGGATAGAACGAGTACTCATAAGCGACGAAGAAATTGAAACTGAAAAAAATGACGAGAAAGAGGCGACCTGTGACATTGTGGATTCAAAAAGTTTTGGGGTGGGGCATTTTGTAATATTTGTTTATGATGGTGCATACTTTGTTGGCAAAATCGAATCTATCAGTGAAGAGGGAGCATTGATCAAATCAATGCATCAGTCGCTCAAAAATTGGAAGTGGCCAGAGAAAGGGGACTTGATTTTATACCGAATTGATGATATTAAGGAAAAAAATCAAAATCCACAGATACTACACCAAAAAAGAGGACTTTATCACGTTCCTGAATTTGAAAAATATAGAGAATATATTTAAAACTCCTCCTGTTCATTTAATTATAATAGTTTTGTTATAAAAGATGATAAATATTTTGTTTGCGTAATAATATGCTGATGATAATTAAAAAACTATGATTACAGTATCAAATAATAGTGTTTTCGTCAAAAATACCTTTGGTACAGTATTATGGGCGACACATTTGTATATTTATTATTAGTTTAGTATATGTTGATCTAATGGCGTTTTTATAGCCTTTTTGAAGTGGTCAGGTATTGGTACAAGAGATGGTCAGTTTTTGGTGCGGTGTGGTCAGGTTATGGTGAACTTTAAAATTTTCACATTAGACGGGTGTAAAAAAAGAACTATTGATATATATATATGTATATTTACCTCGTTCCTTTAAGTACGTGTTATAGAATCATTATGCAAAAATTGGTATAGCTCAAAATAAAAATAATTAATTTATGGAACACATTAGTCATAAATCCGCTTAACTGGTCAACTATTGGGTAAGTGACCTACAAAGAGTTGCGCATAAATGCTCTGAAATGTGCCAGCTTATTTGGTTCTACCTATATATGTGAACAAACCTTTTCAATACTAAATAATAATAAAACAAAAAATCGAAACCGCCTTGCAAACGAAAGTTTGGAAGCAGTTTTACAATACAAGTAAATTTGAGCCAAATATAAAAAAGATTGTAAGCACTATGCAGTGCCACGTTTCCAATTAATAAATTCTTTTTCAATTTTAATACATCTTTATTGTCTTTAATTACCTATACTTCTGGCGGCCCGCCATCAGTTTATAATTTGCCCGAGTGGCCCCTAGTCTTAATAAGCTAGAGGATCGTAAAACGGTTAATTCTGAATGGTACATACACGCACGACCATTTGTTTGCCAGAAGTCTTTGAAGAAATAAGAAAGATTAACCGACAACGCAGAATCCTTCTTCATCATGACAATGCTAGCTGCCACACATCGGCTGAAACAATTCGGTATTTGGAAGGTCAAAAGATCGAATTAACGGGTCATCCGCCGTACATGCCGGCTTGGCCCCCAACGAACGACTTCTATTTATTCCCAACCGCACGGGCGTAGCCAGGATTGTAATATATGGGGTGAGGCAGACAAAGAAAATCCTAGATTATATTGTTTTGATCGTTGTTTTTAACATAGATATAGGTAGGTATGAGTTTCACATGAGCAGTGGAGGAATTCGAGTTAACTAAATATTATCGACCCCTATAAGAAGCGTCGCAAGCTATAAAGCTCGTCAGAATTAGTTTACCGGCGAACGACCGCTTCTAAGGGGGGCAGCTGCCCCTCCCTTGCTACGCCCTTGCCCAACCGTGAAGAATAAATTACGTGGTCAACGTTTTTCGAGCCATGAAGAGGCCGTTGATGCGTTCAAAATGCACGTTTTGGAGATACCTCAATCCCAATGGAAAATGTGCTACGAAAATTGGTTACAACGTACGCAAAAGGGGCAAAGGGCATCGATCATCATGGCGAATATTTTGAAAAGCAATAAAACCATAATAAAAGTATGTTTGTTTCACTTTGTTATTCCGGATACATAAATAGCAGCACTCGTATAGTACCTACTTAGGTAGGTACAATCGTACATAAATGTTATTCTATATAAAAGATACCTATGTATGAAATACATAATACTAACATAAGTGAAATTAAATCAACCGACCTAATTCATACTGGAGACTCAGTTAGTCACCAGGAAAAAGGTTTTATAAAATAGTGAAATTCGAAAAAAATTTTTTTGCCCTGTAGTTCCTGCACTAGGATTGTACTTAAACTAGTCCAGCCAGTAAGGGAGGAAAAAAAATATTTTTCGAAATTGGCCAAAAGGATTACTGAACCTAGTTCTTGATCACTAACCGAGTCTCCAGTATGAATTTGGTCGGTTGATTTAATTTCAGCCTATATGATAATAACAATGGTATGTAAGTATTGTATATAAACAAACATACTTCAATACCATTTAAATGCCTAGGCACAAAAATATACAAAAATTTTACCTTGAAAAAAAAACAACAAAATAGTAAAAATTTTTTAATCTGTTACACTCTCATTATCGCTAAAACAAACAAACAAAAAATAATAGGCAAGATCATGGCTCAAAATATTTTTACAGGTTCATAGTGTGAGGCTAAATTTATTCTTAGTAGTTTAATAGTATTTCTTACGGTGGTAAATGCACATTATAATATTGTTTTTCTATTATATAAATGCGTTTTATAGCAATTCGCGCAAACTGCTTGTTAATATTTAGGTGATAACATAAAAATTATTCAATTTTATATGTTACATTTTAGCTGCATTACATTACAACTGTAAACACGCTTTTAAGTTTGTTAATGTAATGCAAACAAAATGTGATTCATTAAAATTCGTATTTTTTTGTGAAGACTTTGTTATTAATAAACTATTTCCGCAAGTTGCTTTAAAACACATTTATTGCATACTTTTTATTAGAAAAGTAAGGAAAACAATATTATGATGTGCATTTTTTATGTTACATTTTAGCTGCATTACATTACAACTGTAAACACGCTTTTAAGTTTGTTAATGTAATGCAAACAAAATGTGATTCATTAAAATTCGTATTTTTTTGTGAAGACTTTGTTATTAATAAACTATTTCCGCAAGTTGCTTTAAAACACATTTATTGCATACTTTTTATTAGAAAAGTAAGGAAAACAATATTATGATGTGCATTTTGTACCGAGGTAAAAAGTTACCCCCTTAACCATCTAAAATTATTAATAAATGTAGATTTTATTACTTAATCATTTGAGCAAGCTATGTAGATCCTGTCTTAGGGTAATATAAGATTTCGACTATGTAGGATCTGTTTGTTAAGGAAAAAAACTATATCTATAGGTAGGTATATAAGGTCTTACAATAATCAAGAGATGATAGAGTATCCCTAATAGACCACTATCCACTATGCAACGAAAAAAAACTTTTAAGCACAAACTTTTTTTAACATTTCCATAGAAATTTAGTCAGCTAATTTTGTACTGATAAATGAAAAAATAACTTGACCAAAAAATTATTTTTCTTCTGGTCTTTGATCAGTTAACGATACATATTATGGTACTAGAATTATTATCACTTATTATAAATACTATATTATATGGAGGTTGTTTCTGCATAATGATTTGATTATATTTCCCCAAAAGTAAAATAGAATGGCCTATTTTAATAAAAAAATAAATAAAATAAAAATGCTTTATTTCTTTAACGTGCTTAAACAATTAATACATTAAGTTCGAGTTCTCCAATTGGGTATGAAAATACCTGTAGTAGGAGTCCCCGCTCTCCTATAGCTAAAAATACGAAATTAAGTAAAGAAACAAAACATATACTTTTACTTACAAAAGTGCCTAACAAATTAATATATTTTAATATTTATTACTACTAGGGTGTGTGAGGGTGTGTGTGAATTGTGTATGTAGGGAGTATGCATGAAGATTGTGTAAGGATGTTTTTATTTGTGTATCCTTCCTAGCCTTATGACTTTGTCTTGGGATCGGATGTATAAAAGGACACTAAGAAGGGTGTGTATGTGGATGTGAAATGTGTGTGACTGTGTGTGTGAATACCTAAATTTTCTGCAATACCTAATAATTGAAATCAATATCAGTTTGGTTGAAGATAACCATAGTAATAAGTTACATAATTTTTAAGTATGATGACCGTATGATATTTACGAATGCTACTCAATGACATTTAATAAATTCTCCGTCTCGTTATAATTCAATGTTTTTATCCAAGTAGTTACTAAGTTTTTACATTCATATAGTGTTTTAGAATATATGTTAAGCTGTTTGTTGATCTTTTTATAAAGATATGTTGCTTGTCTAGTATATTGCTGTCTGGCGAAAGAGGTCTTTGTGCTAGATACAGATGTGGTTATGAGGTCCATCCTTCTCTTATTTAGAACAGTAGGGTCAAACGTTAAATGTTTATGTAGCCTCAAGGTGGTATTTAAAATATATAGCTTTCTTACTGTTAGTAGCTGATACGTAGAATATAATAAATCAGTGGAGAATATTCGTCGTTTAAAAAACATGACTTTCAATAATAGGCGTTGAGCTCTTTCTACTTCTATGTACCTTGTCTTAGAAGCCCCTCCCCAGACTGGAATACAATAGCATATAATAGATTGTGCAAGTGCCACATATAAAGTTTTTAATAAATCTACTGGAGCTACATATCTTAAGGTTTTGAAAATCCATATAAGTTTTCTGATCCTTCCAGATACAAGTTCGATATGCGGGTACCAAGAAAGGCGTTGGTCTATCATGACTCCTAGATATTTGATCATGGCAACTTTACTGATTTTTGGGCAATCACATCCGACCCGAGCCCTATTCCCGCAATTGTGAATTCTAAGGTTACAATCCGTATCCGGCTGACCACTGTTATATATACTATAGCAGACATAATTAGTTTTCTTTATATTAAGAGTAAGGAGATTACATTTTAACCATTCAGCGACTTGGGCAAGTCCAAGTTCACTCATTTCTTTGACTTCATTCCAAGAGGCACCAGAAAAGACCAATGCTGTATCATCAGCATATGAGATCACATTACCATTTGTTAAATTTACGTTGCATAGGTCATTTATATACACTAAAAATAGGGTTGGGCCCAGTACACTACCTTGCGGGACCCCATACGTTATATTGATAGAACCACTCATGTACTTACCTATTTTAACACTTTGTTTCCTACAGTTAAGATAATCTTTGAGTAGCTCCAATGGTGTGCCCCTAATGCCGATCAATTCCAGTTTACGTAAAAGGATAGGAACAGAAATGGTGTCAAACGCCTTTTTAAGGTCTAGAAAAATAGTTAGGCATTTATTTCCCTGATCTAAATTATTTACAATCAATGAAGTAAGTGCTTCAACAGCATCTTCAGTGGATTTCCCATGACGGAAGCCATACTGAGACTTTGATAAAATGTTAAAATTATGCAAATACAAAAGAAGCCTATTGTTAAGTAATTTTTCTATAATCTTAGAAACCACAGTCAATACAGAAATTGGTCTGTAATTGTTGACATCAACACCATCCCCACCCTTGTGAACAGGGGTTATTATAGATTGTTTTAGGGCTGCAGGAAATAAACCCTGGTTGAAACAAAGGTTTGCTAGGTGACAAATAACCGGAATGACTTCATTACTAACCAATTTAAGAAATTTTGTCGTTATTTTATCCCACCCAGGAGCACTATTTGATTTCAAGCTCATAAGCACCCCGTGGACCTCCTCGTGTGTAGTCTCAAGCAAAACAAATGATGAACTATGTTTGTGAGTAGTAGTAATTTTGGGAACTTCAGAGAGGAGAGGATCATTACTTGATGAAATATTTTCAGCCAGATTTTTCCCTATATTTCCAAAGAAGTCGTTAACATAGTCAACCGCTTCAATGGGAGACGGTTTATTATCCAATAATTCAAGGTTTTTAGTTTTAGCATGTGCAAGGTGTGTTAATTTTTTGATATTATTCCAAAGGCTTTTGGGGTCTTTTGTAGATTTTACCAGCAGTTCTCTGTCATATTGTCTTTTTAATTTCTTTATAAGTTTACTGCAATAGTTACGGTATCTTTTATAAGTTATATTTAGAATATCATTATATGGGTCTAGTCTAACTTTTTTTTGCATTTTGTTTCTATTTTGAATACAACGTAGTATACCAGGAGTCATCCAAGGCTTGATGGTGCGTTTATTGTTAGGGATATTAATTTCCTTGGTATTTTCCTTTAATGATTTATTTATGCTATCTATTAGATGGTTAACAACGAAATCAGGGCTATCACTGAGAAGCAAAATTGACAGATCTTCGCTCACTAAACTAGTGACCGCATCTTCGTAGTTTGTAATTAATTTTGTTTTAGGGGTAGAGTTACAGGTTTTTATATTTGTTAGATTAAGAATAATCATGGCATGATCTGTAATTGTTGTATTGAGTACAGCTATTTGAGCAGAAATTAGGTCTCTTTCCAGTTTAAGAATAAAATGGTCAAGACAATTGCCATTTCGAGTAGGCAAAAAATGTCCAGGTAAGAGTCCCATTGTAGATAACATATTCAGATAATTGAATTTATTATGGCGTTCATAATTTTCTTCATTTACATTGGATATAATATTGATGTTTATGTCTCCAGTAATTATTACATTATTATGTGTCTTGATGGTTTCTAAATGATTTCCCAATGATTTGATGAAAATTTCCGCATTTATATTTGAAGGAGAGCGATATATACCAAGAATAGTATTATTTTCAAGTTCAATTTGTATGCAAGATGCGTGTTCGAGAATTATTTCTTTCACGTTAGCATTAATTGAGTTTCTAATATAAGTGACAACTCCATCACTCTGGTTCAGGTGACTAGTTGTTGAAAAGCATGAGTAGGTATCTAAATGAGGTATGGGTTTATTCGAGTTAATCCAGCATTCAGTCAAAATAATTACGTCTACATCCATGTTAAGGTTTGTGAAGGTTAATTCAAAATCATCAAAATTTTTGTATATACTTCGTATATTTTGTGAGAGGACTGTTAAGTCTTTGTCTTTAATTTTAATATATTTGGGGAATTCAGCTATGTCACAAACAAAAGCGCTTGCTATGTTTGTGTTATCCATCTCATTAAGGTTGTTTAGTGTACTATTCATTATCAAAATTCAAAATAAAACTGCGGTCGATATTATCGTTTGGGTTATTTGTTTTATGTTGAACATAGGGTTTAGTTTGAGTTGAACCTATGTATATGGTTTTATTTTTAGGTTTTGAGGTATGCAAAAGTGAACAAGTGTGTTTTTGTGTAAATGTAGGTATATTTTGTACGGTATTGTGTGTGTAAGTTTGTTGCTGTGTGTGTGATGGAAAGTAAGTTAAGTTTAACATATTAATCAAAAATAGTAAAAAGAGCAGAACAATCGATTTTAGTATCAGGCTAGTACAGTTCCATTGTGAATTTACGCGTATTATCATAAAGTATAACACTGTAAGTAGTCATACTTGTAACAGATGATGTGCTTGAGCCTCATTTTTTATTGTTATTATTGGTGAGTTTTCGTCTTTTCTCAAAAGTATTTTTCCATATGATGTCCAACAAAATTTGTACGACTTTGATTTGGAAATGTCACGTGCCAGGAAGTGCAACCTGGAGCCTTTAGCTGTGAGCTGCTCCGATACAAATATAGGGGTCTCCTCTGCTGCACGTAGTCCCAAGTGCTTGGCACACAATTTGTTCTTAGGATGTTTCACATTGAATGCCTTACACATTTTTAAAAAGTCCGTCTTGAGTAAAGTTGAGGATGTTTCCACTATAATTTGAGTATTTTGGGCACCCTCCCTTTTTCCATGTACTCTATAGATATCCTTGATATATTTTTGGTCTAGGGTGCAGCCAATGTTGTTCGATAAACATGCAACCATTTCTATAAGGTCCTCTTTGGTTTCTCTTTTTTGTTTCGGCACGTTCTTTATTTCAAAGTTAGATTTCCTGTTTTCCCTTTGCATGTCCTCGATTTTGTCCTCCAACAGTGTTATATACTTTCTGTCTTCCCTTTGTTGTTCTTCCAAAGATATAATTTTCTTTTGAAATTCTTCATTTTGAGTAGTAAGAAAAGCTACCGATTTTTCAATATTTGAGTTTGATTGTTTTATTTCTGATTGACTAGAGACAATCTTTTGTAGCTGTTCTTTTTGTGAGTTGAACAAAGAAGTCATCATATCTTTTATTTCATTTCTATATTGATTCATTTCAGTTCTGAAATCATCTTCCCTAGGTCTCTTAACTCGACAGGTTACGTTAAAGTTTGTTGGAGTTATATCCAGCGGCGTTTGGCTGGAGACGTTAATTTCCGAGTCGGACATAGACTTATTCTGAGCATTCATCCTACTCGTAGTAGTTATAGAATGAAAGGAAATTGATATAAGGTAGTACTCACTGTGCAATTCTCTGTTTTTTGTCTAAAACTGCACTCAAACGACGTATTCATGCGGCAAGCTCGTAGTCGCTGATAACATTTAGCCGTGTCGTAGATACTGTACGTAGCAGCGCAGCTCTGTATCACTAGTAGCAGTTTTCGTAGGGGCTACGTAGTCACGGAGGAAGCGAGCAGAAAAATATCGTGTCCTCTCTTTCACTCGAGGGGGTGCGGGGGACGCGCACGCGCTGCTGCTGCTTGTCGCCGCAAGAGTGAGAGGCAAATTATAAGGTGCCTCTCTTTCACTCGCGGGTCGCGGGGAGCCGATCGCTTTTAAATTTATACACTGCACTGGTAAACGAATACAGATTTTATACTGTCATTAATTAACACTAAATTGGATTGGATAGTAAAAGTAATATTTTGCGAGCACCAACAACACGTCTGCTTAGAAATAGATCACGAGGAGAAGAATTTTAATTGCTCTGAGGCAAAAACATTTTCGTTTTTATATTTGGTCTGTCGTAAGTATGTGTATTCTGTTAAAACTTAAAAACAAGTTGACGGATTTTGACTAGTTTCTTTTATTGTCAGTTCAGGGACCCGAATAATAATAATATAAACTAATAGGCTATTAAAAGTGTTGATAAAATAAGAATCAAGCTGAAAACAAGCAAGACTATTCAAAGACTATAACAACTTCGAAATTATAACTTTGTCCAAAAACATGTGACTTACTTTCACCCCAACATCTTCGATTAACCTTCAAGCACAAGAGATAATAATAATATTAAGCTAATAGACAATAAAAATAACAATATAGCCATAACAAGAAAGACTATTCAAAGATTCTAACAACTTTGAGATTCTAACAACTTTGTCTAGAAATAAATGATATTCTTTCACCTCGACATAGAGACCAACATTATGTGAGTACCACAGAGCAGAGAGCAGTTGAGCAACAGCGAACATTGAGCAATAAAATAACATACTTATTTTTATTTTTGACAATATCCACGCAAGCTAAGATGCAGGTAAAAATTACATAACAATATAAAAATGTATGTATACACATTGTTGAACACAAGATCTCAATTAAATACACAGTAAAAAAGTATATAAAAACCACATAAAACCAATAATTTTTCATTAATTTTACACAGATGTAACTTTATCAGATCAGCACTCCATTAAAAATAATATTGATAGGACTCCAGCCACATGCAAAAGGACTCTCAGATAATAATTTTATTAGGAGCAAAGGAGTTACAAAAGCACAGGAGTTCAAAAAGTTTATCTGTTTGCACTTTTTAAATTATTAAAATGATGTCCCTTAGTTCCGTGAGCCTTTTGGCATACTAGATATATGTATAGTAATATTTAAATATATAGCATATATTTACTATTATTTACAACTGATATTTAAGTATTAGTGCTAAGTTGAAAACTTCTTAGTCAAGCAAGCTAGAATGCTATCTTATTTTCTTCTTCTTGTGAGGTTTTGTAACGTTCATTTAAAGGCTCCTCTTCCAAAAATTTTGGATTTTTGGTTAGCAGAAGGAGTCTATACAGCAGAACCGCCAAAGTTCCACCGACAAATGGCCCAACCCAGTAAACCCAATGGGAACTCCATGCTCCAGTCAGTAAAGCAGGCCCTAAAGACCTAGCCGGGTTCATACTAGCCCCAGTCAAGGGCCCTCCAGCCAGTGAAAAGCCAGCAACAGTAAGCCCAAACTTCAAAGGCGTAGAATCCTGTTTTTCTTGATTAACTGGATCCCAAACACCACAGCATATAAACACCAAAGCTGCGGTCAAAGCCACTTCAATCCCGAGAGCTTGGACCGTAGTCAACCCAACCCTAGGTAACGTCACACAGACTGAATTAGACGATAGGTCCACAGGAGACAAACACATCAGCATCCAATAACCCAAGATAGAGCCCGCGCACTGCATTATCACATAGAGTATGGCTAGTGGTATTGATGTGCTTCCCCAAATGACGGAAGCCACTGTCACAGCTGGGTTCATATGAGCACCTGATATGTGTCCGAAGGCTTGAATATTGAATAGCACTACCAGTCCGAAGGTCAGCGGCGCGTACACGGCTGGATTGACGTCCAATCCAGCGATGGGTATACATGACATGCAGCCGAAGAATATCAACAAACAAGTGGACAGCAGCTCTACGAAAACTGCTCTCCAGTTCGCGGCCCACCACTTCATCTCCATAATGGCGATGCCAGAATCATATTCTGATAGAAGAGGACCGTGGCTCAGACCAAGTTTACTTGGTCCGAGATCCGTGGCTAGAATGTTACCTACTTTTGTAACATTTTACGTTACTTCCGGTTTCATGTTACATATTATCTATTGTATACATCAAAAATTAAATATTACACAAATATGTATGTATGTACATACTCAAAATGTATTTGTATGTGTACAACACAACTTTTCGGCCAGTGTTGCCGGTAGTCAAACTAGAAAAAGTTCGAAACCGAATCAGATTTTTTGTTATTTCAAGGTATATACAACAGATTAAATTACCCGTTTTATGAATGTAATTTTTTTAACCTGTCCGCTTATCGTGCATTTTTGCAAGTTTGCAAATTTTCCCGCCAATTTTGTTTTTGGCTATATCTCCGGAACTAGTTGTCCAATTCTAATGCAATTTTGTTTTTCTAAAACTAGATAAAATTTCCTACAAGAAAACATTTTATTTTTTCTTGGGGTAAGTTAGGGGGGGGCTTTCACCTTGAAAAAATCTTAGTTATATATATGAATATATGTATGTATACTATATATATATGTCTATTCAAATTTTATAATATTGTAAAAAATATAAAGAATAATAAAAAAAAATATATATATATAACTCTATACATGTATTTAAAAAAAAAAAGAAGATTTGGGCCTGAAATAACAATCCACAACTTTTTTTTATATTATTATAGTTTTTTTTTTTTATTGCTCATCTTAATAGCTTTCGAAAAATACCCATATCACTAGGTTTATAATATATTAACTAACAATAATAATATTTTATTTACAATTCGGCCTAGGAGTGACGATCGTCACGACTGTAATTCTACGGGTAGAGAAGAAATAAAATATTATTAGTAAATGTACGTTGTTTTTATTTTAACGTTTCCCATACCTCTTCAAAAATTAACAGGAATGTGTTTGTTTTAAACAATTAAAGATATTTTAAGTAGAGTTTAATATCAGTCGTTGTTACCAAATAAAATATTTTAAAGAATTTTCTACATTCACATTCAGACCATTTTGGTGAAAATGGACGAATAAAAATAATAACTTATAAACAATGAACGTATAATTAAATAAGTTGATTTTAAAGGTACCTTTCTCTCAAAAGTTTCACGTTTTATAGTACCTATTTATAACTTTTTAGAGAAAGCCACAAAACAAAACGGAACAAACAGCAAAATAATCGTGCTTTCTACTAATGATTTGTGTGGGCATCTCTTTTGCAAAAATATTCAAGATTCAAATTGTTTATTTGTAAAATAGATAAATAAAGTATACGTTTTATATGTCAAATCTAATCTGTATAAAAATAATATTTTATGATGAAACAAATATGGGGAAATATATAAAAAACTGCATTTAAGTTGGGGTACTAAAGTTATACACATGCATAAAATAAAAAGACTTATTGGAATAAGAGTATTAATACCTGCATAATGGAATTAATAAATAAGTTGATAAATAAACCGAATAGACCATAAATAAATAAAATGCCTAACCAAAAATATACTAACATAAGTCCATCCATCCATCCATCAACCTGTTTCGTCCACTGCTGGACATAGGCCTTTCCAGGATTTCGCCACTCTTGGCGGTCCTCTTGGAAAAAATGCCCATACTCACACACGCTGGGCAGGCGGGTTGGTAACATAAGTAAAAAATTTAAATATTGGATATACATACCTATATAATGCAATGAATAAATAAGTTAGTAGATAAATAAACTATAAATAGATATAATGCCTAAATCCGCCCATTCGTTTAATCTTGCTAAGAAGAAGGGCAAGAGACCCATAATACTATTACAGTTTTTTTTTTACTTATATAAAATAATACTAAACAATATATTATAAAAGGATAAAAATATAAAAGACAGAAGGAAATTGTGTCATGAGAAAAAAAATATATATATCTTAGTCTACCTATCTAATGAGGTAGTAAGTTAAAATACTAAGCAAAACATCATCCACCTGTCTGATATAGTTCATCACTTTTTTTATAGTCAGATTATCAACTAATAAATGCTTAGTTTAAGTTATAAAATGTTCATGTTAATATGTAAAAAGAAATGTCAAAATGATAATAAAAAAACAATATCAAAATATTAGTCTACATAAAACAAACGATTTGAAAAACACAAATCAGTTAGAAAATAAACAAACAGTAGTATCAATCAATATTCTCATGACACCAAGCGTCACTATCATCCAAATAGTCATTGATTTTATAATATGCTTTTCTCAAGAGTTCCTGCTATATATATAATTTAAATTTATTTTCTGAAAAACTAAGGACCTCCTTTGGAAGTTTATTGTAAAATCTTATACCATGTCCTACAAAAGAGGTGCCTACTTTTGCAAGTCTAACTTTTGGAAAAGCCAGTTTTTGTTTCTTCCTAGTGTCTATACTATAGAGTGATGCTCACCGACCCTAGGGAAATTATCCATATTTTTTCTGATATATTTAATAACTTGGTAAATAAATTCACAAGGAACTGTTAAAATATTAATTTCTTTGGATTTTTCTCATAATGAATCCCGATGCTTCATATTGTATATAGCACAAATTGCTCTCTTCTGCAAAACAAAGACTGCGTTTATATCCGCAGCTCTACCCCACAGCAACATAACATACGACATAATGCTGTGAAAATAACTAAAGTACACCAATCTAGCAGTATCGTCAGTAATTTGCCTCATCCGTCTAACAGCGTATGTGGTTGAACTTAGTAACAGTTAGTAGTTTGTGGTAACAAAGGCTTTCTATGTGGGGACCACACTGAAGACAAGAGTCTATAGTAATGCCTAAAAACTTCGTTTTGCTGACTAACTCTAGCTTGGACCCCAGCAAAAGTAGATCAGCATCTACTTGAATTACATTTGGTAATGTTAATTTCATGCAATTTGTCTTTTTCCCGTTTAAAACTAAATTATTCGCAGTAAACCAATCAAGAATCATACAAAGAGTTACATTCTCATCATAAAGGATATCTTTATGTCTATTAACTTTAAAAATAAGTGACGTGTCGTAAGTGAATAGAACTATCTCAGATAAGAGATGCACGTCGTTTTAGTGCGGATTAGCCTCACTTATATCATGATTCTCACACATACACAAATTGTAGAGAAAGATAGGATGTGTTCAATTATTCCCTGTAGCTGCGTCAAGACGATTTAATAAAAAAAAATCATGCTTTTTTTATTGACGGTACAGTTTTTTTTACCCGGCAGTCATGTTTACCTGCAAAAAACCCGCTTTGGGCCTAAATTACCTGAAATCGAGTAAAAATAACCGCACCGGCAACGCTGTTTTGATGTGATGTTGAAAAAAAATCTTCTTGTTTGCCCTATCTAATGAGAGTGTGTATATGGGCATCTCTTTTGCACGTTTTGGCTCATCGGACTCAACTCAACACACAGCCACACACCCTCCCTCACACACACACACCCACTCAAACAAAGATAAGAATTAGATTCATTCCGTTTTGCGCATTCACGCATGATGTGCCTCAGAATTATTTCGCTTTGGGCATCAACTGAGTCAATACGATTTAATAGGAGAAAAAATTGTTTTGTTTTTGTAGCAAATTTACCCGAAATTACCCGGCAGCCATGATTACCCGCTTAGTGCCTAAATTATCCGAAATCGGGTAAAAATACTCGTACCGGGAACGCTTCGGTCGGCGACGACGGCGATAAATTTGTCTGTCAGTCAATCTGTCATGGATATAGGGTTACAAAAAGGGTATCGATACTTGAATATACTCGATACTTTAGTCGCGATACCGAGTATTTTCGTACTCAATATTTTTGTTCCGATATCTTAGTAAGCATCGATACTTTTCACTTTATTCAATACTTTTATTCTGGAATTAATACGTCTCTAATTCAGAGACGGACGTCCCGGTAAGATAATGTATGCATAGAGTTCAGACGATATTTCGCGATGATGAGGTAATTTCGTCATTATTCTAATGCAATACATTCGTAACCAGTGATATTTGTGGTACATAACATCGTGTTGTCTCGTTTATTAAAGAAATCTCGTATTTATTCTCATCATTTTTTATTGTGTTGTTTGGATTTATTTTTGTTTAGTTTTTATTGTTTTTTTTTTGTGTAATATGGCCTGTTTTTTATTGTCTTTATGTAAATCTGGCTGGAATAAAGAAATTTTATTTATTATTATTTATTTATAATAAGAACTATTTTAGAAATATTTCATGAGTCCATCCATCAACCTGTTTCGTCCACTGCTGGACATAGGCCTTTCCAAGATTTTCCCACTCTTGGCGGTCACCCTGGAAGGAATGCCCATACTCACACACGCTGGGCAGGTGGGTTGCTTGGATGCCGAAACCCTCGCGGTGTTTCATGAATAATTTGAGTTTCTAAGCTAACAAACTTGATTTGCCAACTCTGTTTCTATTTTATACGAAGTGATAAAGTTACTTACACCGGGTTTTAGGTGGTAGAGCTGATGCCGGCCTCGACTGTAGAGGTACCACCATCTTCATGGGCGTCAGAAGGGGGGAAGGGGTAGGGAGGGGCCGCTGCCCCCCGTGGAAACGGATTGGGACACTAAAAAATAGTAT
This sequence comes from Ypsolopha scabrella, assembly GCA_910592155.1. Classification (NCBI taxonomy): domain Eukaryota; kingdom Metazoa; phylum Arthropoda; class Insecta; order Lepidoptera; family Ypsolophidae; genus Ypsolopha; species Ypsolopha scabrella. Next base: position 8,255,323 of record OU342981.1, on the reverse strand, counting down.
TAAAGTACACATACAGCGGACATACGAGAGACAAGGCCTATCGGCAGTTTTTGTTTGCACAAAAGTACGTTTTTCTATTTTTCAACCATAAATCTCGTTGATTTTTAAAAGAGGTCACCCCCCCGTAGACTTTCATCTTCCGACGCCCATGAACATCTTACTCGCAAATCCTCTCGAAGTTATTCGGAGGAGACTAAGAGAACAGCTCTCAGGCAAAACCAGGCGGCCCGCCATTGCCTGGGACTGATGGATGGCGGTATATTCATCCCTAATTGACGGGCCTAATATTAAACAGACTAGTAACGGGCAGCGGCGTCACTAATGCAGGGGTTTCGGCATTGCGCAGCGTGTATGAGAATGGGCGTTTGGAGGACCACCAAGAGTGGTGAAATCCTGGAAAGGCCTATGTTCAGCAGTGGACGAAACAGGCTGATGGATGGATGGATACCGGGTGTAAATGGGAGGTAACTTTGAATGAAACCGGTTATTCTACTGATCATGCTTAGCAACATTCTTAAAAAACAAACCCAAGTAAATAAAAAAATATATTATTATTTTTACAAAATAAACAAAAAAGCTGTACAAAATACAAAGAAAATATTTAAAACCTGTGAGAATAAATGAAAAAGAAAATTAATAACGCACCTATATTTCCCCGAGAGTGTTGTCCTGTATGATCAGTGGAATGTATGGTTTCATAGTGTTATTTCTTCATTCATATATGGTTTAATCCAAAAAATATTTAGCATTTAATACAGGAACCAAAATATTCCAAATAGTACTCGATACCCGTTAGTATCGTTACTTTTTGGTCGATACTGATACCGCTATCGATACTTTTTAGACAATACCACGATACCAGTATTGAGTACAGTATCGATACTTTTGCTTCGATACCAGAACCCCAGTCATGGGCTGAGTCAGTTTGATCGCCCGCTCACGCCCGGCGATCATGACATCTCTTTTGCACGCGTTGAATTTGTATTTGCTATCCTGCTGTCGATCAAACTGAACGCGGCCATGGACAGTCATGGTGGCATCATATAGAACGAAAGAACAAAAAACAGACAGTCCATCCTTCCTGGGCTGAGTTCCGTTTGATTGCCCGACAACGCCCTGCGATCATGACATCTCTTTTGCACGCGTTGAATTTGTATATGCTATCCTGCTGTCAGTGATGAGCGGGCGATCAAACTGAACGCGGTCTTTGTCATTTGTTGCGTTTAACAACTTTGCGTCGGACCCGCGATGAATGTGCAACGGTTGCAGCGATGGGTTTGTGTTAAACGGCCTTACGTCAAAATGACAGATAGCCTATACGCTGCAGAGAGAAGCGGAAATTATTTGCGCTGCTCGATGCTTGCAGCGTTGCTTGTCAAAGTCAATGTGAAATCATTGAGCTCTAAATTCGGGGTACGTCCATGTGTTTTAAAACTCATTGCAGCGGCTGCACAATTCATCGCTGCAGCGATGCAAAGCTGGTAAACGCGACAATAGTCGGGGTTGCCACATGGGTATAAGTTGATTCTCGTACTAAATATGTATACTACTCGTCTTCGTAGGTATTTAAGTTTTTTATTTATAAAAATAATTACCTAACGAGACTTTTGTCAGTAAGCACATTTTTCTTAGAAATAAAGGTTTTGGTTGGCAGGCGCACGGCAGTGCCCCCCGCCAGACGAGCCAAACGAAGCAGGATACTACTTACCTTTTCTCGAAGCGTTTCGTCGTATTTTCGATTCGAACCCTCATAGCTTCGGTCTAGACAATACTAGACATACCAAATTCTCAAGATAAGATGTATTAACCAGTCTTATTAAACAGGATAAGTTTCATTTGTCTAGCTTCAACACTTTGAATTTTATGAATGCCTAAAATACGTCGATTTCGTCACTCACTCACTCACTGATGATCATCAAAACCTCTAGGGTAGGTACTTCCTGAAGTCCTAGAAAGCTGAGTATGCAGGCTAGGATTAGCACACAAACAACAGATAAATTAAGAAATCTGTAACTTTCACTCTCCAAACCCTCATAAGGGGGGTTCGGTTCTGTATTATTAAAAATACGTATTCCTAACATCCAAAAATTCTAGAAAGCTGAAATTTGGTATGCAGGCTAGGATTAGTACCTACAAAAATAACAAATAAATGAATAAATCTGTAACTTTCACCCCCCAAACCCTCTTATGGGGAGTCGGGTTCTGTATTATAAAAAATATATATTCCCAACTTTCAAAAGTCCTAGAAATCTGAAATTTAGTATGAAGGCTACGATTTGCACATACCCAACAAAAATATCTGTTAATTTTACTCCCCAACCCCCTACCCCATATGGGTCAAGGCGACAAAAAACATTTTATGAACATCCCTTATAGTCTATGTGTTGACCAGGGTAACCACAATGATAATAAAGAAAACCGCATTCAAATCCGTTGATGGGTTCTCGAGTTATAAAAGCGTTTATCTTTGCTCCGTTTCCGGCTTTGGCGTTATTTTATGAACACCCCTTATAGCTTATGTGTTGACCAGGGTCACTACAATGATAATAAAAAAACCGCGTCCAAATCCGTTGAGAGGTTCTCGAGTTAAAACGGAACATACAGACAGACAGACAAAAATTTTAAAAATTGTTGTTTCGGCCTCAGTACAATACCAATAACCCATTTTTAAAATTTCGCGAAAATATTCAATGTACAGACACGACTTTTTACCACTTTATTATTAGTATACATAGTATACTCGTAGATAATATTTATTGTCCAAAACCAACGACCTCAATGTATTGGTCGTTGCCCAAAACTTAATAGCTCAAATGAAATGATATTTAGATCATAGTATAGTTTAGACCTATTTTTGCGCTTTAATTTGATCGAGCAAAATGTAAGTACAGTGCTCCCAAAGTTGCGCATAGAAATCTATAGCCGAGCGACCGGGGGTACCACGTGACCTTACTGCTTAGAAAGAAAGTGTAGGGAAATACGAACTTTGTCGAGCAGTGGCGAAGATTCGCATGCGCATTAGAAGTTTGGGAGTAAAGTAGGATTGTTTTAAATGTCGGGATCGGCTTAAGAGATTATCTTCCAATGAATGGCATTGTTCTATTGTTAAGTTCCACCACTAATTAGCAGTGCACAACGAAACGCATAAACGACAAAATATTTTATGTTAATAGCAACTTTAACGACTGAACAAAAAGACTCAAATTTGAACGGCAACGCATTCCAGATAGTACTTTTTGAAATTGAAAGCGGCAGCAAGGTACTTGCCTTGGTATGATACAGGTTGAAACTTTTTAAGATTTTTACATAATTTTATATGCATGGTATTAAGAAAAAGAGCAAGTATTAAAGTTTAAAAAAGTTCATTTGTCTCTTTGAAACTTTAATTTAACACACATTTGTTGTTTATTAAATAACTAATTATACTTATACCGGGTGTAAATAGATTGCTACCATTAAATGAAACCACATATTCTACTATATTAAATATAGTAAATTTCGTAATAAAATGAGACAATTTTTTGCGACAAAAAGTGAGAGAATTCTTCCGATGCTCAGCACGGCACTTTCTCAACTAATCTCAAAGCTACCGCTCAGTGGACGTGACATATTCCTGAGTGTTGTTCCAGCCTAAATTATTTCACATTTTTCAGCAAGTTGTTTTAGTAATGACCGTTACAAAAGTAGACATGTCTTAAAGATGTGAATTCGTGGGACAAGCTTTAAAATTATTTTTTTGGAGATTTATTCATTATTTACATAAATCATTAGTATAAAATAAAACTAAAGATACTATTTTATTTAACAACATAAAAATAATAACTTATGTACCTAGAAGAAAAATGTTTTAAAACGCAATCAGAAGTTACAAATTTCGCCACAGGACAGTATGAAACTGTCAGTTTCAGTATTTTCAATAATCGATAAATCCATTAAATTTGTCATGTATTAAAAATGCAATTAAGATTGTTTTTATTGCGAAATTCATCGCTTTGGAATACTCTAAATATATATTTTGGTGATCAGATACTTCTTACAATTAGCTACGGAAGTTTCTTAAGTAAATAATTAAGAAACTTCCGTAGCTAATTGCCTGGAAATAGAAAAAAATATATGGGACACCCAAAAAATGCAAGGGGTGCATTATTTTTGAAATGACCCGTGAACAACTCTAATATTGTTTCCATTCCATTTGTTTCCCTTGTATTATATTTATTAGGTATTATTATGTACTTGCTGTAAATTATAAATACATATTTTACAAAATTTATGGTTGGCCTATTTACGTGAAAATAATAACAAGTTTTGCAACAATTTTATCAATATTTTTATTAACTAAATAAAAACTAAACCCAGTTTACATCAAAGAGCAAATCAGGAGACTATACAAGTGAATAAAACAGCAATTTACTCTTACAATTATTTTAATATTGTTTTGATTTGGTTATTTCACAACATATCGTAACTAGCGCATCTTTATTTTATGGCGATTTTAAGGAACCATAGACAGCGAAACGCCTAGAAGAGGCAGTGTGTAAAGTTAGATGCGTTGTTTAATGTAATTGTTTGAACTCACTACATACATTATGAACTAAATATACAGTGCGTTTATAGAGGCGCCTTCTCGATCAGTTTGTACCAGTGTCCACACTCACAACGGCGGGGGTGACCCTAGAAACGGCAAATATTATTATTTACTCAAGTGGCCAGTTTTCGGCATTACATAGTTATATAATGTTGGGGTAGATGGGAGGTATCACTTCCTTTGCAAACTCCATTACAGTGCTCCCAAAGTTATAATGCGCATAGAAATCTATAGCCGAGCGACCGGACGTACCACGTGACCTTACTGCTTGTATACAAAGTGTAGGGAAATACGAACTTTGCCGAGCACTGGCGAAGATTCGTATGCGCATTATAAGTTTGGGAGTACCGTAATCCATGACATTTCAAAATACTAACCCACTAATTTTATTTGCTGTTTAGAAAGAAGGTAAAAGGTTAAGGGACTTGTATATAACCGGAGTTGATGCTCGTGATTGTTGGCACTTGGTGGAACTTTTGAAACATTTTTTGTTTGATAAACACTTGTACTTGTCCACTTATTTATATTATTTCCCTTACCGGTTTCGCTGTTAAAGCATTATCAAAGGTTTGTTTGGTTGTTTACGTACAGGTAAGGTAAGGTACCGGTAAGGGAAATAATATAAATAAGTGGACAAGTACAAGTGTTTATCAAACAAAAAAAAAAAAAAAAATTGTATATAACCCTTTTCCAAAATTTTGAATTTTACATAGTTTAAACTTCGACTTTTCAACAAAAGCCTTGTAGGCATAATGACTTTCGTACCAATGCCAGTAACTACTTTGGTTGTAATTAAAATAAACGAAATGGCATGACCATAGAGCTTAGAGCTTAATATATTAAATGTCATTGACAGCTAGTATTTTTATTTATTGCTAGGTAAATGTATACCAGCTGTTCAGTCCATATCCTTAAAATTTGTTTTTTTTCAACATATCTCTAGAACAAAGGAATAATTTTTTTTTAACTCTTTTCGGAATAAGAATGAAAATATATCTCCATAGATTTTTCATTTTTTTACCTTAACCGAAATGAAAACTTGTGGATTGTCAAGTACTCAACCCTGCTGTATGTTTTTTTTAATAATGTACGCCCGCGGCACACGAAAGTCTAGCGGTGAACGAAAAAAGCTGCGCATGGGTGCAATTGAGAGCCAATCAGTGCTTACGCATGAGTACGTAAGCCCGTCCCGCGCACCGCTTCCTCCGCCACGACACCTTATTTTTGACTTCGCGCATTAAGGGCCCATAATACCTCAATTCGCAGTCCTGCTCTAACGCTTCTGCTTTTTAACTGTCTATCCTACTCTAATCAGATGCCGCGCACGCAAAAGATCAGTTATTTTGAAATCGCGGCTACCTTGATGGTTTTATAATTTTTATAAAACAGTCTGCAGCTGCTTTATACTAATGTCAGTAATATAATGCAAAGTTTCAGATCTAATTTCAAGTATTCATTGAATGGTTTATTGTACGGTTTGGAGGTAACTTGCTAATTTTTTTTCTATCGAGAAAATTTAATGGAATCAAATTTTCACCATTGTGTTGACATAGCATTAGTCCTCAACTATATCATATATCAATTTCAGAGTGATTGTTGCAGTATTTGTTGGTATAAAGCAGGATCATGCGAAGCGAAGTGAGGTATTATACACCCCTAAGACGGGTTTGTTCAAACGAAACCGCCCAGTAAACGAAAACCTCTTTTAACGTACATTATTAGAGCCGATTTCGTTCAGTATAAGCTAGGGCGCTTGTGATAAACACATTTATGAAAATTACATTATTTTTCAGGTTATTTTTACTTTTTATGGGAAACCAAGGCTCAATAAAAAAAGAAAAGCTAGTTGTCGCCCAATATTCTGAGGCATCTGCGACGAAAGTTATTTTCAAGCAGTATTTTGCATATAGTTTGCAATTTATTTTTACAGATACTAAATAATTTTTACTATTTATGTTCGAATAATCATTAAATATCAGTTCTCACTTATCAGAAGATTTTTTTTAGCCTTACAGACTGTTCAGGAACCCTAAACTTTACGTCAAAAAAGTCCAGTTTTAGGCTAATCAGGGAACACATGACCTTAACGATCAACGCTAGACTTTCATGCCACAGGCCGTACCTGTTCTTTTTGTCTCTTTAATTAAGTACAATGTGTTTTGTCTGCTGTCGCAGGATTTTAACATACTTAAATGATGTTTTTTGAATGAATTATTTCAATCCATGCTGAATTTTTCATTTTTTATTATTGTTTGTATAGAAGGAACTAGCCTCCATATCACAGAAAATTCCAAGATAGAAGTTAGTGTTAAATTTTCGTGTACCTAATATTTTTTTAAATAAGCATTTTTCTTTGTATTCTGATTATTTATGGTGACTTTAATTTATGCAGCCAAATTCTTACTGAAGACTCAGTGAGTGCTCAGTAACAAGGTTCGACGACCCTTTTTGTGAAAAACGCAAGCCCAGCCCCGAGTTCATTACTATGGGACGTCAAGATTTTAATTTGCGAAATTAGCGAAAAGTGTTACCGATCACTTACCAAGCCTCCAGTATGATTTTGGCTGAATAAATTAAACTTTGGTATTAATGGATCAATGCAAAAACCAGAGTAAGGTGACTTTCGTTTATATAGCCAAATTCATACTGGAGACTCGATAAGTGGTCAGTCTTTCTGTAAGATATGCTAAATAAAATTTAGACTTCCTAATACTTCCTGTAGATACTATAATAATGGAGTCGAGGTTGTTTTGGACAAGTATTGTAGAAAAAAATCGTTTCATATTTCGCAAACAGGATCTTTGAATCTTGGTCCAGACTTTGGCTATACAAGGTGAAACTAAATTAACCGACCAAATTCATTCTGGAGACTTGGTCAGTGATCAGAAACAAGCTTCAATTACCCTTTTGGTGAAATTCGATAAATATTTTCTTTTGCTTCCTTACTACCTAGACTAGGAAACTAGTCCAACCAGTAAGGAAGCAAAAAAAATATTTTTTGAATTTGGCCAAAAGGATTACTGAACCTAGCTCCTGATTACTAACCGAGTCTCCAGTATGAATTTGGTCGGTTGATTTAATTTCAGCCTATATAAATGAAAGTCACGACATATAGATCATAGAATGCAGTTGAGGCTTGTTACTGAATATGATGCAAAAATAATGACTGAGTGAGAATGCATGAAACGAAACACTGTTTTATCATAACATTTCCTGGCATGTTTGTATTGTATGGTCGATAGAATTTATATGTTAAAGTTTTTTAATGAAAGTTTATTTTTGTTGTATATTTCAATAATTGATATAGACTCATGCAGGGCGGCGTGTAATCATGTTACAATACCACATAGATAACAACTCAATGAAGATGTTCTGAAACCACAATTTAACAGATTAATCTTTGGGCGCAGCGTATTAGGTTGCATGATTACAAATTCAGCAGTTGAAGCGAAGCGACCCCTTTGGGCCTGTAGTCGGTGGCTTGAAGTCAGTCGCGCACGGGGTCGCTATGCTTGCTATTTCATTCTACATTCAACTTCGGATTATAGAGCACTGACTGACTGTTATTGGTTGACCCGAACGTTCATTTCCCGAGCTCGTACGGAACTAACCGAACACGGTGTGAGAGGCAAGCTAAAGCCAGACAACATTCATGTTTTGAAAAAACTCGAGAATGGTTTTGGTTCTTCCTATGATTTCTGGAGAAATATCCCAAAAATCGAAATGAAACAAAAATAATTTTGAATAGTATAAAATATACTATGCTGTGAGCCTAAAATTATTTGATTTGTTGTATCGCTTCTAGGACATTACGGTACATAAACATTCATCAAAATATGTGTAAAATCCAGGACTTTTATACGCTTGTAACTTTTGTATGTATTTGATTTTGATAAATGTTTTAGGTTCAAGTCATGGATTTTGTATGGGATATGTTGAAAAAGAAAAAATTATAAGCAAGTACCTATAAATAAGGGTAATATCAGCGAACTGCGCTAGTATGGGAGTTAGGGCGAATAGAGTGCCCTTAAGGCGACAATCATTTATTGAATTTATTTACTGCTGGTGACCCCGGGTGCGTGTGTCTCACTCACTCGCATGACTCGTCCCGTATTGATCTCTCCGTCGCTCTCGACGGGAATCAAGTTGTGAACGCGCTAAACTATACCTAAATAATTAATTACAATTATCATAAAAACAAAAACTCTTTAATAATAATAATATGTATCTTCAATTTGAACTAGTTTCAATTTGTTTCTTTGCATACTAAATCAATTAAATCAGATATTGGTTTTTGATTATGTTATGCCTATTATGTATTTTTCAAGACCACAGGAGGAGTAGGCCTTCAAAGATAGATCTAAATCTCAGTTCTGGCGCATACTCCTGGGGGTACGTTGGGTACCAGCTGGTGGTACCGCGGGTCTGACTTCAGTAAAATCGTACCACCGAGTAATAGAGCTGGGAACAATTATTCTCAATGGATTTACTGAGAATGATCAACGGCATATCAAATTTTTAAGGGTGATTTCACCTTAAGGCGCCTAGGCACGCCACCGTTTTAGTACAAAATTTGATAACCCGTTTCTCTGTTGTTTTTCGTTATAGAATAAAGGTAGACCTCAATAATTTAATACAGGCATTTACAAAGTCGCTATTTGGCTGAAATGTTAAATTTTGGTATAGGTACAATCTGAGGCAAGAAAACAACTTTGTATGTAAATCTGTCCAGCTTAATATCTTTAAAACAAAATTAATATTCAAAATTTTGGCAAAATAGTGCCTTTTAAAATACCAGCACCAGATGATGGAGGTCATATAGTTCGGTCTATTACGAGAAACAACAGAGAAACGGATTATTAAACTTTGTACTAAAACGGTGGCGTGCCTAGGCGCCTTAACTGAGTCGTTTCCTGAGGTTACTGAGCGGTGCGGGAGGGTTGACATCGCGTATCTCTCTCGCGTCTGTTCACACAACCTCCCGCACCGCGCAACCGGTAGGCCTGTAACCGAACTCGGTCAGGTTTGGTCGAGGTAGTAGGACAAAGACGGACATCCCGCTATGTTTACCTGGTGTAACCAGAGCCAGTTGATCGCGGTGGAGTGTTCGTCACCTGCAACAAAACAATATGACCGTTTATTTGTGTTACGTAGGCATTCAATACTAGCGTTACGTAATCATCGCCAAGCCAAGCCTGAGGTACAATTGTATTCAAATTGATTGTCTTATGGCTATTCGGCTAAGCAAATTAACACGTTTTACAATTATTGAAATCGTAAATTTTTGGCTGTCAAATGAATACGATTGTCTTGTTTTGTTGTTGACAACCAAATCGTACTTCAATTGTCAAACGGGCTCATTTGCTTGGCCGAATAGCCATGCCATATGGCAATCAGAATACCATTGTCTTACACAATTGCGCCTCAGTTCGGCCTTATTGGTTTCGATTCTGTGTAACACGACTTAACTTTTGACAGGACTAAACATAAATCAAGCATTTATCTTTCTGTACCGAGGAGATGGAGACAGGATGCTTAAAATAAAGTTAGTCCTCTCAAATAAGCTATGTCGTGTTACACAGAATCGACACTATTGTTTAAGTAACGGAGGATTTCGGTGCAAAATGCGCATCATAATATTGTTTTCCTTACTTTTGAATAAAAAATATGCAATAAATGCGTTTTATAGCAATTTGCGCAAACTGCTTGTTAATAGTTAGGTGATCACATGAAAATTATTCAATTTTATGCGTTACATTTTAGCTGCATTACATTACAACTGTAAACACGCTTTTAAGTTTGTTAATGTAATGCAAACAAAATGTAATACATTAAAGAACGTATTTTTTTTGTGAAGACTTTATTATTAATAAACTATTGCCGCAAGTTGCTTTAAAACACATTTATTGCATACTTTTTATTCAAAAGTAAGGAAAACAATATTATGATGTGCATTTTGTACCGAGGTAAAAAGTTACCCATAACTTCAACATCTAACGGTATCGCGCTTTCAAATGTGTCGTGCATGATTGACTAAAAATTATGTGTGAAGTAATTTTTAGTCTATCACGAGACATTTGATAGCAATAGCAATAGGTGTTGAAATTAGATAACAAGGGAGCTGGATTTTGTAAGAGAACCTTAATTGTTATCATCATAAAATATCGTGGTACGGAAAGGGTCAGTCCCTAAATCGGGCAAAAACAGGGATCGGCATTCTCACTTTAGATGATAGTAAATATAAAAATTTCTTAACAAAATAAATACCACTTGCTACTTTATAAATTGAAGTACAAGATCAATATAAAAAAATAGAATTGAAATTTTATATTGACTTTAGAAAAACATCTGGAATTTCAAGAAAAACTCTCGAATAGCATTGCCGTATTCTAGATAGATGGCAAAACACATTTCAGAATCATAGTGATACATCAGTAAACGTGATAAAGAAAACAGTTTTCCGACACGATTTATACATTTTCTGCAACACGTAAAAATGTTGCAAAAATCGTCAAAATAACTTGGTTTTGCATGCATGGCAGTTAATTAGAGCGAGATAGACAGAAAAAAAACCAAGCGTTAGAGCAGGACTTTCTTCAAGAAATGCCCACCCTTAAAGGTTCATCTAAAACAAGGTATTTTCAGTGTGAACAATGCGCTTGTTTTCTAAACTTCAGTGTGCCACTTTTGTCTGCTTTTTGAAATAAATAGATCAGTTTAGGATGTAATTCCAATAATAACGTATCTTTTCGTGCTTTTTAACCGTATTTACATATGTTGTCAGAAAGTCTAGATTAGAACGCTTGCTTCGCGCGCTGCCAGTACGAAAAATCAATAAATTTTCGGGGTTTTCCTGGATTTTTACGTAAAAGTATTTGGTACGGGTATTTTACATTCGAAAATAAACTATGTTTTGTTGCTATAGTAATAATTTTGGACATGAAACTCAAGCCGATAAGATAAAAAAACGTATATTTATCACTTAAAAAGGTATCGTTTTCAAAAATAAAATCTATCAAGTGAAATGTGTCCAATTCGGTAACTGTCTTTAGAAAAGAAAGATAAAGGTCTGAAAAGTGAATTTCACACTGATCAGAGGTGCAATTGTGTAAGGCGATCGTATTTAAATTGATTGTCATATGGCTATTCGGCTAAGCGAGGGCTAAGCAAATTATTTAGGCCGTTAGACAATTGAAATCGTACATTTTTGGCTGTCAAATGAATACGGTGGTCTTATTTTGGTTGTTGATAACCAAAAACGTACGATTGCAATTGTAAAACGGGCTAATTTGCTTGGCCGAATAGCCATATGACAAAGCAAAAAGCCTTGAAATATAGAAGGCAAGGCCTTAAGGGCTATACTCAAGAGTATGAGTAATCAAGCAAATAAGGATAAGCACTCATGAATTCTACAAAGTAAATAACATTTATATATAAGCTATGTGTTTTTATTGCGGTTTTGTTGACGTTATGCTGCGAATTCAATGTTTTCATGGAAATAGTTAAACACAATATCATTTCATCAATCATCATCAATCAGCCTGTTTCGTCCACTGCTGGACATAGGCCTTTCCAGGATTTCGCCTCTCTAGGCGGTCCTCCTGGAAGATTTGCCCATACTCACACACGCTGGGCAGGCGGGTTGGTGAGCGCGGTGCCGAAACCCTCGCACCAGTGACGCCGCTGCCCGTCACCAGTCTGTTTTATATAAGGCGCGGCAATTAGGGATGGATATACCGCCATCCATCGGTCCCAGGCAATGGTGGGCTGCCTGGTTTTGCCTGAGAGCTGTTCTCTTACTCTCTCCCGAATAACTTCGGGAGGATTTGCGAGTAAGATGGTGGTACTTCCACAGTCGAGCCCGGCATCAGCTCTACCATCTCCTCCCAATATCATTTATAAGGAAGTAAATCAGGTAACGAGATCAACAATTTCGGGTAAGAATAAAAATTAAGTCTGGGTTAAGCAAATAAAATGTCGATTTTCTTAGACACATCTTATTACCAAGTTCAACCATTCTTTTGTTATAGAAAAGTTAAACATTGCCTACATCAGTTCCCAAAATCATCCGTGTTTTTATTACTTGAATATTTATGTCGCTTTTTAGTTTCATTCTCATCCAAGGTACAGTCAGGTGATTAAATTCAAAGGGTAAGGAGTCAATACTCTGTGCAATTTTAACAATACGATGGATCCAGTGCGGCCGTCAGATGGCACCACTGTTTAATATTTTAACAAATAGGCTTTTCAAAACGGAAGAGGTTTTGTTATTTTAAAATTGGTCAATATTGTAGCTATTCCCAGGTCGTTCCTTGCTTACGGATCGAGCTTACTGATGAGATTCCTGTTTTTATTTTTAATAAAGTTATTGTTTGTTTTTTAAAGTTATTGCTATCTATAATATAAGTATATAAATTCATTTATTTCAGGCTACAATTTAAAATCCATAATTTGTTAGTAACAATGGTTCATAATCTAATGTTAGTAAATAAATATTTAATTAATTAAAATACAATTTAACTGCACCTATGTGAGTGTCCTCCGCCAAGCTATTAAGGTGGTAAAACCGAATCCCGGTGCAAAATGCACATCATAATATTGGTTTCCTTAGTTTTGAATAAAAAGTATGCAAAAATTGCGTTGATTACTAGTAGTAGGGTTCTTCGTTAAAATTATGTTATTTTATGCCTTAAATTTTGATTACATTCGATTACAAAATGCAATCAAAATGTAAATCATAAAATGATAGAATTTGAATGTAAAGCCCTAATTATTAGTAACCAATTTCCACTAATTCCTTAAAAATTTTGCATACTTTTTATTCAAAAGTAAGTAAAACAATATTATTATGTGCATTTTGCACCGAGATTCGGTTTTTTCCACCTTAAAGCAACAAAGTACGTAAGGTTTAGTGCCAATATGTGACTGTCAATATAAAATAAAACAATGACCACATAAAGTATGAAACAAAATGCGTATTGTTTTGTTATTGCTGATAAAAAATATTGAATTCTAGTAGGAATTTACTTGCTCTTTCCATCCTCTAAATGAAACTCAGTGATGCCACTCAGCCGTGCCACCCCCACGTTTTAATTGTTATCCAGTTTTTGTTTTTCTATCTCTTCTAATGTGTTATTTGCACGACACCAAAAGACTGCACTATACGCTTGGTTTCTCTCACAATTTATGTCATAAACACTTATTATAATATGTACCTATGTACATTATAAGATCTAGTTGCTATTGGTAAACAATAATGTATGAGTACATAACAAACGTAAAATACTTGACACTTAAGGTTCTTTCACCAACTGTACCTTGCTCATGTTTCTTAGATGAAAATGAAGCCAATCTTCTCTGAATATATAAAACGCAAACCTGACTGACTCATCTATCAACTCACAGCCGAAACTACTGAACGGATTTTGCTGAAATTTGCCATACAGATATTTGTAATGAATGACGTAGGTATCCGCTAAGAAAGGATTTTTGAAAATTCGCCCCCTAAGGGGGTGAACCGAACTCCACGCGGACAAAGTCATGGGAAAAAGCTAGTTTTAACAAATAATTGTTTATATTTTTATCAGTGGATGACTCTGAAATTCTATTTCAACATTCTTGGAGGAATGTAGGAACAACCCGTGGTTGTCAGTCAGTCACTTTCTCATTGTTATATGTATACAATTATACAATACACAGATATTTTATAGAAAAATAAACCACTTACAAAAGTTCATTGTATATTTTTGTGGGGGCCCTGGTGTGGATGCAAAAGTTGATTGATTTGTTGATTTTCTTTAATATTAATAACAACTTTATTATTTGATTTATTACATTAAAAATAACATTTTTGAATAATAATTAACTCCATCCATGACTTCGGGAACTGATGTATAGCATTCTTATCTTTTCGAAACAATGGATTGGAGAAACTTCAGCATAAGCCGTTAAACTATGGCCAGTAACTGCCAAAAATCACATTTATTTTACACTTTCTAATCAACAATAGGAAAAACAATCATAAGTTGTACTTTTACGAATGCAAAATAATAAAAGATAGAATAGTGAATCAAAGTATTATTGTTCAATGGAACCAAGATTTCCTTGTATCCATATCATTGCATAGTTTTTGTTTGTTAAAATTGTAAATGTCTGTAAACATATACTGATGGAAAAAAATTATGTAAATTGCTATCTGTCACTGTATGGTTAGTCAATTGCATAGTGATTTCTCTTTTTATATATATTTTCCATGTAGAAACTGAATTCTGGCCTTTACTCCCTACTTTGGAACCTTGAAATAACTTTCTAACATATTGTATTATTACAATTAAGTTTTCCTAGCTGTAAACATGACAAATTCATTATATTATGTTTAAATTATCAAGGACAAATTCAGGATTTAGTTCAGCAGGTTTTAAAAAAAAGCAAGTAACTAAATAATGATATTAGTCTTATTATCACAGTAGGCAAATGATAAAAGCAGAGAAGACACATTTCTAACAAAGTGTCATTTGAAAATGGCACAAGAGACTCAATGGCTCATGATTGGTTCTGTGTCGCCACAGTGAGCCAGCTGTGATTGGCCAACTCATAGACACAGTGAGTGGTGGGCCTTAATCAATATAGACTGGTGACGATCAGCAGCGTCACTGGTGCGAAGGTTTCGGCATTGCGCTCACCAACCCGCCTGTCTGAGTATGGGCATTTTTTCCAGGAGGACTGCCAAGAGTGGTGAAATCTTGGAAAGGCCTATGTTCAGCAGTGGACGAAACGGGCTGATGGATGGATGAATGTCTAGACCCCTTGTACTAAGATTGTTCAAGGTACTCACATATGCAGCCAACAATGCGAGCATCGAAGCAAGATGGGACAAGTGTGGGCAAGTCCTTGGTTCCTGCCTTTTTCTTCAGGACCTTCATGTTGAATGGGTCATCATCTCCGGACTGCAGGGCCAGGAGTTCCTTCTTCTCCAAACCAGTTGCATGTTCGAGGGGGTCGGGCATCACTGAGAAAATTTTGTAGCACATGCAATACAATTAAAAACTGATCCCAAGCATACTTATACAACTGATTAAAAAAAACCATTCATACTTTATTAGTATAATAAATTTCATTAGTTTATTTATTTACACATTATACTACTATAAGATTCTCTGTAAATAGCATTATATGTTTTCAGGGAATGCTATCTTAAATCATGCAAGAAATTGTGATTAGCACTAAGGATCTGGTGATATAATGATAAGAAAGATAACCTACAATACCCATATTCCTGGTCAATCTAAACAAATGCCTGTAGGTATGGCCCATGCTTTCATGTTTACATTAAAAATAAACACTCTTAAATACGTTAAAGCAAGAATTTCAGTGATCAAATCCATGAAAAAATCGATTGAAAGGGTAATTTTTTTTTGGTTTTGACCTCTATTTGTTACGGTAGGAATTGGTATAACTATTACTTGGCTCTTAGTAATAATACAAAATTTACATAACTATGACACAAATAGAAGATTTTAACTAAAATAATGCGCAAAATTGGGTATTTTTGACATTACGTAATGGAGTTCGACAGTCACATGAAAGTTTGGTTATTTTGGAGATATCTTACTTTTGTCGGCATAACCACGCTTCGCGGATGATAGAAGAACACTTCTAAATGCATTTCCACGAATAATTTGTCTACACAACGATGCCATTTTACTTATTTTTCACCAGACCGCTTCTCACGATGGCAAGTGGTTTTAAGACTTTTCCCGTAAAGATGTTTTTTTTTATTTTTACTTTTTTTTTTTAATCTTTTGATGAAATAGGCAAATGGCGTTAGTCCGTGCAGCCATGTTTATTATATGTATGTCTCCGCTGCCGCAGCCGGCAATCACGCACGAATTAATGGGACCATAGGACGAGTTGAGACAATTGAAAAACAGGAAGAATTTTTGCATATATCATGCATGCCCTCGCTCGTCGTCGCACCTATTTTTGAATTTTTAGTAGGTACTTCTTTGTTCCCATCTCTCTTATTTATCGAAGGATAAGTACCTACTACCTAATTTGTTTACAAATACAAAATACGTATTTATATTTCAAAAAGGTATTTCAAATACAAGTAATTCAAATACTTCCCAGCCCTGATGTCATTCCGATCAACGATACTCGAGTTATCGTCGAACAAACATCCATACATACAAACGCCGGATTGTCCAAGTAGACTCTAAGAACTCGCTCGCTTTGCTCGCTCGTTCAAATACTTCTGTCGTGAATTCGAACCTGAAAACTGGTCACCAAGTGAGCTAGGCTAGTGTTCAACAATACTATTTTGGACATCTATGAGTGCTCTTACCCACTGCACCAACGATTCGAGGTCTGAAGTGACGTATTAATCGAACATATACAACTTAAAGACGTGACCTCTATCCGGCAGCTGTCCTAAACGCTGCGCTGGCTCCGATATTCGTCCAAAGTGCCGAATCCAGCAGATGAGGAGTCATCATAGCATGGTTCCTCCATAAGCCTTGGCACCAGATCTCAATTATTTTTTGGGTGAAGCAGATAATCCTGCGCTCCCTTTGTACCTACTGAATGAATAATTACGTACTGTATAGCGTTCCTCAACCTTGGTCGGGAGTAGGTAGGTTAGGACTGAAATTGCATGTTTGTATGTACTGTAAGATCTATATTCCATGACTTGCGTAGTTTTCTCACACTCCCCTGGTAGGGGCGTGGGGACTCAGTATCGGGGCTGTAGCCCCCTGAATGAGGTCTATTACCACTGCCCATCACTATGGGCAAGTCTTTGGCGGTGGTGCCTGGTGTGGCACTCGGTGTCTTCACGGTGAATCATTGGGTCATCATGGAGGTTGCACCGCAGGATCTGCGACGAGGTCACGTGGCAGGCGATGACGGTCTGGTGGTCGCGCGTGATGGGGGTTGTGTCCGCAGATGGAAGTAACGCATCCGCCAAACATTAAATATTAATACACTGCCGCCGGCTAACTAGCGGGAACAGAATAAAAGGAAGGTTGGTTCGATCATAGACGGTTCGATAGTAAGCGTGTCGGACCCACGTTACCACTGGCGGATACCCATGGGGGCAGCCGCCACTGGTGGGTACCAGCTGGTGGTACCGTGGGTCTGCTGACTTAAGAGGTATATTTACAATAGAGAAGGGTGGAAATATCAGGTTTATAAAAGTATTTATAAAAAGACAGCACTGGCCTCGATTGTTTGTGATGAGCGCAGGCGGCTATCAAGGTCGAACAGGCACACACAGCTTCCGTCGATAGTTCAAGGTAGAGCAGGAAAAGACAGGATAGCAGGAAGGCAGGAAGTTCGAAGTTATTAAGAAAAGGCTGCAGTTAGGTAGCCTTTGTATTTCACTAGGATCTAAGATTTGACGGGAAAGTAAATATAATTATTAAGTAATGGTAATGAAAATTGTTGCTTCTGAAAAATTCTCCAAACGATCGGTCCTTCACTACGGCCGGCCGTCGCTCTGCTAATAGGAGCTTCATTTACTGAACCTCATCACTGCCCTTGCGGGGCTAGCGTTTGTCGGGCGGTCTCCATGGACTTTCTTGTCAGCGTAGTGCCGGCCGCCTGTCTCACCATGCAGCCCTCAATGACGTTATCCGAAGGGTCCTTGTCTCCGTCGGTGCTCCGGCTACTCAAACCACCCGGAGTAGTTCGCGATGACTGCAAGAGGCCTGACGGTATGACTAATACCGTGGAAGCATTGGAGGCCGCTCGTATGGGACGCAACCTACGTGGACGGACACGCTGGCACCCCCCATGTTTCCATGAGTACCTAGTAGGGCTGCTGGTTAGGCAGCGGCCGCTGCTGAGCTCTCCAAGGGGCGTAAATATGTGGCAATAGTTTCAAGCTACATGTTTACCCCTTTTGGGGTTGAGACAATGGAAACATGAGGTCCAGAGGCGAGACAACTTATCAAGGACCTCTCTGTCAAGCTGATAGATACTAGCGGCGACCGGTGGGCTGGCTCTTATCTGGGCCACCATATAAGTCTTGCCATACACAGAGGTAAAGCGGCCAGTATTTTAGGCACTCTCCCGCAGGGCAGTGATCTGGAGGCAATCTTTGTTTTATGATTATTGTGTGTATGCTGGATTGTGTGTTTTTTTAGGGGAATTTAATTTCTGTTATTTTGAGATCTATATTAATAAGTGCACTTTTCCATAGAAAAGATAAAATAAAATGTCAAATACAAACTGAATAAATTTGTGTATCTACAACAAAAAATAAAAAAAGATTTACAAAAAAAGATTTACAAATTTATTTTTCTCAAATGTTAGTAGGTACAAACAAAAAAACTAGCCTATGGTTAACTTTAAAAAAAATCTTATGTAATGTTAACTTAAAATACACATTAAGTAAATGAAATATTATCCATATTTAAAATTTTGTACAAACTAAATTGATACACGTCACTGAATAGAATATGCGTGCTCCCATACCAGAATTCTCCGTTTCATGGAATGCACAAAAGTGTTTTTTGCCAGAAGGCGCCCACCCGTGCTAACTTATATAAATTAAACTTTAATCTAAATATGTTTTTATAAAATAAATATATATGTTATAATAAATAAATATTTAACAATGTGTATTCGTGTGTACATGATTTTAAATAAGTATATATAAAATGCTAGCAACAACAAAAAGAAGGTATTAAATTAACAAAAACAAAAAAAAAAGGTTGCTACTTTATATAAGTGACACCAAAAACGTTAAGACAATTTTAATAAATAAATACAAAACAAAACAATAGAATAATAATAAGATGATTGTTTACTGAATGACATCCAAAAGACTTTCTACTTCCTCATACGATTTTGCTAGAAGCCAAGAACTCAACTCTCTTTTTAATTGGAGTATTAATTTTGATTTGTCTGCCAACTTAATTTCTTTATAAATTTGGTTATGAATAAAGGGATGCAAAAACTTTTTGAAACGCTGTGCAAATTTACTACCCATTCTAGGGACGGAAAGTTTTCCTTCCAGTCTTGCTGACCTATTGCTTTGTGTACTAATGCTTGGAGCGTACATTTCTAAGGATGTGCTAGATGTTAAAATGATGTTTGATATAAATAATCTTCGTACACTTAATATGGCACTTTCTTTATGTAGAAGATATGTGTCATAACGAAATGGTTTGTTAAGCATCACTTTAATAACCATTCGTTGAGCTTGCTCTATTTCTAACAAATGGGTCTTTGCCGCGCCACCCCAAGAGCTGATACAATAGGAAAGCAAACTTTGACACATTGCAAAATATACACTATATTTTAGCTTCGAGTTGAGAATGTTCCTGACTGACCTAAAGAAGAACGATAATTTTCTTACACGACCTGATAGGGTCTTTATGTGAGCTTGCCAGTTGAGTCTATCATCTACAATAACGCCAAGATACCGTATGTTGGTTACTCGCTCAATTATTTCGCATTGGCACTGTGTGCTGTATGATTGCAGATGATTGTTGCAAGTGTGTAGCTTCAAGTGAAAATCATAGTCAGCTTCCGTGTGCTTTGTTTTACTAAAACATAAATACTTTGTTTTAGTAATGTTGAGCGTGAGAAGGTTCACATCAAGCCACTCCTTTACAACTGCAACACCTTTATTAGCCTTTTTGAAAGCAAGATCCCAAGATGAAGCTGAAAAAACAAGGGCAGTGTCATCAGCAAAACACACTATTCTTCCGTCAACGGTATTAAGATCTGTCAGGTTATTAATATATACTAAAAATAGAATAGGGCCAAGAACGCTGCCCTGTGGAACACCATAGGCCACTGGCATGCTCTCGCTGATCGTGCCATCAATGATTACCTTCTGAAGCCGGTTCTCAAGATAAGTACGGAACCACTGCATCGGAAGGTCTCTTATGCCAAGGCTTTCCAGCTTTCTAAGAAGAATTGGAATAGATACTGTATCAAAAGCCTTGGCCAGGTCCAGAAACACACCAATGCAGCGCTTTCCGTCATCCAACTGATCAACCAAAGAGCTAACAAGATCATCTAGAGCATTACTTGTCGATAGTTTGTGTCTAAAACCATACTGACGATCCGATAAAAGATTATGCTTTTCCAAATAATTAACTAGACGACTCTTTACCAATTTTTCCAGCACTTTAGAGATTGTGGGCAATAATGCAATTGGTCGATAATTTTGCACATTCTTGGTTGCACCTCCTTTATGGAGTGGAATTATAGTAGCTAATTTGAATGAGTCTGGAAAGATGCCGTTTAAAAAACTTAAATTGAATATATTTACTAGAGGCTCAAGTACAAGGTATCCTATTTTCTTCAAAATTTCATTGCTAATTTGATCCCAACCTGCAGCATTCGAATGTTTTAATCCCTGGATTGCTCCAAGAACTTCGTTGGCGTCAACTGGTAGTAAAAAAAAAGAGTTTGACTGTTTTACAGATGGGATGTTTTTTTTAGTTAGTTCATTTTCTGTCTTATTAAGGCGTTCAAGAGTTGATTGTGCAAGTTTCCTACCGATATTGCAGAAATAATTGTTGACTCTATTACCAGATTCAGAGTTGGTATTTTTTGAATCAAGAAGAGACACTGCAGTTTTTTTAGGTCCTTGCTCTATATCTGCTGCCTCTTTTATGATTTTCCAGGTTTTTCTAGAATCAAATTTATTTGTTTCAATTTTCTTACCAAAATATAGACTTAATTTGTGGATAAAATGAAATAATTAGATAAAATGAAGTGATAATTTACTATATTTTAACTGAAACAGTTTATTTATTCGCAAAAAAAATACAATTTTCAAGACATCACAACTCTTTGCTAAGATTTTAAAAAGGAAGTGACTAAAGGGCCGCTAGCAGTCCTTTGATTTTTAAAATTATTGAACCGTAAGTCATTATTTTGCTGTTGGAATATCTTCCTTAGTACGAACTAATAAAGTTCAATTTACAATGTACAGTTTGGAAAGGGTAGCGGTCCTTTAATTTTATAAATTATTGACCCGTAAGTCTTTGCAAAGTGCTCTGAAAATGATTTTTTCTGCATATCGTGAATTCTGTTAAAACGAAGGGAGTCGCTTCGCTCCGCTCCGCTTGGCTCGGCTCCCTTTTATGTACTTACATGTCAACCTAACCGCTCCTCCTCGCTTCGCTTGTCGTCGCAACCTATTCCTAGCGGTCGAATAAAATTAAAACTAAGGAAGCCGCTACGGCTATTTAGACATATTAAACGTGTGTTTAATATGCTGCATTATGTCCCTAAAAACCTTAGACTAACTAAAAACGCTGCAATAATATTAGACGGGTACAAAAATGAGAAAAGACGCTTATTTTTCAGTGCTGCCAGCGGTATCTTTTTATTTAAGGCCGGAAAAACCATAATTGTGGAAAAATTCAGGAAAAAAAATCAATTTGTATTTTTGACCCCAGGAACGCTAAAGATGTGTCCTTTTCGGGGTTTTTAGGTTCGTAGATTTAAAAAATAGATATCAGAAAGTTGTATTTATATTAGAAGTACCTAGGTACTTGTAAATAACATGGTGGACGACAAAATGACAATTTTCAGTTATACATTTGCCTTATTGACGTCTGACTGACAGATGTCATTCAATTATGGAGTTTTAGGAGTCAAAAGTTCTTTAAAAAGCCGAAGGCTTCAACCTTTATAGTTAAAGTTCTTGAAATCATCGCGTTTGTGGGCAACATTTTCAGAAAATCATTATTTTTCTGCAAAAATTCTGCTTTTTAAAACAATTTTTAGGTATTATCTTTGTCCGGCCCCAGGAAACAAACTATAGCCTATGTAAATAATATTTAAAATCAGTTGAGTGATCCTTCAGATTACTCGTTATTTATTTACAAACATAAAAATTTTAAATGTATTGTGTGTAACTGTGAAATATTTGGCCGGATTCATCGACATTGGAATAAAAATATTTTATTTATTTACCTCAATAAAATATCAGTGTCGATTAGAGTACATTGCAAGATAGAAAAACCGGTCCAGTGTGACTCAGACTCGGGCACTAAGCGTGCCGTACATAAGTACCGTATAAAACAAGAAAATAATTAATTCCACGAGCAGTTCTCGTATTTCAAGGGACAGGAATTTGAAAAAAAACATTAGAAAACTATAAAAATTAAAAGTCCAAATTTTGTTAATCTGTCATCAGTATATCGATAAAGTGCCTAATAAGTTAACAATACACAAGACATAAATATTTTTAGAAAAGACCACCGATGAGAGGTCAATGGGAAAGACTCAACACAAAAAGCTTTCTTGTATATTTTTCAAATATTTTGTGTTCCAGTATAAAGTAGTAAACTTCTATTTACATTATTTGTGATAGCATTTTTTATAAATGAAAAATCATGACCAGAACTTTCGCATTCAAATATCTGAAACAATAGCAAACAAAAATTACGTACCTAATTAATAAAATCTACACAATAATATTGTTGACTTATTTTATTACAAATTATGAAAAATAAACTGTCTGCTTTTGCTACAAAATAATGTTACTTAATGCTAAAATTAAATAATGTAAACAAATATATTTTATAGCACACCGTGCGTAAAATGACCACTTTACGCACGCTGCGCTTGCGTAAAGTCGGCATTTTCCGCACTTTTGCTATAAAATATTATACGATACTCGTGCGAGGAACTTTTTCTCGACTCGTGTGATTGCAGCACTCACCTTCGGCTCGTGCCGCAAACTCACACTCGTCAGAAAACGTTTCATCACTCTCGTATCGTAATGTACTATTTTTAAATTTTACCAGTAGGTATATGGTCTTCAATTACTGTAGTTATAATATTTCGACCAGCTTGTGGTCGTCGTCAGTCGAATCAAAAAAATATATCGAGATATTTCTAAACTTTTTTATTTCTATAAATATATATATTAAATCTCACTCAATCAAAGACTCCAATAGTCAATTATATAATATTTATTGAATTGTAGTTATGATATGGATACTAGAGACTCCAAAAAAGAAAAAAATAGACGATATATTTCGTTCGACTCCTTCAATGGGGTCGTCATCAGTCGAATAGATATAAAGGTGTACTCAGTATTAAATAATTATTTTCTTTATACTCACCCAGAGCACGAATCTTAATTTCTTTCTTACTTTATTTATTTTGGTTATACATAATATTAAGGAAACTAAATTTTTTGAAAAAACATTTGCACTAAATCAATTTCTCGTTCTCCCAGTTCTTTGGATGAAGCAGCCTTTGAAAGAATTAAGTCTGACGTCTATTTCTCCTTCTTCAAGCTAGAAAAAAAAAACAATGACAACTATTTAGTACGCGACATGTCGGGAGTGCGGGCGAGAACATACGTGTCAGTATGAAACGGCCCGCACTACTGCCTGTCGCGAAATATACACATGAACCTAAAATAAATAGAAAGCTTATTTACCGGGTCATTTTGGTAAAGTTCTTTGTAGCAAGAAGGTGACACACATTCGCGTACGCATCGTTTTCTTCCCAGACCAGTCTGATGGCTGCAAGCATTACTTTGCTCACAGGCTGTTTCAAATTCACGAAAAGTCATTTCCTGGAAACAAAATATACCTATCGCAATAAAAATATCCTCATCCTTTCATACAAGATTAAGCTAAAACTTTAATATTTATTGTACATACATTTTTAGGTGAGTCCTTGTATTGAAACTCCTTGAAAGTAAATGTCACTGGAGTTTTCTCTGCTGTACTCTTACACAATCCATAAAAACTTAAAATCAGGAACCAAGTAAATGAAATACTATAACAATACATCATTAAATGTTATATAATCAACTATTACCTATATGAATTCAATAGAACTGACCATACGTCGCTGCTTTATTTGGTTCTGTCTATAATGAGAAAAATCAATATTAAAACCTGTTGCTTTATTTTATGTAGGTACGTATTGCGCATGTACGCAATTTGAAAGTTTTGTATTTTCATTGGACTTAAAATAATGATCGTGTTTTTAGGGTTCCGTAGGGTACCTAAAAGGTACAAAGGGAACCTTTATGGTGAGGAGACTCCGTTGTCCGTCCGTATGTCACAGCGTCATAACTTTAGATAAAGACTTGAAATTTTCCACAAAAATAGCATTCATTTTAAACTGGGGGCCCCAAAAGTATGAAAAAAATGACGATCATGGGTCATAGCTGGCCAATCACAGGAACACTATAGTGATTTAAAAAATATTGATAACAAATAAGAAATATGTAGATATTTTTTTTATAATAATACAAGATACGTATCAAATTGCAGATATTAAAGAATTGATTATAAAAATAGATACTTTTACTATATTTACTGGCACCGATTTCGAGAAATCTTTGAAAAACCACAAAAAATGCATGTGGCCCCCCTTTATTTCTGAAACTAATGAACCGAAATATATGGAAAAATCATGGTAATTTAGGATTACGTAAAGATTACAGGAAAAATATATGCGGGTGAGAAATTCACGATACCTAAATGACACAATTAAATTTTTCATCCACAAGTTTTATTTCGAGTACGGTATAAAAATATTTGAGTCTCTCTTTTCAATTCTTTATTTCTATTACCTATCTATAAAAATGGCAAAAAAATCATGTCTGTTGTATGGGAGAGCTCGCACTAGGCCGGTTTTAGTATTTGTTGTTATGGCGGCAACAGAAATACATCATCTGTAAAAATTCCAACTGTCTAATTATCATGGTTATTGAGATACAGCCTGGTGACAGACGGACAGCGGAGCCTTAGTAATAGGGTCCCGTTGGTTACTTACCGTTTCGGTACAAAACACTAAAATCTTTGACAGAAAATCTCTGTCTACGGTATTTATCTTTCTACAGTGCCACCAACTTATCTGTTCAGTTGGATTATCCACCCATCTATTTCTAGTGCGGTAGAAAAGAGTATAATTAGAAAGAGACGGCGAATGATTTTACTGAACAGTTAAATTGGTGGCACTATAAGTCGTCGTCGGTTTATCTTATGTAAATTTTTGAACGTTATAGGGTGATTTTCGCATCATTCCGAGTAAAATTCGCTCGTTTTGAAATGAAACCTAAGTAGGTAATTTTTCTACTCTATGTTCTCACGTCCCTCTATAGAATAGAGGACTTGGGACAGATGAATCACTGTTAATAATAATATGAGATGTCTATGCAGATGAATGTATATACAATATAAAAGCTCGAGAGCTAAATAGAAGAAAGAGATAGAACATCTGGTTTTGAAACTCTTACGAATGATTCCAGTGAGAAAAATGTTTTAGAATGGGTGTGGGTGACAAACATCAGTATACTACGATCAAGTCGGATTGAGCAGTGATGTAAACAAAGAAGAGATTCTTTCACACTTGACCACTTTTGACACTTATAGTGATGTACCTGAGTATCTTTCTCAGAATAATAACTTCTAATAGAATCCGGGCTAAAATAGCGGAGAAATACACCTACCCTTGATTTTATTACGACATTCTAGTGCGTTAGAGAGAGATGGGTTTGCATTAGTTTTTTCTTAATTGTGTAGGTTGTCACTACTTTCTTACTTTGCTAGTGATGAACAGTGTCGAATTTTTACACCGATAAATAAATCAAACCCAAACGAGTCATCGACCTATCTACGTATCATACGTTATAAATATCATAGTGTACAAAATAAAACAAGTCACGTGCTAGTAGGACTCGTAAGACTCGTCCCCTGAAAAAAGATAATGGAGGTGGCACCGACCTTCCTGGTGACATCCTCTTGCTTTATCTATGGGAGGAGGCAAATAGGATTCATAGCAAAGTTGCCTTTGCCTATAAAATAAAGTAAGTTTATTCATAATGATTACATTACATAATCATTTCTTCCAGGAGGACCGCCAAGAGTGATGAAATCCTGAATACTTTTATTGTTTTTATTGCACCATTTTTTTTGCAGGATTACACCCAACGAATAAAATTAACCACTAAGAAAATGCTGAGATAGTTAGAGGTATATGTATATGTGAAAGTACTAAATAAGTTTAAATTGTGCGTATTGTATTATAATACGAAACTAATAGAAAAGCGTTACTTTTCTTGTTAAAATGTTACTTTTCGAACAGTCTTGGGTTACTTTTGACAAGGCACTGGCAGCACCAGTGTTTCCACAATGAGGGGAAGTTTCCCTTTTGAGGGGAATTCAGACTCCCGCGGGGAAAAAAAAGGGGAAAGAACTAGAAAGGGAAAATCATAATACGAACTGTGTTACATTACTTACATTATGTACATGTTTAATCTTACTTTTTTGCTTCACTTACTGTGACATTCAAATTGGATTTTCATTATCGTTTTTGTTCTACGGTCTACGTAAACCATATTTTAATCATATTTTTTATCAAAGGATGATTTATTACTATTAATAATAACAAAACTAGCTAAATTATGCTGAACAGTTATCGAGGGGAAAAGGGGTCTAAAAAGGGGAAAACTCGGTCAAGGCGTGGGGAAATGAAACCATCAGAGTGGAAACACTGGGCAGCACTGGTTGACCGGCAACACTGCAGGCTGCACAAGACAAGTACCCGCATACGTAATGTGTCATAACGCGATACGAAAAGAAACATTTATAATCTATTTTCAAGCGATTTGGGACCAAATTAAGAAAAGGTGAAAAGTTTTGTGTGTATTGTGTTATTATTAGAGTGTTGTTTTTTGTGGAAAGTTTCTTCCCTTT
This sequence comes from Ypsolopha scabrella, assembly GCA_910592155.1. Classification (NCBI taxonomy): domain Eukaryota; kingdom Metazoa; phylum Arthropoda; class Insecta; order Lepidoptera; family Ypsolophidae; genus Ypsolopha; species Ypsolopha scabrella. The sequence goes on along the minus strand of OU342981.1, from coordinate 8,228,041 downwards.
AACTCTGATACGCAGCACCAAAATTATTGGAATTGGTAAGTTATTTCCTAGTTGTTATTACACTTCCCTATATATTTTTAATGCGGAATTTCCGTGTATACATATATTCATAATAATGATATGATAGACACAGGTTAATAGGTAAATATTTAATGGTCAATTGGTGAGACATCTCTCCTTGTGTTTCTCCAACTATGTGTGGAGCATATTTTTGCTCCAAGGCATGTTGCAATCACAGTTTTCATTTAGTAAATTCTCATAGAGCTCAAATCAAAACATTGTGTAATTACCAAGTACATGCCCCTGGGTCTATTTCATAGACTCACAGTTATTTCTTAGTCATTAATTATTATTTAATATTGTTGATTAACTTCTATTGTACATACATATACTCACAACTGTCTCAGAGTGGTGGATAGAGATTTCCAGAGCAGATTTCCATCTGCTATGATCCAAAGACACCTTTTGTCAATGTTTGACAAAGCAAAGGGCACTGAATATTTTTTATTAGTATGGATGCCATTTCCTAATCAAGCTGATGGGAATCGTGTTATATAGACCCTTTGCCACTGCTATTTACACCCAGTAGGTATACTTTTCCTGGAAAGGCCTATGTCCAGCAGTGGGCGAAACAGGCTGATGGAGGTATATTTTTAATAAACAGTTTGTCAATTCATCCCATCCATCAGCCTGTCTTTGTCCACTGCTAGCTTAGACCATATAACACGGGACTAGGCAATCCTACCTATCCCCCTCTGCCGAAGTACATGAACAATTTGTGTTTGTGTTGCAGCTTCTGATTTAGTGTGACATACAAATTTTTCACAGGAGTGTGCGTGAATGATAAATGTGTGCTGTGCGTGTTTACCTCCCCTCCCGTGGAAAACGGCAGAATAATTTCAGTACTAAGAGTCGCGCTTTGCCAGGTCCCGTGTTAAATGGTCTGTTGATTTATTTGTGTATTGTTAATAAAACAGTTCTAGGAATATTTACTTTGTTTTATTAAAGATTTTACACAGCGCAGTAAAACAGTAAGGACGCCATGACAGACAGAGAGAGAAACTTAATTATAGATGGCAGCACTATGCATTTTATTTATTCAACACCCCCACGAAATGCATAGTACCTCCTCTTAAAGATACACTTATTCCAACTTAACATAACAGTTAAAATTTAGAATTTACTCATACCAATCAACAATTTTAAATTTTCAAATTGCCCTTTTTGTATGGGTTTAGTAAACATATCAGCAGCTTGATGCTTACTATCCACATATTCCATATCAAAAACATTCTCTTTAAATTTTTCTCTGACATAGTGGTATTGCACATCTATGTGCTTTGACCTCTTATGGAGGTTGACTACTGGCCCACGAATAAGCTTGATTGCACTCTGGTTATCTATCATTAATTTAATTTTTGTATCACAATCAATGTCTTTTAAAACTTGTTTTATCCACACAAGCTCTTTCGTTGCCGCACAAGCTGCTAAATATTCTGCCTCAGCAGTAGAAAGTGTCACACACTTTTGTTGTTTTGAACTCCATGTGATAGCACCACCATTCATGAGAAACACATACCCTGTTATTGATCTACGTGTCATGGTACAATTTGCATAGTCTGCATCTGAATAACCTACAATGCTGCTATCACCTGAGTTGTACATAATGCCATGATCCTTGGTAGCACTCAAATACTTCATTATGTGTTTGACTGCACTCCAATGAATATTATCAAACTTATTTAAATATCTACTGTTGTGTATAGTTTTGTAGGGTAATCAGTACATTTATTCTGATTAACATATTATGTCAGTCAGTGTAGGGTAGTTAGTATTGATTGCGATCTCAGACAATAAACGTGTGAATTTCCTAGTTGTCTATTATTTGGAGTATATAAGCAAGAACTCAATAGTGGCGACGAATAAATCAAGAAGATGGCTTCAGCAAGTATTGCAAGTATAGTTATGCCCGGAAAATTCGACCCCAACAAAGATAAATGGGAGAATTACAGGGAGCAACTCTTCTTCGCATTGGAAGCTGCTGGGCCATTGGAAAGCGTGCAAAAACGAGCTCTGTTCTTGTCTCAGTGTGGAAAGGAGGCGTTTGCTTTGATAGTTTCACTGTTGTCACCAAGGAAATCGAGTGAAGTGTCGTTTGAGGAGATAGTAGAAATCCTAAACAAGTTCTTTGTTCCGGCGCCGCATCCAATCTTAGAAACTGAAAAGTTCTACAAAAGGAAGCAGAAGCCTAACGAATCGGTGATGAACTTCGTCGCGGCGTTGCGTGATATTAGTTCGCGGTGTCAATTCAATGTAGATCTGGAGCGAAGAATTGTCGAACAACTCATTCTAGGAGCACGGGAAGAAAGTCTACGGAAAGAACTGCTCAAAATTAAAATCAAGGATATGGCATACGACGTTGTGGTGCAGCAAGCGCTTAATTATGAATCCATTCAGCAAAATAATCAGACAGACGGAAATAATTTATTGTTGAGGACCCATTGTGATGTCGCCCCTAGCACGAGTAAAGGCTTGGGCGAGCCGATGGAGGTGAACGCAGTCGATACGAAATCAAGCATGAACGAATCCAAACAATTTGTGAAATGTGTGTATTGTGCCAAAAGTCATGCGAACAAAATATGTCGATTTCGGAACGCAACCTGTTACAAATGTCACAAGAAGGGTCACACGAAAGCCGCTTGTGATTTAAATAAACAAAAATCGCGAGTAAATCGTTGTTGTCACTGTGAGTCGTCAGATGAGGAGGGAGAAAAGGCTGGCGAGGACAATTTTGGTGTTCACGAGGTGTCTGGCGCGGGACGCGTCAAACCGTTCATGGTGGAAGTGACCGTCAACGGTGTCCCGCTCGTGATGGAAGTGGACTCGGGCTCTGCGCGCTCCATCCTGCCGCACAGCGTCTACAGACAACATCAAAGTGTGTTTCGCGACCCGCTGACGCCGTTCAACAACAAGTTAGTTACTTGGACTAATGATGAGCTGAAAACCAGAGGCGAAACCGTGGTTAACGTGACTTATAAGGAAAAGAGCAGCAAGCTGCCCTTAATAGTAAGCTGTGGAAAAGGGCCAGCATTGCTAGGACGTGCTTGGTTTGATGCACTAGGGATTTCAGTGCAAGGCATAAACTCAGTAGCCGAGGGTAGTACTGATTATAGTGAGCGGTTCCCACACCTATTTAATAATGAGTTGGACAAGTACAGTGGGCCATTGGTACAGATTGATTGTAAAGAGGGTGCAACGCCAGTGTTCCTGCGTTCCAGACCTGTACCATTTCCACTTCGTGAAAAGGTCAATGCAGAGCTGAAGAGGATGGTGGCAGATGAGATAATTACTCCTGTGAAACATTCACAATGGGCTACACCCCTTAGAATTGTCCCAAAACCGGACGGATCTCTAAGGTTATGCGGTGATTATCGGAGTACTGTGAATGCAGTATGCTTAGCAGATAGTTATCCTCTGCCTACGGCAAATGAAGGCTTCTTCTCATTGGCTGGAGGTAAAATATTCACTAAGCTTGATTTAAAGCAGGCGTACAATCAACTGAAAGTTACCGAAGACACAGCAGAGCTCCAGACACTTAACACACCCCTCGGATTAATGAAAATGAATCGCCTCGCTTATGGTGTGAATGCAGCCACTGGTATATTTCAACGCCTGATGTGCTCCTTACTAGCTGGTATTGATGGAGTAGCCTGCCTACTTGATGATGTTGTAATTAGTGGATGTACAGTAGAACAACATGACAAACGAGTGGAGTTTGTGCTTCAACGTCTAAATGAGGTCGGATTGAAGTTAAACAAATCCAAATGTGTATTTGCTGTTAAAAGAGTTACCTTTTTAGGCTTTGAGATTGATGAAGCAGGAATCCACCCGTCTAAAGAAAAAGTTAAGGAGATTTCAGAGAAACCAGCACCCAAGAATAAAAGAGAATTGAAAGCTTTTCTTGGGTTATACAACTTCTATCAGCGATTCTTGAAGGATAAGACAGTCGTGTTGGAACCACTATACAAGCTTTTGAAAGAGAATGTCAAGTGGCAGTGGAACAGAGTTGAACAGCAAGCTTTTGATAATGCTAAGGCTAAACTCACTTGTGATATGACACTTGAGCACTATAGCTTAGAAAAGGAGCTAATTATGATATGTGATGCTAGTGAGGTTGGTGTTGGAGCTGTGTTAGCGCACAAGATGGAAGATGGCACAGAAAGGCCTGTCATCATGAGCTCAAGGACTCTTCAGCCCCATGAAAGGCGGTATGCCCAAATTGATAAGGAGGCCCTAGCTATTATGTTTGGCTTAAAGAAATTCAGGCAATATCTGCTGGGTCGGAATTTCACGATACTTACTGACCATAAGCCTTTGCTTGGTATATTTGGGCGAAACAAACCGATTCCAGAACTGGTATCACCTAGAATGTTAAGATGGGCGCTAACACTGAATACATTCGATTACAGGTTACAATACCGACCAGGAAAACAGATGGGAGACGCAGATAGCTTGAGCAGATGGCCTACGCCATGCACAGAGGATGATTTTGAAGAGGAAACAGATGTGTTTCTACTGGAACAGACAGATTCGCTGGGAGTTACTTCAAAGAAGATAGCTAAGGAAACAGATAAGGACCAAGTGTTGAAGAAAGTCAAAATGTATTTATTACATGGATGGCCAAATACAGTGGAGTTAGAATTATTACCTTACCAGAGGCGAAAGGACTGTCTTTCACTAAGCAAAGATTGCGTGCTATGGTCTAATAGAGTAGTTATCCCACAAACTTTGCAAGGACACATATTGAAGAGGCTACATGAAGGACACAGTGGTATCGTACAAACAAAAATGATGGCAAGAGCATACCTGTGGTATCCTTCTCTGGACACAGACATTGAGAGAATGGTAGCAGATTGCGAGTTGTGTCAGTTGAACAGGAACAACCCACCAACCACAGAACACAGTTGGCCAGTATCTACAAAACCATGGTCAAGAGTACATGTAGACTTCATGGGCCCATTCATGGGCAAGACATTTTTGGTGTTGGTAGATGCATACAGCAAATGGCCTGTAGTAAAGATCATGGCATCAATGTCAAGCAAGGCTGTGATTGATGCTCTTCGAGAGATATTTGCTGACAATGGCTTACCAGATTCCATTGTTTCAGATAATGGCCTGGCTTTTACCTCCACCGAATTTCAAGAATTTATGGATAGTAACTATATAAAACACATCACTGGAGCGCCGTACCATCCGTCAACTAACGGCCAAGCAGAACGGACAATACAGACAATCAAGTCTAAGCTAAAGAAGCAATCTGACTTGCCTTGGTTAGAGCGAGTAGCGAAAATGCTATTTCATATGCGGACTACACCAAGCACAGTGACTGGAAAGACTCCAGCTGAAATGTTAAACAGTAGGAAGTTCCGAACAGCACTCACAGTACTGCATCCAGAGTTGGATGCAGCAAATACCGGCATAGACTTAGAGAAGAGGGGTGACAGAACGGCTGAGAAGGAAGGAGAAGATGTGAATAAGAAAAGGTTCACAGTAGGCAATCATGTTTTATTCAGACTGTACAACATGAACACTAAGTGGCAGCGTGGACGTGTAACAGCTGAGCTCGCGCCAGCCCTTTATGAGGTTACCACCGACGGAGGCATGAAGCATCGCCGACATGTGGATCAGATGTTGAAGACCAGACCTCCTATCGGTGAGATACAGAGACACCAGGATTTCGGCACTAATGACCAAGAGGAGATTATCATTCCACCACCAGAAGAATGGTCAGATATTATTGTCATTTAGAATGCTAATTCCGGATATTGATTATTGTTAATTATTATTAATAAAGATAATTATATGAGGTGTTAAATGGCGATTAGTTTGCATTAGATAATTATTATTGTTTAAGTTGTAATTAATTGGTTATTAGTAATCATGATTGTTATGTCAGTAACTTAGGGGAAAGGTGTTATGTATAGTTTTGTAGGGTAATCAGTACATTTATTCTGATTAACATATTATGTCAGTCAGTGTAGGGTAGTTAGTATTGGTTGCGATCTCAGACAATAAACGTGTGAATTTCCTAGTTGTCTATTATTTGGAGTATATAAGCAAGAACTCAATATCTACTAACAGTACAAACAGAATAATAGATATCTGGCCTGCTGCAAATTGCTGCAAACATAAGAGAGCCGACGGCCTCACGATAAGGCACTTCACATTTGGTCTCAGTGCTCTTTGGTTCTGTTAGTCTTACATTTGGATCAGATGGTACACTAGCAGGATTACATTGATCCATATTGAATCTTTTAAGTATATTACAAATATACTTCCTTTGATGAATGAAAATGGACTTGTTTTCTTTGAACTCTATTTCAAGTCCCACGAAATATTTAGGTGAGGTTATTGTTACCTCAAAATTTTCTTTCAAATTCCGTAAAAACCTTTCAATCAATTGGTTACTTTTACATAAAACGAGTCCATCATCAACAAATAACAGTAAGTACAATTTCACATTGTTTACATGAGCAACATACAAACATTTATCTGCACTAGAATCATTGAAACCATTATTTTTCAGGAAAACATCGAACTTATGGTTCCAGCACCTGGGTGACTGTTTCAACCCATATAGTGACTTTACAAGTTTGCAAACTTTACCTTTAGTTTCAAAGCCAGGTGGTGGATCCATGTACAGTTCCTCTTCAATACTACCATACAGGAAGGCAGTTTTTACATCAAATTGCATAATCTCCATATTTTCTTTAGCTGCAAGTGAGAGCATTATTCGTATAGTGTCATATCTGACAGTTGGGGAAAATGTCTCTGTGTAGTCTATTCCTTCCAGTTGAGAGTAGCCTTTAGCACACAATCTTGCCTTAAATCTTACTGTCTCATCAGGATTTAGCTTCACACGAAAGACCCATTTGCAGCCCACCGTCTTCTTCTCTGGAGGTAAGTCTACAAGCTCCCATGTTCCAGATTCTTCATGTGAACGAAGCTCTTCATTGATGGCCTCTTGCCATTTTTCTTTTTGATCACATGTGACAGCTTCTTCATAAGACATTGGTTCTGTGACCTCCGTCAGATTAGCTTCATAGGATAAATCCATTTCTTTAGAGCGCAGACAATATTTACTGTCTTTGTTTTGAGTCTGATCACATTGCCCCTGAATTAAGGTAGACACTGAATCTATATTCTTGTCATAAAACTGTTCAAATGCTTCTTGATTATAAGACTTTCCTAGTCCTTGTTCTTCACTTTGCTCCTCAAAATCAGGCAATGGCAATTGCAAGTACTCATTCTCATCAGTTTTAAAATCATTTGACACATCTTCTTGAAAGATGACATCTCTGGATACATATACCTTCTTGGTTTCTTTATCATACAACCTGTAGTTTTCAGAGTGTCCGTCATATCCCACTAATATCAATTTTTGACTCTTAGGTTCCAGCTTGGTCCTCTTTTCTTTCGGAATATGCATGTAGGCAATACTGCCAAAAGTTCTTACATGTGACAGGTTGGGTTTCTTACCTGTCCACTTCTCATATGGTGTGACAGCTTTGCTCGATCTTCTATTTATTAGATAAACTGAAGCTTGCACAGCCTCAGCCCATAAATACACAGGCATGCTTTTAGCAAATAGCATAGCTCTAGCACTTTCCATGATAGTGCGATTGGCTCGCTCACTCCTACCATTCTGTTGAGCCGTGTATGGAGCTGTGTATTCCAGTTCAATACCTCTTTGTGCTGCATAGCTTTTAAAATTCTCATTGCAGTACTCTCTCCCATTATCAGTATGGAGTATCTTAACTTTCGAGCCCCATTTATTCTCAACTAATTGAACATACCTTTTAAAGGCATCCAAGGCATCACTTTTATTTTTCAAGAAATATACAGTCAGGTAGCCTGAATTGGCATCTAAGAATGTGATAAAATATCTGGCACCGCTGACTGAAGGAGTCGGCATAGGCCCACACAGATCACTATAAGTCTTATCGCCAGCACCCGTCACAATTTGCCTAGAGTCTTTAAAGGGTAAACGATGCTGTTTTCCCAGCACGCACGCTTCACAGAAAAAATCACTTGTATCACTTACACCCGTGATATGTCCATTTTTCACCATTTCTCGTAGTGTATTTATGTTTACATGACCTAACCTGTCATGCCACTGTTTCAAAGTAGTAATGTTTGCTTCTTCAATGCATGTAGTAACAGTTTTAAATAACAGTTTGTACAGATTATTACTTTGTTTACACGCATACGCAGCCTTATTTCCATCACTGTCTTTGATTTCAGCGAACGAAGAGTTCTTAGTGACACTGTATCCTTTCGAGGTAACCACACCCTCAGAAAATAGGTTTCGTTTTAGGTCCGGAACATAAAGTACATCATTTATTATCGCATCATACCACTTTCCATTCACTAATTTCTTAATTTTCACTGTCCCAGTACCTTGTACAGAAAGTTCACTTTTATCGCCTAATCTCACAATGTTCGACTTCATGCGAAAGTCACATAAGTAATCACGTCGATACGTCATGTGCGCAGACGCTCCACTGTCTAAGATCCAGCATGATTCGTCATCCGAGACATGCGCCTCCAGCTGATCGACCATGAACGCTGCCTCTGTCGACGTTGTTGCTTTGATACGAGTGCGACAATTCTTTGCATAATGACCCTTTTTATTGCACTTGAAGCATCTGAATTGCTTCTTATTTTTATTAGTAGGCTTCTCCGTAGCAAGAGCGGTCTCTTCTGTGCTTTTAAAACTCGCTTCTTCGTCTAGTAACCTCACTGTCAGGTTTGCTATCGTTTGTTTTGTTTCGTCGAGAGACATCCACGCTTGTCTGACCATTCTATACTTCTCGGGCAGTGATCCCAATATTTTGGTAATGATACTTATCTCAGAGATGTTTTCACCCGCATCCCTTAACTGTTGAGCGATATTTTCAACTTTAGCAATAAATGACGCAATATTTCCACTGTCGGCCATCTTTAGGTTATGAAATTTTTCGTGTAGGATCATTTTGCTATTTTCACTTTTTTGCTCATAAATCGAATCCAATTTGTCGATTATAGCTTTTGCCGTACTGCACGTCTCGATTAGGCATATTTGAGACAATTCCATGCCAACAGTCAGCAAATACATGGCCTTGGCGTCATCAGTCTGCCATTTTTCTAGTTTTTCTTTTTCTAATTCCTTTGCCGGAATATTCAATATGTGCTCACTAAGGCCTTTCGCCGCCAAAGCACACTTAATCTGAAACTTCCACTGCCTGTAGCCATCACCGTTAAACCTTCTCATTAGCGATGCGGCCTCCATCTTTGTACCGCGCTACTTCACGCACGTGCACAAAAAGGCGTAGAACACTTTCGATTATTCACTTCACAACTTTACTGTCTTTTACGTTAACTGGGCCACATAACCTGTTGATTTATTTGTGTATTGTTAATAAAACAGTTCTAGGAATATTTACTTTGTTTTATTAAAGATTTTACACAGCGCAGTAAAACAGTAAGGACGCCATGACAGACAGAGAGAGAAACTTAATTATAGATGGCAGCACTATGCATTTTATTTATTCAACATGGTCTAATACTGCTGGATATAGGCCTTTCCAAGTTGTTGCCACTCTTGGTGGTCAACATGGAAGTGATGTCCAATGTCCATACACACGCTGGGCAGGCAAGATAGTGAGCTCTGTGCAAAAACGTCATACCAGTGACACTGCTTGCCCGTCAGTCTGTTTTGTTTATACCCAGGCAATTGGGGATGGATATATCGCCATTAATCGGCCGTGTCCAGGCAAGACCACCTGATTGTGCCTGTTTGAGAGCTATCTCCTTACTGTACAATGAATAACTTCAGTGAAGTTTTGCAAGTACTCCACAGTTGAGCCTGGCATCAGCCCTACCACCTTTGGGTATATACCGGGTGTAAATAGAGTGCGACCATTAAATTAAACCACATATTCTACCGACCCTACTGAACCACTTTTCCAAAGAGTCATACCCACAGACATGGCCGTCGCTTCATGGACGACGCTCTCTCTAAACTCGCCCGTATGTTGGTGCGTTAAGGTTCACGCGTTTTTGTTTGGAACTCAATTATTTCCTAAACTAAGGGTGTCCACGGGTATGACTCTTGGGAAAAGTGGTTCAGTAGGATTGGTAGAATATGTGGTTTCATTTAATGGTCGCATTCTATTTACACCCGGTATAATCTATAAATTTATCAAATAATCCTTCAAATATTTATCCAAATTATTTTAGAGCTTTGATATGATTTGAATTAATCAATTAACAGATAGTAATGTTTGTGCATCCACAGACATATAATTATTACTAAGTAGCAGACCAAACATAAGGATTAAATAGCGTGGCAAGTTTCCATACAAAAAATAAGCTACATTTAGGCTTCATGGTATGAAGCAATGTATAACAATGGGTTGTTTTGGCTGGCTTATGCTTGGAACATATTTTTTATTACGTAAACTAATCTCTAGTTTATATTTTGTTGTTATTTTTTGCCACGCGTCGTCTTTATGCATTAATAATGTTAAGCCTGCTACTATATTATACATCTGTGTGTACACCACTTAAAAATAAAAGCTATACTCATATTGAATTAGGTATTTTTAGGCTTCAAATGAAATGGATTTATCATAATTTTTATAATTTTTGATATAACAGGTGTAAATAGACTGCTACCATTAAATGAAACCACATATTCTACTGACCCTACTGAACCACTTTTCCTAACAATCATACCCGCGGCCACCCTTAGTTTGGGAAATTGAGTTCAAAAATGGGTGAACCCTAACGCACCGACATACGGGCGAGTATCGAGAGAGCGTCGTCCGTGAAACAGCTGTTCCGGTGCAGCGTTCTAAAATAGAGCTTCCTCTTACGAGATAAAGTCTTTGAGTTACAGTTGAACATAATTTTCTCTGAAGATTTGCGCGGGTTTGTTTTTTGAATATTTGTTCAGTATGATCAGTAGAGTATGTGGTTTTATTTTATGGTCGCATTCTATTTACACTCTGTATATATCAAATCATGATATAATATCATAGAAATAATTTTAGCATTTCCCAATAGATTATTCAATAGTATCTAACTCTATGGTTCCTACGGCATTGTTTATACAAAAGCGCACGAGACGAGCCCATTGAAATCAGTAATAATAACTGGACGCCCGAACCGCACTCAACGGTGAGGGCATTTTTTTCTACATGATTGAAAATGCACTAAATGCACCCAACTAGCTTGTTTACGAAAAATGTTGACGCATGAGTCGACCCCAGACCATCGAAAGAGCCAAGACACAGCGCTAGCATGAGATTGTGAGGCATCAGAAAAACAATTTACAATGTTCAGGGACCCTACTACAATGATAATAATAATAAAACTGCATCGAAATCTGTTCAGTGGTTCTCTAGTTTAAAGGGAACATACCGACAAGAACTCTAAATTTTTTAGTTTTGGCCTCAGTATGGTATCGGCATCGGGTATCATAAAATATTATGAACACCCCTTATAGTCTATGTGTTAACCAGGGTTACTACAATGATAATAAAGGAAACTGCATGTAAATCTGTTGATTGGTTCTTTTCGAGTTATAAAAGCGTTTATTCAGTCTTTGCCCCGTTTCCGGCTTGGGCGTTATTTTATGAACACCCCTCATAGGCAATGTGTTGACTAAGGTGACTACAATGATAATAAAGAAAACCGCATTTAAATCCGTTGTTTGGTTCTTGAGTTATAAAAGCGTTTATTCAATCTTCGCCCCGTTTCCGGCTTGGGCGTTATTTTATGAACACCCCTCATAGGCAATGTGTTGACTAAGGTGACTACAATGATAATAAAGAAAACCGCATTTAAATCCGTTGTTTGGTTCTTGAGTTATAAAAGCGTTTATTCAATCTTTGCCCCGTTCCCGGGTTGGGCGTTATTTTATGAACACCCCTTATAGCCTATGTGTTGACCAGAGTCACTACGATGATAATAAACAAACCGCATCCAAATTCGTTGAGTGGTTCTCGAGTTCAAACGGAACATACAGACAGACAGACAAAAATTCTAAAAATTGTTGTTTCGGCCTCACTACAGTACCAAAAACCCATTTCATTTAAAATTTCGCGAAAATATTCAATGTACAGACACGACTTTTTTACTACTTTATTATTAGTATGGATTATTATTATTATTATTATTTCGACTATGTCTTTTTTTTTCTCGACCGGGGTCAGTTTTGGACTAGGTACGGGCTTATGCCAAATATCCTGGTTCCGTTGTGTCAGTGTATGTGTGTACTATTGCATTTCCTGTGTGTTTGGCGGCATGCTATGTGTTGTGTTTTTGTGAGGCGTTGTATGATTGGTGAGCAGTGGGAGTGAGGTGATATGTGAATTTTTCAACGGTCTCTGTTACTCCATGCGGAACGACCCGCAGTTCGAGAGGGACGGATTCCGGAAAAAATAGCAAAATGTCGGTTTTAAATGAATATAAAATTAACTAAAATAGTTATCAAAATTTCACATTCACGAAATTTAGATATTGTTAAAATCTATCTAATAAAACATCGTCCAGGTCTATATGTCATACCTATTTCGCATACTATGAAAAAAAGTGTAGAAGAAGACCTCATTTCAATAATTATTTCTATCGAGCGAAAGTTCTGCAATCGCGTTTTCCTATTCAAGAAAACCAGAAAAAGGTACTTACCCATATTTATATAGGTACTAATTTATCAAATTAGTAGCTTCTTCTGGAAATCAGGTAAATAACTTCAAAAAGTGCAGATTTTAGTGAGGTAGCGCCTTAAGAAACCGGCGGACTATAGAGCAGGTGTCGATCACTATTGATTTTTGCATGGGTATGTAGATCCAATAATTCTAGGGCTTTCTTTAGAGTTTTAGGGATGATACCGGTTGAAGAGATTATAATCGGGACAATTTTGACGGTTTCTTGTTTCCACATTTGTTCCATTTCATCTGCTAGGGGAATATATAGGTATTTGTTTTAAGTTATGTGTTTATATTTATAAATATTATTAGTATAGACATTCCTGGTCCGGAAAAGTAAAAAAAAACACGTTTAACGCCATCGACACGTTAAGAAGAAGAAGTATAGATAGGGTTGTTTGCAGACTTGAAGGAGAAAACCAACTGGAGTGGAGACGCGCACTAATTTCTATGCAAAAAAGTCTGTCATTTTCGGTGGGGGACGAGGCTCCGTCACGCAATCACATTCACACACAGGGACATCTATCGTTTTTATTTAACCGGTATGCCCGCGGGGCTTTATACCTTTGGCAGAGGGGTTCGCCTGTTAGTGGCCTGTCCAGTTGGTTGGTTCGTCCGAGCTTGCAGACTATTGACAGACTAGTAATAGTTTTAAGAGGCTTCAATAAGCTACAATTTATTTAGCAGCTCGATGGTACAAATATCGAGAGAAACGACATTGAAATAACATTCAAAGCGTGCAAAGTGGCTGTTACGACGATCGCGCGCGCCTATGACACAAAATAGATATACAGAAGGCCAGCTCCCTGCAACCAGCGATTTCGGGCGCACGCACACATAGACGTGTACGTACGACGATCTCGGTAGGATTCAGTAGAATGCCAGTACGACTAGTCACGAGTGCTTGTGCTTTGCGATACATGTGATGAGTAGGTATTTAAAATCAAGGTCATTCATAGCTGGCCTTCTGTACCTATCTATTTTGTGCCTGTGCTAAGAACATGCGTTGCGTATCACAGAACGGCCGTGCACATGACACACCCCGCATGTAGTTTTAGCAATGCAGGCTTTTCTAATTTTAAGATGAGCAGCACATGTGTTTAGACTTGGACTTTTGGAATTTTCACTCAATATACGTAAGTTTTGTTGCAGTTACTGACTTATTATGTACCAAATTTTAAATTTTTTAGCTATTTTGTTTACTTATCGGTCCATCGACGCATTTAAGGGTCAATCCATCCATCATTAGCCTGTTTCGTCCACTGCTGGACATAGGTCTTTCCAAGATTTCGCCACTCCTGGCGGTCCTCGTGGAAGAATTGCCCATACTCACACACACTGGGCAGGCAGGTTGGTGAGCGCGGTGCCGAAACCCTCGCGCCAGTGACGCCACTGCCCGTCACTAGTCTCTTTTTTTTCATAGGCTCGGCAATTTGGGATGGGATATACCGTCATCAATCGCTCCCAGGCCAGGCAATTATGGGCCACCTGGTTGTGCCTGTCAGACAGCTGCCTGCGAGCTGTCCTCTTACTCTCCCCTGCCTGAATAACTTCGGGAGCATTTGCGAGCATTGGTACTTCCACAGTCGAGCCCGGCCCGGCACCAGCTCCACCACCTGGTGTCAATAATAATTTGATACTAATTTTTTACTTTTTAAGGCATCGTTTTATGTGCTGTGTCGGTTTTTTAAACATTTGATTTAAGTTTAAGGGGCTATTTCGTTAAAAATTGCACTTTTTGAAGTGGTATACCTGCTTTTCAGATGAAGGCACTAATGTGAGAAATCAGTATATAAATTTCGGAACCTTTTTCTAGTTTTGTTCAGTACAGAAACGCGATTGCGTAACTTTCGCTCGATAGAAATAAATTATTGAAATGAGGTCTTCTTCTACACTTTTTTTCATAGTATGACAAACAGGAATGACATACAGACCTGAACGATATTTTATTAGATAGATTTTAACGATATCTAAATCTCCTTGGTTGGAAATTTTGATATCTAGTTTAGTTCATTTTATATTAATTTAAAACCGAAATTTTGCTATTTTTCCGGAATCCGTCCCTCTCGCACTGCGGGACGTTCCGCATGGAGTAACAGTGACCTTTGCAAGCGTGACATATCCTCTTAATTTGTACCATTTAAAACTTTAATACTATAAATCTTCATCGCCAACCAACTACTCATCAAGACTCGAGACTAATTAAACTTTTTTCGTCATCGCAAAATGTGGGAGTACAACTAACTTGTCCCTTGATTATGTATTTGCCAACTGGTTGCCCGCAAGGTCCCAATAAAACTATTTTCATCAAACATCGAAGCGTTTTCTTTCATACAACAACTCGTGAAGACACTACAACAGACAATCGACAACATTTCATTTTAGTTAACCATTTGTTTTTAATATTTATATTGAAAGTCTGCGAAAAAAAAATAAGCGTATGTATTTTTTTATTTTGTTTTATTTTATGTTTTTCCTGCACAATTGATTGTTTTCTTATTCACTCATTCTAAAAAGACGTAAGTCGCATCTGAGGATTTCAAAAGTCGATGTTCATTGCCAACGGATTATTAAAAAAAAAGCTTGGTATGTTTATGTCTGCTGTCACATGGCATGTAAGTTCTTTTTTTAAATATCTCTTTACTTAATCACGATTTAATTCTGAAAAAAAAATATGATGCACAGAAAGCCCATATCTCGAAATGGTTTTCAGTTTTGCACCAATTATTTACATAGGTAACACTAAAAGTTTCCGGAACTGGCCACTTACATAAACAATATTTAAAAATTTATTGCAACATTTGAAAATAGAACTCTTTGGCTGTAGAATGCAGTTTGTTTCATCTGACTGTCTTTTGTTTTTACCTTGTGGCGCCATTTAAAAAATTGTGTGTCTGCATCAACATGGATTCAACTCGGGAAAATTTTCGTAGTATGATTTTCTACGATTTTAAGTGTAATTTGACAGCTCAACAGAGCATCGCTCGGCTTGAAACAGCTTTTGGCAATGAAGCACCATGCAAGACGACTGTTTATAGCTGGTTTGCAGAATTCAAGCGTGGTCGTATCAATCTCAGTGACGAATCTCGCGATGGTCGGCCGTCCACCGCTGTGACCAACAAAAACATCGATGCTGTGCGCCGTATGATTGAAACAGACAGGCATGTGACCTACCATGAAATTCGCGCATCCTTAGAAATAGGCATGAGTCAAATACAATCAATCCTACACAAACATTTGGGTGTGAGAAAGCTGTGCTCGCGGTGGATCCCACACAACTTGACCGAGGCTCAAAAAACGGACCGCGTCACTTGGTGCAGTGCCATGCTTACCAGATTCAACGAAGGTGCGTCAAATTTGGTGTGGGACATAGTAACAGGTGACGAAACATGGATTTATTGCTACGTTCCCAAAACAAAGCAGCAATCGAGCCTATGGGTCTTTCAAGATGAGCCGAAACCAACCAAAGTGGCGCGCGTGAAAAGTGCATCTAAGCGGATGATTGCTTCTTTTTTTAATAAAACTGGACACGTGGCTACTGTTGCTTTAGAGAATCGTCGTACCGTGAATAGTGACTGGTACACGACCATTTTTTTGCCGGAAGTTATTGACGAACTCCGTAAAAATAACCGTAAACGCCGTATCATCCTGCACCACGACAATGCTAGTTCTCACACGGCCAGACAGACAAACGACTTTTTGAAGACGAAAAATGTAGAACTCATGAGTCATCCTGCGTACAGTCCCGACCTGGCACCTTGTGACTTTTTTCTGTTCCCAAAAATTAAGAACCAATTACGCGGTCAACGATTTTCATCACCAGAAGAGGCTGTCGAGGAGTATGAAAAACACGTTTCAGAGGTCACCACAGGGGAGTGGCACAAAAGTTTTCAAAACTGGTTTGATCGAATGAAAAAGTGCATAGACGCCAAGGGAGATTATTTTGAAAAACAATAAATTAATTTTGTACCTTTAATAGTATTTTTTCATATTCATTCCGGAAACTTATAGTGCGTCCCACGTATTTGTAATGTTGTCGATTCTAGAAGCAAGGTGGCTAGCCCATTCGGTAGGACGCCACACTCCCAATTTTGAGACCCGGATTCTAATCCTGCCCAGTCATCCAAATGAATTTTTCGAAGATACAGCGTCTAACTGTCCTGCTTGCGCTCTTAGACCATGAGGGCATTGTCGGTAACCTTAACTCATCGAGTACTAGCATGACACAGTCACTGTGGGAAGCAGGACGAAAAGTAACTCTTAAACTCGTAACAAAGGCTGGCCCACCTTGGTGAAAAAACATAAAATTATTCTGACAAAAAAAACGGCCGTGCCGAATTATGTCAGACTAAAGGATTTCCTAATAAGTTGGTCAAAGCCACAATATGACGTTGGTTGCATGCTGGTATTTTATGAGTTAAAATCTACCCCCCTCACCCCCCTGTGGGACTCTATAATTAGTCGGACATACTAAACTGTCAAGCCGACTCTCGGCCGAAAATGATTGTCTAGCTGTACTAATCGATTGTTATCGTCTGAACACAGTTCAATGGTACCTTAATGAGATATTTTGATATGAATAAAGACCCATTTTTTTCATTACTGTACACAACCTGCTAGGTTTCGCCAAGGTCGTCTACTTTTTTGAAGAGCTATATTTTGTCCTGCTTCAAATAGTGACTGTGTCATACTGGTACTCGATGAGTTAAGGTTAGCGGCTATGTCCTCATGCATGATTTATCTCACTCACGCATACCGCGTTTGTCAAATGTGCGAGAGCAAGTATGATGGAAAGACAGACACTGTATAGAATCGACGGCGCGTGCTAGACGGGGCTCTATGATGTGCATAGTATTTTTTGATTTATTTAACCACTTCTTGAACGGTGAAGGAAAACACCGATGTAAACCTGCATGCTCTAAAAAGCGTGTATTTGTACCCAATACGTACGGTGGGAAGAGTCCTTCGCCTTGTATAATATTTTTACTTATCACACCTATGGATGTTTATCCGATGTTAATTACGAAAAATAATATTTAGACAACCAGCTACTTTTTGTTGTTGTTTTAAAAGTGGTATTTGCATACCCTACATTATCTTGAAGCTTGTACCAAGCGCCATATTTTTTGCGCACCCAAGTCTCGTAATTGTTATAAAAAAAGAAGTAAGTTTTTGCACACATTACAACAAACATAAACAATGACCCCGCAGCGAGTGCAACTTCGGTACACCTGCACCGACGACGCCTAGAAGTTTCAATTGTCACGTGAAACGGCATCTTATCATGTTTTGTTAGAGTTCAAAGTCCGTTGACTTTGTTCTGTAATTGTAGATAATGTTGTTGGTTTATTATAAAGTCTGATAGAGTACCTATAAATGTGGGTGGGTACTTTGGTACCTATTGCTTTGTGTTGGCAGTTGGACCCGATCATGATTGTGGACTTGTCAATTCTCCTTTTGCATAAGAAAATCCCATTTGGGAACGCGGCCCTAACTTGCACCAATATCTTGAAGTGTCACGAAAAAAGAAATTTGTCTCTTTTTTTGATGGCTGCCTTTTTAGGCGCCAGTTTTTGCCAGTACCAAGCACGTTCTGACACCTTAGACCTTAGTCCCTTTTCAGATTCATTTTAAAGCAATAAATAGCAATGATGAAATTTTGTAAAAAATATATGTCATATTTCACTCTTTGATCTTGATATTTCGGCCATTTAATACACGATTACTTACATTTTGCTCGATCCAATTAAATCGCAAAGATAGGTCTAAACTATGATCTAATTTATCATTTTATTTGAGCTGTATTAAGTTTTGGAATAATAAAAGTTATACTAAAATAAACATCGTGAAAAATGTGATATAAAACGGCCGTCATATTAAAAACCCATCCCTCTAATTCCAAAATAATAAATAAGTACACATTGAAACCGCGAGTTTTCTCAGCGGCCCGTTTCCGCTAAGTAGGATAAACATGTGTAAAATTAAAGCGTTGGAGTAGGACAGATTTCTCTGGATCCATGAACCCCTGTAGGATTACTGTGTTTCCCATCTGACTGTGACGTTTTTTCTCAGGAACGGTTATTACGCCTTATTTATCCATGCATCCATCCACCAGCCTGTTTCGTCCACTGCTGGCCTTTCCAAGATTTTGACACTATTGGCGGTCCTCCTGGAAGAAATGCCCATACTCACACACGCTGGGCAGATGGTTGGTGAGCGCGCTGCCGAAACCCTCGCACCAGTGACGCCGCTGCCCGTCACCAGTCTGTTTTATATAAGCCGCGGCAATTGGGGATGAATATACCGCCATCCATCGGTCCCAGGCAATGGTGGGCCGCCTGGTTTTGCCTGAGAGCTGTTCTCTTCCTCTCCCCCGAATAACTTCGGGAGGATTTGCGAGTAAGATGGTGGTACCTCCACAGTCGAGCCCGGCATCAGCTCTACATCCTTACCTATTTATATATGGACCAAATCTCTTTACCACCATATTCAATTCAGTCAGCGTAATTAAAACCTTTTGGAAATCTATCTCTGAAAACAAGGATCTCGTGAAACAGACAGCTGAAAAAATACACAACTATCCAGAATTAGAGCCAGAATACGATCATGCTGCCTAAGCATGCGGCATGCGCCCTCACAAGCACACTAACTGCGCGCTTGAAATTCGTTCTGCTAATCCACCAGCGTATCTATGCACTAGCTACAATCTCGAAGATCTGCCTGCACGCTCACCAGCGCATCGGTTTCCTACAATCTCGAAATTCGACCTGCGGCCTCACATGTTCCCATTATACCAGATTTAAATAGACTGCTACCATTAAATGAAACCACATATTCTACCAACCCTACTGAACCACTTTTCCCAAGAGTCATACCCGCGGACACCTTAGTTTAGGATAATTGAGTTCCAAACAAAAATGCGTGAACCCTAACGCACCGACATACGGACGAGTTTAGAGAGAGCGTCCTCCGTGAAACACGTTTACAAAGGTTGTCCGTGGTCTTACTCGAGAAAAGTGGTTCAGCAGGGTCGGTAGAATATGTGGTTTCATTTAATGGTCGCACTCTATTTACACCCGGTATATCACACACCAAGTATAGAATCTATCTCCCCTGGGCTACACGCTGCTAGTACGCGGGTCTGACAACACCCCTCCCTCCCCCTTCTCAATCCTGCTGCAGCCTACATTCCACTCCTGTATCTACCTGGCTCTCCGGTTGAATCACTGGTGCTCCCAGCTCGCTGGTTCTCCCAGTGGTCTTCGGGTTTCGACCCTTGCAGCTGAACGGCTGTCTGGATGAGTCAACGCAACGGAACGGTTACAATTATCAAATCAAATTGAATTTAATACATTAAGGCGGAACGTTTCCTTCTGGGTGCAAAATGCATAACTTATGTTTGTTTTTCTTATTATTGCATAAAAAGTACTAAATAAATGTGATTTATGGCATTTCGCGACCATTGTTTAATGTCAATTAGGCTTTTCTACCAAAATTTTGTAATTTTATGCATTACGTTGTAAATGAATGTCCACACAAACTTAAAGCCGACTTCTAAGTTTGTATGCCTTAATTTAAAACGTAATGCATAAAATGACGCAATTCTGCTAAAAACCCCTAATAATTATTCAACAATAGTAGCAAAATAAGATGAAACTATTTTATTTTACACATTTTATATTAAAATAAGATAAACAAACTTATGTTATGCACTTTGCACTGAGCTCGAAACGTTTCCCCTTAACTCTGTATATCCCAGAGGTCGTGGGTTCAATCCCCGCGGCGCACATTCATTTGTGTTCGGTCTGCATGCCATCGCACAACGAAATAGATAAACATATCTGAAAACTGCGTGGCCGAGTAGTGCGGTGAATCAAGAAAAGGTTGGATATTGCTGTTTTAGTTAATAATATTTAATATCAATTCACACGAGAGCGTTTTAAAAAAACGCGTTATATTTTAGATGTTAGGTTTATATTACAACAGTCATTATTGTTATATGTTACTTTATTAGTTTGGACGGACTACTGTTTTGAACTGAAAAAACAGCCTTCACTAACTTTGCATTTTGTCCCGATGCAGCCAATTTTTCTCTATCACGTTTTAGGCTTTTTTATCGTCTTGGAAAAGGCCTCATTTATAACATGTTTTTTTTTCAGAACCCTACCTATTGTTGTATAGGTAGTATGTGATGTGAGCTGTACTATTTTAAAATCAAATTTTTTACTACCTATGTCGTCCATTTGTGCCCGAAGTACGGTGATAGGACTCACCACCCATCATTTTTGGGACCTCGGTGAAAAGCAGGTATACCGAGTGTGGACTGTGACTTTCACAGTTGAAACTTGTGAACACCTCTGGCACCCCCTCGAGGATTCATGTCGCGACGATGTTACCGATTCCTGTAAAAAGTCAGACTTCCACACCCTTTGACCCTTGCTTTTTTTCTCATTAACTGATGTAGCTGAGAACAGACAGGTTGATGACTTGAATCCGGTTTGAAGGAACAAAAACAAAATAGAGGTACCTACAGGTAGCCAGTAGCGGATTGATAAAAACTAAATTACACAGCTAGCTGATGTGCTTCTACCAACAAAAAGCACCCGATCCTCATCATCATTAGATCACTGGACATAGGCCTCCGCTATCGCCGCGCTGCCCGCCCGCCTCTTGGTTCCCATTTGAAGGTTCGCGCTAATCACCACACCACCGTCGCAGAAATGTTGCGGAAACGTTAGCGGAATCAAATTTAGACAAAATTAACAGTGTTGTTTTTAATTATTACGTAAAAATACTTTATGCATAAATTGCGCCTTATCTTGCGTTTTTGCATTTTAATTGTTTTGCTTTAATTAAAATTTTTGCTTCTTGGCCATATTTTTGCAACAACAATTTCTTATCGTCTGGAATCAAGACTGGAGGGAGGATTTTGTTGTCTGTCTGCGTCTCTGTGCTGTGCTGTGGGTTTCACGCGTATTATGGCGTGACTTATGAATTTATGATACATTTTTATTCTCCGGAAGTGAGAACACCGGGGTTACAACAATGAGTTTTTGAACGGGTTTGGCCGAGTTGCTACGTCATTTCACATATCTCCAATAGATTGATTTATAACTGTCATTTTGACGTCTCTATACGAACCTCGCGAACCCTGCTCGGAGTTGGTGTTGAAACATTCGACACCGGTGTTGCGACCCATGTTGATTTTTGAACGGGTAGTAGCAACCCAGGTAGGAAGCCCAACCCAGTGTGATTTTTAGGGTTCCGTAGTCCGAAAAGGAACCCTTATAGTTTCGCCATGTCCGTCTGTCCGCGGCTTAGCGCAGAGACTATTAGTGTGGAAAGCTATAATTTGGCATGGATATAAATATTAATCACGCCGACAAAATGGTAAAATAAAATCTTGAAAAAAATTTTTTTAATGGTACCTCATACAATTAAACTGGGGATGATTTTTTTTTCTCGTCTATCCCATAGTGTTGGGTAGCGTTGGATAGGCCGTTCAAAAACATTGTGGGTGTGTGAAAACCATTTTTCGATTTAGGGATCCGTTGGTGAAATATTAAGCTTTAAAGTGAAAATTTTAGTTAGAGTGGGGCGTCCCCCCCTGCTGGCTAAACGGTTATTTATAGAAATGTGAAAAAAATCACAAAAGTAGTATATATATATAATGAATTTAAAAGGAAAACTATCACAGCTAAGTAGGCTTTACAGGTTTACGAGTACAGGTCGCGCCAAACTTTTGGCCCCCTAGAATGTATGGGACCAGAAGTTTGGCGCGGTCTGTATTAGCAGACCAACTTATATGTACCGGGCAACTACGGAACCCTACATTGCGCGTGGCCCGACACGCATTTGGCCGGTTTTTACTTGATCGACTATCCGGGGAGTCGAAATCGGAACTCTTCTGGAAATTTTTTGAGAAGAGCGTCAACTGAATCATAATCTTCGTTTTCCGCTCCCAATGTAAGCCTGTAATACCTACAAATAACCTACTTACTACACTGATATCACAAAAATCCAAAAACCTTATACAGTAAAAGTTGTTCGTATTGTGGAGATGAGTAATGTTGCCAGCTTTCGTCTTTAAAGTATACATTATATAATTAATGGTGGACCGGACAGACAGACACACGTGCTGGACTGTGAGTCACTCACTCGTGTCGTGTTAAATAATATACAGCCGGACGTTTTGCGTTGCACGTCGCGTCGTTCAGTTTCCATATACAGGTTGGTTTGTAAACTTCCAATCTAACTGCGCTGATCCATCCATCCATCAGCCTGTTTCGTCCACTGCTGGACATAGGCCTTTCCAGGATTTCGCCACTCTTGGCGGTCCTCCTGGAAGAAATGCCCATACTCACACACGCTGGGCAGGCGGGTTGGTGAGCGCGGTACCGAAACCCTTGCACCACTGACGCCGCTGCCCGTCACCAGTCTGATTTATATAAGGCCCGGCAATTGGGGATGGATATACCGCGATCCATCGGCCCCAGGCAATGGTGGGCCGCCTGGTTTTGCCTGAGAGCTGTTCTCTTACTCTCCCCCGAATAACTTCGGGAGGATTTGCGAGTAAGATGGTGGTACCTCCACAGTCGAGCCCGGCATCAGCTCTACCACCTAACTGATAGTGTATCATAATAAAGAGAATAATGTTACTTACAGTCTAATCCAGGTTGCTGGGCTCGACTGTGGAGGTACCACCATCTTACTCGCAAATCCTCCCGAAGTTATTCGGGGGAGAGTAAGAGAACAGCTCTCAGACAGGCACAACCAGGTAGCCCACCTGGGGCCGATTGATGGCGGTATATTCATCGTTGCCAGATCTTATACAAAACAGACTGGTGACGGGCAGCGGTGTCGCTTTCGGCCAAACCGCCTGCCCAGCGTGTCTGAGTATGAGCATATAAACATAAGCACATACACACACACTCACACAACAAAAATAATGTCACGGGCTTAACTTACTTTTTCTTTCTCTTATGTTCCTTTTTTTATTTAATTTAATGTTGTTTATTTACAAAAATAAACTAAACTAAAACTACTTAGCAAAAATATTTAATTAAATTAGATAAAAAATTGAGCCGAAATCGCTGTCGTCACGTGGAAGAGTACCCAGGATACTGGCAGCATTACCTCGTTGAATTGCTAGGCCAATTCTTTGGCCGAGGTATGTGCCAGCCCTGGGATCTCCGGAAACGTCGACCAATCTCGACGACAGTTCTTTGTAGAGCTGCCGCGCTCCCGGCCCCCACTGCCCGAGGGTTTCAACGCCATAAATATTTACATAAATTTCATAATATGTAATTTTTATCCTAAATAGTATAATTTTCTTTAAGACTTAACTTGTATAAAAAAAAAAGAAATTTGCCCTCATATTTTTATTTTGTTTAGTTTCGTTATTGGCGTAGGCAAATTTTTATCAAAAACATGTATATGTATCTAAATGTAAATTGCTGTGGAACTAATAAACTTAATAAATAAATAAAATAAATAAATAAATATCTTCCAGAAAAACCGCCAAGAGTGGCGAAATCTTAGAGAGTTCTATATCCAGCAATTGACGGAACAGGCTGATGGATGGATGATAGTCCAATCTAATCATGTGTTATGATTAAACTGAGATGTTTTGCTTTGCGATGATACGTAAGACTACTGAAATTCCGATGGATGCTGTAACAAGGTGTTTGTAAACAATATGAGTATACAGATTGAGATTAAATCAACCGACCAAATTCATACTGGGGACTCGGTTAGTGATCAAGAACTAGGTTCAGTAATCCTTTTGGCCAATTTCGAAAAATTTTTTTTTGCTCCCTTATTGATTGAACTAGCTTAAGTAGAATTCCTAGTGCAGGCATTATGGGGCAAAAAAAAAATTTTTCGAATTTTACCTGGAGGGTCATTAAACCTTGTTTCTGATGACTAACCGAGTCTCCAGTATGAATTTGGTCGGTTGATTTAATTTTACCTAGTATTTGTTTTGATTTGCAACTGATGCAGACTCGAAATTATATCTTGCTTTAATTTATTTATGTGCATATCCTTTATATCTATCTATTGAGTGTGTGGATGAGAATGCTACCAGAAAGTATGTTTGTGAGTGCTTAGATTTTAATATAATAGTGTAACGTTTTGGTTCAACACTGTTAAGTTATAATATTTTTATGAAATAAATATAAATAAAGTAGTAAAAAGGTCGTGTCTGTACATTGAATATTTTCGCGAAATTGTAAATGAAATGGATTATTTGTATTGCACTGAAGCCAAAACTACAATTTTTAGAATTTTAGTCTGTCTGTATGTTCCGTTTTGACTCGAGAACCACTCGACGGATTTGGATGCGTTTTTTTTATTATCATTGTAGTGACCTTGATCAACGCACAAGCTATAGGGGGTGTTCATAAAATGACGCTCAAGCCGAAAACGGGGCAAATATTGACTGAACGCGTGCGAAGCTGCGGGCAAAGGCTAGTACATAAATATTTATAAAGAAATGCCGAAGGGTTACATAAGGTGACTTTAATTTATGCAGCCAACTTCTTACTGAAGACTCGGTAAGTGCTAACAAGGTTCGATGACCCTTTTTGTGAAATTCGTAAATTATGAGTTTAGAGAGAGCGTTGACCTCAAACATCTGGAGGTTTCACGGAGGACGCTCTCTCTAAACTCGCCCGTGTGTCGGTGCGTTAGGGTTCGCGCGTTTTTGTTTGGAACTCAATTATTTCCTAAACTAAGGGTGTCCGCGGGTATGACTCTTGGGAAATGTGGTTCAGTAGGGTCGGTAGAATATGTGGTTTGGTATTGTATTATGGTAGCAGTCTATTTACACCCGGTATACTAAGTTCTAGGTAATATGCTACATATAAACATATGCCTAACTCCGCCCATCTAATTAGTCTTCCCAAGCAAAAGAAAATGTCTATTTATTTTTTTCCTCAAATTGTTAATAGCCCTCCAGCAACCCTGGACATGTTTGGCCATTGCTCTCAACGTTGCCCCGGCTTTGACCGCCGCTCCATTAGGCTCCACTGCCCTTCACCTTGTGACTCCTATGTCTACGTTTAAGGGTCCGTACAAGGCTAGATGTATAGTGGAGACCACATCAAGCTATATCTACACTTGCAGTACGACATTAGCCCCTACAGTGAGGAATATAAGATAGGTACAAAGTCAGCAGTGTCTAACTTGATGCGGTCTCAACTGTACAACTGCATATCACATTGTGTAACTTGGTTAATCGCTATAGTTAAAATAATATAGATAGTAGACTATAGGGCTGATAGATTCATCTTAGGGAAAACGCAAAATCTTCAAATTTTGCTCGATAGAAAAAAATTACGAAGTTACCCCTAAATTTCATGTTTTTCGAGTGTTAAAGGTCCTTCCTTAAATTATAAAGCCTTGAAATTTGTATCAAAAATAAGTTAAGAAAATGACATCGTCAGCTCGTCTTAGAATATTTTTTTTTAAATCTAGAAGCAGCTATTAAATAAAACGCAGGTTTTTGTGGGCGCGTGCTCCTTGCTGGTCGTAACAGTTATGGCTGAGAGCGCGCTATTTTAAACTGAAGGGAAACGTCGTAGCTCGTAGAGTTCAGTTCTAGTTGATGCAAAATGAGGTGCTTAATCTGACCTTATATGCAGCCATAAGGGGCTACCCAAGGTAAACTCCGTTAAGAGACGTTTTTGATCCGCTTTAAACGTCCTATAAGATCATTACAAAATTTTGAAAAAGATTTATATGTAATTTATTGACTTATGTCCCGTAAATGTGATGTTTTAAAATCTTATAAGGCTTAACCTGCAACAAGTAAATAAATACCTTTAAAATGCTTTAAAATAGTTAAAAAAACTGATAAAATACTAAAACTTTTTTAATTCAAAAGAGACTAGGTTAAAGCGTGTACCTATAGGGTATTTCCAATTGGCTGAGAAACTTGATTTTCACTTCCCAATTAAGTCATATATTATAATTACCTATATCACCATATCAATAAAAATAAATTATGTCAGCTAAACGAACTAGTCATTTTTGGATTATGCCTTGAACAGACCCGACAGCCTCAAAATCATATATTCAATACAGAGTCATACCGACAACGTATATTATGTCAACGTAAAATTGTAAAATCCGTTAGTTTATAATTTCACTAGGTTAGTTTATAAACTATCTTAACAAAATGGCTGGCAAAGGTGGACCCACAAATTAACAAATAAACATAAAAAGATTTTTATGTAATTAAAATTATTTCTTATTATTCTTTTTTATATATGTATTCATATCAAATAGTGTGAAAAACGTCCATACTATACTTTACTGTTATGTATAAACCTTGCATATATATATTTATATATAAATATAATATAATGAGATTGTTATAGATTAGTCCTGTTAATTTAATAGTTTAATAATGATGTAATTAAATAGTTTTACTAGAGCGCCCGCTGTAAATTTTTAAGTTCTAAATTTATTTTATTATGACAAAGTATTTAGGGGCTCGCTGGAAATCAGCGCTGTAGGGATCCTTCAAAAATCTCCGACAGCAAATGCTGAGCGTGCCACCTTTTGTCGAAGAAAATTTGTATTTAAGTTAGTCTAATCCTTTTTATTGTTTTAATTTTGTTTCATGTGTTTTGTTTGGCAATAAATTCCATTTTCTTTCTTTCTTTCTTTCTTTCAAAATTCTACCGTTAAATTATAAAGTTATACAACACACCCTGTATAATCGAACATGTGGTTCAATTAAATGACTCAATTGTGTTTTAGATCCACACGCTGTTGTTGTTTGACAAACTAAAGTACTTAGTAAGTACCGTCGGCCACACGATTGGGAATTAATAAGAAATTATATAAGGTGACATTAAGAGGCCTGTAGTCGGTGGCTTGAAGTCAGTCGCGCAGGCGCTCGGAGTCGCTATGCTTGCTATTTCATTCTACATTCAACTTCGGATTATAGAGCACTGACTGACTGTTATTGGTTGGCCCCGAACGTTCATTTCCCGAGCTCGTACGGAACTAACCGAACACGGTGTGAGACGCAAGACAACATTTTTCTATACCGCAATGGTATAAATTTAATTTGTATAGCATTGTTGTGATGAAAACATCGAAATATTGCAATATTGCACGGACATCTAGCAACAGAAACATTGTTTAAAAAAATAATTATGTATATTAGTTAATTAAAAAGCCCCTGATGATGCTTATATAGTGAAACCGGTTGGGTAAGTGTAGTATTAAATATTATCCGTGGAAAAGTAAAAGTGTTTTTTCATTACAACAATGTTTGATAAATTCCACCAAGTGCCGACAATCTCAACTATCAACTTAATTTGTGTACTTTTGCTATATTTACCGTCACCGATTTCGAGAAATCTTTGATAATCCCCTAAACATGGTAAAATACTCTAAATTTAGGGAGTATACCCCAAGGGAAGCGCACTGACCTTTATAGAAGATGGCTGTGAGCTGTTTTCCCGCGCGGCCCCACGTCAATGCTCAGAGAATGCGATTATGCGACCTTCTGTGTCTGACTCCACGTCCACATTCTGTACTTTGTTTTGTTTTCAAAGGTCTTTATTTCAAATATAATATAGCTTATTGATAGTTTACAACCCAGTGTACATTAATCCTAGGCTAAACAGACGTAATATAAAAACACGTTAACAGACTATACTAGTCTACTATAACTTATGAAAATTATGAGTATATTAATTAACGGAAGACATGAACATTGAATTAAAATAAAAACCTAATAAATGTGTATACTCGTAACACAAAGGATTATGTGCACTTTAGTTAGTGTACATTCTTGACTTCAACATTGAAATATGTTTAAAAGAAATATATATATTAATTTATATATAATACTGGCTAAGAAATGCTAGTTCTGAAAAGCAAAACACATATTTTAGATAGTAAACATTAAATAATAACCACTAAATACATATAACACGAATTAATCTACCTAATTACTTTAATTGTTAAAGTAGGGGGTAGCATTAAATTAATTTCTAACAATGCTCGCCGAGTGCCAAGATAACGACAGGCAAGACAGCAGCGTGAGCGAGCCCCTGGACCTAGCGGTATTCTGTACTGTTCTGTTCTGTACTGACCCGAATGTACCTACATCAAGTTAGTTCCCCCAACGAGGACCTTAAGATTTCTTTGCCGAAAAAAAATTGTAACCAACTTCAAATGTAACAGGGTCTATTCTCCGGATTTCTAATATTTTGTAAGCAAATCACAAGAAATAATTATATCGCCCAAAAAACAACTTTTAGCTACGAACAATGTTTACAAATAGTTAAAAAAAATGTTTAACGTTGTTTGTTTTAGTCAGATTATATGAGAGCGCGCGATGTTTCGGCTGTCGTGTCGATATAGCCACAGCTCACGCGCTATAATGAAACGTCCTACAGATGAAACTCAGTACTACAGTTGTCATCAAAAAAATCGAAACACTACCGAAACTTTCTTTCTGGCAACAAATAACCAAAATAAAAAACCGGCCAAGTGCGTGTCGGGCCACGCGCAATGTAGGGTTCCGTAGTTGCCCGGTACATATAAGTTGGTCTACTAATACAGACCGCGCCAAACTTCTGGTCCCATACATTATAGGGGGCCAAAAATTTGGCGCGCCCTCTACTCGTAAACCTGTAAAGCCTGCTTAGCTGTGATAGTTTTCCTTTTAAAGTCATTATATATACTACTTCTGTGAATTTTTTCACATTTCTATAAACAATCGTTTAGCCGGCAGGGGGGGGGACGCTCCACTCTAACTAAAATTTTCACTTTAAAGCTTAATATTTCACCAACGGATCCCTAAATCGAAAAATAGTTTCCACACACCCACAATGTTTTTGAACGGCCTATCCAACGATACCCAACACTATGGGATAGACGAGAAAAAAAAAATCATCCCCAGTTTACGTGTATGAGAGGTACCCTTAAAAAAATATTTTTTTCAACATATTATTTTACCATTTTGTCGGCGTAAGTAATATTTATATCCATGCCAAATTACAGCTTTCTAGTACTAATGGTCTCTGCGCTAAGCCGCGGACAGACGGACATGGCGAAACTATAAGGGTTCCTTGTCGGACTCCGGAACCCTAAAAGAACGTTAGTTTAAGGAATTCGAACCCTTGTATCTACTATACTGTTGTACGACATTAATTTTTTTCCGTTTTTAATAATTTTTATAATAATCCATTAAAATATAAACTTGCGAAGTGTTTCGATTTTTTTGATGAGAAGTGTACTTGATGCAAAATGAGTTGTTGAGCACTCATTGTCAGGGCTACATTCTATTTTTACTATGCTACAGGGCCCTTTATGGCTTGGTCCATGGTGCACGATAACGTACCTAGTATAAGTAACAAATAGAATTCTATCTCCATACAAGCGGGCCGAAACGAACCACCGCCAAAACATGGTTCAACTCGGTTTACGACAGTCGCGGTCGCACCGCAGTTACGAACGCACGTTGTCTCTGTGACGTTCCCGCGCATTTTCGTAAATTATGGCACGAAATTACAGAGTATGTTGTGCATTGTATGGTTGCTTAAATACAACTTTTTTAACAATAATTAGCATTATCAAATACGTAAACAGAAAGGACACCGATTAGTTAAACTACTGTTGTTACTCTTGAAACCGGGACTTTGCAGAGTAAAAACGCAGAGGTGAACTTGTGGAATTCGTATTTTATTATTAGCATAACTCAATTAACAGAATAACTATCAGTAACCATCACAAGAAGAGAAGGACATGCGAAACAGAAAAACATGGCAGCGACGAACAAAAGCATAGAGAAATATAGAGCTAGGAATAGACAATGCGGAAGTCTGGGTTGCCTTACAAACAATAATATATAGGACAGACTAAGGAGTTAATATCTTCAACAGTTACCTATACTGTGACGATAATCTTACTGGGTGATTTTGTACTTCAGTACCTGTCAGTGGTCCAAAGGCAAGCCCTTAAATGAAGCTGATTTGCTCTTTGTAACTAATCAAATCAGTCACCGTCTTACCTTGTGTTTATTTACCTTATCTTAACCGCTGACACCGGTTTTCCATGACCACGGTATGTTTAAAGTCCATATTTGTGTTTCAACACACTCTAAGATATTGTTAATTCCTTCGTTTGTTCTCTGTTACATACATATCACCAAAGTAAGTATGTAAGCATCGATTCGATAACTTTGATACTTAAACTCGATAAATTATAAACGACTCTTCCATCCATCCATCCATCAGCCTGTTTCGTCCACTGCTGGACATAGGCCTTTCCAGGATTTCGTCACTCTTGGCGGTCCTCCTGGAAAAAATGCCCATACTCACACACGCTGGGCAGGCGTGTTGGTGAGCGCGGTGCCGAAACCCTTGCACCAGTGACGCCGCTGCCCGTCACCAGTCTGTTTTTTATAAGGCCCGGCAATTGGGGATGGATAAACAGCCATCCATCGGTCCCAGGCAATGGTGGGCCGCCTGGTTTTGCCTGAGAGCTGTTCTCTTCCTCTCTCCCGAATAACTTCGGGAGGATTTGTGAGTAATAGTATTGCTATGAAATAAGAGCTATATTTTTGTTTATCGAAGCGATGTCGAGACGATAGCTTGTTCATACTTGGTACTCATAATTCCGTCTGTTATTAGCTCCCCAAGTATTTGCGATTTGTGTTGAACATGAAACGTCATCAGAGAGTTGAAATGTTGAAATACGATTTGATTTTGTCATCTCTACAGCTGCCTAATTCAGATCCTGGGTTACTTTTCTTCATCTTTAGGGTTCCGTACCTCAAAATGAAATATCAGAACCTTTGTAAGATCACTTTGTTGTCCGTATATCCGTCTGATAAGACCCTTTTTCTCAGGCCCCGTTAGAGATATAAAGTTGAAACTAATATCTCCTACAGAAGTCTACAGCCCATAATGCTGTTGAAAAATCAGACTTCTAACCCAACGCGAAAAAAGTAATTGCCCCTTTTATAGCAAAAATGTTATCTAAATATTACCAATATTTATTTAATCAAGAAGAAATATGGACCAACTTAATTAGACCCTTTGGATACATAGAGTTTCATAGACCGTAAGTGTCTAGTTAAGTTGGACATTCGTGATTGCTCATGGAGTAGTTTTGTGTTATAAACGATATGTACGGAACATTCAATGCACGAGTCCTACACGCACGGGACCAGTTTAAAAAAAATAGCGAAACAATGAATTTAAAGAAAGTCAATCAGTCAATGAGAAGAAAGAAAGAAAGAAAAATTCATTTATTGTCAAAAACAAGAGGAAAAAAAATACATATAGGTAATAGTAGATGAATTCTGACAAAAACGTCATGCGATCAGCAATACTGTCGGATAATAAGCAATGATCATAACAGCGCTGATTTTCAGTGCATCCCTGTAAAATTAAATAATTTTGTTGGTACGAATGAGCGACCTATGAACGCACAGTGGCTTGATTATGTGTGCACAAAAACACAAAGGCTTCATTCAGTTCAATGTCTTGTAATTAATATTCAAGTACAGAACCATCGCCTCGTGCGATGCCTTCGCTCTATTCCGCCATTTTCCTTAAAGTCAAATGTCAACGGTATAAAATTAACGAACAAAGAAGCAAGTAGCATCGGGCGCGAATAAATACATAAATAAACATACAAAAACACAACGATTGATAAAGATGTAAGCTTCGCTCCATGTTGCGCGCAGTTCGTTACGTTAACGCGACTCGCGTTATCGTGTATTGAATCCGTGTTTTGACTATTCTGTTATATTCTACTTAGAATTAATATAATTAGGAAAACGTGTGATAAAAAAAATATATAAATATCTATAATTTCTTATGAATAATTTTCTTATACTTTAATGTTGAAATTTGCATAAGATAACTGTTTAAATTAAAAGCCCCAGTGTAAAGAAAAGTGCAAGTGTAGCCAAACATTTTCGAAGTTCGTGTAATAGGTGTACATTTTTGACCGGAATATTTTGGCATTCGTTTCAGTGTGCGCCAGAAAAATATAATCTCTTTGACAATGGCAGCGTTTTTACCGATGTAAGTGAATCAGCTAGTTCTTTGCCAAAATTCTTGGAATATTTCAATGGTTTATATTAAAATAGTATTCTTTAATAATAATAATGTGTATTTTTGTATTTTTAAACTTTTTTAGAGTATTCTGAGAGTAATTGTCTCATTTTTATATTGGTAGTAGTTTTAAGCCTAGTAGTTAGAGTATGCAATCGCTAATCCGGAGGTCGCTGGTTCAAATCCCGCAGGGGCACGTTTGTGTCCGGTCTGTGTGCTTCGGGAGGCACGTTAAGCTGTGGGCCTATTTTGTGCCCGAAGTACGACGATAGGGCTCACCACCCATCACGTTGGGACGTAATAATCATCGGTGAAACGCGGGTGTGCCGAGTGTGGACTGTGACTTGCATTTCACAGTTCACACTCGGGAACACCTCTGTCACCCCCTCGCGGATTCATGTCGTGACGTTATGTTATGTTGTTATTTAAGATTACAGGTTTACAGGTTGTTACAAAAACTACCTCGTTTTCCTTTAAACTACTTGGGCTATAGGTATAACAAAGTATGATAAGAGTGTTAATTTTTTTTAAATTAAATTATTATCCCTTTATCTTACGCGCCGTTTTTTTGCAATTGTCTAATCACCTATCTCTATTTATCTATGGGTTCTGAACTAGGGTTAAACAATTTAATAAAAGATTTAAAAAAAATGGTTGATCCTATAGCACGCGTGGTTTAAAGGAACGAAGTACTTTTCCTAACACCCAGTATACATGTGATTTAATGCAATAAATAAATGAAATGAATTGTATGCTAGTATTTGTTAAAGATACCTACGTACAGCCGGCTGAACTGTTAGAATATGGCAAAGTTCAGTGAGCGCTGACGTCACAGTTAAGACAACATACGTCATCTCATACATATGATATCAAAGAGGCTGATGTTCATCTATACCGGGTGTAAAAGCAAAGGCAAGAATCCTTTAAGGGTGTGTTAGTATGATCGGTAAAGATATCATTTTAAATACTAGGATCTCTAAATAAAGTACCAGCACCTCATAATAAGACGATTTTCTTTACTCGAAATACACTAATCGCGTGGACACCCTCACTGGTCGCTGGCCACTCGGATGAGGGGTGCGGGTTGCGGGGTGCAATTTGATGTGTGGGGAGGCCGGTGAGCTGCGTACCCATAGCTTAGGAAAATTATGGAATTTTTGGTGAAAATTCAAGGTATATATTTTTTTCTCGTAACGACATCAGAATCGTGTATACTTTCATACCCTAAAAGGATTCTTGACTTTGCATTTACACCCTGATATGTACGGGCGTCAGCTTCTAGGTACCTAGCATGGTAGATATACCACTGTCTGTCCCTCTCTGAGTAGATCAACGGAGTGAGACAGAGCACCGTATCAAGCGCTATCGAGCTCGATATGGCCCTTCATGTTAGAGGCTAAGAGCAGATAGTAATCATTTGCTCGACAGGTGAAAAAAATATAAGATGACTTTCGTTTATATGTACAGCCAAATTGACACTGGAGACTCGGTAAGTGATCAGGAACAAGGTTCAATTACCCTTTCTGTGAAAATTTTATTTTTTGCGCTGATAGACATAAAACGATCACCAGAATTTTTTTTTTGTTTTGTTTATTAACATAACATAGCATATCGTCACGACATGAATCCTCGAGGGGTGTCATAGGTTTTCCCGAGTGTGAACTGTGAAATGCAAGTCACCGTCCACACTCGGCACACCCGCGTTTCACCGACGATTATTCGTCTCCACGTGATGGGTGGTGGGCGGTGAGCCCTATCGCTGTACTTCGGGCACAATCACACGCTTTTTAGAGCATCCAGGTTTCCTCACGATGTTTACCTTCACCGTTCAGCAGAACACAAATACTATGCACATCAATTCCGAAAAACTCATTGGTGCATGCTCGACTGGGGATCGAACCTGGGTCTCAAGATTGAGAGGCCAGCGTTCTACCCCTGAGCTACCGCCGCTTATTTATTATTACTATAAATCAAATTTATTATATTATGGCCTCAAGATGAATTATGGTACAGATTTTCATGCTTTTGACACCATTTACGGGAAATGCGAATGCCGGGCACTCGGTGAACTTCTAAACACATGTTGAATAAATCATCAAATATAACTCTGTATTTAAATATTTTTGATACATAATACAACGCCGCCGTCCAATGCGCTCCTTCCCTGGAAACCCCGATAAATTGTTTGAGCTCATCTCTGACGCAGTTAGGTGACTGAAAAACCTGAATGTGGATATAAATGCATATTTATATTATAATGCAAAAATGTTAAACATGTAATCTAGAAGCAAATTGCATTTTGCATGTGTTGTTTTTGATGTTGTAGCAAAGCAAATTCCCAAATATTTGTATCAAGAACTTACATGGTTGCGTCAAGGTACTTACTATAATACCCGTGCCAAAGCATATAAGCTTCAAGCACCTAAGCATAAAACAGCAGCTTTTAAAGGCAGTTTTAGATATCTGGCGACTAAGTGTTGGAATAAAATTCCACCGCCATTAAAGAATTCCAAGACGAAGTCAACTTTTAAAACAAAACTTAAATTATATTTATTACAAGATCAAATTCAAAACTAAAGTTAAAATTATTTTTTGCCAGCTTGATGTGAAAATTCTGTAAATTCAAGTATTGTTCACACTTCCCCCTGTCTATTATTTATTATTTTATAATATTTTGTATGTATTTTATTTTACTTACTGTTTTGTATTTTAGTATAAATAATACAATAAAATACAGTAAAACGCATTTTTTACTTGTGTTTGCAGCCAAAACTAGTAAATTTTCATGTCTTCACAAACACAGAGACAATCTTTTAGTATATTAGTTATTATTTATTAGATTTAGTTACATCGCATGTGTCGCAACTCGTGGCCTCTGACGGAAGATCAGCGTCACAGTTCTGCTGTGGCATTTGTTGAGTCTGAGACCTTTTTGTTTGCTGCATCTTATAAAAACTATTTATATTTTTGTATGTGTTTTTTGTATTGGTGTACCATTCGAAATAAGCATCTTTTCTTTCTTTCTTTTTATTGTAAGAGATCAATTCGCCATAAGTTTAGTAAGCTTTAAGTATTGCCCAATCCAACCCTACATCTATAGGTAGGTACTATACTAATACAGTTGTAAAAAAGTCGTGTCTGCACTCAGAATATTTTTGCGAAATATTTACAATATACTAGGTGAATTAAATCAACCGACTGAATTCATACTGGAGACTCGGTTAGTCATCAGGAACAAGGTTTAATAACCCTCCAGAGATTTTCCAAAAAAATATATTTTTGCCCCATAGTGCAAAAAAATATTACTACTTAAAATAGTCCAAACAGAAAGGGGGCAAAAATTTTTTTTTTTAATTTGGCCAAAATGATTACTGAACCTGTTTCTTTATCACTAACCGAGTCTTCAGTGTGAATTTGGTCGGTTGATTTAAGTTCACCATATATAATTTATTATCCTAAATATTTATGAGAGTCAAAATGATAAGCGGCATTAGTGGCTTGTTGTAAGAAGACTTCGAACAATAATGTAGAGCACTGAGAGCGGAAGCAAATAACAGCCGTCCTCTCTTATCTGGAGGCGATAAAAAAGGAAACATAATTTGAATAAGAAGTTTTTAGTTAGTAAGTATCTGTTCTTCACTGTAAAGAGGTTATCAGGGTGATTTATTTTTGTTGGTTTTGCTAAGAAGTCCAATATAATAAAAGATAACGTGAACTCACTCATTGTGATCAAATTCTCTAGAATCATTTTGGGGTTTTACCCAAATACAAGAATATTAGTAACGTTATTGATATATGTACAACCCGGTCACATTATCTCGAGACCTCGCTGGAATGCGAACCACCCGCCCCGTTCTCCTTTCACCTCCCCGAGCTCGCCACGGCGCGTCAGTACGGTTAGCACTTTCGTTGCCGATACGCGTCGACTTGTTTTCGTGGTATATTTTTAAACATTCCATTGTTACGTTTGGACTTTTATTGTTATTTTGTTATTGCTGTTACGTTAAAATATTGGTTTTGTTGCAAAGTTGGACATTTTTGTTAAGTTTGGACATTTTTGTTACTATTTCGTTGCTTTGAAGTGGGACAGTGAAAGTTTTTTCAAATATGGGAAAAACTATTCACAGTGAAGCAAGAAATTTAATCCCGAAAGTTCTCGCTTTCTTTGAATCAGAGAAAGCTAACAAGCAATTCGTAATACCTGTAGATCAAGTTGTTAAACGAACCTGTGCTGCAACAGGAATATCAAAATGTACTTTGATGAGAATAAAAAAGGAGGCCAAAGAATTGCGGCATGCGTCAATGCAACATGCTACACCGAGTCATTTATTTTTCATCATTTTAATCATATCATTACCTACATTAAATTAATTAACACAATATTTGTTTTGTTGGAAATCTTATTGTTTATAATAATATCCTACTAGAGGATGCTTGTTTTGCGCACCATATCTGAGCGCCGACGCGACGTGACGTCATCGACGCCAGGTCTCGAGATAATGTGACCGGGTAGTAGGTGTCGATTCGGTGTAACACGACTTAACTTATTTGACAGGACTAACCTTATTTTAAGCATTCTGTCCTTGTCTTTTCGATACAGAAAGAAAAAGACAGGATGCTTAAATTAAGTTTAGTTCTGTTAATTAAGTTAAGTCGTGTTACACCGAATCGACACCAATGTTCTTGTATTTAAGGTGGTAAAACCGAATGACGGTGCAAAATGCACATCATAATATTATTTACCTAACTTTTGAATAAAAAGTATGCAAAAATTGCGTTTTAAAGCAATTAGCGGAAATTTATTAGTTATAATTAGGGTTTTACTTTCAAATTCTATCATTTTATGATTAGCATTTTGACTGCATTCGTTATTATCATTATTTAACGTTGTAATCAAAATGTAAGGCATAAAATAATATAATTTTAGGGCGAGAACCCTACTGTTAGTAATCAATTTCCGCTTATTGCTTTAAAACGCAACTGTTGCATACTTTTTATGGCCTTACACCTGGTGCACGATAATCATACTGAGCGATTTTGAACTTTAGTATGTTGTCAGAAAGTCTACATTAGAATGCTCGCTTCGTGCGCTGGCGGCACGCAAAATCAGTGAATTTTCGAGGTTTTTCTGAATTTTACGAAAAAGTATTTGAGTTAGGAGTTTTTCCACTTGACATCGGAAAATAAACTATATTTTCTTGTTATAGCAGTAATTTCAGACATAAAAATCAAGCCGTTTAGATATAAAACGAAATAATAACTTAAAAAGGCATAATTTTCAAAAATAAAATGTATCGAGCAAAATGTGTCCAATTAGGTAACCGACTTGACAACGGAAAGACAACGGTCTGAAAAAACACGTTCAAGTTTTACATTGATCCGATAAGTAGTTGACTCAGCATATTAAAGCAAAAACCGTTGAAAGACCCAATACAAGCCCTTTACGCTAAACTTATAAAGGTTTTTTGCCACAAAGTGGAAACCTCTCCACAAACGTTTATTTCTATTTTGTTACAAAATCCACATACAAACAAGCGATCGGTATAAGATACACTTTGCAAACTAATAATTACAATACCTAGCAACAAGTGTATGACTCATTTATTAAACAATTAGACAGCGCACCACAGAATATTTACCACAATTTTACAATTTTCATACTTATTACTATTACCTACAAAATTGATTATCGATATTTCTACATTATTTTTGAAAATAAAAAAATTAAGGCGGCTAAATTAAGGTAGTAAAAAATTAGATTTTAAAACAGTAGAACTCACATACTACGATAGATAGAGTTCTGAAATAAAAAAAACATTTGATAAATGAGGCCTTTTCCAAGACAAAGCCCAAAACGTGATAGAGATAAAATCGCTGCATTTTTAGTTCAAAACAGTAGTGCGTCTAAACCACAGATATGGATCTAAATAGATGACGCAAGTGCATCAAACTCTATTAAAATCAAGCGTGTCACATTTTACAATGAAATTGGTTGACAGCGGTTTGAATCTTAGAAGGGATTGTAAGACTTAAGACATAATACATAAGAGTCAAAGTTGGAGGAGTCAATATCTGTGAAGGAAGAGCATTGCTCTCCCTTTTGGCGCGCAATTGGGCACGCGAAGTACATACACTCGCGGCATCTATTTGGATCTATATCTGTGGTCTAAACTAATAAAGTAAAAATAACGATAACATCTGTTGTAAACATAGAAACACGTCTTTACTTTAAAACGCTCTCGTGTGAATTTATATTAAATATTATAAAAAACAGGTAAAAATTTAGATATCGTCAAAATCTATCTTATAAAATATCGTTCAGGTCTGTATGTCCCTCCTGTTTGTCATCCTATGAAAAAAAGTGTAGAAGAGCCCATTTCAATAATTATTTCTATCGAGCAAAAGTTACGCAATCGCGTTTCTGTCCTGAACAAAACTAGAAAAATGTTCCGAAATTTATATAGGTAAGTACTGATTTATCAAATTAGAGGCTTCATCTGAAAAGCAGGTATACAACTTCTAAAAGTGCAATTTTATTGAAATAGCCCCTTATTAAGGCTCCATTTTGTCCTTTGGGTACGGAACCCTAAAAGTCTCTTTGCGTATCGCTTACAATTAACCTACTTCTGGCTGAACTGAACCTATGACTGAACTGTAAGTTTGTAAATAGCTGACGTCAGAGCCATATGTTTCTCAATTTGGGAAATAAACAAGCTGCTAGAATGGGTTACAAATTAAACTTATTTCATTGCGGTATGGAAAATCAGAAAAGTAAATCTGGACGTGAGGCAGGTGAGAGGTCCTGGGCTCGAATCCCGGTTCAGAGCTCCTCACGTCCAGATTTACTTTTCTGATTATCTATAGAAAAGTAAATCTGGACGTGAGGAGCTCTGAATCAGGATTTCGAACCCAGGACCTCTCACCGGTTCAGAGCTCCTCACGTCCAGATTTACTTTTCTGGTTTTCTATACCGCAATGATATAAATTTAATTTGTTATCTCCTTGCGACAGATAAATCGCCAAGTGTTTATTAAAATATATAAATTTATTTCTATCATACGAGTAGTTTGATAGAATGGGAATAGGAAACATTGCAAAAGGGATTGTCCTTGATCCCGATAACACTGATCGTGTTTGTTTGAAGACGGAAACTACTGTTTTCTTTGTTTTTCTGACTTTGAAGAGTTTTTTTTAAATTTAGTTGTTATTTATTCTGTAAAGTCAATTTTTTTATTTTTTTATTTAACCAAAGTATCATAGGTAGTTACAAATAATAATCTTCGCCAAACTACTGGGTATCTCGTTTGTCGTAGATTCGGCGATGTCATCCAAAATGTAAATATTATTCAGAAACATCGTATATAGAGTGCAATTGTTTTCGTCTGATGAAGTCGCATGAATCGATGAAAGTGGTAGCGTGACCGTTCTGAGAAATATATTAGTGGAACAAAGTAGGTACACGAGGTTTCTATATTTTGACGTCATTGTAGATTTTACTTCTTTCTTAAAATAGCAATCCACAAGTTTTCATATCTTTAATGCTATGGAGTTATCTTTTTATTCTTATTCCGAAAAGCGTTTAATTTTTTTATTATTCCTTAGCTCTGGAGATATGTCGAAAAAAAAATTAAGGATTTGGGCTGAACAGCTACAATACATTTGGTTCTTTATCTATGTCTTATAAATAAAAATACTAGCTGTCAATGTCAAGTGTCAGTGAGATTTGATATATTAAGCTCTATGGTCATGAGTCATGACATTTCGTTTTTTTTTGTAATGCAACCAAGGTAGCGTTCCAAATCACTTTTCAAGATTAAAATATTGCTCGCTGTCAGACAAAAGTAGCTCGATGCTGGTTCCAAAACATCTACTTTTAGGTTTTGGAACCAGCATCGAGCTACTTTTCTCCGACAGCGAGCAATAATTTAATCTTGAAAAAGTGATTTGGAACGCTACCCAAATTAGCTACTGACATTGGTACGAAAGTCATTATGCCTAAAAGGCTTTTCTTGAAAAGGCAAAGTTTAAAAACATCATTTAACTATGTAAAATTCAAAAGGGATGCATGTCCCTTAGCTTTTTACCTACTTTCTAAATAGCTAATGAAATTACCGGGTTAGTATTTTGTAATGTTATAGATTGTTTCCCCTTGCCTACATTTATTTGCAGTACCTACTTACCTATGTATATAATGTACAGTTCGTGACCGTCAGTGGTTATTTAGATGCGCTCAAAGTAATCTCTATCAAACAGGTAAGTATTGTTATTTTATATACAATGAAACTAGAAATAAATTTCTATATATTTTTATTTATCCATCGCAAGGAGATAACAAATTAAATGTATATCATTGCGGTATAGAAAACCAGAAAAGTAAATCTGGAAGTCAGGAGTATACATTTAATTTTGTATATACAATAGCTTGACCCCTACCGCGCCTTCTCTATAAGACTTGGGGTTTAAAAATAATTTGGCCAAGTGCGAATTGGACTCGCGTACAGAGGGGTACGGACCCTAAAACCATTATGGTGAATATAAATGCCAAAGAGACATCAAGACGATAAAAAACATGCCGCTAAAATGGTAGCGCTTGACAAACAATTCAGCACCCTCTGAGTATGGAACCCTAATTTTTATTGTTTTACTTTATAGTACGTACTATAATCTGACCAAAGAAACTGTATGCATTACGGTCTTTAAGATAGAGCTGTAACAAATAACGATGAAAAATTGCTACTTTTTCGAGGTTTTAATATGAGGACCCTTCTTGGGTTTCAGAGGCCATGTAACATGTATTCTGTGAAAATTTCAACTGGCTACCTACCTCATATTAAGGCTGAAGTTTTAGACTCCTGTGACAGAAGGACGCACGGGCTGACAGCGGAGGTTTAGTAATAGGGTCCCATTTGCACCCTTCGGGTACGGAACCCTAAAAAGTGGACTGGTCAGTGGTTTTACAAACTGCACAAAACTTAATAGCGCCTGAAGTTCGTCATGTCTCTGTCTGAGTGCGGTTATGAGTCCACAATAAACTACAATTTTCTACAATAAACACCCATGATTCGGTCACGAGCCTCATCAAATGTCAAAAATCGCTGGGAAAAGTGGGCTGTCAAACGTGTTGTGCAGCTATCTTCAGGCCACAACGAACGCCCATGCTAAGGACTATTGGGGGTCGGTTGAATGTGTTTATTTCGTTTATTTTCGTAACTGACATTACAACGATACCTGAACTTGATTATTCTGTTGAAAGTCATAACCGCAGCCAATATCTCTCTTTTTCATCTATCTTTGTCATATGAAAGATTAAATACAAATAATTGATGACTTTGGAAAAAAAAATTTCATAGACCATTTCCGCGATATCCACGTGACAATTATAAACGGGGGAACGCCTTTCCTAAGGTTCCATACGTCAAAATTAAAAAGGGAACCCTTAAACAATCACATCGTTGTCCGTCGGTCTGTCTGTCCGTATTTCAAGACCCTTTTCCCGGGCCCCGTTAGAGATATCAAGTTGAAACTAATACCCCCTGGGCAATTCCACAGTAACTCATGTTACTTTTTACTCCAGTTTACGATATAATATGTCAATAATTTGATTATATAACTTATCCTCCTAATGTAAATATTAACTCCTGAATAAACAAAAAATGTGTTAAAGCAATTTTCTTTAAACTCGACACATTTTCTTGGGTTCTATATTGATAAAACTTTTGGTAACTCACGTTACATTCGGCGACATAGCTTTTGAGACTAAAACAAAAATTGAATCAAAACTTTGTTCGGTTTGAAGCAAAAAAATGCCTTAATTAAATACGGTTTTATTAATGTCTAACAAGTTTATTCATTTATCAATTTCTTGCCTTTCGTGCAGTTTTTATTTTTTTCTATATTTAATTTCTGGTCACTCACGTTACATAGATCTTGGAACTCATTTTACTTTCACGACTTTCATGTCAATTTTTGAACATCAAATATCCCGCACTGACAGGTCGAAAAAAAACATTTCTGTTTGTGTATGTTGCCATACTTTTATTTTAAAAAACTATGTTTGCAGACTGAATCGTGCCCATATAGATAATTTCATTTTTAGTTCTTTATGTCGCATTTCAATGGGATTGCCCTCCTAAAGAAGCCTACGGCTCCAGACTCCCCAGAGTGCTATTAAAAATCATGCCCTTTACGTATTCAATATCATTCAAATCGGCTCACCGTGAAAACCTATAGGGTTATATATATATATCGATATTTATTGTTCAAGAAGATTCTAACTCTAATTAGATCTTTCAATAATGTAATTTAATAGATCGTAAGTGTCAAGTTAGTTTATACATTATAAGTTATAACTGCTCGTGGAATACGTTTGTGTTTTGAACGGTGAGTTTGGAACCCTCAATGGACGAGTCCTGCTCGCACTTGACCAGTTTTTCAACAGATTTTTAACCTTCATAATTTCTAAAACGTTGCTTCAATAAACGACACCCATCCAAAAATGATGAAAAAAACAACGTTGTTTCTGGCTGACACTCTTTTAGGTTACCGTACCCAACCAAAGGGTAACCAACGGGACCCTATTACTAAGACTCCGTTGTCCGTTTGTCACCAGGCTGTATCTCATGAAATAGTTAGACTGTTGAAATTTTCACAGATGATGTATGGCAACAGGCCGCTGTCACAACAAGTACTAAAACCGGCCAAGTGCGAGTCGGACCCGCGCACTCCCATACAACAGACATGATTTCTTTGCCGTTTTTATAGATAACTAGCTTTTACCCGCGGCTCCGCCCGCGTGTTATTCGATTTAACGACATGCT
Organism: Ypsolopha scabrella; assembly: GCA_910592155.1. Lineage (NCBI taxonomy): Eukaryota > Metazoa > Arthropoda > Insecta > Lepidoptera > Ypsolophidae > Ypsolopha > Ypsolopha scabrella. The sequence goes on along the minus strand of OU342981.1, from coordinate 8,184,373 downwards.
TTTTTCCGGGATAAAAAGTAGCCCATGTGTTAAGCTAGGGTATAAGCTATATCCATTTTAAATTTCATCCAAATCCGTCCAGCCGTTTCAGCGTGAAAGAGTAACAAACACACACACACACACACACAAACTTTCGCATTGATAATATTAGTGTGATGGTACGGAACCCTTCGTGCGCGAGTCCGACTCGCACTTGGGCGGTATTTTTTCTGCTTGCTTACCACTGCCCGTTATTTCTCAATTAGCGGGTACAAGATAAATGCGGTAATCAGATCGCGCACTGTTATTTTCTTTGAACCGCTGACCTCTTATCAAAGGTTTAGTTCATTGAACTGAATATTTTTTGCATTGTCTGTTTACTGTTTATGGGTTCGATTGCTGGGTCTCGGTGGAATGTCATTAATGACGGTGATTCTTCATCAACAATCTGGTAAGTGATCAGTAACACGTATCGATAACATTTTTTTCTAAAGACAGAATCTGTTTTATTCCCAAAACAAAAACAGAATTTGCCAAAAGATTTATCTTCTATCTCGGACCTTACCTATATAATAAAGTCAACCTACTTCTACCCATACTCGGATTACCTCGATATCAGTGCAAGAATATTATAACCTCTTTACGTTTAAAGAAAACATATCAACAAACAGAACTTTATTAAAAATATATAACACTTACTTATACTTTTCTTTTTATATAAACAGACCTCCTATCTATACATTTTTACTGTACTCTCATCTAGACACCCTTTCACTCTCACTAGTCTAAGAGCTAGCGACCAAATCGGTCATGTGGCTTCAGGTGTATTGAAACTCCGTTAACTTCCCTGAACAACCTTTTCCCATAATCTCCGTGCTGGCAAGCCGCGGGTGGTGGGTGCGGGTGTAGTGGAGTGGGGAAAAAAAAGAAAAGAAATGTGGGCTCAGCGGTTTTAATTTCTTTTTCAAACAGTGCACCCAAAAAAAATTTAAATCGATCGAGTGGTGGGAAGGGGTTGCCAGCGTTAATTAAAAGTACCAAAATAATAATAATTTTCATGTGGGCTCAGCTGTATTGGCTTTTTTTCTGACGCGAGATCAATTAATATGTGAGCCCCAAAAAAATAGCCGTGCAAAAATATCGGTGGGAAGGTATCGAAAAAAATTGTTGAAATCGTTGGATTTGTTTCGAAAATTTGTATTTGCTATCCTACTCTCAATATAAGGCGGGCGCCCTCTGACGATGAAACTGAACGCGGCCGGGGAAATTACGTGTAAAATGGATGAATAGGTGAATATGCGGGCGCCCGCGCAGATGCGCTACGAAACAAGCTTTACCTAATTCCGTTTCGTCTCTAAGAGTAAACCACTCATTTAGGGTCGAAAACGAAAGGTCTGTTTATTTGAAGTAAAACAAAACTTTAAAAAGATGGAAATTATTTAGGTAAAATAAATTAAACGTTAATACTCTTTCATGAACCATTTATTAAAATAAAGTTGAAAAAATAAGCCCATCCACGTATACAGGGTGAATCCGTTGAAGGGGTTGTAGAAGAGAGCTATTGCAGTAGATTCGACCATACAATGCTTTATGAGAAAGTGAACCATTTCTGAGATATTTTGAATTTAAGTTTTTTTTATAAAGTAAACTTTAAAAAATTATATTAAAAAAACCAGACATTATTTTACATTTGTTGCGCTTTGATAACATCCCAACCAATAAACAATAGCCCTAAAATGCACATTTTTGACGTAAACCTTGACACCGTGCTCCTAAACAATTGAAAATTCTTAAAAATTACAAAAGACTTACACAAAAAAGCTAGGTTGCGCGCGTAATAGCTTGAAAATATCTGCATTTTACTAGCTTTCGAATGAGGTACAAAAATCTCAAATTGACAGAGGAATGATAAAAATATGGCCAAAACAATAGGAGCAGGATGAATATTAGAAACAAATCTTATGCATAAAAATGTAACTTTATAATCCATTGTTTCCTAATTTAATCTTTAATGATTTTTTTTATTTAGAAAAAACATCATTTATGGTTAAATATTAGAAACAAATCTTATGCATACAAAATGTAAGTTTATAATCCATTGTTTCCTAATTTAACCGTTAATGATTTTTTCTAGCTGCTCCTATTGTATTGGCAATATTTTTATAATTCCTCTGTCAATTATTACTTATGAAACGTTACGCCATCAGATTTTCTTGTCTTCCTAGAATAGTTTTTGCAGTATCGAAGAATGCAATTTGGCATTTTTTAAAGAGGTGATTTCTATCTGACATCTGAAATAATAATAATAATAAAATAATGGCGTATGCCAACGTTATGTAGATATAATTGTTTAACAATTTTAGCAAATAGAGCCCAAATACGACTGCCTTACTATTTCTAGTTCCAGTACTGTCTCCTGTCTAAATTTCATTATTCGCCGTGATAGAAGCCACAGTAGTACGATTATTTGAAATTTTCAACTGGATTCTTATCGCGGCCCAAAAACTCTAGGTAAACACTTGTGACAGATAGACAGACAGACAGACAGCGGAGGCTCAGTAACAGGATCCAGTTTGGCACTCCGTCGGTACAGAACTATAAAAAGAGGCAGTTCTATCTGCATTTTCAATATTTATTCCCACCGTAGGTTTTAGGCTGGGCCGATTTGTATGGGGGAAATATTTTTTATGTATTTCTTTCGGGCTTACCGCGAATAGTGTGTCTTACGATGTCTGTAGATCATAGGCAAAATATGGTTTAGATCGGAATTCATCTTCAGCCTCCGGATTGGCTTTAAAAATTGCAAAATTTTGAAAACATCGTGTTTTTCCTACGTCATAACGGCAACGTGAAAAATTGATGATAATAGTTATTTATTAAATAAAACAAGTTTTATAAGTAACATTTATATATAAATGAGAAGAATGAAAGGTACAAAGAATACTTAAAGAAATAATTATAGCTTTAATTTGCGTGAAAATCTTGTTTACTTTCGAACTTTGGCATAGCTCTACGAGACTCAATTTGCGCCTTTATAAAGCCTTCTCTGTCATTTTTTTTGCTCAACTTAGCTGAAGCCTCTGTTACAGTCTTCACTGCTCTTTCAACTGCTTGAGAGTGGCAAGGCAGTCGTAGAAAAAGCAAGTCTCCTTCTCCTTTTTCATCGACAAACATTTGGATGTCTTCGTCTGTAATCATTTTTAGTATTGGTGGTTCCGTTATTTTATCCTGCCAGTTAATTAGATCGATGTAGGATGGTGCATCGAGGTTAAGCTCTGGAATTTGGAACAGTCGAACTCTGTTTGTTTGAATGCTGCGAGCTTTTAATATACGACGTGCGGCCAGTTCACGGATATGCTGTTGGGAATCAGTCAACATTGCGAGCAAAACGTTTTCAGAGTGAGCGAAATAACCGTTTCTTTGTATTACCGGATCGACTATAGCCTTCAGTTCTGTGGGCAAGTATCTTGTGGCAGAGATGAGTTGGTAAAGGTGGCGTGCTCCATCTTTACAGGATGGATGAGTTTTAATTGCAAACCACGTTGGAGCGTAAGCTTTTACAATGTACGTTGCAAGAACCACTAAATTTTCAGAAGGTGACTCCATCGAAACATACAAACGCATAATTCTATTAGCACGTGTAAGCCATCGGGCATGTGACATTTTCCCTGGTGATTTGTTTTGTAGATCAATAGGAACTTCACCTGTCGTTACAGCTAATACAATTCTGTACAGATATTTTTGATCTGTGCTAATATCTTTAGCAGACACTTTGGGAATCACCCCGGGAATGGGTTGAAATTGAACAATCGGCCTCTTCTCACAGTTTTCTAGATCTTTTCCGATTCTGCCTGAAAATGTCTGGGATCCCGATGTACTGCCGTCAATGTGCAGGAACAAATGACGAAAAGGCAGTTCATTCATGTGAAGGAGGCAGATAATCCATTGTAAGGGTCTGTTTTAACGTTTTTCAAGCAGACGAATGATGCTTCCTTGCTTACCAACGTTTACATTTGTTCCATCACACCCTACAGCCAGCAACTTGTCCATAGAAATTTCATTTTCTAAGAAGAAATTGGTAATAGCATTTTCTACACATTTAGAAGTGCCAGAATGTGGTGCGATATAACCTAAGAATTTTGTCTCTGGTTCTTTTATCAATGAGATATGCTCTTCAAGAATGCTCTCTCTATACATTTTTCCATCTTTTTCCGATACAATCAGAGTTTTATCTTTTCTTCCGTCGAAGGACAAAGCAGGTACTTGTAAAATTTTGGCTCGTTTCACAGCACATTGCCTTGTTTGGTAACGTTTTCGACGAATCCGATTTTTATCAATAACTTCTGCACTGGAAGAGTGTAGCACTGCTGAAGTAATGGCTGCCGCAGCTCTATCTGAGACACCAAATCTGTCACAAGTCTTTGAAAGCAAAGCATAGTCTATGCTTTCAGAACAAAGCTTTTTGATAGGAGATGCCACTGTATCAATCTGCTTAGGTAGCTCAAAGTCATCGTCTTGATCTGATTTAGTACAATCTGATTCTGATACAGAAGAAAAGTGGAGCTCTTGTGTGCTTTCTTTTTGAGGCTCATACTTTGAATTTGTCTTACAATTAGATAATTTCCTTTTCAATGTGTTTGCTAATTTATTCGTTGTAACAGTATCTACGCTTCCAATGAACATCTTCCTAGTCGAACGTTGGTCGATAAGGAAGCTATGCTCTCGTGTTGGTACTTTTTTCTCTTTAGAACAAGTACATTGAAAGATGTCCTTACATTTACAAGAAGAAATGTCGAACAAAACTTTACTGGTGCGGCGAAATTCTTGTAATTTCTGCATGGGGATTTTTGGATGAGATTTTAGGAGGTTTTTACATTTAAGATGATACGCCTTCAACATGACTCTCACTCCTTTATGCTGGATGATAGGAATAGAAGCTTTACCCCATATTCCTGCTATTTTGGCCACCACAATGGCTTCTAATTCCTTATACGTGGGCTCTTTCTTCGTGTCTCGATCCAGTCTAATTTTACGCCGGCTCCACTCGTAAAACTTCATGACATCTTGGTAAGTTGGCAACATATTTTCTTTTAAATCACTCGTGTCACCAAATAATGGGCATTTCCACTTTTCACGGGTACGATCCATCTTGAAAGGCGGGAATAATTGCAACACTACCTCTCGTTAAAGACACCGCAGAGCTACTGAAGTGCGCGCGGAGCGTGTTTCGACGCGTTACTTTTTTTCCCTCCCTCCCTCCCCCTCTTATCTCCACTTGTAATTATTGCGACATATAGTAATTTTATTTCATAAGTAGACTATACAAGCATTCTAAATTGATAAAAAAAATATTTTTACTTCATTCTAAGTACCTTATTTCGATACTGCAAGTTACCTCGAAAATGACAAAAAATTGAAAATTGTTGAAACTTTGACTGCAATCCGGAGGCTGTGGCACTTATCAGATTGAAATAATATTTTACACACGTTACTTTAAAACCATTTTGCACCCTTTGCGCGATAAGCCCCCCAGAAAAGTCGAAAAAAGTGAAAACGGCCCAGCCTAGTAGGTTTGTCACATCTGTACTACATATTTCTTTTAATCTGTGAGAAACTGGCAATTCTACTCGCTCTAATATGATTCTGGTAATGAGTAAGCGAGATGGATATACGAAATGGCTACTAGCGTTTTTACGATAAAATACTGTTTTATTGGAAAATTAATACGAAACAAATCAGTAACTTACCCAAAATAAATGTAAACTGACTATTTTAGTTCTTGTGTTAGTTTTCACCGGTATTATTTCACAAAATAATTCGTATATTCGTACCTTCAGCTTTGGCGGCGTTATCTAAATAGCGTCCACTTCTCTCGCTCGCTTGTAAGCAACTAAACGAGGTTTAGTCACTTATCCAAACTTTAAAGCGCAATGTTTCAGTGCGGAACGCCTTGTCTAGTGAATACATTAATGTCGTTGTTCTACAAGCGTAAAACCCTATTTAGGATAACAGCAAAATCTGTTGTTTATACTACATGTACATCTTAGATTTTAAGCTTTGTGTTTTATAAGTCTCTTGTATCCCCTTTTTACGTAATAAATTATATTCTATTCTATTCTATTTTTTTCTGATTTCGCAAAATGAAATCTTGACGTCCCATAGTAATGAACTCGCGGCTGGGCTTGCGTTTGTAAGGAATACGAAAAAAAAAAAATTCGAATTTCACAAAAAGGGTCATCGAACCTTGTTACGGAGCACTTCCTGAGTCTTCAGTAAGAATTTCGCTGTATAAATTAAAGTCACCTTATTTACACATGAAATAATGAATGACATAGTGGCACCATATTCCCTGCCCTGGGTGAACAAACGCTGTCTGCCGAATGGCATCCAGTACTCGCGAATAGTCAAGTGTTGTCTTCGTGCCAAGTTTTATAAGCAGTGGCATTGCCGCGATATGAGACATCATTGAGGTGCTCTATCTATTTCTGTAGATATTCCACGTGTTACTTGAAGTCGCTATCGGGTCGTTATATCCATTGCCAGGTAGATTCTGCAGTTAAAAAAAATTAAAGTCACCTTGCTCTGGTTTCTAGCTTTATTTAACTCTATGAATTAGAATCACTAATAGAACACAAAATCGTAAAAAATTAATTTTTTTCGTATTCAATCATCCAAATGACTGACAATAGACTGTACATATTCCCGGCGGTAAATAATGCACATAGACTATGTACACATAGGTTTTGTAGAGCGTCGTCTTTGTCACCGGAGTTTTAGTGCTTTTTTAACGGTGGATATATATTTTTCATTTATTCACCACTTACCTAGCCTCCAGTATGAGTTTGGCTGCATAACTAAAAGTCACCTTAAATATTCCATCCATCCATCCATCAGCCTGTTTCGACGAGTACTATCACCAGTTTTCGTTAGCAAAATGACTTAAATTTCACGTTGTATATATGTATATAAGGTGGAATCGTAATACCTGCCACGGATGAAATAGGAGATACTATTATGTTTATAGATTACATTAGTGAAGAAATTTCGTACCCCGGAATAGTTAAATAAATTTGAGAAGGTAAAGTAATTAAATAAACATTTTCTTCATTCTGCATAACGTGGTTCACAAATTACGCTTGACGAGTCGTTTAGTCAATGATAACAATTGCTATCTCTTTCTAACCGTTCAATGAATGAAATCAGCTGCCCAGTTCGTCTCTACCAGGTAGAGATATTTGTACCTATTCTGTGTAGCACAAACTTAAATGTAGAGTTGTGAAAACCCAAAATAATACAAGCTCATTTAACTGTCATCCCTCCGCGTTAAGGTCTATTTTGCTATGAAAATTCTTGGTTTTTTTTAGCTCGAAATTTAAAAGTGCTACACGAGAATAGGTGCCATTGCATGCCTTTCCAATGTGCTTACGCTCACACGCAAAGTAGATGTAAATACGAAATACATTGCAAATTACTCTTCGTCATTGGTCATTAAGACACCGGTAAATTAACTAATTAGGGTACTGTTAAATTTCCAAACGGCTGGATCTGTTGGCCAACCAGTACCCAATTATACGCAGGCAAAAGTTTAAAAGTGCACTTACCAGTTATTGCATTCCTCTAATTCATTCCGCAGATAAAAACTGATGTGATAAGATGGTAAACTTCCCATCACACTTAAAGCCGGGTCTCCTGATTATGTTTTGCCGTAGGTACACATTACACAAAAAGATTATGTTCTGTCTTTGCATTTTTACACCAATTGTACCTTATTTACACCAATTACACCTTAGCTACAGTTATTTGCATAATTTACAACAGTATTATTTATCTACAAAACTGTTGCACAAGTCCGCCTTCGCGTTGCACACAAATGTAGGCACGCTTGCGTACATGTCTTTGCACTTTATTTAAGGTCTCAGTTTCACTTTTTACTTGCTGAAAAGCGCGCTTGATGCGCCTTTTTAGTTCTCGCACAGTTCTAATATCATGTCCGGTTTGGCCGTACACAATGGTATGATGGCTCACTCGTACACCAAATCTCTGCTCGTATAGGTTTACTGCATGCGCGGTTACGTTGTTACACTCGCGGTAGCACGATACCATCTCAAGATATTCTTGATTTGAATATCGTGGTCTAGGAGGCATTTTTAAAGAATGCGCGCGAGATACGCACCTCTGCGACCAGCGAAAACAGCGAACTGGGGTGGGGGCACAACAACAAACAAAAACAAGCGCGTGCGACGAAGGGGGTAGTGGGGGACGGGGTGGCGGCAGGCGGTCTGCCCTTTGACTATTTGACGAGTGGCTCGCTCGGATAGAGCGGCGTCCTTTGACGGACGGTTTCATACAATTAAATGAATTTAAATTTATACGCACATTTGTTTGTATGGAAAAATTTATGAAGTTAGATCAATAAATTATCTTCACTATTGTAATCTATAAACATAATAGTATCTCCTATTTCATCCGTGGCAGGTATTACGATTCCACCTTATATAAGGTGACTTTAATTTATGCAGCCAAATTCATACTGGAGGCTTGGTAAGTGATCAGTAACACGGATCGATAATATTTTTTGCTGATTTTGCAAAATGAAATCTTGACGTCCTATAGTAATTGACTCGGGGCTGGGCTTGCGTTTGTAAGGAACAGGAAAAGAATAATTTACGAATTTCATAAAAAGGGCCATCGAACCTTGTAACTGAGCACTTACTGAGTCTTCAGTGAGAATTTGGCTGGATAAATTAAAGTCACCTTATATACAATACATACATACTGGGCTCGGATATCTTATACTTTTGTGGAGTCGGCATAATTTGAGTTTCTTTGCCTCTTTTAGTGTGCATTTTTAAGGTGCAATTGTGTGTTTTCAAATTGATTGTCATAATGGCTATTCGGCTAAGCAAATTAACCCGTTTGACAATTGAAAGCCTATCTTTTTGGCTGTCAAATGAATACGATTGTCTTGTTTTGTTGTTAACAACCAAAAACGTACGATTTCAATTGTCAAACGGGCTAATTCGCTTAGCCGAATAGCCATAATGATAATCGAATTTGAATAATATTGGTTGACACAATTCGTGACCCTGGTTACATATACGGTGAAATTAAATCAACCGACTAAATCCATACTGGAGACTCGGTTAGTAGACAGGAACAAGGTTTAACGACCCTCCAGGTGAAATTCGAAAAAAAATTTTTTTGTCCAATAGTGCCTGCCCTAGGAATTAATTGTACTTTAACTAGTCCAACCAGTATGGGAACAAAAAAAAAATCTTTTTCGAAATTGGTCCAAAGGATGAATGAACCTAGTTCTTGATCAATAACCAAGTCTCCAGTATGAATTTGGTCGGTTGATTTAATTTCACCTTATATAGGCGTATCTCATAAAAATATGAGAATTTGTTCAAAATACCATTCTCATTGATGTAACTTTATTGAAGAGCTCATAGTAAGACTTAATAATAGACAAAGATGCAAACCATAAAATTTATTACAATCGGGCAAATAAATTAGTTTTTTAATACTTCCCTACAAAACTGCTGAAAGTGACAAACGCCTGTATTATGAGAGCGACAAATTGCACCTCTGAAATTGTTTATAAATGCGAATGAATATTACGAACCTTTATCGTAGTAAACCCAGGTTGGTCACACACTTCGCTTCAAGCATTCTCTAATCAATAACTTCTAACCTTCTAACAATAATTTTACATTTCTAATTCCGGTGACGTCTACCGTAATGATTTCCATTATTTTTGTTATTCACATCACACACTGGTTGACGTTGTTTACAATTTCATTATCTGGGCATTATAAATATTATCTTATCAGAAGGCATGCATAAATCTGACTTGAGAAACACATTTTTTTTGTGTTTCGTACCCGACCGGTGCCAAATGAGACGCTATTACTAAGCCTCCGCTGTCTGTATGTCTGTTTGTCCGTCTGTCTGTCACAGGGGTCTACCTACAGCTTTAGACGTAATATAAGAAAAATGCCATTTTTTCGAGGTTATTTGTTTCAGCATACACACAAATTTTAAATGTCAGATTGTTATTTATAATATAAAGTGAAAGAACAAGTAATAAAAAATAGGCTTCCGTAATCAAAGAATGCTAAATTATTTGACAGGCGCGGTTTTTTTTTGCCTTAACGTTGCTATGGCGTCTATATTGTTCTAAGTAATCATGTTTTTAGGGTTCCACCCGTGTTGTGTGTTGCTACGGAACCCTTTGTGCGCGGGTCCGACTCGCACTTGGCAAAATTATTTTCTTCTGTTGTATTGAATAGAAGAGCTTGTATGACTAGATTGATTGATGTAGAAGAAGCAAAAGACGTCTGTCAGGATCGTAGCAGATGGAAATCCGTAGCCTCTGCCTACCCCTTTGGGAGACAGGCGTGAGTATATGTATATAAGGTCTTACAGTAATAAGTAAAAATAATTCTAGGGTAGATCATGTATCATTAACTGATCAATCAGAAAAAATAATTTTTTCCTTCTTCAACAACAGAAGAATATAATTACTTCTATTTGATAAGGAATAGTTCAAAGACGCTATAGGTAATGTGCAGTGACCTGCAGATCAAGCTGCTTATTTGTAAACGTCTTATGATGTGAGTCATATGTGTGAGACTTGTCGCGGTAAAAATCAAAATCAAAAATCAAAAAATTCATTTTTGCAAAATAGATACATAAAGTATACTTTCTACAAGTCAAAGTTAATTTTAACAATTTATCTTTAGAATATAAGAAAATATAATAATACGGGAAATAAAATATACACCTGCACAAAATAGAGGAATCTAGGAATAAAAATATAAAAATATTATATATAATGCAATGAAGAAATATGTTCATAAATAAAAACGGGAAGTGCATACAAAAAATATGAAGGTTGGTGTAACAGTTCAGACCTCTTTGCGGTCTTCGTTACGATTCACAAATAAGTTATGATGATGGGCGAGAACAAAATTTATATAATCACACGGCTATCTTGTAAATAAGTGTGCATTTTACTATATACATAAGTTTTAAATATGATCGGTGCAGTTGCTGATGTTCGATAACAATTATTGTCTTTCTTGTCCGAATGATTCGAAGGGTTAAGAGAAATTCACTAGATGAAACGGTATAGTTTTTATTATTCTGATAAGCTTTAAACCATAAAGATACTAATTAACTTGAAATTTATCGTAAATTTACATCAAGGACGACGTCATCATACCTAAAACACTTTCAGAATATCTAGTCCTTATTTCTAAATGTAGCAAGTTGGAATCTTATTAAATGAGTAAATCAAAACTCAATTAGCAATAACTAAGAAAGAATTAGCAAGAAATACCTCAAACAGATACAAATTATTAATAGTCACAAATAATATGAACCTTATATTGGAACGCATTAGATTCATTGTTCAAGATCGGTAGAGTACATGACAACAGAACACCTGACACCTGCGTGCAAGGTTATTACGTCGGTGTCGTGGTTCGAAGCCAATAGAAATTGGACTTTACCTCAATGCACATTAGGTTGGGCTTTAAATAGGAAGTTGAGGCGTGTCGTGTTTGTCGTCGGTGTCGTGTTTGTCGTCGGTGTCGTCTTTGTCGTCGGTGTCGTGTTTGTCGTCTGTGTCGTGTTTGTCGTCTGTGTCGTGTTTGTCGTCGGTGTCGTGTTTGTCGTCGGTGTCGTGTTTGTCGTCTGTGTCGTGTTTGTCGTCGGTGTCGTGTTTGTCGTCGATTCAATTGGTATATAAGCACCTACAATATTTTATGGAGGGATTCATTCATTCAGTTTTATTCCTTCGTCAAGTAAACGTCTCGAAAAAGTGTTGTTCCGCAGTATTATTTTAAATTAGGGAAAGTATTCGAAGTTATTGTGGGTTGGGACGCGTGTTAGATTTCAGTGAAATGTATTTACGTTTCGTAGCTAGTTTGGGGTTGAAAGGGGGGTAGCATGAGGCTTTCTCCCGTAATTCCCAGAATGAGGAAGGACGAAGTACTCCGGAATTGCTTAGGATCATCGAGGATAGGGATACGGGACGCGAGTGTTTTCTTTTCCAGCATACTCGCCTCTCTCTGGGTCAAGATTCCCTAGGCACCGCCCCATAAGGGTTACCCCTGTGATCCTGCTTGTGGTACAGAGAGAAAACCCCCCGCCGTACGCATTGCACCAAGCGTACAACCTTTTTTCCTTCCCCATCCGCTTATGGTCTTAGGTCTCTGGCCATAAGTATCCTTGTTATGTATATGTGTAGTATATTTCACGACCGTATTAGGCTTAGGGCTAGGCGAGTTTTAGGGTATAGGTACTCAAGAGAATTAACTCATCTCGCTTCTGTACCAAATAGGTTAGGAACAATCTCATTGCACTTCGAGATTGCTACATGCGCAATTAAATTAAATGTGAGATATAATCTCTAGTTTTGAAAATACTTACACACTTACCAGTATAGGGACATCTGATGTAGGGCATGAGAAATAGGTCAGTGTTTGATAGGTTGGGAATACTAAGTTTTAATGGAAACCGTCAGGGAAACGCCGTTAGTGATGAATCTTCATAAAGATTTAAGATGTAGGGACGTCAGGGCTCGTTCGGCTTGAGGATCTCCAATAACGTGGGGATAAATAATATTTTAGGTCTGGATTAGCTATTGTTAGATAATTTAGGGTTATTCCATTTATTCATCCATCCATCATTGGATTCTGTATTATAAAAAAAAGGGTTTCTAATTTCTCTAAACCCTAAGAGTTAAATTAATATATTTTGGTAAAGATATTCCGTTTGAAAGTCAAAATATTGAGATAATATTTGACTGTAAAAGAGACTATAAATAGAAAGCTTTCTGAAAGTTTTTGAACTTACATACCTACCAAACTTCAAAATCAGAGCTAATAAGCAACTGATAGTTTAAGCCTATAAAAGCCATAACTTTTATCACAGAACTAAAATACAGTTATTACCAAAAATCTACATGAGTAAAAAGAATAATTTCAATTTATAAATAATTTACTTATTCTCTTAAACATTGAGATGGCTGAAGGATGTATTTGTTTGTACTAGTAAGGGAAAAATAAACCCCTTCCGAAAGGCAAAAGCTAGCCACTGGTTGTTTCTATATACCTTACCGGAGTAGAACAACTGTTTCAACGACTACTAGTATTAAATAGATACAACTTCTTGAACTAAAAATAAAGTTCTATTACTTACACCAAAATGATTATATTTGGAAGTATTGAAATTATTCAATTTAGAGTCTATGTAGAATTCACTCTTTACTTACTAAAAATGGCTGTAGGACTGAAAGGTACAAAATAAAATAAAAGATTCCCTCGTAATGCTTTAGTCATGATTTAGATGTTCCTCCCTTAAAAAGTAAAATAACTATGATAGTCACATTCATACATAATAGTGTTCATTCAACTTTACAAAAGCTTAAAGCAGAAAATGCATCCCGGAAGCCTTTAAAGTGGCGTGTTATTGATTTATCATAAGATAATATTATTGTCCAGCATCAAACCCAAAGTTAGGCCCATCTGGTTTTCTTGCCCTTCTTTCCAGATTGGTTGTAATCGAACGGGCAGGATTTTGTCCCACAAAATTAGTACTTATATGTACAATACACTCAAATATTCAAGTACATTTATGTACTTTATCTCCTATATCTTTCAGGAGGATTCATTAGTCCGGTGACGGAATCCACTGGGACGGCGGTGGTGGGGCTGTTTTCCCAATCAAATAAAAAAAAAAAAAACATTTTAAAGAATCATGTACTGGTTCTCATCAAGCAGCAACAGATAAACTGTTTTCCTGATATTAGAATAATGTATTTAAAGACACCAAAATACTCTACAACTACTCTGTTTCAATCGTTATACTCCATCAAAGTTTATTATGACCTTATCTACTATTAATGTAGATCACAGTTCCAATTTACATTCAACTAAGATTTCTACCAAGTAACGGGTACATTTAATTGAGTAGCATAAAGAAAATTTCAATTTTACCAGACTTATCGTTTTATGAGAGGAAGCCTTACAACTATTTAATAGATCAAAGTTTCGTTACTATTACTAAAAGGAAAGTCACATTCTTGAATATTTAATACAAAGATCTAATAAATAAAATAACATAACTCTCATAAGGTTTTTCTGCAGTCTTACAGAACCCTAATTCGCGACAGCCAATTTATAACTTATGTAATCATCCATTTGTACATAATGGGGAACTAAGTCAAAACTATACCCTCGCCTTGTTGTGAACTCTTTACAACTAAATTAACACTAATTTGCTTAGGTTAACGGGAGATCTAGAACTTAGGATTCTTAGAATATTTGTCAGGGTCAGGTTAGGTCAGTCTCATCCCTTACTACTCTAAAAGAACTAGGGTTACTAACTGAGGTGAATAACGTAAGGTCCTGTCCACCATTAGCGATCACATTTGGCCAAGTTACTGATCAAAACATCTGTAAATCGTATATAGGTATCTAGGAGATAATAAGTAGGTAGGTTTAAATAGCTAGGTTTATTAAGGTAGGAGGGCTAGATGGTACATTGGGCTACTAAAATGTAATAAAGTTATACACCTGCATAAAATAGAGAAATATAAGAATAAAAATATTATATATACATAATGCCTAACCATCCGCACCATTCGATTAGTATTGCTAAGAAGAAGGGCAAGAAACTTAGCAATCGCAAACAAGAACTGCCAATAGGCAGAATGTCATGTTTGCGTCCGTTCTTGATATGTAAACTAAAGAATTTTACATTATTAGGGTGCCGTACCCGAAGGGTGCCATATGGAACCCTATTACTAAGCCTCCGCTGTATGTCTGTCCGTCTGTCACAGGGGCCTACAGCTTCAACCGTAATAGGAAACTAGAAAGTTACAATTTTTGCAGAATATGTAGTACGTGTTACCTACTATTTATTTATTATTTATATGTTTATTTGGTCTACCAACAGATGATACACTTTTCAACATACAAATGAGTAGATTGTAACTCCAATTAAAGGTAAACACAATATGATAAACTAGCTTTTGCCCGCGGCTCCACCCGCGTGTTATTCGGTTTAACGACATGCATTTTTCCGGGATAAAAAGTAGCCTATGTGTTAAGTTAGGGTATAAGCTATATCCATTCTAAATTTCATCCAAATCCGTCCAGCCGTTAGCGACTTGTTTTTGTAGCTTTGATGTTGCTTTGGCATGTATATTATTGTTTTTTACCATAGTGTGTTAAGGGTTACGTACCTGTAAATGTGGTACGGAACCCTTTGTGCGCGAGTCCGACTCGCACTTGGCCAAAACATTTACTACACAGACGGAAGAAGCGAACTGCCCCTGTTGTATATGTTGTAGGAAGAGAGGCGGTAGCTTAGGTTAGAAGGCGTAACCTTCGTGGTTATTTTTTTATGCACCATTTAAACCAAAAGGGCGACGCCACGAAATTTTGGCGACATGGATCTCCATTTTTCTCAGCAATACAAAAACATATGTAAATATCAATTTATATACTAGATTAACCATTTCATTGACATCATTTTGCCCGAAGATTTAGTTGATTGATTAATTTTCATAGCAGTGAAAAAAATATTTAGAATACCTCCTTTAAAACAGATATTTTTATTTTACGGCGGAGAATGAAGCCTCTTAGTTTTTTATTTAAATTAGTCTACAAATACACTTCAATATGGCCGATTGGATTTATTAAATTACTTAAAGTTGTCATTTTAAATTAAAAATACCGTTTTACGGCATAAGCTAGTTCGTTATAAGTATATTTGTATGGAGTAAGTCCCCCTCACTCCACTCCCATAAGGCGCCGATTTGAAATTAAAAGTTTATCAATGATTTAACCAGATGCCTGCGGCATAATATTCCATTCTAGTTTTCAGAATAAGTCTATTATCTATAACTTGTTTAAGCGCATCAGTTATTTTAGTACCCCTCTTGATGTTGCCCTGTTATGAGGTGTTTTTATTTGTGTCTTAGTATTCCGCGCCGTAAAATCCATGTATATAGTTTGTTAGAGATTGTAATCGTTGGTAGATAAACATAATTGTGTTGTCAGTTAACTTTCCATGATCTAAATTTGTGTTGATTTTTCACTCACGTTTTGTGTCTTTTACAAATAGTTATTGCTGCTGCCGTCTCAAGGGTAAGGTTATTTGATTTTTTAAGCGACATACGGTATAAGAAGCACGGGACTCGCCGTGTTTACTTTTTAGGGTTCCGTACCCAAAGGGTGCCAAACGGGATCGCCTCTGCTGTCTGCCTGTCTGTATACTTAATAAAAATAAAAATTATACCCGAGGGGGTGTCTCCCTACAAAAAACCTCGTGTTTAAAAGTGTTGAGGTGAAATTTTGTAAGCCAATGGTATTCAAATTCGATTTTCATATGGCTATTCGGCTAAGCAAATTAGCCCGTTTGACAAATGAAATCGTACGTTTTTGGTTGTCAACAACAAAATAAGACAATTGTATTCATTTGATAGCCAAAAATTACGATTTCAGCTGTCAAACCGGCTAATTTCCTTAATCTAAAAGCCAATATGACAATCAATTTGAATACCAACAGCTTGTACTGGGGTTCATTGGTAAGACGATAGATGGCGCTAAGAGTAGCTCGTCAACCTTTTTGTGGTACCGAGATTCACTGATAAGATGATAGATGGCGCTAAGGTCATAAAGACGGTGATTTGTTGTGTGCCATAAGGTTTTTAGGATTCCTTACTCGTTATATGTGGTGCTACGGAACACTTTGTGCGAGCACTTAACCAAATTATTGTATATTCTCGAATTTTCAGCAGGGTCACATGGAAAATAAAACATGGTGAATCCTGTACGCCTGATGTTTTTATAGCAATCGTGTAAACCTAAAACTTATGCGGCATACAGTAGTTACTTAAACAACAAACATAAACATACATTTGTTTATCATTTAGTAATCTAAATACTCGTTGATTATGTTACTTAATTACAAACATATTTATCAACATTGATAAATAATTCAATTGTGAACATTTCGACGACACTTAATTTAAATTCAATATACTTCATATTGTGTATTATTTATGTGTATCC
The DNA here is from genome assembly GCA_910592155.1 of Ypsolopha scabrella. Taxonomy (NCBI): domain Eukaryota; kingdom Metazoa; phylum Arthropoda; class Insecta; order Lepidoptera; family Ypsolophidae; genus Ypsolopha; species Ypsolopha scabrella. The sequence goes on along the minus strand of OU342981.1, from coordinate 8,167,304 downwards.
GTCCATCCATCAGCCTTTTTCGTCCACTGCTGAACATAGGCCTTTCCAGGATTTCGCCACTCTTGGCGGTCCTTCTGGAAGAAATTCCCATACTCACACACGCTGGGCAGGCGGGTTGGTGAGCGCGGTGCCGAAACCCTTGCACCAGTGACGCCGCTGCCCGTCACTAGTCTGTTTTTATAAGGCTTGGCAATTGGGGATGGATATACCGCCATCCATCGGTCCCAGACAATGGTGGGCCGCCTGGTTTTGCCTAAGAGCTGTTCTCTTACTCTCTCCTAAATAACTTTAGGAGGATTTGCGAGTAAGATGGTGGTACCTCCACAGTCGAGCCCGGCATCAGCTCTACCACCTACAACATATAAATATAATTATGTATATAACATTTAAAAAATACGTTTTTTTTGTCTAGTAAAAATACAATCGACAACATTACAAAATAATAATTGGTGCAGAACTAAACACCATTTCGAGATATGGGCCTTCTGAGCATCATATTTGTTTTTCAGAATTAAATCGTTATTAAATGAAGAGATATTTTCAAAAAACAAAAAATATGGTAAACACAGGATTTTAAAAACAATTTCCTTTGCTTTTAAGTTCATAGTGACAGTGGACATAAACATGCCAAGCTTTTTTTTAATAATCGATTGGCAATGAACATCGACTTTTGAAATCCTCAGATGCGACTAACGTCTTTTTAGAATGAGTGAATAAGAAAACATTAAATTATGCAGGAAAAAAGTAAAATAAAACAAAATAAAAAAATACATTAGCTTCTTTTTTACGCAGAAGAACGCTTACGCTTTTTAATATCTATTAAAATGAAATGTTGTCGGTTACATTATAGCAACATAGAAGTATTTATCAGTTTTGAAAGCCATTTATTTATTTTGGTAGATTACTAATGTCTTACCGAAGATTCGGTTTAAACAAAAAACAGGGGTTTTCTATTGAAATTTCGGTTTCGGCGAAAAAAGTACCGAAATTATGAAAGTTGTAGCGGAATTCATTGTGGACATTGCAAGGAGTTTAAAATACCTCACTTCGCTTCGCATGATGTTTATACCAACAAATACTGCAACTAATATTATAAATGCGAAAGTTTGTGTGAGGGTGCGTGTGTGTGTGTGTATGTGTATATTTGTTACTCTTTCACGCTGAAACGGCTGGACGGATTTGGATGAAATTTAGCATGAATATAGCTTATACCTTAACTTAACACATAGGCTACTTTTCATCCCGGAAAAAGCATGTCGTTAAACCGAATAACACGCGGGCGGGGCCGCGGGCAAAAGCTAGTATATGATAAAGTTGAGGACTAATGCTATGTCAACACAATGGCGAAAACTTGATTCCCAAAGATATATAATGGTACCATGTACCATGTACCATTATATATCTTTGTTGATTCCATTAAATTATCTCGATTATTAGGAACATTTTTTGTACGAATACATTTTTGTATAGTTTAAGTTTACCTTAGTCACAGGTAGATGGCGCTGCCGTCAGTTACATCGCGGTATAGATATTATATATTTGCTACAATGTGATATTTTAAGTTTAAATTTTGTAAACCAATCCAAACACCTGCTAATATACGCATAGTATATCAGTCAGTGTTTCATTTTTGGGACTTTTGTTCATAGTAGTTCTTTTTAATACAATTTACTCTTCAAAATATAGTTTTTTTTACTTTCTAAACATATTTTCGATTAAAACTATTACGATTAAACTATTATTTATGTAACGACTCGTAGTGCCTAATTTTTCTAAAACCCAAAAACGTGTTTAAATAGGAATCAGTCTTTACAAAACTTTTGATATCGGTTTCAGGTACTTATTGTTTATCGCTTTATGTTACTATGGCATCTATTTTTTGTTATGTATCATGTTTTAAGGGTTCCGTACCCGTACTGTGTGTTGATCAGACTGAGTATGAAACCCTAATTTTTATTGTTTTTTGTTCACTTCAGAGTTTGTACTACAATCTGATCAAATTTTAATACCGAAATTCTGTTTCTGTTGTAAAATCTGGTTTCGGTTGACACTTATAGATAACGTTTCTGATGCCGTTTTCTGAGAAATAATTAACTATAATTTATACTACGTAGATTATATTTTAATTGGTCACCTCTATTGTAAACATCTAAAAATAACTCGCTTATCTAAGTTAAATCAACCGACCAAATTCATACTGGAGACTCGGTTAGTCGCCAGGAACAGGGTTTAATGATGCTCCAGTCGAAATTCGAAAAAAAAAATAAGTTCATCCTATATCTATACTAATAATAAAGTAGTAAAAATTTGTGTCTGTACAAAGAATATTTTAGCAAAATTGAAATGAAATGGATACTGAAGCCAAAACTACAATTTTTACAATTTTTGTCTGTATGTAAGTTTGAATGTTTCGTTCCACTCTACGGATTTGGATGCGGTTTTTTTATCAGCTTTTTTATGATAGTCCCCTGGTCAACATAGGCTATAAGAGATGTTAAGAAAACAACGTTCAAGCCGAAAATGGGGCAGAGATTGAATAAACGTGGGCTGAGTCGTGAGCAAAGACCACTACTAATAATAAATTAGTAAAAAACTCATATCTGTACATACATTGAATATTTATTTCAATTGAAATTGAAATTAAATGGGCTAATAATTTTGTACTGAAGCTAAAACTACAATTTTTAGAATTTTCATTTCTATCTGTATGCATGTTCCGTTTTAACTGGAGAACCACTCAACGGATTTGGATGCGGTTTATTATAATCATCGTAGTGACGCTAGTCAACATATAGGCTATAAAGGTGTTGATAAAATAACGCCCAAACCGAAAACGGGGCGGAGATTGAATAAACGCGGGCTGGAGTCTCGGGCAAATAGCTCAGTTGACAAGATGGTAGCCGGACCAGCTCAGTCTTGACATCCAGGTTCAAACCTATCGCTCAAGCGTAAAGTTTAAATAAAACTCCTACATTCACATACCATTTGCTGAACGGTGACTCCTTCACCACTCAAGTGAACCGGCATCCTCTAGATAAGGCCCACACCCTGTCAACTTGGGGCACAAAACAGTCAGTGAAATAGCATTGACCTCTCATAAACAAGACTCACAATCTCGCTTAAAAAGTGTCCGCGATGCATTTTGTCACCGCTATGGGGTGCCCAATTGGAATAACGATTTAGTACAACTAACATTGCATCTTATGTTAAGGGCTTGTATTGGGTCTTTCAACGGTTGTTGTTTTAATATGCTGAGTCAACTACTTATCTGATCAATGTAAAACTTGGACACGTGTTTTTTCAGACCCTTGTCTTTCCGTTGTCAGGTCGGTTACCTAATTGGACACATTTCGCTCGAAAGATTTTATTTTTGAAAATGATGCCTTTTAAGTTATTATATCGTTTTATGTCTAAACGGCTTGAGTTTTATGTCTGAAATTACTGCTATAACAAGAAAACATGGTTTATTTTTCGATGTCAGGTGGAAAAACTCCTACATGAAATACTTTTTCGTAAAATCCAGAAAAACCTCCAAAATTCACTGATTTTGCGTGCCGCCAGCGCGCGAAGCGAGCATTCTAATGTAGACTTTCTGACAACATACTGAAGTTCAAAATCGCTTAGTAAGATTATCGTGCACCAGGGGTAAGGCCTTAACGACATAACGTCATAATTTGGTTGAAGCATTTTTGCTACTATGCACGTCGCACGTTCGGACACTTTCTGAGGAACTTTTCTTAGAGACTGTGTGTCTAGTTGTTTATGAGAGGTCAATGTGAAATAAGGATGTTTTGTCCGTTACACCTTGACACCCCACGGGGGTATGTTTGTGTTACATTATTGTTTGAATACCTCCTTCGTTATTTCCAGCTCCCCTAAGCGACGACGTCCGTCGCCGCTAACATGCGCTCTTGGCTAGCGTACTACGCGGAGGCTGTCATGTCGGCGGCGTCGCGAGGCGCTGGCTGCGCGCTCGGCTGCAGCGGCCGTGGGGACTGCATGAACGGCACGTGTCTCTGTGAGATCCGGTACTCGGGGGACGAATGCGCCGGGCCCAACTTGCCTTACCATGCTTGTGAGTATCACACTTCGGATTTCTGCTTCTAAGGATAGTACAGCCTAAAATTGGGGAGCCAATCAGCGTGTACGCATGAGTACGTGCACCCGCCCCGCGCCCCGATACCTTATTTTTGACTTCTGCGCATTAAGGCGAGGCATTGATAAACTTTTAATTTCAAATCGGCGCCTTAGGGGAATGGAGTGAGGGGGACTTACTACATACAAATATGCGCTCACGAACTAGCTTATGGCGTAAGGTCGTACGCGGCAAAACAGTTCATTAGCTCCCGTTTGTCAGTAAAATAGAAATTTCTGTTTTAAAAGAGGTTTTCTAAATATTTTTTTCTCTGCTATGGAAATTAATCAATGAACTAAATCTTCGGGCAAAATGATCTCAATTAAATGCTTAATCTAGTATATAAATTGGTAATTAGATATGTTTTTGTATTGCTGAGAAAAATGGAGATCCATGTCGCCACAATTTCGTTGCTTAAGAGCACTCTATTCGCCCGAACTCCTATACTAGCGCAGATCGCTGATAATATCCTTATTTATCTTATTATTTTTCCTTTTTCAACATATCCCATACAATATCCATGACGTGAAACTAAAACATTTATCCAAATCAAATACATACAAAAGTTACAAGCGTATAAAAGTCCTGGATTTTACACACATTTTGATGAATGTTTATATAACGTAATGTCCTAGAAGCGATATACAACAAATCAAATAATTTTAGTTTCAAAGCATTGTCGCCACGTCCCAATCGGATGTACTCAGATAGCCCGAGTTCTGAAGACATGACGACAAGGTGTTCTAATCGAAACTATTAAACATCATTGATGGTTGGTAGATCAAACAACTTCATTCTTTCTAAATTCTCAATGTAGGTACGACAATACCAAATGGGGATTCTTTCTTTCCCCAGTAAGCCTCCCAACACCCCATATAGCTTGCCCATGCCTCGCATTCTGTTATTCTATTCTAAACATTCTAAATTCTATAATTCTATCATCTTCTCTTCTTGTTACCACTACGAACAATTTAGACATTACAAAGCTACTCACCAGATTCTCTCGTCCTCGTATCTCTCTCCTCCTTCCTATCCTCCTATCTTTTTCGCCTGTCCTGGTTCGCGCCTTTTGTCCTTCTGTCAAACATGTTTTTTTCTTTTTCTTATCACCTACCTTCCATAAAAATGTTGCCATCATCAAATAAAAAAAATGTTTATTTCGAAACAATGTTTCTTAAGGTTCGCGTTCTTCGCGACACTCCCAACGGCCGGGAGAATAGCTCAGAGGAGAGCAACAAGTTGGCGAGTCCATTGGGCGATTTTTTCTCTCGCCCTTATAGCTGCGCCTCTTCTTTTTCGGTCATTACAATTTTCTGTATTTTCTTTTTCAATTACCTCCTCATCCTCGTTTTCTATTTCCATAATTTGCGTTATATCACTGTTACTCTTTTCTATTTCAATAGCAGAAGTTTCACTCTGGTGGGCATCTTGGTTCTCTCCTGAATCTATTACTTTACTTTGATCTTATGCTTCTTTTACTGGTGTTGATAATTCGGATGGTAGAACCCCATCAGATGTGATTTCACCTCTTCTAAACGAAGATGAACCTAAGGCGTCTTGTCTTCCAGATTCTGGAATACAAGGCGTCTCCTCTTCTATCTCGAGTGGATATAAGTGACCCACCGAGCGGATAAATTCTTTGTTTTCAGATACCACCCTCGCTACTCTACATTCGCCATCAGCTCCTGGTATTAAAGAAGTTATTTTTCCTACTCTCCAGTTTTCTCTGTTTTTTGATACTCCTTTGATTTGGACTACATCTCCAACACATGGTTCATTATCAGATTTAATTCGAGGTTGTTTGTGAGAATTCTGATATCTCTCACGCAGGCTGTATAAGTATTGACCGATGAACATTCTTTTAAATTCTTCCAGTATAGCTTGGCCCTTTTTCCAACTCTCTATCAGATTCTGTTTTGTCACTGTACCACCTGGATCTGGTCTATCAGTTGATGGCATGATGGTAATACATTTTCCAAATGTCAAAAAATCAACTGGCCTTAGCACATATTCTATCTCCGAGCCTACACTAGTGAGGGGGCGTGTATTTGCCACGGCTTCGACTTCTTTTATGACAGTATGGTGCTGGGTGTCAGTCAACAGTTGCTTCCCCAGCGTTCTTTTAAGGCAGTTCTTGACGAGTCCAACCAATCGCTCGTAAAAGCCACCATGCCATGGACTTAATTGGGGAATAAATTTCCATCGTATTTTATTTTTCATCGAGTACGTGCTTGACAGTACCTCTGCAGACAATTTGAACTGTAAAGCATTATCGGAAACGATCATCTCTGGTAGGCCTCTGGCAGACACGAATCTTCTTAGTGCAAGAAGGCACTCTTCTGCTGTCAGGTCGTTAACCACTTCCATGTGAATGGCTCGTACTGCAAGGCAGGTATATAAGCAGACCCACCGCTTCTCCTTATTTCTATTATTTTGTACAAATACTGGTCCAAAATAATCTAGGCCAGTATATGTGAACGGTGCACTATAGTTAGCGCGTTCTGTAGGTAAGGCTGGGGTGGGAGGAAGTCCATAAGGACCACCGCCATGTTTCACACACTGAGGACATTTTTTCAGTATTCTTTGAACCTTAGCTTTTCCATGGGGTATCCAATATTTCTGGCGTATAATACTCAAAGTGTGTGAAGCCCCAACATGGTGATTTTTCTCATGGGTATCCTGTACTAATTTATCCGTAAATTCACTATCCTTGGGAATGAGGATCGGGTGTTTAGTGTCATAAACACACACCGTGTTCGTGAGGCGTCCTCTACACCTCAGCAATCCGTCAACATCTTTGAAAAGTGCTAGATTCCTGGTAAGGTGGGTTTCTATACCTATTATCTCATCTGGAAAATATAATTCTTGTAACTTTCTCAATTCTAGCAACCCGTGATCTTTGACGAGGTTGTCTTTTATATTTTCCATCTGGCTTAATTCTTTTTCTGTCACTTCTTCATTTATTATATCCATGGAATTAACATCCAGGTAGTTTTCTTCCATATCAATATCATTAGTATCTGGATTTAAGTCCAGACCTTCCGGGGCAATGCAAAGGGTAGTCTGGTTGCATTCTGGTAAGACAGGCCATTCACTTTCTTCCTGTAGCAAAAATTGAGGTCCATTGAACCACAATTCTTTCTTTGACTCCCATAGTTCAGGACGAGTCGCAAGATCTGCTGGATTATTGTCTGTATTTACATAACGATACTCTATATCCTTACTCTGTTTAATTTCACTGATGCGTCTGGAAACAAATGGCGGTAACAGTTTCTCAGATTTCATCCAGTATATGATGATTCCGCTATCTGTCCAAAGATATTGTCTTTTGATTGGTATTCCGAGAGTATCTTTTACATAACTCAACAGTCTTTTTCCAATGACATATCCAAGTAATTCTAACTTTGGTATTTTGAGATCTTCTTTATATGTAATTGGAGTAACACGTGATTTTGACATAATAAACACTGTCTTAAAATTCTTTTCTTTTATATTCTTTATTCGTAAAAAGGTCACTGCAGCGAATGAGTTTTTTGATGCATCCGTAAAACAATGTAGCTCGCATTCAGTCTCATCCACGGATGTATTTCCAACAAAACGTGGAATTTCTATTTCCTTAGCAGTTTGTAGTGCGATTACTGCACTGTTCCACTGTTCTTCTAAATCTTCTAGTAAAGGAATATCCCATTTCACTTTTCTTCTCCATAGTTCTTGTAAAAGTAGCTTCGCTGGTAAAATAAGTGGTGCTGCAAAGCCACATGGATCATACAAAGATGCTAGAGTACGTAATACTCCTCGCTTATTTTTATTTCTGCTGTTGTTTTCCCTGTTAAGAAGGTTATCATTGAGTTTAAGCTTCAATGTGTCACTTTCAAGTTGCCACATCAACCCCAGAACTTTCGTTTGTTTTGTATCTTTCCCTCGATATTGGTTTGGAATGGTCTTCATTAATTTTTTATTATTAGATGTCCATTCTCTTATATTCATGGATAGTTCATTGAAGATCTCTCTAGTTCTGTTTATTAAATTACGTGCATTACTGATACAATCTGCCCCAGTCACTAAATTATCCACATAACATCTTTCAGCTATTTCTTTCATGAGATTCTCATCTCTTCTTGATAAATGGTGACGAATAGTTGCGGTTAACAAAAATGGGCTGGAAATTATCCCAAAGGGTACTCTACAGAAGCGGAGATGAAGAATATTATCTTCTGTAACTCCTTCACTGACATCTTTTATCCATAGGAACCTTGTTACGTCCCTATCTTCACTTTGTAAACCCACTTGGAGGAACGCCTTCTCCACATCAGCTGTGATTCCTATGTGGTTAATTCTAAATTTTAAAAGAAGTGCTGTGAGGTCTTCAAGTAAAGATGGTCCTCGATACATACATTCATTAAGACTTTTATTATCTCTTAGTTTGGCCGAAGCATCATATACAATTCTTCCTTTTTCCCGTCTTGCTTAACAATGTGGTGTGGTAAGTAATGTATTGGTGGTGTTATTTGACAAATTTTAATGGGTTGAGGTTCTATTATTTCTATTACTTCAGCAGCTAGTTGTTCTTGTAGAATAGAATCATATTCTTTTATTGTCTCCTGGTCTAGCCTCTGTATCAGACTGGATAATCGTCCATAAGCAAGCCCATAATTAGTGGGTAATTCTGGAGGGTAAGTTATCCATGGCCATTTAACCATATATCGCTGATCTTCATATCTCACTGTCTCATTAAAATGTTTCACAGCTTCCTCTTCACGAGTAACTTTCGGAGAGTCGGTGATGCCTATACTTTCTAAGGCCCATAAAAATTTTATATCGTCTCTCGGAGAGGCAAGTCTGGTACTCTGTAATATGGAGACTCCTGGCATTGGCAATAAGTAATTATTGTTAATATATCTTCTTTATTCTGTTCCAGGGTTTTCCCTGTAAGCATCCATCCTAATTCAGTATCAATCAAGAATAAATTGTCATGAATCTTGACACAACTTTTGTTTCTGATAAATGAAAAATAATAATCACTTCCAATCAACAAATCAATCTTCTCACCTACAGAACAGTCATCTGCACTAATATCAACTGAATATTCATCTAAATTTGAAACAGGAATCCTTTCTGTGATATGCGGCACAATATTTACTTGTATGGTTCTCTTTATACCACGTTTTGTTTCAATTTCAATTTCAGCTGATGGGCTCATAGTTTCAACTGGTTTATTAGATCCAAATACAAAGATCATCAATAAGTCTTCTTTGACAGTATGCAGGTTCAGTTCTTTTGCTAAATGTGTTGATATATAGCTTCGGGCGCTGCCGCTGTCAAGGAGGAGTCTGCATTTTCTAGTTTTGTTTGAGTTTTGCAGTCGTGCTTTCACGGTTGCTGTTTTGTTTTTTGAAGCATAATGCTTGATTATGATCTCCCTTGCAGTAATAACAGGGTTTCTTGAATCGACATTCTTCTACTCTGTGACCTTCTTTAAAACATTGATAGCATTTTTTTCCTAGCTTCACCTTCCTTTCGTCTACTGTTTTGAAGACTGGACAACTACTGTTATAATGATCACCTTGGCAAAAAATGCATCCCATTTTCACTCTTTTCTGTTCCATACTTCGAGTGTCCTGACATTGTTTTCTCTTCTGTGATTTACCTTGGATTTTCTCTTCAGTAATCTTCATTGGTTTGCGTCGAAATTCTCCTCCTTTTTTGAGTTGTGGTCTAGATTTAGATTCTGTATAGACTTGCAGGGCTCCTGTAGTAATTTCTGACTGAGAGGTACTGGGTATGCAGGTATCCCTTTTTGACACTTCCATCGCTGTGATAATCTTATTTAGACCACTCCGTATTGTTCTCATATCTTTCTCATTGGTAATTAAACTTAATTCATATATAACCTGCTCTGGAAACTTACTTGTCACAATTGCACGAAAGTGGTTTCCATCTATCTCTTCACCAAGGGATTCAAGCACTCTGAGGTGACGTTCCACACTATTCAATGAAGCACGGCAATCCACTGCTAAATATTTTGCTCGAGGTAAATTATGAAGTGACTCATAATGTGCATCTATGAGGATCTGTTGATTGCCATATCTGCTTTTCAATGTCTCAATAGCAATTGGGTAATTAGCATGGGTGGTATTTAATCCTTCTATTGTTTCTAATGCTTCCCCTTCTAAACAGCTCAACAAGTAGGATAGTTTATCTGCATCAGGTAGATTTTTTTTGTGTATATCCCCTTCAAATCGGTCCCAAAATTCATTCCAGCGTAATATTTCGCCCTTAAAACGAGGGAGGGTGAGTTTTGGTAATTTTGTGCTCAAGTTTGTGGCAGGTTCATTTTGGGGATCATGCTCCCCTATCGCCACTCTGACGCCTGTTTCAATTGAAGTTTCGAGTTCTGCTTTCAATTCTCCCGCCTGGAGTTGTATTTCTGTATAGATTTTTACCCTTTCTGGTAAAACATTGGTGCTCTTGTCTATGTATTCACTAATTTCAGTTGAGAAAGAACGAATAGAGGTTTCCATTTGCTTATTGAGTTTCAGGACCTCTTCTTCTACCTTTTGAACTAAGTTTTGGAGTTGTTTTTGCATCATTTCTAGCCGTAACAGCCGCACATCCTCCATGTTGGTAAATATTTAGCAGTCTAATTACAGAATTAACGTGGCTGATTGTAAAGATTTTCCACTGAGTCCACAATATTTAATTTTTCACTATAAAGTTCACAATAACTTTAATCCGCCTCAAAATGTCACAATTTCACAAACAAACAAGTGCAGTGGTGGCTATTCTGGCGCCGTATTTTACACTATTAATTTGCATACGACTTTATTTATCAAGTGATAAATGCCGTGTGATGATAGTCCTAACAATTATAACTTCTTAAAAGATGTATTAAACATGTTGTGAATTCGGGCGAAAGGTTATAAAGAAAATACGTTTCTGTATTAAAGAGCTTCTAAGATTCACCCACCGTCTTCGGTCCTTTTTTCGTATGTCACAGAATTGCCTTCCAGATTAGAATACACATTTGTTTCCATTTACTAAACTTATCTACAAATTATCAATTATTTTATCAACCAATTGTTTGCGACAACCCAAACAAGTTACATTTCTAAGAATACTCACATGTAACTATCTATTCGATTGACAACTTATTCTAGTCGGATTATCTCCACGCACATTCAAGCGAAATATTCACAATGAGAACGGCTGTGATAGTTCATAGCTGCCAACATAAGAAAAAAGCATTCCCGTATTGAGGTCAATTTTGATTCTATTTAGGTTATTTCGCCCCACTTTTCATGAAATTGTGATGACAAACATTCGTATAAATTTGTTTATACTATATGATGTTTTGTTTTGTTCCAAAAACAATAAAATTACCTTATGTTTTACCTTTGTCATAAATAATTCGTGAACGATAACCAAAATTTTTTTTTTTCTTTTCTTCAATATGGAAATGGTTACGGATCAATTTCCATACAGCCTAGTGACCGCTCAGATAAAATATTAGTTTTTGTGTTTACTTGCTTCGCTTTCTACTTCCAATACGTAATTTATGCGAGAGTAGATGAAACACTATTAAGGTGAAAAAATAAGTCTCATCAATCATTGTTAATTCTCAATGATTGATAAGACAAAAAGAGTAAGGTAGTTTCATTTTTTTTTTTAACAGAATTTTATTCTTAAATGAAATGTTTAAAATAAAGGTTTCTTGTCGTTTTGATTCGTGAATGTGAATAACCACTCACGCCTTTTGCGAATGGTTTTAATTCAGGGTTTTCGTTTCTAGGTCTTCACCGATCTTTATGTTTCTAGGTCTTCACCGTTCTCTATGTTTCTAGGTCTTCACCGTTCTTTATGTTTCTAGGTCTTCACCGATATTTATGTTTCTAGGTCTTCACCGATCTTTAAGAGTCTAGGTCTCCCTGGTTCTATTAATTTCTAAGTCTACACCATACTGTGAGCTTCTTTCTCTCTTCTGTCAGGGAGCCTCCCGAAAGGCAACGAAAAATGTTGCTAACACATTAGTTTTCGCACAGCATCTCCACCATTTTGTCGCCACGTCCCAATCGGATGTACTCAGATAGCCCGAGTTCTGAAGACATGACGACAAGGTGTTCTAATCGAAACTATTAAACATCATTGATGGTTGGTAGATCAAACAACTTCATTCTTTCTAAATTCTCAATGTAGGTACGACAATACCAAATGGGGATTCTTTCTTTCCCCAGCAAGCCTCCCAACACCCCATATAGCTTGCCCATGCCTCGCATTCTGTTATTCTATTCTAAACATTCTAAATTCTATAATTCTATCATCTTCTCTTCTTGTTACCACTACGAACAATTTAGACATTACAAAGCTACTCACCAGATTCTCTCGTCCTCGTATCTCTCTCCTCCTTCCTATCCTCCTATCTTTTTCGCCTGTCCTGGTTCGCGCCTTTTGTCCTTCTGTCAAACATGTTTTTTTCTTTTTCTTATCACCTACCTTCCATAAAAATGTTGCCATCATCAAATAAAAAAAATGTTTATTTCGAAACAATGTTTCTTAAGGTTCGCGTTCTTCGCGACAAGCATAGTATATTTTATACTATTCAAAAATATATTTTTTTCATTTCGATTTTTGGGATATTTCTTCTGAAGTCATAGGGAGAACCAAAACCATTCTCGAGTTTTTTCAAGAGTTGAATTTTGTCTCGCGTTAGCTTGCCTCTCACAGCGTGTTCGGTTAGTTCCATACGAGCTCGGGAAATGAACGTTCGGGCCGAGGTGCAATTATGTAAGCCAATGGTATTCAAATTCGATTGTCCTATGGCTATTCGGCTAAGCAAATAAAGCCCGTTTTACAAATAAAATCGTACATTTTTGGTTGTCAACAACAAAATAAGACAATTGTATTCATTTCCATCCATCCATCCATCCATGAGCCTGTTCCGTCCACTGCTGGACATAGGCCTTTCCAGGATTTCACCACTCTTGGCGGTCCCCTGGAAGAAATGCCCATACTCACACACGCTGGGTAGGCGGGTTGGTGAGCGCGGTGCCGAAACCCTTGCACCAGTGACGCCGCTGCCCGTTACCAGTCTGTTTTAAGGTCTGGCAATTAGAGATGGATATACCGCTATCCATCGGTCCCAGGCAATGGTGGGCCGCCTGGTTTTGCCTGAGAGCTGTTCTTTTACTCTCCCCCGAATAACTTCGGGAGGATTTGCGAGTAAGATGGTGGTACCTCCACAGTCGAGCTCGGCATCAGCTCTACCACCTAATCGTGTAGTTGTATTCATTTGACAGCCAGAAATGTACGATATCAACTGTCAAACGGGATAATTTGCTTAAACAAATAGCCATATGACAATCAATTTGAATACCATTGGCTTACACAATTGCACCTCTGATTTCATTACCTACTACAACTACACGATCATCATCATGAATAAATATTATGCCATGCTGACCATGCTTTATTATCCCACTTCTGATGTTTCAACATAAACAGCACTCGTCTTTGCGAAATGCTTGACCGATTTGGCTCATGTTCGAACTTAAAAATTCTTTTTGCCTTATTTACTCGCCTGCCAAATTTTATTACATTCCGATCAACGATACTCGAGTTATCGTCGAAACATTCATACATACATACAAACGCCGGATTGTTCCAGTAGACTCGGAGAACTTCGCTCGCTCGTTCAATTAAATTTTTGCAACTCAAACTGGAACAATGTGGACTACTCTAACGATGCTCAAAGCGCTGACTTCTATCTCTCTTTTGAAATCACAACTATGTATACCGGGTGTAAAAGCAAAGTCAAGAATCCTATAAGGGTGTGTTAGTATGATCGGTAAAGATATTATTTTAAATACTGGGATCTCTAAATAAAGTACCAGTACCTCATAATAAGACGATTTTCTTTACTCAAACTTACACTAATCGCGTGGACACCCTTACTGGTCGCTGGCCACTCGGATGCGGAGCGCGGGTTGCGGGGTGCAATTAGGTGTGTGGGGAGGCCGGTGAGTTGCGTAGCCATAGCTTAGGAAAATTATGGAATTTTTTGTGAAAATTCAAGGTATATTTTTTTTATGGTAATTACCTATACATAATCGTGTATACTTTCATACCCTAAAGGGATTCTTGACTTTGCATTTACATCCTGTATTATATCCTTTCTCTCTGTCTAATTGTTATCCTTTCTCTCTCTCTTTCCAGGCATCGGTGGCGTATTCCTCCTGGTGTCCTTCGTGTGCGCGGTCCAGCTCACGATCTGCATAGTGACTGAGTACCGACGACTGAAGACGCCGACCTTCCTGCGCGCTTGCAAGGTCACCACGCAGAAGATGCTGTACATAGTAGCGTTCCTCGCCTCGCTGATACGTGGCGCGTACTTTGTGTCCCCGGTGAGTGCCGCTCGTATGTACCAGGGTGTCATAAGATTAGAGATGGGCGGCGGAAAGATTCCCGGTTGCAACCCAAAATGGGTAGCAACCCGGGCTGCAACCCGAAACGGGTATTTATGCGGGTGAAATCATACTTAGTCTAACTAAATGAATTACCAAATATAAAATGTGTTCTTGATCCGTAATAGACTCTAAATATTTAATTTTGTAGTTTTTATTTAATCTCTTTACTTATACTCATTATTACTAAATAAAAAGATATAATGGTTTTAAAATACTTCAAATCCAACTTTGAACACATGCGCACGAGCATTTGCGTTAATTTTAATGTTTATGTTCTTAATTGCTTCAAGTTAAGCAACGCTTGTCTCGGTTATTTTAGGAATAGGTGACCGTAAAATTTTATTATCAAAAAGAAACATTTAGGTACTTTTCACAAATCACAAAAGAACAGATGGAAACAAACTGATTGTAGTAATTTTTTACCACAAATCACATAAATGACTTTATTTTCCTATTTATTGTTCAGCATGTACTAATGAACTGCAATACATTAAGATGGTCCCTAGCTTCATATAAAAACCGTGAGATAACTCCTAATATACCACGTAAAAGTAGTGAAAAACGTTAATACCCGAATAAATACCCGTCGGGTGGTTTCAATGGGAATCTTTCCGAAATCGGGAAAGATTCCGGATGGAATCCCATCTCTACATAAGATAGAAGCGTCTCCAGCACACGATCTGTTTAGCGGAATTTAGTGTGCCTGGTAATTCTTAGCATGCGGTAATGCTCTGGTGAGCTTGGTTTTAATGAAACAGCCATTGTCTTCGATGCACATAAACCGACCCTTTCACCAACGATTAGTAATTAGAATATAAGGGCATACTCTTGTATTTATGCGCAGTTTGTATTTCTAACTAACTAACCAAGTTTAAGCATTTACAGAAATAGCATATCTATGTAGCAATTATTTTTAAATGTCAACTAGCTTTTGCCCGCGGCTCCGCCTGCGTCGAAGAGATTTTCGTGGAAATAAGGAAAACAAAAGAATATGATTTTTTGAACGACAATATGCAACGGTCACCATGTTTTACCAAATTGCTAATAAAGACCAATCAGATAAGCCTAAACTCGAAGGGTCGGTTGTTTTCCGTTGAGGAGGTCCCGTACCCACCTTCCAGTCCCATCAGCAGACCCTGGTCACCATGTTTTACCAAAGTACTAATAAAGACCAATCAAATAAGCCCAAACTTGAAGGGTCTGCTGTTGTCCGTTGAGGAGGACCCAACCCACCTTCCATGTTCTACAAAAATACTCCTCAATCCGATCAAATAAACTTAAACTTGAGAGGTCTCCTAAAAAAAACATTTACCAGTGGATGATTGAAACCCCGACGATGAGACTACGTACGACTACGCAAGGCGTACTTACCACATGATTAACTAAAAATCTTATTGAGTGCTTAAAGAATGTTTATAGTCAGTTCAGTAGTTTATTACCCATTTTAAGCAAACAAACAAACAAATCTTTCTTGTTTATATTGAGTTGATTTGAACCAGACTGCGTAAGTGTACGTGGGACGCACTATAAGTTTCCGGAATGAATATGAAAAAATACTATTAAAGGTACAAAATTAATTTATTGTTTTTCAAAATAATCTCCCTTGGTGTATATGCACTTTTTCATTCGATCAAACCAGTTTTGAAAACTTTTGTGCCACTCCCCTGTGGTGACCTCTGAAACGTGTTTTTCATACTCCTCGACAGCTTCTTCTGGTGATGAAAATCGTTGACCGCGTAATTGGTTCTTAATTTTTGGGAACAGAAAAAAGTCACAAGGTGCCAGGTCGGGACTGTATGCAGGATGACTCATGAGTTCTACATTTTTCGTCTTCAAAAAGTCGTTTGTCTGTCTGGCCGTGTGAGAACTAGCATTGTCGTGGTGCAGGATGATACGGCGTTTACGGTTATTTTTACGGAGTTCGTCAATAACTTCCGGCAAACAAATGGTCGTGTACCAGTCACTATTCACGGTACGACGATTCTCTAAAGCAACAGTAGCCACGTGTCCAGTTTTATTAAAAAAAGAAGCAATCATCCGCTTAGATGCACTTTTCACGCGCGCCACTTTGGTTGGTTTCGGCTCATCTTGAAAGACCCATACGCTCGATTGCTGCTTTGTTTTGGGATCGTAGCAATAAATCCATGTTTCGTCACCTGTAACTATTTCCCACACTAAATTTGACGCACCTTCGTTGAATCTGGTAAGCATGGCACTGCACCAAGTGACGCGGTCCGTTTTTTGAGCCTCGGTCAAGTTGTGTGGGATCCACCGCGAGCACAGCTTTCTCACACCCAAATGTTTGTGTAGGATTGATTTTATTTGACTCATGCCTATTTCTAAGGATGCGCGAATTTCATGGTAGGTCACATGCCTGTCTGTTTCAATCATACGGCGCACAGCATCGATGTTTTTGTTGGTCACAGCGGTGGACGGCCGACCATCGCGAGATTCGTCACTGAGATTGATACGACCACGCTTGAATTCTGCAAACCAGCTATAAACAGTCGTCTTGCATGGTGCTTCATCGCCAAAAGCTGTTTCAAGCCGAGCGATGCTCTGTTGAGCTGTCAAATTACACTTAAAATCGTAGAAAATCATACTACGAAAATTTTCCCGAGTTAAATCCATGTTGATGCAGACACACAATTTTTTAAATGGCGCCACAAGGTAATAACAAAAGACAGTCAGATGAAACAAACTGCATTCTACAGCCAAAGAGTTCTATTTTCAAATGTTGCAATAAATTTTTAAATATTGTTTATGTAAGTGGCCAGTTCCGGAAACTTTTAGTGTTACCTATGTATTAAAATAAAAACCATTCTCAACGCCAGCTTACTGAGCCGTTCCCCAGTAGCCTTAGCATGAAAATATTACGGTTACATTTAGTTTGAACCTAACGCGGTTTTGTATGAAATCTGATAACCGCCCCTAGCGGTCGGTAGCGGAACTCATCAGAATTCCATATAAAACCGCGTTACGTTCAAACTAAACGTAACTGTAATGTTTTCATGCTAAGGCTTCAAAGTGGATAGCTAGCTTCACAGAGATGGCGTTTTCTAAGGACTCGAAAATAAAAATATTTTAGTTAAGTATTGGTCTTTGCTCAGTCGAGAAATATAATTTCATCTTTAATGTTATTTTTACGAAAGGAAATATTTTTTCTGAAAAAAAAAAAAAAAAAAAAAAAAAAGTGAAAACAAATTTTACCAGTCGGGGTTTGAACCCGCGACGATCGACTTCGTAGTCGTAGCGGCGGCGAACCTTCCATATGTCTCAGTAAAATTCTCACTGCGCTGCTCCCTTTTGTCATAGCGTGATGATACATGGCCTTAAACCTTCCCGAAGAAATGCTTTATCTTTCAGTGAAAACTGCATCAAAATCTATTGAGTGGTTCTCAAGTTATAAGCGAACGAACAGACAGACAGACGGACAGACGTTGTATTTTATATGTATAGAGAAGAAGATTTGCATATGTATCACAAGAAAATTTAATTTGTCGAGTTGGATTAGTCGAAAGACCTTGTTTTCATTCTCAGCTTCAACTCCTTTCTACCCCAAATATTTTTCTCTTCTGCTTTGCAATGATATTTGTCTTTTTCAAGCCAAGTTTAGGAATAGAAGGCTTTGAACAACCAAAACACGTGGGATTCGTTTCGTTCTACGTGATCTAAAACTTACAACAGTTGAACAAAAAACGTGATTTATTTTTAATTTAGGACTATAGTTTTTCGTTTAGTAATCGTAGTAAAGTTGCCAAACCATGATGTACAGACGAAAACTATGTCAGGCCTTTGTGGAGTTGCAATTTCCACGTCATTATATTAGATGATTATCATGTGATCGGTAGAGATATATCTTGGAAAGTCGGAGTTTAGGAATAGACGCACAATATGATAGTAAATAGACAATGTTTAGTGAAACTAAAATTGACTAAATTGAAATGTCCCCAGCTAGCCTGCGCATTAGACAAATTCCTTCATGACAGATAACATATTTGATTGCAGTATATTATAAGCAGCACAGTAAAAGAGTTGCGGAGCGAACAGTATTCTTAGGAACTCCGGCAGTAATAACCATAACACCAGATAAGTAGTCATCATTGATTACTACAATCGATCGATCATTCAAGTGTACGGGCCTACAGGAATCCGATAGGAGGGAAGCTTGCTTAGTAAATATTGCAGGCGCTAGCTAGCTCTCGTGTGCACTTAAATGTCCCATAAGTCGCTTGGTTGCCATATTTAAAAATGGCCGCCAAATTGGTAGATTATTTGTTAAAATATATCTCGGTAACCAATGGTCCGATTTTAAAATTTTAACGCTTTTGTAAAGGCAAACAAAATTGGTTATTACACACTTTTTGTTAAATCAAGTAATTGTTGTGATATACCAATATCGGTTGCTTATGGTATACAAAGAGAGGAAAGCCTGTGTGAATTCGTCTTTCGAATGCTGAGTAGTAGCACTGATCCGTGGTTATAGCGATTTCAATATTTCTTTATCGCTTAAGTTCGTTTATTTAAGTTAAATTAAATAAGTGTTGTAAGTTTTTGTACCTTAGCACACTGGTTATCGGCCAAATTCTTTGTATAATTTATTGTGTTGATAGATCACATGTGGCCTTACAGCAGCAGTGGTCCATTAAAATATGTAACTAACTGACAAATAAAAAAATGTTTTTACTAATTTTAGTTCACGAAGGACTTGAGATCATTTCTTTCATTGCTTTTTTAATGTCTTTAGTATTATTCCACTAACTGCATTAAAAATTCTTTATTAATTTATTTCAGGCCCTTGGCCCATATTATAAATACCTTAACTTATAGTACATAATAAAATAACTTTAAAAATTATCTAGCCTAATTGAGGCATTGAGGGCAAGACGGCCTAACATTTCCAGACACAATTGATTTTTACTTATGTCTGGAAATGTTAGGCCGTTCTTGTTCTCGCCTCCCTGTAGCGTCGGAACACAGGCCAGAAGTCCGGACTGAGGAACACCTTTGCGTGGATAGCTGACACTCTGAAAACTTGTAAGGTCTTCCAGCCAACAGAAGCGTTATCTCCAAGCAAAGTTGTCCCTCAATGCGGCCATTGATAGTGCGGAAGATGTACTCCTGTACATATTGTTGCGTGGATCGCCTGCTGACTCGGGAGAGGTAGATTGGTGAAGAGGGCGTCGCAGCTTGCAGTTCAGTTCGACGATGCTTTCTGTTCACTCCCAGAGTAAAATCATCTTTGTCTGAAGCGTACTCGTACCGATGAGAGGATGACAAGCGGCGGCGGTGGCGGTAGCGGGTTTTTATGGTGACGTGGAAGGCGGCGGGACACCAGAGCAAATTAAGGCACCTAGGCACGCCACCGTTTTAGTACAAAATTTAACAATCCGTTTCTCAGTTGTTTTTCGTAATAGACCAAACTATATGACCTCTATCATCTGGTGCTAGTATTTTAAAAGGCACCATTTTGCCAAAATTTTGAATATTAATTTTGTTTTAAAGATATCAAGCTGGACAGATTTACATACAAAGTTGTTTTCTTGCCTCAGATTGTACCTATATCAAAATTTAACATTTCAGCCAAATAGCGACTTTGTAAATGCCTGTGTTAAACTATTGAGGTCTATACCTTTAGTCTATAACGAAAAACAACAGAGAAACGGGTTATCGAATTTTGTACTGAAACGGTGGCGTGCCTATGTGCCTTAAAGGTGCACGTTTGCTGTCCTCATTGCGAGCAGGTGGGTTAAGAGCGTATGAAGAATACGTGAGCCTGTGATAGATGGACGGACAGACTGCGGAGCCTTAGTAATAGGGTCGCATTAGGCATCCTTGGGGTACGAAACTCTAAAAATAACTAAATGTTGCATTAAATTGTAACTACAATAAAAAAGAAATTAGTATCTTCCCAATTCCTCCGCGAACTGGAAATATAATAAACAGTGTCTCAACAACTACTCGAGTTAACAAAAAATGTGCAATATAATAACCAAATTTGTTTGCCTTTACAAAAGGAGTAAATTTAATCGAAATCGGTCCACTGGATATCGAGATATACTCTGACAAATAATCTGCCAATTTGGCAGCCAATTTTAAATATGGCGACCAAACGACCATGATCTGGACCGTGTGACCAATTTTTTAAAATACTCCTTTAGGTCTTTAACAAAGGCCCGGAACAAAACTTACGGTAACTGCACACGAAAAAGGGGCTAGCGCCTGCATTAGACTGGACCGTGCCTAGACTAATGTAATCGGTTGACTTAACCATACTTTTTTCAACATGAGGTGGCCTTATCGCACGCAGCGTGTAAAAATGTGCTTAGATTTTCCAATAATTTTCACCTATAATTAGATTCTGGTTTCAATGTCATTTTTTTCTTGTATCTGTTACATTTACTTTTAATGAAAACAATGTATAATTATGTTATTTAACTTTGCGACGTATGTAATGTACAAAGATATGCCGATGCAAATTCAAGATAAATTGTTCAGAGTTTAAAATTGAAAACGAGTGTTTCTTTAGGTTTTCAGTTCGACAAGACTGTAAAAGAAAACTTCGAGTTTGTTCGGTAGAAAAGGTTAGACCAATGTTAAGAAAGCGCTAATTTAAAAATCTACCGACATGTTGCACGAGAAGGTCAAAATTACAAAAATGCAATCAAATGGCAACACTGGTGACGAAGAGGTGGGGCTTGAAAACTTATTCAAACAAACTTATTTTGAAAGCCGCTAAAAAATCTTTGTATATTTAAGAAAAAAGCTCTTGTAGGTGTAACTGCTTCCATTGAGTTTTGATTCATTGCTAATTTTTTCAGTTCATGCAAACTTATTTCAAGTCGACGCAAACGACTCCAATATTTTCCTTTAATTAATTAATTTATTTATTGATTGATCAAGGAGTACAAACAGACAGAGGTACATTTAAGTAAATACTGTACCAAAATTCTTAAACATAGTCACGAAGTACAAAAATTATAATTATTAAGAGGTCTACATAACCCATCCTGGGTCTCCTTCTTCCTCTCTTTCTTTCTCCCTCTACTATGTTTGTCTAAGTATCTTTCCTCTCCCACTCTCCATTGTTTCTATAATCCTTCTCTCTATTGCGCATCTTAAGAACTTCTTCATTTGTGACTCTTTTCGTCCAATTTATCCTTTCCATACTCCGCCAGCACCACATATCAAACGCCTTCTCTCTCAGCATCGTACATGCTAATTTTAAAAAAATTGTTCGCAGTCGGCATTTCAAGAGGGCTGGGCGACGAGTCTACTGTCTGCGTACTACCCTCTCCTGATGTCGGGCTCGTCGTTGATCGTATGCTTCTGGGCGGAGGTGAGTACGATCATAGCTTTTATTAATATGCACATAAGGTTTCAGTTCACTGGCGTATTTTTTTCAGAAAAGCGGAATTATTTAAGGTTTAAAGCTTTTCCAGATTTGTACCTTCAATAAAGATTTTGGCATCTCTACCTAAAATAATTAGACTACTCGTATAAAAAAAAACATATTTTACACATGTTTTGGTCGAAGTTTGAAAAGAGCCATATAACGCCATCTTTTGGCAGTGACATGTACTTTTAACCACACCGCGGGACGTCGATTCATCGTTCGATGTTTTTCTGTAAACATTTCTAATATCATCAGTAGATGGCGTTGGTGGTTTGCCTAACTATTTGGGGTCCTTTTCATAACGAGGATTATCACTCGGAGCTATGTGGATTTAAACATACAGCGTTTAAAAATCTGCACGAAGGTGTTTTGAAACGCTTCCGAGGAATGTAAATATCGCACTGGCTAGCTAGACCGATCTCTAACGCTGCCTGGATACAGTTAAACTTCGTCTAAAAGTTGGCACACAGAAGTTTTTCGGATTTTTGATAAAGATGAAAACAAAAAGAAATTACATTTCTAAAGGGAAGAAAGTGGGATTTGTTATAGTGACAGTTGAATCAGGCGCACATAAAATAGTGTTGTTTTTTTGATAAGTCCGTTTAAAGTTTACTCAAATAAAATAAACATTGGTTTCCCCTCCTTGACTTTGATTCGAGATTAATGTGACTGACGTTTATTAAACCAGTCCCGTTCTAAAACACTGTTCTCACGAAAATCACTCACAAACTTTTCAAAACGAAATTTTTCTTAGCTTTTTAATGATTACCAAAAATGAACCTTTCAAAACGCAAGTTTATGTGTTTGAGGTGATTTTTGGCACTAGCTAGGTCTCATATATTATGGGTTACCAGATTTGCAAGCATAAATTCGGGGATTCGTGGCTCGACAAAAAAAGGAAGTGAAACAATTTTTTTAAATATATTTTTATCAATAATTTTTGTCATTACTCCTGGCCGCTAATAATAATTTGTGGCCAAAATATTAAGAAAAACAAGCCACTGATTGATTTTGTGAAAAATCTAAAAGGATTGGGCGAACTCGAGGGTTGAATATGTACGGTGTCGTATTGCCTAAACATTTTTAGCAACAATCCCACCTAATTTCGGATTTTGATGGTTCAGGGATATTTTTTAAAACTCCGGGATCCGCACACCTTCGTATTCCAGAACAATCCCGGTCGGTCCCGGTTACCTGGTAACCCTAGTCCCATAGCTTTTTTTAGGGATCCGTACTCAAAAATAATCAAAAGGAACTTATGGTATGACTCGTGTTTCCGTCCGTCTCAGGTGACTTAAGTGACTTTCGTTTATATAGCCTAATTACCAGGAATAAGGTAAAGACAAGGTACGTTACTAGGTTAGGTTAAGTTCCAGCTGGGGTGTGTCCAACCTGAAAGTTAGAGACTCATTCATAAATATGGGTAAATTCTATGAAGAAAGTTTGTTACTTGTTTAGCACCACCCGGAGGTCACGTGTTGAGTCTCTACTCTAGAGTAAACCACACGACGACGACGGCGGGAATAGCACGAAGAGCTACCGCCTCAGGGCTGCCAGATGTAAATCAGAGGGAATCGTACTGCAAAAAGCAAACAGAATCGTATAGGTACACACAAAAAATCAATTTTGATCGTACGCAAATGTTGTAACTTGAAAGCTAATGCAATCATACATGCTTGCAAAAAATCGTAGGAGTACGATTTAAATAGTACAACCTGTGCCACCTGCCGCCCACTCTCCGCGCAATCCCTTTTGTCTTCAACCCCCACGTCCCTGTAATGCCGCGGACGAAGACTATAGCTTATACGGCCGAACTGTAAACAAATAATGTGTGTCAACCACGTGTGATAATTTACTTCCTTGACACTGAGTCGGCCAAACTTGATGGCAAGGCCACGGTATAGAGGTTATAAAACTCGTTTTAATTTGGCAATAAGTACAGTTTCCACCATGTCTCGGTGTTCCCTCGCAGACCATACTGCGACCGCGTAGGGGCGATAATCGTATAATCATTGAGGCAAGTGCGAGTCTGACTCGCGCACAAAACACAGAACGGGTACGGAACTCTAAGGAGATAAATATCAACAATATAGATGCTATAATTACAAAAGACAAGTCGCTATATTGTACCACCTGACAAACAATGAACCCCAATTTTATTAGTTGTTGAATTAGTTAAGGTGGTAAAACCGAATCCCGGTGCAAAATGCACATCATAATATTGTTTAACTTACTTTTGAATAAAAAGTATGCAAAAATTGCGTTTTAAAGGAATTAGCGGAAATTGATTACTAAAAGTAGGGTTCTCGCAATAACATTATGTTATTTTATGCCTTACATTTTGATTACATTCGATTACTACGTTAAATACGCTTTTAAGTTTGTTAATCGAATGCACCTTAATACACTGGTGGACAAAAAAATCGACTCAAGCATTGTTGTTCTACATTTAAGGAAATAACCCAATCATACAAGCATAAACTTACATAATCCGTAAATCATTTTAAAGATATAGGCTTCCCCCTTTGATTAAATGCATTTTGTCTTAAAGTATTTGCTATAAAGGCTATTTAACTTCGTGTTCCCCCCTCTAGCCCTTATAACTGCTTGCAGCCGTTTCTTCATTGACCTGATAAGTTTTTTGACTGCTGTCTGTGGAATGGCATCCCATTCTTCTATCATCGCAATCTTCAAGTCACTGAGTGACGCAGGAGCTGGATTCCGCTTTCTTACTCTTCTCTTAACCTCATCCCACGTGTGCTCAATGGGATTAAGGTCGGGGCTTCGCACTGGCCAGTCCAATGTGGGTATCCCCACCTCGGTTAGATATTGCCGCACCGTTGCAGCAACATGTGGCCTCGCATTATCGTGCATTAACACGAAGCTATCGCCGATAAATCCTGCATAGGGCACGACATGTTGCTGTAGAATATCTTCAATATACCGGTGAGCGGTTAAACTACCCCTGCCAGTCCCGTCATTCACAAAAACCAAGTCGGTCTTTGCATCCAACGAAACACCTGCCCACACCATGACAGAACCTCCTCCGTAGGCAACGGTTTCAGTGATGCAGCACTGCGCATAGCGTTCCCCAGGCCTCCTGTAGACCCGTGCTCTTCCGTCGTTGCCATGCAAGCACATTCGGGACTCGTCAGAGAACAAAATGGAGCGCCATTGTTCCAAGGTCCAGTTTACATGTTCTTGGGCAAATTGAAGTCGCGCTTGCCGATGAGCTGTGGTCAGTTGGGGCCCGGTTGCTGGTCTTTTTGGTGTCAGGTTAGCTTTCTTTAGTCTTCTAGCGATCGTTCGCCGACTTACAGCCCGATCTCGTACTTGTCTGAGTTCTTGTTGGATCTCAACTGCGGTCATGTGACGATTTCTTAAAGAACTTAAAACGATGAAGCGATCATCTTGCTCAGAAGTGCATCTTGTTCTGCCAGACCCTGGCCTCCGAATGACGCCGCCGGTCTCCACGAAGCGTCTGAAGACTCTGGAGACAGCTGATTGACTTAGGTGTAATTCTGCAGCCACGCTTCGTTGGTTCCGCCCCAATCGCAATAGGGCAAGCACTTGAGTGGCCTCTAATGGCGTGGTGTCCATTTTCGGATGACGTAATCACTGGGTAATTAGGGTAGGTGTTAACAGGTTGAAATTGTGTAAGCAAGTGAGGAAAAAAATTATTGCACGTCTTTTTAACGGGATAAAGGGAGCTTAACGCGTACGTATCTGTACGAGGTAAAAACTGTTCAAATACGGTAAATGAATTTCACGTCCTGTATAGCGAATACTTTTAAACCAAAATGCATTTATTCCAAGGTGGAGGCCTATACCTTTAAAATGATATATATATTTCATATGTTTATGTTTGTATGATTGGGTTATTCCCTTGAATGTAGGACAACAATGCTTGAGTCGATTTTTTTGTCCACCAGTGTAGTATGTACATTGTACAATTATGTGTGCAAAGAAGCTTGTGTTTGTACTTTTAACAACATTACTGCCGTCATTGAGACGGAGCTGAAACAATTAACGTTAAGAAAATCGTTATCCCACGGTAAACCTTTATCAGAATTGTGATGTACTGACAGTTAAACAAACAGTTCTAAACAGACATTGTAAACTAAGTTTTGACAGGCTTTCCTATGATGCTCAAAGAAGAAAAGACAGAATATGTTTGTTTCTCAAAGGTTCTCTTGCTACCCGAGTACCAAACACTTTATAATAAAATAAGCAAAGAAATTGAAATTCTTCTTTTAACTTACTTTAAACGTAAATACAAACTAACACAGTGGCTTAACAAATTGTGTACAATGTCATATGACTGTGGCTCCATCTATGCTTGCAACGCTTTACTACGTGCTTATATGGGGTTCGTATGCGAGTGGGTATTAGTAATCTCACATGAGTTAGCTTTGTCGGTTGTAAGGAAGATGGCGTAACTGCCAGTCTGCATCACGATATTCAAGTTTCCTGGAAATTTGTATGGTGTTATCGGTGATGTTTATGAAGAAGAGGTTCATACTGTGTGGATAAACTTATTAGCTACGGTTTTTATCCATCTATTTGTTCGCAGTTGTTTGCAATGCAAAGATGAAAAAATATATAAGTATTTCAGTTTTATATTGATCATATTATATTGACTCGGTATGCAGGGTGAACTAAACGAACGCCCCCTGGAGGGAAAGTGCCCTGAATATTGAAGATAGCAAATTGTACTTAAAGGAACCTATATAAGTATTTCAGTTTTATATTGATCATATTATATTGACTCGGTATGCAGGGTGAACTCAACGAACGCCCCCTGGAGGGAAAGTGCCCTGAATATTGAAGATAGCAAATTGTACTTAAAGGAACCTATATAAGTATTTCAGTTTTATATTGATCATATTATATTGACTCGGTATGCAGGGTGAACTAAACGAACGCCCCCTGGAGGGAAAGTGCCCTGAATATTGAAGATAGCAAATTGTACTTAAAGGAACCTATATAAGTATTTCAGTTTTATATTGATCATATTATATTGACTCGGTATGCAGGGTGAACTAAACGAACGCCCCCTGGAGGGAAAGTGCCCTGAATATTGAAGATAGCAAATTGTACTTAAAGGAACCTATATAAGTATTTCAGTTTTATATTGATCATATTATATTGACTCGGTATGCAGGGTGAACTCAACGAACGCCCCCTGGAGGGAAAGTGCCCTGAATATTGAAGATAGCAAATTGTACTTAAAGGAACCTATATAAGTATTTCAGTTTTATATTGATCATATTATATTGACTCGGTATGCAGGGTGAACTAAACGAACGCCCCCTGGAGGGAAAGTGCCCTGAATATTGAAGATAGCAAATTGTACTTAAAGGAACCTATATAAGTATTTCAGTTTTATATTGATCATATTATATTGACTCGGTATGCAGGGTGAACTAAACGAACGCCCCCTGGAGGGAAAGTGCCCTGAATATTGAAGATAGCAAATTGTACTTAAAGGAACCTATATAAGTATTTCAGTTTTATATTGATCATATTATATTGACTCGGTATGCAGGGTGAACTAAACGAACGCCCCCTGGAGGGAAAGTGCCCTGAATATTGAAGATAGCAAATTGTACTTAAAGGAACCTATATAAGTATTTCAGTTTTATATTGATCATATTATATTGACTCGGTATGCAGGGTGAACTAAACGAACGCCCCCTGGAGGGAAAGTGCCCTGAATATTGAAGATAGCAAATTGTACTTAAAGGAACCTATATAAGTATTTCAGTTTTATATTGATCATATTATATTGACTCGGTATGCAGGGTGAACTAAACGAACGCCCCCTGGAGGGAAAGTGCCCTGAATATTGAAGATAGCAAATTGTACTTAAAGGAACCTATATAAGTATTTCAGTTTTATATTGATCATATTATATTGACTCGGTATGCAGGGTGAACTCAACGAACGCCCCCTGGAGGGAAAGTGCCCTGAATATTGAAGATAGCAAATTGTACTTAAAGGAACCTATATAAGTATTTCAGTTTTATATTGATCATATTATATTGACTCGGTATGCAGGGTGAACTAAACGAACGCCCCCTGGAGGGAAAGTGCCCTGAATATTGAAGATAGCAAATTGTACTTAAAGGAACCTATATAAGTATTTCAGTTTTATATTGATCATATTATATTGACTCGGTATGCAGGGTGAACTAAACGAACGCCCCCTGGAGGGAAAGTGCCCTGAATATTGAAGATAGCAAATTGTACTTAAAGGAACCTATATAAGTATTTCAGTTTTATATTGATCATATTATATTGACTCGGTATGCAGGGTGAACTAAACGAACGCCCCCTGGAGGGAAAGTGCCCTGAATATTGAAGATAGCAAATTGTACTTAAAGGAACCTATATAAGTATTTCAGTTTTATATTGATCATATTATATTGACTCGGTATGCAGGGTGAACTCAACGAACGCCCCCTGGAGGGAAAGTGCCCTGAATATTGAAGATAGCAAATTGTACTTAAAGGAACCTATATAAGTATTTCAGTTTTATATTGATCATATTATATTGACTCGGTATGCAGGGTGAACTAAACGAACGCCCCCTGGAGGGAAAGTGCCCTGAATATTGAAGATAGCAAATTGTACTTAAAGGAACCTATATAAGTATTTCAGTTTTATATTGATCATATTATATTGACTCGGTATGCAGGGTGAACTAAACGAACGCCCCCTGGAGGGAAAGTGCCCTGAATATTGAAGATAGCAAATTGTACTTAAAGGAACCTATATAAGTATTTCAGTTTTATATTGATCATATTATATTGACTCGGTATGCAGGGTGAACTAAACGAACGCCCCCTGGAGGGAAAGTGCCCTGAATATTGAAGATAGCAAATTGTACTTAAAGGAACCTATATAAGTATTTCAGTTTTATATTGATCATATTATATTGACTCGGTATGCAGGGTGAACTAAACGAACGCCCCCTGGAGGGAAAGTGCCCTGAATATTGAAGATAGCAAATTGTACTTAAAGGAACCTATATAAGTATTTCAGTTTTATATTGATCATATTATATTGACTCGGTATGCAGGGTGAACTAAACGAACGCCCCCTGGAGGGAAAGTGCCCTGAATATTGAAGATAGCAAATTGTACTTAAAGGAACCTATATAAGTATTTCAGTTTTATATTGATCATATTATATTGACTCGGTATGCAGGGTGAACTAAACGAACGCCTCCTGGAGGGAAAGTGCCCTGAATATTGAAGATAGCAAATTGTACTTAAAGGAACCTATATAAGTATTTCAGTTTTATATTGATCATATTATATTGACTCGGTATGCAGGGTGAACTAAACGAACGCCCCCTGGAGGGAAAGTGCCCTGAATATTGAAGATAGCAAATTGTACTTAAAGGAACCTATATAAGTATTTCAGTTTTATATTGATCATATTATATTGACTCGGTATGCAGGGTGAACTAAACGAACGCCCCCTGGAGGGAAAGTGCCCTGAATATTGAAGATAGCAAATTGTACTTAAAGGAACCTATATAAGTATTTCAGTTTTATATTGATCATATTATATTGACTCGGTATGCAGGGTGAACTAAACGAACGCCCCCTGGAGGGAAAGTGCCCTGAATATTGAAGATAGCAAATTGTACTTAAAGGAACCTATATAAGTATTTCAGTTTTATATTGATCATATTATATTGACTCGGTATGCAGGGTGAACTAAACGAACGCCTCCTGGAGGGAAAGTGCCCTGAATATTGAAGATAGCAAATTGTACTTAAAGGAACCTATATTTTTTAAGTAAAGAAAAACTGCATTCATAGAATTTTGAAAAAAAAATTACCTTAGGTGTTTTTCCTGTGTCTTTCCTGTACTTCTAACAATATAAAATTTTTGGATACAAGTTTTGTTATTTAAATGTTAAATTTCATGGTCTTCCTTTAATTACGATACTATGTTACTTCGAAGAATTTGGCTCTAATGCTTTAACCCTTTCGATCGGTATCATAAAAATACATATCCTCGCAGGCCAAGATTGGCCGTGTTCAATTGAACCATGACCAAACGGAGGTCTTTTTATAACTGACTGACTTATATAAAACCTTAACCACTTCCAGGTGACTTAGGCCGACTTTCACCGAGCAAACTTAACTTGGAAGTAACTTTTCATACTTTGTCCTTTTCACATTGAACCATACAGTTAAGGACAAAGCATAAAAAGTTAGTTAACCCGTGTTAAGTTTGCTTGGTGCAAGTGAGCCTTAGAAACTCAAAATTTCAGATAATCGTAGGCCATTATGTGTATACAAAGGAAAAATTCAGAAATTTGCTTATATTTAATTATTCCGGAAGTTATAAACGACCAACTTAATTAGACCCGTTGGATACATAGAGTTTAATAGATCGTACGTGTCAAGTTAAGGTGGTTGTGGATACTGCTCGTGGAATTATTGTGTAATCGTGGGTAATCTTTGGAAAGAACTTCTATAAAGATAGGCGAAAATTACTAATTTTCAACTTAATTATAATAATTTTAATGGGAAAACAAAAACCAATTTTGGTAATTATTTCACTGCTGTTGACTATCACTCGGGCATCATAAGCTATGTCTGATGATAGGCAGTTTCTTAGGGACATAATTCGTCGCTCACATGACTAACTGTCCTAACTCAGTAAAACGTTTTTTCCAGAAAAAGCGTTTTTCGATTAAGACATTTCTAGTGTTGATAAAACTTGGTCTCTCGTATATTCTGGATAATTAAAGACATTTGTTCCAAAAGATCATCTTTTATACTTAAATTTCATATCATATTTACTTGGCTATTTGTATTATTATTATTTATTTTTATTTATCGAAACAGATAGGACACTTTGTGAATTTTTTTTTTTTCAATCTGAGCTGTCTTGTTCCAGTTACGACGATATAGTATACATTAAGTATGGAAATAAAACACGCAAAATTAATTGAATATATTATATTGAATACATTATATTGGATACATATTTAACCATATATTTTTTATATATAAATATATGAACGAGATAGCATATTTAAAGAAAAAAAAAAAACAACATTTATGTATTTTTAGTATACATAACAATGGTGTAATCTCCGAGTTTGGAAACTCAAGTAGGTACAAATTTGTAGCAAATTATATTCTACATCTGAAAAGCACAATTCAGTCTTAATTTGAGATCACAACATAATAACATAAGTATTACAATGACAAGTATTATCAATATTTTGCAAAAAAATATTTATCACAAAAACCCAAAAAATAAAATACTATAATCACAATTCTGTTGCTTACAGCGATGAATAATCAATTTTCAACGACGTATTCCATGATATTAATGTGGCAGTGAACGATAAAATTGAATAAATTCGGGTAACCTAATCACTGGTGTTCCACCTGCAGTCAAAGTCATTAAATCGTTGTATTTTTCTTGAGAAATTTTCGGCGGTCTTAGATTGAGTGGCGAAATTTCCGAGTTCAATTCTCCAAACACCTGACTTCTCAATGACAATGAACGAGAAGAAACAGCAGCGCGGTCATTTTTGAAAAAAAAATTGTTACTATCAGTCCTTACCAAAGAAAAGACAATTCCGTAATTTCTCTCCAGTCTACACTGTCACCGGGGTGGTCATCTTTTCGGACAGAAAGCAGTCGCAAATTTTGTGACAGTGTCTTGAGATCTAGAAAATCCGAATAGCTCAGATTGTTTGCTTTGTAAGTGTTCGTCTTCGTGCCAATTTTATAATCGGATGTATCTGGGAAGAAACGAAAATGTCGCCTCTTATTTTAATTGCATATTTAATGGCGCTATGAGAAGAGTCACCCTCATTTTGGCCATGGCAAGGAACAGATATGCTTAACACAATTTGTTCAATAAAAATAGCATTGCTTATGAAGTAAAGAAGACTAGCAGCTGCAATTGAATTCTTGTTTTGACCGCTGCAACCGTCGGCAAATAAATATACCTTCTTAATTCCTTTTTCATCAATACTTTTCAGGTAAAGGAGAGAAATTTCTGAAGCTCCTCTCTTACTTTGTCCTTCATGCCACGTGTAACAGAAACAATCATGTGACACCATCTCATAGATAGTTAAATTGTACACCGATAGCCTTCTCTTATAAAACACAGCACTTTCACTACTTATATGTAAACTAATGACTTGTTGCATGTCAAAAGTAGCACAAGCAATCGTTGTTGCGTTTCTTTCAGCTTCTTCTTTTCGTTCTTTTCTTGTTGCACGGAATGATTCTTTTTGTTGCATATGGAGTCTGTACTGTTCCTGCAAATTGGCTTTGGTTTCATTAGTTCCCTGGCGATATGTTGAGCATAGGCTACACTGGTCCTTCTTAGGACGATGGAAAGACAAGTCAAGTTTTACAAGCGTAAAGAGAAAGGCTTGGTTTCGGGCTGACGCGACGTGCAATTCGTCAGTAAGCATTTTGTGCATTTTTGTCGGTGTAAAATTGAAATGCAAATATTCGCGAGTGGTAGAGGCCCGACAGTAATGGGATTCGACTCTCGGAAACCGCTGTATGTGTTATTCAACGAGAGCATTCACACGTTCATCTTTTTCAATATTTGCTGGCATTCGCCCTCCACGTTTATCTTTCTCCTGTACCCCAGTGGACAACAAATTCTCTGTGGCTTTTTTAACTGTTCTCTTTCCAATCGCTAAGGTGTTCATAAAACAATTTCTGCATACTTTCTTCTTCTGGCCATTGTGATGTAAATAGTAAATTATTGTGTTCTGTCTTCTGGAATTAGGTCCAGCCGTTTTTTGTTTAGTATCGATTTTTTCAACATGACGTGCAATAAATTCTCTTTGTGTTTGTAGACTTTCAAGAGCCCAGAAGGATTCAAACAATGTCTGACGAGAATATTCATCAAAAATATAGCATTCACGGTTCATTCTCTTGCAATTTTCTGTATTATATAACGGTCAAATTTTTCGTTCAGATACCACTTTATTTGAGACCTGCGTTGTATATTCCTTTCCAAGATCTTTATTCTGTTTGTTTATTTTTTTCTTGGATATCTTTGCTTTTTTTATGAATAAATTCTCTTGGTAAACCTTCAACCGTAGAATCTTCTGGCATCATTATATTATTAGATGAACTAGAACCTTGTTGTTTATGGTTACCACAAGTCGTATCGTTTTCAAAGTGATTCCAACATAATAGTATTGAAAATCTGTGGCAAGCACGTTATAGTTAAGAAGTTATGTTTTCTTGAAGTTTATTGGTCGAATCCTCAGCAACTTCGTGAATATCATCTACCAGACAAATTGTTTCACCAGGTAAAATAGAACTTCGGTTAGGACCTAACGGTAACTTTTGTTGCACTGTTTGGAAATCTGGTTGTGTTACTGTCAAATTTTTTGCCATAATCTTACGAATACCTTTTTTTCGTTCAGGTTCATAATCAAAATCATTCGAGTCATCTGAATCATAAAAAGGATCGTCATGGTTTGACGGTAGCATGGGTTTATCATATATTTTTTTAAACTGTAAAGACGTAAAAACGTAGGTCCCATCTCAGCGACAACAAAATTTTATGGAAAATAATTACCGCTAAACAATTCCACTAAAAGTCCTAACTGAGATAGGACATTCTTTTGAAATCAAGTTCACCAATTTGATTTTGACTAAAGGTCCTAAATGAGTTACGCTAGTTAGTAAAAATTTTTTTTGCTTTAATGCTAGATACGTTGTCTATTCAGATATAAAGATCTTGAGATCTAAATGACATAGAGATACGACGGTTAGTGGAAAACATAGACCATAACGAATAGGAAAAAGTAGCGATCCTAACTCAAATCAGGCAAAAAATGAGATACGACATAGGTACTAATCTAAAGTACCCGTCACGAGAAGTTATAAATTTTGTTAACACACATTCAGGGGTTTGCAACCGCGAAACAACACAAACAAAACTGAGACGCATTCGAAACTGGAATTGCAACATTGACAGCGTCATCGTTCAGCGTAAACTTAAAACTCGTTTATCAAAAGAATGCACCTCGCTGGAATGAAATTTTATCAAAATCGGTACAGCGCTTTTTGACAAACAACAAAAAAAAAACATTTGACGTCGGTTTTATACCGGGTGTAAAAGCAAAGGCAAGAATCCTTTAAGGGTGTGTTAGTATGATCGGTAAAGATATTATTTGAAATACTGGGATCTCTAAATAAAGTACCAGTACCTCATAATAAGACGATTTTCTTTACTCAAAATACACTAATCGCGTGGACACCCTCACTGGTCGCTGGCCACTCGGATGAGGGGTGCGGGTTGCGGGGTGCAATTAGGTGTGTGGGGAGGCCGGTGAGCTGCGTAGCTATAGCTTAGAAAAATGATGGAATTTTTGGTGAAAATTCAAGGTATTTTTTTTTCTCGTAATGACATCAGAATCGTGTATACTTTCATACCCTAAAGGAAATCTTGACTTTGAATTTACAGCCTGTATAGTTTTTAAACCTTTTCAATTATTAATGATGCTTTTTTTTGCACACCGTAACCATGCGTCGCAGTGACGTCATCGACGCCAGGTGCATTCTTTTAGTAAACGGGTTGTACTTCAAAATGGGACGGCCCAAATGTTTACGTTCTATAAGTCAGACGCGTTCCAGTAGCACAAAACATTAGACGACGCCATTGATTTATGGACGACGCTGACCAACTGAAATTGCTCGTTAGTTTCGTATTAAACGTATGTTACATTGCACCTACTTTGAGTTGATTGAAATTGAGATTATTTGTTGTTGATTTAATTGTCGCCTACATACATAGTAGAAGCTCTTTATTTACAAAATGTATAGCTTCTCGTGACGGGGACTTTAGCAGTATCTTCATCAGTAACTGCCTTATGCGTCTAACAGAACAGCGTAACAACCTGTATACCTAGTAGGTACATAAAAAAATCTCATTATTTTTTATGACTTCCGTACCAAATATGTGTATTAGCTAAAATATAATGCTTGATTAATCTGATTAATTGTTCCTTTCAACAAAAATACAGTACAACTTCATTGACAAACTTTTTCAAACTCAATCAATAGTGTTCGCGCTAAGATTCTATCATTTTAGCGCGAACTGACAGGACAGCGATGAAGACGGACTCTTCAGACGATGCTCAGAAGGATATACAGTGACTTAAACAAATATGATATAAAATAAATAAACCTCAGACGTGTGGGCTAAGTTACCTTTGCCTTCCCAATCGGTAGCAGAACAAAAAAAAAAAGGAGTGGTGGGAAAGAGCTGTTGTTTTTTCTCAGCAGTACATATTTAGTTGTTTGATCAGCCATCGAATGAAGACCCCGTGACTTCGGAGCCATCTTCATTACACAATATACCGTCTACATCGTCCTAAATTCAAACAAATACCGTGAATATGCCAGGAAAGACAATTACATTAAACATAGGTACTAAATTGTTAAAATTTTTCTTTAAATTTTAATGAAATAAATATTTGCTATCAATATCACAGTTTCATTTCCAATCGAAGTGAAAAGCAGAGCGTTGAACTCGGCTGCAAACGAGCCATATTACCTCGGACTATAGCTGCCTTCCCCAAGGCTCGGGCACCTAAATATCTCGGTAATATGGCTCGTTTTATGCACTCGTATAACAATCTACTATTTTGAAAGTTAATTTTAGGCTAAGTTTAAAAATAAATATTTGTGCAATAAAAGTACAAGAATGTGTGTATAATTTGAATGACTTACGCAATAATTCTCGTCCCCATAAATTTTGCAGTTTTTCGAGCTCAGGGTCGTCCACAAAACCTTGGTTCAGGACAGAATATAAAATTACATTAAATTAATTAGCACCAAAACGCGTATCTTCTACGCACGTTTCGTGACAGGTTATTGTCAAGGTTAACATAACAAACAATAGTGTTATTTGATAATATTTATGACCTACAAGTAGGTCGTTTTGACCGTTATTTTATACAGCCACTATTAGTTCGGTATTCCGGTATATTCAGTGTTTATTGTACCCGTTATATATAAGGTGACTTTTATTTATGAAGCCAAACTCATACGGAGGCTTGGTAAGTGATCAGTAACACGGATCGGTAACACTTTAAAATAAAAACCTTGTTACTGAGCACTTACAGAGCTTTCAGTAAGAATTTGGCTGCATAAATTAAAGTCACCTTATACCGGGTGTAAATAGACCTACCATTAAATGAAACCACATATTCTACCGACCCTACTGAACCACTTTTCCCAAGAATCATACCCACGGACATCCTTGGTTTAGGAAATAATTGAGTTCCAAACAAAAATGCGTGAACCCTAACGCACCGACATACGGGCGAGTTTAGAGAGAGCGTCGTCCGTGAAACAGCTGTTCCGGTGCAGCGTTCTAAAATAGACCTTCCTCCTACGAGATAAAGTCTTTGAGTTACAGTTGAATATCTTTTTCTCTGAAGATTTGCGTGTGTTTTTTCGTTGTTCAGTGTGATCAGTAGAGTTTCATGGTCGCACTCTATTTGCGCCCTGTATATTTAGAATTCAGTGGGTGGTGTAGCGTATTGGCCTTTATAGGGTTCCGTAGCCAAATGGTGCGGGAGATTGAAACCAGATCAATCTGTTCAGAGACTTGTGCAAAACCTACGGTAGGCGGCGGACGAATGGCTGATACTACCACGCATCAGCACATCTAAAAAGGCCGACTTGGGTGAATCATAAAATGATTTGAAAGTAGGACAGAGATAGAATTTATTCACCCATGCAAAAGAGACGGCAATGGAACATAATCATAATAGAATTCATCAAAAGTGGCCTTTTTAAGGCGCGTGTTCCCGCGTCATCCGAAAATTACTCCCATTGATGAAGTTATTTCTCTTAAACGGCTTACTTGAAAATTATGAAAAAAATATATGTCATTATTTAAAGTAGAAGAAACAATTACATCGCAGGAAATTATTCTCGCCTATAAGAAACACCTTGGAAATATTTCCCAAAGTCAAGCTGTTTTTGAAATAAAATTGACAATTTCTTGGAAACCGCTAATGTTATTTGTATTATTATTTGTTAATTATATGGTTCTTGCACTAAAATACAAAAAAGTATAGCTTATAAAACTCATTGCTGGAAATTGAAAAATATTTATTTACAGCAGAGTTAATAAATAAAAACTAGATATTTTGAGAGCGCGTGGCGTCAACGTTGCCGTAATTGGAGCAGTCGATTATAGAATCAAAGGCAAGGCTTTAACGTTCATTTTGACTTTGTTTAAAATATCTCAAGGTTATTGGAGGCTACAAGGGCTTGAACCCACTCACCCGTTGCAACCCCATGTGTTAGAGTTATCTCTCTCTCTCTTCAGTCCCTCTACTCCTCCGCGGAGTCTGGGGCTGACACTAGGCTCTTCTATGCCTAGTCTGTTGAGTTATGATGATGTTCGGGGCTGGTTATTGCGATAAGGTCATTGGTATCTATTAATGTTTAAGTTCGATGGTGTAACATTTATAAATAATTATATATGATTCTTCTAATGGAATTAGACAGAAGTATTGACTGACAGGACGCTAATTACATTAGCGAGTTACATTTGTTCATGTGCATGTGACCCGTATTGTACTATCGACCGCAAGTTAACCTTTTATAATATAGTACTTAAGGGCTTGTATTGGGTCTTTCAACGGTTTTTCTTTTAATATGCTGAGTCAACTACTTATCTGATCAATGTAAAACTTGGACACGTGTTTTTTCAGACCTTTGTCTTGCCGTTGTCAAGTCGGTTACATAGTTGGACAGATTTCGCTCGATAGATTTTATTTTTGAAAATGATGCCTTTTTAAGTTATTATTTCGTAAAATTAATTTCTAAACGGCTTGAGTTTTATGTCTGAAATGACTGCTTTAACGAGAAAACATGGTTTATTTTCCGATGTCAGGTGGTTAAACTCCTACATCAAATACTTTTTCGTAAAATCCAGAAAAACCTCTAAAATCCACTGATTTTGCGTACTGCCAGCGCGCGAAGCGAGCATTCTAATGTAGACTTTCTGACAACATACTGAAGTTCAAAATCGCTCAGTAAGATTATCGTGCACCAGGGGTAAGGCCTTAAGGGTGTATAATACCTCAATTCGCTTCGCATGGTCCTGTTTTATACCAACAAATACTGCAACAATCACTCTGACATTAATTTATGATAAAGTTGAGGACTAATGCGCTGTTGTGAAAACTTGATTCCGTTAAATTTTCTCGATAGAAAAAAATTATAAACTTACCTGCAAACCGTACAATAAACCGATAGCATTCAATGAATACTTGAAATTAGATCTGAAACTTTGCATAATGTAACTGATATTAGTATAAAGCAGCTGCAGACTGTAACATAAAAATGAAAAAACCATCAGTGTAGCCGCGATTTCAAAATAACTGATGTTTTGCGTGCGCGGCATCTGATTAGAGTAGGATAGACAGTTAAAAAGCAGAAGCGTTAGAGCAGGACTGCGAATTGAGGTATTATGGGCCTTTATCAAAATAAATACCAGAAATAAAAGAACGGCGATAATGGCTTGGTAAGCGTCGGAGTTGACCCACAGACAGGAACTGCTTTCAAATCGTACATCAAAATCTATACTTACTAATAATAAAGTAGTAGCAAAGTCCTGTCTGTAAATTGAATATTTTCATGAAATTTTAAATTAAATGGGTTATTGGTATTGTATTGAGGCCGAAACAACAATTTTTTGAATTTTTATCTGTCTGTCTGTATGTTCTGTTTTAACTCGAGAACCACTCAACGGATTTGGATGTGTTTTTTTTATTATCATCATAGTCACCCTGGACAACACATGGGCTATAAATGGTGTTCATAAAATAATGCACAAGCCGAAAACGGGACAAAGATTGAAAATTATTTTTTAACTCGAGAACCACTCAACAGATTTGGATGCCCTTTTTTATTATCATCGTAGTAACCCTCGCCAACACAAAGGCTATAAGGGGTGTTCATAAAATAATGCACAAGCCGAAAACGGGGCAAAGGCTAAATAAACGCGGGTGGAGCCGCGAGCAAAGGCTAGTACGAAATAAAATTCTCTATGGTCTAACGTCTTGTGTACGTCTTACATTTGATATTTGAGACTTCTTGTGTGTGTGACTGATCGTTTCGAGTTCTTATCGGCTGCAGTTTTATTGTTCTTTACCTTTTTATAACCATTGTATTAAACATCACGAGACCGACGGGTTTGGGATTATCCAGTGCCAATAAGAAACTTCAGTTTTTTTGTTTGTTTATTTCAAAATGTATATGTTTAAGGTGGTTGAACCTAATTCCGGTGCAATATGCACATCACAATATTGTTTTTCTTACAATTGAATAAAAAGTATGCAAAAAATGCGTTTTAAAGCAATTAGCGGAAATTGATTAGTAATAATTAGGGTTTTACATTCAAATTCTATAATTTTATGATTTACATTTTGATTGCATTCGATTAACAAACTTAAAAGCGTATTTAACGTTGTAATGGAATGTTATCAAAATGTAAGGCATAATAGATACGAGAGCGATGAAACGTTTTCTGACGAGTGTGAGTTTGCGGCACGAGCCGAAGGTGAGTGATGCAATCACACGAGTCGAGAAAAAGTTTCTCGCACGAGTTTCGTATAATATTTTATAGCAAAAGTGCGGAAAATGCCGACTTTACGCAAGCGCAGCGTGCGTAAAGTGGTCATTTTACGCACGGTGTGCTATAAAATAACATAATTTTAATGCGAGAACCCTACTGTTAATAATCAATTTCCGCTAACTGCTTTAAAACGCAATTTTTGCATACTTTTTATTCAATAGTAAGGAAAACAATATTACGATGTGCATATCGAGGATCAGTGTTTGTTCTGTTTATGCTGAACCTAAGGCATGTGTCCGTCCTTCCATGGGGAGGTAAACACGCACGGCACACATTTACTCATTCACGCACACTCCTGCAAAAAAATTATATGTCACACTAAATCTAAAGCTGCAACACAAACACAAAACGCGCACACAAGCAAACTTACATGAACAAATTGTTCATGTACTGCGGCAGAGGGGGATAAGTGCGCTTGCCTAGTCCCGTGTTATATTGTCTAAGAAAATAACCATTTTGAAAATGAAAACTTCAGCGTTCAAAAATGTTTGCAGCCCATTGATACGGTTCATCGCCGTTCGCTGATTTCGGTACAGGTTAAATATCCAAATGCTTTCTACACATTTCGATACCAAAAACAGGACGAAAGCGTCGCGGATGTGGGTCCCGCTAGGTGAAGGAGGCGAAAAAGTAACGAGCCACACACAGTCAATCAGCAAAATTCTCGGTACCTGAATCCTGAACTTTCTAACGCTGCAAACGCGAAGGAATCGTATAAAACGGTATACAGAAATTTTAGGGTACCCTTATTTAACGGTTGATCAGTCCTTGCTACTGGGACTTACAGTGCAAGATGTACCATTGATGGCACTGCTCAATGGTGCTAGTGGTCTGGAGACTCCTAATTGATTACCATAATATCAACAAGTCGCAAGTTATGGAATACCTGTAGACATAGCACCTGTAGAAGACGAGGAAAATGTTGAGGATAAAAAACGCAAACATAATGAAATTATATGAATGACATATAAATCTGATAATAATTACGAAGATTAATGTCTTATGCCTTATTCGACGAGTTTTATCAGATTTTCCGCCTTATGGCAATAGTAAACTGTAAACTCCCTATCATCACAAATAACCTTTCGAGCTTTCCTCAACAATGAGTTTCCTTTTCTGAAAGGTTCGTTTTTATACCATGCGCCTACCAGTTTTCATTTAAAAACTCATCCATCCATCAATCAGCCAGTTTCGTCCACTGCTGGACATAAGCCTTTCTAGGATTTTGCCACTCTTGGCGGTCCTCCTGGAAGAAATTCCCATACTCACACACGGTGGACAGGCGAGTTGGTGAGCGCGGCGTCGAAACCTTTGCACCCGTGACGCCGCTGCCCGTCACTAGTCTGTTTTAGATAAGGCCCGGCAATTGGGGATGGATATACCGCCATCCATCGGTCCCAGGCAATGGTGGGCCGCCTGGTTTTGCCTGAGAGCTGTTCTCTTACTCTCACCCGAATAACTTCGGGAGGATTTGCGAGTAAGATGGTGGTACCTCCACAGTCGAGCCCGGCATCAGCTCTACCACCTCTTAAAACTCATACTGTCATTTAATTAAATTCAACTGAACAGATGGTTTACATGAAAGGATCTTATCAGTCCAAACAGCACGTGCTAACTTACACACAGTGTAACCAGCAGCCGTCAGGTTTCCTGACAAGTCGGGATTTCGTTATTTTGTCGCGATTCCAACTGGACGACTTCTCTGGGATCATTTTTGTGTCGCAATATCGGTCATTCGACTTTCCCCGTTTAGAGGATAGTCGTCATTTTGTATCTTTTTCAAAATCTGCAGGTCTTTCCGTGACTTTTCCTCTTAAGTCGAGTAAATAAACCTAATAAAATAAGATGATTTGATTACGTACTGTAGGTTTTTAATAAAAAGAATTAATACACATTCATTGGAAAACCCTAAAAATTCAAAAATTTCTGCATATGTCAGAATCACCTTTCAAGATTTTGAAATTGCCTCTTGTAGTTGCAGCGTGCAAATGGTGGTCTTTGCCCAAAAAACGTCCGCACTCAAATTTAAATAGTTTATCTTGTAAAATTTACGTGTCAAATGTAATCTTTTTATAAGAACAATAGAACATGATGCCAGTTCGTACAACAATAAAAAGTACAAGAGTTTGTGTATAATTTATTGAAGATGATATTCCCCCAAGAACCATCAATCGAATCCATCCAATATTTAAAATGGTTGGTCTTTCAGGATCTTTATATGGCAACCCCATTACGAAACGCCCCCATCAACGTGATTCGTGATAACTCACCTCATCACCCAAGATCTTATCGAACCCCGTGCGAACTTGTTAGATTCGCCAGAAATTACCATTTTATATGACTAGCAAGAAAACTTGACCAGTCTGCCAAAGTATTTCCCGCTATAATCTAATGGAATAAGAGCTTCAGGTTTGTTTTCCTTTTTTAAATATTTTAATAGCAGTAACTAAAACGATGAAATCGCTATGGCGAAGAAACTACGAATTATTAAGGGTGAGAATACAATGTAAGTGCAAATAAAAGGAGTTGTTCGTACAATGTAGACAATTTTTTTCAATAGTAGTAGTTTATGCTACAGGTAAGGTGGTAGAGCTGATGCCGGGTTCGAGTGTGGAGGTACCACCATCTTACTCGCAAATCCTCCCGAAGTTATTCGGGGGAGAGTAAGAGAACAGCTCTCAGGCAAAACCAGGCGGCCCACCATTGTCTGGGACCGATGGATGGCGGTATATCCATCCCCAATTGCCGAGCCTTATATAAAACAGACTGGTGACGGGCAGCGGCGTCACTGATGCAAGGGTTTCGGCCTGCCCAGTCTGCCCACACACCTAATTGCACCCCGCAACCCGCACCCCTCATCCGACTGGCCAGCGACCAGTGAGGGTGTCCACGCGATTAGTGTATTTTGAGTAAAGAAAATCGTCTTATTATGAGGTACTGGTACTTTATTTAGAGATCCCAGTATTTAAAATAATATCTTCACCGATCATACTAACAAACCTTTAAAGGATTTTTGCCTTTGCTTTTACACCCGGTATAGGTAATTATTAATATTTTTAAATATGTCCATCCATTAGCCTGTTTCGTCCACTGGTGGACATAGGCCTTTCCAGGATTTCGCCACGCTTGGCGGTCCTCCCAGAAGAAATGCCCAGGCTCACACACGCTGGGCAGGCGGGTTGGTGAGCGCGGTGCCGAAACCCTTGCATCAGTGATGCCGCTGCCCGTCACCAGTCTGTTTTATTATATAAGGCCCCGCAATTGGGGATGGATATACCGCCATCCATCGGTCCCAGGCAAATGTCCATATAAAAGGTAAATGCCAGAAATGTAGAAAATATCAGATGTACATACATGCTTATCTGTGCCTGCACGTGCCGCAGGCTGCGGGACGCTTATTGTCCCGTTTCCGACGAAAACTAACGCACGTCTCCAAGGTCTCTGATGATGAGTTCTGCATTGTCCAGGAAACTATCTATCTATAATGATAAATTAGTAAAAAAGTAAATTTAAATGAAATGGATTAAGTATTGGTATTGTACTAAGGCCAAAATAATTTTTTTTAGAATTTTTGTCTGTCTATCTGTCTGTATGTATGTTCCGTTTTAACTCGAGAACCACTCGGATTTAGTTGCGGTTTTTTTCATTACTATAGTAGGGTCCCTGAGTCCCTGATCAACATTTATAGGCCATAGGGGTGTTGATAAAATAACGCCCAAGCCGAAAACGGGGCAAAGATTGATTAAACGCGGGCGGAGCCGCGGGCATAGCCTAGTAAATAATATGATTGAGAAGCGCGTCAAATCGAGCTCAGAAAAAAAACCGGCCAAGTGCGTGTCGGGCCACGCGCAATGTAGGGTTCCATAGTTGCCCGGTACATATAAGTTGGTCTATTAATACAGACCGCGCCAAACTTCTGGTCCCATACATTATAGGGGACCAAAAGTTTGATGCGACCTGTACTCGTAAACCTGTAAACTTACTTACTTAGCTGTGATAGTTGTCCTTTTAAATTCATTATATGGGGTGTAAATAGAGTGCGACCATTAAATGAAACCACATATTCTACCGACCCTACTGAACCACTTTTCCCAAGAGTCATACCCGCGGACACCCTTAGTTTAGGAAATAATTGAGTTCCAAACAAAAATGCGTGAACCCTAACGCACCGACATACGGGCGAGGTTAGAGAGAGCATCGTCAGTGAAACCTGAAGCTGTTGAGGTCGTCGTTGAGTTGACCCCCAATAAAATTGATTTAATCGAAAGGTGTCAACTCGGCCGCGCGGCCGAGTTTTTTTTATGTGGCCGAGATAGAATAGAATAGAATAGAATATCCATTTATTTATCTACCACAACACAATAAATTATAAAAACAAATTATAAAGTCAAACACAAGGAAATAACATAAAAGAATAAAACAATGTGACTAAAGCTAAATGAAATCATGTGTCGAAGCAGACAAAAAGGCTAGAACTCAGCATATGCTGTAGTCTTACAGAGTAAGACCGACAGCGCTGATTTTCAGTCCAAGCCCGCGTAGGTAACGCACGAACAAACAAAACAGCGCGAGTATTCTTGCACATTTTGAAAATAATAATTACGAATGGCAGAATAAATATGATATACATATACGAGTACATAATGTAGGTGCTAATATTTGTAAATAAATAAATTCAATTAATAGGTAAGCTCTAAATAAAAGTCAAAAACTCGTTGGTCAAAAATTATTAAAATGGCGATGAAGCGTCTAGTTTTAGGCAGGCGAAGACATTTGTAAGTCAAGGAGATACTTTTTTAGTTTAATTTTAAAAGTATACTTACACTTAAGGTCACGTAGCGGTGGTGGAATGTTATTCCAACATTTTGACGCCATGTACCTAAAACTACCCCTAAATGCAGTGGTTTTGTGCTTTGGAAACAATATACGATTCATCCTGGTGCTGTATCTGCTAACAGTAGATGACCACGTAAATTTGTCATGTAAATATTTGGGAGAACCAGTTTTTACTACACCAAACAGTAAAGCAGCGAGATGCAGCTCACGCCGACCCTCTACCCTTAAAATATTCGCGGCATTGATATAAGGTGTGACGTGTGATCGCCAGGGGATACGGAAGCAATAGCGAGCACACGCATTTTGCACGCGCTGAATGAGTCGCATGGTCTTCGCGTAGAGGCAAGGGCCGTAAACAGCTATACAATAATTTAGTTTAGAGAGAACAAGAGACTCACAGAGTTTAATGCGTAGTTCTTCACTAAGA
Source organism: Ypsolopha scabrella (assembly GCA_910592155.1). Taxonomy (NCBI): domain Eukaryota; kingdom Metazoa; phylum Arthropoda; class Insecta; order Lepidoptera; family Ypsolophidae; genus Ypsolopha; species Ypsolopha scabrella. Next base: position 8,122,366 of record OU342981.1, on the reverse strand, counting down.
AAGTCACGAATGCGGTATAAGACTTTTAGTCGATAAAAGCAGTTACGTGTTAACTCTGCCACATGACTTTCAAAGCGTAGCTCACCATCAATTAAAATCCCCAGATTCCTAGCCTCACGTACACACTCCATCGGTTGGTTCATAGTACAAACCGGAGGATTAGCAGAAGTTATTCTCGCGATCTGGTGTTTAGATCCTAGAACCATATACTTGGACTTGGATGGATTAAGAACTAAAGAATTCCTTGAACACCATAAAGAGATACGGTTAAGATCGTCATTAAGCTTCATCGCAGCAAGATTAGCTTCTGTGGGATAACAGGAGATGTACAACTGTAGGTCGTCTGCGTATAAGTGGTACTTGCAATTTTGAATGTTTTCTATTATATCTCTACTATACAAAATAAAAAGCAGAGGCCCAAGTATAGAACCTTGTGGTACACCACGATCTACAGTACTCATTTGAGACCTTAAACTGCTACCATCCTCTCTTGACAACACCACTTGCTGTTGACGGTCACCAAGATAACTGTTAAACCATTGAACAGTCTCAATGTCAAAACCATAAAATGTGAGCTTTGAGAGCATAAGATTTACATTGATGCAGTCAAATGCTCTGGAAAAGTCCAGTAATGCAAGGATAGTCCCCTGACCAACATCACGAGCTGCAAGAATGTTATCAATGACGCCTTAGCCCTACTGATCGTACACTAAATAAGTAGGTTCCTATCAAGAGGCTTGTTTGTCAATTTTGACTATATAACTAACTTCTTGGTTGCTTCCAATGTTTTTATGACCAAGTAAACAAGTTAAGTTAGTACAGGAAACTGACATCTTGTTGCGCTCATATGGAGTTAAAATGTTGTTAACCGTTAACAAGATCTTGTTCTATTTACATTTTTTTTTCAGTGTATTGAACAACATTCCCAAATAAATATAGCGGCACAAAAGAAAAAAAAAATCCTTTTTTCTCCTTTTTCATGTAAGGGGAAAATTAGTTTAATTTGATTTTTAATTAAATATCCGGGTTTGGGTCAACATTTAACATAGCATATCCAAATTTCAGAGATCTGTACCTCATTTCGTCTGCAAGCTAGAGCGACATTAAACAGGGCTTCGTTTTACCCCTTCTTCGGCGCGGAACCTAAAAACGCTAATCGCTGTTCCCTACCACCATGATCTCACTCTGAGCTAATGCCGCAGTTGAGGCTGTCGGTCATTGCCAGTTGGCGCCAAATCGGAAAAGTGCTCAGATTAGCGACCGCGCATGCGCGAAAACCGCGTGCGTCGACGCGCAGACTTCCTAATTCTAATACTTATTTAAATATAAGTATTTTTATTAAAAGTTTTTTTAAAGTGACTTTTCGTATTTTTTTTATAATTGTGCATAAATATAGTGGACATTTGTGGTGTAATTGTTCGTGTGTTTTTGGATTATTGTACAACGTGACTGCACTAATTCCACAAAGTGAAGTTTGATAAATTTCTTGTTGTTTTGGTAGGTATTTAAATTTAATATAAATTTAAAATTAATTGTAAAAATTACTCGGAATAAGAACGTTGGTACTTTTGATTTATTGGTACCGGTCACGAAGTAAGTAATAAATTTATGGGATATTATTAGAAGCGATTTTCTTTTCATTATGTGCTCAAAATAAGTTTTTCTAGCTTCACAGTTATTATCTATTAACTCGTATAATGGACTCGAGCCACAATCTTGCCTACTTTTGTTTAACTATTGTATTAGGGTTAATGAATATTCAACAAATTGGGTTCCATCCATCCATCCATCAGCCTGTTTCGTCCACTGCTGGACATAGGCCTTTCCAGGATTTCGCCACTCTTGGCGGTCCTCCTGGAAGAAATGCCCATACTCACACACGCTGGGCAGGCGGGTTGGTGAGCGCGGTGCCGAAACCTTTGCACTAGTGACGCCGCTGCCCGTCACTAGTCTGCTTTAGATAAGGCCCGGCAATTGGGGATGGATATACCGCTATCCATCGGTCCCAGGCAATGGTGGGCCGCCTGGTTTTTGCCTGAGAGCTGTTCTCTTACTCTCCCCCGAATAACTTCGGGAGGATTTGCGAGTAAGATGGTGGTACCTCCACAGTCGAGCCCGGCATCAGCTCTACCACCGGAATTGGGTTACTTTATGTTAAAATCTTCGACTAAAGCTAATGATTTAAAAATACAAATAAATTAGATAATAAACCTCTAATTGTCATGGAAAATTCATTGCTATGTCAAAAGTTTGTAATGCACTCTAATAATAATATTTAGAGTATTCCAAAGCGATGGATTTCGCAATAAAAACATAATCTCAGATACAGAAATTATTCTGATCTAATTAAATCCTTCAAAAACAAAAAAGAAAACAGTTTCTGAAAAAGAAACTAGAAACTAGAAAAAGGTTCCGAAACTTATATTAGTGGCTTCATCGGAAAAGCAGGTATACAACTTCAAAAAGTGCCTTTTTTATCGAAATAGCCCCTTAAAGTGGCTACCATGTTAGGCCTGCAGGTTTTAGAGTTGATGAAGCTATTTATCTAGTATCAATTATTAAGGTTGCGTTCCAAATCACTTTTCAAGATTAAAATATTGCTCGCTGTCAGACAAAAGTAGCTCGATGCTGGTTCCAAAACATCTACTTTTTGGTTTTGGAACCAGCATCGAGCTACTTTTCTCCGACAGCGAGCAATATTTTAATCTTGAAAAAGTGATTTGGAACGCTACCTTATTTATCAGTTAATTGTTACCTCAACCTTAGGAAAAGTCCGTGTAATATGAATTATATATCTTCATACAAGGTGACATTAATTTGTATGCCCAAATTGATACTGAACGCTCTGTAAGTGCTCAGCTCAGTAATAAGGTTCGATGACCCTTATTGTGTAATTCGTAAATTAATTTTTTCTTGTTCGGTGACAATAATTTATCCAGCTAAATTCATATTGGAGACTCTGTATGTTCTCAGTATAAAGGTTCGATGACCCTTTTTGTGCAATTCTTAGTTTTTTTTTACAAATGCAAGCCCAGCCTTGAGTCAACATTTTGCCTTGCAATATTAGCAAAAAGTGTTATGAATCCTTGATACTGATCACTTACCAAGCCTCCACTATTATTTTGGCTGCGTAAGTTCATGTCACCTTCTATTTACTGTCACCGTTTATTTTACGGCTCCGCCCGCGTTTGTTCAATCTTTGCCCCGTTTTCGGCTTGGGCGTTATTTAATTAACACTGACCAGGGTCACTACGATGATAATAAAAAAACACATTCAAATTCGTTTAGTGGTTTTATTTAGAGTTAACACGAAACAAAAACTCTAAAAATTGTTGTTTCGGCCTCAGTACAGTACCAATAACCCATTTCATTTAAAATTTCGCCAAAATATTCAATGTACAGACACGACTTTTTTACTACTTTATTAAGTTCCGTTTGGAAACGAGTGAATTTTACTCGGAGTGATGCGAATTTCACCCCAGAGCGTTAATAAAATTGACCCGAGTTAAACCGAGGGTAAACGAACTGTTACCTGACAGTTGCTCGAAAGTGTTTTGAAACGCTTCCGAGTGATGCGAAAATCACACTGGGCCACCTGATTGGTGCAATCAGATTTTTATTTCTCTTCCTCCTATACCGGGTGTAAAAGCAAAGACAAGAATCCCTGTTAGCATGATCGGTAAAGATATTATTTTAAATACTGGGATCTCTAAATAAAGTACCAGTACCTCATAATAAGACGATTTTCTTTACTCAAAATACACTAATCGCGTGGACACCCTCACTGGTCGCTAGTCACTCGGATGAGGGGTGCGGGTTGCGGGGTGCAATTAGGTGTGTGGGTAGGCCGGTGAGCTGCGTAGACATAGCTTAGGAAAATGATGGAATTTTTGGTGAAAATTTAAGGTATATATTTTTTTCTCGTAATGACATCAGAATCGTGTATACTTTTATACCCTAAAGGGATTCTTGGCTTTGCATTTAGGTATAGATCTGTCTCTTTCTAAACGAGTGAAATTTCTCACTATGATCGCACGTTCTAAAACGCTTCCTTAGTATAGATTAACTCTATTAATTAAATGACTCTGACACACCTATCAAAATTCCTGCTCGGAAAGTAATCAAAGACAAAACCAAGTGTGTTAAGTTCCTGATCACGATCAGTTACCGAGTCAACAGTATTTTGGCTGCGTGAACGTAATTTTTTAGGGTTCCGTAGTCCGACAAGGAACCCTTATAGTTCCGCCATGTCCGTCTGTCCGCGGCTTAGCTCAGAGACTAATACTACTTGAAAGCAGTAATTTCGTGTGTTTATACATATTAATTACGCTTACAAAACAGAAACAAAAATCCCAACATTTTTTTTTATGGGTATTCTCCTGTGCACGTAATTTGGGGATGAATTTTTTTTCACGTATATCCCATAGTGTGGGGTATCGTTGCATAGGCCGTTCAAAAACATTATGGATGGGGCTGAAAACCATTTTTCGATTTAGGGAGTCGTTGGCGAAATATTAAGCTTTAAAGTGCTAATTTTTGCTAGAGTCAAGTGTCTCCCCCCCTGCCGGTTTATGGATATGTTAAAAAATTCACAGAAGTAATATATATAATGAATTTAAAAAGAAAACTATCACAGCTAAGTAGACTTTACGGGTTTACGAGTACAGGTCGCGCCAAACTTTTAGTCCCCTCTAAACAGGACAATGTATGGGCCGTTATTCTAAATGTATGGGACTAGAAGTTTGGCGCGATCTGTAGTAGTAGACCAACTTATAAAATTTACTGAGCAACTACGGAACCTTACAATGCGCGTGGCCCGACACTCACTTGGCCGGTTTTATATGTAAATATCTGATTCATTCGACTGATGATGAAATATATTGCTAATTGATGTCTATTTTTGTCTTGTCTATAAAGTTTTATCAAATTAAAAGGCTAAAAATAACATTTTTGACAATAAAAAATATAGTTGTTTACATATTCAGTTATGTATAGAACTCGTTAGTTATTTATATTTTAAAACGAATGGACCCAATAAGGTGTAGTATTAAACAAAAAAGATTTTGTAAAGGTAATCATAAAACTAGTAATATAAGGTTAATTTAATTTCGTTTATCTAGCTAATTTCATACTGGAGACTCGGTAAGTGGTCAAGACTAAGGTTCAATGGCTTTGTTTGCGGAATACGAAAAATATTTGTTTGTGTCTCTACACTACCTAAGAACGACCATTTAGTATCCATCCATCCATCAGCCTGTTTCGTCCACTGCTGGACATAGGCCTTTCCAGGATTTCGCCACTCTTGGCGGTCCTCTTGGAAGAAATGCCCACGCCGGGCAGGCGGGTTGGTGAGCGCGGTGCCGAAACCCTTGCACCAGTGGCGCCGCTGCCCGTCACCAGTCTGTTTTATATAAGGCTCGGCAATTGGGGATGGATATACCGCCATCCATCGGTCCCAGGCAAAGGTGGGCCGCCTGGTTTTGCCTGAGAGCTGTTCTCTTACTCTCCCCCGAATAACTTCGGGAGGATTTGCGAGTAAGATGGTGGTACCTCCACAGTCGAGCCCGGCATCAGCTCTACCACCTATTTTTTATTTACTATAGGAAGTCTACATTTTAATTTACGTATTTCCATTCATCCATGGTATTTCACAGATATGGTCAATGAACCTTGGTCCTGACCATTTACCGAGTCTCCAGTATGAATTTGGCTTCATAAACGAAAGTCACCTATATTGTAACAATTATCTCATATTACTTGTATCTTCTTATTTAAACTTTTCAGACAACCTGAGGGTTAATAATAAATCTTTACCTATTTTAGGGTTCCGTACCTCAAGAGGATATCGGAGCCCTTATAGGATCACTTTGTTGTCCGTCTGTCTGTCCGTCCATCCGTCTGTCTGTCTGTCAAGACTCTTTATTTCGGGAACGCGTGGAGGTATCGAGTTGAAATTAAAACCATCTATTATACTCAGGTCTACAGTCCCTTGAAGATTTGAAAAAAATCAAACTTCTAATAAAAAAAAAGATACGGCCGTTCATGCCGCAAAAATGTATATAGCTCGACACTCTTAAGGTGGTAACGGAGGATCTCGGTGCAAAATGCACATCATAATATTGTTTTCCTTACTTTTGAATAAAAAGTATGCAATAAATGTGTTTTATAGCAATTCGCGCAAACTCCTTGTTAAAAGTTAGGTGATCACATGAAAATTACTCCACCGTATGCGTTACATTTTAGCTGCATTACATTACAACTGTAAACACGATTTTAAGTTTGTTAATGTAATGCAAGCAAAATATAATACATTAAAGTACGTAATATTTTTGTGAAGACTTTATTATTAATAAACTATTTCCGCAAGTTGATTTAAAATACATTTATTACATACTTTTTATTCAAATGTAAGGAATACAATATTATGATGTGCATCTTGTACCGAGGTAAAAATTTACCCCCTTAATGGAATCAAAATTTATAGGGTATTTTCCGTTGACCTAGAACTATGAAATTTGGCAAGTAATACCGTCTTATACTACAAGTATAGGAAAAAATCATAAAACTATACATTTGTAATGAAATCATAAAAAATACGAGTCTTTAACGGAACCCTCGGTGGGCGAGTCCGACTTGCACTTGTCCGGTTTTTTACTATAATATTGTAAATACTATAATTATTATGATATCTATTTATTTACTTGTACAGTGGAGACCGCAACAAGTTAGACACTTCGGACTTTGTACCTATCTTATATTCTTCTCTGTAGGGGCTAATGTCGTACTGCAAGTGTATAGCTTAATGTCGTCTCCACTGTACCTACTTATTGAAAATTACGAACTAAATATAAATGAAGTATTTCTAGGTAGTAGAGCTAATGTCGGGCTCGACTGTGGAGGTACCACCATCTTACTCGAAAATCCTCCCGAAGTTATTCGGGGGAGAGTAAGAGGACAGCTCTCAGGCAAAACCAGGCGGCCCACCATTGTCTGGGACCGATGGATGGCGGTATATCCATTCCCAATTGCCGGGCCTTATCTAAAACAGACTAGTGACGGGCAGCGGCGTCACTAGTGCAAAGGTTTCGGCACCGCGCTCACCAACCCGCCTGCCCAGCGTGTGTGAGTATGGGCATTTCTTCCAGGAGGACCGCCAAGAGTGGCGAAATCCTGGAAAGGCCTATGTCCAGCAGTGGACGGAACAGGCTGATGGATGGATGGATTTCTAGGTCTCGAATAACCTAGATTCAGTAAACACGTAAACTGCCTGACTATGTAGACCTTAGTCGTTTCTACCTATACTTTAGGGTCATTTTCCAAGAGGATTTATTTTGCGAGATAAGTAGCCCAAGTTAGTTCAAGTTACCAACCAAGCCGATCGAAAAGGTTAATTATTTATTAAGTCGATGCTAAGTTAGTCATTGGTGGCGATTCGGGTGCAGGGCTCGACTTGACTTATTTGACACGATTAACCTTAGTTTAAGGGCCTTGACGTTGTCTTTTCAATACAGAAGGAAAAGACAGAATGCTTAAATTAAGTTTAGTCCTGCCAAATAAGGTAGCGTTCCAAATCACTTTTCAAGATTAAAATATTGCTCGCTGTGAGACAAAAGTAGCTCGATGCTGGTTCCAAAACATCTACTTTTAGGTTTTAGAACCAGCAGAGCTACTTTTTTCTGACAGCGAGCAATATTTTAATCTTGAAAAGTGATTTGGAACGCTGCCTAAGTTAAGTCGTGTTATATGGAATCTACACCATTTACGAACAAAACTTTTTATCTTACTTTCCTTCGATTAATATTTTACACTAAAGATGGCCGCATCTGTGGTCTACATACATACTTAAATGTTCTCACGCCTGTCTCCAGAGGGGTAGGCAGAGACTACAGATTTCCATATGCTACGATCCTGACACACCTCTTTTGCTTCTCTGCACCCATCAATCTAGTCATACAAACTCTTCTATTCTATGGTCTAATGGTTCGAATACTCGACTACTAAATCTGAAGGCAGCTGGTTCAAATCCCGCAGGGGCACGTTTGTGTCCGGTCTGCGTGCTTCGGAAGGCACGTTAAGCTGTGGGCCTATTTTGTGCCCGAAGTACGGCGATAGGGCTCCCGACCCACCACGCTGGGACGTAATAATCGTCGGTGAAAGGCGGGTGTGCCGAGTGTGGACTGTGACTTGCATATCACACCCCACACTTGGAAACACTTCTGACACCCCTCGGGCATTCATGTCGTGACAATGTCGGTATTTTATATTTTTGCTAGCCTTTCGTCTGCGGCTCCGCCCGTGTTTATTCAATCTCTTCCCCGTTTTCGACCTGTGAATTACTTTATTAACATCCCTTATAGCCTATATGTTGGCCAGGGTCACTATGATGATTTAAGAAAACTGCATCCAAACCCGTCGAGTGGTCCTCGAGTTAAAACTGAAAATGTACAGACAGACAAAAATTCTAAAAACGGTAATTTTGCCCTCTCATTTCATTACCCAATACTCAAAAACAACCCATTTAATTTAAAAATATTCAATGTACAGACACGAGGATCTATAGATCTATACTAAAAATAAACTAAACAAGTTTACAAGATCAATGTCAAATTGTTGTGCAGTTCCTAAAATTTATTTCACTTCCGATTTATGCAAACATTGACATTGGGTCTCATATAAAAATGTTAAAAAGTTTAGCAATTAAGTCTGCTATTATATAATTTGTGCCGAAACAGCTTGAAGCCTTGAATTGATCTTAACGTGATAATGATAAGTCATATAAAACGGCATTCATTCGATACAAGAGATGTACAGTGGAGACCTCGCCAAGTTAGACACTTCGGACTGTACCTATCTTATATCTATCATTATAGAGGCAGGAGGAAGGTTTATTTTAGCACGCTGCACCGGAACAGCTGTTTTACGGACGACGCTCTGTCGAAACTCGCCCGTATGTCGGTGCGTTAGGGTTCACGCAATTTTCTTTGGAACTCAATTATTTCCTAAACTAAAGGTGTTCGCGGGTATGATTCTTGAGAAAAGTTTTTCAGTAGGGTCGGTAGAATATGTGGTTTCATTTAATGGTAGCAGTCTATTTACACCCGGTAGAAGGTGACTTTAATTTATGCAGCCAAATTCTTACTGAAGACACGGTAAGTGCTCAGTAACAAGGTTCGATGGACATTTTCGTGAAATTTGTAAATTATTATTTTCGTGTTCCTTACAAACACAAGCCCTGACCCGAGTCAATTAGACGTCAAGATTTTATTTTGAGAAATTAGCAAAAAGTGTTATCGATCCGTGTTACTGATCACTTACCAAACCTCCAGTATGATTTTGGCTTCAGTCACCTTATATAGAGAGGATGAATTAAAGTAGAATGACGAAAGAAATGTATGGTGCGCAAGTGGAAGATAAAGCTCGAACAGACCCTAGATTATGTATCTTTGAGTCGGTTGCCAACTAGTTGCCAAACTTGGTAAACATAGATATACTATCGAATTCCTCTCATAAAGAACTAGACTCACAATCTCGCTCAAAAAGTGTCCGCGATGCATCGTGTCACCGCTATGGGGTGACAAATTCGAATGACGATTTCGTACAACTGACATTGCATCTTATGTTAACGACATAACGTCTTAATTTAGTTGAAGCATTTTTGCTACTATGCACGTCGCACGTTCGGACGCTTTCTGACGAACTTTTCTTAGAGACTGTGTGTCTAGTTGTTTATGAGAGGTCAATGGTTCGTGCTTAAAGTCACGTCACAGTTCGTGAACAGTTTAATATACACTGAATGCAATTTTGAAAGTTCAGTTTATCCATGTATGTTTTTAGTGTTTGGCAACCAGTTGACAATCGATACCAAGTTACTAATAATAGGCCCGCGGGTCGCCATATAGGGGGTAATTTATAGAAGGAGGCTTTCTGACCAGACTGGTGACTTACTGAGGAAGGGCAATTTTAAAAGTATATAGAATAGAAGAGCTTTTATGACTAGATTGATGGATGAAAGGCGAAAGAGGTGTGCCAGGATCGTAGCAGAAGGAAATCTGTAGCCTCTGCCTACCCTCCGGCAGACAGGCTTGAGTACATGTATGTACATATAATAAAATTAAACGATATCACTACGATAATTTTTCAATGATTTTTCAATATGGCTTTTATAAAGATTAGATACCTATGACCTATAAAACGTATACTTTATGTAGTACTAGCTTTTGCCCACGGCTCCGCCCGCATGTTATTCGGTTTAACGACATGCTTTTTTCCGGGGTATAAAGTAGCCTATGTGTTAAGTTAGGGTATAAGCTATATCTATTCTAAATTTCATCCAAATCCGTCCAGCCGTTTCAGCGTGAAATAGTAACAAACATACACACACACACACACACACCCTCTCACACACACACACACACCCTCTCACACACACACAAACTTTCGCATTTATAATATCAGTGTGATCTATTTTACAAATAAACATTTTTAATCTTTAAATGACAATTAAAATTATCTAAAAAATTATATAATCGGCTTCCCAATTAGAGGTTGGCTAAATTGGTCTAAGGTATCTTTCACCATTGAGGTAACTGAAATCACGAAATAAAAACATGGTACATAGCAAAATTAAATGACCGCCTTTAAGTTCTTAGCGTCACGTATCATCTTATTAATAAACCTCGGTGCAAAAAGGTTGACAAGCCATTCTTAGCGCTATCTATTTTTATTATTTGTCGTGACACGTATTCTGTGAAAATTTCAATTTTCCACCTATTACGGTTGAAACTGTAGACCCCTGTGACAGACGGACAGACAGACAGACAGCGGAGGCTTAGTAACAGGGTCCCGTTTGGCACCCTTCACGGAACCCTAAAAAACTGCAATACTTACTCGGCCGAGACCTTATGAATCTTATGATAAAAGGGTTGATTTTTTTTTGCGTTTTCGGGGTTGGCGCCAAAGTAAAATATATTCTATAAACTTTTTAGCCAACCTGTCATCTCGACTGTCGACGGAAAGTCCATTGAAAAGCCGACTATAATTAGGTTCCGTTTCGAAACGAGCGAAAATCACTCGGAGTGATGCGAATTTCACCCTAGTGCGTCCAAAAATGGACACGAGTTAACCCGAGGGTAAACGAACTGTTACCTGACAGATGCACGAAAGTGTTTTGAAACGCTTCGGAGTAATGCGAAAATCACACTGAGCCACCTGATTGGTGCAACCAGATTTTTGTTTCTCTTGCTCCTACATAGATCTGTCTCTTTCTAATAAACGAGTGAAACGCTTCCATATATTCGGCGGCGGCCGCTGCTGCTGAGCTCTCCGAACGGCGTAAATTAATCCGATAGAAACGGGTTTGGTCACTTTTTTCGGTTTTAATCATTGACCTCTCATAAACAACAAGACTCGCAATCTCGCTCAAAAAGTGTCCGCGATGCATCTTGTCACCGCTATGGGGTGACAAAAACGAATGACTATTTCGTACAACTGACATTGTATCTTATGTTAAGAGGATATGACGCGCTCGCAAAGGTCACTGTTACTCTATGCGGAACGCCCCGCAGTGCGAGAGGGACGGATTCCGGAAAAAGTAGCAAAATGTCGGTTTTAAATTAATATAAAATGAACTAAAATAACTATCAAAATTTCCAACTGAAAAAACTTTGATATCGTTAAAATCTATCTAATAAAATATCTTTCAGGTCTGTATGTCATTCTTGTTTGTCATACTATGAAAAAAAGTGTAGAAGAAGACCTCATTTCAATAATTATTACTATCGAGTGAAAGTTACGCAATCCCGTTTCTGTACTGAACAAAACTAGAAAAAGGCTCCGTCATTTATATACTGATTTATCAAATTAGTGGCTTCATCTGGAAGGCAGGTATACAACTTAAAAAAGTGCAATTTTTATCGAAATAGCCTGACATAACGTATTAATTTGGTTGCACATCACACGTTCGGACACTTTCTGACGAACTTTTCTTAGAGACTGTGTGTCTAGTTGTTTATGAGAGGTCAATGGTTTTAATAGATAGAGTTAACCATTTTGATAAAGACCTTAAAGGGGTAACTTTTTACCTCGGTACAAAATGCACATAATTATATTGTTTTCCTTACTTTTGAATAAAAAGTATGCAATAAATGTGTTTTAAAGCAACTTGCGGAAATAGTTTATTAATAATAAAGTCTTCACAAAAAAATTACGTACATTAATGTATTACATTTTGTTTGCATTACATTAGCAAACTTAAAAGCGTGTTTACAGTTGTAATGTAATGCAGTCAAAATTTAACGCATACAGTGGAGTAATTTTCATGTGATCACCTAACTATTAACAAGCAGTTTCCGCTAATTGCTATAAAACGCATTTATTGCAAACTTTTTATTCAAAAGTAAGGAAACCAATATTATGATGTGCATTTCGCACCGAGATCCTCCGTTACCACGTTTAATGATTTTAACAAATCTTGTTCGAGGTGTAACCGTGTACAGTATTTTGTATGTGATGGATGAGAATAACTAAAAGGGGAAAAAATGTCGAGTCAATTTTGCAAACGTTGTGATTTGTTCAAATATGGTAAAACGCATGCTTTATCATTTTATAGCAATTTCAGCAATGTATATACATTTTATGAAAATACGAATTTTCCATTTTTCTTTCAAAAGTTTTAAAATTCATTTCTATCATAGAAATTGTTTAAAAATCTTAAAGCCTTAAATCTTAATAATCTTAATTCCTTAAATCTTATTACCGTCTTTGAACCCTTAAAACGTTAGCAAAACTGGATTCGTCTCTTTTTCCTTTTAAGTTATTCACGTCAGTTAATAATAGGTGTTTGGGTGGTAGAGCTAATACCTGGCTCGACTGTGGAGGTACCACCATCTTACTCGCAAATCCTCCCGAAGTTATTCGGGGGAGAGTAAGAGAACAGCTCTCAGGCAAAACCAGGCGGCCCACCATTGTCTGGGACCGATGGATGGCGGTATATCCATCCCCAATTGCCGGGCCTTATATAAAACAGACTGGTGACGGGCAGTGGCGTCACTGGTGCAAGGGTTTCGGCACCGCGCTCACCAACCCGCCTGCCCAGCGTGTGTGAGTACGGGCATTTCTTCCAGGAGGACCGCCAAGATTGGCGAAATCCTGGAAAGGCCTATGTTCAGCAGTGGACGAAACAGGCTGATGGATGGATGGAGCAAACTATTATATTTTATAGTTTTGCAATTATTCCCGTTTAAAAAATCCAACATTTTGATGAAATGAAACGCAAATGCAAAATACGTCACAATTGGCTAACTGCCTTTTGTGACAAAGTGAGTACATTTCATCATAAAATATTGAGTTCAAAATTAATAAATGTAAAATAAAACCCTCAAATATTGTGTAATACGTGGGACGCACTATAAGTTTCCGGAATGAATATGAAAAAATACTATTAAAGGTACAAAATTAATTTATTGTTTTTCAAAATAATCTCCCTTGGCGTCTATGCACTTTTTCATTCGATCAAACCAGTTTTGAAAACTTTTGTGCCACTCCCCTGTGGTGACCTCTGAAACGTGTTTTTCGTACTCCTCGACAGCCTCTTCTGGTGATGAAAATCGTTGACCGCGTAATTGGTTCTTAATTTTTGGGAACAGAAAAAAGTCACAAGGTACCAGGTCAGGACTGTATGCAGGATGACTCATGAGTTCTACATTTTTCGTCTTCAAAAAGTCGTTTGTCTGTCTGGCCGTGTGAGAACTAGCATTGTCGTGGTGCAGGATGATACGGCGTTTACGGTTATTTTTACGGAGTTCGTCAATAACTTCCGGCAAACAAATGGTCGTGTACCAGTCACTATTCACGGTACGACGATTCTCTAAAGCAACAGTAGCCACGTGTCCAGTTTTATTAAAAAAAGAAGCAATCATCCGCTTAGATGCACTTTTCACGCGCGCCACTTTGGTTGGTTTCGGCTCATCTTGAAAGACCCATACGCTCGATTGCTGCTTTGTTTTGGGATCGTAGCAATAAATCCATGTTTCGTCACCTGTTACTATGTCCCACACCAAATTTGACGCACCTTCGTTGAATCTGGTAAGCATGGCACTGCACCAAGTGACGCGGTCCGTTTTTTGAGCCTCGGTCAAGTTGTGTGGGATCCACCGCGAGCACAGCTTTCTCACACCCAAATGTTTATGTAGGATTGATTGTATTTGACTCATGCCTATTTCTAAGGATGCGCGAATTTCATGGTAGGTCACATGCCTGTCTGTTTCAATCATACGGCGCACAGCATCGATGTTTATGTTGGTCACAGCGCAGCGGTGGACGGCCGACCATCGCGAGATTCGTCACTGAGATTGATACGACCACGCTTGAATTCTGCAAACCAGCTATAAACAGTCGTCTTGCATGGTGCTTCATTGCCAAAAGCTGTTTCAAGCCGAGCGATGCTCTGTTGAGCTGTCAAATTACACTTAAAATCGTAGAAAATCATACTACGAAAATTTTCCCGAGTTAAATCCATGTTGATGCAGACACGCAATTTTTTAAATGGCGCCACAAGGTAAAAACAAAAGACAGTCAGATGAAACAAACTGCATTCTACAGCCAAAGAGTTCTATTTTCAAATGTTGCAATAAATTTTTAAATATTGTTTATGTAAGTGGCCAGTTCCGGAAACTTTTAGTGTTACCTATGTAGGTTGTTTTAATCAAAAATAATGAAAAAACCGGCCACTCGCCATACACCGCAAGCAAGAGCAGTATCATGTGACGTCACTTGATGCGCGCTAAAATGGCAGCCGTTTGAATTGTAGAAGATTATTATGAAACTTATTTTGATTTTATAACTATGAAATAAAGATAATTTAGTTGTAAATTCTTATTCATAGCCCTAAATTGATCATATATTACGATTAGTGTATTAACAAATGTACATGCATATTCTTTATTGGAACATGGGTGGGGGGAGACGCGACAACTTATCAAAGACCTCACTGTCAAGCTGGCAGATACTGGTGGCGACCGGCGAGCTGGCCAGCGTATAAGTCTTGCCATACAGAGACGTGATGCGACCAGTACGAAGCGAGAAGGCGCGTGTTTTTCGGGAATAAGCGAAATAATTTCGTATGATCACGTAATGGTTAATTTACGCCATAATTCGGGGTTTTCACGATAAAGCAGTTTACGGCTTCATAGGGCCTAATAGGTATATAGTATACTAGCTTTTGCCCGCGGCTGCGCCCGTGTGTTATTCGGTTTTTCCGGGATAAAAGTAGCCTACGTGTTAAGTTAGGGTATAAGCTATATTCATTCTAAATTTCATCCAAATCCGTCCAGCCGTTTCAGAGTGAAAGAGTAACAAACATACACACACACACACACACAAACTTTCGCATTTATAATATTAGTGCGACAAAATATTGTCATGATTTCATGAAACTATAGAAGAGCCAACGAGAGATGGCACCTACGAGTATGACAGCTGCGTTTAGTGATGGTGCATTTTAATTTCGACAAAAATATAAAATCAAGTGCGACTTGAGTAAATAAAATATTATTTGACACGTCATTCAACATGCATCATAATAATACAAATGGCAAATTAGCATTTGCTTACATTAACAAAGCAGCCATAAAATCTGGAAAACTGGTTTACAATTTTTAATCATAAAAAGATATAGTTTGTAAACAGACGGAGCCGTACGATTAAGGGGAATAGAACCCATTATTTATTGATTACAATTCAGCCACTAATATTCCCCATGATCCCTTGAGTTTTGAAAAAATTTGAAATATTTCCTATAAAGTCTTTATAAAATCGAAAAATGATGATCGAAACGAGTAGTACGTCACTTTTCGCTGCCAGTAACAATGAAGTATTAGATTATTTTAGTGACACTTACCCATAAACAATTATGAAACTTGGTAGGCATTTAAACGTCATCTCTCGTTGGCTGTAGTTTAATATTGTAAAGTAATGGCCATATATTACATACTGCGTCAGGACAAGTAGTTCCTGTTAACCTTTTGAGTCCTCGTGCAGATTTACATAATATTATATTATAATCAACAATAACAAAATATGGCATAAAATTATCGTTATTCATTCGAAAATAATACTTGAATACACCGCACCGAATTTTTTATAAAGTTTGTAACTGTGACGTCATAATAATAGTTTATGAAACTGGTACATAAAAAGGTTATTAAAAACACGAGTGTCAGTTTAAAAAGCGAGACGTAGGCGAGTTTTTTAATAGGACACGAGTGTTTTAATGCCCAGTTATGTATAGTTTCATACACTACTTTATCTAAACGCATGCCTACTAACCTGTTTTCATAATTTTTGTAAATTTGTCGTTAGCCATTTTTGATTATTCTTGTAAAAGCTTGTTCTAAAACTGTTCGTTAATTCCGCTGTTATTTTCAGAATGTCAGGTGGAGTCAAATTATCATCACCATCATTTTAGGGCAAAATTATACTTTTGACCCATAAAACCACAGTAAATAATCAATAGATTTCCACGTAAACTATGGCGCCGAGTTCCGATTTCCAACACAACAGTCCATTGACAGAATGAGTCCAACTCGCATGCCATAAACAATACCTGGCTGAAAATAAAGTTGAACTGTAACAACCTCCTTAGGGGGTCGCAATATTGTTTTGTACGTATTGGAGAATATTATATAAAAACCTCATTGGTATTTGATATTAAACCTCAGACATGGCTGTAGAGCTAAGTTCTCTTTGCCTTTGTGACATGTACCTGTAATAGCAGAAAAAATATTATATAAGGTGGAATCGTAATACCTGCCACGGATGAAATAGGAGATACTATTATGTTTATAGATTACATTAGTGAAGAAATTTCGTACCCCGGAATAGTTAAATAAATTTGAGAAGGTAAAGTAATTAAATAAACATTTTCTTCATTCTGCATAACGTGGTTCACAAATTACGCTTGACGAGTCGTTTAGTCAATGATAACAATTGCTATCTCTTTCTAACCGTTCAATGAATGAAATCAGCTGCCCAGTTCGTCTCTACCAGGTAGAGATATTTATAACGTACATATATAAATATTACAGATTTCCTTAAATTGTTGTATTTATAACCTAAATAATATACAAAAAGTTTCAAAACACTAATGTACGGTAATTGTTCACTTATATCGAGGGCCGAAAACTACCCACCGTGCTAGTATAAACTGTTTGACGGTCGGATAGCTCGCCGTTTATAATCTTCGATTGGTTTAAGTATACCATACCTAAACCAACCGAAGATTTTACCTGGTATAGTGTAGTCTAAATTTGGTAAAATAAATTTAACTAAATTTTAATAATTTACATAATAAATAAATAAGTGATATACGGGTTTTTATATAATAATCAATAATACAGGATACTTAATATGACAATATAACTATATAAATGCATGCAAATATTGTGTGTGTAGTGGACATCTCAGCATGTAGTTGAGTGGTGCATGAGTTGCAGTGTATGTATTTTGTGTTGATTTGTGTAGTTGGAGAAAGTAAAATGACGCATGTTGAATTATTTTTACTATTATTATTATTGTAATTAACTGTTTTTTGTATCCCAGTGTAGTACAGAATTATAAAGAAATACTAAATTTATTTAATTATTACCAATAACTTTTCTGTATTATCATAGTCCAAGCGTCCCAACATGATATTTAGGGCTTGTTTCAGAGACTGTAAAGATAATTGTTTTAATTCTGTAGATGCACTTAGTCTATTATATAAAAAAGGTCCCAAAAACCGACTAAAGGTTTGAGCAAAGGCGGTTCTGCAATGTGGTATTTTAAAAACAATATCTTTACGTCTATCTTTACCAAAAATTTCAATCGGGTTTTTGTGTAGGTTTACTATGGCATCTCTGATGAAGAGCTGCCTTACCGTAAGGACCGAATTTTCAGCATAGAGGTCCTTTGTCGGGTATTTATAGGGTTTATAATTGATTACTTTAAGAACGGCCCTCTGTGCTCTTTCAAGTTTTAAAATCTTGGATTTGTGTGTGCCACCTGTGTGTACCTATTCTGTGTAGCACAAACTTAAATGTAGAGTTGTGAAAACCCAAAATAATACAAGCTCATTTAACTGTCATCCCTCCGCGTTAAGGTCTATTTTGCTATGAAAATTCTTGGTTTTTTTTAGCTCGAAATTTAAAAGTGCTACACGAGAATAGGTGCCATTGCATGCCTCTCCAATGTGCTTACGCTCACACGCAAAGTAGATGTAAATACGAAATACATTGCAAATTACTCTTCGTCATTGGTCATTAAGACACCGGTAAATTAACTAATTAGGGTACTGTTAAATTTCCAAACGGCTGGATCTGTTGGCCAACCAGTACCCAATAATACGCAGGCAAAAGTTTAAAAGTGCACTTACCAGTTATTGCATTCCTCTAATTCATTCCGCAGATAAAAACTGATGTAATAAGATGGTAAACTTCCCATCACACTTAAAGCCGGGTCTCCTGATTATGTTTTGCCGTAGGTACACATTACACAAAAACATTATGTTCTGTCTTTGCATTTTTACACCAATTGTACCTTATTTACACCAATTACACCTTAGCTACAGTTATTTGCATAATTTACAACAGTATTATTTATCTACAAAACTGTTGCACAAATCCGCCTTCGCGTTGCACACAAATGCAGGCACGCTTGCGTACATGTCTTTGCACTTTATTTAAGGTGTCAGTTTCACTTTTTACTTGCTGAAAAGCGCGCTTGATGCGCCTTTTTAGTTCTCGCACAGTTCTAATATCATGTCCGGTTTGGCCGTACACAATGGTATGATGGCTCACTCGTACACCAAATCTCTGCTCGTATAGGTTTACTGCATGCGCGGTTACGTTGTTACACTCGCGGTAGCACGATACCATCTCAAGATATTCTTGATTTGAATATCGTGGTCTAGGAGGCATTTTTAAAGAATGCGCGCGAGATACGCACCTCTGCGACCAGCGAAAACAGCGAACTGGGGTGGGGGCACAACAACAAACAAAAACAAGCGCGTGCGACGAAGGGGGTAGTGGGGGACGGGGTGGCGGCAGGCGGTCTGCCCTTTGACTATTTGACGAGTGGCTCGCTCGGATAGAGCGGCGTCCTTTGACGGACGGTTTCATACAATTAAATGAATTTAAATTTATACGCACATTTGTTTGTATGGAAAAATTTATGAAGTTAGATCAATAAATTATCTTCACTATTGTAATCTATAAACATAATAGTATCTCCTATTTCATCCGTGGCAGGTATTACGATTCCACCTTATATAGATTATGTTGTTCGGAGACCTATAGTACAATTTAATATTATTTTTCAGTTTTAGAGACGTTCATGATAAAAAAATCACTATACAGGTGGTTTTAAGTTCTTAATAAGGATTTTACCATATGAGGTTAGATAAAAGACTTTTTCAACATTTTCAAGTATTTTCAAACAAATACTGAAAATGGCGATTTTTAATATAGATTTAAGTTTCCGTACCCGAATACTCGACCAACCAAATTTTTCAGTTTTGTTTCATAAATGAAGTTTATTAACCAATTTAAATGGTACTGAACCCTCAGGGCGCGAGTCCTACTCTAACTTGACCTGTTTACGGACCGACTGTAGGGGGGGTTTGTTTTT
The DNA here is from genome assembly GCA_910592155.1 of Ypsolopha scabrella. Lineage (NCBI taxonomy): Eukaryota > Metazoa > Arthropoda > Insecta > Lepidoptera > Ypsolophidae > Ypsolopha > Ypsolopha scabrella. The sequence continues at coordinate 8,102,707 of OU342981.1, read as the reverse complement.
TAACGGAGCTTTGAATACTCAAGAAAGCTATCCGCAACAAATAAAATGAAGAAGCCCTTCATAAACCTAGAGGAAATGAAAAAGTTTAGGGCGTATTTATTACCTGTAAAATTAAAGTTTGGTTCCTTTTTCTTTTTGTACTGTGTGACGCAAGGTAGGATATTATTCAAATCAATATGGATAGCGCGTGTCAAATAATTCGGCATCCTTTGAGTACGGAACCCCAATTTTTATTATTTATTATTTTACTTTAGGGTATAACATTCTGACCAAATCTGAAACTTGTCTGTTACCGTCTTTAAGATAGACCTGAAACAAATAAAGGTTATGCAATTTTTCCAAGGTTTCTTGTCTGTGGATTTGTTTGTTTGTTTATATTTGTTTTTCATATTTTTAAAATTTTTACTATTCGTCGTGGTAGAATCCGTAGTAATACATATCCTGTGAAAATTTCAACTGTCTACCTGTTACGGCTGAAGCTGTAGACCCCTATGACAGACGGACAGCGGAGACTTAGTAATAGGGTCCTATTTGGCACCCTTCGCGTACGGAACCCTAAAAAAGATCATTTTCATCATAAAATGAAAACCAAATGTGGTCCCAAATCGGTATAAGAACGTTGTTAATTACAGTTTGACCTGTGAATATTTAGTACATGTTCGGCCTAGGCAAGGCTGTGCAGTGGGCAAGCCTTTCGCAATCCAAGCACGCTCTCAGAAATACTAGTTTAATTTAATAGAAACCTTGTCCCATCACAATAAAGCTTATTTTCAAAAACACTGATAGAGCACATAGTTTTGTACATAAGGTTATAATTGGAAAATACTTGTATCTTGTTAATACTTTAGTTAGAAACCTTGGGATTAAGAGGGTGGGGTGTCGGATGTTTTGTTTTGCACACTTTACCCTGTACTTTCACAAATCTTCGCCAGTCTTCTTATTTTCTAAAACTGCCGAATTATGCATTGTAAGAGCCCTAAACAGTGTACAAGCATTTTGAAACTTAGTAGGGAGAAAATAAGAGTCAGCCATATTAAAACATGTGCAAAAAATCGTATCCAGAAGCACATACATATACTCACGCCTGTCACACAGAGGAGTTGCCTACTTCTTTACTACTACAGATTCCTATATGCTTCGATCCTGACACAACTCTTTTGCTTCTACATCCATCAATCTAGTCATACAAGCTTTTCTATTCCGGGTACTTTTTACTTTGCCCTTTTTCAGTATGTCTCCTATTTGGGCGGCATACGTCCTTCTAGGGCGGCCCGGTAGAGCTTTACCTTCCACTTGTGCAGCATAAATTTCTTTCGCCACTCTACTTTCATTCATCCTGTCTTTAAGCCCAAACCACCGAAGCATTATTATTTCGGTTGTAAGCCGACCGGAAATGCACCATCTGTCATGGATTGTATAGAAAGCGTCCGGAAATACGACCTTTGCCGAAAGTGTCGAAGATTCCTACGGTGGTAGGTACTATTGTACGCGATTTTCATTTACGGTGATTGAAAGACCGATTAAGATCATAATTTAATTTTAAAAAAACTTTGAAGCAAAATGCGTCGCTTTGTGAGGTACTATAATAGGAACGTTATTGGGGCTCATACTGGCAATAAGAGGTTATTTTTCTTAAAAAATACAATATTTGCAAAAAAACAATTTTCCTTTAACTACTAGTGTTTGTACAGTTTTCAATCATTATGCAGAAAAGGTTTTAATTTATAATCAATTTAACTCCGTTGTATTTTTACATACAAGTACAATTTGGATAAGTGCGCCAATTTATTTACATTTTATAAATTAATAACCCACTTACGCATTTCTTTCAGGACGACCGCCAAGAGTGGCGAAATCTTGGAAAGTCCAGCAGTGCTGATGTTTATAAATCATGCAGGATTTTTTTTCGATAACTTTAGGTGACTTTGAATTATGCAACAAAATGTACGAGTATATTAGAGACTCTATGTGATTAACAGATTAGAAACAAAGTTCATCAACCTTTTTTACGAAACGACATAATTTTGGCTTAGGGCCGATGTTAGGCTCAGACAAGCAGGTACGAATTTTTTTTTGTACCCAAAAACTTTATATCATGTGATATTTTTTTCTTTCATTCGTTCAGGTGGTCTGTCTGTGGCTCAGTCACGTTATAGTATATGGCTGAGATTCAGAGTACATTTTGAGTCCGAACTCAATCTTACAAACGTCAAAAAGCGACGTGATCTCATACTAGAGTGACGTTTGTAAGATTGAGTTCCTCTTGAGTTCGGACTCAAAATGCAGTCTGAATATCAGCCTATGAATATGGATACCTATGTAAATCAAATTGTATCATCGAGTGGGCTCAACCACTCCTCCACCAAATTCATACAGCAGTTTCCGTTGACGCAAATAAAGATATTTTCAAAAAATTAAATTGGCCCATCGTAAGTATTGTACAAAAAACCAGCCAAGTGCGTGTTGGGCCACGCGCAATGTAGGGTTCCTTAGTTGCCCGGTACATACATATACATTATATTTATTTAGGGTCTATTCAGTTTATTTATCAACTTATTTATTAATTGCATTGTGTAGTTATATTAATATTATTATTCCAATAAGCCATTATGCATGTGTATAACTTTTGTAGCTCAACTTAAATATAGTTTTTCTATATATTTCCCGTATCATATTTGTTTCATCGTAAAATATTATTTTTATACAGATTAGATTTGACATGTAAAACGTATACTTTATGTATCTATTTTACAAATAAACAATTTGAATCTTTGAATCGTGAATACATTTTATAAGTTGGTCTATTAATACAGACCGCGCCAAACTTCTGGTCCCATACATTATAGGGGACCAAAAGTTTGACGCGACCTGTACTCGTAAACCTGTAAAGCCTACTTAGCTGTGATAGTTGTCCTTTTAAATTCATTATATGGGGTGAAATCAATCAACCGACCAAATTCATACTGGAGACCCGGTTAGCGATCAAGAACTATGTTCAGTAATTATTTTGGCCAATTTCGAAGAATTATGATTTTTTCTCCCTTACTGGTTGGACTAGTTTAAGTACAATTCCTAGTGCAGGCATTACAGGGCAAAAAAAATGTTTTTTCGAATTTCACCTTGTTCCTGATGACTAACCGAGTCTCCAGTATAAATTTGGTCGGTTGATTTAATTACACCTAGTATATACTACTTCTGTGAATTTTTTCACATTTCTTTAAACAACCGTTTAGCCGGAAGGGGGGGGGGACGCTCCACTCTAACTAAAATTTAACGATACCCCACAATATGGGATAGACAAGAAAAAAAAATTCATCCCCAGTTCACGTGTATGAGAGGTACCATAATTGTTTTTTTTCAAAATTTTGTTTTTTATATTGTCGGCCTGATTAATATTTATATCCATGCCAACTCACAGCTGTCTAGTACTAATAGTCTCTGAGCTAAGACGCGGACAGACGGACATGGCGAAACTATAAGGGTTCCTTGTCGCACTACGGAACCCTAAAAGTTTTTAATATTATTGTACCTATAGACGTGCAGTCATGACTTTTTACGATTTTGTTATTTTACGCATGTTTATTTGTTATTTAAGTTTTCCCGAATCGTTGTAATATAACAGAAGTCTCAAGGATCTTTAAATATCCTGCGCAGGCAACTGTAGAAATCGAGCAACATGCCAAGCAAAGGTCACCTTAGATGCGTTCATAATAAAGTTCATCGACATCCAAAACACGTCAGCAGAGTAATTATGTTGTTGTCGATTTCGTGGAATTGGATGAATTAATCGAGTTTCAAAGATGAAAGGAAATCCGGCGCCATATTTTGACATGTTTTTTTTTGGAAGCAGCTCTCGGTATCGTTTAGGATAGGATATTCGGATCGATATATATCTAAAGTTGAAAAAATACCAGAAAACGTTTGCAAACTATGGAGTCTGCTTCTTAAAGTATTAATTATTTATATAGTCAAAGTTCCGGAAATTACGGAATTGCTTAAAACGCTACGATGTTTTACCTAACACTTAATAGATGTTAACGTAAATGTATAAATATTTTTTCTTTCCATCTGCTACGATCCCGACACACCTCGTTTCTAGTCATTATAAGCTCTTCTGTTCCGGGTACATTTTACTTTGCCCTCCTCTCCTTCAGTATGTCGCGTATTTGGTCCGCATATTACGCCCTTCTGTTTCGTAAATCCGATCATCCATCCATCCATCCATCAGGAGTCTACCCCGAAGTGAATTACTCTTATTGCGTGTAGTATTAAGTTAAGTTTAGTTAAGTTAAGTTAAGTTAAGTAACTTTATTACATTTTAGTAGCCCACCCTTAATATTTTTTGTATGTATTTCCCGTTTTTATTTATGAACTTATTTCTTCATTGCATTATGTATATATAATATTTTTATTCCTAGATTCCTCTATTTTATGCAGGCGTATATTTTATTTCCCGTATTATTATATATATTTTTTTTATATTCTAAAGATATATTGTTAAAATTTTGACTTGTAGAAAGTATACTTTATGTATCTATTTTGCAAAAATAAATATTTTGATTTGATTTGATTGATTTGAATTTGATTTTGATTTGATTTGTTTCTTGCCCTTTTTCTTAGCAAGATTGATCGAATGGACGGATTTAAGCATTATATCTATTTATAGTTTATTTATCTATTAACCCATTTATTCATTGCATTATGTAGGTATATACAATATTTGAATTTTTTACTTATGTTAGTATATGTATATTTGGTTAGGCATTATAATTATTTATGGTCTATTCAGTTTATTCATCAACTTATATATTTATTGCATTATGTATAATTAATAATATTATTATTCCAATAAGTCTATATTTTATATATGTATAACTTTATTAGCCCAACTTAAATATAGTTTTTTTTAATATGTTTCCCGTATTCTATTTGTTTCATCATATAATATTTTTTATAAAGATTAGATTTGACATGTAAAACGTATACTTTATGTATCTATTTTACAAATAAACATTTTGAATTTGAATTTGTGTCAGAATCGACCGAATCTTTTTGGGAGTACAGGGCCACACTGTAAGATAAACCCGCGTCCCCTAAAAAGTGTGTATTTGTACCCGAAGCAAGGTGGTAAACCCATATCTCGGTGCAAAATGCATATCATAATATTATTTTCCTTAATTTTGAATTAAAAGTATGCGAAAATTGCATTTTAATGCAATTCGTGGTCACTAAAGTCGATTCTGAAGGTTTTCATTTTAGTTTTATTGCTGTCAAAACTACATTTTTTTCATTCCAAAATAGTTTTTTAATGTTAACAACAGGTGCTTATACAGGGTGTAAATGCAAAGTCAAGAATCCTTTTAGGGTATGAAAATATACACGATTCTAATGTCATTTCGAGAAAAAAAATATACCTTGAGTTTTCACCAAAAATTCTATCATTTTTCTAAGCTATGGCTACGCAACTCACCGGCCTCCCCACACACATAATTGCACCCCGCAACCCGCACCCCTCAACCGAGTGGCCAGCGACCAGTGAGGGTGTCCACGCGATTAGTGTATTTTGAGTAAAGAAAATCGTCTTTTTATGAGGTACTGGTACTTTATTTAGAGATATCAGTATTTAAAATAATATCTTTACCTATCATACTAACACACCCTAAAAGGATTCTTGCCTTTGCTTTTACATTCTGTATAGATAATATATATTACTTTGGAAAAATTTAGTTTTGATATAGCGCATATACGTAGCGCTTAGAATCGTCGGTGAAAAAGGGGTGTTGTACAGTCCCCTATCGGAGAATTCGGAGACACCTCTGACACCGACTCGGGAATTTATGTCAAGACTTATTTAATGGTCCTTAAACATATACTAGTTATGATTAGTATTCCGTCCAAGAATATGGGAAAAGTCGTATAATTTAAAGTGGCTTGATTTGACGATTTTAATGATACATGACGGCCTCTATGACAACTGTCGTAAAACTTTAATGGACTATCAAAGTCCTGATTGTTTTGAAGTTCTTACATGACTACTAAGGAGAGACATGGAAATGCCCTTGCAAGGTAAAGGAAGCAAGTGGCCTTAATATTGAGAACAATGAAAAAGGTTTTACAAGTTACAAGGTTAATTAATTAATTGTTACTTAAATGTCAAATCTCACTATCGCTCACGCTAAAATATAACAATAGATAACAGACGTGGATCTCGGTTGATCTCTTTTACGGGTTACGTAAGTTAAATTTTCTGTTGTGTGTAACTTTATCAGGCTGACTTTATTAAATATTAAATAAGCGGCTATTTTGTTCCTGCATTAAAGTAAATATATTTCCTAGCCTTTGTTCGCGGCTCCACCCGCGTGCATTCAATCTTTGTCCCGTTTTCGGCTTGGGCGTTATTTCATAAACATCCCTTATAGCCTGTGTTGACAAGGGCCACTGCGATGATAATAAAAAACCGCATCCGAATCCGTTAAGTGGTTCTCGAGTTAAAACGGAACATACATACATACAGACAGACAGACAAAAATTCTAAAAATGGTAGTTTTGGCTTCAGTACAATTAATAAACCACCTCATATAAAATTTAAAAAAATATAATGAGTCTTTACTTTTGAAATTGCGGTTTTGCATAGAGAATTTGAAGAAAACTCCATTTTCAGTACAAATGTTTTTCCATTTATTTTAGGAATGACAAATCTAAATTTTATAAAAATAATTATATTATTGCCTATGTACAGCAGTGGACGAACAACACGGGCTGATGGATGGATGGTTGGAATTGTATTTGAATGAGACAACATTAAGCTAACAGGAAAAGTGTCACCTGTGTAAAGTTATTACGAATCTTATGAAAACGGATGACACTTAAGACGTACTGTCTTTGTAGACTTAATTTTATCAACTTTCAAACAAAAACCAAATAATGGAAATAGCTATTGGTTTACAGGAATTATGAACTCATGAATCTGTTAAAAAATTTCGGCAACTTCATAACTAAAGACCTGTTGTACAGGTTGTAAATGCAAAGTCAAGAATCTCTTTAGGGTATGAAAGTATACACGATTCTGTTGTCATTACGAGAAAAAAAAATATGCCTTAAATTTTCACCAAAAGTTCCATCATTTTTCTAAGCTATGGCTACGCAGCTCACCGGCCTACCCACACACCTAATTGCACCCCGCAACCCGCACCCCTCATCCGAGTGGCCAGCGACCAGCGAGGGTGTCCACGCGATTAGTGTATTTTGAGTAAAGAAAATAGTCTTATTATGAGGTACTGGTACTTTATTTAGAGATCCCAGTATTTAAAAAAAATATCTTTACCGACCATACTAACACACCCTTAAAGGACTCTTGACTTTGCTTTTACACCCTGTATAAGGTGACTTTAATTTATCCAGCCAAACTCATACTGGAGGCTTGGTAAGTGATCAGTAATATGGATCAATAACACTTTTTGCTAATTTCGCAAAATAAAATCTTGACATCCCATAGTAGTTGACTCGGGGCTTGCGTTTGTAGGGAACACCAAACAATAATTTACGAATTTCACAACAAGGGTTATCGCACCTTCTTACTAAGCACTTACCGAGTCTTTAGTAAGAATTTGGCTAGGTTCAGTAGTCCTTTTGGCCAATTTCGAAAAAAAATTTTTTTTCTAATTTCACCTTGAGTGTCATTAAACCTTGTTCCTGATGACTAACCGAGTCTCCAGTATGAATTTGGTCGGTTGATTGAATTTCACCCATTATTTAATGTACCGACACGACCTGTTTACTACTTTATTATTAGTATAGATGGCGTGTATAGTCCCTGCGTATAGTACATCATTTGTGTAGATTATTCGAAGGTGCGTGTGGGAGTTGTATGTAGGCGTTATAATATTAGTAGGTAGGTGTTAATGGCGACACATACATTGGAAAAACTCGAAAAATCTCCAATATCTGCCTTCGCAATATTTTCGTTATTGCCAGAGTAACTGCCCAGCACCAACTGGTTTCCAAAAACTAAAAACATAGATAAAAACTGAACTTTCAAAATCATCAGTGTGTATTGAACTGTTTACGAACTGTGACGTCACTTTAAGCTCGAACGTATCCTTAGATCATTATGGGCAACCGCCGCACACTGGTTCCATTCTGAAAAATGTGGGACTTATGGTCCAAGGTTAGTAAATCGGCATGATTTTTTTTAACATGACAAGCCTTTTGATTCTGAACAACTTTTACAGATACATTTTTTTTCATATTATCGCTCTAACGCTCTAAAAAAACATTGTATTTTTTTGTATGGAGCAAAATGATTTTTTGGCGATCTTTTCCATAATCGCAGCTCGGTTAAAATGAAACGGTGGTTTTTAGTTCTCCGGTCATTGAACTACCAATTTTATTAGTCGCTTAAGATGCATAGAAGAAGCACTTTGGACCTCTAGCATAAGTTAATCATCCTGGGTGCGCCTCGTCGCTACAGCGGACGTTTGCTTTAAAATCTAGATTCGTGGTTTAGACTCATAAATATTGCTATTGAAACGGCTACACACGATTTTAATTGTCAGATTTCGCGTGACTAGTTTCACTGTATTCGTACAGCTTCTTCGGAGGCAAACATAAACACACTACTGACAGCAAACCCAACGTGTGATCTGTTTGCTGATAGTTTGAAGTATGTGTTTCGTGAATGTCTGAGGTTATCTGAGAGGGATGCAAAAAAGAGTAGTATATTGTAATAATTGTGTTTTTTATTAAAGCTTATTATGTAAATCCGTGTAAATATGGTATGTGTAAAGTGTAATTTATTTTAGCAGGTATAGCGTATCTCAAGCTGTACTTTTAATTTTTCAATAAATAAATAAATGGTTACGCGGCGGTTCCCCGTTTGACACTAGTCAGGCGAAATCTGACTAATACATCTTGAGTAGCCGTTTCAATATCAATATGAAAGGAACCTTTCCGAGTGACGTAAACTGAGATAGAACCAAAGATTACTGCATATACGTCCGCACCCTAGACCAAGATCCAACTAACTGACAAATACTTTTACTTCAACTTTAGAGAACGCCTAAAGCAAAATTACAATTCTAAAATTGAATTTCAGACATAGGCATGAATAGAAAGAAACAAATAGAATCTAGAGGTAACTTCTTGGTTTTTTTTCTAGCGAGGCAATTTTATTATTTGGAACATTTTGGGCTCTAAAAAACAACCGAGGAACGGGTTATCAAATTTTGTACTAAAATGGTAGGGTGCCTATGCGACTAAGAAAAAAGTTGTAAAAAAATTATGTAGGACATAATAATTATTGGCGCTCAAAATTTTCGAAATAATAAAATTGCCTCGCTAGAAACAAAAACAAGAAGTTACCTCTAGTTTTGACCGAGTTTTTATTTGTACAATTATATGTGTGGTGCAAACTACTGATCCAAAAATTAAGTAAATAATACCACGTTCATATAAACATGAACCCCAAGAAGCGATTTTAAATATTTATAAATATTTAATTAGCTATATCTCAATAATTATTATTTAATGAAAATTCAGTTTTTCGTGATCGTGGGTTTCTCGGTTGTTTGACCACGCCTCACAGAAAAGAAACGCCATAGAGTCGGTTCTGAAAAACAAAAAATAAAAATCAAAATATTTATTTTGTAAAATAGATACATAAGTATACTTTCTACAAGTCAAAGTAAATCTTAACAATATATATCTTTAGAATATAAAAAATGCCGAGTCCAAAAAGACTCGAAATATATCTTGCTAATTATTTATGTGCATATTTTAACTAGAATTTATATATATATATAATAATACGGGAAATACATAGAGAAATCTAGGAAAAAATATATATTATATATACATAATGCAATGAACAAATAAGTTGATAAATAAATACGGGAAAAACATACAAAAATATTTAGGTTGGGCTACTAAAATGTAATAAAGTTATACACCTGCATAAAATAGAGAAATATAAGAATAAAAATATTATACCTATATATACATAATGCAATGAACAAATGTGTTGAAAAATGAACTAAATAAACAATAAATAAAAATGATGCCTAACCATCCGCACCATTCGATTAGTATTGCTAAGAAGAAGGGCAAGAAACTTAGCAAACATGTCTTTTTTAAATTTTCCTTTTTTACAATACAATTGATACTTATTTCTGATTGTTGCAAAATCAATTTGATGCAAAGTCTGTCGCACGCACCCACAAATTCATGCGGAAACCAAGCCACCAAGCGACTGCGTTCCGTACCGGTAGTGTGGGGTACTTTCTTAGGACGCTTTCCATAAGGCAAAGTTGCGGCCGAGCGTAAGAATAATAGGTTATTTAAGAAAAATAGGTTGCCATGAAATGTCATGAAGCGGACAAATATTTCCGCTGCCTCTATACTGTTCGAAGCTTCTTCACGCTCGTGCCATACGGCATGACCGACACATCGCCTTCAACGTATGCATCCTCTATTGTTGGAGCGACCTATTATACTGTTAGTGATAAATGGGCCGCCATTTACAGCTCACGGATAGGATGTTTCCTCTATGTTTTTATGTGCAGGATAAACAACTTCACAAATTGTGAAGAGAAGAGTAGATTATGTCTACATTTTCAGCTTGTAGTCGAAATAGTGATCGTGCTAGGGTAGCAGTATAAAGGAAAGAAAAGTTTTTTTAAAAATAAAACATACTCGTGATATTAACGTGGTGTTATGGTTGTCATACTATGTATGACATTTAAAATGCCTAGATACATTCGCGAAAAAATATATCTGATATTGCATCGAAAATGTTACTACTTGACCAAAATGTATTGAACTTATGTATAAAAAAAAACCCGCCTGCCCAGCGTCTGTGAGTACGGGCATTTCTTCCAGGGGGACCGCCAATAGTGGCGAAATCCTGGAAAGGCCTATGTCCAGCAGTGGACGAACCAGGCTGATGGATGGATGGATGGATAAAAAAAACTGCGATGTAAGGCTGGCTCAATGGTAAAATTTCTTTGAATAGACGAGTACAGACCCACCATCTTATCTGTTCAATTACAAATGGCGGAACTTAACTTTTCTCAGCTCTGTGATTGGCTGTAAATAAATTTTTAAGAAAAAAATTGCAACTGATTTAAAATGTTAAATTTAAAATGCAGACAGTAACTAAAAAGTTTCAAATAATGATATACTGACCTATGGTCCCAAAATAGCACTTTTGCCGACATCTTCTTGAAACATTTGTTCTCTAGAAGTCGGCGCCGCTCTCATATTGATTTTTGTGTTCCTACACCATGAGAATTGCGCCGACTACTTCTAGATAGTCTTTAAAATTGTTTCTAATTGATCTTTTCTAGTTAGTAATGCACTCTAATAATATAGAGTATTCCAAAGCGATGGATTTCGCAATAAAAACATAATCTTAATTAATGAGAACTCTGAATTTCTTAACTGTCTGAAGCAACACATACAACAGCGACAACAGCGCCATCTGTTTCCTAAGAACATGGCGTGAAATTACATAACGCCCTCGTGAGCTTTCAGTATGTGCCTTACGAGCTTGTTAGATCAAATATACAAAAAGTTCGTGGTATGGTAGATAAATTTGATGGTTTAAGATTGATAGCGCAGTCAGTAGCAGTAACAAGAGCTCGCAAGTTCGAATCCTAGCCCGATGAATTTCTTCACATTCTTTTTGTTTCTAATTGATCTTTCCTAGTTTGTAATGCACTCTATAATATTTAGGCCTAAATTCTTTTTTATTTTTCCTCGTGTATATTAAATTAACGTATTGTAATGTTTGCCATCAGGTATTCCATCTCCGGGACATCCGCTGGGAGCGACCTCGTTTCCTCTCAAAGTCGTTCCTGGCGTTTGTGACGTTCAACTTCATCATCTACTCTCTTCTGGCGGCCGAAGTCCTCACCACCAACGTGGCTGACACCTCTGCTGAGAAGAGAGTGAGTTACAACACGCATTCAACTAAATGACGACATTCAACATTTTAAGGGTTCCGTACCCAAAGGGTAACCGACGGACTCCGCTGTCCGTCCGTCTGCACCCGCGCACTCCCATACAACAGTCATGATTATTTTGCCGTTTTTATAGTTTATAGTACAGAACCCTTCGTGCGCGTGTCCGACTCGCACTTGGCCGATTTTATTTTAATTCACTAGGGTGACAGAGTGCGTATAGTGGTTCGAACGTCTCGACCTTAGACCATTTGCACGGGACCTGGCAAAGCGCGACTCTTAGTACTGAAATTATTCTGTCATTTTCCACGGGAGGGGAGGTAAAGAAGAAAGAAAGAAAATGTTTTTATTGAAAAAATAAATTACAAACTAAATACATATACAAAAAAAAATAATCTTACATGTGACAAAAAGGAACCATCTCAGCATTTGCTGTAGATTGCAAGCAATTCTACAACGCTGGTTTTCAGATGGCTCCATTTCATACCTATTTAATAACACGACAGGTAGGCTTAATTTTGTTGACAATATATACATACACAAACATAATTTCTTATAAAAAAATAATTTATACATTTTTTTTAAACACGCACAGCACACGTTTACCCATTCACGCACACTCCTGCGAATAATTGATATGTCACACTAAATCAGAAGCTGCAACACAAACACAAATCGCGCTCACAAGCAAACTTACATGAATAAATTGTTCATGTACTTCGGCAGAGGGGGATAAGTGCGCTTGCCTAGTCCCGTGTTATAATATGGTCTAAGGTCTCAACCGAGTTTTTATCAAACAAAAAGCCTCCTTCTTAGTCCGCATATTGTGACGAGCAACTACGCAATTGGTCGATTTTTATTCATCGCTAATTCAACTTCGATTATTTTTCGATCACCAGAGGCGTTAGGGCTCACCTCATTCACCACCTGTTGCACTGGGACGTAATAATCGTCGGTAAAATGTCGGTGGACACAGCGCCCTTGGATTCGTATCTATCGTGATTATACCCATTGAAAATGACCCTCTAGCTATAACTCTTCTGTGTGTCGCAGCCCAAGATTTGGGGGGAGGGGGTCATCTTAGCTCAAGTACAGTTAAAGAGGCCAACTATACCAATAAAACAGGTCAATAAAGCAATAAAATTTAAATAAAATGAAAAAACTCAATCACAAAACAAATTGAAGCCTTCAATTAATGTTATGGAGCTTTGCAAATTTGGTTTGCACCGTTAGAATTACTTGTAATAATGTTATTTTGAATATTTTAGACTTAGACGTTAGTAGATAAAATGAATTGTTTGAATTTTTTTAAATCGTCATGTCGATTTTTTCCGACTTCAAGTTTTAGGGGATTTTTGGAGTTGACATTAATGATTTTGGGGGGACATGACCCTTGTGAGCCCCCCCCCTCCCCGGACCGCCGAATATATGTACGAAATAAAAAATACATGTTTTGTTACTTTTGTCATGATTTATAAATTAAAAAAAAAACGATCGCCCAGGAAGCACTATACTCCGGTGACAGAGACGACGCTCTACGAAACCTATGTGTACATAGCATAGCCTATGTGTAAGTCTATTGTCAGTCACGTGTCCCGTCGCGCAGGCTTTCCATTTTTCGAAATAAAAAAATAAATACTTCCAAGAAAAATAAAAACCTTTTTTTTTACGGTTTTGTGTTCTATTAGTGATTCTGATTCATAGAGTTCAATAAAGCTAGAGGGTCATTTTCAATCTGTATAATATCCTACTGTAAAACTAATGCTACAGCTACATACGGAATTTCAGCAAAAGCTCAATAGCTGCAGTCATTTTATAATTATTCGCTTGGTAGAGAGTCTCTGCTAGACCGTGGCTTGACAAAGCCCTAAATATTTACTTTTTGTTGCATGTTTCAAATAAGCAAAGTACTTGTACATATTTAAATTCTATAAGCTTTTCCGCAAAGCTGTCTCTTTGTTTGCTCGCGCCAAAAAACTTGTCTAGATTCTGCACGAAACATATCCTTATACTACAGATAGACCGATTTTCAAACAAGGACAAATAAAACCACGTATTTTATGGATCATATTGAGCAACTTTTTCTAAGAAACATCCGTATTTGCAAATTCGAAGATAATTTAATAATTTGAAACACAAAGCGTCAACATAAGAGATAGGTAAACATTCTTAGACCCACTGCATTGATGAGTGAGAGATGAAATGAGGATTGTGGATTAATATACTGACCGAGTATTAATCATCTCATATATCGCTAGTCTATGTCTTGAGGCACGTTTTCTCAGCGTCATTCGAAAATGATTTCATTGATAAAGTTATTTCTCGAAAGGCGGAACGTTTCGAGCTCGGTGCAAAATGCACAACTTATCATTGTTTTTCTTATTAATGAATAAAAAGTACTAAATAACTGTGATTTATGGCATTTCGCGACCATAGTTTAATGTCAATTAGGCTTTTCCACAAAAATTTTGTAATTTTATGCATTACGTTGTAAATGAATGTCCACACCAACTCAAAACACGCTTTTAAGTTTGTATGGACATTCACGCTAATTATAATCCATAAAATGACGCGATTCTGCTGAAAATAATTATTAAACAATAGTCGCAAAATAAATTGAAACTATTTTATTTCATACATTTTATTAAAAAGTTAGATAAACAACCATAAGTTATGCATTTTGCACTGAGCTCGAAACGTTCCCCCTTAAGGCGCATAGACATGCCACTGTTTTGGTACAATATTTGATAACCCGTTTCTCTGTTGTTTTTCGTTATAGACTAAAGTTCGGGACCTCTATAGTTTAATACAGGCATTTACAAAGTCACTATCTGGCTGAAATGTACAATTTTGGTATAGATACCGTTTAAGGCAAGAAAAGAAAACAACTTTGTATGTAAACCTGTCCATCTTGATATCTTTAAAACAAAAACAATATTCAAAATTTTGGCAAAATGATGGAGGTCTTATATTTTTTAAAACAACTGAGAAAAGGATTATCAAATTCTGTACTAAAAAGTTAAAAGTTAAGAAAAAAAAAATTGTGATATTTAAAGTTTAAAGAAGTATGATGGCAAGAAATTATTCTCGCATATAAGAAACAGCAAATTTTGGTCAAAATTGAGCTGTTTTAGACTAAAATTGGTAATTTATTTGAAAACACTGATGTTATTTGTATGGTTCTTACATTAGAAATCAAGAAAAATATGCTTATTTAAATTATGTAAATGTAAATTGTTTTTAACTGAGTACATTTTACATTTATCAACAATAAGGGATGACGTGATATTAGCGGGTGCTGCGCAAGCGACGTGAGTCAGTGTTGCGCTGATGGCAAGGTCATTAGGGACTACCGGGGTCTTAAGGCGACAACTACTGCTGGTGACCTTGGTCTCACTTTATCACATGACTCGTCCCGCAATGACGTCCCCGTCGCTAGCGGGGAATCAAGCTGCAAACGCGCTCAAATATACCTTAATAATTCATTACAATTATTATTAAAAGAATTCTTCAAAAATATTTAACGGAATTCAGTCATATCTTCAATTTGTTTCTTTGCATACATGATCAATTAAATCGAATCTCAGTTTTAAATTGGATCCTGTTTTGGTATTTATTTAGAAATAAAATTATAGATAGATTATCACAGCATATTATATTAAACATTTTATCAATTTCATAAACAAAAATATCATCTGAATTAAACCGTACCCACCTTTATTGTGAGTTTCAAGGTCACCAGCAGTTAAAGCCCTCTTAAGATAAAAACGTTTGCACTGGGCTTAATTCTTTTGTTGGCCGTGTACTTCAATAAGAATAGACTAAAAAACGGAACCTTCGAACTGTCAACGAAAAACAAAAGCTTGACAAATGTAGATGCTTACTATTGATATTAATGTACAATGATAGCAAACGCCTACTTATTACTATTATTTATAAAGCTTTGTTTATCATGAGCTGCTTTTTTGGGTTCCGCAGTCAACAAGGAACCCTTATAGTTTAGCCATGTGCGTCCGTATTTCTGTTTGTCCGCCGCTTAGCTCAGAGACTCTTTGTAATAGAAAGCTGTAATCTGTCAAGAGTAATACATATTAATCATTCCAACAGAGCGGTAAAACAAATACTTAAAAAAAATTTTTTTTCTTGCAAAAAGATTGCGTTTGTGTGAAAACCATTTTTCGAAGCAGGGATCCGTTTGCGAAATATTAAGCTCTAAAGTACAAATTTTTATTAGAGTCAAGTGCCAGGTGTTTGTGTGAAAACCATTTTTCGAGGCAAGGATCCGTTTGCGAAATATTAAGCTCTAAAGTACAAATTTTTATTAGAGTCAAGTGCCAGGTGTTTGTGTGAAAACCATTTTTCGAGGCAAGGATCCGTTTGCGAAATATTAAGCTCTAAAGTACAAATTTTTGTTAGAGTCAAGTGCCAGCTGTTTGCGTGAAAACCATTTTTCGAGGCAGGGATCCGTTTGCGAAATATTAAGCTCTAAAGTACAAATTTTTATTAGAGTCAAGTGCCAGGTGTTTGTGTGAAAACCATTTTTCGAGGCAAGGATCCGTTTGCGAAATATTAAGCTCTAAAGTACAAATTTTTGTTAGAGTCAAGTGCCAGCTGTTTGCGTGAAAACCATTTTTCGAGGCAGGGATCCGTTTGCGAAATATTAAGCTCTAAAGTACAAATTTTTGTTAGAGTCAAGTGCCAGGTGTTTGTGTGAAAACCATTTTTCGAGGCAAGGATCCGTTTGCGAAATATTAAGCTCTAAAGTACAAATTTTTGTTAGAGTCAAGTGCCAGCTGTTTGCGTGAAAACCATTTTTCGAGGCAGGGATCCGTTTGCGAAATATTAAGCTCTAAAGTACACATTTTTGTTAGAGTCAAGTGCCAGCTGTTTGCGTGAAAACCATTTTTCGAGGCAGGGATCCGTTTGTGAAATATTAAGCTCTAAAGTACAAATTTTTGTTAGAGTCAAGTGCCAGCTGTTTGCGTGAAAACCATTTTTCGAGGCAGGGATCCGTTTGCGAAATATTAAGCTCTAAAGTACAAATTTTTGTTAGAGTCAAGTGCCAGCTAAAGCTTTTTGGCTATAAAACTCACAGCGGTAGTATATATTATAGATAACGAAATTAAAAAGAAAACTATCACAGCTAAGTAGGCTGTACAAATTAAAGAGTAATAGTCAACCAACTTAATTTTGCAGTTTTTTTTTCATACATTACATACGTATGTAATTTTTATTCGAATCGTACCAAACCACTTTCTAGATGTGTTCATCCATCGCGCCTTAATATCTTTATTGTCGCCAACCTCAATTTATTAAAACTTATGAAACAAAAACACTATTCCAATAAGATTTTATTATTATTTTGACATTGATATAAGAAGATCGTTTACTACTTCCTAGTCTCTACAGCAGTAATTGTGTAACAGATTTATAAATAATCACGGTTTTTTTAGACAACAAAGTCCTGTAATGGTTTCTTTATTGTAATTTATGTATCTGTTTGCAGAGTTTCTACCAGCACATCTTCAACGGCTGCTACGCCGTGCTGCTGTTCATTGTGGTCATCTTCTTCCTCATCTACGGAGTCGAAGTCTTCTTCAAGGTGAGCGGGCGTCGGATGGCTATCTCTATAATTAAATATAAATAAATTTACTCGGTACGCAGTTCCACAAATCTATGTTAGGTACCATATCTAACGCAGACAAATCAAAATCTGTTCCAAAATAGTAGTTTATGAAACTGGTACATAAAAAAGGTTATTAAAAACACGGGTTTCATACACTACTTTATCTAAACTCATGCCTACTAACTTGTTAACTTGGTAAGTTTTTCGTTAGCTATTTTTGATTTTTCTTGTAAAAGCTTGTTCTAAATACGTAATTTCCGTCGTAGTTATTTCCAGAATGTCAAGTGGAATCAAATATCATCACTATCCCTGCTGTCAATAATAAAATTTTAGGGCAAAATAATTATTTTGACCCATAAAACCCAATAAAACCACACTAAGTATTCCTCGAAAACTATGGCGCAACAAACAGTTTAGTTCATCCATTGAGAGACTGAGTCCAACGCGCTGTAAGCCATAGACAATACCTGGCCGAAAATAATGTTGACTGTAACCTCGTTGCGTTGTTGTTTTCTACGTATTGGATAACATTATATAAAAACCTCATTGGTATTTTATATTAAACCTCAGACATGGCTGTATGGGCTAAGTTCCCATTGTTTCCTCGTTAGTATCACATGTACTGTAACCTCAAAAAAAGTTTTTTTGTAGCATTATGTTGTTGGGAGACCTATACGATAATTAAATATTTTTTTTTAGGGACGTTCATGAATAATTATTTTCATTATGCCAGTAGTTTTGTGTTCGTAATGAGGATTTTACGATATGAGGTTAGATAAAATGATTTTATAAAATCGCAAGTAGTACCTGATGACCCTGATGTCGATAAGTATGATTTTGGCTGCATTAATGAATGTTACTTATTTATTTAAATCGTTAGTAGACGTAGTCTGGAAGCTTTGTCTGCCCTACTGGGAGACAGGCGTAATATGTATGTAAATAGAGACCCAACAAAAAAACTATCACTTTTTTCTGTCTGTATATTCGCGATTCACGTACTAAACGGTTTTAAATGGGATTTATATTATTCATTCATAATATTTTGTATAAAACACATCACGGGTGCAATAGGCATGATGACAAGATTTTTTTTTATTAGTCCGTCAGTTAGATTATCAGAAAATATTGGACATGTATTTTTTCTTTTTTCAATTAAACAAAAAATGATGAAGATATAGCCCGCTGAAGTTCCGCGTGACGTCACATCTAGGTACAATTTTACTTAGAAGTGACGTCATTTTCCCCCACTCCCAAACTTTGACGCGCTTTATCTCTGTCATTTTTTGTTTGATTGACAAAAGAAAAAATACGTGTCCAATATTTTTCGATAATCTAAATGACGGACTAAATATAATAATATTTTGTTTACCCTGTCTACAAGCCTATTGTGTAAAGGCTATGGTATTCAAACTGATTGTAATATTCCTATTCAGCTTATCCCGCTTGACAATTGAAATTGTACATTTTTGGCTTGGACGTGGTTAATTCGTCCAAGATTTTTGACTGTCAAATGAATACGATTGTCAAACGGGCTAATTTGATTAGCCGAATAGCCATATGACAATTGAATTTGATGACGATTGTCATACACAATTGCACATTAGAGGTGTGCTATATATTTTCACTAGACTACCTGTATTTACGTCAAGATAAGTTTTACGTAGTTCATGGGGTCCAAAGTCACTTGAATACTGGAAAAATACTTGCAATTATTTTAAAATAAGAGTCCTATTTATATAAAGAATGGCTTCTATCTCGGTGTTTAATAATGACTCGGTGTTTAATAATGAAGACACAATGCAACACAGTTATATTATGACTTAATCAAAATATTATTCTCTCGGTGCCGATCCAAAGAATGACATGGTATAATATACAATACGTAAAGCTTGTGCAAACCAGCATTGTGCCTCAAAGATGATCTCATCATATAACAATCCAGAAAGAGCAAAAAGAAAGAGGTATTGTTACTAAGAAGCGTATTATTGTCTCAGTTCGCCAACTGGCGATGGCGGTTAGATAACTCGTCTTTGTTTGATTATTGAGTCAATAAGTAAAGTGTGAAAACAGTTTTTCTGGGTACCAAAGGAATACGCATATCCAAGCGGACATTTTTATATGGATATTGGTTCTACAAGTTTACTTAGGATAAGTGAAACAGTTATTGGGTAAATTATTTGACTGAAATCATTATTATGATCGGCCTTTTGAACGGGAAATTACGTGTTATCAAGATCTTTATATGGTACTCTCCAAATTAGGTTTTGAAGGACAGACGTAATAGATTCGTGATCGAAAATCGATACTCGTGTAAATAGTTGAATAAGTCATCCTAACCGCCTTTATGGCCGATTAGTAGAGCTATCGCTTACTAAGCTACAGGTCGTGGGTTCTTCAACGTGGGGTCGTGCTTCGGGTTGGTCCATTTGTGCCCAAAGTACAGTGGGCTCACCCAGTGGCGTAGCTAGGTGGACAAGGACCCCAGTGCATAGGGAAAGAATCGGACCCTCACCCCTTCTTTCCACGTAGCTTGAACTTCAAAATTGTAGATATGTATAAAGAATAGGATACAGTGAGTTGAACTTATCATTAATAGGCTAAATTCATACGTCGTCTCTATGAGGGGTAGAATCTCTGTGTTTAATAAACGAAAATGGGAATAAATAAGCAACAACACACATGACAATATAAAATATTTAGTATACACATGATATCAATAGGTACTTAGATTAGAGAGCCCCCTGAGCTCCGGGGCCCTGGTGCACTGCACCACTCGGCCCTACGATAACTACGCCACTCGGCTCACCACCCATCACATTTGGGACGTAATATTCTCCGGTGAAAAGCGGTTGTGCCAAGTGTGGACTGTGACTCGCATTTCACATTATGAACACTTCTAATACCCCCTGAGGGATTTATGTCGTGTTGATATGCTTTTCTAACCGAGAACACTTGTTCTGCAAATCGGTCAAACACATGTTTTATAAGCACACTCCGCAATTTCGTCGCCCCAAAAAAACTGCTACGTCAAAATTCAAAGAAAATCCGCTAGCAAGAATCGAACGATGTGTTCGTGGTAGGATCGTAAAATGTTAGGTTCGTCTTACAAATGGCTATTTGTTTGCCATATGTGGTCGGAGATACATGGTTATCTCTTTTTGGTGTCCGTAATGGTGTATTGTGGTTTGGTACTGCCTGATTAGTCTCTGTGGTCAGGAAGATTGTTTTGTGTTTATTTAGTGATAAGTACCTATTTCATAGAAGGCACTGTACCTAGTTGCTTATTTCACTGGAATCGTTACCGTTTATTTCCGTTTATCTATTTTTATAATATACTAGTTAAAAAAGTCGCGTCTATAAAATTAATATTTTTGAGAAATTTCCTGTCCCATCATCAGACCCTGGTCACCATGTTTTAAGTGCTAATAAAGACCAATCAAATAAGCCTAAACTCAAAGGGTCTGCTGTATCCGTTGAGGAGATCCCGTACCATAACTTCTAATTACTATAAGTAAATTCCAAAAATCATTAAATGACGATTACTTTTATTTCCGAGATCCGATTTTAATCTATTAGTCTATTCCAAATTAAGCTCTGTACAGCTGTGGAAAGTACATGAAAATCCGTTCAGTAGTTTGAGAGATGTGCGTGAACAAACAGACAGAAAAGAATTCTAAAAATCGTTGATTTGTGTCATATTACTGTTCTATAATCAACCCCTTTCTATTTTAGTACATTTCTTCGATGTACATACAGACACAGCGGTTTCTACTGTTTTATTATATGTATTGATAAGGGGCCGTTCAAGTATTACGTAAGCAGATTTATTACAATTATTTACCCCCCCATCCCCCTTGTCAGCAAAAGTAAGCAAAGCTCTTACCCCCTCCCCCCATGCTTACGTAAACATTTTTCAATTATAAATATATATTTTCTTATATTATAATGTTATAATTATAATTTTAAAAATAAGAAAATAGATTTAGGATAGAGATTAGATTTTACTGATACAGTATTCAACATAGAGTAAGGGGCAAAAATATACCGATGACGTAATCATCATTTAGACTCCCCTACCCCCCATGTCATCGAAAATAAGCAAAACAAAGACCCCCCCCCATAGTGCTTACGTAATACTTGAACGGCCCCTAAGTATTTCATAAAAATACTAGTTGCTTATTTCACTGAAATTGTCACCGTTTATTTCCCTTTAGGTATCTATTTTTATAATTATAATAAAGTAGTTAAAAAAGTCGCGATTATAAAATGAATATTTTCGAGAAACTTAAATTATGGATTAATTTTAATTAATTAAGAAAAGCCACGATTTTTTAAATTTCCTCTGTCTCTCAAGAACCGCTCAACGGATTTGGATGCGGTTTTCTTTATTATCATCGTAGTGACCCTGGTCAACATATGGGCTACAAGAGGTGTTTAATAAAATAACCTCTGAGCTGAAAACTGTCGATTGTAGTTTTGAAGCGCAAATAAGAGGCACACTGATATGAAAGACATTTTCACTCGAGCCAAGCCGCAGGAGAAACCTAGTACAGTGTAAGTGTTTCCATGGAAAACCCTCGGTAATAGAGAAAACTGTATTTAAATGCGTTTAGTAGTTTCCTGAAAATATAAAACTTAATTATGAATTATCTATGTAGGCTTTTTAATATATTGGATAGGTATTTAATATTGAAAATCAATGGTGTCTGGCAAAGATATACCACTTTAGCGCTCACCGCCTCATTTCTAAAAAACGCGGTGTAAAGTGGGTGTACGAGTTTTGTCAGTTCCAGTAACAGTCCTCTGTCGGGAACACCTCTGACAACCCCTCGGGGATTTATGTCGTGACGTTATGTGTGTGATTTGTCTTTAATACTTTCGTTTTTAGAGCCAAATTAATACTGGAGACTCGGTAAGTGGTCAGGACTCTCGTCGTCAGGTCGTCATTGAAGAAAAATATTTTTTTGCCGTTGTTCTTGTTCAAGAACAACCTAAACTCAATTAGTATAGGAATTATAAATAGGGTCACTAAACCTTGGTCCTGACCACTTACCTCCAGTCTCCAGTGTGAATTTGTTATTAAATTAAAATGAATAAATATACCAGTATATACCTTATCCTGCCATAAGTTCTGTCCCTGTTTTTATGGATAACTCTAAGGTTCCAAGAAAACCCTAGAAGTCAAATCTATATCTACAGGAACGAGTAGGTTTCAAACTATAATAAACAAGTGATTGTAATATAATATTATAAAATGTGTATTTTTTAACGAGACTCCAAGTAGCAGATCTATAATTGTAAAAACACGGTTTGATTTTGGGTTTGATTTGGGATGGGTGAAAACGAGTTAAAGGTTGAATTTTTATGCCAATGATAGGGTAGACAATGACAATTTTTTTTTAAATTACATGCTATAAACTCTAAATATCTAGTGAAATCGCTAGGCAAATTTTTTTTTTCTTAGACTTCCAATTGACGTGTTTTGTTCATAACGGTGGTGCTATAAGATGGCTCCCAAAATATTTCAAACTCCTTTGTTTTCCAATGTTTGTTGACTTATCTCCAAGAGAAAATAGTCAGCTTTAAACCCTACCACAAATTCTAATTGTAACTATAGTACGAAGCTTTATAAACGAAAGTCACGTTATATAACGCAATTGCAGCTCCGCGGAGAGTTCCTGAAGGAGACGAAGGTGTGCACCATAATCTCACCACGCGCCGGCACCAGCCATGCTGACGAGGACGATGCGCGGGACACGCTCGTCAAACAGGTACCTGGCCGTCTATACAGGTTGTGAAACTATGACCTTTAAATAAAACCACATACTCAATAGTCCCGCGCTTAACTGTAACTTAAGGTGGTCGAACCAAATCCCGGTGCAAAATGCACATCACAACATTGTTTTCCTTACTTTTGAATAAAACGTATGCAAAAATTGCGTTTTGAAGCAATTGGCGGAAATTGGTTACTAATAATAGGGTTTTCGCATTGAAATTATGTTATTTTATGCCTTACGTTTTGATTACATTCGATTACAACGATAAATACGCCTTTAAGTTTGTTAACCGAACGCAATCAAAATGTAAATCATAAAATTATAGAATTTAAATGTGAAAACTTAATTAATACGAATAAATTTCCGCCAATTGCTTAAAAACGACATTTTTGCATACTTTTTATTGATTATATTATGATTTGGTTCGACAGCCTTAAAGACTTTATTATCTCGTAGGAGGAAGGTCTATTTTAGAACGCTGCGCCTGAACGGCTGTTTCGTATTATTATATAGATTGTACGTGGGACGCACTATAAGTTTCCGGAATGAATATGAAAAAATACTATTAAAGGTACAAAATTAATTTATTGTTTTTCAAAATAATCTCCCTTGGCGTCTATGCACTTTTTCATTCGATCAAACCAGTTTTGAAAACTTTTGTGCCACTCCCCTGTGGTGACCTCTGAAACGTGTTTTTCATACTCCTCGACAGCCTCTTCTGGTGATGAAAATCGTTGACCGCGTAATTGGTTCTTAATTTTTGGGAACAGAAAAAAGTCACAAGGTGCCAGGTCGGGACTGTATGCAGGATGACTCATGAGTTCTACATTTTTCGTCTTCAAAAAGTCGTTTGTCTGTCTGGCCGTGTGAGAACTAGCATTGTCGTGGTGCAGGATGATACGGCGTTTACGGTTATTTTTACGGAGTTCGTCAATAACTTCCGGCAAACAAATGGTCGTGTACCAGTCACTATTCACGGTACGACGATTCTCTAAAGCAACAGTAGCCACGTGTCCAGTTTTATTAAAAAAAGAAGCAATCATCCGCTTAGATGCACTTTTCACGCGCGCCACTTTGGTTGGTTACGGCTCATCTTGAAAGACCCATACGCTCGATTGCTGCTTTGTTTTGGGATCGTAGCAATAAATCCATGTTTCGCCACCTGTTACTATGTCCCACACCAAATTTGACGCACCTTCGTTGAATCTGGTAAGCATGGCACTGCACCAAGTGACGCGGTCCGTTTTTTGAGTGGTGATCCACCGCGAGCACAGCTTTCTCACACCCAAATGTTTGTGTAGGATTGATTGTATTTGACTCATGCCTATTTCTAAGGATGCGCGAATTTCATGGTAGGTCACATGCCTGTCTGTTTCAATCATACGGCGCACAGCATCGATGTTTTTGTTGGTCACAGCGGTGGACGGCCGACCATCGCGAGATTCGTCACTGAGATTGATACGACCACGCTTGAATTCTGCAAACCAGCTATAAACAGTCGTCTTGCATGGTGCTTCATTGCCAAAAGCTGTTTCAAGCCGAGCGATGCTCTGTTGAGCTGTCAAATTACACTTAAAATCGTAGAAAATCATTCTACGAAAATTTTCCCGAGTTAAATCCATGTTGATGCAGACACACAATTTTTTAAATGGCGCCACAAGGTAAAAACAAAAGACAGTCAGATGAAACAAACTGCATTCTACAGCCAAAGAGTTCTATTTTCAAATGTTGCAATAAATTTTTAAATATTGTTTATGTAAGTAGCCAGTTCCGGAAACTTTTAGTGTTACCTATGTATTACTAAGCTAAAAGGCGGTATCTCAAAAAGAACGTTTTTTTTTAATTTTCATAATTATTTTAACATTGAAAATGCTTAATATCTCAAAACTTAGTCCAGTTGAGATAGCGCCTTTCAGCTTAGTAGGGCAGGTAGATAACGTCCCATGTAGCCGTTTATAAATTAACAATTTCGTTAGGTTCCGACACTGACAGCAGGATAGCGTATACAATTTTTAAAACGTGCGACAGAGATAGCATTCGAACCCGTGTTGCGTTTAACATAGCTCAGGTGAGCCCTATCGCCGTACTTAGGGCACAAATATGGACTCATACCTTAAGAGTGTATAATACCTCACTTCGCTTCGCATGATCCTGCTTTATACCAACAAATACTGCAACAATCACTCAGAAATTGATATATGACAAAGTTGAGGACTAATGCTATGTCAACACAGTGGTGAAAACATGATTCCATTAAATTTTCTCCATAGAAAAAAATTACAAAGTTACCTACAAACCGTACAATAAACCGATAGTATTCAATAAATACTTGAAATTAGATGTGAAACTTTGCATAATATAACTGATATTAGTATAAATCAGATGCATACGATAACATAAAAATTAAAAAACCATCAGTATTGCTTGCGCTTTAGGCACGGTTTTTAAAACGCTTTTGCCGGTGTGCCTCACGCACACATACATGGAGCGTTGCCAGAAACTCGGTGCAACCTTAAATAAAACCACATTTGCCACTGAACATACCAACCAACTTTCTGAAGAAAAAACTCGCGCAAATCTTCAGAGAAGAAGATATTCAAGATTTTTTCTCGTAGGAGAAGGTCTATTTTACAACGCTGCACCTGAACGGCTGTTTCAGGAAAGACGCTGCCTCAAAAACGCCCGTATGTCGGTGCGTTAGGGTTCACGCATTTTTGTTTTGAACTAATGGTTAGCGCGGTATGTTTCTTGGGAAAAGTGGTTCAGTATGATCGGTAGAAATGGTGGTTTCATTAAATGGTAGCACTCTATTTACACCCGGTGTATTACTAAGTGTCAGGTAAAAAGAAAGCGCTGTCCGAGAGTATGTTATGTACCTGCGCATGGATAACAAGCGCGCGAGGAGCAGACTGCTTGAGCTTCGCCAGCGGCCTTTTTAGGGTTCCGTACCCGAAGAGTGCCAAACGGGACCCTTTTACTAAGCCTCCGCTGTCTGTTCGTATGTCACAGGGGTCAACAGCTTCAACCGTAATAGGTAGAAGGTTGAAATTTTCACAGAATACGTGTTACAAATTATAAAATATTTATATAAATAACTAAAATGTATTTTATTAAAATTATGTACTTAATTTTTGTATACTTAAATGTTTTATAAATTGTCGTGATTGAGGCTGTAGTTACACGTAGGTACTCTGAAAATTTCAACAATAGATTAGGTTTTTTATTAGTAATAATAAGTAATAACCCATTTCGTTTAAAATTTCCCGAAAATATTAAATGTACAGACACGACCAAGTATATATTTAACCAGCGACATGTCCACGTTTTAGGGTGTCCAAACAGATTATGCAGGCACGGTGGACCCTCGCTCGGTAGACCTGTCGCAACTGCACCAGTCGAGGGTGGGGCTCGTCAGCCAAGCGCTGATGCTCATCCTTATTGCCGGCTTCCTCGCCTCGGAGACGCTCAGCGAGCTGTGGAAGACCAAGTGAGTGGACTCTGCCTTCATACCATACATATTACAGTCATTTATTTAAGGCGCATAGGCATGTCGCCTTTTTGGTAAAAATAAATTTACTTTAACTTAAGAGAACGCGTAAAGTAAAATCACAACTCTGAATTTCAGACTACCAAGTTAAGGCGCTTAGGGATGCCATCGTTTTAGTACAATATTCGATAACCCGTTTCTCTGTTGTTTTTCGTTATAGACTAATAAACTATAAATTTGAGACCTCTGTAGTTTAATATAGGCATTTACAAAGTCACTATCTGGCTGAAATGTAAAATTTTGGTATAGGGACAATTAAGGCATGATAACAACTTAAGCAAAATGGTGCCTTTTAAAATATCAGTACCAGATGATAGAAGTCTTATACTTTGGTCTATAATGAAAAAGAGCAGAGAAACGGGTCTATGCGCCTAGACATACTCTTTATTCAAAAGAAAAAACAATTATAAGTTGTGCGTTTGGGAACGAGACCCGTCGCAACCACCTTAAGCTGATCAAAAATTTTATTTTATTGTGGAAACGGTCAAAATCACTTTCATTTTGACTCTTCACCAGTTTTTTTAGTAGAAACGTCTAGCCGATTGGAGTATTCGAAATCTTCCGGTATTTTGTGTTATCCTTAGGGATATTACGAAATCACGAATATCTTCATTTCCCTGCGACATGTGTACACTAATAATAAAGTTGTAAAACGTGTTTGTACATAAATTATTTCTTCAAATTTTTAAATACAAAAGGGGTTATTGTTTAAAAATGGACAGCATACACTACATACAAAAAATATGAAAGCAAACTGGGCACCCTACCGAGAGACAGCGATCTGAATATTTTTTTTTGTTTTAATAGTTCAATTAATTTCTATATAGGTAAGTTTATATCATGATTGAAATGGACTTGTACTTATTCACAGTATTTATTTCATTTAAGAACCAAATGCAACAGCAATTATGCATTAAACCTTTGAAAATGCTTTTATAGTTAAACCCGGTTAGGTTAAATCAAATAAATACAGTGAACAAGTTCAAGTGGCAACAATCACAAGCATCAACTTTGTATTAGATATAGATAAAATCAAGCACAAATACGTATGAACTTGCCACCAGGGTCCCAGTAGTGTCCCGCAACTGGCACGACATCGTGTTCCGTCTGGCGGAGATCGGCGTCGCCATATGGTTCCCCTGCGTCCTGTGGAACTGCATGGCTCCCGAGCGACTGTGGCTGCTCAACCCGCGCCGGCTGCTGGCCAGGCAGCTCGACGACGCTCGCCTCAAGGATCTGCTCACACACCCGCAGGATAAGGTGGGTTTATGGGTTTACTTCGTATCTGGTAGGTGGCACAGGCACAACCAGGTGGCTCACCATTGCCTGGGACCGATCGATGGCGGTATATCCATCCCCAATTGCCGGGCCTTATATAAAACAGACTGGTGACAGGCAGCGGCGTCACTGGTTTGAGGGTTTCGGCACCGTGCTCACCAACCCGCCTGCCCAGCATCTGTGAGTATGGGCATTTCTTCCAGGAGGAATGCCAAGACTGGCAAAATCTTGGAAAGGCCTCTATGTCCAGCAGTGGACGAAACAGGCTGATGGATGGTAGGTTTTGGTCTTGCCTGGGCACCACTGCCATGACGAAACTAATTCGCCAAGAGAGTCATCGTGTTCTGCCATCATGGTAGTTACGGGCAGTTGCGAGTCATTTTACCGACTTCCGTGTATTTCACGGAAGTCCTTGAACAGACAGATTAACGTCAACTTCCATTCTTGCATTTTCTGGGTGAGCGAAGTTCATCATAGGATACGATTGATCGTGTATGTTTTCACTTATTATATCTAGGTTTTATAGACGCTTTTCACGTGCTGGAATAACTCCCATATGCTTCCTACTTAGCGCGCAAGACGTTGGCATTTAAGTTCACCAATCATGTGCGCATAATCATACAATACATACATACAATACTCACGCCTGTCCCCCAGAGGGGTAGGCAGAGACAACAGATTTCCATCTGCTACGATCCTGACATAGCTCTTTTGCTTCTTCTACATCCATCAATCTAGTCATACAAGCTCTTCTATTCCGGGTACTTTTTACTTTGCCTTCCTTCAGTATGTCTCCTATTTGGTCGGCATACGTCCTTCTAGGGCGGCCCGGTCGAGCTTTACCTTCCACTTGTGCAGCATAAATTTCTTTCGTCACTACTTTCATTCATCCTCTCTATATGCCCAAACCACTGAAGCATTCCTTTTTCTATTCTAGTCGCTACATCTTCTTTCACTCCGCAATGATCCCTTATGTCGATATTTTTCACTCTATCATTCAATGTCAAGCCACACATACTCCGTAAGGAACGCATTTCCACTGCATTCATTCTACTTGGATGCTCATCTTGCCAAACCCAACATTCACCACCATACATATGGAGCCAACACTCCATTACGAACCGCCAATCGTGCCTTTGCAGTTACACTTTGGCTGCCCATAAAAGAGTGCAGGGCTCCGTTCACTATATTGAACTTTATATTATATTCTCATTCACAAAAAAACCCCAGGGACGACGGTCTCTAAACACGAAAATGCCTTAATCTGCGGAGCTTCTTTCGAAAAGTTGCGAATTGACGTACAAGTTCTGAAAATACCATACGAGATGCAAACTTAGAAATATCCACATCAAAACTTCAAATAGCAGACAAAGCCCAAAATAAATATTGGCTAGAGTTGTGACCGACAAAGCCTGTGAGACTGGGCAGGCCATATTTGTCGTCGACATGATGGCCCTTGTTGCGAAAGGCGTTAGAATGGAGACCACGTACAGCAAAGTGTAGCGTACGCCGACCTCGTGCCCTCTGGACCGACGACCTGAAGTAAGATGAGGAAGACTAAGGACCGCCAAGAGTGGCGAAATTAGGGAAAGGCTTATGTCCAGCTGTGGACGAATACAGGCTGATGGATGGATGGAAACAGGTAAAATTGTGGTGAAAGCGATGGTGTTATTACATGTGGTTGTTGCTTACGTCATTTTCCACCTCATCATAGTGTTCACTAGGTTTTCGGGTTGTACGTCTTCAGCTATAATGCTAAACATTGCCCGTTTATTTGTTAAAGGTAGGTTAGGTCTTTCTCCTCGAAAATTATTTGTTGAAACTAATCAACATTCGTTACTTCAAGGCAAAACTTGGCGCGATTCAAGTACATATTTAAGAAATGGCGCACCAAGGCAGGCAGTGAAAAAAAAACATTGGCCAAGGGGGGTAAAATGAAATCTGATCCAAAAATGTTGTCCTTTGTCTGCTGAGCCCAATGGTATATATTATATTCCCCATATTTGTTCTCTGACAATTTCTTACAGAGATATAAGGCTGGTATTTGAATAAAATGAAATAGTGTGCACCTATTACACGTAAGCTAAAAGAAGCCGACTGGAGAGCGCTACTTCTTAAATGTTACCAATAGATATGTACTTGAAATGAGCCAAGTTTCATCCAAGCAGACTAATGTCCAAGGTTAGATAGAACCTTACCTTCCGTGCTACAATGTTTTACATCCACAAGAGATTGAAGTAACGAATGTTGATTAGTTTTAATCGTTTCACTCCAGCTGTAAAGAAAGGGGGTTGGATCCCCATTGTAAAAGGTGCAGTTTTCGCTCGAGACCGAAAAAAAAACAAAATAATTTTCGAGATTAAAACCAGAACCAGCCATGCTATGCCATGTATCATGTCATTTGTTCGTCAGCGTAACAACGAAAAAAATATCTTTCTAAACAGATTTTTCTCTATGCAGCTAAAGCAATTGGTGCAACTACAAAATTGGAACAAGTTGGCATGGTACATGGTTGGCCTGGTCAACACAGTGAGATATTGGAACTGCAAAATCTTTCACGCCTTCGTAGTTTTTGTTGCCAAACCGAGGAGGTTAGAGGGCGTTACCATCGACAGGAAAAAGTCAAAGTCATCCTTGAATCTTGTGGAAGATCTACCAACAATTTCCGAGTCTAGTGGTGCTGGTAAACTGCCAGAAAAGAAGAATTTGGTAAGATTTTCCGGTGGTTAATTTGTGCTGTCTTGTGTCGAATCAGGGAACGAAAAGTTAGAGTTCTACATTAGAGGACTTGATTTTGCACGCACTTGATGTTTTCGGTTATTTGTTTCAAAAAGCAAAATGGGGTATGGAAGTGGACAAGAAGTTCATAAGCAGACTGGAGTGCTAACCTCTTCGCTAAAATAAATGACCTAGAAAATAAATGACGCTAAAATAAGTTAGCGCTTCAGTATGGTTTCAAGCATCTTGGAATTGGGTGTACCTTGCGTAAATGAAAATGAATGAAAAAATGAAAATGAAAAATGATTTATTACCAAAAAAGCACAAAAATATACATAAAAAATTTACACGAAAATTATATTAAAAAAGACATTATAGAATAAAAATAAACTTATTTAAATTAACTTAAACTAAAACATTATAGCTTTTTAGGTAACAAGAGGTACGCGATCAGCGTATGCTGTTGGACAACGGGGTTCCAAACAGCGCTGTTTTTGCAGCGTACCCCTTTAAAAAGACGACATAATGTTTTGTTAGATTGGTGCAAAAAGGCGCGCAGAATGATAAATAAATTAAATTAAAAAAATATATTAAAAAGGAGAGGAAAAATGTATTAAAACAACAATAAATGGCCAGGTATCTTGAAATAAAACCACATATTGTACAGAGCATACCGGACGACTTTCCCAAAGAAATATATATTCGCAATTCACAGTAAGGAACACTGTCCACGGAGCGTAGCTTCATAGATGCGTAATCGTCATTATACACTCGGTGTACGCCTGCCAACGTCGCTGCACGCCGCTTCATCGACAGCTTCGTATTATAGTTCGTAGCGGTAAGCAAGCCAACACCGAGTGAAGCTACGCCAGCGTAGATATTTGCAAGAATGTGCTTTTTTTTCGCAGGTATGTTTGTTTTATTGTGAAAGTTGATCATTATGATCAGTAGACTATGTGTTACATTTAAAAGTACCTGTCTATTTACACCCGCTTTGTGTGCGATACGCCCGATGTCTGCGGGGGTCATTCACGGGGGAAGGGAAAATATATTCTTAACGGCAGTGGGTCCCCCTAATCATTTACAGATAACGGACGCAAGAATTTGTTAAGCTTTAGTTTAACTACATGTTTCAGTAATAATGTTACTAGATGTGAGTGCTGAATTATAATTTCGCAAATAAATCGGCGATAGGGCTCACAAGTGACAACCCATCACGTTGTTGGGACGCAATAATCTTTCATAAAACGTGGGTGCACAATGTGGGCAATATTTTACGTTCACCCAACGTAATTTTAATTTTACGTTTGTCTGTAAGAAATCGCTATTGTAATCTTTTGGATCTGGGGCACAATAAAAAGCATTTGTGTTGTCTTTTTATGTAAATGTGTTTGTATTATCCATGGTTAGTTCACCAAGTAACGGTACGCTGTTTGTTCCAGAATGTAGAGACCGACTCGCTGGTGGGTTCCGTCCGCGACTGCTGGATCTGCTACGACGGCTCGCGCCCGGAGCCGCTCATCCGACCGTGCCGCTGCACCGGGGACGTGTCCTCCGTCCACCACGACTGTCTGAGGCGGTGGCTCGTCGAGGTTTGTGCATACACTTTTTTAGGGTTCCGAACCTCAAGAGGAAAAAACATAGCCCTTATACGATAACTTTGTTGTCCGTCTGTCTGTCAAGACCATATACTCAGGTCTACAGTCCCTTAAAGCTGTGAAAAAACCAAACTTCTAAGTTAACGTAAAAAAAAATACGGCCGTTTATTTTTTTCATTTTTGTTCGGTATTTTTGTGCATAGTATTTGTGTTCTGCTGAACAGTGAAGGAAAACATCGTGAGGAAACCTGCATGCCCTAAAGAGCGTGTAATTGTGCCCGAAGTACGGCGATGGGGCTCACCACCCATCACGTTGGGACGTAATGATCGTTGTTGAAACGTGGGTGTACCGGGTGTGGAGTGTGATTTGCGTTTCACAGTTCGAACTCTGGAACACCTCTTATACCCCCTCGGAGACTCATGTCGAGACGATATGTTATGTTATATGTAAATTGTATCCACCATATGTTTTGTGTTTCAGAGCGCCGCCACAGCTGACGGCTTGAAATGCAAGGTCTGCAATTCTCCTTACATCGTTCAAGAGACCAACAGGTAAGAACTTAGAAAATACACGTAGATAGGTACTTCCATTGTTGTGCCTTTGAGTTGAGCGAAACGTACACACGTCTAAAGCTAACACTAATTTACGAATTGAATTTTATATCATTGCGGTATAGAAAATCAGAAAAGCTATTAAAAGCTCAACTCTTATTTCAAAATAATGAATAAACACACCTCAAAACAGCGAGTTTTCTGAGCGGCTCGCTTCGGCTGAGCTGGATGACCATGTCTAAATGGAAGCGATGGAGCAGGACAGATTTCTCTGGATAACCTCGCCTTAAATGGAACCAGTGATAACAAAACATTATCAGTAGTTCCATCATGGAACTGTTAATCGGTAGAATTATTGAGATTTTTTGCAATTTCGCAAATTCTCCCGCCAATTTTGTTTTTGGTTATATCTCCAGAAGTAGTTTTTAGATTCTAATGCGATTTTCTTTTTCTAAAACTAGATTAAATTTCCTACACAAAACAAAAAAAAAATTTTTTCTTAGAGAAAGCGGGGGGGGGGGGACTTTCTCCTAGAGAAAGTTTCAGTTATGTATATAAATACCTCGTGTGTTCATAAGTTTTGAGACAAACTTTGAACTTAAAAAATAAAATAAAATATTACTGGCTGCAATTTATTTCTTTTTCCAATTTTGAATTTGGAATGTTAACTTTGAATTTCTTAGATTTTCAAATTCATTTCTTTAAATTTTCTTTCTCGTGATGGAGGAAACCAAAGAATTACATGCGACCGTGATTTCGCTATTTAAGGTGGGAAAAAATCAATGGAGATTTTCCGTGAGGTGAAAACTTTTGGTGTGAGCCGTAACTTTGTGTATTACACTATCAAACGATACAAGGAGACAAGTTCTTTGCAAGATTGCCAAAGGAGTGGTCGGCCACGCTCTGTGAGGACGCCTGCGAACATCAAAATCATCCGAGAGCGACCTCGCCGAAATCCATATCGCACTCAGAAGAAACTCTCTCTGCAGACTAATATTTCGCGCAGTTCAGTCAACAGAATACTGAAATATGATCTTAAAGTAAAGGCTTATAGCCGTAGGAAGTTCACTTTTTAAACGAACGCCTTCGTAAATTGCGACACGAACGTTGTCCAATACTGCTTAGGAGACACGATGCGAGGAAGATACTCTTCACCGATGAGAAAATCTTTACTGTCGAAGAAAAGTTCAACCGACAAAACAATAAAGTGTATGCCAAAAGTAGCAAGGATGTCCCAGCTTCAGCACAGAATGTCTCGCGTACTCATCATCCGGCTAGTGTGATGGTATGGTGGGGAGTTTCGTATGAAGGTGTCACTCCGCTCCATTTCTGCCAACAAGGCGTCAAGGTAAGCCGAGAATTATCAAAGTGACATTTTAGAGCCTGTTGTGAAACCCCTATCTCATACTATATTTCACAACAAGGATTGGATTTTCCAGCAAGACTCGGCACCATCCCATAAGGCAAAAACCACCCAAGCTTGGTTGAAAGAAAATGTGCCAGCCTTCATCGCGGCGAACGAATGGCCCTCCTCTAGCCCCGACCTCAACCCCCTGAATTACTCTTTATGGACTGAATTAGAGCTCAGGGCCTGCCGAAAGTCCCACCCAAACTTGGAGTCACTGAAGTGAGCCCTTGTCCGAGAAGCAAAGCGAATTCCGCTGGAAAAGATTCGTGCCGTTATTGATGACTAGCCAAATCGTCTTAAGGGCCCGTATTAAAAACAGGGGTGGCCATTTTGAATAACATTTTAATCTACTTAATGTTTACTTAAAAATTTTAGAAATATAAGTTAATTGTTAAAAAAGTTATGGAACTTTTATTTCGTCTCAAAACTTATTGACACACGAGGTACTATATATATATATTAGGTTGGGGAAAAAGTTTCTTCGCATTTTATATGAAAATTCTAAACATTTTTTAATAAAGTTTATTTACATTTAACTAAAGTATGTAGGTGCCATTTTGTTCGATAACTTTCTGCCATCTTGTAGGTAGGGACATGACCCCATTGCTATAGAAATTCTGGGGCTTCTGATCAAAAAACCGCGACAAGTGGTTTTGGCAGTCCTCTCGTGATGTTAACCTGACACTGCCTAAAGAATTCTGAAGAGACCGAAACAAGTGGAAATCTGAAGGTGCAAGATCAGGACTATACGGCGGATGCATTAATGCGTCCCAGCCAAACTCTCTTAATTTTTGCTGAGTGGCTAAAGATGTGTGAGGTCTAGCGTTATCATGATGAAAAACCACACCCCTTCTGTTGACTGATTCCGGCCGCTTTCTCTCAACTTCTTGCTTTAATCTCATCAGTTGTTCGCAGTAGAGTTCAGAATCGATGGTCCTACCTGGCGGTAACAGGTCATAATGAATAATGCCCTTCCAATCCCACCATACACACAGCATTACCCTGTTGCGAGATAACCCGGGTTTCGCCAGAGTCTATGAAGCCTGACCAGCCATTGACCACGACCTTTTTCGCACGTTCTTGTCGTACGTGATCCACTTTTCATCACCAGTTATCAGGTTTTTCAAAAATGGTTCGATTTCATTACGTCGTAATAAAGAATCACAAATGAGTACACGGTTGATTAAGTTTCTTTCAGTGAGCTCATGAGGCACCCAAATATCGAGCTTTTTGTGTACCCAGCTTTTTTCAAATGCGCCAAAACTGTTTTGTGGTCAATCCCCAGTTCTTCAGCTACTGATATGCCGATCACAAAACTGCGTGAACCTTAACGCACCGACATACGGGCGAGTTTAGAGAGAGCGTCGTCCGTGAAACCTCCAGCTGTTTGAGGTCTACGCTCTCTCCATCCTCGCCCGTATGTCGGTGCGACAAGGTTCACGCGTTTTTGTTTGGAACTCATTTATTTCCTAAACTAAGGGTGTCCGCGGGTATGACTCTTGGGAAAAGTGGTTCAGTAGGGTCGGTAGAATATGTGGTTTCATTTAATGGTCGCACTCTATGTACACCCGGTATATAGAGTTATATATTTTTTTCTTTATATTTATCTACAATATTATAAAATTTGAATAGACATATGTATATACAGTTGTGGTCATATAATTAGGAACGACTACCGAAGTAACTTTCAGAAAAACAAGTTGCTGTAACTTTAGTCTTTATTACTGTTACTACCTTCAAACGACATGATAATATAGCTATGTAAGCAGGCTTTTATACTACATGTATAATATGTAAAATTGTTGAACTTCAATTGATCATTTAATTAAAGTTCCGTTTGAACTATTTATTTGAAACTTTCTAGCTATGGACAAATAATTAGGAACGGGTAAAATAACTTAATTTATTGAACTGTATCCGAAACAATTTTAATGAAATAAACAATACTTATTACAAAACTTAACACAGCTTACAAAAAGCAGTATTAGTATTTTGTAGGGTGGCCCTTGCTTACAAGCGACGCAGCGACGGGGCATGGAATCTATTAAGTTTTTACAGGTTTCATCTGAAATATTGTTCCACGATTCGACAAAGGCATCATATAGATCTTTCAAATTGCTCGTCCTTTTCGCAGCCACACTCTTCTTTACTTCTCTCCAAAGATTTTCGATCGGATTAAGATCTGGACTATTTGCAGGCCAATCTAACACAGTAATTTTTTGATCACTAAGAAACCTTTTAACTGAATGAGCAGTGTGTTTGGGTTCATTATCTTGCTGAAATATCCAGACCTGTAGTCCAACAACCTCTCCCCAGCATAAGGAAGCATAGTCTCTCTCTCTCTCTCCAATATTTGCTCGTATTTAAATTGGTTTAGCATACCTCCAATCTTTTAAACTGGCCCAACACTATGACCTGAGAAACATCCCCAAACTTTTATGATTCCTCCCCCATGCTTTACCACTTTTTTCGTGAACATAGGATTCAACGCTTTCTTAGGCGGTCTACGCACATACTGTTTAGCATCAGACAATAGTCTATTTATTTTCGTTTCATCAGAAAATAACACGTTTTTCCATTGACTTGCTGTCCAGTTGCCATATTTATTCGCGAACTCTAACCTAGCTTTTCGGTGCACCTTCGTGAGAAGCGGTACACTCCGGGCGATTCTTCCAAATAACTTTGCATCAGTTAAGCGTCTTCGTACTGTACGTGTAGATACTCCTCCGTCGCCAAAAACTTCCCTCTTTATATTTTCAAAACTCTTGAAAGGATCAGCCTTTGCTGCACGAACAATCAAAGCATCTCCACGTGATGTTGTTTTTCTAGATTTAGGCTTTCAAGGTACATTATTCGTAGTATTAAACTGTTTGACGTGATTTACAGCATTAAACACCTTAGTGTTAGAGCACTTCAAATGATCAGCAATCTTTTTATACGACCAATTACGTTCATATAGAGCCATAATAATTTTCCGGGTCGATGGATCACAACTCTCCTTTTTGCCCATGATTTCGGAATAATTATGCACTTTCAACTTAGTCAATATAAAGGAGATATAAAGCGATGTAACCATAGAAAACGCGGGAAACAAAAAAATGCGATATCCGTTCTCGAAATTCAAAATTAAGCATTATTTTTTTCCGTTCTTAATTATTTGTCAAGCGGCCAGTAAATTTAAAATACAATAGCAATTGAAGATGAATTTAACTTTTGATAGCAGTGCAATTGTTTTGCATATTGGGTATAAATTATTAAAGCCTATTAATATAACTGTTATTTTGTGTGGTTTAAATTTGTTATCAGTAAGTTATTACAAAAGTAACAGCTACTTGTTTGTCAAAAATCGACTTTCTTACCAGTCGTTCCTAATTATATGTCCACAACTGTATACCGGGTGTAAATAACTTAACTTAATATTTAAAAATATATATTTATTTAATGTAATATTTTTAATATATATTTAAGTACATATTTAAAAAATGGGGAGGCGTAAAATTTGGGTCTCAAATTACAGGCCACAACTTTTTTTTATTGCTATAATTATTTTTTTTTGTTGCCCATCTTTTTAGCTTTCCAATGATACCCATAATACTATATATAATATAATAACAACGCATAAATATTTATCTTGTATGAGCCGGCGG
The DNA here is from genome assembly GCA_910592155.1 of Ypsolopha scabrella. Lineage (NCBI taxonomy): Eukaryota > Metazoa > Arthropoda > Insecta > Lepidoptera > Ypsolophidae > Ypsolopha > Ypsolopha scabrella. Next base: position 8,064,599 of record OU342981.1, on the reverse strand, counting down.
ACGTGTGTCGATCGACACGCTCAAAACACTAGCGTGAAGAAAGCGTTTTGATGATTGTAATGAGTAATATGTTTGTTTCAGAGTGGAATGGGAGCGGGGGTTCACGGCGGTGCACTGGGTCCGCACGGCGCTGGCGGTGGCGTGCATGTGCGGCGCCGGCGCCACCGCCTGGGTCCTCATCCAGCTGTTCACGTCGCCGATGGTGCGCGTGCTGGCTGCCGGGGCCGCGCTGCTCGTCTGCTATGTCGCTATCAGGTACCGTGTGACGTCACACTGATACTCGTTCAAAAACTCACACCGGCTTGGGTTCGTATAGAGACGTCAAAATGACAGTTATATTATAAATCAATACGAAATCTATTGGAGACATGTGAAATGACGTTTGGAGTGTAGCAACTCGGCCAAACCCGTTCAAAAACTCATGCCCGTTTTCACTAACCATAGGAGACGCCTAAATCAGATGCCTATGTATTTAGGAGTTGCCTAGAGTAAAAACACGTTTCACTAACTCTTAAGTCATGACTAACGACGTTAGGAATCACATAAAGTTACGACACCGATTCGGGGGTGCGTAATGCTTAGGCGCCCCTAAACTGACACATGCATGTGACAGTCGCGATTTTGAGATTTAAGCTTATTTTAAATAGTACTGTGAAACCGCAAACAGACAACTTGACAAACAAAACCAAAGACAAGTATCAAACACTTAGGCTACTCTTGACACATGCATGTGACAGTCGCGATTTTGAGATTTAAGCTTATTTTAAATAGTACTGTGAAACCGCAAACAGACAACTTGACAAACAAAACCAAAGACAAGTATCAAACACTTAGGCTACTCTTGACACATGCATGTGACAGTCGCGATTTTGAGATTTAAGCTTATTTTAAATAGTACTGTGAAACCGCAAACAGACAACTTGACAAACAAAACCAAAGACAAGTATCAAACACTTAGGCTACTCTTGACACATGCATGTGACAGTCGCGATTTTGAGATTTAAGCTTATTTTAAATAGTACTGTGAAACCGCAAACAGACAACTTGACAAACAAAACCAAAGACAAGTATCAAACACTTAGGCTACTCTTGGGTTGGGAATCACATAGTAAAAATAGTTTGGTGAAATAGAACTTTATGGTAAGCATGGACTTAAATTAGGAGTTACTTAGTTAGGCGTCGCCTTGTTCGTCGTTAGTGAAAACGTGTTGTAACCCCCAGCCTAGGGTTCTTTTATTAACGCACTTCTGGGGGATGCTCGTATCCCTGTGTGTGATCTTATTAAAAACGCGTTTCCAATATAAATGTTAAGAGTGCTCTGCTGCTATAGAAAAAACCTTGGGTGTTTGTGACTTCTTGATAAGTTTGCTCTCAATTAAACTTTGCACACATCTGAAGAAGAAACTGTATTTAGTGTTATATTATGTATGTGTATAATCTGTGAGGTATTTATTTGCTACTAGCCTTTCAGATATTCAATCTCTGCCCCGTTTTCGGCTTGGGCGCTATTTTATTAACACTCCTTAAAGCCTAAATGTTGAGCATGGTCATTCCGATCGATGATACAAAAAAAACACATCTAAATCCGTTAAGTGGTTCTCGTGTTAAAACGCAACATACATATGTACATACAGCCCGACAGACAAAATCATCAAGCCTGGGCTGGACGCCACAAACACCTTCGGCTTTTTTATCCTTTTTTAATGTTTTTGAGTTCAGTCACGCGTACAGGGAGTGTATTTTTGAATCATTCGCATTACTATTCGCATACGAATCCGCATGATTCGCATACGAATACAATACTAATTTTAAGTTTTCGTATGCGCATCATGCGGATTCATATGCGAATTGAAATTCGAATGATTCAAAAATACACTCCCAGAGCCCTCTTAAGAGTGAAATTCCGTAGTGATTCGTTTCGCACTTGGTTAATTTACGACTTAAATTTCAAAGTGCTATTTCCTGTCCAGATTTCTCGGCACAAATACGGTGACGGCGTACCAGCGAGCGAAGGTTTCCTCCCTGAAGATCCTCACGGAACCCGACGCCCCAAACTTGGAGAAACCAGACCATCTGTCCACGATCAGCAAGACCGTCACAGTGGAAATAGCTTCCAAGGCCGTTCTCGAGAGAGCGTTAAAAGGTGACATAAAATAAGCGACTAAAACTAGCAGTTTAACCAACTGCTATTTTAGTGACAAACTGTTAAATAAAACGAGCGGAATAGCAGTGCTGATAAAGACGTTATTGTCGGTGTACAAAGATGGACAAGACAGTGATTTGAAAGTGATAAGTCGCAATAATTTCCTTATTGTAATAATGGCTTAAAAGTTATTCTCTATAAAATTCCCCTAAATATTCCTTGCTTTGTAAGCATTACTAAAAAATATATTATTCATCATATCATATACTCAAGTACAGGATACGTATTTGTTGATAGAAGTTTTGTTTTTTTATAATGTAAATATAATTTTTAATTTATTTAATTTTGGATATCGTGTGTGTTAGAATTGGTAGTCTTAATTTTAATTTACGGACTTATAAGAGTCTATTGGCCTCGTGTTTAGACTGGAGTGTCAAATGGGCTTAAAATACATTGTGATAAAGTCCATTTTCGATTGTGAACGTGAATGTTTGTATTCTACATCCGATGGTCTTAGATCCAAATCGCTTGAAAAGAAAGGATTGTGCTGCTATAACAAAAGACAAAATAAGTGGAAAAAAATAAAGACGGCCACAGTTTTTAGTTTTTGTTAAGAACAATTGGACATGATATTATAGCAGACTGCGGTGCCCTAACTATTTTCACTTTACTCTAGCTTTTAAAGTACACTGGTGGACAAAAAAATCGACTCAAGCATTGTTGTTCTACATTTAAGGAAATAACCCAATCATACAAGCATAAACTTACATAATCCGTAAATCATTTTAAAGGTATAGGCTCTTCCGTGCTCTTCCGTAGTTGCCATGCAAGCACATTCAGGACTCGTCAGAGAATAAAATGGAGCGCCATTGGTTCAAGGTCCAGTTTACGTGTTCTCGGGCAAATTGAAGTCGCGCTTGCCGATGAGCTGTGGTCAGTTGGGGCCCGGTTGCTGGTCTTTTTGGTGTCAGGTTAGCTTTCTTTAGTCTTCTAGCGATCGTTCGCCGACTTACAGCCCGATCTCGTACTTGTCTGAGTTCTTGTTGGATCTCAACTGCTGTCATGTGACGATTTCTTAAAAACTTAAAACGATGAAGCGGTCACTTGCTCAGAAATGCATCTTGTTCTGCCAGACCTTGGCCTCCGAATGACGCCGCCGGTCTCCACGAAGCGTCTGAAGACTCTGGAGACAGCTGATTGGCTTAGGTGTAATTCTGCAGCCACGCTTTGTTGGTTCCGCCCCAATCGCAATAGGGCAAGCACTTGAGTGGCCTCTAATGGCGTGGTGTCCATTTCCGGATGACGTAATCACTGGGTAATTAGGGTAGGTGTTAACAGGTTGAAAACGTGCAAGCAAGTGAGGAAAAAAAAATATTGCACGTCCTTTAAACGGGATAAAGGGAGCTTAACGCGTACGTTTCTGTACGAGGTAAAAACTGTTCAAATACGGTAAATGAATTTCACGTCCTGTATAGCGAATACTTTTAAACCAAAATGCATATATTCAAATATATATTCAAAGCCTATACCTTTAAAATGATGTATATATTTCATATGTTTATGTTTGTATGTTTGGGTTATTCCCTTGAATGTAGGACAACAATGCTTGAGTCGATTTTTTTGTCCACCAGTGTAGTAACGCAATAGCTATTTCCAAACTTATTCTAGAAGCTGGAACTTTAAATACTTATTCGTTTCACATCCCAACAACTTTTCCAACAGCAAGATTCAAAACGGCGGAATCGATTCAAATGGGTTTGAACGTGTCTCTTTTTAAGGATATGGCATAGGCAAGATTAAACACATTATTTTACATCAGGCGAAAACAGCATTTAATATGTTGTATTTTAGTCTACAATCGCATGCTCTTCGTCATGGCAGTTACGACGACAGAAATGCCTCGCGTTCGTGAAAAAAACATATTATTTAGATTTCTTTATCTATGTCTGCCATAAGAACTGCAACCTATTTTACTATATAAAAACCAAGCGAATCTGTTGAATAATGCAGGAGAAATGAATTTTTTAAACATGAAAACTGAAGTTTACAAATTATTTTTTACTGGATTGAATATTTGATTAATTTAATTATAATAATTAGGTATAATTAGGTAACTGCACTTCACAAAAGATCACTCAACGTCATATATTTTATTCAAAGGATGGACCTTATAGCTTCTTCAGAAAACTACAATCGAAAATCATGAAACTTTTTTTCTTGCGTCATGTTGACTCTTAAGCCTGCTGCTTTAAAAATAACTATTCCTTGCGTCAATCATTTTAACGGCGGTTGTCTCGACTACAGTGGCTTAAAATATATCTGAGCGTAATGAACTCGAAATATTCTTCTTTTCTATACAGTTTATTTATTATACTTACTAAACTGTGGCAATTTGTAGAGATTTGTGTATTTTAAAATAATTTCTTAAGAAGTCAGTAGCCACATTCGCTTCGCCCGGGTGCGTTACACCGGAATCTTTGTTATTTAAATATATGTAACTTGGCGAGAAAAGACATTATAATTATTTCTATTTTTGTATGAAAAGTTTATTTTGTTAAATCTTGTAGACACAATGTAGCCGATTTTAAAGGCTTTAGTTTTAGAGCTGTCAAAACTAAAAACTTTGCAAGATAATTAAGCTTTTATTAAGTCTATTTAAGTACTATTTATATATTGCAATAAATTAATTTTAGTTTTGACAGCATTAAACCTAAAACTTGAGCCTTTAAAATTAGCCACATTGAGTTCACAAAATATACATTTAGAAGCCGAATTCATACTGGAGACTCCGTAAGTGATCAAGACCAACGTTCAATGACCCTGTTTAGAAATACGAAATATATTTTTGAGCCCCTTTTTGAAGGACAACCTTGACATTAGTATAGGAAGTTTCAATTTTATTTAGCGTATTTCTTAGAAAGGGTCTTTATTGAACCCTGGTCCGGACCACTTCGAATTTGACCACTTTTGAATTCCTTATATTTAAATAACAAATGATTTTGGTATTTTGTCGACTATGATTTGGCGTTTTTTTTAATTTAAATTAAATTAATAACAAAAGAGGCTGTTATTTCTATCACAAAATACTGTAGTCGTTTTAAATGTATGTATAAATTTAGTTTTGACGTAGTGTTTTAAAATATTGATGAACGTAAGTAAGTCTGAAAGCTTATTTTGGTTTAGAACAAGACAGAATAGTGCCAAAGAGTATTGTATCAAGTACGTATAAAAATAACAAATCCATTTTTTTTAATTTCTACTAAGTGTTAGTATTATAAAACAAACCTATAAATCTCCTATTTTATTCTTAATTACTCTTTTCAGTTTTGTTATTATTATACTATAAATATTCAATATGTAAAAGATGTATTGCTATTAGAATTAAAAATTTCACCTCTAGTTATGGCGTCGTCACGTCAGTTGAAATAATCTAATTGTAAATGGGTCTTGAAAAATAAAAAAAAACTACATGTAAGGTAACATTAGTTTATACAGCCAAACTCATACTGGAAGCTTGGTAAGTGATCGATCAAATTACGCAAAATATAATGTTGTCCTTCCGTAAGTAATTGACTCGCGGCTGGGCTTGCGTTTGTAGGCAACACGAAAATAATAATTAACGAATTTCACAAAAAGCGTCATGAACTTTGATACTGAGAACTTACCTAGTCTTCAGTATGAATTTGGCTGCAAAAATAATGTCACTTTGTATAAATACTTATCTTAAGAACATTAATAATAAATACAATGTGTAATTAACTTTCCTCTCAACTACAGTTGGCGTAATAAGAGAAATATGTAATTTAAATAAAGAATGCGTGCTGTCTATTAAAAATCTTATAAGAAATTTGTAATAAATTCTGGCTGAAGTAGTTTTTGTGTCATATAACGATATTTTTATATGTAAAATGCCAAAATTTAGCGAAAAAAATGTTCAAATTAGATTAAAAGCATAGTTCTAACTGTAAATTAACTATATGTTTGCGTAGATGTAGCTTTTCCTTTACTTGATTGTAGATAAACCGAAAACTATAGTGATTTTGTAACAAATCATCAACAGTAGCCCATAAAGATGTCGCTTGGTGATCTGTGCATAAAATCATAATGACACCTATTCTCGTGTAGCAAATATTAGATTTAGAGCTGCCATAACCTAAAACTTTTCATTGCAAAATAAGCTTTAACGCAGATGGATAAAAGTTAAATGAGCTTGTATTATTTTAGGTTTTTCAACTCTAAATTTATGGTTTGCTGCACGAGAATAGGTTACTACATAGAGTTTGCTCAATTATACTTCTTTCATCTCAGTAATTAAGCTCATTTTTGAATAGCAAAGACGAACTAAAAGTAATTTGAGAGGAACAAGCTTGCCAAAGTTGATTTATTCTTATTTCTGTGTATTTTATCCAATCAACAAATGATCACAATCTTCTTAGTTACTTCTCAAACAGAAGATTTCTTTCGATTAAGTTTTTATTTATTTGAGAAATACAGTAAACTATTGTTAAATTTTTCTGTCAATTATAAAACGAATGTTAAATTATAATATATAAATGAAAACACTATTTTGCTATGTTATTTCATATAATCTGTAACAAATAAAGATAGCTAGTTTTGTGTCTAGATTTTAATATTATTGACCTAAACTAAATACGTATGTAGTAGTAATGTTACTTGTGTTTTAAAGGGAAAAGTTCAAAATATTGAATCAAAATTTCTTGTAGAAATATTAAAATTAAGTAGTAGTTACCATTGATCTCTTGAAATAGCGCAGTTAAGAAATTATACCTCTGTCTTAAACATGTTAATTTTAAAGTCGAAATAAATGGTGAATTTGGGCGAGAGCTGTATTCAAACTCTCTCTGCAGATTACTTACTCTGTCAAGAATTATGTCGGATTCTGGCTTTAACCTGTTTGATTTTGACATTTATAAATTCGTGAAACCCTATTACTTTGACAGCTTGATAATCGCATTTGAAAATGATCAATTATAATGAAAGCAATAGATAATAAATAAACGAAAACATTGGCATCGTCGCCTGAACCTTGATTGGGGTTCCGTTGAGGTAACTGCATACAAAGTTCACAAGCCACGGTCGTGGCTTCGTCGAGCCCAAACACTTTATTTCACTTTAAATGTAATTTCACGCATTCTGTGTTTGGATAATCTTATAGAAGTTCTATCTCGCGAAGTCCGTTTGGCAATGGTTGTGATAGTGCGTGTAGACGAACTTTTTCTAGTGTGCGTAACCTCGGGAGCGCTACAAAACCACAGACGTATAATATAGTAGCAGACCTAACATTAATATTAAAGGTATAGAGTCGACGCGTGGCAATTTTAGCTCAGTGGCTCTTTTAAATATAAATATTGCTTGTTTCCATACAAAATATATACTAGACATTAGTTTAGGAATTAACAAATATGTTCCAAGCATAAGCCAGTCAAAAGTACCCATTTTTATACGTTTCTTCGTACCATGAAGCCTAAATGTAGCTTATTTATTGTATGAAAACTTGCCACGCTATTTAATCCTTATGTTTGGTCTGCTACTTAGTAATAATAATACATATGTCTGTGTACAAAACACGCCACACACACAAAACGCGCTTATCTGTAAACGTCACTACTACAACCATCGACAAACGGACTTCGTGATATAGAATATCTGTAAAAGATTCCTGCCACTAGCTACAAAGATGTTAACTCTTGTTGAAGCAAATACCTGTTATAGCATTCTGTCAAACAAAGGCCGACAAAAAATTGTGTGCTAAATCCGATTCGGAACTTACTTCTTTATCACCTCGTAATATTTTTCTGTTAAAATAACAAACATTGTCAAAACCATCAAAATAGATGTCATCCATTTGTACAGTTTTTAACATTAGGCATGGCTCCCGTGTGATTTTGATTTGATGTAAATTAAAAGTTTTATGTTAATTACATATCTAATAAACGTAAAAACAATGTTCCAGTATTTTCTGTATATTTGATCGAGGAGTCTTGACTGTCGGATAATGAATATATCTACAAATAAATTATAAATACAACTTACCGCGGTATTTTATTTATAACCCTATCCATTTTGTTGCAAGATAGGTACATGTTAAATTTCTGTTGTACAAATACACGTAAATACAGTCATAAATTGGATAAAATATATGGGGGGCAGATGGTACTCTAGGGAGGCGTGCCCCCCTGGCCCCTAATACGCTTATGTACATCTACCACTGACCAAAGACCATACATCAAATTGGTCCTTCGAGCCCAGGACTTCTTCGGGACTCTTTTGTTACCTACGTGTCGAGGTACGAATGCAGGCTGTGGGAACTGTGATCTACTGTGCTAAGGGGCCTCAATCGCCGACAAAAAATTAACTGCGTGGATACGGTAGTAAGTATATAAACTGAATCTATGGTGGATACAAATGTGGAAGTGTGAGCAGACAGGAGTTCTAAACTAACCTGTGAACTGGGGGTGCAATCATTGACGAAAAATTCACTGTGAGGTGATAGGTGTTTTAAACTATAATAAAGTTTAATCTACGGGGAGCTGTAAACTGAACTGTGAAGCTAGCAAAACAACTGTAATGATGATTCAAGCGGGTTGTGTCAGCAACCGTAAGTCGGTCCGCGACGACGACAACTTTGATGAAAAGCAATATGTTAAATATAATTCTGGCCTTAATCGCGATGTTTTTGGAAAAACTAGGGAAAATACATTTATTGTATGTTTTTATTAAATTTATTTAACTTTAATTAGTTTTGATCATATTTAACTATATAATTTATTAACTATATATGAGAAATTGTGCAGCGCCCCTAGCGGCTTACTACAGGAACCAGCATTTCTCATACAAAATATTTTACGCAGACGGTAACGTGTATAGTAAGCAGAACTCATGGTAGTCCTACAGGTACGCCTTTTATTCACGTGTGTAGCGTTACAAAAAGCAAGCCCGCTAATGGTAGCGCCTGACAAATAATTTAGAGTACGTCCTAAAACCTGACTTTTAAAACTGTATTACCGTCTTTGTTACGTTATAATTATAAGTCATTTTAGTTATTGTTTAATTGTCTTTTCGATTAGTTATCCTTTATTTTAATACTACTTTCTGTGATACATTTGTACCTATACGTGTGGCGGTAGCAAAATATTGGATAACAATTGAGTAATGATGCACCAACTTAATTAGACCATGGTAAGTTCCCCAATTCCCCATGTGTTGGTGTGATAAAGTGTCTAATTATTTTGGGTAACTTTATAAATAAAAATACACATTTCTGGGTGGTCCCCCTCTTCCCCTCTCCCCCAAATTCTGATGCCTAGATACTTAGATTTAGCCAAATATTTCCTACCAGCTTAAACGAGAACCTTAGCTAGGAACATTATTGGTGAAGTCAGGGACCAAATTAAGTTGAACCTTCGTAAAAAAAACGTACTTCCGGGGCTGGGAGTGTAACCGAATGCTTAATAACAAACAAAATACTATTTTCAAAGAATTCTATTAGTGTAACTTTAATTCGACCTCAAATCTTAAACTCAATTCCTACAACACTTCCAGTACTGAGATCTTGACCATCTGCCATGGCGTCCCGCAGGGTGGTGTCCTAGGACCTACCCCTTTTCTTATTAACTTAAACGATCTGACTGATTTAAATCTAGCTATTATTATATGTTCATACGCATGATACTACGTTGCTCTTCCACGGAAACGACTGGTCGGAAGCATTCGCTAATGCTGAAACTGGGTGGTTAGAACTCAACTAACTTACATCAAACAAAATAAAAACCACGTACTTATATGACATTGTCTATTTATGACTGTACGCAGCCCGGCAACGACTTTAAACTAACTGCTCAGTCTGCTCACACATATACACAATAGTTAGCAACAAAGACTGCAACTGTCCAAATATTAATCAAGACACGCGGCAGCTAAAATAAAAGGTCGACGCACCCGCTGAACCATTTCGAGCTATTTCCTTTTTACCTCCTCATTTATTATTGGACCTACAAATTTCCAATTTTACATGTCTGTGAGGTCGTACCACAAATAGTACCTGTAATCTTTAAGTTTAGCAGCAGTGCTCGAGATATTCACGTCCAAAAATCACTATTTTATACTCACTTATGTGCGTGTATGTATGACGTAAGTTTGAAACGTTTTAACTTGCCAAGTTCTACATATTTATAACATTTATTTTGAAAACAAGTGAAGTACGTTGTACGTACATTATTGCGGAACCTCCATAAACCTCGGCAACCGATTCAATATTTTTTTAGCGAAGTCGAAAATCCTGCACTGGCTTTGTACTGAACTTGGCCCCTTTTTCACATTTATATTTTGATAGCATTATCATTGACAAAAATCTCTCCTGATACCCTCAACTTGAAGCAGTGGTAACAACAGCAAGAAAATTAATATGGCTAAGTATTTATAGAAATTAGATTTTTGAACAGAAGTACTTCATTATAAACATGTCTTTAAGGTGACTTTTATTTATACAGCCAAATTCTTACTGAAGACTCGGTAGTGCTCAGTAACAAGGTTCGATGACCCTTTCTGTGAAATTCGTACCTACCCTAAAAACGCAACCCGAGTCAATTAGGTGCTATGGGACGTCAACATTGTATTTTGCTAATTAGCAGAGTGTTATCGATGCAGGTTACTGATCACTTATCAAGCCTTCAGTATGAGTTTGGCTGTATAAATAAAACTCACCTTGTACAACGTGAAATTAAGTCATTAACCGACTTCAAAAAAGGAGGAGGTTCTCAATTCGACAGTTTTTTTTTTGGGAATGTTACTCCGTTACTCTGGTAAATATTAACCGATACAATAATATTTTTTTGTTCGGGAGGGTTTGCTTCCCATTTTAGTTTGGTCGTGATCTGATTATGGTCTTCAGAGATAAGCAGGAGATCTCCTCAATGGATGACAGCATATCACTCGTTATTGCGGCAAACGCTTTGTACCAGGATGCTGATTGCAGAATGTTACTTGAAAATTGATATAATCCACCTGACCTTCGATCCAGGCCTCATCACCATATAACTCCTGAACGAATGACAGCACATAACTATAAATGGCGGCAATCTCTTTGTGTTAGTGTGCTCATTGCAGGATTTTACTTGAAAATTGTCATTATGCCACGGGACTTTTGAATTTGAAACTCCTCAAATGAGGCAATCAGAGTGCTCACTCTAGTCTACCCATTTTTCACAATTTAACCCGTCAACACTAAATAGCGTGAAATAAATAAACTTTTAAGAAAAAAATAATAACCGACTTCAAATATTATAGCAGCCATTCACTAAAAATTTTAAAATAATAATAATAATACTTACGAAAAATAACATATTTGGCGAGACAGAAGGCTTTCTTATAGCAATACAAGATCAGATTATCAAAACCAGAAACTACTCCAAGTACATCCTGAAAGAAACAATTGAAACAGATAAATGTAGGTAATGTAATCTTGCCTCAGAAACAATAGACCACATTACTGGAGGCTGCAGCACACTTGCCAACAAAGAATACACCCACCGACATGATAATGTCGCCAAACACATTCATCAACAACTCGCACTGAAATATAAACTACTACAAAGCTACACCCCCTACTACCAATACAAACCTAAAAAAGTAATAGAAAATAGTTCCGCAAAACTATACTGGGACCGAGACATTATAACAGATCGTACTATCCTTAGCAATAGACCGGACATCACACTTACCTTGAAATCCACAAAGACTACGTACCTAATCGACATCTCCGTCCCCAATACACATAACTTAAAACAAAAACATACAGAAAAAATTCAAAAATATATTCCCCTAGCAGATGAAATGAAACAAATGTGGAAACAAGAAACCGTCAAAATTGTCCCGATTATCATCTCTTCAACCGGTATCGTCCCGAAAACTCTAAAGAAAGCCCTAGAATTATTGGATCTACCTATAAAAACCTTCATACCCATGCAAAAATCAATAGTGATCGACACCTGCTCTATAGTCCGCCGCTTTCTTAACCCAACTTCACTCCCACTGCTCACCAATCTTACAACGCCTCACAAAAACACAACACATAGCATGCCGCCAAACACACAGGAAATGCAATAGTACACACATACACTGACACAACGGAACCAGGATACTTGGCATAAGCCCGTACCTAGTCCAAAAAAAAACCGACCCCGGTCGAGAAAAAAAAAGACATAGTCGAAATAATAATAATAATATAGCTTTATTTCAGTACAATGTCCGTAGATTACAATTAATATAGGTACAATAGAAATACATTACATATGTTCGCTATCAACAGAAAATACAATAAATTACAATTATTTATAAATTAACAATCATGCTGCTATTTTCAACCACCTCTTGTAAATTTTGGTTGATATAAGTCTTTCCGCCAACAGACGAATGATCTTGTTGTTACACGTATCAACCCTGCACATAAATGAGGCGATCCTGTGTCTCACGATGCCATTGAACGTGTTCACCTCCGCTTCTGCGAACATTTCAGAGGCACTACAGAAGCGACGCAACCCCATGAGGTGCCTAAAGGTGTTATTGTATTGAACACGTATGGCATCGTGAGACGCACGCGTGTATTCAGTCCAGAGCTGACACGTGTAAAACGTTTGGCAGAAAGACTATTATTAAAAAGTATTATTTTTTTGTTAAAAGTTTATTAATTTTGTTAAGGGGTAACGTTTCGAGCTCAGTGCAAAGTGCATAACATAAGTTTGTTTACCTTATTTTAAAATAAAATGCATGAAATAAAATAGTTTCATCTGATTTTGCGACTATTGTTGAATAGTTATCAGGGGTTTTTAGCAGAATTGCGTCATTTTATGCATTACGTTGTAAATGAATGGGTGTTTTAAGTTTGTATGCCCATTCATTTACAACGTTATACATAAAATTACAAAATTTTGGTAGAAAAGCCTTATTGACTCTCGCCAAATGCCATAAATCACATTTATTTAGTACTTTTCATTCAATAAGAAAAACAATCATAAGTTGTGCATTTTGCACGGAGCTCGAAACGTTCCCCCTTAACGAAAACTGGTGATAATGCTCGTCCATATGAGCAACTTTTACTATGTAGACAACCCTGAAATGGTGAAAACAAAAAAACAGCTGCTTCATACAATTGGTTCGAGTAGAATTTAACTTTTGTATGGAACAGCTGATATTTCTTTCACAATTTCAGGTTTGGCTTCATACTAAAAGTTGTTCAACAAATCCACACTCACAATCTCATATACATAGTATGTAAAGACTACCGTCGTAGGGATACGAAAAAGCAAAATGAAATCATGACGTCCCATAGTAATTGACTCGGGGCTGAGCTTGCGTTTGTAAGGAACACGAAAAGAATAATTTACGAATTTCACAAAGAGGGTCATCGAACCTTGTTACTGAGCATTTACTGAGTCTTCAGCTCTTCAGTAAGAATTTGGCTGCATACATTAAAGTCACCTTATACAGCATGAACACACCATCATTCACATTCTTACACACAAACACACTAATACCCTGACATTTTTATTAACACTCAAATATATTATAGTATCGCCATGTATGTCTGTCCGTCCGTCCGTCTGTCCGCGACTTAGCTCAGAGACTATTAGTACTAGAAAGCTGTAATTTGGCATGGGTATACATATTAATTACGCTGACTGAACAGTAAAATAATGTGATGATTTTTTTTAAGGGTACCTAGCTTCCGTACACGTTAATTGAAAATGATTTTTTTTTCTCGTCTATCCCGTAGTGTGGGGTATCGTTGGATAGGCCGTTCAAAAACATTGTGGGTGTGTAAAAACCATTTTTCGATTTAGGGATCCGCTGGCGAAATATTAAGCTTTAATTTATAGTGCTAATTTTTTTTTATTATTTATTTATTTCCAGTTAGAAAAACGCAACATTTTTTACAAATAATTCAGTTCAGTACCATGAAACCATGTTTGGTTTGTCTTGGTCCTGGAGTCAACGATACAAAAGAATAATTTATGATCTCTAGGTAACGAGATAAAAACACTTATACTGGGTGGCGCAAAAGTAATGACATGATTTGAGCTGGCTGCCATTTTGTTATAAATGAAAAAAGAATCAATCAATTTCATCAATTTTACACTTCCAAATAAACTTTTTATGAAAACAGAGCTCTTTTTTTCATTTATAACAAAATGGCAGCAAATTCATATCATGACATAACTTTTGTATATGGTGAAATTAAATAAACCGACCAAATTCATACTGGAGACTCGGTTAGTGATCAAGAACTAGGTTCAGTAATCCTTTTGGCAAATTTCGAAAATTATATTATAATGAATTTAAAAGAAAAACTATCACAGCTAAAGTAGGTTTTACAGGTTTACGAATACAGTGGGCCGGGCCTATTATGCAAATCAATGTCGGTTGCTATCTTTGGTTGCTATTCATATAGGCTTTATTTCATTAAAATCGGATCTCGGAAAAAAAAGTTATCGTCGTTTAAATATTTTTGGAATTTACTTATGTAGTAATTAGAAGTTCTCTACTAATACAGAGTTCGAGTTTGGGCTTATTTGATTGGTTGGTTGATTATTAGCACTTTGGTAAAACATGGTGATCAGGGTCTGATGATGGGACTGGAAGGTGGGTACGGGATCTCCTCAACGGACAACAGCATACTCTTCGAGTTTGTGCTTATTTGATTGGTATTTATTAGCACTTTGGTAAAAACATGGTGATCGTTGCATCTGTCGTTCAAAAAATCATATTCTTTTGTTTTCCTTATTTTCACGAAAATCCATTCGACGCGGGCGGAGCCGCGGGCAAAAGCTAGTATAATATATAATAATTATATAGTGACAATATAATATACGTATGTATGTTATTGATGACGACTTCCGAAATTAAATCCAAGTACTATTGCATTCAGATTGCACAACTTTTAGATATTCAGACGACTTTTGGCCTGAAACTTAACCCAAATTTACTATGCGAACCCTGACGAAGATTACCGTAAATTGCCGAAATAGAACCAAGATGGCGCTCCGAGCTTTCCCGCGCATGCTCACCCCTTCTCCAACCCCTGGTGACGTCACGAGACAGGTATGTAAGGGATGGGATTATAGGGGTTGATTAAATTCATCGATGCTTTACGTTCAGTGTCTTTTTCTCACAAACCAATTTTAAGCAATTAATAATTTTTCTCATTTTTAGGGTTCCGTACCGTACCCAAAGGGTAACCAACGGGACCCTATTACTAAGACTCCGCTGTCCGTCCGTCCGTCTGTCACCAGGCTGTATCTATTGAACCATGATAGTTAGACAGTTAAAATTTTCACAGATGATATATTTCTGTTCTCGCTATAACAACAAATACTAAAACCGGCCAAGTGCGAATCGGACCCCATACAACAGACATGATTTTTTTCCGTTTTTATAGGTACGGAACCCTTCGTACGCGAGTCCGACTCGCACTTGGCCGGTTTTTATTAAAACGCCAAAGATGAAAAAGAAACAGCGATCTCTATCGTATCTCGCAAAAGAACACGCAAAAACTAAAAGGTTATAATTAATTTCAATAAATGGCAATCTAAACTTTATATTCTAAAATAAAGGTTACGGCTGTCGAACCAAATCTCGGTGCAAAATGCACATCATAATATTGTTTTCCTTACTTCTGAATGTAAAGTAGCAAAAATTTCGTTTTAAAGCAATTGGCGGAAATTTGTTTGTAATAATTTAGTTTTCGCATATAAATTCTATCACTTTATGATTTACATTTTGATTGCATTTGGTTAACAAACTTAAAGGCGTATTTATCGTTGTAATCGAATGTAATCAAAATGCAAGGCATAAAATAACATAATTTTAATGCTAAAACCCTATTATTAATAATCAATTTCCGCCAATTGCTTTAAAACCCAATTTTTGCATACTATTTATTCAAAAGTAAACAAAACAATGTTATGATGTGCATTTTGCACCGAGATTTGGTTCGACTTTGTTGTTAAATCAACATGACAATAAGAAGCGTGACGAAACAGAGACCGACTGCATACCATTAATATACATTTGCCACTAATTTTCGTGTTTCATTTAGCGTTTCGAGTTTTAACATTTAGTTTAAACGCACCTCACTACCTCGATATGGATACCGGTAGTCAGTCAGTTCAGCACGAACGTTGTGCGGACGCCTTCACGTCGTCGCGAATCTAATTTGAATTCCGAATGAAAATTTTGAAATTCATCCGAAAAAGAACAGTGTACCCAATGGCGAGTGTTTTTTCCTGTACCTTCTGAAATTGGGAAAACGTATGTTTATTTTTCATTTACATTTTTAGATATAATTTTCATGTGTGTATTTTCATAAGCACGTCTTGCACGGCATTTAGGGGGTTTCTTGAATACCAACAAATTTCATCGGAAAAAGAAGCATCATTTACTTCAGCGCTTAGCTTAATAAATAAATCTTACTCAACATTTTTTTCTTCATACGTAAACATTTTCCTACGATTTTTTTACGCGTGCGTTTAAAACTTAAATTTTTGCATAATTCTGGTTTACTTAGAACGAAGCCGTAAAGTATGATTACATTATTATTCGACAAAAAATATAGAAGAGTTTGTAGTAATTTGCAGTACGTTGCACATGTCCTGAAGGTATGATGATGGTATTGATTGTGCGCGAGGCGGACCAGGGATGCGCTGAGAAAGGTCAGGACCAGGAATTCGTTTTCATCCCATGGAATCGGTCACGTGGCCTGACCCCATCCTGCAGTGTCACGTGTCAAAGCTTTTTATTATGGTTGTGTGCTTATTTTATAGTACATTCTATTAAAAATTATAGGATCTAGAATTAAATTATGAGATATCATACATTTTATTTATATTAAATATTACTTTTAACACAAACATTGTAATTTAAATCTCGTCATAAAACAACATAAAGTTTGCTTGTAATAAAAAAATAAGATCAAAATAAACATAAAACGTAAAAGACAAAGTACCTTATGCATACTTTGACTTTCTTCTTTTTTTTAAACGGGACACGGTCAAAGTTATACCTGAAAAACGGGACATCCTGTAAAATACAGGACAGTTGGTCACATTAACATGAGAAGAAAGAGTAAAAAAAAATAACCGTTTTGGTAAGGTTTGGTTGTCCGTCGCACAATATAACTTTTTAATCGTACATTAAAGCCGATTCTGAAGGCTTTAAATTTAGTGTTAGTGCTGTGCTGTAAAAACCAAATTTTCTTAATTCCAAAATAGTACTTTTGTGTTAACAACAGAAGCTGGAAAAATTTAAAGTTTTGACAGCACTAAAACTAAAATTAACGCTTTCAGAATCGACATTATTAATTATTAGGGACTTAAAATTACTCAATGAGCTATGGAAAATCATAAGAAAAAAAAAAGTGTCCAATGGAGAACCGCCGCGTAACCATTGCCTCCGAAGAAGCTGTACGAATACAGTGAAACTAGTCAGGCGAAATCTGACTATAAAATCGAGAGTAGCCGCTTCAATATGAGTAAGAAAAAAGAAATAGGTGGTAGAGCTGATGCCGGGCTCTACTGTGGAGGTACCACCATCTTACTCGCAAATCCTCCCGAAGTTATTCGGGGGAAATAAAATGAAATGAATACTTTATATCTGCAATATAGGTAGGTACATAAATACACTTATCGCACGTAAGGATTTATTAAATAATTAGTATATTTATATAATTTAGTATATTTATATATACTAAATATTAATAGGTTAAATATATAAATACATGCCTAACTCCGCCCATTCGATTAGTCTTGCTAAGAAGAAGGGCAAGAAACTTAGCAAGATCATGTCTTTTTTTTTCAATCATTAATATTTACATATATAGGTACAACAATGTTTTAGTAAAGAGATAGAAGGTAGAAAGTCGGATAATCAGGCCAAAAGTTGAGTTAAATAAAAACGTTAAAAAAATAATAAAATTAATAGATTATCTAGAGTAAGAGAACAGCTCTCAGGCAAAACCAGGCGGCCCACCATTGCCTGGGACCGATGGATGGCGGTATATCCATCCCCAATTGCCGGGCCTTATATAAAACAGACTGGTGACGGGCAGCGGCATCACTGGTGCAAGGGTTTCGGCACCGCGCTCACCAACCCGCCTGCCCAGCGTGTGTGAGTATGGTAATTTCTTCCAGGAGGACCGCCAAGAGTGGTGAAATCCTGGAAAGGCTAATGTCCAGCAGTGGACGAAACAGGCTGATGGATGGATGGAAGAAAATAAAAACATTTTTAATTCAGTATTCAGTTTTAGGTCAACATTTTACACCGCATATCCAAATTTCAGGTCTGTAACTCATTCCGTCTGCAAGCTAGAGTCCCGTTACATACGGACGGACAGACAGCATATAGGGTGAAATTAAATCAACCGACCAAATTCATACTGGAGACTCGGTTAGTCATCAGGAACTAGGTTCAGTAACCCACCTGGCAATTAAAAAAAAAATTTTTTTGTGCCTTTACTGGTTGGACTAGTTTAAGTACAATTCCTAGAGCCTAGGTAGTATAGAACAAAAAAATTTTTTTTTCGAATTTCTCTCGGTGGGTCATTAAACCTTGTTCCCGATGACTAACCCAGTCTCCAGTATGAATTTGGTCGGTTGATTGAATTTCACCTTGTATATAGCGACATTAGTAGGGCTCCGTTTTGCCCTTTGGATGCGGAACCCTAAAAACGAGCCCACATTTGTTCAATAATTACTCGTTAAGGTGACTTTAATTTATGCAGCCAAATTCTTACTGAAGACTCGGTAAGTGCTCAGTATCAAGGTTCGATGACCCTTTTTGTGAAATTCGTAAATTATTCTTTTCCTGTTCCTTACAAACGCAAGCCCAGCCCCGAGTCAATTACTATGGGACGTCAAGATTTTATTTTGCGAAATTAGCAAAAAGTGTTATCGATGCGTGTTACCGATCACTTACCAAGCAATTTTTCACATATCCAAAAACAACCATCTAGCTGGCATCCCCCCACCCAGGCAGGGGAAAATACACTTGACTCCAACACAATTGAACACATTAAAGCTTACGGAACCCTAAAAACGGTAAAGTGGGTGGTAGACTCATGCCTGAGGTATCCGTTCATACCCCGGGTATAACAAACTTATTCCCCAGTTATGAATGACCACCTTAACTTGACCCGATCAATTAAACTCTAAGTTTTTATTGTGATCTAAGGGTTACTCACAAATATCTACTAGAATATTGGTTATTTTTAAGGCGATTTATCCGGCGAAATCTGTCCTTCGTTTTATACATGGGCGGAAGCGCGCCGCTTAGAAAATTTGCGGTTTCGAGGTGTTTTTATTTATTATTTTGGAATTAGAGGGATGGATTTTTGATATGACGGCCATTTTATATTACATTTTTTACGACGTTTATTTTAGTACAAGTTTTACTGTTCAAAACTTAACATAGCTCAAATGAAATGATAATTAAATCATAGTTCAGACCTATCTTTACGATTTAAATGAATCGAGGAAAATGTAAGTAATCATGTATCGAACGGCTGAAATATCAAGAACAAAGAGTGAAATATAACATATATTTTTTACAAAATTTTATCTTCGCTATTTATTGGCTTAAAATTAATTTTAAAAGAGACGAAATCTTGTACCGGTACTGTAAGACATTTGTGATTGTGAATGGAATTTCAAATTCTTAAGTCAACTTATATATTTCATGGTGAGCCAATTTGTATGAAATACAAAAAAGGACAAATTGAAATCACATAGGTTATGGACACTCATAAAGGTCATAACTTTTTTCCTTTCTTTCGCGTTGAGTTAGAAGCCTTTGTTTTTGATAGCACCCTGATGGGGCCGCTGACTTCTGTAGGAGCATGTATTAATTTCAACGTGCGCCCAGAAAAAGGGTCGTAAGAACCAGCTGAGATGCAGTCGGAACCGGATACCCGGTTCTACCCGGTTCCGAACAATAAAACTGTACAATATAAATTTTACGATTAAAATACCCCCTTAACACAGGATCTCGGTGCAAAATGCACATCTTAATATTGTTATCCTTACTTCTAATTAAAAAGGATGCAAAAGATGCATATAAAATGTAAAATTTTGTCATCTAATTAATTAAATGTTGATTGCATACGTCAATTATAGCATTATACCTATATATATCTTTAAAGCGTGAATGCAATCAAAATCTGATGCATAAAATTACATTATTTTCTACCACCTAATTACAATTTAACGCCTCAGAACCGCGTGATTTAAATTATGCTTTGAATGCGAAATATAAACAAATTCAGGTATTTCTCAGAACCGGGCAAAAATAATATTTTTCGAGTTTCACTAAAAGGGTAATTGAAGCTTGATTTTGATAGTATGATTTTGGTTGGTTAATTTAATTTGACCTTGTATGTACGAGTACTAATAATAAAGTAGTAAAAAGTGTCTGAACATTGAAAATTTTCTGTACTGAGGCCGAAACCACAATTTTTAGAATTTTTGTCTTTCTGTCTGTATGTAGGTATGTTCCAGACTCAACGGACCTAGCCCCAACTCCGTTCCGTTCCGTTCCGGTGACTCATCCAGCCAGCAGTTCTGCTGCAAGGGTGCAAAGACCCGAGACACCGGAGAGCCACGTAGTATACAGGTGGGGTCTGTAGAGAGGCAGCTGCGGGATCGAGGAGTGACAGGAGATTGGAGGCCCACCCGAATTCAAGCATCGTATAGTGAGCATGTAAGGATTAAATAGATACAATAATTTGTGTGTTATAAATATGGATAAGCTGCGCTTGGAAATGTGGATTTGCTCGGTGATAAATGCAGAGTAATCCACTATAATTTAGTATTCATCTGTAGTCTCGGCCCTGCTTGTCATTCGCGTTCCGATTCTGGGTCTGTTTCGGGTAGGTTGTAGATTTCTTCTGCTGTCTTTTTTACCAGGAACCTGTCTCCAGAAATTCTTTTCCAGAAGCTTCTGTTTTGTCGTGAAAATTTTACATCTTGGAACAGGGAATTAAGCCAGGTGTATATTGGTCGTCCAGTTTTCCTTCGTGATTCTGCATAGTTGTAGGTTGCGTGAAGCAAGTGGGGTTGTGGTCGCCGTTGAATGTGACAAAAATAAGAAATCCTACGTAACGGTAATTCCTGTAGTCAAATGGTGTTTGGATCTGTTGGTTAGGGGTTTGTTGACGGAAACCTCTATAGATTTTGGGGTTAATGCAAAATTCGGAGTTGAGGTCAATTTCCCCGTGTATTATTTTATGGTCTGAAATTTAATTTTTCGACCACACTTTTAATTGATTTAAATCTAACTGTTTTATGCTTACATGTCATTATGTGGTCTATTAGTGATCTTTTGTTACCTAATTGCCATGTTACTTTGCATGAATTCCTTCCCCAGGTGCTATTTATTACTACGTTGTTTTGTTAGATAAAATCCAATAGGACAGTCCCATTGGAATTGGATTTCTCGCGGAATAATGTTTTACCTATGTATTTATTCTGAATTGATTTTATATATCTTCTTTGCCGATGTGTGCATTAAAGACACCTAGAAGTATAGAGTATGAGTTTTTGGGAATCCTACCAAGGAAAGTTCCTATGCTCACAAAATTGTTTGCTGTATGGGATAGCAAGTGGGTATTTATAAAGAATAGTTCAACAGGGCAGTCACTATGGGAAGTGAAAATTCTAATGTGAACAAGATTAACGTTTTTTTTGTGAATGTTTAATTTCATGTTTAACCGATTTGCTAATAAGGATTGCTGTTCTCTGGTATTTTTTTGGTTTGGATCCTCCGCTTAGAATGTCAATTCTTATTTTGTCTTTTCGGAGTAGCACAACTAGTAGTAGTACAACAAAAGTGATTCACAGTGTTTACGTTGTAATATAGCCGTAGGAGATGGTCGAATTAGTCTTTGTCCTGTTCCATTTACCAGGTAGTTTTCAATCAAATTTATTTTTGTTGTTCACGCTAATGACTGCGGGGAACCTTCGGTAGACGCTGCTGTCGTGCCATAAGTACACGTCATGTGTTGTGTCAGAGGGCTCTCGGGCTGCAGCTCATGTGTTGGGCATCGGCTAAGGTACTCACCTGATACTTTTAATTCGGGGT
This sequence comes from Ypsolopha scabrella, assembly GCA_910592155.1. NCBI lineage: Eukaryota > Metazoa > Arthropoda > Insecta > Lepidoptera > Ypsolophidae > Ypsolopha > Ypsolopha scabrella. The sequence continues at coordinate 8,042,311 of OU342981.1, read as the reverse complement.
CCTGTTTAGTAGTCGTTGTTTGTTTTAATTCTGGAAGTTTTTGACTTTAAGCCTGCAGTGTTCAATTCCTTTTGTTTTCGATTTGTTGTTAATGTTTCCTTGGAGTTACTATTGATTGAGACGCTGTCATAACTAAAATTTTTTCCGCGATTTGGATAATTTTTACATGGGAAAATTATATAAAAAATCCAACGATTTTCATCAAAATCGGCCGCGTGACGCCTTTGTCCATTTTTATACCATTATACTATAGGTATATGGCATTATAGTTTAGGATTTGGCCATCGACTCCCACTTGAAAAACTAACCCTGTATAATAATATACAGGTTGACTTTTAACCTAACCCCGATAATTTAATGTTTTGTAGAAGAATACAACTTGGTTTATTAAAACCATTCAAAATCATATACACATTATTTTTTTAAAGTTGGAGCCCTTTGAAGATTTTCGTAAAATCCAAAGAAATCATGGTCACCCGAAGGATAAGGTAATTAGATCGCGCGAAGTTATTTTTATTATTGATCCCACTATTTTTAACTTTTTCCGTGTGGGAATGGCTAGGATTACCATAAATTTTATTTCAAAGTGAATTTTTTATATAATATTTTGACTTTTAATTTTAATTGTTTTTACATTTAAAATGTGTTCTACTAACGTCTCATAATAACCTCTAAAATTATCGGGGTTTGTTTGAAAGTCATCCTGTATATGTAACCAATCCGCTTTTATTTATAAATATTTATAGATGTATGTACCTAGTAAAATCAACTAAAACATGTACATAAATAAATAAAATCAAAATATATTTCGAGCCCTCTTTGAGTCGGCATCAAATGCATTGACAATAATCGTCAACTGTTGATATTAAGGGGTAACGTTTCGAGCTCAGTGCAAAGTGCATAATATAAGTTTGTTTACCTTATTTTAAAATAAAATTTATTAAATAAAATAGTTTCATCTTATTTTGCGACTATTGTTGAATAATTATCAGGGGTTTTTAGCAGAATTGCGTCATTTTATGCATTACGTTGTAAATGAATGGGTATACAAACTTAAAAGCGTGTTTTAAGTTTGTATGCCCATTCATTTACAATGTTATACATAAAATTACAAAATTTTCGTAGAAAAGCCTAATTGACACTAAACAATGGTCGCGAAATGCCATAAATCACATTTATTTAGTACTTTTTATGCAATAGTAAGAAAAACAATCATAAGTTGTGCATTTTGCACCGAGAAGGAAACGTTCCGCCTTAAACAATAATTATTACTGTCAATGCAACTGATACCAGCCCAAGAGGACCGGAAATATATTTCTTTGCATGTTTTAATTATTGCTGCTATATCTATAATTATTTGTTTATCACATATGACATACTAGCTTTTGCCCGCGGCTCCGCCCGCGTGTTATTCGGTTTAACGACATGCTTTTTTCCGGGATAAAAAGTAGCCTATGTGTTAAGTTAGGGTATAATCTATATTCATTCCAAATTTCATCCAAATCCGTCCAGCCGTTTCAGCGTGAAAGAGTAACAAACATACACACACTCACGCGCACAAACTTTCGCATTTATAATATTAGTAGGATAGTAGGATAGGATAGTGTGATGATATCATATCATGATTTGAACCAAATATGCAAAATACCACTTACCTGCACTACAACCCAAAGGGTTTTATGGAAATACAACCACTAATATGTGACAAAATACCACAGCATATATACCTTAAACTATTGTCCTGCATTTCCGGATCAGATTAAATGAACATTTACTGAAATGTCGGTAATTTTACTACTTATTGTCCGCGCCATTGTGGAGAATGAATGACAGACAGACAGAACGGCGATTAACCTTTCATGGCACCCAACCCAAGGCTATATTAGCAAGTACCTACTAGTCTAATAGGTAAATTAATTTAATTAAATTAGCTATGTCCTATTTTGACATAAGTAAAAAGAAAATTCTGGCTACGGGCACATGAAATAGGGCTCGAATCGGTCACTTTCGTTTATATAGCCAAATTCGTACTGGAGACTCGGTAAGTATTTAGGACTAAGGTTAAATAATGGGATATATTTATGTGACGTCAACTTACATGGATTTAAACTGGTTTCGTCAGAAGCTTTCAACTACTTTTCTTATATAAAGGTACCTAAGGTACTCGGTAAGTCAGGAGTCAGGACCAAGGTACAATGACACTTTCTGTGAAATACGCAAAATAAAATTCTAAATTTCATAATTTGAGTCGAGGTTGTTCTTGGACAAGAATAGAGGCACAATAAAATATTTTTCGTGTTTCGCAAAAAGGGTAAATTGATAAACTTTTAATTTCAAATCGGCTCCTTAGGGGAGTGGTGTGAGGGGGACTTACTCCATACAAATATGCGCTCACGAACTAGCTTATGCCGTAAGGTCGTATGCGGCAAAACAGTATTTTTCATTTAAAATGACAACTAATTTAATTAATCCAATCCGCCATATTGAAGTGTATTTGTAGACTAATTTAAATAAAAAACTTAAGAGGCTTCATTCGCTCGCGTTAGTCAGTAAAATAGAAATCTCTGTTTTAAAAGAGGTTTTCTAAATATTTTTTCTCTGCTATAAAAATTAATCAATCAACTAAACATAAACGAAAATATAAAAAACATAAACGAAAGTCATCTTATATGTACATTACAGTTCCTGAAATTTTTAACATATCTAACCTATACGTACATAACTTTGTCCGTTCAATCTACAACATTACAAATTAATAATTGGTACAAAACTAAAAACCATAATTCGAGATATTGGCCTTCTGAGCATCATATATATTTTTCAGAATTAAATCATTATTAAATAAAGAGATTGTTTTAAAAATTCAAAAGTTTGTAAACACAGGATTTTAAAAACAATTACCTTTGCTTTCAAGTTCATTTCGTATTTTTTTTTAAATCAACTGACATATCATTGTAACTGTTGACATTGACAGCGAACATAAACATGGTAAGTTTTTTTTTTATAATCCCTTGGCAATGAACATCGAGTTTGAAATCCTCAGTTGCGACTTACGTTCTTTTAGAATGAGTGAATAAGAAAAGATTAAAATAAGCATTAAAAACACACAATAAAACAAAATGAAAAATACGTTAGCTTTATTTTTACGCAGACTTTTAATATTAATATTGAAAACAAATGGTTGCCTGAAATTAAATGATGTCGATTGTCGCTATAAAAGAAGCCCTACCTAAATATCGCGTCGTCAATAGTTCAGCAGATGCAAGATATACAGTACGGTCCGAAATAGAATTACATCGCTAAAATCTATTACAAATGAATGAGGTGAATGGCAAATAATCCATGAGTGAAGGAAATGTCTTCATTCATTCGTATGACTTTTGTGGCTCACGCGTCGGAGGTGAGGCGATGAGAGCGTTGAACGGAATGAAATGTGAAAAATGATTTTCACTCCATAATTTCAGACAAAATTTTTAAAAGTCTTGTTGAAAGTACGTAGGAATGTAAGAATTTATAGGTACCTATTTGTGAATGTGTTTGTGGAGTCGATAAAAATGGCTATCGTCTCTATCAGAGTCTACGTTAAAGAACAGTGCTACAAGATTTTCTTGTTCCATCACGAATCACGGCACCGTATTACTGTTTAAGTTTATTACAGACTTTGACGAAATAAAATAAAATTAATTACTGTGTTAAGATAAGAGGTTATGAGGTACCTTTTTAATGCTGTCCGAATCATGAGCTATATTTCACATCGTTTGCTAGCTCACAAATTACGAACAAGTCATCGCTCAATGGCTTTGAGCGATGTAATTCTATTTCGGACCGTAGGGATAGTCGTGCTGTCGGTCAGTAGGTCAGTTCCAATCAATAAGTCCACTATATCTAGCATTGCTTTCAAGAGATACAAACATATTTTAAAGTAAAACTGCGCTCGCTTAGTGAAGGAGATATTTGTATAAATAGAAACTGTAGATACCCTTTCTGTCGAGGTGGTAGAGCTGGTGCCGGGCTCGACTGTGGAGGTACCACCATCTTACTCGCAAATCCTCCCGAAGTTATTCGGGGAAGAGTAAGAGAACAGCTCGCAGACAGGTACAACCAGGTATTGATGGCGGTATATCCATCCCAAATTGCCGGTCCTTATAAAAAAAAAACAGACTGGTGACGGGCAGCGGCGTCACGGGTGCGAGGGTTTTGGCACCACGCTCACGAACCCACCTGCCCAAGAGTGGCGAAATCTTGGAAAGGCCTATGTCCACCAGAGGACGAAACAGGCTGATGGATGCCTTTTAGCGTGTAGTGTGTATAAACGTCGAAATATTGGTTTTGGTCGTATTCTTTTAATTCGTAATTTTGTCATTGTAGTTCCTTTGTCATGCATGATTCACATTAAGTCCATGTAAAATATTTTAGAAAACGCCTTTTCGATGAAGTTCATAGTAAGTATAGTAGTTTTTGGTGGCGAGTTATACCGGGTGTAAAAGCAAAGGCAAGAATCCCTCGAGGGTGTGTTAGTATGATCGGTAAAGATATTATTTTAAATACTGGGATCTCTAAATAAAGTACCAGTACCTCATAATAAGACGATTTTCTTTACTCAAAATACACTAATCGCGTGGACACCCTCACTGGTCGCTGGCCACTCGGATGAGGGGTGCGGGTTGCGGGGTGCAATTAGGTGTGTGGGGAGGCCGGTGAGCTGCGTAGCCATAGCTTAGAAAAATGATGGAATTTTTGGTGAAAACTCAAGGTATATTTTTTTTCTCGTAATGACATCAGAATCGTGTATACTTTCATACCCTAAAGGGATTCTTGACTTTGCATTTACACCCTGTATATATATATATATACATAGGTAACACTAAAAGTTCCCGGAACTGGCCACTTACATAAACAATATTTAAAAATTTATTGCAACATTTGAAAACAGAACTCTTTGGCTGTAGAATGCAGTTTGTTTCATCTGACTGTCTTTTGTTTTTACCTTGTGGCGCCATTTAAAAAATTGTGTGTCTGCATCAACATGGATTTAACTCGGGAAAATTTTCGTAGTATGATTTTCTACGATTTTAAGTGTAATTTGACAGCTCAACAGAGCATCGCTCGGCTTGAAACAGCTTTTGGCAATGAAGCACCATGCAAGACGACTGTTTATAGCTGGTTTGCAGAATTCAAGCGTGGTCGTATCAATCTCAGTGACGAATCTCGCGATCTTCGGCCGTCCACCGCTGTGACCAACAATAACATCGATGCTGTGCGCCGTATGATTGAAACAGACAGGCATGTGACCTACCATGAAATTCGCGCATCCTTAGAAATAGGCATGAGTCAAATACAATCAATCCTACACAAACATTTGGGTGTGAGAAAGCTGTGCTCGCGGTGGATCCCACACAACTTGACCGAGGCTCAAAAAACGGACCGCGTCACTTGGTGCAGTGCCATGCTTACCAGATTCAACGAAGGTGCGTCAAATTTGGTGTGGGACATAGTAACAGGTGACGAAACATGGATTTATTGCTACGATCCCAAAACAAAGCAGCAATCGAGCGTATGGGTCTTTCAAGATGAGCCGAAACCAACCAAAGTGGCGCGCGTGAAAAGTGCATCTAAGCGGATGATTGCTTCTTTTTTTAATAAAACTGGACACGTGGCTACTGTTGCTTTAGAGAATCGTCGTACCGTGAATAGTGACTGGTACACGACCATTTGTTTGCCGGAAGTTATTGACGAACTCCGTAAAAATAACCGTAAACGCCGTATCATCCTGCACCACGACAATGCTAGTTCTCACACGGCCAGACAGACAAACGACTTTTTGAAGACGAAAAATGTAGAACTCATGAGTCATCCTGCATACAGTCCCGACCTGGCACCTTGTGACTTTTTTCTGTTCCCAAAAATTAAGAACCAATTACGCGGTCAACGATTTTCATCACCAGAAGAGGCTGTCGAGGAGTATGAAAAACACGTTTCAGAGGTCACCACAGGGGAGTGGCACAAAAGTTTTCAAAACTGGTTTGATCGAATGAAAAAGTGCATAGACGCCAAGGGAGATTATTTTGAAAAACAATAAATTAATTTTGTACCTTTAATAGTATTTTTTCATATTCATTTCGGAAACTTATAGTGCGTCCCACGTATTACCACACCGGAGTAAAACCCAACTTCTTTTTTTTCGTTGCCTTTATGTTCCGTAATATTTGCACGTTTTTAGGGTTCCGTAGTATGACAAGGAACCCTTATAGTTTCACCATATGTCCGTCCGTCCGTCTGTCCGCTGCTCAGCTCGGAAACTATTAGTACTAGAAAGCTGTAATTTGGCGTGGGTATACATATTAATCACGCCGACAAAGTGGCAAAATATAACCTCAAAAAATATATTTATTTTATTTTTTTATACACGTGAATTGGAGATGATTTTTTTTTCTCGTTTATCCCATAGTGGAGTATACTGAGAAAAATTTCTTTGGGTCAAGCACATTACAGTAATGTGTTGACAATTTTCACTGAATTAAGTAGTAAATCTACTTAATTTAGTTGTTTCCTACTAAATAATGAGTTCATAGATCCAGACATTTGGTATTGGCCACAAAAAAAAAAATGTATCCTGAAAAGTACGTACACGCACCTTTCAACATTAATAATGCGGCCACATACTTAAAGTACTAGTTATCCACATTACATTACGTAGTAATACGACAGTAAATAATCTCAGGGATCATACACGCATTAAACAATGATACCTGTACATTATTTAATGAAGTAAATACACCGCAATGTTTTCTTCACAAAAAATAATGGAAAAAACCCATTACAATGTGTTCATGCACTGCATGTATCGAAGTCCTTACAATATTGTTAAAGTTTTATAATGCGTCAAAGACATTACAATATTTCCTGCACATTATCACATATGCTTAACGCATCATAATGTGTTCTACATATAATTTGAAAGATAGAAAAGAAAATGGAATTTATTGCCAAACAAAACACATGAAACAAAATTAAAACAATAAAAAGGAATTAGACTAACTTAAATACAAATTTTGTTCGACAAAAGGTGGCACGCTCAGCATTTGCTGTCGGAGATTTTTTAAGGATCCCTATAGCGCTGATTTCCAGCGAGCCCCTAAATACTTTGTCATAATAAAATAAATTTAGAACTTAAAAATTTACAGCGGGCGCTCTAGTAAAATTATTTAATTCCATCATTATTAAACTATGAAATTAACAGGTCTAATCTATAACAATCTCATTATATTATATTTATGTATAAATATATATATAGATACATATATGCAAGGTTTATACATAACAGTAAAGTATAGACGTTTTTCACACTATTTGATATGAATACATATATAAAAAAGAATAATAATAATGTACATGAAATACTGTAGAAATAATTTTAATTACTTAAGAATCTTTTTATGTTTATTTGTTAATTTAATGAGTCGAATCAATTATAACGTCATCATAATGCGCCAGACATTATAATGTGACGACTACAACTTCCAATGTACTTACCGCATTACATTTTTTCCTAAAATGATTTAATGAATGGAATAAATTACAATGTCATGGCGACATTGTAACGTGTCGATGTCCTTCCTTACGATAATTTGTCCATAACATTGTACCTAATATGTAGAAGTCTTTAAAATGTAATAAAGTTCTTAGATGAGGAAAATTAACCCAAAAAAAGAGAGTGCTTTCCAATAAATATGCGTAAGCTGGAAATCGGTTTAATCGACGTTAGGCATCCCAAAGAAGAGTTATGTAAGTTTGCGACGGTTTCTGGCTTGTGTTAAGCTTTAAAGGCCAAAAAACCAAGGAAGTTTTGAACTTTTTTCAGTTTTTCGATAATAACTCGAAAACAATGCAACCTACCGAAAATTTTACAAAAATAGAAAAAAACGAACATAAAATTTTGCGTCGAATGAGCTACTAACAAGTTAAAATTAGTGCATTTGTTAAGCTACAATCGATTGTCAAATAACTGAAATTTTACCAACTCGGTGGAAAAGCGAGTTATGCTCATGTTCCAACATTGCCTGTGACTCAAAATCGGCTACTTCAAATGAAAAATATTATATTTAAAAGTTGTAGAATATCAAAAGCTGCGTTAAAAACAGTTCCAAAAAAAAATTTCACCATCCTACGCAGAACAATAAAAATGTGAAGTATTCGTAGCACTAAATTCCTACCACGAGTTTTTTTTAAGTCAAATTACTTTTGAACCGAAAATCGTCCACGTTCTTGGCATTCCCCGTTTTATATTTCGATCAATTGCTTTTTATTTTACAAAAAAACTAACATCTAATGTTCAGTAGGGAACAAGAAAGAAATAGTCCTTTGGTTTGAACACAGGATAATTATAATATAGTTGTTTTTGACACGATTACAATAGTATGCACTTAGGTAGGTAAACACACGTATTGTCTGAATGACCGTTAGTCTGGCACTGGCGATCGGGCACGGCCGCAAGGCGAAGCTGCGCGCGCGGCGTAGACATCCTCCGGCCCCTGGAAGCTCTAGAAAGAGCCTTCAAGTTAATCTTCGTCTGGAGCAGGCATTAGACAAAGGCGGTTGAGGGCTCTTCGTACCATCCCTTTGGCCGTAGGTACGTCAGCGACACGAGGAACTCCATCAGGACCCGGAAAGAGTTTGGTAACTCGGCCCAGGCGCCAACATAGGGGCGGAGCGCTCTCATCCTTTATAAGTACTAGGTCATCTGGTCTCAGCTCTCTACATTTGATGCGCCATTTAGAGCGTTGTTGTAGCTCCGCAATATATTCATTGCTCCACCGCTTCCAGAAGTGCTGCTTGGCCTGTTCTAGACGCTGGAACCGGTCGAGGCGATGCGGACTGCAGTCCATGAAACATGGTGATGGTATTGCGGTAAGTGGCCTACCAATCATAAAGTGAGCCGGGGTAAGAGATGGCGACCGTGACAGGACACGAACCTGCAACCTTCGGTCACGTCTATTGGGTATTAGGATGATGTTGCGAAATCGAGAAATTCAGTAAGTGGTATAGAAGTCCAGTCTGTTACTTCTATTATAATTATAAAGTTTTTTTTTTTTTTTTTTAATCAAACATAACATGCCATGCAATTTTTCACGAAGGTGTATCAGAAACCTTTTGGGGTTTCTATAATATTCTTAAATTCCATTTAGGCTGGAATATCGAAAGGCTTGAGTACGGCGGAACCATTTATTTACGCACGACACAAGTATACGGTAAGAGTACCGAGAGACGATTGACCGGAGGGGCGAGGAGTGAAGACGCTAGTGAAAACTGCCAATGCATGTACCTAGCCCCTATAGTCATCCCCATCTTACAAAAAAAAAAATAGTTAGCGTCAAAAATGAAACAACGGAACTCTAAAATAAAAGTTCTAAAACAGTGCACGCACAATTTACACATTGTCCTGATATAACTGATGACAAAACAAAATTCCAATAACAATATATATGCAACATAGTTGCTTAGTTGCAATTTTAGTTACTCAACACAATTCTTATGAACTACTTTATATCTATCTTCTTAAGCTAAAACAAATAAACATAAACACTACGTCGAAAGTTCTTAGAATAACACACAAAGACATAACATCGCAAACTTACATAACTCTTATTTGGGATGCCTAGCATCGATTGAAATTATTTCCAGCTTACGCATATTTATTGGACAGCAATAGTACATTGTTCACCGAGTGGAGAAAGAGGCCGATTACCAACGAGGGTGTAGTTTTAAGGTCCGAGGCGCAGCCGAGGGCCTCAATACACACGAGTTGGGAATCGCACTTTCTCCCGAGTGATACATAGTGCTTTATACAACACCTGCGACGACAATAAAAGACAAAATCTTCAATTAAAGTTTATATTAAAATTATTACAGTTATTGAAACTCAGTTTTCAATAACTGTAATAATTTTAATTAGACAAAGCAGAAGAGATAATTGATTTTTGACTTTCACTTTTTTCATTTTTTTATGATCATAAATAGCAAGTGGCCAGTATTATCTTGCAAACTAAGACATAAAAACTTTTTGTCTTTTGGCATTATTGTTCAAGCTAGGTTATGTACCAAGAAGTTTATACCCTTTTTAATGTAACATTTATGCTTATCGTACGGATGTTGTCAACAAATGAAAAAAAACAGCACGTTAACAATGGATTTTCATTTACTTTTTCGGCACGCTCAGGACGTTAAACAATGTATTATTTCTGATGAAAACGCCACCAAGGGCTTGGCCATGCTGCTGACCGGCAATGTCGTCGTGTCCTGGCAAGGAATCCGAAAAGAGGTAAATGACTGGCAGGATGCTATACAGAGGCTACGTGGTGCATTTGGAGAGTGCCGTCCCCAATACCGCATTTACACGGAGCTGTTTTCAATACGACAGGGCGAAAAAAACATCGAGATCATCGCACGCGTAACTTTGTCATGCTTATCGCCAGATAACCTGTCTGAAAAAGTGAAACTGGACATGGTGTACCGTCTTCTCGACACCCGCATCAGAAGGACATCGTGACGTCATTCGACAAGTTGCACCGTAAGGCGCGAAGCATCGAGGTCTCGTTAAGGAAACCCCAAGTGCCCCCGCGGCCATCCTCACTCCTCGTCTAACAAAGACGCAACTTCAATGCACCCTCCAAGTGTCACCGACGTCATCGCAGCAGGCTGCCACTTTGCACCTCCAAACCCGCCTCAGCCAGCTTCAACTGCGAACGCGCCACCGACCGCGCCGTCCACACCTGCGCGTGCGTTACCCAGCGCGCCGCCACGCCCCACCCCCGCTGCCACCAACTCTACATCGTGACAAGTGTTGCTATTGTAAAAATTTCGGCCACATTAGTGAACAGTGTCGTCAACTCCGCGATCGTCAATCGAACACTTTATTATTTGGCCTTGTCAAAATTTTTTTTGTTATGAATGAGACTATTTCTGTTTCGGCTCGTTTTCGAGAAGACAATCAGTGTAAGATGTTTATGCGTATGATATTTTAAGCTGATCTCTACTATTGATAAATAATAAGTTTTCTTAAGAAAGCTAAAAGTTGTAAGATTCTTCCATAATAAGGTAGCTTAACTCACAAAAACCGTTAAGTGATTTTAATCGTACTGTACTGCATTACCGTAATGTTTCCAAGTCAAAACACACGTAGCAACGAACATTAAAATACGTATACGTGGGACGCACTATAAGTTTCCGGAATGAATATGAAAAAATACTATTAAAGGTACAAAATTAATTTATCGTTTTTCAAAATAATCTCCCTTGGCGTCTATGCACTTTTTCATTCGATCAAACCAGTTTTGAAAACTTTTGTGCCACTCCCCTGTGGTGACCTCTGAAACGTGACAAAGACAAAGACAAAAGACAAAGACAAAAAATATATATTTCTCATAGCACTACATACATTGTTCCGTGATACCGTTAAATTATAAAAGTTTCAACAAAAGTGTAGGTAAACTAATAAAACAGTAAGAGTAAAACAGTATTAAAGTACACTAGATGTTCAGTTTAGTTTAATATACACATACGATAGAAGAAGTACTTGAGTATGGAATTAACACACTGAAAGTAATGGTTAGTAGCAGACCCCACACTAAGTCGGACTTGTCCTGGGGGTCTAGACCAAGGTTGCAAACAATATGGTTGTATTAATGGGACACAGTACACAGATTTTTACGCTTTTGCTCATTATTATATAAATTAGCAAAATTGAATTATTAATTACGTTAAGGACAATTACAATTTGGAAATGATTAGTTTGTATTTAATTTATATATAAACGTATGTATTAAGAAAAAACAAAATACTTAATAAATGGAAGTAAAAATATATACATTACAAATTTAAATATATATATATCATTAGTACTATAAATATATACGCATGTATCATTTAAATGTATATCCAGGCAGAGTAGATACAATGAGTTATGGAGGTAAGATTACAAAATAAATAATCTTCTACTTTTCATTGTTGTATCTTTAGGACAGCTTCAGTGGAGACATAGTCAAGGGTGAGGAGCCATTTCGTGATTTTGTTTTTTGCCTCCCAACAAGTGCAGCTTTTCAGGTCACAGGTCTTACTGGCTTGTTTGTAGATGTAAGGGAAAGCAAATGATTTAAATCTTTGCGCAAAAGCCGTCTTCACAAGAGCAGTTTTAACGTTTAGATGATGTCGTCTTCGTCTAGTCAAATTTTGATCACCCGATTTTAGCTCCGCTCTGTGATGCAGGAGAGCTACCCGAAGTATATACAATTGCCTCACAGAAAGGACCTCCGCTTCCTTGTATGTTTCGTAAGTCGGGTGCCGGAATGGTTTCTTAAGCATGACCTTGAGAACTGACCTTTGCGCCCTTTCAATAGGTAGTAGGGTGGTCTTTGCAGAACTGCCCCATGCCGTAATGCAATAGGATAAAACTGATTGGCAGAGTGACAGGTAAACGAGCCTCAGGACAGTTTTATCAGCGCTATTCCGCAGAAGTTTCATGATACCAATAAGCCGTCTAACACGCCCAGCCACGCATTGCACATGTTGTTTAAAGTTTAACTTTTCATCAAGCACAACACCAAGGTATTTTACAGATTCCACACGTTCTATACTTGTACAAGAGCAGCTAACTGGGGTGCTTGTAGATAAGCTTAAGTCTTTACAAGTGTGGACCCTGATGCTATGTGACAAAAGGGGCTGAGAAGCAGCCGTCTTATGAAAACAAACATACTTTGTTTTTTCAACGTTAAGAGAGAGTAGATTATTCTGAAGCCAACTTGCTACAGACACAAGTCCACTCTCTGTTTTAGAGAATACATTATTCCAGGAGTCTCCCCTGAACAGCAAGGCGGTATCGTCTGCGTAACATATCACCTCAACATTCTCACCGGCAAAGTCCAGTTGTGTTATGCCGTTGATGTAGAGTATGAAGAGCGTGGGTCCGAGGATGCTGCCCTGTGGCACTCCGAAGGTAACACCTTCAAGGTCACTGGTAAAGTCTTCGTGTTTGACACATTGTTTTCTTTCGGTCAGATAACTTCGAAACCAGTCGAGGGCAGTCCCACGGATCCCATGAGACTCAAGTTTGCTCAGAAGTATTTCAATAGAGACCGTATCAAACGCTTTCGCCAAGTCAAGAAAAACGCCTACACAAGCCTGACCTGAATCGAGAGCAGCTGACACTTCAGATAGTAGCAAGGTGACAGCATCTTCAGTGGATTTGCCACGTCGGAAACCAAACTGTCGCGGGGATAGAAGGTTATGCGTTTCCAAGAAATCCACTAGGCGTTTATTAACAATTTTTTCCAATATTTTTGAGAATACTGCTAGTAACGATATTGGACGATAGTTAGATGGAATATCTTTAGCACCACTTTTATGTATTGGAACAACAATGGCTGTCTTCCAAACACTAGGGAATGTTCCGGTTACAAGGCTAAGGTTACAAATATGTGTGAGTGGTTTTAAGATTAGATTACAGATGTTTTTAACTAGTGTATTTCTCAGGCCGTCTAGTCCTGGAGCACTGTTTTTTAGTTTATATATTAGTGATTGGATTTCTAATTCATCAGTTGGCAACATGAAGAAAGAGCTCGGACTATTATTAACGTTTTGTTTCGAGTCACTACTTAGGTCCTTTTCAGATTTGTTTATACAGTTAAGAGTTTGTTGGGCTAAATTTTTACCGACATTGGAAAAGTATTTGTTGCAAATATTTAAAGATTCCTGCGGTGTTTTTTCAACCGTCAGTAGCTTCGAGGAGGCTTTAGACTTACTTTTTAAGTCACAAATGGATTTGATGACGTCCCATAATTTTTTCGAGTTATCTTTATTTTCTTCTAGTTCTTTTTGTTCATACTGGTTTTTAAGTCGTTTAAGCATATCGTTGCAGAAATTTCGGTATCTTTTGTAAGATAGCTGCAAAATCATATTATTTGGTTGTTTACGAGCCTGACTGTGCAATCTATCACGATTTTGTGTACAACGTATAAGCCCCGGAGTCATCCAAGGCTTAAGATTGAATTTTGAATGACTTATTACTACTTGTCTAGTGTTATTTTTAATTATTTTGTCTAGAATACCCATAAAACAATCAGCGGCTTCTGACGAATCAGTTTTATTTGTGATATTGGACCAGTCGTAATCAGTTAGGTCACTCGCAACTGCATTATAATCCGTTTTTAATACAGTTCTTTTACGCATCGTATTTGGTACTTTTAGAGGAAAACCCGTCATCACTAAGTCATGGTCAGTTAAAGAGGACTTACAGACGATCCCAACCGCGTTTGTATTTGATCCAACAAAAATATGGTCTAGGCAAGTTTTTAGTCTTGTAGGTTTCGTGATGCTTGGCTTAAGACCCATTTCCGCAGTTAAACAAAGGTAATTTTAACGTGTTTTTCATACTCCTCGACAGCCTCTTCTGGTGATGAAAATCGTTGACCGCGTAATTGGTTCTTAATTTTTGGGAACAGAAAAAAGTCACAAGGTGCCAGGTCGGGACTGTATGCAGGATGACTCATGAGTTCTACATTTTTCGTCTTCAAAAAGTCGTTTGTCTGTCTGGCCGTGTGAGAACTAGCATTGTCGTGGTGCAGGATGATACGGCGTTTACGGTTATTTTTACGGAGTTCGTCAATAACTTCCGGCAAACAAATGGTCGTGTACCAGTCACTATTCACGGTACGACGATTCTCTAAAGCAACAGTAGCCACGTGTCCAGTTTTATTAAAAAAAGAAGCAATCATCCGCTTAGATGCACTTTTCACGCGCGCCACTTTGGTTGGTTTCGGCTCATCTTGAAAGACCCATACGCTCGATTGCTGCTTTGTTTTGGGATCGTAGCAATAAATCCATGTTTCGTCACCTGTTACTATGTCCCACACCAAATTTGACGCACCTTCGTTGAATCTGGTAAGCATGGCACTGCACCAAGTGACGCGGTCCGTTTTTTGAGCCTCGGTACGCCGCGAGCACAGCTTTCTCACACCCAAATGTTTGTGTAGGATTGATTGTATTTGACTCATGCCTATTTCTAAGGATGCGCGAATTTCATGGTAGGTCACATGCCTGTCTGTTTCAATCATACGGCGCACAGCATCGATGTTTTTGTTGGTCACAGCGGTGGACGGCCGACCATCGCGAGATTCGTCACTGAGATTGATACGACCACGCTTGAATTCTGCAAACCAGCTATAAACAGTCGTCTTGCATGGTGCTTCATTGCCAAAAGCTGTTTCAAGCCGAGCGATGCTCTGTTGAGCTGTCAAATTACACTTAAAATCGTAGAAAATCATACTACGAAAATTTTCCCGAGTTAAATCCATGTTGATGCAGACACACAATTTTTTAAATGGCGCCACAAGGTAAAAACAAAAGACAGTCAGATGAAACAAACTGCATTCTACAGCCAAAGAGTTCTATTTTCAAATGTTGCAATAAATTTTTAAATATTGTTTATGTAAGTGGCCAGTTCCGGAAACTTTTAGTGTTACCTATATATTAGATCATTACATACGGTTAGTACTACATTATCGTAATGTTGTCTAGTCAGGACACATGTAGTCTTCAACATTACAGTACGTATATCAAAACAGTACAAACAATTGCTACTACGTCACCGTAATGTATCCAGATCCTACCAAACGTAGCATTTATCATTACAATACTTATATCAGAACAGTATCATCAAAATTATAAACTTATCATTACCTACAAAATGTATATTAAAAATTGGCGCCGAAGAGTGTGGGCTAAGCCGCGGACAGACAGACAGACGAACGGAGACGTGGCGAAACTAGAAGGGTTCCTTGTGTACATCGGAACCCTAAAAAGCCGCTAAAATGGCGGCGCCTGAATCTGTTTTATTCTGAATTCGGGATGTCGACCCTCATGATTATGACGTAAATCTTTTTTTTTAATACTTTGTTCTTCCTCTCTATATGGTGAAATTAAATCAATCGACCAAATTCATACTGGAGACTCGGAAAATTTATTTTTGAATTTCGCCTACACTATTAGGGTCATAAAACCTTGTTCCTGATGACTAACCGAGTCTCCAGTATGAATTTGGTCGGTTGATTTAATATCACCTATGTAAGGTTATTAATACAGCCAAACTCATACTGGAGGCTTGGTAAGTGATCAGTAACACGGATCGATAACACTTTTTGTTGATTTCGCAAAATAAAATCTTGACGTCCCGTAGTAATTGACTCGGGGCTGGGCTTGCGTTTCTAAGGAACACGAAAAGAATAATTTACGAATTTTACAAAAAGGGTCATCGAACCTTGTTACTGAGCACTTACCCCGTCTTCAGTAAGAATTTGGCTCCATAAATGAATATCACCTTGTATATCATGTACATACAAATTATAATATCTAAGAAGGGGGCGTCCATAAATTACGTGACACATATTTGGCTGAATTTTGACCCCCTACCCCCTCTAGTGACATCTTGGTGACATTCTTCTTAGCCCCACCCCCTCCCTCCAATGTCACGTGACTTTTATTATGAGTGAAAGAAAGGTAAATAAATGTATCAGCGAATTATAGGTATTTTATACCAATGTAAAAGGACAAAGCAAAAATCAGAAGGAAGATTTACTATTCATCTCCGTATTTATTAAATCGCAAATTGTCACGTGACATTTGTTCAGATTTCCCCCACCCTCCTCGTGACCCAAAGTGACACTGGACGACCAACCCCTCCTCCCCTAATAAGCGTCATCACGTAATATATGGACGCCCCAGTTATATTTATTTACCCCTAACTCAAGAAACTAGACTGTTTCCATTGATTTCGTTTTATTTTCGTTTTATAAGATTAGGATCATTTTCATTCATCAACCCCTTACATCCACTAGCACCACCCTACGCAAGGTCGTACAAACAGAAGAACGCAAAAAAAACTGGACCAAAAATTTTGGAATTTACAATTTCAAACTTAAGGCGAGGTTATCCAGAAAAATCTGTCCTGCTCCAATGCTCTCCTGCTCAGCGGAAGCGAGCCGCTCAGAAAACTCGCGGTTTCGAAGTGTTTTTATTTATTATTTTGGGATTAGAAGGATGGGTTTTTAATATGACGCCGACGGCCGTTTTATATCACATTTTTACGAAGATTATTTTAGTATAAGTTTTATTGTCCAAAACTTAATATAGCTCAAATGAAATTATATTTAGAACATAGTTTAGACCTATCTTTACGATTTAATCGGATTGGTTTCGAACGGCCGAAATATTAAGATCAAAGAGTGAAATATGACATAATATATTTCTTACGAAATTTAATAATCGCTATTTATTGGCTTAAAATGAATTTGAAAAGAGACAAAATCGGGATAGCCCCCATTTCTACGTCATACGCCTTGCTAATCGCAGATATCACCGGAATTGGAATACTGACTTTGTTTCATAATTCACAAAGCTTAAAATCACATAGCAGAACTTTCAGCAGGGGTGAGTACGTACCTATCAAAATTGAGTGTCGCCGGCCTTGACATGATTTCTCTTTGACTGGGATTTTCATATTCAACAAGACTGAGGGCGATTTATCAAGTATTTTGCAATTCGCTCAATTACCAAAGATCAAAGGGGCTACGACGTAGGTAGTAAAAAAGGAGTTTTTGAACAAGTAGTACTTCCAAACTACAATAGATGGTTCTGAAATAAATACACGTTATAAACAAAACCTTTTCCAAGGCGATGTAACAGTCCAAAACGCGATAGACAAAAATTGGCTCAATCGAAAAAAAATGCAAAGTGAAGGCAATGTTTTCATTTCAAACGATCAGTCTGTTGAAACTAATAAAGATCAAAGAGTGAAATATGACATAATATATTTCTTACGAAATTTAATAATCGCTATTTATTGGCTTAAAATGAATTTGAAAAGAGACAAAATCGGGATAGCCCCCATTTCTACGTCATACGCCTTGCTAATCGCAGATATCACCGGAATTGGAATACTGACTTTGTTTCATAATTCACAAAGCTTAAAATCACATAGCAGAACTTTTAGCAGGGGTGAGTACGTACCTATCAAAATTGAGTGTCGCCGGCCTTGACATGATTTCTCTTTGACTGGGATTTTCATATTCAACAAGACTGAGGGCGATTTATCAAGTATTTTGCAATTCGCTCAATTACCAAAGATCAAAGGGGCTACGACGTAGGTAGTAAAAAAGGAGTTTTTGAACAAGTAGTACTCCCAAACTACAATAGATGGTTCTGAAATAAATACACGTTATAAACAAAACCTTTTCCAAGGCGATGTAACAGTCCAAAACGCGATAGACAAAAATTGGCTCAATCGAAAAAAAATGCAAAGTGAAGGCAATGTTTTCATTTCAAACGATCAGTCTGTTGAAACTAATAAAGTAAAAATAACAATGATTACTGTTTTAAACATATAAACCTATTATCTAAACGACATTGTTCATTTTCTTGATTTACCGCACTGCTCAGATGCGCGCTTTCTCAGATATGCTTATCTCTTTTGTTGTGCGATCGACCTACTACGCCTTAAGAAATGGAATTATGGCAATTCAATGAAATTTAGGATTTTAAAAACTTAGGGAA
Organism: Ypsolopha scabrella; assembly: GCA_910592155.1. Lineage (NCBI taxonomy): Eukaryota > Metazoa > Arthropoda > Insecta > Lepidoptera > Ypsolophidae > Ypsolopha > Ypsolopha scabrella. Next base: position 8,023,714 of record OU342981.1, on the reverse strand, counting down.
TCGTTGTGCCTATAATACCTCAATTCACAGTCCTTAACTAGCCTACTCTAATCAGATCCCGCGCACGCAATAACATCAGTTATTTTGAAATCGCGTTTACACTGATGGTTTTTTTAATTTTTATGGAACAGTCTGCAGCTTTTTTAAACTAATATTAGTTATATTATGCTAAGTTTCAGATCTAATTTCAAGTATTCATTGAATGGTTTATTGTACAGTTTGGAGGTAACTTTGTATTTTTTTTCTATCGAGAAAATTTAATGGAATCAAGTTTCACAACAGCATTGACATAGCATTAGTCCACAACTTTATCATATATTAATTTCAGAGTGATTGTTGCAGTCTTTGTTGGTATAAAACAGGATAATGCGAAGCGAAGTGAGGTATTATACACCCTTACCGTTCTAGAAGAGGAAAGCTTTGCAATGTGTCCGCGGATATTTTAATCTCGTAGGTATAGTTATTTGGAACGCTACCCACTGCAACAACTGAATGCGGTATTTTCAGTTTCGTGGAATGGAACGTATAGATACCTGCTGTAAAATCTTTGGCAGACAATCACGAATGCAATTATATTCCCCCAATGTTACGATTTACCTACCATCCATCCATCCATCAGCCTGTTTCGTCCTCGTCCACTGCTGAGCATGGGCCTTTCCAGGATTTCGCCACTCTTGGCGGTCCTAATGGAAGAAATGCCCATACTCACACACGCTGGGCAGGTGGGTTGGTGAGCGCGGTGCTGAAGCCCTTGCACCAGTGACGCCGCTGCCCGTCACCAGTCTGTTTTATATAGGGTGAAATTTAATCAACCGACCAAATTCATACTAGAGACTCGGTTGGTGATCAAGAACTAGGTTCAGTAATCCTTTTGGCCAATTTCGAAAAATATTTTTTTTTGCTCCCGTACTGGTTGGACTAGTTTAAGTACAATTTACAGGTTCTATGGGAAAAAATTTTTTTTTTCGAATTTCACCCGGAGTGTCATTAAACCTTGTTCCTGATGACTAACCGAGTCTCCAGTATGAATTTGGTCGGTTGATTTAATTTCACCTAGTACATAGGTAACACTAAAAGTTTCCGGAACTGGCCACTTACATAAACAATATTTAAAAATTTATTGCAACATCTGAAAATAGAACTCTTTGGCTGTAGAATGCAGTTTGTTTCATCTGACTGTCTTTTGTTTTTACCTTGTGGCGCCATTTAAAAAATTGTGTGTCTGCATCAACATGGATTTAACTCGGGAAAATTTTCGTAGTATGATTTTCTACGATTTTAAGTGTAATTTGACAGCTCAACAGAGCATCGCTCGGCTTAAAACAGCTTTTGGCAATGAAGCACCATGCAAGACGACTGTTTATAGCTGGTTTGCAGAATTCAAGCGTGGTCGTATCAATCTCAGTGACGAATCTCGCGATGGTCGGCCGTCCACCGCTGTGACCAACAAAAACATCGATGCTGTGCGCCGTATGATTGAAACAGACAGGCATGTGACCTACCATGAAATTCGCGCATCCTTAGAAATAGGCATGAGTCAAATACAATCAATCCTACACAAACATTTGGGTGTGAGAAAGCTGTGCTCGTGGTGGATCCCACACAACTTGACCGAGGCTCAAAAAATGGACCGCGTCACTTGGTGCAGTGCCATGCTTACCAGATTCAACGAAGGTGCGTCAAATTTGGTGTGGGACATAGTAACGGGTGACGAAACATGGATTTATTGCTACGATCCCAAAACAAAGCAGCAATCGAGCGTATGGGTCTTTCAAGATGAGCCGAAACCAACCAAAGTGGCGCGCGTGAAAAGTGCATCTAAGCGGATGATTGCTTCTTTTTTTAATAAAACTGGACACGCGGCTACTGTTGCTTTAGAGAATCGTCGTACCGTGAATAGTGACTGGTACACGACCATTTGTTTGCCGGAAGTTATTGACGAACTCCGTAAAAATAACCGTAAACGCCGTATCATCCTGCACCACGACAATGCTAGTTCTCACACGGCCAGACAGACAAACGACTTTTTGAAGACGAAAAATGTAGAACTCATGAGTCATCCTGCATACAGTCCCGACCTGGCACCTTGTGACTTTTTTCTGTTCCCAAAAATTAAGAACCAATTACGCGGTCAACGATTTTCATCACCAGAAGAGGCTGTCGAGGAGTATGAAAAACACGTTTTAGAGGTCACCACAGGGGAGTGGCACAAAAGTTTTCAAAACTGGTTTGATCGAATGAAAAAGTGCATAGACGCCAAGGGAGATTATTTTGAAAAACAATAAATTAATTTTGTACCTTTAATAGTATTTTTTCATATTCATTCCGGAAACTTATAGTGCGTCCCACGTATAAGGCCCGGCAATTGGGAATGGATATACCACCCTATCGGTCCCAGGCGATGGTGGGCCGCCTGGGTTTGCCTGAGAGCTGTTCTCTTACTCTAGGATTTGCGAGTAAGATGGTGGGACCTCCACAGTCGAGCCCGGCATCAGCTCTACCACCTACCACCTACCTACAGTACCTATTATAATTATCTATCTAAATCCTTTGGAAATATCTAGGCACCCGAAACCATGGGCGTACCCATAACAAAAGGTAGATACGTATATCGTCAACTGAAAAATGGACCCCACCGAACGACAGAGATAGAGAGACAAGCTTCGGCAGTGGCGCGAGCGAGACAAGCTACACAAAACAGGCCCATTGGGCCTATATTTGCAGTGCCGCACGCGAGAAGCGGGGTACCGCAACTTTCTTTTGTTTTATCTAAGGGCGGGCGTACCTATAGCTTTCTTCAAGAACCCAAAAATGCTAAATAACATGTTGACCTCTCATATCACAACACGGTGCTGGGCTTTCGTTGGTAAACAGCATCGACATTGTCTATGGTAAACAGTTAGCTACCGACTCAAAGATACATATGCCCGTTTTCACTAACGACGAACAAGGCGACGCCTAACTAAGTAACTCCTAATTTAGGTCCATGCTTACCATAAAGTTCTATTTCAACAAACTATTTTTACCATGTGATTCCTAACCCAAGAGTAGTTATAAGTTTTTGATACTTGTCTTTGGTTTTGTTTGTCAAGTTGTCTGTTTGCGGTTTTTTGACGTTTCACAGTACTACAGACCATTCACTATAAAAAGTCCCCTGGTTTAGGAAATGGTAGCACTGCATACAACGTTGCCAACGGCTCACGTAGCATTCACCCTACTATACATTCATAACATTTACTTAACTGCGTATTGTTACATATTAATGAGTCTACTTCTTAGAAAGTATGAAAATAAAATGAACAGAATAAAACGATTTAAAATTAAAATTATTTATTGATGTAAAAAATACATATGATCTAATGGTATGATATACATATATCCTTGTAAATGACGGTTTTTTTATTTCTAATTCTAGCTCGACGACTTTTATTCTAAATCGTCGAGCTCCCCTTTTTTACGTTTTTGATTATTTTTTCCAGCTACTTTATTCTGAACGCTTTTTTCTGATATGCCTGCAAAAGTCAAGTGAATAAGTAATTATTATTTGCCCATAAAATTGGCTTCCTGTTTAAAGCTGGTAACCCTATTTTACCAACCCGTCATGGCACTGACACGAGATCGAACCTGATCGAGAGGAATCACGGTGCATTGTTTGCATTTTCTCTTTCACAAAAGGCGTACCTTCAACACAATCTCTTTTGCACTAGTGTTCAACGGCTTTGGCAAATAATACATAATTTATCAAATAATTTTGAAAAATCTAACTGACAGCAAAAGCTTGACAAGCAGTGATGACAACATGACGGCAAGGGACAAGTTATGATGAACGGTCTGTACCACAGATATAGATCTAAATAGATGACGCAAGTGCATCAAACTCTATTAAAATCAAGCGTGTCACATTTTACAATGAAATTGGTTGACAGCGGTTTGAATCTTAGAAGGGATTGTAAGACTTAAGACATAATACATAAGAGTCAAAGTTGGAGGAGTCAATATCTGTGAAGGAAGAGCATTGCTCTCCCTTTTGGCGCGCAATTGGGCACGCGAAGTACATACACTCGCGGCATCTATTTGGATCTATATCTGTGGTCTGTACAATAAGCTTAAATCTCAAAATCGCAACTGTCACATGCATGTGTCAGTTTAGGGGCGCCTAATTTGTTTATTTATTTGGACCACCAACATCTAGTACATAAATATATACTTTATACTTTATACATTGTTTAACGAGTTATAAGTTATAGGGTATATGTCTAGACAATTATAGGCGGACACAGCATGCAAAATGGAGATTATACATTATTAAATTACAAAATTATCATGATTACATATTAAAACAATTCAATACAAATTTTGCACATTAAATATTTAAAAACAATTATTATGCCAGAGATTATGTAATAAAATTTCGTAACTTTAGGTGATTCGTAACGTCGTGGTAGTGAAACGTGTTTATACTCTAGGCAACTCCTAAATACATAGGCATCAGCCCCCTGATTCTGTATCGTAAGCTCAGTTGCCAAACCAAGTGCCTATCGTCTAAAACATACATATCCGCTTATCTCAGGATACGTTCGCACTTGAAATGACTTCACAATTCGTAAATAGTTCAATACCCATTATAGGTTATTTTGGAAGTTTATTTTTTATCTGTTTTTGGTGAATAGCAACTTTAGCTAGCAACCGACACTGAGTTACATAATAGCCCCGCTGATTTAGGCGTCTCCTATGGCTAGTGAAAACGGCCAATAATCTATGGGCAGATCTGTAGTTTATCTTATAGTTTTTTATTATCATAATATCTGAATTAAACCGGACCATAATCGCGGTTTTTAGGGCCATTGGTAGGTGCAGTCTCATGGTATTGTTTTTTTTTCGCAGTAATTGCCTGTGATTGGTTCTAATTTGCCATGCAAACAGAATGATGAATCAAGGCGGGGCGGCGCGACGTTGGTAAACAAAAACAACTTCTGACCGCGTTTTTCCACCTACTGCGTGTTGTTTATGGTAAGAGAACGGTTGTGAAAAAAAGAAAGTAAAACAAACACAATTAGGACCTGGAATAAGGCTTGTCGTGCTAAAATAAAATAATTCAAACCGAAATAGACACACATCTCTTTTGCATGCATCTCCTTATATTATAGGTTTTTTTTTACCAATACCTATTAGGCATTGTCGTTTTAAGCACCATGTTTTTTTTATCACACTTCACACTAATATTATAAATACCAAAGTTTGTGTGTGTGTATATGTGTGTGTGTGTGTGTGTGTATGTTTGTTACTCTTTCACGCTGAAACGGCTTGACGGATTTGGATGAAATTTAGAATGGATATAGCTTATATCCTAACTTAACACATAGGCTACTTTTTATCCTGGAAAAAAGCATGTCGTTAAACCGAATAACACGCGGGCGGAGCCGCGGGCAAAACCTAGTTTATCATTAAGGCTAAAAAAATACATAAGTACCTAGATGTACATCATCACGACATGAATGCCCGAGGGGGTGTCAGAGGTGTTTTCGAGGACGGACAGGTAAAATACAAGTGAAAGTCACAGTTCACACTCGTACACCCACGATTCAACGACGACTATAACGTCCCAGCATTGTGGGTGGCGAGCCCTATGACTTCGGCCGCTAACATGAACCCACAGTTCCTTCCGAAGTACGGTATTTGAACCAGCGACCTACGGATTTGGTTGAATACTCGAACCATTAGATCACAAACAGCAAATTATTAAAAAAAAAGTGGCCTTGTTGGCATAACAGTTGGCATAAGCTGGTATTTAATAATGTCACAAACAGGATGTTTATGTTCAGGGCCGTTTTTAACCATGTGAAGGCCCTGGGCACTTTCCATTTTGAGGCCCTCTGCCTTATGAGCTTCGGTGGTTATGTTAAAAAAGTACACCTTACCTACAAAGAGAGACAGCGCAGAGACATCAAAAGATAGCATACAAGTAAATTCGTAAGCAAATAACTGTTAAAAAAGGATCAAAGATTAAAAAAATCGAAAATAAGACTGTATTGTATTTATTGTATTATTTTAAAAATAATTAAATATATGTTAACATTCTAAATTAAGAAAATCAGCATTCTTCTTGATTTCAGATTGGCAAAATCAGTTATAACATCTTCGAAGTTTATTTCTTTGATACACCACATTCGATGCTATTACATTATCTATCTTGATGGATGTACTCCTCAGCTCGTTTTTAATTCTTGTCAGCCTGCTAAATGAGCGCTCACCATTGCACTCTTTACTCTTACCACTTTTCTCATTGCTTGAGCATATGGGCGGGGCTCGCCCAGGCCCCCTTAGGACACGGGGCCCGGGGCCTGGGCCCCCCTGGCCCCTTGCGTAAAAACGGCCCTGTTTATGTTATTATATTATATTGTATAACATGACATTTATTTATGCAGCCCTATTTATACTGAAGACTCAGTAAGACTCAGTAAGTAGTCGGTATCAAGGTTCGATGGATAGATTGGGAAATCCAAAAATTATTATTTTCCTTTTACCTACAAACGCACGCGCAGTCCCGAGTCAACCACTATGGGATGGGAGGTCAATATTGTACTTTGCGAAATTTACAAAAAGTGTTATTGATCTATAATATTGATCAATCACTTAGCAAGCCTACAGTATGAACTTAGCTGCATAAATAAATGTCACCTTATATTTATGAGAACAATAAATTAACTCGTCGTCTCGATAACAAATAGTCTATTTTGTAACTTAGAATACATCTCCTTGACGAAATACTGAAAGGGTTCAATTCTTTGTAAGGAACACGAAAAAAATAATTTACGAATTTAACAAAAAGGGTCACCAAACCTTGTTACTGAGCACTCACCGAGTCTTCAGTAAGAATTTGTCTGCATGAATTAAAGTCACTTTAATGTCGCCGTCGGATCAGCCTCCTAAAACCTAGGTTGTTAATTAAATAGCGGCATCCAATTAAATGCCTAGGCTACTGATTGTATAAGATACCGGATACCTAAGCGTTTAAGGGGGTAACTTTTTACCTCGGTACAAAATGCACATCATAATATTGTTTTCCTTACTTTTGAATAAAAAATATGCAATAAATGCGTTTTATACCAATTTGCGCTAACTGCTTGTTAATAATTAGGTGATCACATGAAAATTATTCAATTTAATGCGTTACATTTTAGCTGCATTACATTACAACTGTAAACACGCTTTTAAGTTTGTTAATCTAATGCAAACAAAATGTACATTAAAGTACGTAATTTTTTTGTGAAGACTTTATTATTAATAACTATTTCCACAAGTTGCTTTAAAACACATTTATTGCATACTTTTTATTCAAAAGTAAGGAATACAATGTTATGATGTGCATTTTGTACCGAGGTAAAAAGTTACCCCCTTAACTTGTTGGCGCTAGCCTTTGAAAACGGCTAAATCAAACAAAAGCCGCCGCTTAGTAACTAATTTTGTAATCTCTTTGTAACTGCAGCGCTAGCTAGCAGTCTTTTTACAAACATGGCGCCAACAGCTGACATAATGTTTGCTGATTTTTGCAGAGAATCGTGTTGTAGGTATGCAGTGGAATGAAAAATAATAGGAATAATTCATTTCCATCTGATTTTTCACCGTTTTAGTTATCAAACTATCGAAGTTTAAAAAAAATAAGTAGTTTTATATACAGGTGTAAATGCAAAGTCAAGAATCTCTTTAGTTAGGGTATGAAAGTATACACGATTCTGATGTCATTACGAGAAAAAAATATATACCTACCTCGAATTTTCACCAAAAATTCCAACATTTTTCTAAGATATGGCTACGCTACGCAGCTCACCGGCCTCCCCACACACCTAATTGCACCCCGCAACCCGCACCCCTCATCCGAGTGCCCAGCGACCAGTGAGGGTGTCCACGCGATTAGTATATTTTGAGTAAAGAAAATCGTCTTTTTATGAGGTACTGATACTTTATTTAGTGATCTTAGTATTTAAAATAATATCTTTACCGATCATACTAACACACCCTTAAGGACCCGTTCTCCCTGACATTGAGCACCTCATGTTGCGTCAGGCAGAACTGAACTCTATGACGTTTCATTATTGTTTAAAATAGCGCGCTATGAGCCGTGCCTGTTACGACTGGTTACGACAACCGAAACATCGCGCGCTCTAAAGAATCACGTTTCGATGCCGCCCTCCACAGTAATTTGTATGGGGAAATCGCACGCAAAAGTTGGTGATGTTTCATGGATAAATACACCAAGTAACAATTTTTGTTTGGCAAAAATAAATTAATCTCACCATTCTGTACACTTTTAACTTACGGGAGCCTGAATTTCAGTTTCCAAAATTATCTGAGAAATCGCCAATGAGAAATACGCGAAGAGCAGTTTTACGTGATTTTCAGCAACTTTCGATTTTTTTTCTAGCTTGCTATGAATTCTATGCAAAAATAAAATTAATTAGGTTGTAATACAACTCTTCGACAACTTGTGTGATCATTTATTTCTCATTAAACAAATATTTTCTGTCATGAATCAGCAATACGGTGGGGCACGTTTAGGTGGCATGGACCCTTAAAGGATTCTTGCCTTTGCTTTTACACCCGGTATATTGCGTTCAACCATTGTGGGCTTAGCATCCTTTAGCCATTGTTAGTAATTAACGACTTGGCCTGCTAATTAAGGGGCTATTTCGATAAAAATTGCACTTTTTGAAGTTGTTAATTTAAAAGCGACATTTTGCTATTTTTTCCGGAATCCGTCCCTCTCGCACTGCGGGGCGTTCCGCATGGAGTAACAGTGACCTTTGCAAGCGTGACATATCCTCTTAAGAGGCTGATTTGACCACAGAGCAATAGTAAAAACAGAATAGTAGAACAACTCCCGCGCCGTGCGAGGCTTAAATGCCTACTGCTGCAGGGTTGTCAATTTATTTTGCGGCGATTCGACGAACGGCGCCGTGCGGCCACAAAATACCTATTTGTTTTATTTGTAGCGCGGCGTACGTAAGCGCGACTGCGGAGCGCAGCCGACCCTAGTCACACCACCGCCAGAAACCGTCTGAGATATTGTCGTTGTGTGCGTGCTGTGGTTCGTACGTGCAGGCTCGCAGTGGCTCGCACACATATAAGCGGCGCGGGCGACATCTGTGTGAAGATAGCTTACTAGTCTGTTTTTACTATGACAGAGCGGTGACATACGTATGCTACAGCCAAAGTAATTAATCTAGAAATTATTTATACCAACTAGCCATTATACATATTATCTATTCAATTTGGATAAAGTGATTATTCGGGCAGAATTAATTATATAAATAATCTGTCTATTTTACAAAATATCAAAATTATTTAAATAAACATTAGTTCATTTTATATTACAAGCGTACATAAAGCTAATAACGTTAAATTGTTTGGTTATAATAATAATAAACGTTTATTTCAAGCATTTTCAGCTCATACGTATCAAATACAAATTAACACAACACATAACATTAAATCGCAAGCTATCTTCGCAAAATGGACGTTTGTGAACCAAACTCTATGTGCAATTTAAGGTGGTAACGGAGGATCTCGGTGCAAAATGCACATCATAATATTGTTTTCCTTACTTTTCAATAAAAAGTTTACAATAAATGCCTTTTATAGAAATTCGCGCAAACTGCTTGTTAATAGTTAGGTGATCACATGAAAATGATTCCATTTTATGCGTTACCTTTAGCTGCATTACATTACAACTGTAAACACGCTTTTAAGTTTGCTAATGTAATGCAAAAAAAGTATGTTAAAGTACGTAATTTTTTGCGATGACTTTATTACTAATAAACTATTTCCGCAAGTTTCTTTAAAACACATTTATTGCATACTTGTTATTCAAAAGTAAAGAAAACAATATTATGATGTGCATTTTGTACCGAGCTAAAATGTTACCCCCTTAATGTAAAACAGCTAAATAGTATTTACAAGTTAACCAGTAATAGTTGACCCAACTTAATTTTGAAGTTTTATTTCATACTTTTTGTAGGTAATGATAATTTTGAAATTACAAGAAGATATTCAAATGATTTTTTGGTAGATATAAGACGATTGCAGAGTACCGGAAAGTGCCTCTGGAGCTAGGGTTGCCACCTTTTTTTTACAAGAAATAAAGTACCTATATAATAAGGTGAGAGAACGAAAACAGTATTTAGAAAAATAAACAGTTTTTTTGGTGCTTTTTGTGCTCTTTTTGTGTTTCATTATTGTCGGATACCACTGATGATGCTGACAAAGGTATTTTGTATACTTACTTTATTTAAAATTAACAGGAAACAGTATTATAGGGTGAAATAAATTATAATACTTTTTTACGTAATACGTAAACAACCAAACAAACCTTTGATAATGCTTTAACAGCGAAACCGGTAAGGGAAATAATATAAATAAGTGGACAAATACAAGTGTTTATCAAACAAAAAATGTTTCAAAAGTTCCACCAAGTGCCAACAATCACGAGCATCAACTCCAATTATAATACTGTTTCTAACAGTATAGTTGGCAACCCTATCTGGAGCTGAGGTCGAGGATTTACAGAGTGCCTCTGAGCATTTTTAGAAATAGATTTTTACTAAGCCCCCGCTGTCTGTCTGCCTGTCCGTATCTCTGTCCGTCCGTCTGTAACAGGGGTTTACAGCATCAGCCGTAATAGTTTACGAAGTTTTAACAAAATACGTGTTAATACCATTGCCTCTACCACGACAAATAAAAAAATTTGATAACTACCTAGGCCTCGAAAAAATAGCATTTTATAACGTTAACTGTTTCCGCGGTAAGACATAATAATATATACAAGTGTCAAATTTGCACACAATATTGTACGCACTCTAAACTAAAACAACAAATAATAAAATTAGGACTCCGTACTCAGAGGGTGCTAAATTGGCCTGTTCCTTTTTTCATCAATATTTACGATTGGAAAACCGTTTCGAGGAATAGCTTTCCTTAACTGTTTCTGATACACAGATTTTAAAATAAGCATGCGTATTCTTTATTATTTGAAAAAAAAAGCGATGTCTTTCATTTGACCTTCAGTGACGTCATTATAACACATTTCCATACGAAAAAAAACATTTCTTGAACGCATTCGCAAGGAACTGACATTAAACGTAAATGATGACGTAATTTCCTGTAAAAACAAAAATGCTTATAAAATCGGTATAAAAGCACGAAAAAATTTAATATCGAAATTACATTCCTAAATTGACGTATTTATTCCAAAAAGCAGACAAAAATAGCACATCGATGTTTAAAAAACAACCGAATTGTTTGTCAGGGGTCTATTTTAGTGCCTTGTTTTTTGTCGCTGTAATATTATCCATGGCATCTATATCGTTGATGTATATATTCTTACGGTACCGTACTATATTGTGTTGTGGTACGGAACCCCTTTGTGCGCGTGTCCCACTCGCACCTGGCCAAATTATTTGAGGTTCGGGATGTTGTCGGTTGGGGTCATACATTTTCTCCTCGCCCCCTTCACGCCCCAAGGCGTAATAAATAACATGTCGTGTACTGTACACAGGTAATTAATCTAAATAATGATTGTTTCAGATACCAAGCCAACGTAGCAGTTCCACCAACTCATTCACCATCCGCTTAGAAAATGATTAGCTGAAATCAAAACAAAAACTGACAATCCATTTATTCATGAAAATATAATGTCATTTGCTTAAAAATAGAAATTATTTAAACCATCTCATGCACAGAGAGGCACATTACGTGTTCAGGGATTCAGTAAAACTACGACAAAAATTATTACAAAGGGCAAGCACCTATTTTAAAGTCGTAGAATTCGTTAAGAAAGACGCCATACGATTCTTCACCTACGATTATGAAATACATCAGATTTAGTATAGAGTTATTATGAATATATTCATTGGTAACGATTATCATTCAAAGAACCTTGTCAAATTAAAATAAAACTTCAATTTCTGATCATTTGATTTCCCTAGCTATCCAAATAACGAAATAACCACACATAAAGACAATAATATCAACTTCTAAAGTAAATAAGTCCATTTTATTTCATTCGCAAGTAAATTAGCTCACATAAAATACCTAAATCTATCCGCTACATAAAAAAAAACATCAAGCAACGATCTCTAACGTAAACAGCCAAGATGACGGCAAAGGCTGAACCTATTGGGCCAAGAAATGGTCATGAATTGGCGCCCCTGAACAGTAGAGCTGATGGTAGCGAGAGAACGCACGGAGTGACCATCGTGCTGCAGGGTTCTCGGGGATCCTTGCAGAGGGATGTCGTCCCAGAAGAAGATAGAGCGGCGTGGTCTGGGAAACTGCAGTTCTTCTTGTCAATTATCGGATATTCCGTCGGCCTTGGCAACATTTGGAGGTTCCCGTATCTTTGCCAGCAGAATGGCGGAGGTGAGTTTGACTTTCAAATATCCTACTCGATCAGCTTGGCAAAAAAGACTTTGGAAAAACTGAGGGCGCCATACCACATCATGTTTCTAACCAGAACTGTATACTACGACCAAAATACAAGGTGACAGCAAACATTCTTAGTGCAGGCTTGTTAAGTAATCAGTATTATGGATTAAGAGGCCTGCAGCCGGCGCACAGTGGTAGGTAATTTACGTTTCATATACATATAATACAAATTACGGTTATTGAACAAAAAAAAATGCAGGGTTGTTACAACCAACTTGTTGTTCAAAAAACATGGGAAACTTTTTCTTCTCACGCACAGTGATTCGAAATTAAAAATTAAATAGTTTTTTTTTGTATGGAACAAATCACGTTTTGTCATTTTTTTCACGACTTGTTCAAACTGTCAAACTTCCATTGATTTCTAGGTATAGCAGGACCCAAGGTGAGCAAGATGAACTATAGCACGCTCGCATCGACTTGCACGTTTGGCCGCTACATATATTTAAACTTTCGAAATTTGCACTGCATTTTTAACTGAAAATGTATATATTTCTAGGCGAATTGGGGTGGTGTTGCAACAAGTAATTGTTAACTTGTAACTTTATGATGAAACCATCCTTCCCAAGCACTTTGATTCGAAATTACGAAAAAAAAAGTTTTTGTTTTTAAAGAACAATCACGTTATCTCATTTTTTTACGACTCGTTCAAACTGTCAAGCTTCTATTGATTTCTATGTATAGTGGGACCCAAGGTGAGCAATATGAACTATTGCACGCGCGCATCGACTTGCACGTTTGGCCGCTACATATATTTAAACTTTCGAAATTTGTACTGCAATATGTTACTGGAAATGTATATGTATATTTCTAGGTAAATTGGGGTGGGGTTACATAAAATAAGTGTTAACTTGTAACTTTATGATGAAACCATCCTTCCCAAGCACTGTGGTTCGAAATTACGAAAAAAAAAAGTTTTTGTTTTCAAAGAACAAATCACGTTATGTCATTTTTTTCACGACCAGTTCAAACTGGTAAAGTGGATGGTTCAAAGCAATTTTCATACAAACTTACGTATTATAACAGAGGTATTATAATTACGTTTTGTTACTATTTTATACAAGTTCCATTAAATTTAAACCGCGTATAATCAGTTTTTCTACAAACAAAATGTTTGTGATAAGAAGAAAAATTTCCCCATGTTTTTTGAACAACAAGTTGGTTGTAACAACCCTGCATTTTTTTTTTTTCAAAAACCGTAATTTTTATTCTACGAGTATATATATGAAACGTAAATTACCTGTCACTGTGCGGCGGCTTGAAGTCAGTCGCGCACGGGGTCACTATGCTAGCTATTTCATTCTACATTCAACTTCGGATTATAGAGCACTGACTGACTGTTATTGTTTGACCCGAACGTTCATTTCCCGAGCTCGTACGGAACTAACCGAACACAGTGTGAGAGGCAAGCTAACGCGAGATAACATTCATGTTTTGAAAAAGCTCGAGAATGGTTTTGGGTCTTCCTATGATTTCAGGAGAAATATCCCAAAAATCTAAATAAAACAAAAATATGTTTGAATAGCATAAAATATACTATGCTGTGAACCTAAAATTATTTGATTTGTTGTAACGCTTCTAGGACATTACGGTACATAAACATTCATGAAAATATGTGTAAAATCCAGGACTTAATACGCTTGTAACTTTTGTATGTATTTGATTTTGATAAAAGTTTTAGGTTCAAATCATGAATATTGTATGGGATAGGTTGAAAAAGAATAAATAATAAGCAAGTACCTATAAATAAGGATATGATCAGCGAACTGCGCTAGTATGGGAGTTCAGGCGAATAGAGTCGCCTTAATAATAATTTTTGCAAAATTTAAAAAATGTATTGTTACTTCCTGACTGATGATGATACTTGTAGGAAACAGGAAAAAAAAATTTACGAATTTCCCGAAAAGGATAATTGAACATTGATACCTACTATGTATTTACTGAATCTTCATTATGAATTTAACAAATTCAAATAGTTTAGCTGCATACAATGTCACCTTATATTTAGTTCCACCGGTCAACGCGTCAAACTCTTTTTTGCCCAGCTGTAGATTAAGGCTTATTATTAGTAGCAGTTATGGTAACGAATGGAGATTTTACCTTCTTCCTATAAACATACGGTAAAAGTAATTTGGAAAATTCTTTACCTCAATTATGCAATTTAATTCTAAGTGCTTCCTGACCTAGAACATTCAAAATATCTGTACTCACATAATTATTATCTACCATTACAAAAAACATGATTAATAACGTTATGAAGCAAATTTTTCACCCTTATGCAATAAGGCCTTGGGTGTATGATTTTGATTAGCCGTCAATTTCCGACCAAAGCTCAAAGTTCGAGCTGAGAGCGCAAGGCGTAGCATAATGGCGATAGGCTCTACGTCATTGTAGAAATGCTACGAACGAACTCAAAGGTCGAGCTGAGAGCGCAAGGCGTAGCATAATGGCGATAGGCTCTACGTCATTGTAGATATGCTACGAACGAAATCAAAGGTCGAGATGAGAGCGCAAGGCGTAGCATAATGGCGATAGGCTCTACGTCATTGTAGAAATGCTACGAACGAACTCAAAGGTCGAGCTGAGAGCGCAAGGCGTAGCATAATGGCGATAGGCTCTACGTCATTGTAGATATGCTACGAACGAAATCAAAGGTCGAGATGAGAGCGCAAGGCGTAGCATAAAGGCGATAGGCTCTACGTCATTGTAGATATGTTACGAACGAACTCAAAGGTCGAGCTGAGAGCGCAAGGCGTAGCATAATGGCGATAAGCTCTACGTCATTGTAGATACGCTACGAACGAACTCAAAGGTCGAGCTGAGAGCGCAAGGCGTAGCATAAAGGCGATAGGCTCTACGTCATTGTAGATATGCTGCGAACGAACTCAAAGATCGAGCTGAGAGCGCAAGGCGTAGCATAATGGCGATAGGCTCTACGTCATTGTAGATATGCTACGAACGAACTCAAAGGTCGAGCTGAGAGCGCAAGGCGTAGCATAAAGGCGATAGGCTCTACGTCATTGTAGATATGCTACGAACGAACTCAAAGGTCGAGCTGAGAGCGCAAGGCGTAGCATAATGGCGATAGGCTCTACGTCATTGAAGATATGCTACGAACGAACTTTAAGCTACACGCCGCCGCGCCGTAGCGCGGGGATTGTTACTACGCTGGGACATAACTCAATGATTGTTATACTTACTTTCGAATATTATTAATATATAATATATTAATTTTATCTATATACTAATTATAAATTAGTAAAAACGTCGTGTCTGTACATTGAATATATTAGCGAAATTACTGAGGCCGAAACAACAATTTTTAGAAAAAAAAATCTGTCTGTCTGTCTGTATGATCCGTTTTAACACGAGAACCACTTAACGGATTTGAATGCGGTTTATTGTAGTCACCTTTCTTAACACATTGACTATACGGTGTGTTAATAAAATAATGCCCAAGCCGGAAACGGGGCAAAGATTGGATAAATGCTTTTATATCTCGGAACCAATCAACAGATTTGAATGCGGTTTAATTTATTATCATTGTGGTTACCCTGGTCAACACATAGACTACAAGAGGTGTTCATGAAATAACGCTCAAGCCGAAAACGGGGCAAAGATTGAATAAACGCAAACGGCAAAGACTATTGTTGTTATTATATAAATCTATGGGAAGTCTGATTCGAATTTATATCCGAAACCCACGCGGACAAAGTCGCGGGCAAAAGCTAGTTATTAAATAAAAGTGGTTAATAGCACTATGTCAATTCAGCAATTTTAGCAAAGTAGTGTTATTTTATGCATTACTTTGTAAATGCTCGTGCGCAACAACTTTAAAGCGTGTTTTGTTTATGGTTATTGTGCAGGGTCATTTACATCGTAATGCAATTATCTTAACTGTATAAGTATGGTACTTGCGTCGACACATTGGCGGCGTCCCATATCGAAGCCACTGCTAAGGCTGGCGCTGCGGCAGCCACGTCCGAAAGTTCCAAGAGGCGCAAGTATACATATCTCAGTTCGGACTATACCGGATGTAAATAGAGTGCGACCTTTAGATAAAACTAAATACTCTACTGACCATAATAAACAACTTTCTGAAGAAAAAAACCCGCGAAAATTTTCAGAGAGGACTTTATTTTGTAGGAGTAAGGTTTATTTTAGAACGCTGCACCGTAACAGCTGTTTCACGGAAGACGCTGTTTAAAAAAACGCCCTTACGTTGGTGCGTTAGAGTTCACGCGTTTTTGTTTGAAACTTAAATATTTACTGAACTAATAGATAGCGCGGGTATGTTTCTTGGGAAAAGTAGTTCAGTATGATCCGTAGAATATGTGGTTTAATTTAATGGTAGCACTCTATTTAGACCCGGTATATCTGCACCTTTTGGAGTAGAAACCTTAGGGCCGTGGGGTCTAGCCGCGAAGATTATTTTCAAAGAAATATCTTCGCGGCTGGTTGACGTTTCGGGAGACCCAAGGGCTGGGGCATACCTCGCCATTCAACAGGGGAATGCTTCCAGCCTTTTGGGGACTCTGCCGATCGACGGCGGTGATTTAGAGAAAATATTTTATTCTGTATAATTTTTTCTTTTTTTTTGTAAGTAGGTATGTTTTAGGTCATTTTATGATTTTAGATTGTTATTATTTTAGTTCGATTTAATTTTATTTAATGTTATTTTTGTATTTACTTTATAAGTTAAGATAATTGCATTAAGTTTTTGTGCAAAAATAATCAAAACTTCTATTGCCCTCCGTTTAAAAACTTCAAGATACATATTATTATATATATTTTTTTTTCTTTAAATATTACTTATTACAATAAAAATTAAATAAAAACACAATTTTCAAAATATTTCGGCCTCTTCTATGAGGCCGTCATCAGTTGAATGACAGTTAAAATCTATTGTATGACAGTTAAAGACTATTTACAGAAAAAAATAGAAAAAATAAAATAATGATATTTACAGAATTAATTTGTGATGATGATGATGATGATGATGATGATGATGATGATGATGATGATGATGATGATGATGATGATGATGATGATGAGTCAATCGGTCGAGTTATGTCTGTCAGTGTTGTCTGTTGAGTCCGGGTCCATAGTGTGCGCCAAGTGACCAGATGTATGATGTCTCCCAGGTCCTCAGTTCTATGTCGGTCAATGGTGGAGTAAATGACTTAATGATACGCACAGTGAAGCAGTCGTTAAAAAGTTGATTGTGGAGGCGAGTGTGAGTGGGGATGGGCAGGATGTTGTTTTGTGTAGTGTCTGAAGTGTGTCTGTGTTGGTTCATGCGGATGTGTAATGCGTTTTTAGTTTCACCTATGTAGAATGCCGGGCAATGTCGGCATTCTAATAGGTAAATGCAGTTATTACTACCGTTCCTGAACACCATCCATAGTGACTTTGGCTGCTATGGGACCTCAGCCATGGATACGTCGGTCGGTATGCTACGTGGCAGGCCGTACGGTGGGGTGGCCCTATTGTGGGGGAAGAGTGTGTTTACGGATGTGTCTGTCGTACCATGTGATAATCCGCGCGTTTGTGCGATTCGTATCAGCATTAGTGATAGACCTATACTTGTGTTCAGCGTGTACATGCCTACGGATGAAGTGAGTCATTTACCGGAATTTTCGCACTGTTTAGGCTTAGTCAATGCTATCATAGAAGACAATCGTGTGGAGGGGGTTTATTGTTTGGGTGATTTCAATGCTCACCCTAATGAACAGTTTTTTAAGGACTTACTAAAGTACTGCGATGATAATCGCCTAGGGTGTGTTGATGTCGATAGTCTGGGACTTGACTCTAATACGTATACATATGTCAGTGAGTGTAACGGGGCACGGCGATGGCTTGACCATTGTCTTTGTACGGAATCGTCACTGAAAACGGTGCGTAGTGTCTGTGTAAAATATGACGTCATGTGGTCGGATCACTACCCATTGCTGATCGACTGTGATCTTAATGAAATAAGACCTAAAATAAGTGTACGTAAGCCAACGCACAACAAAGTAATATGGGGCGATAAGAGTCCGGAGGCTATTGGTTCTTATAATGCGGAATGTCACAGTCGTCTGCGATTAATTGATTTCCCGAGAGTATTGTCTCACTGTTGTGATAGCATGTGTAGTGATCCTAGCCACAAACTAATATTGGACAACTTATACCGAGAGATTGTGACTGCTCTGAGGGAGGCGGCCATCAAGAGCGCAGAGGGGAGTAAAGCGGGAGGTATGAAGAGGCCGAGGCGTGTCATGGGCTGGAACAAACATGTCAGCGAGGCTCACAGGTATGCTAGGCTAAAGTTTAGTGTGTGGCTTTGGCATGGCAAGCCGACAACGGGTGAAATTTTTGAAGAAATGTCTTGTAGTAGAAGAGCTTTCAAGTCCAAGTTAAGGTGGTGTCAAAACAACCAAGACCAGATCGAGATGGACATTCTAGCAGACAAGAATGCCAAAAAAGACTTCCGTGGTTTCTGGAAAGGTACGCAAAAGCACAATCTTAGACCTGGTCTGCCTGTGAGCATCGATGGAGTGTCTTGTGATAATGATGTAGCTAATATCTTTAAGACACACTTTTGTGTGGAGCCGATTAACGTTCCTTCCGTGGAGATGTTTGAGGCTGCCCCAATGAGCGAAGACCTGGAACCTAAAATTAAGTTTACAGTCAAAGGAATATCACAGGCTATTAAGTCTATGACTAGAGGCAAGTCTCCAGGGCACGATGGGCTCAGCATCGAGCATCTCCAACATGCGGGTCTGCACCTGCCGCGTCTCCTCTCCATGTTGTTTAACCTATGCATTAGGCACAGGGCTGTAGCTAGAGCCGAATTTGAGGTAGGGCAGCATTGGTTACAGGTAGGGCGGAAGTAAAAAAATTACCATAATTGATCCCACGAAGCACAGGCTCCTAAATCAATCACTATGTATATCACTGACCTCTGAAAGAGCATGAGCATAGATCTAATAACTATTAAATCCTCAATGATGAAGAATAAGCAAACAAGATGGTCAAACTTCCAGATTTGGATGTAGAGATCCATCCACGTCTGAGTGAGAGTGAGGTAATAATTAATTGTTGGGTGAGTTGATACGAGTAAATAGATACTACCAAAAATACCATTTAGATTTTATTTTTTCTACAAATTTAATACAATTATTAACATACATTTAAAAAAGTTGAATTTTACGATTCGCCATGTTATTAAAAATGCGAAGAACTTCGTTCAAATCAACTGATTTTGTTCTTTTTTTTTCAAAGGCCAGGAATACCATTCCAGCCATTCTCTCGTGACCCATTGACAGCCTTTGAGGCCTATTGATTGCAGTTAAAGTTGAAAACGTAGATTCGCACACTGCAGTGCTACATCCTATGGTCGCCACAGAAGCAAAAAGTTCATATGTATCTTTGAACGCCTCTCGTTGCCTGTACAAAATTTGCAATGTATTTTCCATTTTGTCCTCGTTACGACTCAAGTAAGCTTTAACCACACAAGCCTCTTCTCTTGATGGAATTTTCAGACCTGAAAAATTTGTTAAAATTGTAAATTGAACACGACAATTATTTTAGTTATGAAAATGTTTCAAACTTACCCAAATTTTTCAGTGGAACCATTTTATCTACATCCAACTCATCGAGACTCGCAATCGAATTGATTAGATCATTGTTGTCTGAAAACCTTCTTTGTAATTCAGCAATTAGTATGTCCAACGTTTCGAAATACTCAGACTTAAATGGCTCGTCGTTCTCTTCTATATTTTTTCTGGCAGAGAAACAGGAGGGGCCATACGTAAAATAGTCATCCATCCGATTTGGTTTTTTTATTTGCCTCTTCAAGGTCTGTGTCCTATTTTCAGATTCGCCGCAGTCGTCACTTGTTAAAGACTTAGCTTCTTCCAGAATTTGATTATACATTTGATTTGATCTTAATTTAATAATTTCATCTTCGACACACTTTATGATTGTTATGGCGTCTTTCAATCCTGCAGTTCGTGCTTGCAAAGCTGCATCTGCAGGTTGTAGTGTGGATAATATTTTTTTGGCCACAACCATGGCCATTCGGAATTCCAGATCAAGCATGACTTTTTTAATACCGATACTCTTGGCGACGTCATCACCGTTGAATCTGCCATTTTTAATTTCTTTCAAAGTCTGCAAAATCGATGAATAATTATCGTATACAACTTTTGTAACTGCCAAATGTCCAGACCAGCGTTGTTCGAGGAGTCGGCAAATCCTTTTTCCACCATACAAGGCAGCTATTTTGCCATGATGAAAGAATTCATGTAACATGATACATTGGTCAAAAAATAAACGAATGAAAGTCATTTCTGAGATAGTCCTGATGACTATTAAGTGCAAGCGATGGTTATAGCAGTGGACGTAAGGAATTTTTCGGCCCAATTTATTTTCTATTCTAGTCGCAACTCCTGAAACTTTCCCACTCATTACACTTGCGCCATCATAGCATTGGCTAAGCATACAAGAGGGGTCAATGTTATTTTCCGTAAGGGTATTTAACGTTAATTCCGTGAAAGTGGCTGCATCAAGGTTTTCAGTAGTCTTAACCACCAGCAACGACTCATTGACGACACCATCCTTGACGTAACGTAATGCTAATGCAATATTTTCGCGGTTATTTTTATCTCTTGTCCCGTCTTCCATTAGAGTAAACCATTTCACGTCAGATTTATTAATATCGTTGACAATGGAACTTCGTACTGCTTGAACCATTGCTTGAATTATTTGATTTTGAATTTCAGGTGAACGATATGTTGCGTTTTGTGGTATATGAGTGAGAACCTCGTTCAAATTTGGATCTTTCATACATGTGTATTCAAATAAATTCTGAAATAATCCTTGTTCTTTTTTTTCTTCCAACATATAATTTCCACGCAAAGCTAATTCGTTGACAATTAGAAATTGTATTACTTCAATGATAGACTTCACGTAATACCTATATTTTTCTAATACATTTTGATTTATTAACGTTTCAACACTGCTAGATGTAGATATTCTTTGTAATTTCTCCTGCCACATAGACATAGCCTGAATATGAGAAACTGATTTTTCATGTTTTGGAAAACCTGTTTTAGAATCAGTGGCATTTTTCCAGTTTCTAAATCCTGTGGAAGTGTACGAAGTCTGTTTGCTTCCATGAGGTAAAAATTGCTGGCATGGATAGCAAAAAGCAGCATCTTTGTTGACAGAATACTGCAACCATTTATAACGCTTGAACCAATCGGAAACAAAGGCCCTGTTATGTTGTTTTGGATATGTGTCTAAAACAACCTGTTTTATTGGTTCTCCGATTTGTGCAATATCAGATGGAATACCATAGCTAACATTACCAACATTTGTTGACCAACCTGTTGCCATGGAACTAGGAGTAGCGATTGTATCTTGTGCTTCCACCTGTTTTGAGCAGTGAGGTTCTTCGTGGTCAATTTGCTCTTCAACTCTTCGTTTTTTTCCAAAGAAAGCCCGTATATCCATCGCGAAATCAATAAATATTCAATTTATAGCAATTAAAATAACAACTGTATCGATTTTTGACTAAAACACTCTTTACCGTACACTTTACTAAAGCAAACTACAAACAATCACAATCAATCTCTAGTTTATGTTTATTTTAGTTTAAAAGGGGATTCCCCGTATGCGCAAATGATCATATCGACCAGCGCGAGTATGGCACGCGTAAGCAATTTTTATTCCCGATTTATTCCAATTTAAATACTGGCAATTTTTGTCATCAGAGGTACTAAATGAACATATTTTACAAACACTCAGTTCATTAACTCACTTTTGTGAGGTTCCAACACTAACAGGAGGATAGCGTATACAATTTTCAACGCGTGAGAAAGAGACGGCAATAGAATCCGTGTCGCGACCCCGAGTTAATGAACGCGCCCTGTGGCTTTGTGGTTTTTACACTCACACATTTATAAAATATCTGTGTCTGAACATAGGCCTTTTGTGTGGGTGAAATCTACGTATAAATCAGCTGATTTTCTATGGAAATATACACAGGAAAGTTATTGCAGCACAAAACTAACCTCTAAAAATAGAAGATTGTTGTTTTGCAATGAAAAAGTATTAGTTTTAAATCGTTTATTTCACAAAAATATGAATTTATTTCACAAAAATATGTATTTTTTAAGGTAGGGCATTGTGATTTTAAGGTAGGGCATTGCCCCACAATGCCCCCCCCTAGCTACGGCCGTGATTAGGCATTCTTATCTGCCGGACGAGCTGATGAGAACGATAGTTGTGCCTATAGTCAAGAATAAAACTGGTGACATTTCAGACAAAAATAACTATAGGCCGATCTCATTAGCCACAGTCATTGCAAAGGTGTTTGACGGCATGCTAAATTCTCACTTAAATAAAAATGTAACTCTGCATGATAATCAGTTTGGGTTCAGGTCCAAACTGTCCACGGACAGTGCAATTCTGAGTATGAAGCATGCCGTCAGATATTACACGAGTCGCAATACGCCAGTATACGCCTGCTTTCTCGATCTCTCGAAGGCTTTTGACCTGGTTTCATATCCAGTGCTCTGGAAGAAGCTGCGCGAGACGCAAGTTGCACCAGAAGTAATTAACATCTTACAGTACTGGTACAGGAACCAGGTCAATAGCGTGAAGTAGGCGGGAGCCCTGTCGGACACGTACAGGTTGAGGTGCGGGGTGAGGCAGGGGGGTTTGAGCTCAACAACGCTCTTCAACCTGTACATCAACGAGCTCATTGTCGCGCTCAGTGGTCGACATGTTGGATGCCATGTTGATGATGTTTGCTTTAACAACATCAGCTATGCGGATGACATGGTACTGCTGAGCGCGTCGATAGGCGGACTCAGAGAACTCATAAGCAACTGCGAAACTTACGCCCATATCCATGGCCTTAAATACAACATTAAGAAGAGCGAGCTTATGGTTTTCAAGGCTGGGGCCAAATGTCCGACAGAGATTCCGCCCGTCAGGCTGTACGGCGTACCCTTGGAGCGGGTACATACCTTCAAGTACCTGGGGCATATTGTGACACCCGACCTGAAGGATGATGATGATATTGAGCGAGAAAGGAGGGCGTTGTCGGTAAGAGCGAACATGATAGCACGCAGGTTTGCCCGTAGCTCAAATGAAGTAAAAATTACATTATTCCGAGCCTTTTGTACATCCTTTTATACGGGGACACTGTGGTTATCATACACGCAGAAGTCCTACAACGCTCTCCGCGTTCAATACAATAATGCGATGAGGGCAATGTTGCGGCTGCCCCGCTTCTGCAGCGCGTCGGGAATGTTCGCTGCAGTGCGCGTTGACTGCTTCTATACCACCATGCGCAGGCGAGCAACTGCGATGGCGGGCAGGGTGCGGGACAGCGGAAACAGCCTTCTCACCATCGCCAGCAGGTCGGACGGTCCCTTTATGAAACATTGGCAGGCGCTACAGACTCCCTCGTTCCAAATATGGGGAAGGTAGCACCAAAATAATGTGCTTGTTTGAATTTAATTTAAAATTGACATTCTAATTCTAATTTTTATATTGTAATTGTAATTTTAATTCAATTTTTATATGTCCTTAAATGTATTTGTGCTGTCGTAATTGTTTTGTAATGCTCTATGTCAGTTTGTGTGTTTATTGTAATAATAATAATTGTATATAAATCTTTATGGGTTATTGGCCTGAAATAAATAAATTCATTCATTCATTCATTCATTAGTTTTGCAATTTGTGTTGGATTGTGTTCTGTATGTGTTTGTTGTGTGGTGTGTGTTGATGTGTGTGTCTGTATTGATTAAAATGCATGTTTTACAGCGAGGCCGTCGGCATGGGGAGGTGCCACTGGTGTATGAGTTTGAGTTTGGGATGATGTGAGAACGTTGTTTTGTTTTGTTGAGTGTGCATCTAAGGTTTCTATTTTGTCTATAGCAAATTTGAGGAGTGTTGGGTAGTAGGTGTTGAGTTTCATTGTTTTGTCGGAGAATGGGTAAATTGTCATTGATCAGTGTTTTAAGTTTGTGGCTACCATGAAAGTATGTTGTGACAAGTCGTGTTTGGTTTTTGGAGACGTCTGTATGTCTGTTTCTGTGGAATCTTGGTCTGTGGTGTATGTGTTTTTGTAGAAAATTATTTGGGTAGTCCCTGTTTAGTAAAGCTTTGTGGATGGTGTTGTGGTAGTCTTTGAGTGCATTTGGGTTATTGCAAATTCGATGGCCACGAAGTGAAAGTGAATAGGGAATGGATTTTTTGATGTGAGCGGGATGACAGCTGTTGAAGTGTAGGTATTGTTGTTTGTTGGTTGGTTTGAAATGAACGGAGGTGTTAATATGGTTGCTGTTGTCAATGGTCAGGTCTACGTCTAGAAACGTGATTTTCCTGGATGAGATGTTATGGGTGAATTTTAATGAGCTGTGGTTGTTGAGTTGGTCTAAGAAGTTGGTCAGCGTTTGTCGGTTGTGCGGCCAGATCATGAAAATGTCGTCAATGAATCTCTTCCACACAAGAGGTTTCATAGGTTCCGAGGCTAAGAAGTTGGTTTCCATGGTTGTCATAAATAGGTTAGCATAGCTCGGAGCCATCCGAGTCCCCATAGCTGTACCTTTCGTCTGTTGATAATATTGATTTTCAAAATGGAAGAAGTTATTTTTTAGTATTATTTCTGATAATTTAATAATGAAATCGGTTGACTGTTGATGAGGTGAAGGACGGGTATTTAAATGAGTTCGAAGAGATGATAGGCCTGCGTCATGTGGGATGTTGGTGTAAAGAGAGACGACATCTATGGTTACGAGTAGAAGATTTATATTATCAGGTAGTTGTAGGGAATTTATAATTTCGAGAAAGTGATTAGTATCTTTGATGTATGATGGTGAATTTTTCACAAGTGGTTTGAGATGATAGTCGATAAAGGCGGAAATGCGTTCTGTTGGGGCATCGTAGGATGCTACAATTGGTCGGCCTGGGTTATTGGTTTTGTGTATCTTTGGTAGCATATAAAAATGGGGGGTCCTTGGATGGCTTGGGAGCATTAGCTGCATGTCAGCCTCAGATAGACCCTCTGTTTCCCCGTCTGTGTGCAAGAGGTCCCAAATGGCTTCCACGATCTGGTCGCACGGGTCACTTGGTGCGACAGAGTAAGATGTCGTGTCGGTTAGTTGTCTTAGTCCTTCGGTCACATAGTCGGATTTTTCCATTATAACTGTGGCAGAGCCTTTATCAGCTGGTAGGATAATAATGTTGTCATTGTTTTTTAGTTTTTTTAATGAGTCTTTTTCTCCGGGTGTTAGGTTTTGTCTGGGCTCTTGTAGGCTGTTTATGTATCGATCATCTGACAGTTTAGCAAGGATATTGCTTATGAAGATTTCTATAGGATGATTTGGAGGGAGTGCGGGTGGTTCGTTTTGCGCATTGGGTTTAAATTGTTGAAGTGCTGCATGGGTTGTGTTAATGGTTTGATTTTGACGTGTTTGCCAATAATGTTTCCATTTTAGTTTTCGGCCGAAGCGGACAAAGTCATTTAATAATTTGATTCGGTTAAATTTTTCGGTGGGGCAAAATGATAGTCCTTTATTTAGGACAGATTTATCAGAAGGAGATAGTTGTAGTGTGGATAGATTGACTATTGTATATGGGTAACTGTTTTGTTCTAGTTGTATCTGAGGTGGAGCGGGTATACCGAAAATATTTGAAAGATTTGTTGGTGTTAGATTGAAGTTAGCCGGTACATTGTTCAGGTGAAATTGAATCGGTAAGTTTATATTGTTTTGTCTATAGTAGTTTTGTAGTTCTGTTAGTTTTTTAGATAGCCTTTGGTTATCTGAGAAGAGTTTGCTTTTTGCATTAAATAAAATGTTTTGGATATTAATGAATAGATGTGGGTAAGCGATAAGACTTATGGTTAGGAGATCATTAAGGTTATTTTTGTGATGGGTACAAAGTTTAAAGTATTCGTTATGAAGTACATGCGTAGTATGAAGAGCGTTTAGGTAGTTAGTAGTTATTATATTAGGTCTCAGTATTGGAGGAATAGCATTAAGTCCTATTTTGGGAATTAATCCTTTGGGTGCAGCGCCGATTTCTAGACATTTTCCAAGATATTGCAAATGTGTATAGTATTTTCCTAGTTTCAGGGCATCATTTTTTATTTTATTTAGTATTTCTTTCATGGAGGTTGGTTGGTTCGTGGTGAAAATAGGTTGATTCGTAGTACAAATAAAGGTCGTTAAAAAGTTTGTCTATGTTTTGAATTTGTCAAGGTTTCAGTGTGACAGCTCTTAGGAGAGATATTTTAGGTTAATGGATAAGGAATTAAATCGGAAATCAGATTAAAGCGCTTGATAAGAAAGCTGTCGAAGGCGAAGAAGAGTCGAGAAATGAATGGTCACTGGATTTCCAATTATTGATATAAAAGTAAAAAAGTAAAACCATAAAAAAAGAAAAGTCCTTCTTCTCAGTCGTTGCAATGGATCTTGATAATTAACACGCCAGATTGCCCAACCTGGTTTCCGGTCAATACAACGAAAATACTCGTATTTTGATACACGTACTGTTATTTATTGTGCTTTACTTGCAATTATGTGGCAGCCTGATGAAGTCGAAGAATACTTTAATCTGCTGCTGTTGATTATGGCAATTGGAGGCGAGACACTTTCTAGACTTTTTATCCGGTGTCCAGTAATAAGTTATCTTCTTATGACGTCTTCTATTACTGTGCTTGAGTGCTATATGATATAATTAGTGTCTTCAGTTCAGCAGACGGTGTTCGCATTTGCGATTATAATTTATATAAAGATATAATTGCTATATTTAGCCTTTTATTTTCTTTAAATATTACTTATTACAATAAAAATTAAATAAAAACACAATTTTCAAAATATTTCGGCCTCTTCTGAGGCCGTCATCAGTTGAATGACAGTTAAAATCTATTGTATGACAGTTAAAGACTATTTACAGAAAAAAATAGAAAACATAAAATAATGATATTTACAGAATTAATTTGTGATGATGATGATGATGATGATGATGATGATGATGATGATGATGATGATGATGATGATGATGATGATGATGATGATGATGATGATGATGATGATGATGATGATGATGATGATGATGATGATGATGATGATGATGATGATGATGATGATGAGTCAATCGGTCGTGTTATGTCTGTCAGTGTTGTCTGTTGAGTCCGGGTTCATAGTGTGCGCCAAGTGACCAGATGTATGATGTCTCCCAGGTCCTCAGTTCTATGTCGGTCAATGGTGGAGTAAATGACTTAATGATACGCACAGTGAAGCAGTCGTTAAAAAGTTGATTGTGGAGGCGAGTGTGAGTGGGGATGGGCAGGATGTTGTTTTGTGTAGTGTCTGAAGTGTGTCTGTGTTGGTTCATGCGGATGTGTAATGCGTTTTTAGTTTCACCTATGTAGAATGCCGGGCAATGTCGGCATTCTAATAGGTAAATGCAGTTATTAGTTTTGCAATTTGTGTTGGATTGTGTTCTGTATGTGTTTGTTGTGTGGTGTGTGTTGATGTGTGTGTCTGTATTGATTAAAATGCATGTTTTACAGCGAGGCCGTCGGCATGGGGAGGTGCCACTGGTGTATGAGTTTGAGTTTGGGATGATGTGAGAACGTTGTTTTGTTTTGTTGAGTTAGCATCTAAGGTTTCTATTTTGTCTATAGCAAATTTGAGGAGTGTTGGGTAGTAGGTGTTGAGTTTCATTGTTTTATTTTTTATATTTTTATTATTATACATACATATTATACATAATATTAATCAAAAATACAACATGCATGTTAAATTCATACTTTTTGAAATTAGTATTTTAACTAAAATGGTTTGATTAATAGCGAAATCAATCGCTTTTAGTATTCTAAACATTATTTAGAGTGAATCACAAACTGGAAAAGATTAATGGAGCAAATTTCAAATGAGGAAAGTTAGTAACAGTTAGGTATATAAAAAAAAGAATATCTGAAATGTCTTTTGTTTTTAACTTCCATGGATTCCCATAAATCCCTAAACCTAAATCACAAATCCCCAAAAGCACTCCCATTGAGAAGGGACCTGCAGAGCGAAGCACAAAAATGTCTCATATTATGGAAACAGCCATTCCCTTACATAGAGGATATGTCACGCTTGCAAAGGTCCCTGTTACTCCATGCGGAACGCCTCGCAGTGCGAGAGGGACGGATTCCGGAAAAAATAGCAAAATGTCGGTTTTAAATTAATATAGGTAAAATGAACTAAAATAGCTATCAAAATTTCCAACTGAGGAAATTTAGATATCGTTAAAATCTATGTAACATAATATCGTTCAGGTCTGTATGTCATTCTTGTTTGTCATACTATGAAAAAAAGTGTAGAAGAAGACCTCATTTCAATAATTATTTCTATCGAGCGAAAGTTACGCAATCGGGTTTCTGTACTGAACAAGACTAGAAAAAGGTTCCGAAATGTACCTATATATACTGATTTATCAAATTAGTGACTTCATCTGAAAAGCAGGTAAACAACTTCAAAAAGTGCCATTTTTATCGAAATAGCCCCTTCACTAGGCATGCTGCGGGCCGCTTTCCTTTCGCTCATTTTTTTGGATTTTATATCTCTAGTGTAGTGTAGTATATGTTTATTTATGTATTTTTGAAACAGTTTTAAGCCGCTGAGCTGAACTATGCTGACAAAATAAATTCCACCATACCTGTACAACGAATTTTTGTAACTTTGTTATACCAGCCAGCGTCGGCGTAGCTAGGATATGTTTGCATTATATGATGGCAATGAAATCACCCCCCATACAAGGAGATGACATAATATAAACCAAAAAACAAAACAAATATCTTTTTAAATAAATGACGCCCTTATTATATCGGAATGTATGTGCATAGTATTTGTGTTCTTACCTAACTACTTACTACCTACTTGCTGAACTGTGAAGGAAAACATCGTGAGGAAACCTGCATGCTCTAAAAAGCGTGTAATTGTGCCCGAAGTACGGCGATAGGGCGCACCACCCATCACGTTGGGACGTAATGATCATCGGTGAAACGCGGGTGAACTGAGTGTGAACTGTGACTTGCAATTCACAGTTCACACTCGAGAACACGTCTGACACCCCCTCGGGGAATCAAGTCGTGACGATATGTTTATGTGTATTAAATGCCTTGTAGTAATGAGTTGTAGTAATTCAAATATTTTAACAGGTTACCAAAACTTGGTTTTATGGTTGACTCACTAAAAGAATTTGAACAATAAGGAGCTTTTAATTTTTTTTATATAAAATTCTATATGCAAAGTAGAATAATAGTTTGAAACAGAGCTACGTAGACGTACGAATTGGGTTTATGAATGAATTTCCAATGTTAGGTCCGAATAAACTAAGGAACTCGCGAGCCGCAGACATTTATAAAACCCGAATATTTTTGCTAGGTAGTTTTAGTTTAGTTTATTTTATTTCGTAGAATAATTTAGTTTTTTAAATTAGTTTATTTAAGTTTTGTTAAAATAAATGTACGTTAAAACCCGAAACTGCAGAACCAGTAAACATAAATCCTCAAAAGTTATTTCTGCACACAGGCATTTATTAATTTTACCGAAGCCAAATTGACAGATGGAAATAACTTGTGAAGCCAACTAGTAAATACTAGTAAATTAAAAGGCTTTTTATAGAAGGTGCCATTAAAGCACGTGGAGCTAATAAGAGAAATGGGAAAACACGTAGTAAAAAACATTTTAACTAAAGGTGGTTGCGTGGCACTACGCGACAGTAGTTTAATATATCAATTAGGCTTTTCTAGTAAGGTTGTGTTATTTTATGCATTACTTTGTAAATGATTCTGCATAATAACATTAAAAGCAGCAGCGTGTTTAATAATCACAAGTTTTGCTATAACTTCTAAGATAACAAAGAGCCAAACACTTTCAATGAGACCAGCCCCCTGATTCTGTATCGTAAACTCAGTTGCCACGCCAAGTGCCTATCGTCTAAAACATACATATCCGCTTATCTCAGGATAAGTTCGCACTTGAAATGACTTCACAATTCGTAAATAGTTCAATACCCATTAATAGTTATTTTCGAAGTTCATGTTTTATCTGTTTTTGGTGATTAGCAACTATAGCTAGCAACCGACACTGAGTTACATAATAGCCCCGCAGGTTAGTATAAAGATACGTTGGATCCTCATTCAAAATCAAAATCAAAATATTCATTTTGTAAAATAGATACATAAAGTATACTTTCTACAAGTCAAAGTTAATCTTTACAATATATATCTTAATAGAAAAACATATATACTAATAAGGGAAATACATACAAAAAATATTTAGGTTTGGCTACTAAAATGTAATTATACACCTGCATAAAATAGAGAAATCTAGGAATAAAAATATTATATATAAATGATGCAATGTACAAATAAGTTGATAAATAAATACGGGAAATACATACAAAAAATATCGAGGTTGGGCTACTAAAATGTAATAAAGTTATACACCTGCATAAAATAGAGAAATATAGGAATAAAAATATTATATATACACAATGCCTAACCATCCGCACCATTCGATTAGTATTGCTAAGAAGAAGGGCAAGAAACTTAGCAAACATTCTGGCACAACAGTTTGCCAAAAGTAGCATCTGACGTCACACCGGTTTTCGTGTGCAAGCTTACGTAATGGGCGCTGTCAGATTCGCGTGGGCGGTGGTGAGTTGGCACCAAAGGTTGCATCTATCGATCCAGCCACACTGCTGCGCTGCTTTAGGTTTAACGGTCACTGAATAGCCAAAACTGGAGATAGTAATCACATCACATATGCACTATATATGTAGATATATTATATATATAAGAGTAACAAACATACACACACACAAACTTTCGCATTTATAATATTATATATTTGTGTGTGTGTGTGTGTGTGTATATATATAATATTATAAATAGGAAAGTTTGTGCGTATGTGTGTGTGTATATATAATATTATAAATGCGAAAGTTTGTGCGTGTGTGTGTGTGTGTGTATGTTTGTTACTCTTTCACGCTGAAACGGCTGGACGGATATAGATGAAATTTAGAATGGATATAGCTTATATCCTACTTTTTATCCCGGAAAAAAGCATGTCATTAAACCGAATAACACGCGGGCGGAGCCGCAGGCAAAAGCTAGTAGATCTATACGAACGAACTTTTACTTTGGAGCTAACATAAATCGTGAAAAAATAATGCAGTCCATCGAAGGAGACTCGACTAAAATGAATAGAATAGCTAATTTTTGTAGTATTTTCTGATTTGAAGTAAAAATATTTTTACTTTTTAATTATTTTTGGAAGTTTTGCAAATCTTGAAAGTGGTTATTTGGTTTTTTATGTATACAAGGTGACTTTAATTTATGCAGCCAAATTCTTACCGAAGGCTCGGTAAGTGCTTCTATAGGTATATAGTATCAAGGTTCCATGATCCTTTTTGTAAAATTAGTAATTTTTTTTGCGTTTCTTACAAACGCAAGCCCAGCCCCGAGTCAATTACTATGGGACGTCATGATTTCATTTTGCGAAATTAGCAAAAAGTGTTATCGATCCGTGTTAATGATCACTTACCAAGCCTCCAGTACGAGTTTGGCTGCATAAATGAAAGTCACCTTATTCATTCATTCTTTATTGCTATAAATTCGCGAATTGCTATAAAACACATTTATTGCATACTTTTTATTCAAAAGTAAGGAAAACAATATTATGATGTGCATTTTGTACCGACGTAAGAAGTTACCCCCTTAATAGCATAATACTCATAACATTCTAAACATTCTACGAATGGTCGCGCTTCTAAAACAATACTTGGAACTTAAATAGTATTCATATAACCTTTATCTACTCCCATAATGAGTAGGTACCTACTTAAAGTTCGCTTTTAAGTATAATTCAACTATCACGAAATGAAATTGGAATAAAACTGATTCGGCAAGAAATATGACCCTGTCTCGCTCTCATGTAAGAAATAAGAAAAAATAAGATTTGGTTTGACCCTCCGTCCCCCAAACGTCTTATGTGATAAGTTATTTATTACTAATAATTTATTAAATGAACATCTTGTCCAAACATATACTAAATTATTAATCGTGTTGTAGATACGCGTAACTTTTTTACATTTTCCAATAAAATTAAACCCAAAGTTACACCTAGGACTTAAGGGTCCGTATGAGGCTAGATGCCTAACTTCAAATGAGCATAACTTGGTTAATCGGTATTGTAAAAATAATATAGACAGTAGACTATATGACTGATAAGCTGATCTTAGAAAAAATGCAAAATTTTCAAGTTCGCTTGATAGGAAAAAATTACGAAGTTACCTCTAAATTTCATGTTTTTTGAGTGTTAAAGGACCTTCCTTAAATCATAAAGCCTTGAAATTTATATTAAAAATAAGTTAACACATGACATCGTCGGCACGTTTTAGAATATTTCAAAAATTGCATTTAGAAGCAGAGTTATTAAATAAAAACGCAGATTTTTGTAGGCGCGTGTTTCTTGGTGGTCGTAGCAGCCACGGCTGAGAGCGCGCTATTTTAAACTAAAAGAAAACGTCGTAGAGTTCAGTTCTGATTGATGCAAAATGAGGTGCTCGATCTGACCTTATATGTAGCCAATGAAAACCCCATTCAGATCCGTTCAGTAGTCTTTACGTGACGCGCTAGCATACAAACAGACACAAGTGTGATATTTAAAAAAACATTAATAAAAGGTGGCCCAAGTATATTTTGCCTTTGAACGAAGGAAAACCTTGATTTTATGATGAGTAAACAAACATGATCGCCTCAAGCTTGGTGAGTCAACACGCCAGCCCCCATTAGCAGGTAGCGGGTTCGATTCCGGTAACGACGCGAGACATCGTTCGCGACGTGACCTCGTTGACATTGCACTGTTGAGGTTTTCGCGTGACTACATTGTCTACATTTTGCTTTGACTACACGCACTTTGAAACACCGTAAAGTAAGCGTTTTTATTTGAAAACTAGCCCGCGGCTCCGTTTGCGTTTATTCAGTTCCTGCCCCGTTTTCGACTTGGAGGTTATTTTATTAACACCTGTTAAAACCTATTATATAAGTTGACCAGAGTCACTACGGTGATAATAAAAACAACCGCACCCAAATACGTTCAGTGATTCTCGAGTTTAAAAGAAACATACAGACGGACAGACAAAAATTCATAAAATGGTAGTTTTCGCTTTAGTACAAAAAAAACCACGTCATTTAATTATTTTTTTAAATGTCTTTTTACAGACACGACTTTCTTGTTACATTATATATATAGTCTAAGATATTGTAAAATTAATTTCTTTAAGTTTTTTGTTTTTGGGAAAGAGCCTAGTTTTCCACACTACAGGGAACCTTCAGTGGAAACTAGTGTTTTAATGTTTATTGTAACCAACAGTCTTAAATAAAAAAAAAAACTTTACTATACATTATTATTTTTTAGTATAATTTTTCGCATATTACTCACATAAA
Source organism: Ypsolopha scabrella (assembly GCA_910592155.1). Taxonomy (NCBI): domain Eukaryota; kingdom Metazoa; phylum Arthropoda; class Insecta; order Lepidoptera; family Ypsolophidae; genus Ypsolopha; species Ypsolopha scabrella. The sequence continues at coordinate 7,989,726 of OU342981.1, read as the reverse complement.
ACTATAGTAGTTATCTAGTGTTAGATATAATTGACAAAAGACGCCCTTGGCTGCCCGCGGTGGAAGGATTGGAACGTGATCAAAGTACCTACATGACTTGTTGGGAAGTCGCCACTGTTGTTCAAGCAGAGTGGTTTACTTACTTCTAATAACTTATTAATATTCTTAACCTTTGATACAGTTCGATGGTAAATAAACAGTAATTCATTCCTTTGCTATAAACACACCTATGATTGATAAAACTTAAGTACTTTATAAACACGAACATCTTTTAGATCATGTTTTAGTTGAGAAAACAATGAAAATTAGTATCTGCTCTGTTTTTTCCTCTTGAGGTAAGGGGACCCTAAAAATTGGCAAAACTTATGCTCAGTGTGTTCTCACCGCCCCATTCAAATGCCGAATGTAAGCGTATTTTCAGTCATGTAATATAAGTCCGAACGCACTTAGCCAAATTAAGACGTTTTAAAGAAAACAAAAAAGTAATAAATTGAAATTTTAATGGAAATGCGGTTTGATTGCAATTTTCTAAAACTATTGGCTGTAGTGGCGAAAGCTAGGTAAGTAAGGGAAACTCGAATGAGAAATAAGACGCAATAAAACGAGAACATTATGATCGGTCGTCATGAGCGCAGAAATTCAGTTCTTGGCGTAACCAAACGAAATGCTACTTAATTTTGCTACTATTGCGAAGGCAATACAATCGCATCGATTTTGTCAAAATAAAGAGAGTTTAGGCAGAAAAAATATTTCCCATTGCCATTTAGCTAGACGAGTGACCACGTTTGAGTTTCAAATTTTCTTATGTCCCTAGAGCTGTAAATCGAATTAACATACCGCATTTTGAGTTAAATACGACTTACTTTTTGGGGGTTTGTTGTTAAGATTATTCATAAAATTTCCTGATGTTTAGTTTTAATTTGATATATAAGGTCCTACAATAATAAGTGAAAATAATTCTAGGGTAGATCATGTATCGTTAACTGATCAAATTCCAAAAGAAGAAAAATTTTTTTGCCCAAATATTTTTTTCACTTCTCAGTACAAAGTGGTTCAATCAGCTGACCCAACTTCTATGGAAAGGTGAAAAAAAATTTTTTTTTCTTTGGAAATTGGTCTATTAGGGACACTATCATCTCTTAAATTTTTTTCACTTTTAATTGTAACCTTATAGGTTTAGATATGATCAATAACATTGCGTGGACACCTAACAATTTTGTTTATACGTATGTATGTATAGGGGTTGGTGCGTGGTGGTGGCTGTCCTTAACCCGTAAAATTAATTCATTCATTCGGTGGATTGCCGGAAGTGGAAAAGGGGCCATTATGTACGTTGTATTGTCAGTCACATGTCGCGACCCGTGAATCGGCAATTTTTTCGAAATTTGAAAATCAAAAATAGAAATATAAAAACAATACTTTTTTTGATTCTGATTCATAGAGTTCAAAAGTCTTTAGCTAGGCGGTTAATTTTCAACCTGTAAACTAAGTTACGAAATTGGAGATATTATCAAATTTTGCAAACCATCTACAAGTACCATGAAAATTAATTCAGCACGATTATGAGCATGATCTATAAAAAAAATGGAAAATCCAAATTTATTTTTAGCTGTACGTACGGAGGCGGCCTGCCGTGTGCACACTGACGCACTCGTGCCAAGTTCTGTGTAAACACGCCCTTTGTCTAAGTCGCGATAAACTACCGACTGGAAGTCTTATTGTAGTATTTACGTAATACCATAGATACTCGTACTGTGGTAGTACGTAGCGAGAGCTGCAATGCAGACAGACAACTGTACATAGCGTCTTGTATTGTTTATTTACAGATATCACTCGGATATAAATGAAGTTTAATTAAAAAACCGGTCAAGTGCGAGTAGGATCCGCGCCTGGAGGTTCCGTAGTATAAGTTATATAGACCTAAATGACTATAATAAAAATTACAAATTTATGAAATGTATAAAATGTATTAATCAAAACTGCAAAATTAAGTTGGTCGACCATTTCACGTTAAGTTTCTAAGCCTTCTTAGCCGTGATAGTTTTCCTTTTAATTTCGTGATATATTTTACTACCGTGAATATTTTCACATATCCAAAATCGACCGTTTAGCTGGCTGTAAATCCAAGTCGGTTAATTTATTCAGTCAATACTTAAGGAACCAAGTAGGGACTGAATAAATTAACCGACTTGGATTTACATGTATCTCATAACTTTTTACGGTAGAAGAACTAAGTTGCGAGACTTGGTTTTTTATAAGTTTTGTTTTTGATGGCATCTCATTTCTTTTTGTAGTCCTGCTTTTTTTCCTTTCCGGTACCTTCTACTTACAACTGAATATGTAACTTTGTAATCCTATATATTTATACAGGATTACAAATTATTTATGCAGTTTGTGTATCTAGAGCACTGGACCGAAATTGCAAAATATTTTACTTTTTCCTTAGTTTATAAACTAAACAATAATTGTATTCCAAATTTGAAGCTTCTATGTCTGCTAAAAGTGCCTTAGAGTTTTGATGATCGGTCAGTCAGTCAGTCAGTGACAAAATTGAGAAACTTTGACTAGATATAATTCTTAAACTACTAATTCAAATTGAATGAAATTTGCAATATACCGTGTTTATACAATGCCTGATTGGTTACTGAAAATTCAGGCGTCTAAATTTATCCACAACGAAGTTATGTCGAAAATGGCCTGAACTGTTTCGGGAAAAGCCGCTTTTTAGCTCGACTTGGCGGGGGCGCTACCATACCCCCAGATTAATTAACATTTTTGGATCGTCGTCTAACTAGAAGCAATGATTCCGGTCCTGCGAAAATGCGATATAGCACTAAAAGCAATAAAATGTGTTATTTATTTTAGTTGGAGTTCATTTGAATACCGCTTCCAATATTGATTTCGCTCAAAACGTTGGCGTGTGTGCTTTCTATTTATAGTTTTGTTCTATCGGTAGGATTCAGGTCAGGATTACGAAACTAGTAACTAGACATCATAGACAAATTTGTCTATCCTAGCCATAGATATGTCGCAGTAAAGTAGTTAAATCAGAGAGTTAGTTGAATCTCTAGACAGTTAATTAAAGATCGACATTCAATCAAGTCGCTAAAGTTCCGTCAGACAAGTGAGTGAACGAAACGTTTAACGAGTTTCCTAAACGTTCCTAGGCGCATTTCAACTTTGGTAGGGTGACCTTTGTGAGGCGTCCCCGAGTAGGATACTAAATAGTCGCATAATGGATAGGTCGAAATGTATTTAAAAACACTAGGTTAGGTTAGGTTTGAACATTATGAAACAACTCAGAGCCGAGCGAAGCGGAGCGGAGCGAGGCGTCCCCGAGTAGGATACTAAATAGGTGCATAATGGATAGGTCAAAATGTATTTAAAAACAGTACGTTAGGTCAGGTTTGAACATTATGAAACAACTCAGAGCCAAGCGAAGCGGAGCGGAGCGAGGCGTCCCCGAGTAGGATACTAAATAGTCGCATAATGGATAGGTCGAAATGTCGAAATAACAATAACAAATGAAATAATCATGGCGGAGTCGACAACATGTTTACAATTTCACCAAAGACCACAATTTGAAACAAAAACCACTCACACAACAAACCCACGTTGCACAACGTTTGCCAAAAGAAAGACTCTAAATGTAATCAGCTGTTGTCGTGACCGCCATCTTGTTTTACATTATTAATCAATCAACACGCTGGCTTTCGGTCAGACAGATAGTTAAACGTTTTCGACGCTGCTTTATTTAAATCAAAATGCTAGCGACTTGATTGAATGTCGATCTTTAATTAACTCTCTAGAGATTCAATTAACTCTCTGATTTAACTACTTTACTGCGACAGATATACTATCTAGATGGACGAACCCATAGGTATCTTTATATTTTGTATATATTTGTATTGTTTTATTTTTACATTATCTGTGGAAAAGCACATAAATATTTTAATCAGAACAATTTTAAACAAAATTAAGAGTAGAAAAAATGAACGTAAAAAAGTGTGAATAAAAGAGTATTAAAAATGTATATGGAGTGAATTTTATTATTCGCGTTATCAAATCAAATATATTTATTTCAGACCAAATTAGTCCATATTTACACACAATAGAACAGAACATAAAAAAGAAAAACTAGACAATAATAAAGATAAAGATGAAAATGCATAAATTAGAATTCAACGTAAAATATAAGATAAAAATACTAGCTTTAAATTTTTAAACAAAATAATTTTAATTTGGAGCGCCCAAACCGGACATATGCGGTGTACCCATTGTCCCATCAATGGACAGTCCTCTCTATTCCTGATATCATAGACTGATATACCGGGTGTAAATAGAGTGCGACCATTAAATGTAAACCACATATTCTACCGACTCTACTGAACCACTTTTCCCAAGAGTCTTACCCGCGGACAGCCTTAGTTTAGGAAATAATTGAGTTCCAAACAAAAACGTGAACCCTAACGCACCGACATACGGGCGAGTTTAGAGAGAGCGTTGACTTCAAACAGCTGCAGGTTTCACGGACGACGCTATCTCTAAACTCGCCCGTATGTCGTTGCGTTAGTGTTCACGCATTTTTGTTTGGAACTCAATTATCCTAAACTAAGGTGTCCGCGGGTATGACTCTTGGGAAAAGTGGTTCAGTAGGGTCGGTAGAATATGTGGTTTCATTTAATATTCGCACTCTATTTACACCCGGTATATATGTATGAGACTCACACATAATTAATTATATTTTATATTAAAAATATATAAGGTCCTACAATAATAAGTCAAAATAATTCTAAGGTAGACAGCGATATCGCTGAGGGTAGATCGTAAAGAAAAATTTAATGTTCGGTGGGAAGCGTTCTGATACTCCATCACCTCTTATTTTTTTTTTACTTTGAATTTTTGGACCTTATATGTAATATAAAACAATTATACACTTTATTTACTTACTATATCCACAAGATTTTTTTCAAGAAAAAGTCTATCTTTGCTAATTGCGGTCCGAATAACGGGATTAAGATGGGAGAGAAATATATACTTCCAAAGAAAAAATGCAATCTTAATCCCTTAATGTTGTCCCCAGGAGCCTTCCTGATTCCCTACTTCATAATGCTGATCCTGGAAGGCGTGCCGCTCTTCCTAATCGAGATGGCGATCGGACAGAAGATGAGGCTCGGGTCCCTCGGCGTGTGGAACACCATCCACCCCTGGCTCGGCGGCATCGGGATCTCCAGCTGCGTCGTGACGCTGTTCGTGGCTTTGTACTACAATGTCATCATCACTTGGGTCTTCTTCTATCTCTTTAACAGCATTCGGGTTAGTTTTTCTGTTTTGGTAGTTTTGCTTTCAAAGAACCAGTTTATGAATTGAGAAAATCTTGCTAAGCGGTACTTAGCCAATCACAGCAGTGCGTTCCATAGTGCCGCTTAACTTAAAATTCTTAAATTTTGGAATTGGAGCCTGTATAGCTAGCATAGGTGAAACGAATAGAGAAGTTTTGTCTCTCGACGAAGCGTTTGACCAATGGAAACGTAAGACGAGTCGTTTGTCGAGGCAATGGTCACGTGATATAACTTTCCAGCGTTACGATTGGTCGAACGCTTCGTCGAGAAACAAAACTTCTCACTACTTTTGTGCTATGGTGTAGTGCACAAAGGACACACAAATAAACTCATAGTAAGTATACCGGGTGACTTTTCGAACATCGTCCAAATTTTTTTTAAGCATTAGGTGTTACCCATAGAGGCCATTTTTAAAGAAAAATAAGTAGTTGAAATTTTGGTTTCATAGCACGATTCCTACTATCGCGCTTAATTAACTTTTCAATATTTTCAAGTAATCGGTAGCACAATGCCAACATTTTGAAACCACTATACATTAGATCGCACTAAGCCTATAATTGCATATAGACAAACATTTTCCGTAATAATGTTTTCTAATCGCAGTATGTCTATATTTTTTTCTTAAGATTTTTCGTACAGCGTTGTCACTAAACTAAGCTACGAACGGCAAACGGAAGGCGCGTAGCCGCGTAGCGCGTCCGGCGCATGGTGTCTACAAACGTAGCCGCGTAGTCGCATGGTGTCTACAAACGCAATTGTTTTTGGGATAACTTTGCATAGCCGTATCTTAATATTTTAGTACTGGGTGAAACTTAAATAAAAAACACGTATTTCATTATTTTCACTAAAGAAAAAAATAGATAAATTTGGACGATGTTCAAAAAGTTAGCCTGTATACCGGGTGTAAATAGAATGCGACCATTAAATGAAACCACAAACCCTACTGAACCACTTTTCCCAAGAATCATACCCGCGGACACCCTTACTTTAGGAAATAATTGAGTTCCAAACAAAAACGCGTGAACCCTGATGCATCGACATACGGGCGAGTTTAGAGAGAGCGTCGTCCGTTTCACGGACGTCGTTTCACGGTCGACGCTCTCTCTAAACTCGCCCGTATGTCGGTGTGTTAGGGTTCACGCATTTTTCTTTGGAACTCAATTATTTCCTAAACTAAGGGTGTCCGCCGGTATGACTCTTGGGAAAAGTGGTTCGTTAGAATATGTGGTTTCATTTAATGGTCGCACTCTATTTACACCCGGTATATATAAACATGTTTGTATATATTGAATAGTAGTATTCTATATTTATAATGTGTAAGTTTTATGATTTGCATGCTCCCCCAAAATATCAAATAAATGTAAAAAGTAGTTCTATGGGTTCGAGACGGATTGACTGCCAAAAAATAGATCAAATTGATGTAGCCAGCACGGACCTCGATCTATTTTGGGCTGCTACTGCCACAATTTCTGTATAAGTAAAGCAATGCTCAGCTCAGTCAAACCCAGTTTCCATACCTATTGATCTGCGTTCTGCATGTAGGTACTTATCCAATAAATTTATCGAAAAATAGATAAATAACCGTAACGGCGAAGTCGCGATTTGGTGTCAGCTTTTCTGGGCAATTAAACCGCATGCTGTAACTACTGATAATATTGAACCACTTCCATAGAAAAACTTCTGAAACTTAGTGAATAAAAAATTCACTACCCTCTTCCCCACATTTTTTATAGAAAAGCGAAATGAACTTAAAAGTATTTGCAAAAGCCATAAAAAAAAGGTTCATCAGTATGATCAGTAGCATGTGGTTTAATTTTCTGATAACGACATTGATACATCCTGTATATGGATATTAAATATAACGAAATTCGATTCCTTCAATGGAGTTGTCATCAGTCGGACCGGATTATGGCTCTCTTTTACATTTCTCTTCTCCATTTTACCTTCACCCTTCAGGTGACGCTACCCTGGGCTGAGTGCCCCAAAGACAACGGGACAGCTATGATCGAGTGCAACAAGGCTTCAGCAACCGCCTACTTCTGGTACCGCGAGGCTCTGGACGCGTCTCCCAGCATCGAGGAGCCTGGCGCGCCACGCTGGTGGATCGTCTTGTGTCTGCTGCTGGCCTGGATTGTGGTCTTCTTCATTGTGATGAAGGGGATCCAGAGCAGTGGAAAGGTGGGTCTTACGAAGTAGTGGGTGCCGGTTGATGGTCACTTCTTGCTTTATATTCCCTGCTTCTGTTGTGAGAACTGCTGAAGAAAATCCTCAATCATAGAACTAACTACTGGATAAGGATGGCCGAGGAGAGAAAAATGTTGCCGTGCCCTTGGAGAGGCCCATGTCCAGCAATGGACGAATATTGGCTGATGGATTGGATTGAATAGAACTACTAGATGTTTCAGTGTTTCCGTACCCAAAGAGTGCCAAACGGGATCCTATTACAGCCTCTGCTGTCTGTCCATCAGTCCACAGCTTCAGCCGTAATACGTAGCCAGTTAAAATGTTCACAGAATACGTGTTACCATAGCCTCTACTATGGCAACTAATAACAATCAAAAAAAGTGATAGCCAAGGTGGGTATATATACCCTGTTTGTGGCATCAATTGCTATCTTGGATTATGTTAATTTCCATTGGATTCTTCTTCCAGGTGGTGTACTTCACTTCGCTGTTCCCGTACTGCGTGCTCACCATATTCTTCATCAGAGGGATCACATTACCTGGATCTTCTGACGGGATCGTCCACATGTATAAACCGAAGGTGAGCCGTAAGAAATAGCAATAATGAGGTAAATAATCAAAGTATAGAGAGAAGGAGAGAGAACAAGCTTGGAGTGTATCTTTCAAACTAGTACCAATTGTGATGGTCAGTAATACCAAGAGTTGAAAGAGAGAACCAAACAACAAACAATAGTCCAAACAGATACGTACATCATACCGAGCTGTGTACTTTTACTAATACTTTATGCAGGGGCTTTAGGGCAATATCCTGCGGACACAAGTTACAATTAATGTCTTGCAATTGTAGCCAAAAGGCACGCAAACAAATTGTGTCCTGAGGCAGTTGGTATCCTGATTAATACCGAAACTCGACGAGGCACGATGACATCTTTATTTATAGTCAAAGGACCCTTCCAAAACTCAAGCACTTCAAAATAAAGACTCGAATGAGGAGCAAGACCATCCTGTAATTATGTCTATCCCTTCACAGCTGGACAAACTGCTCGACCCGACAGTCTGGCTGGACGCAGCGACCCAAGTGTTCTACTCCTTCGGGCTGGCGTTCGGATCCCTCATTGCCTTCGGATCGTACAACCCCCCGGACAACAACTGCGTGCGTGACGTGCTCCTGGTGTCTGTGTGCAACGCGCTGACAGCGGTCTACGCTTCCGTCGTCATCTTCAGCATTCTTGGCTTCAAGGCTTATATCATGGTGGAGAAGTGTATTACCGAGTGAGTATTGAGCTACATTTTTGATCTCAGTAGTACAGATTCCGCTGAAAGGCGTTAGAATGTAGACTATGCCAAGCGTAGCGTAGGCCGACCTCGTGTCCGCTGGACAGACGACCTAAAGGACGTTGTGGGTGGCGGCTGGATGAAGAGGACGGAGGAGCCTCAAGAGTGGTGAAATTTAGGAAAGGCTTATGTCAAGCATTGGACGAATAGAGGCTGATGGATGGATGGTACAGATTCTACTTTAATAGATGTGTATTGGCTCGAACTAGGTTCTGCTTTGGAGAATGTACAAATAGCTGCGCTCAAGTAAATTACATTAAAGAATACCTACTTAGAGAATTTATTATACATTTATTGTACTTCTAAGTTATGCCTTTTTGAGTCTTTATGACATGGCCCTTTGTTGGTATGTGTTTGAGTGGTTGAGCTTTAACTAAATTTCTTTGTTACCGGCTGACAAATTCATTCATTTTATTTGATATTTATTCTAAACTTTTAGCGACACCCGCATCGTTTTAAGTGAACAAAAGTTTTCCATAAATAAACCAATCATACCGTCTATTAAGTGCGCCCTATAAAAATTTAATGCGTACATTTTATGAGTTTCGTCGGGTACTAAAATAACATTGATTTTCCACAAAATAGTTACTTAAAGCTTTTCTTTGTATCGTGGGAGTAAATATTTCATTCTGGGCTATTATTGCTCTTTGAATGGATGTTATTATTTCTTTTATATCGGTTTTCATTGTTCATGCCTAATACATGAACATGTTAACATGTTCACAATTTTCATAATGCATTTTCATTCGGTAATTTTAAATTATAAGATAATTAATAACCAGCACTTGCCCGCGGCTTCGCTCGCTATGTATCTTTTATTTGCGCGCACGATAAAATATCGACAGTTTTCGGGTTGGTGCTTATTTTATCAACGCAGGAGCTGTTCATTTATTATGTAAGACAATTTTAACTACTTTCTGACACCCCCCCCCCCCCCTTTATGTAAGATAAGTATCTACCAAAATTGCAAAGAAAAAGTAGTAACAATATGAAAACGCGTTGGTTTATGTTATAAAAAGTAACTGATTAATATTAAATCGGTGACACGTGTTTTACTCAAAATGTTAATCAGAATTGATATAATTTTTGCTTACTTTTGTGGTCTCACGTAAGAACAATCTAGACGGGATCTAGAATCTAGTGGGAGGGGTCCAACCCCCATGTAAGAAAAAATTAGACTTGTTCGGACCCCCCCCCAAATCGTCTTACGTAATAAAACCTATATTTTGACTACGGTCACTGCGATGATAATAAAGAAAACTGCTTCCAAATCGTCTCGAGGTCAAACGGAAGAGACAGACAAAAATTCTAAAAACGAGTTTTGACCCCAGTACGTTCTAAATTTCACAAAAATGTTCAATGTACAGACACGACTTTTTACTACTCCTTAAATTTTATTAGTAGATATAGAGGATATAAATATCAATATTGATAGAAAGATTATGCTCATTCAAAGGACTGACTCATAAGTGAATTTTGTGAAGAGGACTGATTTTTCTACCTTTTTCGAAATAAGATATTTGTATGTATGTATACCTGTATTGATGGAGAGTTTTAATCATCGAAGCTGACCTTTTCGGTCTGATATTAAGTTAGGATCCCGAAGGAATGTCGTGATGCCAGCAGATAAATTAAAACGAAACTCTGTACAAATATAGGTACAGTGGTGAAAAGTTCGTGTCTGTACCGCTCAACGGATTAGGATGCGGTTTTCTTAATTATCATCGTAGTGGCCCTCGTCAACGCATATAGGCTATAAGGGGTGTTGAAAACTGTCGAGACTACTCGAAGATTAAAATATAATTCCGAACGAAGCCGGGGCAAAAAATAGTAGGTAATAAACTCTCGTCTGCCCAGAATTTAACGTAGTCTTCTATATTTTAATTGCCAGTTTTTCCGTTTACCCGTTTTACAACGGTCTCCGAACTGGCGCACATATGTCCTTGTATTAAAGTTGCCTGCGCGCAACCTTCTTGAGTTAGCCTAAGGTAACTTCTTATCTTCGGAATGAGACACTTGTACTTATCCACTTTTAACTGTTAACGTTAACAAAGAATTATTAAAAGATTCACCAAGTTACGGTGATCACAAGTTTAATGGTTTTACTTACTCCACCTAATTTCCCACGCGATTCCAGAGAGATCACAACCCTGGCGCAGCACCACATCCAGGGCTTCCAGCCGAACTCCTCACACGAATATTACAAGGAGGAGTTCCCCAAGATCTCCGCCAACCTGACGTCAACTTACAATCTCACCGGGTGCAGCATGAGCGATCAACTCGAGAATGTGAGGCACTTTCCTGTTTACTCTCCTAAATAGCTACTGAAAAGTTGTCCTTTTGGTTTAGTAAATGTCTTGGATTCTCCCATCTGTGTCCTTAATTTTGCTTTAGACATACTAACTTTCTCAGATTTCGTTAAATGTATCCCTGATTTCTAATTTTGATATTACTTCAGGTTTTGTTGCCGTCTTTGATTAGGCCACTTTGAATTTACTCGTAATGTCAAACTGTCCTGCATTTTATCAACCTTGGTCCTATTATTCCCTTCTGGTCATAAACAGCCTCGAATTCCATAAATGCCCCTAATTTTGCTTGTAGTTTGGTAACTGTCTTGAATTCCGTCAACTGTGCCCCTCATTTTGATTTTAATTTAGTATCTATATTGCATTCTGTCAAATGTGTTACTTTTAAGGCTTTGACAGCTCATTCACCAATCACAGCTGCTGTAGTCTTAACTAAAACCAATTATTTCAGGCCGCAGAGGGCACAGGGCTCGCCTTCATCGTTTTCACTGAAGCCATCGTCGAGCTGCCCTTCGCTCCTTTCTGGTCCATCATCTTCTTCCTAATGCTGCTTTCTCTAGGATTGGGGAGCCAGATCGGCATCATGGAGGGCATGCTGTGCACCATCTTCGATATCGAGTTCTTTAAGAGGATCTCCAAGCCTGTCATTACTGGTAAGGTATTCTTCTTGGTGGTTAAGGAGTTTGACATAAGGGTTCCTTGTCGACTGCGGAACCCTAAAAACGTCATAGAATTCAGTTCTGATTGATGCAAAATGAGGCGTTCAATTTGACTTTATATGAACCCTTAGGTGGCTCAATACAAAGTTTAACTTCAGTCCTGCTCTTTTGTATTTTAATTGTCTATCCTGCTCTAATTGACTGCCACACACGGAAAACTTTAGTTATTTTGAATTTGTGACTACATTAGAGTATGTGATAAAAAATTCTTCTCCCAATGTCTTAACATAAGTTACTCTTACTCTATGTTCTCAACCAATATATTATTATCATGTAGAAAATTCTGGCGAATTTGGAGATCTAAAATTAAAAATAAATGTCATTAATACAATGTTAACATTTACAGCTGAATTAGCGACTTTTATCTATCGAGCGAAATCAATTAAATTACATTTTCATATCTAAAAGTGTCCTAATGTATTAAACAAAATGTTCATTTTTAGGTGGTAGAGCTGATGCCGGGCTCGACTGTGGAGGTACCACCATCTTACTCGCAAATCCTCCCGAAGTTATTCGGGGGAGAGTAAGAGAACAGCTCTCAGGCAAAACCAGGCGGCCCACCATTGCCTGGGACCGATGGATGGCGGTATATTCATCCCCAATTGCCGGGCCTTATAAAACAGACTAGGACTAGTGCACCGCGCTCACCAACCCGCCTGCCCAGCGTGTGTGAGTATGGGCATTTCTTCCAGGAGGACCACCAAGAGTTGGCGAAATCCTGGAAAGGCCTATGTCCAGCAGTGGACGAAACAGGCTGATGGATGGATGGAAATGTTCATTTAGCTTGGCACGGGGCCTTAAGTCCAAAGTTGGTTTAACTTTACTGCAGTTAAAAATTCAGAAAGAACTCACCAACGCCCCCTTTCCCCTCTCCAGGCGTGGTGTGCGTGTTCTGCTTCTTCACCGGTCTGATCTTCACGACCGGCGCCGGGGAGTATTGGCTGAAGATGTTCGACTCGTTCGCTGGCACCATCGGGCTGGTGGTCGTCGCGCTCATGGAAATGATCTCCGTCATCTACATCTATGGACATGAGAGGTGAGTTACTTTATGGTATACACACGCGCTAAACATTTTTTTCGGTGGAATGTGGTCTATTAGGGATACTCACGCGATAATAAAAAAAAAAAAAATAATAATAAATCATCTTTGGAATTTTTTTCATTCATAATTGTAACACCTTATACCGGGTGTAAAAACAAAGGCAAGAATCCTTTAAGGGTGTGTTAGTATGATCGGTAAAGATATTATTTTAAATACTGGGATCTCTAAATAAAGTACCAGTACCTAATAATAAGACGATTTTCTTTACTCAAAATACACTAATCGCGTGGACACCCTCACTGGTCGCTGGCCACTCGGATGAGGGGTGCGGGTTGCGGGGGGCAATTAGGTGTGTGGGAAGGACGGTGAACTGCGTAGCCATAGCTTAGAAAAATGATGGAATTTTTGGTGAAAATTCAAGGTATATTTTTTTTCTCGTAATGACATCAGAATCGTGTATACTTTCATACCCTAAAGGGATTATTGACTTTGCATTTACACCCTGTATAATTCCGGTGTAGAAACCCGGAAGAAAAGTAGAAAAGTAAATCTACATGTGAGGAGTTCGGAACTAGGATTCAAGCACGGGCACTCTACCTAATTAAACGTCATACAATAAAATAAAAGATGAACAAAGTACGCAAATGACAAGGTAACGGCAAAAAAAATTCATTAGGTATCAATTTGCGTTTCTAATGTTGTCAGCGTGACGTCACCAATGACACTACACGTCAGCGCTGACGCTTCTCATAAAAATTACCAACAAATTGTCAATTTCCGTTAGAGAGACACAATGGATAATACATCCATCCATCCATCAGCCCGTGTTCGTCCACTGCTGGACATAGGCCTTTCCCAGATTTCGCCACTCATGCCGGTCCTCCGTCCTCCTCATCCAGCCGCCCCCCGCAACGACCTTCAGGTCGTCGGTCCAGCGGGCACGGGGTCGGCCTACACTACGCTTTGCTGTACGTGGTCTCCATTCTAAAGCCTTTCGACAACAACGGGCATGCATTAATTTAATACATCAAATCCATTCAAATCATAGACTTAGGATCGTATATCCTAAGTAGAGATGGGATTCCACCCGGAATCTTTCCCGATTTCGGAAAGATTCCCATTTAAACCACCCGACGGGTATTTATTCGGGTATTAACGTTTTCACTACTTTTACGTGGTATATTATGAGTTATCTCACGGTTTTTACATGAAGCTAGGGACCATCTTAATGTATTACTGTTCATTAGTACATCCTGAACAATAAATTAGGAAATAAAGTCATTTATATGATTTGTGGTTAAAATTTACTACGATCAGTTTGTTTCAATCTGTTATTTTGTGATTGGTCAAAAAGTACCAAGGTTTTGATAATTAAATTTTACGGTCACCCATCCCTAAAATAACTGAGACGAGCGTTGCTTAACTTGAAGCACCAAAGAACATAAACATTAAAATGAACGCCAATGTTCATGAGTTTTAAAATCATTATATCTTCTTATTTAGTAATAATGAGTGTAAGTAAAGAGATTAAATAAAAACTACAAAACTAAATATTTAGAGTCCCACCTCTAATCCTAAGTCTATGGGATCAAATAAAATGGCCATAGACATGGAACGGTACAATTTTGAAATAGTGGTCGATGATAGACGAAACAGAAACAAAGCAATGGCAGAAAATCTATATAGGTACTAATAATAAAGTACCTAGTAAAAAAGTTGTGTCTGTACATTGAATATTTTCGCGTAATTTTAAATGAAATGTGTTTTTTTTTGTGATGCTAAAACAACAATTTTTAGAATTTTTGTCTGTCTGTCTGTCTGTTTTAACTCGAGATCCACTCAACGGATTTGGATGTGGTTTTTTTATTATAATCGTAGTGACCCTGGTGAACACATAGGCTATAAGGGATGTTCATAAAGTAACGCCCAAGCCGAAAACGGGGCGAAGATTCTCTGAACTAGTGAAGTAATAAATTCCAAGTGAGATATTTTCGTGAGTCCGTTTATCAGCATATATCCTCTCTGTTGAAGGTTCTCCAACGACATCTACGAGATGACGGGGTACCGGCCCGGCGTGTACTGGCAGGTGACGTGGCGCTACGTGGGGCCTGTCATCGTGACCTGCATCCTGTTCTCCTCGCTTGTCTTCATGGTCATCAACCCGCCCACTTACGCTGCTTGGGACGCCGACAAGGTGCTGTCACTGACTGCTCACAATCGCACTGACTACTCACAATCGCACTGACTACTCACAATAGCACTGACTACTCACAATCGCACTGACTACTCACAATCGCACTGACTACTCACAATCGCTTCAAATGGTCCAATACATTTAGTTTAGCGTCACATCGTCTATTCTCCTTCCCTTTATTTACTAACACGCCTACTTCACTGCTTGGGACGCTGTCAAGGTGGCTGTCACTGACTACTCACAATCGCACTGACTACTCACAATCGCTGCAAATGGTCCAATACATTTAGTTTACCGTCACATCGTCTATTCTCCTTCCCTTTATTTACTAACACGCCTACTTCACTGCTTGGGACGCTGACAAAGTGGCTGTCACTGACTACTCACAATCGCACTGACTACTCACAATCGCTGCAAATGGTCCAATACATTTAGTTTACCGTCACATCGTCTATTCTCCTTCCCTTTATTTACTAACACGCCTACTTCACTGCTTGGGACGCTGACAAAGTGGCTGTCACTGACTACTCACAATCGCACTGACTACTCACAATCGCTTCAAATGGTCCAATACATTTAGTTTAACGTCACATCGTCTATTCTCCTTCTCTTTATTTAATAACACGCCTAGGGACGCTGACAAGGTGGCTTTAGGCCACATACGGTTACTTACCAATATCCATCTACCAGCCTGTTTCGTCCACTGCTGGACATAGGCTTTTCCAGGATTTCGCCACTCTTGGCGGTCCTCCTGGCAGAAATGCCCATACTCACACATGCTGGGCAGGTGGGTTGGTGAGCGCGGTGCCGAAACGCTTGCACCAGTGACGCCGCTGCCCGTCACCAGTCTGTTTTATATATGGCCCGGCAATTGGGGATGGATATACCGCCATCCATCGGTCCCAGGCAATGGTGGGCCGCCTGGTAAAAATATAGCGTCATTAAATGTTAACCTCCACGGTGGCGGTCCGAGGGGGGGCGGGGGGGTCACAGGGGTCATGCGGACCTTAGTTATGAACGACCCCCTAAAATAAAATCCCCTTTAACTTGACGGCTTACTATTATTTCAAACAAATTATCTATCTGCGTACTAACGTCTAAGTAAAAGGGCGTAAACTTGCCAACGCGGACGTTAGTGGCGGCAGCATAGGTACATACCGCATAAGATTTATAGAAGCCTTCCATTTGCTTTATGATTGAGATTTTCATAATTCATAATAATTTATTTGTCAAACATAGGTTACAATAAGATCTTATTTAAAAACATGTCTCTCTATGTTTCGCCTTAAAGGTACACTTATATTTGGAAGAAATCTTAAATACAAATTAAAACAGCATGTAAAATTTAATTTAAATTAAAGTTCACAAATAATAAGAATTGGTTAGGTACATTAATTGATGACATAATAATCAGACGCAAGATGTCTAATACTTAATTAACTACTTTATTAAAAATATTCTATAGGTATACAAGGTGAAATTAAATTAACCGACCAAATTCATACTGGAGACTCGGTTAGTGATCGGAAACAAGCTTCAATTACCCTTTTGGTGATATTCGAAAAAAATTTTTTTTGCGTCCTTACTGCCTAGACTAGGAATTGTACTTAAACTAGTCCAACCAGTAAGGGAGCAAAAAATATATTTTTAGAATTTGGCCAAAAGCATTACTGAACTTAGTTCCTGATCACTAACCGAGTCTCCAGTATGAATTTGATCGGTTGATTTAATTTCACCCCTATATTTGCTGTTAAAGTTGCCTCCTTGAACTGTACTTGAGCTAAGATGACCCCTCTCCCCCCAAAATTTTGAGCTGCAACCGCGCCTGGACGTCCAGAGCTCGTGGTGTACTCTGCCGGATTAGAATGCAATCTAAACTTTAACATTCGACTACTCGTATATGCTTTATTTATACCGTCACTAACCTAATAGGTTGGGGATAAACTCTTTTCGCAAATAGTTTGTATGAACTTATAATAAAATCTCTTTGGCTACACCATTTGTATCTGGCTGGTTTTGGTATTATTAAAAAGTTTAAATTTAAAAAAAGATAATTCCAAATTGAGATTAGGTAAAATGGGTGATTTTAATTTGTTTTTCTTACTGTTAAGATGAGTGAATCTAATGAAGAAATTCGATACATTTTAAAATTTTACTACAAAAAAGGAAAAATGCAACGCAAGCCGTGAAAAAAAATTGTGATGTTTATGGACCTAGTGCAGTGTCTGTGAGAGTAGCACAAATTTGGTTTAAGCGTTTTCAATCCGAAAATTTTGATGTCAAAGATGTACCTCGCTCTGGGCGCCCTATCACGGATAAAATGGATGCCATTTTTGAAAAAGTGGAGCAAGATCGGCGTATCAGTAGTTACGATGTAGCTGAAAGACTGGGGATTGACCACAAAACAGTTTTGGCGCATTTGGAAAAAGCTGGGTACACAAAAAAGCTCGATATTTGGGTGCCTCATGAGCTCACTGAAAGAAACTTAATGAACCATGTACTCATTTGTGATTATTTATTACGACGTAATGAAACCGAATCATTTTTGAAAAACCTGATAACTGGTGATGAAAAGTGGATCACGTATGACAAGAACGTGCGAAAAAGGTCGTGGTCAAAGGCTGGTCAGGTTTCACAGACTCTGGCGAAACCCGGGTTATCTTGCAACAGGGTAATGCTGTGTGTATGGTGGGATTGGAAGGGCATTATTCATTATGAGCTGTTATCGCCAGGCAGGGCCATCGATTCTAAACTCTACTGCGTACAACTGATGAGATTAAAGCAAGAAGTTGAGAGAAAGCGGCCGGAATTAGTCAACAGAAGGGGTGTGATTTGTCATCATGATAACGCTAGACCTCACACATCTTTAGCCACTCAGCAAAAATTAAAAGAGTTTGGCTGGGACGTATTAATGCATCCGCCGTATAGTCCTGACCTTGCACCTTCAGATTTCCACTTATTTCGGTCTCTTCAGAATTCTTTAGGCAGTGTCAGGTTAACATCACGAGAGGACTGCCAAAACCACTTGTCGCGGTTTTTTGATCAGAAGCCCCAGAATTTTTATAGCAATGGGATCATGTCCCCACCTACAAGATGGCAGAAAGTTATTGAACAAAATGGCACCTACATACTTTAGTTAAATGTAAATAAACTTTATTAAAAAATGTTTTGAATTTTCATATAAAATGCGAAGAAACTTTTGCCCCAACCTATATTTACCTACGAACTCTTGGGCAAACCCTCCGTCTGTAGACTGCTATCAAGGGCGGATCCAGGATTTATTTTTGGGTGGGGCACAGGCCAAATAGATATTGATATAAAGTCTCCCGCATAGTATCGGACTATCTTTTAGTCCTACCGGTAGGCCAAAAAATGCTGCAAATGTAGTTAAAAGCATGACACAAAAACAAACTAATATAATTAAAGCGGTATAGTGTTAATCGCCCAGCTCCTTGTTCTATTTGAACCGTCTGGGGGAGGGGGGGAGGGGGCACGTGCCCCTGTGCCCCCCCCTCTGGATCCGCCCTTGACTGCTATAGTTTGATAATGAAGATAAATTTGGTAACTATAGGCTGTAGTTGTTCGCCCAGTTATCACCGTGGTACTCGTATCTCCCCAGGGTCGCCCAGTGAAGCTGCCCTACCCGGACTGGGTGCTGGCCATCGCCCTCGTGATGATCCTGGCCGGCATCCTGCCGATACCGGTGGTGTTCCTGCTGCGCCGCTTCCAGTGCCTCGCCTTCGACGTGGACATACACCAGGGCAGCATCAGGAGGATCGAGACCACCGTCTCCACCAAGGAGATGATGAGCGATCAGGATGTAAGCCCGTGTTCTTATAACATCAAATGCATTTATGGTCTGTTGGACTTATTTAATAACTTCCGTTCAACGGGCTTGTAACTAGCTAGGTACGCAAAAAATATCACTTCCTCATACAAAATTTAAATATTTACTAATTATATGGGAGGGTTTGGTTTGGCATTTGATGAAATTTAATTTACATTATCATTTTTAATAAAACACTTGTAAATCTACATACTGGGTGTAAATAGACTGCTACCATTAAATGAAACCAAATATTCTACCGACCCTACTGAACCCTTTTTTATTTATTTATTTTTATTTATTTATTTGGTCTACCAACAGATGATACACTTTCAACGTACAATTACAATTAGCCTATAGAATGAGTAGAATGTAACTCCAATTAAAGGTAAACACAGCATGATAACAAGAGAGGAGTGACGCGTGAAGCCGGCGGGCGAAAGCAGAGACGTGCCCGTCTCTTTTCCCAAGAATTATACCCACGGACACCCTTTGTTTAGGAAACAATTGAGTTCCAAACAAAAATGTGTGAACCCTAACGCACCGACATACGGGCGAGTTTCGAGAGAGCGGCGTCCGTGAAACCTGAAGCTGTTTGAGGTCGACGCTCTCTCTAAACTCGCCCGTATGTCGATGCGTTAGGGTTCACGCATTTTTGTTTGGAACTCAATTATTTCCTAAACTAAGGCTGTCTGCGGGTATGATTCTTGGGAAAAGGGTTCAGTAGGGTCGGTAGAACATGTGGTTTCATTTAATGGCAGCAGCACAGATAATATAATACTAGTAGCAGTCTATTTACACCCGGTATACTTAGTAATACATATATAATTCCCTACAATTCAAAGTGGAGAAAATTCAACAGATGATAGTATCTCTAATAGACCATTTTCTAGCGCAAAAATATTTTCTGCGTGAGCTTTTTTTTCACTTTTCCATAGAAATTAAAACCGCTGATTGAAGCATTTTGTATTGAAAAGTGAAAAGTTGTATGTTTTTTTTTTATTTTATTTAATGTGATCGCAGTTATGTAATTATTTTCACTTATTATTGTAGGACCTTGTATTCTGTATTATGGCTAACCGGTTTCGCTGTTCAGCATTCTCAAATATCATTATACCGGATGTAAAAGCAAAGGCAAGAATCCTTTAAGGGTGTGTTAGTATGATCGGTAAAGATATTATTTTAAATACTGGGATCTCTAAATAAAGTACCAGTACCTCATAATAAGACGATTTTCTTTACTCAAAATACACTAATCGCGTGGACACCCTCACTGGTCGCTGGCCACTCGGATGAGGGGTGCGGGTTGCGGGGTGCAATTAGGTGTGTGGGCAGGCCGGGGAGCTGCGTAGCCATAGCTTGGAAAAATTATGGAATTTTTGATGAAAATTCAAGGCATATTTTTTTTTCTCGTAATGACATCAGAATCGTGTATACTTTTAAACCCTAAAGGGATTCTTGACTTTGCATTTACACCCTGTATTTGATAAAAATAATTAAAACCATTGAGAATGTTGATTACCAAAACTGGTTGGACTTAATTAAGTATATGTGCATATAAGTACAAGTGTTTTATTATTTTAATATCATTTTTCACATAATTTTCGAGTCGTAAAACAAAATTTGTTCATTTAATTAATGGACAAAACTTGTATAAAATGATTTTCTGCAAATACACCGTTTATGTGTGGCTAGGTAGTATCAGATGTATTAACTAATCATACCATCATAAACATCCTAACAAATATTTTCTATCCTACCTAGATTTACGCTCATTCTAGAATAATAATTATTTATTACAATATAAGTAATTCGGGTTGGTTGCATTGGCCTTTATCTAATAGGTTTGCAATTATATATTTATTGTTAACTGCTCTGCTAACCAGTGTTCTCTATGTAGATATAACGTGACAACTAAACTGTGCAGTTGATTTTCCATAATTATCTCTCTGCTGCGGTAGTACATGATTCTAGTTGTGACGTTATGTGCCTTAGTCGTTTTTTTCTTCCGAGAGTTTCACTTCATTTTCAATCTCGTTACATGAGTCATTTATCATATCAATGACTAACTTTTCTGTATTTGTCACGTCATTTAAAGTGGATGCGACAGATCGCGTTCCTAATGCACAACTTTAGATTGTCTTCTTATTTTGTAATAAAAGGTTTTAAATGAATCATATTTTCTCAAATAATACGTTCATAATAAAGCCGATTTTGAAGGTTTTAATTTTAAGATAAGAAACTTACTAAAAAACTTAATTTAAGTGACAGCACTATATTTTGCTATTCTGAAGGGCACACCAACTAAAATTAGCAAGTCTTTTAAACGCTCTTAAATCAAACTAAATTTTTTAAGTTCAATCAAATGACAGCCTTGAAATTACGAAAACAAGTTAAAATCACAAAGTTGAGTAAATTATGGCTGTGAAACTAAAACGTTTATAAAATGGTGACTTGAAAATGGCTCTTCGTTTTAACCACACCTAAGTTTAATTTTATGTATGTCAAACTAGAACTAAAACCTTCAAAATCGGCTTTAATGTAAATAACCCTGTTCGAAAGAAAACAAGCCATCAGCGGCCGCCAATATTAGTAAAAATTCTGTTGTGTTATCATTATCAATCACGCCGCCAATTTCACTATAAAAATCCATATGTTGTGTTATTTGAATATGGAATGGGGTTTCGCTTCGTTTACTCACCAACAATTTGAATGTATGTAAGGTTTCGTTAAAGTGCAAAGAGGCTACTGAATGTTGGCTGAATACAAAGAGGTAACCCAAAAAAAACCTGTAAAAAACATAGCGCGCGAAAAATGAAAAGAAAAATGTTTTTGTTTACTAATTATCGTCAACTAAAAAATGGACCTCTTTTTTGACAAGCACCACCCAACGACAGAGATAAAGCGACAAGCTTCGACAGTGGCGCGAGCGAGACAGGCTACATAAAACAGCCCATTGGTGCCGCGCGCGAGAAGCGGTATCACATCTTCCTTTTGTTTTATCTAAGCGTATTGTGCCTTGGCGCTTCGACCATCAATGCCTAACTTGGCGGCCGCTGCAGTAATCTACTATTGTTTGGTACTTTTTATTCAAAAATAAGAAAAACAATCATACGTTGTGCTTTCGGGAACGAGATCCGTCGCATCCACCGTTTTGAGCTACCACGTCCGAACATCAACCTCCGAACGCGAGTTCTTATTACGTTGCCATAAAAGTTCAAATCGAATGAGACAAATATAGTGCTGTCGCGTGTCAAACATGAAGTGAAACAAATGTGAGGAACATAGTGTAACTAACAACTGGCTCAGTACGCTGCTAACCCACACACACACGCGCTAGGTGTTGAGTCCGGAGAACGCACCGCCGGCGCCCGCGCAGCTGGTGGCTGAGGCGGCCGGCACGCGGTTCACTATCGGAGACTTTGACGTGAGTACTACACTACTAAGTCCTATGTCCCTTTGACCCGTTTTACATACTATTCGCGTCAACTAAGAAGGCGGGTGAGATAAACTGGTGTCGCAGTCGCGTGCGCCTTTTCATCGACCAGAGTTTGTTGTTTGAGAGGTCCTGAAAAACTGACAGCTAAGTCTACCAAAAAATTGTGATCTAGGAACAAAAAAGCACGTCATTTAGTTATGAAAATGTTGTTCCTCTCGCGTTATCTAAATCCAGTTTCAGTTACGTCAACGTCTGGCGAGCTACAGCTGTGGCGTTTACCGAGAGCGGGTCAAGTAAATATTCAAAAAGAAAGGTCGGTAAATACGCGACAAAGAAAAAGGGATTTTCGTTGTTAGTTCATAGGTTTTTATATTAGCAACCTTGAGGTAATGTTGCCAGATCAGTATATTTATTTATTTATTTGATAGGAGAAAAAACAGAAATAGATACATGTTTGACAATAACAATGGTGATAACATTAGTCTAAGTATATCTATTCCCTTAACATTCTCACAAATTATATAAAGAGATAAAAATGAAGCAGATGAAGAAAGTAATAGATAAATGGTTTATGACAATATTGGCTATAATAATATACAGGAAGTTAAGATAAGTTGTGTAAGCCAGAAACTGGCGATAGTACTCGACCATACGAACAACTTTTACTATCTATACAGAACAAACCCTCAAATCGCAAAAAAGATATCTGTTTCATAGAAAGGTTACATACCTACTCGACCAAAATGTATGAAACAACTGTCCTTTTCTTCATGATTTCTCAGTATATTTTTTGCGATAAGTTGTTTTTATGGCCGAGTACTATCGCCAGTTTCTAGCTTACACAACTTATCTTAACTTCCTGTATACTGATCTGCCAACATTACCTCAAGGTTGCTAATATAAAAACCTACAGGTAGATACCAATGTCGCGAAAGATTCTCACACAATATGGTGTCGATTCGGTGTAACACGACTTAACTTATTTGACGGAACTAATCTTATTTTAAGCGTCCTGTCCTTGTCTTTTCGATACAGAAAGAAAAAGACAGGATGCTTATAATAAGTTTAGTTCTGTTAAATAAGTTAAGTCGTGTTACACCGAATCGACACCATATGTTTGCAATTAGGGGCAGAGGCAGTATCTATCATCTGTGTACTACAACAACCAATGTTAACATACAAAGATATTTTTGAATTTGAATCGTTTTTCCAGTCCCTTTTTAATAGCCAGATAGATTGTAACCCCTCACGCGCTTTCTTAGTTGATGCAACTGCAGGACTGTCATTTGAGGACAACGTCACTTCTTCTACAAACGACGAATGAGACAAGTCTATAGGTACGAGGCGTGGTATAACAGTGATCCTGCTCACTCGTATGGTTTGTCCGTTTTAAAGTTTGTCGAATTGATTGAGCCTTAATAGTTTCGGCTTCTAGAGTCTAGACCCCCTGTTCCCTGGGTAGTTGAATTGAATTTGCCGATGGACGCCGATCACTTTAACAGATTTTCTCTATGTGGGATACTCTTACCTATCCGGGGCAGGGCTGTAGCTAGAGCCGAATTTGAGGTAGGGCAGCATTGGTTACAGGTAGGGCGGAAGTAAAAAAATTACCATAATTGATCCCACGAAGCACAGGCTCCTAAATCAATCACTATGTATATCACTGACCTCTGAAAGAGCATGAGCATAGATCTAATAACTATTAAATCCTCAATGATGAAGAATAAGCAAACAAGATGGTCAAACTTCCAGATTTGGATGTAGAGATCCATCCACGTCTGAGTGAGAGTGAGGTAATAATTAATTGTTGGGTGAGTTGATACGAGTAAATAGATACTACCAAAAATACCATTTAGATTTTATTTTTTCTACAAATTTAATACAATTATTAACATACATTTAAAAAAGTTGAATTTTACGATTCGCCATGTTATTAAAAATGCGAAGAACTTCGTTCAAATCAACTGATTTTGTTCTTTTTTTTTCAAAGGCCAGGAATACCATTCCAGCCATTCTCTCGTGACCCATTGACAGCCTTTGAGGCCTATTGATTGCAGTTAAAGTTGAAAACGTAGATTCGCACACTGCAGTGCTACATCCTATGGTCGCCACAGAAGCAAAAAGTTCATATGTATCTTTGAACGCCTCTCGTTGCCTGTACAAAATTTGCAATGTATTTTCCATTTTGTCCTCGTTACGACTCAAGTAAGCTTTAACCACACAAGCCTCTTCTCTTGATGGAATTTTCAGACCTGAAAAATTTGTTAAAATTGTAAATTGAACACGACAATTATTTTAGTTATGAAAATGTTTCAAACTTACCCAAATTTTTCAGTGGAACCATTTTATCTACATCCAACTCATCGAGACTCGCAATCGAATTGATTAGATCATTGTTGTCTGAAAACCTTCTTTGTAATTCAGCAATTAGTATGTCCAACGTTTCGAAATACTCAGACTTAAATGGCTCGTCGTTCTCTTCTATATTTTTTCTGGCAGAGAAACAGGAGGGGCCATACGTAAAATAGTCATCCATCCGATTTGGTTTTTTTATTTGCCTCTTCAAGGTCTGTGTCCTATTTTCAGATTCGCCGCAGTCGTCACTTGTTAAAGACTTAGCTTCTTCCAGAATTTGATTATACATTTGATTTGATCTTAATTTAATAATTTCATCTTCGACACACTTTATGATTGTTATGGCGTCTTTCAATCCTGCAGTTCGTGCTTGCAAAGCTGCATCTGCAGGTTGTAGTGTGGATAATATTTTTTTGGCCACAACCATGGCCATTCGGAATTCCAGATCAAGCATGACTTTTTTAATACCGATACTCTTGGCGACGTCATCACCGTTGAATCTGCCATTTTTAATTTCTTTCAAAGTCTGCAAAATCGATGAATAATTATCGTATACAACTTTTGTAACTGCCAAATGTCCAGACCAGCGTTGTTCGAGGAGTCGGCAAATCCTTTTTCCACCATACAAGGCAGCTATTTTGCCATGATGAAAGAATTCATGTAACATGATACATTGGTCAAAAAATAAACGAATGAAAGTCATTTCTGAGATAGTCCTGATGACTATTAAGTGCAAGCGATGGTTATAGCAGTGGACGTAAGGAATTTTTCGGCCCAATTTATTTTCTATTCTAGTCGCAACTCCTGAAACTTTCCCACTCATTACACTTGCGCCATCATAGCATTGGCTAAGCATACAAGAGGGGTCAATGTTATTTTCCGTAAGGGTATTTAACGTTAATTCCGTGAAAGTGGCTGCATCAAGGTTTTCAGTAGTCTTAACCACCAGCAACGACTCATTGACGACACCATCCTTGACGTAACGTAATGCTAATGCAATATTTTCGCGGTTATTTTTATCTCTTGTCCCGTCTTCCATTAGAGTAAACCATTTCACGTCAGATTTATTAATATCGTTGACAATGGAACTTCGTACTGCTTGAACCATTGCTTGAATTATTTGATTTTGAATTTCAGGTGAACGATATGTTGCGTTTTGTGGTATATGAGTGAGAACCTCGTTCAAATTTGGATCTTTCATACATGTGTATTCAAATAAATTCTGAAATAATCCTTGTTCTTTTTTTTCTTACAACATATAATTTCCACGCAAAGCTAATTCGTTGACAATTAGAAATTGTATTACTTCAATGATAGACTTCACGTAATACCTATATTTTTCTAATACATTTTGATTTATTAACGTTTCAACACTGCTAGATGTAGATATTCTTTGTAATTTCTCCTGCCACATAGACATAGCCTGAATATGAGAAACTGATTTTTCATGTTTTGGAAAACCTGTTTTAGAATCAGTGGCATTTTTCCAGTTTCTAAATCCTGTGGAAGTGTACGAAGTCTGTTTGCTTCCATGAGGTAAAAATTGCTGGCATGGATAGCAAAAAGCAGCATCTTTGTTGACAGAATACTGCAACCATTTATAACGCTTGAACCAATCGGAAACAAAGGCCCTGTTATGTTGTTTTGGATATGTGTCTAAAACAACCTGTTTTATTGGTTCTCCGATTTGTGCAATATCAGATGGAATACCATAGCTAACATTACCAACATTTGTTGACCAACCTGTTGCCATGGAACTAGGAGTAGCGATTGTATCTTGTGCTTCCACCTGTTTTGAGCAGTGAGGTTCTTCGTGGTCAATTTGCTCTTCAACTCTTCGTTTTTTTCCAAAGAAAGCCCGTATATCCATCGCGAAATCAATAAATATTCAATTTATAGCAATTAAAATAACAACTGTATCGATTTTTGACTAAAACACTCTTTACCGTACACTTTACTAAAGCAAACTACAAACAATCACAATCAATCTCTAGTTTATGTTTATTTTAGTTTAAAAGGGGATTCCCCGTATGCGCAAATGATCATATCGACCAGCGCGAGTATGGCACGCGTAAGCAATTTTTATTCCCGATTTATTCCAATTTAAATACTGGCAATTTTTGTCATCAGAGGTACTAAATGAACATATTTTACAAACACTCAGTTCATTAACTCACTTTTGTGAGGTTCCAACACTAACAGGAGGATAGCGTATACAATTTTCAACGCGTGAGAAAGAGACGGCAATAGAATCCGTGTCGCGACCCCGAGTTAATGAACGCGCCCTGTGGCTTTGTGGTTTTTACACTCACACATTTATAAAATATCTGTGTCTGAACATAGGCCTTTTGTGTGGGTGAAATCTACGTATAAATCAGCTGATTTTCTATGGAAATATACACAGGAAAGTTATTGCAGCACAAAACTAACCTCTAAAAATAGAAGATTGTTGTTTTGCAATGAAAAAGTATTAGTTTTAAATCGTTTATTTCACAAAAATATGAATTTATTTCACAAAAATATGTATTTTTTAAGGTAGGGCATTGTGATTTTAAGGTAGGGCATTGCCCCACAATGCCCCCCCCTAGCTACGGCCGTGATCCGGGGTACGTTAAAGTTGTCAGTTGGTTCGAAAGGGCAAGATTCGCAAATTTTCACACCAGCGCCCGTAGCATGATGACGCGCGACTTCGTCTCTCACCCATTTTATCGCCCGCATATCGAACCAAAATAAAACGAAGTCGCACGTCATCATGCTACGAGCGCCGGTCATGGTGAAAATGAAATGTAAAAATCGGCTTGATGCTAAATCAGAGTACGATTAAAAACTAACTAAGAGAAAAAGCGTGCCGTCACATTAGTAAAAACGGCATTATTCTTTTTCCACTATGTTTAACAAAAAAATAAATGCAAAACCTAGCTACATAGTTAGCTCTTCTGTGTAATTTGAAAAGCCTGTAAGTTTGATAAACACAGGCATGACCCGGGCCTAGCGTGAAGTCCCATTGTAAAATGTTGGCCCCCCGCACCGCGCCGCTGCCTAGGGAGTAGCGGTAGACATAAAATTAAATACATAATAACATATAGCTTCTTCTATCACTTAATGGAATAAGGGTTCCCTCTTCTTCTTCTTATCGTGTGGGCTGCAAGACTTATCGGCCCGACAAGCCCTGGTGTCAGAGTTTTTAAACCGCCTTACGGCCTCTGACGTGGTTTATGTAACGACCACCCTACTAGAAAGTGGCCGGGACCAACGGCTTAACGTGCCTTCCGAAGCACGAAATCATCTTACTTTTCGGACAATCAGGTGATTCAAGCCTGCAATGTCCTAACCAAACTGAGAACAATTCACAAAGTGACATTCCACTATGTGTGTTCCCCGCGGGAATTGAACCCACGACGTCCGGGTTGAGAGCCCAAGGCTCTCACCACGAGACCACGGAGGTAGCTTAGGGTTCCCTTATTAAGGTCCTTGGGGCAATTTTTCAATGTTATTTTCATTCTCATGTTAATTATACTACTCTTAAACTGATTACGTAAACTTCGCAATGATTATTGTAAATTACTGTGTTAGTGAATTTTAGAGAGTTTTTGATTAGAACTCTTCTTTTTGCAAAAGGAACAAAATTATAAATACAATTCTCAGCTTTTCTCAGACGGATTTACATTTTATGTACTTACCTATAACCCTATTATAATCACAGACGTATAATATAGCAGCAGACCTAACATTAATAATAAACGCATAGAATCGACGCGTGGCAATTTTAGCTCAGTGAACTTCGGGCTCTTTTAAATATAAATATTGCTTGTTTCCAAACAAAATATATACTAGAGATTAGTATAGGAATTGACAAATATGTTCCGAGCATAAGCCAGCCAAAACAACCCGTTTTTATACGATTCTTCGTACCATAGAGAGAAATGTAGCTTATTTTTTGTATGGAAACTTGCCACTGTTTGGTCTGCCACTTAGTAAATTATTATCTGTGATTATAATAGTCTTTGATTAGTATGACTCGTATTTATTTTGACAGCTAAGCTAAACAATAATATATCAAGCTAGAGAATGTTGTGTGTTTTGTTAACTGTACCATCTCGAAAGGCGCGCTCATCCACGTCATATTCGATTATAGGGACTATAAAGATGACCGCGCTTTCCATTATGTACACCGCTAGAGTAACCTTCTTCTGAACCCAGGGCATGGACAGCGGCGATGAGCGACCCAGCAAGCGTGTGCCGGCTACCATTGCGCGCGCCAGGCCCAACAAGAAATAGATGTTCGTCTCGCTCACACTTACCGTTCTTCGCTTCAGCTGTTTATTGCTGTCTTTGTCACGCTTCAGCTTTGCATGATACTTAAAAACATGACACAGAAACTGAAAATACCGTGCTACGACTTAGCGTGTAATATTCCGCTACAGCGTAGCAAAATGTGTAGTTCTGCTACGCCGTTCCACGTAGCACACTCGCGGCGTATCACACACTTTGCTACGCGTACAGTACATTTTTAGATTCATTGTATATATATTTTTTAACTAAGTTTATATGGTTTTTAGCGAAATTCATCGCTTTAGAAATTTTATATATTATTATTTGTATTCGTACCGATTTTTTATATCTTGTAAAAAATACTGTAATGATATTTAGAATTTTAGTGTTTACTAAATTTTTCTGTTTTTTTTCACAAATCTGTTAATTTTCTTCAGCAGTCTTCATCGGACGAAGAGGGAGAATTGCGGACGTCCGTACACATCGACGAATCGAGCAGCAGTGACCAAGAAGAGATTCTAAATTCAAACATTACCCGCGCAAACGGAACCGGAGGCGGCCGCCTCGCCATGAAGCCCATTGGTCACAAGCCTACGGCTTTCAAGATGGACGTCCTTGATTGATGGCTGAGCTTTTCTTACTTTGACTTCTTTTTTAATTACTTAATTTGGTAGCGAAAGGATACTTACTTAAATTTAGAATATTTTAGAAGCGTTCGACTGAAAGATTGAGATCGAAGCGAAAGATTTTAAAGGATTCAAATGTTAGCTTTACATAGACCGGAATTATTGAAGAATGACTCGGAAAAATGTAACATTTCGAGATCAACGTTCTATTCGCATTCGTTGTTACTTGCTTTATGGTGGGGGCTATCGATATGAGTGAGTTCCAACGCACAGCTTTATCCGACAACAGGAATTTTCATATTAGGAATGTTTATTGTCTATCAAGAAATCAGACAAAAATTTAATTTTTCCGGATTTGTAAGAGTTATATAAATTATTATTATATTAACTTTTTGGAAAAATTACAGGTAGATTCTATTGAATTATCAGGAATTTACAATACTGGATCTGGTAACCCTAAACGCGGCGTTCGCGACAACGTCTGTTTTCAAATGTGATGGAAAATATTTTTCTTGAATAGTTATAGTTTAGATGTTAATAAGTATTTCTGTTTCGAATAATTTTCAATGTATCAAACTGATTGTGCCATTTCCGTATTGGGAGAAAGAGGGAAGTATTTGAGCAGAACATGGATTGTAGTTACCTATTATTATTTACTAATATAGACATAAGTTGTTGATATTTACGAGTACTATATCCAAAGAGAAATTGTTGAAAATCAAGCAAATTATGAAGTCAAAACTTCTTTAATAAAAAACGACGCTTAAAACGCATATAGATTAGAGAACAATTATGTTAGTTTCATATTTTTATGCTGTCATCGACGGTTTCATAAAAAAATCTATATTAAGAAGATAAAATCTTGTATGGAATTTGGCACTCAATGGTGTCGATTTGGGGTAGCACGACTTATTTGACAGGATCAAGGTTATTTAAGTATTCTGTCTTTTTCTGCGACGCTTAAAATAAGGTTAGTCCTGTCATTTATTTAAGTTAAGGGCGGCTTGCACCAAAATCTCAAATCTTGATTTTATCGCTAAATCAGGTTTACGGTCTGTCAGTCAATACATTTCTGTCAAATTAAACTCGGCTCAAGTCCTGAATCTAGATTTAAATATTGGTGCAAGTCGGCCTAAGTCGTGACACCAAATATTTATCAGAAAAGTAAAATGCAGTGTCATTAAAAACCAGTCAAAATCTGTATGAGATTACATGAAAATAGAACTTAATCTGTAACCAAACAGGAAAGATAATGAAAAACTCGGTTTAGTTTTAGCATATCTGAAGAAAAATTTATACCGACCAAATTCATGATGGAGACTCGGTTGGTCATCAGGAACAAGGTTTAAAGACCATCCAGGTGAAATTCGAAAAAAAAAATTTCTGCCCCTTAGTGCCTGCACTACGAATTGTACTCGTACTAGTCCAACCAGTAAAGGACCAAAAAATGAATTTTTCGAAATTGGTCAAAAGGATTACTGAACCTGATAGTTCTTGATCACTAACCAAGTCTCCAGTATGAATTTGGTCGGTTGATTTAATTTCACCCTATATAGGTATATGATAGATAAAATAGGGACAAAATTTAATCCTGACTTTCACTAAGAATCCAACAAAAAGGCGACACTATTACAATAGCAAAAATTT
The DNA here is from genome assembly GCA_910592155.1 of Ypsolopha scabrella. Classification (NCBI taxonomy): domain Eukaryota; kingdom Metazoa; phylum Arthropoda; class Insecta; order Lepidoptera; family Ypsolophidae; genus Ypsolopha; species Ypsolopha scabrella. The sequence continues at coordinate 7,958,440 of OU342981.1, read as the reverse complement.
AATGTTATAAATACGATGCTAGTCTTGCGTAGTTTTAGAATAGTTGTATGCGTAGAACGCACACGTAACAAATAACCAATGACATAGCATACTATAAAAATGGCGGCAGTTACCGTTTTCAAAAAGGAGCCATTAAATAAAACACAAGAGGAGGATGGGTAAATTATATTTCATAAGAACCTTACGCCCTCAACACCTCTAGAATGAAACTGCACCATCCTTCCTCTCTTGGGACGGAAATATTAATTATTATAAAAACTACATGTCCATAAAACGTCCATGTAAGAAGTCATTTGAAATTAAGGGGTTGAAAAAGATGGGGGGGGGGTCTTGCCAAAAAGAAACAACTTGGTCAAACAAGATTATTTATTATGTACGTAATATATGGATAGCAAAGAAATTGTATAGAGAACTAGACTGTGCACTACGATACGAAAAACGAGCCGAGCGAGAAGGGCGTGAGCACTCGTTGGTCCATTTCCAACACGTTTAGCACTATAAAAATAGCGTGCGACCATTAAATAAAACCACATACTCCACCGATCAGACTGAACAACTATTCGAAAAAGAAACCTGCGAAAATCTTGAGAGAAAAAGATATTCAACTGTAACTCAAGACTTTATCTCGTAGGAGGAAGGTCTATTTAAGAACGCTGCAATGTAACAGCTGTTTGACGGACGACGCTCTCTCGATACTCGCCTGTATGTCGCTGCGTTAGGGTTCACGCATTTTTGTTTGGAACTCAATTATTTCCCAAACTAAGGGTGTCCGCGGGTATGACTCTTGGGAAAAATGGTTCAGTAGGGTCGGTAGAATATGTGGTTTCATTCAACGGTAGCAGTCTATTTACACCCGGTATATTGTTATATAATGTATATACTGGCAACTTGCTAGACAAGGACACACAACTGGCGAGAGCTCTCTCGCTCGGCTCGTTTTTCGCTTGAATATGGTATCACCATAATGACAACCTTATTTTTAAGAAAATAAAATCTACTTTTGTTGGACAAAAATTGGACAGTCCACAGTCTAGTTCTTATACAAGGTCTTTGATGGACAGCCCCTCGGTTACTCTTTATGAAGGAGCTTGGAACGGGTACCTATCATTCCAATGTTATCTTAATAAAGTCGATTTTGAAGGCTTTGATTTCAGTTTTAGAGTTGTCAAAACAAAAACAAAATCCAACGTAATACAGCTTCTGTTGTTAACACTAAAGAACTGTATTCGAATGAAGAAAATTTAGTTTTGACAAGACTAAAACTAAAATTAAAGCCTTCAGACTCGGCTTTATTGACAGTTTAAATCAATGCAATCAATATTAACACGAGATTAACATTATTTGTTATATTAAAAAAGATTATTTTAATCAAAACACAATAGAGTGTATTAAGTATTATTACTTATAAAAATTATTACGTTCAAGATTTAATAAGTTTTCTTTTTTAGGATACAAGATTCTTGAATTTTTTACCCCAACGCTTTAATGATGTCGGAAAACTTCTTTATCACGAAAGAAAAAAAACTATTTAAATTGAAGATAGAGCTACATATATATATTATTTTGATAATATACGAGCATGGGTTTAATAAATCGTATGGTTCATATTCTTAATAATTTTAATTTATTTAGAAATAGGCTGTCTAATAATTTCTAATAATTAGAAAATTATTGTGCTTATATGTTTCTTTAACATCTTTGCTTCTAGCGCTACCTATCGTTTATAGTCTTGTGTCCCGAAGCTTCGAGCATTTTAATTATTGTTGGAGAAGGTAGCCGAGAATTAGAAGTCATATCTAACCGTAACATGTCGTTTTAAAGCGCGAAGCTTCGTGACAACAAAGACTGGCTATAAAGTGGAAAGATGAGATTGGAAAAATACGTCAAAATCAAAAATCCTCGTATGTTAACACATTGATTTTAAATGGATCGTGTCACCTCGTCGCACCTTGCCTCGCTTGCGCTCCGGCTGGAGTCGGTTTTAACGCGAGTCAAAGGGCGCAAGGTGCGAGGCGAGGCACAGCCGCACATCGACTTCATTCCCGCTCTTCCTGGCTATTCCCAATTGCCTACAGATTTCAGGTCCGTCAGCTTTACGTCGAAATCGAAATATTGAATTCCGAGTGGGCTCAAGATACTATGGTAAAATTTGCCGAGTTATATCAAGCAGAACCTTTTATTATGGGACCCAAAAACACGGGAATCATAAACTTAAGCCAATCTTCATATGCATGGAAGATGTCATGTTTGGGTAATTCCAATACAGGACCTAAAAACTAAGAAAAACTTAACATCAACGACATTGCGACGTTCCTCGCGTCACCTTGTGTTGCCTCGCCTCGCTTAACCTAGCCTCGCCTTACTTCGACGAGTATGAAAAGATAGCATTAGACTTGAGACACGGCTCCAGCATTAGCAGTTGTGGGTGGTGATGATGAGTTCATTGAAAACTAAATTCAAACTTATTGTTTTTAAATAAATTATTAGGCAATCTTGAATATCTTTATGCGTTTAGTAAGTATTTTAAGTAATTTCTGCTCAAAAGAGCTTATTTTATTGTTTAAAATTACTCAAGTCTGTAGATAGCTTGGGACGACATCCCACAATTTTAGACGTAGTCAAAAAATGATATTAGAAATAAGTTATACGAAGATGTGACGACAATGTCAAATAAAAATTACCACCAGCTTTCTTTTTTATTTCAACTAAGCCTCTACTAATGGACATAAGTAATAAAAAGCATTTTGATTAATAATATTCTATATTATTGTATTATATACTGAATTATTTAAAAATAATATAAATATTAATACTTTTAAACAAGTAAGTAACTTAAAAGAACAAAAACTTGTTAGTTATTACATTTTAAGCATTTAACTATTTTAATAATAATGTACTGAGTTCAATAAATTCGAGTCAAATTACAATCAGGTGAAAAAAAATCTTTGGAATCATCAGAAGTACCTATCATACACATAAAATTGTAACCATAAAATAATTTAAACTCTTACATAAATTATTTAGAAACTTCCATCAGTAATCTAGACTTCAGGTAGATAAAAACTAAAAGAAAATATCCCATTAAATTGTGTTGATTTATTTTCACTTCATAAAAAAGTTCATTTTGTACAACTTTTCCAACTAACGGTATTACATTTAAAAATACTCGATATATTTCTGGCCACGGTATTCAGTTGACCGAATAACTTCGAGAGTTTGCGAATAAGATGGCAGTCGAGACCGGCACCGGCTCTACCACCTACAGCATAAGATATATTTTTATCGATTTAAACCTTTTTATTGAGTGAAAATTAACAAACGTAAATTTTATACGATACATAGATACTCTCTTTACAAAATTATGTGCTTTCCTTTTTACACAGACATCTTAATAAAAGGTGACATTAAATCAACCGACCAAATTCATACTGTAGACTCGATTAGTGATCAGAAACAGGCTTCAGTTACCCCTTGGTGAAATTCGATAAATTTTTTTTTTTTAATTGACTGGACTAGTAATTGTATTTAAACTAGTCTCAACTAGAAAGGGAGCAAAAAACTATATTTTCGAAATTGGCCAAAAGGATTACTGAACCTAGTTCCTGATCACTAACTGAGTCTCCAGTATGAATTTGGTCGGTTGATTTAATTTCACCCTATATATTAAATACACCTTTTTCCCTTAAACTGTCAAGCAAAGACAACTCTGACAGATTCATATTTGTTACAATCCTGAAAGTCTCTCGCTCCTTTCAAATTCATCATCCTAGCTATATCGAGAGACCGAAAAAGGCTGAAGCCTGATTAGCGCTAAAGAATAACCCCATAGAAACTGTGCCGGGCACAGTTTAGTATGGTGTCGCCAAAGACATTGTATAAGAACTAGACTGTGCACTATCCAATTTTTGCTCAACTAAACTAGATTTTATTTATTTAGAAATAAGATTGTAATTATTATGATACCATTTCCAAACGAAAAACGAGCCGAGCGAAATAGCTGTCGCTACTCGTTGCAAGTTGCCAGTGTATATAATATATACAATATACTTATATAGTGTTGTTGAGTTTCTAACGTGTTAGAAAGAGACCAACGAGTGCCAACACCCATCTCGCTCGGCTCATTTTTCGTATCGTAGTGCACAGTCTAGTTCTCTCTACAATGTCTTAGGGTGTCGCCTTCTATATCGTTAACTGTCACTGGGAGTCGGCCAGCAACATGACACAATACGAATCACTTTTTTCTCTTTTGGGTGTCTGGTGGTGTCATTTTCTAAGTTTTTTTTTCGTTCGCCGACTACATACGTCCTGGAAACAGCCCACCGACAGCACAGCGTCGGTATGACTGTAGCCGAGGCAAAATGAATATAATATAAAACTTTTATAAAGCAGAAAAACGTGCCTGGGTAAACAAGGACACTTTTTCTCCCGACTCAAGATCTAATACCATCAATCAGCTCTAAAAGCAATGTCAAAGGAAACAAACTTGTACAATACAAAAAAATGACGTCACAATATGAAGAGAGATCAGAGACGTTTCCGACTACATGCTGTACAACAGTTCCAACTCGTACAACCACGTTACACCGACGATTATCACGTCCCAGCGTGATGGGTGGTGAGCTTTACCGCCGTACTTCGGGCACGAATATAGCCACACATTGATGTGCCTTCCGAAGCATGAGACTGGACACAAATGTGCCCCTACGGTATTTCAATTCGCGACCTCAGCATAGTGGTCGAAACATTGTAACCACTAGACCACACACCGGTCCAGTAAGCGAATTATATAAGGTGACTTTAATTTATGCAGCCAAATTGTTACTGAAGACTCGGTAAGTGCTCCGTAACAAGGTTCGATGACCCTTTTGGTGAAATTCGAATTTTTTTTTTTCGTATTCCTTACAAACGCAAGCCCAGCCCCGAGTCAATTAAGTACTTTGGGACGTCAAGATTTTATTTTGCGAAATTAGCAAAAACTAAAAACTGTTACTGATCACTTACCAAGCCTCCGGTATGAGTTTGGCTGTATAAATAAAAGTCACCTTATATATACAGAGTGTAAATGCAAAGTCAAGAATCCCTTTAGGGTATGAACACGATTCTGATATCATTACGAGAAAAAAAATATACCTTGAATTTTCACCAAAAATTCCATCATTTTTCTAAGCTATGGCTACGCAGCTCACCGGCCTCCCCACACACCTAATTGCACCCCGCAACCCGCACCCCTCATCCGAGTGTCCGCGACGAGTGAGGGTGTCCACGCGATTAGTGTATTTTGAGTAAAGAAAATCGTCTTATTATGAGGTACTGGTACTTTATTTAGAGATCCCAGTATTTAAAATAATATCTCCACCGATCATACTAACAAACCTTTAAAGGATTCTTGCCTTTGCTTTTACACCCGGTATAATAATACAGTTTTCTTAACAAGATTTCTCGCGTGAATCTGTCTAACATTAGTGTCAATTCGGTCTGACAACGACTGAACTTATTTGACACGACTAAAGTTAGTTTACATTCTGTCTTTTTCTACCTGTATCGAAAAGAAAAGGCCAAAATAAAGTTAGTCCGTGTTACGCAAAATTGACACTAATATCACATTGATTTTTAACTTTTATTTATCGTTTCTCGAACACGTGAAGAGTTAGCCCCAAACAGTGCTTCTTCTAGACGCGCCAACTCCATACAAACGCAAACACAAAATTGTGAGGTGTCTATGGAATGTTTTTGTAATATTTTAGGCTGAATCTATTGACATTATTTAGATCTATGCCAAATTATAACTAAAAATCGGGAACTTTGCATCGTATCATAGCAACGAACCCCAAAAACAAGTAAATTTAACGAATTTTCACCAGCAGTGTAGCCGAATGTGTGTTAACTGATTTAGATCAAATAAATAAAATTATACTAATTTCACATAAAAATGTAATCTCTATTAATTTTAACCAAAAAAGTGTTTGAAAACCTTTACAGTATTGCCAAAACTTTGTTTCTACCGACACACGTTTTAAATTTTGTGCCCGCCACAGACATATAATTATTACTAAGTAGCAGACCATACATAAGGATCAAATAGCGTGGCAAGTTTCCATACAAAAAATAAGCTACATTTAAGCTTCATGGTACGAAGAAACGTATAAAAATGGGTTGTTTGGACTGGTTTATGCTTGGAACATGTTTGTTAATTCCTAAACTAATCTCTAGTATATATTTTGTTTGGAAACAAGCAATATTCATATTTAAAAGAGCCCGAAGTTCACTGAGCTAAAGTTGCCACGCGTCGACTCTATGCGTTTATTATTAATGTTATGTTAGGTCTGCTACTATATTATACGTCTGTGGTGCCCGCGACGAAATCGGTGCGATGGTATTGCCTTCGCAAGTTTTATCGAGCGTGCACGTAATAGAATAATTAAATAGCATTACATTTGGTCACGCCCACAACTAAGTTGCTGCGCTCTTCTTAAACCGTTCTTACACTCTACTACCTATTCACTGTATTTTATAACTATTCTTAACAATACAATTGAATACATTATAATATTGCACCTACATTATGTATTAAGTACATACTAATACAGCGACATCATGTATATGTGGTGGCCATATCGTTGAATTGATCACTTCATGATCTGATCGATAACATCGTAAAGTATGAAATAAGAAATTTAGAATAGGCTTCCAACAAAAAGTCAAAATAGGTGCGACGAGCGAAGCGAGGACGAGCGTGTTAGGTTGCTTGTGATGTGAATCATATGTTCGGGAGCCGAGCGAAACGGAGCGAGGCGACCCCTTTTAGTTTTTACAGACTTCAGGATATTTGAGCAATTCATGAAATGATCATTTCTAAGATATGGACACGACGTAACCAAGCAACGTCCGCCATGAAAAAAAAATTACACTAACAATTTTCTACATTAGAAAGATCGTCGTGGAAACAGAAAATTAAATATCGAATATCACACGACGAACGAATATTTCATCACTAAATCTATGCCCCGTTTCTTCACGCGTGAGATGAATGACTTTAATGAAAATGGGGCTTAACAACAACAGAAATTCTAAAAATTAAAATACCTACGAGACAAAACTAAATAAATACTCAGAGTATTTACATAGACTACAGAGATTCTAAATAATACTGACCTGAGTAAGTACATCGTGAGCAAATACCAACTTTCAAAATAAATCAAAACAGGGAAAATTAAGAAGCGGCCTTTTTTCTAAGAATTTTTGTCTATCACAGATCCAATCAATGTGAAACTTATATCAGTATATGTTTCTTCAGACCTTATCTTTAGGCTGTAATACAGTGCGTTAACTTTCGCTCGAATCATAGAATTTTTGAAACTAGTCGCTTAGAGTGTTTTTTGAATTTGCCTTTGGGGCCGTTCAAGTATTACGTAAGCACTATGGGGGGGGGGGGGGGGTCTTTGTTTTGCTTATTTTCGATGACATGGGGGGTAGGGGAGTCTAGATGATGATTACGTCATCGGAATATTTTCGCCCCTTACTCTATGTTGAAAACTGTATCAGTAAAATCTAATCTCTATCCTAAATCTATTTTCTTATTTTTAAAATTATAATTATAACATTATAATATAAAAAAAAAAAAAATATAATTGAAAAATGTTTACGTAAGCATGGGGGGAGGGGGTAAGAGCTTTGCTTACTTTTGCTGACAAGGGGGATGGGGGGGTAAATAATTGTAATAAATCTGCTTACGTAATACTTGAACGGCCCCTTTTAAGGTAGTAAAACCGAATCCTGGTGCAAAATTCACATCATAATATTGTTTTCCTTACTTTTGAATAAAAATTGCGTTTTAAAGCAATTAGCTGAAGTTGATCAGTAATAATTAGGGTTTTACATTCAAATTCTATGATTTTATGATTTAAATTTTGATTGCATTCGATTAACAAACTTAAAAGCGTATTTAACGTAGTAATCGAATGTAATCAAAATGCATAAAATAACATAATGTTAATGCGAGAACCCTACTATAAATAATCAATTTCCGCTAAATGCTTAAAAACACATTTTTTTCATACTTCTTATTCAAAAGTAAGGAAAACAATATTATGATGTGTATTTTGCACCGGGATTCGGTTTTACCACCTTTTATTTTACGATCGGTAGGAAAATCTAGTTTATTTTTCCTTTTAAAAAAAGAAAATATATTTTAGTCTAATATTTGTAATTTTAATCAATACCAATCTTAAAATTGGTCTAATTTTGAATCATTACGCGCGAGTTTCGGTGGACGCATTCTACTTCTACTTTTCACTGTACGCCGAAGGAAGGCCTCCATTAGAATAAAACAAGCATGCTATATACCTACAATAACAAAACAATGATTCAATTCGGAAACCACGGTGTTCTTATTCGAAAAAAACTCAATAACTCACTTCAACCATAAATTCCGAGCTCTTTTTAATTATTTTATTAACAATTTTAGGGTACGTTAGAATTCTTCGACAAAGTTTTTAAAGTTTTTATAAAACTTCTACCAGTGCCTGACTGAAAATTGTTGCCAGTATTTCCAGGAGAGATAAATATTGCAATATTTTTAGTTTTTAAAATCCCATTCTTTATTCATAAACAAATTTATGCATGCATCAAAGTAACGTGGTAAATTTGTTTATGAACATACGAATGCTTCTCTATTTTTATAACCTTTAGGAAATTTGTTTCCTCTAAATAATATAAGCTTTTACCCACCTTCGTGATAGAATAATTTTTACTATATCTTTAGTACTCTGAAAGCTTTCGGTTCTACGAATTTGTAGAAGTAAAATTTGCATTTCTATATCTGTCATGTCATTATTTAGGAACCATTAGTAAAATAAGTCTAAATTAAAACAGCCCTAACTAAAACCCGAGACTTAAGACTAAACAAATTCATCTAAAGAAAAAAATAAGCAATGAGATTATGAGGCCAACAGAATTGCCACCACAAAAAACATGGCGTCGATTCCGATCAAGGCTGATAGCAAAAGGGGCACAGATTAAAGACATACTGTTACATGTCACTCCTGTTATTCTTTTGCGTTAACTTGCTGAGAGTACTGAGCTGGGGGAATGTTGTTTTGTTCTGTACTGGGTTTAGTTTGGATGTGAGGAAGATGAAAGGTTCATACAAGGAGGCTCGGTCCATGGCGGTTACCTCGAAGTGGCGAATCTTCTCTCTGGCGCACCAGTTGGCGGCTTTGGAGCAGGGGTTCTCGAGGCTGATGACGTCATCGGGGCCGGTGCGGTTGCCTATCACCAGCATCACCACCTGGTGGAACAAAGAAGTTTACCATTACATAATGTCAAAGCAGCGGTAGGTCAGCCGGTAAGACGCCGCCGGCCTCTCGGGGGCGTCTGTTAAAGTATACAAGGCCAGTACGCATCCATAGTAAAGTTACACGGTAGATATACTTTCAAATTTATTAGCAAAAAAAATCTCGGACAGTATACACGATTTGCCCGTACTGGTTGCGAAAACTTTCTAATAACAATGAAGTGAATTGTTTTGGAAACTATACTAGGCTAGAACCAACACGTATTGACACTGTATACTTTAAAAAAAAAACAGAGAACTAAATTGTCTGTAACCATTTCTTTTTGAAAACGGCGACTTTACTATTAAAACTAGGAACGTCGCCTCGCCCCGCTCCGCTTCGCTCGGCTCCTTATTTTTTCTTACATGTCAACCTAACACGCTCCTCCTCGCTTCGCTCGTAGTCGCGCCTATTTTTTTACTTTTTTCAGTAAAAAGATTAAAGATTTCTCGCCCACTTACCATAATACTACTAATATCCTACTAATATTATAAATGCGAAAGTTTGTGCGTTAGTGTGTGTATGTTTGTTACTCTTTCACGCTGAAACGGCTGAACGGATTTGGATGAAATTTAGCATGGATATAGCTTATACCCTAACTTAACATATAGGCTACTTTTTATCCCGGAAAAATGCATGGTTCCTGTAGGATAGATCAATATCATTGACAAATCAGGTGTCTAATTAGCGCGGTCCTTTCGTTTGTGGTAAAATAAGACAATGCTTTGTTATTTCATACATCAGGTGTCTAATTAGCGCGGTCTTTAATCGTTTGTGGTGAACTAAGACAAGGCTATGTTATCTCATCACACTTCACACTAATATTAGAAATGCGAAAGTTTGGGTGTGTGTATGTTTGTTACTATTTCACGCTGAAACGGCTGGACGGATTTGGATGAAATTTAGAATGGATATAGCTTATACTCCAACTTAACACATAGGTTACTTTTTATCCCGGAAAAAAGCATGGCGTTAAACCGAATGACACGCGGGCGGAGCCGCGGGCAAAAGCTAGTAATATCGTAATGGTAACTAGTGCAATATATTTCTCGTACACAATGTTAGCACACGTATTGGAATATATACGCGATGAGTGTAAAATAATCATGTATACTTCCCAAGGAATCGATGTCCTATTACAGTTTGAATCTATACGTGAGCAGTCCCAACCTGTGTGTAACTAGCCTTGTATACTTTCAAAAAACGCCACCCGGGGTAGCAAATATGAACATGCTATAGCAATAAGTGTTGTCGTTATGAATTTACTGAGATTATCTGTAAAATTTATCAAATCGCTTCTTACGTACTTGCACGCCAGCATAGCAATGTCCGAAGGACGACGATAGGGTTCACCACCCATCAAGCGTACAGTACCCGGCAGTAAATATTACACATCGGCTAGCTTCGATTTAGTAGAGCGTCGTCTCTGTCACCGAACTGTAACTGGCGCGTGCGACAGAGATGGCGCTACGATACAATGTGTAATATTTACTGCCGGAACCTGAAATACTCAGGGAAACGAGGGCATGACTGTGAAGTGATTAGTCTTTCAGAATGGAAGACTGTGACTAGTCTTTCAGAATGGGAACCACCTCTGTCACCCGGGTTGTGACGATGTACAATACCATCACATCAACCTCACCTCTTTCTTGTCCTTATTCCTATCGATGTCCTTCTTCAAGTACATGAGCACATCGAGCGACTCCGGCTTGGTGCTGTCGTAGACCATGATGAACCCGTCCGCGAAGCCGAGGTAGTGCCGCTGCAGCACCTGGTTGGACGTCAGCTGCATCGTCGGGGATTGGGGCGGCCCTGAAATGTTAACATAACATATCGTCACGACATGATTCCCGGAGGGGGTGTTCGGGGGTGTTTCCGGGTGTGAACTGTGAAATGCAAGTCACAGTCTACACTCGGCACACCCACGTTTCACCGATGATTATTACGTCCCAACGTGATTGGTAGTAAGCCCTATCGCCGCACTTCGGGCGCAATTATACGCTTTTTAGGGCATGCGGGTTTCCTCACGATGTTTTCTAGTCATACAGGCTCTTCTATTCCGGGTACTTTTCACTTTGCCCTTTTTCAGTATGTCGCTTATTTGGTATGAAAATGTTTATTTTAATGCACAGAATGTACCTATAGTATACCGGGTGTAAATAGAGTGCGACCATTAAATGAAACCACATATTCTACTGACCCTACTGAACCACTTTACCCAAGAGTCATACCCGCGGACACCCTTAGTTTAGGAAATAATTGAGTTCCAAACAAAAACGCGTGAACCCTAACGCACCGACATACGGGTGAGTTTAGAGAGAGCGTTGACCTCAAACAGCTGCAGGTTTCACGGACGACGCTCTCTCTAAACTCGCCCGTATGTCGGTGCGTTAGGGTTCACGCATTTTTGTTTGGAACTCAATTATTTCCTGAACTAAGGCTGTCCGCGGGTATAACTCTTTGGAAAATTGGTTCAGGGGGGTCGGTAGAATATGTGGTTTCATTTAATGGTCGCACTCACAACCGGTATAATCTATACTTAACGAATCAGTCACATTTTTTTATAAAATTACAATTTTTTCAGTATTTTTCTGCAATAGTAATAGCAGTGGTGCTTTGTTAAGTGTAGTAGGCTCTTTTTCTAAAACTTGGCAAACCTTGTTTTGGTACATTTTTTTTACTTACGAATTTTTGCGTGCGTGAGAAAAAGTAAAGTATCTTTAATTTTTTTAACACGAAAAATATTTTGAAATGGTAAGATTTTCTGCACTATTTCGCCTTGAACAACTATATGATTCATGTCCCGACCGTCACTGGAAAATTGACATTAGTTTGTTTTAACCTAAAACTGAGCTAATTGACTAATAACTAAAAGGCAAAGCATGAAAACTTTATTAAAGAATATTATTTCATGACTGGGAGTAAATTTGATTTTTTCATGTTGTAGAAAAGCGCTGTTCCGACCGTCACAGTGTGCGGACCTACACAATCTGTGACTGAGCACTTGAGCTCATTACTGGTTTTGCACTATAGTAAGTTCGAGATAGCATGATATGGGTGACGGTTCGTAATTTTCCGTTTCACCTATACCACTCACACCATACTACATACACCCAGGTACAAAAGAAAATAATAGGTTTTAGAAAGAATGTATATCATTATTGCAAAAATACAATAAATTATTTTATAGCACACCGTGCGTAAAATGACCACTTAACGCACGCTGCGCTTGCGTAAAGTCGACATTTTCCGCACTTTTGCTATAAAATATTATACGATACTCGTGCGAGAAACTTTTTCTCGACTCGTGTGATTGCAGCACTCACCTTCGGCTCGTGCCGCAAACTCACACTCGTCAGAAAACGTTTCATCGCTCTCGTATCGTAATATGCTATATCTATAAATCGAAACAATAATCAGAGTGTATTCGTTAAATTTAACAAAAAAGATTCAGAAAAGAATAATGTCTTTTTGGTACTTGATGCGTGGATCGGAACGTTAACCCATAGGTACTGACACTACATAATCGAAAATACATCGATGAATCGGCCCCGCCATCTTATACGATCGCGTCAGTATGAGTTCATCTTGTATGCGGTTTGTGTTTTTGTTGCAGTTGCTTTACATGCCATTTGTTTTGACGTTTGTTACAGTTTTGTTGATTTTTGTTTTGTTATATATATATATACTAGGTGAAATTAAATCAACCGACCAAATTCATACTGGAGACTCGGTTAGTCATCAGGAACAAGGTTTAATGATACTCCGGGTGAAATTCGAAAAAAAAAATTTTTTTTCCCGTAGAACCTGCTCTAGGAATTGTACTTAAACTAGTCCAACCAGTACGGGAGCAAAAAAAAATATTTTTCGAAATTGGCCAAAAGGATTACTGAACCTAGTTCTTGATCACCAACCGAGTCTCTATATATATATATCTACCTAAGCTTTATGTACATATGCCTCGGAATTTAAAAACAAGGGAAAAGACTATTCGCCGTGCCAGTTATGTAAACAAAAATGTCTGACGGACAGATATCCTGCCGTAAATTTTTTCCTTCGGGTTTGGTTTTAGGATTTTTTGTGGATGACTCATAAAAGGTGTTAGATATACAACTTATAATAATAAAAAAAAACAATAATACAAAGTTGAATTAAAAAAATACTTATTTTATTTGTTTGTCTTATAATGTAACTCGTCCCGACCGTCACAGCTTTTAATATTCCTAGGGATGATGATGGTTCTATACACCAACTTATCATGTTTATCAAATGAAAGGAAATATATTAAGAGTCATCTCAGGCTTGGTCTGAATTTTCAAGTAGTATGCCATAACATATAGTGGGTAGGTCATTTCCCAACCGTCACACACATTCAAATGACAATTTCGTACGGTTGAGAGCGTAAATACAATATTTCGGGTATGTCAGGATTAAAAACATTTATTTAGTCTTAGTCACAACTTAACATATTTTATCTTTAGTAGTTCACATTTTATATTAAAGATATTCACAAAATATTGTAAGAAAATGAGTAAAAACGTCCCAACCGTCACCATGGAATGACCCAGTAATAAATATCCAACTAATATCTTTATCTTTGAAATTGCAAACTCATTTTTCAGTACAAACATATTTGCATTTATTTTAGGAATGACAAATCCAGATTTAAAAAAAATTGTGTATGAATCAGACAACATTAAGCTAACAAAAACTAAAATTTAATTTTTAAAAGCATCACCTTTGAGAAGTTATAACGAATCTTATCATGAAAACAAATGACACTTAAGACAAACTGTCTTTGAAAACTTAATTTTAGTAATCAAATTGAAAATAAAAACGAAATTTAAGTATTACCCAGATATAAAACTTTGAAATCAACTTTCAAACAAAAAACAAGTAATGGAAATAGCTATTGATTTACAGGAATTATTATTATGAACTCATGAATCTGTTAGAAAATTTCGGCAACTTCACAGGTAAGACCTATTATTATTTAGAGTTCAATCATTATAGTAGACTAGACCTCATACTTTTATGATACTACATATGTTTAATAATTCTGTCAATTAATGCTCTTTTAGGTGGGAACCTATTACCTATGGCACAGTATTATTAATGTGTCTTCATAGAAACGACCAAAACACCATGCTTCCAAATCTCTATGAACTACGAAACAACAGTCGCGAGTGCGCCGCAGTTACGTACTGATGCTGACAGTGTGTGACGCATTTATTGACGTAATTTATGGCACGAAGGAAGTTATCGATTATATTATTCAGGGTCATCCATCCATCCATCAGCCTGTTTCGTCCACTGCTGGACTTCTAAGCCTTTCCAAGATTTCACCACTCTTGGGCGGTCCTCTTGGAAGAAATGCCCATACTTGCACATGTCTGGCAGGCAGGTTGGTCAGCACAATGCAGAAACCCGCGCCCATCGCTAGTCTTTTTTACATAAGGCCTGGCAATTGGGGATGGATATACCGCCATCAATCTCTCCTAGGCAATGGTGAGCCACCTAAATTTGTTCTTTTTTTTTTTGTAAGCAGATAAATGAAAATGGAGGTGATGCTTATATCCAAGGCGGTTACGCTAATGGTACTGCTAATGCAGGGTGACTTCAGTGGGCATGGATTCATGGACAAAGCAATCAGAAAAGGGGGGGCAAATATGTAAATTTGTTCAAAACCGCTTTTTTGGTCAGTATGGTTTTTACCTGTAAGTGGTGGTTCCAGTCCAGCTGTATCATAAAAACAGACGCGCTCCTTGGTGCCTCTGTCAGTTTCAATGTTGGCCACATAGATGTCTTCAATGGTAGGGTAAAATGTTGCTTTCAAATTCACATTTCCGTAGATGAGTTGCTCTAGAATAGCGGTTTTACCAACTCCTTTCATTCCGCAGATCACCACTTTGCTTGTCTTCCCCATTTTTAGTAAAATTACATATGATTATCCTTTATCCCTAACTTTCTCTTTGCAGGGTCACTAAAAAGTATACCTAATAAATCATTGGATCTATCACTGTTTGGTAACTTACAGCGATAATGGGTATATTTTACAGCATCAAAACTTAGGCATTTTCCCGTTATTAATAAATAAGTTGCAGAATTTTCACACGACTTCACATACTTTCGGATCAGCTGTTTTGTTTTCCTCTTTTCTTTTCTGTTCTCAAGTTCTGTCACTTTTTTTTGCGTTTAGTTACAAGATTTAAGGGCTGAGTTCAGTTTGATCGCCCGCTCACGCCCGGCGATCATGACATCTCTTTTGCACGCGTTGAATTTGTAATGCTATCCTGCTATCGGTGATGAGCGGGCGATCAAAACAAACTGAACGCGACCCACTGACTCTTGAAATCATTCATGGCTTTGAGCGATGTAATTCTATTTCGGACCGTACGGTTTCTGATTCATTCATTCATTCGTCATTCATTCATTGTTATCAATTGTCAACATGGCGATGTCGGCATCAGCTGTGGATTCAGAAATTACTAAAAGCGATAAATATTCGATACTTCTACCAACATACAACGAACGGGAGAATTTGCCTATCATAATATGGCTTATCATCAAATACTTGGATAAAACGTGAGTCTTCAATCTACTATAAATATTATATATTACAAAATGTCCTTGGCTATGATTCATGACCAATTTTCTGTTTCCCTCAGTGGATACGACTACGAAGTGATTGTTATAGACGATGGCAGTCCAGACGGCACCCTGGACGTGGCTAAGCAGCTACAAACTCTATATGGATCCAGCAAGATAATACTTCGTCCTAGGGAGAAGAAACTTGGTTTGGGCACTGCTTACATCCATGGAATAAAGCATGCAACAGGGAATTTCATTATTATTATGGATGCTGATTTGAGCCACCATGTAAGGAAAATCTACCCAACTCTCTCATTAAAATATCAGTATACAGTGGATTTATGTTACAAGATATGGAATCTGCAAATGATTATTTACCTGGATTTTGTATTTACTTTATCAACTTACTTTACCTTGTAGTTTTTATATTATCCTTTTTTGCATGACACGCAAGGTACGTTTTTGGATGTCAACAACAAAATAAGACAATTGTATTCATTTGACAGCCTAAAATGTATGATTTCAATTTTCAAACGGGCTAATTTGCTTAACCAAATAGCCATATAAAAATATACTGAAGTAAAGAATTTTATTCTCATTTAATTAACATTGAAGGATATAAATTATAAATAAAACTTACCTAAATTAAAACGGTAAAACTAACCTAAAATCCTTGTCAAATCTCTTATAAAAGTAAACTAAACTAAATGAAAAATCCTATCTAAATCGCTACCGTCATGTGGAAGGGTACCTAGAAGGCTGGCAGCGTATTATATAGCCATATGACAATCAATTTGAATACCATTGACTTACACAATTGCACCTCTGATTTGTCATTTATCTGTGATTTCTGTTTCTTTTTAGCCAAAATTCATTCCAAGGTTCATAGAGCTTCAACGGCAGCATGACTACGACATAGTCTCAGGGACCCGCTATCTCGGTGATGGAGGAGTGCATGGCTGGGACTTCAAGAGAAAGCTGATCTCGCGAGGAGCTAACTTTGTCACTCAGCTGCTTTTGAGGCCTGAGGCCTCCGACTTGACTGGGTCTTTTAGGTGGGTCTTTTTAAATTTACTATAGACAGCTGGATTTTTGTTGCAAAAAATCTGTGGCAATGGCAAACAACTTTTACTTCAGAAACAACAAAGATTAAACAAAAAAAATGTTTATATTATATTTATAGGTATACAATGTATTAATTTGTCTGATTCATGGATGATGATGTCCATTGAATTTTGAATGTCCATGGTTTGGTAGTAATAAAGAAGGCTTTAATCTGAATCACGATCTGGACTGCAATCTATTGTATTAGTAATAATGAAAATTCAACAGATTAAGGACAAGTTACCTATAAAAAATGTCAAAGCAAAGTTATATAAATAAGCCTATTATAAAATGTTGAAATTATTCTTATGTTTACATTGAACCATGCAAAATTATTAACAGAAAATATTAATATACTGTATCACCATAAAATAAGGTGAAAGAAATAACGTAGAATATTTAGCGGTGCACAGGGGTACCATGGCATTCCCCCAACCAATTGAAAAAGTGTTTATTTTCTTAAACCAATAAGATATGTATGTTTATAAATTGCCCATCTGAATATTTCAGTTCTCTTTTTACTCGGGTGTTATCAAGTTTGTCTTTTATTTGTTTTATTTTAATGTTTATCACCTGACGGGTACTATGTACTATTGAAGGAAAATCCACAGCAGCAATTAAAATGATCTCTTCTTTTCTTGCCAATATTTACGATTTGAAAACCGTTTCGACTTTTCGAGGACTAGCTTTCTTCAACTGTTTTTATTAGACAGATTTTAAAAGCGTGCATATCCTTTATTAAACGACTTTCATTTGACCTCCAGTGACGTCATAACCACACATTTCCATTAGCACAGACATTTAATTTTCTTTAACGCATTCTAATAATGTGACATCTTGGCAAGGATCCAACAATTTAACCTTATACCTAACTGTAAATACTAAAATACTTTTAATTATTAAAAAGCATGAAAAATTTATTAAAATTAAATACCTACCTGAAAATATCTATTAATTCCAAAAAGAAGACAAAGATAGCTCATTAAAATAAAAAAGCAATAAAATTTTATAATTTTTTATTTTTGCAGGTTATACAAGAAAGACATTCTCCAGAAGCTAATAGACAGCTGTGTCTCCAAGGGCTATGTTTTCCAGATGGAAATGATTATTAGGTGAGCATTTTGAATTCGTTTACTCATTAAACTATCATTTGCCTGTGGCTCCGCTTGAGTTGATTTCGTCATTGTCTACCTAGTCCATATGGAACAAATCATTTTTGTGGGCATTTCCAAGTGTCTATAATTAGACTTTCTTGTCAATTTTATTGTGCTTTGGCTAAAATTATCAATATGTATATTTTAGCGATATTCTTGGTCCTGAAACTACAGTGCAACAACAATCTAAATGAACGTCAGCGATCAATTGTGGTTAATTCACTCAAGATTGTGCCCGTTCATAAATACAGATTGTTCACCTTAAGAAATCCCCTGGCTAAGGAAATGGTAGCACTGCATATGGGGTTGCCAATCGTTCATGTAGCATTCAACTTACTACATATTCATAATATTTACTTATCTGCGTATTTTTACATAATGAAAATACAATGTACAAATTGAAAAAATCTAAGTAATAAATTATTTATTGATTTGTGTTTCGGAAACAATACGTATATCTAATGGTATTTATGATATATCTACACATACATATATCCCTTTATTATTATATATCCGTACCCGAAGGTAAAACGGAAAACTAAGCCTCAGCTGTCTGTCTGTCAGTCACAGGGGTCTACAGCTTCAACTGTAATAGGTAGAAAATTTAAATTTTCACAGAATACGTGTTACTGTAGCCTCTATCATGTCATGACATAATAACAAAATTTTTAATTGAAAACTTTAATCCCAAAACCCCATAAAATAAACCTAGTCTTAAACCTAGCGCCATCTGAGATGACTTGTTTGACAGCTTTTACTGAGATGCTTTGATCAGATGATAAATGGTGCTAAGAGTAGCTTGTCAACCTTTTTGGACCGAGGTTCATTCGTAAGATGATACATGGCGCGATTTGGGGTTACCCGTAATATATGGTGGCACGGAACCCTTTGTCTGACTAAGTCTGACTCGACCTTGGCCAAATTATTTTTTATTGTAGGGTAAATGCCCCGATTACCAGCCTTTTAGTACCATTTCTATCTTCAGAAAATCGTACTATTTATTACCACTAGTATAGTACAATTAATGATTGTTTTTTTTATAGATAGGTTTTTTATTTAAGAATATAATTTAACGCAGATTTTAGCCGTATAAGTTCAAGAACAATTGAAAAAATAATGGTAAACAGAAAAACACCTTTTGCCTCTAATTCCAGCCACTCTGTACCGAATGCCCTCCATTTGTGTATCTAATGTCAGTCTGGCATATGGTCATGTCTTTGAGTTTTTGTGCTGCATGAGTTTTAGTACATAATAAAAGAATCATTACAAGTTTAATACATGTCAGTGCAAAAATGAAAACAAATAAGCAATAAAAGTTGTTTTGTTTGAAAATGAATGATGCTACCTATTAGAAATTTTTGTGATTTTAGGAACTTTGTTTAAAGGTACTTTGTTCTACCTCAAAAATTACTTAGGTGCTTAATTAAAAAGTATGAAATAATTAAATAACGCTTAACCATTAATGGATAGAAAAACAACAACTTTATGAATAGCAATTGAAACATCTTAAGAACCCGCTCCGTATTTGTCGTCTGTTTGATGGGAGGCATTATTTTAATTATTTTTCTTGTCATTGCCGCGATGTTTTTGTAAAAATCAGAGACATATACCAGTCCATATTGGCCATCTAAATGAAGATCTAAAATTTATCTGATTCAATTGTTTCTCATTTGCGCGTTATTTTGATACTTAGATATTATGAATAACGATTCGGTGCGGGCTCGTAAGTAATAAAATAACTAGCAAAAGAGAAACAATTCAATCAAATGAATTCTAGACCTTTATTTAGACGGCCAATATGAAGTGGTGTATGTCCCTAGTTTTTCCAAAAACATCGCGATAAAGGCAAGAAAAATATTTAACATATTGTTTTACATCAAAGTTGTCGCGGACCGGGCTCTTAAGAGGGCGCATACTCAAAATTACAATTGTAAATTTAAATTTCTGACTACAAAATTAAGCATAAAATTGTAAATAGAAATTTGTATTGCGATTGAAGATATTCGCATTGTTACAGTCAATCATAAACTCGTATGAAAAAATCTAAATATTATTTAGTATAATCTTCATTCAAGTTTGTGACAACCCTGATTTATATCACGCGGCTGCAATTAGGTAGCCCGTCAAACCATATAGCAGCCCGGCCCGGCTGACATTATGTACGCCATACATTTCGTGTATCTAATTGCGGCCCCATCTATTACCATTGATCTACAAGAAAAAACTGGTAAATGGACTCAGAAATCTATGCATTATTATGTCTATAGTCATATTCCAGCAAATCACAAAGCCTTCATTTGAAATATACCTTAATTTGTTTGGTCCAGAATTTGCAAAAAAACAGCAACATGGTAAAAGTTTGACAACTACACGTTTCTAGAAGTGGGCGTTTTGAAACGTAAACAGTTACTTTAGCAGCTATTGCGTCGATAGCGGTTAGCTCGTTACTGGTTCAGTGAAAAACTGTTTATTCAAAATAGCAGCGCTATTCGGCAGTAACAGATGTTTCATAACGGAAACATTCGTTCGGTTAACTTCGTCCGGTAGCCGCTATTATGTTATTAAGCGACTAAGTTGACATGTCAATGCATATTAGGAACTGGTCATAGATAAAGGAACATCATAATTTGATCTGGTTACAAAGCTGCTATTTGGAATCGGAGACTTTCGGTTTACATCGGCTACATTCGGTAATTGAGTGTTAACGCTTCCGATAGCCCACCCACCTTGCTAGTTTTTGTCTGACAATTGTCGTTCACGGTCACGCTCAACCATAAACTTTTTTTACAGTTCTTAATGATCTTTGTAGGTTTTTGTGCATATCTGTTTTAGTATTGATAAGATCAGCGGATCATAGAAATGTTTAGGAAAAGCATTATTTTAAGGCTATGTTCGTTGGAAATAAAAATAAGATGCGGTAAACAGTTTATTTTACGTACTTCATATTGGTTGTTTTTTTTGTACTATGTTACCTCAGATTTCCGTCAAATGTAAACCAATTTTAAAGATTCTTTTTCTTCTTTAGTAAATTAACAAAAATAAGTTTTTGTTTTTGCGATTGAGGTTGGTTGTTTTTATGACATATTTATAAAATATACTTAATAAACTAATTAAAAAAAACCTTATCTCTATTTTTTAATTGAAATGTTTTTTTTACACTTATGTAGACGAAATAATAACAATATGCAATGTACTGTATAAAAGTTAACTTTGGTCTTGAAAATAAAATAAATATTTCAACTTCTGAATCATCAAGCGCTAGGTTCCAAGCCCTAGATTTATCATTCCATACAAAAGCAGTTTCAAATCATATCCTTAGTTTGTTATGCCATCATAGCTACATATATACATCGAAACAAAACAAGAATAAGATAAAAGAACTGTTTTTTATTTTTGGAAAATAGACCTTGATACACTAGTTTTAGATTTGTTTTCTACAAACGATCTAAGAAGAAAATATATTTTGTGTTCGTAGGTCATAGGAAGTCATAAAATCATAACAACCAGCCAGCTATTCAAGAGCTCAATGGTTGTTATTTTTATACCTTTCTGTCAATATGGTGTGAAAAGCATTACATTTTAAAATAAATAAATACAGTTATAAACAAAATTATTCCTCCAACTCATTAGTCGTTATAATATCTTTAGTTTGATTAAGTAACAATTTGATTATTTGCATATTTATGGAATGAAATCGGATTGTAGTCTTATTTGGACCCTGTTTTGTAAATTTCAAAGTTAAAGTTCTTAACAAAAAATAAAAATTCTACTCTCGCAATATCATTCTAAATATTCTGTAGTACAACATATATTTTTTAAAATTTTTAGGATTCCGCACCTCAAGATGGAAAAACGGAGCCCTTATAGGATCACTTTGTTGTCTGTCTGTTTGTCCGTCCGTCCGTCCATCTGTCAGTCAAAATTCTTTATCTCGGAAACGCGTAGAGGTATCGAGTTGAAATTAAAACCAAACAAGTGTCTTATTTAACAAAGATTAAAACCATATACTCAAATTTACAGACCCTTGAATTTGTGAAAAAATCAAACTACTAAGTTAATGTGAATTGAATGAATGAATGTATGAATGAATGAATGAATGAATGAATGAATGAATCAACGAATAGACACTTTTTGTACACATACGAAATAGAAATAAAGAATAAAAAGTAAAGAATACACAGTATTATACAAAAGCGAGCTTATTACTAGGAGCAATTTCTTACAGCCAACCTTTGGGTGGTGAAGAAATAATTAAATTTATGCTACAAAAAACAAATCAAAATTTATAGGGTATTTTACGTTGACCTACAACTATAAAATTTTGGCAAGGGAATAATTTAAAAAATATACATTTGTATATAAATCCTAAGAAATATAGTCTTTAACGGAACCCTCGAAGGGCGAGTCTGACTCAAACTTCTCTAATTTTTTTACTTTCCATACATCTGCGTAAAACCGGACTAAAGAAGGTAATTTCTGGTAAGAATGGCTTTATTACCTCTATATTAATGACCAGCATTTAAAAGGGACGGAACACAAAAGCAAGGTCGAAGCATAATGTTAACAATACATTTCAACAAACGTAAATACACTCTATTTCTGCGACAGAAAGTCGAGTTTTGATTACCTATCATATTGCATTGCAATTGTTAATGTTTGTATGAACCCTAAAGAATAGTTCAAGCAAAAATATTCCTTTAGTGAAGGGTGCAAATTTTAAATTTCAATAGCGCATTGTGTGAGATGACGCAAATATTGTAGGAAACTGGAAATAGTCCAACAAAAACAATGCAACATCTGTTTACTATTACAAAGAAAGAATTCTCAGGATTGTTCTGAGCGGCGGTAGCTCAGGGGTAGAACGCTGGCCTCTTAATCTTTGAGGTCCAGGTTCAGTCCCCGACCGGGCATGCATTAATGAGTTTTTCTGAATTTATGTGCAGAATATTTAATACTTACCACTTGCTAAACGGTGAAGGAAAACATTGTGAGGAAACCTGCATGCCTAAAAAGCGTGAATTTGTGCCCGAAGAACGGCGATAGGGCTCACTACATAAAGAAGACACATTTAATTTTAATTTAGTAATGAGCGAATCGTAATCGCCTATATAATACTAGTGTTCCGCCCGCGTTTATTTATTCTCTGTCCCGTTTTGACCTATGGTGTTATTTTATTAACACCTCGTGTTATTTTATTAACACCTCGTGTTATTTTATTAACACCTCGTGTTATTTTATTAACATCTCGTGTTATTTTATAAACACCTCGTGTTATTTTATTAACACCCTTTTTAAGGCTATAATGATAGCTTATATGTTGACCAGGTTGACGATGATAAAGAAAACCGCATCAAAATGCGTTGAGTGGTTCTCGGGTTAAATTGTATAAAATATTATGAATTGGTACACATATATTTTTAAATATTGCTGGCAGTCCTAAATCTGAATTTGATCCAGCTAGTAGTTTACGGCCAACGGAGGCGGCCCTACAATCACGAAACCGTTTTAGAGTATGAATAGCGGGTAGCGGCTGAGCTGACAAAACGCATGAAAGAATCGTTATTGTGAAAACCGACCGTTTTGAGTAGCAGGCAGCGGCCGAGCTGCGCATGAAAAAACCGCTATCGAGAATAGATAGTTATGGAAACTGCTAATGGTTTTTGATAGCGGCTAACGTTTCGTTATTGCAAAATGCTGCTACGACCCACCCCTACACGTTTCAATTCACAACTGACAGTGACTGATTTTTTTTTTTTTTTTTTTTAATGTGTTTTACGGCCCTGGATTCGGTGGACAGTGACTGATTAATGCCAGTGTTGCCAACTTTGGAGGGGTGATTGCACCAAATATAAAGATTTTTTAAACTGATAACATTTTTCGGTAAAAGGCTGGTATTAGGGGGGGGGGGGGGTGGTAATCGGAGCATTTACCCTATTTCGTTTCAAGATATTAGTACATTATGATACGAGAGCGATGAAACGTTTTCTGACGAGTGTGAGTTTGCGGCACGAGCCGAAGGTGAGTGGGGCCGGCCGTTCAAGTATTACGTAAGCACTATGGGGGGGGGGGGTCTTTGTTTTGCTTATTTTCGATGACATGGGGGGTAGGGGAGTCTAGATGATGATTACGTCATCGGTATATTTTTGCCCCTTACTCTATGTTGAATACTGTATCAGTAAAATCTAATCTCTATCCTAACTCGCACGAGTATCGTATAATATTTTATAGCAAAAGTGCGGAAAAGCCGACTTTACGCAAGCGCAGCGTGCGTAAAGTGGTCATTTTTCGCACGGTGTGCTATAAAAATAGTTGTTTTATGATGTTATACATATTTTCTTTGTCCCCAGGGCGCGGCAATTAGAGTACACGATCGGCGAGGTACCGATTACGTTTGTCGACAGAGTCTACGGGGAATCGAAGCTCGGCGGATCTGAGATCGTACAGTTCGCGAAGGCGTTACTTTATTTATTTGCGACGACGTAAATTTTATTATACTCGTACACGTGTGTCTGCGACGTGCTATACAACTTTAACTAAAGTCCCCGTCGTCATGAGAAGCTATACATTTTGTAAACACAACTAGCTAGCAACCTTTGGATTTGGAGATGCATTCGAGACTCGAATGACAGCATTGACAGCGTCAGCGTGAACTTACTTCAAAATGGCGGCCCAAATGTTTAAGAGACGCATTCCAGTACCACAAAACATTAGACGACAGCGCTTTATATCGCTAAAATATAACCCGACCAAGTGCAATTGCTCGTTAGTTTCGTATTACACGTATGTTACTTTGAGTTGATTGAATTTGGGATTACTTGTTCTTCATTTAATTGTCGCTACGTAACTTAGTAGAAGTTCTTTATTTATAAAATTTATAGCTTCTCATGACGGGGACTTTACAAATAAATATAAAGTGACTTTTATTTATACACCCAAATTCATACTTGCCTTGGTAAGTAATCAGTAAGACGGATCGATAACAGTTTTTGCTAATTTCGCAAAATACAATATTGATCTCCCATAGTAGTTGACTCGGGACTGGGCTTGCGTTTGTGGGTAGAGGGAAAATGATAATTTTCGAATTTCCCAAAAAGGGTCATCGCACTTTGATACCGACTACTTACTGAGTCGTCAGTATGAATATAGCTTTATTAATAAATGTCACCTTATATGTATGTTTTTTTACTTGGAAATGAGACCGCCCTTGGTTTGAACATCTCAAACACCAATCCGGAGGCCGGTTGTTCAAATCCCGTAGCGGCACATTTGTTCGGTCTATGTGCTTTGGAAGCCAAGTCAAGCTGTGAGTCTATATTATCTATTTATATTTATCAAGTTATTTTGAACTCAACTATACTGTCAGAAAGTCTACGTTAAAACGTACGCTGCGGGTATGCGTAATCACTGAGGTTTTTCTGGAATTCCTGAAAAAGTATCGAGAAATAAATAAAAATGGTCCACAAATGTCTTTGGTTATCTGTAAAGAAAATTCAGAAGTTTCAATTCTCTCAGCGAAACTAGTTGTACTATAAACACATTTATTTTCAATTTGAGGAGCTTACTTTGCGATTTTTTCTATAGAAAGAAGTTAATCAAATTACGTTTTCAGATCTACTCATGTATTATGTATGTCCTCTTTTGTAAAGTGTACTTTTTGTATGTTAAAATAGTAATTAACTGACTTACTAAAAATGTTCATAATAGGGCCTTAAATTAAATTTTATTTATTGGTAATTAAATTCGAAATAACGCGCAATAAAAATATTTTATCATTTAAACACCAACTGGAAAAGTAAATAAAAAAAAATAAAACATCGATAGTTTACACAGACGTATAATTACTAGCAGACCTAACATTAATAATAAACGCGTAGAGTCGACTTGTGGCACTTGTCGCTCAGTGAACTACGGGCTCTTTTAAATATAAATATTGCTTGTTTCCAAACAAAATATATACTAGAGATTAGTTTAGGTATTAACAAATATGTTCCAAGCATAAACCAGTCAAAGCAACCCATTTTTATACGTTTCTTCGTACCATGTACCAATAATTTTTTTTTATTTTTTTTGTATGTAGCTTAAATGTAGCTTATTTTATGTATGGAAACTTGCCACTCTATTTAATTCTTATGTTTGGTCTGCTAGTAATAATTATATGTTATATGTCTGTGATTGTTTATAACGATAAGTAAAACAGTTTAAATTTTGTAGCACGTCACAGATTCACCTTTTATATTACTTAGTAAAGACATAGACTAAATAATTTAGTCTATAGTAAAGATCAGAGTTTGTTATCGCCGCTACCTTTAAAATTGTATAAAATAATGCCTTGGATGCTACCCATTTCACTAATAACGAACCCTTGTTCACCCAATTTTGCTTCGCAAGGGTTTGGTGACACGTGTATCGGCTTTAGGCAACTTAATTATTTAGGCATCTGATTTATTGAAAATTGGCATCAGCCTTATTCATAGGAATAACAGAAGTTACTCAGTGCTGGGAATTTGATATTTGGCGTCCATCGCTAGATAAAATCGTAACAGTATGGATGGTGAAAGAAATATTCGAGGTCGAATGGAAAGCAGTTGAAGCTAAGAAGGTTTGTAGTTTGACTTCAAAATTAACACTACCAGCTCTCGGTCTGTCAGCGCTATGGGTAGTGGAGACTGGAATAGGTGAAGTGTTAAACCGATGTCGCTTCTGCGGCATGAGGGGTGAGTCGGGCGCGGGGCTTGGGGGCGGGCTCGTTACGAGACGGGTATTTGCCGAGAGCACCCGAGTGCTGCCAAAATATCCCGAACGGATAACGCGTCGGGTATATCGTAGATCAGTTTCACAGTTTGTGTATAAAGTTGTTTTAGCTTGTATTTGTGTAGATTCGGTGTGCGTTTGACAGGGACTAACCTTATTTTAAGAATCCTGCCTGTTAAAAGGATTCTTGCGGGCCTATTATGTAACTCAGTGTCGGTTGCCATCTATGGTTGCTATTCACCAAAAAGAGATAAAAAAATAACTTCTAAAAAAACCTTCAATTGTATTGAACTATTTACGAATTGTGACGTAATTTGAAGTGCGAACGTATCCTTAGCTAGCGGATATGTATGTTTTCGACGATAGACATTCGGTTTGGCAACTGATTTTACGATACAGAATCAGGGGGCTGCACTTACTTGTTTCGATATAAAAAGAAAACGACATACCCAATGGTTAAATTAAGTTTAGTCCTGTCAAATAAGTTAAGTTGTGCTACACCGAATCGACATAATTATTTATAAATTTTAAAATCTAACGATATTTTGCTATTGGAGCTTTTTCCTATGACTTGTTCCAATCTAAACACTGATTAAAGCATCGAGTTCCATCACAATTTGATAATACCGTAAAATTAGAAAACTATAAAAAATGAAAACTTCTAAAGAAATTGAAGTTTTTATTTTGTTTACGAATTATAGAAATTGAATATATTTTCCTTTTGATGCGTGAACGGCAAGAGAATAACTTTACGAAACAATTTCGCTCATGGAAATTTATAATTTTATTTTCCTCAATAAAAATACTTCTTGTTTAAAACAACTTTCTGTGTATTAATCTGTTTGTTTCAAAGGCAGGCGGGAAAACGTGAGTATTACGTTATTTCTTCGGGTGATTGACCGATTTTAACTTGTAATAATGAACGTACAAAGAAAGGCGGACGGAGTTTCGCTAACCAAAAACATCATGATAAGTCTATTTTCCATAGAAAGTCCACTCACACACTTGTAAACCGTCGCCATTGTTATGCTTAAGAGGATATGTCACACTTGCAAAGGTCACTGTTACTCCATGCGGAACGCCCCGCAGTGCGAGAGCGACGGATTCCGGAAAAAATAGTAAAATGTCGGTTTTAAATTAATATAAAATGAACTAAAATAGGTATCAAAATTTCAAACTAAACTTAGATATTGTTAAAATCTGTCTAATAAAATATCGTTCAGGTCTGTCTGTCATTCCTATTTGACACACTATGAAGAAAGCTGTAGAAGAAGACCTCATTCCAATAATTATTTCTATCGAGCGAAAGTTACGCAATCGCGTTTCTGTACTGAACAAAACTAGAAAAAGGTTCCGAAATTTATATACAGATTTATCAAATTAGTGGCTTCTGCTAAAAAGCAGGTAAACAACTTCAAAAAGTGCCGTTTTTATCAAAAATAGCCCCTTTAGTTGTTGCGTAGCGAGACTCCGTCCTCGTTTTTTTGTACGTCTATGCTTGTAATATATTAAAAAAGTTGCAAAAGATCTATTAGAATTCTGGTTCAAGCCACCAATTCCCATAAAGATGTAAAATTTACATGTTTTAATTTACCACTGACTGTCACTTTCCTAAGCTTAGTTATTTAATATTTACCATCTTGTATGTTTAAGAATAGATTTAAGTTATTTTTCCAGTTACTTTGTATATTAGGTTAAAGGGAGTTTGTACAAAAATGAATATTTTTTTATAAACAAAATGTTTCATAATAATATATATCTACAGATCATTTATCTTTGTTTAAATATTTCTTCCGTAAAACTACAGAACGCAGTTAAGAAATAGGTAGTTCAAATATAAAGTCTCGTACTTTAATTAATTTCAAGTATTTTTAGTATTGACCGGAAATTACATCACCGTTTGATCGTCGGACGATGACTCCCGTCTAAGGTAGGATAGCTAGCACCTGATTCAAGGCGTGCAAAAGAGATAGCATGTTAAGGTGATATGTGAATTTTTTAACGGTCACCGTTGCAGCTTTATGTTTAAAGCTGGTATCCCTATTTTACTAACCCGTCATGGCACTGACACGAGATCGAACCTGATCTAGAGGAATCACGGTGCATTGTTTGCATTTTCTCTTTCACAAAAGGCGTATAATACATAATTTTGAAAAATCTGACTGACAAATAACATGACAGCAAAAGTTTGACAAGCAGTGATGCCAACATGACTTCAGGGGACAAGTTATGATGAATGGTTTGTACAATGGGGGCCGGTTGAATGTGTTGTGGTTTATGGTCGGTCACGAAGTCCATACGGATTTGTTCGGTTTATTTCGTTTATTTTCGTGACCGTTACAACGATATAAGTAGATTATTCTCATGGACGTATTACACCAAACAGGACTGAGCACTTGTTACGAAAAACGTGAAGAACGAGAAGTCAAACCAGAGAATTCCATCTCTTTCTAAGTAGGGTAAACATGATAAAAATATTTAATGGGACTTACCCTGTATTCTTAGCTAGAGCTAGGCATACATTACAAATAAATCTTCTACCCATTCTCAAAAAGAATGAAATAAAAAAAGTCGGACTTACTTTTATGTATAAATGTATACGGCTTAATATGGGTGCTTCAGTTTTTGGTTAGCGAAATTCCCTCCCAAGTTTTTTTGTACTTCCATGGATCATTGTATGATTTTTACACCGTCTCCTTATTGGCAATCACCCAGCGACTAGGTATTTTAACACCAACTAAACACTACAAGGGGTATAGCATCATCTTTTAGCCTTGCTAGAACAGTAGGTTTAAAGTCGTTTTCTTTGAAATGCCAGCTGAATATAGGATTTTGAAAGTGACTAGGAAACCGTTTGCGGCTTCCTTAGTTCTAATTTTATTCAACCGCCAGGGATAGGTCGTGACGACGAGCGAAGTTATGAGTAGTGTTTAGGTTGGCATATGTAAGTACATATTATTATTAGGGAGCCGAGCGAAGCCAAACGGAGCTAGGAGACCCCCGTGGTTTTAACAGAATTCACGATATGCATTAAAAATTAATTTTCCGGGCCATTCCGATGACTAACGGTTCAATAATTTATAAAATTAAAGGACCGCTTCCCTTTCCGAACTGTACATTGCAAATTGAATATTATAAATTTATGTATTTAGTATTATATATTATTATTTATTTAAGTATTTTAGTTTTTTTTTTTTTAGTTAAATATTTTTAAGTATTTTAGGTTATCTTTTTATGTTATTTAAGTTTCTATTGTTATTTAAAATAAATAGTTTATGTTAAGAAAGATATTCCAAAACGGGTATAGTGCCACCAATTTAACTGTTCAGTAAAATCATTCGCCGTCTCTTTCTAATTATACTCTTTTCTACCGCACTAGAAAGAGATGGGTGGATAATCCAACTGAACAGATAAGTTGGTGGCACTGTAATTCGGATAATTTCTGATTCGGTTTCGGACTTTTTCTAGTTTGACTAGCGGCAACACTGGAATGCAAATAAACTCAAATGGGGACTTTTTGGCGGGCTTTTGAAAAGTTAGGACGCGATTTCTGATTAAATTTTTTCAAAAGTTATTTTCGAGCTAAAAACTTGCTAGAGAGGAACAAAAATGGATGGAAACGAGGGAGGCGGGGATAACCCGCCTACCTCCAACAAGCGTTCTCGCATTGAGGGTGGTGGAACTGATTTAAACTGCGGCATTGGCGGCGGTGGTGAGCGTATTGACTCTAACTCGTACTTATCATATTTTAAACCTAATTATAAAAGACTTTACCCGGAGAACTCCTCCAAAACAGACTTTAAAGTGTTTGTTGAGCATGTAGACCACAAGGACAGGTTGGGAAATAAAAGTCCCATATACCTAAACCATATATTTTCTAATGAAGTAAAGGGTGTGATGGCAATTCAAAGACTGAACTCAAATAAAATTGCTGTATTATTTAAACAGTATAACACGGCAAATAACTTCCTAAATAACACGGCTTTTCTACAGAAGTATAATTTAAAAGCATATATACCAGCTGCACAGATTGAAAAAACAGGAATTATTCGGTTTGTCCCAGCAAATATATCAAACAAGGACCTATACACAAAATTGACCTCCATTTATGAAATAATTGCAATAAGAAGATTCACGAAGAAAGTAGGACAGGAACGTGTTCCCTTGCAAACTGTTAGCATTACTTTTTTGTCTAATGTATTACCAGACGATGTGCAATATGACTTATTCTCTTATAGAGTATTTGAATACATCCCACCCCTACAGCAGTGTTTTAAATGTTTTAAATTCAATCACTCAGCTAAGATATGCAATGGCAAGCAAAGGTGTTCAATCTGTTCAGGCGAACACTTATTTAAGGAATGTGACAAGCCAAATAAAATCTGCTGCGTTAATTGCAGTGGACCTCATCTGGCCATATCCAAACTATGTCCAATTAAGATAAAGAAATTAACGGAAAAGAAAAGTAAAATTACATATGCAAGTGTAGCACAATCAAAAAAACCTGATACTGACTTCCCTCCTCTGTCATTGCCAAGACAACACCCTCTACAATCTGTAAATAAATATGTAAATAAATCTGTAAATAAGCCTGTAAATAGCAAGCCTGATTCACAGGCTCCGAACAAGGATGTCCGCCCTGCAGCTGCGGACATCAAAGCCCAGATCATGTGTAATGATGATGTACTAATGGCCCTAGTACGAACATTAGTAGATTTGGGTAATAAAAAAGATGCAGCTCCACTAACTACAGCAACTATTAAAGATATATTGATCAAAAATCTATCCCCATAATGGATTTAAGTCCCCTCACAACATCCCAGCTACGCATTGCACAATTTAATATTCAGAGTGCCAATAGTAAAAAGCCATTATTAATAAATTTTTTGCAAAAACAGAATATTGATATTTGTTTACTAAATGAAACTTGGTTTAAGAAACATCACACTTTTAAAATACCAGGTTATAATATCTATAATAAAAATTCCAAAAATGATCATAATGGTGTAGCTATATTAGTTAAACCAGAATTAAAATACAACATTCTAAACACATCCTTTTATGAGGACATTCAAACTGTAGCGATATCATTATCTACCAATAATGGGAAATTAACTATACTATGTGTGTACTGTCCTCCTTCCGGAGGACACATAAGAATGAATAGGCTGCGCAACATCATTCAAGATCTCCCTAAGCCTATTTTTGTGAGTGGTGACTTTAATGCTCATCATATTGCATTTGGTTGCCTGTCAACGAAAGGTCGAGGTCAGGATTTATATGACGTAATAGATGACTGTGATTTATGCATTTTAAATGATGGCAGTTTCACGACTGTAAACTATCCCACACGTAACCCTTCCGCTATTGATGTAAGTTTTGTCAGTGCATGCTTGGCCCCATTATGTGAATGGTCTGTACATGACGACCCTATGGGTAGTTATCATTATCCCACAATAACAAAAATATCCCTTTGCATTGATAAATACCAAATAAACCCTCCTATTGACAAATTTTTATATAATAGAGCCAACTGGGAAAAATATCATGAACTATCTGAAGCCATATTCAATGACATCACAGTAAATGTGGATGACCCTCTCGCTTCTTATACGGAATTCTGTAACCGTCTTGATACCCTTAAGCAGATGGCTATTCCTAGATTTTCTAAATCTAGTCACTTTGCGAGCAGACCTCCAGCACCTTGGTGGAATGAGGTCTGTGAACAAAGTGTAATAGCATCCTACAATGCACTAAAATTGTACAGAAATGATCCGACAATGGACAACTACATAAACTATAAGAGATTAGATGCTTTAAAAAAGAGAACAATTTCAGAGGAAAAGAAAACTGGATGGAATAAGTTATGCGATAGCTTTAATAGAACTACTCCCATAAGTAAGATCTGGAATATGATTAAAAGGTTTAAGGGTGTTAAAACAGTTAACAGATCTTACAGAGATGAGTTTGCTGAACCTCTTTTAGACAAGCTTTCAAATAATAGTAACTTAGCAGACACAAGTAATTTGAATAATTATTTTGATACTAATAATAATAATCAAAATTCCAAGTTTTTGTTAGATCCATTTACATGGAATGAATTCCAAATAAGTTTAAATTCTAGACGTAACACAAGCCCGGGTTTAGATGATTTTCCTTACATTGTAATCAAAAAACTCCATGAATCTGTTCAAAGACTGTTTCTTGATATTCTTAATGCTCTATGGCATGCTCAATTAATTCCTGAATCTTGGAAAACACAATGTGTTATCCCAATACTTAAACCAGATAAATCACCAGAGGAAGCGAGTTCCTACCGCCCTATATCATTATCTTCATGCTTAGGAAAATTATTTGAAAGCATGATTAAAATAAGATTGGACTGGTATGTAGAAGCTAATAACATCATTCCGCATGTTCAGTATGGGTTTCGTAGAGGGCGTAGTTGCACTGACAGTTTCATATCTCTGATCTCAGACCTGAAAAATGCAAATAATTCAAAGTCAAACACCGTATGTGTATTCTTGGATGTTCAGGGAGCTTTTGATAGTGTCGATCCTGGTATACTAGTCAAAGTTATGTCTGACGTGGGTATACCTGGACAACTGTGTAAGTGGATTTATAATTTTTTAAATAGTAGAACCCTCTATGTCAAACATAATAACACTTTACACGGACCAAAAACTGCATCAAAAGGAACAATGCAAGGTGCATCACTTTCATCATTGCTATATAATCTATATACTTGTGAAATATGTAAATATGTAAATATAAAGGATGTCAATTTTTTACAATTTGCAGATGATATTGTATTATATACTAGTAACAAAAATTTTCAATCTGCCATAGTCAACATAAATAAAGCCCTTAATCAGTTAAGTCTTTACTATGATGGTAGGTTAAATTTAAAGATTAATGCTTCCAAAAGCAGTGCTATGATTTTCGGGGAAGATGACTTAACCAGAGATATTGTATATTGTGGAGAATCCATAAAGAGAGTAAGAACAAAAAAGTTCTTAGGAATAATTATTGATGACAGACTGACTTTTGAGAAGCATATCAAATATATTTCAGAGAATGCTTTGAAAGCAATCAACATACTCAGATGTCTTGCTGGTGTATCCTGGGGAGCAGATCCCAAAATACTATCCATTTTATATAAATCTATAGTGAGAAGCCATTTCGATTACAGTGCCTTAGCATATATTAATAGTCCACATGGGAAAAAATTAGATGTTTTGCAGAATAAGGCTTTGAGAATTATTTCTGGTGCTATGTGCTCGACTCCCATTAGGGCCATGGAAGTTGAGACTAAAATAATGCCATTAATATTGAGACGTATCCTACTAGCTAAAAGATATTGCCTAAGATTACTGTACTCTGATAATAAACAGATCATTAAAAAAATTTTACCTTACCGAATTAGTATGTCCGGTCCATTAGCAACTGGTGAGTCTCTTCTCATAGGTAACTCTCTAATGTTGTTCCACATTTACCTGGAAACTGAAAAAAAATGTCATACAATTATAAAACAGCACCCATGGCCTTGCTATTCCTCTTCGTACCAAAGTATAACACATCCAATTAAAATAGTTGATTCAATCACTAACAATTCCGATATGTTGCAATTTCTTTCAGAAAATGACTATTATACATTATACACAGATGGGAGTAAAGGTGAGGGTTATGTGCGCTGTGCTGTGTATGATCCTCAAATAAAGTTTTCTCAAAGCTTTATTCTACAAGATGTTAGTACAATATTCACTGCAGAAGCTTATGCGGTCTATCAAGCTCTCATGCGAATCAGAAATGTAAATAATTGTAAATACTTTTTAATTGTAACTGATTCTTTAAGTTTAATTCAGGGCATAACAAATTTGAAAATTCACTACAAAACTAATTTTATCTTATATATTATAAATGAATTGATATTTAATTATTATAAAAAAGAAATAAACGTTTCCTTTATGTGGGTACCTTCTCATAGGGGTATTACTGGAAACGAAATGGCAGATAAAGCTGCATACGAAGGAATAAATGCACTAGATATTTCTAATGTTATGCATGTTCCTTTTACTGATTATCTTTATTCTTTCAAACTAGCTATAAGTACGCTATGGGAAGACTTATGGAAGAAGGACCAAGAGACTAAAGGAAGATGGTATGGGAACATACAAAACAACTTACCAATAAGACCATGGTATGACGATGTAAAAGAAGCCAGCCGTGACTTTATTACTACCATAAATAGACTTCGTTTTGGCCATAACACGACACCATCACACCTAGCAAGACTTCGAATAATACAAAGTAACGTCTGCACATTTTGTGGAGCTCATGAAGCCAATGCTCAACATTTAATATTTAACTGCCAAAACTTTCTCATTGACAGATTAGTGCTTGCAAGTGAATTAAGTGAAGTGTTGCAAAATGATGGTTTATTATCATCCAGCCCGCCGCCGCCACTTAAACAATTGCTGAAAGTATTTAAATGTTTTAAACCAATATATAAATACATTAAAAATACAATACAAAAAATATAATTACAACTAAACAAGTGTAATAAATAAAGTGAAGTGTATTAAATGAAGATGTGGCTTAAAGGTCGATGATGTAACCAGGCCATAAAATACAAAAAAAAAAAACTCAAATGGCTCAAAAAAGGACAAGAATCCAGGGCCGTAAAACAATTAACAAAAAGATTAAAAAATAAATGGTCCTAGATACCTTTGCCTGTCCCTGAAAGGGACGAAAGGAAAAAAAAAAAAAAAAGATTAAAAAATAAACTCAAAAAGCTGTATCCGCCGGTTAAACTTGTTGTTTGTTTTCTTGGTGCTCTGATTTTTCACGTACCTACTGCAATAAAATTAAAGGAGACGCAAAAGCAGAATCTACAACATTTACAAACATTTCCACATAAAAAATATTGGGAACATCGAATAACTAAACATGAAACGTAAGTGATACAGCCTCAAGTTTCCGACAAAATTCTGTATTCTTACCGTTACCTGTAACTGTAATTCTGGCATTAGAGGAACCTATAAGCATGCTTTAGGATTATAACTGAAGATACAGTCTGTCAAAAAATTGTTGAAATGAATACTGAAGAAACTACATATTTGTCTTTCGTCTGGTTACAACAAACAAACAAGTACAAAATCGGTTAAATCGAGTTTACCGTGTTGTTATTTCATGACTATAGGCCAGTTTCTGAATTAAGAAAGTCTCGCTAAGTGGATACATAAGTGACGAATTGGCCAATCACAGGGCTGCATTTGAAAGTTAAGCACTACTTAACTAAAAATTCTCAATTGTGAAATCGGGGGTATGTTACCTAAAGTTCAATAAAATTCATTTAAGTTCAATATTCACTTCAACACTTTTTTGACAGACTATACCTAAACGTCAGTCCCTTTGAATAACCCATTGCCTGATAAACATCAAAAATATGCTGAGGCCACTCTAAGGCTAAAATTCAGAGTGCATTTTGAGTTTGAACTCAAGAGGAACTCTGAATCTCAGCTTAAAAGTGCACAGGTGAGAACTACCGTGCAAACTATTGATTGTAAACTTTGTTTTCTTTTCCGGCCATTGGTTCCTATCAAATTGCCGAGCGTTGCTGCGGAGTGCTCACAGAGACTAAAAGCATGTTTTTGATGTTAATCAGTTATGAAGTTTATAGGCCGCCAGTGTCTATCGATTGTAAACTTCGCAGCAATTGCAATGCTGGACTTTATAATAAATAAATAATTTATTAACTGATCTAGAACTAAGATGATAGAGTATCATATCACAATATTCTTAAATAAACATTCCTTGTATCAAATAATAATATTCATATGGTATCAGGGGAAACATACTTAGTCTAATCAAATCGTATCTAAATAATAGGGTACAATATACGGAAATAACGAGGATATGTCCAAAAACAAAAAAGGAAATTAAATATCTATCTGGTGACAGACGGATCACTTGTGGAGTTCCACAGGGTAGTGTGTTGGGTCCTTTGTTGTTTATACTGTATATTAATGACTTGCCTAAAAATATTGCTTTTCCCATGGTGTTATTTGCAGATGACAGCACAGTAACAATCAATTGCAATGACATTAATAATTATGAAAATACAATCAATGACATTTTAAAAGATATAATTCAATGGCTAAATAATAATAAATTAATTGCAAACTTGAACAAGACAAAAATAATGACTTTTTATCAACGTGTGAATAAAACCCCAAATCTCAATATAAATTATAATGATAAACAAATTGAAGAAGTATCTGTGACAAAATTTCTCGGATTATTGGTTGATAATCACCTCACATGGAAGGCTCAAGCTGCATCAGTTTGCGAAAAACTAGGAAAGTCAGTGTATCTTTTATTCAAACTATCCAGTATTGTTAGCAAAGACGTGGTTTTAACTGCCTACCATGGACTAGTAGCATCTGTTTTGCGATATGGAATAATCTTTTGGGGCAACTCCACGGCAAAAAATGACGTCTTTAAGGCTCAGAAACGGTGTATTCGGTCCATGTGTGGTCTGAAACAGCATGAAACTTGTGTACCGTATTTTAGGTCTCTTAAAATACTAACCATGCCCTCGCTTTACATTTTTGAAGTTGCTATATTTGTAAAAACAAACCCCGAGCTCTTTGTTGAGGTTTCCCAAGTACACTTCCATGATGTAAGAGCCCAGTATAGAAACGACTTGTGTTTACGGAGCTCAAAAACAACTCTCATGCGAAATAGCATATTCTGTATGGCTGCGAAAATATTTAATAAAATTCCAACCAGCATTAGAGATTTGAACTTTAGACAGTTTAAGAATAAATTATATTTGTTTTTACTTGATAAATGCTATTATAAAATTGATAATTTCTTTAATGATAACTTTTAATTTTAATTACTCGTATACGTTTCTTTGAATGTTACTTGTATATCTACTTCAGACATTTTATGTATATTATCAAGAATTTTGACATTCCTATTTGAATTCACCTTTCTTATGTATTTGCATGTGCATGTAACAGAATAATTTAATTTAAAAAAAAAAAAACCATTCAATATTTGTACGCCCTCAGGTAGAACATAGTGCTCTTAATTAATATCTAACATCTTGTTGTGACATTTATAAATTGTACATACATTTCCTATGTTCACAAATAAACTATTCTTTCTTTCTTTCAATAATACTCATTAATAATTTTACATCCTAAAAACAATTCATGTTGTAAAAAATTATTTATTTTACAATAACAACAATTGCTGCAGTGGAACAATTGTTGAATGCGAGAACTGATCACAGAAATCCTAAGCAATATGTTTGTTTTTCAGCTCCTATTAACACTATTTACATAGCAGATGGCTTTGCCGATGACTGTGATGATCTTATCCATAAGTGTCTTCAGACCGAGACATTAAATTATCAGATATTCTGCAACATTTGGAAGGACTCACAGTTTGCCTTGATATTTCAGTAAGTATTTTTCATGTACTTTATCATAATAGGTTGTAGTTCTCCTTTTGGCACTTCAAATGGCTGTATTATCATTATGACCTATTTTATAAATTCAGTATAAATGAAAATTTTATTTTAGTAAGTATAATATTAATAGAATAATAATTCTTTCTTAAGTATTCAAAACATATATTTATAGAAGGATGTACTGATTTAATAGAAAATAATTATAAATATATCACATTCTTATTGAAGGTATAAAATTTAGTATTATATCTTTTATTAATATATGTATATTAAAATTTATATAAGCTAAAAAAAATATAGTAAGAACAGGCATAGTAGTATTATTATTATTATAAAGTTTTGATTAATTGGTATTTACCTAGTCGGTGCTTAAATTCTGTCACAAACAAAATTGGATATAAAATGAAAACTAATCATGATATTCAAAAAAAGTTTCTTTTTTATAAAAGGTAATTTAATTAGCTTACATTAAACACAAAATTTATTCAAAATGATTGCCACCATTTTTCACACAAGCCTTCAATCTTCGAGGCCAATCATCAATAGCAGCACGGACCATATTCATGTCGATATCCGCCATTGCTTTAATCAATGATGACTTTAGGCTGCTCAAATTTTTGTGAGGTTTAGAACAGACCTTCTCCTCCAATTCCTGCCAAATTTTGTAATCCAGTGGATTGAGGTCAGGGCTAGATGAGGGCCAATCTTGATGCCTTATTAGATCGATATTCTGGCGCTCGAACCACTCCTGAATTGTTTTGGCCTTATGAGCAGGTGCGGAGTCCTGTTGAAACACAAATGGCCGTCCTCCAAAGAGTATCTGGGGCAGATCTTTTACTATGCGATCTAAAACCGTGTCTTGGTACACTTTTGCACTGGTTTTGACACCTTTTTCACAAAAATGCACTTCAGTAGGGCCATAGTAGGACACTCCCAACCAAATCATGACTGATGATGGATGATGGCCGTGCTGCACTCTAGGAATGGCATTTCCAGCGGCCGCAGAGCTGGTAGCGTACACCCTGTCATTTTGTTTGTTGTACTTCTCTTCGATATTAAAAATTTTCTCATCTGTAAACAGGATATCGCGGTGTCTGTTTCTTGCGTACCGCTTTAGCAAAACTTTGCATTTTTTGGCTCTCATAGCTATCAGACGCGCGTTCAGAAGATGTCCACTCTTTTTTCGGTAAGTTCGTAGTCCCAGGTCTTCATTGAGTACTTTTTTTATGGTACTTCTGGTTAAACCCATCTCCAAAGCCATCAGTTTCTGCTTGCGGACGGGATTTCTTGCAATACGCGCCTTGATTGCTTTGATGACCCCTGGAGTCCTAACGGAACGAGGTCTGCCAGTTCTTTTCTCGTCATCGACACTAGAGGTTTCATTGTACCTCTCGATGGTACGGTACACGAACCTCTTCGTGAATTTTAATTTTTGAAGCAAGTTGAATATCGTCTTCGGTGGATGGCCGCAACAATGCAATGCAATTACTGCTACTCGGTCCTCTTTGCGAGTCCACTCCATCGTAAAAAATGAACGAATGTAATTGTGATTTGGCAGATTATTAATCAAAAAATATGTGAAAATCGAACACCATTTCATTTTTTTTTCTAGGTGTTCTATTTTTAAAATAAATGGCCAGTGACAGTATTTTAGAACCGACTAGGTAAACTATTCACAGCACACAGGTATCCCTAAGATGTGTATTATTTAATTAATTCTGTACCTGCCTATCGTTGCCAAACAGGGCCAATAAACTAAAAATGTTTGTACCTTTAAAGCTAATATACTTAAGGGGCCACGGAGTCTCCATGTATGTGTGCGTGAGGCACACCGGCAAAAGCAAGCTAGCATTTTAAAACCATGCTTAAGCCACATGCTATACAGGTTCCGCGTCCGACGGCCGAAGCAATATTGCCGACAGGGGGGAGCGCGAGGGGGCACTGGCTAGGATACGCAGAATGCGTGCAAATTTTGGTGTTTTCTTTGTATTGTTAAAACAAACATTTTGAAGATGTTTCTTGTATATGTTATACATAACATGTGGTTTTATTATTATTCAAAAGCTAATGGCCTTTGGTGATGTATTTACGCCTTATCGAGAGAACTACAAGTTCACATTTTTCATATTCGTTTATTGCAATTTAGATAATAGGTAATAGTATTATAATTATCCATCCATCAGCCTGTTTCGTCCACTGCTGGACATAGGCCTTTCCAAGATTTCGCCAGTTGGCGGTCCTCCTAGAAGAAATGCCCATACTCACACACGCTGGGCAGGCGGGTTGGTTGGCGCGGTGCTGGAACCCTCGCACCAGTGACGCCGCTGCCCGTCACCGGTCTGTTTTAAGGCCCGGAAATTGGGGATGGATAAACCGCCATCCATCGGTCCCAGGCAATGTTGGGCCGCCTGGTTTTGCCTGAGAGCTGTCCTCATACTCTCCCCTGAATAACTTCGAGAGGATTTGGGAGTAAGATGTTGGTACCTCCACAGTCGAGCCCGAGCGAGTTATAATTATGTATCAATGTAATTATACCCACAGGGTGTAACAATATCGTGCACACAATAAAAATATATAAAAAAAATTTAATGGTGATAAGGTCTTTTAATGCATTAAGGAATTTAGATCCAGTGAGGCACTTAATTACACTTGGAAGCGCGTTATACACCTTCACAGCAACCATTTTAGTGGATCTTGCACAAGCAGCTGTACGACAAGGGGATGACTCAATGTCATATCTATAACACTCCCTTAGCCTGTCACTGTGGCTAAGTGATCTAATAGGGAATTTGTCTGGATACTGCTTGATTAGTTTACATAGTTCAATTATGTATAATGCCGTAATCGTGTGAATTTTTAATTGCCTAAAATAATTTCTACAAGACACCGTGCTTGATGTCAACCCTACAATTATTCTTATGCAACGCTTCTGTAATATGAACAGTTTTTTTATGTCCACACTAGCACCCCATATTGACAAACCATAGAGTACCCTCGACTGGAAAAAGGCAAAATAAGCCTGAAGTGCAGCACGTTTTGTTGCTACATGAGTTAGCATTCTAAGGGCGTAACAGAAGCTACTAAGTTTGCATTGTAAGGCATGGATTTGACACTTCCAATTCATAAATTCATCAGCGTATAATCCTGTTTCTAAAGTGTGATTTATGGAGTGAATCCTTAAACATCTCACATTTTAATTGCATAACTAAAGCCTAAGTAAGAACAATACAACAAGGGATCAAACGAACGCAATTATTTCGCAAAAAGCTTGATGCCCCCTTTAGTAACAATATTTTTTTACATAATTTGTAAAAGCATCTCAGAGGATTTCAAGATATATAATAATGTATAAATATAAAAGGATAGGTATAATGATTTTTGTTCTTCAAGCCCAAAATGTTGAATTTCTAAAAACTTTGAGTCCCATAATTTTGAATTAACACTTTCTACAGTTTTCATTCACAAATGTCAAAGTGATGGATGGTTTAATTATTTGTACAGATTTTGTGACAGATGTCAGAGTGACTGATGATTTATGTTTTATACAAATTTTGTGACAGATGTCAAATGTGACTCTATGTGACGGATGATTTGTGTTTTATACAAATTTTGTGACAGATGTCAAATGTGACTTTATTAGGTTACGTGGGACGCACTATAAGTTTCCGGAATGAATATGAAAAAATACTATTAAAGGTACAACATTAATTTATTGTTTTTCAAAATAATCTCCCTTGGCGTCTATGCACTTTTTCATTCGATCAAACCAGTTTTGAAAAATTTTGTGCCACTCCCCTGTGGTGACCTCTGAAACGTGTTTTTCATACTCCTCGACAGCCTCTTCTGGTGATGAAAATCGTTGACCGCGTAATTGGTTCTTAATTTTTGGGAACAGAAAAAAGTCACAAGGTGCCAGGTCGGGACTGTATGCAGGATGACTCATGAGTTCTACATTTTTCGTCTTCAAAATGTCGTTTGTCTGTCTGGCCGTGTGAGAACTAGCATTGTCGTGGTGCAGGATGATACGGCGTTTACGGTTATTTTTACGGAGTTCGTCAATAACTTCCGGCAAACAAATGGTCGTGTACCAGTCACTATTCACGGTACGACGATTCTCTAAAGCAACAGTAGCCACGTGTCCAGTTTTATTAAAAAAAGAAGCAATCATCCGCTTAGATGCACTTTTCACGCGCGCCACTTTGGTTGGTTTCGGCTCATCTTGAAAGACCCATACGCTCGATTGCTGCTTTGTTTTGGGATCGTAGCAATAAATCCATGTTTCGTCACCTGTTACTATGTCCCACACCAAATTTGACGCACCTTCGTTGAATCTGGTAAGCATGGCACTGCACCAAGTGACGCGGTCCGTTTTTTGAGCCTCGGTCAAGTTGTGTGGGATCCACCGCGAGCACAGCTTTCTCACACCCAAATGTTTGTGTAGGATTGATTGTATTTGACTCATGCCTATTTCTAAGGATGCGCGAATTTCATGGTAGGTCACATGCCTGTCTGTTTCAATCATACGGCGCACAGCATCGATGTTTTTGTTGGTCACAGCGGTGGACGGCCGACCATCGCGAGATTCGTCACTGAGATTGATACGACCACGCTTGAATTCTGCAAACCAGCTATAAACAGTCGTCTTGCATGGTGCTTCATTGCCAAAAGCTGTTTCAAGCCGAGCGATGCTCTGTTGAGCTGTCAAATTACACTTAAAATCGTAGAAAATCATACTACGAAAATTTTCCCGAGTTAAATCCATGTTGATGCAGACAC
Organism: Ypsolopha scabrella; assembly: GCA_910592155.1. Lineage (NCBI taxonomy): Eukaryota > Metazoa > Arthropoda > Insecta > Lepidoptera > Ypsolophidae > Ypsolopha > Ypsolopha scabrella. The sequence continues at coordinate 7,915,247 of OU342981.1, read as the reverse complement.
ACAATTTTTTAAATGGCGCCACAAGGTAAAAACAAAAGACAGTCAGATGAAACAAACTGCATTCTACAGCCAAAGAGTTCTATTTTCAAATGTTGCAATAAATTTTTAAATATTGTTTATGTAAGTGGCCAGTTCCGGAAACTTTTAGTGTTACCTATGTATTAAGTTTTATTCAGATTTTGTAACAGATATCAAAATGACGAATGATTTATATAGTTTCTCTTCATTAAATTCATTTTGATGTCTTCTGTCACAAAATCTGTTTAAAAAACCGGTCAAGTGCGTGTCGGGACAAGCGCAATGCAGGGTTCCGTAGTTGCCCAGAACATTTTATAAGTTGGTCTACTACTACAGATCGCGCCAAACTTCTAGTCCCATACGTTTAGAAGAACAGCCCTTAAATGTCGTGTTTAGAGGGGGCCAAAAGTTTGGCGCGACCTGTACTCGTAAACCTGTAAAGTCTACTTAGGTGTGATAGTATTCCTTTTAACTTCATTATATATACTTACTACTTCTGTGAATTTTTTCACATATCTATAAACAACCGTTTACCCGGTTAGACGCTTGACTCTAACAAAAATTAGCACTTTAAAGCTTAATATTTCGCCAACAGAACCCTAAATCGAAAAATGGTTTTGGCACATCCACAATATTTTTAAAGGACCTATCCAACTATACCCCACACTATGGGATAGACGAGAAAAAAAATTCATCCCCAATTTACGTGTATGGGAGGTACCATTAAAAATTTTTTTTTTGCACGCCGCTGCCGTAGTATAAATAACTAATAGTATCCTGTCTCCATTCAAACGGGCCGAAACTAACAAGAGAGTATGTTGTGCATTCTATGGTTGCTTAAATACAACTTTTCTAATAATAATATAGCATACGTAAACAGTTAGTTGTGTTTAGGCACCGAGCAGCCGTAGGTATTGATTTCAAGGACACCGCCTAGTTAAACTACTGTTGTGTGTGACCTATACTGGGCCACTGCTTTGACGTAAAAAATAAACTATCTTTGTCACACAAAATAAGGCACTTTTGACATCTTAATAAACAAATCATCTGTCACACTTTTGAATTCTGTTTAAAAAATCAGTCATCTGCCACGTTTGACAGGTGTCACAAAAAAGAAATCATCTGTCACTTTTGACATCTGTCATAATAGCTCACGCGTGCTTTGCGTTTGCGAAACGCGGTGGCTGGATCCGGACGGATTCATTTGTTTAATTGCAGCGTGAGCGAGTTCACAAAGGCCACACTATGCATTAATGTAAAAGTTTAATTGTGTCTTTAAATTTAATTATAGAACCCGTGTCGAGACCCCTAATTAATGAACGCAGCCCTATAAAGATGGATGATAGGGGAACATGGGCGTCGGAAGACGAAAGTCTAGGCTGGGGCAACCTTTCAAATGTCAACGGGATTTATGGTTGAACAATTAAAAAAACGTACTTTTGTGCAGACAAAATCTGCCAATCGGTCTTGTCTCTCATTTGTCCACTGTATGTGTACTTTAGTCGTGCTACGAAATCCTATTTTTACTGTCCCATTCCGTTTCCAGCCCCTGCCCTCCCCCTTGTCCCCCCTTCCGACGCCCATGTACGGGAATGAAAAATAAATAAATGTACAAAGTAAATCACAATCATCTGTCAAAAAAGTCTGTGAAAATTATTACCTAATTCAAAATTTTGGGATTCAACATTTTGCAAATTTAACATTTTGAGCCTGAAAGATTTTTATACCTAAATTAGAAAATTTATAAAATTACAAGACCTCACTGGCTCAGCCCAAATGGCTATAACCAGTAACATACAATTTTGAAAGTACATTACCTTTATGACTTATAATTATAAGACATTTTATGAAATTCAACCCTTAAGTAAGGGGTTAAATAGGGGAATATAGTTTGTATGGGAAATTAGTTTTGTAGTTAAAACCATAAAAATTGGTATTCAGCATTTTGGTAAGAAATTAGAAATGACGTGTTTCACCTTTTTTAAAAATAACCCTAGGGGGTAAAATGAGGGATGAAAGTTTGTATGGGTTAGTTTTGTAGTTAAAAACAGCGCCACACACTGACAGCAATCGACATATTGACGTTTTAGTGTTGCCAGTAGAAGAAATTAGATTTATTGGTTTTAAAAATCAGCTTTTTCAGACCTTGGAATCTAAAATAAAGTCACGATTTTTTTATTATTTTGTGATCAGGGGCAGAGCTTCAGGTGCAGAGATAGCAGAAGTATCTGAAGAATTCATTTACATTGCAAAAAGATACATGGTCAGAAACCTGAGTAATTTTGAGGTAAGACTAGTTTCTTAACAGTTTTAGAGTTCAGTGGTCGATAGTGACAAAAAGGAATCCTTATCTATTACTAAGCCTCCACTGTTTGTCTGTCCGTCTGTCACAGGGGTCTACAGCTTCAACCGTAATAGAATAGTTAGAAAGTTAAAATTTTCACAGAATACGTGTTACTATGGACTCTAGCACGACAAATGACAAAATATAAAAAAATGGATTTAAGTGCGGTCGCTGTACAAGAAACATAGTAAAAGTTAAGTTTAGTCAGATTGTAGATATACTCAAAAGTAAAATAATAAAAAGTAGGGTTACGTACACAGACGGTGCCAAATTTTTTGTCAGGCGCTGCCATTTTAGCGAGCTGTTTTTTGTAGCCTTGATTGATATTGCTTTGGCCTGTATATTGCTGTTATTTACCATAATGTTTTTAGGGTTCAAAGCCCGTATTGTGGGATGGTACCGAACCCTTGGTGCGCGAGTTTGACTCAGCCCAAAGAATAAGCAGTTATTGTTCCATGATTGGATTGGGATTCAAAAGTACCGTTTGCACAATAGTACAAATGAATTGATTACTCAGGTACTTAAGACCATCAAGTAAAATAATTATAATTTTTTTGCGTTTTATGTACTTATTATGTTTATAAAAGTTTATTGCTCAATAATATTGCTTCTCCAAAAAATTAAATGATCGCTGATTTAGTTGTCTGACTGAACTGTTTGCTGAATCTATTTTCAACTGTTTTATAAATGAAATCTTTAAATTTTATTTGACAAATTTGTCACTATTTGGCATTGATGATGAAGTTGATGAACCCTGAGTGATTGATCATCAAAACAAATGGCGAGCTGACAATTTTTTTTAAGAATATCATTTTATTTTAGTTCCACGAAATCTTATTTTGGTAAAATGTTACATTTTCTTCACATTATAATTTTGCAGTACTGCAAAAGTTTTTACGTATTTTTGCACATCCTACCTTTGGTAACTGTCATTTCATACATTCGCGTAAAGTTGACGATCGCACCTCATTCCCAATCCAAACGTGGAACAATAATATTTGAATTGTATTGTAACATGTTTTTTTCACAGGAAACGGTAGCAGGTCTATTCTTGGTGTATGCGTTAGTCCATACGCAGCCATTCCCGAGTTTTGGAAAGCTCCGCATCACGCCAGAAGACTTGAACGCCATCAACCTGATAAAAGAAGTAGCGCAGACACAAAAACGCTATGATGTGCTGTATATACTGGGGTCGTTGCTGATAGAAGGGCCAGTGGAGTACCATCTATGTGAGAGGGAGCATGGACTGGAACATGCTGTGAAGAAGGGTTTCACTTGTGAGTTATTTCAATTGTTTTATACTGGCTTTTGCCCGCGACTTTGATCGCGAGGAAGTGTTTTCGACAGTTATACTGGGTCTAAAAGCAAAGGCAAGAATCCTTTAAAGATGATCGGTGAAGATATTATTTTAAATACTAGGATCTCTAAGTAAAGTACCAGTACCTCATAATAAGACGATTTTCTTTACTCAAAATACACTAATCGCGTGGACACCCTCAGGTCGCTATACATACGGATGAGGGGTGCGGGTTGCGGGGTGCAATTAGTTGTGTGGGGAGGCCGGTGAGCTGCGTAGCCATAGTTTATAAAAAATATGGAATTTTTGGTGAAAATTCAAGGTATATTTTTTTTCTCGTAATGATATTATAATCGTGTATACTTTCATACCCTAAAGGGATTCTTGACTTTGCATTTACAGCCTGTATATATAAGGTGACTTTTATTTATGCAACAAGGTTCGATGACCCTCTTTGTGAAATTCGTAAATTATTCTTTTCGTGTTCCTTACAAACGCAAGCCCAGCCCCGAGTCAATTACTGTGGGACGTAAAGATTTTATTTTGCGAAATTAGCAAAAAGTGTTGTCGATCCGTGTTACTGATCACTTACTAAGCCTCCAGTATGAAAGAAAGAAAGAAAGAAAATGTTTTTATTTGTCACATAAGAAAAAATAAATTACAAACTAAATACATATACAAAAAAAATATATATTACATGTGACAAAAAGGAACCATCTCAGCATTTGCTGTAGATTGCAAGCAATTCTTTCAACGCTGGTTTTCAGATGGCTCCATTTCATACTATTTAATAACACGACAGGTAGGCTTAATGTTGTTGACAATATACACAAAACATAATTTCTTATAAAAAAGTATGAGTTTGGCATCAATGAAAGTCACCTTATACAGGATGTCCCGTAAGTAGTGCTCCAAACGAAAACCATAGATAGCTGAGACCATTCCCTGTCAAAATAACTCAACATAGGTCTAACAAATGTCGCATGGTTTTCGAAATTTTTGAACTTTTATGAAATTTCTAGTATTTGCTACCCTTAGTTCATTTTTTTAATTTAATTAGTAAAACTGAAGCAAATTTGACTTTTTTTGTTATGATATATTTTGTTAACAAGTTTTTCTACCTAGTCGGTGCTTAAATTCTGTCACAAACAAAATTGGCTATAAAATGAAAACTAGTCATGATATTCAAAACAAGATTTTTTTTAAAAAAAGGTTATTTAATTAGCTTACATTAAACACAAAATTTATTCAATATGATTACCACCATTTTTCACACAAGCCTTCAATCTTCGCGGCCAATCATCAATAGCAGCACGGACCATATTCATGTCGATATCGGCCACTGCTTTAATCAATGATGACTTTAGGCTGCTCAAATTTTTGTGAGGTTTAGAACAGACTTCTCCTCCAATTCCTGCCAAATTTTGTAATCCAGTGGATTGAGGTCAGGGCTAGATGAGGGCCAATCTTGATGCCTTATTAGCTCGATATTCTGGCGCTCGAACCACTCCTGAGTTGTTTTGGCCTTATGAGCAGGTGCGGAGTCCTTTTGAAATGGCCGTCCTCCAAAGAGTGCCTGGGGCAGATCTTTTACTATGCGATCTAAAACCGTGTCTTGGTACACTTTTGCACTGGTTTTGACACCTTTTTCACAAAAATGCACTTCAGTAGGGCCATAGTAGGACACTCCCAACCAAATCATGACTGATGATGGATGATGACCGTGCTGCACTCTGGGAATGGCATTTCCAGCGGCCGCAGAGCTGGTAGCGTACACCCTGTCATTTTGTTTGTTGTACTTCTCTTCGATATCAAAAATTTTCTTGTCTGTAAACAGGATATCGCGGTGTCTGTTTCTTGCGTACCGCTTTAGCAAAACTTTGCATTTTTTGGCTCTCATAGCTATCAGACGCGCGTTCAGAAGATGTCCACTCTTTTTTCGGTAAGCTCGTAGTCCCAGGTCTTCATTGAGTACTTTTTTTACGGTACTTCTGGTTAATCCCATCTCCAAAGCCATCAGTTTCTGCTTGCGGACGGGATTTCTTGCAATACGCGCCTTGATTGCTTTGATGACACTTGGAGTCCTAACGGAACGAGGTCTGCCAGTTCTTTTCTCGTCATCGACACTAGAGGTTTCATTGTACCTCTTGATGGTACGGTACACGAACCTCTTCGTGATTTTTAATTTTTGAAGCAAGTTGAATATCGTCTTCGGTGGATGGCCGCAACGATGCAATGCAATTACTGCTACTCGGTCCTCTTTCCGAGTCCACTCCATCGTAAAAAATTAATGAATGTAATTGTGATTTGGCAGATTATTAATCAAAAAATATTTGAAAATCAAACACCATTTCATTTATTTTCTAGGTGTTCTATTTTTTAAATAAATGGCCAGTGACAGTATTTAAGAACCGACTAGGTATAATACGTATAGCACTGTTTTTCAAAAATGGTCATAGTTTGCCAAGAACAAATTTTTGAAAGTAAAAAAAGTTACCATAAAATTGTTTCAACAGCCTTTAAAGGTCTGTGGTGTGAAAAAAAAGTATGGAGACCTAAGTGCCCATCAGCTTGAAAAGTTTTATGTCTTATACCAATTGAAAAACAGAAAAAAAAATTATGAATATATTAGCAAATAAAAAGTTGTTGGTATTTTAAAACCGACGGGGACATTTTGTGAAAAATTTCATCTTCCAAATTCAATATTTATTTAAATTGTAGGCCTTGCATCTGGTGCAAACTTGCATAGAAATATAATGTGTATAAAAATATGTTAAATATGATAATCGTGTGTGGGTTTCTCAGCTCCCAACTGTGCAGGTTGTGATGGTTCATAAATCCATCCTTTTGGCAGGAAGATTCGTCGCTCCACAGGACTCTGTCGAAGAAATTCACGTCTTCCCGCATCTTTCTTAACATCCTCCGACAAAAAACAGCTCTTGCGGCATAATCCCTTGGTAGTAGTGCTTGTACACGCTGCACGTGGTAGGGGTGGAACCCATATCTTTTTCTTAATATAACTTGAGCCGAGCTCTTTGAAATGCCAGTGCGTCGCTCAATCTCACGAACTGAAATAGTCGGATCTGCTGCTCTTTCCGCTACAACTTCTTCTTCGTCTACTGTACGGGCCCTTCGTTCAGGAACACCACCTATGCCTGTTCCAGGAAATCTCCCTTCATTAAATGCGTTGCTGACGCGTATAAAAACACTGTGGTCTGGATGTCGACGGTTTCTGTACTTCCTTCGGTAGAGTCTTGCTGCTTTCCTGGCGTTGCCTTTAGCTACGCCGTAAAAGTAGAACATTTGCGCATATTCAGGCGTTGAGTATGGTGGCATTGCGTAAATAGCACGAAACGACGCCGTCAATTTCACCAAAGCACAAAGCAAACAAATCCTTGAAGTCTGATAATTAGTAACACCGATTTACGATAACGTCTAGCGCGTATGGTACGAATTATCACACTGACTGACCAGGTCCACATTGTGTAATCTTGACATGCTGTCTCTTTTACTCGCTCCTAATGCTGTCTCTTTTACTCCCTCCTTGAGCTTACTTATCTCTCACTCAGTCTATCAGGGCAGCTGGTGGCCATTTCGAACACCTTTTGTATTTTTTTTTATTGGTATGAATGATAATTAATTCCCCTTTTTTTTATTTTAGTTATTTTCCATGTTTTGATGCAAGCTTCTACCAGATAAAAGGCCTATAATTTAAAAAAGATCGAATGTGGAAGCTTTGAATTTTTTACAAAAATTCCCCCGGTGGTATTTAAAAACCAACAACTTTTTATTTGGTAATATATTCATATATTTTTTTTCTTTTTTTCAATTGGTATAAGACATAAAACTTTTCAAGCTGATGGGCACTTAGGTCTCCATACTTTTATTTCACACCACAGACCTTTAAAGGCTGTTGAAACAATTTCATGGTAACTTTTTTTACTTTCAAAAATTTGTTCTTGGCAAGCTATGACAATTTTTGAAAAACAGTGCTATACGTATTATAGAAAACTGGTTAACAAAATATATCATAACAAAAAAAGTAAAATTTGCTTCAGTTTTACTCATTAAATTAAAAAAATGAACTAAGGGTAGCAAATACTAGAAATTTCATAAAAGTTCAAAAATCTCGAAAACCATACGACATTTGTTAAACCTATGTTGAGTTATTTTGACAGGGAATGGTCTCAGCTATCTATGGTTTTCGTTTGGAGCACTACTTACGGGACAGCCTGTATAAGGTGACTTTCATTGATGCCAAACTCATACTTTTTTATAAGAAATTATGTTTTGTGTATATTGTTAGTGAAGCTAATCTAACTTTTTAAGGGCCCATAATACCTCAATTCGCAGTCCTGCTCTAACACTTCTGCTTTTACTCTAATCAGTAGACGCGCACGCAAAAACATCAGTTATTTTGAAATCGCGTCTACACTGATGGTTTTTTTCATTTTTATGGAACAGTCAGCAGCTGCTTTATACTAATATCAGTTATATTATGCAAAGTTTCAGATCTATTTTCAAGTATTCATTGAATGCTATCGATTTATTGAACGGTTTGGAGGAAACTTTGTATTTTTTTTCTATCAAGAGAATTTTATGGAATCAAGTTTTCACCACTGTGTTGACATAGCATTAGTCCTCAACTTTACCAGATATTAATTTCTGAGTGATTGTTGCAGTATTTGTTGGTATAAAGCAGGATCATGCGAAGCGAAATGAGGTATTATACCCCCTTAAGGACTACTCACATATTTTTATATTTAATACGCGATTAAAACGTTCGCTGTTCTATATAGTAACTGAGATAATTTATTGCTTCTCATGAAAGTGAATTGTATTCTTTTTGAGAAATAATTATCTGTAACCTTTCAGTTTTCGGCTCTGCGGTTATTTTATCAATACCCAGTAGCCCGCATGTTGACCATCATACGACGATAATAAAGAAAACACCATCCAAATCCGTTGAGTGGTTCTCCACTTAAGGCGCTACCTCACTAAAATTGGCACTTTTTGAAGTTATTTACCTGATTTTCAGAAGAAGCTACTAATTTGATAAATTTGTATATAAATATGGGTACCTTTTTCTAGTTTTCTTGAATACAGAAACGCGATTGTAGAACTTTCGCTAGATAGAAATAATTATTGAAATTAAGTCTTTTTCTACACTTTTTTCCATAGTATGCGAAATAAGAATGACATATAGACCTGGACGATATTTTATTAGATAGATTTTGACAATATCTAAATTTTGTGAATGTGAAATTTTGATAGCTATTTTAGTTAATTTTATATTAATTTAAAACCGACATTTTGCATTTTTTTCCGGAATCCGTCCGCATGGAGTAACAGTGACCGTTGAAAAATTCACTTATCACCTTAAAACGGAACAAAAGAAGAAAATTAAAAAAAAAATAGTTTTGGCCTCAGTAAAGTCGATTCTAAAGGCTTTAATTATAGTTTTAGTGCTGTTAAAACTTGAATTTTTCCAAAGTAATATAGCTTCTGTCGTCAAAAATAAAGAAATATTTTAAAATTAAGAAAATTTTGTTTTAACAGCACTAAAACTAAAATTGAAGCCTTTAAATTGTCTTTAATGTAAAACTAATTTTATTAAAAATTTCGCAGTAATACTTAAGAGGATAAAAGAGGATTCACGCTTGCATCAATCACTGTTACTCCATGCTGAAAGACCCTCAGTGCGAGAGGGACAGATTTTATTTAGATTTTTTATATTATATTGCAAGTGTGTTTTTTTTTTACATACATAAGCCCGTTTTCTCTAAACTAACTAACAAAAAAACACACCGAAATCGCGAGTTACTGAGCGGCCCGTTTCACTGAGTAGGATAGTCATGTGAAGAATGAAAGCGTTGGAGCAGGACAGATATCTCTGAATACCCTCGCCTTAAGCTGTAGGTTCATATTAGTGCCCAAGGTACGGTGATAGGGCTCACCGTCATTACGCCGGGACAATAATCGTCGGTAAAACGTGGGTGTACGTACGTACACCCCCTCGAGGATTCATGACGTAACGATGTCTGTAATTCGCAGTGAGTTCAAGCATAGACCGGCTCGGCGTCCGCCCTAAAGGCGTGTTCTACAGACAGAACGAGGAGGTCGACCTGGTGAGAGAGCTGGCCAGCTTGGAGCGGCGTTACTTCAGGGCTAAGGGGCTTATACAGGGTGAGTCTGATACATAGACCGGCTCGGCGTCCGCCCTAAAAGCGTGTTCTACAGACAGAACGAGGAGGTCGACCTGGTGAGAGAGCTGGCCAGCTTGGAGCGGCGGTACTTCAGGGCTAAGGGGCTTATACAGGGTGAGTCTGATACATAGACCGGCTCGGCGTCCGCCCTAAAGGCGTGTTCTACAGACAAAACGAGGAGGTCGACTTAGTGAGAGAGCTGGCCAGCTTGGAGCGGCGGTACTTCAGGGCTAAGGGGCTTATACAGGATGAGTCTGATACATAGACCGGTTCGGCGTCCGCCCTAAAGGCGTGTTCTACAGACAGTACGAGGTGGTCGACCAGGTGAGAGAGCTGGCCATAAAAATTTCAACACTAATGCTCTGAAAGATATAAACTCGAAGTGCGGGAGGTAAATTTGATTTACCAACCTAGGGAGGTAAGTAAATTCTGAAATCGAACAAGTGTCCCTTATAGTCACTAACTCATTAGTCTCGCTAAATGACAATGGAAAGTATATTTTCTGCCTATTTCCTGTTTAGTTGGTTTATCCTGTATTTTATTTAAGGAAAAATATGTAAATATGCTAAATGAAATGTTAAAAAGAAGTTTAATAAGAATGTATACAATTAAGTTAGTTTTATTTTTAAAACAATCACACTGGCCATTAAGAGACGATTGCACAAAAAAAAAGAAAAAGTCACATGAAAAGAAAATGGCTGCAGTAAAATTATCTTGTTGAAAATAGTTGTTGCAACCATAATTTTTCAAGTTTTTTTATTTCCTCGCATTAGTGATGAAAAGTGGTGTGTTACACATGGGTGTAATTGATCAATTGCACGCTCGAACTACAAGCACCCCGCTCGCTTCGCTGGCTCGTTCGCCTAAATGTCTTGGGTGCAATTTATAACTTACCTCCCTTGTAAATAACAATAATTATTATTAACATTCACGTAACCACCCTTGTGTGTCTATTCCAGGAACGTACAGGCCAGATAAGACATTGGACTATGTGAACGAGACCATGGCCAGTGACATGTTGAAATCGCTGAAAGTACTCATCAACGGCCATGAATACGAAGGTAAAGCCTTTAATTGGGTTTGTTAAAAAATTACAGCTTAAGTTAAGGCGCCTAGGCACGCCACCGTTGTAGTACAAAATTTAATAATCCGTTTCTCAGTTGTTTTTCGTAATAGACCAAACTATATGACCTCCATCATCTGGTGCTGGTATTTTAAAAGGCACCATGTTGCCAAAATTTTGAATATTAATTTTGTTTTAAAGATATTAAGCTTTGATTTACATACAAAGTTGTTTTCTTGCCTCAGATTGTACCTATATCAAAATTTAACATTTCAGCCAAATAGCGACTTTGTAAATGCCTGTATTAAACTATAGAGGTCTATACCTTTAGTCTATAACGAAAAACAACAGAGAAACGGGTTATCAAATTTTGTACTAAGGGGCCGTTCAAGTATTACGTAAGCACTATGGGGGGGGGGTCTTTGTTTTGCTTATTTTCGATGACATGGGGGGTAGGGGAGTCTAGATGATGATTACGTCATCGGTATATTTTTGCCCCTTACTCTATGTTGAATACTGTATCAGTAAAATCTAATCTCTATCCTAAATCTATGTTCTTATTTTTAAAATTATAATTATAACATTATAATATAAAAAATATATATTTATAATTGAAAAATGTTTACGTAAGCATGGGGGGAGGGGGTAAGAGCTTTGCTTACTTTTGCTGACAAGAGGGATGGGGGGGTAAATAATTGTAATAAATCTGCTTACGTAATACTTGAACGGCCTCTAAAACGGTGGCGTGCCTATGCGCCTTAAGGGTTGGAGTCCCTAAATCGGGCAAAAACAGGGTTCGGCATTCTCATTTTAGATGATTGTCGATATAAAAATTTCCAAACGAAATTAATACCACCTGCTATTCTACAAAATGAAGCGCAAGATCATTCAAAGAAATTGCTTTGAAGTTTTATATTGACTTCAGAAAAATATCAGGAATTTCAAGAAAAACTCTCGAATAGCATCGCCGCATTCTAGGTACTACAGTAACACATCAGAAAACATGAGAAAAGAAAACAGTTTTCTGATATGATTTATAGATTTTGCAAAAAACGTCAAAATAACTGAGGTTTTGCGTGCACGGCAGTAAATTAGAGCAGGATAGACAGTTAAAAACGAAAGCGTTAGAGCAGGCCTTTTTCCAACGAGCGGCGTTTTCGTTTCCAAACATTCGACGATCAAACTGAAAGCAGCCTACGAACGCAGTTTATTTCTGTCAAGTTGGCAAATTGCTTGCAGAGAAAAAGAATGCCCGTCTAAAGTTCATTTTAAGTATTTATTGCTTGTTTGTTTGTTGCCTTATGTTTCCGTTATGTTCTCACACAATGCATTGAAAAACGTAGTATGATACACGTGGGTAAGGGCAATACCGCACTTGTAGCATAAACTACTATTATTCTCTTTACATAGCTTAAGTACCTCGACAATATATTTGTGTGCATTGTGTAAAATCCAATAATTCCTTATCTTCTTAGACTCCGCAGCAGAGTCGAGGAACTGTGGCGAAGACGTACAGTCTATCAAGCACCGCGCCATGCGAAGCAATGTCAACGAGCTCCGACATCTCAAAAGCACAGGAAACAGGTAACAAGACTAATAAAAAAAACTAGTTTAAACCATAGATATCTTAACAGTATTATTTTTAAACATATTTAGGTTGTATTCCGTTTTGCGCTTCAAAGCAGGCAATCTAAACGGAACGGTTTTAATGCGCATCCTTCAACACTTTTTTTTTTGTAGTTTGGAAGAGAAATTGTCAGCTCTCAATTTAGTCACATCTTAATAGATAGGCGCGATGCTTTGTTGTGACCAAAATGGAATGCACCTAGCCTCAGTTAAAGAACCTATTTCTGAGTACCTAGTTTACAAAAACTAGTAACTTTGACGTTATTTTGCAGTTCCCAAATCGGAGAATATGCTCCGCAAACATCAAATGACGTTGAAGTTTCACTTCCATCGACACAACCGCCTAAACCTAAGAGAACATACACAAAGAAGCATCCATGTTGGAATAAAAAGAAAAACGACAAATCTGATTCCGACTCCGATTCAGATACAAATGATCATATGAACATGCCTGCCCTAACTAATGACACAGACAGCGATATTTCAGAAACCAGTAGCGAAGAAGCTGGTACGATCAGTAAAAACTATAAAAATGTCGATGAAACACAAAACGATATTATGATTGATATAGACTTGAGTGAAGTACCATTGGAAACAAATTCAGAGTATCTCGGAAATTCGCTTATAGAAATCGAAATTATAGATAAATACAAAAATGGCGAAGGAAATACTATCAAATGTGAAAAGAACACTAGAAATGACTACGACGGTGATGCATTACCGGATAAAAATTGCAAAACAACGAAAAAGGGTAAAGGACGCGGTAAAAAAAGTAAACCCGTCGACACTAACCTAGGTTATACAAGAAAAGGTTCCCAAATTAATGAAAACGTAACAGTATCAACACAAAGAGAAACGGCAGGTGAGAAATGTGGGAACATCGACACGTGTAAACAAAATAACGAGGATACCAAACCCAGCCACATGGATCTTATAAATGGAAAATGCAAGGTTGACGATGGAAAAAGTAGATCATCAAAACAAAAAACTATACAATTACAGAAGCGCAAAAATTTGAAAAAAACTATCCTAAAATCAAAACTAAAAAGACTTGGCATTCTTCCCGTGGCCGATTTGAATGATGCTGTTACAGATAATGTCACGAAAAAGAAACGTAAACCAGCTTGAAATCTAAGTAATAATAGCCGCTCAACAACCGCGCAACGGCCTACTGTAAAAAAAGAATAAAACTATTCTTGGAATAAAAAAGTAAACAGTTATTATGAATCAGATTCGGGAAAATGGTGGAAATCATTATATTCTCTGTATTTCAGAATACAAGAGCAAAGAAGATAATTCTTGAAAAGATATTGCACGTTAGAATCATCCGGTTTTGATGATTGCGTTAAGATTACCTCACTTCGCTTCGCATGATCCTGCTTTATACCAACAAATACTGCAACAATCACTCTGAAATTAATATATAAGGTGTAATCGTAATACCTGCCACGGATGAAATAGGAGATACTATTATGTTTATAGATTACATTAGTGAAGAAATTTCGTACCCCGGAATAGTTAAATAAATTTGAGAAGGTAAAGTAATTAAATAAACATTTTCTTCATTCTGCATAACGTGGTTCACAAATTACGCTTGACGAGTCGTTTAGTCAATGATAACAATTGCTATCTCTTTCTAACCGTTCAATGAATGAAATCAGCTGCCCAGTTCGTCTCTACCAGGTAGAGATATTTGTACCTATTCTGTGTAGCACAAACTTAAATGTAGAGTTGTGAAAACCCAAAATAATACAAGCTCCCTCCGCGTTAAGGTCTATTTTGCTATGAAAATTCTTGGGTGCGACGAAAGGGGTAGTGGGGGACGGGGTGGCGGCAGGCGGTCTGCCCTTTGACTATTTGACGAGCGGCTCGCTCGGATAGAGCGGCGTCCTTTGACAACTTCATTGAAGTTTTGCGACTACTACCTAACGGTTTCATACAATTAAATGAATTTAAATTTATACGCACATTTGTTTGTATGGAAAAATTTATGATGTTAGATCAATAAATTATCTTCACTATTGTAATCTATAAACATAATAGTATCTCCTATTTCATCCGTGGCAGGTATTACGATTACACCTTATATATGGTAAAGTTGAGGACTAATGCTATGTCAACACAGTGGTGAAAACTTGATTCCATTAAATTTTCTCCATAGAAAAAAATTACAAAGTTACCTCCAAACCGTACAATAAACGGATAGCATTCAATGAATACTTGAAAATAGATCTCAAACTTTGCATAATATAACTGATATCAGTACAAAGCAGATGAAGACAAAATGATAAAACCATCAGTGTAGCCGCGATTTCAATATAACTGATGTTTTGCGTGCGCGGTATCTGATTAGAGTAGGATAGACAGTTAAGGCGCCTAGGCACGCCACCGTTGTAGTACAAAATTTAATAATCCGTTTCTCAGTTGTTTTTCGTAATAGACCAAACTATATGACCTCCATCATCTGGTGCTGGTATTTTAAAAGGCACCATGTTGCCAAAATTTTGAATATTAATTTTGTTTTAAAGATATTAAGCTGGACAGATTTACATACAAAGTTGTTTTCTTGCCTCAGATTGTACCTATATCAAAATTTAACATTTCAGCCACATAGCGACTTTGTAAATGCCTGTATTAAACTATAGAGGTCTATACCTTTAGTCTATAACGAAAAACAACAGAGAAACGGGTTATCAAATTTTGTACTAAAACGGTGGCGTGCCTATGCGCCTTAAAAAGCAGAAGCGTTAGCGAATTGAGGTAATATGGGCCCTTAAAAGAATCCGTTCCTAGAAATCAAAGTAAAAAGTCTGACTGAGTAAACAAACAAAAATCTATAAATATTCGATGGATTCGATAGATAGTTCTTGGTGGAATATCGCCACAAATATTTCTATTAAAAAATCTATAAATACCTATATACAATTTCAAAGAAAAAAGAACCTACGACAGAAAAGTTAAAAACAAAACAACAGGGCACCGATAAGTCATTTAATTCGATAGATAACTCATTGATGCCGCTTACCTGAAACTGTACTGGCTACCCAGAACCAACTTTCTCACAGTATCAACTTGTGGATACAAGAAGATACAAGTACCTACACGGCGACCCGCCCGGCTCGGTAATTCAGTGTAGGTTGAGAAGGGATAGAGTTATGTGATAGAAAGAGAGGGGCCTCTTACGTGAATGAATACAATTGGCCTTTTCTTTTTCATTAATATTTACGATTC
Source organism: Ypsolopha scabrella (assembly GCA_910592155.1). Classification (NCBI taxonomy): domain Eukaryota; kingdom Metazoa; phylum Arthropoda; class Insecta; order Lepidoptera; family Ypsolophidae; genus Ypsolopha; species Ypsolopha scabrella. Next base: position 7,899,462 of record OU342981.1, on the reverse strand, counting down.
GAAAACCATTTCGAGGAATAGCTTTCCTTAATTGTTTCTAATTTACAGATTTTAAAATAAGCGTGCATATCCTTTATTAATTGAAAAAAAAAGCGACGTCTTTCATTTGACCTCAGAGACGTCATCACAACACATTTCCACACGGAAAAAAACATTTCTTGAACGCATCCTAAAGTGTGGCAAGGATCTGACATTATTTCTTCTCTGACAATATGCTAAATAGTCAACACCACGCAAGGTATATGTTACCATGTTAGCTCTTCCCACCCTTCCTTAAAGGTTATATTCAAACAAAAAAGTAGTTGTGGCCGATATACCTAGTAAATTTTTGTATTAGCGCCACTCCTATCTGACTTTTTCTTTTTTTACGATTAAAATACTTCCGAAAGTAAAAAATCAATTAAAATCAAAGACCAAAGAATGACTGATTTCTTACCGTAGCTAATAAGAAAACAAACGCATTATCTATAAGATATGTGTTCAAGCTTTAAACATTCTACTGTAAGTATTAGAATAAGAATCTGTAGGCGGGCAGGCCCGCTTGCTTCTAGAAGAGTGGAGCCAGCATAATATAATATATGTACCAAGATCCCGTTTTAGTGTATGGTGTACGAATTAAAAAACCGCAAATTAGTACGCAAGGCAAGGCGTTTGGTACACAAATATTTGAGGTCCTAACGATTATATTGGCCCACAGTTTTAGAAAAAAGATCCCTTAGAAGGGGGTTATGTTATGTTATGTTATGACCCCCTTCAACATTTTTTTACTGTTGTTCTTTTTTTGCAGTCCTGTAAAGGGTTGAGCTTTTGTATGGCAGTAAATATTTTTTTCTAGATCTTGTTGTTTTATCAAATGAAAGGGCTTCTTGTGTAAAAGTGGCTGAAATGTAATGATGTAGTATACAGGATGTTAAGAAAAGTGAGAATAATTGAATAAAAGTTATAAAAAAATATTTTAATTTATTTTATATTAAAAAAAAGAAATTAAACACGCATAACATACTTTGTTATTAAATTAAATTTATATCACTGCGGTATAGAAAATCAGAAAAGTAAATCTGGACGTGAGGAGCTCTGAACTGGGATTCGAACCCGGGACCTCTCGCTTACCGGGCGGTTGCTCTACTTTGTTATACCTATAGCACACGTCGTTAGGAACGAAGTACTTTTCCTAACACCAGTATTTATAGAATTGGCATATTAGGCTCTTTCATTCTATACAACAAACAATTTAAAAAAAAAACATTCAAAGAGTCATGGGGTCATACCATCCTTTAAGGGTTTTTTTTTGGGAACTGCGGGCAGTACATAAATACCAAACGGCTTGCTTGTATACGAATTTGCGTTTATGTTTATTTATAACTCATGTACTTATCCACAATATACTTATATTAAATATTATACCCAACCGGTTTCGCTATTCAGCATCCTCAAGGGCTTAACTACAATATTTATTTAATTACATTTTCAGAATCTACAAATGAAATTTTATTATTTTGTAAAATTTTGTTATTTTATTGCACGTATTTTATTTGTAGATTCTGAAAATGTAATTAAATAAATATTGTAGTTAAGCCCTTGAGGATGCTGAATAGCGAAACCGGTTGGGTATAATATTTAATATAAGTATATTGTGGATAAGTACATGAGTTATAAATAAACATAATGTGTATTAATTTCCACCAAGTGCTACAATCACAAGCATCAACTATGAATTTGCGTTTTTTTGTTAAATGTATTGTACAACGTCCACATTTGTATTGTAAGTAACATGACCCGTGATGTAAATGTATATTTGTGACATGTCATAATACCAACCTTCATGTTTCAATTGTATTATTTTAATAATTTTGTTATCAACATTTGATGATTTATACTCACAATCAGTATCTTCAGCTTTCTGTAAATATATTCATACACAAAACTTAACTGTGATGTTTAAACTTTAGAATATACCGGATGCATGACGGCAAATATTTACTAAAACCGCAAATTTTACTGATCGAGCGGTAGGACTTTTCCAACAATGCAAAATAATATTTCTTATAAATCTTAAGTACTAGCGCGCGCGATCAGCTTTTTCGCACTTTACTGCAAAAAACCGGTTGCTCCGAATGGTTAGATAGTAAACATAATATGGTCTTAGTAAATGTGTGCCATTTACACCTGTACCCTTAGCATGCGCCTAGTATACAGCATCTCGTCTAACCATGGTGTCAAGAATGGTACCGCTTTTGAAATGCCTGAAATCAATGAGAGTGGAAAGGTCTAAAGCGTACTAAAAAACAGGCTACGCGACATCTTGTTTCATCCCTCAAAGGCCACATGGCCGTGGCAATTGACATATTCCTTTTCCACAAATTTTATGATTTGAGAAACGTTTCGATGAATGGCGTTCCCTAACTGTTTTAGTTGAGAGATTTTAAAATAAGCGTGAATATCCCTTATTAAATTAATAAAAGCATAATGTCTTTCATTTGACCTTCAGTGAAGTCATCATCACACATTTCTATAGATATATTTATTTTTATTGAACGCATCTTAAAGTTTCACAAGGATCCGACCATTCAACCTAATATGTTGACGTCATTTACTGTAAATACTAAAATACTTATAAAATCAGTTTAACAGGATGAAATTTTTTATTATTGAAATAACATTCTTAAATTAATCTATTTATTCCAAAAAGCAAACAAAATAGCACATTGAAGTTTAAAAAATAACCAAATTATGCGTCCTCTGTGATGATTTGGAGGAGGGCACGCTAAATCTCAGAAAAAAGAATGCAGTAGGTAGTTTCAACTCCATTACTGTACCGGGTGCAAATATTATGAACCACTTTTCCCAAGAATCATACCCGCGGACACTCTTAGTTTGGGAATAGAGAGAGCTCTCTAAACTCGCCCGTATGTCGGTGCGTTAGGGTTCTCGCATTTTTGTTTTGAACTCAATTATTTACTAAACTAGGGGTGTCCGCGGGTATGATTCTTGGATAAAGTGGTTCAGTAGGGTCGGTAGAATATAGTGGTTTCATTTAATGGTAGCAGTCTATTTACATCCTGTATAATATACATTTAAAAAGACCGACGACTGTATGATTGAAAGACACTGTGTCTGGTGCGTTCTGGGGGTACTAGTATGTAGTACAACTAATTTATTTTTAAGTGCATTGTGTATGTAACAGCAGAAAGATTTTAATACAGATACTTGAATCATGAGTAAGCTCTTTTCCTTTCCGTTATCTTGAAATTGATTTTTAATATAAAAATATTATATTAGTATTTGCTGCCCCGGCCTTAAAAAAACGGCTGATTAGTCTCAAGCTATGGTCCTAGAAAGAAGAAAGAAAGAAAAGAGCTTTATTTCATAAAACCACAGTAGTTATCACAAATAATAAGTAATATTAACAAATTAGGCATATTCTGTGGTTAAGAAAAGGGAGTCCAGCTCAGCTTAATGCCACAGCCAAAGCCATAGCGCTGGTTTTCTGCTGGATCCTACATAAATAAAACTAATAATTAATATAAATATAACTAAAATCTAAATTAAATTAAATATAAATTTAATAAAACGTATACTGTAAAATACATACAAATAATGAAAAATAAATAGTAATATGAAATAAATATACAAATAATAGTGTTATACTAAACAAGATGCATAATTTATAAAAATACTATATAAGTTTACGCATTAATCTTACTGAACATCAAGGCATCGTTATTTGTTTTTCAATTAGATGGCTCTTGAGTTTAATACGAAAATTAGCTTTCGTCATGCATTCTCGTATAGGTGGAGGCAGGTCGTTCCATACTTTTGAAGCCCTATAACTGAAACTTCCCCTAAATCCAGCTGTTTGGTGTTTAGGAACAATTAAAAGATATGCAGATGCCCTAGTAGATATATATTAACATCAGAAGACCAATGTAGTTTATCAAATAGATATTTTGGGTGTTTATGTTTAACAACACCAAACAACAGAACAGCAAAATGTAAATCCCGACGTGCAGCCATCTTTAATTGCTTACATTCATTTATGTAAGGCGTAACGTGTGCACGAGGGGGAACATTATAACAGAAGCGTGTACACGCATTTTGTACACGCTGTATAAGACGGTTAGATCTAGCCAACAAACAGTTTCCATACACTACATCTCCATAGTTTAATTTGGAAAGGACCAAAGCTTCACACATTTATTCGTCCTATGGTTGATAAAAAAAAAACAAATATATTAATACACGCATTTATTTATTTTTTTAATTTAATAACTATACAATTAAATAATTACTTAAATATAGGTCACTTTGATAAATTTGAACTTCATTATTATTAGGCCATGTTAGAGCCAAATGCAGTATGGCAAGTCAAATAAATATATCAAATGTTACAAATTAAATAGTAATTCGTATCATAAAATTCGTTTTCACATAAAATAGGCCTTATATCTAGTAAAATAAGTTACATAATTCTAAAGCAAGTAGTAAATTTTTCATTTCAGTAAATCCAATGGTTATTCTTTGTAGTCACTTGACAGTTTATTCACCGTGATTTATACCTTGACAAGCGCTGTACCACGCCTTAGATTCAAGCCACACAGAAGCGGCGCGGCGCACATCGGGTGCGCGGACGTCATTCAAATTTCGTACAAAACGCATGGAAATGAAGTCGCAATTTGAACACACCGAATGGTGACACCGGCGTGAAACGGGCGTCCGTATCATGCCTCAAATTGCGACTTTTATTTCCATGCGTTTTGTAAGAAATTTGAATGACGCCCGCGCGCTCGATGCGCGCCGCGCCGCTTCTGTGTGGCTTGCACCTTAGGTAGTGAGACGTGGCGGAGGGAAAGTTGCCCAACGAAATGACAGCTGGCTCAAAAACGTCTCTAAACGGAGTTTATTAGCTTCGGTAAGCTTTTCTAAGCCCCCTCTATATAATATCCAAAAATCTGCCTTTTCGGTGCATTTGCATTTATCTGCCTTATTTTTGGACATAACGACTGGATTAAAGAGGCACTGAACAAAAAAGCACCAAATTATTGCATTTGAACTGACAGACCGTTAACACGTTGCTTAATGCCGCCAGACAACACCAAACTTAAAACTTGACACACTCTAAGTAAGCGCAACAGCAGTACCTAGCCAGACATTCACGTAAGTAATTAAAACTAGATTAAAATGACGGAGAAGCATGTTTTTTAACCGACTTTTGTCCTGCGGGGCTATTACGTAACTCAGTTTCGGTTGCTAGCTATAGTTGCTATTCACCAAAAACAGATAAAAAATTAACTTCCAAAGTAACCTTTAATGGGTATTGAACTAATAACGAATTGTGAAGTCATTTCAAGTGCAAACTTATCCTTATATAAGCGGATATGTATGTTTTAGACGATAGCCACTTGGTTTGGCAACTGAGTTTACGATACAGAATCAGGGGGCAGATACATGTTATCTAGAAGTCGGCGCAACACAAAAACCAGCATGAGCGCGCCGACTTCTAGAGAACATGTGTTTCAGGAAGATAGAAGTCAGCAAATGTGTAATTTGGTACTATCGGACAGTACCTATGTAATTATTTTAAACTTTTAAATAAAATGTCTGCTATAATATTTGAAGTCGGTCATTATTTTTCTGTTACAAGTTTATTTATCATAACAAAACGACGTGTTATTTTGTTCAGTGCCTCCTAGACCATAACGGAACGGATACGCATACGATATACAAACATTATGCAGCCAAATTCGTACTGGAGGCTTAGTAAGTAATCAGTGTTGTGTTGTTATGGTTATCTATGAATGTGAACTATCTATGTATCTTTTTCCCTCGGTCTTGTTGCGTGGAATCGAGTCTGAAAATAATACTATATGTTTTACTTCATGGTGGCAGCGAAGGTAGAACTGAAGAAAAATGCCACGAACGAGGAATACAGTGGTAATCGCGGCAGCCCATCAAGTTTAGCGGCCTTTAAACTTAAACTTCGACAAGCTGGAGGAGTGGCCTCAGTGGAGGACTTGTTTTGAACGGTACCTGCAGATAAGGGAGCGTTCAAGTATTACGTAACGCAATTTTTGGAGATTTTTGACCCCCCCATGTAACGCGCCGTAACGTTTTTCTGTACCTCCCCCCCTCCCCCTAGTAATACTTTACGTAATCACCAAGTGACCATTTTTAGGTCTCCGTACCTCAATAGAAAAAAACGGAGCGATTATAGGATCACTTTGTTGTGCGTCTGTCTGTCTGTCAAGACCCCTTATCTCGGGAACGCGTGATCGAGTTGAAATTAAAACCATATACTCAGGTCTACAGTCCCTTGAAGCTGTGAAAATATCAAACTTCAAAGTTAACGCGAAAAAAAGATACGGCCGTTTATGCCGCAAAAAACGTATATTCCGACACTCAATGGAATCAAAATTCATAGGGTATTTCCCATTGACCTAGAACTATGAAATTTGGCAAGTAATACCGTCTTATCCTACAAGTATAGGGAAAAATCTGAAAACTATACATTTGTAATTAAATCATAAAAAATATAGTCTTTAACGGAGCCCTCGGTGGGCGAGTCCGACTCACACTTGTCCGTCCGGTTTTTTGATTTAAGAAAAAGACCGTTTTAAAAAAATGCGTGAGAGAATCACTCTACGCGACCGTTCAAAAACAATGTTACGTAACGAGTAGTTCAAACCCCCCCCCCCCCCTCCCCCTCCCGCTCCTGTAACGCATCGTAACGTTTTACAAAACCCCCCCTCTCGCCAAATTCGTTACGTAATACTTGAACGCTCCCTAACGGGGAATACAGTTAAAGATGAGAAAGAAAAAAAAGATCTGCTCATCTATGTCATGGGAGAAAAAGCCGAAGAGTTATGCTTTAATGGAGCGACTAGACCAATACTTCATACCCAAAAAGAATGTTGTCTATCAAAGGTATAACTTCAATACAAGAAACCAAAAGCCGGAAGAGTCCGTGGCTGAATTTGTTAGGAAGTTACATGTCCCGGCAGAAGGTTGTGAATATGGCAACCATATGGAGCAGGTAATAAGGGACTGTATTGTAGTCTGCATAAAACACAGAAAAGCTAGTGAAAAAATGCAACTATCTGCAGATCTTACTTTAGAGGAGGCTTTCAGAATTGCCCAGCAAGTGGAAGCTATGGAAAGTTCCAATTTATGCCTGGGTCTTGTCCAAGAAGACAACAATCTGTATTACGGATCAACAATATTTTCCATTTAAACTCGCTACATTTTTCTGACAATCCTGCGGCCCTTAAGGTGGTTAAACCGAATCCCGGTGCAAAATGCACATCATAATATTGTTTCCCTTACTTTTGAATAAGAAGTATGCAAAAATTGCGTTCTAAAACAATTAGCTGAAATTGATTAGTAATAATTGGTTTTACTTTTAAATTCTATCATTTTATAATTTAAATTTTGATTGCATTCGATTAACAAACTTAAAAGCGTATTTAACGTTATAATGGAATGTTAATGTTATTAAACCGTGCTAATTTTATTTCATCCGTCATCTCCACAGACTGGTTTGAGGTGTTTGAGAAAAACGCGATCTCCGTAGAGAACTTAACGATGTCAGTAATTCGCATAATCTCTAATAAATTTAATACATGCTTCCCATTAAAACCTAAATTAAATTCCACAAAAAAATCATGGATAACTGAAGATGCGAGAAATCTAAAGAACCTACACCTAGATGCATGTCGCTTAGAATCTAAATTCCCAGGAGATGAAATCTTGACATCTTTCATAGAAACCTTAAAAATACAACTAGATAAATTATTGCAACATCAGAAATGTACTCACTACTCAAACATATTACAGACTAGCATAAACACTTGCAAATCCATGTGGGCTATAATTAATACAGAAAGAGGAAAATCAACTCGTCAAAACTCTAACTTTACTGACATCGTCAGAGATCCGTCAGGTGGCAAATTTCGCACAAAGCTTGAGCTAGTAAACTCGATGAACGCTCGGTTTGTGGGGGCAGCAGTCGCGTGCGGCGCCCCGCGAGCCGACGTACCCGCCGTCGCCGCAGCGCTGCGGGCTGCACGGCCGGGTGCCGACCGCTCGTTCTCACTAAGACCTTTCACGGCCGTCGAAGTCTATCGTATCATCGTGACGCGGATACCTCATAAACCTACGAGAGATATATACGATATATCGATGGACCTCATGCATATGGCTGCCCCGGTACTATCCCCACTGCTTGCTGATGTCTTCAATCGCTATATCAGACAGGGTACCTTTCCTTCAGCTTTAAAACTAAGTAAAATTTCTCCTATTTTTAAAGGTAAGGGTACACGAGAAGACATCGATGGGTATCGACCGGTGGCTGTAATACCGAGTGTCGCAAAAATATTCGAAAACGGTATCAGTTCTCGCCTAGTAGAATATTTAGAGTCAACAAACGCACTATCAGACCGCCAGTATGCATATCGCGCGGGTCGCTCAACAACTTCGGTCGTACGAGAGGTCGTGTCTCAGGTGTTATACGCTCGTGACAATAAGTTGCAGGTCGCAGTGTTATTCTGTGATCTGTCGAAAGCGTTTGACGTTGCTGACCATCAAACCCTTGCAGTCAAACTTAGCCATTATGGGATCGTAGGTACAGAACATGACCTACTGACGGACTGCATGCGCGATAGGTCGCAGATGGTAGTGGGCGACGGCGGTGACGTTAAGTCTGACCCTTTAACGACCACTATGGGAGTAGCCCAGGGTTCATCATTGTCAAACATCATGTTTTCACTCCTACTAAATGATCTACCCGAAGCTATATCCTCAGGTGAGATACTGATGTACGCAGATGACGTCGCCGCGGTTGTGTGTGCTCCTAGTATCGATCAGCTGGAGCAGCGGTTGAACGAGACTGTGACAGCTGTGGCAAACTGGTTCGCGCAGAATGGACTCGTGTTGAACTTATCAAAAACTCAGTTCATCCATTTCTACCTTCGAGGGCAACCTCCGAGACCACTATCAGTGCACGTCAACGGGAACATAGTTGACCAGGTACAGACGACCACCTTCCTCGGCTTTATAATTGACAAAGGGCTTACCTGGAATGCTCACATTGATAAGCTGTGTGGGAAACTCGGCAGTGCTTGCTACGCCCTCTATCGACTCGCACAGACTGTTCCTCAGGAAGCCGTACGATCATGTTACTTCGCCACAGTACACTCTGTACTACAATACGGCACCGAGTTATGGGGACGCGCTGCCGACTGGGAGCGCGTCTTCAAAATGCAGAAACGGGCCGTAAGGGCGATAGCTCGAGTATCGCGTGACACCTCCGCGAAGCCCTATTTTAAATCGTTAGGCATCATGACGTTGCCAGGCATAATAATTTATCAGGTTGCAGTCTACGTCAGGGAAAACCGTGGCTTGTATCGTACTCATGCAGACATCCACACGTACAATACTCGCCACGCAAACAGACTGGCAGTTATAGGATGCGGACTCGCTAAATCTTCCAAACTGATGCACGTAATGGGCCCAAACGTGTACAATAATCTACCCGAACACGTTTTACAATCATCTAGCCTAAACAGCTTTAAATTCAAGTTGAAACGCTATCTCATCGAGCAAACTTTCTATAAATTTGAAGATTATTTTTTTTAAATTGATAATAATTTTAAATTTGAATTGTAATTTTTGATTTGAATTTATATCTTGATTTTAATTTTAATAATGATCCCAATTTTGTATATAATTTTTGATCTGCATGACATACTATTATTTTGATTTACGCTATTAGGTAATATTTTTAAAAAATGACGTGTAATAATATTTATGAAATAAATGTCTTATGTCTTATGTCTTATCAAAATGTAAGGCATAAAATAACATAATGTTCAGCGAGAACCGTACTATTAGTAATCAATTTCCGCTAATTGCTTTAAAATGCAATTTTTGCATACTTTTTATTCAAAAGTAAGGAAAACAATATTATGTTGGGCATTTTGCACCGGGATTCGGTTTAACCACCTTAACCTTCACGTTTACGTACTCACAGATAAAAAAGTTATAAATTATAAAAAAAAACAAATCTTATTGACTGATGCTGTATTAGCTGCTAAACCCAGATCTTAGAAGTGACTAAACAAGGCAAATCTGTACGTATGCAGTTATTATAAGATTCATTTTTAATAAAAACTAGACTATCACAATCATCAACAATTACTATTAGTTACAAACAACCTACGTTTCTCCTATTTATTAATACCATTTTCACTTATTTATCTGCTTCTTGATTAATTTTATTTATTAAAGAAGTTGGGTTCACATAATTTTTTAATAATACAGGGTTCCGTCAAGCAATTAAACTTTTATGGTCTAGTGAGCGAAAGAACCCCCGGAAAATGCAAGGAAATTCTTCGATATCAGGTTTTTTTGAAATACCTGTGTTGAAATTGTGTCAACTGATTGTATTTACAACACACTGACACAACCCACAGTCGATAATAATTGACGGAACACATGCTATTGCCAAAATAAAGTTAGTACAGTTTTTTTTATTTACTGTGTACCCGAGACTTTGGCACAAAATTGCACAAGAAAATTATTTTAATACACAATTCGATTTCTTACAGGAATGATTTATATACATATAAATGCGGCAGTGGAATGCAATATTGATTTAAGGTGGTCGAACCAAGTCTCAGTGCAAAATGCACATCGTAACATTGTTTTCCTTACTTTTGAATAAAAAGTATGCCAAAATTGCGTTTTAAAGCAATTGGCGGAAATAGATTACTAATAATAGGGTTTTCGCATTAAAATTATTTTATTTTATGACTTACATTTCGATAACATTCGATTACAACGATAAATAAGCCTTTAAGTTTGTTAACCGAATGCAATCAAAATGTAAATAACAAAATGATAGAATTTAAATGAGAAAACTTAATTATTACTAATAAATTTCCGCCAATTACTTTAAAACGCAATTTTTGCATACTTTTTATTCAAAAGTAAGGAAAACAATAATATGATGTGCATTTTGCACCGAGATTTGGTTCTGTTACTGTTTTGTTTTTCGCGAGTACAATACCAATGTAATATTTGCGCTGTTACGCGTTTGAACTTGCGAATGAGCGAGCACGCTGTATCTGTCTATAGCGCGTGCTGTGTGGCTAGCACGCGCCTGGGATACAGCTTCTATCGATCCTGCTTCATTCTAACGCATACCGCGTTTGTCAATGTGCGAGAGAGCAAGTATGATAAAAAGACACTATCGACCGACGACGACGACAATATGTATATCGTGCGAAAGAAAAAGTTTTAGGAAAAAACCAGTCAGATACGCTAAAAAGAAAAATAAGTATAAAACTCTGTTTTGTTATCTACTGAAAGTAAAAAAAATAAAGAGATCAAGAAGTGTCAATGTGACAAGAATTTTCTTCAGGATTCTTGAGCATATTTTAGCCGAAAGCAACTCGCAACTAAAGGTGAGAATCATTAGACTCCACTATCGCTAAATCGTCCTCTTCGCCCGACGTGTTGGTCTTTCGATCGAAGTGAGCGAGATTCGCCTCAGACGACCCATTGCTGGACGCGTCTCTAGATCTTGGGCTGATACTCGTTTTACGCACGTACAAAACGTTCGAGTCCAATTTAGAATTATCGGGGAACGCGTAGTTATTACTATCCGATATTCTGTTCAGCTTGTGTATTTGTTCTCTTAGCTCACAAACCTGGCTGTACAGCTTTTTGTTTTCCCGCAGTATTGCTACGTTCTCCGTTTCTAGCAGCTCGCGTTTGCTCCACTGTATCGTATTTTCCGACTTTAATCTTTCAACCTCCATCTTATATTCTGCGATCTTTTCTTCTAAGACTTGTTTAGCTGATACTTCGTCTTGCAACTCGTTCTGAAGTCTCTCCACCTCGCTATGACTAGAATCTGTTGAACCTAACGTTCTATCACTATGAGTCAACTCCATTTTAGTGTTATGGAGCTCAGCGGTCAGCGTTTCTATCTTCGCGAGCAAAAACGCCTTCTGATCTTTCTCGCTTTGCAGGCTTTTACAAGTTTCATCTAACCTGAGTCTCAATTCGCCTAATTTATTAGCAAGAACGTTGTCGACGTTGGAAAACTTGTGCGAGTCTAAAGAAGCTCTTTGTCTAACAGGCGGTTGATTATCACTCGGTGATACGTAGCCTACGTTCTTTCTTCTCAACTCTACAATGCCATCTTCTGGATTTAAATCTGCTGTTACGATTCTATTCTCACCTATACTAAGCAGTTTCTCATTATCCTTTCTGACGTCAAGTAATTGCTGTTCAAGGTCGTTCTTTTCAGATTTGAACGCAGCAAGCTCTTTAGTCAAAGTGTCTACTTTAGTTTTGAACTGTTTGGCCTCCTCTCTGGCCTTGTTACGTTCAGTACGCACCTTGCTCCACTTCTCTCGCCAGTTGGCCGTGCAGTCGGACCACCACCTCATCGTTTTCTCCATCTGCGTGGCCCGGGCCCTGGCCTCGTCGAGCTCTCGCTGGTAGTGGGCCTCCTTGGCCTCCCAGTCGGTACTGGTGTAGCGCAAGGGGGCGCCATCGTGGTCGCGGTGGCGCCGGTGGCTACCTCCTCCGTGGGAGCTTTGCGCCATTTTGCATTTGTATTCTGGAAAGGGAAAATGTTTATATTTATTAATTGCTTTTTAGGGTATAGCCAGACAAAAGAGTTCCGAAAAGTAAAGTAGGTATAATTACTGAGCATATTTCTGAGCATAATTTTGTGTTTCAACTTTTGCTTGATCAAGTTTTATACTTATTTCGAAAACTTTTAAGGTGGTAAACCGAATCCCGGTGCAAAATGCACATCATAATATTGTTTTCCTTACTTTTGAATAAAAAGTATGCAAAAATTGCGTTTCAAAGCAATTAGCGGAAATTGATTAGTAATAATTAGGGTTTTACATTCAAATTCTATCGTTCTATGATTTATATTTTGATTGCATTCGATTAACAAACTTAAAAGCGTATTTATCGTAGTAATCGAATGTAATCAAAATGTAAGGCATAAAATAACGTAATTTTAATGCGAGAACCCTACCTGTTAGTAATCAATTTCCGCTAATTGCTTTAAAACGCAACTTTTGCATACTTTTTTATATAAAAGTAAGGAAAAGAATATTATGATGTGCATTTTGCACCGGGATTCGGTTTTACCACCTTAAGCCTAGATAAAAATGTATCGGAAAATACTGCACTTTTTAGCACAATGAACTGCCCGCCATCGAAGCCGGTATGCCCACCATTACAAGGTATTGGTCCCGGGCAGACAGTAGGACGGCAACCATGCAAGCCCAAGCCCATCATGCGGGGCCTACATTGGACTCAGACCAAGAGAGTTGTAGCACAGGCTTTGTTGCTATCAGCCATTAGTGGTGCTTGCATGTATACCTTTGTCGGTCTACCAAGGAAGGCAGCTATAAAGAATTACTACAGGTAAAACATTTGATTTTCTTGCTTCTAAACTATTATTAGCTTACTAGCTTTTGCCCGCGGCTCCGCCCGCGTGTTATTCGGTTTAACGACATGCTTTTTTCCGGGATAAAAAGTAACCTATGTGTTAAAGGGTACCTATAAGCTATATCCATTTTAAATTTCATCCAAATCCGTCCAGCCGTTTCAGCGTGAAAGAGTAACAAACATACACACGCACCCTCACACACACACACACACACACACACACACACACACACACACCCTAACTTTCGCATTTATAATATTAGTGTGATGTGATATCCTGCACAACAACATTAAAGAGTGTTTATAGATACTATTGTAAGATACCTGTAACGCCCTTTTCATACCCAACAATGCCGCCAAATACTATAGCGTAACCGCAATAAATTCTCTCTCAATATACGAAATATACTGCATATGTTGTTTACCTCCAAGAATGTCGGCTTTTAATTCCCGATTTTCTCCACACAAAAAATATTAACTAAATTACTTCCCGTTCTCCTCCATGAGACATTAAAAGGTACAGTCGGTGACACAAACACAAGTCATAAATAGATATTCAATTTATAGTAAGTAGGTATAGATACCTAATAGCCTGTGGAAGCTAAAATATTAGGTTTAACTTGATAACTTCTCCAGAGAATGATAATATTCTTTAGTGAACTTATGTAAGACTGATTAGTCTGTTATTTGTAGATTTAATATTTGACTTGAAATTCAATCAACCGACCAAATTCATACTGGACACTCGTTTAGTGTTCAGGAACTAGGTTTAGTAATCCTTTTAGCCAAATTCGAAAAATATATATTTTTTGCTTCCTTACTGGTTGGACTAGTTTATGTACAATTCCTAGTCTAGGGAGTAAGGAAGCAAAAAAATGTATTTATTGAATTTCACCAAAAGGGTAATTAAAGCTTGTTTCTGATCACTAACCGAGTCTCCAGTATGAATTTGATCGGTTAATTGTAATTGTTGATTTTCATATTTTACTGTTAAAGTATCATCGCGTAAAATTTATTAATTTGATTACAATAAATAAACCAGTAGTGAAACTTCTTTTCTTTTTTACTCTAAATTTTTCAACAACCTCTATCTATTCTGTTATGAAACCTAGAAAAATTTACATGTTTATTTGATAATGCTTTGCTAGTACCAGAAATTTAGACCCAGCGCGGCGTTTTTGTGAACACCTGCGTTCTGAACTTCAAAAAGGAAGATTTTGTCTACCGCCACGCCATTATTTCGTACGTTATTGTGTCATTATCATGTTGTCGTAGAAAATACATGAACTGTATGATTTTTGGAAATACCTATTTGTAGACTTTACTCATAATTATAATAAAGCATAGCAGGAAACTTGCCTTTTTCATATTTAATTTAGAAGATATTTAAAAACAATAAATTGAACAACCCAGGTGGTCACAAAGATTCTCATGACTCCAAATACCCACCTGAAGGTCTGTTTAGAAAACATGTGTTCCAAATTTCATGTCATTCCAATTTGTCGGCCGTTTAGCGTGAAAGATTCTTTTTGGTCTCATACTAAATGAATATCAATTTTATTGTTTGATTTATTTAAATTTAACTATCTGACTGAACTCATAAGTCGTGGAGGAAAACGGGAATCAAACATTTTTGTATTTTTTTTTACCTGTCAATATTCACATTTCTTTTACATGTTTCACAGCATCAGTGTGCATAGGGCCTAACTAGAGGAGCAGTAGAGGATTCGAGAGATTGGCAACAAAGAGGCCTATTGAGGTCTGGTTTTTTTATGGTTTTTGTTGCTGAAGGGCAATAGCAGTTTTTGAAATTACTCTGAAACCATTGACAACTAATCAAATACACTTTTCTATTTTTTGAAATTGTAAGACTTATGATTATTTATGATTGAACAGTAATTTTGAACTTTCGACTAAATTTTAGTCATGTTCCACAAGGTAAAGGTAAACCATAATTTTAAGGTTTTACTCACATAGTTGTCATAAATAACCTCGAAAAAACATTCACAAATATTATATTATAATATAGAGAAAATATCAAAACTAATTTCAGGTGAAAATTATTATAAAATTCATTTAAAATAATCATAACTCCTAAACTACTAAAAATTGCGGAACATGCATGGGGGTGATTTGGATACCCCTAAATGTAAGGCAGCCAAAAAAAATTTTTGGATGTCTCTTTCCTTGCCTGCCTTTATATCATAACTAGTTTCATATAGTTATTATTTCTTCTACTTTTTAATTATTATGTAAAAAAAAATATTTAAATATCAACATACCGGGATCATTGCAGCCTGAAAGAAGATGTAGTGACCAGAAAAGAAAAAGGAATGCTTTGGTGGTTTGGACATACATATATAGGATGAGGATGGATGAAAGTAGAGTGCTAAAAGAAGCAACCAAAAGATAAAGCTCTACCGGAATGCCCTAGACATATGCTGATTAAATTGGAAAAAAAACTCAACTGTTGTTGCCTTCGTATCATGTTCCTATGGTCATGTTATGAGATATTTCCTTAGAAACAGTCATAAATGGTACGTTTTGAGGATCGGGCTGTAGGTAAATGGATACTATGAGAAAAAAACTTGAAACATTTTTCAGTGCAGAAGTGAGCCAGTAGGTTAGAAGGTTAAGCATGGTGAGTCACAGACTCTAGTAGAGCAACTGCAATGCCTTTGTGGTATTTTTTTATGACAACCCAGAAATTGGTTGGAGTGTAGCAAAGGGTTTGCAAGGGATCGGACAATTTGAAAATTTTTTTTTTCATGTAATCATTTTTATTTCTAATGTAATGTTTAGGTGCCTAAAAATAAACCTTTCTTACACTTTAATTTTTTTCTCTTAGATTCATGTTTATCGCAATTTTTAGTAAAAATAGGTTGCGACGATGAGAGACGCGACGCGACTGTTAAGTTGACATGCAAGTACATAATTAGGAGCCGAGCGAAGCGGAGCATAGCAAGGCGACTCCCGTAGTTTCAACAGAATTCACGAAAAAGTGTCAGATCCCTTGCACACCCTTTGCTACACTCTGACCCAGAAATCCATCAGATGTGCCCCCTTATCATTTACAAATATCCCCTTATCCACACTCTGACCCCACATTGATGACATACCTACTGAAGACATGCAATGTCAAAATACTGAGCAGAAAAGAGCTTGTATGCCTACATTGATAGATGTGGAAGAGGCAAAAGAGGTGTGACAGGATTGCAGCAGATAGAAATTTGTATTCTCTGCATACCCCTCTCAGAGACGGGTCTCAGTATATGACATGTATGTATGTAAATACGGAGTTAAAATTATGAGTTGACATCGTTGTAGCCCTGAGTTTTATCAAGCAAGCTTTATCCATCAGTGTATTTGCTGATTTTTACAAGTTATGTTCTAATGTACACGATATCATACCCAAATTTATGAAATATTAATGCTAATAAATACGAAATAAGTAAACCATTGCTAGAAATGTTCTAAAGTTGATGTTGTGTGCATAAAATTTCATCGATGGCTTAAAATCAGAAACAATAAAATGGTATTTTGCATAGAAACAGAAACAATAAAATAAAGAAATTCGCTGTTACCTGATCACTTTAAACTTGGTGTCAAATCACGATATGCACTTGCAATTTATATTAACTTCGTTTTATAGGTATTTTGAAAGAAAATATATACAAATTTTCAATACATTCGAACCTCCCCCAACAATACGCAGGAACGTTTCAAAACGTGCAATCACAGTGCGAAATTTCACTCGTTTATTAGAAAGAGACAGATATATATAGGAGAATGAGAAAGAAAAATCTGGTCACAAATTTAGGTGGCCCAGTGTGATTTTCCCATTACTCCGAAACGTTTCAAAACACTTCCGTGCAACTGTCAGGTAGCGGTTCGTTTACTCTCGGTTTAAATCGTGTCAATTTTTGAACGATCTAGGGTGAAATTCGCATCACTCCGAGTGATTTTCGCTCGTTTCGAAACGATAACCATTGTCAAACCTTTTTTTTTACTTTTCGTTTAGCACTTGCAAATACTTTCGTTCAAAAATAAACACATTCAAAACATGCAACTTTATCTAGATAATAATTAAAATGTCTGTGATCTAGATTCACCTAAAAAAAATGAAAAGATGATAGAGTATCCCCAAAAGACCACATTCCACCGAAAACAATTTTTTTTGCGCGTACTTTTTTTTACCTTTTTATAGAAAAGTCAGCTGATTGAACCACTTTGTACTGTAAAGTGAAAAAATTATTTGAGCAAAAAATTTTTTCTTCTTCTGGAATTTGATCAGTTAATGATACACATGATCTACCCTAGAATTATTTTCACTCATTATTCTATGACCTTATACAGGTTGACTTTCAAACAAACAAACCCCGATTTATATAATTTATACATATAATATAATTTAATATAATTTTATTTATACCGGGTGTAATCGTTAAGTGTGACCAGGCGATTATTCCGTAACTATTACAGATATCAAAAATGTTTAAATTGCTATCGAAAGTACGTTACCTAATCAGTAAAATGACATCAATTACTTTTTGAAAATCAAACGAAAAAGTATCCAAATTTTTGACATTATACACTTCCATACATTTAGTATGAGGTTAACAAGGACGTCACTTCGAAATCTGCTTTGAATACAAAATTTTGTACTTACTAAGAAATAAATATTATTCAATTAAAAGGTAGTTTTAGTACTTTGTTAGGTTAATAAACAATTTCCTTTAATATCAGCACTAAGCAAAAATAACCTTTTAAAATAAGAAAACTAAAACCTTTCTACTAATCTCATACTTAATGTATGGGAGCGTTTAATGTCAAAATTTTGATACTTCTCGTTCGATGTTCAAAAAGTTATTGATGTTATTTTACTGATTAGGTAACGTACTTTCGATATCAGTTTAAATTTTTTTGATATCTGTAATAGTTACGGAATAATCGCCTGGTCACACTTAGCGATCACAACCCGTACAATTTTAGTGGAACACATTTTAAATGTAAAAACAATCAAAATTAAAAGTCAAATTATTATTAAAAATTTACTTGAAAATAAAATGTATGGTTACCCTAGCCATTCCGATAGGTACGGAAAAAATTTAAAATAGTCCAAAATAGTGGGAACAATAATAAAAATAACTAAGCGTGATCTAATTATCTCATCTCTTCGGCTGAGTGACCATGATTTCTTTGGATTTTACGAATATCTTCAAAGGGCTCCAACTTTAAAAAATAATTATGAATATGATTTTGAATGGTTTTAATAAAATCTATTTGTATTCTTCTACAAAATACTAAATTATCGGGGTTGGGTTAGAAGTCAACCTGCTTATAGGTCGCTCAACGAGCTATGGAGCGGGGTAGGCTTGGGATATCACTGATGGATATAAATATAATCCTTAACGAGTAGATCCGCCGGAGATTGAAAGTGACTGGCATAGCCTGCAGAATCAAGAAATTGAAATGGTAGTGGGCAGGCCATATTTTTCGCCGATATGATTGCCGTTGGGACTCTTGGGACCGAAAGACGTTGGAATGGAGACCACGTTCAGCAAAGCGTAGTCTAGACCGACCTCGTGTCCGTTGAACCAATGACCTGAAGCACGTTGCGGGTCGAGGATAAAGGACTGCCAAGAGGGGCAAAACCTAGGAAAGGCTTATGTCCAGCAGTGGACGAACACAAGGCTGATGGATGTATGGATTGACACTCTAAAAATTAATTGAAATTTCAAAAGCGATTGTTGTCTCAATCATTTTTAAAATCTTATCAAAATATTTAGGTACAAGAATTGACAAAATTCATACATCGATCGAAACTCCCCAATAATAAATAGCTAAGCGTAGGTGTTTTTTTTAATAAATCTCACCCTCAAGTACTACACACCAAAGACATTGTATAGAGAAACAAGACTGCACTTCGATACGAAAAACGAGCCGAGCCAGATGAGTGTTGGCACTCATTGGTCCCTTTCTAACACGTTAGAAACTCAACAACACTATTTAAGCATATTGTGTATATTATATACACTGGCAACTTGCTTGACGAGGATACACGAGTAGCGACAGCTATATCTCGTTTTTCGTTTGAAAATGGTATAATAATAATTACAACCTTATTTCTAAGAAAATAAAATCTAGTTTAGTTGAGCAAAAATTGGAGAGTGCACAGGCTTGTTCATAGACAATGTCTTTGCTATATACCTTAGAAGCTACACATTCGTGACAGTATGAACAACACAGACTACTTTGTTATATGAACAACATCAAAAATGATGCCAGAAACACGAACTTTTTACAGCGAGCGAGTTTTTAACTAACTTTCATGAAAATCCCACAGATGGCGCTGTATAAGAACTTAAAACTTAGAGGATGTATTAGGTATAGAGCGCGTGTATCTAACTGGGAACTGTACCCACGGGTGAGAACATCGCATCGTATCGCCCGCGAGCGCTAGTAGTCATATATGATCACTAGCAGTGTGAGCGTTCGTTGTGAGTTCTTCGAGGTTAATTTTGTTATTTAACTTGAAAAAATGGTTAAATGTGCCAAAAAACTGTGTAAAAACGATACTCGGAAACACACTAAATGGAATTCCAAGATCACATTTCAGCGGTAAGCGAATTTATTATACATGAAATTACGCTTTGAGGGGGTGAAACGGACGTGTGACGCGATGGTTATTATACCGCCCGCACTACTCCGCAACCCTACTTTGATTTACGACTCTGATATTGATGTGACGCGTTCGATAGAGGAATCAATATGATTACATATTAACAGTGATACGGCAGAGAGCAGTGCTCTCTGTGTACGACGAGCAATAGATACACTGGAATCCTTGCTTGATTGAAAGTTCCATCCAGTAAAAATTAAATTAATAGGTACCTATTTAAATCAATTCTTATTTTAACCGACTTCAATAAAAAACGAGGTTCTCAATTCAACATGTATATATTTGTATGTGGGCAGTTTTATCGCTTAAGGCTTGACCGATTTTAATGCAGTTTTTTTTATATCCCCAGTTTATTGGGGATGGTTATAAGCTATGTTTGTTTATTTAATAATGTTCAGGGTCTGTTGATGGAGGTGCAGTTCAGGGACGGTGATCGTTTAATCGCAGCCTATTAAAAATAGGTCCAACGTTTTTGGACTCCTTGGAGTAGAGTTGGATTGGTCTCGATGAGAAGTTGGTAGATAAATAAATAGATGGAAGCTGATGTCGTGAGGTCGTACATTGTTGGTCGGTCGTGATTTTGTTCCCACGGTCATGGGGTCAGAGTTTCGTGGGTTTGAAAGTAGTGGGGTCCCGGGATCAAGAAGTCTTGGTTCGCGGGTCAGGATGTCTAGATGTTGGAGACAGGAGGCTTGGGTAAGTTCGTAAGTGAATTGTAAAGAAAACCAAAAGGCAGCTTTACAATAAGCTTACTCTTTTTAAAGGGCAATAAAAATGGTAACTTTTCAAAAATACATGCATATATCCGGATTCCGGAGCAGGCTGGGAATTCAAACCAAATAAAAATTCTATTTGGTCTGAGGCTTGTAAATAAAAAATTATGAAATATATTTTCTTTTTTCGGGTTCCAATAAATAGTTTAAAAGTGTGTGAAATTAACCAGTTTTCTTTTCTTAAAAATTTGGTGATACCAGCCAGATACGATTTATCTTTCCGTTTTTATTTAACAAAAGAGTTCTTCGTCTGTACATACACATGGCATTCATTGCACATGCGCTGGGTTGAATTTAAGGTGGTATCTTTTCATACGAACTTTCTGACTTAAATTGAGGCAAAACACAATGTACATATAACATATATTGCGCAAAGTTGTTAAAATTATAGATTATTGCTTAGATACTCTAATATCAGGGTTTCAAAAATGAACTCTTTTCGTCCGGTTTGCATTGGTGTGCGTCTCAGAAACAGGGCACTTACAAACACATACGCAGACATCTTGTGTAAACACGAGTGCGTTCTGAAACCTAGAGCATGATGTATCCATTTTTGAATATACTTTTTAACCAATCTAAATTAAGAAAATAACTTGTAATGAGATATCAATTAATAACTAATACCTAAATAAAGCAAAATATTTTGTATTATTCATTTTTAATTGGATATTTTCTATACCAATTATTAACTTTCTTAAAAATGTTATGTTTTTGGACGATTCTACTGACCTAAAGGTCAGTGGCCGTCATGCACTACAAAGGCGGTTATAATTTGGTTGGTTTCCTTTAATACTAGGTGAAATTAAATCAACCGACCAAATTCATACTGGAGACTCGGTTAGTCATCAGGAACAAGGTTTAATGACTCTCCAGGTGAAATTCGAAATAAAATTTTTTTTTACCCGTAGAACCTGCACTAGGAATTGTACTTAAACTAGTCCAACCAGTACGGGAGCAAAAAAAAAATTTTTTCGAAATTGGCCAAAAGGATTACTGAACCTAGTTCTTGAATACTAACCGAGTCTCTAGTATGAATTTGGTCGGTTGATTAAATTTCACCCTATATACATATTTTGTAAAGTGACGTATTTTATAATTTTATTTTTATTTATAACACTCATTGACATGGTTGTATTAGTGGAAGGAGTGATTTGATGGTTAGGTGATGTAGGGGGGGGCTGTAGTCGACTATTATCTGAGTGGGGATAAAATCTGACATTTGACATTTTCCATGTTCGGGGGGGGGGGGGCTCAAAGTGAGGACGTTTTTGTTTTTTTTTTGTCAAATCTATTACTGTCTAACCAAACTGGCGAAACCAACGAGGTCTACCCATGGAAAAAATTTGACTTTGACCTTTTTCGGTAGTATCCATGGAATTTCTTTTGACATTTTCTCCAATTTCCGTTCCCGTTGAGATATTTGTATAGGAAAAACCTCATTCTAGTGTCTAACCGAGCTGGTTTTAATATGTTTAAAAAATAATCGTTTTGGCCATATCTCCACGACGGTTGATCTTGGACCCCCCAAACTTGGACCCCGGGGTTCCGAAAAAAGTTTTTCACCTTTTGGAAAAAGAATATCCAAGGGACAAAAAAAAATATTGTTTTGGCCATAACTCCGCAACGAAACAAACATAGACTCCAGGGGTCCAAAAAAAATTGTCCTTCTTTTTCAAGTGTCAAATCTATTTCCACCCATATCTCATGATATCTCCTAAACGGTTGAAGCTAGACCCCTGTTCCTGGGGTCTTTTAAAAGGGCTTGACGAGATCTACCCGAAAATGCAAAAAAAAATTTGGTCGTTTTTGGTAGTTTCTGGTCGCATGACTATATCTCAGGAACGGTTATAGCTTAAGCTACCGGGTTTTCACTTTAGTAAAGGGCTTGACAAGGGCTACTTGACAACAAAAAAAAATCGTCATTTTTTACTTTTTTTTCATTAGTATATCTTGGGAACGGCTGGTGGTAGCGCTTCCGAGTTAAGACTCGAATGACGGGTGTAACGGACACTTTCCGACCAATGACAAATTTTGACATTTGCGAAAATATGTCAATCACGTTTATTTAACTTGACACTGATATCTAACCACTGCATACAAAGACCTGTCTATGACGATTTTGTTCTTGAAGACCTTTGGTGGAACTAGTTTGTTGAACTTAACTGCTCAACTCAAACCTAGTATCAAAGACTACAAATTTTGGTCCCTAGGAGCAGTTAAAACGTTGTTAAAACAGATTTTACTTTTGAAGTCCGGAAGCTGGTTTGGAAAACGCATTAAGTTAATATATTCAAAGTCTTAGGGCAAACGGCTCATTAACCAGAAATGCAATTGTGTATTTTAAGAGAATCGTATTCATTTGTCGGCCTAAACGTACGACTTCGATTGTCAAGTACCTACGTTTTTGGTTGTCAACTAAATACGATTTATTGATCGTGGTGTTTCTGTCTCCAAATAAATGTTCATGCAGTGGTCATACTTATCGAGGACTGAGGACTCAATCAAAGTTTTTGACCCCGGTTTGATCAGAGAATAAATCCATAATCGAATTGGGGCGGAACAGGTTGAGTGTATACGAGTTTTGCTAGTCCAATCCTTGAATCCTTTTCATTTCAATTTCCAGATTGACTATACAGGAAGATCTTGAAGATGAAATGGCAAGGAAGGGGTTGTTTCAATCAGTACCCGGTGGAGATTCAGCACGTAAATAATGACGTTCATAAAATATACAATTAAAGTTTTGTAAATTGTGTTTTATTATTTAACCCCTTGTTCACTTCTCTTGTATCTTCAAAATAATAACTTACTGATCAGCACAGCATTCAGCATACATATTCTCAAGGTAGCTACCTACTCAGAACAATAATTGGTTAAACCACATTAAAATACGTTCGTAACGAATAAAGAGAAATTGCATTCACCAATGCCCATCGGATTTATTCCCCGAGTGAGAAGAATGGACAATGGTGTCGATTCGGTGTAACACGACTTAACCTATTTATCAGAACTAACTTTATTTTAAGCGTCCTGTCCTTGTCTTTACAATACAGAAAGAAAAAGACAGAATGCAAAATTAAATCTCAAAAATTTAAGTCGTATTGAGACAAACGTAGTGCTGTCAAAACTATAATTCTTGCAAGGTGATTTAATTAATTATGTCCATATTACTATAATATTGCAATAAATACATTTTAGCTTTGAAAACTAAAGCCTTTAAAATCAGCTACATAGGCCAAAAAACAAACAAATCAAATTAAGTAAGGAAATTATTAATAACAAGCTGATTATTCTGTTTTGTTATTCACTCACGATGTTATTACGTTTTACTTCAATGAGAATGTTGATGCAATGATTCAATATTTTTTTTTTCATGATTGCATACTGAGTTGTTTGGGATTTAAAGATTTTATGAGTGATTTAAATCTTCTGATTAAATAGATGTTTAAGGGGGCGGTTATGAAACTATTTTAAACCATTATTTTCCACCAAAAACACCCACGGTTAGCAGCGCGATCCGAGTCAAAATATAATCGATTACATCACGTCTATCGTTATTCCGAGTCACTATTAGCCCGATAACGATAGCCCTAAAATGGTTGTTATGAAGTCTTGAATGACATCATTAAGGCCGCCATGTTCTATCATCGCCCATGCTTCTGAGCGTAAGCACCGTGAGTGACCTATTAAAAGTGACAGCCGGCCGGCAGCAATTTCATAAATAGGTTATTCTTAGTCTGGGAGATTAATATTAAACCATGAATCAGAGATTGTAGTTTACTTTGTGGACCTAAGTTTATAGTACTTAATAATTACGAGCCCAGAAAAGAGATTTTTGACGAATGAACAAACCGACACAATGAGGTACAAATAACTTTTGCACAACAACAACGTAAGTAAAGTATACCTCGCTAAAAGATAATTTTTCTACCACTGACAAGTGTCATTAGCCACTTTGCGTCCAAAAGAGTTCTGAATGGATCAATAGTTCAAGCTGTGATGGACGCCATTTCCCAATCGGAACGCTCATGAGGGCGTGAGAAGTTCGTTGGTAGCTTTAGCACTGCTATCGCCATTCGGGACGCTGCATTGGTCACCAACGCAACGCCAACAAACGTCAAAAATTATGGGAAAAATTGGCTGTCAAACGTGCTTGCATAGCAAACTTCAGGCAACAACGGTCAACGAAAGACTATTGGGAGTATCAAAAATGCGCGCGAAAAGAAAAAAAAAAAGAAAATAACGAAGAAGTATGGAATTAAAGGAATGGCAGCTAATAATAATTTCTTCTGCAGAGGTCATTGTACATTACGATGTTCCGAAAAATATGTTCTGAAAAGAATAAAGTGTGCAATTTGAAACACCAATGTTCGGTGAACGTGTTGATTGTCACAATCATACCCTAAGGCATTTTCACGTTTTCCAGACAATCACATAGATGGCGTTGTCTAAGGAATTAATCTGCCCGCAAAAGAAATGGCATGCGTCCCCCGACGATTAAACTGAACGCAGCTGTGGGGGTATGTTCAATAAAACAAAGATTTGATATCTAAAATCAATGACGTGTACTAGGTGAAATTAAATCAACCGCCAAAATTCATCCTGGCACTTGGTTAGTCATCAAAAACAATATTTAATGACCCTCAGTCGCCTGTAACCATTATTAACTAATAGTTCGCTCCGATCCACAGACATACAGACTAAACCTAAGGATTAAATAGTGTTGGCAAGTTTCCATACAAAAACCAAGCGACATTTAAGCTACATGGTACGAAGAAACTTATAAAAATGGGTTGTTTTGGCTGACTTATGCTTGACACATATTTTTTAATACCCAAACTAATATCTCGTATATATTTTGTTTGGAAACAAGCAATATTTATATCTAAAATAGCCCGTAACTGACTGAGCTAAAATTGCTTCAAATCGACTATAAGCGTTTATTATTAATGTTTGGTCCGTATGTCTGTGCTCCGAACATTTAAATAACTCTTTATCGGAGGCTCCGAACTGTGAAGGCTCATGTTTGAATTTAAAAATTCTTTTTGGCTTATTTACTCGCATGCCAAATTTTATGACATTCCGATCAACGATACTAAGGTTATCGTCCAAAGATATATAAATCGTCGAACAAACATTCAAACATACATACAAACGCCGGATTGTTCTAGTAGACTCGGAGAACTTCGCTCACTTCGCTCGCTCGTTCAATAACTTGTCCATTAATTACCGACTTCCGCGGGTTTTTATGAAAGTCTCTGGTAAGAGTGATCAACGCCTCGTCTGCTGTCACTAGGTACCTCCAGTTTTTGTGCGAGCTTATTGCGATTTATCATCTAGAAATTTCCAAAAATGTCTGCGACAAACTTATGTTACCAAACAAAATGTATGGAGTCAGCTACACTATTAAGTTGGTCAGTAAATTGCCAAGATTGCGAGCATTTGCGAGGCCACTCTTTGGGTATGGTGATAGCGTACCATAAAGACTATTAGAATCTTCAATCCATATTTTAAGACTTTTTGAGACTTTTAAATAAACTGACCAAATGTATTTTTGTCCATTAAAAAAAATAAACAAAATAGAGTCTGTCAAAAAAGTGTTGAAATGAAAATAAAACTTTAATGAACTTTATTCGACTTTAAACGTTCAAGTAGTATAATTTAGGTCATATATGTCTGAAATAACAACGCGGTTAACTCGATTTAACAGATTTTGTACTTGTTTGTTTGATGTAAACAGGCGAAAGAAAAATAGTTTCTTCAATATTCATTTCAACACTTTTTTGACAGACTATAGTTTATTGGCTAAGATATTAGAAAGAAAAGTCATAAGAATTAAATCATTTTCGTTTTATGTAGAATACGCTTGCATCAACAAAAAATCTGAAAAGTTAAGTTGTTTTTTTTTTCATCACTAATTCGATGTCAGCTCACTGTGCGACGTAAAGTGACGTTGTGCCAACAACTTCTTTATTTTGTTATGCATTTTGTGTTGACATGCTTTGACATCCTTAAAGCAGATAGTCTAGGATAGCAAACCATATCGAGCTAGATAGCGCGTGATACATTTCATACTTTGTCCTTACCGCGTGCGTCGACGTAATAAGTGAGAGGTCGTGGACACAGATGAAATAAATTAATGTCGTGGACACAGATGAAATAAATTAATGTCGTGGAGTCGTGGCCATGCGATAGGGTTATAGATCGTTTATTATTTTGACCATTTTGACAGGGAAGCGTTTCAAAACATGCGATCATAGTGCGAAATTTCCACAGAATTTCACTCGTTTATTAGAAAGGTCTATTATACAGATCTAGACGAGGTGAAATTAAATTAACTGACCAAATTCAAACTGGAGACTCGGTTAGTGATCAGAAATAAGCTTCAGTTACCCTAACCAGTAAGGGAGCAAAAAAAATATTTTTGGAATTTGGCCAGAAGCATTACTGAACCTAGTTCCTGATCACTAACCGAGTCTGCAGTATGAATTTGGTCGGTTGATTTAATATAATTCTATATAGGAGAAAGAGAAAAAAAAAACTGGTTGCCTAATCAGGTGGCCCAGTGTGATTTTCGCATTCTTCGCATTACTCCGAAGCGTTCCAAAACACTTCCGTGCAACTGTCAGTAGACTGAGCTGTCAGGTAACAGTTCGTTTGTGCGTTTACCTTCGGTTTGACTTGTGTCAATTTTTGAACGCTTTATGTGCATAATAATAATAATATTAAAATTAAAATGTATTCTTATAACTTGTATAAAGTTGGACCATGTGACTGTATTTTATATTTGGTTGCAATTTTTATGGATTCAGCCCCCTGATTCTGTATCGTAAACTCAGTTGCAAAACAAAGTGGCTATCGTCTAAAACATACATATCCGCTTATCTAAGGATAAGTTTGCACTTGAAATGACTTCACAATTCGTAAATAGTTCAATACCCATTAAAGGATATTTAGGAAGTTCATTTTATATCTGTATTTTGTGAATAGCAACTATAGCTAGCAACCGAAACTGAGTTACATAATAGCCCCGCTGATTTTCATTTTTAGAGAAATTATCACAGATAGGTAATAAAGCCGATTTTGAAGGTTTTAATTTTACTCTAAGAAACTTACTAAAAAACGTAATTTGAAGTGACAGCACTATATTTTGCTATTCTGAAGGGCACACCAACTAAAATTAGCAAGTCTTTTAAATGCTTTTAAATCAAACTTTTAAATTCAATCAAATGACAGCTCTAAAATGACCATAACAAGTTAAAATCACCAAGTTGAGTATGTAAATTATGGCTGTCAAACTAAAATTTTAGTTTGACGTTTATAAAATGGTGACTTGAAAATGTCTCTTCGTTTTAACCATACCTAAGTATAATATTATGTATGCCAAACTAAAACTAAAGCCTTCAAAATCGGCTTTAGCACCGATGCAATATTGGCTGTCTGTGGAAATTATAAATGTATTTTTTAAATAGAGTTTAACGCGTTGTTATTTCATGGATATATTACCTTAATTATACTATTTGAACGTTTAAATTTCAATAAAGTTTAATAAAGTTCAATTTTCATTGCAATACTTTTTTGACAGACTCTATTTAAATAATATTACATATCTTTGGGTAGGCCAATCTGCATTAAATCTAATCAATCCGTAGAATCAAACGCATTTCACGGGATAGACGAATAACTATTGTGAAAACTAAAAAAAAGCGTCAGTTTCCGCTAATTTACACAGGAAGTTGAGGAAATGAATCGTGTCCTCACGTTTCAGCGGCAGCCAATCAAAATAATTTAAAATATTACAAAACATTATGATTACCTTATCCACCAATAGCAAATAACTTTCAGCGAAGCATGAAATTTAGTTGGTATGACTTTGCAGCTACGTTTGTAATAATTTTATTATAATTTTATCACAATGAAATTTCAACAGGTGGTATGAATTAAATAAAGGTTTCTTTCATATTTCTGTTTGAATAATTTGTGTAGAACTGTGATTCACCCAGGAAACCTAGAAATGTTGAGAAAAATAGTAACCACAATCAAAGGCTACATCGTACGTGTTTGTCTACGCTCGAAGTCAATGCGCATGTCAACTTGAAAATTGCAAATGGCGGCCGTTGTTATTGTTCGTACCGAATTAACTATTTGTAAATTATATACCAATCTTTTTAGCGATTTTTCTACTGAACTGTAATATTGATGCGATGCTAGAACTTCTCGTAAATCGGCGCGACACATTTTATGTACGTTTTTAAGTGTTTTGAGTGTTTTTTCAGTATTTTATGTGTGTCATGCAAATGGGGTAAGCTGGAATTATCGGATGTCGCTTAGGTTGTTTTGGATAGTTTCAATAAGAAAATGGAGTGCAGTTCTGTGACCTATTGTGTTAAAATGGAAGCTGTATAAAGTTTATTAACTATTGCGCTACGTTTGGAAAGTAGCGGGAGTCGGGAAAGACCGTAATTTACGAATGTTCCATGCCGTGACTGAACTCCCCGAACATTTCAAAATGGCTGCTGCTCTTCACGATATATGAGCTTTGCGTCACTGGAACATAAATCAGTGGATTTGATTCTATGAAGAAATTCGCGTGCATCTAGTCTTGTGATTCCGTGTGAAACAGCGAAATTTGACTGTGGACAAAGCCGCAGGTGCCTCAGTGGTGGCACTGTGTTGGTGTATCATATGTTTTCGGAGTAGTGGTCAGACGACATAGGACCGATATTCCCTTGAAATCGAGCCGGATTGATGGTGCGCCTGGTATTCCACGATGGTTTTGGATACGAGAGAATAGATCTGCTCTGGAATTGAACGGAATGTGACATTGTATGAGAGGTGAGTTGTGTTTTTTTTTTCTTTATTTACATTTTTACGCGTGCTGTATCTGAGTTTTTGGCGATTGCAAAATGGAGATATTGGTGTACAGACCGAGTTCGGGCGGTCACGACAGGGCAATTCGCCATCACAGGGCACCGAAACTAAATATTTCAGTTGAAAAAGTTGTCTCCTTGAGATTTAGGTATCATGTGTTGTGTAATATGCGAACGACGGAAAAACACGCTGTTTTGTTTGTGTCATGTCAGTTTTGCTGATGTAGTAAACTTAGCAGTCCATTTCTTGAATAGCATCATTTGTAGAAAACACTATGCATCTCACTTGGCTTGAAAAATGTATTGAAATCTTAAAATCTTCCATGTTTTCCTAATCTAAGTCAAAGTATAAAATATGTCTCGAGTTTATTCAACATTTTATCCTATTTTAGTTTTGGAAAAGTGTGAAGATATTAACTTTGCAGTATGTAGATGTTATTTATATTGAAGCTGACAATAAAACCGATAGAGCTCTTAATTTTTTTTTAAACATAGCCTATCATCACAACATAAATCCTCAAGTAGGTGTCAGAGGTGTTCCCAAGTGCAAGTCATAGTGAACTAGTACACCAGATTTTAATTTAAAGTCATGTATTCCTAAATTTTAATATTCACTTGTTTGACCTCCAACATGATTTTTGTTATATTTTTTTTGTATTTTGTCTTTAAATTGATTTCCCACACACCAGAGGTGGTTTCCAGATTTTTAGTATAATATATATACACTCTAAGTAATAATTAAGCTTCATGTTATAAATAAGCATACAAGCATGCCATATGTGATTGGCTTGATAATATGCTCCATTGGCTTTTCACCTGAAAATTCAAATTTGACAGACTGTTGGACTGATAGACAGATAGCGGCTTTGGAAAAAATTGATTTCAAACCAACCAAGATGTGTATTCATATATATTAATAGTAAACTGATAATTGCGGGGCACTAAAAATAAAACTATTAAATCAATATTTTTATTAAAATGTAAGGAAAAACCTTGAAATTTATTAATGCTTGTTTGGGGTGTAGATGATGGGAAAAAAGACCAAAATTTTATATTAATCAGATATCCTTCAGCTCAGCGAGCTGACAATAAGGTTAAAAGTTAGGTGTGGTGATTTGCTGAATGTATCGGAATTCACATACTTAATGGTGATTTTTTTTATGACAACCTGGATATCTTGGAGTTGTGCCCCTTTTTTTAACACTAAGTGTCTGTTTCACCCTAGAGCATTCAAAAATTGACCCAAGTTAAACCGAGGGTAACAGAACTGTTACCTGACAGTTACTCGGAAGTGTTTTGAAATGCTTCCTAACCGTAGCCTGGGCTACTTTTTCTCCAGCCTAAGCGATGAGGTATCTTTAGGGAAGCAGTCACATTGTGGCACATTTAATTGGCTTACAAAACATGTAAACAAAAATTACAAGGCCAAAAGGTAAGGGGTCATTGGAATAGTTATTAATTAAAATTCAAATGATCTTATTTTCATGCACCTATGTTGTATTAAATTAAATTAAGGTATTTCAGGAAATGAGGATCACGGTCTTTTGGTGTCGAAACTTTTTACCCCTTTCATGACCACCACCACTGTGCATTTATTGAAAAAAAAAAGCATAATTTTTGTTACAGTATTTTAGGGTTCCCTACCTATAGTGTTTAAGGTGGTGAAAACGAATCTCGGTGCAAAATGCACATCATAATATTGTTTTCCTTACTTTTGAATAAAGTGTGCAAAAATGCGTTTTAAAGCAATTAGCGGAAATTGATTACTAATAATAGGGTTCTCGCATTTAAGTTTATGTTGTTTTATGCCTTGCATTTTGATTACATTCGATTACAACGATAAATACGCATTTAAGTTTGTTAATCGAATGAAACCAAAATGTATAATGAATGATAGAATTTGAACATGAAACCCTAATTATTACTTATCAATTTCCTCTAATTGCTTTAAAATTTTTGCATACTTTTCATTCAAAAGTAAGGGAAACAATATTTTAATGTGCATTTTGCACTGGGATTCGGTTTTACCACCTTAATAATAATAATAAAGCCTTTTAATGTTCCAAATTGACAAGTGTTAAGTACATTTTTATAAATTTCATTTGTTAGTAATGTTAGTAGTTTTCTTAGTTAAGTTATTAGTGGCGTTAGTTTCTGCAGATTTGGACCCCTCTCTGGGTGTAGGCCTTTACCACCTTAAACAGAAAACAATTACAGTAAGGACTGGCAATTGGCTATAATAAGTAATTTACACACTGATATGCTGACTGAAAAACTGTTTCAAGCTAAGTTAAATCAACAATATGCAATACATTGTCATTTTTTTTTAAATTATGGTCAATTTTAGTATATTTTTTAAATATTTTGTTTTGCATGGTCATTTACTCAGAAAACATAGCTTTTTATGAATCATTTTGATTTATAATTTGTAAGGCTGAAGTTTCTTTGATAATTCAATATTTAAAAAATGTAAAATAGCCAGTATAGCATTTGTATTTGGCCAATGTTTTCTGACAACAAAAAGGCTCCTATTCAATGGATTATAAAAATTATGCATTTAAGGCTTTGCAGAAAAATTCAAAATGTTTTCCAAAAAGATAGAATGTTCACCAATGTGTGTTTACTAAGTATCTTTCATTTTTGCCTATATAATTTGCTACAATATTCTTAAAAAGAGTTATTATAGCCGGAAAATTTTACTGAAATTCTTCCTTTTTCTGGACCAGGTTTTGTGTCAGTAAACTGAAGCATTCTGGGCTCTGTTTCAAGGAGTTGTCTTGGCTGGGCTAGCTGACAGGGGAAGTGCACAATAAACAAGGATTGACAATTAATTAACTATATTATTATATACATTTTTATGAATAAATAACTGGCAATACTTTGGATATACATAGTAGTTTAATTATCCAAACCCAAAATAATAAGGTGCATCACATGCTGCTAGCTGTGCTCTATTTTATCGGATGTAACGCGAGAGGTCAAGTGACGTGACTATCATGTGAACAACTTTGATTCTGTTAGCTGGATTGGTTGCTTCAAATATCAAATCATTGTGACAGTAATAAATGGTAGCAACCAGGTTCAGGGTTCGATTCCTTACAGACGTTTTTTTATCGCTTTAAACCTTTTTACATGAATATTACAAAATTTTGAAAAAAATAGCACTGTTGACACTTTTATTTTTATTAAAAGTTATTCTCAATATAAAGAATTCAATATTTAATTGAAAATTTCAAAAATTCTTTATTGCACCAAAAATATTGTACATGAGGCGAACTTAATGCTATTTAGCATTGTCTTCCTGTTAACCTTTGGTGGTGTGGATCATTATTGGGTAGTGCCGGGAAAGGTGTCGGTTGTAGACAAAGCTAAAATCCATAAGGACGGGGCATTAAAACATTCCAATTATCAACATAATCTAAATAATAAAAAACATCATATACTTACTATAAAATAAAAATTATAAAAATAAATAAATAACACTTATAATGAGTGATATGAAATTAGGAGACAGGTTCAACATTCATACGAGGGCTGAGAAGGCAGATGTTATGCAGAAGTTATTTATTTTGCAAATCTAAAAAGTGCTGATGGACTCTATTTTTAAAGATAGCTATTGATGGACTCTCTCGAATGGCGAGCGGTAAACTATTCCTAGCACTATACAATAATAGGTGCCCATGTGAGATTGAGTAAATTAACACAAACACAGATCACATTTAAAATATATTAAAAAGAGTTTTTAAACAATTTACCTAGTTTCAGCAGAGGAATTAAGGAGGTAACAAGGTGTAGTTTACATTATGTTTATTTTTAACACTTGTACTTACCAAAATATAGTTGTATCATATTATTATATTATACCAAATGGGTTTTGCAATTCAGCATTCTCAAGGGCAATGTTATTGTTTAATTTGTAGATTCTCAAAATGTAATTAAATAAGTATTTTAGTAAAGCCCTTGAGAATACTGAATAGTGAAACCGGTTGGGTATAATATATAATACAACTATATTGTGGATAAGTGCAAGTGTTAAAAATAAAGATAATGTGTATTAATTTCCACCAAGTGCTAACTATCACAAGCATCAACAAAGGTGTAGTTAACTTTTTTTAAATACATATTACTTTTTGGCAAGCCAGTTTCTGTGGATTTACCCTTTAGTTACCAAACATTAACGAACAACTTTTGATGACAAGCCCGCACCAGCCGCAATGCATACACGCCACGCAACGGATTTTGGTTTGCTTTGTATGAATTCATAGAGCACTGGGCCACTATCGACACCACCCGCACCAAACAATTAAATTATTAATTAAATTAACAATGCAATTCAGTTCAATCCCGTGCGGGCCAGTTGACGCGTACTGTTGGTGAACATTCTATTGTTTTGGAAAACAAATGTATTTTCTAAGGGCTGCAATTTAGTTCACTTTAATTATTGAGTTAGATTTACTATTTAACGTGATATGAATTATATTTATTAAAGGATTTCAATTAATATTTATATCATTCCAGCTTAGAAATATATAAAACAGAATTTTTTTTTGTTTGTTACCATTGGAATCTAAAACTGTTTTTGGTCAATATTAAATTTGTAATGTAGTAGACAATAAACTTTCTTCAGGCAAGCTAAGAATTTATTCACCTTAACACTTACGAAGGTAGTAAAAAAGTATACTGCTGAAAATTAGAAACTTCTTAAAGTATGATTGCCAAATGGTCCATATTTTCAGGAAATCAAAAATATTCTCATGTACCTTAAATTACACTTACCGCGCGATATCCCCGAAAACGGCGTGCACGGTTTTAGTTATATGTTTGCCTCGTTTTCGGCTCGGACGTTATTTTATGAACACCGCTTATAGCCTATATGTTGACAAAGGTTCCGACAATGATAATAAAAAAAACGCATCCAAATCCGTTGAGTGGTACTGAAGTTAAAATGGAACAGACAGACATACACATAATAATTCTAAAAATGGTAGTTTTGCCTTCAGTACTACATACCTACTAATAACCCAGTACATTTAAAATTTTGAAAAAATATTCATTGTATAGACACAACTATTTTACTGCTTTAATTAGTATATATATAGATTTTACACCTTAATTTTAACCATAAATAAACTTTTAACAAAAAAATAATTATCACTTTTAAATATTATAGCAGACATTCACTAAAAAGTTTAAAATAATTACATACTGACCGATGGTACCAAAATAACACTTTTGCCGACTTCCTTCTTCCTGAAACATGTATGTTCTCAAGAAGTCGTCTCATATTGGTTTTTGTATACTATAGGGAATACGCCAACTTCCAGATAACATATGTTTCAGGAAGAAAGAAGTCGACAAAAGTGTTATTTTGGTAATTGAAGTCGGTTATTTTTTTTTGTTAAAAGTTTATTTATTTCACGCTTTTTAGTTTTGACGGGCTAAATTCTGAAAAATGGGTAGACTACAGTGAGCAATCAGATTGCTTCATTTGTGGAGTTTCAAATTCGAAGGTCCTGTGGTTAGATTTTTAAGTAATATCATGCAATTAGCCTACTAACACAAAGCTGTTGCCGCCATTTAGAGTTATTTGCTGTCATCTGTTGAGGAGTTCTATAGTGATGAGGTCAGGATAGAAGGTTGGTGGGCATATTGTCAATTTTAAGTAATACTTTGGAATCAGCACACCCACGCAAAGTGCTTTCCGAAATCTCATGTTATGTGCTATATATATATACGGTGATGAGGCCAGGCCAAGGTAGAATGACAATTTTCAAGTGGTTGCCGCAATATCGAGTAATATGCTGTCATCTATTGAGGAGTTCCGTTGCCTATCTCTGAAGACCATCATCAGATCACAACCAAACTAAAATGGAATCTACCTGGAACCCAATTCCATAAAAAAAAAAGTTTTTTTTTTTTCAAATCGGTTAAGAAATGCCAGAGATATTTGCCTCAATATCAAGCGAATGCCCTCATCCTTTGAGGAGTTATGCTGCCTATCTGTGAAGACCATGATCAGATTACAACCAAACTAAAATAGGACCTATGTGGAAGAGAACTCTTTCAAACAAATAAAAAAAATTTCAAATCAGTTCAGATTTGCCAAAGTTATGGAACAACAAACCCAAAAAAAAATACAGTCGAATTGAGAACCTCCTCCTTTTTTGTAGTTGGTTAATAAGAATAAGAATAAGATATTTATTCACCATATAACAATGTCCGTTATAAAAGGTTTGTCAATACATAAGAAATTTACACGAAATACAAAATATGTACAATGTACATACACAATGTAATTTATAAAAATTTACATAAAATAATGGCTTAAATTAAAAATAAATTAAAAATGTCATAATTAAAAATAAATTTATATTTTAACTGTATAATCAGAAAATGAACATGTTTTTAGCTTTAAATTCAAGAACTCATTAATTGAGTAAAAGGGTTTATTTTCCAAAAAACGTTTCACCCTCGTTTTAAACTCCAAGAGTGGCAACTTTGAAATAGCTGTAGGTATTTTATTAAACATAATTAATTTAATATATTTTCCTTGTTTTTGCGTCTTTTTTAGTCTAGTTTTTGGTGTTATGAATTTCTCTTTATTTCTTGTATTATATCTGTGAATGTCCATTTTTTAGGTAAATTGTCTTTTTGTAAATAAGTTTCGATCAAAGAGATCAAAGAGTTGTAAATAAATAATGAAATTACGGTCATAATTTTGTCTCTTTTAAAATAACTTCGTACAGACGTACGTTTGTGTAGCCCGTTTATAATTCTTATTGCCCTTTTTTGAGAAATTAGGACTCGTTTTATATCAGCTCCATTTCCCCATACTGTGATAGCGTAATTTATAATAGATTGAATGTAGGCATAATAAACAGCAATGAGGGTTTTTGCTAGTTTGCGCTTGCTAGTTTTTTGCAGACTTTATTAATGTGGGCCGAGTGAGTCAGAGTGTAATCTATGATATAACCTAAGAAAGTAGTCTCCTTAGCATGAATAAAGTCATTTTTATTTTTTCTAGTTTTATAGGACATAATAATACTTTTGTCATTATTTAAAATAATACCGTTAGCTTCAAACCATTCTTTCAGTTTATCCAAGATTAATTTGGTTTTTTGTTCGATACCTAATAAACTACTATCCTTTATACCCACATGAGTATCGTCAGCAAATAAGGAAACGAAAGCCCATTCTGGTAGAGAGCTAGCCAAGTCATTTATATAGATAAGAAATAATACCGGTCCCAGAACTGATCCTTGTTATAAAGAGAATGCAGTTTGTTTCATAAATGATGCTATGACGTATTAACGCAAATGAAATTTATGATTGAATAAGCTGGCCTCACAATCTCGAGACCCAGGTTCGATCCCCGGTTGGTTGGCATGGAACAATGAGTTTTTCGGAATTTATGTGCAAAGTATTTGTGTTGTTACCTAATACTTACCACTTGCTGTGAAGGAAAACATCGTGAGGAAACCTGCATTCCCTAAAAAGCGTGTAACTGTGCCCAAAGTACGGCGATAGGGCTCACCACGCATGAACGTAATAATCGTTGGTGAAACGCGGGCGTGTCGTGTGTGGACGGTTTCTTAACAAAAAAATATTCTCAAATAATTAAATAGGATTTTTATAACCGTCAGATTATGTACGCGACACTTATTCCATCTGGACCACGTTGGAAAAATTTTGGCACCTCGAAAGAATGGGCTTCACCCATCCTGCGTTGCATTTCACCCCGGTCCGGTTCACACTTCACTTCCGAGACCAGCCCCTTGCTCCCAGTTGCTAACTGCTTTCCAACCATCGAAATCATAGATATACATACGTAGATACGTTCGTACTTGAAGTGACTTTACAGCTTAGGACAATTTTGAAGGTTCAGTTTTTATCTATGTTTTTAGTGTTTGGCAACCAGTTGGCAACCGATGCAATGTTACATAAGTTACTAAAATTGTCATTTTGCTATTTTTGCCGGAATCCGTCCCTCTCGCACTGCGGGTCTTCCCACATGGAGTTACAGTGATTTAGGGCCCTTTTGGTGTCATGCGGATATGCGCCCGCGTGCGGATCTGGTACGCATGCGTGCGTTGTCCTGCTGCGGTCGACACGCAGAGTAGATTGTTCGGTACGCAGCAGTGTTGTGCGTGTCGTCCGTGAGTACAGTCGTGAAGAAGATGAAAGTAATTCTGGCTTATATTCTGTACAAAAACAAAAATTCGGAGAATATTTGTTTAGTGTAAATTATTAGAAACTCAGAATTAACGCAAGCATCAAAATAATATTCGGATATCCATGAAATGTTTGACACTTACCCATTTTATTTTTCTTTCAAAACACAATTTTGTTATCCCTCCCCCCCTGCATCCCCTTCCAACACTAAATCACTTCGCACACATATTTACACCCCCTCCCACTCACACACACCCTCTCACACACAAAACCACTCACATTGTAATACTTTTTTTATGAATTCATTTATGAATATAATAATTTTAAATTTTAATGTACCTTATTAATTTGTAATGTTAATGAAATTGTATTTTATTTTCTAAAATTTCATGTTAAAGTATCTTGTAAAGTCTACATTGTGTACATCTTACCTTAGGTGTCAGAGCAACTACTCATTTTTGTATAACAATTTAGCTGATCACTGTATTTTTGTTTTGTGTTACTTTGTGTTAATGTGTCATGTTTATTATATAAATAAATTTCTATATTTTTTCAAACACTTGGCGATTTAACCCTGGTTGCCCACCAATTGAGAACTGGATAGCTCAGTTGGTAAAGCAACCGCCCGGTAAGCGAGAGGTCCCGGGTTCGAATCCCGGTTCAGAGCTCCTCACATTCAGATTTACTTTTCTGATTTTCTATACCGCAGTGATATAAATTCAATTTATCGTTAACTGATTGTGATCCTGATCACAAACCAAACAAAAACAAAACTTATTTGCTCAAATAATTTTTCACTTCCCACAAGTTCCCAGTCTGGTGCAGAGTGGTCAAATCGGCTGAAATTAAAAAAAATTTTTTGGTGGGAAAAAATGTAGAAGAAATGTAAATTTGGATGTGAGAAGCTCTGAACTGGGATTCAAACCCGTTTAGAGCTCCTCATATCCAGATTTTCTTTTCTTCAAATGTACTTTTTGTATTTTAATGTGGACATAAGCATCAATTACGTTTTAACGTAGCATAACAGTATGTTATATAGTAAATTGTAAAGTATCATTTGTTTATTGTCTACATCCATTATTGGAAACTTAAGGCCAATTTAATGTTGCATCTCTAGCATCTATCTTTTGCCCATGTCTTTGTTTTCACTGAACGTCAATTTAAGTTTAAAATAAATTATTTATGCATCATAAGAATTTAAAAAAACTTGGGCCTCGCAATCCTGTCATTTGGTTCAGTTTCTTATGTGTTCCAAGAATATTATCTCCCTGTTAAAGAGCTAGCCTATCAACCTCTTATATTTTTAATTCCATTTCTTTAGTGCTTTTTAACCCCGCAGAAACATGAAGAGCTTATTTAAACCATTTTTTTTGGCCATAGGTGGTAAAAAGAACAGTTGTCTATATGTGGGCGGAAAATGGAACTACTAAAAATTTGCGAATCCGCCACTGTAAATCACAAATCTTCTTTTGGAACAACTAATTACTCTAAAATAAAATAAACAAGGAAAACTTACCCTTGTGTTTCAGCCATCCACCCAGGATAGATGAATGGATGTAACGCCAGGGTGAGTTTGCCCTAGCGTTTAACAA
The DNA here is from genome assembly GCA_910592155.1 of Ypsolopha scabrella. Lineage (NCBI taxonomy): Eukaryota > Metazoa > Arthropoda > Insecta > Lepidoptera > Ypsolophidae > Ypsolopha > Ypsolopha scabrella. The sequence goes on along the minus strand of OU342981.1, from coordinate 7,859,900 downwards.
CAACAAATAATGAGAACTTGTAATTTGTCGTTTCCATTGTATCGGAGGTGCGGACATAGTAGGGTTCCTCCAAGTTACTTAGTACTAATATCATAATAGTATAGTATAGATGTAGTATAACCGTTGTTTGTATGTGTGCAGTATGGCAGCGGACAGCGACGGGGGCGGAGGCGAGGCGGGCGGCGGGGAGAGCGCGTGCGGCGTGGTGGTGACCTGCGAGGGTGACCTGAAGGACCCCCGCTTCCCCGCGCGCCTGCGCCGGTTGTTGCGCGACCTGCGCACGCTGCTCGCCGAACCGAGCCCGCACACGCTCAAAGTTAACAAGGTACTTGCTCGTGGTGCACCCTGAGAGCTAAGTGCGAGTTGTCTATAGATCGAGTTAAGCCGGGTTTCTAGCGCGTGTTTTGGAGTACACACTAGACCAAAACGTTTACACTGAATATTGTTTCGCTACATATTTTTGTTGATATGTGTCTTCTGTATGCTTGTCAGCAAAAATGTGTAGTGAAACAATGTTTTGTTTGTGTACACGTTTTTGTTGTAGTGCGTAGGCCAAAACATGCGCTGGAAACCCGGCTTAACTCGATTCACGCAGTAGTAAAGTTATTCGATAGACAACTCGCACTTAGCTCTCTGCTCTGGAGACCGTCTGTTGGTAGTGTGCAGCCAGACTCGAGTAGAATTTAGATTTATATGTTCTTTGTCCATCGCACAAGATAGAAAGAGATAAAGAGATAAACATATCTGAAAAAGCGCGGCCGAGTAGTGCGGAGAATTGAGAAAAGGTTGGATACTGCTGTTTTTAGTGAATAAGAGCGTTTTAAAAACCCGTTGTTATGTTTTAGATAGTACGTTTATATGTTTACAATAGTAATATTTTTATTTTTACTTTATTAGTTTGGACGGACTATTGTAAACTGATAGATGGTGGTAGAGATAATGCCGGGCTCGACTGTGGAGGTACCACCATCTTACTCGGAAATCCTTCCGAAGTTATTCGGGGGAGAGTAAGAGGACAGCTCTCAGGCAAAACCAGGCGGCCCACCATTGCCTGGGACCGATGGATGGCGGTATATCCATCCCCAATTGCCGGTTCTTATATAAAACGGACTGGTGACGGGCAGCGGCGTCACTGGTGCAAGGGTTTCGGCACCGCGCTCACCAACCCGCCTGCCCAGCGTGCGTGAGTATGGGCATTTATTCCAGGAGGACCGCCAAGAGTGGCAAAATCCTGGAAAGGCCTATGTCCAGCAGTGGACGAAACAGGCTGATGGATGAATGGATGGATTGTAAACTGAAAAAACAGCCCTCACTTTGCAATTTTTTTCGATGCAACGAATTATTATCTATCACATTTTGTGCTCTGTTATTGTCTTGGAAAAAGCCTCATTTGTAACATGTTTTTTCTCAGAATTCTATATATTGTAGTATGTGAGTTCTACTGTTTTGAAATCTCAGATTTTACTACCTATGTCGTCTTAAGGCGCTACCTCACTAAAATCGGCACTTTTTGAAGTTATTTACCCGATTTTCAGAAGAATCTACTAATTTGATAAATATGGGTACCTTTTTCTAGTTTTCTTGAATACAGAAACACGATTGCAGAGCTTTCGCTCGATAGAAATAATTATTGAAATGAGGTCTTCTTCTACACTTTATTTCATAGTATGACAAACAGGAATGACATATAGACCTGGACGATATTTTATTAGATAGATTTTAACAATATCTAAATTTTGTGAATGTGAAATTGTGATAACTATTTTAGTTAATTTATATTAATTTAAAACTGACATTTTTCATTTTTTCTGGATTCCGTTCCTCTCGCACTGCGGGTCGTTCCGCATGGAGTAACAGTGACCGTTGAAAAATTCACATATCACCTTAATGTTAGATTGTTAAAGAACAGAAGTCTAGCAAAGTGATCACCAACCCGTCAGTCCAGCGTGGTGATAGGCTCTCAGTGTTGCGCCTTATGTCCAACAGGATACTTATATAGTTCACTTTTATATAGTTCACTTTTATATAGTTCACTTTTATAATTTATTGCTTTGTCTATTTCTGACTCTGGCCACTCTCTTACTATCGAGGATTTGTGAGAGTACCCAACATCATTGTTAGAAAAACGCGAATATTGTTGTCAGGTAAAACTTGCACTCTCAGTGCAGCAAAAGACCATTAAACGAATTTTTATATCCAGCGGGGCTATTATGTAACTTTATATTGGTTGGCAACTGGTTGCCAAACTCTAAAACATTGATGAAAACTGAACTTTCAAAATTATTTTATTAAACTGTTCACGAATTGTGACGTTAATTTTAAGCACAAACGTATGCTTAGATAATCGGAATTGGCAACCGACTAAAAACAAAGATACATAATCTGGGGGCAATTCTCCGTAAAGCCTTTCAAAACATTAGAGTGCATTACAAACTGGAAAAGATCAATTGAAATTTGTTAGTTATCGTTGCGCTCGCCATCTGCACTTGTCGCAGGTTCGAATCCTGGCTCAAGGTATATTTTCAAAATACTTTCCTTCCCTGAAAGGGTCTAGCCGTACTTCAAGCAGGGTTCGAAGTGATAATTATCATTGATAGATAATTATCTTTGATAATAATTTGAATTATCGAGATAACTATAGGTTGATAATTATCTTTGTTAAGTTTATTAGACAATATTTGCCACTGATGAGGACGATATTCCACTCATCAATTTAAATTATTCAGATTCAGACAATCCCCATTCTATAACGCAGTTAAAAAAAAACAAAGTAGTATGCAGTTGATTAACTTATCGTATTTTGGTTTGCAAAATTATATTCACAAAATTATTAACAAAAAATTTCTAAAAGATTGCCTCGATTGTAAAATGTGCATAGTTAATTTACTAAACTACGCTTCTAACGTAAATGTTAATGTATAATACCAATTAAAAAATGATTGCTAGGCTTATATTTGTTTGATAATTATCAGAGGGCATATTTATCTTGATAATTTCAAACCCTGCTTCAATGGCGAAACTGCCCCCCAAAACCTTTCTAGTGGTATATCGGTAGATACAGTAAATGTGAATTGTTGCAGGTGGAACCTTGGAACTCGGTCCGCGTGACGCTGTCGGTGCCCCGCGCGGCCGCGGCGCGGCTGAGAGCGCTGGCCGCGGCCGGGGCGCCGCAGCTGCGGGCGCTCGGCATCCTCTCGGTGCAGCTGGACGGAGACGCCGCCGTCAGTCTGCGGCTGCAACATGGCGCCGAGCTCACCATCAATACGACACCCGATGGTGAGGGGAACTACTGTTTACAGCCTGCGGCATTAAAGTCGCGCGGTTAAAGCGGAGGAAGCGGCGCGCGGGGCGGGCGTTCGTACTCATGCGTAAGCGCTGATTGGCTCCCCAATCGTACCCATGCGCAGCTATTTCGCTAGACTTTCGTGCCGCGGGCTGTATAAGCAGCGATGGGAATAGATATAGCCTTTTTAGACGATGATGAATACCGAAACTTAATCAGTTAGAGTTCACTTAGATGCTAATTAGTAGTAATAGATAACGAATGTGACAGCCATTATGATATTACTCAGTTAGCTTCACTGAATTCATCCACGTCTAAAGCGGACTATAAGGCTAGTTTACTTTGGCGACAAGATATTACAAAAGTTGGTTAAAACGGATTCTAAGGCAATATTATTTGCAGTTCTGTTTGCGTTCGAATTGCAACATCCTACAATGTGAGTATACCATGTGTTGTAAGTAGTGAAACCATTTCCAGCGCAGCTAGCACGCGCCAGAGATACAGCGTCAGTCTATCCTATTTGTGCTCTGACGCATACCGAGTTTGACTTTGTAATGTGTGTGCGAGAGAGCAAGTGCGATGGAAAGAGACTATAGACGGCGCGTGTTAGACCCCAGGATATCGGGATTCGATAGAAACAAATATGTATTTCGTGGTTTTTAGGTTTTAACCTCTCTACGGAATATCTTGCCGCCAACTTTTAGTAAATTTGCCCTTACTATTCCGATCACTTTTAAAAAGCTTGTTGTTGTTTTCTGCTTGGAGTAGTTATGGGTGGAGACTTGATGTTGATGCAGCAGAACAATTTCCCGTACGAAAATATTTAGTACCCTACTTTGCCATCTGTCGAGATAGCCCTATGAAAAGATATCTCAGGCTATACAGCTTGGCAAAAAAGAGTTTGACGCGGTGACAGATCAAACTAAATATTTTGGTCGTAGTATACAGTTTTACTCGTAGTGTGTGGTATGACTAAATCTGTGGTATAGCGCCCTCATTTTTTCCAAACTCTTTTTTGACAAGCTGTACCTGTATTTCGAGCTCGAGGTAGAAGAATCTCGTGCTTGCACTGCGAACCGCTTGCCCGGACCATTTATTTGATTTTATTGGACCATTTGTCCCAACTATTGATTCTTCTTTTGGTCCAGCAAAAGACTGCTTAAGGGTCGGAGTCTATAAATCGGACAAAAACAGGGTCAAGCAGTCTCACCTTAGATGAAAGTAAATATTAAAATTTCTAAACGAAATAAATACCACTTCCTACTCTAAAAAATGAAGAACAAGATAATGAAAAAATTGCTGTAAAATTTTATTGTGTTCTTAGGAAAATAAGCAATTTTAAGAAAAACTCACGAATAGTATTGCCACGTTATATCACAATACCGAGTGTGATTTAATTGGGGACATAACAATGACCTAACATATTTCAGAATTAAAGTAACACATTAGAAAACATGATTAAAAAGAAACAGTCAATATAACGAAGGTTTTGCGTGCGCGGCAGTTGATACAGCGAGATAAACGGTTAAAAAAGAAAAGCATTTGAGAACTACGACCCTTAAATAACGATTCCCAATGGTTTTCCTTACAATCAAACCGTAGCGTAAAAAGTAAAGAAAACAATATCTTAATGTGCATTTTGCACTGAGATTCGGTTTTACCACCTTAAGTCTGAGGACTGACTGATCATGTAAGGGGGCGGAGCAAGCCCTCTCCATCGATGATTTTCATTAGCCGCGATGATGATCAAGCGGAATCCCATTGTAAATAAAAAAAACTGGTTTATATAATCCACAATTCCAGATGCGAGCACATCGGCCCCTCGGAGTCAACCGTCGGCGAACAACTCGGAGCTGCTGGCCGGGCTCGGGGGCCTCGGGCGGCTGATCAGTGGCGCGTCTAGCACCGCGCAGCCCGACCACGCGAATACTGCCTCTACGTCCAGGGACACACAGGTCAGATTCCCTCAGGCGATAACCACATTTGTGTCTTGTTGCTGGGCCAATACCGCTTGTACAGTTCGGACCATTAAAGAAGTCGTGCGTGAATCCTGCACATTATTACCCTTTCCTCGTAGAATTTCCGAGATCGACATGCCCTCTGTAACTAGCCTCATACCCGCTTTTTGGCTGACCCGAACTGTAGTATGACTTGACGGTTGTCTGACTTGACGATTGTCTGACGTGACTGTTGTCTGACTTGACTGTAAGTATGACTTGACCGTAGTATGACTTGACTGTAATATTACTCGACTGTAGTATGACTTGACTGTAATATTACTTGACTGTAGTATCACTCGACTGTAGTTTGTATGACTTTATTATACTAGACTGTTGTTAGGATGCCATTTTGCTTCCGCTCTCTCTCGTTCTGGAGAAAGAGATAGAAATGGTTAGCAATTAAATTTATGCAGGTGCGATACCTTTCTCATTTGAAACACATAGTTTATACTTGTGCGACGGTCGTTGGATATGTTGTGCGGAAAGAGTAATGATAAAATTTTATTTTGTGTTCACTGGTTTAATGATGTACGAATGACATTCGTAATGTACTCTACTGCTCGACAGCGCCACGCGGTACGCTGTGACGTCAATGGTGTTTGGTGACAAGAACCCGATTTTAGGACAACCTAGTTTTTCCTAGGCCAACCTAGTTCATATTATGGTAAGATCGTATCTCGGCTTCTGAATTTATATTCACAAGCAACCTAAAACGCACCTACTCGCTTCGCTCGTCGTCGCACCTACTTTGGCCTAGGAAAAACTAGTTTGTCCTAAAAATTGGGTTTGGCCGGTACCGGTAACATAATATACACTTGACCAACGTGTCCATCGATATAGGACTCCATGGAGCAACTGACTGACAGTGAGGTAACGTTTCAGTTTAAATCCCCGAACACGGTGTGCCCGCGCGACGGCAAGTTGCCGGCCAACATCCCCCCCGCTCCCGCCTCGCCCCGCACCGAGTTCCCCTTCGGAAGCATGACGCAGGCGCGCGTCATACACAGGAAGGTACGTACTGCGTTTTTAACCCTCATTCATTTTTCAACTAAAATATATAAACTGACAGTTCGTGATAATAGGAAATGCGCTTTTAATTCCTTTGGTGCATGAGCCGTTTCACATTGTCGCGAACTTTTGAATGTTGCAATGTGAAATAGCTCATGTATCATAGGTGTTTAAATATACTATTTGTAAATTACTTGATAACGTACTTATACAAAATGTATGATGAGCTTCATACACCAGTAAAACTGGGGTGCTAACGCTAGGGTTGCTGCTAAGGGATGGTGACTCCGAAGAGAGCTAAGAACCAAACCCCACGAGTGATGATCGTACACTGCTTTATTCGTATCGTTTTCACCAAGTTGCTAAGTACAAAAGTGCAAGCTGACAAAATGTATTAATTAGGTAAATGATTATTGAGTAATATGTACAAGTGTGCGTTAGCTCGTACACAAAAATAAATTAATTCGTTCATGTCTACTGTACTAATCGCGAAATCTCGATGCAGTTCGGCTCTATTCAGGTTTTGCTTAATGATTTACACGTTATCGATAAATATAAATTAGCTCGTTTATTGTTCGATATACTTGCTTTAATAAAGATATGTATTCTAGTAATGGTAGGAGACCACGTACAGCAAAGTGGGTGAGGGCTGCATGAGGAGGACGGAGGACCGCCAAGAGTGGCGAAATCTGGGAAAGGCTTATATCTAACACGGGCTAATGGATTGGTTCTCGAGTTAAGACGGAACATACATACAGACAGACGAGAATTCTGAAAACAGTAGTTTTAGCAATGCGAATAATAATGCATATAAGTTAAAACAAAAAAAATATTCAATGTACAGACACGACTTTTTTACTATTTTATTATTAGTATAGATTACGGATTACATCTTCGATAACGGAAACCGTTCATTGTGTACGACTAGGGCTTCCAAAATTACGCATATGCTGATTACGTAACTGATTATGATTAAGTATTTTGATGGTCCAATTACGTAACTACGTCATTTCTAAGATATTTTTAAAATCGTTTTTTTAGAGTGTTATTTACAGGTAGCAAAGAAAGTAAGAAGTGAAAAATTACATCAATTAAACAAAGATTGTATTTAAAGAGTTAATACAGAATATAATTACAAAATCGATAACAACACCATAAGCTCGTATATGATAAACTTCGACAAATATTAGGTCTCTACCTTTGAAATAGCTGTTTTGTGTAGAGAGTTTGAAGAAAACTCAGTTTTCAGTACAAACATTTTTCCATTTATTTTAGGAATGACAAAACCAAATTATTACGAATCTTATCATGAAAATGGATGACACTTAAGACGAACTGTCTTTGTAGACTTAATTTTAGTTGTCAAACTGAAAATAAAAACAAAATTTAATACGAAAATATAAAACATTGAAATCAACTTTCAGACAAAAAACATATAAGCGATTGATTTACAGGAATTATGACATCATGAATTTGTAAGAAAATTACGGTAACTTCATAGGTAAAGACCTATTTATTTACCGGACTGAAATTATTCTCTGCGACGGGGAAATACCCGCTTGTTCAGTTTCAGTTTTGGCTGAGTTGTTTCGTTATGTCAAAAGTGGCTTCCAACCTTTTCTTGATCAGGGACTACGATTTACAAGAAAAATAAATTGAATCAATCCGAAAATAAACTTCAATCAAAAACTCAATAGTGACATGCGTTAAAAAACAATATTATTTTAATAGAAAATATAAAATTCTTGGCAAAAAGATAAATAAATTTTGAATCAATGTGAATTTGAGCTTACATTTTCTGCACTGGTTCAAAATTTTTAAATCTTTCGCGAACCATATTTTGGCTCTTGCCAGTGGTCCGGTTGGGAACCATTGGTTTAGAATAATCTTTTATGTTCCCAACTTGCCAATAAGTCGATAATTTGTCATTTAATGGATCAGTAACTTATATTATTATCCATCCATTAGCCTGTTTCTTCCACTGCTAGACATAGGCCTTTCCAGGATTTCGCCACTCTTGGCGGTCCTCCTGGAAGAAATGTCCATATTCACACACGCTGGGCAGGCGGGTTGGTGAGCGCGGTGCCGAAACCCTCTCACCAGTGACGCTGCTGCCCTTCACCAGTCTGTTTTATATAAGCCGCGGCAATTAGGGATGGATATACCGCCATCCATCGGTCCCAGGCAATGGTGGGCCGCCTGGTTTTGCCTGAGAGCTGTTCTCCTACTCTCCCCCGAATAACTTCGGGAGGAATTGCGAGTAAGATGGTGGTACCTCCACAGTCGAGCCCGGCATCAGCTCTACCACCTAAATTATTATATTATATTTTAATTACGTAATTACGAATTTTGACCCTACAGTTACGGACTTTTCAGAATCTTAAAATCTTTGCGTAATTGCGGAGTTACGGAATGGAAGCCCTATGTACGACGTACTTTTTACATACCATTTCATGCCATCAACCACAAAGAAAGTTGTTACCTGACCACTAAAACATTGACGACGAAAGGAATCCGTCCCTTACTCAATTCTTCACAAATTTCATGTTTCCATTTTTTAAACAAGTATAGTTCAACTTATGAAGGCACCTGTCAAGATCTTTATTGCGATGTCTCGACTTACAATAATTTGTACAAACCGTAATTGTAAGATTGACCTGTCTCTCCAGGAGAACACGCTGGGCGTGCGCGCGACGACGCCGGACGCGTTCCCGCGCTCGTTCCCTCCCCCGCCGCCGTACCCCGCGCGGCCGCCCGCGACCCCGGCGCCGCCCGCCGCCAACGTGGCCATGTCGTCGCCGCTGCTCGTCAACCTGCTGCAGAACGACGCGCCCGGGCCCGCGCCGCGGCACAAGCCGCCGCCGCCCCCCCACCCCGCCAAGCTGGACACCTTGGACGACGGACAGGTCAGTCGACGCGACCAAATCTCCCATTCGCTATTACGTGCACGCTCCACGAAACGATTGTCGCGTTTAAAGCGATGTACTGTGCAGCCGCTGCAAACAGTTCAATCTATCAATCTCCGCCAATATCTAGTTTTAAGTGAATAGACTCGCTGGAAGTTTTCAAGTTAAAATTTGATTAACTTGAGTTCTCAAGCGTTAACCTACAACAAAAAACACAATATATACACAGAGAAAAATAAACATTAATAAAACCGTAATATGTTACCTACATAATATTATTGAAACACTAGTAAGTAACTATACAACACACTATGTTACTTTTATTATAGTTTTATATTATTTAATTTAATAAACTTTAAGCAGCCGGGAGAGTCAAGTAGTTAGCTCGTGTCGTGTCGAACTAAACCGAATTGGAGCCGAAGATAACCGAATGAATCAAAACTGAGACGGTCATGTAACACATTACGTTAATATTCCCAGGTGGAGCTAGCGGTGGGGCGTGGGTTCGAGTACCGCGCGCCGCGGCCGCCCCCGCCCCGCGCCCTGGCACCGCCGCGCGCCCCGCCCCGCGCGCCGCCCACGTTCGTGCGGCGTCCCTTCACCCCCGCGCGGCCGCAGTACCGCCCCGCCAGCCCCGCGCCCAACGCCACCGTCGTCTCTCGGCAGCGGTACCCGAGCGGGCAGTACGGCGGCGACCAGTTCCAGCCGCCGCCGCCGCCACCGCCGCCCCCCTACAGGCATCAAGCGGTTAGTTGATTATTGATTTCTCTCTGTTTTGTTCCCGTGCGTTGTCTGCTCTACTTGTGGTAAGTCGTGTTTATACAAGGTGACTTGTATTTATGCCGCCAAATTTACAACGTAGACTTGGTAAGTGATCAGTATGACGGATCGATAATACTTTTTTCTAATTTCGCAAAATAAAATATTGATCTCCCAGAGTAGCTGACTCGGGGCTGGGTTTGCGTTTGTTGGTAAAGGAAAAATAATGATTTTCGTATTTCCCAAAAATAATACCTTAAAAATAAGAATAAAAACCTTGATACCGACTACTTACCGAGTCTTCAGTATGAATATGACTGCATATATAGAAAGTCACCTTACAGTATACACGTTGCGCTAGTGTGCGTGCGCGCCGGAGCGTGTCGTACGTACCTATACACACGTTGACATGTTATACAGATATTAAACAGATTTTGCTGTTTATATATTTTATGATTTTGAGCTGGTTTTGGCGGTCCACTGAACCTAAACTCGGGTAATAAATGGATGTTTGGCTCTTCGGCTCAAGTTTTTGAAATAAACGGTTTGATTTAGAACTATGAAATTTGGCTAGTAATACCGTCTTTACTACAAGTGTAGGAAACATTTGTAATTAAATCATGAAAAATATAGTCTTTAACGGAACCCTTGAACGGAATGAATTATTTATCTATAAATCGAAACACTAATTACAATGTATAAGTTAAATTTAACATAAAAATATTGAGGAAAAAATTATGTATTTTTGCTACTTGGTGCGTGGATCGGAACGTTAACTGATACTACGTAATTGAAAATACATCGATGAATCGGTGCGGACATCATATAGGATCACGTCAGTATGAGTTCATCTTGTATGCGGTTTGTGTTTTCGATGCGGTTGCTTTACGTGCTATTTGTTTTGACGTTTGTTACAGTTTTTGTTGATTTTTGTTATGTTATTGTTGTTTGTTTTTGGTGAAATTCCGAGAAAAACAAAAACAAATCTTTGAACTCTCAAGCTCGGGCGTTATTGGTTCGTTTAATTTCATTAATTTAGAAATTAACAAGAAGCAGTTTGGATAATCAAAGATCAATCAAATAAAAAACAATTTGACAGCCCTTGTGAACTTTCTCGATACTAAAAAAAATCAATTCTATTTTGTTAGGGTACATAACTATAACTGCCACCCATATCATGATAACTCGAACATACTATAGTAAACCTGTCTTCGAATCAAGAGCTAGCTAAATCTCAACTTTCATTGTTAGAATACTAGAATACTATTGAGTTAAATGTGACTTTTATTTTATTTTGTAAAGTTTAAATATTGTAAGCGTATTCATACTTTAAGTAATGTTAAACAATGAAGGTCCTCCCCTTATTGTCATTGTTTTGCTGTAAGTACCCCTACGGGGTATCACAAGATCTCGAAAAAAAAACCTGTCATCTTTATTATTTATGTAGATAACGCAAATACCTATAAATAATTTGAATTTGAATACGTTTCATTAGAAACCGTGACTTTACTACAAACAGTTAAATTTATCAATGAGCCTTCCGAGTATGTTTATAATATCAGCAATCAATGAATCTCTTAAGTACGTGTTTACTCAAGGACAGTGAAATACTAAGAATAAGTGTATTTTTGTAGACAACAATCAGTCTCGTGAATGACTTTGTTGAATCAACACTGTGTGTACATATTTACTGAATCTTGTAGTTCCGGTACCGCGTAATCATGACATAGGTGAATGACGAAGCTTTATAATCTTGTGGACTGTTATATAATTGTTATGTTTAGTTGCACTGAACAAATCAAATTCATATCTGAAGATAATAAATTTGCATATAAGATTATATTTTATTTTATTTAAGGAGACTTTTATTTATACATCCAAACTCATACTGGAGGTTTTACATACCAATTGACTCGGGGCTGGGCTTGCGTTTGTAAGGAACACGAAAAGAATAATTTACGAATTTTACAAAGAGGGTCAACGAACCTTGTTACTGAGCATTTACCGAGTCTTCAGTAATAATTTGGCATGCATAAATTAAAGTCACCTTATATTTTTATATTATTCAAATTATGTGGGCGTCGATTGTCCTTAGATTAATTTACAAATAATCATAATCAACGTTTTCTTTTTCCAGGTGTCCCCACAAGTCCGACCGAGACAACCTGTGTCCACGGTCACCCAGCCAAGAGTTACCCCAGAAGACTTGCAAGCTTTACTCCCCCCACCGCCCACCTCTATGGACCAGAAGACACAGTCATCGTTCCAGGAGTTCCAGCGGTACCAGCAGCAATACAATGCTAGGCAAATGGCTGCGTCCCGGGCACAACAGCAACCGGACTGGAACGAACCGTACCGGGACTTATCCGGGCTGACGCTGCCAGATCTACCGGACAACTGTGATTTAGACCAGTTATTGCCTACGCTGGATGCTGATTTGAATCTTGATGATACAGCATTGTCAGCCATCTCGGATTTGGATTCCAATGCGAAGCTGGATCTTCTGTATGATCAAGAGACTCAGGAGGGAAGTAACGCCACCCCGGACTCCTTGCTCCAAGACATAACGGGCGCGACGTATACGAACAATGTTGTAAATGGACCGTATAGCGGGGAGTTAAGTTCTAGCGCGAGCGCATCGACAAGTGTTCAAAATGAGAATAATGTGCCTTCAGGATCTAAACCAGACTCGGAAACCGTTCCGGGTCCGAATCCGTCGACGACGGACAACTCCGTGTTCATGCCTCCTCCGCCCGTGCCTCTAGCGTCGACGTCGACGCAGAAACCAGCGAGTAGTTCCACCAGCCCCTCGTACCCTCCCTTCAAGTCTCCACCCAACGCGTCATACTCGCACTCGCCGAGCAATATGGACCGGACGAGTCATTCCATGCCGCCGCCGATGAGGCTCCCGATCAGACCGTCAACGTCCGTCAGTACGACGACGGTCGGCTCCCAGGTGACGGCGCAGGAGATAGAGGAGCAAAGCAAACAGTACCTGATAAAGACCCTGATGAGAGACGATGACGTGCCACCGCCGAAGGAACAGGAGAAGAAAGTCGAGGAAGTCACCGTCGCGCAAGTCAAAGTAGCTGAGACCAAAGTTGAAGCGAACGCGGACGTCGTCAAAGCAGAATCCTTGACCGAGGATAGTAAAAAGATCGAGGAGGAAAAAATCAAGGGTAAAATAGCGAAAAAGGAAAGAGACGATAAGCTGATAGCGCAAAAAGGTGGAAAACCTAGAGCGGGATCGAAGGAAAAGCCAGCGATTTTGAAGGATAAAATCGTGAGGGATCCCAAAACTACCAAAGTTGCCTTAAACCGGCCGGCGGTGGCTAAACCACCTACGCCCAACACGGAAGCCCCGAAATCTCCAGGAGAAAAGGAATCGATAAAACTCCGGCTAAAATTAGATAAAAATGAGCCTGTGGTCCAGCCAGTTTACAAAGCTGACGTCAGTTTTGTGAATCAGCAACAGAAGGAGAAAACCGAGGGAGAATTAAGAGTCCCGCCCTTGCATATCAGTTTAAGAGGGAGAAACTCTGCCGTCATCAAAAACTCCAAAAAAGAGAAGAAGAAATTTCCCAATTCGGGCGACGTTCACTCAAAGAAGATCAAAATCAGGAAGTCTTCCGAATCCGATGACAAAAGTCATAGAAGGGATTCGGATGAAGCGTTGGCGGCAAAATCCAGTGATAGTACTGAAAACTCAAAGACTGATGACTATTTACATGTCAAAAGTATAAAACTTAACAACCATTATTCCGAAGCTGATCCCATCAAAACTGAAATCGCTGGAGACAACAATGTCGTCTACAGAATGAAGTCTATATCAAAAAACGCGCATATCGTCAGCAAAACGTCCCTCGATTACAAACTGCTAAACAAAGTTCAAAGTTTAGAGGGTATCAAAATCAAAAAGAAATCGAAAGCGCTAACAGAAAGCAGTAAATCTACTGACAAGGCAGAACGGGACACAGAATGGAGGAACGACCTGTTAGAAAAAGAAGGCAAATATGCCCAAAATGAGGGCTACAGAGAGCCGAACAACCATGAGAGTAAAAACAAAAAGTTACCGAACGTCCCAAAGGTCGCAGACAAGGAAGTTAGGTTATGTGATAGTGTTATTGCGAAAGCCAGTGAAGTGAAAATGGATGATGATAGTGGTGCTAGTATTGATCTGTCAATGGATCGGTTAAAGTGTAATAAAGAGCGGACGATAGATGACATTGAAATCGAAGGTGATAAGGATAATAAGTTGAAAAGGACACTAACAGACAGTGCTATTACCTCACCCAATGGGCTGTTGATGTCGGAGAAAAAACGGAAGATCACCCATACCTCCTGTCCAGGTGAGATCCTAAAATTTATTACTAATAAATCCACCCATCCATCAGCCTGCGTCGTCCACTGCTGGATATAGGCCTATCCAAGAATTCGCCACTCTTAGCGGTCTTCCTGGAAGAAATACCCATACTCACACACGCTGGGCAGGCGGGTTGTTAGCTTACAAATACCTTCTAGGGAATGGGTCTGTTGCATTACTCCAGAAACACATTTAACATGTAGGTAGATGGAGAATGGTATATCTGGGATCTACATTTTGAAAATACGCATGGTTAAAAGCATTTGTTTTTTTCTTTGTTAGGTTAGCTACGTGTAATATAAATTATATGGGAATTACTGGGCTCCTGAAATAATCAAATTAAGTTGCAGAAGGAAATGTTTCCCAAGTTCAGCAAAAGCTCAAATCACTTTTGTTTACAACTAGTTGCATCTCAGAAAAAAACTGCCCTTACCTTTTTTCTTCAATTGTTACATTAAAATAGGGGTACGCTCGCTATTTATTTACAGCGCAAAGATGCATTTATATTGGGCGTTTTAAGGCTATACCTGACAGGAAACCATTAGTAGTATCTTTCACTAAAATACCCCATTGCAATCTGTCCAGAAGTACTTATACTTCTTTTTTTAAATTTCAGATCCCATGGGAACTCACGCTGTTGGGATAGTGGGTGCCCTCTCCCCCACCAATCAAACCGTGACTAGTCAACGTGCGCCCGGCTCGACCTCGCCGCGACGGAAAGAGCGGCCCAAAGACAAGTCGTACTGCAAACTGATGGCTGAGCGAGCCGCCAGGCCCGACGCGGACAAGTTCACCAACAGATCGCCCAACTCACAAGCGCAAGGCGAAGACTCCGGGATCGAATCGATGGACGCGCTATCGGAGAAGTCACCAAACCAAGCCAGCCAGTCCCCCCCTGGCCCGCAGAGAAAGGAACGATTAGACATGCCCCGGTCTACCAGTCCCAACTCCGTGCAGAGGATAATAGGAGTGTTAGATCCACCTGCAACCTCCGATGACCTGCTGGATAGGTTATCTTCCCAGCCTCACTACGACCCCGGACCACCAGACATTGATGACATGGGTGACATTGAGGCGGAGCTTGCAAAGATGCACGCAGACCACATAAATGGAGACGATGCCCCGAGAAGACCTCCTGAAGACACCAGTAATACCAAAGACGAAGTGAAAAGAGAACCAACTCCAATCCTAAGGGATGATGAGCAAGCGAGCCGGAGTGATGTCCAAGACCAGCCGCTGGACTTGAAGACAGAGAAGCATGATCCAGACGCTAGCAAAAGTGAACAGAGAATGTTAGAAATGAAGAAGGAAGACAACAAAGAGGAATTCGATTTGCCAAGCAGAGGGACTCCTCCACTCTACACCTATTCAAACCAAGAGAAATCACAAATATCCAATGACACAGAGGAGAAACCTAAACTTAACAGCCAAGAGAACGGAGAGACAAAACCTGAGAGTGAAACAGAAAAATCTCAGTCGGAACCCATACCGATGGAACGGTTACCACTGAAAGCTGACTTTCCTGACAAGAGCTTACTAGAACAACTTCTAATAGAGATCCCCACCCCAGAGTATGTCGGTAAGAGGCCAGAATCCCCATCACCTTCAAACATGGAAAGGGTTGCGAGAAGTAGCGTCCGAACTCGGAGTAGCAGCAAAATGAACAGTCCAGCCGATGGTCCGAAAACGCCCAGACTGAGCCCCGGCATCAACAAACTAGAAACCAGATCAGATTCCCCAGCCTTACAGCCCCGGAACTGTCTCCGAAGCGGTTCAGTAGACAAAACGAGCCCCAGAACAAACGCAATAACCGCTCCAATAAAACCAGCGCCCGGCGCGAAAAGAAAGCGACGCGAAAGCGAAAGTTCCTGTGCCTCCACAATCAGTTGCGATGAGGGTCTATCCCCAGCGGGCAGACCAAAGAAGAAGCCCAGAAAAATCGACGGTCCCACTCCCAACCACACGCCGGCGACTGAAGGGAAAGTAGGCAAAAAGGATTCTGACAGTGACAGCGATGAGCCCTTGATCTGTAAAGTGAGAGGGAAGACGGGTAAAAGCATGAAAGCAGTAGCGGTGAAGGCGATGGTGAAGAATGCGGAAGGTGTCGGGACTAGACGGTCGGTGCGGCAAGGGGGGGTCGCGCCCCCGTCGCAGGGGAGTCGGACCCCCACGCCGACCCCGGCCGCGCCGCTCAACAATACGCCGCCGAGACGGAAAACTAGGAGTGCCGGTGAGTTGGCTTTTATTTTACATTAGCTTTAGCCTTGCTGACCTTTATTCAATTTTTGCCCCGTTTTCGGCTAGGGCGTCATTTTATTAACACCTCTTATAGCCTATGTGTTGACCAGGGTCACTACGATAATAATAATAAAACTGCATCCAAATCCGTTCAGTGAGTTAAAACAGAACATATAACCCGTGCGGATAAAGAAACCATCTATAAATGGCGACCGGTCTCATACTATCTCGCTCACATCGTCGCTCCGTCTATACTCGTACAGCATGGTACTACGTAAAAAAAAAATAATCAGTTTGAATTAGCATTCACGCTGTCTTGACCTACGTACGAAAAAATAATTAGTTTGGATTAGCATTCACGCTGTCTTGACCTACGTACGAAAAAATAATTAGTTTGGATTAGCATTCACACTGTCTTTGCCTATAGGTAAATGCCGAGATATGTTTTAAATTTATTGCATACAGAAAAACAAGTACAGAATAAAGTAAAATAAATAAATGTTCTCGGTATAATGTTAACTATTTAAAAGTTTATTTAATAAAATAAACAGTTGCTGGCAGCACTCTATTTACTTCCTAAAATATATTCAAAATTAATAAATGAAATATTGTTTGGCTGCCGCTTGACTTCTTTTGCTGACGCTACTCTAAGTACCAGTCGCCATTTATAGATTGTTTCTTTAACCGCACGGGTTATACATACAGACAGACAAAAATGGAAAAAAAAATAGTTTTGGCTTCGGTAAAACTAATAACGCATTCTAATTAAAATAAAAAAATATTCGATGTACAAACAGACACGACTTTTTTACTACTTTATTATTAGTATAGATATTTAAAATCCCTGTATAAAGTATTCATAGCATTTTGATAGATTTTTGTCACCTTGCTGACAGCTCTTTATAAAGTACTAGCCTTTGCCCGCGTTTATTCCGTCTTTGCCCTGTTTTCGGCTAGGGCGTTATTTTAAGAACACCCCTTATAGTTTATGAGTTGACCAGGGCAACTACAATGATAATAAAAAACCGCATCCAAATCCGTTTAGTGGTTCTCGCTTGTGTATTGACCAGGGTAATTACAATGATAATAAAGAAAACCGCATCCAATCCATTAAGTGGATCTCGAGTTATAAAAGCGTTTATTCAATCTTTGCCCTGTTTCCGGCTTAGGCGTTATTTTATTATTACCCCTTATTGTGTATGTGTTGACCAGGGCAACTACAATGATAATAAAAAACCGCATCCAAATCCGTTTAGTGGTTCTCGCTTGTGTATTGACCAGGGTAATTACAATGATAATAAAGAAAACCGCATCCAATCCATTAAGTGGTTCTCGAGTTATAAAAGCGTTTATTCAATCTTTGCCCTGTTTCCGGCTTAGGCGTTATTTTATTATTACCCCTTATTGTGTATGTGTTGACCAGGGCAACTACAATGATAATAAAAAACCGCATCCAAATCCGTTTAGTGGTTCTCGCTTGTGTATTGACCAGGGTAATTACAATGATAATAAAGAAAACCGCATCCAATCCATTAAGTGGATCTCGAGTTATAAAAGCGTTTATTCAATCTTTGCCCTGTTTCCGGCTTAGGCGTTATTTTATTATTACCCCTTATTGTGTATGTGTTGACCAGGGCAACTACAATGATAACTATGATAGAAATAAATTTCTATATTTTTAAACACTTGGCGATTTATCCATCGCAAGGAGATAACAAATTAAATTTATATCACTGCGGTATAGAAAATCAGAAAAGTAAATCTGGACGTGAGGAGCTCTGAACCGGGATACGAACCCGGGACCTCTCGCTTACCGGGCGGTTGCTCTACCAACTGAGCTATCCAGTTCTCAACATGACCTGCGAATTTACGCTTGTGCTTTCCCATACCGCAACGATATGTATAGGTACTCACTTAGTAGTGAGCCTCTTGGCGCCTAGAGGGCGCTAGTGTATTCAAGACAAGTCTGAGACTATTATTGCCCTATCCCGGTTCAGAGCTCCTCACGTCCAGATTTACTTTTCTGATTTTCTATACCGCAGTGATATAAATTTAATTTGTTAACTACAATGATAATAAAAAACCGCATCCAAATCCGTTTAGTGGTTCTCGCTTGTGTATTGACCAGGGTAATTACAATGATAATAAAGAAAACCGCATCCAATCCATTAAGTGGTTCTCGAGTTATAAAAGCGTTTATTCAATCTTTGCCCTGTTTCCGGCTTAGGCGTTATTTTATTATTACCCCTTATTGTGTATGTGTTGACCAGGGCAACTACAATGATAATAAAAAACCGCATCCAAATCCGTTTAGTGGTTCTCGCTTGTGTATTGACCAGGGTAATTACAATGATAATAAAGAAAACCGCATCCAATCCATTAAGTGGATCTCGAGTTATAAAAGCGTTTATTCAATCTTTGCCCTGTTTTCGGCTTAGGCGTTATTTTATTATTACCCCTTATTGTGTATGTGTTGACCAGGGCAACTACAATGATAATAAAAAACCGCATCCAAATCCGTTTAGTGGTTCTCGCTTGTGTATTGACCAGGGTAATTACAATGATAATAAAGAAAATCGCATCCAATCCATTAAGTGGTTCTCGAGTTATAAAAGCGTTTATTCAATCTTTGCCCTGTTTCCGGCTTAGGCGTTATTTTACTATTACCCCTTATTGTGTATGTGTTGACCAGGGCAACTACAATGATAATAAAAAACCGCATCCAAATCCGTTGATTGGTTCTCGAGTTATAAAAGCGTTTATTCAATATTTGCCCCGTTTCCGGCTTTGGCGTTATTTCATGAACATCCTTTATAGTATATGTGATGACCAGGGTAACCACATTGATTATAAAGAAAACCGCATTCAAATCCGTTGATTGGTTCTCGAGTTATAAAAGCTTTTATTCAATCTTTGCCCCGTTTCCGGCTTGGGCGCTATTTTATGAACATCCCTTATAGTTGATGTGCTGACCCGGGTGACTACCAGGGTGTTTAGTGGTTCTAGAGTTAAAACGGAACATACAGACAGACAGACAAAAATTCTAAAAATTGTTGTTTCGGCCAATAACACATTTCATTTAAAATTTCGCGAAAATATTTAATGTACAGACACGACTTTTTTACTACTTTATTATTAGTAGTATATAGATATCTTACCGATACCCAGTAAGATATTATCCAATAAAAAAGTATGTTTCCTTTTACTTCAAAACAATGGTAATCTGCAATATTATTCTCTGCTTTGCGGCCACTGTGGTGGTGTCGTCTAAAGCTGTAGGTAACTATTAACAATTTGCATATCTGCAAATAAGAAAATTGCACGTAAAACCAGGGGATTTAGCTAGTCTTACATCTGGGGGCACGGCACTGCCCCCGCCAAGTCGAGCTAAAAAGCGGCACGCCGTACCATCCTTTTCTCGAAGCAGTTCAGGCCATTTTCGACCCCTTCTAACTTCGTTGTGGATAAAACTAGAAGCCTGAAGTTTCAGTAACCAAGCAGGCATTGTATAAACACTGTATATTTCAAATTTCATTCAATTAGAACCAGTAGTTTAAGAATATTAAGTCAAAGTTTTGTCACTCACTCACTCACTCACTCACTCACTCGCTCACTGACTGACTGACCGATCATCAAAACTCTAAGGCACTTCTAGCAGACATAGAAGCTTCAAATTTGGAATACAATTAGTGTTTAGTGTATAAATCAAGGAAAAACTAAAATATTTTGCAATTTCGGTCCAGTGCTCTAGATACACCAACTGCATAAATAACTTTGTAATCCCATACAAATATATAGGATTACTAAGTTAAATTCGTAGTTGTAAGTAGAACTTACCGGAAAGGAAAAAAGTAGGACCATCTACAAAAATAAATGAGATCCCATCGAAACAAAACTTGTAAAAAAAAACAAGTCTCTTCTACCGCAAAAAGTTGTGAGATCCATGTAAATCCAAGTTGGTTAATTTATTCAGTCCCTACTTAAGGGACCTTCTGTCTTAAGTTATTAGTAATAACTTTTTTAGTGCGATTGCCAAGTCAAGCTATTTATTTAAAACATAAAAGATTTTTTACATTGATATGGTCACTATAAGATGTTGTTAGGTTAGTTAATTATGTTATAACTTAAGGACCCGTTCTCCCTGACATTGAGCACCTCATGTTGCGTCAGGCAGAACTGAACTCTATGACGTTTCATTATTGTTTAAAATAGCGCGCTATGAGCCGTGCCTGTTACGACTGGTTACGACCACCGAAACATCGCGCGCTCTAAAGAATCACGTTTCGATGCCGCCCTCCATAGTAATTTGTATGGGGAAATCGCACGCAAAAGTTGGTTATGTTCGATGGATAAATACACCAAGTTACAATTTTTGTTTGGCAAAATTAAATCAATTACACCATTCTGTATACTCTTAACTTACGGGTGACTGAATTTCAGTTTCCAAAATGATCTGGGAAACCGTCAATGAGAAATACGCGAAGAGCAGTTTTACCTGATTTTCAGCAACTTTAGATTTTTTTTTTTCTAGCTTGCTATGAATTCTATGCAAAAATCAAATTAATTAGGTTGTAATACAACTCTTCGACAACTTGTGTGATTATTTATTTCTCATTAAACAAATATTTTATGTCATGAATCAGCAATACGGTGGGGCACGTTTAGGTGGCATGGACCCTTAAGACAGAAGGTCCATTAAGTAGGGACTGAATAAATTAATCGACTTTGATTTACATGGATCTCACAACTTTTTACGGTAGAAGAACTAAGTTGCGAGACTTGTATTTTTTTTACAAGTTTCGTTTTTGATGGGTGTAGATATTCAATTCAGGCATCAAGTCCTAACGACTGGCACCAGTTGCGTTTCTGTTGGACTTACGCCCAGGTTCCATATGAACTTGCCCATCATCCTTTATAACGTAGTTTAATGCGAATTTGTTCAAAAATAAAGTTCTTTCAAGGTTGCTTGCTGATAGGTTGCCCCTAGTTCAAATATCACGTCTTAGAGTAAATGATATCCGTACGAAAGAGGTGACATGAGCGTGAATGTGTCCACGTGAAACGAATTGGGAATTTTTTTTTCTTCATGAATGCTGAAGCTTTTCTAGTGTAATTGTGAATTGCGTATTTCATATAAGTCCGGCTTATGCTTTCTGCAGACTGCTACGCGACTCATAACTCGAAATATAACGATCGTTTTGACTTCACCCTGAATATTCGATAATCCTCATATTAAATCCGTGGCCTAGATAGGGAAAAAATGTTGAAAAAGAAAACTGTTGAAATATGGGCGGTCGGCTTGGCTGTATGGCATTTCTCCTTGGTAAATTTTAAAAGTTTGTCGTTTGTTTACCCCCCTAGGGCGGAAACGAATTTTTGTACATATATTTTTCCCCTGGGGCAAAAAAGAGGCTCTACCGTCTTCTTTTTTTTTAAAATAAAAGCTACAATGACGAGTATGTTTGAAAAAAATAATTATTGTTTCATTTGCGCGTATATGCTTCTTTGGGAAAATTGTTCAGTATGATAATGGGGTTTTATTCGGAGATACCTGTAAATACGCCCAGTACACGTGACAACCTTTTAACATAGTATAGTCTATTCCAGTGGGCGAAGGTGCAATCCCAACTCCCGGCCTGGTGAGACGACGGCGAGCGTCGCGCGACGGCAAGTGACGGCGGCGCCGGGCGGAGCCCCGCCCCCTGTCGCCCGCGCCCCACCCGCCCGCAGCCCTGCCGCTCACCTACCAGCTGCTCTACCCGATCGATTGACCCCCCCAACCGCTTGGCTGAAACGAGAGCGATCTTTGCCGACTTGAAACTGAAACTTGGCATAACGGTGTAGAATCCTCCGCCGTTAGAAAAAAAAGAAACGTGGCGTAGCGAACGGAACCTTTGTCTGAAAAAAAAAAAGAGTAAGTGCGAACACACGGCTTTGATAGTTTAATGAATTTTCTATTTTCTTATATTTGATTGTTTTAAAATGCAATAGTATATTGCCCATTTAAAAGCAAAACGAGAATTTGCTTTTGATGGGTAAGAAAAAAAACATGATTTAATTGTATGAATCTCAAAATTTGTAAAATAGACAAAAGTGCAATACTGGTTTTGGGGAAAGTGTGAAAGACATTTATAAATGTGTAATGGACTATTTAATGGAGTGACTATATTTGTAGCATCTGAAATCATGAACTGGTGTAAAATTATTTATACTCGATGATTCGACTGAAGCTTGCATTATGTATGTAGTGCGGCCTTCATGTGTATAGTTGCCTTTATTTTTAATTAGGGAACAAATCCATGTTACCATTCTCTTTGAAACGCACTTGGTTTCTTTTAAGCGTAAGTTTCTTTTACGTAATTTAAAAGTATGTATACTTCACACCAGTCTTAAATTAATGTGACACACAAAATGGCGAACACTCGTAAAAAATAAAATCAGAGTATACAAGTCAGTGTAAGGAGCCTTAGCTTAGTGAATAAAGATGTATCATTGTACAAAATGAGCACACGGCTCGTAGGCACTTCGTTAGAACTAGCGTAATAACCGAAAATATATTAAAGAGTAATTTAAATAAATGTGCATAAAATTTTTAAAAATATTTTCGTACGTTTTTGCACGTAATTCGTAATCGCGTGAAATGTGTAGCTTGACGCCGCCGTGTGTGTTTTGGTGGTTTGGCGGGTTTGTGAAGACGCCATTTTGTCTATATTTTTTTATAAACAAAATCACTTCTTTTTAATGAAATTTTAGCAGAGTTTTTTGATTGTAAATAGCATTTTCTACATTTAAAATCAAATACATGTTTTTATTATATATCTTTTAAATTAATCACTAACCTAACAAACCATCGCATAACCGCACCGCCAGAGCGTTTTATATTTAGGACTCACGACCAATAATTGTAATTTGAACGATTGATCGATATTGTGTAATTTCATAGGGTTTTATTTGACTGCCGTAAATTGAGCCTCTCCCAACCTTTAAATTACTATAAATAAATTTTAGAAATATTTTTCATGTCAATTTCTTAATTTTTCGACACGGTTGCTACACAATATTTATTTACAGAAAGATCTCGGCAGTCTTGAAAATCTTGGATTTGTTTTTTTTCTTTTTTGATTATTTATTAGGGTGCTTCAAAAATTTATGGAAAATATTTTTTTTACAAATATTTATGGGACACCCCTTTATTTGCTTCCATATGTTGAAAAACTTATACTGTGTTTTTTCTCTGAATTTTCGAAGTGGTTTTAGGGGTCGCTACCATCCTCGAAAGTATAGGGTAATTTTGAGGCGGTAAAATTTAAAATTAAGTATTTATTATACTAATTATTGAAAAGATAACGAATTATTAACACGAATGAACAAAATTTATCGTTACAGTATGATAAATACTTAAATTCAAAATTTTACAGCCTCTAAATCGCCCTATACTTTTGAGTATAAGTTTTTTAACATATGGAAGCAAATAAAGGGGTGCCCCATAAATATTTCGAAAAAATGTTTTATCATAAATTTTTGAAGCACCCTATTATTTATGTTATAAATAACTGGCTCCGCTCGCGTCGAAGTGTCTTTAAAATGAAACTATTATCGACAGTTATCGGCTTGACGATTATTTTATCAACACCTTTTACCAAATCCGTGGGTGGATCTCAAGTTAAAACGGAACAGACAGGTAAAAATTAAAAAAAAAATGAGAATTTAAAAACATATTCACTGTACAGACATGACATTTTTACTATTCATTATTAGTATAGATAAAACTGACAAAACGTTTTCAATTTACGGCGGTCAAACTATATCGTGACTGATAATTTCTACAGTTGTCTGTTCGGGCTTCCAGTTTACGAGATAACGTTTTTTAATGCCCCGCTTTCTGTACCTTTATTTGCTAGTTTCGTTTCTACTAACTTATTTATTAAATCTTTTATCAACCAAAAATCAATGTTTAACCAGTGAAGATATACGTTTTTATTTGATATTTCAGCTTTTTTTAATGTAAGATTTTAATTTGCACTGTACATAAATAGATTGACTAAAAAGTTTAGAATATTAGAAGCAAGCAATAATT
Organism: Ypsolopha scabrella; assembly: GCA_910592155.1. Classification (NCBI taxonomy): domain Eukaryota; kingdom Metazoa; phylum Arthropoda; class Insecta; order Lepidoptera; family Ypsolophidae; genus Ypsolopha; species Ypsolopha scabrella. The sequence continues at coordinate 7,835,266 of OU342981.1, read as the reverse complement.
ATTACAGTTTTCTTACGCAGTTTTAAAACTATAGGGTTGCAAAACGTCACTCGGTGTCATGTTCATAATTTATAAAATGTACCTTCTTGTAAAGTTGTACGGTAGATACACCATTGAATAATATACGTCTAAATTGAAACCTATCATATTTTTAGATTACAAAATTGTACTCTAACCAAAAACACTGAATAGTCTCAAAAATAAACATGAACATGACTTTTTTATTGAGGTGGTAAAACCGAATCTCTGTGCAAAATGCACATCATAATATTGTTTTCCTTACTTTTATATAAAAAGTATGCAAAAGTTGCGTTTTAAAGCAATTAGCGGAAAATGCTTACTAATAATAGGGTTCTCGCATTAAAATTTTGTTATATTATGCCTTACATTTTGATTATATTCGATTACATCGATAAATACGCTTTTAAGTTTGTTAATTGAATGCAATCAAAATTTAAATCATAAAATGATAGAATTTTAATGTGAAAACCTAATTATTACTAATCAATTTCCGCCAATTGCTTTCAAACGCAATTTCTGCATACTTTTTTATTCAAACATAAGGAAAACAATACTATTATGTGCATTTTGCACCGACCACCTTAATTGTATTACAGAACGTTGTTCAAACATAACAGATTACTGAGCAATAATTCAAGGATGTGAATTTATACTGCTACAAATAAAAAAGTAGAATTCGCAAAAAACTATGAAACTTACTCCTAATTGTGCGAAATCAAGATTAGCTGAAGGTCGTTAAGGGGCTATGTCAATTTTATTGTTGTCACTCTCACTCCAAGCGTAAAAACGCGCATTGCGAGAGGGGCAGATTCAGCGGAAAGGAGAAAAAAGTATGTTTTTTAATTTTGTAAAAAAAACTAAAATACCTAGCAAAATTTCCATAATCAAATATTTAGCTATTGTTAAAACCCATCTAATTAAATATGTTTGAGTTCTGTACATGATCCCTATTCGTCAAACGAGGAGAAAAAGTGTGTTTGAAGACCTCATTTCAATAATTATTTCTATCGAGAAAAATTTATCCAAACGTGTTTTCCAAAAACAAAACCCTAGATTATATAATCAAAATGCATATACCAGAAATGTATTAAAATTGTCCGTGTACTTCATGAAATACACAGAAACAAAGCATCATATTTTTTACATATTCTCTTAAATTCTTGCCTTCCCTTTCATTTCGTATGAATAAGAAAGTGTCGGCAACAATTAACAACCTTCAACTTATTTTGGGTTTGTGCAGACTGGTCAAACTGTATTTTTCAGTAACTTTCTTGTATTTATTTGTAATGCCCAACGCCAATTTTAATAAATCTTGGATGTTTCATTTGTAAAGATGGTGATAGTGCTACAATACAAGATGTGTATGTAGTTTGTTTAGTATGTAAAGTAATAAAGAAATATACATTGCCTGATAAATTGTGCCCTAAACGTGTGCCGTGTTGAAAGCTGTGTGTATATTAATGCATTATTTCTTTAAAATATGTAGGGGTGTGCGGAAGGGTGCAGCGATGGGGGGAACATTAGTAAAAAAAAGTTACAATCATGGTTTATTACATAAATTATTCACAAAACTTGAATCGGCTGAGCAAAGAAGCCGATGTACAATCTCTGGTATATTTTTATGTATAAATGGGAAAATTAATATATGTTACGTGTTAAGATTTGTTTTTAAATTTTTTTTTTTTCTAGTATTTGGGAGTTTTTTCGGTTTGTGTAGTTGTATATAGGAGGGCGCCGGATAAGCTAGTTATCGCTCCCGGGTCGGATTGACTCCTGTAGGAATGCGAAGCCTTATAATACTGTAATATAAGTATGACCGTTGCAAGCTTGTGTATCATATAATTGTAGGAGAGTCAAGCTCTTGTAAGCTGTGTATATTGGGTGTATAGTTATCCTTAGATTTTGTTTTGTTTTTTTTTTTTCACTAATGATAGTAATTTATGCCGATAAAAAATCTATATTATACATTTATGTATATCTATATAAGAAAAGAGAAATACAAATAGTTTTAACACTATAAATATAGGCTAGGGGTTACACCGCACTTGATATAGTATAGTTTTGGTATGTAAACATATAAACTTGTATATAGATTGCAGAGTAGTAGATAAATGAAAGAATTGATACAATAAAATGGACGTTTATGTTATTGTAATATTTTTTACTAGAGAGTGTTGATTGCTCTGGAGTCGGTAGACTCAATTAATCAAGATTAGACAAATGCAGCCTGTACATTTTTTGTTGCTGGCCGTTTTATTATAGAGTATCGTCTACTTTTTTTATTGTGCATTACTTTCTGGAAGTTGCTTTCACTGTCGTCATAATTATTTTTAAATCATATATTGCATAAAGTACGACGAGTCATGGTGAATTATTATCATATTATTATGAATGAAAAGAAATAAGGAATATTATTGTTCTGCTATTATTAAATTTGTAAAGTTAGTTTATTAATAAATGAATAAAAATACTTCGTCGTTTTACTTTCTTCAAATCCTATTTTCTTCAAACACATCGCTTTTTATTTCTAAGCGAATTCTGCTTTTATGATCAAAGCACAAAATACACTTCTCATTTAAAAAATCGAAACACTTCTCAAGTTAATGTTTTTAATGGATTATTGGAAAAATGTTGTATTAACAGTAGGTACAGTCCATTCACTATAAGAAGTCACCAGGGTCGCGTTTAGTTTGATCGCCCACTCATCACTGACAGCAGGATAGCATCTACAAAAGCAACGCGTGCAAAAGAGATGGCATGATCGGTGGGCGATCAAACTGAACGCGGCCCAGGGGACTTCTTATAGTGAATGCTCTGTAGTCAAGGTTTCGAATTCCCTATACTAACGTTCCAAATTCTTTTTATTTTTATTTACTTCTTTAAAGCCTCTTTTGGTTATTTGTCGCCTGAAAGAAAGTCTTGGTAGTGTTTCAATTTTTTTATGAGAACTTTAGATAGGTACACCTGCTGCTCCCTACATGGTGGTGTATGAAAATTATAAGAAGAAAGGTAGCTAAATTTGTTAATATGGCTTTGGTTCATTATTATTATTACATTATAAACCAAAATGCGGGCATGGGCGTTTTTCTTAGACCATTTAACACGGGACCTGGAAAAAGCGCGACTCAGGGTCTTTTCACTTAGGCCATTTTTTCTTTGTATGAGAAAACGTCAAAACCGTATTTTCGTCGTTCCTCAATAGATTGCGCTACAAGAGTTTGTTTCAATCACTGCTGCGATTTTAGCGCTTTCGGCGCTACATCTAACGGATTTTTGGTATGGTTAGCGCGCATTTAGAGTTTTTGTTCTTAGCGGAGAATTTAGTGTATGTTTTCATTTCTGTTCGCTTTAAAACGTATTTGAACACAGCATTGTATTTGTTGAGATATTTTATTTTATTGATATGGCAACACACGTTGTCGAGCGGTGAGTTGTCACGTATAACCCGGTCCCAATATCTGTGCACCTCGCTGGAATGTGGCGCCTCTCCCGCTTCCCCTGTCACCTCTCCGCGCACTCCCCGGTGCGACAGTACGGTTAGCATCTTCGTTGCCGCTACACGTCCCGATAATTTTGATATTTTCGTTTTATTGTTGTTTTGTTTTTTAATGTTTATTGTTAAGTTTAGACTGTTTACTGTTAAGTTTGGACTGGTTTGGTTGTTATTAAAATTGTTGTAGCTGTTAAACTGAAGTCATGGGAAAAACAATACACAGCGAATCAAGAAATTTAATCTTGAAAGTGCTCAAGTTTTTTGAATCGGAGAAAGCAAACAAACAGTACACCATACCTGTAGACCAAGTGGTGAAACTAACCTGTGCTGCAACTGGGATATCAAAGAGGACTCTAATGAAAATTAAAAATGAAGCCAAAGTAAAACCACCTACTTCGCCGGGCGCTAGTCCGACTCCAAGTACTATTAATAATTTAAAAATGTTTTTGTAATCAAAATTATTGTTTTTTAATAACAAACCCTTCATCAATAATAAATTGATTTGAAAAGGTTAGTAAATTTTTTTTACCTCCACATTTCGCGAAAAAACTTTTTTTCACACCGTACCCAGACCGCCGATATGACGTCACGAGGTCAGGTGCACAGATATTGTGACCAGGTTGTAGTCGTGCTCCCGCCATTGCTTTTTCAGACAACAAGAGTTGCAACAGGTTATGTGTTTGATATTTCAAGGAAATTAGTATTTAAAAAAGTGAAATAAACCAGTTAACCAGTGTTAACTGTGATCCGGGACTCCTACGCGAAAAGATTAGTAAATTCAACAATAGTGTAAAGTGATGTGAAAAGATTTTCATTACCACGTTTTACTGAAATCGTGCTACTTTTAACGGGATCAGGCTGGCCTAGGGTTACGGGGTTGAGTTTAGGATACTAGTCTCCTGACACGCTGGCTGGGCTGGTCATTTGTCAGAAATCTCCGTGCCGAGGTCGACGACAATCAACGTCAGAAGAAAGGAAACGCACATTCAGGGGACCTGTGTTTTCCTCTGAACCAGGGTTGAGTCGTGACCTTGATCGAGCGCAGAGGTCCCGTCCAGGAAGAGAAGGTGCACGTGCATGTGAGTCTCTGAACCGTTTACCCTTATAACGGGATTTAGTATATAAGCCCCCTTGTTTGGAAAACCCCTTTCAATGGGACCAGTCACGAAGAACTAAATTGTACCTGTCGAGGGGGGTTTATCATACAATTGCTGGTAGCAGTGCGCGGTTTAGTCATGAGATGACACCGGCAAACAATTTTTGGTAGCCGAGAGCGGTTTGGTCATGGAATGACCCCGGCTTTGTAAAGTTATACAGCATAACCCTGGGTTATACCATTTCTAGTAAGCGGAGCTAGGCTCAGTTATAATATAGTTGTTGAAAGCCTCGGCTTATGTACATAGCAGGGCTAATGTGTAATGTGTAGTTTTTGTTAGTGAACCATATTAACTGAGCGAGCGCTTAGGTATAATATTTTTATAACTTGGAATTGTTAAATTTTGTTTGTTTTGTTTGGTCTTTTACAAGTGTATAAAGTGAGTACATACCATCAGGAGCCAAGTACTTTAGAATACTGTTAGTTTGTGCTAACCTGTTTGTTTTATATTGTTTATTTTCTAGGCTAACTTGTTGAGGCCTTCGCTTGAAGCTTGGACATAGTTGTGTGTCAAAAGTGTAACATAAATATAAGTAACTGGCTTATGTTGTATGGATTATATATATAGCAACAGAAAAGGTCTGTCTGTCTGTTCATAAAGTTATGATATTGTGTTTATTTGAATACATTTGAGTGATAAAAATTAGATTTTTGTTGAACTTACATAATTCACAACAGCGTTGTATTATGTATTGATATATTGAAGTTAACATACTGACTAGAGTCTAGTACATTTAGGTCTACAATAGTATTGTATACGGGGACGCCTGTGATTCGTGCCAGTGTTAGTTCGGTTTTTAATTGTTGGTATTTTCTTTGATTTCCCGGTCTAACGCAATGGCGAAGCAAACTTCGAGGAAGACTTTGGCGAGTCAACTGCGGTGGTTTGTTGGCATTCAGGGAATGCTGTCTAGGACGGACCGAGACGGGGCAATTGTCGAGCGATACGAGCAGATGTCGGATCGCTTCGAGACTGCGGAAGCGGCGGTGGCGGATCTCCTGGATGGAGACCAGGATCTCGAGGTACTGTCCTCCATTAATAATGACATGGGTCAAATTATGGATATTTATAATGAAGTCACGCAGGTCGCCTGTCTGATTAAAGAGCGAAAGTCAAGTGTTTCGAGCACGCCTGATGTAGGTCGTGCAGCGCACGGTCCATCGCTGCACAGTAGGCTCCCCACTCTGGAGTTAGGACACTTTGATGGTACCATGGAGCTATGGGTGGCCTATAAAAATATGTTCACCTCCTTGGTTGACAATAGGCAGGATTTGACAAATGCACAAAAGATGGCATACTTGATGTCCACTTTAGAGGGTGAGGCAAGGAGCATAGTGCAACATTTAAGAGTAGAGGACCACCACTACAATATAGCGTGGGAACTACTAAATAATAGATATCAGAATGTCCGTCTGTTGGCCGATGCTCATACGAGCCAATTGTTTAGTTTGCCTAGGGTAGGTAATAAGGCTCAAATTAGAACGCAGTTACTGACCCCGGGCCCCGGTTACAGTAGCATGTAACGCGTTAAAAATGTTAGGTTTACCAGTGGTCGTTCTTGTTGGTACATATTATTTTGAGTAAGTTACCGTCTGATACTCGTTCACGTTTCGAACGTGAGACCGCGGAAAGGGAGAACAAGGCGCTCCCCACTTTCGCTGATCTAATGAAGTTCTTGGAGTTTGAGGCTAGGGCCGTGGAATCTTCATCGACGTCGGAGGTGGCGCCACCTACTGGGAGTTTTAGGGAACCTGCCGGTAAATCTGGGCGAAGAGGGCCACAGGGAATGCAACCGCTTCGGGGACGCGTTGCTGCACGTTTGGCTGCACTGGCCGCTGTTGCTGAAGGCCCAAATTGCCACCAGTGTGGGCGCTCAGGACACGCGTTATCGCAGTGCCATGATTTTGCGGTATTACCGGTAGTAGAAAGACGGCGCTTAGTAAAAAATAGTAGATTGTGTTTTTTTTTGTTTGGAAGACCACTTAGCGCGCGAGTGTTCCAGACAGCGCATGTGTTTTGCATGTGGCAGGCCGCATAATGTTTTAATTTGTGCGAATCGTATAACTTATCGTGTAACTTAAAATCAATCGCAATACCTTTGATTTTGACGTTTAAAGTATGGTACAAATGTCAAATTAAAAGGTATCGCGATAGATTTAAGGTTAGACAATAAGGCCCCAGGTCTGGAGCATACGGTCACACTACGGGCGGGGGAGCCGCGTCACCGTCCACCCATCAGTCACGTCCGTCGAGTGGCCCCTCTCTAGGTCGAGGAGCGCACCCGTTGGAGAGTGGAGAGAGCCCTCGAGTGAGTCGTGCTCAGTTTGATAATGGTGTGGATCGCGCGCCTCCTCCTCAGTATCTCCCCATCTGTACTATCGTGTACGTCCCATTTAGATTTAGCTGATCTTCTCTTTTATAATCCCACCCCAGTGGACGTCCTCTTGGATTAGACCTCATCTCGGATGTATTAGGATGGATTCTTTTAGGTACCCAGCAAGTGCTAGGTCCTTCGTTACTGTTGGCAGTGTCCACAATTTTTGGATATACTGTGCTGGGACCAGTCTTCGACGACTGTACTCCGGATGAGTCAAGGGTCGTTAGTACAGCATCTCTTGCTAAGACAATGCATAAATTCTGGGAAGTAGAAGAGCCTCCCACGGTTCCTAGGGCCGACCCGGAACATGCGGAATGTGAGGCCTTCTACCAGGGCAACACGACGAGACTGGCTTCTGGTAGATTTGTAACAAGGTTGCCCTTTGTTCCTTCCTCTCCTGTTTTAGGACAGTCCAGAGCACTGGCGGAGAAACGACTGGTGGCCATGGAACGGCGCATGCAGTGTGACCCAGTGCTCCGTGAGAAATACATAGACTTCATGCGTGAGTACGAAGCCTTGGGTCATATGTCTCCGGCTCGAGTCGATTGGAGATCCACTGAGCACTACTTCCTACCTCACCATGCGGTCTGGAAAGCCTCTACAGGCAAGCTGAGAACGGTATATGACGGTTCGGCGCCTACTTCAACAGGGGTTTCGTTGAATCAATGTTTGCATTCCGGGCCAAAGCTACACCGGGATGTCATTGACATAATTTTAAATTTTAGGAGGCATCAGGTGTGAGCAGACATCAAGATGATGTTCCGGCAGACTGTCATTCATCCGGATGACAGACGTTTCCAGTTGATTCTCTGGCGGGAGCACCTGGATGACCCAGTGACGGTCTACGAGCTCAACACCAACACATATGGTACGAAATCTAGTCCATACATTACAATTAGATGTTTATTAGATTTGGCGGAGCGGGAGCGGACCCGCTACCCTTGCGTGGCCGCTGTGTTATCACGCGATCTTGATGTAGATGATGTGTGTACCGGGGCCCAGTCTGTCGAGGAGGCGCTTATACTCCGCGATGAGTTAATCGCTATATTAGCGGCGGGAGGTTACGAGCTAAGGAAATGGTTGCCGAATGAACCCCGTCTTGCTAGAGGATATTCCAGAGGATCACCAGCAGAACCCTAATCTATTTGCTGAAGTGGACGATCCAAATATGATAGCGGTTTAGGTATGAAATATCAGCCGGTAAATGATATTTTCACGTTTCAGGTGGTGCTGGAACCGAAAAAGGTGTGGACCAAGCGGACGGTGCTGTCCACGATTGCACGCATGTTTGATCCAAATGGTTGGATCAGCCCGGTGATCTTCTCAGCCAAGTGCCTGATGCAAGGGCTTTGGATGTTGGGCGTGTCGTGGGACGAGCCGCTCTACGGGTCCCCGTTGGACGACTGGCTGGAGCTGATTTCATCGTTGGAGGAAGTCAATCGAGTTGCCTTACCTCGCCGAATTTTGCCGCCAGGAAAGTATCAAGCTTCTTTGCATGGCTTTTGTGACGCCTCCGAACGTGGATACGCTGCGGCTGTATATATACGAACGATTGATTGTCAGGGACACGTCAATGTTGTATTACTTATAGTCAAGTTACGCAACTTACGCGCTACGCGCGTCCCCACATACTTTAGAGATTTTTGTAGGAAACCGGGCTTCACAAGTTCAGAATATAGGTATACACATAAATTGTAGGCACGTCTCAGGTGAATGTAATCCTGCCGACTGCGCATCGAGGGGCTGCACAGCGCCGGAGTTGGTGTCGCATCATCTATGGTGGGGGCCGGAGTGGCTTAAAGAAACGGAGGTTTCGTGGCCTGTCCAGCAGTTGGATAGGACACTCCAGATTTTACCGGGGTTGCGTGTGCAAGCCTGATTGGCTACCTGGACGATATAGTAGTTTAGATAAATTGTTGGCAGTTACCAGTTGGATAAAACGTTTTATCAATAATTGTCGTAATCCAAAGAATAAACAGTTGTCACCGGTAGTGAGTGCCGAGGAGCGTCAGAATTCATTGTTACACTGGGTCAATGTTTTGCAGGCGGACCGCTTCAAATCTGAATTTCAGATCCTTCGCGAGGGGCGGGCCAAGCTGAAGGGAGCGGTCGCTAAATTAAATCCTTTTATAAATTCACAGGGACTTCTGCGTGTTGGAGGCAGACTTCGGAAAGCTGACCTGCCATACGGAAGTCGTCATCCTTTGCTGTTACCCAAGGAGGGTCCTTTGATAAAGCTTTTGGTGTCCGACCGACATGTCCGTAACTCACACGCAGGATGCAACGCGTTATTGGCGATTTTACAGCGAGAATTTTGGATTTTGTCTGCTCGCCGGGTAATTCGCAATGTTCTCTTCTCCTGTGTTCCTTGTTACAGGCTGCGAGCCTCATTGATGCAGCCGCAGATGGGAGATCTGCCAGCTGATAGGATCACTCAGTCGAGACCCTTTGATGGAGTGGCTACGGGCATGGGGGGACCGTTCTTCGTCCGAACGTCTAGTCTTCGCAACGCTCGGACTGTTAAGGCGTACCTGTGTGTATTCGTGTGTCTGTCCACCAAGGCCGTCCACTTGGAATTAGTGTCCTCGTTGTCCACGGAGGCCTTCGTCGCTGCGTTAGACCGATTTGTATCGCGTAGAGGTTTGCCTTCTTTAATTAGGTCAGACAACGGCACGAATTATAAGGGTACCTCAAATTACATAAACGATGTACATAAATTTTTAGAAGATAATTGTACTAAGTTAAGCCATATTGTCTCTCAGAAGAGGAACACTTGGCGGTTCAGCCCGCCAATTTGCCCCCACTGGGGGGGCATTTTTGAAGCCGCCGTGAAGTCGGCCAAGACCCACCTCCGCCGCGTCATCGGGGAGACCATATTAAGTTTCGAGGAGCTCGTCACTAGGTTCAGTAAAGTTGAGGCCGTCCTCAACTATCGTCCTCTCTGTCCCCTGTCATCTGATCCAAACGACCTCGAGGTCCTGACTCCTGGCCATTTCTTGATCGGGCAGCCTCTTACTGCCTTGCCGGAATACCCATGGAGGGAAGAACGTACAACCCAGTTGTCACGTTTTCAAATGTTGCAACAAATGGGCCAGGACTTCTGGAGTCGATGGTAGGTTGAATATCTGCATTTGTTACAGCAGCGGGTAAAGTGGACAGACAAGACAGAGCCTCCCAAGGAAGGGGATTATGTCTTACTAAAAGATGCGAATTTAGGGTCTTTGCATTGGCGACGTGGTCGCATTATTAAGTTGATATATGGCGGGGATGGCACTCCTCGCGTCGCTGAGTTGTTGGTCGGAGGTTCGATTCTGCGACGAGCCTTGGCAACTCTCTCCCGGCTCCCGGTTGATTAAGCTAGTGGTCTGATAAGGATAACAGCCCGGAGCGGGGGATTGTTCGCTTTAAAACGTATTTGAACACAGCATTGTATTTGTTAAGATATTTTATTTTATTGATATGGCAACACGCGTTGTCGAGCGGTGAATTGTCACGTAGTCGTGCTCCCACCATTGCTTTTTCAGACAACAAGAGTTCCAAGAGGTTGTGTGTTTGATATTTCAAGGAAATTAGTATTTAAAAAAGTGAAATAAACCAGTTAACCAGTGTTAACTGTGATCCGGGACTCCTACGCGAAAAGATTCGTAAATTCAACAATAGTGTAAAGTGATGTGAAAAGATTTTCATTACCACGTTTTACTGAAATCGTGCTACTTTTAACGGGATCAGGGTGGCCTAGGGTTACGGGGTTGAGTTTAGGATACTAGTCTGCTGACACGCTGGCTGGGCTGGTCATTTGTCAGAAATCTCCGTGCCGAGGTCGACGACAATCAACGTCAGAAGAAAGGAAACGCACATCCAGGGGACCTGTGTTTTCCTCTGAACCAGGGTTGAGTCGTGACCTTGATCGAGCGCAGAGGTCCTGTCCAGGAAGAGAAGGTGCACGTGCATGTGAGTCTCTGAACCATTTACCCTTATAACGGGATTTAGTATATAAGCCCCCTTGTTTGGAAAACCCCTTTCAGGCAGAGTTTAGATTCTATACAGTATTAATGGGCCCAGTCAAGAAAAACTAAATTGAACCTGTCGAGAGGGGGTTTTATCACACAATTTCTATACATTATGTCTTTGACTGCTGAAAATTGGAACTGAATTTGGCGTTTTTTTAATCTCTGAATTTTGTAGAATCTAGCGCATTTTTTAGCGTTGCTAGCGCTGAATGAGGTTTTTGATCCTGGTTTTAATTTTAAAATGTCTGTCTGTTTCTGTTGTGAGCTGCATTTGTGGTATTCATGATTTTGCGATAAATCAAAATCAGTGACGATTAACTTACGACCTTGGAATGTTTCATGGATTCTGATGTTGTGTTTTATTTTGACTACCCCGCTTTCTTTTTGGACTCTGACGATCGTGTTCGTTTACGTTGAATGAACTTCAATTTGCTACAACAACGACATCGGAAAAAAATGTGCTGTGTGCCGGACTGTGGTAAATACCTATCTTGTGCAATTTTATGTGTAAACCGCTGGTGAATGTGACTATAACTAACATATCGTATTTCAGATTCGCGTGAATTGTGAAAACTTGTGAATTTTGGTCACTTTAGAATTATCTAAAATGTATTGTTTACTTAAATTACATGGAAATAAATTATCATTAATTTCTTAAATGTTGTTTTATTTAACTAATATGTAGTAGGTATTTGAAAAATAAAAATACAGTGCAGTGAGGCTGGGCTATACATGAGGTATATACCGGGTGTAAATAGAGTGCGACCATTCAATGAAACCACATATTCTACCGACCCTACTGAACCACTTTTCCCAAGATTCATACCCGCGGACAGCCTTAGTTTAGGAAATAATTGAGTTCCAAATAAAAACGCGTGAATCTTGACGCACCGACATACGGGCGAGTTTAGAAAGAGCGTCGTCCGTGACTTTGTATTTAAACAACACGGGACTAGGTCAGCGCACTTATCCCCCTCTGCGGAAGTACATGAACAATTTGTAAGTTTGCTTGTGTGCGCGTTTTGTGTTTGTGTTGCAGCTTTAGATTTAATTTTTTTGCAGGAGTGTGCGTGAATGAGTAAATGTGTGCTGTGCGTGTTTACCTCCCCTCTCGTGGAAAATGGCAGAAAATATTCAGTATCTACTAAGTCGCGCCATAGAGTAACTTATAAGCTGGGAATAGAGTCATCAGTTTTATCTCGGCTTAGCGACATCTCGCGGGTAACGACAGACTTAGTTCGCTATTGTACCTACCTATACCTACACAGGTATACCGGGTGTAAATAGAGTGCGACCACTAAATGAAACCACATATCTCGACTTCAGGTGCATAGGGTCGGATGTAGCACATTGTGTGAAATTCACTTTTTCCTATATTCTGTATCAACTTTTTTTTCTCTTTTTTTCTGTCTTGTTACCGTATTTCTATCTCTTTTCATTCAAAAGATTGTTTTCCGAAATTAGGTCCTATGTTCCCATTGACTGGAAAGCATATGGTCGGTAACTATAGAAACATTGAGATGCCAGTAAGAAAATATAAAAACCAAAAAAAAATACGGGACTGATCTAAACAAACGTTGTTTTGGCAATTATCTTTAAGAATTTGCATGGGTTCGATCTTTACATCAGACTTTATGCCTCAACAATTTTTTATTCGTTTTTATAGTTACAATAATACACGACCTTATGCTCCAAGTCTTTCACACTTTTACCTAAGTAAGAAAAGGACAAAATAGCAAAGATACGACCTCGCCCCCCTTCCCGCAAAAAACACGCCAAATGAACTTTTGAATTTTTGTCCGTTAGTCGTGTTGTGACCGCTGTCAGTGCGCACGCTTTTTACTTGCTGTATGCGATTATTAATTTAAAAAATGAATCGAAGAAACACGAGAACCGAGAAAATCTTTGAAAAGTTAACGAAATTAATGAGAATGGTAAGAGCATGTTTTGTTAATGCTAAAAAATGTAACCTCAACATGTTTTAAAATAAAACTTGCTTACGTATATTTGCGATAAATTTTACGTTTTCTCCAATATTTGTGCAAAACTTTCTGTGAATTAATACTAAAAACTGCAAAGACGATTGTGTTTAAGGTGGTAACAGAGGATTTCGTTGCAAAATGCACATCTTAATATTGTTTTCCTTGCTATTCAATTAAAAAGTTTGCAATAAATACGTTTTATTTGTATTTGCAGAAATCGCCGAATATTAATTATGTTTTCACAAAAGAATTTTGTCATCTTAGGGATTAAAATATTGAATGCACTAAATTAACAAACATTAAAGCGTGTTGTTAGTGGTAATGTAATGCATAGAATGGAATAATTTCCTTATGAAAACCTAATTAATAATAAACTATTTCCGCGAATTGCTATTAAACTCATTTATTCGATTAAAAAGTAAAAAGACCAACGTTATGTTGTGCATTTCGCACCGAGATCCTCTGTTACCATCTTAAATCTGGTAGGTAGAAGAAGAATTAGATGAAAACTGTTGGAAAAAACAATGAATCACTGAGCGGTATTATAATTGTTACTCAATTAAAAACGTTATAAAAATTATAAAATACCAATTAGTGTATTACTTTTTCAGCATCAACATCATCGCTGCAAGATAAAATTAGGTATCCAACATACAACTCACCAAGACAAGTACATCCATTCCTTGATAGCGATAATAGTAATGATGAAGATTTTTGTCCAACAGCTGAAGATTATAATTCTTCTGATTCAATAGTAATAATATTCAACGGGAGAGAGTGAAAAAAAAACTTTTTGCTGATGATCTAATAACAATCACCGATCTTCAGAGAGTAGATTGCGCAATCCATATGCAACATAATACAAGATCACCACCGCAAGATGAAGAGTCAGAAAATGAAACTGTATTAGCTCCTGTCAACAGTCCTAATCCTAATGTTCAAAATGAAAATGTCTTAGCTTCTGTTCCAAATGATATAAACCAAACGAGGCTAGTAGCAGCATCAACAACAAAAAAAGAACCAAAAAAGAGGAAAAGAAATCAAGACTGCTGGAAACGAAATATAGCTAAGAAGGCTAGGATGAAGGGACTACCATATAAATCAAGTGTTGCAAAAAAAACAAAGATATAGAAGGAAGAGGTTTAAGAGATCCTTGCTCTTGTAGAATAAAATGCTTTGAAAAATTGGATGCAGAAAAAAGAAAGACCATTTACGAAGAATTTTGGCAAACGTGTTTAGACTGGGAGCAGAGAAGGCAGTATGTTGCAGACAGAGTTACAAAGACAAAAAAATTAAGAACGAAGGTGGACAGCAACTTTGACAACGAGAGAAGAAAATACAACTTCAACTATACATTCAAAGTTCACGAAGAAATAATACCGGTATGCAAGATAATGTTTCTGAATACCCTGTCGGTTGGGGAAAAATTTGTGAAAATAACACAAGAAAAGAAAACTGAGCTTTTTTTTTTTTGTTTGATAAACACTTGATAAAAACTGAAAGTGGTTTAACTGAATCGGACAAAAGAGGCAAACATACACCAGCAAACAAGACAGAGGAATCTGTTGTGAAATCTATAGTTGACCACATTTCATCGTACCCGAGCTATGAAAGTCATTATTCTAGAGCAAGGAGCTTAAGAAGGTTTCTTGGTCCCGAACTCAATGTAAGTGCGATGTACCGACAATACGTTACAAAAATGAAAGAAGAGGGAATGGAAGAAGAAAAAATTCCAAAGAACTGGATTTATAGAGATATCTTCAATACAAAATTTAACCTGTCTTTCAAGTTACCTGACATTGACACCTGCGACCGTTATCAAAGGCAGATTAGAGACTCAATTGACGAAGAAGAAAAACGAGACATAATTGATAAGAAGGAAAAGCACTTGGAAGAATTAGAGCAAAGGTATAATGTTAAAGAAAGAGATAAAAATGAATCTATAGGAAATAAGGCAAAGAGAGTTCTATCCTTAGATTTACAAAAGTGTTTACCAACCCCGAGTTTGACCAACACCCAATCCTTTTACCTTCGAAAACTCTGGACACTAAACCTCGTGATAAATGATACCACAACGAAAAGTGCTTCTAATTTTGTTTGGCCCGAAAATATCGCAGGAAGAGGGGGAAATGAAATTGCCAGTTGCATTTTGAAATGGGCGGAAAAAATCTTACAGGATTCAGAAGTTGAAGAAATTACTATATGGACTAATAACTGTGCGGGACAGAACAGGAATACTATGGTTATCGGTTACTACTTTTTCCTTCTTTCAAAATATCCATCGCTCAGAGTAATAAACCACAAATTTTTACTTAAAGGGCACACTCACATGGAGGCTGACCATGTACACTCGATGATTGAAAGGAAAAAAAGAAGGTTGAAGACTATGGAAATAGTTATTCCCCACGATTGGGCGCAGTTCATCAAGACATGTGCCGGAAAAAACCCTTTTTTCGTAGAAGAACTAACAAAAAATGATTTCAAAGATTTCCAAAGACTTTTCAAAAAATCTGCTCCGTATGTGCAAAAGAAGAAGGATTTTAAAATATCGGAGACAGTATGGTGGATATTACAGAAAGCAAAACCAGGTGTTTTATTTTACAAAAAGTCTTTTAATAACGACGAAACTTTCTCTGAAATTTATTTCACATGAAATATTAAGAAACCTGCTCCAGTTCCTCAAGATTTGCCTCTTCTACGAGAAACAGAAAAGCCTATTTCATCAGCAAAATACCGAGACTTACAGACACTTTGTCAACGGATCCCAAAAGATTTCCACGAGTATTATAAAAATTTATGCCATCAAGAGCAAGCTAGTGATGTTCCAGATATCCCAGACTATGAATAAATCTGAAAAGTGATGTTTCAGATACCCCAGATTATGAGTTAGTCTGAAAAACAATATTTGATTGCTTAAAACATGATACAAGGCTGATTAAAATAGGAATGCTTATTTTGATTAATAAATAAAAATTAACAATACAAGATTTAGATTTAAATACTTTTTCCAAGTTTAATAATTGTTATGTTTTGTTTTTAATGTATGAAAGAGTTATTATCGTCGGAAATATTAATTTTAATTCATGTAAATGTGATTTTTAAATACACAAACCTAAATGGTGTATTGTTTAAAAAAAGATAAACTGTTCTGTTACTTTCTTTAATTTTGTTTTGATTGTTTTTTTTAATTAGAAGTGATATTGTATCGGAGTTTTGAATTTGTTTTAATTAATTATTTTCTGCATAAGTGCAATTTTGTTAAAAATTTAGGATTAAGTTACATAAATAAAAGGTAGAAAGTATTGCTTTTATTTGGACAAGAATAAACTCTTCTTTTTAACATTATTATTATATATTCGACGTTTACTTTATTCCCCCTAACTGTCGGATATTAATGTTTTTAAAAGTGTATTGTGTTTTAATTTTGGCACAAGGGCTCATTTAAATATAGTGACTACTGTAAACGACAATTTTTATTATTTTCCGAATCATAAAGTCGTATTTAGGTCGCAAAAAAAGAAAAAAAAGGTCGCAAATTCAGTCCCCAAAGGGATTTATATGTTTTAGTGAAAAGCAAAAAGAATTATATTTAAAAGAAGCCCAATTTTTTTTTATTGTCAGGAGCACAGAGGCGTATTATATAGATACGTCTAATAAAAAGTGAAGGTAGTTTGATTTGATTTGATGGCATAAAGACGGTTGTTTGAAACAATCCTAGATTTTATGCATAATTATTACCAAAATTTTATGGCATAAAGTCGTATGTTATCATATGACCAAAAATATTCCTTGCATTCCGAAAAACATTAGTGGCAGAACATATTATATAGATATGTATCCCGCTTGGATGATTTGAATCTAGAACCGAGGTCGTATGTTACTACCCTTTTTGAAATAAATGAGCCGCACACCCAGGTAAAACCCTTAACGCTGTCAAATGACTGTTTTTTTAAATCTTAATGAAAATGCCTTTCACATGGTCTAAGATTTTTTCTTAAAAGCTAACACTCGTTGATTTATAATTTTTTCTAAGATTGTTTTTGCTCTCCTATAAAGTTTGTAAAATGTCATATCCGACCAGATGCATCTGAAGTCGAGATATTCTACCGACCCTACTGAACCACTTTTCCCAAGATTCATACCCGCGGACAGCCTTAGTTTAGGAAATAACTGAGTTCCAAATAAAAACGCGTGAACCTTGACGCACCGACATACGGGCGAGTTTAGAGAGAGCGTCGTCCGTGAAGCAACTATGAACACAGTTAGAAATTGAATAATACAACGGAAACAAATGCTGTTTTACCCAAGCAACAGCCACACCACATGACAAAATATATGGCGCCTGAGTGGAATTAGCCGCGGCGCGGCGAGCGTGATGGATAAAGAGAAATAGGTGACAAAGAGATATGAAAGATAGTTAAAAGAAAGTTTGGCAGTCAGTCGTCAGTCGTCCGGGTCGCGGCCGCCGCACAGTGAGCTGAAATCGAATTTTCGTGGAAAAAACAAATTGACTTTTTAGATTGTTTGTTGATCCTATCGTATTCTACTAATTACGCCGATGATTTATTTCGTATGATTTTTCTTTCTAATACTTATAGGTATCTTAGCCAATAAACGACTTTGTTTATTTTTTTGTATGAAGTCATGTTATGGTCCGTTTATTCAAAAGCCTCAAAAAGTCTTTAAATATGGATTGAGGATTCTGATAGTCTGTATATTTAGCTATCACCATACACTCCTTAGTGGCCTCGCAAATGCTCGCAACCGTGCCAATTTACTGACCAACTTAATAGTGTAGTTGAGTCCGTAAATTTTGTTCGGTACCATAAGTTTGTCGTCAACGACCTTAATTTTGTCGTAGACATTTTTAGAGATTGCTATAAAATTGACTATATACTCAATTCCACACCACTTATGAGGTTGAATACTAGGCGCGTTTTTTTTAAAGTGGTATCCCCAGTAGGCCTTATCCACTCAGGTAAGAAGCACAATCGTTATTCTTACAAATAATTGTTGCTATTATTGATTATTCTTCAGATGATGAGGTATGGAATTCTGTCATGGTGTGGATGTCTATGCACTCGAAATGTTCTTTATCTGGCTCATCATCTTGACATAACAAGCTTCGAGCGTCACCTGACAAATTGTTGTGATGTGACCTCTGTTTAATTTGGGTCTATATTTGGACAAATACGGATCAGATGTCAATAATAAAATAAATTATGCACAATGTATTCGTTGGTTCTGTCCTGCAAAAATTTCTAGAGTTATTAAGGTGAAATCTTCTGAAATCTTTATTTCTCGACTCAGAGGCTTCTTCGGATTCGGATCTGTAATATCACTGAAAATCTGTGAAAAAGACGTTGTTTTGGGATCAGCAAAAAATCTTCATGCAGTGTTGCCATCATTTGTAGTGCCATGACTTTGTTTCACAAATTATCAATCAATAATCCTGTTTTACTTCTGAACAATTCAGATTTTTAGAATCAAGATTTTTTGTTGATCCCGAAACAACAGCATCAATTACAAAAGTTGATGAACGTCTTTTTCACAGATTTTCAGTGATATTACAGATAATGTCATCAGGGCAACTCATTGTAGGAAAAACAGAAAAAAGAAATTCAAGGTCAGTTATTAATCTTGAAATTCTTTTTTCTGTTTTCCCATTGTTTTCTTATCATTTCCAGTTGCCGTACGTTTTTAAATTTTTGCTTGGAAATGGAAAATACAGGAAAACAATGGAAAAATAGAAAAAAGAAATTCAAGATCAATTCAGAAGTAAAACAGCATTATTGATTGATGGTGTGAAACAAAGTTATGGCACTAAAAATGATGGCAACTCTGCACAAATATTGCAGGACAGAACCAATGAAGACATTCTGCATAATTTATTATTGACATCTGATTTGTATTTGTCCAAATATAGACCCAAATTAAACAGAAGTCACAACAATTTATCAGGTGAAGCTTGTTATGTCAAGAAGGTAAAGAATATTTCGAGTTCATAGACATCCACGCCATGACAGAATTCCATACCTCATCATCTGAAGAATAGTCAATAGTAACAACAATTTATTTGAAAGAATAACGATTGTGCTTCTTACCTGAGTGGATAAGGCCTACTGGGGGTACCACTGTAAAAAAGGCGCCTAGTATTCAACCTCTTAGGTGGTGTGGAATTGAGTATAATATAGTCAATTTTATAGAAATCTCCAAAAATGTCTACGACAAACTTATGGTACCGAACAAAATGTACGGACTCAACTACACTATTAACTTGGTCAGTAAATTGGCATGTTTGCGAGCATTTGCGAGGCCACCAAGGAGTGTGTGATGATAGCTAAACATACAGACTATCAGAATCCTCAATCCATATTTTATGACTTTTTGAGACTTTTGAATAAACTGACCAAATGTGTTTTTCTCCATACAAAAAAATAAACAAAGTCGGTTATTGGCTAAGATATAAGTATTAGAAAGAAAAATCATAAAAATAAATCATCCCCGTAATTAGTAGAATACAATAAGATCAACAAACAATCTAAAAAGACAAGTTGTTTTTTATGAATCCCTAATTCCACGAAAATTCGATTTCAGCTCACTGTGCGCCGCCGAGTTTGCCCGGCGCGCCGCGCCACCGCAATGTTTATGGAAACCCTTCCAGTATTCAGAACCCTAGTTCTTCTGAGCTGCTGGAAGGCTTACTAGCATTAATTCACAGAAAGTTGCCTTAAACCATTCCACTATTCAGAGTTGCGAACGATCTGAATTCGGGTACCTATTGTTTCCGGTGAAGTATTCAAGACTTCATAATACTACTCAGTATCTCAGATTTTTAATAACAATGGATAAGGAAATCCTGTATAGGGGGCATCATCAAAATCGATGGCTTAATGTAAGAGATTGCTATTTGTTTAGTGGCAGGGGTAATATTGAGGTATCCCATAAAGAAATTAAAAATACTTACAACTAGCGCATAAGATAACAAAAGGAAAGGTTTTACATTGAAACTGATGTCTCAGTTTAAAAAAGTTGCTATTTTTATACAGTAGGGGTAACTTAAAGGTAGGTACCTAAAAATAGTTACAACTGGCATACTTACTGAATACTATTTTCAGTAGATATTCTTCCACTTTAAAAAGTCAGGGAGATAGCAGATGTTTTCATTGCTGTTGTATATTGCCGTGCTGGACCTTTCAGAACCAGTTGCCGTTGCACCGACGCAATACCAGCCATAGTGACTAAATCTAATCTTTGTCTAATAGTAATAATATCTCCCTCGCTCTTACTTAACTTTAAGGAACCTATGCTTTACATTGAAACTGATGTCCGAATGTAAAAAGTTGCTATTTGTTTTACGGTAGGGGTAACTTTAAGGTACCTAAAAATAGTAACAACTGGTACACTTACTAAATCTGCGTGCTATCATATTGACCCTTCGCTCTCTTTCAATGTCATCATCACGTAGATCTTCTGTTATTAGGTGTCCTAAATATTTAAACGTTTTAACTCTTTTGAAAGAAGCACCGTTAAGAGTTATAGGTGGTACATAAGAAGGGCATCTGGTACCAGATTTAAAAACCATAAATTCACTCTTAGTGGCATTATACTTGAGCCCAAGCAACAGCATATTCCTCATAGATTTTAATGAGCTTTCGTATATCGGATACTGATGGACTCAGCAAAACCATATCGTCTGCATAACTAAAATTATTTATACAAGTTTCATCAATATGGCAACCGACATGTAGTCTGGGCTGTAGAGCTCTAGACAGAAATGCGCATGCGCGATGCTTTGATGCGAATAAAACGGAACACGCCCTTACTGTGTCGGTCGGTACGGTCGGTGTTACGTGTACCATAATTATAGTATTTGTACCAGAATTCAGATGTTGGTACCATGTACCATAGATAGTACTTCCATTATGTTACGCAAAAATACCACAATTTCCGCATTTTTAATCATAAGCTATCTTAGCGCACTTTAGCACACTTTCTTCATGTAAATGGAATAAAATGTTTGGCAAAAATTGTCCATTCAATTGACGCGAATAAATGTCGTGATGTGTAAAGACCAGGGGATAGTATAGGTATATTCTCTGCTAAGGGCCTTCTTTGTGTTTTCAATGTGCGAGAGGGATGCCAATAAACATTCATATCATTCAGGGCGGTGCCAATGCTAAAAAATATAAATGTCTGAGAATTCTTTTAAAATTGTTATTATTGTAAACATTGCGTCGGGATTTAGATGTTTATAATATATGTTTGTATTTTAATTTAGGCTATATTAGCACTATCTAGATCGTTAAAGTTTTTATCAACGTCGTCACCTGATTCTTAGTCTTACATGACTTGAAGAGTGAAAATAAAATTAATAAACAATTAAAAATTATGCTGGACGCGAGCAAAGGTACTTTCACTTAATAAGTAATTTTAATCTGTAAAGCTTTTTGAAAACCCGTACCGTATTGTTTTCTAAGTACCATAATATTGACAGGCCCATACCATAATTTTGGAGTTAAATAATCAAAACATCCCTGGTTCGGTCGACTGTCGAGAAAACTTCGAAGGCCTTCGTGATTTTATAAAATTTGCAATAAAAGTGAGTATCTTCTTGTAATTACTGGTTAAAAATTAATTATTTCTAATGTAATTGTTATAGAAGAACCTAAAATAAATCCAGTTGCTATTTTCGTTGGGAATAACCCCAAAATGTTATGTAAGAATGTTGTTTGTCATTATCATTGCCAGATTAGGGAAATAATTAAAACTCCAATATTTCCTTCTAAATATTCAATATAAACTGTAACTTAGGTGTATTTAGATCTCATGGTGCACATTCTATTCTAAATTTAATATTGTCTTTTAGAACTGGCTGGTAGAACCATTGATTTTTTTTCCAAGAAACTCAACTTTTGCATTTTATTTCTTTTAAATTGCTAGGTGCTAAGCACAAACATTAGGGTGGGTCCTTCTATTAGTTTTAAGTACCTTATGATACACTGGGTTAAACCTAGTATTCTGTAAAACGTTAATCTGAAAAAGAAAACATTCTTAGCTGCAATTTTGAGGGGTCAACTGTAGAATCTCTAGATTAAATACGTTTGTGGCTCAATTGTCTTGTATTTTGGGTTGGGGTGTATAAATGAAGATAATAAGTATAGGAAAAAGGCTTAGAACATTTTCACAACCTACAAATCCTTCAGCACAAAAGCAAGCTGGTTGGTTAGGTTAGGATAACAAGTTGCACAACGTAGCAACGTAGGCTAAGCTAAGCAAGTGGTTTATGCGCCGTATACCTACTGGCATAAACTGTTTTTCTGAGAAAAGTGAAACCTGGCATAAACACAGTCCCATCTGGTTACGTGATCATATGAATTAATAAACTTCTCAAAAAACCAAGATAAAAATAAAGGCAAACTGGATAAGTCAGTCTTCGCCTGAGACGTTACAGGCATGCAGGGGTGGGGTGATGTTGCATTGAGAGTGTAACAATCACTGTCTCACAAACCTGCCGCCTGCTCCCCGCGCAATTCCTTTTGTCGTCATCCCCGCATCCCTGTAATGACACGGGCGAAGACTGACTTATCCAGTTTGCCTATAGATGCAAGAATCGTAGTGAAGATGGTGAGAAGGAGAGTGATAGGCTTTTACATGTAAATAAGTTTGGGGAGCTGAGCAAAGCACCCACAAGGTTTAACTGAAAATAGTTTCATATGCTTGTGTAATAAGACTGTTTACACTTTAAGCGCAAAAAATTCGCTATCACATGAGATGTATTCAGGTAACTCCACAATCCATGGTTTTCACTTTCAACAATCAAACACTTATTGTACATATATGTTGCAGATCACAGTTTAAATTGCCTATCTTTCAATTAAGCTATGTTTAATGTTTCTACAGTCAATTCCACAAATGACACTATAAACAAAAACATACTGAAAAGACATATACAGACCATTCTGGAGGCTTTAATTTTATTTTTAGTGCTGTCAAAACTTAAATTTTTCCATAGTAATAAAAAGCTGTTGTTAACACAAAAGAACTATTTTGGAATGAAGCAAATTTAGTTTTGACAGCACTAAAACTAAAATTTAAGCCTTTCGGCTTAATTGAAGAAATAAACAGGATTTAATCTGTTGATGGTTGCGATTGTCGGCACTTGGTGGAACTCATTAGACATCTTTGTTTAAATAAGACAATTGGACTTGTCCACAAAATTATTATATATTTCAATACAACAAACCAGCTTCACTCAAGGGATTTTTTAATAAAAATAACTTAATGTTTAGAATTTAATCTGTTCAGCTATTAATTTAAGATAACAATTGAAAAACAGATTTAGATATTACTGTAATTTGATTACTTTAACCATTGTGATGACTGGTGACTGGTGACGGGCAGCGGCGTCACTGGTGCGAGGGTTTTGGTACCGCGTTCACCAACCCGCCTGCCCAGCGTGTGTGAGTATGGGCATTTCTTCCAGGAGAACCGCCAAGAGTGGCGAAATCCTGGAAAGGCCTATGTCCAGTAGTGGACGAAACAGGCTGATGGATGGATGAATGGTACCATTTTGATAGTGAAGAGTAACCAGTAAGCAGAGCATTAAAGAGTTTCCTTCCCCAGATGGCAGACAAGGCTGTAGCGATGATCAGCAAGCCCCAGATCCGTGGGCTGCTCAACTCCCAGATCAAGCGCAACCTCATCATCTCCCTGACCCTCGCCGGACTGTCCGGTGTTGCGTTTAGCTTGGGCATCGCCAGGCCTCGCAAGCAGAGATATGCTGAATTTTACAGGTTTGTAACCAAGGAGCCCTACATACATTTGGATTTAGGGGGGTCTAGTCTGCAGATGGTAATAAATGACGGATTGGGGAATATTCATACTCAAGGATTCATCCTCTTTTCTATTTTTGGTAAAATTCGCCCCTCTTTACTCAGAGTAAATTTGTCCCTCATCTCATAACATATATAACTGTTACCAAGGTACTTGTAAAAAGTACAGTAAAACATCGCGAAGTGTTTTTCATAAAAAAAAACTGAAAAGTAAAAAAAGTCACGGCATTGATGAATTACCACCCTACCTTTCTAAACAATGCGCAGAAGAGTTGACGCTACCATTTTACATTATGATAAATCAATCCTTTAACGAAGGCGTCTTTCCAGATTTTCTAAAAATAGCCTTAATAAAACCTAAACTCAAAAAAGGCTCTAAAACAGAAACTACAGATTACCGCCCCATTGCTCTTCTACCAAGAGCTTCAAAAATCTTTGAAACAGCAATGCGCAAACGTGTCTACAGCTTTTTTGAAAAATATAACCTTCTTGACGAATGCCAAAACGGCTTCCGAAAGAAGCGCTCGACTACCTTGGCAGTTTATAAATATATCCAAGCAGCCCCAAACTTAATAAAAAATATGCGGTGGGTGTCCTTCTGGACATGACAAAAGCCTATGATAAAGTGCGATATAACGTACTATTAGATAAATTATACGGAATAGGAATACGTGGTATCACTCATAAATGGTTCAACTCATACCTAAAACACAGAAAACAATTTGTAGAAATAGAATATTTTGACAGAAATTCCAAAGAAATAACTAAAATTAGATCTGATAGTAAAAACATAAATGCCTCAATTCCCCAAGGTAGTGTAATTGGATGCCTTTTGTTTCTAATTTATATAAATGACTTGCCTAAAACAATAAAAGATCCTTGCGTCTTATTTGCCGACGACATCTCCATACTTACATCATGCACTAATAACATAGAACTTAATAACAAACTTCAAACTATATTCACCGACACCATAAATTGGCTACAGGACCATAACCTAGAGATTAACTTCAAAAAAACAAAATTAATACCGTTTCACCCCTTTCAAAAAACCCCAATTCATATAAATTTCACATTTGACAATACCAAACTCGAAGTAGTAAATGATTTCTCGCTGCTTGGATTGCATATAGATACAAATATCAACGGGAAAGTGCACACCCAAAATATATGTTCAAAATTATCTAAATTCGCTTATGCACTCCGCGAAGTAAAAAAGTCCACCGATCTAAAAACGGCTATCGTCACCTACTATGCTTATGCATATGCATGGCTTAGTTATGGCATTATCCTGTGGGGAAACAGCACTAATGCTTCAACCGTTTTTACTCTCCAAAAAAGGCTTATTAGAATATTAGTAAATATAAAAACAACCGGCAGCTGTAGACCTCACTTTTTACAACACGAAATTCTCACACTACCTTGTATCTATATACTTGAAACCTGTAAGTTCGCCCGAAAGTACCCCTAGTTTTCTAAAAAACGCGAAGATTTAACAAGTCGTAACCTGAGTCCTAGACACGGATTAACACTACCACCCTCTCAGCTAAAAATGCACTCCTCAGGACCATTATCTGTATAATACAAATCATTATCGACGAATATTTAAATGTAAAAATTATAAAATATAAATATATGAAAAAAAAACTGACAAATAAAACTGGGGATTTTAATATTTTAATAACTTAATAATCAATCTTTAATAATAACAATGATAATGAAAATAATAATAATTAATTAATAATACATAATAATAATAATGATACAAATAAATTTCTTTATTGTGCAAAACTTACATACTAAGATACCTTGCTCTTCCATATAACAGGTAGGTAGATATTAATTTGCAACAATTTTAAATATTTTTATGTAGCATAATAAGTGCTTATAGTAGGATCTTCACAAATAATAAATCTATAATAATAAAATGCCGTCCTAAAGTAGGTATACTTAAAAATACTCACATATAAAAATATAAGTGCTACAATATTAATTATGCAAATGAAAAAAAAATTGTTACAATTACAAAGTCTAAACTAAAAATAATACATAAAAGTTCTTATAATTTTTATAATCAACAAAATATTTTTAAAACCAAAGAGTAGGTAGGTAAATTTTTTTTTGTGTACTTTGTGAATATATTCCTTTTAACTTTTGTGACTGATAGTACTCTTATATAAAATAAATAATATATAAAATAATAAATAGAAACCTAGGTATAAAATCCATTGTCAAGACGAAGGGGACGAATCGACACGCAAAAAGAGGAGGAATTTTCACATAATGAATATATTTTTTGAAAAGGGACGATCTTACACCAAAAATAACTTTTAGGGACAAATTTACGCGGTTTTCAAGAGGATGAATATACCCCGACCCTATCCTTAA
Source organism: Ypsolopha scabrella (assembly GCA_910592155.1). NCBI lineage: Eukaryota > Metazoa > Arthropoda > Insecta > Lepidoptera > Ypsolophidae > Ypsolopha > Ypsolopha scabrella. The sequence continues at coordinate 7,809,003 of OU342981.1, read as the reverse complement.
CTTTATGTCCCGTTTTAAAACAAAGAATTTTACCCCACACCGCTCAAAAATCGACAGGCAGGAGTAAAATCTAGCGGAAAAGAACTGTTATTGTACCTGACAGTTGCAGGAAAGTGACACTTCGGAGATTTCCCGGGCTTTGGACAAAACATAAAAAATTAAAAAAAATTGGAGTTGATGCTCGTGATTGTTGGCACTTGGTGGAACTTTTGATACATTTTTGATTGAAAAACACGTGTACTTGTCCACTTATATTGTACGTAAACAACCAAAAAACCTTTGATAATGCTTTAACAGCGAAACCGGTAAGGGAAATAATATAAATAAGTGGACAAGTACAAGTGTTTTTCAATCAAAAATTTAAAAAAAAATGTTAAGAGCCCGGTCCGTGATGACGACACTTTGTTGAAAAACAATATGTTAAATATTTTCCTGGTCTTTATCTCGATGTCTTTGGAAAAACTAGAGACACACCACTTCATATTGGCCGTCTAAATAAAGGCCTAGAATTCATTTGATTGAATTGTTTCTCTTGTACGAGTTATTTTATTACTTACGAGCCCGCTCCGAATCGCAATTCATAATATCTAAGTGTCAAAATAACGCACAAGGGAGAAACAATTGAATCAAATAAATTTTAGGTCTTCATTTAGATGGTGTATATGTCCCTGATTTTTACAAAAACATCGCAGCAATGACACGAAAAATAATTAAAATAATGCTTCGCATCAAACAGACGAAAAATACGGAGCGGATTCTTATGGGAATTTGATTGTAGTCAAATTTGCATAGGCTCGTAATATCTTCTTTCTTTTCCCATTCTTCACTCTCCTCTCCATCCATCAGCCTGTTTTTTATAAGGCCCGGCAATTGAAGATGGTTATGTGGGCGCTATCTCGTTAAATCAGCTTACTGATTGGATGCCTAAACTAAATGGCGGCATTCAACTAAATTCCTGAAGGTTGCTCAGCCAAATGGTTCAACGCAAAGTTTAACGAGAGGGCTTACGACGTTTAGCCTTTTGGCTAGGGATAGGTCGCGACGAAGAGCGAAGCTAGGAACGTCTAGGTTGACATGTACTCCCGTAGTTTTAATAGAATTTACGATATGCAGAAAAATTCAAACAAGGTGCTTTGACCAAAATGGGACTACTAGCGCTATAGTAACACAAACATGAACTAAATTTAAATGACGCGGCGGCTTCAACCGTGTCCAAAGGGCTAACTTTCGACAAGCCATCTCGTTAAGGGGGGCTATCCCGATTTTGTCTCTTTTCAAATTAATTTTAAGCCAATAAATAGCCAAGATAAAATTTTGTAAAAAATATATGTTGTATTTCACTCTTTGATCTTGATATTTCGGCCGTTCGATTCACGGTTACTTACATTTTCCTCGATCCATTGAATTCGTAGAGATAGGTCTGAACTATGATCTAATTATCATTTCATTTGAACTATGTTAAGTTTTGAACAGTAAAAGTTATACCAAAATAAACGTCTTAAAAATGTAATATAAAACGGCTGTCATATGAAAAACCCATCCCTCTAATTCCAAAATAATAAATAAAAACACCTCGAAAGGGGCCGTCCATATATTACGTCATTCTAAATTAGGGGGGGGGGGGGGTTGGTCTGCGGATGACGGTAAATGATAGATGGGGGGGGGGGGGGTGTTTCGAAATTGGCGTCATGGATGAATCGAGCCAAAACGAATATCGGGAGGATACGGAGATATTACCCGTGATCCAGAATTTAAAAGAATGGGTGAAAACTCCGTGGGAGTTATCCAAAGAAAAGTAAAAAATAAGTAGTTATATTATATCAATGATTATTGCCAAAGTAAAAATAATAAAAGGTGATTCTATAACCAAGTGTTTTAATCATATAATACCCTATTTTTCTCAAATCTGCAATGTTTTATTTTGTCAAACTAGTAATGACGTCAATTTTGGGAGAAGGGGGGGGGGGTCATTAAGAAATGACGATAGGATGATTATAGGGGGCGGGGGTCTAAAATCTGAAAAAATCGGTGACGTAATTTATGGACGGCCCCAAACCGCGAATTTTCTAAGCGGCGCGGTTCTGCTGAGCAGGATGACCATGTGTAAAACGAAAGCTTTGGAGCAGGACAGATTTTGCCGGATAACCTCGCCATAAACGTTGAGGTATCTTAACTTAAATAACGAGAAGCATTCATTTAGTTGGATGCCGCCATTTAGTTAGTATCCTAGGTATCCAATCAGAAAGCTGATTTAACCAGATGGCGGTGACAGATATACCGCCATCAATCAGCCCCAGGCAATGGTAAGCCACCTGGTTGTGCCTGTTTAAGGTCCCTTGACCATTTTTAAATGTACAGGGTGTAAATGCAAAGTCAAGAATCCCTTTAGGGTATGAAAGTATACACGATTCTGATGCCATTACCATAAAAAAAAATGTACCTTGAATTTTCACCAAAAACTCCCATCATTTTTCTAAGCTATGGCTACGCAGCTCACCGGCCTCCCCACACATCTAATTGCACCCCGCACCCCTCATCCGAGTGGCCAGCGACCAGTGAGGGTGTCCACGCGATTAGTGTATTTTGAGTAAAGAAAATCGTCTTATTATGAGGTACTGGTACTTTATTTAGAGATCCCAGTATTTAAAATAATATCTTTACCTGTCATACTAACACACCCTTAAAGGATTTTTGCCTTTGCTTTTACACCCGGTATGAAGTACTACAGATGTCTTGTATTGTTCCAGGACATACGACGCTGAGAAGGAGTTCGAAGAGATGCGCCAGAAAGGTCTATTCCAGTCCTGCTGAATTTTTAGTTGAAGTATTCTGTGTAGATTTTATGTTGCTCTGTGAATAATTTGTAAAGTAATAAAACTATCGTAAATCACTTGGTTCTTCTTTCAGACCTCTGTATTCTACTCTGTGATATATGGTGATTTTGGTAGATGCAGTCACATTAACACTGGAGGCCTTGTAAGTAATCAGTGATGAACCCCAATTACCCTTTTTAGGAACAGGACACTACCCTAAGCATCTGCTGTCCATTCGTCTATCACAGGGGTCTACAGCTTTAAACTGCAATGATCTGTTCGCTATTCGCTATTCCTAGGCATCCTTATGTTTTTTGCAATCTCTTGAGCATAGGTAGATGGTTAAAGTTTTCACAGAAAACATGTTGTAGGTGGTAGAGCTAATGTCGGGCTCACCATCTTACTCGGAATCCCTCCCGAAGTTATTCCGGGGAGAGTAAGGACAGCTCTCAGGCAAAAAAAACCAGGCGGCCAACCATTGCCTGGGACCGATGGATGGCGGTATATCCATCCCCAATTGCCGGGCCTTATATAAATTAGACTGGTGACGGGCAGCGGCGTCACTGGTGCAAGGGTTTCGGCACCGCGCTCACCAACCTGCCTGCCCAGCGTGTGTGAGTATGGGCATTTCTTCCAGGAGGACCGCCAAGAGTGGCGAAATCCTGGAAAGGCCTATGTCCAGCAGTGGACGAAACAGGCTGATGGATGGATGGATGGATAGCTTCTACCACGGAAAATAATATATTCAAGACACTCAAATCCAAGGGATCCACATACAAGAAACTTCGAAATGTCATATTTTTAACGTTTTTTATTCCAGCTCTGTCTCCCAATTGCGCAATATATGTATAAGGTGACTGGTTGATGTAGCCAAATTCATACTGGAGACTGGGTAAGTAGGATCAATGACCCTGTTTGTGAAATAATAAAGTTTATTGTTTAATTCTTTTAGTATAGGAAGTCTAAATTTTATTTTTCGTATTTATCAGAACAGAAATGGTCATTGGACCTTGGTCCTGACCACTTACCGAGTCTCTAGTATGAATTTGGCTGCATCAACCAAAGTCCCTTCATATATTTCTTTCGTCACTGTACTTTCATTTATTCTTTGTACATGTCCAAACCACTTTTTCTATCAGAATCACTAAATAATTTTTAAGGTTACAACAATCCCTTACAGTCCAAAAAAGCTTTAAAATATGTTTATACTCGATGAGATTTACTCCCTTGTACAGAAAAAATACTGCCAAGACGAGATGTGGACAACAAGTACCTAAATAAAATAAAAAAACGATACATAATGGATTTGCATAAGAAATAATAAAATACTTATCTTTAAATTTTCTTTAATTTTCATTGGGACAAGGTACGTAACTTTCCAGAATACATAAATAATTTTAACAATTCAATTGATTACACCGTTATCTTATCATTATTTTACATAAAATTTAACGTAACTCCAATTGTTTTCTACTCATATTTTTGTAAATAAGTTACATACGTACTCTTAGATCTTAAGAACCTGAATATAAGAGAATAAGGACCCGCCTCTGTATTTCTCTAAAACATAAATCAATAAAATACTACACAAATAAATTGTAAAAAGATGATTCGAAACCACTAAGTTGTGCCAGCAATAAATTTTACTGCTTCTGTTGTTATACCCAGTTAAGGATCGCCTTTTCGTTTTGAGGTAATTATTAAATAAAACTGTGTGATTTTAAACATGTACCATACATCTTGGTTAACTAATATAAGTTTACTTAATTTGAAAGTGCAATTACGGCTGGTTTTCTTAAGGTGAAGTGATTTATTTATCATACTTAAATTTGTATTGTTTTGGCAAAAATGCAAGCAAGCTGTAAAGTATTTACTGCTTATAAAGACGTGAATTAACCATAGCTTCTTTGTAAATACACTCTACTAGAACCATTTGACACCAAATGACTGCTATATTATGTTTGCATTTTTACGACAAGTACCTAAAACAAACAACTAAAGAAACTGCACATTCGTGACAATTAAATTTGTGCTTTTTATTATTTAATTATTAGGTACTAAATACAAAACAGTAAATTGTTATAAATTTATTAGAATACATTTAACATGGCAGCAAAAGTTATACATTCAACAAATCTCAAGACTGTTTGAAACAATTTTTGACGATGTTTTTAAGCCTAGTTAAAACATTTATGATTGCTTTGGTCGAACGAAGCTATAAAGCTTGAAGTACAATAGAAGAGAAAGAGATCACACGAAAAAGAAGCTTCTATTGTTTTACTCATCTTCAACCTTTAAATTTGTGTTCTCGAAATATATTTTCTCCCTTTTCATTTCACTAACAGAGAAGTACTAAAAAAAACCAACGACATACAAATGGTATTTTTTTTATAACTTGACACAAGACAGTGAAATAATTTTCGTAAGCAGGTACGTATAGTTTTTATTAGTATAGCTGTGGTTTGTGGCTTTGTTTCATAATATTTGAAACACCTACATGCAAGGTTCGAACAGATATAGATAGCCTTTATAACGTAACATAAAACCAAATTATTCTTTGAATGGTTTGTGTGTACCTACTGCAATACCGGCCGGTCCGATTCATGACTTACTATCTTTTCCAGATGCTATTAGGACAGACCTCGTAATACCTGGGCCGCGTTCAGTTTGATCGCCCGCTCATCACTGACAGCAGGATAGCAGATACAAAATCTACGCGTGCAAAAGAGATGTCATGATCGCCGGGCGTGAGCGGGCGATCAAACTAAACTCAGCCCTGATGTCTGTGTGCGTTAGCAGCGTTGACGGAAGTGCGCAAGTGATTGAGATGTACATAGTGACATAAGACAGTCGTATTCATTTGACGGCTTAAAACCAACGAGCTATACAAAAAAAAAATCTTAAAACATACGATTTCAATAATTGTGAAACGTCTATTCGGCTAAGCAAATAAGTCCGTTACAAGGTCTTATCCTAACTAATAGCACACTGAACGGATAGTAGGTACATCACTAACCGTACGGTCCGAAATAGAATTACAACGCTAAAATCGATTACAAATGAATGAGGTGAATGGCAAATAATCCATGAGTGAAGCAAATGTCTTCATTCATTCGTATGACTTTTGTGGCTCACGCGACGGAGAAAATGTCAAAAATGATTTTCACTCCATAATTTCAGACAAAATTTTTAAAAGTCTTGTTGGGCATCTCGAAATGGAAGAATTTATATTTGTGGATGTGTTTGTGGGTTTGTGGAGTCGATAAAAAAATATATAACGTATTGTATTCTGTGTTAAATTAAGAGGTTATGAGGTATCTTTTATAAAGCGGACCGAATCATGAGCTATCTTTCACATCGTTTGCTAGGTCACAAATTACGGACCAGTTCTCGCTCACACTTGAAATCATTCATGGCTTTCAGCGATGTAATTCTATTTCGGACCGTACGGTAAAAGTAAAGAGTGAATGATGTGTCGAAGCAGCGCCGCGCCGTGTCGCCCATGATATTTAAGGGGGAACGTTTCGAGCTCGGTGCAAAATGCACAACTTACGATTGTTTTCCTTACTATTGCATAAAAAGTAATAAATAAATATGATATATGACATTTCGCGACCATTGTTTAGTGTCAATTAGGCTTTTCTACCAAAATTTTGTAATTTTATGTATTACGTTGTAAATGAATGGGCATACAAACTTATGTTATGCACTTTGCACTGAGCTAGAAACGTTACCCCTTAAGTACAGAAATTATATACTTAAATGCCTGTGTGTTTATGCTAGCTTTACGTCCATCTGACTTTTCGTAAATCGCTTTATGATTCGGACCACTAATAAGACATCTAACAATGCAAAAATTGAACTTATCAGAAAAATCTTAGATTCATTTTTAAATTATACAAAATCAATACACTTCTTAAACTCAGTCACATTCATTCAAATAAATTGATGTATGAACTGTAAGCCATGCCACAGTATAAACAAAGCAGTATTTTGTCTCGGCAGTGGTCTTGAAATTAATTACCTACGGCCGCTTGGTACGTAAACACCCACCGACTGTCTTTCTTGGATTATTTCTGGTTCAGTTATAGATGTATTTAAATATTCAAACATAGTAAACCCTGAACAATATAATCGATAACTTCGTGCCATAATTATTATTTACGTCAATAAATGCGCGGGAGCGTCTCTCTGTCCGCACACATCCGTACGTAACTGCGGCGCGCTCGCGACTGTCGTGTACAGTGTTTACCGAGTTTTTAAAGCGCGTCATTTCGGCCGTTTCTATGAAGACGTAATACTGTTTAATTTATACTGTGCCCATGCGATCAATTCACCTCATTCATTCGTAATCGATTTTAGCGATTATAATTCGGACCGCACGGTAAAAACTTCAAGAAATTAATTTCGCGAAATCATTTTATGTTTAGCCCGAGCAGTAGGATACTGCAAACGGTCCCACTGATAAGAGACTAAGCTATTAGAAGTGGTAAGACATCAAATATTGTACAAATCGTACGCAAAAATAAGCACTAGTATTTTATTAATGGCCTTCCTAGACCTATTATTAAATAATAAGTGTGATGATCTATAAATAGGTATTACTTATGACATTTTACAGTGCGCTTTGTTCTAATTGTGCAATAATTTTAAATGATCCATAGCTTATTATGTTTAAAACTATGACTTTATAATTAAACGACAAATTAACTATAATATAGTTAAAATAATCAGTATTGGTTAGATACACAGTCTCTGTAAACTTGGCTAGAAACTTTGTTTAAAATGTCACAAAATATCTTTTAAAACTATTTTTCGCATATTTTATTACATAATGTTTTGTTTATGACATCGTTTTCATACATATACGTACAATGGACATGGTGTAGAATATGCAACGCTTTATTCGTTTGGACTATTATTAATGTAAACTCGTGACCGTTATATAATTATAATATACCGGGTGTAAAAGCAAAGGCAAGAATCCTTTAAGGGTGTGTTAGTATGATCGGTAAAGATATTATTTTAAATACTGGGATCTCTAAATAAAGTACCAGTACCTCATAATAAGACGATTTTCTTTACTCAAAATACACTAATCGCGTGGACACCCTCACTGGTCGCTGGTCACTCGGATGAGGGGTGCGGGTTGCGGGGTGCAATTAGGTGTGTGGGGAGGCCGGTGAGCTGCGTAGCCATAGTTTATAAAAATGATGGAATTTTTGGTAAGAATTCAAGGCATATATTTTTTTCTCGTAATGGCATCAGAATCGTGTATCCTTTCATACCCGAAAGGGATTCTTGACTTTGTATTTAGACCCTGTATATACTCTTATCAACGAAATTAAATAATCCCGTACCTAGCGGCTATCCGACCTTACCGGCCTCCTCACACATCTAGTTGCACCCCGCACCCCTCATCCCATCCGCCTGTTGCCCAATCGTGCAACGCCTCAATCTGAGGCCGCACCGTTGCAAATTCTCTTTACTGTGATCACGTTATCAGCACTAAACAAAATTTATCACTGTCCAGCGACCAGCGAGGGTTTCCACGCGATTAGTCTATTTTGAGTAAAGGAAATGGTATTATTGTGAGGTACTGGTACTTTATTTAGAGATCCCAGTATTTAAAATAATATCTTTACCGATCATACTAACACACCCTTAAAGGATTCTTGACTTTGCTTTTACACCCGGTATTAATTAGGTAACAAAAACACAATGAAAAAAAAATTGGTGAGGCACTTAATTTAATTTTGAGCAAATTAAATATAGAAGCTGTTTTTCTGTATATTCCTATAATGACGGGTGTAAGAGTTTTTAATACTGATTGTATCTCTATGAAGGTTAAACTTATACGTATTCTTTATGTTCTATATGTTTATTTATAAAACTTTTATATATTTAAGTACAACATTAGTTCTAATACCAAATGATATGAAAATTAAATGGCCAGTGAATTTTGATAACTATTCTTTTTATAAACATTGCCTCGAGTTACAAGTCCAAACTTTTATACGAATGCTTAAAAAACACAAAAAGCAAAGCTTAGAGAAGTGGTATACAAGTCAGAAACTATCCTAATTTTTGTCGCAGTAACGGGAGGATGATTGTATTTAAATAAATAATATAAGTTGTTTTTTGACTCAAGATCACAGACATAATAATCTCGTCTTTTCTGTGCTCACCAGTAGCTGTAGTTTAATGACATCCGCTTTCTAGGTCGATGAAGTCTTGACATGTGCCTACGAGGGGTGGCTGATATAAAATCTCCTTTGTTAAAGAAAGTTTAAAAAATGTTACTGGCCACTATATTCTCGTATTCTTTGTTTATTCCTTTTTTAAAAATTATGACACATATTTGTTTCTACGAGTTCAATTTTTTTTTGGCGCGTCTTCGTTTTTGTCAAGTTGCAATAAAATTAAAAATGGATAAAATTGAGTATCGCGCTGTGATTAAATTCCTCGGTAAAGAAGGGAATACGCCGACGCAGATCCGAGAGCGCATGTTTAAGGTGTTCGGAGATTCATGTCCTTCCGAATTTGTAATAAAGTTTTGGTCAAAGCAGTTTAAACAAGGCCGTGTGAGCTTAGAAGACGATCCCCGTAGTGGAAGGCCCATTTCTGCAGTTACCGCAGATAATGTGGAAAAAGTGAAGAAACTGATCCTTGCCGATCGGCGAATTAAGCAGTGGGAAATAGCTAGAGATGTTGGCATTAGCAAGGAACGAGTTCATGGAATAATTCATGAACATTTGGGAATGTCCAAGGTGAGCGCACGTTGGGTGCCTAAAATGTTGATCCCGTTTGATAAGCAAAGGCGTGTGGAATGTTGTCAGTCATTTTTAGACTTGGTAAAGGATAAAGAGGAAGAAACTATCTTGCGAATAGTGACCTGTGATGAAACTTGGATTCGTCAGTGGGATCCCGAAAGCAAACAAGAATCGATGCAATGGAAATTTAAAGGGGAAAAACCACCAAGGAAGTTTAAGGTCCGGCTGTCAGCGGGCAAACTAATGGCAACCATTTTTTGGGATGTTGAGGGGATTCTTATGATAGATTACCTGCCAAAAAACACCACGATGAATGCTGAATACTATGCGAACTTACTTGACCAGCTACGCAAAAAAATAAAAGAAGACAGGAGGGGCAAACTTAGCAAAGGCGTTTTGATTTTGCATGATAATGCACCCGCGCACACGGCCTTTAAGGCGCGGTCATCTCTGACAAAAAACGGCTTTACAGAGATCAACCACCCACCCTATAGTCCAGACCTGGCTCCCTCTGACTACTTCTTATTTAAAAATTTAAAGAAAAATTTGAGAGGGCGCAGATTTTCAACAGACGAAGAGATGAAGGACGCTGTGAATGACTATTTTGACGATCAAAATAATAATTATTATTTTAATGGTATGCTGTCACTTATTGACAAATGTCGTAAGTGCATTTCAGTTGCAGGGGACTATATTGAAAAATAAAAAATAAATTATTAATCCATGTATTTTCTTTCATAGTCAGGTAGATTACTTTTCAGCCACCCCTCGTATAAGTACATTTGTTTGTGATTTTATTTTTATGCTCATCGGTGTCATAAATATTAGTTATGTTAATTTTCTATGACCTAACAAATTTAGTTTACCTACAGACCAGCAAAAAGTAGGAATTATTCTTAAATAACGGTTTACGACAATTTGGGTAGTGGTAGTCCACTTCATACAAAGATACTGTATCAATAAATCGATATAGCAACATCTCTAGCGGGGCTAAAATCTGGGACCTCTCCCTTACCGGATGTTGCTCTATCAGCTGAGCTATCCAGATCTCCACACTACTCGATAGTTAAATCATGTGCCCTCCATATTTCCCTATGACAATAATAAAATAATATATACAATAGAGTCAGTTGGCGCATAGAGAAGTATTCAAACAAAGTCATATCACGTGTTTGAATACACCCACCAATATTCAATAGATCTGATGATAGATAGATGAAACCAGAGAGGTTGCACCGAAAAAGTTTATATGCTAATCTGTGATGAGTGCTACTTCTTCGTGAAAAAAAAAACACTCGACAAGAAGTCATTCTCCCAATAACAACGCGAAAAATTAGAATAGCTGACAAAACAAACACAAATACATACACCAATTCTCATCAGTAGCTTAAATCTTATTCATCCACAAAACTTAGATCTAAACATCAACATTACGATATAGAGTTCACTAAATGTTATTTTAATTAATTTATTAAATCTGGTAATTAATAAGCGTAATAGATCAAAAACATTAATGTTTTTTTTTCAATAATTTCCTTTTTATAAATCTTCTTTTGGCGTTAGTAAGCCACTTACATTGCTTTTTGAAAATTGATCCTGGTTTTTGTAACGTTCAACTTCGCCTTACTAAACTGTAGATGGGTACTTACAGTCCGCGGCACGAAAGTCTAGCGGTGACGAATCACGGAGCGGGATAGCTGCGCATGGGTACGACTAGGGAGCCAATCAGCGCTTACGCATGAGTACTTACGCCCGCCCCGCGCCCCGCTCCTCCGCCACGACACCTTATTTTTGATTTCTGCGCATTAAGGCTGCATATAAGGTCAGATTCAGCACCTCATTTTGCATCAATCAGAACTGAACTCTACGACGTTTCCTTTAAGTACAAAATAGCGCGCTCTCAGCCGTGGCTGTTACGACCACCAAGAAACACGCGCCCACAAAAATATAAATTTCAAGGCTTTATGATTTAAGGAAGGTTCTTTAACACTCAAAAGCATGAAATTTAGAGGTAACTTCGTAATTTTTTTCTATCCAGCGAACTTAAAGATTTTGCGTTTTTTCTAAGATCAGTCTATCAGCTATATAGTCTACTATCTATATTATTTTTATTATACCGATTAACCAAGTTACACAATGTGATATGCTCATTTGAAGTTGGGCATCTAGCCTTATACGGACCCTTAAACGGTCACCGCTGGACTTTCGTGCCGCAGGCTGTATGCCATGAATGGAAACGAAGTTAACTAATACTCCGATTGTCAATTATCGTCCTGTATTAAAACATTAACAAATCACTGTCGTATCTTAGAAAACCCGGCAGGGTCCACTGTTCTGGTCCGGTATGGGCTACCTGCATATTTTGCCACAATATATAATCACAAGTTTGGTTCAATACAAACTTTACCAAATTGATAAACAAAAACTCTTTGAATCCGTTTTTCATAAGATGCTACGTGCCAATTCCATGAGCATGGTACATAAGTAAGTAGTTGACGGTTTTGGCGGTCACATGGCAAACATGATGTGTACGTGTCGCCTGTTAGAATACTAACTGTCGCAATAAACGGCTCAAGGAACCACAAAACTATTAGTGCTAGCAACAAAACCTTATCTGGTATTTGGCATTTTGTACATTAACATTGGAACCATGAACAAAGCCGAACACTAAACCTTGGTGCACTTGCCCCCATCAAACCTAATCGTATGGTTCTTTAACTTATGTACCTGCACTTTCCTAACTTGTTCCCTAGACCGAGCCCGACAGCAACACAAAAGAAATCAGCAATTTTGCTCGGACTCCTTCAAATCGAACGTTTTGCCGTTGTTTTCTGGGGCCCCGTAGTATTCCTCGTCGGGCTCCTGCACCGATATGACGGCTTCGGGCAGAGGCCCTTCTAGGCGGAGCGTGACCAGATCCTTGTTGTTCTCTAATGCCAGGGGAATGATGGAGCCCCCACATAACACTTCGCAGGATGTGATGCGCTCGGGCGGGGTGTACACGGCTATAAGTTTACCTGTACATACAAAAATGACGTTTTTTAATAAGAGAACAGCGTAGTGTAGGCCGAACTCGTGCCCGCTGAACCGAAGACCGGAGGACCGACATGAGTGGCGAAATTTGGGAAAGGCCTATGTCCAGCAGTGGATAAACACGGGCTGATGGATGGATGGAAAAGAGATTGGAAATCAAAGGTTATTTAGAAAACCATAAAATAAAATAAAACCCTTTTTAATTTGAGTTTTACGTACTAGGCTTAAACGATGAATGGTATTTTTTTACATTTTAAGATAAATAAGTTTAAAATCTTATCGTACTTAAGATATTCCTATCTGACGAAGTCCGTTTTGGTAGCGCTACAAAACACGCTTATCTGTTATACTACTACAGCCATACCCAAACGGTCTTCGTGAGATAGAATAACTGTATATTTGTATGGGATAGGAATGTCTATTTCTAAAATATCTCATGTTAAAGTTATTTTTTCTTTAAGATTTTCCCATTAATATATTATTCCCCTTGATCATTGTACCCTACTATAAATGTTGATATTTGAATGTGACATGGAGGGATAGTAGGAACTGTCGATACTGAATACCATAATCGACTTAATTTTATTTGAACGAATTCAATAAAACACTTTCCCTCCATGTCAATACCATTGTGGTAAAGTGTAATAGTAAAGAACAGACCTGCATGCAGATCCCACAACCTGACGGAGAGGTCTTTGCACGTGTCGTCAGTAGAGAGCAGCACGCCGCCAGCGCGAGCGAGGCGCAACATCGACGGTGCTGCCACGTGGCCTCGCAGGGTCAGCCGACAGTTTCCTGCAAATTGCACAAGTTACTTATTATTACTTATAATAAAAAAAAAAAACCTACAGGGTGTAAATGCAAACTCAAGAATCCCTTTAGGGTATGAAAGTATACACGATTCTGATGTCATTACGAGAAAGAAAAAAAACCTTGGATTTTTACCAAAAATTCCATCATTTTTCTAAGCTATGGCTTATTCTTATCAACGAAATTTAATAATTCCGTAGCGGCTATCCGACCTCACCGGCCTCCCCACACATCTAGTTGCACCCCGCACCCCTCATCCGTGACCTCAGGGTATGCAGTGGCCACCTGTTGCCAAATCGTGCGGCGACAGAACAATATTTATCAGTGGCCAGCGACCAGCGAGGGTTTCCACGCGATTAGACTATTTTGAGTAAAGAAAATCGTCTTATTGTGAGTTACTGGTACTTTCCAAGTATTAAAAAATAAATCTTTACCTATCATACTAACACACCAAGAATCACACAAGGAATCTTGCCTTTGCTTTTACATATATTTAAAATTTTACATCAACCGGCAGATTAAGACAGTAACTACATCAACGAGTCATTATTTATGAGTCATTTAAAAATAATGCACCCCTTGCCTTTTTTGGTTGTCCCACGCATATATATATATTTTTTCTATTTCCAGGTTATTAGCCACGGAAGTTCATTATTTTTTACTTAACTAAGAAGTATCTGAGAACAAATTACAATAATTGCATTTTTTATACATTACATTATTTAATGGATTTATCGATTATTGAAAATACTGAAAATTACGGTTTCATACTGTCCCATCGTCGGTGAAATTTGTAACTTCTGACTGTGTTTTAAAACATTTTTCTTCTAAACAAGTCATTATTTTTTTGTTATTAAACAAAATAGCATCTCGAATATTATTTTTTATTAATGATTTATTTAAATAATTTAAATTTTAGGTGATAGAGCTAATGCCGGGCTCGACTGTGGAGGTACCACCATCTTACTCGGAAACCCTCCCGAAGTTATTCGGGGGAGAGTAAGAGGACAGCTCTCAGGCAAAAAACCAGGCGGCCCACCATTGCCTGGGACCGATGGATGGCGGTATATCCATCCCCAATTGCCGGGCCTTATATAAATTAGACTGGTGACGGGCAGCGGCGTCACTGGTGCAAGGGTTTCGGCACCGCGCTCACCAACCCGCCTGCCCAGCGTGTGTGAGTATGGGCATTTCTTCCAGGAGGACCGCCAAGAGTGGCGAAGTCCTGGAAAGGCCTATGTCCAGCAGTGGACGAAACAGGCTGATGGATGGATTGATTTAAATAATGAATAATTCTCGAAAAAAACAATTTTAAATTTTGTCCCACGATTTCACATCTTTGAGACATGTCTACTTTTGTAACGGTCATTACTAAAACAACTTGCTAAAAAATGTGAAATAATTTAGGCTGGAACAACACTACTCAGGAATATGTCACGTCCACTGTGCGGCTTATTTACGCCCATGGTTGAGCCAGACAGCAGGACAGCGCTATACAATTTGTATTTCTAACTCTTTCTCATGCTCAAATATACGATAGCGCTTGATACAGTGCTCTGTGTGTTTTGATATACCTAAAGAGGGACAGATAGTGGTATATCGAGCTGCCAAAGCTCGATATGGTCTACCATGCTAGGTGCGGGTGCGGTAGTGGCTATGTATAAGACCATTGCATAAATAAAAAGTGAACCAGATGAGGTCCCGACCTGTAACTAGATCCCAGACCAATATCCTGGTGTCGGCGAGCCCCGAGACGACGCAGCCGTCGGCTGAGGAGATGGCGAGCGCGCACGTGTCGCAGCCCGGCTTCCACTTCTTGAAGAGCGTGCCCGACTGCAGGTCGTAGACCACGATGAAGTTGGGGCTGGGCTCCTCCAGCTCGCGGGACACCACGCACACGTACGACCCTGGGGAACGACCACTTGTTTACGATGGAGTTACTAGCGTGCGAGGCTTTGTTGTATACCAGAATTGTTTACCCCTTTTAGAGGTTGAAACTTTTGTAAGGTTATCATTTAATGCCATACTATACGGTCTTCTTGAGGGTATATATGGAAAATTATTTTCATTACGTAAATATTTCTCCGGCCAAAATCTCTTTAATCTCTTTTTAGGGTTCCGTAGTCCGACAAGGTTGTTTATAGAAATGAGAAAAAATTCACAGAAGTAGGTAATTAATTTAAAAGGAAAACTATCACAGCTAAGTAGGCTTTACAGGTTTAAGAGTACAGGTCGCGCCAAACTTTTGGTCCCCATATAATGTAAGGGACCAGAAGTTTGGCGCGGTCTGTATTAGTAGACCAACTTATATGTACCGGGCAACTACGGAACCCTACATTGCGCGTGGCCCGACACGCACTTGGCCGGTTTTTTAATTTAATTTCAGGCAAGTAAAAACGAAAATATAAAAATAGGACTCGCGCACGAAGGGTTCCGTTATCATTATCTATAAAAACGACAAAAAAAATCACGTTTGTTGTATGGGAACCCCCCTTAAATATTAATTTTATTTTAATTTAATTATTTATTTTCAAAAGTAATATCATACTATTACAATTACATCACACTAATATTATAAATGCGAAACACAGGATGTATTTATACAGAGTGTTGAAGTTTATTTCCACGCGCCAAAAGTGATTTATATCACTGTACAAGGTTCTAAAATGAGGAGAGTGGAGTAGTCAAATAAATAGTACGCTATATAGTTAGTTAGGTGGTAGAGCTGATGCCGGGCTCGACTGTGGAGGTACCACCATCTTACTCGCAAATCCTCCCGAAGTTATTCGGGGGAGAGTAAGAGGACAGCTCTCAGGCAAAACCAGGTGGCCCACCATTGCCTGGGACCGATGGATGGCGGTATATCCAGTCTTATACAGAGTGTAAATGCAAAGTCAAGAATCCCTTTAGGGTATGAAAGTATACAAGATTCTGATAACATTACGAGAAAAAAAATATACCTTAAATTTTCACCAAAAATTCCATAACTTTTCTAAGCTATGTCTACGCAACTCACCGGCCTTCCCACACACCTAATTGCACCCCGCAACCCGCACCCCTCATCCGAGTGGCGAGCGATAAGTGTATTTTGAATAAAGAAAATCTTCAATTCGTAAAAATATCTTTACCGATCATACTAACACGCCCTTAAGGCGCATAGGCACGCCACCGTTTTAGTACAAAATTTGATAACCCGTTTCTCTGTTGTTTTTCGTTATAGACTAAATAGTTTAATTCAGGCATTTACAAAGTCGCTATGTGGCTGAAATGTTAAATTTTGATATAGGTACAATCTGAGGCAAGAAAACAACTTTGTATGTAAATCTGTCCAGCTTAATATCTTTAAAACAAAATTAATATTCAAAATTTTGGCAAAATGGTCCCTTTTAAAATACCAGCACCAGATGATAAAGGTCATATAGTTTGGTCTATTACGAAAAACAACAGAGAAACGGATTATTAAATTTTGTACTAATACGGTGGCGTGCCTAGGCGCCTTAAAGGATTCTTGCCTTTGCTTTTACACCCGGTACAAAACAAACTGGTGACGGGCAGCGGCGTCATTGGTGCAAGTTAACCAACCCCCCTGCCCAGCGTGTGTGAGTATGGGCATTTCTTCCAGGAGGACCGCCAAGAGTGGCGAAATCCTGGAAAGGCATATGTCCAGCAGTGGACGAAACAGGCTGATGGATAGATGGATGGATAGTTACTCTACTTTTAACTAGCCAGAATGTAAGTGACGAGCTTACAAGATCCAAGGGGCTTTAAGTGTTACAGT
The DNA here is from genome assembly GCA_910592155.1 of Ypsolopha scabrella. Classification (NCBI taxonomy): domain Eukaryota; kingdom Metazoa; phylum Arthropoda; class Insecta; order Lepidoptera; family Ypsolophidae; genus Ypsolopha; species Ypsolopha scabrella. The sequence continues at coordinate 7,791,796 of OU342981.1, read as the reverse complement.
AATAAGTGGTTTTAAACACTGTTTTCTATAACTGTTGTCTAAGTAGAACATAGTTTCTGTAACAGTTACGAAAAGTGTTTTAATTTTGGAAGTATTAATAATTATAACACCTGATAAGGTTTTCTTTAGCGTTGTGCGCCAGATTCATCGAATTTTAATTAATAAGTGTTAACAGTTTTGACTGGGTTATCAATTCAAAGTGTTACACTGATTTTATGTAACATTTATGAGGTGTAACACTAATTATTATGTAACATTTAGGGGTGTAACACTTATGATTATGTAATATTAATGAGACTGTTTTAGAGTCCTCGGTTTCAATGTAACCGGGTGTTGTGTTTACCTTCGAAAGTGATGGCAGCCCTGGAAGTGATGAAGTCGTGGTGCGGTATCCTGAGGTCGTAGAGCAGCTTCCGTGACGTCAGCGACCACACCAGCAGCGGAAACGGCTTTTGAGTCTCGTCGCCACACACGAGGATCCTGAAAATATTTGTACTCAATATTGTTTTATTACCTACCATGGACGAACAGCTACCGAGTAAATTTGTAATTTTGTTTATGTTACCTACCACAATGCTGAATTTCATATTTTTTTAACGAAAGGACCTATCTAGCCTCTCACGGATAATTTTACTATTATAATTGTTGTGTATAGTTTTGTAGGGTAATCAGTACATTTATTCTGATTAACATATTATGTCAGTCAGTGTAGGGTAGTTAGTATTGGTTGCGATCTCAGACAATAAACGTGTGAATTTCCTAGTTTTGTCTATTATTTGGAGTATATAAGCAAGAACTCAATAGTGGCGACGAATAAATCAAGAAGATGGCTTCAGCAAGTATTGCAAGTATAGTTATGCCCGGAAAATTCGACCCCAACAAAGATAAATGGGAGAATTACAGGGAGCAACTCTTCTTCGCATTGGAAGCTGCTGGGCCATTGGAAAGCGTGCAAAAACGAGCTCTGTTCTTGTCTCAGTGTGGAAAGGAGGCGTTTGCTTTGATAGTTTCACTGTTGTCACCAAGGAAATCGAGTGAAGTGTCGTTTGAGGAGATAGTAGAAATCCTAAACAAGTTCTTTGTTCCGGCGCCGCATCCAATCTTAGAAACTGAAAAGTTCTACAAAAGGAAGCAGAAGCCTAACGAATCGGTGATGAACTTCGTCGCGGCGTTGCGTGATATTAGTTCGCGGTGTCAATTCAATGTAGATCTGGAGCGAAGAATTGTCGAACAACTCATTCTAGGAGCACGGGAAGAAAGTCTACGGAAAGAACTGCTCAAAATTAAAATCAAGGATATGGCATACGACGTTGTGGTGCAGCAAGCGCTTAATTATGAATCCATTCAGCAAAATAATCAGACAGACGGAAATAATTTATTGTTGAGGACCCATTGTGATGTCGCCCCTAGCACGAGTAAAGGCTTGGGCGAGCCGATGGAGGTGAACGCAGTCGATACGAAATCAAGCATGAACGAATCCAAACAATTTGTGAAATGTGTGTATTGTGCCAAAAGTCATGCGAACAAAATATGTCGATTTCGGAACGCAGCCTGTTACAAATGTCACAAGAAGGGTCACACGAAAGCCGCTTGTGATTTAAATAAACAAAAATCGCGAGTAAATCGTTGTTGTCACTGTGAGTCGTCAGATGAGGAGGGAGAAAAGGCTGGCGAGGACAATTTTGGTGTTCACGAGGTGTCTGGCGCGGGACGCGTCAAACCGTTCATGGTGGAAGTGACCGTCAACGGTGTCCCGCTCGTGATGGAAGTGGACTCGGGCTCTGCGCGCTCCATCCTGCCGCACAGCGTCTACTGACAACATCAAAGTGTGTTTCGCGACCCGCTGACGCCGTTCAACAACAAGTTAGTTACTTGGACTAATGATGAGCTGAAAACCAGAGGCGAAACCGTGGTTAACGTGACTTATAAGGAAAAGAGCAGCAAGCTGCCCTTAATAGTAAGCTGTGGAAAAGGGCCAGCATTGCTAGGACGTGCTTGGTTTGATGCACTAGGGATTTCAGTGCAAGGCATAAACTCAGTAGCCGAGGGTAGTACTGATTATAGTGAGCGGTTCCCACACCTATTTAATAATGAGTTGGACAAGTACAGTGGGCCATTGGTACAGATTGATTGTAAAGAGGGTGCAACGCCAGTGTTCCTGCGTTCCAGACCTGTACCATTTCCATTTCGTGAAAAGGTCAATGCAGAGCTGAAGAGGATGGTGGCAGATGAGATAATTACTCCTGTGAAACATTCACAATGGGCTACATTCCTTAGAATTGTCCCAAAACCGGACGGATCTCTAAGGTTATGCGGTGATTATCGGAGTACTGTGAATGCAGTATGCTTAGCAGATAGTTATCCTCTGCCTACGGCAAATGAAGGCTTCTTCTCATTGGCTGGAGGTAAAATATTCACTAAGCTTGATTTAAAGCAGGCGTACAATCAACTGAAAGTTACCGAAGACACAGCAGAGCTCCAGACACTTAACACACCCCTCGGATTAATGAAAATGAATCGCCTCGCTTATGGTGTGAATGCAGCCACTGGTATATTTCAACGCCTGATGTGCTCCTTACAAGCTGGTATTGATGGAGTAGCCTGCCTACTTGATGATGTTGTAATTAGTGGATGTACAGTAGAACAACATGACAAACGAGTGGAGTTTGTGCTTCAACGTCTAAATGAGGTCGGATTGAAGTTAAACAAATCCAAATGTGTATTTGCTGTTAAAAGAGTTACCTTTTTAGGCTTTGAGATTGATGAAGCAGGAATCCACCCGTCTAAAGAAAAAGTTAAGGAGATTTCAGAGAAACCAGCACCCAAGAATAAAAGAGAATTGAAAGCTTTTCTTGGGTTATACAACTTCTATGAGCGATTCTTGAAGGATAAGACAGTCGTGTTGGAACCACTATACAAGCTTTTGAAAGAGAATGTCAAGTGGCAGTGGAACAGAGTTGAACAGCAAGCTTTTGATAATGCTAAGGCTAAACTCACTTGTGATATGACACTTGAGCACTATAGCTTAGAAAAGGAGCTAATTATGATATGTGATGCTAGTGAGGTTGGTGTTGGAGCTGTGTTAGCGCACAAGATGGAAGATGGCACAGAAAGGCCTGTCATCATGAGCTCAAGGACTCTTCAGCCCCATGAAAGGCGGTATGCCCAAATTGATAAGGAGGCCCTAGCTATTATGTTTGGCTTAAAGAAATTCAGGCAATATCTGCTGGGTCGGAATTTCACGATACTTACTGACCATAAGCCTTTGCTTGGTATATTTGGGCGAAACAAACCGATTCCAGAACTGGTATCACCTAGAATGTTAAGATGGGCGCTAACACTGAATACATTCGATTACAGGTTACAATACCGACCAGGAAAACAGATGGGAGACGCAGATAGCTTGAGCAGATGGCCTACGCCATGCACAGAGGATGATTTTGAAGAGGAAACAGATGTGTTTCTACTGGAACAGACAGATTCGCTGGGAGTTACTTCAAAGAAGATAGCTAAGGAAACAGATAAGGACCAAGTGTTGAAGAAAGTCAAAATGTATTTATTACATGGATGGCCAAATACAGTGGAGTTAGAATTATTACCTTACCAGAGGCGAAAGGACTGTCTTTCACTAAGCAAAGATTGCGTGCTATGGTCTAATAGAGTAGTTATCCCACAAACTTTGCAAGGACACATATTGAAGAGGCTACATGAAGGACACAGTGGTATCGTACAAACAAAAATGATGGCAAGAGCATACCTGTGGTATCCTTCTCTGGACACAGACATTGAGAGAATGGTAGCAGATTGCGAGTTGTGTCAGTTGAACAGGAACAACCCACCAACCACAGAACACAGTTGGCCAGTATCTACAAAACCATGGTCAAGAGTACATGTAGACTTCATGGGCCCATTCATGGGCAAGACATTTTTGGTGTTGGTAGATGCATACAGCAAATGGCCTGTAGTAAAGATCATGGCATCAATGTCAAGCAAGGCTGTGATTGATGCTCTTCGAGAGATATTTGCTGACAATGGCTTACCAGATTCCATTGTTTCAGATAATGGCCTGGCTTTTACCTCCACCGAATTTCAAGAATTTATGGATAGTAACTATATAAAACACATCACTGGAGCGCCGTACCATCCGTCAACTAACGGCCAAGCAGAACGGACAATACAGACAATCAAGTCTAAGCTAAAGAAGCAATCTGACTTGCCTTGGTTAGAGCGAGTAGCGAAAATGCTATTTCATATGCGGACTACACCAAGCACAGTGACTGGAAAGACTCCAGCTGAAATGTTAAACAGTAGGAAGTTCCGAACAGCACTCACAGTACTGCATCCAGAGTTGGATGCAGCAAATACCGGCATAGACTTAGAGAAGAGGGGTGACAGAACGGCTGAGAAGGAAGGAGAAGATGTGAATAAGAAAAGGTTCACAGTAGGCAATCATGTTTTATTCAGACTGTACAACATGAACACTAAGTGGCAGCGTGGACGTGTAACAGCTGAGCTCGCGCCAGCCCTTTATGAGGTTACCACCGACGGAGGCATGAAGCATCGCCGACATGTGGATCAGATGTTGAAGACCAGACCTCCTATCGGTGAGATACAGAGACACCAGGATTTCGGCACTAATGACCAAGAGGAGATTATCATTCCACCACCAGAAGAATGGTCAGATATTATTGGCATTTAGAATGCTAATTCCGGATATTGATTATTGTTAATTATTATTAATAAAGATAATTATATGAGGTGTTAAATTGCGATTAGTTTGCATTAGATAATTATTATTGTTTAAGTTGTAATTAATTGGTTATTAGTAATCATGATTGTTATGTCAGTAACTTAGGGGAAAGGTGTTGTGTATAGTTTTGTAGGGTAATCAGTACATTTATTCTGATTAACATATTATGTCAGTCAGTGTAGGGTAGTTAGTATTGGTTGCGATCTCAGACAATAAACGTGTGAATTTCCTAGTTTTGTCTATTATTTGGAGTATATAAGCAAGAACTCAATAATAATAATATTCACTAGTAAATAAGTTAGAGGTTATTGTTAAGTTTATTTGTGTTTGATAGCATAAAACCTCTTAAAACGGTAAAAAAATGGAAACTCTTATAGTAAAGCCTGGTACTGCAGTGGTAAAAATAGTTTTTTCAGTCTCTGCAGTCATAAACCGATTGAAAAACCCGTTACAATTAGATTTTCATAACTTGGCGACCGAAATCAGTATGTCCATGTTGTTTATCCAAGGCATAACTCTAAAACCACTAAGACGATTGACCTGACACAGAGACCAGACACGACAATTCCAATAAATCTACGTCAACGTGGGATGTCCAAAAAAGGCAAGTATAAAATGACCGATTAAGACAACGCATATTTTTTTTTTCTTTCGGAACCTGACCGGAATTGTTAGACTTCTTCAACAAGATTATGGAAGTGATATGCTCCTTACCTTCCATCACCTGACACGAGTAAGGAGTTCAGAAATCTATCCTCTCCGGCCTTGAACGTTGTCACGCAGTCGCCTACGAAACATTATTAATTTTATAAATTATTGTCATCTATTTACTAGACAACTTGATTGAAATGCACTTGGACTTGTCCACTGTATTTATTTGATTTACCTAACCGGTTTCGTTTTATAAGCATTTTCAAAGTCGGCACTAAGCAACTATATTGTACGTAAACAACCAAATGCAACAACAATTTTGAAAATGCTTTTACAACGCGTTCAGAGCGGTGATGGGGCTGCCGAGGTATTGTAGTGGCAATAGATTTGCTGCGATCCTTAGGAAACGTTGCGCTTCATTGCAAGGTCGCATCCGCGATTGGATTCGCTGCTGCTGGCGCACTGCTGTGTCTACATGTGGGCGGGTAGACACAGGGCTTCGGCAGCGGGGAGTACACTATCGTTACCACATGTAATAATGTTTTTTTTTAAATATAATTAGGTATTTAAATTAATTATAGGCCCTGCCTGAAATAAAGTATTTTTAAAATTAAAATTTGATTTTGATTTGATAACGAAACCGGTTAGGTAAATAAAATAAATACAGTGGACAAGTACAAGTGCATTTCAATCAAGATGTATCAGAAGTTCCACCAAGTGCCAACAATCACAGGCATCAGCTTACGAACTTAGAAGTCCAGGGTTCAACTCCGGCAGTGCACATTATTTTATGGCCGGTCCGCGTACTGCGGGACGCAGTGTTGGTCCATTTCTGCCCGTTGTGTGGCAATAGGGCGCATCACCTATTACATTTGGGACGTAGTAACCGTCGGGGTTAACTAAGTGTGGTCTGTGACTGGTATCATGGTTCGCACTTGTGACCACCTCTGACACCCTACGGAGTTTCATGTATGTTAGCATCTATTTAATTTTAACACGACTTTGCGGGGATGACGTTACACCTGTACATTTAAAAGTTAGCAGGTGGGAACAACCCGCCTGCCCAGCGTGTGCGAGTATGGGCATTTCTTCCAGGAGGACCGCCAAGAGTGGCGAAATACTGGAAAGGACTATTTCCAGCAGTGAACGAACACAGGCTGATTGATGAATGGTGGAACAAATTGAAGCCTAACTGTTTTGGGATCCTAGTGAGCGTGGCATCTTCATGGTATTGTAACATCTTCCGTCTTAGTATGGACTACGAAGTGCAGGTCACAACCCAAATTCACTCATGTTTCCCCGACGATTATTACGTCTCAGCGCGATGGGTGGTGAGCCTATCGCCGTACTTGGGGCACAAATAGGGCCCACAGCTTAACGTGCCTGCCCGCAGACCGAAAATAAGTGTGCTCCTACGGGAATTGAACTAACGACCTCCGTTATTTTTACCCACACTGATAGTTATTTAAAAAAAGCAACTTCAACGCGTAGCTTTTTTGTTAAATTCAAGAATATTACATAAAGAGATGATTGAGCGCCTTTCAAATGAAATAATGTTTCATTATTATTGTAATTTTTATTAAAATCATCAGTAGACAACACCGTTTTTCCATAGCAACTCCGGGACAAACTCTTCTACGGAGTTACCATAAATTTTTCAAAATATACAAAGATTTCTTTATAGATATATTTTTGTTTCGAAAGCGAACAAAGCTATTTCCGGAAGGAAAAGAGCGAAATTGTGAATCTTGTGGTTGATTACTGACAATGATTCAAAAACTAGTGTGGGTCGGTCAAGCAACATTTTTGCCCACAAAAACATAACAGAAGAAACATAACTATGATAACTAACCAGTTTCAATATTCATCAAGTTGACATACATCCGGTTCCTCGAGAGCGCCACCAAATGCTTAGGGTCATGGAGGCCGTAGTACGGCATTTTTTGGTTCATCACTCCTTTAAGTGCCACTACGAATGTACCCTGTTGGTTGAAATGGTCACAAATGAAAGCTTTGTTACTTAGTTAGCTATGGTATTTTACATGGAAGGAATATTATAAATTAACGACTAGAATATGCAAATGGATGTGCAATAACGAGATATACTAATAAAGTAAATGTACTGACATCAGAAGTGGGATGGACTAACATCAGAAGTATGATGTACTAATATCAGAAGTGGGGTGGAATTTTAACAGAAGTGGGATAAACTAATATTCCGGATGTAAATAGAGTGCGACTGGTTAGGCATTATGTATATATAATATTTTTATTCCTATATTTCCCTATTTTATGCAGGTGTATAACTTTATTACATTTTAGTGGCCCAACCTAAACATTTTTTGTATGTATTTCCCTTATAAGTATATATATATATATTATTATATATATATATATATTATTATATATATATATATATAATTTATTTTATTATAAAGATATCTATTGTAAAGATTAACTTTGACTTGTAGAAAGTATAATTTATGTATCTATTTTACAAAATAAATATTTTGATTTTGATTCGACCTTTAAATAAAACCACATACTCTACTGATTATACTAAACAACTTTCTGAAGAAAAATACCCGCGCAAATCTTCAGAGAAGAAGATATTCAACTGTAACTTATAGACTTTATTTCGTAGGAAGAAGATCTATTTTAGAACGCTGCACCGTAACAGCTGTTTTACATAAGACGCTGTTTCGAAAAAGGCCCGTATGTCGGTGCGTTATAGTTGACACATTTTTGTTTGAAACTCAAATATTTGCTAAGCTAATAGTTAGCGCGGGTATGTTTCTTGGGAAAAGTGGTACAGTATGATCGGTAGAATATGTGGTTCCATTTAATAGTAGCACTCTATTTACACCCGGTATATCAAAAGCGCAGTAAACTAATATCAGAAGTGGGATATAATAATATCAGAGGTGAGATAAACTGATATCAAATTTACAAATATGAGACGCAGCGAAAGTCAAATCTGGAATAAGGGTAACAAATTACAAATATAACTGATGTTTTGACTTCTGATAGAACTTAATCTCACCTTATCTAGGTCATAGACCCTGAGTTCTCGTCGACATAACACGACACATCTGAACTGGTCGATGGGCTCTAAGTTGATTGGTTGTGTTATTCCGAGTAAAGTGCGGACTCTTCGACATCTGGAAAAAGAAAAAAAAAGTTAAAAAGAAAATACAACAAAGTCACGCTTTCATCACTGAAGTGTGTAAAAAAACCTTTTTCATCAACTAGTTTGTTACTTCTTGTTTTTGGGTGAAGTCATCTTCTAAACGAATTCTCTGATTTGAGTTTTCAAGTGGATACTTCTTTGGTCGCATCTTGTATAAGGGGGCATGTTCAGAACTTATACGTCACTTCCGGTACAACATTTTACGAAGGATAATTTAATTTATGTACATAAAAATAAACACAAATTAATTAATTAACCGGAATAATTAAAATAATGAAATGACCTCGAAGATGCGCCGCCATTGACAAGATTATATTCCTTCGCGATTGAGTTCAGAGGCAACAGGAGAAGTAATTTACGGTTGTAGGTATCTCTGACACAACCCACTGTTCCTTAACTTAGAAATATAACACCTATTTTCGTGTAGCAAATATAAAATTTAGAGCTGCCGAAACCTAAAACGTTTCATTGCAAAATATGATTTAACGCAGATGGATAAAAGTTAAATGAGCTTGTATTATTTTAGGTTTTTCAACTCTGAATTTACGGTTTGCTGCACGAGAATAGGGGTCAGTACTTACTTAGAAGTGTCCCAGACGCAAATCTCCTCGCGCTCTGTGGACACCGTTGCCACATATTTCCCGCACTTTTCCAATCGCACGATCAAGTCGAAGTTCTTGCTGTCGAACCCGTCGACCATAGACAAATCCCTCTTCTCCTTATTATCTATGATCTTCGCGAAATCTTCATTCACCGCCACCAAAGTCGGTATCGGCGGTTTCTTAGCGACATCTAACCATTGCTTGCAAATACTCGACTTCAACTCACGACCTTCCCGAATTCTTTTTTCTAGAGTTATTCTTAGGAGACCATAGAATTGTCTGTGGTCGTAATCGAGGGCATACGAATGCGTCTCCAAGAAGTCCTTCAAAATCTCAATATGTTCAGGTAATTTGTCTAGGTGTATTAAGGCGATATCTTCGAGGAAGTGTCCGCAATCAGTGGCGGCTATTTTGTCGTAGATCCAAGTGTGATCAGTAAAGTAAGGGCGCATAGAAAAGGAAGTCGGATCTGACTTGGAGAGGTGATAATGCTGGAACGGTAACTCGTCTAGTTTTCGAGTGTTGTAGCTGAAATTAACAGACAGGGTTATTATATTGACCCGGATCGCGCATGCTCGAAACACTACCAAACATTCTTCATTGACTAGAGTATGCATGAAAATGGAAAAACATACTTACTATTCTTCAGAGAACTTATTTTCTTGCGATATCAGACGGCCAGCCATCTTTGGATCGTTCTCTTCAAACCATACACCCTAAAACAAAACAAAAAATATAATATTTATATTTGATATACAAATGCAGCTAAGTACTCTGAGGATGCCTCGTGTATAGGTGAAACGTGTGTCGATAACTTTCATTGCGTATTAATAAGGATTGCTAGTCCGGCTGACGGCGCATAAGACATGAGCGGTGCTTTAGTTTGATGAGCAGGAATGATTGGCACAAATTTACGTTTAAATTGATATCTCTGATAATTAATAAATATGTAAAAAAAACTATGCCCGTCTTCACTAACCGTAGGGGACGCCTAAATCAGATGCCTAAATATTTAGGAGCTGTCTTAGAGCAAAAACACGTTTGACTAACCATGAACTCATGCATGCATGACTAATGGTCAGTTTCTGAATTTTATAAATTCAATTCAATTCAAAATACTTTATTGCACACAATACATATATAAATGAATAACAAGTAAAAGTAGTCTAACAGTATCATGCAAAAGGCAAGCTTATCTCTGGAAGAGATTTCTACCAGCAAACCCGTGATTATGGAATCAATTAACAAAAGTGAGTATTTCAAAAGTGTAGGTACACATAAACAAGAGAGAAAGTTTTTAAAAAAATTAATAAAAAAGAAAAAATGATAATAATAATACTACGTCTACATAAATTAATTGCAATACATATCAAATAAAATAAAAGTACTTATAAAATAATATCAATACTTATTTATGTATAAAATAAATAAAAATAATAAAAATAAATATAATACTACATAATTATGAATAGGTATATACTTTTATACACGTTCGCTTTAAAACGTATTTGAACGCACATTGTATTTGTCAAGATATTTTATTTTTATTGATATGGCAACACGAGTTGTCGCGGTGTGAATGGCTGGTAGTCGTGCGGCGGCCATTGCGTTTTTCAGACAACAAGAGTTGCAAGAGGTTATGTGTTTGATATTTCAAGGAAATTAGTATTTAAAAAAGTGAAATAAACCAGTTAACCAGTGTTAACTGTGATCCGGGACGCCTACGCGAAAAGTTTCGTAAATTCAATAACAGTGGACAGTGATGGGAAAAGATTTTCATTAACACGTTTTACTGAAATCGTGCTACCTTTAACGGGATCGGGCTGGCCCAGGGTTAGAGGGTTGAGTTTAGGATACTAGTCTGCTGACACGCTGGCTGGGCTGGTCATTTGCCAGAAATCTCCGTGCCGAGGTCGACGACAATCAACGTCAGAAGAAGGGAAACGCACATCCAGGGGACCTATGCTTTCCTCTGAGCCAGGGTTGAGTCCTGACCTTGATCGAGCGCAGAGGTCCCGTCCAGGAAGAGAAGGTGCACGTGCATGTGAGTTTTTGAACCATTTAACCCTTATAACGGGATTTAGTATATAAGTCTCTTTTGTTTGGAAAACCCCCTTCTGGCAGGGTTTAGATTCTATACAGTAATAATGGACCCAGTCACGAAAAACTAAATTGTACCTGTCGAGAGGGGGGTTTATCATACATATATGGAAGGAAATAATTACAGAAAATGGTCTTTCGTTCTCTTCTTGAAAATGCTTATAATTGAACTAGGTATCACGAATTGTGTGTGGTAGTGAGTTCCAGAGCCTGATCGACATTACAGTGAAAAAAAAAATGTTCACCAAGCAAATACTTAAGCCACGAATTGGTCAGTCACAGCGCTGCATTTTATAATTAAGGACTGTTTAACTTGAAATTCTCAACTATGAAATCGTGGGTAACAGAATTAGATGTTGTTACTTAAGTAGGCGTCATCGCTTTGTTCATTGTTATTGAAAATGGGTATTAGGATCAAATACAATCAAATACTTAAGCCACGAATTGGTCAGTCACAGCGCTGCATTTTATAATTAAGGACTGTTTAACTTGAAATTCTCAACTATGAAATCGTGGGTAACAGAATTAGATGTTGTTACATAAGTAGGCGTCATCGCTTTGTTCATTGTTATTGAAAATGGGTATTAGGATCAAATACAATCAAATACTTAAGCCACGAATTGGTCAGTCACAGCGCTGCATTTTATAATTAAGGACTGTTTAACTTGAAATTCTCAACTATGAAATCGTGGGTAACAGAATTAGATGTTGTTACTTAAGTAGGCGTCATCGCTTTGTTCATTGTTATTGAAAATGGGTATTAGGATCAAATACAATCAAATACTTAAGCCACGAATTGGTCAGTCACAGCGCTGCATTTTATAATTAAGGACTGTTTAACTTGAAATTCTCAACTATGAAATCGTGGGTAACAGAATTAGATGTTGTTACATAAGTAGGCGTCATCGCTTTGTTCATTGTTATTGAAAATGGGTATTAGGATCAAATACAATCAAATACTTAAGCCATGAATTGGTCAGTCACAGCGCTGAATTTTATAATTAAGGACTGTTTAACTTGAAATTCTCAACTATGAAATCGTAGGTAACAGAATTAGATGTTGTTACATAAGTAGGCGTCATCGCTTTGTTCATTGTTATTGAAAATGGGTATTAGGATCAAATACAATCAAATACTTAAGCCACGAATTGGTCAGTCACAGCGCTGCATTTTATAATTAAGGACTGTTTAACTTGAAATTCTCAACTATGAAATCGTGGGTAACAGAATTAGATGTTGTTACTTAAGTAGGCGTCATCGCTTTGTTCAATGTCCAATTATGAAATCAGATATTAAAGATATATTCAGAGTGCAAGGAAAAACGGAAGGGAATGGCAACACCTCAATTGTAGTCGAGACTTCGTCGACCATTTTGAAAACTGAAATCTTGAAATCGACCAAGGCATTCAATTACAAGCGTCAGCAAAAGCTTTGTGCTAAGCACTTAGGCCTGACCAAAAATGAAGATTCACCGATTTTTGTGTCTGAACAGCTGACTGCAAAAAGCTCTCGACTGTACTTTGTCGCACGAGATCTCGTTAAATCAAATGTATATAAATTTTGTTGGACTTCTTACGGAAAGGTTTACCTGAGAAAAGATGAAAACTCACGGATAATCTTAATTAAAACTGAATCTCAAGTTCATAGCTTAAAGCAAAGTATATGACTTTAAAAAAATTATAGAATGAAATTTATTAGTTCCTCTGTAAGTCATAATATAAATTTTGTATTTTTTATATTTGTAATCATATTAATCTTGTTCTTTGTTCAGATTAAATTAAATCAAAGCTTGTACCTCACGCTTCTCAATCTTAATTTATGCATACACATTCCTACATACTCACAAATAAATCGTCCTACAAATATATACACACACACTTACATAATCATACACTTACATAATATATTGAACACAGCTCCTTACAACAATCCACTTACTCATATTAATATGTTTAGCGCGATCACATTTAAAACCATTCATATAGATATTGTCAAACCCAAACACACAATCAACTGTCATCCAACAAGCATTATTTAGATCTGGAAATGACAAATAAACAATTAAATATATTTAAACATGAATAGCTCACTCCAAACTGTAAATGAAATAGACAGTACTGAAATTGCACAATCTTGCGCGATTTCACCCGATGATTTTTCCGTAAAAATGCACACACTAAATACCGATTTTACTATTATTTCACAAAACATAAGAAGTGCCTCAAAAAATTTGGACAGCTTACTGATTAGTGATTACTCTGACGCAATTTAAATTTGACGTCGACTTATTGGTCTTAACTGAATGTAGACTTGACCCAAATAAACCTATACCGCAGGTTAGTAATTATAAATACTTTTCTACCACTAATCATCTTAATCAATGCGACGGGGTTATTATATATGCTAAAAATGACCATAAAGTAGGATCAAATACAATCATATTCATTTTGCACACTAACACTTTAAACACGAAATGGTATCGAACCAAGTGTAGAAACAAGTGTATCCTCACCTCGAAATACTGCACGAGTGTGTTCCGCACATCGTCCTCAGAGTCAGCCAAATAGCGGTCTCTAGCGACGCCGGCTAGCGCCGCGTCACGCCACCTAGCGGCGCCGCGCCCGTCCCAGCGCAGCCACGGCAGTAGCAGCGCCGCTAGCTGCGGCCAGAACAGCGACGCGGGGGCCCAAGGTACTGAGGGGGGGAGGAAATTAGCACCTCTAACATACAGGGCCATATCGAGCTCGATAGCGCTTGATACAGTGCTCTGTCTCACTCTGTTGATTTACATAAAGAGGGACAGACAGTGGTATATCGAGCTGTCAAAACTCGATATGGTCTACCATACTAGGTGGCTTGATGAAGATAGCTGTCATAGAGCAACAGGATTAAATGAAACTTTACTTTCTATTGAACTTTCAAAAACACAACAATAAAAATATATATCGACTAGCCTTTGCCCGCAGCTTCGCCCGCATTCAGTGAATCTTTGCCCCGTTTTCAGCTTGGGCGTTATTTTATGAATACTCCCTATAGCTTGTGCGTTGACCAGGGTCACTACAATGATAATAAAACAAAAAACCACAACCAAACCCGTTGAGTGGTTCCAGAATTACAGCGTTTATTAAATCTTTGCCGCGTTTTCGGCTTGGGCGTTATTTTGTGAACACCTCTTATAGCCTATGTGTTGACCAGGGTCACTACGATGATAATAAAAAAAAACCGCATCCAAATCCGTTCAGTGGTTCTCGAGTTAAAACGGACAGACAGACAGACAAAAATTCTAAAAATTGTGGTTTTGTCCCCAGTACATTATCTGCTAATAATCCATTTCATTTAAAATTTCGCGAAACTATTCAATGTACAGGCACGACCTTTTTACTACATTATTATTAGTCACAGACATGTAATTATAGATCTATTATTAGTATAGATATGCCCCTAATGATGCACCTTGTCGCAATTGATTGAGAGCTTCGGGAGGTTTGCGTTTGCGAGTAAGATGGTGGTACCTCCAAAGTCGGACCTGGCGTCAGCTCTACCAGGTCTATCCAAATATATGAGGCGGAACGACGATTATTCCATTCTACTTCACCTTTCCTCATCACAAACAACTATACTTTTGTATTTTATATTTTTGTATCAATAGGCACGAACTTACCCTGCTACGGCGAACTGTCAAAACTGGTCAAACAATACCGACCGCAAACGAAACTATTGACACAGATCAAACTTCAAATAAACCACAGATTAGTAGATGCGTTCCGTTTTGAGAATATTTCCCCTTCTCCGACATATATATCGAAAAAATCATCTATCTATATATCTTATCTACTACTAATAATAAAGTAGTAAAAAAGTCGTGTCTGTACATTGAATATTTTCGCGAAATTTTAAATGAAATGGGTTATTGGTAACACAGGCCGAAAGAATAATTTTTAGAATTTTTGTCTCTCTGTCTGTCTGTATGTTACGTTTTAACTCGAGAACCACTCAACGGATATGGATACGATTTTTTTATTATCATCGTAGTCATCCTGGTCAACACATGTGATCCTATAATAACGCCCAAGCCGGAAACGGGGCAAAGATTGAATAAACGCTATTATGACTCGAGAACCGATCAACAGATTTGAATGCAGTTTTCTTTATTATCATTGTAGTTACACTAGTCAACACATCGACTATTGAATAAACGCTATTATGACTCGAGAACCGATCAACAGATTTGAATGCAGTTTTCTTTATTATCATTGTAGTTACACTAGTCAACACATCGACTATTGAATAAACGCTATTATGACCCGAGAACCGATCAACAGATTTGAATGCAGTTTTCTTTATTATCATTGTAGTTACACTAGTCAACACATCGACTATTGAATAAACGCTATTATGACTCGAGAACCGATCAACAGATTTGAATGCAGTTTTCTTTATTATCATTGTAGTTACACTAGTCAACACATCGACTATTGAATAAACGCTATTATGACTCGAGAACCGATCAACAGATTTGAATGCAGTTTTCTTTATTATCATTGTAGTTACACTAGTCAACACATCGACTATTGAATAAACGCTATTATGACCCGAGAACCGATCAACAGATTTGAATGCAGTTTTCTTTATTATCATTGTAGTTACACTAGTCAACACATCGACTATTGAATAAACGCTATCATGACTCGAGAACCGATCAACAGATTTGAATGCAGTTTTCTTTATTATCATTGTAGTTACACTAGTCAACACATCGACTATTGAATAAACGCTATTATGACCCGAGAACCGATCAACAGATTTGAATGCAGTTTTCTTTATTATCATTGTAGTTACACTAGTCAACACATCGACTATTGAATAAACGCTATTATGACTCGAGAACCGATCAACAGATTTGAATGCAGTTTTCTTTATTATCATTGTAGTTACCCTGGTCAACACATAGACCATTAGGGTTGCTTATAAAAAAACGTCGAAGCCGAATACGGGGCAAAGATTTGCGAAGCTGCGGGCAAAGGCTAGTGGGAGTATAAAACACGTAAACTCACAATAAGTCTCCTCACTCCTGAATATCTCTTCATGCGCTAGCAGGTCCAGTATCTCAGTGTCGTCGAGACCGCGGCGCGACGCCGTGAGGAACGCGAGGCAGGTCTTCACCCGCTCGGCGCCGAGCGCGTGCTCCGTCGTCACCAGGATCTGGAGCAGTTGACCTTCCAGGTCCTCGCAGATCACCAGCTCGGGGGAGGTCTCCGGCTCCGACTGCTCCGCGAACGTCTCCGCTGAGAGGGAGATCTGCCACGCTAGGATCTGGAGAAAACTAGTAGTTCAGGCCTATGTGAGTAGAACGTTTCGACCCCTAAACCAAAGATAATATAATCCTAAACCAAAGGCTTCAAATTCATTTTAATTCATGTTGTGACAATGTACATATGTAATCGTATGATGCTTTTTCGCGAAAAAGCGCAAATTTCCGTGAAGATATAAATTATGGCGTAAAACAACTTTTCCGTTAAAACTAGTGGAGTCGCCTTGCTCGGCTCTCCTAATGTATTTATTTATTTTATTTAATTACTAGCTTTTGCCCGCGTGTTATTCGGTTTAACGCTATGCTTTTTTTCGGTATAAAAAGTAGCATATGTGTTAAGTTAGGGTATAAGCTATATCCATTCTAAATTCTATCCAAATCCGTTCAGCCGTTTCAGCGTGAAAGAGTAACAAACATACACACACACAAACTTTCGTATTTATAATATTAGTGTGATTTATAAAATTATTTCAAATTAAATTAAAATATTTATAAAAAGGGCAAAGTAAAAAGGACCCGGAATAGAAGAGCTTGTATGACTAGATTGATGGATGTAGAAGAAGTAAAAGAGGTGTGTCAGGATCGTACAGATGGAAATCTGTAGTATCTGCCTACCCCTCTAGGAGCGAGGCGTGCGTATATGTATGTATGTATTTATTTATTAATTAAAACCTCAAAAGCTCCTTCCTGGAAAGACTTTCATGATTATTCTAATTTCGCTTTTTCCTGAAGTGTCTGCGGAATAACGTCGCAGGATCGCGTAATATGATGTAATATGTGTTTACATCATAATTCGGTTTTCCACAAAAAAGCAGTTTACGTCACCATACGGCAACATATGCATTTCAATTCAAGTATGCGATTTGGCCCCCCCAAATGATACCTCGTGTCATTTTATACATTTCAGCAGCATTCTATCAAATAACATAGCAATTCGAATAATGACTCCCGGGCGACAATTGGTCCTACCCTAGTTTCCTTAGGGGAGTGGAGTGAGGGGGACTTACTCCATACAAATATGCGCTCACAAACTAGCTTATGCCGTGAGGTCGTAAAGACAAAGACAAAGATTCTTTATTTGCTTATGAATAGGTAGGTACAATAGGTATGATATTAAGGTAATAAAGTTTCCGTATTCAGCTAATTATTATAGCATGCAAATAATCAAAGGTATATTTTACTATTAACTAAAATTATATTAACAGATTCAAATTATTAAAATTATAAAATAACAAAATAAAAAAAAAACAAAAATAACACACACACACACACACACATTATGTCAATTCGCTATATTCGAGGAAATCCCTTACACTATAAAATGTGCGTAGAAGAAGCCAATTGAACATTTTTTTTTAAATAATTGAAATGGAAGTTTCTTAAGTTCGTTAGGTATTTTATTATAAATTTTAATGCTCATCGCAAAGCAATTTTTGGTAAGTAAAGCGGTTCTTGGTACGTTTTTCAAAACCAAACGATCGCCTCTTCGTGTGTTTCGAGCATTGTTGTTCTGAGGTTTCTAGGGTAGATGTATTGTGCTGTTTTAAAGAAAGTATGCGGCAAAACAGTATTTTTCATTTAAAATGACAACTAGAAGTAATTTAATAAATCCGATCGGCCATATTGAAGTGTATTTGTAGACTAATTTATATAAAAAAACTTAGAGGCTTCATTCGCTCCCGTTTGTCAGTAAAATAGAAATCTCTGTTTTAAAAGAGGTTTTCTAAATATTTTTTTCTCTGTTATGAAAATTAATCAATCAACTAAATCTTCGGGCAAAATGATGTCAATGAAATGCTCAATCTAGTATATAAATTGGTAATTACATATATTTTTTTATTGCTGAGAAAAATGGAGATCCATGTCGCCAAAATTTCCAATGCGTCGCATAGTAGTTTGGTGTTGAAAACCACTTTGATATTGCGTGAACACCTTTAGTGGTAGTGCTGTTACGGAGAGTGCAAATTAACTTTTATAGCGTATAGTTGATATTCTGTGTCCGCAAGTAAAAGACGTTAGTAAAAGAAGTTAGGTGGTAGAGCTGATGCCGGGCTCGACTGTGGAGGTACCACCATCTTACTCGCAAATCCTCCCGAAGTTATTCGGGGGAGAGTAAGACAGCTCTCAGGCAAAACCAGGCGGCCCACTATTGCCTGGGACCGATGGATGGCGGTATATCCATCCCCAATTGCCAGGCCTTATATAAATCAAACTGGTGAAGGGCAGCAGCGTCACTGCTGCAAGGGTTTCGGCACCGCGCTCACCAACCCGCCTGCCCAGCGTGTGTGAGTATGGGCATTTCTTCCAGGAGGATCGCCAAGAGTGGCGAAATCCTGGAAAGGCCTATGTCCAGCAGTGGACGAAACAGGCTGATGGATGGATGGATGGAAGTAAAAGATTGTGCTCTGACCGTGGCCGGGGCCCTCTTCGTATCTGTCGCGACCCCAGATGTAACGCGAGAAGAGATTGGAACATATAAACAAAGACATTCGGCGCCGCGTGTTGAGCCTACCGCAATATAACCCCCGCACTCCCCCTGCCTAGTCAACAAATGCTCAGTTGCGACTTCTAGCCCGCCTCCTGTACAAACTGTTACATTTAGAAGTGATATAAAACGAACCTTAGCATAAAGCGGCAAGGTAACTTTTTGTACGGCCTTCTCAGCAGCCGCTGGTGGCAAGGCAGCCCCGGTTCTACTGAATGTGGCAGCACACGCCATCAACACTTGTTTAGCTTCTTCAGGACCGACTGGGGGCGCCCTGACGACTTTGGGGCCTCCTTCTGATGATAGTACCGCCATTATGGCGGAACTAGATGGCTCGTCCTTTTCTGTGGAATAGAGTTGCGTGTTAGTTTCACTTCACATTTTTGGACAACTTAGTTGAAAGGCAGCCTTCTTGCGCCCCGTACCACTTCATCTGCAACTACGTCCAGAATTCGGTCGTTCCGTACCTTAACCGGAAAAAACGGAACCCTTATAGGATCACTTTGTTGTGCGTCTGTCTGTCCATCCGTTCGTCTGTCTGTCAAGACTCGGTATCGTGTTGAAATCAAAACCATATTATAAACTCAGGTCTACAGTCCCTTGAAGCTGTGAAAAAATCAAACTTCTAAGTTAACATAAAAACAAGATACGGCCGTTTATGCCGCAAAAAACGTATATTTCGACACTCTCAAGGGAATCAAAATTTACAGGGTATTTTTCGTTGATCTAGAACTATAAAATTTGGCAAGTAATACCGTCTTATACTACAAGTATAGAAAAAAATCTGAAAACTATACATTTGTAATAAAATCATAAAAAAATATTCTAGTCTTTAACGGAACCCTCGGTGGCCGAGTCCGAGTCGCACTTGTCCGGTTTTTTTAATTTCAATGTGCTATGTTTGTCTGCTTTTTGGATATCGATTTAGATAGGTTATTTCAATATTACTTTTTCGTGATTTTTTACCGATTTTATAAGCATATCAGTTTTTACAGGAAGTGACGTCACGTTTAGGCTTGTGTTTAAATGCCTACCAAAAATGCACATATATTACTCCCAAAACGGATAAATACAAATTCAAAATTCAATGCTCACCAAAACGGATAAATGCTCACGAAATTGTGTTTCATGAAGTAACTTTCATTTTAGTGATCTTTGTATAGTAAATGTAATTGGGGGTCGCCTCGCTCCCCGCTCCGCATCACTCGGCTCCCAATGTGTATTAACATTTCAACCTAACGCTCCTCCTCGCTTCGCTCGTCGTCGCTACCTATTTTCGGACTTTAACCGACTTCGGGCTTTGACCATATTTGGTGAGCATTTGTCCGTTTTGAAGAGCTTAAATTGTACTGACATACCTACGTTGGGATGCGTACAAGAAACTTATTTTCGTATGGAAATATGTTGTGATGACGTCACTGAAGGTCAAATGAAAAACATCGCCTTTTCCATGGAATAATGTGTAAAACAGTTAAGGAGAGCTATTCCTCGAATAGGTTTTCGAATCGTAAAACCGCTTTAAGAACCACGACGTACCTTCAGTAACAGTAACAATCATCTTCACATTATCGGGCAGCTTGAAAGGCAGCCATCTTGCGCCCCTCAGCGCGTCCGCTCCGACCACGGCGAGCAGTGTCGGCCGACAACGACCCAAACGCTCAAGGAGCTTCGGTAGAACGGCTGAGAGGGACGCCACGTCCTGGAACATGAGCTTATTTATGTACCTACATAAGGAAAACAAACAGCTATTCCATAGTACAATATTAACGATACACAAAAAAGTAACAATAGCCCGAAAAAGTTTTCTCTATGAATATAGTATTAACACATCACACGGGATCTGAAATACTTAATCAGACTTACGAGAAGAGGCGTGATTAGGGCTTTTTTGAGCAGGCAATCCTAATCCGATAAGTGTAACGAAATATTCCGATAAAATGATTAGAAAGCAATAAAACCAATAAGGATTAAACAGGTCATTTTTATATAGGTGTTAGAGCTGATGCCGGGCTCGACTGTGGAGGTACCACCATCTTACTCGCAAATCCTCCAGAAGTGATTCGGGGGAGAGTAAGAGAACAGCTCTCAGGCAAAAAACCAGGCGGCACACCATTGCCTGGGACCGATGGATGGCGGTATCTATATCCATCCCCAATTGCCGGGCCTTATATAAAACAGACTGGTGACGGGCAGCGGCGTCACTGGTGCAAGGGGATCGGCACTGCGCTCACCAACCGCCTGCCCAGCGTGTGTGAGTATGGGCATTTCTTCCAGGAGGACCGCCAAGAGTGGCGAAATCCTGGAAAGGCTGATGGATGGATGGAAGTATAAGAAATATAATCGCGCGACGTGACAAAGTTGGGGCGCCAGCATCCTATCGAACGATAGACGCTATAAGCTAGAAAGAGAAGCAATTTTGTTACTGACAAATAACATTGCCCCTCTCGATCGGCTATGCCTCGCACATTTGCTGATGCTATTGAGCTCTTGGTACAAGTTCACTCTCTATTTAAATATAGGAAGAAAAACAACTAATTCAATATTATAATCAGGTAAGCTTCACCCGTTCTTTGAAATACCTCCGCAGCGCCCACTACCGTGGCAACACGCATAACTAAAATTCGGTGCCAATTCTCTATGTGTGCACCTGTAACTATACTCCCATGACGTCAGCGGCTCGCGCCAAACACGCACACATTCTTATTAAAATACGCAACGCCTGTTCGAAGCAACCACGTTTTTACCTGTCTTATCTCTGAAATTATAGGGGCTAATTTTGAACTGCAGGTGTCCAGCTTGATGTAGTCAAAGATAGCTTTTTATTAGTACAGAGAGTGGCGACATCTGTATGATTAAAATCTGAACTATCTGTAAATTAACGTATTTATTCGAAGAGTCCAAAGTCTTACATCGCGTTGCTGAAAATTGTTATAGGTACCTACTGCACTTTTTCGTATGCAAAATGAAACATATTCTTTTAAGAGATCGACAGTTTTGTGCCTACCTTACTTAACAATCCTATGCACGCCACTGCTTAGAACTGGTCCACTATTGACTTGAGTAGCAGGTGGGAGCGGAGCTACTGGACTGATGATTTTCAATGACGCAACTTACATTTCGTCCTCTGTAGACAGTACCGGTGTGCAGTGCGTAGCACTGGTCCACTATTGACTTGAGTAGCAGGTGGGAGCTAGCGGAGCTACTGGACTGATGATGTTCAATGACGCAACTTACATTTCGTCCTCTGTAGACAGTACCGGTGTGCAGTGCGTAGCACTGGTCCACTATTGACTTGAGTAGCAGGTGGGAGCTAGCGGAGCTACTGGACTGATGATGTTCAATGACGCAACTTACATTTCGTCCTCTGTAGACAGTACCGGTGTGCAGTGCTTAGCACTGGTCCACTATTGACTTGAGTAGCAGGTGAGAGCTAGCGGAGCTACTGGACTGATGATGTTCAATGACGCAACTTACATTTCGTCCTCTGTAGACAGTACCGGTGTACAGTGCGTAGCACTGGTCCACTATTGACTTGAGTAGCAGGTGGGAGCTAGCGGAGCTACTGGACTGATGATGTTCAATGACGCAACTTACATTTCGTCCTCTGTAGACAATACCGGTGTGCAGTGCGTAGCACTGGTCCACTATTGACTTGAGTAGCAGGTGGGAGCTAGCGGAGCTACTGGACTGATAATGTTCAATGACGCAACTTACATTTCGTCCTCTGTAGACAGTACCGGTGTGCAGTGCGTAGCACTGGTCCACTATTGACTTGAGTAGCAGGTGGGAGCTAGCGGAGCTACTGGACTGATGATGTTCAATGACGCAACTTACATTTCGTCCTCTGTAGACAGTACCGGTGTGCAGTGCGTAGCACTGGTCCACTATTGACTTGAGTAGCAGGTGGGAGCGGAGCTACTGGACTGATGATGTTCAATGACGCAACTTACATTTCGTCCTCTGTAGACAGTACCGGTGTGCAGTGCGTAGCACTGGTCCACTATTGACTTGAGTAGCAGGTGGGAGCTAGCGGAGCTACTGGACTGATGATGTTCAATGACGCAACTTACATTTCGTCCTCTGTAGACAGTACCGGTGTACAGTGCGTAGCACTGGTCCACTATTGACTTGAGTAGCAGGTGGGAGCTAGCGGAGCTACTGGACTGATGATGTTCAATGACGCAACTTACATTTCGTCCTCTGTAGACAGTACCGGTGTGCAGTGCGTAGCACTGGTCCACTATTGACTTGAGTAGCAGGTGGGAGCGGAGCTACTGGACTGATGATGTTCAATGACGCAACTTACATTTCGTCCTCTGTAGACAGTACCGGTGTGCAGTGCGTAGCACTGGTCCACTATTGACTTGAGTAGCAGGTGAGAGCTAGCGGAGCTACTGGACTGATGATGTTCAATGACGCAACTTACATTTCGTCCTCTGTAGACAGTACCGGTGTGCAGTGCGTAGCACTGGTCCACTATTGACTTGAGTAGCAGGTGGGAGCTAGCGCAGCTACTGGACTGATGATGTTCAATGACGCAACTTACATTTCGTCCTCTGTAGACAGTACCGGTGTGCAGTGCGTAGCACTGGTCCACTATTGACTTGAGTAGCAGGTGGGAGCGGAGCTACTGGACTGATGATGTTCAATGACGCAACTTACATTTCGTCCTCTGTAGACAGTTCCGGTGTGCAGTGCGTAGCACTGGTCCACTATTGACTTGAGTAGCAGGTGGGAGCTAGCGGAGCTACTGGACTGATGATGTTCAATGACGCAACTAACATTTCGTCCTCTGTAGACAGTACCGGTGTGCAGTGCGTAGCACTAGTCCACTATTGACTTGAGTAGCAGGTGGGAGCTAGCGGAGCTACTGGACTGATGATGTTCAATGACGCAACTTACATTTCGTCCTCTGTAGACAGTACCGGTGTGCAGTGCGTAGCACTGGTCCACTATTGACTTGAGTAGCAGGTGGGAGCTAGCGGAGCTACTGGACTGATGATGTTCAATGACGCAACTTACATTTCGTCCTCTGTAGACAGTACCGGTGTGCAGTGCGTAGCACTGGTCCACTATTGACTTGAGTAGCAGGTGGGAGCGGAGCTACTGGACTGATGATTTTCAATGACGCAACTTACATTTCGTCCTCTGTAGACAGTACCGGTGTGCAGTGCGTAGCACTGGTCCACTATTGACTTGAGTAGCAGGTGGGAGCTAGCGGAGCTACTGGACTGATGATGTTCAATGACGCAACTTACATTTCGTCCTCTGTAGACAGTACCGGTGTGCAGTGCGTAGCACTGGTCCACTATTGACTTGAGTAGCAGGTGGGAGCTAGCGGAGCTACTGGACTGATGATGTTCAATGACGCAACTTACATTTCGTCCTCTGTAGACAGTACCGGTGTGCAGTGCGTAGCACTGGTCCACTATTGACTTGAGTAGCAGGTGAGAGCTAGCGGAGCTACTGGACTGATGATGTTCAATGACGCAACTTACATTTCGTCCTCTGTAGACAGTACCGGTGTACAGTGCGTAGCACTGGTCCACTATTGACTTGAGTAGCAGGTGGGAGCTAGCGGAGCTACTGGACTGATGATGTTCAATGACGCAACTTACATTTCGTCCTCTGTAGACAGTACCGGTGTGCAGTGCGTAGCACTGGTCCACTATTGACTTGAGTAGCAGGTGAAAGCTAGCGGAGCTACTGGACTGATGATGTGCAATGACGCAACATACATTTCGTCCTCTGTAGACAGTACCGGTGTGCAGTGCGTAGCACTGGTCCACTATTGACTTGAGTAGCAGGTGGGAGCTAGCGGAGCTACTGGACTGATGATGTTCAATGACGGAACTTACATTTCGTCCTCTGTAGACAGTACCGGTGTGCAGTGCGTAGCACTGGTCCACTATTGACTTGAGTAGCAGGTGGGAGCTAGCGGAGCTACTGGACTGATGATGTTCAATGACGCAACTTACATTTCGTCCTCTGTAGACAGTACCGGTGTGCAGTGCGTAGCACTGGTCCACTATTGACTTGAGTAGCAGGTGGGGGCTAGCGGAGCTACTGGACTGATGCTGTTCAATGACGCAACTTACATTTCGTCCTCTGTAGACAGTACCGGTGTGCAGTGCGTAGCACTGGTCCACTATTGACTTGAGTAGCAGGTGGGAGCGGAGCTACTGGACTGATGATGTTCAATGACGCAACTTACATTTCGTCCTCTGTAGACATTACCGGTGTGCAGTGCGTAGCACTGGTCCACTATTGACTTGAGTAGCAGGTGGGAGCTAGCGGAGCTACTGGACTGATGATGTTCAATGACGCAACTTACATTTCGTCCTCTGTAGACAATACCGGTGTGCAGTGCGTAGCACTGGTCCACTATTGACTTGAGTAGCAGGTGGGAGCGGAGCTACTGGACTGATGATGTTCAATGACGCAACTTACATTTCGTCCTCTGTAGACAGTACCGGTGTGCGGTGCGTAGCACTGGTCCACTATTGACTTGAGTAGCAGGTGGGAGCGGAGCTACTGGACTGATGATGTTCAATGACGCAACTTACATTTCGTCCTCTGTAGACAGTACCGGTGTGCAGTGCGTAGCACTGGTCCACTATTGACTTGAGTAGCAGGTGAGAGCTACTCGACTGTGGGGTCAGCCCCACGAACCTGTTGATTCAAGTTATAAGAGTATATTTTTCAATCTTAACATGGACGAACAGATGTGTCTATTCCTAGTACTCTTTGGTGTCTATGATCTTAATCAAAAATAACGGCGGCATGAAAAGCCCAATCAAGGTATTAAAAAAATTCTATTTAGCAATATTAAGACAGCAGTGGTAGCTCAGTCGTCACGATGCTGGACTCTTGATCCTGAGAACCGGATTCGTATCCTGCTGGTCATTCTCACGCACCAACAAGTTTTTCGCAATTTATATGCAATGCAGTGGCGAGGGTTGGAATTATGACGATGCAAGCCGTAAAAAGCGTATTTGTAGCGGAAGTACGGCGATAACTCTATAGGTAGACGTTAAAATCGTGGAAAATGGAAAGAGCATGTCGACTGTAACAATGACAGTCCAACTCTGACAAACCCCTCGAAGATATATTTCGAGACGATATGTTATGTCTTATGTATTTAAGGAGCTCCTTAATGCTAAACTTCAGTCCTGCTCTGACTCTTTCGCTTTTTAATTGTCTATCCTGTTCTAATTAACTGCTGCGCACGAAAAACTTCGGTTATTTTGAAATTGCGGCTACATTAGAACATTCACTATAAAAAAGAATAATAAAGATATTTTTTTAAATGCGCGTGTTAATTTCATTTTACTCGGTTTTGAAATATAGGAGCTGAATCGCTTTTTTCGTATAAAATATACTTTTATAAAAGTAATTAAATTTTAAAAATATTAAATAGAGAAGAAATTGCCACACAATTGGCAAAAACCGCTTTTTCAAGTTACATCATTTGGGAAAAATAAGTCCCAAAATCGCTTAAGCGCCGAAAAAAGACGGGATAAATATATTCAAAGTGTAATGTAATGGTGTTGAATCAAACAGCACACCATATTTTATTCAAATTTTTATCTTCTACATAGACGGAACTGAATCCGATGCAAAATTGAAGTTTAGCATGATGGGGCCCCTTAAGCAGGACATTTATGAAAGTCAAGATGGCGAGCAATATTAACCTTATGATAAGAGCCATGTCCTGTTGCCAAGTGGGCGCCAGGGTTGCGGCTCGTGCCACGAGGGTGGCCTTACCGCAGCCGGCGCCGCCGATCAGGGCGAGCGGCACTGAGCTGTCTCCCGTCACGTATCTGCGACACGTTCGGGAATTATTATTATTATTATTATAGTAGTTCTGAATCCTTGTATATGCTGTTCTTATTACCTACCATCATAAAGAAACTATAGGCTGTCCGAGATACCATGATATGGGTGGCAGTTCTAAATTGAGAGTTACAGTGATGTACCCTAATGAAATATAATCGATTTTATTCTAGTATCGAGAAAGTTAACAAGGGTTATCAAATCGATTTTTTTATTTGATTGATCTTTGATTATCCAAACTACTTTTTGTTAATTACTAAATTAATTAAATTAAACGTACCAATAACTCTAGAGCTTGCGAGTTCAAAGATTTTTTTTTGTTTTTCTCGGAATTTTGCCAATAACAAAACAAAAAATCAACAAAAACTGTAACAAACGTCAAAACAAATAGCACGTGAAACAACCGCAACGAAAACACAAACCGCATACAAGATGCACTCATACTCACGCGATCCTATAAGATGGCCGCACCGATTCATCGATATATTTTCGATTATGCTGTGTCAGTACACACGTAGCGTTCCGTTGTCGTTAGCGTTCCGATCCACGCATCACGTAGGAAAAAGACATTATTATTTACTGAATCTTTTCTTCGTTAAATTTAACGAATACACTGAGATTTTTGTTCCGATTTATAGAGGCATTGTTTATTGTATTTTTGCAATAATTATTTACATTCTTTCTAAAACCTATTATTTTCTTTTGTGCCTGGGTGTATGTAGTATGGTGTGAGTAGTATAGGTGAAACGGAAAATTACGAACTGTCACCCATATCATGATATCTCGGGCAGCCGATATAATATCCTTGGCTTGTATCCGTCCGTCTATCAGCGTGTCATCGTCTACTGCTGTGCATAGGCCTTTCCAATATTTGGCCACTTGGCGGTTCTCCGTGCTCCTCATCCAGCCGCCACTCACAACCTCCTCCAGATCGTCGGTCCAGCTTTGCTGTACGCGGTCTCCATTCTAACTCCTTTCGGCCCCAACATTCTTGTTTTCAATGGCTATGCGCGATCGCAGCGCTTCGCTTGATGAAAAGCCTCAGTGAGACCTAAAGTTCAGTATACGCCCCACTCGGGGAAGCTCCTTTCTTTCACCCCTAAATTGTAAATGTACTATCGGGGAAAATTCGTTTCTATACATTTTAGTTTTGCAAGACTATCTTTAAAAATGGTTACTAAAACGCACTAAGTTTACTACTTAAATACTCATATAATATTTATATTAATGTGTTTTCTTCAACCATGATGATGTTTCACCAAGTGCCGACAATCGCAAGTATTAACTGTATTTATATTATATACTTAAATAATTATTCATTTACTGTGAATTCCTAAGTGTTGAACCCATCACGCATTCTAAGCATATGTATATAATATTATTATTATGAATCCAATGATTTTGCAAAAAAGATTGTAACTGTGTGCAGCTCGGACTCTTTTGATCTTCCGTTTTTTGCGTGTCGTTGTTTCGAAAGGCAAAAAGTAAAAAATACTCACGTTTTGAGTTCGTTGAGTGTTATTTCTCTGTTAGAGGTGCACTGAGCTGACTTCTGACAGAACGCCAGATGCTCACTCAGCTCTTCGAAAATACTGTAATGAAAAATAGCTTATTTTTTATCTATTTGTTGAAAGGGAAGTAATAACGGATAAAACCAACGTCTCAGATAACCCACTTCATACCAAATATACGAGAATTGTTGTCTTAGTTTGCTATATGCCATCGAAAGGAGCCAGCTATAAAAAATTGTCCGGTGATATATTCTTTTTATTATCATACAATCCCAGTTTGACGACAATGAGTTAAAATAAAAAATCCAAAATGTGCGATTGCATGCTTCAATGTATTTATACATTTAACTGGTGCGTCATTTTTATGCTGCAGACTATGAATTCTGGTATTGTTTTGTAGCTTTTAGTCTACATGACAACACTTAACGCATAAGTTGGTTTGAAAGATAAAAGGGCCATTGTAGTGTCAATTAAATCCTGGCCACTGCGCCAAATTGCAAACCTCACGTACCTAGCAGGTATCCCGTTGTACCCCTGTGGCGTATCGCTCTCAGCCACGAGTGCATCCAGGAGCGCCTCAAGCCGCCCTCCCAGCGCAGACCTCACCCCCTCCGTGTATTCGTCTTCACCCCCCGGCGCGGTGCGCCCTCGAATGCTCGCACGGATTATGTTGCGCTCTGTCAGGTGTTGCTGGAACAATTATACATTTTTACCGAAAGATAATTATAGGTATCAGCGAAGGCAAGCCTCGGTGTCTGTCCGCAAGCGGTGCAGTATAACTCAAGAACGGCTGGATGTAAGAATACCTTCAAGTCTCGCTGCAGGTTGTGAAGTCGGCGCTGCAACTCCGCAGTGTGTGGCAGGTCGGCGACGTCGGGCTCAGGTTGCGCGGCTCCGCCAGCACGACACACCCACACGCAGCGCCGCGCCGCTTCTACACTCATTAGTACTGTGTGTTGCACTTCCTGGAATTCGGACGACACGAGGTAAATTATCGTTGCTGTTGTGCCCTGGGCATGGCATCAGCTCAAGTAAAATACACCCTTTAATTCAATATTTTGATGTTTTAATATGCTTTTCATGCTATATTTAGATGTTACTAAAAAAGATAAATTCTTTGTAAGCACGTGTATTATTAGCAAATAAATATTTCTTTATTGGTAGTACACATAGTCTTTGGTGCAGTGATTTATCTTCAACAGAAGTTACATAACTAATGTTCTGAGCCGAAGTCCCCTTGCTGGGGCCCTCAGGTGAATGTTGATTTAAATTTTACTGGAGGGGAACGATCGTGGCGTTCCCTTTTTTTGGCCGGTAAGTTGTACGGGCCAATGGCCAACAAGAGAAAAGTTATTTCAAACACATTCGCGCGCCGCGTGTCACGTTTATGTTACCTTCCGGCGCCGCTGTATGAGATAATCGCAGGCTGGAAGCTACTACGCATTAACATTTTAGACTAGACGGACCTGTTCCACTACGGTAGTGAGATACGCGTCACAAGCCTCCTGCGGCAACGTGCGCACGAGCACGTTCAACGCCTTCGCCATCTCGCGGCGCCACCGCGCCGGCGCGCCTCGGACCAGCCGATAGCAGGGCGGTGTTGCCGTCTCGTCTTGTGTGTACCTGTGAGACAGAGATAGATGCATCCCAGTTACGGCGCTAAATTGCAAATACACTTACAGTACTCACAAACTTATCTTCGCGACTGCTCGGCAAAGTTCGTATTTCCCTACACTTTCTATACAAGCAGTAAGATCACGTGGTACGTCCGGTCGCTCGGCTATAGATTTCTATGCGCACTGTAAGTTTACCAAACTACCCACGCTGTCTTTGGTATTTGGTCTCTTTTTTCCTCGATTTATATAAATATGAAATTTACTGGTAGACGTGATAAAGATAAAGAGGTAAAAAACAGTCAGTTTTATTTCAAATGATAAAATGAAAATTTGATCCTCAGGGCCGCGTTCAGTTTGATCGCCCGCTTATCACTGACAGCAGGATAGCATATACAAATTCAACGCGTGCAAAAGAGATGTCATAATCGCCGGGCGTGAACGGGCGATCAAACTGAACTCAGCCCTTTTCAGCATACGTCAATTTATATTCTTGACCAATACATCAACAGATCAAGTACATCAGATAAGCACTTTGATTGGTTGGTTGACCATATAAATGTCTCTTTAGCCAATGACCAAGTAATATTTTTCGGCGTCGTTCCTCTAAGCCAAGTTTTCTTAAATCTACAATTTGATTATCTGGCTAGCCCTGATGAGATGTCAGAGGTATCTTCCAGTGTTCCAATTCTTGTAAAACTCCCTTTTCACCGACGATTTTAACATCTCAACGTCATAGGGGTGAGGTTTCTCGCCTTACTTAGGACGTAAATATTTCTTAGAGACGCAGGTTTATCTCATAGTGTTTTCCGTCACTGGCACCAAGAGCATATTAAAAACAGACTTGTAAGCTATCTTCACGAGATGTCGCCCGCGCGGCTTATATGTGTGCGAACCACTGCGAGCCTGCACGTACGAACCACAGCACGCACACAACGACAATATCTCAGACGGTTTCTGGCGGTGTGACTAGGGTCGGCTGCGCTCCGCAGTCGCGCTTACATACACCACCGCCGCGCTACAAAACAGATAGGTATTTTGTGGCCGCGCGCCGTTCGTCGCATCGCCGCAAAATAAATTGACGACCCTGCAGCAGTAGATGGACATTTAAGCCTCGCACGGCGCGGGATTTGTTCTACTATTCTGTTTTTACTATGCCAAGAGGGAAGGATATATATCGACTAACATAATTCGAGCCTCAAGGTCGACATTCCAGCGTCCTACCGAGCTACTGCCCTGACTTACCATTTGTTCAACAGAGCCTTATCACTTTCATCCGTAGCCGCTTCGAGAGCAGCCTTGAAGTCCGCACTCTCCAGCGTGTGCGGCAGCAGGGGAGTCCCCAGACCTGAGTTCAGGAACAGCACCGGGACCACAGCGCCCAGTTCCGACTGACCTGGACATTTTAACATTAGCACACCTTAAAATTGCGTTGTAACTACGTTATTTTTTAACAAAGCCGCATGAAATAACTTTTTAAATAGGGTAATTCCGGGCGAGATGGCCGTACGGGAGAGATGACCAATCAATTTTTTGTTCATTAAAATACTTCTAGTTGGCGCTTTTTCTCATCAGTTCGCACCGAAAGTATACGGTGGCAACATGTAAGTGCAGATTGGTGTCAAAAATATTGAAAAAGGTGAGTTATTCTGCAATTACTATTACAAGTGTTCGAAAAATTTTACTAGCATTTTAGTAGTAACCTGAGAAAGTTAAAATGTTGATGTATTTTCAACGTTTTGAGTGTATTACCCACCATGGTTGTTGTTTCGCTTTTTCAAACCACAAAGCGTTACTAATTCGCGGCAAATTTTAATTGTTTTATTGATATGGCCATCTGACCCGGCTTACTTGGGAGAGATGACCAGCTATTAATTCACTTTACTCCAGCAGTGACGAAAGTATTCTCGTAGTTAATAATGACGATGATTCAGGCGACCTTCCCGATGAAATAAATAACTGCAGAGGTTGTGGCAAAAATTATTATGAGACCTAGCCCATAGAAGACTGGATACAGTGTATCTTATGCACCATGTGGGTCCATGAAAATTGTACCGAATTTGATGATATGTGCCACCAATGTGCCCAAGAGAAAAAGGCTGAAGAAAATAAGGGAAAAGAAAAAGGAAGAGGCAAGGGAAGTAAGAATTAGGCCTGGCCATCACACCCGGATTCAACTCGCCCTCTCTCCCGGATAGGTTGGGAGAGATGGCCAATCAAAGGTTTTTTTTAAATATTAATTATTACATGTTCCTTTAATAAATATTTAAGTTTTGTTGATTTTTTTTTCAATAAGAAGATATATATATTTTTTTCTAAATCGACATTTTGATTTTTATTCAAAGCACCACTGACTAGGAGGACTCTGAAAAAAGTGTGGCCATCTCCCCCGGAATTACCCTACCTATACATATGGGTGTTAGGAGAAGTACTTCGTTCCTTTAAACCACGTGTGCTATACATAGGTAACACTAAAAGTTTCCGGAACTGGCCACTTACATAAACAATATTTAAAAATTTATTGCAACATTTGAAAATAGAACTCTTTGGCTGTAGAATGCAGTTTGTTTCATCTGACTGTCTTTTGTTTTTACCTTGTGGCGCCATTTAAAAAATTGTGTGTCTGCATCAACATGGATTTAACTCGGGAAAATTTTCGTAGTATGATTTTCTACGATTTTAGGTGTAATTTGACAGCTCAACAGAGCATCGCTCGGCTTGAAACAGCTTTTGGCAATGAAGCACCATGCAAGACGACTGTTTATAGCTGGTTTGCAGAATTCAAGCGTGGTCGTATCAATATCAGTGACGAATCTCGCGATGGTCGGCCGTCCACCGCTGTGACCAACAAAAACATCGATGCTGTGCGCCGTATGATTGAAACAGACAGGCATGTGACCTACCATGAAATTCGCGCATCCTTAGAAATAGGCATGAGTCAAATACAATCAATCCTACACAAACATTTGGGTGTGAGAAAGTTGTGCTCGCGGTGGATCCCACACAACTTGACCGAGGCTCAAAAAACAGACCGCGTCACTTGGTGCAGTGCCATGCTTACCAGATTCAACGAAGGTGCGTCAAATTTGGTGTGGGACATAGTAACAGGTGACGAAACATGGATTTATTGCTACGATCCCAAAACAAAGCAGCAATCGAGCGTATGGGTCTTTCAAGATGAGCCGAAACCAACCAAAGTGGCGCGCGTGAAAAGTGCATCTAAGCGGATGATTGCTTCTTTTTTTAATAAAACTGGACACGTGGCTACTGTTGCTTTAGAGAATCGTCGTACCGTGAATAGTGACTGGTACGCGACCATTTGTTTGCCGGAAGTTATTGACGAACTCCGTAAAAATAACCGTAAACGCCGTATCATCCTGCACCACGACAATGCTAGTTCTCACACGGCCAGACAGACAAACGACTTTTTGAAGACGAAAAATGTAGAACTCATGAGTCATCCTGCATACAGTCCCGACCTGGCACCTTGTGACTTTTTTCTGTTCCCAAAAATTAAGAACCAATTACGCGGTCAACGATTTTCATCACCAGAAGAGGCTGTCGAGGAGTATGAAAAACACGTTTCAGAGGTCACCACAGGGGAGTGGCACAAAAGTTTTCAAAACTGGTTTGATCGAATGAAAAAAAGACGCCAAGGGAGATTATTTTGAAAAACAATAAATTAATTTTGTACCTTTAATAGTATTTTTTCATATTCATTCCGGAAACTTATAGTGCGTCCCACGTAGGTATAACAGAGTATGTTAAGCGTGTTAAATATATATATATTTTAATAATAGAAAAAAGAATATTTGAAAGCTTTTCTTTAAATTGTTCAACCTTAGTTCAGAACGCAATAGATAGATTAAAATATTATGATTATAAATACTAATTATCAATATTATAATTAAAATATTTTTTCATTAATTGACGATTTAAAAATATAGAAATATTTTAAAAAGATATTTTTTTATATATTTAAAAATAAGTTAAACACGCTAGATTTAGTTAGATTAAGTTAAATTAATTATGTTATATATATCAGTATTGTAATACTAATATAGTTTTTAAGACCTTGTTACTAACACTATGGGCACTGCCTGAAATAAAGATAACATTATTATTAACATACTTTGTTATACCTATAACACACTGTATAAGGTTATTAAACTGAACTGGAACTCACGTGCCAGGTATATACTTCATAAAATATGTTTATGTATTTTATGCACCACCTCATTTAGCGGTGAGATTTTATTTTTATTTTACAAGGACGTTAAGAGAGTGTTTCAAACGTTACGAGTATTTATTTTCGTTTTCTTGGCACGCATGTTGCCAACTTGACGGAGATAAGCTGCTTTCAGTCATTCATAACATACCTGCTTGGTCTTGCTGTCAGTGGTAGGCGAGTGTCGTCCGACGATCAAAGTGAACAGATCCCACGAACACATCAAACTGAAAGCAGCTCATTTCCAGCAAATCTATCTATGGTACACAAGAAAATACTGGCAACTATTTTTCAATAAATAAAAAATAATAAGAAAAACACAAATGTGGTTAAGTCTCAGAACAATAACTGAAGGCATAGAAAGAGTACTATAATAGAAAAAAAAATCGTATGTTGTACTCGTTCTTATCAATTTCAAATAACCGTGTGTTAAAAAAGGAGATCTAATAGTGTCACTTTTCGGTTTTCTATCAAGTGTACCAAATGAAATGTCAAAACTGGTTACAATGGTTACATATATGCGACCAAATTTAAAAGGTCTCCACAAAGGTAACATTGTATTGAAATTGCTGGCTTTGTAAAAAGGTTTTATTTTCTCTCGTTCATTGTTGGGTTGTCGGTTTCAGTTTGAAAATCATATTTATAATTATTTTAACTGAATTAAACTCAATTGAGCTGAAGTTCGTTAAAAAACAACTAATGCCTTCCAATGGCGTGTGTTGTATTGGGATGCAGATCCCATTAATCTAGAAAGGAAAATGAAAACGATATTATAAGCTTTCATCAGTAAGCCATTATTTCAACTTTCTTTTTCTTATAATCGCAATAAATAACATGACATCGTCAAATGTTTAGGTACAGTTCAAAGTAAAACTGTTTCTTGGTGGTATTTAATAACATTTGTGTATTCCCTTTTTATTCAACATAGGTTATGTTAGGGATGTGCGATACGCATCGATAATTATGTTTTATATGCAGGGTTTATGTGAAACCTTTTTAATACAGATTCCCCAAAGACGCTAACATGAAAGAGTTGTGGAAAGATGCAATTTTACGGCCAAATATTTCGTTAAAAAACGTCGCATTTGCTCTAAACATTTTACTGATTAATGTTTTTTAGATACAAGTAACAAATGGCGTAGACTTAAATCAAATGCAGTACCCTCTTTGAATTTACACGGTGATTCTATGCATTCGGTAAGAATTAAGTTTTTTATTAGGGTTCCGCACCTCATCATCATAGAAAAACGGAAACCTTATAGGTTATCTTTGTTTTCCGTCTGTCTGTCTGTCCGTGTGCCAACGACCCGTTTGTCATCTCAGGCACGGCATGAAATATCAACTTGAAATTAATGAAATACTTACTGATGTAAGAAAATCAAGTTTCTAGTTTAACGCAACAAAAGATATGACCGTTGAAATCGTATTTTTATACAAAAAATCCCTTTAACTGACTGAGCACGAAAATCTATAGAGGATAGAGGTTTTTTTTTTACTTTGATACAACGTTGATACTTAGGTCGTTATTTTTAGGGTTTCATGCAAAAGGGTAAATAACGGTGTATATAATAAATCACAGCTACATAACCATGTTTTTAGTGTGGTATACGTTGTGTTGCAATTTTAATAAATAAATTGAATTGAATAACTTTTGCGTTTTTTTGCAGGCTTTGGGCCAAGTTAAACCTGTTTCCATGGACGTTGATGATGTGGGTCTTATCGATAGCAGTCATTATCCTGTGTTACAACAGCGCAGTTATCCAGTTGATAATAATACAGTTGACTCCACTAACATCACAAGTTAAGAGTTACAACGTCGTATTTCACAACTTGAAAATAATTTGGAAAAAGTTAATAATTGTGCAAGAAAACGCCTATTAAGAATTAATGTTTTGGGACAAAGAGAGAGGCGACTTAAAAAAGGGAATGTTGATCTTTCTTTTTACCTTGCAAAATTACTAGAAAAAGAAAAGGTTGAAAAAGAAAACTTGCTGTTGTTGGATTGCGTAAAAAATAATAAAGTAATTGAAAGATTTCTTGCGAACAGGGCAATACGACGCGTCAATTTAGTTTGGAACTAAAAAAAATCGCAGTAACATTACACTTTTTGTCTCCAAGAGCGTATAATTTTGTCCGTGATGAATTAAAGGGTGCTCTGCCACATCCCAAACCAATTTCAAGGTGGTCTAAAAGAGTTATAAAGGTTTTCCCATATTTTTAGGCAAGAGTTGCCTAAAAATATGGGAAAACCTTTATACGTTGCTTTGTGTTTGGACGAAATGGCCATACGAAAATTGATTGAATAGGATGGCAGAAATTATTTTGGATATGTAAACATGGGCCGCGATCTAGATTCTGATGCTATTCCCTTGCTAGGGAAGCTCTAACATTCATGGTTACAAGCGTAAATGACACGTGGAAAATTCCGGTAGGATATTTTTTGATTGACAAGATAACAGCTCATCAAAAGGCAACACTAGTGAAACAGTGCCTTTCACTTATAGAAGATTGTGGAGCTAAAGTAATATCCATAACATTTGATGGTGCTTCAACAAACAAAGCGATGTGCACTCATTAAGGCTGTGATGCGAACACTAATTGCTATTTCGAACACGAAGGAAAAAAAATATGCGTTTGGCCAGACCCTTGCCACAATATAAAATTAGTGCGTATATTATTTGCTGATAAAATTGTTTTGATAGATTCTGCAGGAAACAAAATATCGTGGCACTACATAGAAGCGCTTCATAAAATCCAAAATGAAGAAAGAATTCACTTGGGAACCAAACTCAAGAAGGAGCATCTGCAATTTATCAAACAAAAAATGAAAGTGTGATTAGCTACGCAACTATTGAGTTTATCTGTTGCAGATGCTCTGAATAATATAATAAATAATAATAATAAATAAATTTTTATTTTTCCTTAAACAAATGTACATGCTTAACATTAATTAGTGAATGAAGCCTCCTTTTAAGCATATATAATGCCTGTACCAGGAGGCTCCGCTCTTCCAGAGTACATTTTAACAGAAGTATTTAAGTTTTAATTAAATTTAAAATTAAGTTTACTAACAAAATAAATAAAATGTGCATGAGCGTGGGTGTTTGTGAGTGTGAAAGGGAAAGAGAGGGTGAATAAGTGTGAGCAGGTGTGTGTGTGAGTGTGAGTGTCGTATATCAGTAGTGTATTAGTGATATGCATTAATTTACCTTATATATTGTAAAAGATTTTCCGTCTCCTCATAGCTTAGAGGTTTTACATAACTTGTTATTTCATTTTTACATTCAAAATAAGATTTAGGATAAATATCTATCTGTTTGTTTAATTTATTATATAAGTAAGCTGAACGTGTATTATATTGTGCGCTAGCAAATTGGGTATTTGACTTAGGAGCATGTGTTACAATATCTTTTCTTCTTTTATTTTGGCTGATTTTATCAAAAGGTAGAGTTTTATGTGTCCTTAATATGATATTGATTATATATAGCTTTCTAACTGATAGTGAGTTACTTATTTGATATAACCTTTCAGTAGGGAATCTCCTTTTCTTGAAGTACATAACTTTTATGAGGGCCCTCTGTGCTCGTTCAACGTCCAAAAACCTTGTTTTCATTGCACCACCCCATACAGGAATACAATAAACTATAATGGATTGTACTAAGGCAACATATATCTCATTTAAAAGATTTTTTGAAGAACCTTTTGATGTCGACGTATTTCTTGGAATCACATGTCTCAGCGTCTTAAATATCCAGATCAACTTTCTAACCCTAGCTGCCACTTGTTCAAGGTGAGGATACCACGACAGATTTTGATCTATTATTACACCCAAATATTTAGTTGTAATTACTTTATTAATTTTTGGGCAAGTACAGTTAGTATTAGTATCTCTGCATACATGTATTTTTATATCAAGGTCATGACTGGGTTGTGTATTATTTTTTATACTAAAGCAGATGTAGTTGGTTTTTGAAGTATTTAACGTAAGGAGATTACTTTGGAGCCATTTTGCTACATGAGCCATTCCATTTTCAACTTTGACTTTGATATCATTCCAGCAATCTCCAGTGAAGACAATAGCTGTATCGTCGGCGTAAGAAAATATATTAGCGTGATTTATTTTCATATTACAGAGATCATTTATATATATTAAGAATAGGGTGGGACCAAGGACACTACCCTGGGGAACGCCATATGTGACATCAGTATCCGTACTAACATTACTCTGTAGTTTGACTTTTTGTGTTCTGTTTAAAAGATAATCCTCAAACAGCAATAAAGGAGTGCCTCTTACTCCAATCTTTTCCAGTTTTTGTACAAGTATAGAGAGGGAAACGGTGTCAAACGCTTTCTTGAGGTCCAAAAAGACAGCTAAACATTTTTGGCCTTTGTCAAGTTGTTTTGTTACCAATGAGCTTAAGGCCACTACTGCGTCCTCAGTCGATATTCCTTGTCTGAAACCAAACTGAGACGGAGATAATATATCAAATGTTTTTAAATAATTTAGCAACCTACAATTTAGTAGTTTCTCGAGAATTTTAGTTATTACAGTTAAAACTGAAATAGGTCTGTAGTTAGTAATATCGTTTCCATCTCCACCCTTGTAAACCGGGGTAATGATCGACTTTTTCAGTGCAACAGGAAAGATACCTTGTCTGAAACTAAGATTAGCCAGATGCGTTAATATGGGAGTAATTTCATTTTTTACATGTTTAATAAATCTAGTTGTAATATTGTCCCAGCCTGGGGCACTATTCGATTTCAGGTTCGTAATTATGACATTAACTTCTTCTGGATCAGTGTCAAGTAAAACAAAAGATTGAGGTTGACTAGGCAATAAATCAATGAAATTACTGGTATTATTACTTCCATTTGCTACGATCTTTTGAGCAAGCTGTTTTCCTATGTTCGCAAAATAGTCATTAATAAAGTTTGCTGATTCAGTAGGGGAAGATTTCATATTGGTAAGCTCTGTGTTAGACCTGTTTGATTTCTTACTGTAAGTTATATTTTTTATATTATTCCAAAGTAATTTATTATTTTTAGTTGATTTAGCAAGAAGTTCCCTTTCATAGTTTCGTTTAAGTTTTTTGATCAAACTATTGCAGTAATTTCTATATCGAGTGTAAGTTATTTTTAGAATCATATTATGTGAGTCAGAACGAAAGTCCCTTTGCAATTTATTTCGATTTTTAATACAGCGCAGGATGCCAGGGGTGATCCATGGTTTTATAATACGTTTGCTTTTGGGGATGTTTAATATAGTTGTGTTTTTTTCAATCGAATCCGTTAGTTTTTGTATAAGGCAATTTGTCACTGTATTTGGATCATCACATAAAAGCAATTCAGGCAAATTTGTTTCTAAAAGATATTGTAAAGCATTTTCAAAATTAATAGTGGTTGCTGTTTTAGGTACAGTACGGCTTATTTTTTGTTTAGACAAAGATAAAAATGTCGTAAAGTGATCAGTAATAGTGGTGTGTAGAACAGCAATGAAAGCAGAGGTCTTATTTTTATTTATTTTCAACATGAAATGATCTAGACAGTTTTTCTCTCTGGTAGGTAAAATATGCCCAGGTAGTATACCATAAAGCGATAACATATTCAGGTAATGTGTCCTGTTTTTATATTCATATGACTGTTCAGTAGTTTTATGATTTAAGCTAATATTAATGTCACCCGCAATTATTATATTTTTATTTGATGTGAGGGTCTCTATGTGTGCGCTTAAAGATTCAGTAAATGATTCCGAGTTTTTATATGAAGGGGAGCGGTATATACAAAGAATAGTATTATTTAATACGTCCAGTTGAAGACACGATGCTTGGCTTAGTTTTACTTCTGAGACATTCGTCTTAAGCGTATTTTTTACATATATAACAACACCATCATTTTGGTTTAACTGACAGGTAGTTACATAGAAGTTATAATTATTAAGGCGGGGAATAGGCTTATTGGGGTTGAGGCAACACTCGGTAAGGATTATCACATCAACATCATATATGAAACTAGATAGTGAGACTGTGAGATCATCGAAATTACGGTATATGCTTCTTATATTTTGAGAGATGACAGTAAAGTCATTTATTTTAACTAGATAGTGTTTTGTGAGCTCAGAAAGATCACATTCAATAGACCGAGCTAAATTTAGATTGTCTATTTCGTTCAAAGTTTGTACTATTTCATTCATCATTCGAATAACTGTATGTAAAGATGTCATTACCGGAACAGTTAATTGTTTGTATATAATCAAGTGAAGACTGATTATGTACTCTTGTTCGTTTGACTTGTTTGTATGAGTGTAACGTTGTAATATTATGGGGTTGTTCGATTGTTAGTTGATATTTATTGTAGCTGAGTGGAGAGTAGATATTTATATCTGTTTCTTTGTGTGATTGTGTGTTTAAGGTGTGACTGTGATTTTGTGTGAATAAGATGCGTGTACAAATTGTTAGTAATGTATTTAGTAAGTTAACAGCAATCGTTTGGCAAAAAGATTGACATAGATTGACATATAAAACAAAAATTGTAAAAAAGATAAATTTCAGAAAATGTAGTGGGTACATTTGGCACGTTAAAAAATAATAAATTAGTCAATTTTCTAGCAGAAGTTCGTGTACTTGCGCCTCGTTTCTGATCGTTATGATCCTCGACTGTTCGTCCTTTCTAACATAGATCTTGCCATACGCAGTCCAGCAAAACTTGTAGGTCCCATTTTTAACGAGGTCACGAGCAAGAAAATGTAGTCGCGATCCCTTCGCTGTCAAATTCTCGGAAAGGAAGACGGGCCTGTCCTCTTGAGTTTTAAAACCAAGATGTTTGGCACATAACTTTGTTTTTTGTCTTTTATTGAAAGCCTTGGCCATTTTCAAGAGCTCAGTTTTTTTGAGGGTTGAGCCCAACTCCACAATAATCGGCGTATCTTGCTTCTCAGAATTTTTTGCTCGGACTCGGTATATATCTTTTATATCAGATTTACTTAGTGTACAATTTATGCTTTGGCTCAGACACATAACCATTTCAGTAAGATCGTCTATGCTTTCGTTGTTTTTTTTGGGTACACTTTTTATCTCAAAATTTGTTTTTCGACTAGACATTTGCAGATCTTCAAGTTTGCTCTCTAAGATTGTAATATATTTCTTGTCTTCTTTCTGCTGTTCCTCCAATTTGACAATCTTCTTGTTTAGCACTTCATTTTGTTCAGCTAGATGAGCAACTGAGCTCTCTATGTTGACATTTGTCTGTTTAATTTCTTTCAGGGTAGCAGAAAGTTGTTTGAGTTCAGTAGCTTGTGGAGATAACAGAGATGCCATCATTATTTTCAACTCCTCTTTTAAGTCGTCCAGCTGCGTGTAGATTGAATTTTCCGTGGTCGCTGTGGTTCCTTTTTTTATACGTTGAGAAACGTAGTTAGGAGAAGAAGACGCGTTACTACTGGCACTTGAGTTTATATCCGGGTCGGAGACAGATTTATTCATTTTTCTATGAGTTTGTCGGTGCTTCGTAGACACAGAAAGGCGGCGAGGCGGCGGCGGCGTAGCTCTGTAGCACTACTGGTCTGCGTAGCGGCTACGTAGACGAAGAGAAAGCAAATATTGCGATTCTCTCTTTCCCCCGAGGTGAGGTGACGGGGATACGCACGGACGCACACGCTGAATTGATGCCTCAAGAGAAGAGAGAGAGGCAAATTATGAGGTGCCTCTCGTTTACTCGAGGGTTGCGGGGGGGCGGGAAGCCGGTCACGTTCGGATCACCTATAACTTTTATTGATAATTACACAACACTGCACTACACTAATATAAGCTATCTGTACTGGTAATATGATCTAATTTCAATTGGTCACTTTAAATATTTAATTGCTCACACCAGTAACACGTCTACCCATGAACAACTCACAAGAGGAAGAGGAAATTCTGCAAAGAGCTAGGTATGCCGGAATTTGCGGATTGTGAGGGAACCATAAAATTCATAACAATATTTAACAATATTTTTGATGTGATGAATAGCAGTATCATTCAATGTCGACGAAATAAAAATTTTCTTTGACGCCGCCGCATACTACAATCAAAAGCTCAGATTTGAAGATGGTAGCTTTGTTATACATTCAAATAGAAATACGGGGTTTCGTGGATTTATTACCTGTATGCAATCATATAATGTGGATAATAGCACATTACGGTACTTGTGCACATATAAATTAAGCCAGGATCATATTGAGTTATTCTTTGGCGCTGTACGATCTCAATGTGGATTTAATAACAATCCCTCAGCTCGCATGTTTCGGCAGCCTACAAAAAATTGCTGGTCCATGCACAATTCAAAGATGGTGCTAATGGTAACTGTGTAGCTTTAGAACAGATATCTGTTTTAAATTATTCACCAGAAAAAATTATGAAATCAATTAATGAAAGTACTTGTAATAGTCGCTTGATAGAAGTACCCAACGTGTCTGGAAATGACATTCCAGATCACGATTACATTGTGCAATCATCTTCTCTTTCAGAATATGCGCACCATGTAGTGCATTACATAGCTGGATATGTAGTCAGAATGTTAAAAAAGGGCTTACACTGTGAACAATGTATCCAAAGCCTTGAAACCGAGAAAAGCTCTAAATCATTTTCTTTAATAACAGTTAAAGATAGAGGTGGTCTCACTATACCATCTATGGATGCGACCAAAGTTTGCAAAATTGCTGAAAAAATTCTAAGAGAATATGAATGTCGAGTAGGGTCGAAACATATAGGACAATCAAAACACGTCTTAGCTATGATAAATAAAATTTCTGAAATTTTATTAGACACACAGACATTTTCTGAATTATATGAACATTCGTTAGAAAATGCAATAATGGACGATCACAGAGTCTTATTAATAAAAGCTATATCACAGTGTTACTTAAATGTAAGAATTCATCACATCACAAAACAATTATCAGTCCCCGAAGAAAAAATAAGGGCTTTCTTTACTAAAACTGTTTTATTCAAAGGTATTGACCTTTAATCTCCCCACACTCGAAACCATACCATTTTTAGGGTTCCGTAGTACCTAAAAGGTACAAAAAGAACCTTTAAATTAGAACCATTTGACATTGTGTAACTTGGTCAATCGGTTTAATAAAAATAATATAGAGAGTAGACTGATCTGATAGGGCTGATCTAAACATCATTGCAAAAACGCAACAGCTTTAAATTCGCGCGAAAAAAAAATACGAAGTTATATCTAAATTTCACGTTTTTAGAGCCATAAGGGGCCTTTTTTAAATTAACCTTGAAATTTTCAATTTTGAAATCCGTGGATTTTGCCTAGGTATCGTATAAAGAGACCAAGAAACTGAAAAATACTCTGTTAAATAAAATTCACAAACAGACACTTCAACTTTATTTATTACCTGACTACGGCGAAGCCAAAAGGTTGGTCATGATTTTGACCGGTATGTATGTATATAATATATGTGGGTTATGTATGTATGTTCATCTGTTGCATCATAACTTCTGAACTACTTATCATAAGCAAGGACGATATCTTTTATTCGTTCATGTCATAAGATAAGATTTCAAATTAAATTTACACACAGTTTTTTGATGTGTGAAAAATATTCACGGCAATATTATATGTAACAAAGTTAAAATGAAAACTATCACAGCTAAGTA
Organism: Ypsolopha scabrella; assembly: GCA_910592155.1. Lineage (NCBI taxonomy): Eukaryota > Metazoa > Arthropoda > Insecta > Lepidoptera > Ypsolophidae > Ypsolopha > Ypsolopha scabrella. The sequence continues at coordinate 7,747,866 of OU342981.1, read as the reverse complement.
GGCTTTACAAGTTAAGGAGTTAATTCGGGCTGCTACGGAACTCTACATATCGCGTGGCCCGACACGCGCTTAGCTTTTTTTTAATATTGTGACTAGCTTATTGTATTATCGTAACTAGGAATTAGAATTAAAATGGTGCCAATGTATCAAGAATTATTTAAATAAATAATAACAATTCTGAAATAACAGTTTGTTTTATCTGAATTTGTCGCATATATAATGTCACTGTATTACAGTGCTACACCAATAAAAATGCCAATGATGTATTTTTATTGGTGTAGCCAGTCATACAGGAGACTTGGTAAGTGCTAAGGAAGGACAAGGTTCAATGACCTTTTAGCAGAATACGAAAAATATTATTTGTGCTTCCCATACCTACATTTTATTTTGTGTTTTTCACTGAAGGGGTCATTCAACCTTGTTACTGAGCATTTACCGAGTCTCCAGTGTGAATTTGGCTATAAATGAAAAATATATTTATACTTTACTCATTGAGTTCTAGACAATTTATACCCCACACCCACACCACAAGTAAGGGAAAGAAAATCATCCACCTGAACAATAATTAAATAAAATTTAAAATTCAATATTCGGTTTTGAGTCATCACTTTACGTTAAGTTAAAACTTTAAGTTCCCTACGCCTTTTTCTAATACAAGATCATTCAACCTACCTACCATATACATAAATGTCGATATCGATATTTTGTTTGTTTGTTGTACTTGTCCTGTCTCCACGGTTAACTTCCTTAGTTTATGGTTATCTGCAACTGGGTACAACCTTGTAAATTTCGAAACATTTGAACATATAGTTATCTCTTTTTGGCACTGTAAAATGGTGGTAAGAGAAAAGAGAATAAAATATAAAAGAAGGCTTTCGATATTAGCATGGATTCTATGCCTTTAGTTATTATTCTGAGGGTTAAGTTAACTTTTACTACAGTTTCGATGTTCGAAAAATAGGTCTTTAAGAGCAAAAAAAATACGACCGCTTTCTTTTTTATGAAATCTATAAATTGTTACCTACGAATCATTTCCTAGAGAAAATTCAATATTTTATTACACAATTATGTGTGGGCAAATAAATACTAAGGAATATTTTTGTTTCAAATTTCAACGATGCAAAAGCTATGAGCCTGTCACATACGTTCGGACGGTTGGACGTAGAAGTCTATCCTGCAACGTTATCAAAAGTTTCCCAAATTATCTTTCGGCAATCATTATTGAACGTTTTCGCCCGACTTGTTTCATCGAATTACAAGCAAACTTTGTCAAACCAAACCTTAACTATGTTAGTTGAGTTGCCAGTTTATAATTAAATTACATTGTTCAATGATTTCACACTGAACAAGTTTATAAAATGATTTTGTTAATTCACACCTAAAAATGTTTTTCTCAGGGCTCTATCAAAAAAGAAAAACCCTTATCTTATTGTCTTTAAAATATAAAAATAAGGAAAATTAAGAATATCTTTGATGACATAGCGGGTCCAAAAGTAATAGGTAGTCAAAAGTCAAAGAGTCTTCCAGCAAATAGGCATGATGACTAAAAAAATGTTATTAGTCCGTCAGTTAGATTATCAGAAAATATTGGACACGTATTTTTTCTTTTTTCAATTAAACAAAAAATGATGAAGATACAGCCCGCTGAAGTTCCGCGTGACGTCACATCTAGGTACAATTTTACTTAGAAGTGACGTCATTTTCCCCCACTCCCAAACTTTGACGCGCTTTATCTCTGTCATTTTTTGTTTGATTGACAAAAGAAAAAATACATGTCCAGTATTTTTTGATAATCTAAATGACGGACTAAATAGAATAATATTTTGTTTACCCTGTCTACAAGCCTATTATCGCCAGCATTATGTACGACGAACTAAAAATCTGTCTAGCGCGAGTGAAGCCGCGAGCCAATGGCTAGTTTAAGATACATTCTACCTACATAGCGGGTGCCACAGGGGTGTACAAAGACAGATGAAGGGCCATAGAAATTTATTGTTCTGAGTGAAGGGCTAAGGAGAAGAATCAACTATTTTCTTTTCAATTTGATTTTTGTTGTCTATTGCTACAAAAATGCACATTTCATCAAATGACTATCGAAAACAAGGCGAAAATTGCCTTAGAATTTTTAATTCATAAGAAGGACAGGCTATGGTTCTGGACTTAGCTACTTAATCCCCAGACGATTCAACCTTTAAAATTAAATTTCAGTTATTATTATTTTATCTTTATTGGGTGTTTTTTTTCTGAAAACAATTCGTTAAACTTGTAGCATACAAAACTTCCTTTTTACGAGCAGTATTTTCATTTTCAAGTCAGCCATGCAATGCTATCAAAGCTTTAATCACTTATACTTTAAAGTTTGTCAATGTGACATAGCTGATTCTTCCTTTAGCCCTTCAGATAACATTATTGATTATAAAATAACAAAATTATAAGGCAGCAGAATTTAACATTATATAAAACCAATCTCTCTTTCTGGAACTTTATATACCCACTGGATTTCTTTTATAGGAATGTAGTTTTTTATTTGAGCTTTATGGTTGTTGAAGTTCCTAAGGACTTTAGTATGTATGGTGCAATTAATACCAGACCTCAACATCCAAAGTAAAAGTTAGAGCAATTTGGAGCTGGAATGATACTTTTACTTTGGATGTAAAACTACCTCCGTGGTCTAGTGGTGAGAACCTTGGGCTCTCAACCCGGCGGTCGTGGGTTCAATTCCGGCGGGGAACACACATAGTGGAATGTCAGTTTGTGAATTGTTCTCAGTTTGGTTAGGACATTGCAGGCTTGAATCACCTGATTGTCCGATAGGTAAGATGATTTCGTGCTTCGGAAGGCACGTTAAGCCGTTGGTCCCGGCCACTTTCTAGTAGAGTGGTCGTTATATAAACCACGTCAGAGGCCGTAAGGCGGTTTAAAAACTCTGACACCAGGGCCTGTCGGGCCAATAGGCCTTGCAGCCCACACGATATGAAGAAGAAGACTTTGGATGTTGAGGTAAGGCCGTTTTTTGGGCTAATTGCACCACAGTACTTGTTCAGTATGATGATTAGTGGTTCTGTTTTATTGTAAATGTTTTATGTCAAAAATAAACACATTTATATTTCTAAATGTTAATTTACAGCAGCTAGTTACAGTGACTTACGAGCTAACTCGGCTATACAGAGCACCGGGAACCGATGGTCCCTCTGCTGTTCCAGCGGTGACCTCCAGTGAAGATCAGCCACATGAATCCTCCAGCCGCGCCGTCTCGCTCGCACCCGCAGCCTCGCCGCCGCACCGCACTGCAGCGCTCCCTTTTCCGCACAGCAATCTGCAATTTCGGAACGAAGAGATTAGATTAAATTAAATAGGTATATCAAACATTCGTGAAGACTTTTTTCCCCAATATCGGCGCAGAGCCTTTGACGGTGTTTCCGCGACGTCGTTAAAACAGCCATCAATCGGTTTCGGGCATTATGTGCCACCTGGCTGGTTGTGCCATGTAAGTTACTCTATGGTTGTGCCTGTTTGAGACTGTCATCCTACTCTCCCCCGAATGATTTCGGGGGAGGGGAGGGCAGTTTGCGAATGAGATGGTTGGTGGTACCTCCATAGTAGAGCTCCCGCATCAGCTCTACTATAACAATAAAATAGACGTTTCCTCTGATTTAAAAATAATATTTATTTGCAAGCCTTGGTCCTTAGCAACACTATCGAATGATGCCTTAAGGCGCCTAGGCACGCCACCGTTTTAGTACAAAATTTAATAATCCGTTTCTCAGTTGTTTTTCGTAATAGACCAAACTACGTGACCTCTATCATCTGGTGCTGGTATTTTAAAAGGCACCATTTTGCCAAAATTTTGAATATTAATTTTGTTTTAAAGATATCAAGCTGGACAGATTTACATACAAAGTTGTTTTCTTGCCTCAGATTGTACCTATATCAAAATTTTACATTTCAGCCACATAGCGACTTTGTAAATGCCTGTATTTAACTATAGAGGTCTATACCTTTAGTCTATAACGAAAAACAACAGAGAAACGGGTTATCAAATTTTGTACTAAAATGGTGGCGTGCCTATGCGCCTTAACACAAGCTGTTTTTCTTTTGAAAAATAAGCTTTACTGCCGGGCTAAGGTTAGTAATTTTTCAAAAATCTTTGTATCTAGGTACTTACTTTTTATTTTTTTCGAAATCTATGACAAGACTACTTAGAGAAAATTTCTCTATCTTCTATTAGTTAAAATTTTGCACATACTCCTCCATCTCAACACGCTAGTCTGTATCTGGGGGCACGGTAGTGCCTTCGCCAAGTCAAGCTAAAAAGCGGCACGGCCGTACCACCCTTTTATCGAAACAGTTCAGGCCATTTTCGACCCTTTATAACTTCGTTGTCGATAAAACTAGAAGCCTGAATTTTCAGTAACCAAGCAGGCATTGTATAAACACGGTATATTTCAAATTTCATTCAATTTGAACCAGTAGTTTAAGAATTATAACTAGTCAAAGTTCCTCAATTTTGTCACTGACTGACCGATCATCAAAACTCTGAGGCACTTCTAGCAGACATAGAACCTTCAAATTTGGAATACAATTGGTGTTTAGTGTATAAATCTTATAAGTCTTTACAAAGAAAAAACTTCGAAGAGCCAAATTCCATTAGTAAGCAAGAAGATAAAACGATATAACTTTAAATTAATGAAGCCTGCTTGACTATACTAAGATAGAAATACATTTCTATATTTTTAAGGGATTTATATGGAATTTACATACAGTAAATATATGGAATTTACTATCAAATCGTGTTTAAAATGGTGTTAAAGTGGCTCCATGTTAGGCCTCCAGGTTCAACCAAATTCACTTTTCTTCTGTGTTTCTATACCTTCATCAGGAATTATATAAAATTAATAACTTGTTAACTTTGTAGCGAGCTTAGTAAATAGCATAGAGCAAGTTTCCTCTGTGGCACAGTATTAAAACTAAAGCTCGGCAGTGTCTATGAAATAATTACCCACGGCTGCTCTGTACGACTGTTATTCTTCGGTTATTTCTGGTTCCGATATAGATGAACAATATAAATCGATAACTTCGTGCAGTAATTTACGTAAGCGAATGCGCGGGAGCGTCTCACTCGCGATTGTGTCGTGTACCGAAGTTCACCGAGATTTGGGAGCGCGTCGTTTCCTTCGTTTCTATGAAGACGCAATACTGCTTAATTTAATTATACTGTATCTGTGGTAAGTAGGTTATTGTTAAGGGGGTAGGTAACTTTTTACCTCGGTACAAAATGCACATCATAATATTGTTTACCTTACTTTCGAATAAAATGTATGCAATAAATGTGTTTTAAAGCAACTTGCGGCAATAGTTTATTAATAATAAAGTCTTCACAAAAAAATACGTTCTTTAATGTATTACATTTTGTTTGCATTACATTAACAAACTTAAAAGCGCGTTTAGTTGTAATGTAATGCAGCTAAAGGTAACGCATAAAATTGAATAATTTTGATGTGATCACCTAACTATTAACAAGCAGTTTGCGCGAATTGCTATAAAACGCATTTTTTGCATACTTTTTATTCAAAAGTAAGGAATACAATATTATGATGTGCATTTTGCACCGAGATCCTCCGTTACCACCTATGCTAGATTTTCGCTTTTCCATGTATATTATGTAAAAGGCAACGTCTATTATATTTGTATGTTAGATTATAATTGATGATTATACTGAAGAGTGTGCAGTGTTCATTGTACGTATGTACGTGCTGTTAGTGATATGAAATGAGGAGTGACTACCTTGTGAATCAGCGGCACAGACATAGATGAGCATCGCCCGGCGCCGCCGCGCCCTTGCCGCCGGCAGCCTGCCCAGCAGCGAGCACTTGTGTTCCTCGGGCAGCGAGGCTATGTTCACAGGCACTGGCGGGCCTTCGAGCTCCCGCGGTGAGGCGCACGCCACCGGCGAAGACAGGGAGATCGAATCTGGAAACGCAATTACTGAAGTTAAGGCGAGGTTATCCAGAGACATCTGTACTGCCCAACGCTTTCATTTTACACATGTTTATCCTGCTCAGCGGAAGCGGGCCGCTCAGAAAACTCGCGTTTTCGAGGTGTTTTTATTTATTATTTTGGAATTAGAGGGATGGTTTTTAATATGACGGCCGATTTATATCACATTTTTCACGAAGTTTATTTTAGTATAACTTTTATAGTACAGCTTAAATGAAATGATATTTAGATCATAGTTCAGACCTACCTTTGCGATTTAAATGGATGGAGCAAAATTTAAGTAATCGTGTATCGAATGGCCGAAATATCAAGATCAAAGAGTGAAATATGACATATATTTTTTACAAAATTTCATCATTGCTATTTAACGGTTTAAAATGAATTTGAAAAGGGGATACCTCCTTATTAAGGCAAAGGATGCAAGTAAAGCCTAGCATAGATCACGTGGTTGCGCGGTGGTGGTAGACCACGCCCACGAGTGTCAACGAGTTACACTCGCTTTAGTCTATGCCTCGATTCTATAGAGATCGCCACTATGGGGCCTCAGTCGGAGGTTTCAACATGATACCTCTAAAGGGGTCCGAGAAAAGGGATCTTCAAAAAGACATCAAAGTGATGATATAAGGGTTCGTTTTGTCATTTTGATGTACGGAATCCTGGTAATAATTATGTTTATTTCCAAGTTGTTAACGTTTTACTTAACCACATAATATAGAAAAAATAAATAACAGTTTAATGAGATAGGTAGGTTTTACAACTACTTTAGTCTGAGAATAATGAGGGTTCATGATATAAATCTGACGCGTGAATGGTTTCTTGTGCAACATATCAATTGTTGTTGTCTCATACTTTGTTTTCGTTCTTCTAATTTTTTACTTTTCGTGGGAAGTATCACATACGACATTCTTTTACATTTTCAATGAATTGCTCCATTTTATCCACCTTTTTTTCACAGGCAACCCCAGCATAGATGAAAATAATAGAGAAGTTTTGTCTCCCGACTCGAAGAAGCGTTTGTTGATCCATGTTTGATCAATGGACACATGGATTGGACACGCAGAAAAGCTATATCACGTGACCATCGCCTCGATAAACGTCTCGTTCCGTGTTTCCATTGGTCAAACGCTTTGTCGAGAGACAAAACTTCTCTATTCGTTTTATCAATGCTAGGGTCATGTGTAAAAATTTACAGCTGTCCGCAACCTCGCATATCAAAACATAAGGGGCTAGCGGCTAGACTCGCAGTGGCGGCTGAGTTATTTCAAATTTCCTAAATATTACTTACTAATAAATTTCCTAAATAATACTTTATTACAACTGACCAAAACTGAACGAACACAACAGGCAGGTATTCGTTTCTGGCTTCTGGATCACAGTTGAAACTACTTTGAAAGCCAGTTGCCCAAACTTTGTTCTAAATGTTTTTTGCTCAATAAATAAATTTTATGTTATGTTATGTTTTGTTTAATATCACACTAATATTATAAATACGAAAGTTTGTGTGTGTGTATGTTTGTTACTCTTTCACGCTGAAACGGCTGAACGGATTTGGATGAAATTAGAATGGATATAGCTTATACCCTAACTTAACACATAGGCTACTTTTTATCCCGGAAAAAGCATGTCGTGAAACCGAATAACACGCAGGCGGAGCCGCGGGCAAAAGCTAGTGGTATCCATCCATCCATCAGCCTGTTTCGTCCACTGCTGGACATAGGCCTTTCCAGGATTACGCCACTCTTGGCGGTCCTCCTGGAAGAAATGCCCATACTCACACACGCTGGGCAGGCGGGTTGGTGAGCGCGGTGCCGAAACCCTTGCACTAGTGACGCCGCTGCCCGTCACTAGTCTGTTTTAAGGCCTGGCAATTAGGGATGGATATACCGCCATCCATCGGTCCCAGGCAATGGTGGGCCGCCTGGTTTATTTGCCTGAGGGCTGTTCTCTTACTCTCCCTCGAATAACTTCGGGAGGATTTTCGAGTAAGATGGTGGTACCTCCACAGTCGAGCCCGGCATCAGCTCTATCACCTACCAGTGTATACCTACTAGTGGTATATAAAGACTTAAAAAATAACGCTAGAAAGAGATCTAAACCATTTTATATGTATATTATTATAAATAAACTAAGTCATTAAGACTGTCCTGCTCCAGCTCAAACGCTATATTACATTTTTCTATCCTGCGTATGTGAGAGTGGGCCGCCCAGAAAACTCGCGATTTCAAGGTGTTTTTTTATTATTTCGGAATTAAGAGGATGTATTTTAATATGACGGCCGTTTTATATGACATTTCTTATTGTCTAAAACCTAATATAACTCTAATAAAATGGTATTTACATCGTAGCTTAGGCTTCTCTTGGGATTTTATTGGATGTGGTAAAATGCAAGTAATGTAGGTATACTAAGAGAAATAACGCTCACCAACCCGCCTGCCCAGCGTGTGTGAGTATGGGCTTTCTTCCAGGAGGACCGCCAAGAGTGGCGAAATCCTGGAAAGGCCTATGTCCAGCAGTGGACGAAACAGGCTGATGGATGGACTAGGTGAAATTAAATCAACCGACCAAATTCATAATGGAAATTCGGTTAGTCATCAGGAACAAGGTTTAATGACCATACAGGTAAAGAGCGAAAAAAAATTTTCTTTGCCGCAAAGTGCCTGCACTAGGAAAATTGTAAGGGAGCAAAAACATTATTTTTTCAATATTGGTCAAAGGGATTACTGAACCTTGTTCTTGATTACTAACCGAGTCTCCAGTATGAATTTGGTCGGTTGTTTTAATTTCACCTTGTATAGATAGAGCGGCCGAAATAATTGATTTTAAAGAATGATAGGTATATAATTACCTATATATGTAAGGTGACTTTAATTTATGCCGCCAACTTCTTATTGAAGACTCGGTAAGTGCTCAGTAACAAGGTTCGATGACCCTTTTTGTGAAATTCGTAAGTTATTCTTTTCGTGTTCCTTACAAACGCAAGCCCAGCCCCGAGTCAATTACTAGGTGGAGTCAACATTTTATTTTGCGAAATTAGCAAAAAGTGTTATCGATCCGTGTTACTGATCACTTACCAAGCCTCCACTATAAGTTTGGCTGCATAAATTAAAGTCACCTTATACCTGGTGTAAAAGCAAAGTCAAGAATCCTTTAAGGGTGTGTTAGTATGATCGGTAAAGATATTATTTTAAATACTGGGATCTTTAAATAAAGTACCAGGACCTCATAATCATAATAAGACGATTTTCTTTACTCAAAATACACTAATCGCGTGGACACCCTTACTGGTCGCTGGCCACTCGGATGAGGGGTGCGGGTTGCGGGGTGCAATTAGGTGTGTGGGGAGGCCGGTGAGCTGCGTATATATTTTTTTCTCGTAACGACATCAGAATCGTGTATACTTTCATACCCTAAAGGGATTCTTGACTTTGCATTTACACCCTGTATAATGTATAGGTATATTTAAATGTATTATTACAATTTCACGGTTTAAAATGAATTTGAAAGAAGACAATATCGCGATAACAAAACCCCATTTCTTAAAGTGTGTACAAGCAAGAACCTTCACGTTACGACGCCCAACCTTCGATCAAATATTTGATCGAAGCGCCCAACTTACAATTTCCATTTCTATAAGCGTTGTTTTCAATCCGTTTTAGAATCAAAAGGTCGCAAATAATAAGTTAAAATTTCTTTCTTTTATTCCCTTTCAGTCTAGAACTCAATTTATGCCAGTGACAAATATTATTATTTACTACAAACCATTTCATCAGCGCTGGAAATAAAATGGTTTATCGTATTACTCTTGAAAAATAATTACAAAGGAAGCTAAAATGGCGCCTAAAGGTCAACCGAATAAATGTGTATTATAGCTATGTTAGGTAACGCCTTCAGTTCGTTAACCGAGGAATAAATATAGCTTTCTCTATTCCGACTTTGTCTCTTTTCAAATTAATTTTAGACCATGTAATTCTTATATTTGTTGTCTGAAAAAAATATATGATTTAGATACATCTTTTTTGCAGTTTTTTTTATGGTTCGATTTGTGATAAGTTACATTTTGCTCAAACAAAAAAAAAACGGAAACTTGATAGATTTTTCAAGATTTTATCTTTTTATACGAAAGGACCATGAGTAATTTTGGACCAATTACACAACATTGATAAATCCTATGCCATATGATAGGGTATAATTAATTTCTTATTAAGGCAGCTACATAGAATTCGAGCGCGAAGATCGTGTTTCAGAACGATTTCAATACTGAGAAAGCACCAAAATCATAGTATCAAAAATCAAAACTGTAAACAAAATATTTTTTCCTTACATTTTGACATTTTGTTGGCGCTCGATTTCGACTTGGCTTCCATAGTAGCAATTAAATAATACCCCAAAAGCTTTCATTTCGAGTAGGTTTCATTAATGTTGAGGATTTGGTCCAGTCTCCATACAGATTTGCCCATGGTCCTTTACATGACCAAAACATATCAAAATTGCACATAATTAACGAAAAATAATATATCAACGAATACATTTTTTTTTTCATTTCACCGCTAACAAGTTTTTTGAAAGAAAAGCGCGTTTTCTGTGAGCGTGCGATGTTTCGGTTGTCGTAACAGCCACGGCTCGGAGCGCGCTATTTTAAACAATAATGAAACGTCTTAGAGTTCAGTTCTACCTGACGCAAGTCATGTCATGCATGAATTGATGGATGAATAATCAAAAAATTGTCACGAACTTTTTCAGACTCAGTTTTATTTGGTCTGAGACATCCGATCAATTTTATTTATAACCACAGACATATACTTATTACTAAGTAGCAGACCATTGGATTGAATAGCGTGGCAAGTTTCCATACAAAAAATAAGCTACATTTAGTCTTCATGGTACGAAGAAACGTATAAAAATGGGTTGTTTTGGCTGGCTTATAATTGGAACACATGGTGGCGCAGTCTGTAGCGCGCTTGTCTTGATAACAAGAGGTCATAGGGCCCGAGATTTTTTTTTAAATTCTTGTCTTTACTTTTGTTTATAATTTATCGTTCCCAGTTTGTAATGCACTCTAATAATAGTACATTACGATACGAGAGCGATGAAACGTTTTCTGACGAGTGTGAGTTTGCGGCACGAGCCGAAGGTGAGTGCTGCAATCACACGAGTCGAGAAAAAGTTTCTCGCACGAGTATCGTATAATATTTTATAGCCCAAGTGGGGAAAATGCCGACTTTACGCAAGCGCAGCGTGCGTAAAGCGGTCATTTTACGCACGGTGTGCTATAATAATATTTGGAACATATTTGTTAATTCCTAAATTAATCTCTAGTATATATTTTGTTTGGAAACAAGCAATATTTATATTTTAAAAGAGCCGAAGTTCACTGAGCTAAAATTGACACGCGTCGACTCTATGCTTTTTTTTGTTGAAAGTTGGATATTTGAGTGCTTCGTTGAGGTGTTAGGTGAGAAAATATGAAAATATAGTATGAAAATAATCTAACCTATTCATTTGATCAATGGCGTCTTCGATACAAGACCTTTTAAAACACTAAGAGTGTTTGAAAAACCCAACATTTTTCTCGAGGTGGTGGTGGTCTACAAGGGCGGTAGAGTGCCGTTATTATATACTGTAGGTAACATTCTGATAGCTTGTAGATCCTAAGGCTGTAGATTGACTATTTATAACACCGATTTTAATTTGCTCTTCAGTGGTGTTCACTAACTCAACTATAGAACAAAATCATTATTGTAACTCTCTTATACCCCATTAAGTGTTACAACGGTATCTTATAGACCAGAAATGTGGCCAAAGGCAGATCTTAAATGGTGGTACAATCAGCTTTTATAGAGGCTCATTTCAGAATGAGGTATAGTGACCAATATACGGCCATTGTACAGCAACTTTTTGTATGGCCGTCATATTTGACAGCAACCTCCTAGCCCCGACTTTTCTGCTTCACATGGCCCCAGCAGTACGTGGTATAAGTTTTATTCAGTGAGTTATAATGACTGATGAGTCTGGCACATGAACTATTCGTTTTTACAGATTTCGTGATGTTTGAGCACATTGTCGTAACCATTGAACTACATGTACAGTGGAGCCCGCATCAAGCTATACACATTGAGTATAATCTGACCTCTCATTGCACGGGAAGCCTATACAATGAGAGGTCAGCTTATACTGAAAGTGTTTAGCTTGATGTGGCCTCCACTGTACTAAGTGTACGTGATACCTCAGTAGTCGTAATTAGGATTTGTAGCTTGGGGGGCCCGGCTCCTGGGTCCAACTCATAAAGCCATCAAGCATCTGTTCGTGACATTAATAAGATAAATAGAGATAATCCTCCATGCAATGACATCACCTAGAAGACCAAAAAAACAATTGACGCCTAAAATGGGATAAAGTATATCTTTTTAAATCAATGACACTCATATTTCTGGAGGGGGGGGGGGGGGGGCACACGGTACTGTGGGAAGGGCCGTTGCCCCCTGGCCCCTAGATGTTTACGCCTATATTTGAGCAGAGAATAAAATGATCAATTCTACGTTATGGTACGCACTGCATCTGCCAATACACGTAACGAACTCGCCTCAGTTATCGCAGGTTCGATTTATCTAATACCTCACTTCGCTTCGCATGATCCTGCTTTATACCAACAAATACTACAACAATCACTCTAAAATTAATATACAGGTGATTGGTAATTAGATGCAATCCTTTGAAGGGGTTGCAGAAGAGAACAATTGCAGCCGATTCGACTATATAATGCCTTATGCAAAAGTGAACCATTTCTGAGATATTTTGAATTTAAGCTTTTTTTATAAAGTTAACTTTAAAAAAATATAGGTATTAAAAAAAACCAGCCAATATTTTAGATTTTTTTTATTTATTTTGCTTTGCATCCCAGACAATAAACAATAACCCTATCATTCCTCTGTCAATTTAAGATTTATGTACCTCATTCGAAAGCTAGTAAAATGCAAATGTTTTCAAGTTAATACGCACAGGAAATTGCGTAGAGACTTTTTCTTTTAACCTAGCTTTTTTGTGTAAATCTTTTGCGATTTTCAAGAGTTTTCAATTGTTTTGTAGCATAGTGTCCAGGTTTACGTCAATAATGTGCATTTTAGGGTTATTGTTTATTGGCTGGGATGTTATCAAAGCAAAACAAACCAAAAAAATCTAAAATATTGGCTGGTCTTTTAAATATATTTTTTTAAAGTTTACTTTATAAAAAAAAAGCTTAACTTCAAAATATCAGAAATGGTTCACTTTTGCATAAAGCATTATATAGTCGAATCGACCGCAATTGTTCTCTTCTACAACCCCTTCAAAGGATTGCATCTAATTACCAATCACGCTGTATATTATGATAAAGTTGAGGACTAATGCTATGTCAGTGCTGTGGTGAAAACTTGATTCCATTAAATCTTCTCGATAGAAAAGAAATACAAAGTTACCTCCAAACTGTACAATAAACCGATAGCATTCAATGAATACTTGAAATTAGATCTGAAACTTTGCATTATAGTACTGACATTAGTATAAAGCAGCTGCAGACTGTTTTATAAAAATGATAAAACCATCAAGGTAGCCGCGATTTCAAAATAACTGATCTTTTGCGTGCGCGGCATCTGATTAGAATAGGATAGACAGTTAAAAAGCAGAAGCGTTAGAGCAGGACTGCGAATTGAGGTATTATGGGCCCTTAACTATCGCCAAGTGGGTGAAGTGCTAATACCTGAATTTAGGATAAACCCAAGCGGGTATAAACCTAAAAATGAACTATCTTTTCGTCTAGGTTTAACTGGAATATTACATGGAAACCGTTATATATAACCGTTATTATTTTGTCTACGTAACGTAAGTAACAGTTATTAGCAAAATGTTATGTGAACTCTTAATGTGGCAAAAAAAAATGTTTGTCTCTGTCTGTTTATTTTTTAAGATGAATAGTAAAATAATAATCAGGGTTCGTAATTATCAAATAATTTATCTGCCGCACGATATTTTTTCTTTCCCTAAAACAATTTCCCGTGGAACTGGTTTATTGTAATACGAGACAATATTTGTAATTAATTATGTAATGTAATGATTGTAATAGGTACGTAACATACGACCAAATAATGTACGCTTAGGGGCACACGGCATATTACAGTGTTACCAAACCGAAAAATAATAATGCCGGTGGAATTATGGTCAGAACATCGGGAGATTTACTAAAAGTGCTTCTTTCTTCTTACAGCTGTACTGGTGTTGCCTGTATCACCATTATTTTACAATATTTGCGCCAAGAAAATAAAATGAGAACTTCTACACGATTTTTATTAGAGTTTGGCCAGCGAATCGTGACACAACTTTATATGGCATGGGCATGGAAAAATTAGCTTAGGCACATTTATATAAGGTGACTTAAATTTATGCAGCCAAATTCTTACCGAAGACTCGGTAAGTGTCCAGTAACAAGGTTCAGCGACCCTTTTTGCGAAATTCGTAAATTATTCTTTTCGTGTTTCTTACAAACACAATCCCAGACCCAAGTCACTTCTATGGTACGTCAACATTTTGGAGTGCGTTACGCCAGCGGCATGTTGGCGCTTTTCAGGATTTCAGCTTGACAGATAATTAGAGCGTCATCTCGTGTAATTGTGCCCGAAATAAAAAATTAGTGCTTCCAGCCGATCCAAAGATATTCACGGAAAACAGATTCCGCTGGAGTAACGTTACCCCAGCGGCATGTATTTTATCCCGTGGTCGTAGCTTCATAAAAATTAGCTACTTAGGTAGATATAATTAGTGCCTGATTGTGCCCAAAAAAGAGTATTCAAGATGCCGCTGGGGTAACGTTTAGCCAATTGCTGTATCTCTTAAACGGTATGACACACAACTACGATTTTTTTTACTAAGGTACGTCTTAATTAGTTCCTAATTTGTGCAAACTTATTTTTTCTCTAATCGACGCAGTTGGTCAGTTATAATTTTTTTTCAAAAACCCTAAAATCGGCCCTTGCGCTTCAATGAGAATACCTAGAAACTTACCAATTATGGTGGTTTGTACCTTTTATCAATTGAAAGCACCTTGTGAAATTAGATGTTCCTACTTACAGAGTTATTCCATTGTTATTAAAATCTGGCTACTCTGTAATGTAACGCTTCAATACATGAGTTATTATTAAGTGGCGGTATATTTGATTCTACTAATAATTAGTACTTTTATCACATTATTTATTCTAAAAATTTCAGCTGAAAAAACCTCCCAACTACTGAAACTTAAGGAAAAAACAACAGGAAAGCAAATCAGTCGATTAACCAACCAAATTCAAATGACTACATAAAAGCGGCCGTACCATACATGGTGCCAACCTTCGTAAATTGGTAGTTCTATAATTCAGTTTTGATTGGTACAGGTGCGTACAAATGGTTTAACGAACTTTTCATTTACTTTTATATAAATATGATAAGTTATTAGCTGTGATAGGATATTCAAATGCTTTTTGCCACAAAGTCCTAATGTTTAATTGTGTGGAATGGACTTTAGTATAGGAAAATAAATATTTTATTTTGTAATTTGTATTAATAACTTACTTGATGAAACATTATAATTTGATCAAATTTGATAGGTACTTACATAAATCATGGTGACCAGGGTCTGATGGTGGGACTGGAAGGTTGAAATGAGAACTCCTCAGCGAACAACAGGAGACCTCTCGAGTTTAGACTATTTGATCAGTCTTGATGAGTACTTTTTTAAAACATGGTGACCAGGGTCTGATGATGGGACTGGAAGGTTAAAATGAGAACTCCTCAACGAACTACAGCAGACCTCTCGAGTTTGAACTATTTGATGAGTACTTTTGTAAAACATGGTGATCAGGGTCTGATGAAGGGACTGGAAGATTGAAATGAGAACTCCTCAACGAACTACAGTAGACCTATCGAGTTTGAACTATTTGATCGGTCTTGATTAGTACTTTTGTAAAACATGGTGACCAGGGTCTGATGATGGGACTGGAAGGTGGATATGGGAACTCATCAACGAAAAATTTACAAAAGTTCTCATCAAGACCGTTCAAATTGTCCAAACTTGAGAGGTCTGGTGTTATTCGTAAAATAGTTCCGATGTCCATCTCGTAGTAAGTAAAATTATGTTTTACAAAAGTAATTATTAAGGCAATCAAATAGTCCAAACTTAAGAGGTCTGCTGTTCTTCATTAAGGAGTTCCCATTTCAACCTTCCAGTACCATAATGAGACCCTGGTCACCATGTTTTACAAAATTACTCATCAAAACCAATCAAATAATACCAAACTTGAGAGATCAGCAGTTGTCCGTTGAGGAGATCTTATGTCTACATTCCAGTCCCATCATCAGACCAGTTCATCAGCAAGATAATATGGTGCTGTTACCAGTCTTACGTCAGTACCCTTGAAAATTTACTTGAACATCCATAGTAAGTTTATTTTTAATTTTACAGATAATATTAAAAATATATATTAAAAGCCACTTCTATATGATGTTAGCAATTCGTTTATGAGTACCAAAAAAGCATCGGGTTACAGGATATGAGGCTGTGATATACGGACGGACGGACGGACGACGGAGTCTTAGCATAAAGGTTCCTTTTGTACCTTTTTGGTACTACAGAACCCTATAAAGAATAAATTATAACACCTTTGTGCGAGACTGTTTCGAAAATCGAAATGTTGTTCTACAAATTTGAGAAGGTTGGCACAATGTACGGTGCGGCCGCTTTTATGTACTCATTTGAATTTGGTGGGTTAATCGTCTAATTTGCTTTCTTGTTGTTTTTTCCTTGTATTTCAGTAGTTAGCAGGTTGTTTCAGCTGAAATTTTAAAGATAAATAATGTGATAAAAGTACTAATTATTAGTAGAATCAAATATACCGTCACTTAATAATAACTCATGTATTGAAGCGTTACATTACCGAGTAGCCAGATTTTAATAAAAATGGAATAACTCTGTAAGGAGTTGAAGTAGGAACATCTAATTTCACAAGGTGCTTTGAATTGATAAAAGGTACAAACCACCATAATTGGTAAGTTTCTAGGTATTCTAATTGAAGCGCAAGGGCCGATTTTAGGATTTTTGAAAAAAAAACTATAACTGACCAACGGCGTCGATTAGAGAAAAAATAAGTTTGCACAAATTAGGAACTAATTAAGACGCACCTTAGTAAAAAAAATCGTAGTTGTATGTCATACCGTTTAAGAGATACAGCAATTGGCTAAACGTTACCCCAGCGGCATCTTGAATAACTCTTTTTTGGGCACAATCAGGCACTAATTATATCTACCTAAGTAGCTAATTTTTATTTAGCTACGACCACGGGATAAAAAACATGCCGCTGGGGTAACGTTACTCCAGCGGAATCTGTTTTTCGTGAATATCTTTGGATCGGCTGGACGCACTAATTTTCTTTTTTGGGCACAATCAGGCACTAATTATATCTACCTAAGTAGCTAATTTTTATTTAGCTACGACCACGGGATAAAAAACATGCCGCTGGGGTAACGTTACTCCAGCGGAATCTGTTTTTCGTGAATATCTTTGGATCGGCTGGAAGCACTAATTTTTTATTTCGGGCACAATTACACGAGATGACGCTCTAATTATCTGTCAAGCTGAAATCCTGAAAAGCGCCAACATGCCGCTGGCGTAACGCACTCAACATTTTGTTTCGCGAAATTAGCAAAAAATGTTATCGACCCGTGTTACTGATCACTTACCAAGCCTCCAGTATGAGTTTGGCTGCATAAATTAAAGTTACCTTATATTATTATTACATTGCGGTAGTCGAATTTTAGGTACTGGCTCAAAAGCGACGATCCCCTAGCCAAACTTCTAGTCTAAGTAAACTTGTTTGCAACATAGATAAACCTTTACTTTGAATAGAACTAATTAGGATTAATTTAGTACTTATAGCACTTTCTAAATAGAAATGACTATACCGGGTGTAAATAGACTGCTACCATTAAATTTACTTTTCCCAACAATCATACCCGCGGACACCCTTAGTTTGGGAAATAATTGAGTTCCGAACAAAAATGCGTGAACCCTAACGCACCGACATACGGGCGAGGTTAGAGAGAGCGTCGTCCGTGAAACAGCTGTTCCGGTGCAGCGTTCTAAAATAGACCTTCCTCCTACGAGATAAAGTCTTTGAGTTACAGTTTAATATCTTTTACTCTGAAGATTTGCGTGTTTTTTTTTTTTTTCGAATAGTTGTTCAGTATGATCAGTAGAGTATGTGGTTTTATTTAATGGTCGCACTCTATTTACAGCCTATTTAACTTGCTTAGGTTCAACATATTAAAATGAGGATTTACCATTTATTGGAAAAAATCGGTAGAAACTGCATTTAGTTCCGGAGATCGGGCGATGAAGTCCAAAATCGGTACATCTCCGGAGAAGTCGGGAGGTTCGGGAACACTGGCGTATTATAAACAATTTGGGGCTTACGTCACTTCAATTATTATTGTTATTGCTGCATATTTTTCAATGAATATAATCAAGATAATTATGGTGGTAATTATCATTCCATCCGTGCATCACCCTGTGTTCGTCCACTGCTTAACATAAGCCTTTCCCACGCCACTCTTGGCGGTCCTCCGTCCTCCTCATCCAGCCGCCACCCGCAACCTCCTTCAGCGGGATTATTACGTATCTTTGAATCGGTTGCCAACTATGGTTGCTATTCAATGGGAACTATTTACGAATTGTGACGTCATTTCAAGTGCGAACGTATCCTTAGATAAGCGGATATGTATATTTTCGACGATAGGCACTCGGTCGGCAACTGATTTTACGATACAGAATCATAGGGCAGGTCGCTATGTTTTGAAATTATCATTGATAATTATGATTTAGAGTTCCTTGGTACCTTTATCACACTATCACACTAATCACACTATCACACTTCACACTAATATTATAAATGCGAAAGTTTATGTGTGTGTGTGTGTGTGTATGTTTGTTACTCTTTCACACTGAAACGGCTGAACGGATTTAGATGAAATTTAGAATGGATATAGCTTATACCGTACTTTTTATCCCGGAAAAAGCATGTCGTTAAACCGAACAACACGCGAACGGAGCCGCGGGCAAAAGCTAGTCAATTATATATACTTAATTATAACGATGTACGGAATCGTTCTTTGCGACTCACTCGCACTTGTCCATCCATTTTCTATAATTATCTTAGCTTAGATGTATGTTCTGTCGAGGAAAGTTTCGCGATCCCTCTTTTCGCTCTAATTACCATTGTAATTAGTATAAAAGGTGGGTCAGCGCAATAGTCCCCAATAGTACAACAAGCCTATTGAGTAACCTATAACCTTTCGCATATTGCCACTTGAGTTCCTGCCGTGATTGATACGATCGTATGTGGAAACAGCGATGAAACATTCGGGTACGTTCATGAATAATGGATATTTCGTGATAAGAGGAACATATTGCTATAGTCTTTGTAGTTTGTAAGGCTTCATTCTTTTTATCTGAGCATATTTTATAGTAACAAAAAAGAGCAACTACAACAGCTATTACAACTCTTTTCTAAAAAGTTTGTAATTAATTATGTCAATAGATGTCAGTGTTTTTTACGTTTCATGTATATATCATAATTTTATTGATTTTTTATTTTAGTAATTTATTTATTTTAATAATTTTTTATAACCTTAATATTTTTTGTATGTATTTCCCGTTTTTATTTATGAACTTATTTCTTCATTGCATTATGTATATATAATATTTTTATTCCTAGATTCCTCTATTTTATGCAGGTGTATATTTTATTTCCCGTATTATTATATATTTTTTTATATTCTAAAGATATATTATATTGTTAAAATTAACTTTGACTTGTAGAAAGTATACTTTGTGTATCTATTTTGCAAAAATAAATATTTTGTTTTGATTTGATATTACTCTTGGCGGTCCTCCTGGAAAGGCCTATGTCCAGCAGTGGACGAAACAGGCTGATGGATGGATAGATGGGATTTGATATTTTCCATTCGCCTGACGACGACCCTACTGAGGGGTCAAAATATAGCACATTTTACTTTATATTATTTCTGTGTGTTAATAAATAAAAATAAAAACTAACAAAAAATATTTCAGTTGTATTCCTTTGAAGTTTTAATATCTAGTATTTTGTGCAACTATAACATAATGGAGGTCATTGGGAAACGAGTGTTTGCTTACGATATACAGTGAGCTTCAGTGAATATCAGAAAAATCGTCTTTGCTTGACATTATTTATAATCTTTAAAAATTACAAATTCACAAAAAATATCCTGTTATCTTAGGCAAGGATCTTTGTTCAGTCAAATTGTCAGTAATTTACTTATTGAAAGTAAATTGGGGAGCATCATTCGACGCTGTATGGCAGATATACTCTTTGCCTAGCCCAAAATTTGCTTTGAAGACATATTGGTTTTTAACATCGGACAAACAATATAGGTACTTATGTAACCGTTTTTGATGTAGTATTTACCTTACTGTAGTATGGGAGCAGATAAAAGTGGTTGAACTCTGTTTTGCGATCTCTTTGAAAACTACTTAAGTAGTAAAAATTGTTATATTTTATTGTGCTGTTCCGCCATACATTTTTTTCAGTCATAGAAAGTTTTCGTTGCGGTTATTTTACAAGTTTCCATCAAATACGTATTTTTCTAAAAAGGTATCCTTAAACATCTAGAAGTAATTTGAATGCCCAGAACTAAACGAATTTTTTAATTCTAAAATATGCATTGTATTTTCTTAGGCCATGATTGTGTGCTCAAACTTACACTTGAAAAAAGCTAAAATCTTTTTTTTTCGGCTCCATTTTATTTGTACTAAAATTTATTTTATTTTATTTTAAATCAATATTCGATTTTGGGTCAACATTCTACATCATAATAAATCCAAATTTGAGGTCTGTTCCGCCTGCAAGCTAGATACTTACTTATATAATTTCATTACATTTTATTAGCACAGCTAAACAGCATTAGCAAATATTTTTTGTTATGTATTTCCCGTATTTTTTTTCATATTCTATTGTTTTTGTAAATATTAACTTTGAACTGTAGAAAGTATCCTTTATGTATCTATTTTACAACATCAATATTTACATTTCATTTTTTGTTTGATAAACACTTGTACTTGTCCACTTATTTATATTAATTTCCCTTACCGGTTTCGCTGTTAAAGCATTATCAAAGGTTTGTTTGGTTGTTTACGTACAACATGTTGTACGTAAACAACCAAACATGTTGTACGTAAACAACCAAACAAACCTTTGATAATGCTTTAACAGCGAAACCGGTAAGGGAAATTAATATAAATAAGTGGACAAGTACAAGTGTTTATCAAACAAAAAATGTTTCAAAAGTTCCACCAAGTGCCAACAATCACGAGCATCAACTACATTTCATTTCATGAAACCCGTAGGACGGACAGAGGGGAGATGGACAGACGGACAGACAACGGAGCAACAGGCTCGGTGTTGCTCTTCTCGGGTACGGAACCGTAAAAAGGAATGTCATAGAGTTCAGTTCTTATTGATGCAAAATGAGGTGCTTGCCTACTACGCTAAATTACTTAGCAACTCGATGTACAAAAATCGACGGAAACAAGCTGTTACGACAATCGCTGCGCCTCTGGATAGCGCAAAATAAGAGAAAATAATACTTTTCACGTGGATACAATGGACGGAAAACATTTTGAACAATAGTTTTGTAGTATGGTGATCAATAAAATCGCTTCAAGCATTCGGTAGGAATACGAAAAATCTAACGTAAATTATACAAAACTTTCAATTTGTTTTTTATTTATTTTATTTATTTATTTAGTTAAGAAACAAACAGTCACACTTATTTATATAAAATTACAGTATAGCATGATTTAAATTCAGACTTACAGTTTCCTCAGTTAGAGTATTTAAAATAAAACTAATATACAACTGTGGCAGTAACTGCACACACAGTAAGTACTCGAAATAAAATAAAAACAAATTTCACTAAAATCTAACAACTTTAGGAGTAACTAAATATGTATTATTATATAAGCACAAAGTGTTTGCTGAATATGCATATAAATCTCTACTCACAAAAACAAAAGAAAAAGAAAAATGTGAATTTAAGTATACGGATATATGTATATGGACAAATGTAAACTCCAATCAAACAGAATGAGTGATACTCTATAAAGACAATTTTTTAAAACTGTTTAACGTCTCACTAAAAATGTCGACATCTTCCAACTTATTGTTATAAAGCCTGCATGCCCTTCTCATGAAACTATTACTTGCATAAGTCGTTCGAGACCGCTTAGTATGGAAAAGGTGCTTAGCCCTACATGATCTCTCTCGACGTAGAGGTACTCTAAAAGATAATAGATGTATCAATCAGATTATTTACTACTTTATATAAAACTAAGGCGTTCACGTCGATGACTTAAAGATGTTATGTTGAGACTAGATAAACCAGCAACATAGTCTGAACTAGTACCCCTAATACGATACTCGATCGCTTTAATAAACTTTTTTAACCCTGTTACAATGAACTCTGTAATGTGGGTTCCAAACACAACTTGCAAATTCTAACTTACTACGCACATAACTATTATATAATATATATTATATGTCAACAGCTTTTTAAAAGGTTTGCCTGCACGTAAAATAAAAAATAAGTTACATAAATAGTTTTTGTCAAAAGTATAGACAGTTTGGATTTTATTTTTTATTACATGATGCATTTATGTTTTTTTTTCTAGTTTTATTTAAGATTATTCAAGACAGGCCCAAGACCCAGTTAGAGTATTATAACTGTGCAGTGCATGCTTTGCTCACCCGGCAGCCCTTCAACCTTCAACCAAAAGCAATCAGGTTTTCACGATGCTAAACTAAAATTATCAGTCTTAGTGAACTACAATATTATATACTGATAGACCGACAAAGGCTTAGAGGTGTGGGATAATGGAGTATCGGATAGTGATTTTATATGACGGGCGTTCCGTGAAATATGAGCCATAGTGGCGAAATGATAGCCATATTTCACAGAGACCGAGGAAATGAGGTACGAATGTTACTTGAGACAGGCACGTCTTTGCAGTGACTCGGGTCGTTTGTCAGGAATACTTTTTCGTATTGGGTGTCTAATGTAGCGTATTTTGTAACAGATTAGACCGACGATGGCAAAACCTGTAAACATAGTTCAGCGGGCCTATTACGTAACTCAGTGTCGGTTGCCATCTACGGTTGCTATTCACCAAAACCAGATAAAAAATTAATATCCAAAATAACCTTTAATGGGTATTGAGCTATTTACGAACTGTGACGTCATTTCAAGTGCGAACGTATCCTCAGATAAGCGGATGTGTTTGTTTTCGAAGATAGGCACTCGGTTTGGCAATTGATCTTTCAACACACTTGCTTATAAAGTGGCCCTTATTGCATCGTTCTTAGGGTCATAATGCAGCATATTAAACACGCGCGCTTTTTACTTAACATTATCGCACTAGTGCTTTTTACATAACAGTTTTTTTTTTAAATCTTAGCAAAGAGATGATTGATGTCTTGAGAAATAGTTAAGATTTTGCGAATAAATAAACTGTCTCTGTTAAAATATAATAAATAATTATTTAAATTTATCAAATTATAAATTTTTTCAATAAATTAACTCAAATTTTTGTTGTAAATACAAAAATATTCAGTTTGTTAATATTTAATATTTGGCTGTTTGGCTGATGCGTCAGTGCCTCTATTTCCATCTGCGCAAAAAACAAAATGGTGGTTTCGATTATGTGGAAAAAAAGACAGTGAAATTTTATTATTTTTCCTCGCAAGTGTGTTTAAAAACGTCGTTTGAAACGCGTGTGCACAGCTCACTTGTATCATAATGTACTATTACGATACAGAATCAGGGGGCTGTGCGTACCCCCTTCCAATGATTAAATGTCTGTGTTGCGTGCGAGTATGCAAAATACCAAAACCGCTCAGATCAAGAATGTTTCTCGAGTACCAGTTCTGCTATAAGCTGTTCTTACTTTTAAAATGAATTTTATGAAATAATTATATAATTATTGTATAAATAAATATCATTAGTCAACAAGAAACTTTTGGTTTATAATTCCATCCTCAAACCTGTTTGGACATATGGTTGTCAAATCTGGGGTAGCACCAATTCAAATCTGCAAGTGATCCAAAGAGTTCAAAATAAAATTCTACGAACTATATCTAATGCACCATGGTACTCTCGAAATAGTGAGATTCACTAATATTTAAAAGCTCCTACAGTAGTCGAAGAACTAGATTATAGTCTACAAGACTGATGGCAGATAAAAAATATAAACACATAGGCTGCAAAGGTTGTTCATAAAATAACGCCCAAGCCGGAAACGGGAAAAATATTGAATAAACGCTTTTATAACTCGAGAACCACTGAACAGATTTGGATGCGGTTTTTAGGGTTCCGTACCCAAAGGGTAACCAACGGGACCCTATTACTAAGACTCTGCTGAAACCAGCCAAGTGCGAGTTCGGCCCGCACACTCCCACATTGTGATCTTTTGCCTTTTTTATAGATAATGGTACGGAGCCCTTCGTGCGCGAGTCCGACTCGCACTAGGCCGGCTTTTTTATTATCATCGTAGTGATCCAGTCAACAAATAGGCTATAGGGTGTGTTCATAAAATAACGCCCAAGCCGTAAACGGGGCAAAGATTGAATAATGGAACCACTCAACGGGTTTGGATGTGGTTTTTTGTTTTATTATCATTGTAGTGACCCCGGTCAACACATAAGCTATAGGGGATGTTCATAAAATAACGCCCAAGCCGAAAACGGGGCGAAGATTCACTGAACGCGGCCGAAGCTGCGGGCAAAGGCTAGTATAAATATAATAATTATGTCGTCACGACATGGTTCCCTGAGGAGGTGTCTGAGGTGTTCCGAGTATGAACTGTGAAATGTCACAGTCCATATTCGGGACACCGACTTTTCACTGACGATTATTTATTAAGTCCCAACGTGATACCTATCGGTGAGTCCTATCGCCGTACTTCGGGCACAAATGCACGCTTCTTAGAGCATGCGGGTTTCCTCACGATGTTTTCCTTCACGGCTCAACAAATACTATGCACATAAATTCCGAAAAACTTATTAGTGCATGCCCGACCGGAGATCGAACCTGGGTCTCAAGATTGAGAGGCTAGAGTTCTACCCGTGAGCTACCGCTGCTGTACAATAAAGCATAATTTCAACAAAAAAAGTTCAAAACAGGTAACCATCTTAAACCAATTAAATTCTGTAATTTTATTGACAATCCTTTCAATTAATTAGACCGAAAAACATAATTAAAATCACTTAAAATTCCAAAGGCGCGCCAAACAAAAAGCGTAATTTTATGAAATGGCTTTCAAACAAAATTGGTGCTAAACATTTCAGCACTCGCTCCGGGGGCTCCTCTGTGCGCGCGTCGATGGACGGCTTCGTGACCCGGTACGAGCAACGTGTTATATACCACTCACCAGACACGCTAGAGCCAACAGGGCGGGGGTGCCGCAACTGCGGCTTCTTGACGGAGGGCAGCGGCTCCAGTAGCGCCTGCGAGCGCTCCGGGGGCTCCTCTGTGCGCGCGTCGATGGACGGCTTCGTGACCCGGTACGAGCAACGTGTTATATACCACTCACCAGACACGCTAGAGCCAACAGGGCGGGGGTGCCGCAACTGCGGCTTCTTGACGGAGGGCAGCGGCTCCAGTAGCGCCTGCGAGCGCTCCGGGGGCTCCTCTGTGCGCGCGTCGATGGACGGCTTCGTGACCCGGTACGAGCAACGTGTTATATACCACTCACCAGACACGCTAGAGCCAAAAGGGCGGGGGTGCCGCAACTGCGGCTTCTTGACGGAGGGCAGCGGCTCCAGTAGCGCCTGCGAGCGCTCCGGGGGCTCCTCTGTGCGCGCGTCGATGGACGGCTTCGTGACCCGGTACGAGCAACGTGTTATATACCACTCACCAGACACGCTAGAGCCAACAGGGCGGGGGTGCCGCAACTGCGGCTTCTTGACGGAGGGCAGCGGCTCCAGTAGCGCCTGCGAGCGCTCCGGGGGCTCCTCTGTGCGCGCGTCGATGGACGGCTTCGTGACCCGGTACGAGGGTGACCTGCGGGCGCAACAATGCGATCTACGCTATGTTATTGTGCCTTTTAAAAAATTAACTTAGAAATAAAGAATATATTTATGAAGGCATTTCCAAACATTTGTGCCAGTTGTGCCACGATTCAGTGGGCAGACTCCAATAAGTACTGTCAGCAATGAGACTGCAAGAATCGTGACTTACTAAAACACATTATCACACTAATGCCATCTTCCAGAGTTGCACACATTTGGTTCCCCAACATTTATGTTACGTGAATGTACCTAAGCCGCACTAAAAGGCCGCACGTATTTCAGGCAAGGTTTCGTAAAATAATTCCAAATGTGAAAGCGATAGGTACATAGGTAAACATAAAGAATAACCGGACACCAGTCGGCCTCAAAAATGTCATGTTCTAGGCAAAACGTAGGTACAATAAAGGGACAAAGGGCCTAATGAGTCCGTTGTTAATACATGGGCTCTCCCAGTCTCCGTTTGTTCAGGACTCATTAAACTTGCATTCTTGGAAGCTAAGGGCGGATTTACATTTCAAATTACGCTTTCAAAGGTAATGGCTGCCTTTAAGCTTGCTTGTTTATAAAATCGGTCCCTTCGTTTCGAAAAGTTTGTACAGTGTATTTGGCACACAATACAAGGTGACATTAATTCATACCGAAGATTCGGTAAGTACTCAGTATCAAGATTCGATGACCCTTTCTGTGAAATTAGTTAGTCAACTATCAGGAGGTCATCATTTTATTTTGCGTAATAGCAAAAAGTACTGATGACTTACCAAGTACTGGGCCTCTAAAAAGGCCGACTTGGGTGAATCATAAAATGATTTGAAAGTAGGATAGAGTTATAATAAATTATTTATTGACCCATGCAAAAGAGACGGCAATAGAACAGAATCATAATATGATTCATCCAAAGTGGCCTTTTTAAGGGACCTGATCACTTATTATTAACCTATATTAAAATTATTATAATAAATTATTGTTACCTTATACAACCACAAAAACAATTTTTCTGTCGTGTTAAATAGATAATAAATTAATAATTTGTTGGCCCGATGATGTGTAATACGAAACCGGTAGCCTAAGTTACAATAAAAATAAATATATGTGGAATAATACAAGAATTTGTGTATAATTTATACAAAAACCATGTTTCGTAATTTCTAATTACTTTTCAGCGTGGTAGAGTTAGAATTAATACAATATCACCGGCGCAAGGAATTGATGAAATGAAATTAATTCTAAATAAATTTCATGTTCAATTCAATTTGCAGAATTTAAAACGATAGTTGCGCAATCGACCTTAAGTAGAATTGCAACTCTTTAGCCTTTTAGGGTTCCGTAGGACCTGAAAGATAAAAGGAACCTTTATGGTGAGACTCCGTTGTCCGTCCGTCCGTATCTCACAGCCTCATAACTTGAGCATCGTTTAAGATAAAGACTTGAAATTTTAAATTGTTCAAAATATTTCCAATACAAAAGTAAGAAAAATTAAAAAAAATGTCTTTAAAATACAATTTAGGTATCAAATTTTAAGTATCTTAGACACATTGCTGACAAAGAACTACTTATTTATATCTATAAAACAATGGTTCAATCTATCTTACTGTACTGTTTGCCTATTTGGGGTGGATCACACAAAACTAAACTCATCACGCTAGAACGTAGTCAGAGGTATATTCTCAAAGTGTTAATGTTTAAAAAAAAACATATAGTACTACTAGTATTTTTAAAGAAACGAATCTACTAACAGTGAGACAACTATATATTGTACAAGGTGTCTTAAAAATACATAAACACTTAATACCTAATCCAAACATTAAATATAAACGTAACCCTTGTATAATTAAATCATCTTCTGTCAAAACTACTTTTGCGTCAAATCAATTTTCATCTAGATCAACCTATTTGTACAATAAGATAAACAGATTACTAAACATTTATTTACTAAAATACACAGATTGTAAAAAGACCATTACTACTTGGATAAAACAACTTAACTACGAAGATACTGAAATTTTACTAAAACCAATATCATAAATATTCACATGTCTCAAGTTATCGCAGTCTAACCCTACGGAGAACAACACCGACAGGCCTACCCTAACCCTGCTTAATCTAAACTTTTATAGTGTTACTCATAAGAGTCATTCTCAAACGGTAATACTTTTATAAACTGGGTTTAATTGTCTTTTTTCTTCGCACCTTGGAACAGTTGATACTTTTTGCTACCTACCCTATTTGTGTAAATTGTGATAAAATTGGTGGTTATATCTCACTTATATCAATTACTACTATCCAAGTTTAAAATGTATAAAAGTATATAGGGTCCTGAAATTCAAAGTAATACTATTAAGAAAACAAAACAGGTGATGGAGTATCGCAAATAGACCACTTTCCACCGAAAGTTCAGTTAGCGATACACAGTCTACCCTAACCTATATTTAAGAGAATTACTATTAGTTGTAAACTATATTTAATACTTTTTTTAAACATATTATTATACATGGATTCTTAACCACGCAAATGCATATACGCTTACACACGCACACAGACACACACACCCTCACACACACCTACACACCCTCTCACACACCACGTATAACCTCTCACCTTTTTTTCTTCAAAATAAAGGTATCTGATAATTTATTAATTTATATAATCTGTAGTTGTACTATCTACAAACAGCACAAGAATAATGTAACAACTAGGGAAGAACGGTCCCTTCTAATACAGGTTTTGTTAGCTTAAAAGGAGGGTCCAAAGTACTTATAAATTACTTGTGTATAAATAAATAAATTTTGTATTTTGTATTTGTAAATTGTAGATATTAAAGAGCTGATTATAAAAATAAATACTTTTACTATATTTACTGGCACAGATTTGGAGCAATTTTTGAAAACCCACAAAAAATGCCCCCCCTCCCTTATTTCCGAAACTGGTGGCCCGAAAAAAATTACGATTATAGGCCAAAACTGGACAATTATAGGAAAACAAAAGCGATTAAAAAGAAAGTGAAAACAAGTGAGAAAAAATACGATTTTGATATCAAATTGTAGACATTAAAGAGCTCAATACAAAAATATATATTTTACTATATTTACTGGCACCAATTTCGAGGAATCTCTGAAAAAACACAAAAACGTATGACCGAAAAATATGAAAAAGTAAATCATGTTATTTTGGGATTACGTTAAGTATACAGGAAAAATATATCAGGTAAGAAATTCACGATAAAAAATTACAAAATAAAATTTTTCATCCACGAGTCTTATTTCGAGTACGATATAAAAATATTTGAGTTTTTTAATTATATAAACAGTTACGAGTATAGGCAAGATTTTAAATACCTACTTCCAGACTGTTCCCAAAGCTGTCGAATTACGGAACCCTGGGTATGCGAGTCCGACTCGCACTTGACCGGTTTTTTAAATACGTTTAAAGTGGTTCATTCCAGAATTTCCACAGTTAAAATTGATTTTGCAACCACTTTTCAAACAAACTAAGCAATCTAGAAACCGCATAACAGTCTGGTTGTGTTGTGTAACATCAATCATAGCTCGCAAATATTTATCGTTCAAACATCATAACACCCCCCCAGATATCACAGGGACTGGGGGAAACTGTGGGGGGCGGCAAAATGACACTGAAACGATTGAAGATAGACCCCTACAAGCTTGGGCATGGCCGATATGGCCGACTTGCATGCAAATGTTTTCAATGTGGCAGTTGTTGAAAGGCAATTTCAATGCTTTGTTCCTCTTTTAAAAGCGTCGGTCGGCAGCGCAGCGTTGTGAAATAGTTTTATTTTCAGCTACATTTTCCATGTGACGAAAAAACTAAATGGATTTAACTGTGATGGTCTTAGACCATATAACACGGGACTAGGCAAGCGCACTTATCCCCCTCTGCCGAAGTACATGAACAATTTGTTCATGTAAGTTTGCTTGTGTGCGCGTTTTGTGTTTGTGTTGCAGCTTCTGATTTAGTGTGACATAACAATTTTTCGCAGGAGTGTGCGTGAATGAGTGAATGTGTGCTGTGCGTGTTTACCTCCCCTCCCGTGGAAAACGGCAGAATAATTTCAGTACTAAGAGTCGCGCTTTGCCAGGTCCCGTGGCAAATGGTCTAAGGTGATGGTATATATACAAGTAAGATTAAAAGTATTGAAACCACTATTGATCATACTGAACAATTTCGCCAAAGATTTGATTTCCTCAAGAAAAAGTTTTCAATGTCAGTAGACTGATTTCGTATAATATTTCCTATATTTTGACATCCTTATATAATTTTGATAAATATGCCTATTTATGAAAGTATTAGTGAAAGAATACGTTAACCGTGAAACTTTTTATTAACCTTTATTGAGAGATCTACCTTCAAAGCAATTTAGATAAACAACCTCATTCCAACCAGAACGAGCTGGAAACTCGAATTGGTCGGGAAATAATAACGATCACCGTAAAAATCCTATAAAAAGCCCCGAAACAACGGTAGCTTTGAAATATCTTTCCAAAACAAACACACCTCCGAGGCAGGCGTGGTTCGATCGAGGGAGGCGGCGGCGGCGGCGGCGGCGCGGGAGGGGGGCGGCTGACGTCACGCGAGGCGCGCCCCGTGACGTAGGGCGGGCGTGACGTGATAGCGACCTAGTTTGTGCGGCTGTGCGTGCGGACGCTACGTTTTAGCGGCCCCGGGAGGTTAGGTTGCACGTCATATCAACCGCCTTGGGAATTGGTTTTAGAGCGAGCCCCGCGGCGCGCTGCTGTTAATGTGCCTACGTCATAGAAGCGAGGCATTGCCTCATCCCACATTGGCACCTATTCTCATGTAGCAGAGCTACCATAACCTAAAACTTTTCACTGCAAACTAGGCTTTAACGCAGATGGATAAAAGTTAAATGAGCTTGTATTATTTTAGGTGTTTCAACTCTAAATTTTAGGTTTGCTGCACGAGAATAGGTCGCATTGGTTATTAGGATAATGGAAATAGATTTCGTAGTAAGGCCTGAGGATGAGCTTTACCTATGGACAAATAACATCAACAGTTTTAGGGTTCTGAATCTCAAAATAAAAAATAAAAAACCGGCCAAGTGCGTGTCGGGCCACGCGCAGTGTAGGGTTCCGTAGTTGCCCGGTACATTTTATAAGTTGGTCTACTAATACAGATCGCGCCAAACTTTTAGTCCGCTCAGAGTTGCTCTCGCGAAGAACGGCCCATACATTGTCATTCATTTTGGCGCGACCTGTACTCGTAAACCTGTAAAGCCTACTTAGCTGTGATAGTTTTCCTTATATTCAATTAATTAATAGTTTTCCACATATTCAATTAACAAAATCAAAATATTTATTTTTGCAAAATATACATAAAGTATATTTTCTACAAGTCAAAGTAATTTTAACAATATAATATATCTTTAGAATATAAAAAAATATATAATAATACGGGAAATAAAATATACACCTGCATAAAATAGAGGAAAAAATATATAGACAACCGTCTAGCCGGCAGAGGGGGGGGGGGGGGGACACTTTGACTAGCTCTAACAAAAATTAGTACTTTAGAGCTTAATATTTTGCCAACAGATCCCTAAATCGAAAAATGGTTTTCACAAACCCATTATGTTTTTGAACGACCCCACATAACAACGATGTTTTCTTGAAATTTTAAAACGCACACATTGATTCCCACTTACTTCCAAAAAATATTTATTAGACAAATCATTTCCCATTTGTTTCCAAAAAGCCTGAGAGCAGTGTCATCAACACAAATAAAATAATATAAATAATTATTCCCTAATAACCAGAGATCGGAATTGGGCGTGTGAAAATACCTAAAGTTTGCAGCGGGACATACACGGAGCTGTTACAACCACTTAAGTTGAACCGGTTTTGAATATTACCCATTCAGTTTCGGCTTTTTTCTTTTACATGTTTCTTACCTTTGAAACACCGAACTTCTGTGTTTCACCGATAAGAACAAGTAGAACTAAAAAAGCGAATTTGAACCGGAAAAGTACAAAACAAAAATTAATTTTAAACTGTATTAGCAGCTTGCAAATGTTTTTAGTTCGGTGTTTCAAAGGTAAAGAACATGTAAAAGAAAAAAAAGTATTGTTTGGAGTACCTTACTTCTTAATTTTCTGAGATAGTAGCTAAGCATTATGAAACCTAGCATACAACAACGACGAACCACGTACAGATATTGAACAAAACGTCAGCTTCAAAGTTCGTGCTCCAGCTTCATATCAAGTAACATATCATCGGTTACAGTCGAATTATGTAAAGGTTTCAGAAAATAGCCGACTTTCAGACACTAAGCACTCATATTTGTCCACTTATTTATATCATTTTCCTAACCGGTTTCGATATTCTAGCATTATCAAAGCGAACAATAGCTATAATAGCGAAACCGGTTAGGAAAATAATATAAATAAGTGGACAAGTACAAGTGTTTTTTAATCAAAATGTATCAAAAGTTCCACCAAGTGCCCCCAATCACAAGCATCAGCTCTAAGTAGATTTATTTCATAAGTTTCATATCGATCTATGAAATACATAGTTTTCGTGAAGTTAGAATAGCTGATTGATTGATTGATGTCCCTATGGAACTGCCAATCTCCAGAGAAAAAATTAAAACCTATGTCCATTGGTTTAGATGTTCCAAAAAGATTACCCGCTTGATTTTAATTAATGGCTTTATCTTTATCCCTAAGGAACTCCCCATCCCCAAGGAACACACTAAAGCCATTCAAAGCACTCAAGGATAATGTAGCTTTTTATTAGTGAAAGAATTTTCAGAATCGGACCAGTACGTAGGGGGTCCCAAAAGTAGCCGACCTGGCAAATATATATGGCAATACTGGCTGAAAAATTTAAATGAAATTCGAAAGTTCGAATCGTATGGCGCCTTAATTTGAAAAAAGAAGAAGCTACGTTCTTTTGTTTTTGTTTTACAGCCATTAATAGAGATCGCTCTGAGTGTTTTTTTTTTGCAAACATGTACAAAATTGGTCATCGATATGAGATGCAATACTTTCATTTGAAAGGTGTAAGTCCAACTGATATTAAAGTCGAGCTTGATTCTACTCTAGGAGAGTCTGCTCCTTCATTTAAAACAGTAAAATATTGGGTCGCTGAGTTTAAAAGAGGTCGCACGAGCTGCCTAGATGAACATCGCAGCGGTCGACCAAATAAAGTGACTACTCCAGAAATGGTGAAAAAAATTAAAAAAATAGTATTGGAAGACCGTAGACTAAAAGTGCGCGAGTTAGCAGGCATGGTGGTCATTTCAAAAAGTGCTATACATCGCATATTGACTGAAAATTTGGACATGAGAAAGCTGTGTGCAAGATGGGTGCCGCGATTGCTCACCATTGAACAAAAGCAGCGTCGTGAGGATGTTTCTATCCAGAGTTTGGAGAAATTTCAACGCAATAAAGCCGAGTTTTTACGATAATTCAGAACGATGGACGAAACATGGGTCCACCACTTCACCCCTGAGACGAAAGAACAGTCGAAACAATGGACTGAAAAGGGAGAATCAGCTCCAAAGGCGAAGTCGGTTCCATCTGCTAGCAAGGTCATGGCGTCTGTATTTTGGGATACTCATGGGATCATTTTTATTGATTATCTGCAAAAAGGCAAAACCATCAACGGCGAGTACTACGCAAAACTATTGCAGCGTTTGAGTGATGAAATTTACAACAAACGGCCGCATTTAGCGAAAAAAAAGTGTTGTTTCATCCACCAGTTCACCCGTCCACTATTGGAATGGCTAAAATTAATAAGTTTAAGTTCAAATTGCTTCCTCAGGCACCTTATTCGCCAGATCTAGCTCCCTCAGATTATTTTCTGTTTCCTAACTTGAAAAAGTGGCTCGGCGGTAAAAGATTTGCCAATAATAAAGAGGTAGAGTCTGCTATCGATGGATATTTTGAAGAGCTTGACAGTAATCACTATAAACAGGGTATCGAAGCTATTGAACATCGCTGGGAAAAGTGTATTGCGTTAAAAGGAGACTATATTGAGAAATAAATAAGTTTTTTTCCAATTATTTTGTGTTATCTCTGTTAGGCCGGTTACTTCTGGGACCACCCTCGTACAAATTCACAAACATCTTTCAAGGGCTCCGTACCCAAAGGGTAAACAACGGGACCCTATTACTAAGACTCCGCTGTCCGTCTGTCACCAGGCTGTATCTCATGAACCGTGATAGTTAGACGGTTGAAATTTTCACAGATGATCATTGACCTCTCATAAAGAACTAGACACACAGTCTCTAAGAAAAGTTCGTCCGAACGTGCGACGTGCAAAATAGCAAAAATGCTTCAACCAAATTAAGACGTTATATCGTTAACATAAGATGCAATGTCAGTTGTACGCAATCGTCATTCGAACTTGTCACGCCACAGCGGTGACAAGATGCATCGCGGACACTTTTTGAACTAGATTGTGAGTCTAGTTGTTTATAAAAGGTCAATGCAGATGATGTATTTCTATTGCCGCTATAACAACAAATACTAAAAAACAGAATAAAATAAATATAAAAGGGGGCTCCCATACAACAAACGTGATTTTTTTGCCATTTTTGTAGATAATGGTACGGAACCCTTCGTGCGCGTTCCGACTCGCACGTGGCCGGTTTTTTATATATATGTGTTGATTAAAATTACAGTGTGCTGACATCCCGTACGGTCCGAAATAGAATAACATCGCTAAAATCGATTACAAATGAATGAGATGAATGGCAAATAATCCACGAGTAAAGCAAATGTCTTCATTCATTCGTATGACTTTTGTGTCTCACGAGGTGAGGCGATGAGAGCGTTGAACGGAATGAAATGTCAAAAATGATTTTCACTCCATAATTTCAGACAAAATTTTGAAGTCTTGTGGAACACGTCGAAAAGGAAAAATTTATGTTTGGGAATGGGTTTGTGGAGTCCATAAACAAAATATAACGTATTGTATTCTGCGTTATAAGGTATCTTTTTATAGCGGTCCGAATGATGAGCTATCCCTTACATCGTTTGCTAGCTCACAAATTACGGACCAGTCATCGCTCACACTTTAAAACATTCATGGCTTTGAGCGATGTAATTCTATTTCGGACCGTACGGATCATAAATGTTATTAAATGAATGAATGAATGAATTTATTTATTTCAGGCCAATGACCCATAAAGATTTATATACAATTATTATTATTACAATAAACCTTTAAACACACAAACTGATGAAAATTAACAGATAAAAATCTTCGTGTTTAAGGCACAGGTCGAGCAGTGATTATAACTCATTAGCATTAGGTTATCGTGTTCATACTTAAACTGTTAGAAAGCTGTGCCTGCTTATGGACACTAAACGCATCTTTTATTCTTCTATGTAA
This sequence comes from Ypsolopha scabrella, assembly GCA_910592155.1. NCBI lineage: Eukaryota > Metazoa > Arthropoda > Insecta > Lepidoptera > Ypsolophidae > Ypsolopha > Ypsolopha scabrella. The sequence goes on along the minus strand of OU342981.1, from coordinate 7,712,339 downwards.
GCGTGAGGGGATGCTATTATTATTATTATTTAAAAATTACGGAAGGGAGTACAGAAGGAAATGATGTTGCTTTCAACCTGTGATCATCCTGTGATGCTATTTCCGCCCGCCCTACTTGAGGGGGTTCAGAACGGAAGTGGCTTCAGTAGGACGTCGCCTCATTTCAATAATGTTCTATCTTAAATTTTCACGATTTTCGTCGTATATGGATGAATTTGTAGAGAACTTTTTTACGGTTCTATCTGCATCAAAACCTACCAAAAATTCTTATTCTAAAATGAGATACTCGTATTATCAAAACAACAAAGTTCTATGTGCATTTTTCGGAACACCCGGTATCAACAAGGTTCCAAGTAAAAATAGTATGGTAACTAGTTAGAACCTTGTTTTCCAAAAATTGAGGAATGGGTACTGTATGAAATAACTGGAGAAATTATAAATATTGCTGGACAATTGCTGTTTATATTATGATATAAAGGTGACATTCATGTATACAGCCAAATTCACACTGAAGACTCGGTAAGTGCTCGGTATCAAGGTTTTTTGTTCGTGTTCCCTACAAACGCAAGCCCAGCCCCGATTTAATTACTATGGGATGCCAACATTTTATTTTGCGAAATTAGCAAAAAGTATTATCGAACCATGATATTACTTACTTACCAAGCCTGCATTATGAATTTAACTGCATAAATACATTTCACCTGACATATGTCGCAGTTAATTGGTTAAATTAGACACTTAACTAACACCCTAGACCGTTAATTAAAGACCGACGTTTAACCAAGTCGCTTAAGTTCCATCAGACAAGTGAGTGAACGAAACGTTTAACGAGTTGTCTAAACGTTCCTAGGCAACAAGACGCATTTCAAATTTGGTAGGGTGACCAAGATATTTGATTGGAAAAAATGTCTGTTGTATGGGAGGGCGCAGGTCCGACGCGCACTTGGCCGGTTTTAGTATTTGTTGTCATAGTGGCAACAGAAATACATCATCTGTGAAAATTTCAACTCTCTAACTATCACGGTTCATGAGATACAGCCTGGTGACAGACGGACAGTGGAGTTTTAGTAATAGGGTTCCGTACCCAAAGGGTAACCAACGGGACCATAAAAACCACCGAATACAACAAACCAACGTTGCACAACAAAAGTTAAGTGTCTGATTTAACCAACTAACTGCGACACATATACCGATTGAAAATGAACCCCCTAGCTATAACAAAGGACACTGTTCTATTTTCGGAATAAAAACTACATGTTTTGTTACTTTTGTCATGATTTATACCAAGAAATAGATATCGACCGTCAAAAGAAGCACTAATACTCCGGTAACAGAGACGACGCTCTACAAAACCTATGTGTACATAGCCTATGTGCATTATTTATTTACCGCCGGGAATATGTATTGTGTATCGTCAGTCACATGTTGCGTCGCGTAAGGTGGCAATTCATTCGAAATTTAGAAAAAGAAAAGAAATTTTACGGTTTTGTGTTCCATTAGTGATTCTGATTCATAGATTTCAATAAAGCTCAAGGATTTATTTTCAACTTGTTTATACATTTATATGTATAATATAAATTTATATATAACATAATGTATAAACCTATATTTATTTTTCTGTTTGCTTAATTCAGTCAAATTCATACAAAAGAGGACCAATGGACAAGGTTCTATCGGACCATAGAACCAATTTGAATTAAAATGTGAATATTAATATTAATTTTATCGTATTATTTTATTCTAAGCTAGGCCAAAGTGCAACATAATGCAATTCTTCACCAGGAGAGACACAACAAATTATTAAAACTTCAATCAGCAATTACATAAAACATAAAACTATAATTGATCCACTTAGAACCCTATTGAACTGAGGCGACGAGGAAACAGCCTGTACAGAAATACTGAAAGGTGCAAGGCTGGATATCCGCTCTACATACGTCTAGAAGCTAGGGCTAAAACCGGTAAATTGCGAGTCAGACTCTTGTGTTCCGATCTTGCAACACTGTAGCAAAAAAAAAACCGGGCAAGGCGAGTCGGACTCGCCCACTATGATTTAATTACAAATGTATAGTTTTCAGATTTTTCCCTATACTTGTTAGTATAGGACGGTATTACTTGCCGTCAAACCAAAAAAAAAACCCTATAAATTTTGATTCCCTTGAGAGGGTCGAAATATATGTACGTTTTTTGCAGCATAAACGGCCGTATCTTTTTTCTACGTTAACGTTTTTTTTACAGCTTCAAGGGACTGTAGACCATGGTTTTAATTTCAACTCGTTTACTTGTACGCGTTCCCGAGATAAAGGGTCTTGATAGACAGACGGACTGACATACAGCAGGGTGACATTAATAGGGGTCCGTCTTGTCCTTTGGGCGCGGAACCTTAAAACAAAGGAAGCTACGTAGATGACGCGTGTTCCTAGAGGACGTCGCGCCGCCATAGCAAAAGGTCTTATGACGTAATTATTTTTTATTTATTACTGTTAGATTATTTTAAAAATCTATAACTTTGCCGCAGGTTAACGCACCCTATTCTCGCATAATTTTTCACACGCTTTATTTTTCATTAGACTTTCTTAATCACGTATTAAATACCGTCGAATGATAATTATACTTAGATAAACTCTTTAAAAGACATAATACATGTAATGAATCCGGGCAAAAGGTTGTTATCTTAAAAGCTTGATACGCTTCAGTACAAAGAGCTTCTAAAATCATCCGCATTCGCAAATTTACGCATGTGTCAGAATAGCAGTCCGGTTCGATTCTTTTTGCTGCTCTTATATTTTCCATTTATTAGAGACTGAGTGTTACGTACACAGATTGGAGGTAATCTGTGTACACATCATAATGTATTTACATGAAAGTCTCTATTTAAGAGGATATGTCACGCTTGCAAAGGTCACTGTTACTCCATGCGGAACGCCCCGCAGTGCGAGAGGGACGGATTCCGGAAAAAATAGCAAAATGTCGGTTTTAAATTAATATAAAATGAACTAAAATAGCTATCAAAATTTCCAACTAGGAAAATTTAGATATCGTTAAAATCTATGTAACAAAATATCGTTCAGGTCTGTATGTCATTCTTGTTTGTCATACTATGAAAAAAAGTGTAGAAGAAGACCTCCTTTCAATAATTATTTGTATCGAGCGAAAGTTACGCGTTTCTGTACTGAACAAAACTAGAAAAAAGTTCCGAAATGTACCTATATATACTGATTTATCAAATTAGTGGCTTCATCTGAAAAGCAGGTATACAACTTCAAAAAATGCCATTTTTATCGAAATAGCCCAAATAGTACGTTTTGAATACTTACGTAAACTCCCTTTTACAAAGGAGTTCGCAGTATGTCCTAACGCACCTCTTTCGCCTCCCCTTTATAAATCGTGTCATACGCCTCGATTCCGTCAATATCATCTTTGATTTGCAATCTAGTTCCGGTCTCTCTGATACAGGAAAGTATTTCATATACCTACTTATTTATATGTATAAATAGTAGTATGACATATAACCTTTGTTGTAAAGGTAGTCAAAGCCACAAAGTGAAGAGGCAATTCCGGTGAAATAGGAAACAGTAGCGTCCGCCCATAGAGGTGTACCTATTGATTATACAGTGGTTATACAATACAAGGTGAAATTAAATCAACCGACCAAATTCATACTGGAGACTCGGTTAGTGAACAGAAACAAGCTTCAATTACCATTTTGGTGAAATTCGATAAATAGTTTTTTTAGCTCCCTTACTGACTGGACTAGGAATTGTACTCAAACTAGTCCAACCAGTAAGGGAGCTAAAATATATATTTTTCGAATTTGGCCAAAAGGATTACTGAACCTGGTACCTGATCACTAATCGATCGAGTCTCCAGTATGAATTTGGTCGGTTGATTTTTAACGTGAAATTTAAGTCATTTTGCTAACGAAAACTGGATAGTACTCGTCCATATGAACTTTTACTATGAAGCCAACCCTGAAATCGCGAAAAAAAATCAGCTGTTTCATACATTTGGGTCGAGTAGGTATTTAACTTTTCTATGAAACACCTGATATTTTTTCACGATTTCAGGGTTGGCTTCATAGTAAAAGTTCATATGGACGAGTACTATCACCAGTTTTCGTTAACAAAATGACTTAAATTTCACGTTGTATATATTGTTTCACTATTACTTACTTCGACGTAAACTTATACACATAGACTTGAAGCCAGGAGAAGTTTCCGTCAAGTTATTGGATATAGAAACGTGGTTTTAATACGATGCATATATATATTTTATTTTGTACAACCTGCTTGTGAAAGTAAATTGAGGTAACTTTATAGCTCTGAAGCAAATAAATTATAAAATGGTGGTGCCGGTACCACGTGATTGTCTAAATCTGCCCCCCGATTCTGTATCGTAAAATCAGTTGCCAAACGGAGTGCCTATCGTCGAAAACATACATATCCGCTTATCTAAGGATACGCTCGCACTTGAAATGACGTCACAATTCGTAAATAGTTCAATACCCATTGAAGGTTATTATGGAAGTTCATTTTTTATCTGTTTTTGGTGAATAGCAACCATAGATAGCAACCGACACCGCAGGGGTGGCCAACTTGTTTATAATGGCGATCGACTTTTTTCTCCTTCATACCAACCGATCGACTACAATAATGTAATTTTTTTGCGTTCTCAAAATTCTTCAACTTAATTTACTGTCATTATTTTCAAATATTGCTATTAGAGTTTGATCGGGACGGGTCCCCAAGCCCTAGAAAATTGGGACACTTGGCAATACTACATGGAAACCTAATGTGCGAGCCAAACTAGCCCTCGGCTAGTTAGGGTTCCGTACCCAAAGGGTAACCAACGGGATCCTATTACTAAGACTCCGCTGTCCGTCCGTCCGTCACCAGGCTGTATCTCTTGAACCATGATAGATAGTTGGAATTTTCACAGATGATGTATTTCTGTTGCCGCTATAACAACAAATTCTAAAACCGGCCAAGTGCGAGTCGGTCCCGCGCACTCCCATACAACTGACATGATTTTTTTGCCGTTTTTATAGATAATGGTACGGAACCCTTCGTGCGCGAGTCCGACTCGCATTTGGTCGTTTTTTTTTTACTGCCAGCCGGTAAATTTCACACCTTGGCATGGCAACCCTAAATTCGGGCCGCATATTGGATTGCAACTTGTCTACTTCGACCGAACCACCATTCAAATAAGTTATTAGAGTTAAATAATTTTAAACAAAAATTTTAAACTTATGTTATTACTAGCTTCTGCCCGCAGCTTCGCCCGCGAGGCCTATATCCAGGAAACAAATGACTTTGCCCTCTCACTCCCTTTTAATTGAATATACAAACTGACAATATCCCAAACAAAGCAATAAGGATGAAGTCCGTAAAACCAAACTAATCTAACTCAAAGCGTGTGTGAGAAGATCTAATTAGGGCAGGTGCTAGAATCACCAGGCTGCTCCTAGTGTATTTAACCTTATTTAATAGAGAAACAAACGCGTTTTTTACACATACTAACTTATAACTTGCAAATATTAGTTCATAGTAATATTACTCTACCTCAGAAAAGTCCTAGCTACTTTCTAATAGGTAAATTCTTCCGCGCCGCGCGCGGTTAGCGTGCACCCCCGCACGCCTTGCAACTACCTGTGCACCATGCAATTTTAATTTAATTGAAGAGTGTGAGTACCAATTTTCAAGTTAATCGACTCAAAGAATAAAAAGTTTTACAGAAAATTTAACCCCCCATTTTATCTCTTAGGGGTGAAATTTCGAAAATCCTTTCTTAGTGGATACTTACACTTCACAAAGAACACACCCTCTTTTCATGTCTTTAGGACTTGGACGAATTAACGTCCAAGCTTAACGGCCAGCGGTTTAGGCTTTGCGTTGATATCTCAGTGAGTCAGGGCTTTGAATCCTATCCTACTAATATTATAAATGCGAAAGTTTGTGCGTGTGTGCGTGTGTATGTCTGTTACTCTTTCACGCTGAATTGGCTGAACGGATTTGGATGAAATTTAGAATGGACATAGCTTATACCCTGACTTAACACATAGGCTACTTTTTATCTCGGAAAAATGCATGGTTGCTGCAGGATAGATCAATATCATTGAAAAATTAGGTGTCTAATTAGCGCGGTCATTTTCGTTTGTGGTGAAATAAGACAAGACTTTGTTATTTCATACATCAGGTGTCTAATTAGCGCGGACCTTAATCGTTTGTGGTGAAATAAGACAAGGCTATGTTATCTCATCACACTTCACATTAATATTATAAATGCGAAAGTTTGTGTGTGTGTGTGTGTGTATATGTTTGTTACTCTTTCATGCTGAAACGGCTGGACGGATTTGGATGAAATTTAGAATGAATATAGCTTATACCAAAACTTAACACACAGGTTACTTTTTATCCCGGAAAAAATCATGTCGTTAAACCGAATAACAAGCGGGCGTAGCCGCGGGCAAAAGCTACTTTTATATATAGAGTGAAAAACCAATGCCCACTGGACCGAAGTACCTTAAATATTAAAGGTAGCAAATTTTACTTACAGGAACCTTTATTTTATTTTTAAAGTTGAGGAAAACTGAATTCAAAGAATTTAAAAAATCACCTGCATATGCAACTTCAAAGGAAAATCATTAAATTTTACAAAACTTTTAAAGATATTCCAAAATTCAATATAAAGTTTAAAAAAAATTATTCTTTAAATGCAGTTTTCCCTAAGTTTAAAAATAAAATAAAGGTTCCTTTAAGTAAAATTTGCTATCTTCAATATTTAAGGTACTTTCCCTCCAGGGGGCATTCGTTTGGGGCATTCGTTTGGTTCATCCTGTATATAGATGAGTGACCAACAAAATGTATGAGACAAAATTGCAAAATTATGTTCGTCGAGTATTCGGGTACGTAACCCTAAAACTACAGTATAGGTCGACATTTTCAGTATTTCACGTTTGAATATGGCACATGATAAAAAAAAATCAACTATTATAAGTAGTTTAGTTTTATAAAATACCTCGTCAAAAATGGCCTAAAACAGACAACTTTTTCTTAATATTTCTCCTTCTGAAAAATAATCTAATTGAATTTTTAATTCAATATTCGGTTTTGTGACAATACATCGAAATTTTAGATCTGTTTATCCGTATATAGCGTTGCCATCCGTAGGGATAAAGCCGGACAGTGTTTGGCTTTTTGACCTCTTGTCCGGCCAAATTTGACTGCGTCCGGTCCGTCTGGCTTTTGTTAGGCTTTTTCATTTTCTTTCTTTTCACGCAACACGGCCGTGATTCTCAACGGCTCTGCACTAATAAAAGACTAAAGACACAAAAATTTTGTCTGGATGACTTTAGAAAACCTTAAAGAATAGAGTGAAGTTTCCGAAACAATAAATATTCGTCAAATAAAATTGATAACAGCAAATGATTCGACCAGTTGCAAAATTTGAGAAAGTTTTAGGAGGAGAAACAAGAGGAACAAGTTTCAGCCGGCGTACTATTACTTTTTTTTTTACCACTTCCTCTGCCTCTGTTCTGTTATTAGTCATTCCAGATCTATTGAAAAAGATGGAAATCAATCGGCTTAAAATCACTACCTAAAATGCAACGCTACCGCCCGGGCTATTAAGGTAGATAAAGCTCAGACAAACGCAAAGCAGGTATTTTTTTTATTTCAAAGGGAATCTTTTGCGTTGTGCGCCTGATAGGTTCTCTTCAACTAGATGAGTTTTTAAAGAATAAAACAGAAAAATGAAACGAACCAGTTAAAATAAATAGTACAAAAAGAACAAAGAAAACGCAAACATAACAAAATTTTAAACAAATCAAAACAATATACAAAAGTCATCGTGAAATATTAAACTGGCTCTGGCACAGCAAATGTTGGAGATTAAGCCAGCCAGTAAAGCCAATCCTGAAGGCTTTCATTTTAGTTTTAGTGCTGTCAAAACTAAATTTTCTTGATAACAAAATAGTTCTTTAGTGTTAACAACAGGAGCTAGCTATATTACTTTGGAAAATTTCAAGTCGAGCTACTGAAATTAAAGCCTTCAGAATCGACTTTCATACCATGGTACTTCTCATAGTACCCGTACCAACACATAAATGAAAATAAAACAGTCGATGTCGACTTGCCTAATTAAAAACTAAATTAATAAGAAAGTTTGTTAATTGTTAGTATTTGATACAGTACCTGTCAATATGGTGTTAGTCGATGCATACAAACAATAGGCGCGCGCGCATGTGTACACATTCGAGAAACGGTTATCGCAATAAGTAGTAGTATTTAATTATAAAAATTATCGCTGAATCTTTTGAAGGGACAGTAAAATTATTAAAATATTCTTCTCCGTAGGGGCTAATGTCGTACTGCAAGTGTATAGCTTGATGTCGTCTCCACTGTACTACAATCTCACGAAATGTAATATATTACCGTCTTTAAGATACACCTGAAACAAATAACGTTAAAAAAATTGTACTTTCCGAGGTTTTTGTATGGCGATTTTTATTATTTGCAGTGAATGTTGTGATAGAGGCCATCGTAACACGTAATTTGTGAAAATTTCAACTGGATACCTATTATGGCTGAAACTGTAGACCCCTGTGACGGACGGACAGACGATCGGACTTAGTAATAGGGTTTGGCACGGAACCCTAAAAAGTAAGTATTTTTTTAATAGTAGTTGTAGTTAATTGTCACTCACCATAGAGGCTTAGATAAGGGCGGGGCGGGGTCGGGGGCGGAGGCGGATTCGAGTTCCACAAGAATATATTATTTTCTGTGTTTCTATTTGCAATGCGCTATATAATATAAGTTCGTATAAAATAAGTATAATACATTAAAAATACATCGTTACGACATGAAACCACCAGAGGTTGTCAGAAATGTCACTGTGAAGTGCAAGCAGTCCTCTTACCCAAAGGTGTGGGCCGTAACCACTTTTCACCGACGATTATTGCGTCCCAGAGTCTATAAGCCCTATCGCCGTACTTCGGACACAAATAAGGTTTAGGAAGCCCGCAAACCGAGTAAAGATAGTACAGTGGAGCCCACATCAAGCTAAACACTTCCAGTATGAGCTGACCTCTCATTGTATAGGCTTCCCGTACAATGAGAGGTCAGCTTATACACAATGTTTATAGCTTGCTGTGGGCTCCACTGTAAATCTGTTTAAAACTTACATATTAAAATAAAAACATATCTTTAAGTAAAAATTATTTCAAAAAGGCTTGGCTTCTACGTATCAAGTCTATATGCTGAGTCAACTACTTATGTACCTGATCTATGTAAAACTCACACACATGGTTTTTCAGGCTTTTCTTTTCTAAAGAAAGGACCTAATTTGACACATTTCATTCGAAAGATTTTATTTTTGAAAATGATGCCCTTTCAAGTCGGCTTGAGTTTTATGTCTGAAATTACTGGTATAGCAAGAAAATATAGTTTACTAGCTTTTGACCCGCGGCTCCGCCCACGTGTTATTCGGTTTAAAGACATGCTTTTTTCCGTGATAAAAAGTAGCCTATGTGTTAAGTTAGGGTATAAGCTATATCCATTCTAAATTTCATCCAAATCCGTCCAGCCGTTTCAGCGTGAAAAAGTAACAAACATACAAACACACACACGCACAAACTTCAACAATATTAGTGTGATTATCGACTGTAAAGTTAGAAAATACCTGCGCCAAATACCAGAAAAACCTCGAAAATTCACCGATTATGCGTGCCGCCAGCGCGCGAAGCGAGCGTTTTAATGTAGACTTTCTGACAACACACTGAAGTTCAAAATCACTCAGTAAGATTATCGTGCACCATGGGCCAAGCCTTAAGGACAGTCGCCATGAGCGCAGCAACTGAGTTGTGGCGTGACCAAAAATTTAATGTTATTTCATTTCGCTACTACGTGCACGCTCGATGAAACTTGCGAAGGCAATATAACGACCGTCCATGAACAACAACGGGTACTGGCTGCTGAGAAAAGATTTTGTGATACAGCATAGCTAACATGGACGAAAATAATAGAGAAGGTTTGTCTCTCGAAGAAACTTTTGACCAATGGGAACGCAGGTAAGCTTTATCACGTGATCTTCGCCTCGGTAAAACGACTCGTCCTGAGTGTCCATTTGTCAAACGTTCCTTCGGGAGACAAAATGTATCTATTCGTGTCATCTACGCTAGCTAGGTGTTCAAGTAGGTTGTAGATCAACGCGGCCAAAGCCGTGGGCGAGAGGTTAGTGAGTGAATATGTGAAAGTGTAAATATAAATTGATAGGAATCGTGGCCGGACTTGACCGTGCGCCAAGTCAGGCCATCCGCGTGACGCTGTTGGGGTAGGTGTGACCATGATGCACTGTTTTCACAGCTTTTACTACTAAAATACACTAGGTATTTACGTAAAACCTTAACATTTCAAATTACCAAGTGCGAGTCGGACTCGCGCACACAGGGTTCCGTACCAAAACCCTAAAAACATTATGATAAATACCATACCAAAGCAACATTAATGCTACAAGAAACAAGACGCTAAAATGTAGCGCCTAACAGAAAATTTGCCACCCTCTGCGTTCCGAATCCCAAGTTTTATTATTTGTTGTTTCATTTTAGAGTATACTACGATCTAACTAAATTTAAAACTTTTATGTATTACCATCTTTAAGTAATTAGAGCCAAAACAAATAACGTTTAAAATGCAACTTTTTCGACGTCTCTTGTACGGGGAGACCCCTGAGATATCAATTTCTTGAATATTTTATTAGCCGTGATAGAGGTCACAGTAATAGTCCGGGAGGTACGGTTGCAAATACAAAAGTCATAGTAAGCCGGCTGATGTTTACATCGATCGTAGACTAATATGTGAATCGACCGTCAGCTGCTCAAGTAGCGGTGGGTGTGGGTGTGAGAGGTTGCGAAAGTACAAAAAAAAAAGTAATAGTACGTAGGCTGAAACTTTTCTCGCAAAAAAATCGTCAGCTGCATCCGTGGAGATAAGATAAAAGATAAAATAAAGTTATAGTACGACGCATGAAATTTGACGAAGATAATCAGCTGGGCGGGTAGCGGTGGAAAGACCGTCAGCTGACGCAGTAAAGATGTAGATTAAATATAATAATCCCGTTATACAGATAATACACATACTAGTTAAATTTCATGCGGCGTACTATAACTTTATTTTACGTGTTGTTTTACAAGTTCATGCGAGCAGCTATCGCATCATCCCCCTCCACGATGCAGCTGACAATTTTTTTTCAGCTCAGTATGATGTCAACTATCTGTGAGAAAAGTTTCAGCCGGTTTTTAGCACTTTATCTTATTATTATTTTTACCACTTCCTCTACCTCCCACACCCACCCCCACCGCGGGTGCGTCAGCTGACGCTTGGTTCTGTTATTAGTCATTCCAGATCTATTGAAAAAGATGGCTATTTATCGGCGTAAAATCACTACCTAAAATGCAACGCTACGTCCCGAGCTATAACACGTATTCTGTGATTTCAATGTTCTACATGGTTGAAGCTGTAGACCCCTGACAGACGGACAGACAGACAGCGGAGCAAACCTTAAAAAATAAATACGTGCAGTTCCACTGGACCAGACTCATCACGCCTCGCTGTGAGTGTTGTTCTTACTGAGGACCACCAGAGTGCAACATGAAATATCGGTCAAGTGGGTGTCGGTTCGGAGACTCAGAGACCTGCCCGCGGAGGGAGGGGGGGGGGGGGGGGAGCTGCTGCTGTCTGATGCACCAAGTTTATGTACAACCCTAGTATACTGTGGTAGAACGGACGCATAAGGGAAGGAAAAAACAGAAATAACTAATTACAAAAGTTGCCTTTCTTTTGTAAAGTTTGAAGATGCAGTGGTCTCATTTAAGTTTTTTTTTAGGGCTCCATAGACAGAGACATAGACATTTTTTATTGGTAATTTTCAATTACTTATTTCTATTAATAACATACATCAAACTTATAATAATACAATTAATCAATAAAAATTAAATTAGAAATATTTATATTAATTGTTAGCATTATTTTTATGTCAGGATTACTTGATGTCATATTCTTTATGTAGGGTGCCAAACGGGACCCTATTTACTAAGCCTCCGCTGTCTGTCTGTCTGTCCGTCTGTCACACACAGGGATCCACAGCTTCAATTTTTACGCATACACGCTTTATACGGCACCTGATGAAAGCGTTCGCTCGGAAACTTGGAGAGTAACAGCAGGCGCTATCGCAAAAATCTACGTAAGTCGGTGATGAACGAATGACTGATAGCACGCGACTGCCTGTAAACCACTTCTCGTCTTCTCATGACATGGTACGCGAACCGCTGACATACGACCGAACTGCATGACTGATCAACAACTTTTGTTTGGTTACATATTCTTGATTTTACGATTTTATGCGAACACCTAAGACTGGCAACCGCGGTGGCGCTGGCTTCTTATTCTTGAGGCCCAGGTTCGATCCCCGGTCGGGCATGCACCAGTGAGTTTTTCGGAGTTTATGTGCATAGTGTTTGTGTTTACCTTATCACTTGCTGAACGGTGAAGGAAAACATCGTGAGGAAACGTGCATGACGTAATAATCGTCGGTGAATCGCGGGTGTACCGAGTGTGGACTGTGCCTTCATTTCACAGTCCACACTCGGTAACACCTCTGACACCCATTCGGGGATTCATGTCTTTTGGCAACTGCAAATAGGAATTACTGCATAGTGGATATTTTGCACTTTATTTCAACAGTCGTAAAACCTCGTATGTTAGAACACGTCCTTGTTACACCCATACGTTACATTAAGGGGGAACGTTTCGAGCTCGGTGCAAAATGCACAACTTATGATTGTTTTTCTTACTATTGCATAAAAAGTACTAAATAAATGTGATATATGGCATTTCGCGACCATTGTTTAGTGTCAATTAGGCTTTTCTACCAAAATTTTGTAATTTTATGTATTACGTTGTAAATGAATGGGCATACAAACTTAAAACACGCTTTTAAGTTTGTATACCCATTCATTTACAACGTAATGCATAAAATGACGCAATTCAGCTAAAAACCCCTGATAATTGTTCAACAATAGTCGCGAAATAAGATGAAACTATTTTATTCCATACATTTTATTTTAAAATAAGGTAAACAAACTTATGTTATGCACTTTGCACTGAGCTCGAAACGTTACCCCTCAAGTACAGCGTATACGTTAACATCCTTCCATCCATCCATCAGCCTGTTTCGTCCACTGCTGGACATAGGCCTTTCCAGGATTTCACCACTCTTGGCGGTCCCCCTGGAAGAAATGCCCATACTCACACACGCTGGGCAGGCGGGTTGGTGAGCGCGGCGCCGAAACCCTTGCACCAGTGACGCCGCTGCCCGTCACTAGTCTGTTTTATATAAGGCCCGGTAATTTGGGATGGTTACACCGCCATCCATCGGTCCCAGGCAATGGTGGGCCGCCTGGTTTTGCCTGAGAGCTGTTCTCTTACTCTCCCCCGAATAACTTCGGGAGGATTTGCGAGTAAGATGGTGGTACCTCCACAGTCGAGCCCGGCATCAGCTCTACCACCTACAATAGAACTAGCTTGCTGAATACGTTAACATAGCTCGGTATAACAGCGGCGTTTCAGGACAATAGCCTTTTGTTAGGCTCCGCAATGTCGACGTTATTTTCAATTAAATGGCCAAAAGTCAAATTTGAACTACGGCACTACAATCTATTGAAATTTCATCGATGAAATTGAATAACTGGGTGTAGGAAAAAGACTCGTGCTCTGACGGTTCCGCACATTACCGTTTTAAAACACAACTTATTTCACGATTTATGCTCGTCCAACTTAACTTGAACCTTCTATCCATCAACCTGTTTCGTCCACTGCTGGACATAGGCCTTTCCAAGATTTCGCCACTCTTGGTGGTCCTCCTGTAAGAAATGCCCATACTCAAAAACTCGAAACCCTCGCGTGACGCCGCTGTCCCTCACCAGTCTGTTTTATTTGGGGGTGGATATGTCACGGTGAGAATGATTAATTGAAAATTATTCATAATTATCGGTGATTATTAATACATACCAACTCAAACGGTGAAAGTAATAAATTTATCACATTCGCCGGTGGCTATTAATATTTTTACGTGTCTGTGGTGAATATAATGAATTTTAAATCAAAGCATCGATACGGGTCCGCGAGCGGCGCCGAATGAATATGTCGTCGGCAGATCATAGAATTGGGCAGATCGTAAAGTATGAAACCGAAAATATTTCACTAAAAGTTAAAAATAGGTGCGACAACGAGCGGAGCGTGTTAGGTTGCTTGTGATCATAAATTTGGGAAGCGGAGCGGAGCGAGGCGACCCCAGAAATATAAATGAAAATTTAGTTAATTGCGTGTGATTTATTACTTTCCTCAAACCCGTAAGAGAATTATTAATAATCGCCGGTGAAAGTGTTTAATTTACCCGAATTTATCCTTTCCCAAATGATGTAGTAACCATTAATACTCACCAATAATTATTAATAATTACCTCATTTATCACTCTCACCGTAACAGATAATGTTGGCAATAGTGGGCCGCCTGGTTTTGCCTGAGAACTGTTCTCTTACTCTCCCCCGAATAACTTCGGGAGGTTTGCGAGTAAGATGGTGGTACCTCCACAGTCGAGCCCGGCATCAGCTTAATCATTTACGATCTATTGAACTCTTTGTATTCAAAGGGCCTAATTAAGTTGGACTTCTTGAATAATTAAATATAGTTAATTTTCAGATTTTTTCCTAGACATGTGCTGTAAGACCTAGTTGTGAACGAATTTTCAAGTTTTTCATATTTCACCCTGAAAAACAAACCTTGCCACCTGTCTCACGGTAGACTGGTAGAAATTTCTTTTAAATATAAGCCCGCCCTTGCCTTCTGTCTGTGTCTGTATATTAGCTAACCGCTAGATTGCAAATTATATTCATATATCCATAAGTTAGTGATGGACTTCCGCAAGGTAACGCCTATTTCAATCAATAAATTATATATTTGAAATGTTCCTAAACCGTCAACATTTGGGTGATTTTTCGAGTTGACATAAATAATTTGGGGGGGGAGTGATGATTCCTGTGACCCCCCCTCCCCTCGGACCGCCACTGCTGTTGGCATTTTGTTAAAATTTGATATTTTGCAGTAAAGTATTTTTTTTATTGATTGATTGATTTGATTTCAGTGTATAGTAAAAGTTGTTCGAACGGACGAGTTCTATCTTAATTGTCACCTTTTCAGCAACATAAAATACAGCGTTTACCCGTGGTCCCGGTGGGTGGACCCATCACCGGGTCCACGGGTAATTTTAATTATCCATGGTTCCATGGCATTAGGGATTGTTCCCTGGACTTCTGACTATATCGATAGAAAATGAAAACCACAGTTACATACAATAAAGTTTACTCAATCATAAGCAAACAAAATAATTCCATCCTTGGGCACCAAAACGTACTCATACCAGAACCAATATTGAAAATGATGAATTCATAAAGCAAACAAAATAATTCCACCCTTGGGCACAAAACCATACTCATACCAGAACCAATATTGTAGGGGTGTACTTAGACAGATTGAGCACCTTATTTTGTATCAATCAGAACTGAGCTCTATGACGAATACAGCGTTTTGAGCAGAATTTAATGTCCTATCCAAACATATTTTTTTATACAATTTGAGCTTGCGGCGGTGGATCTTTCAATGTTTGAGATCCATGTTCGATCCCCGGCCGGGCATGCACCAATGAGTTTTTCGGAATTTATGTGCAGAGTAACTTGCTGAACGGTGAAGGAAAACATCGTGAGGAAACCTGCATGCCATAAAAACCGTGTATTTGTGCCCGAAGAACGGTGATACGGCTCAACACAACACCCATCACGTTTGGACGTAGTAATCGTCGGTGAAACGCGGGTGTGCCGAATGTGGACTGTGACTTGCATTTCACAGTTCACACCCGGAACACCTCTGATACCCCCTCGGGGATTCACGTCGTAACGATATGTATTTGTTTTAATAATTTGAGCTTAATTTAGTAGTCTGAAATTCAAGAATTTTAATTTATCTTTAAATATACGCCAGTTCTTTACTTAGTAATAGTAAATATTCTTTGACCCGCAGAGGCCAGCTGGAAATCGGAAGTTAACTTCCACTAGGATCTGCAAATTAGGAGCCCAGGAGTTGGAAGATCTGCTACCACCTGGACCAAGAACCAAGAGAAGTGAGGCAGAACGGTGAGGCGTATGGAGTGGAGCCTGACCCCATGCAGTGATGGTAAAGTGACGTTATTCCTTTAAAAATAGGAGTTTGCTTATAAACTGTTACACGAATTAGCGGTAATCAGTTCTTTATTGTACCTACCATTCATTTGATACTTTTTAGGTTATTAAATATCAAACAAAAGAATAAAAGTGGTAATGTGCTACGGGCCATAAAGTGCATATCTGTTATCAAATATCTAATACGGCAACACAACCAGAACAAGACAAAGTTAACCGAAAAGGCAACACTAAAGTTGTCGGCCTCGGCCACTGTGACCTTATTGCCGAGGAGATGCCGTCCGCGTCACACCTGTTGTCTCCACGTTTGTATTGTTACTTGCAGAACCAAGGAATTAAACTGTGACCAAGCGACGCGTATGAATGAGAATACGTCATTTCGTAGCTGGAACCATTGAGATATCAGTATGCAGAGCTATGTAGCCGTATAAACAAGGTGATACCAAAAATTTATTAACAGAAAATCACTTGACTATCCCACAAAATAGGCTTGTACACAGGGTAAACAAAATATTATTCTGTTTAGTCCGTCATTTAGATTATCAAAAAATATTGGACACGTATTTTTTTCTTTTGTCAATCAAACAAAAAATGACAGAGATAAAGCGCGTCAAAGTTTGGGAGTGGGGGAAAATGACGTCACTTCTACGTAAAATTGTACCTAGATGTGACGTCACGCGGAACTTCAGCGGGCTATATCTTCATAATTTTTTGTTAAATAGAAAAAATAAAAAATACGTGTTCAATATTTTCTGATAATCTAACTGACGAACTAATAATTTTTTTTTAGTCATCATGCCTATTGGCCATATCGTGTTTTTGTTAAGGCTGTACCTGAGCCTAGAACAGGAACGAAGCCAGATTTTCGAGGGTCCTTTTGAAGAAATTAGGACTATCTTGATATTGAAAAAAATATATTTGATTTATTATTTTTTTATCTAGGTTATCTACTTATAAACAATGTACTAAGATTAATACTTTTGACAAAACAAAAATGTTTTCCACCCTCTTTTTTTTTTGTTTTCAAACGCTCGTTTCAAGAACGTGGCTAAGAGATCGACATGACTTTTTTTCATAAACAGGTTATAAAGGTTTTCTACTTAAATTTAATAGTTTTTTCCCTACAAAATATTTCAGTATTAGCTAAAAACCCTCCGATCTGCTGTTTCGCGCGTAATTATTAGTATTACGCGTCCTAGACAAATAAGTCGATTAGCTAACCAATAATAACCTCTATCAAAAGGTATAAAGTATTTGACATTGGCCTTTTTGTGTTGATTTAATAGCATTTTTTCCTAGCCTATGCCATACTCTTAAAACTAAATTTATGATCACAAGCAACCCCTAACACGTTCCTCCACGCTCCGCTCGTCGTCGCGCCTATTTTCCACTTTTGGTGAAAGATATTCGGTTTCACACACTTTAAGATCTGCCACCGACACATACACAAATAATATTAATTTTTATCGTTATGTAGTATACAGCGTAAATTTTTGGTGACGTTTGTCAGTTTAAAAGCCATACAAAAATGGCGGCCTATAACCGTCTAGGTACTATGCTGCCTATGGTAGTTACATAAAGCAATGCACGGTTAAAGAGTTGAAAGTTTAAAGATTCTTTTGTTTCGTCTGTAAAGAGATTGCTGAGTCGGCTGAAGTCGGCGTAAAAGCACGAAGACAGAAATTTCCATATCAGGATAGATACCAAAAATTTAGCCAAGTGTGCGTAGGACACTCGGTCTGTATGGGCTTACTCGTACATTTGTATCTGTACCTACATATACTAATTCTGCTGCGCTTGCGATGCCCTACTTAACCTTATAAATAATATTAACTCAGACATTAGTAACGAAACAACAGCATCACTGTAAACAACTAACCAGGGAAAATAAAACCAATAACTTCGTTTTCTCTGGGCTCCTCATCTTCTGTATGGTGTGCAACAAAAACGACGTACACAGTTTGTTCGTCAAAATGAAAAATCGGAACCCCTAAAGTGTAGGATCACTTTGTTGTCCGTCTGTCTGTCTGTCAAGACAATTTTTCTTGGGCACCATTAGGGATATCAAGTTAAAACCCCCTACACAGCAGACTACTTCTTAAAAAAATCGGCTTCTAAATCAACGCGAAAGCAAAAAGTTATGCCCTTTACGTAATTAATCTCATATAAATTGGCGTACAATGAAACTTGAAATTTCTTCACAATTTTAGGAAAATACTGAAAATAACTAATACTTATTTTATTACTCAAGAAGAATACTAAAAATTAATATTGTGAATGAATTAAATAAATAGTCCATCTGTATTTTGATGTATTACTAACTTAATTATACCCTTTGGATAATTAGAGTTTAATTAATCCGTTTTTGACCCAGCGACCAACTGGTAGGTACGTGGGGAAAGTTTATATTTTTTTATTACGCTTTCAGTCGGTCGGTGGGACACTTAGTAATGGAAAAACTACTACGAAAATCAAAATTAAAATTCGCATTACTACCATTGAAAGATTTTTATTACACAGATTTTGTGAAGTGACAGATTAATTTTTATACAGATTTTGTGACAGACGTCAAAGTGACAGATGACTTATTTTATATACAGATTTTGCAAGTTAAATCGGTAGTCCATAACTGCTCGTGGAATAAGTTTGTGTTTTAAACGGTATGAACTGAACCGCCAGGGCACGAGTCTTACTCGCAAATGACCAGCTTTTTTTTAACAAATAGGTACTTTTTCATTGCTTTATCATTGTAAGGCAAGATTTGTTCAATTTCTCAACAGCACTTTTCATAGGTTGTGCTTCCGCAATTGTTTTAATGCTTGTACATGGATACATCCAGTTACACTTTATTATTTGACTATAACCCTCACTCACATGAGCAAATCACATGTTTCCATTGTTTAATATGAAAGAAAAGCGCTTAGTCCTCGATAGTACCTTTACTGTTATTGTTAAGGGCCCATAATACCTCAATTCGCAGTCCTGCTCTAACGCTTCTGCTTTTTAACTGACTATCCTACTCTAATCAGATACCGCGCACGCAAATACATCAGTTATTTAGAAATCGCGGCCACACTGATTGTTTTTTTTTTTTTCATTTTTATGGAACAGTCTGCAGCTGCTTTATACTAATATCAGTCATATTATGCAAAGTTTCAGATCTAATTTCAAGTATTCATTGAATGCTATCGGTTTATTGTACGGTTTGGAGGTAACTTTGTAATTTTTTTCTATCGAGAAAATTTAATGGAATTAAGTTTTTACAACAGCATGGACATAGCATTAGTCCTCAACTTTATCATATATTAATTTCAGAGTGATCGTTGCAGTATTTGTTGGTATAAAACAGGATCATTCGTAGCGAAGTGAGGTATTATACACCCCAATATAATAAAATACAATAAAGCTTTTATTAAGATTGTTTTCAAATCGTAAGACTGCTTTAGAACAACTAAACTTCAATTGAAACAGTTTCATGTTTTGGGCAACAATATTACTACATGTGTTTTGGGACGCTGCCAGCACGCTATCGTATGAAAAATCAACTTTTTGCGTTTTGTTTACAAGCGATAAGTGGGGTTAGAAATAGACGAGATAGAGAATGGATTTTAAATTCGAAAACATCTTTTCACGAAGAAACGCTCTTTGTTATCGTCCAAAAGAATTGGAAACGCAGTCTATCTTCTTATGAATTGGTGTTTGCATCATGTAAAAAATATACAAAAGTAAATAGTAACAAAGAACTTCTAGAAAAATAATAAAAATACGCTTGGACACCAACGCCAACTAAAGATCCACTATTATACTATAATAATCCATCACAAAACGATATTAAGACAAGACCAGGTGCAGCCGGCCGGCAGAAGATCTATAAGGCTGAGATTCACAGTGCCGTTGTTTGAGCACAACTCTAGGTGGCTAAGCAGAGTTTGAATCTCATGCTCAGGACTGCAACTCACGAATTTAGTATTCACAGACAAGTTTAGGCTTTTACTGCTGTTGTGCTTAGCCGAGTTCACAATTCAAATAAGATGGTTACTAGATAAAGATGGGACATCCAAAGTTCAAAAAAGAAACGTCATTTTTGTGATTTGTTCGGCTTGAGTGTCCGATATCGAGCACTCAGCCCGTCTCATACTCAGCTTAGCCAGAGTTAGAGATGAGTCACAAAATGCGCGTTTCTGAATTTAAAATCACGATCACGTCGCTTTTTGATGTTTGTAAGATTGAGTTCGGACTCAAAATGCACTCTGAATCTCAGCCTAGTACCTCACCACCAGAGAGCGTGATTCTCAAGGTCTACAGAATCTGGTCCACACGAGTCCACACATTATTCTTGTGACAGGCTGTACCTTTTCCACATTCCAAATTTTCATACAGGCGAAGACTTATTCTTCGACCCATAGTCTGTCCGCGTTGGTTTATTACTATCTGGCTCTAAACTTCCCTTGTTAGTCCCATAGGATACTTTTTTAGGGTTCCGTAGTCCGACAAGGAAAGGAACCCTTATATTTTCGCCATGTCTGTCAGCGGCTTAGCTCAGAGACTATGAGTGCTAGAAAGCTGTAATTCGGCATGGGTATACATATTAATCACGCCCACAAAATGGTAAATCTTAATCTCGAAAATAATATTTTTTAAAGGTACCTCCTTCCATACACCTAAATTAGGATGATTTTTCTTTCTCATCTATACCATAGTGTGGGGTATCGTTGGATAGGTCGTTTAAAAACATTGTGGGTGTGTAAAGCCATTTTTCGATTTAGGTTTCCGTTGGCGAAATATTAAGCTTTAAAGTGCTAATTTTTGTTAGAGTCAAGCGTCCCCCCCTGCCAGCTAAACGGTTGTTTATAGATATGTGAAAAAATTCACAGAAGTAGTAAACTTAGTAATGAATTTAAAAGGAAAAGGACTTACAGGTTTACGAGTACAGGTCGCGCGAAACTTTTGGCCCCCTATAAACACGACAATGTATGGACCGTTATTCTAAATGTATGGGACTAGAAGTTTGGCGCGATCTGTATTAGTAGACCAACTTATAAAATGTACTGGGTAACTACGGAACCCTACATTGCGCGTGGCCCGACACGCACTTGGCCGGTTTTCCAATTTTCTTTCTATTGAGGCGTCTATTGACGTGGGATCTTTTCATAGGTATGTAGGTAGATAAATATTTTTATAGCGGAAGGTGGCGACGGCTTGGCCTCGCTGCCAGCCAGCATAAAATGTTCGTCGCGCATCTCAATAATAGGAATTTATTATTTTATTCAAAGAATAATTCAAGGTGCAATAAAGTACGGAATTGGGCGGATTGTAATTTTGTGTACGGTACCTATCTTTGTCTTGGTTAAAGTGTGGACGTACTTATCACACTTCACACTAATATTATAAATGCGAATGTTTGTGTATGTGTATGTTTGTTACATACTCTTTCACGCTGAAACGGCTGGACGGATTTGGATGAAATTTAGAATGGATATAGCTTATACCCTAACTTAACACATGGGTTACTTTTTATCCCGGAAAAAAGCATGTCACGCGGGCGGAGGCGCGTAGAAAGATATGCCGCTTATTTCAATCACTATGATTATTTCACTGGAGTGACAGCATTATGTTTATGATAGAGCAACAAACTATCAAAGAACGCTGGGTCTAAGTTATGTTAGTCTGAAAAGTGTTAGTCCGAATCCATCAATCAGCCCGTGTTCGTCCACTGCTGGACATAGGCCTTTGCCAAATTTCGCCACTCATGTCGGTCCTCCGTCCTCCTCATCCAGCCGCCCCCCGCAACGTCCTTCAGGTCGTCGGTCCAGCGGGCACGAGGTCGGCCTACACTACGCTTTGCTGTACGTGGTCTCCATTCTAGAGTATTTCGGCCCCAACGGCCATCACGTCGGCGACAAATATGGCCTGCCCACTGCCACTTTAACTTACTGATTCTGCAGGCTGTCGGTTACTTTCGATCTCCGACGGATCTCCTCGTTTCGGATTCTATCCATCAGAGATACCCCAAGCATAGCCCGCTCCATAGCTCGCTGAGCGACCTTAAATCGGTGGATCAGGCCCTTTGTAAGAGACCACGTCTCAGCGCCATACGTCATCACAGAAAGGACGCAATTAGTCCTTGTATCTCTAATAATACTCATGGAGTCTAAAAATGACTACTTGTTGAGTTCGTTTATTACTTTACTTTAATTTTGTACCTACAATGATAGTACATTATGATACAAGTGAGCAGAATGTAATGTCTAATGCTCACGCGTTTCATACGACGTTTTTCAAAAGTAATAAAAATAAAGAGGAAAAATAATAAAATTTCACTGTCCTTTTTTCCACATAATCGAAAACACAGCTATGAACTAACAATTTAACATTTAAATGGCGGCGGAGATTTTGTTTTTTGCGCAGATGGAAATAGAGGCACTGACGCAAAAAGCAAACAGCCAAATATTAAATATTAACAAACTGAATATTTTTGTATTTACAACAAAAAATTGAGTTATTTTGTTGATAAAAATAAATAATTTGATAAAATTAAATCATTATTTATTATATTTAAACTGAGACTGTCTATTTATTCGCAAAAACTTTACTATTTCTCAAGACATCAAAACTCTTTGCTAAGATTTGAAAAATAGTGTAATGTAAAAAACACTAGTGCGATAATGTAAAGTAAAAAGCACGCGTGTTCAATATGCTGCATTATGTCCCTAAGAACGCTGCAATACCACTTTATAAGCAAGTGTGTTGAAAAATATATAACGCAACAAATGATGTAACAGTACGAGACGAGTATCAATTAATTAGTCAGTTTAGGAGCCAAAACGGTAAATCAAATAAGGCAGCAATTATGTTCAACAAGAAAATAATAGGAGTATCTGTGCCCCTACTCTTACAGTATTCTTATAGCAAAACAGGGGGTACTCTAATCGCTTAGTCATCACAAACGTATGCAGACAATGGTCGGAGATCCACTCGGGCGTCGTGAGTGACGGCCATTATGAGTACAATTCAGGATGATTGATAGGGCAATACGTATATTACGCCGTTTATTATGTAAGTAGAAGCTTTATTGGACACTTGATCGGAACGCCGCTTATGTCTGCTTCTAAAAAGATATGAGATTAGGGTAGGATAAGGGCTTCGCAGCGCCAATATTTATAATTAAATGAATGATCGTATTGGATCGTATTGTTATTGAGTTAAAAAAGAAATTCAAGTTGAAGTACTGTAATACCGGGGATATGGAGCTTAGGCGAGGAATTGATAAACTTTTAATTTAAAATCGGCGCCTTAGGGGAGTGGAGTGAAAGGGACGTACTCCATACAAATATGCGCTCACGAACTAGCTTATGCCGTAAGGTAGTATGCGGCAAAACAGTATTTTTCATTTAAAATGACAACTATAAGAATTTTATAAATCCTATCGGCCATGTTGAAGTGTATTTGTAGACTAAGTTAAATAAAAAACTAAGAGGCTTCGCTCCCATTTGTCAGTAAAATAGAAATCGCTGTTTTAAAAGGTTTTCTAAATTTTTTTTCTCTGCTATGGAAATTAATCAATCAACTAAATCTTCGGGCAGAATGATGTCAATAAAATGCTTAATCTAGTATATAAATTGGTAATCACATATGTTTTTTTATTACTGAGAAAAATGGAGATTCATGTCGCCGCAATTTCCAATAACTTTTTACTATTTACCTAGACTTTGACAGATCCTTCAACAAATTGAAGGGGACGCTCAGAATAGGAATTCTGGACTAGAATCCTGCTCGTTCTTGTCTTTTATTGGACATTATTTCATTTTTAGAATAGGTATCTCGATAAATCTATTAATACGACGCATAAATATACATAAAGATTACTGATTACCAACTAATAACGAGCCCGAAGAGTTATATAATCTAATTATATGACCTAAGTCTGCGCCTACATTACAGTACTTTTCACTGTGAATAATTTCTAACAAATATTAAAAGATCATCTCGTAAAACGTTAATATTATATACCGGGTATAAACAGAGTGCGACTTTTAAATAAAACCATATACTCTACTCATCATACTAAACCACTTTCTGAAGAAAAATTCCCGCGCAAATCTTCAGAGAAGAAGATATTTAACTGTAACTTAAAGACTTTATTTTGTAGGAAGAAGGTCTATTTTAGAACGCTGCACCGTAACAGCTGCTTTACGGAAGACGCTGTCTCAAAAAACGCCCCTAATTCGGTGCGTTAGAGTTCACGCATTTATTTCCTAAATTAATAGCGCGGGTATGATTCTTGGGAAAAGTGGTTCAGTATGATCGGTAGAATATGTGGTTTCTTTTAATTGGTTTCCAAAAAACTTCATACAACACTCAAGTTCAAGTATTCTAGTACAATCCTACTTCTGACTTCTCGCTCCATCTAACTCAGCCCCTAGACTTTTATGATGATACCGGATTCGCGGTTGTTTGTCACAGACTCTCGTTTATTACTCAGCCTTGGCTTTTAGTAAAACTGGAACTAACCGACCTGAAAAAGCTGAAATAATACGGAAAAATAACCAATGTTTCAGTGAGCACTTAGCATTATGAAATAACTACTTTATGAATTATTTCAAAGGTCTCTTTTACGAAAAGATGTATGGTCTAGTTCAAGTTATGATAGCGGGTTAGATGAAGGGCATAGGTCAAGTTAAATTAAGTCAGTATGAGATACGAGTGGATGATTGATTATTGAAGTAAAAAATCAAATAGCCTGACCTTGAATTAAAGTACATAACCAAGTTCATTAGAGGGGAAGTAGACTACGCAAAGTAAGCATTGTTTGAACAATATAACTATATAATCAACTGGAAATTTTTATCTTTTAAATTCTGTAGTTTAAAAATAGCAAACTTACTGGCATGATATTTACTCGGCACTCGGTCAAAATCAATACAAATTTAAGAAATATTTACGTGAAAATATTTTCAATGCAGGACTTCTTATTTCAAAATCTTCGCCAACAACAATATTAAATTGATTTGAGTGAAATAAAATAATGAGATCTAATATAAGGTGACTTTCGTTTATACAGCCAAATTCATAATAGAGACTCGGTAAGTGGTTAGGACCAAGGTTCAAGGACCCTTTCTGTGAAATACGCAAAATAAAATGTAGACTTCCTATACTAATTGAGTCCTTACTGAGTCTCCAGTATGAATTTGGCTATATAAAGTCACTTTAGATTTAATGTTTCACGAAATACAGAATACAAGCCTTATTATGTTCTTTACCTACATACATAATGGGCTTAGAGCAACAGATGCTAAGCAAATGATTGCTAAATCAATATTAGTACGCCTTTCAACCGAATTGGATGTTCCATTAGAAGCACGCAGTGCCTGAATAATTAATTAAATAATTTATGTGTTTGATGAACACAAACAAACTTCCAAATTACTCTATCAAAATGTATTGTTAATATCTCCATTCGATAGAGATCACTTTTTGGATATTTAAAATATCATGATTGTATTGTGTACCTACATATGTAGATAAAATCTCAAGTAGGTACATCGAGAAATTAAAAACTTATAAATAAAGATTTGAACCTTTCGAGTGTTCATAAAACAACAAAAAGTATCAATATCTTAAAATTATAAACATTGTTGCATAAACCAGAAACAACTCGGGAAGCGAGACAGATTGTGTTTTAACAAATTTAAAGCAGCCAAAAGAGCATTTTTGTGATAGGACCTTAGACCATTTAACACGGGACTAGGCAAGCGCACTTATCCCTCTCTGCCGAAGTACATGAACAATTTATTCATGTAAGTTTGCTTGTGTGCGCGTTTTGTGTTTGTGTTGCAGCTTTTGCTTTAGTGTGACATATCAATTTTTCGCAGGAGTGTGCGTGTATGAGTAAATGTGTGCTGTGCGTGTTTACCTCCCCTCCCGTGGAAAACGGCAGAATAATTTCAGTACTAAGTCGCGCTTTGCCAGGTCCCATGTTAAATGGTCTAAGGATAGGACCTAAGATATACCTACAATCTATAGGTCGTTGCCTACAACATAAAGAATTAAAAACGAAATCCATCCATCCATCAGCCTGTTTCGTCCACTGCTGGACATAGGCCTTTCCAGGATTTCGCCACTCTTGGCGGCCTCCTGGAAGAAATGCCCATACTCACACACGCTAGGCAGGCGGGTTGGTGAGCGCGGTGCCGAAACCTTGCACCAGTAACGCCGCTGCCCGTCACCAGTTTGTTTTATATAAGGCCCGGCAATTGGGGATGGATACACCGCTATCCATCGGTCCCAGGCAATGGTGGGCCGCCTGGTTTTGCCTGAGAGCTGTTCTCTTACTCTCCCCCGAATAACTTCGGGAGGATTTGCGAGTAAAAACGAAATAAAAAAAAACTATTCTTATTGGTAAATGTTATTTATAATTTTCTAGATGATATATGTAATTAAATTAAATTAAATTTCCATTACTAGTTTTTATGTACGGTTGATAAAATGATGTCAGTGATGATGATAGTTTTGCAGTTTTTATTATATTTAAATTTCACGATAGTTTTAACAGTTTACTGTCATTAAGTAGGTAACTATTTCAATGTGTATTTCCATTTAAGCTGTGAATAGTTGTACCTATATGAAGTATGTCGCATATTGAGTGCTAAATTCATACACCCACTGGCAGAACATAGACCACAAAAATAATTGTAATAACTAATGTAGGTGTATACCTGTGTTTAAGAGTAAAGATATGATTCTGGATGTCAAAAGGATCCTAAACTTGAAAGAGTAAGAGCTCTCAGATACTAAGTGGGTACATAAAAATTAAACGTGCTTGTTCGATTACGATCCTTCACAAGGACAAGGGAGATACAAAAAGTAAGTTGTGATCCAAACAACACATAAAAAATTACACAATCTGTTAAATGGCAAATAAAGGAAATGATCTTCATCTCAAGTAATTAACAGAATGGAAGATTGAACGCTTAGACATTTAACACGAGCATGGTAGATTATTTAATTAACACCACACAAACACTGAAACAAAAAAAAATGTTAGTGCCGAGCAAAAAGTAGCAAAGAATGCAAAGAATGTTAACTTCGATGTTCTGCTAGGTATACTCCGCTCTCTTAACGTTTCTCCACTTGTTACAGAATGGTTCGATACTTATCTTAGAGGTCGACTGCAGTGCATACGCTCGGACGAGGTTACCTCGGAGTGGTGTCAACTATCTGCTGGTGTTCCTCAGGGTGGCGTCCTCAAACTCAAACTCAAACTCAAATCATTTATTGCAATGTCACAAGTTTAGGGGATCTTATTATGTATAAAAGTACAGGTGACGCCCTGTTGGGGCATAGCAATCATGAGAGGGCAACTGGTTGCCTTTTAAGTACATAATGTTAAAGATTATTCCTAGGTCAAGTAAGTTAGTACTAGTTAGCATAATCATTTAGTTAAATCTATGTTAAATTTGTTAGTATTGTTATATTTTATTCAATTTTAATTAATTATTCACAAGAATATTACAATTTATTACAAATTTATTCAGTCATTTAGAAGAGCTATTGAAGTATTGATTTTGTATCGTCATTAAAATATTCAGTTAAATTGTAATAGCATTTCTTTATGAGGAATTTTTTTAGGTTACTAATAAACAAAGTGTTTTTTTCTATATTTTTTAGGTAGTTTGGCAGATGATTGTATATTTTACTCAGCATGTGATGGGGACTGGTTGACACTAGTTTCATGGTTGTTAGTGGTATATCTATTTGATTTTTATTTCGATTGTTTCGTTTATTGTTCACCTTAAAAGAGTATAAATCAGTGTTCTTTCTGACAAATTTACAGGACTCCAATATGTAAATACATACTAGGGTCAATATTTGATGCTTGACAAAATAGGGTCTACAAGAGGTCATTTGCTCAATGTTTGTAAGAATTCTGATGCATTTTTTCTGTAGTCGGAATACTTCATCAATCTCACAACTGTTTCCCCAAATCACGATTCCGTAAGACAACCTAGAATGTGCATACGCATAATAAGCCGTAAGGGTAGTATCGAAGTCAGTAGCTCGTTTTAATTGATAAAGAGCGTAAGTAAAAGAGGAGAGTTTTTTTTTCAGGTTCTGAATGTGTGGTTTCCATGTCATATTTGTATCTAAGTCAATTCCTAATAGGGTTGTAGTATGTACTGATTCTAATACAGTATTTTCGTAGGTATATGATAATTGTAGGGGTGTTTTTTGATAGGGTTTGAATTGAATTAATTTCGTTTTCGTCAAATTGAGTTCTAAGTTGTATTTTTTAAGTATGTCAAAGATTGTGTCTAAAGTAAGATTTAATTTGTCATTTAATTCATTAATATTTGAGCATGGTATGAGGATGGAAAGGTCGTCAGCAAAAAAAATGCATTCTTCCGTTATTTTGTTGGGGAAATTGTTAATATAGATAAGAAAAAGCACACATCCTAGGACGCTACCTTGGGGGATGGAGCCGTTTGTCACGACTCTATCAGACCTAATAAATTTAATTTTCCCCGAGTTAAAGTCCGTATTTTTTATCTCTACACATTGTGGGCGATTTTCGAGGTACGATCTAAACCACTTATGTGCAATTCCTCTTATTCCTGCACCATATAGCGTCTCCAGTAGAGTCGCGTGACAGACTCTATCGTATGCCTTGCTCAAGTCTATAAGGAGGCCTACCGCGTATTTTTTGTTGTTTAATGCTTCGTAAATCTTTTGTGTATATCTATAGATCGCTAAGGTGGTGGAGCGGTTTGATCTGAAGCCGAATTGATTTTCATGCAGGATTTTATATTTTTCCAAAAAAATATTTATGCGTTTGACCATAGCTGTCTCAAAAATTTTTGCTGATGTTGTCAACAATACTATAGGGCGATAATTGTTTAAGTCCGTAGTAGAGCCCTTCTTATGTATTGGTTTTATAATAGCCATCTTTAGGGCGTCAGGAAATACCCCCTCGCTAAACGATTGGTTAATTAAAATTGTAAAGGGAATAGTCAGAATGTCAGCACATTTCTTTATTAATTTTGGTGGTAGTTCATCCACACCAAAAGAATTTTTGTTTTTTAAGTTTTTTATAATACGGTTTATTTCCGCAGGTTCAACAGGGCTTAAGAAAAACGTATTTGGTACTGTGCTAGAGCTTTCAAGTACTTTGTGTGGTTCTTTGGTTATGTGCGAATTTGCAATTGAAGCAAAAAAACTATTGAACTCTTTCGCTATTTTTTTTGGATTTTCTATAATACAATTCTTTAGTTTAAGCCGTATATTATAATTTTCCCTACTCTGCTTATTTGTTTCTCTATTGACAATTTTCAATTTTCCTCTCACCTCTCCTATTCTCAATTTTTATTAATTCCATCTCAGAAGTACTTTCTTGCAACTACCATCTTTATGCAGACGATTTACAGCTATATCGACACTTTGTAGTATCTGAAGTTGAAACTACAATTTCTCAAATAAATGAGGATATGGGTCATGTGCAGAAGTGGGCTGAATCTTATGGGCTCTTAGTGAACCCTAAAAAATCTCAGACGATAATCATTGGTAGTAGATACATGACCAACCTCCTGAACAAATCTACCCTGACACAGGTCTCCTATAAGGGATCATTCAACAATTACGTGATCACCGGAAGGGGGGGGGGTCGGATGCTTGTATATACATCAGATTATTGTGGGGGGGGGGGGGGAAGAATCCATGATTACGTCATCTGCGCTTCGTTTCCGAAAAAAGATGAAAGGGATTTCCTTGCTATAGACAAACTGTGGAACAGTGTGACCAGATTCAGTATTTTTATACTTTTTCGGAATATTTTACCGACTTTTCCAAGCATCAGTATTGTTATAGGTATATTGGAGGAAGTAAGTATTTTGGGTATATTTTAGGTAAAAAGTTATCAAAACTGTAGCGGTCGTGCCCTTGAATATTGATGTTCAGATGTTCCCTGATTTAGCCTGTAATGGCACTTTTAAATACAAAAATATAAATACTAAATACATTCATCTAACATGTTTTAGTTAGATGAATGACGTGATGATTAATACATAAAACCTGCTTTGAAAATCAGTATTTTTACTGGTATATTTCCCTTGTGCAAATAAGTATATTTCAGCATTTTTTTGAGGTGCTTCGGTTTTTTCATAAAATTTTATCTGGTCACACTGCTGTGGAAGTCAGTCGAATTTTATAGTCTTTGTTAGTCAGTCGGTTTGTTATGTCGTGTTAAATGTGTGATTAAGTGAATCATAATGGATGCCGGTGATCTGCATCAGGCACTGTTTAAGGCCTATGTAGCGTGCCACCCGGAACTCTCTCGTCAGAAAGCTCAGAAGAATGTGAATGATGAGTGGAAGGAGGCAAGAGAAAAGCATAAAAATGTGAAGTCGCCGGAGTTCTGCAACTTTATTAATTAAATTTAGGTCATTTAAGACCTATAGAAACATGACATACGTGTCAGTGCTAATAAACAGCAAAAATTTTAAGCACGGACGAAGATTACGTAATCAAGGCGAGGGGGGGGGGGGGTAAAAACTAAAGATTACGTTGTGATCACATAAGGGGGGGGGGGTTAAAAAAACGGCCAAAATGATCACGTAATTGTTGAACGATCCCTAACAGTATCCCAATTGCATACGCTGAAACTGTGAAAAACCTTGGTGTCATTTTTGACTGTAACTTATCGTGGACTGCTCACGTGAATGAAGTCAGTAGAAGAGTTTTTGCCTCTTTTTACTCCCTCAAGCGTCTCCAGCGATTTCTGCCCCATAGAACAAAGGTAACTCTTGCACAAACCCTTCTATTGCCAATCATCGACTATGCGGATTTATGCTTCCTAGATGCCAATGAAGAGTTGCTTAGCAAACTACAACGTCTTCAAAACCTGGGGATTCGGTTTATTTTCGGACTGCGTAAGTTTGACCATGTGTCTCATTATAGAGAGGAGCTGAAATGGCTTCCTATTCGTCAACGACATTTTACACATTTTCACATTTTATGTTGCCTCTTTAATATCCTTAGGAGCCCTACTACCCCTCCCTATTTGCGTGAACGCTTTAACTACCTTCTTTCCAATGACAAACAGAACAGACCACACACAGTATCTCTTTTAAAAACTCCATGTCATAACACGGGTGCTTTTAGAAATTCTTTCACGGTGACATCCATCAGACTCTGGAACTCCCTACCGCATACGATTCGTGACTGTCCTACGATCAGCCTATTCAAGAAGAAGCTTAAAGAGCATTATTTATAAATATTTTTCCCTTTAAAATATATATTCATTTATTATTTATGCAGGTATATACACTGTATGTATTTATGTTTATATTTGGTATATACTAAATTCTTGTTTTAAACATATATTTATGAATACTTTTGTTATGTAGGTTTATGCCCATGTTTATATTACAGTATTTAAGTATGTTTGTTCTTTTTATATTTAAGTAATTATTAATTAATTTATTATGTAACTATTTATTGAAAAGTTAGGTATATTTAAGGTAGTTTTAAGTTCATATTATCTCCACATTTTTATTTTTTATATCACTTGTTTCTTTATGTGTGCACATTTGATCACACACTTTTAGTTAATATTTCCTTAGCACCTAGGTTTTGCTGGCAGAAATCTCTCTCAGAGATAAGCTCGCCTATAGCACGTTTAATTTAAGACTGCTTGTACGTATAACTTTTCTGTGCAATAAAGAATATGAATATGAAAGAATATGTCGTGAGTCGTGAGTGACCAAACCCATAATATGTCATTAAAACACAACAAGCGAAAGAAAAGCAATGGGTTAGCGAAGCAAAATGAAGCGGTTAATTCAATCAAGCATATAGATCCAACTCGTTGGCATTCTGTACGTATTATCTAAACTACGACACGCATGCAAGTACCTACAGTGGTGAAGATTCATTACGTGTAACAGCACCGTTCAATCAACACTGGCCACGAAATTATGAGTCCAACCTCGAAGGATCTAGCGCACGATATTGATTTTATCCTTGAGGTTGATAAATATTATTCTATCGCGTACTCTTCTCCAGATGGGAAGATAAAGATATATTTAGATAAAATTATCTTTACAGAAATAGAAACGTTAGGGTATTTGTCAGGTCAGGATCAATTGATCTACAATTTCGAGAACGAGGCGGTGTCAGTTAGGGTATCGATTTAGGTATTTAGATGATTGTTTCAGTCCGAAAATTAGGCACAAAGATACAAATTAGGTGTGACTATGACAAATATCTCTTATGTTGTTTTGAGGCAACCTATTAAATAACAAGAGCTGTGACGGTACGAAGTGACCTTCATGGCGCATCAAGCAAACCATATTCATAACGCATGATCTGGTACTCACTCTTCCGAGTGCTGTGATACATTGTCCTTGTCTTTGTGCGCTTGTCCCGAGCTGCAGGAGTTGCCCATGACGAGAGCCGGCAAGACGCCCTAACTTCTCCTCATCACCTCCCGGCCCGACGCGACGGCTCCTCATGCGGTCACACCGGCGACACTAAAACATCGATTTTCCAACAGAACGGAGCACACTCACGCACACGCGAACGACCAGCCGTTTATAACCGAAATACGTCTCATAATAACAAAATTGTGAAGCATCTCCCGCGATCGCGACGGGCGCCAAGCTAAATGTTTGAGCGACGCGTGCCGACGCCGCGGAATCCGAGCGGCGAATAATCGATGCGCGCCCTCGCGAAGTCGCGACTCGACGCCCTTCGCCCCCGCCCCGCGCCACCCTCTCCCGCGCGCACCATCCGCACGCGCGCGATCTAATTTATCCACGCTTTTCACTACGTGCCACCGATAATTTTACCAAGAGCTTTTCCGATTTGCGAAAGGAGGTTTTATTTTTACAGATTCTTGCAAAGAAATTATAACTCTACAAAAAAAGTACCTAACACTGTCCATTCGACGAGGTTGTCGACACTGGCAGTCGAACGACGACAACACCTCAATTCAAATCTGGAATTTCTTAAAATAAAAAGACCGCCACTCGCTTGTTTCTGTCCCCTTTCAACGACAAGTGCCCTACAAGTATCGTGATTTCTGACGCACTTTGCTTGAATTTATTCAGTAATTTTCAGGGCCTGGATGTAGTTTTTGCTGCATAACATCATGCCTAGATGTTTTATAAGTTCAGTACGACAGTATGGTGGAAGTTTCATTCAGGACAGCGGTAGTTATTCCGCGGAAAGTAAGTCACTTTGCAATTTGAAGACAAGAAAAAACCTTTTGATGGTTTTTCAACATTTACGTGTCCAGAAAAGAAAATTCTCGTCTGTTATAGTAAATTTTTATATCTAATAACTACTCATATCTTTTAAGAAAAACTTTCGTGACGAAGTGGCCTAGTTTAGACTGTAAGTAGACACGTAAAGTTACAATTGTTACAAATAAGTTTATTGTTTTTGCAGATGAAACTAAATTCATTCGTAGTTTCCAAACAAACTTGAAAAAGCAAAGGAATCTTTTGAAAAACAACGAAACAATTTATCACGACAAAGTTCCCATATCGACGCGATTTTATTTACAACTTCTAAAGAAGAGTCAGTTTCTTCAGCGTTTCATTGACACAGAATCCTATGAATATGCCGATGAAAATGAAAAACCTACTTATCATTCAGAAGCACAAAGAAACAGGAAAAATAACCAAAATAATAAAGAAAACGACCGAAACACGTACAATTTGCGTTCGAGCGAAGGTAAAACGGAACGTAGAGTCTTTTGTGAGAGGACACGACGTGCGCCCTGTAAAAAGTGCGATAACGGAACGCAGAATGCCGTCATTTCCGAATTTAGCCGGAAGCGGAAGATCAGGAAAGAACCCTTGGCGCCAATTATTGAGGAGATAAAAAGCCGGGAGCCATTGAAGCCTGCCAACAAAGGGGGGTCGGAAATCCATAAGATTGCGGAGAAATTGAAATGTTTGGTCAATATTACTGCTGAAGAGAGACTGAATCAGGAACTCCTGACTTGTAAGGAGTCGTTCGAGCAGGACGTCATTGAATGTATTGATGTAGAAGACGATGGAAATGAAGGTACTATATTATTAGACAGTACAGCCGTTTATTGGAAATTTTGTGCTATCTTCCAATCCGCCATTTTGAAAATAACTGACGTTGACGATGGCTTAATGTCCAACCCTATGGGCATAGGAGGCAATAACAGTACTTATTTCAGGACCCTTGGTTTTGGTGGCCTCTCCATACTATAATGTCATTCCAGCTCTTCCCCTCCTTGCAGACCTCAACAACCTCCCCTCCTCCAGTCCCACCCCGCGCCCCGTCGCCCGCCCCTCGCACGTCTGCACCTACTGCGGAAAGACTTTCGACCGACCCTGGGTGCTGA
Source organism: Ypsolopha scabrella (assembly GCA_910592155.1). Classification (NCBI taxonomy): domain Eukaryota; kingdom Metazoa; phylum Arthropoda; class Insecta; order Lepidoptera; family Ypsolophidae; genus Ypsolopha; species Ypsolopha scabrella. The sequence continues at coordinate 7,677,678 of OU342981.1, read as the reverse complement.
AGGGGCATCTCAGGCTGCATACTGGTGAAAGACCGTTCGGGTGTCCACATCCATGCTGCGGACGGACTTTTGCCGATCGGTAAGAGAATTTACATTTCACTTTATCGCACTTCTGCCGAGACCGTACTAATATAAGAGTATAGATAAAAATTACTCGAACTTAAAGCTCAGGGCCCACAATAAAATATATCAAACATTTAGCAAATTTTACCAAAATCCGGCTAAAACAATTTTCATTGCTGCTTTTCAAAAAAAATACATAATAAAAAAATAAACTTCAAAATAAGAAAAACAATCACAAGTTGGGAGTACAGGTGGAGCCTCATCAAGCTAAACACTTTCAGTATAAGCTGACCCCTCATTGTATAGGCTTCCCGTACAATGAGAGGTCAGCTTATTATTTGATGCGGGCTCCACTGTACAACACGGAGAGACGACGACGACGATGCCTACCGAACAACTTGTTCGTACGTACTTCGGTATCATACCTCCCGCGTCTCGCCCCGCAAGCCCCACACAATTCCTCCGTCTAGACACTTTCGTTGGACAACTGTATCGATTTTAAACTGTGTTATAATATAACTAATATAAGTATCCATCCATCTATCCATCAGCCTGTTTCGTCCAGGATTTCGCCACTCTTAGCGGTCCTCCTGTAATAAATGCCCATACTCACACACGCTGGGCAGGCGGTTGGTGAGCGCAGTGCCGACCCCCTTGCACCAGTGACGCCGCTGCCCGTCACCAGTCTGTTTTATATAAGGCCCGGCAATTGGGGATGGATATACCGCCATCCATCGGTCCCAGGCAATGGTGGGCCGCCTGGTTTTGCCTGAGAGCTGTTCTCTTACTCTCCCCCGAATAACTTCGGGAGGATTTGCGAGTAAGATGGTGGTACCTCCACAGTCGAGCCCGGTATCAGCTCTACCATATAGATATAAGTATATCGTAGGACTACTACACAATAATATTGATCTGCATTAAGCAATAACACGTAAACCTGAATTTAAGTTTTTAGGGTTCCGTATTCAGTCAGAGTCCAACAAGGAACCCTTATAGTTTCGCCATGTCCGTCTTTCCGCGGCTAAGCATGACATATCAGTCATGCCGACAAAAAGTTAAATTTTTTTAAATTTCTCCCGTACACGTAAATTGGGGATAAATTTAATTCTTCTCGTCTATCCCATAGTGTGGGGTATCGTTGGATAGGTCGTTCAAAAACATTTTGGGTATGTGAAAACAATTTTTCGATTTAGGGATCCGTTGGCGAAATATTAAATTTTAAAGTGCAAATTTTTGTTAGAGTCAAGCCTCCTGCCGGCTAAACGGCTGTTTATGAATATGTGAAAAAATTAACAGAAGTAGTATGTATAAGTACTCGTATATAATGAAGTTTTAAGGGAAAACTATCACAGCTAAGTAGGCCTCACGAGTACAGGTCGCGTAAACTTTTAGTCCCCTCTAAACACGACAATGTATGGGCCGTTCTTCGGGAGAGCAACTTCCGAGCGGACTGAAGTTTGGCGCGATTAGTATAAGTATTTGTATTATAGTATGTTCGAGTTAGCATGATATGGGTGACAGTTCGTAATTTTCCGTTTCACCTATACTACTCACACCAAACTACATACACCAAGGTACAAAAGAAAATATTAAGTTTTGGAAAGAATGTATATCAGTATTGCAAAAATACAATAAATATCTATAAATCGAAACAATAATTACAACGTATTCGTTAAATTTTAACGAAAAATGATTCTGGAAAGAATAATGTATTTTTGCTACTTGATGCGTGGATCGGAACGTTAACACATAGACTGTATAATCGAAAATACATGGATGAATCGGTGCGGCCATCTTATAGGATCGCGTCAGTATGAGTTCATCTTGTATGCAGTTTGTGTTTTCGTTGCGGTTGCTTTACGTGCCATTTGTTTTGACAGTTTTTGTTAATTTTTGTTTTGTTATTGTTGTTTGTTTTTGGTGAAATGCCGAGAAAAACAAAAAAAAACTTTGCACTCTCAAGCTCGGGCGTTATTGGTTCGTTTTATTTAATTAATTTAGAAATTAACAAGAAGCAGTTTGGATAATCAAAGATCAATCAAATAAAAAATCGAGTTGATAGCCCTTGTTAACTTTCTCGATGGTAAAAAAAAATCGATTCTATTTTGTTAGAGCACTTAACTATAACTGTCAATTTTGAACTGCCACCAATATCATGATAACTCGAACATACTATAGTAGAAGCTAGAACATTAAACAATACAACTCTTGGAATTTTTTGATTCAGTACTTATTTTATTTTTAAATCAGTAAAATCGTGTAAGCGCATATTATAAACTAGCTTTTTCCCGCGTGATATTAGGTTTTCGGTTATGCTTGATCATGGCTCGGAAAGACTCAACAGGAATGCATTCATTTGATAGTTGGATGATTTTTACCATCCCACAGGAGCAGTTATTTTCGGGATGAAAAGTAGCCTTTGTGTTAATTGAGGGTATGAGCTGTCTCCATTTCAAATTTCATCCAAATCCATCCAGCTGTTGCAGCGTTTAAGAGTAACAAACATACTAACACACAAACTTTCACATTAATAATATTAATATAATATTCGTGTGTTAAGCTGATAAGGAATTGTTAATTTAGTAAAATAGTATAACACAGAACGCACGTTATTGAAGTATATTCTGAAGGCTTTAGTTTTAGTTTTAGTGCTATCAAACCTTAAATTTTTCGAATGTAATATAGCTTCTGTTGTTAACACTAAAGAGCTATTTTGGAATGAAGAAAATTTAGTTTTGAAAGCACTAAAACTAAAATTAAAGTCTTCAGAACTTCATTGTCTATGTCTATCGCAAAAACCAAAAAACAATCTCAAACCTAAACCAGCCTAAAAATGAACCATTTCAAAAGGGAAAAAATCGTATGGTACCTATTTATCAAATACATTATAACTTTGAAACTAACCAAACAAATGATTTTCATGTTTCCTTCGGTGAACCAAAACGATGATTGTTTCACGATAAGGCACTACTGAAAAAAACCGGCCAAGTGCGTGTCGGATCACGCGCAGTGTAGGGTTCCGTAGTTGCCCAATACATTTTATAAGTTGGTCTACTAATAAATACAGATCGCGCCAAACTTCTAGTCCGCTCGGAAATTGCTCTCCTGAAGAACGGCCCATACGTTGTCGTGTTTAGTTTGGCGCGACCTGTACTCGTAAACCTGTAAAGCTTACTTAGCTGTGATAGTTTCATAAATGGTTTTCATACACCCATAATGTTCTTGAACGACCTATCCAACGATACCCCACACTATGGGATAGATGAAAAAAAAAATTCATCCCTAATTTACGTGTATGGGAGATAATTTTTTTCGGGATTTTTTTTATCGCTTTGTCGGCATGATTAATATGTATACCCATACCAAATTACAGCTTTCTAGTACTAATAGTCTCTGAGCTAAGCCGCGGACAGACGGACATGGCGAAACTATAAGGGTTCCTTTCCTTGTCGGACTACGGAACTTTAACAAGCAGCGGAATGTGTCATATGGAATGGAACCGTAAAGTATTTAAGTGGATACTTCTTATGTCGCCTCTTTAACAATGGTAACAATGGTAATCGATATTATTACAATATGTCAGTCGCTTACGAAGTCATTTAAACATTTAATCAATATTTATTAATTATCCTGAATAGTAGCTAGTAACAAAATGAACGATAAAGAAACGTCATGCAAGCGCCAATGCGTAACTAGACGTATTTATTAAACAGGACCTGCGACAAGGAGACACCCTTTCACCCAAGTTCTTCACAAATGTCCTAGAAGACGTAATGAAGGCTCTAAACGGGGGAGAGGTGTCAAAGTTGACGGTGTTAGCTTATCGCACTTGCGTTTCGTAGACATTACAGATCTCCAAAGTATACCCACAGAACTGCATAAAGCATCCCTGAAAGTCGGCTTTAGGTTTGTCTCGGGAACTATTTAGATGTTATTTAAACTTCAGATTATTGTTAACTAAGAAGTTTTATTAAATTGAATGTTATTATACGAGAAAATGTTTAAATGTTGATGTTATGTGAATGCAGCCGGTCGCGACAGAATCGGTTAATGCACTGGTTTGTTGAAATTAGGAATTCATCGCCGCGCGCCGCTTGCGTCACCTGCGTAAGAAGGAAAACCGAACAGGGTTGAATATGTCCAAGACGAAGATTAGGACTAGCAATTCTACCAACTTACCCAACATCAGTGTAGGTAACCCTATCATAGAGGTGGTAGAAGCGTACATCTATCTTGGGCATTGTTTATAGTTTGGCGGTGAATCTCAGGTAAAGGAGATCGTAAGACGAATTCAGGTCGGGCTGCCTTTAGAAAACTCGAACTGGAAGATGTCTTTACAGTAAAAATCCCGTAATGTCTCAAGACCAAGACATTTGACCAGTGTGTCCTGGCTATTTTTACTTATGGTACCGAAACATGCACACTGACCAAAGCACATCAACAAAATAAAAGTAGCACAGAGTGCTATGGAGCAAGCTATGCTAGGCATTTCTCTTGTAGATCTTGAACCGAACATCGTGACAACGAGCTCGAGTCGAAGATGTCCGTAAAATAAAGATGGGAGAGACATATCTCTTAGACGGGAAGATGGACGGTGGACTAAGGCAGAAACAGTGTGGCGGCCGAAGCCGGGAAAGCATTCAGTGGGTAGATCGATGGCCGGATGGCAAGACGATATCGTTAGGACTGTTAGTGGGTAATTGATGAGGCTGGCGAAAGACCGACGAAAATGGCGTAGAGAAGAAGAGGCCTGAGCCCAACAGCGGGTGGATGCGGGCTGATTAAAAAACGTTGGAATAATCTAAATTGGAAGTCAAATTATACTTCGTTAAGACATACCGGAAGTGACGTACACGTTCTGATCATGAATGAATCGCTGTATGAGATGTAAACAAAGATGTAAAGAAAGAGTATCCACTTAAAAAATACAAGTTTTTTGGGATTCATTTAAAGGTTGAAATACCTAAATAACAGAACGATCGGATAGTATTGTATACCAGTTATAGGTACTAAAAGGACGAACAGGTTTTGCTTAATTTGGTTAAAAATAAATACCCCTCGCATATCTTCGCGAAAATAGCATTTATTCATATTTTTGTTTGTAGTTCAAACCTCCGCGCGCACCAACGCACCCGCGGCCATCACGCGTGGCAGTGGCGCTGCGATCAGTGCCACAAGGCGTTCAGCCAGAAACGATACCTCGAGAGGCACAGGACCGACGCCTGCAACAAGTACAAGTTAGTTCCCACATAGTAACTTAGGTATCATTCTTGAAATCCACGACCAAGATCGTGCGCGATCGTCCCGCAGGCGGCAGACGTAGGCGGGGGCGAGGTAGTTCAAACCTCCGCGCGCACCAACACACCCGCGGCCATCACGCGTGGCAGTGGCGCTGCGAACAGTGCCACAAGGCGTTCAGCCAGAAACGATACCTCGAGAGGCACAGGACCGACGCCTGCAACAAGTACAAGTTAGTTCCCACATAGTAACTTACGTATCATTCTTGAAATCCACGACCAAGATCGTGCGCGATCGTCCCGCAGGCGGCAGACGTAGGCGGGGCCGAGGTAGTTCAAACCTCCGCGCGCACCGACACACCCGCGTCCATCACGCGTGGCAGTGGCGCTGCGATCAGTGCCACAAGGCGTTCAGCCAGAAACGATACCTCGGGAAGCACAGGACCGACGCCTGCAACAAGTACAAGTTAGTTCCCACATAGTACTTACGTATCATTCTTGAAATCTACGATCAAGATCGTGCGCGATCGTCCCGCAGGCGGCAGACGTAGGCGGGGGCGAGGTAGTTCAAACCTCCGCGCGCACCAACACACCCGCGGCCATCACGCGTGGCACTGGCGCTGCGATCAGTGCCACAGAGCGTTCAGCCAGAAACGATACCTCGAGAGGCACAGGACCGACGCCTGCAACAAGTACAAGTTAGTTCCCACATAGTAACTTACGTATCATTCTTGAAATCCGCGACCTAGATCGTGCGCGATCGTCCCGCGGGCGGCAGACGTAGGCGGGGGCGAGGTAGTTCAAACCTCCGCGCGCACCAACACACCCGCGGCCATCACGCGTGGCACTGGCACTGCGATCAGTGAAACAAGGCGTTCAGCCAGAAACTATACCTCGAGAGGCACAGGACCGACGCCTGCAACTAGTACAAGTTAGTTCCCACATAGTAACTTACGTATCATTCTTGAAATCCACGACCAAGATCGTGCGCGATCGTCCCGCAGGCGGCAGACGTAGGCGGGGGCGAGGTAGTTCAAACCTCCGCGCGCACCAACACACCCGCGGCCATCACGCGTGGCACTGGCGCTGCGATCAGTGCCACAAGGCGTTCAGCCAGAAACGATACCTCGAGAGGCACAGGACCGACGCCTGCAACAAGTACAAGTTAGTTCCCACATAGTAACTTACGTATCATTCTTGAAATCCGCGACCTAGATCGTGCGCGATCGTCCCGCGGGCGGCAGATGTAGGCGGGGGCGAGGTAGTTCAAACCTCCGCGCGCACCAACACACCCGCGGCCATCACGCGTGGCAGTGGCGCTGCGATCAGTGCCACAAGGCGTTCAGCCAGAAACGATACCTCGAGAGGCACAGGACCGACGCCTGCAACTAGTACAAGTTAGTTCCCACATAGTAACTTACGTATCATTCTTGAAATCCGCGACCTAGATCGTGCGTGATCGTCCCGCGGGCGGCAGACGTAGGCGGGGCGAGGTCCAAATCCGCGGCTGCGACTGCCAGATCGCAGTGACACGCTTCCCTCTCTCCCGCTTCACCATTAGTCGCACACGATCTTTGTTTGTCTTGTGTCGATTCGGTGACACCTTTAATGCTTTATTTGTGGTGTCAACACTTCACACAAGCATAGCAGATTACAGACCATTCACTATAAGAAGTCCCCTGGCTTAGGAAATGGCAACACTGCATATAATGTGCCAATGGCTCACTTAGCATTCACCCTACTACACATTTCTAATATTTACTTAACTGCGTTTTTTATACATTAATTAGACTACTCTTTAATGAAAATAAAATCTACAAAATGAAAAAATCATTAACAATTATTTGTTGATTTGTATTTCGCAAACAATAGATACATATGATCTAATGGTATGAATTATCTATACATGTATCTCTGTACTAAAACGGTATTTTTTATTTCTTGTTCTAGCTCGACGACGTTTGTTCTAAATCGTCGAGCTCCCGTATTTTACGTTTTTGACGATTTTTTCCAAGCGAACGTTTTTTTTCCGATATGCCTGCAAAAGTGAATAGCTAATTATTATTTGTCCATAAAATTGGATTTATTTTCTATATAGAAGCAAGAGAAAGAAAAATCTGGTTGCACCAATCAGGTGGCCCAGTGCGATTTTCGCATTACTCCGAAGCGTTTCAATACACTTTCGAGCAACTGTCAGGTAACAGTTCGTTTACCCTCGGTTTAACTCGGGTCAATTTTTGAACGCTTTAGGGTGAAATTCGCATCACTCCGAATGAAATTCACTCGTTTCCAAACGGAACCTAATAATATGCTATCTTTCATTCAATCACTCAATCGTTTGTGACCGTGAATCGGACCGCACCGAAAGATTTTTCCATCCATCCATCAGCCTGTTTTCGTCCACTGCTGGAAATAGGCCACTCCTGGCCATCCTCCAGGAATAAATGCCCGTACTCACCCTTGGCAGGTGTGTTGGTGAACGTAGTGCCTGTTTTATATGGGGCCTGGCAATTGCTAATTAGCTAATCCTGTCCCCCATTTCGATTTAGGGAAGTTGGCAGCCCTAACTATACCTACTTATTGATTGCAGGGCCGTATTATCCAAAAGGCAATGTAGACAACTGCCTATGGCATCTTTGCTTTAGGGCCCCGTGGGCCGTGCGAAAGATAAGTTGAAGTAGTTTAATGCCTTCTTATTATTTCTTCTGTCAACTTCTGTATTTCTTGTGTCTTCGTTTTACAAAGAATTTAGGTTGATTTTTTTAACACAACTTTACAATAAATTTTTCTCATGGCTTATAAAGTTATAACTTTGAAGCTACAGTATTTATGACACAATTTAGACATCGGGGAATTTCGTGAATCCTAATACTCTCTATATTATGCTGTAATAAACCTTTTTGGTTTTTAAGTCACACTTGGTTCGGCAGTGATCGGTTCTAGCGAACTTGACCCATATGACTTATAAGTTGTATCGTAAAATACAGTTCTCTGAAATATACTTTACTCAATGACATCGACAGCCACAACATCAGTTAGAAATTTCGCGCGGCTCAACTTGCATTGCTTAGGGCCCTCTACATGGAATAATCCGGCCCTGTATGCCTATTCTCAGTCTATCGAATTAGCCTTCTCGACCGTCAAAACCCATTTTATCAGTCGAACTCCATACATTTTATGCTAGAGTTTTCGAAATCGCGCTTCGACTGTTTGCCGGAATTGCCCCCTGATTGTTTGATATTGTTCCAAGGATGCACGGCCGAAACGCAGCAAAACAATCCGAAATTATCAAGATGAATGAAGACGCTGGAGACACACCTATACCCATCTACGGAAACATATTTCAGAACCGGTGTTTTGAACCAAAAACCGAACTGGAAGTCTTCGAAAATCAGAAAATATTGGAAGTAAAGTTTGAAATGGAAGATCAAGATTCACCGATAGATCTGTCCATTTCTAAGGCAAAGAATGCGGAAGTCGCAGAAAATAATAGTCTAAGGATAAATTATAACATAATGTAGATATTTGATTATTGTAGTTTTAAAATAAACAATGACATTAATTCATAATTGATTTCAAACGGCTACTCACTACATTTAGATTTCACCTGACTAGTTTCACTGTAAGTTGTACAACTTCTTCGGAGGCAAAGGCTTACGCGCTGGCATGCGCAGTGCTAATTATAGAGAAAAACGTCGCGTATTTGCCTTCGAAGATGCTGTACGTATTAGAGTGAAATTAGACGAAATATGGATGTCCTGCGTGAAGCTAAGCTAAGCATCTCTACCTTTAGTAATAAAATGAAATTGATTTGAAAATGTTGCTGACCTAGGGCGAAGTAAAGCAGAAGAAAACTACATTTATTTACTTGTAAGTAATTTATTACAATAATTAAATAAATAAATACACTTTGTACAACTTATTTTTAGAAGTACCTAGACATCTACAAAGAGTTCCTACGAACAGAAATTGAACTTTAGTGTTAAACAAATAAGGACTAGTTTTCTGTAGGAACGGATTCATAAGATTATTACAACGATCTCTCAAACACGCGGTAAAATCTAAATGGTTTTGGCGAAAATCAGCGATTTTAATGGTCCATACAGAACACATTTTACTCTCTATAAAACCAAAGCTCAAATAGCGGGAAAAAAGCAGCAATTTCTTATGAAAGACCTACTTGATCAAAATGTAGATACTCTATACTATAGTAAAATTTGTTCGCATGGACAAATACTATCACCAGTTTCCAATTCCAAAACCACTTTAAATTTAAGGTGTATAAGATAAAATAGAAGTACAGTTCAGCCCCAGCTTCGCTTACATTCAGTACAAAGGGGGATTTAAATACAACATCATAAAAACTCGAGGAAAACTTCAGAGAAAACTCGCCGGAATGCAGCGAGTTTTCGAAAAAAAAACTTGTGCTGTTATTCTGTTATGAATAATTATTAATTATGTACGGTGACAAAAAAATGAACACATTTTCAGCAAAAACTGATCACTTTTTAGTACAGAATTCATTATTGTATTCCAAATACAAAATCTATTTGACCAATATTTTTAGATATCGCAGAAATTCGTCATTTATAATTGGCACTTTCCTTTTTATTTTGATATTAAAATAACATTCGAATTTACATTATAATGTTCCATCAAACATTGTACGAATAAAGCAGCAGTACAAACTAATATGATATATTAAAACACAGATATGACCAGCACGAACAATTTCTACAACCAAGCTTTGAGATAATCAAGCTGATTTTGAAGACTAACAGAAACACAACAACATTACAACTTAATTTCTTCACTATGAAATAAATTTTATTTCGCTCGTATAGAGGCAATTTTACAGAAAAGAAATTAATTTTAGTACTCTCAGTTTAGTTATGCCTTCAAAATCACCTACAATACCAAAATTAATTTTATAATAAACATCATAATCATAAGTACTCGCTTTTTCCCGACATTTACAGCACAAATCCATTGCTGGCAACACCGCAAGGCACATTTTCATTTAATGCACTCTTTATTGAAGCTACAAAGCTTGAAATTTATTTTAAACATTTACAATAGACACATTGACTTTCTTGTTACACATAGATTGACTTGTTAATAATTTTTGGTTTAGTAAATGAAGATTTTTTCAGCGTTTTGGTAAAATAAAAGCGTTTTTAACGCTTCAGATCTCACATGAAATCTTCTAAAAAATTTAATAACAATTGATCATCATCATAGCACATTCATGTATATTTATTTTTAGTAAAATTTAAATTTTGTGGACTAGTATTTTGACTGTCATCGGCTGTTTGTTAAAAATAAATTGTTAGTTCTTTGTCAAATACAAAACTACTATATAACCTCAATCACAAGATTCACAAGCCATTACCACAACGCAGACAAAAATACTTGTAAGAATTCGTTTTTAAAAAACGGGTAAGAACTTTTTAGAAGGTTAATAAACTTGATTTAGAGGGATTTAATGTTAGTTTTAGTGCTGTCAAAGTAATATAGCACCTGTTGTTACTACTGAAGAACTATTTTGGAATGAAGAAAATTTAGTTTTGACAGCACTAAAACTAAAATTAAAGCCTTCAGAATCGGCTTTAATGTATTTACAATTTCGACCAATATTCAAACCTAAATTGAGATTCAAACGATGGACTCGTCTCTAGCAAAAATACCTTATAATTAGGTACTTTCAATTGTAGAAAATAAATGCATAAGTGCAACCGTTGTAAAAGATAGTGGCCATAAATAATATAGAGCCAGCAAGAAATACTTTACATACATCACAGCCCAACAAAAACACACTTATTTTTTTTGTATAAATATATTTTAATATTCTTTTAGTAATTTGTGTACTGAATCCTATTCTGAACTCAGGTTTTCTCTGTCAGCTCGTAATATTTGTCTAAGACAGATTAATTTTTGAAAAATCGTGTGTTGTTACTACTTTTGGAAGGGCTCCACTCTTAGAACAATTAGTTTTCAATAATACTTCTCTTCAATTGTTCTTTTTAATAGTAAGATGAAACGATTCATGAAATCACACCCGATTTCTCATAGAAAAAACTTTGAAATGAATAGACAGAATTAGGGTCTTACAAAATATAGTTTATTTTAATAAATAGGGCTTAATCTCAATTTTTTTTCGCAATGTATACTGTAATGCCTTGTAATAATAAAAAACAAACTTTAATATAAATGGTAATAAGCGCAAAATCTCTTCAGAAGTATGAAAAGAACGTACATTTCAATATTTAAATTTGATTTCACAAAAATTTTGAGCTAATAGAAACAATCTGAGTTCAAATTCGGGTTTAGCACACAATTTTGTATAAGAGTGACGAAAAAATATTTAAACAACGAAAACGCTGTCCTGAGTAAATGAAATCACCGCAGTTTTCGAACTTGTCAGATTTTACAGACTTTTTTTCCAGCCCGATACTCTTTCTTGGCTAAAATTTATAGGCGATTTTGCCACATGAACAAGAGCTACGCAAGTAGTTTTATTTAAATAATTACTATGGTCCAATATATGGCACGATTAGAATCATCCATTGGACTAGTCACATTGCAGGGGAGATACTACTTTATATAACCAGATGGACCTTGGCATTAAAAATGGCAGCCCGGTCAGGCTGTACCATCAGGGTAACCAACCGCACCCACATCCAACATATTACATTAGAGTAAGATTTGTAATTTGCAAATAGCTAGCAAACCCATCGAATATTTTTATGATAAGTACGCATTTGTGTAAAATAAATAGATCACAATAAGATTTGGGATGCGAGTTATTGACATCACTGATATTGTTTTTAAGGTTTCGTTACCAAAGGGTGCGAAACGGGACCCTATTACTAAGCCTCCGCGTCTGTATGTCCGTCTGTCATAGGGATCACAGCTTCAACCGTAATAGGTAGAAAATTTAAATTTTCACAGAATACGTGTTACTTCTGTTCTCGACAGGTAAACGTGGCAATTTTCTAGTGATGTGACGTCACATACAAGGTATTCGATACCGATATTTTTTTTGGTACGCAACAAAATGAGAGTTAAATTATTTTACCTTTTTAATTTAAAGTAACTATTTATTCATCACAATCAAAATCAAATGAACTGTTATAATTATAACTTTATAACTTAAGGAATCTGTTCTGAAAAGGAATTTTTAATCTGGCCCTACTGCTTTTGATTCAGATTTTACTCTGGACATAGTTCTTTACGATATGTCGGTGTAAAACACAGCCCTCCCCAGTGTCAGATTGACAGGATATTTATAACAATAATTTTTCCGTTGAAAGTCACATTTTTTTTACACCAAGATGATAGATGGCGGTAAGATCTTAAAGACGGACATTTGTTATGTAACATCATGTTTTTAGGGTTCCGTACCCGTAATATATGGTGTTACGAAACCCTTTGTGCGCGAGTCTATTTGTGCTATTTGTATTTCCATGTTCGAATATAGACGGAGATAGTGTGTAAGTGAGAGGTGGATAGACTAGCGGCCATGTTCAGTTCCAAGGTACGGGTTTATAATATAGCTAACCTTATCCTTTGTCTCTAAATGTATGAATTACTGAAAAAGTGCTTGTAATGTAATAGCATTGCCCATGCTTACAGCAGTGATTAAATTAAATTTCGGCAGAGTTACCCAATCAAAAACAAGCCCACAAAACGCTCATAATGTATCAACAAAAATAATGTTATTTGGGATACTAAATATAAACGGCTCCTTACAACGATGTTCCCGAGTTTAGGCCTCAATACTCAGTAGCAACTGCGTAATAGTACATTTTGATTCTAGTGCGAAATATCAACACTTTCGCACGTGTATCAAACGACGTTTTTTAATACACCTGCGTAAAATTATATGAAACAATAAAATAAAAACCATTATGTTGCAAAACAAAATACAAGTAAACAGAAGAAAACGCAGTGACCAACACCAGGCACCAACCTACACAAAGACCAATTTAAAATCTTTTTAATAATACATTCAAAGATAGATACAATATATTATAAATTATGACGTCTAAAATCCTTTTGAATTTTTAAAACATCTTTTACAATTTAACATATACCGGGTGTAAAACCAAAGGCAAGAATCCTTTAAGTGTGTGTAAGTATGATCGGTAAAGATATTTTTTTAAATACTGGGTTGTCTAAATAAAGTACTAGTACCTCATCGTAAGACGAGTTTCTTTACTCAAAATACACTAATCGCGTGGACACCCTCACGGTCGCTGGCCACTCGGATGAGAGGTGCGGGTTGCGGGGTGCAATTAGGTGTGTGGGGAGGCCGGTGAGCTGCGTAGCCATCGCTTAGAAAAATGATGGAATTTTTGGTGAAAATTCAAGGTATATTTTTTTTCTCGTAATGACATTAGAATCGTGTATACTTTCACACCGTAAAGGAATTCTTGACTTTGCATTTACACCCTGTATAATATATTTTTCAACACACTGGCTTATAAAGTGGCCCTTATTGCACCGTTCTTAGGGTCATAATGCAGCATATCAAACACGCGTGCTTTTTACTTTACATTATCGCACTAGTGTTTTTTACATTACAGTTTTTTTTTTAATTTAAGCAAGTTAAGAGATAGTAAAGTTTTTGCGAATAAATAAACCGTCTCAGTTAAAATATAATAAATAATCATTTAAGTTTATCAAATTATTTATTTTTATCAACAATATAACTCTAATCTTTAGTGTAAATACATAAATATTCAGTTTGTTAATATTTTATATTTGGCTGTTTGGCGGGTGCGTCAGTGCCTCTACGTCTAACTTTATTAATCTCAAGAAGTATCGTAGAAACTGGAGCAGGAACAGGATGAACAGTTTACCCCCCTCTTTCTTCTAATATTGCTCATGGAGGAAGATCAGTAGATTTAGCAATTTTTTCCTTACATTTAGCAGAAATTAATTTTATAGACCAATCAGTCTTTATAAAATTTCTATAAAAAATATATGCGCGTGTGTGATCTGTGGCGGGAATAAACGAAATCTTCGCCGCCATTTTTCATACAATTGTCAAGTGGTTTTGATTATGTGGAAAAATAAGACAATGAAATTTCATTATTTTTTCTCGCAAGTGTGTTGAAAAACGCCGTATGAACCGCGGGAGCATTAGACATTACACTCTCGGTTCCATTACGTCCTCGCCTTCGGCATGGGCTGCAATCCCACGTCGACTGTAATGTCCAACGCAGCTCACTTGTATTATAATGTATTATAATAATAATATAAGAGTTTGAAAATACTTATCATAAAGAGTTTTTAGTGTATCCGATTACTTCCAGAAATACCAACAAAATGACAAGTATAACAAGGTTTACACCCTTCTTACTAAATGATGTCGCCGGTTTCCTCTAGATGGTGATAGTAGTAAAAAATAAAGCACTAGTGCAAAATATGTAATTTTACGCACGCTAAACAGGCACGTAATCTATTCTATTTTAAGCAGGTGTATTAATAAATATTTATACGAGAAATTGTAAAACGCCCCTAGTGGTTTACGAGAGGAACCAGAATCTCAAATACTAAATATATAACGTCGTCGCTAACGAGTATCGACACCAACACTCATGGTAGATGCAGACTAAATCTATAACTATCCCTACGTCTCCAAATCGCTGACAAACGCGAACGTATTTTAGTATATACACGTGGTCCGTTAAAATTTAGCGCGCTAAAAAATATCAGAGGCACAGTATAGGTAACAACAGTAGTTTAACTAGGCGGTGTCCTTGAAATCAATACCTACGGCCGCTCGGCGCCTAAACACGCCCTAGGGCTGCCAACTGACTGTTTACGTATTTAATAATGCCATATTTATTATTATTAAAGTTGTATTTAAGAAACCATACAATGCACAACATACTCTGTAATTTCGTGCCATAATTTACGAAAATGCGCGGGAACGTCACAGAGACAACGTGCGTACGTAACTGCGGTGCGACCGCGACTGTCGTAAACCGAGTTGAACCATGTTTTGGCGGTGGTTCGTTTCGGCCCGCTTGTATGGAGATAGAATACTATTTGTTACTTATACTATGTCAGAGGCCTTTAACAGTCTATTCTCAGGATCGTAATATTTTGTAACCAAATCATAAGAAATAATGATAACGCCCAAAATTTAACATTTGGCTATGAACAATGTTTACAAATAGTTTGATACACGCATTAACTTATTTTAGTGATATTGAAATAATAGGATTTTCCATAGCCCCGATTATGAATACGAGAAATCTCATAATGATCGTAGTCACGACTTTGGAAAATCCTGTTATTTTAAAGCTACTATAATAATTAAATATAAGTTTTGTTTGAGTATGGGCATTTCTTCCAGGAGGACCGCCAAGAGTGGCGAAATCCTGGAAAGGCCTATGTCCAGCAGTGGACGAAACAGGCTGATGGATGGATGGATGGATAAGTTTGTATGTATATTAACTATTCGTAAATATTGTTCGTAGCTTACTGTCGATAATTATGTAGGTAGGAAACATGGGGTACTCGAAGAGTACTGAATAAACAGTGAGTCTCAGCTCGTACTCCGTGTGTGATTGACATTCCTTTCCATGCTTTCCTTATAAACTTAACATGGCGCAGCCGCAGTTGTTTTCCGAACTTGCGAGATATAAAAGTTATAAAGAGTGTTATTTTAAAACCAGTAAAGTAAAATAAATATAAATTTTGTTGTTATACGTACTGTGTTTGCTAATTACAAAGTGCAATGGAGGCCGTGTTACAGCCCCCGCCGCCATTTGAGTTTGACAATACTGTGTCGAACGTAACTTCTGGCAACATCTGTAGAAGTTGGAGTAACTGGAGAAAGTCGTTTCAAGTATATTTTGCAGCTTGTGAACTTGATACGAAAGCGGCAACGGTGCAGATCAACATCTTGTTACACGTCATCGGCCCAAAATGCCGCGAAGTTTACGACCAATTTCCCGGAAAATTTACAACTTTGGATGCGGTATTAACCAAATTTGACCATTTCTTCTTACCAAAAAAGAATATCACAGTGGAAAGAAATAAATTCTTTTGTCGTAATCAGATGGAATCGGAATCTACAGAACAATACGTATTCGAAATCACCAAGATGGCGTCATCCTGTGAGTTCAAAGATCTTTGTAACGGTTTAGTGCGAGATCGGCTGATTTGTGGATTGAGAGATAATGCAATGAGAGAAAGACTGCTGAGGGAATCTGATTTGACACTTGATAAGGCACTTGAAATATGTAAATTGGCAGAAATGTCGCGTGCACAAGCCAGCAGTTTTGGAAAAGGCGAAACGACGGCACATCACATTCACGAGATATGTCAGCAATCTGGATGTTCTCAGTACGAGCAAGGGAACGAGGCAGTGCATTGGGTGCGAGGCACGCAATGTCGGTGTGCAGCGTCAGCGCCGGGCGTCTCCGGCACGCGAGGATCGCGTGACCGTCGCAGGCGCGGGGGCGGACGAGGGCGCGGACGCGATCGTCGCGCCGTCCAGACCACTGATACTAGGGTTTCCCCCGCCCAATCCCGTCAGTTCACGAGAGTCTGTACAAAGTGCGGTTTGACTCACGAAC
Organism: Ypsolopha scabrella; assembly: GCA_910592155.1. Classification (NCBI taxonomy): domain Eukaryota; kingdom Metazoa; phylum Arthropoda; class Insecta; order Lepidoptera; family Ypsolophidae; genus Ypsolopha; species Ypsolopha scabrella. The sequence goes on along the minus strand of OU342981.1, from coordinate 7,660,781 downwards.
TTTATAAGTGTCCAGCATTTGGAGTGCAGTGCGATAATTGTAACCGATATAATCACTACGCTAAGATGTGTAAAGCGTATTACGTCGATGGTGCCTCCACTGATCAGGTATGTAGCCTTGTCTCATCTAATAGTGACTGGTCTACAAATTTGTGCATAAATGGTTTTGAAATAAAGTTTAAGCTGGACACGGGGTCTGATGTAAATATTATCCCGAAAAAGTACCTAGCAAATATCTCGGTATTTGAAAATGAGTTAACCCCCTCATCGATTAAGTTACATGGGTATTCGGGTGATTATATCACGGTCATAGGAAAGTGTAATCTCAAGGTGATTCATAAAGAAAAAACGTACATATTAAAGTTTATTATTGCTAACGTAGATTCACCACCGATTTTGAGTAGGGGTTCGTGCGAAGAACTGAATTTGGTGAAACGCGTTATGGCAGTAAATACAGAAGTAGCAAATAATAAAATATTAGATGAATACGCCGATGTATGTGAGGGAGTTGGGTGCCTACCAGGAGAATATAAGATACAAATAAATGAAACAGTACGCCCAGTTGTACATCCCCCCAGAAAACTTCCTATTGCCCTAAGAGAGAGTGTGAAAAACAAGTTAGCTGAAATGGTCAGGCAAGGTATTATTTCAAAGGTGGAGGGACCCACGGACTGGGTCAATAGCATGACCTTAGCGAAGAAACCAGATGGTGATTTTCGAATTTGCTTAGACCCTCAGGATCTAAATAATGCTATTAAACGTGAGCATTTTAAATTACCAACTCTTGACGAAATAACAGCGACACTGTCAGGTTCTAAGTACTTCAGCGTATTAGATTGTAAACATAGTTTTTGGCAAGTCAAACTAGCGGAATCTTGCACTGATTTATGTACATTCAATACGGCATTTGGTCGTTATAAATTCTTACGTCTTCCTTTCGGAATTTCATCGGCCTCGGAGGTTTTTCATAGGAAACTCATGGAACACTTTGATGATATGGGAGAAGGAATTTGTCAGTTTGTCGATGATTTACTCGTACATGCGCCTACAAAAGCGGAACATGATTGTAGATTACGCAAAGTTTTACAAAGATGTCGTGACATCAACATCAAATTAAATAGGAGGAAGTGTAAAGTAGGATTGAGAGAGATAAAATATCTAGGTCACAAAATAAGTGAACATGGTATATTACCTGATGAATCGCACACATCAGCTATAAAAAATATGCCAGAACCAAAAAATATAAAAGATTTAGAAAGGTTTTTAGGCCTCATTACATATTTAGGTAGTTTCATACCCAATCTATCAGAAAAGACACAAAGCCTACGTGAGCTGTTAAAAAAAGAAGTGGAATGGCATTGGGACGAAAGACATAAACATAGTTTTGAACACCTTAAACAATGTTTAATTAGCCCCCCCACGCTTAAGTTCTACAGTCTAGATAAAGAAATCACACTATCTGTAGATTCATCAAAAAACGGTATGGGTGCTTGTCTCCTACAAGATGGTCACCCTGTAAGTTATGCTTCTAAATCACTAACAAAAACAGAACAAGCATATGCACAAATAGAAAAAGAGTTATATGCGTGTGTGTTTGCTTGTGAAAAGTTTTATTCGTATTTATACGGTCGAACTGATATCATAATAGAAACGGATCACAAGCCCCTAATTAGCATAATAAAGAAACCGATAAATAGCGCACCTCCGCGACTACAAAGAATGCTCATGAGACTGCAACCTTATACATTCAAACTTGTTTACAAGCCGGGTAAATATATGTACGTGGCGGACACACTGTAAATTACGGGCACGAGAAATCATGTACTGGCCAAATATGAATTCTCAATTAGAGGACATGATTTCTCATTGTCAGGCTTGTTTGACATACAAAAAGGCGAACAGCAAGGAAACGCTAATTCAACATGAAATACCAGACAGAGCGTGGTCTAAAGTTGCTGCTGATATTTTTCACTTCTCAGGTCAACAATTTCTTTTAGTGATTGATTATTTCAGTAAGTTTATAGAGGTAATAAAAATGAAATCTATAACTTCAGACCGCGTTATTAAGGAACTAAAAATAATATTTAGTAGGCAAGGCATTCCTGATTTTTTCGTATCTGACTGTGGTCCAGAGTTTAGTTCAGACATATTTAAAATTTTTGCAAACGAGTGGAAGTTTCGGCATATCACTTCTTCTCCAAGATATGCGCAGTCTAATGGTCAGGTCGAAAGAGCTATTCAAACCATAAAGAATATCCTAAAAAAGACTTCTTACGATCATACAGACTTTAGATTAGCACTTTTAGAATACCTCAATACACCCATAGATACTAGGTTGGCATCTCCAACGGAACTTCTGAACAATAGGAAGTTGCGTAGTGTCGTGCCGTGTTCTCCGGTATTATTACAACCCAAAATACAAAATAATGTTAGTAAAAATATAGAAAAACGACGTAAAGTTCAAAAGAAATACTACGATAAAAATGCTAAGGATCTTCCTAAATTAAATAATGGTCAAAAAGTTAAAGCATGGCTAAATAACAAGTGGGAAAATGGTTTCATATTGAAGATGCTGCGTCCGCGATCTTACTCCATTAAATTGAGCTCTGGCGGTACAATAGTACGGAACCGCAGACATCTGAGACCGGATTCAGAGCGCCGGCATGACTCACCGCCATGCAACCAACACTCGATCTATGACGATATAGTCGTCCCGGGTACGTTAGCTTCTCCTACAGAGTCCCGCAGTCCCCGTGTCCAGTGTCGGGCAGCCAGTCCTTCTAATATTTACGTCACTCGTTATGGCAGGACAGTGAGGCCGCCTGATCGGTGGGCTTACTCCGTGACCACATCTCATCCGCATCATTCTCCGTGATGAATCGAAGTGAGATCAGCACGGTACCTCGTTATAATTTTATTTTATAGTATTAGAATAAAGAGCATGCATGCATGTCAAAATGCATGTTTTGTACATATTAGAATAAATTTTAATTTATTTATTGATTGTATCATGGTTTAGATCAACTAAATCAAACATGATAATGAAAAGTGTTATTAAATTAATTGTTAATAATAGTAAGAATCAAAATTTTGCATGTTTTAAATTTTGTTCACTATTTTTATTTATAACACATGCATTGTTCATTTATTGATGTTAAAATGTTATCAATAATTTGTATTTAATGTACCGAATTCTTATTGTATAATTCCTAACCTCTTCTTTCTTCTTATTTGTTTAAAGAAGGAAGATGTCGATAATTATGTAGGTAGGAAACATGGGGTACTCGAAGAGTACTGAATAAACAGTGAGTCTCAGCTCGTACTCCGTGTGTGATTGACATTCCTTTCCATGCTTTCCTTATAAACTTGCTTTACTTATACTTAGCTACGGACTGAGTTCCTATGGATTAACTTTTAAAACGTATATACAGGAGATTAAGAAAATTCAAATTAGATTTATTAAGAACCTTGTCTGTAAAAAGATAAAAAAAGAAAACAAAGATGATTACAGCAAACTTTTTACGATATGTAAAATCTTACCAGTGGATAAGAAAGTGAATTATTTATTAGCATTAGAAACATACTATAGTGAAGAGTTCAAGGAAAAAATCTGTTATAAATACTGTACTAGGTCGAAAAAGCAAGAAAAGTTGATACAGAGAGGAGTTAATAATTACTACGGCCAAAGAACTAGAAAATACTCAATCCCAAAAATATGTAATAAGTACGCGATGCTGTTGGATTCAAAAAAGGTGAAATGTTTGCCACTTCTAAAAGAAAAACTTAAGCGATGCATGTTAGAGTAATAGATAGATAAGAGATATAAAATGTAAGATATTGTGGTAGGTTTTAGAGAAAATATGTATTATATTAAGGTAGAATAGTGAAATTGGAAGAGCGTGGTCGCCAACAAACTACTCAGTAGTTTGGCGAAGATTATTATTTGTAACTACCTATGATATTTTGGTTAAATAAATAAAAAAATAAAAAAAAATAAAAGCTAAGTTTCTTTTTGGGCGTTATAATTATTTCTTATGATTTGGTTGCAAAATATTACAAATCCGGAGAATAGACACTTAAAACTCTAAAAATACCAGTATGAAGGGTTTTATAGCATTTTGAATCGTTTCGTTAATCGTAACGTTGTGATTGTATCCAATCGTCAAAAGCTTTAGCGCTACTACTCGTACATAATAACGTCATTATTACATCAGAAGTAAAATTCATAAAGACACGATATTTTAGCGCGCCAATAATGCCGTCAGCCATTTAAGAACGTAGGGTATCATAATGAGCAGCCGTTTAAGAATCTAGACCAGTTTGGCTAGCACGCGCCGGAGATACAGGATCTATCTATCCAACTTGCGCTTTCATACCGCGTTTGTGTGCGAGAGAGCAAGTATGATGTAAAGACAGTGTATCGACGCCGCGTGCTAGGAATCCTCTAGCTATGTATGTAAGCGAAGCAGGTGGATTATAAGGGCGGTTCCTCCCGGAGGCCCTCGCTGTGGCGCGTCTTCCCCGCCATGTCCAGGATAGCCTTGGCTTCCGGGTTCTTGTCCAGGATACTGGGGTCACGCTCATCCTGGAATCAGGACATTAGGGTTAGGAAACATGGTGTTATTGCTTAGAATACATTTCTACGAGAATCTACAAACACTACTTTTATTTTAAAAAAATGGTAAAGTCCCCGTCACGAGAAGCTATAAATTTTTTAAATAAAGAACTTCTTCTAAGTTACATCGTGTAGCGACAATTCAATCAACAACAAGTAATCCCAAATTCAATCAACTCAAAGTAACATACGTGTAATACGAAACTAACGAGCAATTGCACTTGGTCGGGTTATATTTTAGCGATATAAAGCGCTGTCGTCTAATGTTTTGTGGTACTGGAACGCGTCTCGTAAACATTTGGGCCGCCATTTTGAAGTAAGTTCACGCTGACGCTGTCAATACTGTCATTCAAGTTTCGAATGCATCTCCAAATCCAAAGGTTGCGAACCCTCGAATGTATAGCTTCTCATGACGGGAGCGTTTGTGAACTTGACCCAAGGTCGGACTTTTAACATTTCCATTTACTTATAGGAGCGGAAAATGTAAAAGATAATTAAGTTTTATTTATTTACTAGCCGTGGTCTGCGGCTCTGCCCGCGTTTATTCAATCTCTGACCGGTTTTCGGTTTTGGCGTTATTTTATGAACACCCCTTATAGCCTCTATGTTGACTAGGTTCACTGCGATGATAATCGGACCAGTGCGAGTCGGACTCGCCCACCGAGGGTTCTGTTAAAGACTATACAGGTTGTAAATGCAAAGTCAAGAATCCCTTTCGGGTATGAAAGTATACACGATTCTGATGTCATTACGAGAAAAAAATATACCTTGAATTTTCATCAAAAATTCTATCATTTTTCTAAGCTATAACTACGCAGCTCACCGGCCTGCCCACACAGTTAATTGCACCCCGCAACCCGCACCCCTCATCCGAGTGGCCAGCGACCAGTGAGGGTGTCCACGCGATTAGTGTATTTTGAGTAAAGAAAATCGTCTTATTATGAGGTACTAGTACTTTATTTAGAGATCCCAGTATTTAAAATAATATCTTTACCGATCATACTAACACACCCTTAAAGGATTCTTGACTTTGCTTTCACACCCGGTATTTTTTCATCATTTAATTACAAATGTATAGTTTTCAGATTTTTCCCTATACCTGTAGCATAACGGTATTATTTGTCAAATTTCATAGTTCTAGGTCAACGGAAAATACCCTATACATTTTGATTCTCATAAGAGTGTCGAAATAGACGTTTTTTTTGCGGCATAAACAGCTGTATCTTTTTTCACGTTAACTTTGAAGTTTATTTTTTCAGTGTTTCAAGGGACTGTAGATATTGATATGGTTTTAATTTAAACTCGATACGTCCACGCGTTCCCAAGATAAAGGATCTTGGCAGACAGACAGACAGACAGACGGACAACAAAGTGATCCTATAAGGGCTCCGTTTTTTTCTCTTGTGGTACGGAGTCCTAAAAAAACCACGTCAAAATCCGTTTAGTAGTTCTCGAGTTAAAACTGAGCATACATACCTAGAGAGACAAAAGTTCTAAAAATTGTGGTTTTTGCCTAAGGGGCCGTCCATATATTACGTCATTCTAAATTAGGGGGGGGGGGGCGGGTGGTCTGCGGATGACGGCAAATGATAGATGGGGGGGGGTGTTTCGAAATTGACGTCATGGATGAATCGAGCCAAAACGAATATCGGGAGGATACGGAGATATTACCCGTGATACAGAATTTAAAAGAATGGGTGAAAACTCCGTGGGAGTTATCCAAAGAAAAGTAAAAAATAAGTAGTTATATTATATCAATGATTATTGCCAAAGTAAAAATAATGAAAGGTGATTCTATAACCAAGTGTTTTAATCATATAATACCCTATTTTTCTCAAATCTGCAATGTTTTATTTTGTCAAACTAGTAATGACGTCAATTTTGGGAGAAGGGGGGGGGGGGATCATTAAGAAATGACGATAGGATGATTATAGGGGGGGGGGGGTCTAAAATCTGAAAAAATCGATGACGTAATTTATGGACGGCCCCTAAGTACTTAACTAATAATAATAACCCATTTCATAAAAAAACGCGAAAATATCTAATGTACAGATACGACCTTTTCACTACTTTAATATTAGTATAGATTAATGAAACCATTACGCCATCAAAGGACCTAAAATATCTTATTTAATATCCCGTCTTTGATGTTTGCAACAAATTCTACATGACTACATTCTCTATGTCTACATACTACAATAAAATCATTCAGAGCTAATTCTCGAGCACAAACTACTACACAGTATTACATCGGTCCAATGCTTTTGTTTTCAAAACACTGGCAAACGTAAATAGACAGCGCTTGTATACTGATTGGAGTTAAAAACATAAAAAAGGTTAGCGTGCAGACACTAATACACAAACGTCACTAAAGTTACGAGCAGAGAGACAAAAACCAAATTGTGAGGTGTCTATGGAATATTTTTAATATTTTGGGCATTGACATTATCTAGATCTATTGTGTGTCCGATTAGAACTAAAAATCGGGAAATTTGAAACCCCCAAAGTGTAGCCGAATGTGTTTTTATTGTTTTAGGTAAAATCAAAAAAATAATACTATAGTGTGTTCGAGATAGCATGATATGGGTAACAGAGTTCGTAATTTTCCGTTTCACCTATACTACTCACACCATACTACATACACCCAGGTACAAAAGAAAATAATAGATTTTAGAAATAATGTACCTATATATAATTATTGCAAAAATACAATAAATTATTTATCTATAAATCGAAACAATAATCACTGTGTATCCGTTAAATTTAACAAAAAAAGATTCAGAAAAGAATAATGTCTTTTTGCTACTTGATGTGTGGATCGGAACGTTAGCCCATAGGTACTGACACTACATAATCGAAAATACATCGATGAATCGGTGCGGACATCTTATAGGATCGCGTCAGTATGACTTCATCTTGTATGCGGTTTGTGTTTTCGTTACGGTTGCTTTACGTGCTATTTGTTTTGACGTTTGTTACAGTTTTTGTTGATTTTTGTTTTGTTATTGTTGTTTGTTTTCGGTGAAATGCCTAGAAAAACAAAAAAAAAAATCTTTGAACTCTCAAGCTTCTGAGTTATTGATTCGTTTAATTTACTTAATTTAGAAATTAACAAAAAGTAATTTGGATAACCAAAGATTAATCAAATAAAAAATCGATTTAACAGCCCTTGTTAACGTTCTCGATACTTCAAAAAATCGATTCTATTTCGTTAGGTCTTATAACTATAACTGTCAACTTTGAACTGCCACCCATATCATGATAACTCGAACATACTATAGTTGGGCATTGAAAATTGTATCTAGATTAATATTAACCAAAAATATGTTTGAAAACTTCCACAATCTTGCAAAAGTAATGTTTCTCCTGGCATAAGTTTTAAATTTTCTGTCCGCGACGAAATCAGCACGATTGCATTGCCTTCGCAAGTTTCGTGGAGCGTGCACGTAATAGCGAAATGAAACAGCGTCACATGTGGCCCCTCACCAGCCACTGAGTTGGTCGCTTCATGAGAACTGCTTACACGTTCTGTTATCCCAGTCATTCACAGACGATTTTAAACACAGCATGATACATAGAGACTTCTTTACCCTAAGTGACGTTTGTGAATTCGGTGGACATCTTGATAGATAAACACTTGTAGTGCTTTTCACTAATAATAATAAAAGTTTTATATCTTCAATCGGTTCTGCTTTACGTTATTATCAAGGACCAATAATACAATTAAATACAATTATGCAGGATAAATATGCTCGTTCGCGGTTATATTATACCACAGTTTAAAAATCCATACAGTTGTCCAACGAAAGCGCTCAGACAGAGCATTGTGCGGGGCCTGCGGGGCGAGACGCGAGAGGCAAGCCACTGAGCTACATTTAATTTTCGAACAAGCAGTTTGGAGTCTCGCCCCGCGCAACCCCTCCATTCAAACGCCCTCGTCGTACAGTTGTCCAGTATTTATTTATGTATTTATCAAATTACAGCTATAATTACAGGGTGCTCCTAATGCAATAGTGTAGTCAATTAACTCATCTAATTCTTAACATTAAACATATGGATCTTTAAACTGTGGCTATACAGTACCAGTGTTATTTATCAAGATGTATTCGTGTTTCATTTTACATTTTCCTTCTTATGGTGAGTCTATTTTCGCTCTGGCAATTTCAGCTCCATCAAAAATATTAGTCCAATAGAGTAAGCAAAGCCAAAAAAAACTACCAAGCCAAAACTGAAGAAGTACGCGCCACGAAAAAAGCTGTTAAAATGATTTTTGTTGTTACGTCACATATAGGGTTAAGTTAGTGTTCCAAATGGGTGTGGAGGGTCAAAAACGAAGCTATGGGGAATATCGTAAAATGCTCAAAGGAGTCCCGGGGCCAATTTTGATGGAAACGAAAACGGAATGATTATACTTTTGCAAAAAAAAAACCCTAGCCGAAACTCAAAACCGCTGGTTTGAAAAAAAAAAAAACACATGGTGTCGATTCGGTTTAACACGGCTTAACTTATTTGACAGGACTAAATTTTCTGTATTAAAAAGAAAAGGACAGGACGCTTAAAATAAGGTTAGTCCTGTCAAATAAGTTAAGTCGCGTTGCACAGAATCGACACCACTGTATATTATTTACCATCCGATGGTATCGCTTTTAAGGATCAATAAAGGATAAAGGAGTGCAGGGCTTTATTCGCTTTATTTCCCCGCGTTAACTCTTCTTTCAATGCCACCGTCACACTTTCCATCGCGCGTAAATAGGCAACCAATTATTTAAATTTCTAAGATACGATATCAGTGCATTCAGAAAGTAGTACCTTTTTTCGTGGCGCATAGTTAAGAACGCAACACAAATAGTGAATCTCACAGTTCTCCGTCGCTGGGTCCCTGAGGCCGTCACTGATAGTACCTTTACCGATAATCTGCAGGAACTTCTTGTCTGGTTGATGGGAGTCAAGGACGCTGCCGACTGATATCTGGGAGGGGGGAGGGGGTTAGGAACTGGTTACGGGTATCGGGAAGACTCGCAAAAGGGCAGGCAGACACTAAGTTCTACATTTGATACAATCCTGACACCTGTTTTGATTCTTCTAGAATAATTAAAGTTACAAAAGCGCTTGCTTTCTTAAATAAACGAAAGAAAAAAGATTTTGTACGAATCAAAGGACTCTAATATTGACTGTGTTGCACTGTTGTAAAAACAGATTTTATATAAACATAGGGTATGGTCATGACATTCAACCTTAGACCATTTAACACGGGACCTGGCAATGCGCGACTCTAAGCACTGAAATTATTCTGCCGTTTTCCACGGGAGGGGAGGTAAACACGCACAGCACACATTTACACATTCACGCACACTCCTGCGAAAAATTGTTAAGTCAATAAAAAGCTGCAACACAAACACAAAACGAGCACACAAGCAAAAATACATGAACAAAATTTGTTCATGTACTTCGGCGGAGGAGGATAAGTGCGCTTGCTAGCCCCGTGTTATATGGAGTGCGGTTATGAGTCCACAATAAACTACAATTTTCTACAATAAACACTCACGATTCGGTCACGAGCCTCATCAAATGTCAAAAATCGTTAAGAAAAATGGGCTGTCAAACGTGTTGTGCGGCTAACTTAGGGGGCAAAACGAACGACCATGCGAAGTACTATGGGGGTCGGTTGAATGCGTTTATTTCGTTTATTTCCGTGACCGACATTACAACGATAGCTGAAGGTGATTATTCTGTTTAATGTCATAACCGCACCCATGGTCTAAGCATTCAACACGCCTACAATTGTGGCCTGAAGTTAACGGTGCAACCACGTTTTTCCAAAGATTTTTGACTTTTGTTGAACATCGTAAACTAATCGTGGGTGTTTTTGGTGAAAAATTGTAGTTTATTGTGGTCTCATAACCAGCCCAATAGATAAACCCAGTATGTGCAAAGAGTCATGGAGATCGGAGTCATCAACAAGATGTCAGAATCACCTTGATATTTTTGTATGGCGCGTGTGTGAGACGATTAGCCCATTCGCCATTAGCCTAAAATTATAATCTTTGGACGTCGATCGTTAGGTTCTAAAAATTTAAATGCGTAAAATCATGAAATAGGTAACTTATAGATGCTCGTAAAATAGAAAATAATTAATTATTACGAAAACAATATAAAATTGTAAATCATGCTATTAATTACATATAATAATAATAACTTATACTTTAAATTCTAATATCATTAGATTCTTTAATATAAATAATTTACATGGTAAGTGTCATTTTGATGTCGAATAATTTTGGCGAATAATTCGACTATTCGGAATAGAAAATGGCGAATATTCGCTATTCGATTATTTGCCTTAACTACTATTCGCGGCAACTCTAATGATTCTCTGATTCGTCAACTAAGTATCACTTAACAAGATTTTCTTGACTCAGAAACTGGCCATATAACTCTTGTTAGTCTCCTTAAATTATTGCGTAAAAAAGCGAACTTTAAATAGTTACACCGTAAATGTCGTTCATTAACGGACATAAAAAAAAAACAAAAAAAAAACAAAAAGGAATACTAACAAAAACGAAATACCCGCGAAATAAACAATTTAAGTCTGTATTCATCGTGTCACGGCGGGTTAATCCTCGCTAGACCTTCTATCTTTTGCGCGGTCTTCCCAAGTATTTGAAGCAACTTCTTATTGTTCAGCGAGTGGTGGGAGCTGTGGGACCCTGAACCCTGGGGATGGAGGGGAAGGTTACAGGAAAACTGGAGAGACTCTTTATGTTCCCTAAGGCACTGGACAAACTGGATTTTTGTCGATACAAATAGGTTAAAACAAGGGTCACATCTTAAGGGCACTCTACATTCGCCCTAACTCCCATACTAGCGCAGTTCGCTGATAATGTCCTTATTTGTAGCTACTTCCTTATTATTTTTTCTCTTTCAACATATCCCATACAATATCCATGACTTGAACCTAAAATATTTATCAAAATCAAATACATACAAAAGTTACAAGCGTATAAAAGTCCTGGATTTTACACATATTTTGATGAATGTTTATGTACCGTAATGTCCTAGAAGCGATACAACAAATCAAATAATTTCAAGTTCACAGCATAGTATATTTTATACTATTCAAAAATATTTTTGTTTTATTTCCATTTTTGGGATATTTCTCCTGAAATCATAGGAAGAACCAAAACCATTCTCGAGTTTTTTTCAAATCATGAATGTTGTCTTGCCTCTCGCACCGTGTTCGGTTAGTTCCGTACGAGCTCGGGAAATGAACGTTCGGGCCAACCAATAACAAGCAAGCCAATGAAATAGCAAGCATAGCGACCCCGTGCGCGACTGACTTCAAGCCACCGACTACAGGTCCCTTAAACGAGATTGCTTGGCTTGAAATTAAAATTTAGCGAATCACAGTGCACACATGCACAAACACCGAAATAGTAAAACAGGTCAAAAAGGAAAATACGGCATTTAACAAGTAGGTGCGCGATACGCCTGCGGGGGACGGAGTAAAGGCGTTCCCTATTTTTGTCCGGTAAAGTTGTGAAGATTAAATGGCCAACAACATCGAAGTAGTTTACAAAAGTCACGTGACCTACGCGCGTTTTTACAGCACCCATCTTATCTACCTTAGGGTAATCCCATGAAAGCTGACCACTTTTGTCGCACCCGTTACACCAGTTACAATTTTTTATTAAGCAAATTATTGTTAATTCGGTACATATTTTAATGTGCATTGGTAACTAACAAAATATGATTTAAATATATTCATATATACAAGGTTTTTAGACTGTTAAATTATTAGATATTATATCTTGTTAATGCACATTGGAAAAATGTAACGGGTGCGACTTCTTCCGTGGAATTTCCCTTTAGCATATCGCGCACCGGTCGTTCAAAGAAAACAGTCATGCCTGAATCAATATTGTTGCCTCGTAATATCGGCATACTCACGTTTTCCTTCAGAACGATGGGTTTGTCCCCGACGCCCCACACTTCGAGGCTTTTGATCTTGAAGTGTTGCTCCTTGCTGAGCCTCTTGTAGCCGCGGTACGTGGTGCACGACTCGGCGGACGAGCCCTCACCGAACGGGTCGGCGGGGATCCAGATCGCGCCGAACTCGAACTGCCCGCCCATTATCTGTGCGAGATGCGTTTTGTTACTGCATTACTGGGCCGCTTGTAGCCGCGGTACGTGGTGCACGACTCGGCGGACGAGCCCTCACCGAACGGGTCGGCGGGGATCCAGATCGCGCCGAACTCGAACTGCCCGCCCATTATCTGTGCGAGATGCGTTTTGTTACTGCATTACTGAGCCGCTTGTAGCCGCGGTACGTGGTGCACGACTCGGCGGACGAGCCCTCACCGAACGGGTCCGCGGGGATCCAGATCGCGCCGAACTCGAACTGCCCGCCCATTATCTGTGCGAGATGCGTTTTTTTACTGCATTACTGAGCCGCTTGTAGCCGCGGTACGTGGTGCACGACTCGGCGGACGAGCCCTCACCGAACGGGTCGGCGGGGATCCAGATCGCGCCGAACTCGAACTGCCCGCCCATTATCTGTGCAAGATGCGTTTTGTTACTGCATTACTGAGCCGCTTGTAGCCGCGGTACGTGGTGCACGACTCGGCGGACGAGCCCTCACCGAACGGGTCCGCGGGGATCCAGATCGCGCCGAACTCGAACTGCCCGCCCATTATCTGTGCGAGATGCGTTTTGTTACTGCATTACTGAGCCGCTTGTAGCCGCGGTACGTGGTGCACGACTCGGCGGACAAGCCCTCACCGAACGGGTCGGCGGGGATCCAGATCGCGCCGAACTCGAACTGCCCGCCCATTATCTGTGCGAGATGCGTTTTGTTACTGCATTACTGAGCCGCTTGTAGCCGCGGTACGTGGTGCACGACTCGGCGGACGAGCCCTCACCGAACGGGTCCGCGGGGATCCAGATCGCGCCGAACTCGAACTGCCCGCCCATTATCTGTGCGAGATGCGTTTTGTTACTGTATTACTGAGCCGCTTGTAGCCGCGGTACGTGGTGCACGACTCGGCGGACGAGCCCTCACCGAACGGGTCCGCGGGGATCCAGATCGCGCCGAACTCGAACTGCCCGCCTATAATCTGTGCGAGATGCGTTTTGTTACTGCATTACTGAGCCGCTTGTAGCCGCGGTACGTGGTGCACGACTCGGCGGACGAGCCCTCACCGAACGGGTCCGCGGGGATCCAGATCGCGCCGAACTCGAACTGCCCGCCCATTATCTGTGCGAGATGCGTTTTGTTATTGCATTACTGAGCCGCTTGTAGCCGCGGTACGTGGTGCACGACTCGGCGGACGAGCCCTCGCCGAACGGGTCCGCGGGGATCCAGATCGCACCAAGCTCGAACTGCCCGCCCATTATCTGTGCGAAATGCGTTTTGTTACTGCATTACTGTTGCCCTGAAACGTGTGTATTTGGGCCAGAAGTACGGCGATAAGAATAATATCACGTTGCTTGATCTCGTCGGTAAAAGAGGGTGTTACGAAAGTTTTAGTGATAGAAACACCTCTGACACTCCCTCGGAGATATTATATCGTGCTAATATGTTTTGTTTTTGTTTAAGAATGTCTGAGAAGACGTTGTGTCCATTTGACTGATACATTGGATTTTTTTTCATATTGCACTCTAAAAAATCATGCATTATGTCGTCGTAAATAAATTATGGTAAAACTTTTATTTTCAACATTACTAAATATTCTTTGTATCATGATTTTTTATCATCTAATTCTTTGGAAACTTACTACTTATTATAATTTCAAATCTTTAGCTATGTCAATGTTCTTCCTTTTGTATATTTTCTCTGCAAGCTGCAATAACAAGTACATCAAAGTGATCACTAACAGAAATGGCCATACTCTGCAAAAAAATAACTTTTAGCTGCATTTCCATCCCAGAGACCTATTTGTATTCATACATACTCTGTCATAAACTATCTCTGTTCTTCTTGTAATGTCCATCCAGTTATACATTTCTCTCGCCATTTTGTTGCACTGAAAAGAACATACAATGTCCCCTTGGCTAATGTCCTTCATTACATCCTCAATTCCTGCTATTTGTTAGTGATCCCTTTATGTAGGTACTTGGTACACTGATTGATAATTATAAGATGTTTTTTGTTTCACTTTATTACTTTGATCTGTACTTAATGAATTAAGTTGCTTGAGTAAGTAATTGAGTTAAAGATCAAGATAATGAAAGTGAAATATTTTTAAAAATTATCAACAATGTTTACAAAATGGTACATAATTTTAGACTGCGAAATAAAGAAACAATTTCGGTCAATTTGTAAAGACCAAGGTAATGAAATTGAAATAAAAAACTTTCAATCATCAACAAAAGTAACATTTTACACGATTTTTAGAGTGCAAGATAAAAAAATATCCAAAGTATAACAATATTTTTTTTGCTAAATAAATGCAAGGCGCGACTTGACCTCACATCTACCTATCGCGGCCCAGTGAACACAGCACATAAAAGGTTCCGTACTACCACATAATGCGGGTACGGAACCCTAAAACATTACGGTAAACAACAACTACAATATAGATGCCATATAACAAGGCGACAAAAAACAAGTCGCTAAAATTCGGCACCGTTTGAGTACGGAACCCAAATTTGTATTATTAGTTGTTTTGCTTTTCAGTTTGTAATACAATCTAACCAAATTTAAACTTGTATGTACTACCATTTTTAAGATAGAGCTGAAACAAATAACGTTGAAAAAATCCCACTTCAGGTTATTTATTTTTATTATTATTTGCCGTGATAGAGGCCACAGTAACACGTATTCTGTGAAAATTTCAACTAGCTAGCCATAACAGCTGAAGTAGACGCCTGTAACGAACGGAAGGAAGGAAGGACGGACAGAAAGCGGAGGCTCAGTAATAGGGTCCCGTTTGGCATCCTCCTAAAACCGGCCAAGTGCGAGTTGGACTCGCGCACGAAGGGTTCCGCACCATTATCTATAAAAGCGGCAAAAATTTACGTCTGTTGTATGGGAGTGCGCAGGCTCGACTCGCACTTGGCCGGTTTTAGTATTTTTTGTTATAGCGGCAACAGAAATTACACCATCTTTGAAATTTTCAACTGTCTAACTATCGCGGTTCATGAGATACAGCCTGGTGACAGACGGACAGCGGAGTCTTAGTAATAGGGTCCCGTTGGTTACCCTTTGGGTACGGAACCCTAAAAACTATACTTACGATCCCATTAGGCAGCGTCTTAGTATGATTATTCATGTACTGATAGTGGTTATTGAACCCCGTGGACTGGTACACTCTCATCTTCGGCGTCAATGTGAAAAGGAATGAGTCCTCATTGCCATAGAAGTTAGTTTTCAACAGCCACGGCTCCGCTGCGAAACCGCCGAATATGTGCCCGTTGCGGTCTTCTATTATAATGACGGATGGGCCCTCGTCGGTTATGCGACCTGGAACGTATACCGTATGTTAATAAGACAGGTAAATAAATTACACCACATGAACAAATTTCCCAAAGAAACATGCCCGCGGAACATGAAAAAGTATAGTTAAGCTACAAGTGCGGAAAGGCAACAGCTTACGAGCGATAAGCGAGTGTTTTAAGGCGTAGTGGGTCGATCGTATAACGAATAAGCATATCTGAAAAAGCGCGCGTCTGAGCAGAGCGGCAAATCAAGAAGAGAGTGGATAATGCTGTTTTTTAATTAATAAAATTTAATATAATTTCACACAAGTGCGTTTTAAAGAAATCGCTGTTCTATCGTTTAGATTTGGTTTAGTTTAGGTTTGGTTGTTTTAAACAGTAATCATTGTTATTTTCACTTTATTAGTTTCGACACGACTGCTTGTTTGAAATGAAAAAATTGCCTTCACTCTGCAATTTTTTTCGATCGAGCCATTTTTTCTC
Organism: Ypsolopha scabrella; assembly: GCA_910592155.1. Lineage (NCBI taxonomy): Eukaryota > Metazoa > Arthropoda > Insecta > Lepidoptera > Ypsolophidae > Ypsolopha > Ypsolopha scabrella. Next base: position 7,644,248 of record OU342981.1, on the reverse strand, counting down.
TATCGCGTTTTGGGCTGTTGCATCGCCTTGGAAAAGGCTTTGTTTATAACATGTATTTATTTCATAACCATATCTATTGTAGTTTGGGAGTACTACTTGTTCAAAAACTCCGTTTTTACTACATACGTCGTCTTAAATCACACGTGTATCATACTACGTTTTTCAATGCATAGTGTAGTAAATAAATGAAACGTAATCAAAGAAACAAATAAACAATAAATAATCCAAATTAACTTTAGGCGGGCATTCTTTTTTGCACTTTTGCACGCCAGTTGCCAACTTAACGGAAATAAGCTGCTTTCAGTTTGATGCGTTCGTTCGAAGGCTGCTTTCATTCAGTTTCAGTCATACACATAACATGCCTGTCCTGCTGTCAGTGGTAGGCGGTTATCGTTTGACGATCAAAGTGAAAGCAGCCTACGAACGCATCAATCTGAAACCAGCTCATTTCTGTCAAGTTTATCTATGGTACACAAGATAAGACTGGGAACTTTGTTTCAATAAATAAAAATAAAACACTAGTATGGTAAAGCTGACTTAGACAACAGTTTTCATGCATATAAAATAGGTCTTTACGAGCACTCGCATTTAAAATGCTTTACCTGCTAATGTGCTGAATGACTCCCCGTGTATGTGCGAAGAGAAGAGAAACCTCCACTTGTGCTGATGCTGTTGCGGCAGATGACTGTTCAGCCACACTATGTGAGAGAGGTCGATGAAGGCTGGGTAGTCGGGCATGGCTTCTAGACCTGCAACGTACATTAGAGTACATTTAATGGGTTCCAGAAACCCTTCTAGCTTTGGTGCCCGTGTTTGTGCGACCGCGCGTTAACAGTAAAAGGAAAGGGTCGATTGAAAGACAGTAAGTAATAAACAAGTTAATAAATATATTTTCTCTATTAAACCAGTTTGGCTTTTAATTGTTAGTTAATTGTATTTTTATTAATAAACAGTAAGAAATGTATAATTAAATGAGCTATATTTCGCCCCTCAAAGGGATCGTCATCAGGCGAATTAAATAAATAGTAAAAAGCAGAAATTAGAAATTAGAATTAGAAAGCAGTGCCTGTGTATGGAATCCGCATGAAACCAAGTACATAACTAAAAAGGTTCAGAAAGCTTTCTTAAGGTGGTTAAACCTACACAATTTCATACGATTTTTTAATTGAATACATGCCCTAATTACTACAAAACAGACTTCTCAAATATGGCTATAAAAATCAACAAAAAATCTAGTTTCCGCATATGCAATAATATTATTCGAATATTGTTTAATTATTACGCCATTAATAGATCAAAAGTATTTAAAATTTGCAAGATTTTTGTGTGTATTGGTGCGACTTACGCACACATAGAAGTCCATGACAGGTGTAAAAATACGTTTCATTCATAAAACTTTAGTTCCGATTGTAGCACAAAACAATAACTTATTTACAATAGGTATTGTTACATTTATTAATGATATAAAAACAAATAAATGTCTCGGGTAAAATGATTTCAAAGTAACTTCAATAAAAAAAACCATTTCTTATTTTATTATTACAAAAATCGACTACGATAATTCCTTAGAATGTATTTTTATTTATTCGTCACCGTACATTGTGTGAAGATTCGGAACGGTAGCGGCCATGTCAACATTGCATATTTATCACGTCAAGCGTTTTAAGTGCTATAGCTTTTGACAGCAATTCACAACGCTAATCAGTCGCCATTGCGTGAAGCGCTCGATCTGTGTTGAACTCGACAATCAACAATGGCTGACGCTCAAGTTGCTCGCAAAGACAATATAATCACTTCGTTTTACTCGAGCGGCTCAAAGATATTAGAAGAAAAATATCGTTACTGACGCTGTTTTCTTTTTATAGGACACTTAGGTACTATACTCTTTAATTTCTTTCTAGGTAAATAAACGTGAACGAAATAGATTTTTACAGATTCAGTGTGATAAGAACAGCAATTCCTTAGTTTTAAATAGAGAAAAAGAAAAGACATTTATTTGAATGCCACCACGATGAAGCGTGCTGTTAACAAGCATGAATATTCCGGGCACAAAGTGAACAGCAAGCGTTCGAGAGCTGCCATGAAACGTTGCCATGGTGAAGAGAAAAGGTAAATATTTTATCGCTATTTTGAAAATGAATTACTTATATTGGTCTGTGTCGATAAAGGGGCACGACATACAACATCTTACCATGGTTACTCTAAAAAAATTGTATTTCCTTCCAGTCGACCAAGTGCCTGGCGCGCAAATGAGCCGAAGGGTTCTTGTGACCAACCAACGTTACCATAGAAGTGCATCCAGAAGGAAGTTCTTCTAATCCTACACCTAAACGCGCCATCCGAACATACCTATTCGAAACAAAGATTGACAGATATGACTCGTGAAAAAAAATGTCCTTTTACACCTCGTGAGGTATCACAGATTCGCAGGGACGTCAGGCATGATGAACAGACAGCTGGACCCAGCAATGAACCAATAGATATAATTTGGACACAAGATGCAGACATGGACAAGCACAAATTAACCATTGAAAAAACATGTGGTGTTTCTAGTCTTGAAGGCTTACAAGGCTAACGTATAGTAGATATTCAACATTTATTAAAATGGTCTTTGAAAATGCAAAATGAACACAATAAGCACTGCACTTGTGGCTACTTAGAGTTTGTTCGAGAAGAAAGAAATGGACTCAGTAGCACTTTCCAATTTAAATGCAACTCTTGTGATGAAACTTATGTAGGAAAGTCAGAGGGTGTCGAGAAAATCAACCAGTCATTTGTGTGGGGAATTCTAACTGGAGGGAGTTATTATGCCCAAAGTGACAATTTGCTTGCTGCTATGGATATACCCACGATTTCACAAAAAAAGTATGCAAAAACTGAATTACATTTGGGAAAAGTATGGGAAGAACACTTGTATAAAGAAATGCTAGAAGCTGGGAAAAAAGAAGAACAAATTGCCGTTGAAAAAGGGCACATATGCTCGGATGGAGTTCTATATATAACAGTATATGTAGATGGAGGCTGGTCAAAGAGGTCTTATGGACACAACTTTAATGCCAATTCAGGAATAGTAAGTTTAGTTATTTGATAAGTTTTAGTTTTGATTTCTTGAACAAGAGAGCAAAGTGAGTGAAGTTTTCTGATACAGTCTATTTGAACAATCTGGTGTTTTATATGTATGTATGTATCAATTTTTGTCTTTATCTCTTTATAGCTCTTTGCCTATAGATTGTTTAATTTTAATGAATAATAAATAGGTACTAAGATAAATACTTTTTTTTTCAGATCCAAGGACAATTGAAAGTGGCTCAGAGAGACAAGTGCTACCTGATTTGCTTTGTGGACGTTGGCAGCCCTATAAAAGTAATAATAATTCAAAAAGATGATGAGTTCATCAGTAACATGATGCCAAAACTGAGTGACTTTTATAGAAGATGCGTTTTGCCAGAAATAATTTTAAGGAATATAATAATATAATTTTAATACCTGCTAATCAAAAATGCTTGGAGCCTAAATAGATAGTGTCGATTCAGTGTAACACACTTATTTGACAGGACTTATATTAATTTAAGAATTTGTATTTTTCTTTCTCTATCGTAAAGACATAAATAAAAAATAAAACAATTAAATATTCACTTTGTGCTTTTACTTACTAATTATTCCTTTCCTGATTAACATAATTTGGAAAATGTGAAAAACTTTTGTAAACCATTGTAAATCATTTTAGTTGATAAAGATAAAAATTTAATAAAGAAATGCCCATACTCACACACGCTGGGCAGGCGGGTTGGTGAGCGCGGTGCCGAAACCCTCGCACCAGTGACGCCGCTGCCCGTCACCAGTCTGTTTTATATAAGGCTAGGCAATTGGGGATGGATATACCGCCATCAATCGGTCCCAGGTGAGATGGGCCACCTGGTTTTGTGCCTGAGAGCTGTCCTCTTACTCTCGCCCGACAAACTTCGGGGGGTTTGCGAGTAAGATGGTGGTACCTCCACAGTCGAGCCCGGCATCAGCTCTATGTCGATTTATGTCGTGACGATATATTATTATTGATACGATTATACAAAAACTTAATTAACGCGGGCGAAGCCGCGGACAAAAGCTAGTTCAAAATAATCCCTCTGTGAAGAATATGTAATAAATCATCTTGTTTTTTTATCTAAATATTGATAATGTTTGTTTCATACCAATGCTGACAATAATTGTATAATAATCTAATATTTTGTCTTGTTTTGCAAAGTCAACACGTTGCCGCTCTGCTTCCGCGGTAAAATACGGAGCGGCAACGTTTTACGTTTTGTATCGATTTGATTTATATGAATGAACAAACTCACACATTGACAGAACTGCCTCAACTAATTAACTTATGAAACATTTGAATGCATAGTAAAAGCAAAGGGATTTCACATTTATTATCACCCCAAAGCGTCGTGAAATAAATTACTTTATCCGCATATCAACTCAATTAATGCCCAAAGGCAACAATAACAGATTTATTACTAATAATTTAGAGTTTCTTAGCGCGTGGCGCCATCTAACATTCTGTACACATTTCTGTTTGCGGTTTTACCACCTTAAGGTACTTGTATAAGCGGACTTATGGGTATTATCCTTTGCTTTACCCCACTGTCTTTTTACTTGAGTTCTCAACCATTCGTCTGACTCTGACATCTTTCATGATCCATGCAGCAAGATTTTGAGGGTTTGCTCTGATTATTGTGAACGGAATAATATTGTAAATGTATCAAGTTGTGTCTAAATATTTATTGTTATATTCTAATTTTAATTCGAATGTTGTTTATTAATTACTGCAATAGGTATAACCGTTGTAATTAATTAGTTAAATAAATAAAATATAGGTAGATAAGGCTCTACAATTCAAAGTGAAAAAAATTTAACTGATGATAGAGTATCCCTAATAGACTACATGCCAGCGAAAACGAATTTTTTTTCACTTTTCTATAAACATTTTGTCAGCTGATTGAACCACTTAGTACTGGGAAGTAAAAAAGATATTAGCGATACGTGATCTTCCCTTGAATCATTTTCACTTATTATTGTAGGACCTTATATAATAATAATAATATTTATTTATTTGCGTAAAAGAACTTAGAATGAATACAATGAAAATAGGATTTTACGGCTATAGATAAACCATACAATTGGCGGATCGCCCGCGGTACGAGGGGAGCGTCGGGCGACGTGGAGTTGGAAGCGGCCCTGTCCCGCGCCCGCACCACCCCATCCCGCTCGACTCTTACCTCCGCGCCGCCCGACGCTCCCCTCCTACCGCGGGCGATCCGCCAATTGTATGGTTTATCTATAGTAAAAATGTTTTGCCTAAACTAAACTACGAAAAGAAGTCAGTTAATAACTGACATCTACTGACAATGAACCAGAAATATTTTAAAGTAAAGAGTTGACTTGGTTTCTAGCTGTTTTCTCCGATCGTGAAATTTAATGTACAACAACTGTAAATTTAGATTTGATGTACGTTTATAAAAGTAGTCGTTTGTTAAGTAGTATTCAGATTAGTCAGGTTAAGTCGTGTCCGTCAGTTAAGGCGACTCTATTCACCCGAGCTCCCATACTAGCGCAGTTCGCTGATAATATCCTTATTTATAGGTACTTGCTTATTATTTTTTCTTTTTCAACATATCCCATACAATATCCATGACGTGAAACTAAAACATTTATCAAAATCAAATACATACAAAAGTTACAAGCGTATAAAAGTCCTGGATTTGACACATATTTTGATGAATGTTTATGTACCGTAATGTCCTAGAAGCGATACAACAAATCAAATAATTTTAGTTTCACAGCATAGTATATTTTATACAATTCAAAATTATTTTTGTTTCATTTCGATTTTTTTCTCCTGAAATCGTAGGAACCACCAAAACCATTCTCGAGTTTTTTCAAAACATGAATGTTGTCTTGCGTTAGCTTGCCTCTCACACCGTGTTCGGTTAGTTCCGTACGAGCTCGAGAAATAAACGTTCAGGCCAACCAATAACAGTCAGTCAGTGCTCTATAATCCGAAGTTGAATGTAGAATGAAATAGCAAGCATAGCCAAGTAAAATCAGAATAGTAGAACAACTCCCGCGCCATGCGGGGATTAAATGCCTACTACTACAAGGTCGTCAATTTATTTTGCGGCGATGCGACGAACTCTCGCGGCCACAAAATACCTATCTGTTTTGTAGCGCGGCGTACGTAAGCGCGACTGCGGAGCGCAGCCGACCCTAGTCACACCGCCAGAAACCGCCTGAGATATTGTCGTTGTGTGCGTGCTGTGGTTCGTACGTGCAGGCTCGCACACATATAAGCCGCGCGGGCGACATCTCTGTAAAGATAGCTTACTAGTCTGTTTTGACTATGGCATAGCGACCCCGTGCGCGACTGTCTTCAACCCGCCGACTACAGGCTTCTTAATGTTGTTTGTTTCCTCCAATGTCCTTGATTCAATGTCAGTAATAGAGGTGTAAATAATTTTATCTAACCTCATATCGTAAAATCCTCATTACGAACTCGAAACTACTGGCATAATGAAAAATATTATTCATGAATGACTCCAAAAAAAATTAAAAAATTAAATTATAGTATAGGTCTCCAAACAACATAATGCTATAAAAAACTTTTTCTGAGTATACAGTACAAGTGATACTAACTAGGAAGGCAAAGGGAACTTAGCCCATACAGCCATGTCTGAGGTTTAATATCAAATACCAATGAGGTTTTTATATAAATGTTCTCCAATACGTAGAAAACAACAACGCAACGAGGTTACAGTCAACATTATTTTCGGCAAGGTATTGTCTATGGCTTACAGCGCGTTGGACTCAGTCTCTCAATGGATGAACTGAACTGTTTGTTGCGCCATAGTTTTCAAGGAAATTTGTTTATTACTTACTGTGGTTTTATGGGTCAAAATAATTATTTTGCTCTAAAATTATTGACAGCAGGGATGGTGATGATATTTGATTCCACCTGACATTCTGGAAGTAACGACGACGGAAATTACGTATTTAGGAGAAGCTTTTACAAGAAAAATCAAAAATGGCTAACGAAAAACTTACCAAGATCATGGAAACAAGTTAGTAGGCATGAGTTTAGATAAAGTAGTGTATGAAACTATACATAACTAGGTATTAAAACACGTTTTTAATAACCTTTTTATGTACCAGTTTCATAAACTACTATAATGATACGTGGGATGAAACAGTAATTAAAGGTCAGATTATGGAATCGCGTGTGTGTGGGGGTGGGAAGTATGTTGTTTTTTGTACGGTCTGAGGTGCATCGGTGTTGATTCATCCGTTTGTGTATCGGGTTTTTGGTCTTAACTACATAGAATGCAGGGCAATGACGGCATTCCAGTAGGTAGATGCAGTTGCTAGTTTTGCATGATGTATTAGGGTGTGTTTTGTTTGTGTTTGTTGTGTGGTGAGTGTTGATATGAGTAGATGTGTAATAAGTGGGGACAATGAATATAATAGTCACGATATATGTTCCTATTTTAAGAGTATTCCACTTTTTACCGACAATTATTCCCATTGTATAGATTATAACTCAACATAATAAGTTGTTGTTCTACTTCAGGCATATACATTTTTGGTGAGAAATGCAAGATTCCCTCACAGTGCCCTTCAACGTTCAGCAAGTAGACATTCCTAATAACTCAAAGCTGCATGCTTCTGGTTTATACCTACTTATTTTGTGGATCTTTGAATGTGGTAGTTCAGCATACAATAACCTAAAATGAAATTATAAAATTTCCCGGATACGATACCTTCAGGTAGCGGCAGTATGCTGGTCTCCAAGCTGGTGAGCGAGGTGGGACTGTCGTCCGTCCGTCTGCTGGTTCCGTACAGGTTCATGAACACCGTCTCCGACAGGTGGCGCAGTAGCGTGTCGTACGCTAACCTGAAATTACGTTATATTATATTAAGTGGGTGGTCCAGACCCAAGACCCCGGCATTTCCGAAGGAAAGTTACCCAACAGCAAAAAAAAATTCAAATAAAACAGGATTGCTTGGAAATTTAAAAAATGCAATATTATTTATATTTAAATATAAAGATTGTTTTCGAGTTTCTTAGAAAACGATTGGGAAATTTTTTACTCAGATCTCCGCCCTGGCCGGGGCCCCCTTAGCGACTGGGCCCCTGAGTCAGTCCGTTGATGGCCTAGGCAGAAATCCGGGCCTGGTAGGTACGCTGTTTTAAGTGAGAAAGCCTGCCCTCCAAAATCGCATGTGAAGTGTGAAATACTCACCATTTGGAGATCTGTGTGGCAGTGCAACTGACGGGCGCGGAGTCGCTGTCACCGCCGAGTCCTGCCGCCACTGATTCACCTGTTACATTATACTAATTAATATATATAACATTATTTGGCCAAGTGCAATGACACAATGCGAGTACAGCACCCAAAAGACATGGTAAATAACAAGAATATTGTCGTGGCAATATCGAGACGCCGCTAAATTGGTAGCACTTGTCAAACAATTCCTCTCTTGCTGGATACGAAACCCCAATTTTTATTATTTTTCTTTATAATATATACAACAATATGACCAAATTTGAAATCTTTGAGATAGAGCTGAAACAAATAACGTTTAAGAAATACTACTTTTTAGCGGTCATTTGTATTTTGTACAGCGCATTTTTGTAAATATTTGATCCATAAACTGGTAAGGCACATACATACTGAACGCTCACGAGGGCGTTATGTGATTTCACGCCATGTTCTTAGAAAACAGATGGCGCTGTCGTTTCTCAAATTCTTGTCTTGAAATTTGTTTCTGATTTACCTTTTCTATGTTGTAATGCACTATTATATTAAGTGAACAAACTTACCCAACGCCTGCACGTGCTGAGCTCGACCTTGGAACCCTTTATCGCACCACATGGTGGCGCGCCGCGACCCCGAAGACTTCAGCATACGGATGTACGTTGACGCTATGCTCTCGCAGTACTACGACATACGGGAAATGGTCGGTATTATAGACCTCAAACTTAGCAGAAATCTCGCGTGGAGAGGTGAGCATAATCAGTGAATACATACCGAATGACAACGACAATGAAAATAAAATATATATATTTTAACTTATAATTTATCAATATATACATATTATAATTTATAAAAGTAATAATAATATTTAATAGTTATTACTAATGGTTAAGGCTATATGTAAGGAGATTCCGCCATACAGAAGGAGTTCCTGGAGCTCTATTTTTGAATCACTCGCCTTGAATTATTATATTCACGCTCGAAAACAATTCACGTGCGAAATTCAATTCGATTGGTCAAGATTTTACGTATTTTTGAATCAGTAGAAATCAATGAAACGGTTTTCGTTTTACGCAGAAAAAATAAGAACCGGAAAGCAATATTTGGTCGATTTTAAATCCTAATGAATGGAGGTGAACGGAACGTAAATTAAAGCGTTATAATGTAAGTCTCTCATCGACGTTTTCGTTCTCACGTTCTTGTTTCCTTTCTTTTTGATTGTTTTCGTTTCTGTTGTCTATTTTTACTTCTATTTTGGGTTATTATTATTATTACTATCATTATTATATAATGTACACACATATTTATTGTATATTATTTTATTGTACCTTTATTGTACACACATAGAAACTTAAACTAAGATTACAAAAAGAAAAATATGCTGAAAGGCAAGCTTACCTCTTCAAGAGGTTTCTTCCAGCCAACCAATACTGTGGTGAAAGAATACACGAAATAGGTTGGCAGCAAGCATACAAAAGGATTTTTACAACGGAATTTATATACTACACATATAAAAAAAAAATTAAAGATATGACTATAATGGATATGAATAAAGAATGGAAATATGCATCAAAACATTTTAACTTGTCAATTCAATGTCAGTCACGTCATTCTTGCGTAGATTCTACTAGTAGAAATCAGAAAACGAGTGGGTGCAGAATTCACGGATTGAATTTTAAAAATACTGATTTTAAGTTTTCGTATGCGATTCAGCGGATTCGTATGCGAATTGAAATTCGAATGATTCAAAAATACACTCCCTGTATCGTTCTTCCAGGTTACCTTATGTTTTATTCGTATTTGTTCAAACACACATATCTAAAAGTCCCTGTTGTTCTTCTTTAACCAAAGACTTCAATGTTAAATACCAGACACGCTGTTCGGTATTAAGATTATGCTCACGCATTGGAACTTTTGTCTCGCTCGCTGTTTCTTAGGGTAGACATGTTGTCTCGCTCGCTCGCATAGGATTTGTAGCCCAACTCAGTACGGTACACCAAGCTTATACATAGAAGTATTTGTCTTTGTAAGACTCCATTATAGATAGTACGATCTTATTTGGCCGGACAAAAAGGCAAGCGAGTTGCTCTGCTCCAATATAGTGTTTAGGAAGAGAGAAAGAGACGGAGCCTTCCAGGGCCTGCCAAGATCGGGCGATCTGTACTAGGCCACTGATGCCAAGCCATTGCCTTACAAACCCATTGAATTTTAGATTTGCAGCAGTTTAACCGATTCCCTTATCAATTTTCGATAACGATTGAAGAGCTCATAGAGTAGAAGCATATACCTATAGATAGAGGAAGAGCAAGACCAAATAAAATAGTGTGGTGTCGATAACGCTACGGCACTGGACAGAAAATGGCGGGAAATTACTTATAAAGCCGACCCTAAAATGGGGAATGGCAAGGAGGATGATGATTAAACAACACTAACCACACAGTTCGAAATAGAATTACATCGTTCAAAGCCCTGAATGATTTCAAGTGTGAGCGAGGACTGGTCCGTAATTTGTGAGCTAGCAAACGATGTGAAAGATAGCTCATGATTCGGACCGCTTTATAAAAGATACCTCATAACCTCTTAATTTAACACAGAATACAACACGTTATATATTTTTTTATCGACTCCACAAACCCACAAACACATTCACAAATATAAATTCTTCCATTTCGAGATGTTCCATAAGACTTCAAAATTTTGTCTGAAATTATGGAGTGAAAATCATTTTTGACATTTCATTCCGTTCAACGCTCTCATCGCCTCACCTCCGTCGCGTGAGCCACAAAAGTCATACGAATGAACGAAAACATCTGCTTCACTCATGGATTATTTTATTTCACCTCATTCATTTGTAGTCGATTTGAGCGATGTAATTCTATCTCGGACCGTACTCTAAATAGCACACTGAACGAATTGATCCGTCTACACGGGAACAGGTAAACCCACGGCCATAGAATCACTTACATAACACCTCGGAAATATCTCGGCACCTCTAAAGAATGCGCTTCACCCGCCCCCGCATCGCTCTCGCCCTGACACCAGGGTGAAGATGACAGGCGCAGCGCCGAGATATTTCCAACGTGCAATAATTTGCTTACTTCTTTTAAAAGTTGATAGCTAATGTCGCTGCCGTCGTTCTCTTGTCCTAAACTATTGTATATCACCGTCATCCTCTCATCTGGCGAGCCTGGGAACAGACAAACAATCGGTCAAGAGGGAGTCGGGAAGAGGGTTCCATTAACCGAATGGGTGTTTTTAGAGTTCCTTACCTAAAAGGTACATCGGAGCAGTTATAAGATCACTCTCGTGTCCGTCCATCCGTCCGTCACAGAGGTTTTTCTCTATGTAATGTAGGAATTTAAAAGGCATAATGTTAGGTCTTGATGTGATGACACGCACAAATATTCGTCAGACAAAGAGAAAAAAAAATGTATTTTTTTGGGATTTCTGTTGCAGTTGTCATAATAATACAGTAGTTAAAATTTGTTAGAAATTACTGTTAGATTTTTACCGACTAGGTTTCTAAACTTGTAATTTAGATTTTGATAGGGTTTATCTATATTTTGTCATTGATGAGTCACAGATTACCGGAAAACAGGAGGATTTTTCAAAAATGTTAATTGTGCGAGCCCGAATCGTTCTTCGCCATTTTCTTTTTATGTAGACGCAGGTTTAGTTTTGCATTTTTATTTTGGTTTGACTCAGCTCAGTACAGGGTTGCGTTAAAAATAAAAACCTCTGTACTGTAACCATGTAGTGGACCACGAAAATTACGAAATTATTTATTTCAAACGCTTCTTAATAAATAGAAAGTCTTCGCCTTAGGTATGGCCTAAAAACATAGTTCCGCCGAGCCACGGTGAGATTACTCAAGATTCTTAGTTTAAGGCCTTTCAACCCAGCTCAGGAACATCAGAGGTGCAATTGTGTAAACCAATCGTATTCAAATTGATTGCCATATATGGCTATTCGGCTAAGCAAATTAGCCCGTTTGACAATTGAAATCGTACATTTTTGGCTGTCAAATGAATAGATTTGTCTTGTTTTGTTGTTGACAACCACAAAAGTACGATTTCCATTGTCAAACGAGCTTATTTGCTTAGCCGAATAACCATATGACAATCGAATTTGAATAGATACGACTGGCTTACACAATTGCACCTCTGGAAAAAAAGAATTGTCTTAAGAGGCCGGAGCATGCATATTTCATACAAACGAAATACCAAAACAATTTTTAAAACAAACAAATTCTTGAGGTAGGGTGTATTTATTCCGACTGGATTACAGAATATCTAGGTTTCCAAATATATATTAAATAAGAACACTGATTTAAAAATGAAATATGAGTAAAATAAGTTTTCTATGGAAATTTTAAGTTCCTTATATCTCATCTTTAAATCAGTGTCCTTTCAAAATATATATTTGGGAACCTGGATATTCTGTAATCCGATCGGAATAAACACACACTACCCTAGGAATATAAATGATTAACAAATGGTTTTGGTATTTCGTTTGTATGAACTACGCATGCTCCGTGTGTCTCTAGGTCACATCACAGCTACCTCAACGTAACAAACTCACCTCTTACATTATAGACGTAGAGTTCCGCGAACCTATTGAACTCGCACGTTTGATTTTTCGGAGTTCCTGGGCCGAAGAGGAAGTTGCTCAGGTACTGCGCCAACCGCGGGTCTATCTGGGGACCCCAGAACTTCTGGAATATTCGGAAAATATGGTTTTTAGTAATGAGTTTAAACTTCGGGAAATTCTAAAGATTACCTATAGACATTGGAACCTAGTGTACATTGAATGTACTAACTTGACAAATTTCAAGGGTCACATACACAGAGGAACGTCGTCCAGAAGGAATGCCGTTTAGGCACTATATTAAGGTGCTATGTAAAAAATATACGGATTCTTTGTTTCTGTATATTTCATGAAGTAAACGAAAAATTGCAATGAATTTTTGGTATATGAATTTTGACTATATAATCTAGGGTTTTGTTTTTGGAAAACACGTTTGGATAAATTTTCCTCGACAGAAATAATTAATGAAATGAGGTCTTCAAACACACTTTTTCTTCTCGTTTGACGGATATAGAACTCAAACATATTTTATTAGATGGGTTTTAACAATATCTAGATATTTGATTTTGGGAATTTTGCTAGGTTTTTTTTTAGGTAAGAAATTAACCTATATGAGCAAGTGAGATATAGTTTGGCCCTGCTCTAGGTTTGTTCCTTTTATCGCTTGTCTTCGCCGGACGGAGGTGCGCGAGCAGAGTGGCGCGAGGCGGGAAGGGCGGTACTTCCGCTCGCATTGAGGAATGCTCTATAATTAATAATGCCATGTATTTCCAGTATAACTAGCATAGATGAAACAAATGGAGAAGTTATGTCGTCTGGCCAATGGAAACGAAAGACGAATCGTTTGTCGAGGCGATGGTCACGTGATATAGCTTAGACCATATCACACGGGACTAGGCAAGCGCACTTATCCCGCTCTGCCGAAGTACATGAACAATTTGTTCATGTAAGTTTGCTTGTGTGCGCGTTTTGTGTTTGTGTTGCCGCTTTTGATTTAGTGTGACATAACAATTTTTCGCAGGAGTGTGCGTGAATGAGTGAATGTGTGCTGTGCGTGTTTACCTCCCCTCCCGTGGAAAACGGCAGAATAATTTCAGTACTAAGAGTCGCGCTTTGCCAGGTCCCGTGTTAAATGGTCTAAGGTCAAATGAGACAAAACTTCTTTTTTATCTTCATCTCTAGCTATAGCCAGCTTGGCGAAAAGAAGATAAGACGCGCGGGACGGCGGCGGCGTCGTGTGAACGAGGCTTCTTTAAAGTCAACCGAGGTTTCCTGATTCGTCTTCTGAAATTTTGGTTAAAAAATTAGACAATTATGTCATTTTTAGTACTAATATATTGATTTATATTATTAATAGATGACTAAATTTTATGTTTAATCTGGTGTCAGAGATTTTCGGGCCCTTTACAGGCATCTGATATGGTTTTGAGACCATATCTGGTACGGTCGGACACCCAGATGTAAATATTAGCGGTCACCTACCCAAGGAATGACTATATGCCAAGAGTCACACCCGTAGACTCACAGTCGTGACGATGTTCTCGACTAGGCCGAATCATAAAAAAAAATATTATTGTTAGTTAATATATTACAAACCTAGTGATATGGGTATTCTTCCAAAGCTAGAAAGACGAGCAACAAAAAAAATATATATATAATAATATGAAAAAAAGTTGTGGTTTGTAATTCTAGGCCCAACATTACTTTTTTTTATATATGTATAGAGTTATAGTTTTTTTTATTATTCTTTATATTTTTTTACAATATTATAAAATTTGAATAGACATATACAGTCGTGGTCAACTAATCAGGGACTTTCAAGATAGTGAAGAGCAATAACCGGTTATGTACATATAAATATAAAACCCTATTGATTTCTCAGCACCTTTTATTTGCATAATTTGGTCCGATTATTATGCTATAAATGGCTGTAAATAAAAGAATAAATAAATAGAAAAAGTATTTAATATCAAAGGTTGAACATGTATTCAATTTTAACGTATAATTCTGTAGCTGGACATTTAATTAAGGACAGTAAACTATAAAGAAAAATAGAGTTAAACAAAGCTAATAATCTGCAGTATTATAATATCTTTAACAGCTCCATTTTATTACGTGTATAATCAGTACCCAGTAGCAAAACCTTTGTTAGTAATTACCGCTTGACACCGATGTGGCATAGACATTATCAGTTTCTGGCATGTTTCGACAGGAATGTTTGCCCATGCCTCACAAAAAGCTTCATTAAGTTCATCTAAAGTTGTGGTACGATAAGTGGCAACTTTTTTCTTGATTTCGTGCCAAAATCCAGCTATACTGTAAAGAGTAATACTGTAATGTTTATATGTAATGTTTAAAACGTTGTTATTGTTTGTATAATCGGGCACATCAATGAATGATTATACTTACATGTAAAAGATATGGAATATTGTTAAGACTCGTTGAAAAAAAAACACAATTTGGCTTAACTAGAGATAGTCCCTAATTAGTTGACCACGACTGTATATATAGTATACATACATATATTTTTATATATAACAAAGATTTTTTCAAGGAGTGAGCCCCCCCCACTTTCTCCAAGAAAAAAAAAATGTTTTCTTGTAGGAAATTTTATCTAGTTTTAGGAAAAAAAAACGCATTAGAATTGGACAACTAGTTCCGGAGATATAGCCAGAAACAAAATTACCGGGAAAATTTGCAAATTTGCAAAAATGCGCGTAATCCTACGGGTTAATTCAGAATCATTGCCGATTGGGCACCCGGCTGATCTGTATCCCCACCCCTATCTTTACTACAAAATTTCTAATGAAGAAATCCCCCTGGTAGAGAACATATCTTGCCCCTGACCTAACATGTTTTTGTACCCCACCAAGTATGTGTTTTAAACTCCCTTCATATACCAAATTAAAAAGTGCATTCTACTTTTGAAGCCTAATCTGATGCGTTCTTGGTTTTTAAAACAAAAACCGTTCACTTCATGGCAATGAATTTGATATTTTCTACAGCAGCTACTTTTGATATGTTTTCGTTGATGCGTTTCTGAAATCATCTTGCCCGTTTAAGGGGGAACGTTTCGAGCTCGGTGCAAAATGAACAACTTATGATTGTTTTTCTTACTATTGCATAAAAAGTACTAAATAAATGTGATATATGGCATTTTGCGACCATTGTTTAGTGTCAATTAGGCTTTTTTACCAAAATTTTGTAATTTTATGTATTACATTGTAAATGAATGGGCATAAAAACTTAAAACACGCTTTTATGTTTGTATACCCATTCATTTACAACGTAAGGGATAAAATGACGCAATTCTGCTAAAAACCCCTGATAATTATTTAACAATAGTCGCAAAATAAGATGAAACTATTTTATTCCATACATTTTATTTTAAAATAAGGTAAACAAACTTATGTTATGCACTTTGCATTGAGCTCGAAACGTTACCCCTTAATATGTTTACGTTTAGGAAACAAAGGTGTAACAGTAAATTACTAAAACTCACTGAATCTATTGAAAAATATATTTTTTTGGGTTCCGTCAGTATATAAGGTTTCCGTTTAAGTTTCGGTGTCTGTTTCTTCGCAAAATAACTTACGCACAGCTCTAAAATTGGCATGTCTTGGTCAAACAAATATGGAATGTTGATCTTATTTATATATAAGGTGACTTTAATTTATGCAGCCAAACTCTTACTGAAGACTCGGTAAGTGTTCAATAACAAGGTTCGATGACCCCTTTTGTGAAATTCGTAAATTACTGTTTTCGTGTTACTTACAAACGCAAGCCCAGCCCCGAGTCAATTACTATGGGATGTCAAGATCCGTGTTACTGACCACTCACGAAGTCTCTAGTACGAGTTTGGCTGGATAAATTAAAGTCACCTTATATACAGGGTGTAAATGCAAAGTCAAGAATCCCTTTAGGGTATGATAGTATACACGATTCTGATGTCATTATGAGAAAAAAAATATACCTTGAATTTTCACCAAAATTTCTATCATTTTTCTAAGCTATGGCTACGTAGCTCGCCGGCCTCCCCACACGCATAATTGCACCCCGCAACCCGCACCCCTCATCCGAGTGGCCAGCGAGTGAGGGTGTCCACGCAATTAGTGTATTTTGAGTAAAAAAAACCGTCTTATTGTGAGGTACTGGTACTTTATTTAGAGATCCCAGTATTAAAAATAATATCTTTGCACTTGGTGGAACTTTTGATACATTTTTGATTGCAAAACACTTGTACTTGTCCACTTATTTATATTAATTCCCTTACCGGTTTCGCTGTTATAAGATCATGATGAGATCATAGAGCTTTCGATGGGATTAAGACTCATCATCAGGACTCTTCGGGAGTACAGGCGCGTACGGCGGTCAGTCGAGTACTAGCTTGCAGATCTGTGCCACCTTGCACAGTTAAAAAAGTGAGACCAATCCGTGATTAAAATATTAATTTACTTACTTGGGTAAAGTATATGCTTCTTTCTCTTTTCGCCTTGACCTTTTCTTTCATGATGTTTTTCAAGAAACCGTCATGTCGAATAGAATGTCCTATCATCTTCACTATTCTTTTTTCCATGGTTTGTAAGTTTGTAACAAACATACCTCTAACAATTCTAATACGAAGCATTTATTTAAGCAGATCACATTTACGTTGAGAAAATGAAAGCAAGACGTTTCACTTCATATGCATAACCACAGATTATTACTAGTAGGTGATATACCTATAGAGCAGTGATTATAGGTATAATCATCAACATTTAAAAATAAGATTATTTTTTGTCGGAAAATCTTTGTGCATGAATGTCCGCATTTTGTTAACGTTTTCCCAAAATATCACCTAAATACGCAACTCCAGAAACAAACTCTGGTTTAACTCAAACGCAAACAATGGTTTCAGAAGGTTTCTCTCTGATTGACTGAATGTTTACGGATACGCTCCGATGTTAATCCTATATTTACCAAAAGTAAACAAAGAACGGAACGTATTGTTATGGGTTAAGACGGATTTGTGTAAGATTCCGTACCTCAGCTTACAAAAACTGAACCGTTACGGGATCACTTTGTCATCCGTCTGCCTTTTTCTAGACACGGCATTTTCAACGGTCACTGTCACTCAAAGCAGGAAAAGGCGTAGTGTGAGAGAGAAGAAAAGTATTTATTTATATGAAAATATATTATTTAGATAGCTTTTTTACTACCAAAATCTAGATATTTTAAAAAACCATTTAATAAAATACGATAATTCAATGAGAATAACAATGAGAAAAAGAAACCAGCCAAGTGCGAGTTGGACTCGAGCACAAAGGCATACAATACGAGTACGAAACCCTAACTATAGTATTATATTATCTGTTCCCTAACATTATGGTAAAAAAGAACAACATAGACGCCATAGCAATATCAAGTCGACATGGCAAACAATTAGACATCCTTCCAACTGTGTATTACCACAGACACGAGTTTTTAGTTTACTTTATAAATGAAAAGCATACAATAATATACGAGTAGTACAAGTAGTAGTAAAATTTTAAAAGGCATGCAGGCAAAGGCAAAGGATATCATCTGGCACAAGTGAAGAATTATATTTCAATTCTATGTGGATACACGGTTTTTCCATACATTTTGTAGGTGATGATAAGTTTGCAATTTTTATTAAAATTATTACTATGTTTTTATTGCGAAATTTAACGGTTTGAATACTATCATAGTAGTTTATGAAACTGGTACATAAAAAGGTTAATAAAAACACGAGTGTCAGTTTAATTTTATATTTTAATTTAATATTATTTTTTATATTTTTTTTGTGTGTTTTAGAGACGTTCATGAATAATATTTTTCATTATACCAGTAGTTTTGAGTTCGTAATGAGAATTTTACGATATGAGGTTAGATAAATATTAGTAGAGTGCATTACATTCCATTCACACTGGCCAGCACGACGAATGAAAGAAAAGTCGCAACAAAAAAAATGGCTTCTCTAAAACTTTCTTTTTGCAAACATTATTTTCGTTAAATTAATTTTTACCAGTGCTTATATACTAGTTATAAAATCTCATTGACTTTTACTATTTCCTCGCATTGGCGATGAAAAGTAGAGTGTTCAACACAGGTTTAAGTGATCAATTACACTCTTGAACTAAGCACCCTCACTCCCTCGTGGGCCGTGATCACTCCCTTATTTACTATTAAGTTATTATTAAGTATCACATTACAAACTTTTTCATTTCATTCCTCGGGGATTTTATAATGAGACCATTCTGCTCCTAACCTTTAGCTCGGTTAAACATTGTTACAAGCCAGTTGCAACTGGCTCGCCCACAAAGAGTTATTTTGGGCCAAGCTACTAATTCTTCAAGACTGTATTGTATACCATTCCCATGACAAACTGGCCATAAAGTAATAAACAATGGTATGGAACGTTGACGTCAGAGCGGACGTCAATTTTGGACGGAACGATTAGTCGGTGCTTTGTTATAAGAAGTTTATTAGTTCCTTATTATTTTACTTCTCATTTCGTTAGGATTGCCTGCCAAGCGAAGGACTTAAAGTTGTGCATACTTCTATGATCGATCCCTTTCTTGGTTCAAAAACCAAATAATAAGGCCGATTCTGAAGGCTTTCATTTTAGTTTTAGTGCTGTCAAAAGAAAATTTTCTTCTATTTCTTCATTCACTTCGGAAAATTTTAAATTTTGGCAGCACTAAAACTAAAATTAAAGCCTAGAGAATCGAGTTTATTATACCAGTACCTATAGATAGATACCATCTAAATAGAATGCTAATATTTACTGGATATATTTTTTACTAGTTCCTTTTTACTGTTGATTATTATATGTATAAATCGAAAATCTTTCACCAAAAGTCAAAAATATTTACGACGATGAGCGGAGCGTGTTAGGATTATACCTAAATAAATTTGTGGAGCCAAGGGAAGCGGAGCGGAGCGAGGCGATAACCCTAGGATATGCCTAAGGGGATCATGATATGCCCAATTCTTCAATGTGCCGACGACATAAAGATAATATACAAAAACTATCAAAAACGATAAAATACGATATATTACGACTCCTTCAATGGAATCGTCATCAATCGAATAATGGAAAATTAAATATAATAAATACTAAATGTATGATATTGTTTAAATACATTTACTAGAACCACCTTTTCTACAGACCATACCACAGATAATATAATACTATAACCATACTAAAAAACCTTGCATGATGATAAATCAAATCACAAATAGCGAAGCCAAAGACTGCGCCCTAAACAGCAAGACTATGATGCATAAATCACAAATAGCGAGGCCTTGATCCTTATACGCTAGGTGTTGTTAAGGCGGGTCCCCCAGCAAAATGCTGTGCGAAGCCCTTTCTTGCTTCTTTTTAACTCGTTTGTATAGACATAAAAAAAAATGAAAATACTGCACTTATCTCCAATAAATTGCCGTGCAGTTTTACTAATAAATTATTTTCTAACTTTTGAATACCTTAAGATATTTGCTTTCGAAATAATGACTGAAGTTAGAAATATTTACTGATTTCATGCATCTACACCTCAAATTAACGTTATTAATTTTCGAGCAAAACACGAATGGTTAGAGAATTTGTTAAGTAGAACATTACACAAATAAAATTTTCGAATTAATAATTGCGTCCATGTGAAAATTACAATTTTCGCCTATTTTGTGCTATTTGGAGACGCAGCGATCATCGTAACAGCCACTTTCCCATGCACGCTGATATAAACGTTATTTCAATGCCTTTTCCGTGGATATTTGTACCGACACATATCGATCGAGTTGCTAATTTAGGTCGGGGAGAATAGGTTAAGAGAATAGGTTCCGATTGCATTGATCGCTGTTACTCCCTGCGGAAAGACCCGCAGTGCGAGAGGGAAAAATTCTGGATAAAAATCAAAATTACGACTTTCATCACGAATTTTATTATTAAAAAAAAAACTAAAGTTCGTATCAAATATCTGTTCGTTTAGAGTTTGATAAAGTTTATACAGATTTTAATTCATAAATAATATGATATGATTTTGCTCAAACAATGTTAAAACTCGAAATGAAAACTTTTTTTTGTAGTCATCTTTGATTTTTTATGCATTAATGTTGGAATGACGTCTGAAGATTCTGTTTCGACAAGAGTGTGCATTATATTCTGGACAGAATTCCAATTTTTTTTAAATATCTAGTATTGCTAGATTCTTCAAACACGGAAGAATAAATTATAGTCTTTCGGTGGATCGGAAATTCGTGAAACATTCGCAACAAAGGGTATGTCCGCCTTGGGTAGAGTAAACAACGACATCGTATGCTTCTTTCACATGATATACAGGGTTAGTTTCACAAGTAGGCGTGGATAGCCAAATCTGAAACTATAGGGAATAGCCAAAAATGCTCAAAGGAGTCGACGAGGGCCGACTTTAATGAAAACCAAAACTGCATATTACATTTTTTTTATTATTTCTACATACATACATATACTTACGCCTGTCTCCCAGAGGGTTAGACAGAGGCTACAGATTTCTTTCTGCTACGATCCTGACACATCTCTTTTGTTTTTTCTGCATCCATCAATCTAGTGAAGCTCTTCTATTCCGGGTACTTTTTACTTTGCCCTTTTTCAGTATGTCGCCTATTTGGTCGGCATACGTCCTTCTAGGGCGGCCCGGTCGAGCTTTCACTTGTGCAGCATAAATTCCTTTCGTCACTCTACTACAATTATGTCTCCAGCCAAGACCGCTGATTTAAAAAAAAAACACACTCTGTATTATTGCAAAATCCGATTGTGTCGCTTATAAGGATCGAATTCTAAGTAGTAATGTCAAATGGCAAACTAAAGGAAAAGGCTTATTTATTTATCTACGAGTTCAATTCTCGGCCAGGGAAATTATAAAAAAAAAACGTAAAGTAAAAATTTGTAAGAGTTTAAAATCTACAAAAAGATTTGGTCACTCGTACAATTATTACCACGCTTACCGTTGTTATTTTTATGATTTAATTACAAATGTATAGTTTTAAGATTTTTTCCTATACTTGTAGTATAATAATAAGAGGTAGTAATAACTACCTCCGTGGTCTAGTGGTGAGAGCCTTAGGTTCTCAACCCGGAGGTCGTGGGTTCAACTCCGGCGGGGAACACACATAGTGGAATGTCACTTTGTAAAAGTTTGGTTAGGACATTGCAGGCTTGAATCACCTGATTGTCCGATAAGTAAGATGATTCCGTGCTTCGGAAGGCACGTTAAGCCGTTGGTCCCGGCCACTTTCTAGTAGAGTGGTCGTTACATAAACCACGTCAGAGGCCGTAAGGCGGTTTAAAAACTCTGACACCAGGGCTTGTCGGGCCGAAAGGTCTTGCAGCCCACACGATAAGAAGAAGAAGAAGTATAAGACGGTATTACTTGCCAAATTTCATAGTTCTAGGTCAACGGGAAATCACATCACACAACTACTATAAATGCGAAAGTTTGTGTGTGCCTGTGTGTATGTTTGTTACTCTTTCACGCTGAAACAGCTGGACGGATTTGGATGAAATTTTGAATTTATATAGCTTATATACTAACTTTACACATAGGCTACTTTTATCCCGGAAAAAATCATGTCGTTAAGCCGAATAACACGCGGGCGGAGCCGCGGGCAAAAGCTAGTACCCTATAAATTTCGATTCCCTAATATAATTACGTTTTTTGCGGCATAAACGGCCGTATCTTTTTTTCACGTTAACTTAGAGGTTTGGTTTTTTTACAGCTTTAAGGAACTGTAGACTCGCGTATATGGTTTTAATCGCAACTCGATACCTCCACGCGTCCCTGAGATAAAAGGTCTTGACAGCCATGTGGACAGACGGACAACAAAGTGATCCTATAAGGGTTCAGTTTTTTTTCCTTTTGTTTTGAGGTACGGGACCCTAAAAACTAATCATGTTATTCATCATTTGGTCATCCAAGCCCTCTTGAAAAACTAACCTGCGGGTCTAGAAACAAAAACGAACACGTTTCATTCATCTCGTCTTTAACAAACGGCGAAAGGGACAAACCGATACGAGAAAGTGTGACAGATTACAGTCTTCTTCCTCACTCGCGTAGCTGTGTCCCTTTCGTCGTTTGTCGAAAACGAGACGAATGAGCCGTGTTCGTTTTTGTTTCTACACCCGCTGTATACTCGTTAGGTATCATGTATCGGGCAGGAAGCTAGGTAGAAAGCATATTTAAGTTTTAAACTAATAATTCACACACGGACGGGCGCTGAGTTTTATTGCAAACTGATGGTTCCCAGTTTTATTGCCCTGTGGTCATAAAGAACATTAGAGACAATAAACTATTCTAGTATGTTTATGAAGTGTGAACTAATTACGTTTTCAAATCGCTACTCGATACGCTCACAGCGATATGCCAATAAGCGCAGGTTAATGTTGTGGAAACGATATTTCATACCTCGGAGTTTAAATAATGAACGCATTTCTTATGCGTCTAATAGCTCGTCCAACGTACGGCCTACGAACACACATGTTTATAGGTACATACATACGTACATATACTCGCACTTTGGGTCACGTTTTCCAGGACGGCCCGCTCTAGCCTTACCTTCCACGTTTATTTCTTTGGCCACTCTGTTTTCATCCATCCTTTCTATTATATTATATAGCTTTTGCCCGCGGCTCCGCCCGCGTGTTATTTGGTTTAACGACATGCTTATTATAGGGATAAAAAGTAGCCTATGTGTTAAGTTAGGGTATAAGCTATATCCATTCTACATTTCATCCAAATCCGTCCAGCCGTTTCAGCGTGACAGAGTGACAAACATACACACACATACACAAACTTTCGCATTTATAATATTAGTGTGAAGTGTGATACCCAAACCATCGAAGCATAACCTTTTCTATTTTACAGTACGTCTCCATTCAACCACGACGACGCTCAATATTGGTTATTTTTATACGACTGCCCCCAAAAAAGGAGTAAAGTCCAACGAGCTTTTCTGACCCTGTAAGCCAAACTAAAATGACCTCTATATTCAAGAAACGACAGTCCTCGTCACCGGGTCAGATAAGTTTGTAGCCCTATATATTGTTTTCAGGGTGGGTATTTTTCTTAATCCCGGCTTATCTTCTTAATGCCTGAACCGATTTCTAAGTGTGTGGTATCGTTAGGTAGCTTAGTATGCAGGTATTTATGCCCTACAAAATGGTGGGGCAGAAAATGTTTTGATTTGTATTGCTTGGGTATGGGCTACTCATGAAAAGTGTAAGTTTTCGACCTCGATGAGTTACAGCGTTGGTCGCCATCTTGAATTGAAGGTGTCAAAATTTGTTTTTTTTTTTACATAATTCCTTGTTAGTTGACTTTATGACAAAAATGTCTATGAGAAGTATAAAGATAACAACATTTCAAACATTCTTCGTAAGAAAGTGGAGTCTACTTTCTTATTCCTCTACGTTATTTTCCTGCATGAAACATAAGTAGATGGTCATTGTAGGACGGACGACCACCTGACTGGCTTTCTCTGCATTGTCACATCTCAAATATCTCCTGCTATAATGTGGAATCAATATGCAAACAAACGAAAGTGTCGACTATACCTTGAATTGTACAAAGTAATTGTAACTTTTATGTAGTTTTCGTATTTTTAAATATTAGGGTACCTAAGAATGTTTGTGTTTGGTTTACATCTCCTATCCAGAACTTCTCTTCTCTTCAAGCGACTTTATTCACCCGAACTCCCATACTAGCGCAGTTCGCTGCTAATATCCTTATTTATAGGTCTTGCTTATTATTTTTTCTTTTTCAACATATCTCATACAATTTCCATGACTTGAACCTAAAACATTTATCAAAATCAAATTCATACAAAAGTTACAAGCGTATTAAGTCCTGGGTTTACACATATTTTGATGAATGTTTATGTACCGTAATGACCTAGAAGCGATACAACAAATCAAATAATTTTAGTTTCACAGCATAGTATATTGTATACGATTCAAAAATATTTTTGTTTCATTTCGATTTTTGGGATATTTCTCCTGAAATCATAGGAAGACCCAAAACCATAATCGAGTTTTTTCAAGACATGAATGTTGTTTTGCGTTAGCTTGCCTCTCACACTGTGTTCGGTTAGTTCCGTACGAGCTCGGGAAATGAACGTTCGGGCCAACCAATAACAGTTTAGTCAGCTCTATAATCCGAAGTTGAATGTAGAATGAAATAGTAAGCATCGGGACCCCGTGCGTGACTGACTTCAAGCCGCCGGCTACAGGCCTCTTAAACGAAATATCTGTTGTGGCCCGCCACATTGTAAAAAATAATTAATTTGGCCCACATAATATATGTACTATGCACTATGGTATACCAGGTGGTGGAGCAGGTTCCGGGCTCGACTGTGGAGGTACCACCATCTTACTCGCAAACTCCTCCGAAGTTATTCGGGGGAGAGTAAGGCTGACATTCAGAGCGCTGTTTGAGTCCGAACTCAAGAGGAACTCAATCTTACAAACGTCACTCTAATATGAGATCACGTCACTTTTTGACGTGTGTAAGATTGAGTTTGGACTTAAAATGCACTCTGAATCTCAGCTTAAGAGGACAGCTCTCAAACAGGCACAACCAGGTGGCTCATCATTGCCTGGGACCGATTGATGGCCGTATATCCTTCCCAAATTGCCGGATCTTGTATAAAACAGACTGGTGACGGGCAGCGGCGTCACTGGTGCAAGGGTTTCGGCACCGCGCTCACCAACCCGCCTGCCCAGTGTGCGTGGGTATGGGCATTTTTTCTAGGAGGACCGCCAAGAATTACAAAATCTTGGAAAGGTATATGTCCAGCAGTGGACGAAGCAGGCTGATGGATAAGATGGACCATGTACCTACCTGATTATGTTTGACACCCCTGTACTGTTTACTTGATACAGAAAACGGAAATTTACATCTATAAATGTTGATAATTAATGGAGGGAAGTATAATAGGAATAAAAAAACAAGACAGAGTGAGAAACATCGATATAAGGGCAAAGGCGAAAAGTCTCCGTCACGAGAAGCTATAAATTTTGTAAACACACATTCGAGGGTTCGCAACCTTTGGATCAAGAGACGCATTCGAAACTCGAATGACAGCAGCACTGACAGCGTCAGCGTGAACTTACTTCAAAATGGCGGCCAAAATGTTTACGTTTCATGAGAACGCTAAAATATAACCCGACCAAGTGAAATTGCTCGTTAGTTACGTATAACACGTATGTTACTTTGAGTCGATTGAACTTGGGATTACTTGTTGTTGATTGAATTGTCGCTACGTAACATAGTAGAAGTTTTTTATTTAGAAATGTATAGCTGTATTAAATTGTACAGCTTCTCGTGACGGGGACACACATATCGTGACCAAAATTTACTGTCAAAAGTGAAGATGGGCAGGCCATATGATGCGCGACACACAAGGAAAGTGGAGCAAAAAAATTACCAATTGGTATCCACGAGATGGAAACGAAGCCAAGGAGGAAGACAGCACACTAGATAGGAAGATGAACTCAAATTAACAGCAGGTTCCTACTATAGGAGGGTTACCCAAGATAGAGAACAGTGGAAATCTTTGGAGGGGGCCTATGCCTAATGTAATGGAAAAACTGTAATTTCAGAATCAAAGGCTTTATCATTATAGTCTAGGGGCTGATCACAGAATAAATTAATTGCACATGGTCAACAGATAATATTCACAGGGGAATCTGATCGAAAGTCAAAATGTTTTGAGATGAAAGTCAGTAAATCAAAGCTCTAATGGTTTTATGATTACGACACGTGTCGTTAGCGAGCCGAGTAGAGTAAACAATGTCTGATGTTTCGGGGTGTTTGTGTAATTAGCTTTTTTATTAAAACCGGCGTGGCAGATTTATAAAGAAAATTGCTGTTATATTTTTTTTGTACTTTTGTAAATGTCTTCGGCCTGATTTCACGAGCGTATGTGAGGTGACTTTCGTTTATATAGCCAAATTAATACTGGATACTCGGTAAACGTTAGGACCAAGGTTCAATTACTCTTTCTGTGGAATACCCAAAATGAATAGAAGAGCTTGTATCACTAGACTGATGTATTAAAAGAAGCAAGAGGTGTGTGAGGATCGTAGCAGATGGAAATCTGTAGTCTCTGCCTATCACTTTGGGAGACAGGCGTGAGTATATGTATGTATGAAATTTACACTTCCTATACTAATATCTTGAACAAGTATATAGAGGCACAAAAAAATCTTTTTCGTATTTCGCAGTCATCGAACCTTGCTCCTGACCACTTACCGAGTCTCCAGTATGAATTTGGAAATATAAATAAAGTCAGCTTATATTTTTTCTTTATTTAGGTGGTAGAGCTAATGCCGGGCTCGACTGTGGAGGTACCACCATCTTACTCGGAAATCCTCCCGAAGTTATTCGGGGGAGAGTAAGAGAACAGCTCTCAGGCAAAACCAGGCGGCCCACCATTGCCTGGGACCGATGGATGGCGGTATATCCATCCCCAATTGCCGGTGCAATCCTGGTGCAAGGGTTTCGGCACCGCGATCACCAACCCGCCTGCCCAGCTTGTGTGAGTATGGGCATTTCTTCCAGGAGGACCGCCAAGAGTGGCGAAATCCTGGAAAGGCCTATGTCTAGCAGTGGACGAAACAGGCTGATGGATGGATGGATGGATATTTTTTCTAATAAATATACATAAATCCAAATTAAAAATTAATCTGCTAACAGCTAAGGGCCGCCAGCTAAAAGTAATAATTACTGAAAAAATATTGTACAAGTAATTCTAAAGCAAAATTTCATACTCACCAAGAACACGAAACTGAAAAAGCTAGTGCTTTCACTTGACAGAAAATGTGCTAAAGTAATAAAATGAAAATATAGACGATTACCGAAAAGCAAAGACATGGTGGTAGGTTTAACCAGGGGCCATAATATCTAACTTAAACTTATATCACTATCACTCTCAAAGGTTTTGTGATTGAATAGAAATTACGTCATAGACCATTTCTAGCCAATCACAATATCTTTGAATGGGATAACGATAGATGTTGAAGTTATATAATAAGGTCAAAGGCCAAGTCAACTTGAGACCTGACGAGCGAGAGGCAAATATAAACCTAAAATATGAGCAATCACAGGCAGGACAAAGAAACTCGAGTCTCAAATTAACCACAGCCGTTTGAAACGAAATACAAAAAAAAATTTTTGATAGATCACCAGAATATTACAAAATAATTAAACATATCTTATAGAAAATAAATAGTTGAGGTTGCGGGTTGCATGATACTGAATTCTTTTCCAAAATAAACTTAAAAAAATAAAAATATGTATTTCTGTATCAAAAATAAACTGATTTATTTTTGCAAATGATGACGCCTATTCTGTAGTTACATTCTTTTTATTACTCTTAAACTTAAGATAATGCAATGTGGGTCGGACAAAGTTGTGAGAAAGTCATGTCTGTACATTGGATACTTTTGCGTAATTTTAAATGAAATGTGTTTCTAATATAAAACTGCAATTTTTTGAGTTTACGTCTGTCTCTCTGTCTGTATGTTCCGTTTTACCTCGAGAATCACTCAATGGCTTTGGATCGGGTTTTCTGTATTATATAGGCTATAAGAGGAGGTCATAAAATAACCAACAAGCCAAAAACTGTCGACAATAGTTTTTATCTTGAAAGACAGTTCCACACGAGTGAATCCGCGGGCAAAACCTAGTTAACTTATAAGATTGAAGATTTTCTGCTGAGAGAATAGGCGTCAGTGATTTATTAACAATACAAACAACCCACAGTCATGAAATGCAAGTTTGTAGGTACTACTTTAACCTGGAAAAACTATTTTGTTTTATTGCTGTCTAATACTGAAATTATGTGTTTACAATTACTTAACATATTCTATTAAATAATAGAGATATAAAAGCTAAACTCTAAGTTTATTTTATTCTAAGAATGATTCAATATTATTTACTTTAAATGTTATTTACAATAAGATTTAAGCTCCTATAGGTAGTTAGATAATGATTTATTGATGTTGATAACTAACTTGCATTTTCACAAACAGTTGGAACAACATAAATATAATTATTGACTAATGAAATGATGATATATTATGAAAATGAAATATTATTGTCAGTGTTTTTTACGTTATTATATGTCATATTTTATTTTCCATTGGAGTATTTGTTTAATTTTCTTAATAAATAATAAAACTTAGAAGCCAATGACTGGTTTGAAAGAAAATATATTTATTATAAATCTTATTTTAAAATATTAATGGGAAAAATGGAAATTTTATTAATTTGATCTTTTCAAACTTTATGAAACATTTCTCTACTCTATTCGTAAAATATGTAATAATATAATGTTTTTTTTTGTTAAACAAACGTGACGACCTGCATAAAGGATGGGGGAGGGTTCCAAGAATGATGAAATTCGTGTGACGTGATTTATGGATAGCCTCTTATTTGGGTACATATTGCAGTCAGTAAAAAATATATTGACTACTTAGTAAATGAAATTCTAATTTAACAAAAAAACATGACCAATATCATACATGAGAAAGAAGCTGTTAAGATAATTTTAATTTTTATTAAAGATTGGGTTAGATTTTATGATGTCCCAACTGCAGAGAACTAAAATAATGAGATAATGTAGGACAAACTAAAAATACAAACTTCTAACAACACAGCGTCTACTGAGCCACTCACGATGAGGTCGTCCTCCCGTATCTTGCTGGAGTTGCGGCTCGCCAGCCGGAACGTGTTCGCCACCACTTTCTGCTCCTCTCTGTTGAGTATGTGGCACTTCTCTGCCAGCTTTTTGCTTGCATTGCCCATTGTCTGCAAGTTAATCTATATTGTAGGTATTTTACTGCATCCTTAACTATAGCTGGATGACTATACCTATAGATTACAGCATAAGTGAAGCATTTGCTTTTATTTTCATCTTATCATCAGCATAACTAGCATAGATGTGGTCACATGCTTCATCAAGAGACAAAACTTCCGCATCTCTGTAATGTATCCTTGGTACGAAAATACATTTAAAATTATATAATACAAAAAAAAATCCTCAGCACCTGATCTTTAGAATATGTGAATTTAAGTAATATTAATAAATGAAGATAATCACAAGAATATTATTGTTATTTATTAACATTACCTGCAAATTTGCAAAAATTTTACTAACAGTTAAGTAACATACATTTGGCAAAATATTATTTTTGTTGCTTACAATAAGTTCATAGATTATAATTTGTAAAAATATAAACCATAAATAAATTTTTCGGTCAGTGTATTCAGTATATTCATAAATGTGATGTTATTATTTTGGCATAATAATTATTAGCCATATCAATACTCAAAAACATAAAAATATTCAAAAAAGTTGTATGGTATAGACAGAGCAAAGTTACTATTAATAATGGCCATCACTTTTATCTGTACAGGCTAATAAATGAAACAGGCAAAAGAAAAAGGTTTGTAAGTATACAAGAAAATTTACAACATGAACTTAGGTACCAAATTATAAATTTGTAAAATTCAAAATAAAAAGTTTCAGACTGTATATAGTTTTTAAACAATATTTTACCAAATTATTTTAAGGAATTTTATAATTTTCATGAGAATAAATAACAGTAAATTTCTAAATTCTAATACCTTGAAGTAGAGATCTCTGTTCCAAGTCACGAGTAATAAATCTTTCCTTACTTTCATTTACATATGTAACACTTAATAATGGTATGACCATGTGATGGCCTCAACCTTGCATCCCATATATGTGATGTTTACTTTACTAACACTTGTATCATAGCCTTAAAATAAGGTAGTCACGTGAAGTACCAAATAATAACAAGTTTTACCTTTTAACAAAATAGACGGAATTTTCTCAACCAAAAACTTCTAATGTGCGAAGCTTTACTTTCCTAAAGTTTTATTATTCATAGCTTAGTAGTATTATCACATAACTGAAGCCTCTCATTGAATATTAAGGACTACAGCACAAAGGAAAAGCTAATTTTGGATAAAATCGATATTTTCAGATGAAGTAAAAATTCTACCAAATATAGGTTACCTGTCAAATTTGACAACTTTTTGTTTATTTTTCTTTTCTAAAGGTATCCACACACTGAGTCACATCACATGAGTAGCTTAATCGATTATTAATCGATTATTGTTTAACAAACGATTGCCTAAAAGAGCATGTTAATGAATTCTCGTAGCGGAATTTCAGTGAATACGTATGTGAGAACTGACTGCTGGACATATACTGATCCTGTTCGTTTCATCGAAAACAGATCTAAAAATAAACAACTAAACAAAGTAAATATTTGTTATTTTCTACCAGTGGCGGATTTACCCGCAAGTTGTGTAGGCTTGAGCCTAGGGCGGAAATTTTTAGGGGCGTTACCAAACTCATTCGGGAACTGGATATTTGTTTTCTGCTTAGATAAATGCTGCCTTTAATGTCTTAAAGTATCGAGAAACGAGATATTTACATATTTATTATGCGTTTTAAAACCACAATGATATAATGTTAATTTGTATATCCTTCCATCAATCCATCCATTCATCCATCCATCAGCCTGTCATCGTCCACTGCTGGACCTAGGCCTTTCCAATATTTCGCCACTCTTGGCAGTCCTCTGTGTATTGTCTACCCTGGCAAGAGATAAATCGCCAAGTGTTTTAAATATGTATATACATTTTTTCTATTACAGTCCTTAGATAATATTTTAAGGGAAACGTAATGTCAATGAATAATGTCTGTTTAATGAAAAGTCCAAAAAAAAAATTTTGTTGTTTTTGCCTCTCGGCCAAACAATCCCATCACTTCATTTTATATAGTACAAAATACTAATACAAGCACTTTTTTCATTTTATTTAATGTTTCAGCTTTAATTTTTGCAACAATATCATAGATAAGTGATAACATCAAAAAAATGGCTTGGCGGTCTTCAATCTAGTGAATTTTTTCAGAACAATTTTCTAAGAAACAGGTATAAGATGATTCTCGTTACGAGAAGAAAAAAAATTAAACCTTTGGGTGGCAAAAATTTGGCTGCCTATGGGTGGACAATATGCAATCCACCACTGTTTTCCACCAAAACCACGAGCGGATTTTATGCTTTCATACGAGTTTTGCACCTTAAACTCTTTATTTCAACTTTGATAATCAAAAAAATACTTAAACTGAAGATCGATATGTGAAGTATTATGATGTCATTAATTTAGATAATAAAGCCGATTCTGAAGGCTTCAATTTTAGTATGAGTGCTGTCAAAACTTAGATTTTTCCAAACTAATTTAGCTTTGTAATGGAGCAAAATTTAGTTTTGAGAGCACTAAAAGCAAAATTAAAGCCTTCAATATCGGCTCTATTACGATATTAAATTAAATAATAATATTAAATGATCAACAGTTTATATCAAACTTAAGGCGGATATAAGAAGGGGGAAGGGATTTTTTTTATTTGGCCATAAGGCCTAACATAAGTTAGGTCCCGATGACGCGGAACTTACTGGCAGTCAATAACTTGAAAAACATTTTTTTTTGTTCCCAACCCAACACTAAAGAAAATACATCGTTTCTTCGAAGGTTACGAATAATATTTTTGCTTCAGTAACCTCAATAAAAAATATTAGATAGATATGTAAATATATTTATGGAAATTTAATTTGCTTCTTTCTTCTTTAGATCTTTTAACATGAGATTTCTTATTGGAAATTGCAGAAATTGTCTGTATTTATTGGAACTTTATTCAGTGCTAAAAGATTGTACAGTTAATGACACGAGGTTATATAATGTATAAATTATTGACAATGATGTATAAAATCTAATAAATTTACTAAAAATTACATTATCAATATGATTGGCTACATCCTTATTTAAATAAATTAATGTATTTATTTGTGCTGGTATAGTTAAAATTGTAAAGAATAACTTGGTACGTGGAAACAAAACACCAGGAATAAATGAAGTCACTATAAGAGTACCAAAAACGCATACACTTGCTGCAATATTACGGTTTGAAGAGATTGTGGATCCCACAACGTAGCTCCACTGAGCTAAAGATAAATAATGAATTAAGGACAAAAAATCCATGTATGAAACAAGTTCATAAATACTCGTATTATATTAGATCCTGTATTCATCTCCGGTACCTACGGTATTAAACATCTCAGATCTATTTAACATTTCCCAACTACGCATAGGAGGGATTACTTATGAGAGTACCAAGATGCTTGAATGCTCACTGCTGTCATATTGTAGATGCTCCATGCTTCATTGGGCTATATATTCATATCCATTATGGACTAGTTATTATACTATGGACAGAATAGCCATGAACAAAACTAGTTCACAAAACGGAAGATTCATCTTATTCCTATCTCTGCTGATTTATCTTGAGCCTGTTTTATGGATTTGCCAACTTTTTAGTGTTTTTAGAATTACGACATTTTGCAGTTTATATTTTTTTTAATGACTACCTCAGACGCGAAAAGAACGAACTACAATTAAAAAGACCGCCACTAAATATATTTTTTTATTTTGGAAAGAAAACAAAGATGTGTAAACTGCGTAAAAAACAAATAGTTTTCTAGATTTTAAATAAAAGTTTGCTGCATGCATAAAAACGTGCGATTTTGTGGCGTTCATTTAGATATCTATTAAGGTAGCGTTTCAAATCACTTTTCAAGATTAAAATATTGCTCGCTGTCAAGCAAAAGTAGCTCGATGCTGGTTCCAAAACATCTACTTTTAGGTTTTGGAACCAGCATCGAGCTACTTTTCTCCGACAGCGAGCAATATTTTAATCTTGAAAAAGGGATTTGGAACGTTACCTAAAATGTTATTTTTTATTATGTAAAATAGAGCCTACCTTAACCGGAAGATAAGTCTGGCGATCCTGTGAGGTAACGCTGTCAGTCATTTACGGAATCAAGATATTTATTTTTATTTTACATGTGTAGCGTGCGTGTGGCTTTCGATTGAAATGCAACCTCTTGGCAAAGTACCTAGTTAAAACTGATAGAAGTGATGATAGGAGGAAAAAAACGACGACAAGCTAGACAAAAATGGAAAACATGAAACTTATAACACGTATTGCTGGGTTCACATAACAGGCGGAACATTAATTTAAATTTAACAGTTTCTTATGAATTTATTTACCGAGTTTTTAGATATGTCAGACAAAAAATATTAATATCAGGCGAACTTTAACGGTATCCAGGGTTAAGTACAGTTTAGGTAGGTACAGTTTTAGAAATACGGCCTAAAAATACACCATGACAAGACTTTAGAGTAAAATAAAAACCGAAAAAGTGCGATCGGGCCACGCGCAGTGTAAGGTTACGTAGTTGCCCAGTACATTTTATAAGTTAGTCTACTAATACAGATCACGCCAAACTTCTTGTTCCATACATTTAGGAGAACGGCCCATACATTTTCGTGTTTAGAGGGGACCAAAAGTTTGGCGCAAACTTTACTCGTAAACCTGTAAAGCCTACTTAGCTGTGATAGTTTTCTTTTCAATTTCAATATAATATACTACTTCTGTGAATTTTTCCACATATTTGCAATTGCTTAGCCGGCAGAGGGAGGATACTTGACTCATACAAAACTTAGCACGAGGGGCATGCGAAAAGAAGTTAGATACTCTTTACTCATTACATTACTGGCACGTTAGAACTTATACGCCGTGTAGGCCGGTTATCAGCTAATAATTTTGAATATAGAACATTCGTTAATTCAAATTTTTTTTTTGAAATCCTGTTTTTCCGTTAGAATTAGGCAGGAATTCGTTCGTTGCAATGAAGCTCACTCGAAGAGATTTTCGGACAATGATTTATTAGGAATATAAAAAAGATATAAAGCCTCAAGAATGTTTTGAACTTTTGGTTACTACTTTTGGTGAATGTGCTTGTTCACGCGCAACAGTTTATAATTGGTTTGCTGAATTTAGAGGACGCGAAATCTTTGAAGATGAGGCAAAGACTGGTCGGCCGCCAACAGCGGTCACTCAAAAAATGTTTGAGCAATCGAAAAACTTGTTCGTGAAAATCGGCGAATTATGTAGAGCTCGAGCGAGAAGTGGGCATTGGATCAGCAGGAATGCGGATCATCATACACGACCACCTTTCTCTCCGTACGCGTTGTTCGAGATGAGTGCCGCACAAACTCACCAATGAGCAGGAACAGCGTCGCGTGGATTGGTGTAAATTTATGATGGATAAATTCAACGACGGCGAGAAAAAGAATTTCATGATATACTGACTGGTGATGAAACATGGCTATATAACTACGACCCTGAAACAAAGCGCCAGTCGAAGGTATGGTGTTTTGATGATGAGCCAACTCCCACGAAATATCGCCGTGGACGAAGCATGCAGAAACAAATGGTCGCTCATTTTTCCGCAATACAGGTCATATTGCTACTGTGGTGTTAGAGGATCAAAAAACCGTTACCATAGTAAAAACAGACTAGTAAGCTAACATCTCAGAGATGTCGACCACGCGGCTTATATGTGTGCGAGACACTGCGAGCCTGCACGTACGAACCACAGCACGCACAAAACGACAATATCTCAGGTGGTTTCTGGCGGTATGACTAGGGTCGGCTGCGCTCCGCAGTCGCGCTTACGAACGCCGCGCTACAAAACAGATAGGTATTTTGTGGCCGCACGCCGTTCTTCGTATCGCCGCTAAATAAATTGACATCCCTGCAGCAGTAGGCATTTAAGCCTCGCACGGCGCGGGAGGTATTCTACTATTCTGTTTTTACTACGCCGTTACTCTGAATGGTACGTGACAGTTTGCGCCCCAAAGGTACTGTCCGCTTGGAGTGACGAGCGGCCGAAGTCAGGAAACCAGCAGCTTTGGCATCACGACGATGCCTCGGCGAACACGTCTGCCAGAACACTCGACTTTTTCAATACGAAAAATGTGCCTATCCTACCTCCCCCGCCATATTCCTCTGACCTAGCACCTTGCAAAGACACAATTACATGAATAACTAATTAGGGTTGCCCTCTCTTATGTAATTTTACCCCGGATCTCGTACTATTACAGCCTTATGAGACAACCCGTATAGTGTAGTTGGTACTGCCTTCTGCGGTGAGACGAGGCAGACGGTATCAGTTTCGATTCCCGTTCAGTCAAATATTTGAATGATGCATTTCAATATTAGTTCTGTGTTGGATGTTTTAGATAAGTTCTCTTGTATTTGAACAACTTTCAGATTTTGAATGATGATGATGAATATTACGATGAATATATAAGAATTTCTCTCTATCCGTCTCGCTGGAGCTAACTTAACTCAGCCACCTATAACTTTGCCCCAAACTGTAAGTACTTACCAAAAAATATGCAGAAAAAATGTTTGCAATAAAATTTCATTTCTTAATAGATGTGTCTATGTTGCAGGCAAAATGTAAAATTGCACCGTTTACAAACGCTCGCTCGCTATTCTGTAATTTTACAAATCTTCATAATTTAGTAGTTTGCGTTATCAGATAGTACATAATTCGGTAATCGGTTAGAACTATTGATTGCGCCTCGCTCCGCTCCTCTTCGCTCTGCTCTCAATATGTACTTACCTATAAGTCAAGAATTTTCTCTTTTTGGTGAAAGACTTTGGATTTTTAAAACAGCGGGCATTTTACAGTTTGCCGAAAGCATTTAGAAACCGACACCTGCTGTAAAAAAAAGTGCAAAGAGTAATAATTAGGTTGAGGCAAAATAATGTTGAACTTACATACATAAATACATATAACTCACGCTCGTTTCCCATAGGGATAGACAGAGACTACATATTTCTAACTGCTACGATCCTGACACACCTTTCTTGCCTCTTCCACATCCATAAATCTATTCATACCAGCTCTTCTATTTCAGGTACTTTTGACATTACCCAATCTTGAGTATGTCACCATACGTCTTTCTGTGCATACTGTTGTATTTATTTATTGTTAAATGAAGATTATATCAAGAGAAATTCACATAACTAATTAACATCAATTTTACTTTAATAGGAACAGCCTTGGAATGTAGATATGTTTCATTTCATTCTTTCATGAACAGTTTTCTCAAAAAGCTTACAGCACCTTCTTGAAATCTTTTTAGGTACCCAACTATTTCTTCCAGTAGCTGCAATCCATAAATTGAGTAACTCTGGTTTGTCGGGAAATCTGTAAGCAGATCCAAGATCAACTTTATTTATTTCATTTGCGTACTATTTACCCCTAATATGGGGTATTATTCGCGGAAAAAATGGCAACACTACTAGAGTTTCAAGGTTATTTAACATTATCAACTAAAAATATATAAAATAGCACTTATTTTACCTTGAAACACGTTTTTATATTTCATATAACCCCGTAATGAACCACAGGATGTGAAAAATCGTATCTAATATCTCGATTATATAAAATGTTCAATAACTTACAAGTGAAAGGATAATCCATCAATTTTCGTCCCGCTATCGCTTTTACAGCCCAAAGCCATGCACCGCACCATTTTGCAGGTCTAGCCACACCAATTTGAAACAAATAGTCAATTTATTTCGGGTTGAACAAATAAAATTCAATTCGTTTTATACAAACGTCAAACTTTGTTTAGCACATGATGTGCTGACCTTTAAAAAAACCGGCACACGATAGGGGACAAAAAATGTCAAGCTCTGTCTCTTTTCTTCACAAGAAATTCGCAATTTTTTTGTACGAGTGAAAAGGAAGACGTCCAGCATTCTTTATTATTCTCTTTCTACGGGTATAGCACGTCTATTGCAGGCAGTGGCCAAAGACATTGTATAGAGAACAAGACTGTGCACTACGACGATACGAAAAACAAGCCGAGCGAGATGGGTGTTTGCACTCGTTGGTCCCTTTCTAACACGTCAGAAACTTGATTAATTGAAATAGGCGTTACCTTGCGGAAGTCCATCACTAAGTAAAGGATATATGAATATAATTTGCAATATTCCGCTAAACAATTCTTGTCGTGCTATTCAAAATGCAGACTCGTGGACCGCCCACCCGCCCGCATATTGCTTGCTTGTTGCATGTTTTTATGCGGGCGGGCGGGCGGTGCACGAGTCTGCATTTTGAATAGCACGACAAGAATTGTTTAGTGGAATATTGCAAATTATATTCATATATCCTTTACGTCAGAAACTTAACAACACTATATAAGTAGATTGTATATA
This sequence comes from Ypsolopha scabrella, assembly GCA_910592155.1. Lineage (NCBI taxonomy): Eukaryota > Metazoa > Arthropoda > Insecta > Lepidoptera > Ypsolophidae > Ypsolopha > Ypsolopha scabrella. Next base: position 7,606,152 of record OU342981.1, on the reverse strand, counting down.
TTATATACACTGGCAACTTGCTAGACAAGGATACACGAGTAGCGACAGCTATCTCTCTCGGCTCGTTTTTCGCTTGAAAATGGTATCATAATAATTACAACCTTATTTTTAAGGAAATAAAATCTAGTTTAGTTGAGCAAACATTGGACAGTGCAGTCTTATGATTATACAATGTCTTTGGCAGGCAGTGGCACGACTTAATTTATTTGACAGGACCAAACTTACCATTAGCATTCCGTTCTTATCTTTTCGATACAGAAAGAGAAAGACAGAATGCTTAAATTAAGTTTAGTCCTGTCAAACAAGTTAAGTCGTGCGTGTTTGTTAGGTGTTACCCCTGTTAGAGAACAAATTGGGAATTGACAACACTGTCGAAATCGAGAAATTTTTATTGGCAATGGCAGCACTATTATTTTTTAGGAAGTGACTAAAGGGCCGTTAGCGGGCCTTTAATTATTAAAATTATTGGACCGTAAGTCATCGGAAAGTGCTTGGGTAATGATTTTTTCTGCATATCGTGAATTCTGCTTAAACTACGGAGGTCGCCTCGCTCCGCTCCGCTTCGCTCGGCTCCCTAATATGTACTCATACTACGATCAAGTCGGATTGAACAGTGATGTAAACAAAGAAAAGATTCTTTCACACTTGACCACTTTTGACAATTATAGTGATGTACCTGAGTATCTTTTTAACAGTGGCGATGTTCAACTATTTCAGTGACAGCCCAGATGTCCGTTCGTTATTGATCTGAGATCTCAGCATTGCGGAGCTTCAAAAATTTAAAAACCTTATTAAAATTGAAATAAATAAAACAATATTTCCTAATCTTAAAAACTAAAATAAATGACTGCAATCGACAACATTTCATTTTGGTAAACCATTTGTTTTTAATATTTACAAATACAAAATACAAATTTATTTTTCTCAAATGTTAGTAGGTACAAACAAAAAAACTAGCCTATGGTTAACTTTAAAAAAAAATCTTATGTGATGTTAACTTAAAATACACATTAAGTAAATGAAATATTATCCATATTTAAAATTTTGTACAAACTAAATTGATACACGTCACTGAATAGAATATGCGTGCTCCCATACCAGAATTCTCCGTTTCATGGGATGCACAAAAGTGTTTTTTGCCAGAAGGCGCCCACCCGTGCTAACTTATATAAATTAAACTTTAATCTAAATATGTTTTTATAAAATAAATATATATGTTATAATAAATAAATATTTAACAATGTGTATTCGTGTGTACATGATTTTAAACAAGTATATATAAAATGCTAGCAACAACAAAAAGAAGGTATTAATTAACAAAAAAAAAAAAAAATGTTGCTACTTTATATAAGTGACACCAAAAACGTTAAGACAATTTTAATAAATAAATACAAAACAAAACAATAGAATAATAATAAGATGATTGTTTACTGAATGACATCCAAAAGACTTTCTACTTCCTCATACGATTTTGCTAGAAGCCAAGAACTCAACTCTCTTTTTAATTGGAGTTTTAATTTTGATTTGTCTGCCAACTTAATTTCTTTATAAATTTGGTTATGAATAAAGGGATGCAAAAACTTTTTGAAACGCTGTGCAAATTTACTACCCATTCTAGGGACGGAAAGTTTTCCTTCCAGTCTTGCTGACCTATTGCTTTGTGTACTAACGCTTGGAGCGTACATTTCTAAGGATGTGCTAGATGTTAAAATGATGTTTGATATAAATAATCTTCGTACACTTAATATGGCACTTTCTTTATGTAGAAGATATGTGTCATAACGAAATGGTTTGTTAAGCATCACTTTAATAACCATTCGTTGAGCTCGCTCTATTTCTAAAAAATGGGTCTTTGCCGCGCCACCCCAAGAGCTGATACAATAGGAAAGCAAACTTTGACACATTGCAAAATATACACTATATTTTAGCTTCGAGTTGAGAATGTTCCTGACTGACCTAAAGAAGAACGATAATTTTCTTACACGACCTGATAGGGTCTTTATGTGAGCTTGCCAGTTGAGTCTATCATCTACAATAACGCCAAGATACCGTATGTTGGTTACTCGCTCAATTATTTCGCATTGGCACTGTGTGCTGTATGATTGCAGATGATTGTTGCAAGTGTGTAGCTTCAAGTGAAAATCATAGTCAGCTTCCGTGTGCTTTGTTTTACTAAAACATAAATACTTCGTTTTAGTAATGTTGAGCGTGAGAAGGTTCACATCAAGCCACTCCTTTACAACTGCAACACCTTTATTAGCCTTTTTGAAAGCAAGATCCCAAGATGAAGCTGAAAAAACAAGGGCAGTGTCATCAGCAAAAGACACTATTCTTCCGTCAACGGTATTAAGATCTGTCAGGTTATTAATATATACTAAAAATAGAATAGGACCAAGAACGCTGCCCTGTGGAACACCATAGGCCACTGGCATGCTCTCGCTGATCGTGCCATCAATGATTACCCTCTGAAGCCGGTTCTCAAGATAAGTACGGAACCACTGCATCGGAAGGTCTCTTATGCCAAGGCTTTCCAGCTTTCTAAGAAGAATTGGAATAGATACTGTATCAAAAGCCTTGGCCAGGTCCAGAAACACACCAATGCAGCGTTTTCCGTCATCCAACTGATCAACCAAAGAGCTAACAAGATCATCTAGAGCATTACTTGTCGATAGTTTGTGTCTAAAACCATACTGATGATCCGATAAAAGATTATGCTTTTCCAAATAATTAACTAGACGACTCTTTACCAATTTTTCCAGCACTTTAGAGATTGTGGGCAATAATGCAATTGGTCGATAATTTTGCACATTCTTGGTTGCACCTCCTTTATGGAGTGGAATTATAGTAGCTAATTTGAATGAGTCTGGAAAGATGCCGTTTAAAAAACTTAAATTGAATATATTTACTAGAGGCTCAAGTACAAGGTATCCTATTTTCTTCAAAATTTCATTGCTAATTTGATCCCAACCTGCAGCATTCGAATGTTTTAATCCCTGGATTGCTCCAAGAACTTCGTTGGCGTCAACTGGTAGTAAAAAAAAAGAGTTTGAATGTTTTACAGATGGGATGTTTTTTTTAGTTAGTTCATTTTCTGTCTTATTAAGGCGTTCAAGAGTTGATTGTGCAAGTTTCCTACCGATATTGCAGAAATAATTGTTGACTCTATTAACAGATTCAGAGTTGGTATTTTTTGAATCAAGAAGAGACACTGCAGTTTTTTTAGGTCCTTGCTCTATATCTGCTGCCTCTTTTATGATTTTCCAGGTTTTTCTAGAATCAAATTTATTTGTTTCAATTTTCTTACCAAAATATAGATCACGTGCAGTTTTAGTTGCAATCTTACAAATATTTCTGTAAGATTTGTAAGTTTTTTGAATAGCCTGGTCGTTTGGAGAAAGTCTTGCTACCTTGTGAAGTAAGTCCCTCTTTATTATAGATTTAACAAGAGATTCAGTAATCCATGGCTTCACAGAGCGGAGTTTGTGTGGACGAACAATAGTCCTAGTATGCAATGCAATTAACGATTGTAGCTTTGTAATAAACTGGTAGGTAGCTATATTTACGTTTGTCTCTTTGATTGTATCAGTCCAATCTGTAGAGCTAAGAGTTTTCGTTAAAGCTTGGAAATCAATTTTGGTTGTAGTAGTATTGCAGCGATGTTTTTGTGGTGTATTCAATTCAATACTATTTATAATTAATGAATGATCAGTTGTGTCCGTTCTAATGGTAAGGCTTTTAATTTTATTTTTATTCTTTGGCCTGGCGATAAAATGGTCAAGACAGTTTCTCAATCTGGTTGGATTCCGCGAAGTAGGACATAGTCCGTGCGTCATGAGAATATTTTCATAATCTATAGCATTGGTGTCACTGTCACTGTCACCATCAATAGCAATATTTATATTAATATCCCCAGTTACGAATAAATTGTTGTATGACTTATTGACCTTGCCTAATTCATTATTTAAAGCGTCTAAAAAGTCAGTAGCATTTTTTAAAGAAGGAGAGCGGTAAATGCACAGAATTGCAATATTGTTATTGATTTTAACTAATAATGAATTTGAATCAATAATTGCTACTTCCTGTACATCAATGGCGATACTTTGTTTACAGTATACTGCTACACCATCACTCTTGAATTTATATATTGATGAGGTATGTAGACTATAGCCTGGAATAGTTCTTGGACTATAACATTTAGTATGAAGCCAACACTCCACAAGAACGACTATGTCGTAGTCTATATCTAACCTATGAAGCATTATCAAAAAATCGTCGAAATTTTCATGGATGCTACGAATATTAAAAGTAATTATATTTAAGCAGTTTTTATCAATTAAGGGTTTGCAATCTTCAAGACAATCTAGTGTATATGTGCTAAATATCTCGGAATTATCAATTTCGGAACAAAATTCTTGCTGATTGAGTTCAAGCATCGTAGTAATGTAAGGGTAAATGTGTTTTTTTAGAAGAATGTTCAGAGATATTAGTTAGACTAATTTTTATTAAATGTCTTGATGCAACAGTGTCTATACAAACATGTATATAAATATAAATTGATACGTAAATATTGAAATAAGTAAATTGTATTAAATATAATGATTTACATAAATATGCAATGATTACATAATTTGAAGTTAACGATATAATTGTGTTAGATTCATACTTTATGTACAGCATATTGACACTCTTGTTAAAGTATACGAATACTTGAAATATTATATATATATTATTATAAGTAAATACGTAGTACGTAGCTCGACCTCGGCAAATGCAACAGTAGAGACGTAAATTGTTATTTATGAAAACTAAAAGTACACACAATTTATTAGGCAAAGTCATTTCTTTGTTTAGTAAATTAGCAGTAATATAAAAATAAAGCAACCACAGAATAATAATGTTAAATTCAAACTTATTTACTGATTGAGGCTGATATATCTCTGCCAAAAACACGATCAAGGTCCAGTTCAGTGTTAATTCGCTCAACCTTGGAATTCTCGTTTTTTCTAACGTAGATCTGACCATCATTTATATTGAAAGTCTGCGTAAAAAAGAAGCTTATGTATTTTGTTATCTTGTTTTATTTTATGTTTTTCCTGCATAATTTAATATTTTCTTATTCACTAATTCTAAAAGGACGTAAGTCGCATATGAGGATTTTAAAAGTCGATGTTCAATGCCAATGGATTATTAAAACAAAAGCTTGGCATGTTTATGTCTGCTGTCACACGGCATGACAGTTGTTTTTATCGACTTTAGCAAGGCGTTTGATAGCCTTGATTATAAAACATTATATACAAAGTTAGCACAAAATGGTATACAGGGTCCTCTCCTAAAATGGTTCAAAAATTATCACGAAGAAAGATTCACATCTGTTAAAATAGACAATAATTTCAGTGATAGAGTCAAAACCGCCAAGGGCACCGCCCAGGGCTCAATTATGGGTCCAACAGAATATCTTCTTTATGTTAATGATATGTGCAACATAATTGAACAGGGATCTGTATATCAGTTTGCGATGACACGTGTATTGTAGTTGCAGAAAGAGATATAAAAAATGCAGAGCTTCAATTACAAAATAACTTTAATATCTTATGTAAATGGGCGCATGATATGCGACTGGTGTTAAACGCGAATAAAACAAAAGCAATGCATATTCATTCCTCTCATAGCAAAATATCTCACCAGCCATCTATTGTCGCACATGATCATCACTGCCTTCATCAAAATATGTTTCAATGCAGATGTACGGAAATAGAATTTGTTAAAGAACACATGTATATTGGCTTGGTCATTGATAATAAATTTACCTGGCGTCCGCATATTAACTATATTAGTAAAAAACTTAGAGCTATTTTATGCAAGCTATCTATTCTCAAATATAAAGTACCGTACAAAATATTAAGATTATTATATTTAGCACTTGCTGATTCCATTATTAGTTATGGACTTAGTAGTTACGGTAGAACACATAAAACTCACTTAGAAAATATATTTAAACTACAAATTAGACTTCTCAAAACAATTGTACCTAAATATATAAAAGAAAAAAATTGTCAAGATTATACTCAATTGTTTCGTTATTGTCATGTAATACCTATTCAAAATAAATTAAAATTGTCTATCCTCAATGAAGAAAAAAATAAAGTACCACTTTTGCAAAGAAAAACACGATTTATTAAATTAAGGCAACTATCCGATACTAAAACCTTTAATTTACCTAAATGTAATAATGTTTTCGGAACTAGGCATTGGGAATTTATACTACCAAAAATCATCAATAGCCTTCCAAAAGAGTTGCAAAAATGGTATTTTAATAATAAAAAAAATTATATGACAAAACTGAAAAAGTACATGGTGGAATGTAGTGACCTCAACTACATCTTGTAAATAAAATAAGCTAAATTAACCTATTCGAATGTATAAAGTGTAATGTAGAACTCACTATCGGCAGATAAACCTTCGTGGCTTACGTCAGATAGAATGAATATGAATGATCTGTAATGTTTAAGCCCTCATGGTGCATACTGAATTCTACGAAAGCTGGCTTACCTTACGATTCAGGGTGTCAAAAATTTTGCGAAAGCTTGAGCGATGAAAGACGAAAATTATTTTAATCGCATGATTTGTTAAAACTTAAGCGATTTAATTTTTTTAGATTTTTACCGTAAATGTTGTTGGAAAAACAGAGAACGTCTTCTTTTCACTAATGTTAATTGGAAAACACAGTACGTCTTCTTTTCACTAATGTTCATTGGATTTTTTTCTAATCTGTGTAAAAGAGGAACATCACAACTAGCCAATAGGGTCACACAGATAAAAATGTTCAGCCGCCCGCCATAAGAAAAAACAAATGATCGTTTTGTTGAAAAGTTATTTTACCAAAAAGTGAGTTAAGATGCATTTTATTGTGACCAAAAGTGTACGTATTCTACATGAAGATCGAAGTGTCTGGAATCGATGTATGTGAAGTTTTTAATAAGAGGTGTTTACAATATCGGTAATTTTCATCCTAAACGGTTTGTTTCCCTCATTTTTCTATCCGACTTGATCGTAGTGTACATGTCAACCTAACCGCTCCTCCTCGCTTCGCTCGTCGTCGTCGCAACCTATCCCCAGCGGTCGAGTTAGATAACCGCTAACGGCTATTTAGTCACTTTTCATTTTTTATCCTGGTCACCCCAATGCCATGACTTGGAAAATATTTTGTGGAAGGAAAGGTGGACTTGCTTAGCAGAATTTTATTGATATTTTACTTGTAATTATTGTATAGGGACGTGAATGCAACAGAACTTAACACCAAAATGACTTTAACGTCGAAAATGGAGGTGGACACCGTGAAGGGCGAGGGTTTTCGACCGTACTACATAACGAAGATTGAGGAGCTGCAACTCATCGTTGCAGAAAAATCACAGAATCTTCGCCGACTGCAAGCCCAGCGTAATGAGCTTAACGCTAAAGTACGTATGTTGCGTGAAGAGCTGCAACTTCTGCAAGAGCAAGGCTCCTACGTCGGTGAAGTGGTCAAGCCAATGGATAAGAAAAAAGTCCTAGTGAAAGTCCATCCCGAAGGCAAGTTCGTCGTTGATTTGGATAAGAACGTCGATATAAATGATGTTACCGCCAACTGCCGCGTCGCACTGCGCAACGAAAGCTACACTCTTCACAAAATCCTTCCTAATAAGGTAGATCCTCTGGTTTCCCTTATGATGGTAGAGAAGGTTCCAGATTCCACTTATGAGATGGTTGGAGGTCTGGATAAGCAGATCAAAGAGATCAAGGAGGTGATAGAACTGCCTGTGAAACATCCTGAGCTGTTCGATGCGCTTGGTATAGCTCAACCTAAAGGTGTCCTGCTGTATGGACCTCCCGGGACAGGTAAAACCTTGCTGGCTCGTGCTGTAGCTCACCACACAGAGTGTACCTTTATCAGAGTCTCAGGTTCTGAGTTGGTACAGAAATTCATAGGTGAAGGAAGTCGTATGGTCAGAGAGCTCTTTGTTATGGCTAGAGAACATGCCCCTTCTATTATTTTCATGGATGAAATTGACTCCATTGGTTCTTCTCGTATTGAATCTGGCAGTGGCGGTGACTCTGAGGTACAAAGAACTATGTTGGAGCTTTTAAATCAGTTAGATGGTTTTGAAGCAACTAAAAACATCAAAGTCATCATGGCGACTAATAGAATTGATATTTTGGACCCTGCCTTGCTGAGACCTGGTCGTATTGATAGGAAGATTGAGTTCCCACCACCAAATGAAGAGGCTCGTCTTGACATCCTGAAAATCCACTCTAGGAAAATGAATTTGACTCGAGGTATCAACCTGCGGAAGATTGCAGAGTTGATGCCTGGTGCATCTGGAGCTGAAGTTAAGGGTGTGTGTACGGAGGCTGGTATGTACGCTCTGCGTGAAAGAAGGGTCCACGTCACCCAGGAGGACTTTGAAATGGCTGTCGCTAAGGTCATGCAGAAAGACTCTGAGAAGAATATGTCGATCAAGAAGCTCTGGAAGTAAATTTGTCTCTTAACTTTCTTTTAATTTTGTGCTAGAAATTATAATCACTTATTTTTATGAGTTTGTTTTTTTTTTATATCTACATAGGTTGTTGTAGTTTTAGTATGGATAATAGAAAACTAAAAAAGGAAAAAAATATACAATATATTTCGACTCCTTCAAGGGAGTCGTCATCAGTCGAATGAAAATAAAATAAATTACTTAAAGGACATAAAAGAGTTAAAAAGGTGACGTCTGTAGAAATTGAAGGAGGAAAACAGAAACTTTTTGGAGTTTCTTCTTGAGTACACCTTTATATCTATTCACAAGTATAAATATATTTTTTCCTTTTTTAGTTTCTCTATTATCCATACTAAAACTACAACAATTTAAGGCCATATACTGGTAAAGTAAAAAAAAATATTTATTTACATATCTAGAAAGGGTATAGGAAAACAAAAGCATTGATTCTTTACTTAATTTTATTATTGAAAATATTTCAAAGAATATTATGCTGACTTACATAACTTTTCTGTAAAAATACTGGAATTGTATTGACATTTTATTTTATTCTACTGGAAAACATGAATAATTTCATAAAAGTGAGATAATTTACATAGTAGGTATTTGCATTGACTTATCCATTCTACATTAAAATATTTTACTGATCATACTAAAATTAATGAAATTAGAACTCGCTCATTCAGGTTAAATCCTACATGAAAATACATGGTACATATAATGGACAAGTTTTCCTACAGTTATAATATAAAATTATATTTTTCATTAGGATTGATTTTATTATTGAAAATACTTCAAAAAATATTATGCCCACTTACATAACATTTCTGTAAAAATACTGAAATTGGATTAACATTTTATTTCATTCAACCGTAAAACATAATTACCTATATAAAAAAACGTATTAATAATTTTTACATTATTTAATTAATGTAACAATGAGATGATTTACACACTAGGTATATGCATTATTTGACTTCACATTCATTCTACATGGCTAAGAACATTAATTAAACACAACTTACAGTTCGTTTGCTTAAATTGTTTGCAGTACAGCCGCAGGCTAATTTGCAAACTTCGTCTAAGTCCCCTGCACTTCAAACTTCCTACTTGTAAACGATTTTAATTAAAAATTAATAATAAAGAACTGCCAATAGATAGGTCGCCTAAAATGCTGGCATCTGAACACCATATTGAGTGTCTTTAAAGAAGCCGATGTCAACTTTCGGCACGAGTCGACGGTCCCGTTAAACAGCGTGCAAACTAATTAAGCAAACCAAGTATAAAAATACGATGCACAGAAGTCGGAAGAGATAGTTTTTAAGTAGATACGTACTGCATAATAGTGATTCAAAGTGTAACATACTTCCTTATCAATTTTAGATGCGCATTTTCCATACAAATAGTAAGAAATCATTAATTTATATAAAAATTATTATTAGAAAATACTGTCAACGCACCTATTCAAACTTTCATATATTTCCTCATGATTACTATTGGGGGAAGACCAGAGGTGCAATAGTGTAAGCCAATGGTATTCAAATTCAATTGTCATATGGCTATTCGGCTAAGCAAATAAGCCCGTTTGACAAATTAAATCGTACGTTTTTGGTTGTCAACAACAAAATTAAGACAATTGTATTCATTTGACAGCCAAAAATGTACGATTTCAACTGTCAAACGGGCTAATTTGCTTAACCGAATAGCCTTATGACAATCAGTTTGAATACCATTAGCTTACACAATTGCACCTCAGGAATGGCGTATTATACACTGCGTAATTTTAACATGAAGACATGCATGTTAATCATTCTTGGGATTAAAAGGCATATCCATCCATATTAAGAGTTCATAGTAAATTAGACGTCATTTGGGACTTAAAAACTACCTGTTCCGACCCCTGATTATGAGGCATTCATTTTAAATCTTAGGTAAAAAATACATAGTAAAATAGACAAGAAGAGCACATCACGATTCGAAGAACCTTCTAGTATCTTTCGTATCCAGGTCAGACTCGGTGTCTGATAAATCTTCCGGCGGTGGAGGCACGTCAATAGACAGACCTGCTGTACCCTGGAACACAGAATTAATGTCATTCGGAAACATGCTGAACTTCATCAGGAATGTATCCCACTTTTAACATCTATAACTATTTCAATTTTGAATTATTTATAATAAAGTTTTTATCATGAAGAATATTCCAGAAATGGTTCCATCTATTATAAAAACATCCACATTTGTTTTGTAGGTATTCAAGTTTTTATCATCCAAAATATTTCAGGAATGTTTCCATCCATTAAAAAAATTATAAATACATATAGGCCTGTCATTGCATAAATGTCGTAAAGCTTCAATTTACGCATCTAAGCGAGTCAATTGTAAGCTTTCATACATAATACACATACATTCACGCCTGTCTCCCAGAGGGGTAGACAGACCCTACTTCGCTTCTTCCTCATCCATTATACAAGCTCTTGTATTCCGGGTACTTTTGAACTTCATAAACTTTCAAAGCATCAATATACATATTTTAAAAAACTCTCTAAACTTAGGTTCCGTTTGGAAACGAGTGAATTTCACTCGAAGTGATGCGAATTTCACCCTAGAGCGTTCAACAATTGACCCGAGTTAAACCGAGGGTAGCCGAACTGTTACCTGACAGTTGCACGAAAGTGTTTTGAAACGCTTCGAAGTAATGCGAAAATCACACTGGGCCACCTGATTGGTGCAGCCAGATCTTCTCTTTCTAATAAACGAGTGAAATTTCGCACTATGATCGCACATTCTGAAACGCTTCCCTGATGTCGCCTCTGAAGTTCGTCTGTCTCTCTCTTTCATCTATCTCTGTCATCTATTTCTCTCTATCCGTCTCGCTGGAGCTAACTTCACTCAGCCGACAAAACGGCAAACACGACAAAACTCAACGATCAAAGCATCAACTCACGTGCCCATAACTTAAAATAGGCGCAACAACTTATACCTCTTATCTTACCTAAGTGTATAGGGTGTAAATAGACTGCTACCATTAAATGAAACCACATATTCTACCGGAAGGGTACCCGCGGACACCCTTAGTTTAGGAAATAATTGAGTTCCAAACAAAAATGCGTGAACCCTAATGCACCGACATACGGGCGAGTATAGAGAGAGCGTCGTCCGTGAAACCTGAAGCTGTTGAGGTTAACGTTCTCTCTAAACTCGCCTTTATGTCGGTGCGTTCGGGTTCACGCATTTTTGTTTGGATTGGAACTCAATTATTTCCTAAACTAAGGGTGTCCGCGGGTATGATTCTTGGGCAAAGTGGTTCAGTAGGGTCGGTAGAATATGTGGTTTCATTTAATGGTAGCAGTCTATACCGGGTGTAACGGTATAGTAAACCAGCATCAACTTACGTCTATTACTTACAATAGGGTGCTGTCTCCGCTTGAACGAGTGACGCCACACGTTGCGCATGTAGTCCAGGGGGTTCACGAACTCGTGCCTGCCGCTGGAACCAGAAAACGAGTCAAGTGTGCTGTCGGGGAAGGACGGATCCAGAGAGGGGCACAGGGGCACGTGCGCCCCCCAGACGGTTCAAATTAAACAAGGAGCTGGGAGATTAACACTATACTGCTTTAATAAATTAGTTTCTTTTTGTATCGTGCTTTTAACAACATTTGCAGCATTTTTTGGCCTACCGGTAGGATTAAAAGACATTTTATTTCATTTATTTATGATAGGAAAACAAACAGCTTTAAATCGAATATTAACATAACATGGTAATGCAAATTAACCTATAGTTTTCACAATTGAATATAAATACTTTTGATTTGTGATCTGCTTATAAATAAGGAAACACTCAGTGTAATCACACTAATATTATAAATGAGAAAGTTTGTCTGTGTGTGTGTGTGTTTGTATGTTTGTTACTCTGTCACGCTGAAACGGCTGAATGGATTTGGATGAAATTTAGAATAGATATAGCTTATACCCCAATTGGCTACATTGGCTACTTTTTATCCCGGAAAAAAGCATGTCGTTAAACCGAATAACACGCGGGCGGAGCCGCGGGAAAAAGATAGTGTAATATAATATATACTTGTTGTAAATAATATATTAAATTGATTATAACATATGTATATGTTTATATAGTGCAAAGCTGTATCTATGCCTACGTAAAATATTAATTTCTTTGTGATTGCACCTAAACCTTCTTCAAGTCACTTCTTAAAAAATAGATTTGCTGCGAGTTTCTTAAATGTGTCTGAGCTTGTGTGAAACAGGTCAATATCTATTTAATTACTTAACGTATTAAAGCTCCGAGCTGCACGTATTGTATGTATTTTGCCTGTAGTTAGTACGCACATATAGTCCAATACTATGCGGGACATCCTATATCTATACTTATTGCCCCCCCCCCCCCAAATAAATCCTGGATCCGCCCTTGCTGTCGGGGAAAGTTCCACGGTGTGAAAATTGCTCCAATAGTACGCGCCTGTACTGCTTCCGATAAGGTAAATTCAAATTTATCATTATTTTTAGCGACTACAACTGTTTGTTATTGCATAATTAAAGTTGTTCACATATGTTTTTTTCGGTCAGACCGCTGCTTGGCAGGTTTCCTAGTCCGAGCACTTTTAGGTACCTTCGGAAAAAAGATGGATCCCAAAGGCAGTATCGGTATAGCTACTAAAAAACGAACTTATAAGACTAACCCTAAGTTTAGGAGAATTTTACTTTTGCCTTCAAAGATTTTGAAGAAAAAATTTAACAAGAAAACAGCAATTTTGTAAAAAAATAATAAGCTGTTTCGATCTTCTGACCCATAAATCTTGAAGAGTCTTGTCATACTGTATGTTCTTTATAAGAAAGAAGATCGTAAAGTTGCCGTTTTCTCTCTCTTCAAAATCTCTGAATGCCGAAGTAAAATACTGCTGCCTTTGCGACCCATATTTTTCCGAAGGTACCTAAAAGTGATCGGACTAGGAAACCTGCAGGCTGCGGTATGGCCGACCAAAACATTTATCATTATTACATGTTGTTTTTATTCAATTATGCGATGAGTTTAGAAGCTTTACTAAACTCTTTCTAGCCCAACGGTCTAGTCTCGTTATTTTTACGATGGTGTATTTTGGGAGGTCCAACGACGGCACTTTTTTTCTAAAACAGGTAATTTTGAAGCTACTAAAGGTCGGCCGTCTCTACAAAGTGGATGGGTTCAATAATATTGTGAGGCAGGGTTGCTTGTAGCGGCCGCCCGGTCTAATTGTGATTTGGTTGTGGTCACTTATAATTCGGTAAACTTCGATTTACGAACTAAAAATGGAACCTCTGATTCTTGTACATTGTAAAGCCATACAACGCTTGGTTGCGTGTAGGTACATACCTTGTCGGCATATCGACGGTGGGATCGTCTGACACACCCTCGCTGAGTGACGTCACGTTTTGGAACCTAACCCTGTAACAGTAAAGTTTAAAGTATTATCCACCCATCTAAAGATTATAAAGCTCATGCGGGTGCTACCTAGTGCAATGTAAAGTAAGGCCAACGAAACGATTTAAAAAAGGTAAACGATCGGACCTTTACTGAGTTATCTCCATTCTTATCTCTCGTAGGTACGCAATAATGGTGTCAATTGGTCGACATAATGGCGTCAGTCGGTCGACGACAGCTGTCGTTGAGTGGATCGTGGTACAGGTGAGCAGTCAGTACCGCAGTTACCAACATTAGGTCGCCATTTTGAAATGTAACAAGTTATTTCCTGTTTGGATTGCGTTCAAAGTGATAGATATTCTTTCGTTTATGTATTTGTTTAGTTTTTTCTTATTATTAAACCGTTACTGTTAGTTTTTCTTGTTGATTTTACTGTTATTGTAAGTCGTTGTTGATTTTAATTATGGAATCACAGCTTGGCAGACAACCTTTGAAAGATATCAATTCACCACGCAAAAAATGTCAAAAGGTAAGTAAGTCAACTTATTAATTAATTTTTCCGGACTTGAACCACTAATATAACTTGTATTTTTAGAGTTAATTGCTCAACCGGATTTTATGAATAAACATATACCTAGAGATGACGACAGGTCGACATGGCAATTTTTTAGTGATGTGACATTACATACCACTGACCAAGGTAGTCGATATTTTTTTGGTAAGCAACAAAATGAGAGTTAAATGATTATCACCTTTTTATTTAGAGGAACATTTTATTCATCACAATCAAAATCAAGTTAATTTATTAATTATTAAACTTAATTAATTAACAAACACTTAAGGAATCTGTTCTGAAAAGGAAATTTTTAATCTGGCCCTACTGATTTTGATTCAGATTTTATTCTTGGCATAGTTCTTTACGATATGTCGGTGTAAAACACAGCCCTCTCCAGTGTCTGATTGACAGGATATTTATAACAATAATTTTTCTGTCCAATTTCACAGTTTTCCTATACTTTTCTGGCTAGTTCTCGTGCTTGAACGAGAATGGATTATTTTTTTTTTAACACGTGACGCTGATGCAACCGAAGTCATTTTCAATACAAAACCAAAAGCAAACACGTTAGCGAGATCAACATCGATAAACGCGGTTTTGAATCTTTACGAGCTCGGACTTTTAACTTACACGTCCAGGATTGCTTACTTCCTGGTCTTGCTTAGCAGTATGTACTATTATATACAAGATTTACATGCTTACTAAATGATGTCACCGGTTTTCCCTAGATTGCGTTAGTAGTAAAAACAAAAAGCACGAGTGCGAAATATGTCATTTTACGCACGCTAAACAGGCACGTAATATACATATTTGAGCAGGTGTATTAAAAATAATCAACGAATTTCAAAAAACTCACTTCGATGGAATGTAATATTATGCAAATACTACTACTTTATTTGTGTATCTTTAATTCGACCTCAAATCTTTATTTTACTGGACTAAATGGGAAACTGGGCCGCGTATACCTCGCGTCACGTATAATGAGCGCTTAAACATGTCTCTTCCGCTGTAATCCAGCGCTCATTTTACGTTACGTGAGGAATACGATAAGCGACGGTCTCTTCGAATAATCAATTTTGTTATTTTTGAGACTTTTACAGATGTCACCTTTTTAATTCTTTTATATTCTTTATGTTATTTATTTTATTTTCATTCGAGTGATGACGACTCCATTGAAGGAGTCAAAATATATCTTGTATTTTTTTCTTTTTTAGTTTCTCTATTATACATATTTTAACTACAGCAATTTTGTTATCGTATTTTTTTTCAAATTCGTGTCTATAATTTTGTTTCTAATTGATCTTTTCTAGTCTAATGCACTCTAATAATAATATAATAGAGTTTTCCAAAGCGATGGGCTTCGCTATCAAAATGTAATCTTTGTAATCTTCGAAATAAGGTTTAATTTGCTAGATAAATGAAGATAGACGTACGCCATGGGCCTAACGCCGTCCCTCCGAGGCTTGTACACGAAGTGGTACCCGAGGAACAGCGCCAGGAATAGAGAGACCAGGACGATGACGATGATGATCAGCGTGATGGAGGCACGGTGCACCCGCTCCATGTCCGCCGCTGTCCACCCGTTGAACAGCGGCATCTGAAATCGTATACTTACAGTGCTCCTAAAGTTATAATGCGCATAGAAATCTATAGCCGAGCGACCGGACGTACCACGTGACCTTACTGCTTGCATACAAAGTGTAGGGAAATACGAACTTTGCCGAGCACTGGCGAAGATTCGTATGCGCATTATAAGTTTGGGAGTACTGTAGCTTGTTCGGAGGATAGCTGCAAGACAATAATTTATACTTCCCCGTTTGAAGAGTGTAGCAATAATACACATTTAAAAAATTGTGAATCTATCAATAATATTAGGACGGAGGCAAGAGTGGCGTAGTATTAGAAAGGCCTATGTCCAGCAGTGGACGACGACAGGCTGATGGATGGATAGATGGACCAAGAATATAAATTAAATTTTGTTGAAACTGAATTCCAACAACCAAAAATGTTTAAAAGTTTTCATGTCGAGGTTTTTATTTGAGCGAAAACCCGTACTTATCTACATATTAACTTTATTAAATTCTGAAAAGTACAGATATTTGATACAACCTTTAGTTTCTTTTATAATAAAGTAAGTGATAAAAATCATCATTACCTATATTAATTAATTTAATGAATGACATACCTTACATAACCATAACAACCACTGTTATTTGGTGAATAAATATCTGATTTCATTTTAGCTTTTTCCAGAATCCGTTCCTCTCGCACTGCGGGTCTTTCACCATAGAGTTATAGTTATTAATGCAAGTTCAACATATCCTCTCAAATAGCTTAAGAAGTTCTCCAGCTTGCACGACTTAAAGGCTTTGGAGCGTATCTAATTGTAACATGTTTACTTACCTCAGTCTGGATGAGCGGTTTACAATCGTTCCCGTCCTCAGAGAGCTTGCCGTCGTCACACACACAGAGCGCGCCCTCCTCTCCCAACACACACACATTGCCGCACGAGTAGTCGGCACACGTGTTCTCCACGTCGTCTCTTTGCACGCTTTCATGTCTGAAATGGAAGAAAACGTAGTAAAAATAGGCAAAGATAATCTAGAAAAATTCTATAAAGGGCCAGCATGTTTCTCTGTTCAAACTCCTCCGAAAGTTTGGACTGTGCCATAAATGTAAAATAAAACCGGCCAAGTGCGAGTCGGACTCGTGCACGAAGGGTTCCGTACCATTATCTATGAAAACGGCAAAAAAATCATGTCTGTTGTATGGGAGTGCGCAGGTCCGACTCGTACTTGGCCGGTTTTAGTATTTTTTGTTACAGCGGCAACAGAAATACATCATCTGTGAAAATTTCAACTGTCTAACTATCACGGTTCGTGAGATACAGCCTGTTGACAGACGGACAGCGGAGTCTTAGTAATAGGGTCCCGTTGGTTATCCTTTGGGTCGGAGCCCTAAAAATTAGATGCCTAAGTGATTGTTTTTGTAAATCTTTGTTACTTAAAGGTGGTAACAGAGGATCTCGGTGCCAAATGCACATTATAATATTGTTTTCCTTACATTTGAATAAAAAGTACGCAATAAATGCGTTTTATAGCAATTCGTGCAAACTGCTTGTTAATAGTTAGGTGATCACATCAAAATTATTCCATTTTATGTGTTACATTTTGATTGCATTACATTACAACTGTAAACACATTTATTGCCTACTTTAAATTCAAAAGTAAGGAAAACAAAACTATGACGTGCATTTTGTACCGGGGTAAAAGTTACCCCCTTAAGAGCCAGTCCACAAAATGACACTATCGAAGTTTCGGTAAATACGCTGCGTGACCTCTCATGACCCTCGAGCACGATGCGACGATGTTGCGAATAGCGCGACCTAGACGTATTGATGTTTGCATCTTTTATAAATATTATGATTTTTCAAAATTTAAAATAAAGTGGGTTGTTTGTTAGTATTTATTACTGTACTATTTTTTTTATTTTTGTCGGCCTGTCTTTAACTTAACTTATGTATTTATTCATTGCATTATGTAGGTATATACTTACAATGTTTTAATTTTTTACTCATGTCAGTATATATTTGGTTAGGCATTATATTTATTTATGGTCTATTCAGTTTATTTATCAACTTATTTATTAATTAAATTATGTATAATAATATTCTTATTCCAATAAGACTTTATTTCATGCATATGTATAATTTATTATAGTATATATTTTACGCATAAATATTTTTAATCTTGAATCTTGGTACCGTTTAAACCCGATAACCACTCAATGGATTTGGACGCGGTTCTTTTTTACCCTATTGTGTAGGTGTAGGTATTACCTACAAGGTGAGGATGTGGGAGTGAAGGGGTAGTGAAATTAATGTGTGAGGATAATTTTTTTCAAGGTTGTGATGTGATTATATATTAGTGATATATTATTCTGTTTATAAAAAATATTAAAAGATAGAGTATTTGTAATGTTTTTAAAAAATAACAAACAGTTTACAACAAAAATATAAAGTGAGCTTATGGTAAGAAATGAAAACAAAGTGTACGGGCGCAGGTGTAGCGTATTTTCTTGAAAATGTTATCGGAAGGAAGTGTGTATTGAGTGTTCATAAAAAAACACAAATGTACATCTTACGAAACTTTTAATTTTTATAAAAATATACATTGGAACAAAAATATATTGGTACCACAGTCAACAAATGGTTTAATTTTACGCTATACTGGGTGAAATTAAATCAACCGACCAAATTCATACTGGAGACTCGGTTAGTCATCAGAAACAAGGTTTAATGACCCACCAGGTGAAATTCGAAAAAAATTTTTTTTGCCCCTTAGTGCCTGCACTAGGAATTGTAGTCCAACCAGTAAGGGAGCAAAAAATGTGTTTTTCGAAATTGGCTAAAAGGATTACTGAACCTAGTTATTGATCACTAACCGAGTCTCCAGTATGAATTTGGTCGGTTGATTTAATTTCATTCTATATATATATTTGCCGTAAGGGCATTGATCTTGTCTTTCTAGGGTCTATGATTTCTTGCAATACGCAATCATGGTAAAACCGAGTCAATTTAGGAAGCATTTTTCCTGCCAAAAAACATCATCTCTGAGTATCCTTGAGACTTTCAGCGGAAAATCCGAGCCAGTCCATACAGCAAATAAACATACATTTAAACTAACACCAAAATATAAGATTATAAATATTCCGAAATAAATACTATTATTTTTGACAACAAACAAAATTGAAGTACGAAAAAGTGTCGATCAATGATCAAAACTCTGCGATCGTATACGAGTATCGCGTACAGAGAGTCGAGACGCAGTATGGCGGGAAAAAACTGACATAGATCCTACCTGATTGAGCGCTCGCGCGGTACTGATCGGTGCGCGTTTGTGCATCGTAATTTATTGGAATTTGGAGTAAAGATAATGATGTTTTTGAGTCTAATTAAATAAAAGGAATGTCAACAAAATTACAGAATACAATTGATCAAAGTCATAGGCTATTTTGAAATGCAATTTTGAATGTAAAATAAGCTGTATTCAATACAAAAACTCGTTGTATACTGGCTACATTAATTGGGAAAATTGACGGAATTCTTTTATTTTTTTGGGGATAATGTGATTATTTATACATATTCTGGTAAATGATGTCACAACAAATTTATATGTCTGATGTACTAGCAATGTTTAGCAAATTTATTGAAATTCATAGACAGAATTAGATCCTTAAAGTTGACAATGTGATCAGTTTTTCGTAAACGAGGTGTGGGAGATTGATCACTACAAAAAATACAAAGTAGTATTTGGAATTGTGGTAAATTAACACACAATACGAAAGATTGGTCTATGTTTATCACGTATTAAACAGTATAAAAATCTTTCCTAAGATGATAAATTAGGCGCTTGAAAATTGAGATTACTTCAGGAAAGTGTAAGATGCCTCTGGTGCTTGAAAGGAGTCTCCCCAAACGGCTTAAACTGAGATACGACCACTGATTTCTGAAAATACGCCGGCAAAACCTGAGTAGACTAAACCCCATCTACAGGGTGTAATCGTTAAATGTGACCAGGCGATTAATCCGTAACTATTACACATATCAAAAAAATTCAAACTTATATCGAAAGTACGTTACCTAATCAGTAAAATGACATCAATAACTTTTTGAAAATCAAACGAAAAGTATTCAAATTTTTTACATTAAACACTCCCATACATTTAGTATATCTACATATCCATCCATCCATCCGTCTGCCAGTTTCGTCCACTGCTGGACATAGGCCTTTCCAATATTATGCCAGTCTTGGCGGTCCTCCTGGAAGAAATACCCGTACTCACACACGCTAGGCATTACTAGGTGGTAGAGCTAATGCCGGGCTCGACTGTGGAGGTACCACCATCTTACTCGGAAATCCTCCCGAAGTTATTCGGGGGAGAGTAAGAGGACAGCTCTCAGGCAAAAAAACCAGGCGGCCCACCATTGCCTGGGACCGATGGATGGCGGTATATCCATCCCCAATTGCCAGGCCTTATATAAATCAGACTGGTGACGGGCAGCGGCGTCACTGGTGCAAGGGTTTCGGCACCGCGCTCACCGACCCGCCTGCCCAGCGTGTGTGAGTATGGGCATTTCTTCCAAGAGGACCGCCAAGAGTGGCGAAATCCTGGAAAGGCTTATGTCCAGCAGTGGACGAAACAGGCTGTTGGATGGATTGGATGGATACATTTAGTATGAGATTAGTAGAAAGGTTTTACCTGGTTTCCATATTTTAAAAGGTTATGTTAGCTTAGTACTGATATTAAAGGAAACATTTTTTTTTTTTGTTTGATAAACACTTGTACTTGTCCACTTATTTATATTAATTTCCCTTACCGGTTTCGCTGTTAAAGCATTATCAAAGGTTTGTTTGGTTGTTTACGTACAATATATGAATCGCTTGGCATGCGGGTAGGATTTAGGGTAGGCCAAGCGATTCATATATTGTACGTAAACAACCAAACAAACCTTTGATAATGCTTTAACAGCGAAACCGGTAAGGGAAATTAATATAAATAAGTGGACAAGTACAAGTGTTTATCAAACAAAAAATGTTTCAAAAGTTCCACCAAGTGCCAACAATCACGAGCATCAACTCCTTTAAAGGAAACAGTTTATTAACCGAACAAAGTAATAAAACTATCTTTTAATTGAATAATATTTATTGCTTAGTTACAGCAAAATTTTCTATTCAAAGCAGATGTTTGAAGTGACGTTCCTTGTTAAATGAACTAAACTAAATGTATGGAAGTGTTTAAAGTCAAAATTTTGAATACTGCTCGTTTGATTTTCAAAAAGTTATTGATGTCATTTTACTGATTAGGTAACGTACTTTCGATATCAGTTTAAAATTTTTTGATGTCTGTAATAGTTACGGAATAATCGGCTGGTCACACTTGACGATTACACCCGGTATAACTAACAAATCCGTTTACTTCAACAGGTGGCAGGCTTCGACCGTGACTTTATCACTACATTGATGAAGAAACCATGACACCCAGCAGCCAGTCATGCTCCTGCATGACGTCATCATTACCCGTACCGGGAGACAGCACAGCAGTAGCAAAGTAACAGTCATTCGCCCCTCTCCGACTGTAGTAGACTCTGCGGAAATCCCTGGACAGACTGATTACCGGCCTGTTTTCTTTCACTCCCATTTTTTGGGTGAGCGCCTTTCATTCAGAGTAAGAACATTTATTAATTTATTTAATACTAGGTTTTGCTCGTGGCTCCGCCCGCGTGTTATTCGGTTTAACGACATGCTTTTTTCCGGGATAAAAAGTAGCCTATGTGTTAAGTTAGGATATAAGCTATATCCATTCTAAATTTCATCCAAATCCGTCCAGCCGTTTCAGCGTGAAATAGTAACAAACATACACATACTTTCGCATTTATGATATTAAGTGTGAAGTGTGATTTGGGAGTTTTACAGCTTAATAACTTACATAATCATAAATTGGTAAACCTATGCCCTTGACGAAGTGTTGTGCGTTAAAAGAAGTCCGTGTTGCACAGCCTGTGATACGTTGCCTTACTACTTATAGTCCAATAAATCACAAAGCGTAGTTCAGTGAACACTAACCTCAGGACGAAGGTGTTGGCATCGAAAACCCTATAGATGTATGGCTCGCAGACCCTCTGCTCGTAGAGGGCGCAGCGGCTCAGCTTGAACGAGTTGGCGACGAGGAAGTAGACGTGGTCTTCGAAGATCGCCAGGTGGTGCGGCGCTTCCAGGTTTGCGTCATTTAGCTTCAAGCTGGGAAGAGATAAACGTTTACTGAACAACCATCTTTGGGAAGGATTTGCCTAGTATCAGGTGCCTGCTTGATACGTTACGTTACGATTAGACTCATTAGTGATAAACCGGTAATGAGCTGAATACCAAAGTCACGAGTACCGTCGAAAAGTTGCTCGACTCTTTTGAAGAGTAAGCGAGGAATCGCACAATATTATTGCCCCATCTCTATTCCCCATCGTACCATAAGAATAATCTACGCGCAGCAAAGTTTGCCAATATCGTTTGTTCGAACGCAGCGTTTCATGCGCTGGCGTCGGTTTATCCGGATATTTATTAACAAGAATCCTTTAAAAGAAGAGTAAATAGGTAGTTTCTGGGCGAACCCTCTTCTTGCTTGGTATAGCCAACACTTACCATCAAGCGCAGTAATAGCTAATCTAATATTATAGTAAAACAAAGTTTGCATCCATGTGATTTGTATGATTTAGCATTTTTTTTGGGTCTTCAGCTTTTATTTGTCCATGATTTTTTATCGTCAAGGCTGTTTGTTGGCAATAGATGATGCTGGTTAGAGACACAACAGTGGGTGACTGCGGGCTGATTGATGATGATGATGATGATGATGACGATGATGATGATGATGAAGGTAAATAACTCACAGCGTGTGCCCCTCAAAGTCCATCTGTATGATATGGGGCGGGCCGGTCTCCGCCACGTACAGTCTCTCCTTGAACGAGTCCACCGCCAGTCCGGTGCACTTCTGTACCGTGGCCAAGTCCTTCGCGCCGTGTCCCGAGAGAGAGGAGGACCACACGACCGACTCCAGTGCGGTAGTGAGACAGTAGAACATGCGGTTGTTGGCCGGGTCTACTATGAACGCTGTCACCTGAGGAAAATTGTAAAGTCTTCAATCATTAACCCGATAGAACTATGATAGTTTCACAGTCTTAGAATCCGGCTTCGAATCCCCTATTAATTTGTGCCGGCACATTATAGCAGTTGAAAATGGACCCTCTAGCTATAACAAAGGAAACTGTTCTATGTTTGTATGTTCAAAATAAAGAATACATGTTTTGTTACTTTTGTCATGATTCATAATTTTTAAAAAAGATATTGATCGCCAATGAAGCACTAATACTCCGGTGACAGATACGACGCTCTACGAAACCTATGTGTGCATAGCCTATGTGCATTATTTACCGCCGGGAATATGTACGGTATATTTTATCAGTCACATGTCGCGTCGCGTACGTTTGCCATATTTTCAAAATTTGAAAACAAAAAAAAAACATTTTTTTTACGGTTTTGTGTTCTATCAGTGATTCTATTTCATTTCGAGTCCAATAAAGCTAGAAGGTTCATTTTCAACCTGTATACATGAACATACACATTAAACTAGAGCCAACGAGAGATGGCACCTAGTTAAATACCTACCAAGTTTCATAATTGTTTATGGGTAAGTGTCACTAAAATAATCTAATACTTCATTGTTGCTGGCAGCGAAAAGTGACCTACTACTCGTTTCGATCATCATTTTTAGATTTTATAAAGACTTTATAACAAAAGTTTCTAATTTTTTCAAAACTCAAGGGATCATGAGGGATTTTAGTGGCTGAATTGTAATCAATAAATAACGGGTTCTATTCTCCTTAATCGTATGGCTCCGTCTGTTTACAAACTATATCTTTATATGATTAAAAAATTGTAAACCAGTTTTCTATATTTTATGGCTGCTTTGTTAATTTAAGCAAATGCACATTTGCCATTTGTATTATTATGATGCATGTTGAATGACGTGTCAAATAAATCGATATTTTATTTACTCAAGTCGCTAGTCGCACTTGATTTTTATTTTTGCCGAAATTAAAATGCACCCCATCACTAAACGCAGCTGTCATAGGTGCCATCTCTCGTTGGCTCTTCTATACGTGATTTTTAGTGAGGATAAGACATTGTGAGAATAGAGAGAGTTTAACATGTTGTTGAATATTGACAGAAACGACATTCAAATAACGTTCATATCAGCGTGCATTGCGTTGCAAAGTGGCTATTACGACGACGAAAATAATACTTTTCAAATATTGGATGGATTCGATTGATGGTTCTTGGTGGAATATCATCTTGAATAAATTATACACAAATTCTTGTACTTTTATTCCACATATATTTATTTTTATTCTAACTTAGGCTACCGTCAAATGGGGTAACTTGAGACATTTTCGATGTTTCGGCTTCTGCCAAATGCAAACTTTTAAGCAATTAAAATTGATTTTTTAGTCAATACATTAGTCGATGTCCCCTCTGGTGATTTTTAAGCAGAAAATAACCCTAGGGCAACACAAAAAAAAAAAAAAAAAAAAAGTTGCTGTCTCAAGTTACCCAGGCAAACGGGGTATCTTGAGACACAAGGGGTTTTTGGTCAAAACTCGAGTTAGACGAAGATGTGTGTATCTTGAGACACTTTATTTATTTAAAAAAATATTTTTTATTATAATCAGTCTTTAAATGAACACAATAGGATAATTAGGAGAAAAGTTATTACAAAAAAACAAAGTTAGGAACAGTTACTCTCTCCAACGCACGTTAATTACGAGTGGACGTGTGTTTTATTTGTTCTCCTGACATTTTTTTAAATTTTGTGGTAAAAGTAAATATTACAAGTTCATTCTTACATCAAAGGAAGCATAAAGTATCAAGCACAACATCGTCAAAGTTATGTGAAATTGTGAGGCGAATTGGAAGGGAAAAACCATAATAATCATCCTCTAAACGGCAGTTATAAAATTAAAACAACTGGTGAGTCAGCTTCACATAGCTAATTCAACACAAAGGAAGACAAAAGTTACACAACTATAGACTCTATTCACCAAGTTTGTACATCTAATGCTAAGAACCTGGTGACTTATTTCATCGTTGCTAAGAACATTCTAGCTAGCGTGTTGGGATTCACGTCTGCTTCCGACTTTCTAACTCAAGTGGTTGCGGGTTCATTCCGCCAGTGGATATTATAGTTTTTATCTTTTTGTATAATTTTTATTTTATATAAAAGTAATTAACAGAATTCAACATGAATTTCATAACTTTTCGGAAACCACGCACAAAATCAACTACAAGTGACACTGAAGAAAAAAATACCAATGAATCAATAGATGCCACTGCAAGCACTATACCAGACATTTCTTCAGACGAAGAAAGCGCAATAACGGCGCTGGAACTGAAAAAAAAGTTTGAAATTCTAGAAAAGTCATTACATGTTACTGAAAGTGAGGTAGAGAATCTGAAATTAGAAATTGCCTTACTAAAAAAACGCAACAAAGAACTTATGACAGAAAATAATATCTACAAAAAAATTACAGATACTGATCTACTCACCCCGAAAAAGAAAACTCTAAGCATTGGTACTCCAGAAATGGTGACTTCACAGAGTTTACAGAATAATGTTCATAGAGAGAACCCTAAAACAATTATAGCGCAATACAAAAATAATGAAAAAGTACAATTGTCACCAAAAGTTACTGACAAGAAATCGGAAAATCTTCCTGAACAACTCCAGGAACAGGCACCGCGCCTAAAAAATATGAATAAAAAATTATGTTTGGTAAGCAGTAATAAAAGGGATAAATTACTAACGATAATGGAAGATACATTAAGCTCCGAGTACAATATATGTCACTACCTGAAACAAAACTGTGGGGCTAAGGAACTGCTTAAGGACTTAGATAAGAAAATCAAAGACCACACATCTGAAGACTACTGTATCATAATGCTGGGTGAAGAAGATTTTACGTCTACAGCTAATTATTCTAATATTGTTTTAAGTATACGGGAATCTCTTTTTGACGTGTATCATACAAATATCATTATTTGTTTACCTATATTTAACTGCGGTCAATACTCGACTATGTACAACAAACGAATTGAAGTTTTTAACGATCTGCTTTATCTTGACTCAATGACATACGAATACGCTTTTGTTCTGGATTCTAACGAAACACTATCTTATGATTATGACATGTTCAGCTACAAAGGGCACATTAATAATAGAGGAATGAGAAATGTTATTCGACATCTACAAACACTAATAACTAAAATTGACAACTTTAATAGAGATAACTTGGGACATTTAAATAAAGACAATGAAACTATTATTTATGAAAATGACCTGAACAAAAATGAAAATCAACAGTTTTTTCGTCACTAATAACATTTACGTCTTACATCAAAACATTGCAGGCCTTATTAATAAAACGGACATACTATCAATTTGTTTGGAAGAACTATATACAAAAAACATCACAGTAGACATCATAGCAATAACAGAACATAATATTATATCTGGACAGGAGCACCTATTAGCGTTACCAAACTATCAGCTAGCTGCAATTTACTCTAGAGACAATATAAAAAAAGGAGGAGCATGTATTTTAGTTAAGCAAAAACTCCGATTTAAGGAGTTAAAAGATGTTTCTAAATTCTCTATTAAAGGGATTGAATGTTGTGCTATTGCATTAGAGGATCATAATATAATTATCGTATGTGTCTACAGAATACCAAAATCAAAGTCAAAAAAATATTTTCTCGAATTATTATTTGAAAAAATGGATGTATTGCTACATAAAGTATGCATTCAATCTAATAAACGCGTTGTTGTCTGTGGGGATTTTAATATCAACATATTGAAAGAAAACAACATAACGTCACGTTTCAAAGCAATAATGTCAGATTACAACCTTCGATTAACAATTAATGAACCTACAAGACCACAAAGCGGGACTTGTCTCGATAATCTAGCTCATAATATAAAACGTGGTACTAGGTCTGAAGTCATAGACTATGGTCTTTCAGATCATACAGCTCAATTACTTAAATGCCCTACGAAAAAAACATGCATAATGTATAGCTATAAAGCATCAAAAAGGGACTTCAGTAAAACTAATCTGGAAAAATTCAAAAATTACCTAAATTCGTTATCATTAAGCGAAGTATTTTAGTAGCAATAATCCAAATGAAGCTTATGAACATTTCCAGGACAGCTTTTTGATGCTTTATAATCTTTGTTTCCCAGTTGTCAGTAAAGACTAGACAAAAGCCAAGATGGTTATCACGGGGTATCAAGACCTGTAGTAAAAGACAACGGGAACTACTTTGGAAATACAGAGCCAATAGAACTATTAAAAATAAAGATAAGTTTCTGAATTATTTTAAAAAGTTTAAAAAGATTATTAAACTCACCCAAAAAGCTCAGAACAATTACCTAATTCAGAATGCTGATAGCAAGTCAAAAGCAGCTTGGGGAATAATTAACAGCACTAAAGCTTGCATTTCTAACGAACCTATCACTAAAATAAAATTAGAAAACACTGAAATTACTGATCCTCAGAAAATAGCAGATGCTTTTAATGAGTTTTTTATCAACCAAACGAAAACTGACATTGGAAAAAATGAACGAGAAAATAAAAACAAAATACCATTTGAAACACATTCAATGTTCATGGGGCCTACAGTCTCTGATGACATCATAAAAATAATAAAATCACTGAAAAATAAGAATAGTGTTGGTTATGATGGAATCCACACAAAGGTTATTAAACATGTTTGTGAGATTATTGCTCCATACTTAAACCACATAGCAAATTTATGTATAGCACAAGGTATCTATCCTGACGTACTTAAACCCATCATCGTCAAACCATTATTTAAAAAACTAGATAGGGAATTAATGAAATATTATCGTCCAATTGCTTTAGTCTCCATTTTTTCAAAGATATTCGAAAAGGTTATTTATCGGGCTCTTCTAGATTATTTCGAATCACGAAACCTTCTTGCTAAGGAACAAAAAGGATTTCGAAAGAAAAAAAACATGAATATGGCAATATATGACTTCCTCGACCATATCATTCCTGGCATGGATAAGAGAAAGCCAACGATTGCCATTTATATGGATATGACGAAGGCTTTCGATCTTGTTGATCATAAATTGCTAACTGATAAATTGTATGCCTATGGCATAAGGGGAAACATTTTAAGCCTTATTCAGTCCTATCTCAGCAATAGAACACAACGCACTGAAATAACGAAAATCTGCACAAAAACCAAACGCGAAATTAAATATCTATCCAGTTCAAGAGAAGTCTTATGTGGTGTCCCCCAAGGCAGTGTTCTTGGGCCGCTCTTATTTATAATTTATATCAATGACATGCCGAAAAAAATTTCTTGTCCAGTAACATTGTTCGCTGACGATAGCACCATGACTATTAAAGATGTTACACCTGACCAAATGGAAAATGAAATAACTGACGCTTTAAAAGAAATAATAATATGGATGGACTTAAAAAAATTAGTAGTAAACTTAGACAAAACTAAATTAATGAACTTTTACCAACGAACTACAAAACCAGAAACATTGACTGTTGACTATGAGGGCACTAATATTGAAAAAGTGACATCAACAAAATTTTTAGGTTTAATTATAGATAACAAGCTGACTTGGACAGAACATTGTGACGGCCTTTTTGAAAAGCTGAGCAGCTCAGCATATCTGCTATATAAATTAGCGGAAATTGTTAATTTAGAAACAGTTAAAACTGCATACCATGGTCTTGTTGAATCAAGACTCCGATATGGGGTAATTTTTTGGGGGAACTCTAAACGTCGAGACCGCTTATTTAAGGCACAAAAAAGGTGTGTAAGAGCGATGTGTGGTCTTAAATAAACAGATACCTGTCAACCATTATTTAAAAATATGAAGATAATGACATTACCGTGTCTTTACATATACGAGATTTCAATATTTGTTAAAACTAACCCTCAATTATTTGTAAAAGTATGTCTAAACAAACTAAAATCTGTACGACCACAACATAGACATAAACTGGTCTCTCGTGAGTGTAATACAGCTCTTATGAGAAATAATGTTCTTTGTAAAGCAACTTCTATTTATAACAAGTAACCAAACTGTCTCAAAGAAATGAATTTAACATTGTTTAAAAAATCTTTGTTCCGTCTTCTCATTGAAAAGGCTTATTACAAATTAGATGAATTCTTGAATGACATAACATTATAAATACTTAATTTCGTTATTGTTTCTTATATCGACATTTTTTGTGACATTTTGGACATTCTTATCTAATTATATAATACACACAAATGTTTAAGAATACACTGAAATTCATAGGCTGAGAGGCAGAACATGGAGTGCTGAAATTATATTATAAGATCTTGTTTACATATACCCATGTTCATGAATAAAATATTTTGATTTTGGTAAAATTTACGTTTTTTTTTGAAAATACATATCGCCCCCTGGAAACTTTGACAGGCTCTACTTGGTATAGTATTTGGTCCAAAGCCACTTCTTGAATATCATCGACTACTGGAAAGACATATGTGTCCTCAACCTTGTTGGATTTTCTCATGAATTTAATATTGATATCTCCCTTTTTTTGGGAATCTTTCACTTGACCAATAAACCTTTTTTCTGTAGGTTTTTTGGTTTCTCGGCCATAAATAAATTTTATAATGAGGAATGAACCTACAGAATAAATTTTATTCTGGCACCCTGGCTGCAGCGAATTGGTGTCCGGTATATCTGGGTCTGGTGAAATACTTCTCTGGACTTCTGGCTACGGCAAAATGGTGTTCTGGGCCTCTGAGTCCGTTGAATTGGTGGCCTGAATCTCTGCCTCCAGAGTAATTGCCAGAGGGTCTCCTTCTTCATCACTTTCTTCATTATTGTATATTCTATCCATTATATTACAATCAAAATATGGATGATTTTCAGCACCAACAAATGTGTATTCATCTTCTTTCTCTTCCAGATCTTCCAGAAAATCTTCAGTATCGGATTCGTCATGAATAGTTAATATGTCAGATTCACAATCTGTTTCATCAGAATTCTGCTGGTTTTTCTTTTGTTTTTTCTTACAAGCACCGTTGGTTCTAGGGGCATCAGTTTCATGAGAGTTTCCCTGTTTTTTATTTTGTTTTTTCTTACTTATGCCGCTGGTACCAGGAGCATTGATGTCTACATCATCGAATTCATAATCGGTTTCATTAGGATCAACCTGTTTTTTCGTTTTCTTCTTACTAGCACCACTGCCATCAGGAGCGCTAGGAAGAAACACTGATTCGTCAATGCTTTTGCCTGGTGTCAATTTTATCTTCGTTTTTCTTATTTTAGGCGGCTGCGTTTCTTTTGCTCGGGTGTCTAGGAGAAATTCTTTGAAACTGCACACCCAATCTAGGGCATTGTTAGCAGATGAATTGTCAGAATTTAGCTTCGGAAGTCTTTTAAGTACTTGCTGTCTATCAAGGGGGATTAATCCTGAAGCTTGAAAACCAGCTTGCACATTATCTTTCGTCTTGCTGCTCATTGAAATGAGGCATTGATTTAAAAGTCTTGGAAATGTGTCTTTGGGGATTGTACCTCTGTGTTTTAACTTCCAGTCTGTTAGCACCTGGCTCCATTTTCTTTTCAGGGGCTTGTAATAAGCAACATCGAGAGGCTGACAAAGCCCTGTACTATTGGGGGGCAATAATACAAATTTTATATTGTATAGGATGCATTGCTCAATCACCCATTTTGAAACGTGGCTGGCCAGGTTATCACCTATTACCGCTTTTGGTTGCTCTTTTTCAAACTTTTTAAAGTAAGGTATAATGATATTACCGAACCAGTGTTCGAATGTTTCCATTGTAAACCAACCACTTTTCGTTGCGTTATACACCGTGCCAGGAGGTCCTCCATATGTCCAAGTATTATATACGTTTTCTGCGCGGTAAACCACGTATGGTGGTGGAAGAAGATGGCCGTCACCTGCTCCCGCAAACATGACTGAAGTGCTTGATTTGCTGCTGTCTATTATATTCTCCGGGTGTCGACAACCTCGTCTCACAATAACTTTTTTTTTTTAGGGTCATCTGTTAGGTTCGTTTCGTCATAATTGACCAATAAAGCTGGCTCAATATCTTGAAGCGTGACGTTAAGTTCGTCAAAATATGCTTTTATAACTGTCTCGTCAACAGCAGCACGCGATCTTTTTATATTTTGACTCAATCTTGTTGTGAGACTGCCTTTATTCCTTTCTAGGAATGACGCCATAAAGTCAGGTCCTGGTAAATTGTTAGAAAACCTTTTCTCAGTGACTCCTTTCCTGTCCAAGAATGATTTGATTATTAAACGGATGTCATACTTTGTCAACGGAAAACCCCATTCTCCAGCCAAACAAATACATTCGACAATTGTTTTTTCATCGTTCTCTGAAAAACCGTTGGACGTCCATATTTTCCAGTATTTTTGCCTCTGATGTGACGGTTAATTGTAGCTCGAGGCACTCCGTATTTTTCAGTTGCAGTTCTCAGTGATAATAAGCCACTTTAGACCGCATCTACAGCCTTTTCGAGTTGCCCTGGTGTGTAGTTCACATATGCTCGACCTCCCAGCACCCTGGGTTTCTTAGGTGGCATGATAATCCTCTGAAAATGACAAAATAAATTTATAATGTTTATTGTTTCGCTTTGTACGTTATAAATAATAAGTGAAATGTTATTTTGTATCTACAGGGGTCTTTTAGTTCGACGCAGGGAAACTTGAGACTAACCGGCTAAATTGAGACACTGTCTCAATTTACCCCGCCGCGCCCCCTTCCCAACAATTTATTTTTTATTAATTTCTGTGGTTGGTATTACTGAAAAATCATGTCGACACCAGCATCACGAAATCATAAGGCATCAAATCGTAAAAACTTCGACAGAAAATTGTAAAAACGCTTACCTGTACAGACCGAGTTCTCCAGGTTAAATTTTGCAGTAACTACACAAATTTCAAATAAAAAACTGTGAAAATACTATGAGACGCACGTTGATTTTAGAAACTTCTTTGGGAACTAGACGAATCCTGTGAATTTTTGACACCAACCGTCATAAGCTACTTTTTTTTTTTTTTTTTTAATGTGTTTTACGGCCCTGGATTCGGTGTCCTTTTGAGCCAGTCTGATATTATTTTTTTCCCATTTATACAAATTTTTATTTTCACTTTTATAGGTTTTCTACAGTATTTAAAATGTATTTATATAGAGGTTGATAAAATCTTTTGTCAGACAATAGTTTTTGCAGTTCTTTTGGTGCATCACAATCTATTTCTTGTATTTCAGAAGCTAACACTAATCTGTTAACACCAAATTGTTGACATTTGAATATCAAATGCTCAAGGTCTGCTTCTTCTTGTCCACAATAAATACATTTCGAATCTTCAGCCAGGTTAAGTCTTTTCAGGTGAGTACGGGTTTTGCAGTGACCAAATCTCATTCTGTTAATTGTAGTTATATATTTTCTGCAATTAGCCGCTTTATCTCTATTGTACCAAGGTTGGGCGGGCGGGTTTCCTTGGATCTTAAAATACCATTTTCCTTTTTCTTTGCATGTTTCTTTCCAGTACTCACACCATAATAATTTTAGGTTCTGCGACAAGTGTACATGTAGGTCAGTGAATGGTATCTTCAGGTCTGTGGAATGGTCTTCATCATAAGGATTTCTGGTGGCTTGATCAGCAATTTCATTTCCAGTGATACCCTTATGAGAGGGTACCCACATAAATTGCACTGCCGTACCATTCATATTTAAAGTATTAACTAAATTTCTAATATTAAATATTAAGTAATTGAGATTGTATCGAAAACAATTATTTTCTAATGCTAATAATACAGATAGTGAATCTGAGAAGATTATTATATTAGTTATATTTAGACTATTTACATGAAGAAGAGCTTTGTAGATAGCATAGCATTCAGCTGTAAAAATACTACATTTAGTATCAATTTTGAAACATTTTGTAATCTTAAGTTGAGGGTCATAGAATGCTGAAGTAACATTATTATTGGTTTTGGAACCATCAGTATAGAGTGAATATAGATGATTTTCATCTAAGAATTTTAGTAGATCATTTTGATTATAAATACCTTGTCTAAGTATAGCTATTTTATTTACAAGGCTGTTGAAATCTACCTTGTATAATGGCCACATGCTATCTATATACATATTTGCAGCATGAGATTGTTGTAAGTGAATTATTATTCTAATTAGCTCTGGTACATGTCCAGATAAAAGTTGATTGCTATTTACATAGGATCCTAAATTACTTATTTCAAGATTTTTTTGTGGAAGAACTCTATCTAAAACACATCTATTGTCTGATGATATCATTTTTAAACAAAATCTTTCAGCAATGTATATGCGTCTGAAATGCAGTGGTGGTATGCATGTCTCACATTGCATAACATTTATGGGTGTTGAGCACATCGCTCCAGTTATAATTCGTAGTGCTTTGTTTTGTGTAACTTCCAATTTGCGTAGCAATGTGAGACTCGCATTCATGTATGCCAGTGAGCTATAGTCAAAGTGACTACGCACTATACTTTTGTATAACATTGATAAAATTTTTGGGTCTGAGCCCCAATGCACTCCGGCCAGCGATCGCAGCACATTGAGTCCTCTGCTGGCATTTTTAATAATATAGTTTATGTGAGCATTAAAAGATAACTTTTGATCCAGCCAAATACCCAGAAATTTCTTTTCAATCATCCATGGTAAAGAATTATTAGCATATTTTACAGAGTAGTTGCTTTCATCATATTTCTTGCTAAATATCATTACACTACTTTTGTCAGCACTAATATTTAGTTTTAATTTATTTTCATAATAATTATGAAGCTGTATAAGTGCCTTATTGAGACTATTTACTGCTATATTTACATTTTTATTTACAGTGTATATTAACAAGTCATCAGCAAATTGTAAGAATTTAATATTTCTCTCAGTCAGATATTTATTGATTTGACAAGTGTATAAGTTATACAATAATGGAGAAATGGTAGCTCCTTGCATGCATCCTTTATACACTTGTCCAGGTCCATGTAGGATGTTATTAAATTTTACATACATGGTTCTATCATATAAGAATTTAAACACCCATTTACAGACATGTCCCGGTATACCTACTTCTGACATTATCTGGGTCAGGATTGAAGGGTTAACATTATCAAAAGCACCTTGCACATCTAAAAATACACAGACTGTAGCTGAGTGACTATGAAAGGAATTTTTGATGTCAGTAATAAGAGATGTGAAACTTTCTGTTGCACTTCGTCCTTTTCGGAACCCAAACTGTTGATCTGGTAATATTTTGTTACATTCTATATAGTGGTCTAATCTAGTTTTAAGCATAAATTCAAAAAGTTTACCTACACAAGAGGATAATGAAATTGGTCTATAAGAATTAAAATCGGTTGCTAGTTTACCTGGTTTTAATATTGGTATAATACATTGTGTTTTCCAAGATTCTGGTATGCAGTTTGTGTCCCATAGCAAATTGTAAATTTTTAAGAGTACTTTTTGTGCATTTATGTGCATACTTCGAATTAGTTTGTATGGAATATCGTCTAATCCAGGTGTTGTGTCTTTTCTAGATTTAATTGCGTTTAAAAATTCTTCTATAGTAAATGGTTTAGAGAGAAAAGCACATTTTTCATTTCCTTGTTTACAAAAAATTTCATTCAAAGCTATTTCGTCTATGTATTTTTCAGATGGAGAGGATGGAGCATACTTGTCGATGAATGAAGGAATCCATTCATCATTCTTAGGGTTTTTAGGTAAAGAAACACGTTTAAACCTTCTAATATAATTCCATATAACGCTAACTGGAGTATATCTATTAAAGGATTCGCATAACTTAGTCCAGCCATTTTTTTTCTTTTCTTTGAGCAGTTTTTTTTTTAGGGCATCTAGTTTTTTATAATTAATATAATTTGCCATTGTTGCATCTTTTCTGTAGAAATTTAATGCATCTTTGCTTTTTTTAACGGCATCTGAACACTCATTATCCCACCAGGGGACTTGTTTTTTTAAAACATATTGTGTGGTTTTTTTAAATTTTGGTATAGTAATATTTTTAATTTGATTTATACCTTCGCAAAATTCATTGTAACTTTTTAAAGGGTTAGCATAATCTATTGTATATTTACTTAATATTTTTTCTGTTGCAGATGTATATAATGACCAATCAGCGTTATTATAAATAAAACGTTCCGTTGGACTCCCTATTTCATATTTTTCTACTGAGGTGTGGATATCAATAATTGTTGGATAGTGATAGCTACCCATTGCATCATCATGCACTCTCCAGTCGCAAAGAGGAGCCACAGAAGGGCTAACACAAGCAATATCAATAGCAGAAGGATTTTTTGTTGGACTGCCTACTGTGGTCGGTGTACCAGTGTTTAGAATACATAAGTCTGATTCATCTAAAATATTATAGACATCGTTGCCTCTAGTTTTTGTTGTAAGGCATCCAAATGCAATATGATGAGCATTGAGGTCACCTGATAGCATTAATGGTTTTGGTAAATTATTTATTATTTGTTTTAATCTTCTACCCTGAAACCGTCGACGATGATTATCATCGGGAGGTGGACTATAAGTGCATAATATTGTTAAATTACCAACATTAGTTGATAATATTATAGCTACAGATTGCATAAAGTCGTAATAAGGAGTTGAAACAACTGTATATTTAAATTGACTTTTAATTAAAATACCTACTCCACATCGTCCATCTGCTCCATTTTGATTTATAAAGTCATAATTAGGAATTTTGAAAATATGTGTTTCTCTCAGCCACGTCTCATTTAACAAACAAATATCTATATCATTATCAATAAGGTAATTAATTAGTAGGGGTTTTTTATTTAATGCGCCTTCAATGTTATATTGTGATATTCTAATATGTTCTTTATCCATGGTTAAACACAAGAGATTTTTTCAGAACTTCTTTTATGCTATTAAATGTTATTGGTTCAGCATCACTTGAATTACCCAGCTGAACTAAAGTTTTTACCAAAATTGTTATAATATCTTCATTTTTCAAAATTATTTCTGCCAAGTCTTTTGTGTTTAATGTTTCATTTTTCTTTATTTCAGTTTTTGTATTTTTGTTTGTCTGAACGGTAGACGGTCTGTCTACAGTCTGAACTTTTACATACTCAGTGGTTTGAATAGAGTTTTTATTAATTACATCATTTTCAAACATTTTTTTTGTCTTATTTATTTCTTTTGTCATTGTCAACTTTGGAAAATTGGTGCTATAATTAGAAGGATGGAGGTTTCCATTATTTTTTAAGGAGGCAGTTACTTGAGCATAGTTCTTTTTGTTATATTTTTCTTCTATTTTAATTTTTTTGATAGGGCAATCTCTAGAAATTGCCAGGTGAGGGCCCTGACAATTGATGCACTTTATAATTGCCTCCTTATCACATGTAGAGAAATGGTGTTCTCCGGCACACACTGAACATTTTTGGGTTGATTTGCAAAATTTAGCTCCATGATTGAATTTAAAACATTTGTAACATTGCAATAATGGAGCAACATACTCAAAGACCTTGAATCTATATAGATCAAGGTATACAAAGTCCGGTAATTGTTGGGATAGAAATGTAATACTTACAGATCCATATGGCACTATTGTGCCATTCACCTTATGGGTAAAACGTCTGATATTTATGATCTCGTACAGAGATGAGAGTTTTTTAAATAACTCCTCGTTGCTGATATTCGTTGGCACGAACCTCAGAACGCCGATGATTTCCACTGACCTAGCTGGTATGTACGCCTTGTAATTATATTTTTTCAAAAAGTTCTCATTGCACAGAAAATTGTTGGCATGAATATTTTGTGAAAACGTAATGCCCAATTTATTTGCGTTGACTCTTTTAATACCCACCACGCCCTTAATTTCATTTTTGAATAAGGTACAAATCATGTCTGGGTTCTTGTTCCCTAGTC
Organism: Ypsolopha scabrella; assembly: GCA_910592155.1. Classification (NCBI taxonomy): domain Eukaryota; kingdom Metazoa; phylum Arthropoda; class Insecta; order Lepidoptera; family Ypsolophidae; genus Ypsolopha; species Ypsolopha scabrella. Next base: position 7,569,057 of record OU342981.1, on the reverse strand, counting down.
TCTCACCTTCATTGGTACTTTCGACATAAACAATGTATTCAGTACTCACCTGATTCTCAGGGAAAATACGTTTATAACCTGGTTTATTGTATGGTTTGTAGAAAACTTCATTATCTTGAGAGTTCTGAGCACCTTGAAGATAAGCAACATCACCTCTACCACGCTTTGTTCCCGTAGGGGTTGAAGAAGAATCTTGCCCAGGGGGCTCAGCCCCCTTAGGCTCTTTCATTTTTACAAAAACTCTATGCACTGTACAATTTTTATTTACACTTATCAACTTAAAATATTACAGTTTTACAGCAGAAAAATATTTTCTGAAAAAACTTTTAACAATTCCGCCTTTACGTTTCAAAAGCCCGCCAAAAAGTCGTCATAAGCTACTCTGTGACTGTGTGACCATTTATCATCAACAAAATTACCTTTCCAAATGTCTCAAGTTAGACCTTTGTCTCAAGATACCCTCTTTGACGGTACCATATTTTAAATGATGTTATTAATTAATCAATCAAAATTTTATGTTTAATTGTAGTTTATATTTTATATTTTTTAACTTATTTGACTTAATTTTTAGAAGTGTATCCTGACATATAATAGAAAAATGATATTGAAACACAACATATTTATTGCCGTTATTTATCGATTTAACCTTGACGTAGACCCATTTTGAAACGCAAGCTGTGGTGATTCACCTCTGTTTATTTTATATTTGCTTGTTAAAAATGTTTTCTTTTGTTTTCTTTCTGTCATGTTAAATAATTAATATTTTGTTGGCCCGATGATGGGTAATACGAAACCGGTAGCCTAAGTTAGAATAAAAATAAATATATGTGGAATAAAAGTACAAGAATTTGTGTATAATACTTTTCATCTGCTTTTCATATCATAAATTAGATATTTATAAGTTTTAAACATTGACCTCTCTTAAACAACTAGACTCACAATCTCGCTCAAAAAGCAAAACTGCTATGGGGTGACAAAATCGAATGACGATTGCATCTTATGTTAACGACATAACGTCTTAATTTGGTTGAGGTATTTTTGCTACTATGCACGTCGCACGCTCGGACACTTTCTGACGAACTTTTCTTTGAGACTGTGTGTCTAGTTGTTTATGAGAGATCAATGGTTTTAAATGTTAGATTTTTGTATCGCTCGTGTGTGTATAAGTTTTAACCTAGTCTCTTTTGAATTACAAAGTTAAAGTATTTTATCAGTTTTTTTTAACTGCTTTAAAGCATTGGAAAGGTATTTATTTACTTGTTGTAGGTTAAACCTTTTAGGGTTTTAAAACATCACAATTACGGGACATAAGTCAATAAATGTCATATATTGGTTCATTGTTTTTTTAAATTAATATATATAAATGTACATATGTACACTTTTATACATAGGCAGAAAGAAAGAATTAATATTTTCGCAATATATTTAGACCGAGTCGTCAGTCGAATATGGAACAAACAATAGATAAATATAACCATAGATATAAATTTAACATTAAAAAAAAATTACAGACTTAACCTCTTTGTCTTCTTGCTCTCGTCAGAACTGCTTGTGTAAAAAAATATACGTGTCTGTGGTTGAGACTGGGTGTTAGAAATGTCTCAAGTATAGTCTGTCAAAAAAGTGTTGAAATGAAAATGAAACTTTATTGGACTTTAAACGTTCAATTAGTATAATCTAGGTAATATATTTATGAAATAACAACGCGGTTAACTCGATTTAACAGATTTTGTACTTATTTGTTTGGTGTAACCAGGCAAAAAAAAAATAGTTTCTTCAATATTCATTTCAACAATTTTTTGACAGACCGTACCTATATGTTTGTCGGTTAGTGATGCTTGTTTGTGACCGAATGTAATATGATGTGGAGTGCATTTCTTGTCTCACCTGACACAAGAAATGCACTCCACATCAGAATGAACCACCATCGACACACTACACACTCAATACCACACAATACATGCTCGTTCTCATTCCCACATTCATTTAACAATCCATAACATTTCAAAATACTAACCCGCTCATTTCATTGGCAATTTAGAAAGTCGTTAAATAGCTTATCCCTTTTCCAAAATTTTCAATTTTACATAGGTAGTTAAATGATTTTTTTAAATTTTGGCTTTTCAACAAAAGCCTTGTAGGCATAATGACTTTCGTACCAATGCCAGTAACTACTTTGATTGTATTAAAAAAAAAAACAAATGACATGACCATAGAGCTTAATATATTACATGTCATTGACACTTGACAGCTAGTATTTTTATTTATTGCTAGGCAAATGTATTCTAGCTGTTCAGCCCATATCCTTAAAATTTGTTTTTTTTCCACATATCTCTAGAGCTAAGGAATCTTATCTCCATAGATTTTTCATTTTTTTACCTTAACAGAAATGAAAACTTGTGGATTGCTTCACCGTCCGTGTCATTAAAGCTTTTCACCCACCTTTAACTGACATTGAACTGAGGACTTGACGGAGTTTACCTTACGTAGCCCCGTAAGAGGCTATTTCGCTAAAATCGGCAATTTTTGAAGTTGTTTACCCCTGCTTATTGGAAGAAGCCATTCGTTTGATAAAACAGTACACAAATATTGGAAAATTTAAAACAGACATTTTGCTAGTTTCACCTAGAATCCGTCCCTCTCGCACTGCTGGTCATTCCGAATGGAGGAACAGTGACCTTTGCAAGTGTTACATATCTTTCTTAAAAAGCACATGAATTTTTCAGTTCGTCCTTTTTTTCCGTTTCCTTTCCTTCAATTTATTTAAGTATTAGAACTGTTCCTAAGTAGCGGTGCGGCACGGGAGGGGTATAATTTATCGACCTACATTCACGCCAGACTTTGTGACGCTCGTAAAACACAATTCCCCTCTCACACCCTGCCCTTACCTAGGGGCAGACCATGCATGTTGAACGTTCATTAATAATGCTGATTGCAAATAATACGACAGATTTTGAAGGCTTTAGTTTGAGTGTAAGTAGTCAAAACTTCAATTCCTTCATAGCAAAACAGTCCTCAAGGATAGGCATCATGAGCGCAGCAACCCAGTTGTGGGTGTAATCAAATGTAATGCTATTTCATTTTGCTATTACGTGTAGGCTCGATGTAACTTGCGAATGCAATATTTAATAAGATTTCGTCGCTTTCTAATCTAACTCAACGCGAAAAAAGTTATTGTCCTTCACGTATTCAGTTTCAATACTGAAAGAGGGCAAAGTGAAAAGTACCCGGACTAGAAGAGCCTGTATGACTAGGTTGATGGATGTAGAAGAAGCAAAAGAGGTGTGTCAGGATCGTAGCAGATGGAAATCTGTAGTCTCTGGGAGAAAGGCGTGAGTATATGTATGTATGTATGTACGTATTCAATTTCCTATATTTAATTTAGATACACAGAGTTTTAATGGATCGTAAGTGTAAGTAAAAACAGACTAGTAAGCTATCTTCACAGAGATGTCGCCCGCGCGGCTTATATGTGTGCGAGCCTGCACGCACGAACCACAGCACGCACACAACGACATTATCTCAGTCGGTTTCTGGCGGTGTGACTAGGGTCGGCTGCGCTACGCAAAATAAATAGACAACCCTGCAACAGTAGGCATTTAAGCCTCGCACGGAGCGGGAGTTGTTCTACTATTCCGTTTTTGATCGCTCGTAGTTGGAGTCCGCACCTTGTTTTTTATTTGCGTTATTATTATTTCTTACGATTACAAAATAGATTAAATAGAGGTAATAAAAGTCAAAGATTAAGTTTTGCTTCAACTAACCTCAGCGTCAGGCGGCAGTGTCTGCAGCACGGCGCAGCGTCTCCTCATCACATTGCAGACCCTGATCCTCGGAGACGAAGCGGTCGAGTCCACGAAGTAAGTGTTGCCAGTTATCCACTCCACTGCCACCTACAAATTTTATTTATATTTATGGGGTAATTTTTCTCTTACAATTACAACCAGCTAGTCTAGCATAGCAAACAATATCGAGCTCGATAGCGCTTGATACAGTGCTCTGTCTCACTCTGTTGATCTACCTAAAGAGGGACGGACAGTGTATATCGAGCTGTCAAAGTTCGATATGGTCTACTATGCTAGGTATCCAGGTGGCTCACTATTGCCTGTTGATGGCGGTATATTCATGCCAAATGGCCAGGCTTTATATAAAAAACAGACTAGTGACGGGGAGCGGCGTTACTGGTGCGAGGTTTTCGGAAAGAGTGGCGAAATATAATGTTCCACCTCGTGCACACGTTACGCCTTACATAAATGAATGTAAGCAATTAAAGATGGCTGCACGTCGGGATTTACATTTTGCTGTTCTGTTGTTTGGTGTTGTTAAACATAAACACCCAAAATATCTATTTGATAAACTACATTGGTCTTCTGATGTTAATATATATTCTACTAGGGCATCTGCATATCTTTTAATTGTTCCTAAACACCAAACAGCTGGATTTAGGGGAAGTTTCAGTTATAGGGCTTCAAAAGTATGGAACGACCTGCCTCCACCTATACGAGAATGCATGACGAAAGCTAATTTTCGTATTAAACTCAAGAGCCATCTAATTGAAAAACAAATAACGATGCCTTGACGTTCAGTAAGATTAATGCGTAAACTTATATAGTATTTTTATAAATTATGCATCTTGTTTAGTATAACACTATTATTTGTATATTTATTTCATATTACTATTTATTTTTCATTATTTGTATGTATTTTACAGTATACGTTTTATTAAATTTATATTTAATTTAATTTAGTTTTTAGTTATATTTAGATTAATTATTAGTTTTATTTATGTAGGATCCAGAAGAAAACCAGCGCTATGGCTTTGGCTGTGGCATTAAGCTGAGCTGGACTCCCTTTTCTTAACCACAGAATATGCCTAATTTGTTAATATTACTTATTATTTGTGATAACTACTGTGGTTTTATGAAATAAAGCTCTTTTCTTTCTTTCTTTCTTTCAAATCTTGGAAAGGCCTATTTCCAGCAGTGGACGAAACAGGCTGATGGATGGATGGAATTTTTCTCTACGTTGTGCTGCTCTCATTTTAATCTTTTAATTTTAAGCTCTCATTTTAATCTTTCAGGGATATTGATGAAAATACCAGGAATATCTTGATAACATTTATTGCAACAGGAAGACATAGCACACCATAGCACACGATCACGCAAGAAGGAAGGCAGCGCACCAAGCGGCCGAAATAGAAAACAATTTATTTTTCTTACAAGAGGGAGGCAAAGGCTACGTAACAATAAATCCCTGCTTATAAAATTTCTAACAGAAAATAATCATAATTGACGGCCGTAATCATTCGCTCTCACTCGCACAGCATATCTGTCATCATCATTACATCATTATTCAGAAACTTTTGTACTGGATGCAGAAAAAATAGTATGGATTCACTTTATCTAGACAGTTGAAACTTTTCTCAGAATACGTGTAATATTATATAATTTATATGTATGGTTCTGAAGGCTTTAATTTTAGTTTTAGTGCTATCAAAACTGAAATTTTTCCAGAGTAATATAGCTTCTGTTATTAACATTAAAGAACTATTTTGGAATGAAGAAAATAGATTTTGATTTTGATAGCACTCAGAATCGGCTTTAGTATACCTACACTTCCCACACAAATGTACGAGTACACTCTTAACGCCGAATATATTAACAAAAATATTTAGAAAAAAAGCGATTAAAGAAGCAAATATCTTTGCTGACTATTTATGACAATGCAGTACAAGCACCAGCCGCCATTTTAGATGCCTTTCTCTAAAGCCGCGGCATTACATTACAGCATTAAGTATTAATATTTATATTAATATGTACTGTAATGCAATATACCAGGTGTAAATAGAGTGCGACCATTAAATGAAACCACATATTCTACCGACCCTACTGAACCACTTTTCCCAAGAATCATACCCGCGGACACCCTTAGTCTAAGAAATAATTGAGTTCCAAACAAAAATGCGTGAACCCTAACGCACCGACACACGGGCGAGTTTAGAGAGACGACGACGCTCGCTCTAAACTCGTCCATATGTCGGTGCGTCCTCTATGAATATATTTAAAAGGCGACTCAAAGAGCACTATATATCACTCTCATGAGTATCTTTTAGCATTTTAATATAGTATCATTAGTATATATGTATGTATTAGTATTCTTATTTATATATTAATAAGTATATATGTATTAGATTATGTATTATATATTATTATATATCATTAAATTATTAATAAATGTACACTTATGTATGTCTACCTATTTACTATCTTTTCTCTAATCCCCAGAGGTAAACTGGAAGAAATCTCTTCTTAGAGATAAGTTTGCTTTTGTACATGTTTATTTGTTTAGTTTTATTTAAAAATAAGTTTTTAGTGTACAATAAAGAATAAAGAATAAAGAAAGAATAAAGAATAAAGAATTCTTGGGAAAAGTGGTTCCGTAGGGTCTGTAGAATATGTGGTTTTATTTAATGGTCGCACTCTATTTACTCTCGGTATATGTTTATAAACGTCCCTTGAAGAAGGAATCGAGAGTGAATAAACTACGCCTACGACTCGTTTTTTAAACTGACACTCAATTTTCAATAATCTTTTTATGTACCAGTTTCATAAACTACTATTTTAATTGTATAACTTCATTCTAAAGAATTAAGATCCAAGCCGGGGCCCCAACTCGGTTTCTAGAACGATTACCTTTGAATTAAAGACGAGTCAAGACAAAAGTATCTAGATAAGAATACTCTTATGACTCAACAGATGAATATGAAGAGATTTAAGGCGCATAGGCACGCCACCGTTTTAGTTCAAAATTAGATAACCCTTATCTCAGTTGTTTTTCGTTATAGACCAAAGTATAAGACCTCTATCATCTGGTACTGATATTTTTAAATTCACCATTTTGCTTAAATTTAAAAAATAAATTGTGTTGTAAAGATATCAAGCTGGACAGATTTACATAGAATGTTGTTTTTTTCCCTTAAATTGTACCTATACAAAAAAAATACATTTCAGCTAAATAGTGACTTTGTAAATGCCATTTACTATGTCTCAAACTTTAGTCTATAACGAGAAACAACACAGAAATGGATTACCAAATTTTGTACCAAAACGGTGGCACGCATATGCGCCTTAATTAGTGCATTAAGTTACCTTGGAAGGGTGTCCGATATTGGTGACGACCATGTTGTTATGCGTGATGTTAACTTCCACCAGCTGACCGACGTCGCTCGATGTTACGTACAGCTTGTTCTTTCTGAGGGGAGTTCAAGTATTCTGTACTTTATCGGCACCAACATCATACACACATATACTCCCGCCTGTCTCCCAGAGGGGTAGGCAGAGACTACAGATTTACATCTGCTACGATCCTAGCACACCTCTTTTGATTCTTCTACGTCCATCAATCTAGTCATACAAGCTCTTCTATTGCTATTTCTATTACGTTAATAAAATTAAAATAATCATTATTGTTTGTCAGTGGCGTGCATAGGTTTTTTAAGTAGGCTAGGCACATAACTGTCCTTATGTTCTTTGCACGTATTATAGCGAGAATTACGATAAATAACGATATAACTCGCACAGGTGTCTTTCTCTTTTGTCCAAGCTCATTGGCAAAAATCCTCTTACCCCACTATCAAAAATGAATCTTCGAGTAAAAAACGTGTGGCGCCATCTAGTTGCAAGTAGTGGAAGTAATCATGATAACGTGGTTGCTTCGCACATGCGTTGCGTATTTTAATGAGAATGTGTGCGTGCTTAGCGCGAGCCACTGACGTCATGGGAGTATAGTTACAGATGCACACATAGAGAATTGCCTTCGAATTTTAGTTATGCGTGTTGCCACGGTACCGCGAGTGCTGCGGAGCAGGCAGGTAGGTATTTCAAAGAAAGGGTGAAGCTTACCTGATTATAATATTGAAATAGTTGTGTGTACCTTCCTATACTATATTTAAATAGATAGTGGTCTAGTTAGCTAAGCCAAGCCCAGAGTAGGCATTGCGTATTTGCCTATATGAGATGCACGCCACTGTTGTTTGTTAAATCGACCAAATTGGCGACATTTCCTGAAGAAGGGGTAAGTAAAAAATACCCGGAACTTATATGACAAGATTGATAAATGTTGAAGTAAAAGAGGTGTGCCAGGATCGTCTTAGATGGAAATCTGCAGTATCTGCTTACCCCTCTGAAAGACAGGCGGAAATATGTATGCATGTTTATTATCAGTGCACACGGTAGTACAGTTTGCAAGTAAACTCCAAGTCTTACCTGAGATTAAAGTCCATGTCAGTGATGGAAGCGATGCTCGGGTCGTTGAAGACGGGCGCGACGAACCCGTCGGCCGATATTGAGCGCACAGTGTTACCGGACACGAACAGAACGGACATGGCGCCCTTCGTCGCCTTGCAGGTGCGGCGGTTTGATCTGGAATATAAATATCAAATCTGCAGTGCAACATCGTGACGATTATGTCTCCCCGAGGTGTCAGAGGTGTTATTTTGGATTCCGTACCCAAGGAGTGCCAATTGGACCCTATTACTAAGTCTCCGCTGTCTGTCCGTCCGTCTGTCACCAGAGTTTACAGCTTCAGCCGTAATAGGTAGCCAATTGAAATTAAAAAAAAATACGTAGCTATGACCTCTACCATGGCAAATAATAAGAATTAAAAAAACCGTCACAACCAAGCCTGGGACCGATTAAAGGCGTTACATCCATCCCTAATTGCCAGCCCTTGTATAAAACAGACTGATGACGGGCAGCGGCGTCACTGGTGCGAGGACTTCGGCACCGCGCTCACCAACCCGCCTGCTCATTATGTGTGACTATGGGCATTTCTTCAGAAGACCGCTAAAAATGGCGAAACCCGTGGACCTTGCAGGCTGATAAATGGATAAGTTTTTTCATAATAAAATAACCATGAAAGAAACGGTTGCTTTCTGGGAAATTCTATTGGTATTCATAGTCATACTATAGTATAGTAACTAACCTTAAAGCATATCCATGGTAGCACGAGCAAAAGAACGAGCCGGGAACATTGTGGCACTTCTGCGTGCATATTTCACTGGCGCACTCGTCTATGTCCACGCACTGGTTTATTGTGTAATCCATCTTGTGCCCCGACGGACACAAACACAGCCCGCCGAGCGGCGTCCTCTGGCAGACGAAGTTGCAGGTGTGGTTGTCGCACGCTGTGACTGGAATAACACACGTGAAAAGTTTATTACTTGTATAAATATAGGTACTTTAAAAAGATTAGGGGGGGGGGGGGTTATCCCGATACTGTCTCTTTGCAAATTCAATTTAAACCGGGAAATTGTAATAATTACATTTGAAAAATACATGTGTATTTTCACTCTTTCAATATAAGATTACTTGCATTTCACACCATGCAATAAAATCGCAAAGGTAGGGCTTAACTATTTTACCATTTTATTGGAGTTATTTTAGGTTTTAGACAATGAAACTTATACTTAAATAAACGTGGTAAGAAATGTGATATATAACGGCCGTCATATTAAAAATCCATCGTCTTGATTCCAAAATAATAAATAAAAACACCTCAAAATCACGAGTTTTCCGAGCGGCCAGGTCATGGTCAGCGCGATTGAAAAGTGGAAAAAGCGTTAGGAAGACAGATTTCTCTAGATAAGGCGTAAGCTTTGTGCTGCGTATGTCGGATGGTAATCACACCTAAGTTCTCATCATAACTCCTGAAGGAAACCTCTTTGTGTATATGTCGTGGCCATATCATAGAATTTATAATTTCATGATCTGAGGTGCAATTGTGTAAGTCAATCGTATTCAAATTGATTGTCATATGGGTTAAATGCTAATCAAATTAGCCCGTTTGACAATTGAAATCGTAATTTTTTGGCGATTGTCTTGTTTTGTTGTTTACATTTAAAAACGTACGATTTAAATTTTCAAACGGGCTAATTTGACTAGCCGAATGGCAGTGGCAAAGAAAAGGGAAGCTGGACAAAAAAAATCGCCTTACTTGGAAAAGCAACCAAGGAAAACATAAAAAAATTTGTACTTTACAACTCCCTGTCAGCCAAGTGTATTTGTCGTATTGAGATATATGGAAATGTTTGATAAAGCGGTGAGCACGGAATAAAGAAATGTAAGTAGTATGGATGCCATTTCCTAAACAAGCCGATGGGAATCGTGTTATATGGACCCTTCGCCCCTGCCGAATAGCCGTATTACAATCGAATTTAATTACGATTGTCTTTCACAATTGCACAATGCACATCTGATCGCAATATCAAAAAATCTGTAAAAGCATGACTAACGACAAGCCATGAATTCCGAAAGGCTAAAAACATACTTAGTTTTTAAGGGTGTATAATACCACACTTCGCTTCGCATGATCCTGTTTTATACCAACAAAGACTGCAACAATCACTCTGAAATTAATATATGACAAAGTTGAGGACTAATGCTATGTCCATGCTGTTGTGAAAACTTGATTCGATTAAATTTTCTGCAGAGAAAAATAATACAAAGTTACCTCCAAACCGTACAATAAACCGATAGCATTCAATGAATACTTCAAATTAGATCTAAAACTTTGCATAATATAACTGATATTAGCATAAAGCAGCTGCAGACTGTTCCATAACAATGAAAAAACCATCAGTGTAGCCGCGATTTCAAAATAACTGATGTTTTTGCGTGCGCGGCATCTGATTAGAGTAGGATAGTCAGTTAAAAAGCAGAAGCGTTAGAGCAGGACTGCGAATTGAGGTATTATGGGCCCTTAATGATCGCACACTTCTGCCCACTCGATAAACTGCCCCGTCCCGCACTGGAACACATTGTCGCACTGCGCGGGGGGGGGGTACACCGGCGCTGTCGTTGGCTGTTTAGTTACATGAGGTATATTCTACTCACAGCAGTTGCCTCCCTCGTCAGATCCATCGAAGCAGTTGGGAGTCTGATCGCACACTTCCGCCCACTCGATACACTGCCCCGTCCCGCACTGGAACCCATTGTCGCACTGCGCGGGTGGGTACACCGGCGCTATCGTTGGCTTCTTAGTTCTATTTCCTGGACACAAGTAAATGACGGTGAGGAAGAATATCACTTTTGCATCGTGCATTTTATTGATGCTGCAGTCTCACTGTTAGCTGGATATAAGATATCAAACTAAATACGAGAGAATTCTGATGTAATGATTATAATGACCTGATGGTCGTGGATTTGAAAGGTCGTTTTTAGGGTTCAGTTGTATATTTCTTTGATTTTTCTTAACTGGTGTTTAAAACTGGAACGTATACTTATTGGATATCTTGTGATTTAATTTAAGAATATAGGGTAAATGTAAGTTGTAATTTTTTTTCGGATTCAGTCTTCTTTATTATCCATCCATCCATCCCTCAGCCCGTGTTCGTCCACTGCTGGACATAATCCTTTCCCATATTTCGCCACCTCCTCACCAGCCTCCACCCATAACATCCTTCAAGTCGTCGGTCCAGCGGGCACGAGGTCGGCCTACACTACGCATTGCTGAACGTGGTCTCCATTCTAAAGCCTTTCGGCCCCAACGGCAATCATGTAGGCGACAAATATGGCCAGTGCCACTTCAACTGACTGATTCTGCTGGCTACGTCGGTTACTTTCGATCTCCGACGGATCTTCTCGTTTCGGATACTATCCATTAGAGATATTCTTTATTATACTTTTGCTCAATTTCAGCCCAATCTGTCTAATAATTAAAGGTAAAGCTGCTGCCGAGCTCGATTGTTGAGGTACAATCTTACTCGCAAACCCCCCAGACTTTATTCAAGGGGAGTAAGAGGACAGCTTTCAAACGGTCACAACCCAGGCGGTCCATATGGCAGTATATCTATCCTCGACTACCGGACCTAATATAACACAGACTGGTGACAGGCAGCGGCGTCACTGGTGCGAAGGTTTCGACACCGCACTCACTTTACCACCCTGCCCAGCGTGTTTGAATATGGGCATTTCTTCAGAGGACCGCCCAAAGTGGCGAAATCTTGGAAAGGCCTATGTCCTGTAGTAGACTAACCAGGCCAATGGATGAATGGTCTCATAAGTTTTTGAGTTATGATTCGTACAGACAGCGAGGAGTTTTAATGGAACACTAAAACCAGAACCCTCAGCTAACAATGAGTGCAATTTGCGTCGTGATTCCAATAATTGCACTAAACCAATATCTATGTCTATTTAATTACTGTGGGTACTATAAGGACGTTTTTCCTCAAAATAAAGAGAGCGTAAATTACACCGTGTCTCGTTGCAACAAAACACATTTTTGAATGAAAACCCAACGCGTGCCGTCTCCTTGAAGTTTGGAGAATGTTTACTAACATTTGTAAGATTATTTACAGTCTTGTCTATGATGTCTATGTACACAATCATCGTAGTGAGATAAGAACGTTTTTTTATGTCAATTGGCCTATTAAAAGCAGTGTACCATAACGACGCGAGATCAACAATGATGTGAGTTATTTAACTAAATACTTACATAAGTATAATTGCGCTATACCAGGAAGCTTAAGGCTGCATATAAGGTCAGATTGAGCACCTCATTTTGCATCAATCAGAACTGAACTCTACGACGTTTCCTTTTAGTTTGAAATAGCGCGCTCTCAGCCGTGGCTGCTACGACCACCAAGAAACACGCGCCCACAAAAATCTGCGTTTTTATTTAATAACTCTGCGTCTAGATGCAAATTTTAAAATATTATAAGACAAGCCACCGGTGTCATTTGTAAACTTATTTTTAATACAAATTTCAAGGCTTTATGATTTAAGGAAGGTCCTTTAACACTCAAAAAACATGAAATTTATAGGTAACTTCGTAATTTTTTTCTATCGAGCGAACTTAAAGATTTTGCGTTTTTTCTAAGATCAGTCTATCAGCTATATAGTCTACTATCTATTTTATTTTTATTATACCGATTAACCAAGTTACACAATGTGATATGCTCATTTGAAGTTGGGCATCTAGCCTTATACGGACCCTTAATAGTGATAATTTTATTGAAACATGTCGGGAAAAAGGATTGAGGTAGAGGTACGCGGGTAAAGAGCTAGTTTTACACCGGATGAAAATACTTCACTGATCACAATGAGCAACTTTTCCAAATAAAATTTTACTTGACCGTACTTTACTTAGGCCTTTCAAATATCTATTAATGCAGTTTCCCATCCATCCATCCATCAGCCTGTTTCGTCCACTGCTGGACATAGGCCTTTCCAGGATTTCGCCACTCTTGGCGGTCCTCCTGGAAGAAATGCCCATACTCACACACGCTGGGAAGGTGGGTTGGTGAACGCGGTTCCGAAACCCTTGCACCAGTGACGCCGCTGCTCGTCACCAGTCTGTTTTATATAAGGCCTGGCAATTGGGGCTGGTTTTGCCTGAGAGCTGTTCTCTTACTCTCCCCTGAATGACTTCGGGAGGATTTGCGAGTAAGATGGTGGTACCTCCACAGTCGAGCCCTGCATCAGCTCTATCACCTATAGTTTTAGATTTGGTCATCCACGACAAATTGAAAAACTAACCCTGTATATAATATCACTTTAAGTTACTACCCGCTGGTCATTAGCAGAGTTGTTTAATGGAAGCTAAATACATATCATCCTGTATATGCCCAAACAAACGAAGATTTCCTTTTTCTATTCTAGTAAGTATACATTATTTGTAAACTACATAGGCAAAAACTATTTTGAATAATATTAATTTTAAAATTAAGATCATGTAATTTCCTAAAAAAAAAACATAAAGTCACGACTATGTAAAATCCAATTAAGTATTTTGTAGCTATTATAATAAGAAAATAAATTAGTTTTAGCAGTTGTTTTTTGGCATTGTAATTATTTTTTTAGGTAATCGTTATATAACTTTAATTTACGCACAGAGAGCTTAAGCTTTTACGCGTCATCGGGAAAGCGTCACGTGACCCACGATGAAGCGCGCTCGCGAAACTGGGAGAGTAACTCGACACAACACGTTAAGGCTTCTCGCAACACCAACGACCTTGAGCTGAATATCTTTGTAGACACCTTATAAAGCAAATATAGCATATATTAATAAGTATATAAAAATACATAGTGATCGATCTACATAATCCGAAAAGTGAAATAGTTTTTCCTGAATGAATCCCCTTCCTTAGTTATTGTTTTTTGTCCGCTTGTATCAGTATTACTGCTGCAGTTTTTATTGAAACGGAATGTACAATTATAGGGGATGGATATTAGGGTGGAGCCAAATTCCACTTTTTTCGAATTCCATCTTGTAGTAGTAGAATTACTTTGAAGCGATCTATAAGTAGCTTAAATAAAATAAAATAAAAAATATTCAACTCCATCTTCTGTTTTACAAAATGTATGGAAGAAAAAATTTTTTTTTTCATAAATTTCAATTTTTATTTTTTTTTGGTTTGGCCATAAGTAAGCAATTTAACAAAAATAGCGTCATAAAATTCTGCGTTCCAAGGTTGTGCGAAAATTAAAATCTCTTAAAAATGTATTAAATTGGGATATTCTGTAAATGAACACAGATTTGTAGTTTTTTATTCGGATTCATTATTCTTTATTATCCATCCATCCACCCCTCAGCCCGTGTTCGTCCACTGCTGGACATAGGCCTTTCCCATATTTCGCCACCTCCTCATCCAGCCGCCACCCACAACGTCCTTCAAATCGTCGGTCCAGCGGGCACGAGGTCACATAATACATAAAGCTGCAACTGACAAAATTCAAAAAAGTAAAATATGAAAAAACAAATTTTTTCTTTCTTACATTTTGTTAATCCTTGAATTTAATGCGGGGGCAGAAGATGCAGTACAATATTTTTTATTTTATTTTATTTGAGCTATTAATAGATCGCTTCAAAGTAATTCTACTATTACAACATGAAATTTAAAAAAAGAATTTCGCTCTACCCTAATGGTATACCGCACTCGATCGGTCCCAGGCATTCGTAAGCCACCTGGTCACAGTGTAAAATTTTTAAATTATGACCCGGTTGTGCCTGTTCGAGAGCTGTCCTCTTACACTCACCTTCGAGGGGGGAATATGCTTGTAGACAGGGTAAACAAAATATTATTCTATTTAGTCCGTCATTTAGATTATCAAAAAATATTGGACACGTATTTTTTCATTTGTCAATGAAACAAAAAGTGACAGAGATAAAGCGCGTCAAAGTTTGGGAGTGGGGGAAAGTGACGTCACTTCTAAGTAAAATTGTACCTAGATGTGACGTCATGCGGAACTTCAGCGGGCTGTATCTTCATCATTGTTTGTTTAATTGAAAAAAGAAAAAATCGTGTCCAATATTTTCCGATAATCTAACTGACGGACTAGTATTTTTTTTGGTCATCATGCCTAATGCGAGTAAGATGCTGGTACCTCCACAATAGGGCCCAGCATCAGCTCTACCACCTATAACGCTATAAAGTTTCTACTATTGGTCAAGTGCGAACCTCGACAGTTCCAAGGCGCCTCGTCGCTTCCATCCCTGCAATGCTTGACCCCGTCGCACAGCAGCCTCCTCGCGATGCAGTACTCCTCCTGCTCGCACCGGAACAGACCGATGGACGCTGCGCAGAGATACTCACAGTCCGACTCGTCTGAGCCGTCCGGGCAGTCCACTTTCGTGTTGCATCTGTTGCAGTAAGGAGTTATTGGCGACGAACACATGTGTCACGAGATATCGGCTGTAAATGGATAGCTATCTTTTAATGAAACCATATTAAGGCGACGCCACGAAATTTTGGCGACATGGATCTCCATTTTTCTCAGCAATAAAAAAACATATGTAATTACCAATTTATATACTAGATTAAGCATTTCATTGACATCATTTTGCCCGAAGATTTAGTTGATTGATTAACTTTCATAGCAGAGAAAAAAATATTTAGAAAACCTCTTTTAAAACAGAGATTTCTATTTTACTGACAAACGGGAGCGAACGAAGCCTCTAAGTTTTTTATTTAAATTAGTCTACAAATACACTTCAATGTGGCCGATTGGATTTATTAAATTACTTATAGTTGTCATTTTAAATGAAAAATACTGTTTTGCCGCATACGACCTTCCGGCATAAGCTAGTTCGTGAGCGCATATTTGTATGGAGTAAGTCCCCCTCACTCCACTTCCCTAAGGCGTCGATTTGAAATTAAAAGTTTATCAATGCCTCGCCTTAACTCGCCGGCTTATGAGCGTGGCGATCTGCAATATTTAAGAGTAGTTATTATATTAATATGTAGTAATATGGGTATCGCTGGTAAGCTAGAAAGATGAGCAACAGAAAAAACGATAATGATAAAAAATTAAGTTGTGGGTTGTAATTTGACACCCATATTTTACCCCCCCCCCCCGCGTATTTTTATTATTATTATTAGGTAAAGGTAAGTACCTCGGTGGCGCAATTGGTAGCGCGCTTGTCTGGGAAACAAAAGGTCGCAGGTTCGAATCCTGGCCCGAGGAGATTTTCAAATTCTTGGCTTTACATTTGTTTCCAATTTATCTTTTCTGGTTTGTGATGCACTCTAATAATAATAATTAGAGTATTCCAAAGCGATGGATTTCGCAATGAAAACATAATCTCTTTTTTATTGTTCTTTATATTTTTCTACAATATTGTAAAATTTGAATAGACATAACTTTCTCCAAGATTTTTTTTTTGTTTTTTGTGGAAAATTCAATCTAGTTTTAGAAAAAGAAAACCGCACTACAAGCTGACCACTACTTTCAGAGATATAGCCAGAACCAAAATTGGCGGGAAAGCAAAAATCGCAAAAAGCGGACGGATTAAGGGGCTGTTCATTTATTACGTGTGACTATCTTGGTCTATTTTTGATCCCTTACCTAATCAATCTTACTTAAGGAGCTCCATAATGCTAAACTTCAGTTTTACATCGAATTCGGTTTTGTTTGTTTGTTTTTCGGTTTTTTATAAACGATAAAAAAAATATGGTACATTATTTGACTAAAGACTATTATTATACTTTATAAGTATACATAAGTTAAATCTTCCTATAATTTAATTATTATCATCTATCAGCCTGTCATCGTCCCAATTTTCTCCTCATCCAGCCGCCACCCTCAACGTCCTCCGGGTCATCGGTACAGCGGGCACGTGGTCTCCATTGACACCTTTCAGCCCCAACGGCCATCACGTCGGCGAAAGGTATGGCCCGCCCGCTGCCACTTCAACTTACTGTTTCGGCAGGCTATGTCGGTCACTATCGATCTCCGACGGATCTCCTCGTTTCGGATTTTATCCATCAGAGATACCCCAAGCAGATTATATAGTTCCATTTAACGATAGCTGTCTGTTTACACCATGTTAGAGGTGTACATCCCCTCAGGGTGTTAGAGGTGTTTCCGAGTGGGGAATGGAACCAGCAATACTCGTGACACCCGCTTTTCACCGAAGATTTCACATCACTACGTGATAGTGTTGAGCTTATCGCCGTACTTCGGGCATAAATACCACAGACGTATAATATAGTAGCAGACCTAACATTAATAATAAAAATTCGGGCTCTTTTAAATATAAATATTGCTTGTTTCCAAACAAAATATATACTAGAGATTAGTTTAGGAATTAACAAGCATACGCCAGCCAAAACAACCCATTATATACGTTTCTTCGTACCATGAAGCCTAAATGTAGCTTTTTTTTTGTATGGAAACTTGCCACGCTATTTAATCCTTATGTTTAGTCTGATACTTGGTTATAATTATATGTCTGTGATAAATACACACATTTTAGGGCATGCAGGTTAACGTCAGTGTTTCCTTTCACCGTTCAGTAAGTGTAAGTATACAAATACTAGCACGTAAATTACGTGCTCGTCTGGTAAGATTTACGAGGATAGGTTCCGAAAAACCATAATTTATTCTTCCTTGTTTGAAGAATCTTGCAATACTAGATATTTGAAAAAAAATTGGACCTCTGTCAAGAATATAATGCACACTCATATTGAAACAGAATCTTCAGGCGTCATTCCAACATTGAGCCATAAAAAATCAAAGATGACTCCAAAAAAAGTTTTCATGTCGAGTTTTAACATTATTTGAGCAAAATCATAGTATATTATTTATGAATTAAAATCTATATAAACTTTATTAAACTCTTATCCGAACAGATATTTGATACAAACTTTAGTTTTTTTTAAATAACAAAATTCGTGATAAATGTCGTCATTTTGATAATTTTCCAGAATTCGTCCCTCTCGCACTGCAGATTTTTCGGCATGGAGTAACAGCGATCAATGCAATCAGAACCTATTCTCTTAAACCCGGGTCTCTAGATTGAGATCCTACTGACTGAGGTACCGCAGCTACTGATTAGTAAATAATAAGATGTCGACGATAGATATTGTTAGTTCACCAGCGCCATCTAGTTTAACACGCAATTCTATAAGGTGACTTTCGTTTATATTGCCAAATTCATACTGGAGACTCGGTAAGTGGTCAGGACCAAGGTTCAATGACCCTTTCTGTGAAATACGCAAAATAACATTTAGACTTCCCATACCAATTGAATCGACGTTGTTCTCGAACAAGTCATAGGCACAAAAAATATATATCGCACTCCGCAATCACGGTTATTGAACCAAGTCCTGACCACTTACTGAGTGTCCAGTATGAATTTGGCTATATAAACGAGTAAACTCATATACATTAGTGTATAGTGCTTAGAATCCGTAGCAACTTAAATGTTCTAATAAATGTAAAATGAAACCCTCGAGTATTTACTAGACATCGGATCATATATCTCGCTATTTGGGCGGTTAGTAATTACACGCAACTTTTTTTTTAATACGCTATTATTATTTAAAACTACAAAGGCATAGATTTCTGACACAGTCATAAAAACTAAATTATTTAATACTAACAAGAACTATTAAACAGTTTAGTCTGTAAACTCGTGTGTTGATTTGGAGCCTGGAAAGGCATATTTGTATGATTATTTTAGCACTTTGGTTGTGCATATAATCCAATGTTTAACCATTACCAAAAACAAACTCACAAAAGGTTATAAGTAAATTCAAATGTTACGAAAAACACCGAACTAACCACAAAACAGATGAAGCTTTGTTCTGTCTGCGGAACCAACCTGCGGTTGCGGTAAAGCAAAAAATTTACGGCTGAAATAAAATTGTGTATACATGCATACATGCATCATCATACATGCATACATGTATACACAATTTTATTTCAGCCGTAAATTTTTTGCTTTACCGCAACGACTTCCTGGACCCGACACCAGACAAAACAAGACGGCACATAACAAAATATACCCTTTAAAGTTTGAGAGGGTACGTCTACGGTCCGCGGGCAACGGGGGGCGCGGGCGGTTCGAATTTATCAGTCGTAAGCAGGCCTGTTCCACTCTGCGAAGGCTACAAGAAGCTACAAGTACATCCGCACGGCTGGATAATTCAGTGGGTTAAAAAGGGATAAAGTTACGCGATAGAAAGAGAGGGGCTTCGTAGGTAAGTCTAATTTTAGCGACGCAGCGCTGTGCGAGCAGAATTGCACTTTATTGCCGCGTGGCAATACTTTTTATTCATGTGTCTTTGAAGGGTGGGTCTTCTGTAGTACTATTATTTCTTCCGCACCGTGAGTCAGCCGCGTCCGCCGCGCCTCTGACCATCCCCCCTGTCGCCTGCGGATCGTAGGCGTATCGCAACGTACGTGACTAGAATGCATCTATCAACAATCAATATACGATCAATATGCGAGAGAGTAAGTATGATGGAAAGATACTGTATCGAGAGTGCCCTTGTCAAGCTATACAATTCGGGCCAGTTCAGAAAGCGGGCTTGAACACACTGTATTAATACTAATTTTAATTGAATAAACACGCGGTACAGAGCTATAATCTTGTTACAACAGGAAGGCGCTGTTGACTGTAATACAGTTTCACACTAAAACAGTTGCCAACGTGGCATTTTTATTAATCAATTATAAGACAATTTACAAATAAGCCAGTATATTATTAACAAGCTAATTGTAAATAGCACCTATAATATAAGAAATGTGTATACTGATTTAATAAATTTATGGCCAGTAAATACATTTTTATTTTATTTTTATTAACATAGCGTCCCAATGCGCATTGTCTGACCTGGGGTGCGGGGGGACACTGTGAATGTGACAGCTTACTTCACGCGCGTCTTTTGTACCTGCCCGAACTGTATAGGTGACTCAATAAGAGTTGAGGCAAAAACCACAGGCTTAATGGGTCAGTATTGAATTAAATTAAAAGTATTCTTAGATGAAGGGCACACTTAACACATAAATCAGTACCTTCTATATTTGAAATTCGTTGATAAAAAACAGCCTAATTCAAGGAAGGTATCAGTGAGAGTAATGTTTTCGCCTCAACTCTCTCTTAGCCACCTGCACATCTAGCATGGTAAACCATATCGAGCTGTAGCTTGATATACCCTGTCTGTCCCTCTTTAGGTAGATCAACAGAGTGAGATAGAGTACTGTATCGAGCGCTATCGAGCTCGATATGGTCCTTCATGTTAGAGATGCTGTACCCATAATATAGCCCTGAAATAAAGCATCAAACCTAGCGGTAAGAGGTAAGCAGATGCTTTTGTTCGTAAAGCACATGTATTCGTTGTCGCCGCATTTCGGTTCTTCTTGCTGTGGGAAGGAAGCGCAAAGATGATGATGGTGAAACAGTGAAAGAACAGAAAAGTGAAAGTGAAAGAAAGTAGTACGCCTAGTATGACCAATAGAGAAAGAGTGTTTGTTGTACTTGCGCTTCTGTTACCCCAACGACTTATCATTGTACAGAATGGTGTCGATTCGGTGTAACAAGACCCAACTTATTTGACAGGACTATTTTATTTCTGTATCGAAAAGAACTGTCGAATAAGTTAAGTCCTGTTACACTGAATCAACACCACAGTCTCAACAGCAGCACAGAATAAAGTAGTTTACATAAGCCGAAACCAAAATGATCCGGCAATGAATAATCAAATATACAGACGACTTTTAGAGTGATAATGACGCTAACTGAAACCTGTTTTGTAAAGCGAGTATATAGAGTTATATCCTTTAACAAAACCTGTTATTTTGTCTATAGGTCATGCTAGAAGCACCTGCAGGCTATGCGGTTTTAGATATTGGTCAAATTAAATCGAAGCTCAGTAAAAAGTTTAGAAGAAAACCGGAAAGCCTATTTAAAGCATATGAACCACATTTGCTAAACTAAGCAGTTGAAGAGTAATTGAAAATAAATAAAAGGAAAAGAATTTATGATGAGAAGAAGCAGACAGGAAGTAACAAACTTCTAACAGTATGTGAGATTTTTAATTGTACCTGTTATTTTTGAACTAAATAGAATTAAAAAACTTTGTATAAGTGAGCTCCTAAAATGTTCGATCTGTTGCATGCTCAACGACCCAGTCCAGAATCCTAGTCGGTACGACGCTGGTGCGCCCGAAGATAGCTAAACCGATCTTCCTAGTAAACCCCCGTGCACACTGATCACACGTCAGGTGTCTGCTTCAACGAGCTATAGATACTTAGGTCGTTGGTCTACTTATTGTAGTGGGCAAATATCGTTGTAAACATTCACAAATTCTTAAATTTATATCAACAATATTGCTAGAAATCCTAGAAATTCAAACCGCAGTAGTTATAACTCTGCACTGGACGAAATCGAGCAGCCAATGATGATGATAATAATAAAATCCATACACATTAAGTTGGTTAAACCGAATCCCGATGCAAAATGGACATCATAATATTGTTTTCTTTACTTTTGAATAAAAAGTATGCAAAAATTGCGTTTTAAAGCAATTGGCGGAAATTAATTACTAACAGTAGGGTTCTCGCATTAAAATTATGTTATTTTATGCTTTACATTTTGATTACATTCGACTACAACGTTAAATACGCTTTTAAGTTTGTTAATCGAATGCAATCAAAATGTAAATCATAAAATGATAGAATCTGAATGTAAGACCCTAATTATTACTAATCAATTTCCGCTAATTGCTTTAAAACGCAATTTGTGCATACTTTTTTTTCAAAAGTAAGGAAATCAATATTTTGGTGTGCATTTTGCGCCGGGATTCGGTTTTACCACCTTAAGGCGCATAGGCACGGCACCGTTTTAGTTCAAAATTACATAACCCTTTTCTCAGTTGTTTTTCGTTATAGACCAAAGTATAAGACTTCTATCATCTGGTGCTGATATTTTAAAAGGCACCATTTTGCCAATATTTTGAATATTGGTTTTGTTTTAAAGATATCAAGCTGGACAGATTTACATACAAAGTTGTTTTCCTGCCTTAAATTGTACCTATACCAAAATTTTACATTTCAGCCAGATAGTGGTTTTGTAAATGCCAGTGTTAAACTATAGAAGTCTCAAACTTTAGTCTATGACGAAAAACAACAGCGAAACGGGTTATTAGATTTTTTACTAAAACGGTGGGATGCCTATGCACCTTAAAGAAGAGTAATGTAAAAAGTACCCGGTATAGAAGAGGTTCTATATGGATTTGGGAAAGCCGAAAGAGGTGTAGATCGTAACAGATTGAAGTCTAGTTTCTGCCTACCCCTCTGGGAGACAGGCGTGAGTACATGTGATGTAGAATCCACCCAACATTACCTCGGTCTCGGGGATCACCTCCTCATCACAATCGTCCTCATCAGACAAGTCAAGACAGTCGTGTCGACCGTCGCATCGCTTCCGGATCTCTATGCACTCCCAGTTCTTGCATTGGTAGAAGCCTTGGCTGCACGTTTTGTTTTCTGTTCAAGGCAATAAATAATAATTTTAATAGGTTATTCCTTCTGTTGTGATTAGAAATTAGATTAGAAACTGAACAACTTGAAAGTCTAAACCAATGCGGTGGGATGGCACCACGTGTCTCACAACTTGTATATATACATACTTTTTTGTTATAAATAGGTTAGATGTAAATATTTTTTTTTACTTATCTGTTTAATTTTATTACTTCACTGTGACTGATGCCGGGCCGAAATATATCTCACAATAATTAATTTTAATGTGTTTTTTTTTTAGTTTTTTTCTCATATATATATAATAATTTAATTAGTTATTGTGTTTGTTTGGTCAAGGCACTCATTCTGCTTAAAATGGTTGAATTTCTATGCCATTATATGGAGTGATATCAAAATAGGTATGTGATTTTATGACAATACTTTATTATTCACCCTTTTGGTTGTCGAAAAAAGTAAACATTTTACTGACAGTAATTTGTAAGGTTAATTACTTTTTTATTATGATAAGTACCGCAAACTAATTGTGATATTAAAATCTGTGATTACAAGTAACCTTTATGAATAATATTGAAATATACGATTATTTTTGACTATAGTACAAAACTTATCATTTATACCCAAATTCCAGCGTCCATGTGATTATACCACTGTTTAGTGTTTACTATTTTATAGACACGTTGCCGAGATAAAAACAAATTGTTAACTAAAAATAAAAAGCATCAGTGCGGTAATGTAAAGTAAATGGCACGCGTGTATTACAAGCTGCTTTATGAACCTAAAAGCGATGAAATAAGAGCCACTAGCAAGTTGTTTTTTACTTATTTCAAACAGAATAATAATTTTGTTAGTACAACACTTTTGTTGGTAATGCTACTTATAAGCGACATAAGCATTTAATCAAATTTTCAGGGTGCTCAAAGATTGGGTGCCTCAAGGAAAAACCCATCGTAAACATTGACATTAGAAGCGTTATAATATTATTTGAAATTAGGGGGGGGGGGGGGTCTGGTCTTCTGATGACGGCAATATCATGAACATAGATGGGTCTTGCCAAAAGAAAAAAAACTTTTGTTTAAATAACATTATTGATTTTGTAACACAGATTTCCTTTGGACGGAGAACTATGAAACAACTACCTAAGTATATACCAACTTCAACTTTGAACCTTTTTAGAGGTAAGTAGTTTATAAATAAACTAGTTTACCAATTATTTATTATGAATCTCGATCTTAGTAAATCTACCGAAAATTACGTCAGTTTTGTGAGAGGGTTGCATCATTGGATAATGACGATAGGATGATTGTAGGGGAGGTCGAACAACGGAAACAATGATGTCATATATGGAGAGACTCCAGGGCAAGTTTAATAAAGCGACCTTATTGCATAAATCGTCTTTTATTTCTGGAAATGACTCTGTAGGCATTGCCAATACATATGTACGTAATCAGCTTTAAAAAAAGGAAAAGTATACGTAATTACCCAACTCCATTTACATTGTTTGTCGACATTAGAGAAAACTATTGAATGAAGCACTCACCACAATCAGCCTCGTCGGAAGAGTCAGCGCAGTCGGCGTCTCCGTCGCACCGCCAGCTCAGCAGCACGCACGATCCTGACGCACACCTGGACCAGGGAACATTACATCTCACTCTGATACATGGTTCATTACTAAGAAACTAATTAATAATAATAATAATAATAATAATAATAAAAGCTTTTTATTTGTCTCAAAAAACACAATAAATTTTATACACAATAATTTTATACATGAAAAGAGACAAATCGGTCTAAGACTCGGCTTATGACAGTCTGTTATTTAAACAAAAAGCCGCCGATTTTCAGCCTTAGCCTTTAATTAACAAGAAACACACAAAAAAGAAAGATAATAAATAAACAAATTAAAACACACAGAATTTAGAAAGCAAAAGTACCAAAATTATATAAAGTTAAACAAAGTTAAGACAGTTGTCATTACACAATTTATATTATTAGACACATTACTGAACCATAGGCCTACCACCAGCCAAGGACTGCAAAGAAAGCAGCCATCTGCGACATTTTTTTCTGAAGGTGACTAGTGTGTTAGCCGCGCAAACAGGTGGCGGTAACACGTTCCAGCATTTAGATGCTGCTATCTTAAAGCAGCCTCTGGTAGTGACAAGCGTGTGGTTGGGAATAATTAGTTGTGGCCGCCGAGCTCTAGAGGACCATACCAACTTTTCATGCAGGTACCCAGGGGTTTTACTATTTAATAAGTTGAACATTAGACACGCTAGTTTTAATACCCTGAAATTTGCCATGTTTAAAACCCCCCTTGCAATCAAATGAGGCGTAATGTGGTCCCTCCTAGGTATGGCATAGCAAAATCGCATGCACGCATTCTGGACGCGCTGAATAGCCTTAACAGTTTTTTTAAACCAACATGGACCAAATACTATGTCACATTGACTTAATTGAGAGAGAACAAGGCTGTTAAAGAGCTGAAGGCGAACCTTTTGTGCGAGGAATGGCCTCATTTTATTAAGGGACTTGAGTGCACCAAAGCACTTGCCAATTTTCTTTTGAACATGATCTTCAAATCGCAACTGTTCATCCATAGTGAGCCCCAAATTTCGCACTAGATTGCTTATTGGTATCACTGTATCATTTAACTTTAATACAGGATTAAGTGCCTTAATTGTGATAACTTGATTCTTGGTCCCAAATATAATTGCAACACTTTTCTTGGGATTCAATACCAGATTATGCTTTTGTGACCACTGAAAAATTGCACCTAAGTCATTGTTCAATTTTGAGGTAACTGGGCTTATATCGTCCGGTTTTGCTGGCGCTTGTACATACAGCTGCGTATCATCAGCATAAAGGTGGTATCGCGAGTTTTGAATTGCTTGGGTAATACTAGACGTATAAATCGCATAAAGGGTCGGCCCCAAAATTGACCCCTGAATAACACCGCGAGTTATAGGTAGGGTTTAGATTCTACAATTTGACCCGTATTATTGACACACTGTACTACCTGGCTACGATCTGAAAAATACGCAGAAAACCATTTACATACTGCGGTAGAGAAGCCAATGCATTTCAACTTTGACAGGAGTATTGAGATATTTACGCAGTCAAATGCACGACTAAAATCGAGCAAAACCATAATTGTACCCTGACCATCGTTAGAGGATAATAAAATGTCATCCACTATATGTAGAAGAGCAGACGTGGTGCTATGTCCTTTTCGGAAACCAGATTGAAGGGTCGGTAATATGCTATTTGATTCTAGGTAGGGAACTACTTGATTAGAAACTACTTTTTCTATAATTTTGGACAATGCTGACAAAACGCTAATTGGTCATTAATATGTCAAATCTAGATGTGGAACCACCAGCAGTCATCGATTATTTTGGAACGAATTACGAAATTCGAAATGAATTTCCGAACAAAAATGTTATTCCCTGTCTATTCTTTCTTTGCCTTACAACTAAAACGTCGCCAACAGATGGCGCTAAACACCAATAGGTGATTTTTTAAGATAGCAATAATTTTAGTCTCTGCTCTGAATATTTTGTTTTGTGAAGTTGGCTATACTGATAGCGCTGGAGGTCAAACAGGACAGCCTCAGTCGTCGTTCTTTCCTGCAGTCCGGCCTTGAGAGACCTTCTCATCGGCAAAGAACGACTGTATATTGGCTGGCAGATAGTCGTAGTGACCGACTACCTCGACATCACGTGTTGCACCAAGTGCCAGCAATTTGGACACCCTGAAAGGTACTGCAGGGCACCAGCGTACACATGCGGAAACTGCGGTCAAGATGGCCACAAAAAGGATGCATGTTTCGAAACATCTACACGTTGCGCGACCTGCACCAAATTTAAGCGCCCAAACGCAACGAGCCACAAGACTGCCAGTAACGACTGCCCAGCCTACCAGCACGCTATCCAGAGGCAGATGAACTCAACCAATTATGGATAAGCCGAGTTCAATATTGGTAGGCCAGCTAAACCTAAATGGCAGTAGACCCGCGACCACAGAGCTACGAGCAATTGCACGCGATCTGCGCCTCGACGTGGTACTAGTACAAGAGCAGTACTCTGGAGTAATTGACCTGGTGGAATGGACTCTACGTCGTCTCGCCGCACGTAGCCGCCACAGTACTTCATTACCTTTCCACGTCGCACTGTGCAGTCATCCACCTATCTGCAGAGAGTGTAGACTTGTACGTGGTTTCGGTCTACTGCCAGTACCAGGATGACATTCGTGTTCACCTTGCGCACCTGGATCGAGTTTTGGATGAGCTACGCGGGAACAAAGTCCTCATAGGCGTCGACTCCAACGCACACTCGCCGATGTTGTTCTGCGAACGTCAACAGTACACCGGACGCGGCCCCGACTGTGAGCACCGTCGCACCAATATGGAGGGACTCATTCTCAGTCGCAACCTGGTGCTACACAACAGGGAGGGCTAACCACCAACGTTCAAGGGACCGAACGGCGAGTCCAATGTGGACCTTACTCTTTCCTCGCGAGGCGTACGTGTCGACAACTGGACAGTGCATGAGGCCGTCAGCCTCAGTGATCACCAACTAATCACATTCAGCGTTCTATCATCCCAGCCGTGCCAGGCGCGTGCCACAGTGTCGGGGGGTTAAACCTCCGCCAGTCCGCATCCGCTATCTGCACGGCGTTGACAGCGATCATTGAACGGTCCGCTGAGGAAACCTTCGGCAGATCCCGTCCCTCCAGGGACAGGGGCTTCGAGTGGTGGTCACCTGAGTTGGATAGGCTCCGAAGCGACCACAACCGTCTGCACCGAGCCTGGCAACGTGCCCGTAAAAAAAGGTGGGTTGACAGAGCTTAGTCGCAAGGCGGAGTTCCATCTGGCCTTGAGATGGAGTCTGCAGAAATTGCATACTTTCGGGGCATATCCGACTCAGGTAATTCAGACCCTGGGGCCGAGCATATCGAGAGGCCAGTGGCCGTCATCGACCGCCGTCCAACATTATTTCGGGTACCGCATTTGTTACAGGCTATGCCGGTGATGCGCGCGCCGCCATGCGGGGTCTGCTGTGTGCGCTGTGTCCTGACGACTCTGTCTCCCGGGACACCGCACATCACACCCAGATCCGACTCATGGCTGCGTGCGTGCCATCTGGCCGCGATACTCCTCCTGTCACGCGCGAGGCATTGGGGAAAATAATAAAGTCTCTGAGCAACAAGGCACCGGGTCTCGACGGCCTCACCGCCCAGATTATTAAATTAGTCTGGGAGGTGGCGGCCGCTGAGATGACGCTTATGTATGAAAGGTGTGTGATAGAGGGAGTATTCCCTGATGTATGGAAGTCTGGTAGATTGGTCGTCCTGCCAAAGGAAAATGGCAAGCCACTGACCGATCCGAAGGCCTATAGGCCATTAACTTTTCTTTCGGTCTTGGGCAAAATTTTAGAACGCATTATGTTGGCCTGTGCCCCGTTCTCTAGAGGTATTTCAGACGGCCAGCACGCATTTACTCGAGGTCGGTCGACAGTTACGGCGCTTAACTTCATAATGCATCGTGCACAGCAGTCAACGGCAAAGTACGTCCAGCTCATTTTCCTGGACATCTCAGGTGCCTTCGATAACGCCTGGTGGCCTATGATACTGCTCAAGGCAAAGCGTGGAGGATGTCCCCCTAACATCTATAAAATTTTGGTGGATTACTTCACGAATCGCCGTGTGGGCATGTTCGTGGGTCCCCTGGTGGAATGGAAGGTGTCCACTATGGGATGTCCACAGGGATCTGTAGTTGGGCCTACACTGTGGAACGTAATGATGGACGACCTGTTGCGATTGCCACTTCCACAGGGCACGGCGCTTACAGCATATGCCGACGATGTCACTGTCTCGATAGAGATAGCCATTGAACGTACGGCCGCCACCGTGCTGGCTAGCGTGGCTGAGTGGGGCGTTTGAAACCGACTGTCTTTTTCCCCGACAAAGTCGCTAACTATGACAGTTCGAGGAAAGTTTCAGCGCCCCCCAACCATTAAAATGGATGGGGACTCTATCAAGAACGTGACACAGGCGACGGTCCTGGGGGTGGTTCTCGACGCAAGCCTGTCCTTTGCGCCACACGCGCTATCGATTGGTGAGCGCGCGGCAAACTGTTTTGGCAAGATGAGCCGCGTCTCAGCATCGAACTGGGGCCTCAGGTACCGCGCGCTCAAGATCTTGTGCAAAGGCACGTACGTAGCTACCGTCACTTACGCGGCAGCTGTCTGGTTCCACCGTGTGAGTTTTCACACGGTGCGATCCTCATTATTGAGAACTCAACGGCCCGCTCTCATCCTGCTTACTAAGGCATACAGATCCAGCAGCACTCCAGCACTACCAGTGCTGGCGGGTGTGCTGCCGGCCGACCTCGAGATTATTCGTGCCGCGAGATTCGACGAAGCACGACCATACGCAACAAAGACCGAATTAAGAGGAAGGAGGCGCACTATATTGGCAGAAGTCATTGCTCAATGGCAGGACCGATGGCAGCGTGAGGTGCGGGGCAGAGAGCTCTTCCAGTTCTTCCCTGATGTTCGGGCGCGGCTAAGCTGCTGGTGGGTGGAACCGGACTATCAAGTTTCGCAGCTCTTGATGGGTCATGGCTGTTTCCGCAGGCGACTTCGGGACATGGCGCTGTGCGAGTGCGGTCTGGCGGAGGAGGACCGTCACCACGTTCTGTGGGACTGTCCTCTGTACGCCGAGGAGCGTGGGAGGATACTGGGTCCTGAACAGGGTCCGGTCGGTTATGGCGACCTCGTCTCTTCGGAGGCGAACTTCAGACGGCTACGGGAGTTCGCGCGTGCCTGACATAACAAACGCAAGGTGTGGGAGGTGGGCTGATGCCTGCCTAAATGAAATTTATTGTCAACAGATGAAGAACATGTGCTGCTCGGCGCCGAAGGCGTAACCTGTGTCGTCTGCTCTATTAAGATGTGCTAGAAGTAGGCCACGCCCCCTGGGCCAGTTAAAAGTATCCGGTGTAGGGGGACTCAAGAAGTGCCGGCGGGCAAAAGAAGAATAAGGCCCGCCCTCCGCGCATGTTCTCCCGGCTTCCCCCTTTGATACCAAGACTTGGTGGAAACGGGGATGGGTGGTGGTTGTTTCTGGCAACAGGAACATTGGGTATTAGTATGTTCAGAAAACGTCGTCGCGTCAGCTTAGGGACCGTGTTGTTTGGGTTCGGTATACACGTAGTTCGGGATCCGTATCGTAAAGTAAATTTAGTAGTTGTAATGAAGCTAAGGGTCGTAAGGGGTTGTCATGGGGGAGGGAGTATGGTCTCTGCTTTGCTACTGACGGACGAGGAAAGCGGTGGAGTACCGGGGTTGTATAGGTTTTGGCAGCTGGGAAATTGCGAGAAGAGTTAGGCAGGGTCTCGCAGAATGAAGTATTCTGGGATCATCGTCCCATCACCTTGCGGTGTTAAACGCTGGGATTATGGTTTTTAACTGCTTCGGCAGGGCTGACGCTTGGGACAGCGTCACAACAGCTTTACAGTCTGGATCTAGTCCCTCAATTCTGGTATATCTCTTGATTTGCAAAGGGGTCTCTCGTGCGGACCAAGCGTAATGCACTCTGTCCCGAATCATTAGAAATACTGGGTTGGTCTTGTCTATATATTTATATATTACACAGCTTATGTAGGGCCGAGTGTTGTCATTGGCGTGACCCCAGTCCCATTGCCGACATCACTCAAAAACACGTGTCATAGGGACCCGTAGGTAAACTTAGAGGAAGTGACTCACCTCGAACCGTTCTTTCGATTAGATAGGGATAGCCTCCTTACACCGGGATGAGCTATCAAGCACTACACACCACACAATTAAACGTTAAATGTGAGATTCGGATCTCTAGTTCTTTGGAAAAGGTAAGTATACACGAGAAGTCGACTAGGAAGTCTTATAATATAGGGACAAGTACAGGCAGGGAGTAGGAACTTGGTAGAGAAATCTACTGGTAGGTGATAGACCACTGATAGGAACTTCATTGATAGGAGAAGGGAATTTAATTAGGCGTCCTCTTGAAATAGTTCGGAGTAGGTCAGGATTATAAAGCCATAGGGTTCTTGTGGGTTGGGGATCTCTAATGTCTTTAAAACAGAATTCTTGTTGTAGGATTTAATTCTAACAAGAACTTTAGGGCTCAATTATGTCAGGGTTTCATAAGTTCATGGAACTCTAATTTTATCTGAAGAGATTATAGTTTGAGTTAATGTTCCTGTTTCCTTTAGAGAATGAACAAGTTTTAATATCCAAGTAGAGATTTACTTAAGGGACAAGAAAGTCCAGCATTTTATTAAATTAAATATTTTATTAAAATACCATTACTAAGGGACTATAAAGTCATAGTTCTGGGTTTTATTCCATTTTTTCATAATCAAGTTAATAAGTCAGGTTCAATTTAAACTATAAATTCAATTAGAATACTTTCACATACTTAATAAAGTTGTAAAATTCAGCTGTGAAGGATCTTTAAGTGAAGTGTAGTACTTACTTACTTACCATCGCCTGGTTAGTCTACCGGTAGGCAAATGCTAGAGCCTGAACTATTTTCAGTATACAGCTTCCACACCTGGTAGCTTCAGTTCTCCTTATATGAGAGCTTAGTTCTAATTCCTGCTTTAAGCTCTAGTCCAAGAAGGGACTTGATATTATTATAGTATTGTACAGGAAAGTACCTAACATTTTGTACTTCTAATTAAATTCATAATGAATTTTAGAACAGGAATAATTTCAATAGCCCATATTCGCTTGTATATTGATAAATATTCGTTTGTGCTAAGGAAGGAAAATTTATCCCTTCAAACTGGCAAAGATAGCCATGCCTTGATTCTATTCACCACACGGGGTAGAACAGGTAATCAAAAAAATAAGTTGACTTGGTATAAAATTTATACATCATTTTGAACTAAAGGTAAAGTTCAAATAGACCTAAACATGGTTTTCTGGTAAAATATTGAAATTATTCAATTCGGGGTTTAATGTAGTTTCCTCTGATGAGAAGGGCTGTGTTTTATAAAGAACGGAAGGAAAGGATTCATTTCCCATTATTTACAAATATAACTTTCTAGTAATAAAGACAAGGATTAGTTATTAAATTCATTTACATAAAGGTAAATTTATCTTGGTTGAATTACTGGTAAATTTATCTTGGTTGAATTACTGGTAAATTTTGGTTATTATCATGTAGGTTTTATAAAAGAAACCTAGGTTTGGTGGTAAAAAAGGTATTATTGAAGGTATAAAGGTAAATAAAAGATTTCCATGTGATGATTAGTGTTCTGGTATGATTGAACACGTAGCTGATGGGTTCAAAATCTTAGCTATTTACCTTTTTAAATAAAAACGTAATTAATCAATAATTAATTCTAAATTTATGGACAAGGTATCTCCTTTATTTGACTAGGTTTCTCTTATAAATTAAAACAACCATTTTGTATCAATTTATTTCCATCAAAGTTTCACAACTTAAATAAAAAGAACTTTCCTTCAAGCAACCAAGATTCCTTACTAAACAGTACTTTATTAATTAAATACAGAGAAATAACAGATATTTTGTTTTAGCGAACCTTAATTTGCTTGAGAAAATTATCTTCCAATATCTTGTAAATTACAGCTCTTATTATCATGTAAAAGTTATTTCATTCTTAAGCTGTCCGGTATAGTTCAAATACATAAGTTAAATTAAGTTATTGGGGTTTAGCAGATCTACAGTTTTGGATTACTAATTTACGAGTTGTTGTAATTATTCCTGGTTTATCATACATGGCTATCACTAGCAACCAATAGGTACATAAGATGGACACTTTGCTGTGGTTTCTTTACAGTTGAATTATGTTAGGTAAATAATAGTTTTAACTGCGTTGTGTAACAAGTTGAGATAGGTTATATAGGTACATTTGGGGCCATGTTAGATAGTTCATTCCAAGTTTCTCTAAAAAGAACTAGGGTTACATACAAACGGTTCACAGAGTTGGGTTCTGCTGTAGACACTAGACGATCACTTAGCCAAAACATAAATCAAAACATTCCTATTATTTGAGGTATCTTTTTGGAGATAGGTAGGTAATAACTTAATACAGTTAGGGTTCTGTAGGACTAGGGTTTAGGTTAGCAGTAGGCTAGTAGGAAGGGGTTAAAGGGTTCAGTACAACCTATACTTGAATCTTTCAAATCTATTTTTAGTGGTTTTAATTTCTCGGCGAGTTTAGTTATTTACACTAATCCGATCACTGTATACAGAATGACTTCTAACCTAACCCCGATAATTTAGTATTTTGTAGAAGAATAAAAACTGGTTTTATTAAAACCATTCAAAATCATATTCATAATTATTTTTTCAACCCTTTGAAGATTTTCCTTAAATCCGAAGAAATCATGGTCACCTAAAGAGATGAGATAATTATATCGCGCTAACTTATTTTTATTATTGATCCCACTATTTTGGACTATTTTCAACTTTTTCCGTATGGGAGTTTTATTTTCAAGTAACATTTTTTAATAAGATTTTGACTTTTAATTGTAATTGTTTTTACATATCTCTTGCTCTGTAAGTACACCCTTACACCCCTGAATGCCGGGGTGTATGACTATCATTACAGCATAGGTTTTGGAATTTGAAAAAAGAACTGTCATACTCTAACTGCACGGAGAATATTTTTAAAAAGTTAATTTTTTTTTTCTCGGTATCGATTAATTACTCGAATCGGAATCTAGACAATTTATTTTATAAAGATTTTATTTTAAATATGGAACTATTTGTTTCCACATCGTATGTTAGATGGAATCGATTTAAAAATCAAACTGGCCAGCAAGATTTGACGCGCTTGCGTGCGTGAAAAAAAAAGGCAGTCTACTAGTAGGCGCGAAAGCATCGCGAAAGTAATTAATTTTCTTGTTTGAGTTCTTTTTCAAAAGTTTTAAACATGTCTAGTGACGAAGACATAGATCTAACGCCCGATTTTATTAAAGAAAGGGCAAAAACAGTTGTCGAAAATATATTACCGCCGAACTCGAAAGAAAGATATGTAAAGGCATACGACGAATTTATGAAATGGCGGTCAGAAAAAAAAGTGAAATCTCTTTCTGAAAGTGTTTTTATATCATATTTTGATGAATTATCTAAGAGGCTACAACCTTCCAGTTTATGGTGCTTTTATTCCATGCTAAAATCTACAATGATGACAAAACATGACGTGAATTTGAAAGATTTTTCTAAACTTACTGCTTTCTTGAAAAGGCAGTCTGACGGCTTTAAAAGCAAGAAATCGAAGGTATTTACTGCAGAAGAAGTACAGAAATTCTTAAATGAAGCTCCGGATGAAATTTATTTAGCAATAAAGGTACCTACGTATTTACTTGCCCTTTTTAATAAGTTAACAAAATATTTCACAAAAATACTATGCGAATTTGGTGCCTTTAATACAACTTATGTCTTTTTTACAGGTTGTTCTAATTTTTGGGATATCGGGAGCCTGCAGAACCGTGGAATTGACAAACTTGACAATAGAAAATGTAGAAAATCATAATAAATTACTACTCATAAAACTGCCTAACACGAAAACTAAAATTGACCGGTCATTTGTTGTGCATGAAGAATTTGCAAATTATGTTGAAAAATATCAAGCTCTTCGGCCTGAAAACGTGGATACAAATCGTTTTTTTCTTAATTACAGTAAAGGAAAATGCCACAGACAAGTAATAGGAAAAAACAAATTTACAGGCATGCCAAAGCAAATAGCCACATATTTAAAACTGAGTAACGTAGAGTTATACACCGGACATTGCTTTCGCAGAACATCAGCGACTCTATTGGCTGATTCGGGAGCCAACCTCACTCTGTTAAAAAGGCACGGCGGCTGGAAGTCCAGCAAAGTGGCCGAAGGTTATATCGAAGATTCGGTGGCAAACAAAAGCAAAATTACTTCTAAAATAACAGAAAATATAAACTTGAAATCACCACGTCAAAGCACATAATCTGAGCCATTTTTTAATGAAGAAAATAGTACCAGTCAACTGCCGCCATTTACGATGCAAGAACCTCAAGTCACTCAAACTCAAGTCTTATCATCACAAACTCATATTTAAACTATAAATATTCCTAAAAAGAACGTGACCATATCTCTTACAAATTGTAATAATTTTACTATTAATTTTAATTAAATACACATTTTTTTCTTCTTAATAAATGTTCATTGAAACCTGCTGTCTTGTTGTTTACTTACCTCACAATCGATATGTAAAGCAGAGTATTTATCTCGGGCGTAAGCATCAATTGCATACTCGGGTTAATTAGCGCCTTCGCTTCGCTCAGGCGCCAAAAACATCGTATGCAATTGATGTCATACAGCCCTTGGTTAATAATCTACTATTACATTTAAAATGTGTTCTACTAACGTTTTTTAATAACCTCTAAAATGATCGGGGTTAGTTTGAAAGTCAACCTGTATAGTAGATGGCTTACATGAACTCGGTCTCCATGCAGGAGAACTGCTCGCAGAAGTTCTCGTCGCTCGCGTCGGGACAGTCGTTCTGTGCGTCGCACTGCTGCCATCTCTGCACGCAGATCGAGCTGTCGTTGGCGCACTGGAACTCGCCCGCGCTGCACGCGGGCTTAGCTGCGGGGGGTGTGCCGGTGTCATTCAACAGCGTTGAATTGTGCAGCGGGTTGCAAAGCGTTATATACGACTTTGACAAGCATGCGCGCTTGAATAATGGGCCAATAACAAGGCCGTTTAACAGACATCCATCGTAGCAAAGAAACATACCCGCACAAATGAAATACATAATTATTTTCTCCATGCTAATTTTAAGAACTATGTAACTAATTAGGGTTACGTTTACCTCAAAATGAAAAAAACGGCCAAGTGCGAGTCGGACTCGCGCACGAAGGGTTCCGTACCATTATCTATAAAAACGGAAAAAAATCATGTCTGTTGTATGGGAGTGCGCGGGTCCGACTCGCACTTGGCCAGTTTTAGTATTTGATGTTATAGCGGCAACAGAAATGCATAATTTGTGAAAATTTCAATCGTCTAACTATCACGGTTCATGAGATACAGCCTGGTGATAGACGGACAGCGAAGTCTTCGGAATAGGGTCCCGTTGGTTACCCTTTGGGTACGGAACCCTTATACGATAGTTTTGTTGTCTGTCCGTCTGTCAAGAGCCTTTTTCTTGGGCCCCGTTAGAGATATAAAGTTGAAACTAATATCTCCTACAGAAGTCCACAAACCATTAGTGCTGTTAAAAAATCAGGCTTTTAACTCAACGCGAAAAGAAAACTTATTGCTCCTTATGTAATCAATTTCATACAAATTGGCTCACCATTAAAACTTATAGGGTACTTTCAGTGGTCTTAGGACTTGAAATTCCATTTAACAGTAATTGAAATCGAATCTCGGAAAAAAAACCCAAGTAAGTATGTTTAATTTTTTGACAAGAAATTAGTCACCAACTTAATTTGACCCTTTGGAAACATAGAGTTGAATACATCGTAATTGTCAAGTTAAGTTGGAAAAAATAGCAGTATATTCATTCTGTACCTACATCGGGTCTGTGCTCAAAAGTGTCCGAGCCAAAGGAGAGTCAAAACCATTGAAAATTAAAAAGGGTGTCAATCACACGTCAATCAAAATTAAGCCGTGCAGCAATGACATACGATTCAAATTAAAATGTTTTTTTGTTAATATTTTGACACTTCACTAAGGACACCTTTTTGGTCAATTTTATACTAGACCCGAGGTCCATGGTTTGTAATGTCAATGTGTACCTATAATAAAATTATAAGGCAGGTTTTTAACTGACGGGTAGTCAAAGAAACATCGAATAGTGTTTCCGAATTTAAATACACTGTCCGCTTCTGTCTCGACCACTAATCAATACCACACGCTGGGACGTATAGTTGTCAGTGAAACGTGAGTGTACTGTCCAAGGTTGACCAGGCGATTCCTGTTAAAGCGTGCTACAGACGACATGGTGTAAAAGTTAATCGTGAATACCTGTGATATTTTTCTCGGTAGCGTTGTCCCTGCAGAGCACATTCTTGCTGACACAAACATCGTGACACATCTTCTGATGCGATGCACAGCTGAAGGTAGCTGGTGGCTCGGTGGTTTCTACACATAATACAATATAAACAAGAAGTGAGAAGCCTTACAGTCTCAACGTATTAGCTGTTCAGGTGAAAGCGTGTTGTTGGTGGAGAACTGAGTAAGAAGAAAGAAAGAAAAATTCATTTTATGCCAAAACAAGAGAAAACAATATAATGATAGATAAATTCTAAAGCTAATTTCACAAAAGGTCATACGCTCAGCAATGCTGTCGGATCATCCAAACAGCGCTGATTCAAAGCATCCCTTTGTAAAATTAAATAATTTTGTTGATACATACGCAAGATGGTAATGCACTTATCAGGAATAAACGAAAGTTAAAATGTGCCACACAAATTGCCAGTATAATACTTTGTTCGAGCGGCAACTGCAAGCAACCCTATCACACAATACCGGGTGTAAATAGAGTGCGACCATTAAATGAAACCACATATTCTACCGACCCTACAGAACCACTTTACCCAAGAGTCACACCCGCGGACACCCTTAGTTTAGGAAATAATTGAGTTCCAAACAAAAACGCTTCACGGACGACGCTCTCTCTAACCTCGCCCGTATGTCGGTGCGTCAAGGTTCACGCGTTTTTGTTTGGAACTCAATTATTTCCTAAACTAAGGGTGTCCGCGGGTATGACTCTTCGGAAAAGTGGTTCAGTAGGGTCGGTAGAATATATGGTTTCATTTAATGGTCGCACTCTATTTACACCCGGTATAATCGAACTCATCCACTTTGTAGGGACGGCTGACCTCTAATCGCTTCAAAAACACTTGGTTGGCCGCGGCGCAAATTACTACGTTTTGCAAAATAAACTTCATTTCATACTACATGTCATACGTTCATCCACCAGCTCGTGTTCGTCCGCTATTGGACATAAGGTAAGGGTAAACTTTTGCAATATTTCGCCACTCGTGGCGGTCCTCCGTCCTCGTCTTCCAGCCGCCGCCTTCAACGTCCTTCAGACCGTCGTTCCAGCGGGCACGAGGTCGTGTAGCCTATGCACGCTTAGCTGTACGTCTCCATTCTAACGCCTTTCTGCAACAAGGGCCATCATGTCTGCGAAAAACATGGCCTGTCCACTGCCACTTCAACTTACTGATTCTGATTTCGATCTCGAATTAAATGCATGGGAATTTGATTTTCTATTTTGCAATTAAATAATAATATCACCGTTGAAATTAGAACTCTTTTTGTCATTCACATGCCAGATTTCTTTTTTTTTATTTGATTTATTGTCTTATTTTTTAATATCAAGTTCAGTATTTTCCAAATTATTCAGTATATTGAGTTTTTATTTAGTTACAGTGAACTCTCCCGTTTAATTTAGTGAGTAGGCAATACATAAATCATAAACAATGATAAAACAGATACGTAAAAATGAAATAATTTTCCAAACAGATTTCTATTATTATAACAATAAGAAGGTTCTCAAACAAAAGGTAATAAAAATACATCGCGGTAGACCCGTCTAAATAAACATTAAAATAAGAAGGTACTAAAATAAAAATATTAAATTAAAACTATGATTAAAAATTATTCGTTGGCAAGAAAGGGGCATTATTGTCAGCATATTGCTGCAAAACTATTATTTTCGAATAATACCCGATGGGAGTGACTCAAGGGAGTTAATGTGCGTTAGCCTCATTCAGGTGTTTGTGTAAAAGTATTTGAATAAAATAAGCAGAGCAAGACAAAATTCAATTAAAATACCCTCGTATACGTTGAAAGTGCGTAGATACCTGCGCAATGTGTTTCGTCCTCCCCTCCACGCACGTGTTGTTGTGGTGACAGTACAACTGCTCTCGGCTGCACTCGGTCAACCTGCGCCGTATACGTTGAAAGTGCGTAGATACCTGCGCAATGTGTTTCATCCTCCCCTCCACGCACGTGTTGTTGTGGTGACAGTACAACTGCTCTCGGCTGCACTCGGTCAACCTGCGCCGTATACGTTGAAAGTGCGTAGATACCTGCGCAATGTGTTTCGTCCTCCCCTCCACGCACGTGTTGTTGTGGTGACAGTACAACTGCTCTCGGCTGCACTCGGTCAACCTGCGCCGTATACGTTGAAAGTGCGTAGATACCTGCGCAATGTAGTTCGTCCTCCCCTCCCGGGCAGTCCTTGTTCCCGTCACAACGCTTCCCCTCCACGCACGTGTTGTTGTGGTGACAGTACAACTGCTCTCGGCTGCACTCGGCCAACCTGCGCCGTATACGTTGAAAGTGCGTAGATACCTGCGCAATGTGTTTCATCCTCCCCTCCCGGGCAGTCCTTGTTCCCGTCACAACGCTTCCCCTCCACGCACGTGTTGTTGTGGTGACAGTACAACTGCTCTCGGCTGCACTCGGTCAACCTGCGCCGTATACGTTGAAAGTGCGTAGATACCTGCGCAATGTGTTTCATCCTCCCCTCCCGGGCAGTCCTTGTTCCCGTCACAACGCTTCCCCTCCACGCACGTGTTGTTGTGGTGACAGTACAACTGCTCTCGGCTGCACTCGGTCAACCTGCGCCGTATACGTTGAAAGTGCGTAGATACCTGCGCAATGTAGTTCGTCCTCCCCTCCCGGGCAGTCCTTGTTCCCGTCACAACGCTTCCCCTCCACGCACGTGTTGTTGTGGTGACAGTACAACTGCTCTCGGCTGCACTCGGTCAACCTGCGCCGTATACGTTGAAAGTGCGTAGATACCTGCGCAATGTGTTTCATCCTCCCCTCCCGGGCAGTCCTTGTTCCCGTCACAACGCTTCCCCTCCACGCACGTGTTGTTGTGGTGACAGTACAACTGCTCTCGGCTGCACTCGGTCAACCTGCGCCGTATACGTTGAAAGTGCGTAGATACCTGCGCAATGTGTTTCGTCCTCCCCTCCACGCACGTGTTGTTGTGGTGACAGTACAACTGCTCTCGGCTGCACTCGGTCAACCTGCGCCGTATACGTTGAAAGTGCGTAGATACCTGCGCAATGTGTTTCGTCCTCCCCTCCACGCACGTGTTGTTGTGGTGACAGTACAACTGCTCTCGGCTGCACTCGGTCAACCTGCGCCGTATACGTTGAAAGTGCGTAGATACCTGCGCAATGTAGTTCGTCCTCCCCTCCCGGGCAGTCCTTGTTCCCGTCACAACGCTTCCCCTCCACGCACGTGTTGTTGTGGTGACAGTACAACTGCTCTCGGCTGCACTCGGCCAACCTGCGCGGACCGAAGCGGAAAAGGATTCAAGTTTTAGTTATGTCATAGACTAATATTATTTAGTCTATGGTTATGTCGATCATACATACTTCATTAAATATCGTATACATCACTAATATTTACGAAAACTGCGAATTCGTACAAAAGAATCTTCACCTATTTCCTCAATATTCCAAACCACAAGATATAATACCACAAAGTAAATTAGCTGGGCCTTCTTCAACACTAAAAATCGTTCATTCGCGTAATTTTACCATGTGCATAAAAATGTATAACATGTAACCAGAAGAAAATGAAAAGAAAGACCGCCTTTTTTCAAATATATAGGTATATATTCAAATATATAGGTATGTATTTATTGATTCAAAATTACATATTACACTATTCATTGGAACTCTAGCCATTAAGGTAGGCAGGAACCTGCCTGAGATTTAACGACCAGCGCTCTTCACATAAATTGACACATTTTCTGAATTTGTTGTTGTGTACCGGCTAACGTTAAAAATGACAAAATATGTAGATATATACTATTACGTAGAAGACATGAAATTGACTTTATATTAACTAAAGTAACATACATGATGGATTGAATTAATCTCAATTAATTTATAAAATAACAAACATAGTAGGTATTTACAATTTGATGGCGAGTAATGAAATGACGTAAAGCAATCAGAGATATTAATTAATATACATTTTAATCAAATTTGAAGTACTTACTCTATAGTAATTGATTTAGTGGGTTAAGTATATCTTTATTAGGTACACTATTTTATATCATATTATTATTTTATTTTATTTACATTTTCATAATTCTATAGATATTATCAGCAAAGAAGAGGATGAGAAGAAGTAGAATGTATAATGTTATGAACGTGTGTGCATGTATGTAGGACGTAATGTAAGATGTTGAGGTTAGGGTGTGTGTGTGTGTGTTGAGGGTTTTGAAAGGGTCTGTGACTTGTGATAATATGTTTCACTCTCCTACTCGGAGAAGATTCTCTGTCTCTTCATATTTCATATTCATCAACATATTTGACAAAACGGTTTTACATTTGAATTTAGTTAGGTGATAAATGGGGAAAGATTTGCTAATAGTGTTATACAAAAAAGTGCCAATGATGTAATTATGTCTTTTGGCAAATGTTGTTCTGTGAGGCAATAATGGACAAACTTTATCTTTACGACGCTTATTTAACAAATGTGTAGGATCGTACTCCAGGGAAGAATGTATACGCAAGCCTGTATTGAGCACAAAGAGCTTCCTGACTGTCAGAACATTGCACTCATTGTATAGTAAGGTTGTGGAGTGTCTGTAATGTTTGTAGGTCATCACTTTCAGTACAGCTCTCTGCGCCCGCTCCTGATTCAACATAGATGTTTTATCTGCACCTCCCCAAGCAGGAATACAATAAGTGAGTAACGACTGAGCAAGGGCGAAGTATAGGTAGACTGTTTTAAGGGTGTTTAGGTCAGCAGCACTTCTTAATTTCTTAAAAACAAAGAGTTTTCTGATTCGTGAAGTTAGTGTTTTGATGTGTTGGTGCCAGTTAAAGGTACTGTCAATATGGACACCCAAGTATTTAATGTTGTCTACACGGGACAGTGGTGAACAGGAACAGTTTGTCAGACTATAATCACACCCATGAGCGGTCAACTTAAACTCATTTTGTGATGGTTGGTAACATGATTTCAGGGAAAAGGTAAGGTATTTCGTTTTCGAGGTATTTAAAGTCAGCAAGTTATCACTAAGCCATGTCATGACATCATGAAGTATCTCCTCGGCAGCCTTTTGTGCTCTAGGCCATGTCTTTCCTTGAACAATCAAAGCCGTGTCATCTGCGTAAGTCACGATTTTACAATGACGCAAATTTAAACAGCATAGATCATTAATGTAGACCAAGAATAACGTTGGGCCGAGTACGCTGCCCTGAGGAACACCAAAAGTCACATTTTCATGGTCACTTGTGTGTGAATTAACTTTAACGCATTGCGTCCGATCACTGAGATAGCTGTCAAAGATACTCAGGGCAAGACCTCTAATACCAATGGTCTCCAGCTTTGTCAAGAGTAAGGGGACAGAGACAGTGTCAAAGGCTTTTGTGAGATCTAGAAATATCCCTATACATTTATTTTTACTTTCAAGATTCCTCGCAACTGTGTTGGTGAGGTCTATAACGGCATCCCCAGTAGAGAGGCCCTGTCTGAAACCATATTGATTTTCAGCAATGATATTTTTTTTATTAAGGTATTTAACGAGTCTAGCATTGAGGATTTTTTTAAAGATCTTTGATAATGTAGATAGTACTGAAATAGGCCTATAGTTATTGACACTATCTCTGTTCCCACTCTTGTACCTATATATTGGATGAACAATTGCTTTTTTGAAAACTTTAGGAAATACTCCCTGCGACAAGCACCGATTGATAATTATTCTAAGGGGCGAAACGAGAGAAAAACGCGCAGCCTTGATTATGGTGGTGGGAATGTTGTCCCAACCAACGGCACAATCACTTTTCAGACTCAAAATGATCCTATTTATCTCTGCCTTATCCGTCCCAACAACGGCCATGGAATCCCTACATTTCTGAAATGACTGAGGAGAACGAGCACGAACCGTTGCTGATCTGCCCTGAACAATTTTTTTCCGCTAGACTTTTACCTATGTTAGCAAAGAAGTCATTGACAACATTTACTGATGCTTTTACATCACCTGCTAAATTTATTCAGTTGTGCTATATTTTTAATACATTTCCATGTAGCTTTAGCATTATTTTTAGCTGATTCAAAGAGAGACTTTTCATAACTGCGTTTTAATTTTTTTTAATAGTTTATTACAGAAATTGCGATATCTGGTATATATAAGTTTACTTTCCATATTAAGAGAATCCTTTTTAAATATTTTATGTAGGCGATCACGATTTCTTATGCATTTTAGGAGACCAGGCGTAATCCAGGGTTTTATAGTACGGTCTTTACGAGGAATTTTAGTAATGTGAGAGTTCTGTGTTATAATGTAGGATATTTGGGATACAAATTTCTCCGCACAAGTCTCCGCATCGCTAAATGACAAAACATCTGAGAAATCACTCTCTAACAGGTCATGTATGATTTTTGGCTTGTCAATACGGATGCCATTAGATTTTGGCTTTTCACGGGGTCGTTTCAGTTCTAAGCTAAGCAGAACGGGATCATGATCAGTAATTCTTGTTTCAATCACAAATGTGGAGGCTTTCAGCGGAGTTCTAAGTATGACATGGTCATAGCATTTTTTTTCTCGCGTTGGATAAAAATGTGTTGATAACAAACCATGAGAAGCGCTAGTGTTAAGGTACTTTTCAACCTGCTCGTCTCTCACCAAGACGTCAATATTCATATCTCCTATGATCGCTAGAGTTTTGTATTTTTCTAAGGACGCAAGTACTTTGTTCAGGCTTTTCGTAAATTCGTCTGCAGATTCATGGAACAAGCGATAAATACCCACTATAGCCAAATCATTACCGTAAGTGCATACCAAGCAACTTGCACTACATATTTTTTCCTCAGTTACATTACATGGTAGGTCCCCACTTGTGTAAATAACTACTCCGTCATTCTGATTAGCAAATTGAGAAGCATGCGACTCGTATC
This sequence comes from Ypsolopha scabrella, assembly GCA_910592155.1. Lineage (NCBI taxonomy): Eukaryota > Metazoa > Arthropoda > Insecta > Lepidoptera > Ypsolophidae > Ypsolopha > Ypsolopha scabrella. Next base: position 7,525,350 of record OU342981.1, on the reverse strand, counting down.
CGTCAAGAACAGGAATATTGTCGGTAACGCTCAACCAACATTCTGAAAGTATAATAATTTCGCATTTTATGTCAAGTCTCTTTAAGAGAATTCTTAGTTGGTCGAAGTTACAGTTAATGCTTCGTATATTAATGTGCAAGGTATTGAAATTTTTATTATTTATATTTATTACTTGTTTGCAATATTCAGGTAAACATTTGTAGCAATCTGAAACTTTCAGAGATTCAATTTCATCGGCTATGTTAATAACGTCACACATCTAACTTGCTAAAGTCTGAGGACTCTGATATGAAAGTCCTAGGCATAAGCCAGCATATTTCACTGTAGTAGATAAATATACCCAAAGGTGTGCATACTGATGTTCTGCTAAAACCGGATGCGGAATTAATAAAAAGAATACTATGAACTGTGTAATTAACCATTTTGCTGATTAAACAGAGTTGTTGAAAATGTATTTTGTATGTAGATACTGGGTTTTGTTGTGGGTGTGATCTCGTGAAAGGGCGTGTAGGGCTATGTATTTTTTGGGCATTTGAAAAGAGGTTACCTCTAAAAATTTCGATGATCATCCTCGAGGGTATTCCCGGAAAAAAGCACCAGGACGTCAACGCCACAAACCGATAGATGACATCAAACAGTTTACTGGACTAAAAACCTTCGGAGACTTGAAGGATCAAGCAACGGATCGCAAGCAAATTAGCCCACTGACCTCCAAACTTCATAATAAAGATGGTACCCAAAGAAAATTGTTTCTTTCCAGTGGGCACAACTTGAGATGGTCTGTCGTTTGTGGAACACCGCATAGACAGTTCGTGCCAGCGTTTCCCAGCGTTTGAGGTTATCCTTGGACCGACCGACACGAGATCTAGGTCGATTCAAGGGTTTCCGCACTGGCCAGTCTTGATCATGATCGGGAGGCGCTATGAGTATATTGACCCCGGTGTACACTGACCGTTGACACTTGTCCCCGATGAGCAGCAGCCCGGCGGGGCACAGGCACTTGTACCCCATGTAGTACTCCATGGGCACCTGCAGCGGCGTGGGGTGCGCCACCTGCACGCACACGTGCGAGCAGGGCGGCAGGCGGAAGCAGGGGTGCTGCATCAGCGGCGAGTTCAGGTCGGGGAGGGGCGACGTCGACAGCAGGTGGAGCTGACTGCTGTTCGGGAATTGACCTAGAAATACAACGTGCTCGTAATGTTTTGTTTAAAAAAAAACGAAGGGTTCCGTACCATTTTCTATGAAAACGGCAAATAAATCATGACTGTTGTATAGGAACCCCCTTTTAAATATTCAAATTATATATTTTTAAAGTGAATGTCTAACTAAATACTCTGTGAATATTTCAAGCTTCTACCTGTTGCCGTTATCAATAATGAAAAAAATCACGTTTATTGTATGGGAGCCCCCTTTGTATTTTGTATTTTTGCGGCGTGGCTCTAAGTATGAGGAATTGTATATTTTTGCGGCGTGGCTCTAGCAACGAGATGTTGTATGTTTTTGCGGCGTGGCTCTAACTTTGAGGTATTGTGTATTTATGCGGCGTGGCGCTAACTATGAGGAATTGTGTATTGTGTATTTATGCGGCGTGGCGCTAACTATGAGGTATTGTGTATTAATGCGGCGTGACTCTCTACGGGGTATAATGTATTTTTGCAGCGTGAATCTAGCTACGATATATTGTGAATTTTTGCGGCGTGGCTCTAGCTGCGAGATATTGTATATTTTTGCGGCGTGGCTCAATTTAAGAGGTATTTTGTGTTTTTGCGGCATGGCTCTAGCTATGAGGTATTGTGTATTAATGCGGCGTGACTATCTACGGAGTATAATGTATTTTTGCGGCGTGACTATCTACGGAGTATAATGTATTTTTGCAGCGTGAATCTAGCTACGAGTTATTGGGTATTTATGCGGCGTGGCTTTAGCTGCGAGATATTGTATATTTTTGCAGCTTGGCTCTTTGCGGCTTGGCTCTAACTATGAGGTATTGTGTATTTTTGCGGCGTGGCTCTTACTATGAGGAATTGTGTATTTATGAGTCGTGATTCTCTAAGGGGTATTGTGTATTTTTGCAGCGTGACTCTAGCTCTAGTTCGAAATATTGTAATTTTTTTGCGGCGTGGCTCTTACTATGAGGAATTGTGTATCTATGAGTCGTGATTCTCTACGGGGTATTGTGTATTTTTGTAACGTGACTCTAGCTACGAGGTATTATATTGTATATTTTTGCTGCGTGGCTCTAACTATGAGGTATTGTGTATTTTTGCGGCGTGGCTCTAGCTTCGAAATATTGTAATATTTTTGCGGCGTGGCTCTAACTATGAGGAAATGTGTATTTATGTGTCGTGACTCTCTACGGGGTATTGTGTGTTTTTGCAGTGTGACTCTAGCTACGAGGTAATGTTAATTTTTGCGGCGTGGCTCTCAAATCAAATCAAATCAAAATATTTATTTTTGCAAAATAGATACATTAAGTATACTTTCTACAAGTCAAAGTTAATTTACACACTATAATATATCTTTAGAATATAAAAAAAATATATAATAATACGGGAAATAAAATATACACCTGCATTAATAAATGATAGTCGTAAGTTTTTAAATAAATAAAAAATAAATAAAATAGGGGAATCTAGGAATAAAAATATTATATATACATAATACAATGAAGAAATAATAAAAACGGGAAATACATACAAAAAATATTAAGGGTGGGCTACTAAAATGTAATAAAGTTATACACTTGCATAAAATATAGAAATATAGGAATAAAAATATTGTATATACATAATGCCTAACCATCCGCACCATTCGATTAGTATTGCTAAGAAGAAGGGCAAGAAACTTAGCAAATCTCACTATGAGATATTGTGTTTTTTTTGCGGCGTGGCTCTTGCTATGAGATATTGTATATTTTTGCGGCGTGGCTCTGTCTATGAGATATTGTATATTTTTGCGGCGTGGCTCTGTCTATGAGATATTGTGTATTTATGCGGCCTGACTCTCTATGGGGTATTGTTTATTTTTGCAGCGTTACTCTAGCTACGAGGTATTGTGTATTTTTGCGGCTTGGCTCTAGCGATGAGATATTGTATATTTTGCGGCCTGGCTCTAACTATGAGGAATTGTGTATTTATGCGGCGTGACTCTCTACGGGGTATATTTTTTTTGTTTGCAGCGGGAATCGACGAGGTATTGTGTATTTTTGCGGCGTGGCTCTAGCTTCGAAATATTGTAATTTTTTTGCGGCGTGGCTCTAACTATGAGGAATTGTGTATTTATGGGTCGTGACTCTATACGGGGTATTGTGTATTTTTGCTACGTGACTCTAGCTACGAGGTAATGTTTATTTTTGCGGCGTGGCTCTCACTAATAGAATTTTTTTTTGCGGCTTTGCTCTTGCTAAGAGATATTGTATATTTTTGCGGCGTGGCTCTGTCTATGAGGTATTGTGTATTTATGCGGCGTGACTCTCTACGGGGTATTTTGTATTTTTACGGCGTTGCTGTAAGTATGAGGAATTGTGTATTTCTGCGGCGTGGCTCTAGCAACGAGATATTGTATGTTTATGCGACGTGGCTCTAACTATGAGATATTGTGTATTTATGCGGCGTGACTCTCTACGAGTTAATATTTATTATGTTTTGTATTTGTTGTTATAACGGCAACAGCAATACATCATCTGTGAAAATTTAAACGGTTCATGAGATACAGCCTGGTGACGGACGGACAGCGAAGTCTTAGTAATAGGGTCCCGTTGGTTACCCTTTGGGTACGGAACCCGTAGTTAGTCGTACCATCTTCTCCTGGAACACACGGTTTATTTGATTTTACACAGGCAGTTGATTTAGGGCGCAACCTCAGTAAAAGTGGTGATAACATTAACGGTACCTACTGCCTGATGCCAAATTTTCAATTGAAAATCCAGAGATTATTCTAGTGTAAATTTTTGCCGACGACATATTTAACAAGCTATCTCTCACCAAGTTCAATCCTCCGTATCTTCTGTCGCGTCTCGTGTATGTCGGACCAGAACAACCTCGGCGTGCGTCTGTCCGTTCAGAACATGGTAGAGTCCGACACCGTCAGGCTCGTCACTGTCGTCGACAGCCTGCGGTACTGCTCTCCGTACGTTACTGTGTCGAGAATGCACTAACTAAATCTCACCAAGTTCAATCCTCCGTATCTTCTGTCCCGTCTCGTGTATGTCGGACCAGAACAACCTCGGCGTGCGTCTGTCCGTTCAGAACATGGTAGAGTCCGACACCGTCAGGCTCGTCACTGTCGTCGACAGCCTGCGGTACTGCTCTCTGTACGTTACTGTGTCGAGAATGCACTAACTAAATCTCACCAAGTTCAATCCTCCGTATCTTCTGTCCCGTCTCGTGTATGTCGGACCAGAACAACCTCGGCGTGCGTCTGTCCGTCCAGAACACGGTGGAGTCCGACACCGCCAGGCTCGTCACTGTCGTCGACAGCCTGCGGTACTGCTCTCTGTACGTTCCTGTGTCGAGAATACACTAACTTAATATGGAAGAAAATAATAAAATTTATTTATTTGCGTAATAAGAACTAAACGTTAAGTAAACACGACTTGATATAAAACAGTGGACTGAATGAATTATTGAATGAATGAATTATTGAATGAATGAATTAATGAATGAATTAATGAATTAACACATTATTGCACAGAAAATTAAAATAAAAACACAGAATACAGAATAACAGAAGGCATGGGCGGACTTATTCCTTAAAGAAATTTCTTCCAGTCAACTGACGGTATTAGGAAAATGAAAATTTTACACTTTAATTGTTATTTGTGCAAAAAGAAAACAATTTTCTTCAAGCCTATTACTTACATATAAACACTAGACACAAATACATACAATACATAAATACATACATACAAACAAAGTAGCATAGTCAGTCGAGTAATTCAGAGAGATGAAAGGTAATGACTTTTCAGGTTATATCTAATCAAGTTCTTTGTAAGAGATGCGTGTTCTCAAATGCTTCTTTATCTCAACACTTGTATGGTGTTGTGCTAAAGAAGCTTATGGACAGACAATTTTTTTATACGAGCCACGTATGCTTATTTAACACAACAGACCATGTTGACGCTTAGAAGGATTTGCGTAGTGTATGCGCTCTGTTGTCACGTAACTGGCTTCCAAATGCAAAGATCCAAATCGTTTATTTGTAGAATAGATACATAAAGTATACGTTTTACATGTCAAATCTATAATCTGTATAAAAATAATATTTTATGATGAAACAAATATGATACGGGAAATATATAAAAAAACTGTATTTAAGTTGGGCTACTAAAGTCATACATATGCATAAAATA